>JAHYIQ010000010.1:0-4800000 GCA_030673865.1 Melipona bicolor | reverse complement strand
AGTATTACGACAAATATTGTATTATTTATATATTTTTCCACATTGTACGCATCAATAAATCTGCAGTCTGATTTGAACGACAATTCCTTATGACGAAGCTTAAAAAAGAAGAGAAATGTTGTATGTCAAGCATTGCTGTAATTCTTCTCTTATCAAAATGAAACACGAATATAAATGTTGATTACACTTGACAATAAATAATGTTGTATAAAACGTCGAATAACTCAATGTTTCATGTATGTAACTTTGTACCAGAATTTGACTATCGTTTAATTTCAATAGTGAAGTATTTCATATAGACGCAAACCATGAGATGGAACAAAAAACTATTTAACTTGCAATTATATTATCGGTGATGAAATACGTTATAAATAGCAGCATGAGGCATAAAGTTTGAATGTAGAATATAAATATTTACTTTGACGACATTAGGAGAATATTACGTTAAGATTAGACATTACCATAAATAAATACGATTCGACAGAACATCTCGTTACTGCAAAAAACTGAAAGATTTCGCATTTTTTTTTTTTTTTAATAAAGAACATGATGAATACTTTGTACGTTCTCTGTTATATCACTGATTCGAAACATTCACGAGAAACGAGTACGAGCGAGCGTAATTATCTATTACGACGTTAAGGTTTGTACACACCGATACGACAAAAGGAATTCGAAAATATTAGGACAGAGCGATAAGCCACAAACATCGAACACTGGAAGATTACTTCCGTTCCAAATTTTTTCTAAAACAGAAGCTAAAGTTCTTTAATATTTTTATACTTTCTCTCGCACGATAAGTGTTCTAATAAATGTTTATCAGTACAGATGCAGCGTTAATTGTATAATGCTGATCAAGCAGAGGCAGGGTAAGATATGAATGCGCATAAATATTCGCGGTCTAGTTGGAAGGCGCTAAAAATAAAAATGGCAAATATCGACACATAAAAACAAGACATACACGAGTGTTAATAAGCCATTTATTAGTTATATAATTCGTGACCCGAGTCACTACGCAGTCTGGTATTAGCTAATAATAGTGGCAGGTTTTATGTTATTTGTGAACTGAAAAATTGATCAAGGTTCACTTCGTGGAATTCGATTTTTACTCGCAAGTTTTACTCGCAAAACGCAATAGTTTATCGTAAACATTTGAGGAGATTCGAACTTCGCAAATGAAGAGTGTCGCACTTTCAAGTTCTGTATTCGAGAGCATTTGCGAGATTTGAACTTCGTGCAAACACAGAACGAATCGTAAAAATCGAGTCAAGAGACGCAAAGAGAGATAAATACATAAAAAATACGTGATAGATTGACACTTTCATTCTTATCTGAATTATCTAGCAGTAATCTGAAATAAACATTGCAGGCTCCATTAGAAATAATCTAATCTACCTTCTTACCACTGGATGATACTTGATAATAATGTGTAAAGTTGCGTAAGATGCACGTAACATGACGAAATGTACAGAGTATCTAAAGTATTGTGCTTTCTGCAAAATAATAACATGAACAATAAATAAGATCCTGCATAAGATGTACGTAATATGACAAAATATATAGAATATTCAAAGTATTGTGCTTTCGATAAAATATATGATAAAATAATAAAGAGCATACAAAATATCCAAAAATATAGCGCTTTCGATCGAATATTATATTTTTCAGCGGACCTACAGTCTACTAAATGCAGTTCTGTAATAACCTCGTTTTTCTCAATATTCAAATATACAAATTTACAGAAAAGTCATCCGTGATCTACCAGACATGCCGACTGTACACACATGCAACGACACACGTTTCACAATTTCGCTGTATCATTCTGAACGAAGGTCCCCTTTTGGCATGTCAGCGATTCACCATATCAAGGACTTCAGAATCTCTCCCACTCTGCCTCGTGTCTCTCGTTTCGTCACGCACAGACAATGCTCTCTCACTACATGAACACAAGGCGAGTTTACTCTCAATTGGTAGCGTTCATAGTCAGTCGGCGATCGCGGTGGCTGCTGGCAAGAGAGACAAATCGTTCCGGTTCTCGCGGCATCACTGAGTAACGTCATCATGAGCGAACAGACGGAGGACTGCCACGCCTGGCTGGGGCCGCTGGTCACCAAGCTGAGCTCGATTCTCGGCAAAGGTTTCGAGGACGTGCGTTACGAGGTGTCCGTTCCCACCGATTCGTTCTTCGTTTCGAATCTACTCTTCGTAAATATCGTCTCGAACGCAAGCTCCGTCGACGACGACGAGCCGAACAAGAGAATCAAGTCGGTCAATGTAGTGGTCAAGAAAATGCCGTCAGAAAGGATGCAAGAGGTGATGGGATCCAGGGAACAGTTTCACAACGAGATATTGTTCTACAAGAAATACGCCCAATATTACGGTCGAGCTCCTCGTTGTATCTACGCCACGGAGGAATCGTTGTCGCGGGACTCGGTGATCGTTCTGGAGAACGTAGCGACCAAACGTGGCTACGGCGTGTGCAAATGGAAGTACGACACGCCGCTGGAATACACGTTGGCCGCGTTCCGAGAAATCGCACGGTTCCACGCGATAGCGTACACGAAGAAGAGGACCCGCGAAAAGGAATTCTTCGAATTCGTGAGCGCCATTCAAGAGTTCAGGTTTGACAAGGAGTCTATGTTGAGGGACATGTACAACGAGACCGCGAGCAGGTCGCTCCACATCCTTCGCAAGCAAGGTTACGACAAAGAATTCTGCGACAAATTTGAAGCTCGATGTGCGAACACGTTTGACGACTTGATCTTAAAGTTCATCGAGGTCGAGGAGCCTCTTGCCACTCTGTGTCACGGGGACTTCACGATCAATAACATGTTGTTCAAGAAGGAGAGCGACGAGCCGAAAGTTATCTTCATCGACTTTGCTCTGATACGCTACGGATCGCCGATTTTTGATCTGTCTACGTTCCTGTGTTTGCACTGTGCCAGAGACTTGGACAAAGTTATGTTGGACAATGTTTTGAGGGTGTATCACGATGCCTTGATACAATGCCTCCAGGAGAACGATATAGACGGGGAGGATTATTCGTACGAAGCTCTGTACGAGGATTACAAGAAGAAGGGTTTGATCGGATATTTCATTGCCACGTACTTCTTAGGGATACAGATGGGCAAGTTCGAAGGACAGGTAGAAGATTTCGCGAAAATAGACCGGACAGAATGGGCAGCGTTACTGTGTCAGATTGGCGGAGAAGAAGTTGACGAAATTTTGGCGAACATGTTGTTGAAATTAAAGGAATTTGGGTGTCTGGATTACATATTGTGACCTCTCGGTATGTCAAGTTTTTCAAAAACCGAAGAATTCAAACGAACGCGATTTTTGTCATTAGATGAAAATTGAAAATGTCATTTGGAAACGACGGAAATAAATTCGTTTTTGGGAATTCATGAAAATTTTTATTGTGGGAATTTTACCCGTCATGAATTTCGTAATTGATTATCAATTATCGTCAAGTTTTCGTGATTGAATATCGATCGACGATTCGCTGAAGAGTCGAAAGTGAAGTGTGCACAGCCATTGCGAAACGTGTACATATAACTTAGGAAGTGACATGAAATTATTCTGAAAGATATTATTGCCTGATGAATAATCTTTGTATAAATATTAACCAAATACGGGATGTGTTACTCGCGGTCGATAACGAACGAACAAATATTCGAACAGTATGAGAATTCGCAACTTTTACACCAAACGTTTTTTTTTTTTTATCATCAACATCAATAATAATCACCTATGAATAATTTATTAAATAATGAATGATTGTGGAGTGTCATGTGCTGTATGCATCGTAAATTACTATCGTTAACCAATGAAAACTCTGTCGTTGCTCTTAACGTTTTGAAAGTGCACGCACACGGATATAATTTGTAGATATGTTACGTGTTTTATAATAAAAAGCAAAAATACAATATAATCAAAGAGATATTTTGGAATATTCGATAAATTGGATATCATCTGTATATTTCTTTAATAAACATTAAACAAACAATACTCGATAAATGAGACATAATTTTTACCTGTTGTCGATAATAAACCCGTGAAAGGTATTAGGGATTAGGATCGATTTCTTTAACTGCATTTACAAAAAATACGAGAAAATAAGTGAAAGTACAAGTTCCAAAAACATTACACGTTCAAAAAATTGTAATATACAGAGAGATACCCTCTGCAAGATCTAATGTCTATAATTATCCTAATAATTCCTAGAATATGATAATTCGTACATTCTTCATAATCGAACTTCTACCAAGGTCACGACGCTATACTCGGTTTACGGGAACTCCATTCGTCCATACGAAACTGTAGGCAGTGCGCGATTAAACGAGCCGATACTGGCTGAATCTACTTACGTCAGGACACGAGTTTTCACTGCGCGAACAAAAAATTATACGAACTCCGACCACATAAATCCTCTATCCCGCCACCCCCATAAATTTATTATATAATTTTATGCAAATGAAGTTTCACTGTAATTGTGAACAGAAAATTCTGCTTGATTTTGAAGGGATCTTGCAAAATTTCTTGAAGCACTGAAGCTTGAAGATTGGTCGATGTTTCGATGATACTTCAGTTGAACGTTTTTTCTCATATGCGACGTCAGAGAAATAGTTGCGTGAAATTTATGAATGTGTTTTAACAGCTTATACAAATTTGTATTCCATAATATTTTCGTGAATATAATTCAACAATCTTCGTTCACATTGTGAATTTCATTATAAGTATTATGACAAGTATTGTATTATTTATATATTTTTCCACATTGTACGCATCAATAAATCTGTAGTCTGATTTGTACGAGAATTCCTTATGACGAAGCTTAAAAAGGAACAGAAATGTTGCATGTCAAGTTGTAATTTTTCTTTCACCAAGATTAAATACGGACATAAATATTGATTACAATTGACAATAAATAACGTCGCATAAAACGTCGAATAACTTAATATATGAAACCTTGTACCAGAATTTGACCATCGTTTGATCTCTCAATAGTAAAATATTTCATAGAGACGCAAACCATGAGATGGAAGAAAAACTGTTTAACTAGCAATTATATTATAGGTGATGATATACGTTATAAATTGCAGCACGTAGCGTAGTAAGGTAGAGTTTGAACATAAATATTCACTTTGACGGCATTAGGAGAATATTAGACGTTAAGACTAGACATTAACATAAATAAATACGATTTGACAGAACATCTCGCCACTGCAAAAAACTGAAAGATTTCGTATTTTTTTTTTTTTTAATAAAGCACATGCTAAATACTTCGTACGTTCTCTGTTATATCACTGGTTCGAAACATACACGAGAATCGAGTATGAGCGAGCGTAATTACCTATTACAACGATAAGGTTTGTACATACCGATATGACAAAAAGAACTCGAAAATATTAGGTCAGAACGATATGCCACGAACATCGAACAATGAAAGATTCGCGACTTGACAGTGGAAACGCAGCTATCATAATGGTGTCAAGTTCTATGTTATTTGTAACCTGGAGAAATGTCCAAGGTTGACTTCGTGGAGTTCCGACTTTACCCGCAAGACACAATAGTTTATCGTATATATTTGAGGAGATTCGATCTTCGCAAATGAAGAGTGTCAGATTTTCAAGTTCGGTATTCGGGGACATTTGTGAGATTTGAACTTCGTGCAAACACAGAACGAATCGTAAAAAGCAAGTCAAGAGAGGCAAAGGGAGACAAATACATAAAAATTACATGACAGATTGACACTTTCATTCTTATCCGGATTATCTAGAAATCTTAAACAAACTTTGCAAACTCCATTAGAAATATTCCATGTTTAAACTTCTTACCACTGCACGATACTTGCTCGCAACGTGCACGGTTGCGTAAGATGCACGTAATGTGAAAAAATGTATGGAATATCCAAAGCATTGTGTTTTCTATGAAATATGAAATATATAATAAATGAACATAAATACTAAACACAAATACTAAACAAATATAAATAATAAACAATAGACAAAATATTCAAAAGTATAGCGCTTTCTGTCGAATTATATTTTCAGGCGGACCCACATTCCACTGATTACAGTTCTATAATAACGAGCACGTAAAACAATCTCGTTTCTCTTAGTATAAAAAATACAAATTTTCGAAACAGTCCGTGACTTATCAAAAGATAGTAACTGCCAACTCATAAACTCACACGAATACACAGACACACCTTATCTTCGGATTGCGCCCCCAGTAAATCACCACGTTAACGACTTCGCAGTCTCTCTCAGTTTGCTTCGTGCCTTTCGTATTGTTTCGCATCGTTTGTTAGGTATGGTCAGTTTCGACGTTTGCACACCACACGAATTTACTTTCAGTTCGTAGCATTCAGTCGGCGATCATCGTTGGCAGGATAGACAGATCTTTTTGGTTCTCATAGTATCACTGGATAGTGTCATCATGTGCGAACAGACGGAGGACTGCCACTTCTGGCTAAAGCCGCTGGTCACCAAGGTAAGCGCGATTCTCGGCGAAGGTTTCGAGGACGTGCGTTACGATGTGTCCGTTTCAACCGATACGTTCATCAATTCGAATCTATTCTTGGTTAATGTCGTCTCGAACGCCAACCCCGTCGACGACGACGAGGCGAACAAGAGAGTCAAGTCGGTCAATATAGTGGTCAAGAAAATACCGGCAGAAAGGATACAAGAGATGATGAAATGCAGGGAACAGTTCCACAACGAGATATTGTTCTACCAGAAGTACGCCCAATATTACGATCGGGTTCCCCGTTGTATCTATGCCACGGAGGAACCGTCGTTGCGCGACTCGGTGATAGTCTTGGAGAACGTGGCAACTAAACGTGGCTACAGCATGTGCAAGTGGAAGTACGACATCCCAATGGAGTACACGTTGGCTGTGTTCCGAGAGATCGCACGGTTCCACGCAATAGCGTACACGATGAAGAGGACTCGCGAGAAGGAGTTCTTCGATTTCGTGGACGCCACTGAAGAGGTCTGGTTCTACCCGGAGTCGATCTTCAGGGACATGTACAACGGGACCGCGACCAGAGCGCTCGAATTCCTTCGCAAGCAAGGTCACGACAAAGAGTTCTGTGACAAATTGGAAGCTCGATTGGCGAACACATTCGAAGACTTGGTCTTGAAGTTCGTCAAGGTCGAGGAGCCTCTTGCCACTCTGTGTCACGGGGACTTCACCATCAATAACACGTTGTTCAAGAAGGAGAGTGACGAGCAGAAAGTCATCTTCATCGACTTTGCGCTGATACGCTACGGATCGCGGATTTTGGATCTGTCTACGTTCCTGTGTTTGCACTGTGCCAGAGATTTGGACAAAGTTATGTTGGACAATGTTTTGAGGGTGTATCACGATTCCTTGATACAATGTCTCCAGGAGAACGATATAGACGGGGAGGATTATTCGTACGAAACTTTGTACGAGGAATACAAGAAGAAGGGTCTGTTCGGATTTTTCGTTGCCTCGTACTTTTTAGGGGCGCAAATGAGCAAAGAAGGACTACAGGCAAAAGATGTCTCGGACACGGCATGGGTAGCGGTTTCGCGTCAGTTCGGCGGAGAAGAAGTTGACGAAATTTTGGCGAAAATGTTGTTGAAATTAAAGGAATTTGGATGTCTGGATCACATATTGTGACCTGTTGTTATGTCAAGTTTTTCAGTAATCTATGAAGTTAAAATAACGCGATTTTTGTCATTTGAATGAAAATTGGGTATGTTTCTCTTTTTATAGAGAAGAGTATTATATAGAATATCGTTAACGATGTTAATTAGAATAATCATGTTAGCAAATCGTATTTGGAAATTCCTGAAAATTTCTAACGTGTTGGAATTTTATCCGTGATAAATTTCGGAATTGATCATCGACTATCGTCAAGTTTCGTGATTGAATATCGATCGACGATTCGCTGAAGAATCGAAATTGGAGCCGCTACGAAACGTACAGTATAAGCAAGTTAGAATATAAGAGTGAAATTATTTTAAAAGGTATTATTGCCTCATGAATATTCTTCGTATAATTGTTAACCAATAATTGATGTTTCTCACAATCGGTGACGGACAAATAAACGGATAGAAATTCGTACTATATGAGAATTGGCAACTTTTATACCAATTATTTTTTTTATCGCTGACATTAACGATAGTCACGTGTAATTATTCGTCAAATAACGAATGACTGCTGAGTGCTTTTCACTGTATCTATTGCAAATTACGATCGTTAATAAATGAAAATTGTGTTGTTGCTTTTATCGTTTCGAATGTGCATACACACGATAGTTTGTAGATATGACGATGTTATGTATTATATGAAACATTTTGAAGTTTCATTTGTAGGGAAGTTTGATTCACGAGACTGTTTGGTTATTTTATTTTATTTTATTTTATTTTATTTAGAGCTTTCGGTTTACAAGTCTGCTAGCGTGCGAGCATCTTCTCCTATCTCCTGCTCACTTCGTCTTTGAGGAAACCTAGGTCCCTGTCCGTAGCTTTCTTAATTGGCTAAGCGTTTTTTGGCTCTAGCCAATTAGACTGCCGGAAAATTGCGCCGCCTAATCTTTGCGTGCCTTCTGTAGAGCGTGCAATTTTTTCGTGGACTGTTTCCTAAGTTTTTGGCGACGTAGCGGGGTTCCTTTCAGGCCTTGCTTGTTACCATCTGGTGTATCTCAGACCCTTCGACCTGAGTGCGGACCCTTCAGGATCCTAGAATTTACGCTCGCGAATGCTATTCTAGCCATATTACTATTACGTGGTGCGGACCATATTGTCCTATGCACCGTAAGAACAAGATGAAGAAAATGAAACATGAGAAGGATGCATGGTGGAAGGGCGAATGGAATTGGAGTCATGAAAGAGAGAGAGAGAGAGAGAGAGAGAGAGAGAGAGAGAGAGAGAGAGAGAAAGCGAAGGTTGCGTTTCGTCTTGGAGTCACTACCTAGATTCATCAGAGGGGCTGATGGCAGCGACGACTCCTTATCCCTTATACGCTTGTTGTTGTAACTACCCGCTAGGCTGGCCCGATCCACCCATCGTAGCGGGGTTCCGCACATTGCTTTGCTTAACGTCGGAGATCGGCAGGACCTCAACACTAGGCGCGCAGCCACTTGCGGCTTGTGCTAGTCAGTGTCCGAAACTCGTAGCTGAGGAATCCTAGGCAGCTACACCAGAAACATCGAACACTGAAAGTTTCGCGACTTGACAGTGACTACGCAGCTGTCATAATGGTATCAAGTTCTGTTCTTTGTAAACTGGTGAATTGTCCAAGGAGCACTTCGTGGAGTTCGGATTTTACTCGCAAGACACAATAGTGTATCGTATATATTTGAGAAGATTCGATCTTCGCAAATGAAGAGTGCCAGATTTTCAAGTTCTGTATTTGGGAGCATTTGTGAGATTTGAACTTCGTGCAAACACAGAACGAATCGTAAAAAGCAAGTCAAGAGAGGCAAAGGGAGACAAATACATAAAAATTACATGACAGATTGACACTTTCATTCTTATCCGGATTATCTAGAAATCTTAAACAAACTTTGCAAACCCCATTAGAAATATTCTATGTTTCAACTTCTTACCACTGCACGATACTTGCTCGCAACGTGCGTAAGATGCACATAAGATGAAAAAATATATGGAATATCCAAAGTATTGTGTTTTCTACGAAATATAAACATAAATAACAGACAATAGATAAAATATTCAAAAGTATAGGTCTTTCTATCGAATTATATTTTCAGGCGGACCCACATTCCACTGATTACAGTTCTATAATAACGAGCACGTAAATCAATCTCGTTTCCCTCAGTACAAAAAATACAAATTTACAGAAAAGTTCGTGATCTACCAAACATAGTAACTGCCAACTGTACACGAACTGACACGAACACACACACGCCTTATCTTCTGGTTACGTCCCCAGTAATTCACCAGGCCAAGGACTTCACAGTCTCTCTCTCACTCTGCCTCGTGTCTTTCGTACCGTGAGGCATGGTCAGTACTGTTTCAGCGTTTGCATACGAGACGAATTTACTTTCAATTCGTAGCATTCACTGTCAGTCGGCGATCGCGGTGACCGTTGGCAGGATAGACAGATCTTCCCGGTTCTCATAGTGTCATCATGTACGAACAGACAGAGGATTACCACCTTTGGCTGAAGCCGCTGGTCACCAAGGTAAGCGCGATTCTCGGCGAAGGTTTCGAGGACGTGCGTTACGATGTGTCCGTTTCAACCGATACGATCATCAATTCGAATCTATTCTTGGTTAATGTCGTCTCGAACGCCAACCCCGTCGACGACGACGAGGCGAACAAGAGAGTCAAGTCGGTCAATATAGTGGTCAAGAAAATACCGGCAGAAAGGATACAAGAGATGATGAAATGCAGGGAACAGTTCCACAACGAGATATTGTTCTACCAGAAGTACGCCCAATATTACGATCGGGTTCCCCGTTGTATCTATGCCACGGAGGAACCGTCGTTGCGCGACTCGGTGATAGTCTTGGAGAACGTGGCAACTAAACGTGGCTACAGCATGTGCAAGTGGAAGTACGACATCCCAATGGAGTACACGTTGGCTGCGTTGCGGGAGATTGCACGGTTCCACGCGATAGCATACACGATGAAGAGGACTCGCGAAAAGGAATTCTTCGATTTCGTGAGCGCTATTGAAGAGGTCAGGTTCTACCCGGGGTCGAAGATCAGGAACACGTTCAACGGGACCGCGACCAGATCGCTCCATTTCCTTCGCAAGCAAGGTCACGACAAAGAGTTCTGCGACAAATTCGAAGCTCGATGTGCGAACACATTCGAAGACTTGGTCTTGAAGTTCGTCAAGGTCGAGGAGCCTCTTGCCACTCTGTGTCACGGGGACTTCACCATCAATAACACGTTGTTCAAGAAGGAGAGTGACGAGCAGAAAGTCATCTTCGTGGACTTTGCTCTGATACGCTACGGATCGCCGATTTTGGATCTGTCTACTTTCCTGTGTTTGCACTGTGCCAGAGATTTGGACAAAGTTATGTTGGACAATGTTTTGAGGATGTATCACGATTCCTTGATGCAATGTCTCCAGGAGAACGATATAGACGGGGAGGATTATTCGTACGATGCTTTGTACGAGGATTACAAGAAGAAGGGTCTGTTCGGATTTTTCATTGCCACGTTTTTCTTAGCGACACAAATGGACAAGTTCAAAGAAGAGATGGAAGATTTAAGGAAACTAGATCTGGTAGAGTGGGGGGCGTTATTGCGTCAGTTCGGCGGAGAAGAAGTTGACGAAATTTTGGCGAAAATGTTGTTGAAATTAAAGGAATTTGGATGTCTGGATTGCATATTGTGACCTGTTGTTATGTCAAGTTTTTCAGTAATCTATGAAGTTAAAATAACGCGATTTTTGTCATTTGAATGGAAATTGGGTATGTTATTGTTTTTAGAGAAGTGTGTTATATAGAATATCGTTAACGACAATGATTAAAATAATCATGTTAGCTAATCGTATTTGGAAATTCCTGAAAATTTGTTGTGTTGGAATTTTATCCGTGTTAAATTCCGGAATTGATCATCGACAAGTTTCGTGATTGAATATCGATCGACGATTCGCTGAAGAATCGAAATTGAAGTATACATAGCCTCTACAAAACGTACAGTATAAGCAAGTTAGAAAATAGAGTGATGGAGTGATATTATTTCAAATGCTATTATTGTCTGATGTATAATCTTCGTATAATTGTTAACCAATAATTGATGTATGTCACAGTCGGTGACGGACAATTATACAGATAAAAATTCGTACCATATGAGAACTCGCAACTTTTATACCATGTATTTTTTTTTATCACTGACGTTAATGATAGTCGTATAATTATTCATTAAATAACGAATGACTGCAGAGTACTTTTCACTGTATCTATTGTAAATTAAGATCGTTGATAAATGAGAATTCTATTGTTGCTTTTATCGTTTCTAATGTGCATACAAACGATAATTTGTCGATACGACGATGTTATGTATTACATGAAACATTTTGAAGTTTCGTTATAATGAGGCGCAATTATGATTACTATTCTGGGGCAGAACAGGACACCTCGAGACGGACACTCAGGCTAGGTTCCTGGAGTACTCTGTCCTACCGAGAAGTTCCAGATGCCATGGCATTCTCCTATCTAAGGGGCCCTTGTCTTACCCTGAGAGACAGTGTCAGCACATGGAAAGTTTTTTTAAAGGTATTAACAAGATCTGTAAACAAAGGACTTTACAGCTGGCACTAAGAAGTCACACATTCGCTCCTATAAAAATTCAGTCTCCTAGCAGGAGGCAACATTCTATAACATCAGTCAGTTCGTTCGAGTCTAGACGTGGAGACACCTCATACACATCTTCCAAACTCGCGTCACAACTGCATCCAGTCAAATATACGTCTTAAAAAATCTACAATGTCTTCGATTTCTTTATCTGCGTTTATAAGAGATACGAGCAATAAGTGAAAGTACGAGTTCCGAAAACATTACACATTCAATAAATTGCAATATACAGAGAAGATGTCCTCTGCAAAATCTAACGTTTATAATTGTTCTAAGAACCTCCAGAATGTAATTCGTACATTCTTCAAATTCAAATTTCTACCAAGGTCACGTCGCTGTACTCGGTTCACGCGAACTCCATTCGTCCAAACGAAAGTGTAGGTAGTGCGCGGTTAAACGAGCCGTTACTGGCTGAATCTACTTACATCCTGACACGAGCTTCCACTACGCGAACGAAAAATTATACGAACTCCGACATATATCCTCTGCCCTTTCTTTCCCGCTGATAAATTTACGTAAATGAAGTTTCATTGTAACTGTGAACAGAAATTCTGCTTGATTCTGAAGGGATCTTGCAAAATTTCTTGAAGCATTGAAGTATGGAGATAGGTCGAGGCTAAAGTTATACTTTGGTGTAACTTTTTTTCTCATACGGAACGTCGCAGAAATAGTTGCGTGAAATATACGAATGTGTTTTAATAAGCTTATGCAAGCTTTGTATTCTACAATATTTTCGTGAGTATGATTCGAAAATATTCATTCACATTGTGAATTTCATTCAAGAATGCTGTATGTGACAAATATTGAATTATTCTTTGGATATTTTATATATTTTTCCGTATCGTATGCATCAATAAATCTGCAGTCTGATTTGTACGACAATTCCTTATGACGAAGCTTAAAAAGGAACAGAAATGTTGTATGTCAAGCACTGTTGTAATTCTTCTTTTATCAAGAATGAAATACGGATATAAATGTTGATTACACTTGACAATAAATAATGTTGTATGAAACGTCGAGTAACTCAATGTATGAAACTTTGTACGAGAATTTGACTATCGGTTGATTTCGATAGTGAGGTATTTCATAAAGACACAAACCATGAGATGGAACAAAAACTGTCTATCTTCCAGTTATATTTTAGGTGATGAAATACGTTATAAATAGCAGCACGTAGCGCAGTAATGTAGAATTTGTACGTAGAATATAAATATTTACTTTGATGACATTAGGAGAATATTAGACGTTACGATTAGACATTAACATAAATAAATACGATACGCCAGAACATTTCGCCACTGCAAAACACCGAAAGAATTCGCATTTTTTTTGTTCCTTTGTATAAAGCACATGCTGAATACTTCCTACGTTCTCTGTTATCGTTGGTTCGAAATATTCACGAGAATCGAGTACGAGCGAGCGTAATTACCTATTACAACGATAAGGTTTGTACATACCGATATGACAAAAAGAACTCGAAAATATTAGGTCAGAACGATATGCCACGAACAATGAAAGATTCGCGACTTGACAGTGGAAACGCAGCTATCATAATGGTGTCAAGTTCTATGTTATTTGTTACCTGGAGAAATGTCCAAGGTTGACTTCGTGGAGTTCCGACTTTACCCGCAAGACACAATAGTTTATCGTATATATTTGAGGAGATTCGATCTTCGCAAATGAAGAGTGCCAGATTTTCAAGTTCTGTATTTGGGAGCATTTGTGAGATTTGAACTTCGTGCAAACACAGAACGAATCGTAGAAACCAAGCCAAGAGAGGCAAAAGGAGATAAATACATAAAAATTACATGACAGATTGACACTTTCATTCTTATCCGGATTATCTAGAAATCTTAAACAAACTTTGCAAACTCCATTAGAAATATTCTATGTTTAAATTTCTTGCCATTGCACGATATTTGCCCGCAACGTGCACAGTTACGTAAGATGCACGTAATATGAAGAAATATATGGAATATCCAAAGTATTGTGTTTTCTACAAAATATAAACATAAATAATAGACAATAGATAAAATATTCAAAAGTATAGCTCTTTCTATCGAATTATATTTTCAGGCGGAGCCACAGCCCACTGATCATAGTTCTATAATAACGAGCACGTAAAACAATCTCGTTTCCCTCAGTACAAAAAATACAAATTTACAGAAAAGTCCGTGATCTACCAAACGTAGTAATTGCCAACTGTACACGAACTGACACGAACACACACACACCTTATCTTCAGGTTACGTCGCCAGTAATTCACTAGGCCAAGGACTGCACAGTCTCTCTCACTCTGCCTCGTGTCTTTCGTATCGTGAGACATGGTCAGTACTGTTTCAGCGTTTGCACACGAGACGAATTTACTTTGAATTCGTAGCATTCACTGTCGGCGATCGCGGTGACCGTTGGCAGGATAGACAGATCTTTTTGGTTCTCATAGTGTCACTGGGTAGTGTCATCATGTGCGAACAGACGGAGGATTGCCACGCCTGGCTGAAGCCGCTGGTCACCAAGGTAAGCTCGATTCTCGGCGAAGGTTTCGAGGACGTGCGTTACGAGGTGTCTGTTTCAACCGATACGTCCGTCAATTCGAATCTATTCTTGGTTAATGTCGTCTCGAACGCCAACCCCGTTGACGACGATGAGGCGAACAAGAGAGTCAAGTCGGTCAATATAGTGGTCAAGAAATTGCCGGGAGAAATTATGCAAGATGTGATGAGATCCAAGGAACAGTTCCACAACGAGATATTGTTCTACCAGAAGTACGCCCGATATTACGATCAGGTTCCTCGTTGTATCTATGCCACGGAGGAACCGTCGTTGCGCGACTTGGTGATAGTCTTGGAGAACGTGGCCACTAAACGTGGCTACAGCATGTGCAAGTGGAAGTACGACATTCCAATGGAGTACACATTGGCTGTGTTCCGAGAGATCGCACGGTTCCACGCAACAGCGTACACGATGAAGAGGACTCGCGAGAAGGAGTTCTTCGATTTCGTGGGCGCCATTAGAGAGATCAGGATATACCCGGAGTCGATGTTCAGGGACATGTACAACGGGACCGCGACCAGATCGCTGGACTTCCTTCGCAAGCAAGGTTACGACAAAGAGTTCTGCGACAAATTCGAAGCTCGATGTGCGAACACGTTCGAAGACTTTGTCTTGAAGTTCGTCAAGGTCGAGGAGCCTCTTGCCACTCTGTGTCACGGGGACTTTACGATCAATAACGTGTTGTTCAAGAAGGAGAGTGACGAGCAGAAAGTCATCTTCGTCGACTTTGCGCTGATACGCTACGGATCGCCGATTTTGGATCTGTCTACGTTCCTGTGTTTGCACTGTGCCAGAGACTTAGACAAAGTTATGTTGGACAATGTTTTGAGGGTGTATCACGATTCCTTGGTACAATGTCTCCAGCAGAACGATATAGACGGGGAGGATTATTCGTACGAAGCTTTGTACGAGGAATACAAGAAGAAGGGTTTGTTCGGATTTTTCGTTGCCTCGTACTATTTAGGGGCGCAAATGAGCAAAGAAGGACTACAGGCAAAAGATGTCTCGGACATGGCAGAGTGGGTAGCGGTTTCGCGTCAGTTCGGCGGAGAAGAAGTTGACGAAATTTTGGCGAAAATGTTGTTGAAATTAAAGGAATTTGGATGTCTGGATTACATATTGTGACCTGTTATGGTATGTCAAGTTTTTCAAAAGTCGATGAATTCAAACGAACGCGATCTTTGTCATTAGATGAAAATTGAAAATGTTACTTGGAAATGACGGAAATAAATTCGTTTTTGGGAATTCATGAGAATTTTTATTGTGGGAATTTTACCCGTGATTTCATAATTGATCATCAATTATCGTCAAGTTTTCGTGATTGAACATCGATCGACGATTCGCTGAATAATCGAAATTGTAGTGTACACAGTCATTGCGAAACGTGTGTATGTAAGTTAGGAAGTGACATGAAATTATTCTGAAAAATATTATTGTCTGATGAATAATCTATCTCTTCGTATAAATATTAACCAAATACGATGTGTTACTCACGGTCGCTAACGAACGAACAAAAATTCGTACAGTATGAGAATTCGCAACTCTTACACCAAACGTTTTTTTTTTATTATTAACATCAATAATAATCACCTATGAATAATTTATTAAATAATGAGTGACAATGGACTATCACGTACTGCATGCATCGTAAATTACTATCGTTAACATGAAAACTCTGTTGTTTCTTTTAACGTTTTGAAAGTGCACGCACACGGATATAATTTGTAGATACGTTACGTGTTTTATAATAAAAAGAAAAAATATAATATAATCAAAGAGACACTTTGGAATATTCGATAAATGGGATATCATTTGTACATTTCTTTAATAAACATTAAACAAACAATATTCGATAAATGGGACATAATTTTTACCTTTTGTCGATAATAAACCCGTGAAAGGTATTAGTGATTAGGATCGATTTTTTTAACTGCATTTACAAAAAATACGAGAAAATAAGTGAAAGTATAAGTTCCGAAGACATTACACATTCAAAAAATTACAATATACAGAGAGATATCCTCTGCAAGATCTAACGTCTATAATTATCCTAATAATTCCTAGAATGTTGTAATTCGTACATTCTCCAAAATCAAATTTCTACGAAGATCACATCGCTATACTCCGTTTACGCAAACTCCATTGGTCCAAACGAAACTGTAGGCAGTGCCCGATTAAACGAGCCGATACTGGCTGAATCTACTTACGTCCGGACACGAGCTTCCACTTCGTGAACGAAAAATTGTACAAACTCCAACCACATAAATTTTCTGGCCCTCTCCCCCGACCCATACCGCACGACACACCGTGCAACGTTTTGAGAAATTTCAGAAAAAAAAAAAACGTTAATCCCTCAAAGTTGCCGGTGAAAGAATCCGCGAGTACGCGCAGCAACGAATTTCTTCGGGGGTATCGGGGAAAAGTATCTTGTCGTCAAATCGGGGAGAGAGAAAAACGGGGGGATACACGGAATGGGAAATGGAATGCAACAACGCGCGTAAGAGGCTGGTTTGGAGGAACCAGCGCTCGTGTGTTGGCCGTACTGCGACGTACGTGTGTACAATGCCTGCATATCCGCAGCTGGAAACGAAGCTGGCTTGCACACGAGGCGAGTGGGTACGATGCGCGAAATTATTCTTTCGCCTATATGCAAGTTACGGATCTGCCTTTCAAATGGAGGTACTTCGCAACGCGCGGAAAAACTTTGTCATTTCCATATATTTCGCCGCGGAGTGACAGCCAGCCGCGCGTCTCCCCCGGGAAATTCACTTACGCTCTAACCTGAATTTTAAGCCCGTTAAATTTTGCTCGCCACGGCGCGGCGTCGCGGTTCAGACTCGCGCGGCCGCGTGTCTTCGCGGCCGGAAGAGGAAACGAGCGGCTGCAACTTGCTCGGAGAACTTGCACGAGCACTTTTCGTTCCGTCGCCTGCCCGAAACCTGCGTGACCTCCGAGAGTTACCTCTCGCGTCGCGAGAAATCGCGCAGAGGGGAAAGGATTTGGAAGTGATCGTTGAATTTGTTTGCTCGAGAGTTGCTCGTGCAAATGGCAGGCGAATTAGACTCGTCAACTTTCGAAGGTTATTAAGAGGTTACGTATTTTTTGAATCACTGCAAAATAACTACCTTTAATAAAATTAAAGAACCTTTCTTGGAGATAAAGTTAAGAGTTTCATAACGTGTATATTTTATCACAAAATGTAAGTGTAATTTTCAACTCTTTTGTTGATTAAAAAGAAAAAAAAAAGAAAAGAAAAGAGGAATGAAAATTGCACAAATCGGAATTTCGCTTCGTCGTGTAGTAGATAACAGCCTCGAGAATATTAAACATTTTTATGCAAATTGGTTCGATACTCTTTCAAATATCTCTGGTGCCGATTTTGAAAATTTCATAAAATAACGCTTTTTAAAATTTCTGTCATCCGTTGCCATTACAACCAAAGCTCGAAGTTAATTATTTCCTAAAGTATTCTAGAAGAATCGCAATTTTTGGGAAATAGATTTTTCTAATTTTACGAAAGGCATGTAAGCCCCTTAAAATTATCAAAAATTGTATACCGCATGACCAGCTCGCAAGTAAAAATGCATTCATATCTTTAAACACATACCTTTTGATATATTACATTGATATTATCTTCTTCGATCCTCAAATAAATAAAATATACGTCCCAATATTTCAGATTATTTGATTCTTATAGAGACCAAATACTTAGAGGGTTAAAGGTGCAAGTTGAAGTTGTGATAGGAAAACGTATGACTTCATTAACCTGATAACTGGGTCATTTCTTATCTCAAAAACTTTCGAAGTTGATAATTAATTAAAGACAAGTTGGTCGTGGTCTGATCAACCTCAGACTTTATAAATGAAATTATAACGTCATTTATCTCCAATGAAAATGATACAGAATTTACAAAAAAGATAAATGTACAAATTATTGTGTTAAAAAATCGTTGAAATCTTCATTTCTCATTTTGATAGGAAACATGTATAAATATATTCATTTACAGAAAGAGTTTAATCTCTTGAAAAATCTTGAAAAATCACGTATCTTTACTTGTTTAAAGAAAATAACATACTCGTGTGTATCTAAACATTCAAGATCTTAATCCACGTATTATTTTGTTTGATATTTATCAGAGATTTTTTATCTCCCGAAATTAAAAGATTTATTTATTTTTGATAAGATGTATCTTCATTGTGAAATTATGTGAGTAACGATTATCAATGTTATAAGGTAATTAAATTGACACAAGTAACGCGCACAGATACATTTGATACTAAACAGGATCTAAAGAGAAGAACAAACAACTTCTGATTGTGAATTTCATTTTAAAACTCTTCTCATTCTCTTTAATTTACATAATCAGAAAGAGATTCTCCTTTTCAATTAAATAAATTCTGGCCAGAACCATTACAGAACCAGAGACATTAGAGAACACGAAGTTGATTGTATTTATAATTCAATTTAATTTCAAACTTGTAACTTGCTGCGTGCGTTTTTCCATAATTATTTTTCCTTTTCCCGAGAACGATATTTCAGCAGAATAATACATTCGTGCCCGAAGATTATCCACCGAGACACAACAAGATTATATATAAACATAACATTCAATTGTATTTTTAGAGACGATATCTGTCATTGGTTAATAGCCAAGTATTTCATTGAAATGTGATAGTAATATCTTGGAAACAAAGGGTAATAAATAAGAGAATTATCTGTTATTCGCTGTTGCTAGTTATTGCCTCAGTGATAAACTGTACGTTTAAAAAACGTGTCGCTCACAATTCCATCGTGGCTCATTATTTGAAATAAAATATTCTTTTTTTCCACAAAATTTCTTTTCATACAAAATATTGTAAACCCGCGTTTTAATAAATCACAAGAAAATGTAATACAGCCTTGACTATACTTGATTCTAATTAAAATTTCTTTCATGATTTCTTTCGTCAATAAGAGCAAACTCTGTATTTGACAATCTAGTAATTTTCAAACGGGCCAAGTGGGAGTTTAATAGAAATAATGATTGTGTCTTTAGTGTTTTTAGAAACGCTGTTATCAAGTTTTTTTTATTAGATATTATTTATTAATTTATTCATTAGTTTTGTCAAGTTATTTATCAACGTCATCGGTTTCGTTTAAATCAAGATGATGCGAACAGAGCACGCGAAAGATTTACATCTCTTCGAAAATCACTCTCGAGCAATTCCGTGTAAATATTAAATCGCACGCAACGTCGCACCTTCCTGATTTTAATTTCAGCGGTAATTGAATGAAATCATTGAGTAAATTTTGCGAATAAATCGCAAGGTATATACGGAAGGAGCAACGCTTAATTTAATTAATTACACACGAGATACGTGAAATTTAAATCTCGCGAGAGTAACAATTATTTCGATCCGCAATTCGCGATTCCTTGTAAAGCAGTTCGATAACTTTGAAAACAAATTGCGCTTTACATTCAGTTACTGAAAGAGTGATTCATCTTTTGTATTTTATTTTACCTTTGCTGCGAATAAATGTTAACGACCATTTATTGAAACAACGAGCACAATTTTCTACGTGTTTCGCATTTTAGTCGTTCAGAAGACAATGTACAAATGAAAAATATTCGATTTCGAGATGATACAGACGGCTCGGAGAGGAACTGTAATTTGAAAGTTTCTTTCTCAAGAGAATTGTGACGAGATCAAATTTAGTTGTGAAAACTAACGTAAAAATTGAAAGTTACAACGAGTTAAAACCAAGATGCGAAGGGGAGATATAGAAACGAGTAATAAGGGGAATTCGCGTCGTACCGAAGCGTGGATTATCGGAAATCTCGAACTTGAAATTTAGATGGAATCGTGTCGATCTCGCCGTCACAACGTAAGCCAATCGTGTTTCCCTGGGTTGGCTTTATTGACGTACGTCGCTTTCACAAATATGGAAATGTGTCAAAAAAAAGAAAAAAAAATATACATACTACGTTGGTTTTATCTTTGTTTCATGAATACGTGAAATGTATTCTGAAATATTTACTACAGCGAATATAACGTCTCTACAAGCAATATAAAAATCCGATAAAGATGTTTCTGACGTTGTCCAATTACGATCGAAATTACGTCGATTGTCTGAACTAATTGGGAGACAAACAATCCTTTTGGAAACGTTCTCTCGGATAATTGGTTTGAAAGAACTAAATTTGCGATCGCGTCATAAATCGAACTACAAATTAAACAATTTTCAAATTTGAACGTTTACTATGCGTAAAAAGATACGCATCTAATAATCACTAGAAATTTCTATTATTTATTATTATTATGGTATGCAATTCGAGAGCTTTCCGTTGAATTGATGCGCGATCCATTTGTAAGTACTTACTTACGTACACAGCTTGATCTGATTTATCGCAATTTGCTATTTTCGAGCTTTTGTAGAGAGCTTCTTATCATCCAAGTCACTTTTAATAATATCAAAATTTCGCTAATTTTTCCTACAATTATATTCCATGGCTTTTATTTAGTTTAGCTTTCAATTTCAGCATCGCACATTTTCTTTTAATCTTAAGTGAAATCCGCACGTAAATAGTTTAATTAAAAGAAAAAAAGACACTAGATAGACCATTTGAGATAAAAATATCTGTTCCAAAATATAAACATTGCTAGGTGTATAATTTAAACATATAACGTATATATATACATATATATATATTAAGTGATCCAACATTCAGAATGATCGACGTTTTGCTGTGTGCTTTCGGTACACGCGACACTGTGCATCAGGATCTGATCGACTAAATTGGTTAAAATTGCAAATTCAGTTAATAATATATTTATTAACCCCTTAATGCGACTAAATAGACAACAATATGCTGGGAAAATAACGCGCGCGCGATGGTCCGTTGTAATTATGTGTGTACTTTTGACGTTGATTGAACGCATGCGAATCACTCGATCAATTTTGATATCACAAAATGCTTTGATAATTGACGTAGACCGTGCCAAATAAATCGCAAATACCTTTCTATCTAACTTCTGTCTAATGTGTAACTAGAAGAAAGTTTACAAAATTGAAATGGGCATTGTATGTTCTGAAATAAACGAGTGTTTGGTACAGAAAAAACGATTAAATTTTAATATTTTGTAACTTTGACTGATATAATGATTTGTAAAAAGTGAAAAATTGCCGAAAAATTCCTTGAATTGAAATACAAAAATTGAAGAATCGCAGCAAGATTAACTAACTTAATTCTACATGTTATTATAATCTCCAATACCAAGTGGTACCAATTAGTACAAAAATCTTGGAACAAACACTACGGCACTGGGACATTTGTTTCAAATCTCGTTGCAATTCTGTTACAAAATACACGTGCAATTGGAAAATTGTATCATCAACAACTGTTGAATATTCAAAATAAAAAGTGTCCTAAAACTTTTGACATCAATATGTATCTACATTCTCTGTACACATACACAGGAATATCTGGCTACAAGCGGAAGCAACTTGAATTCATATCGTTAACGCAGCATCGAGTCACTGTAATTAAATCTACGAAATGCTCCGAAGAACGAAATCTTACAATTAGTTTATATTACGTTCAGCGAAGGTAAGTTTCGAACGACAGTGAACTTTGTAATCATTCATGGAAGCAACACGTTCACCTAAATAAAAGTACACGACGCCACTTCAAAAAACTTAAAAAGAGATCAGCCTGAAATTTCAGAGACGCTAAACAAAATTGACAATGATGTGACCATCGCAAGACATCCTCCTCGGAACAAATATTCTTTCTCTTCTTTAAAAAGAGAAAAAGTTAGATGCAATTCGCTTCAACTGAAACATCATTCCCTGGCGCTGCTGAAACGCGAAGAACTTAAGCGGCACTGAACTCGAGCTGAAACTTATTTACAAAAGCATTAGCCAGAGTCTCGGAGCTAAGGAACAGGAGCGACCTACCGCGTTCACCCACCGTATTCGGCTGGCACAAATTAGCAGCCCTAGCATGATAACACGATCCAGCTTAATCCATTTCGCGCACTATGCGGCTTGTTGCTGCGGCAATGCAAACCTTAACAAGGACGGGGCTATGTTACATCCGATGTAAACGAATCGTCGAACAAACAAACAGCCTGATAGGGTGGAACTGGTTCTCCAGCCATTCTGTACCACGAGCACACCGATTGCCTACAGTCACGCTAACTGCGCATCCCCCTCGTACGTACGATACAGTCACGCCGCGGCAAACTTGTCGCTTAGACGTTTATCAGTTCGCTGGCAAGTTCACCCGTTAAAATCGAATAACGCTTTTGCACGGGCCTCAACTTTTCGAACGATCGACAGAGACCCGCTTGGAAGACGCGTTGTTCAGGTTAGTCGAGCGAGGGAGATAATGGGGGGGTTGAAGAAGATCGACGCGAGCTTTCTGATTACAATTGATACGTTGATATTACCGGGGGGGAAAAAAAATTTAAGATCGGTTTGTACAATATTTGAGGGTTTCATATCGTGTGTATGTTCACTTTGGCTCTGATTGACTCTGACTTTTAAAATAATCGAAATCGATCAAATTTGATCTATTCTCAAATTGCAACCACTTCGTTATCAACTACCCTTCTCTAAAAAAAACTAACAGGAGCTTGTTTTAATTAGTGTTAACTAGTGGTTTCGTATGGGTAAACATACGAGCATTTTTCACCGCGAAAGTGAGTACTTTGCGAGAACAGTGTGCAAATAATTCTGATGTTTTCTGTTACATTTGTGGGAAAATACACTGTTGCGAAGGAAAGAAAAAATATCACGGATTTCGAAGGTATATTTTGGACGTCAAATTGAACAATGAAACAAACAGTGGGTACCACATCAATCTAGAAAAATTGACAACATATTCGCAATCAGGAGCCCCTTTACTTATTCAGAAGAGAGTGAATGTGGAAACGATAAACCTGGTCTCGTTTTAAACCTCTATTTTCAAAGCCGTTCATTTTATGCTAAATCGTCGTTCTTGCGTCACACACCGACTGTGCAAAATAAGCGGAGATACTTTCCTTCATGAAAATAAATCGTCGTGGCGTGTAAAAATAGCGAGCAATCTTTTTCGAGCGTGACCGAATCCGCGATGGATTTGAAGATCGAAGCTTCCTCTTTGTAGCTTTACGTGTGACCTTTTCTCGCCATTTTATTGAACTTTGAGCTGTTGGGCTTACATGACGAGGATTCGAGGAATCGTAACATTTTCATTGTTGCGTTCGTTTTCAAAGATCAATAAATTGGCGGGGGAAGATTATATATTGCAGCAGGAGTGTTGAGCGATCCATTCGATGTTTCTACACGCTATGACAATTTATAGCATTTCGGAGGAGAAAAGTGTCTTCACTCTCAAATATCTCGATGTGTGTTAAAAGTAGAGGCTTCGAGTTTGAAAACGGATCCAAGTCAGATTATTGAACGAATTCTTTTTATAAAATTATTAACATTTCTCGATATATAGCGTCAATATTTATGGGAGTTCCTGCACGTGCAGAGTCAATCGGTAAGTACATACAGATATCTGTGAAATTTTAAATTTACAAGTGCCTTGAATATTTTATGGATGTTAATTTTGTTACGAAACCGAATAAAATGCATTTCGAGCGATAATGTTGAATAACACACATATTTTCGATTATTTCAAGACTATTTTTAGCTTCTGACAAAAAATAATAATACACGTCACGAGCGTGACAAATTGAAAATGATAAATGTCTGACTGTAACACTGATCGTATTTATGCAATTTTACGCAATTTTATTTTATTATATTTTATGCGATTTTATGCAATTTTATTATATTGTATTTTATGCAATTTTATGCAATTTTATTTTATTTTGTTTTATTATTCGGGTTAACTCGAACACGACTTTGTTAGACTAACTCAAAAAACATTTCCTTTTAGATTTCTCAATTTTAATACCGCGACTTGATTAACGAGCTAGCTGGTTCTCCAAAAATTTATTATATTATTATTTATTATTATTTATTAATATTATATTATTTATTACAGTTAAAATTGAAATTATTTGCAGGATATTCACGACACCTCCGATATTTGTCCAAAAGTACGTATAAATAAATCAAGAACAGAGATGAATCCATGTAATTAATTTAAGTGGCTGGAAAATAGCAGGAAACAGGATGTTTTACGATACAATAGGAATATTTAGAATTCTTTAAACGTACAAAATTCGCAAGTGTAAATGTTGGTTTTCGCGACTGACTCTAATCGCGCGCGGTGCTTCCACTTTCAACGAAGTTTCAGGACAGTTTCGGGAAACTTTTCGAGAATCTTCTTGTTATAAATATAAAACGGCCCTCGTAAACAGCCGACCGTCCCTCGAGGTGTCTAAGTTTCAACGAAATTAAGAGTCCGATAATGAGATCTCGAGATTGTCGGAGGGCGAGGCGCGGGGGGTTGGAAAATAAGATTCAACGTGATTCGACGAGATTGATGAGAATATTGAGTAACGAGGAACTGTGCGGCAGTGGGGAATTGAATTTAATTCAATGAACTTACGGGAGCTATCGAAGATCGATTATGGTTGCTTAGATTTTCCCTCTTCTTTTTTTTTCACGGCATTCGACGTCTCCTTAGAGCAACCTTGCGATTTCTTTCAAATTCGATCAGTGTGATCGTCAGGCTTGTAACATGTGAAATATGCACGTCCAAAAGATACAGTGTTCTTTGTAATATTTGACACGTAAAACGTATTTTTTTCTCTCTATTTTCTTTACTGTATTCGGTCTAATAATCATGTTAGTGTAACAAATTCCAACACATTGACATAACACAAATTTACACTTGCAAATATACGACATATGATTAAGCTACACGTCAATGTGTGTATCGATACTCAACATTATAATCTAAATGTTCGTATCGTTAGAAGATGTCATCAAAATCAAACCTATTCTAACTTGACACACACGTTCATACAAGAAAATTCCTCCGTAACTTATTTCATCGGATGTTCGAAACGTAACACGTACGATAAAATTCGTAAAAAAAAGTCTCCTACAAATTCGAATGTTCTCTCACCAAACGCTCTCGCGAAAGTTTCTGAATAATTTATTCCATCGAGCAACATTGTCATTCGCTCGGTTCGCCGCGTTTACATCGATGTCGAAACGTCATCGCGCTAACCAGTTGCCTACGAGTGCGAGTCGACGGTCCGACCTGTCCCGGATAACTAAAACAGAGTTACGACATTTCCAAAGCGCGTGGTGACGTCGCGCGAAGGAAACCAGCCCAATTACGGTCTATTTACAGACATCTCGGATGCGCCGACACGGGCGACGCGCTACGATCGCGAGCAACAAAAACACGGAATCTCATTTCCGGCCGGTGTTTCCAATGAAAAGACGGATCGACGGGGCGCGACGCAGCTGCAGAATCGCCGGCGAACAAACGCGGCGAATACGTCTTGACGTTTGTTTGAAGAGAAGACAAGAGAATCCTCGTCGCGAGTTTGCCCCGTGGACGAACGATGGCCGTGTATCCAGCGAATGGAACGTCACCGGCTTCGTTTCGGCGTGTCTTCCGATTTCCCACCGGCTGAAATATTCATCGAATACGCCGAGGGGTCGCGAACTTCGCGAACCGGGTCGCGGCAGTTTCGCGGGTCGATTCGTTCCGACAATGGAGAGGCACGGGTCATCGATCGGGCGATAAATAAATCCATCGAGCGTGAAAAAGATCCCGCGTCTCGCGGGATTTCACGGCGACGAGCGTTTGTCTCTCTCGGAGAGAGAGAGTGTATCTGGGTCTTCGTCGTTATCGTCGAAATGCTTGATTTATCCGACCGTGACTGACGTCGATGGAGTTAAGAACGCCGTACGTGCCAACAGCGTGAGCATCGATACTTTCTACTTTCGATGAAATTTTATTGTTATCACACATTTATACCACAGACTACGCTCTCATTCTCATCGCATAAAGCCGATACACTCACAGATGTGCATCTTTGTATGATCGTATGACGGATGATGAATTTATGCAGAAAACAACGTGTTTACGTGTTGAAATCGTGCGTTGCCCGGAATGGAATTTTCGTTGGAAATTTCATTTCATTTTTTTTTCTTTTTTTTTTTTTTTTTGCGCGCGCGCGTCTTTGAAAGTAAAAGAGGCGTAGCGCCATTGGTTTACTGGGATTTCAATCTAAACATAAAGCTGTCAGCGCTGCTGAGATTGATACGTGCACCATGCAGGCGAAGCATATATCATTCGGTCGGGAAGGGCTGTTCTAGATACGTACGTACGTATATTCGAGTTTCACCCCCTTCAACATTGAGGGGCTGAATTTTTCTCTCTCTATCTCTCTCTCTCTCTCTCTCTCTTGAGACCACAACTACGATGGGTTTGGCGAGTGTTTGCGTTTAAAAGTTCAGTGGAAAGCGGAATTATATCCGCGCGTTTCGCCATTAAGAATATTGTGTACACTCGTTAAGTATAATTTCGTCAACGTTTTGCAAGTTTTTCGGGGTTATCGATATTGCAATTAACGTTGGATATCCTGAAACTTTAGCTTTCATCTTTGCGGAATATCGTTTTCTGCACTTGTCAATTACACGGTAAAAGCACTTTACGACGCGTTAATGTAACTCTAAAGACGGGTCACGGCAAGGTATAATGGCGGCTTCACTCTTACGGAAGTACTCAGTTCAGTGTTGTTATTTATCTGACTCATTTTTTTAAACGATTGCCGCCGTTTAATTGTTTACGTTCGAATATCACGTCGTTCACCAGAATTTCGCAAAATTATAGAACCTAGATGGGAAGATCTAGATTCCTACTCTTGAAATTAGAAAGCAAAAATCTTCCAAAAATTTCGTTTCTGTAAATTAAAAGCTAGAACTCTTCGGAATAGTTAATATCTACAAATTGGAGAACAGAACTCTCAATTTCTGCAAATTCTTATAGAAATTAATTTAATTTCCTTCAATTTTATTTCCCATTACGCAGAGAACTATCATATTAAAAAGTAAAATTTAATGATACAAATTATAATAATTGAAAAGAATTACAAACAAAATATATCGAACGGCATTATTGTAACAATATTTTCACAATTTTTAACAATTTCACGCACGTCTGAACTTTTATTTTCGCTGCACGACGTAGAACAATTTTCGAAAACGAAACAAACTCACGACTGTCAGAGTGAAAGCTTAAAAACGAAACCAAGCGTGATCTTCTTTCTGCAAAATTGCATTAATTTAAATTACGGATAATTTTTCACTGTCACTGGCACGTTAGTTACTCTCTTTGTTGTACGTTAAAGCATCCAGACAACATTATCTTCGTCCGGTTCCCCGAGAAATAAAGAGAATCACCCACCGTTTAAACAGCGAACGTACCAACGCGAACTCTAACAATATTTAACGCCCGTTCCAACGGCAACGACCAAGAATGGCAAGTTATTCGGTACACAAGCTTACGTTTAAGTAGCGCGGCACCGCTACCTAAGGAACACAAACAGATGCAGCCTGAGGGACGGTGAATTTATCGTCGCTGGCGGGATATCAGGTCGTCGCCGGGACGAGAGAAGCGACCTCCGCGTTTCGCGCATTTCGCGTTTCCTATGAATTTCTAACACGCGGTGATCTCTGCCGATTTTCCCGAAAAGGCGAAGCTCGAACGACACACGCGTGATAAATAATTCGCAGGTCGCCAGCGAACCGCGGAAAGTAACGTCCCGCGGGTTTTTCCGGCGCCGAGGTTCGCCTCCGGTGTGCACTTTGGACGAGCACTTCCGGCTTCCGACATCTGCTTGTTATTTCCTTTCATCAGACACCGAACGATTCCGTCTCCGTCAAACTTTTACGACGCTCGATTCGACGAGTACTACGTCGAATATTTGGTCGAACTTTGGTAATTTTGGAAATTTATTGATTCGAATTTTTTCACAGTATTTTCGTAGTAGATACGATCCTTTATTTGAATTCAAAAATTGGATTCTCGGTTGTTGTCGATTCGGCAAATAGCCACCAGGAATATTTAATGGGAATTTAATACGCGCGTTTAATGCACTCGAAATTAATTAATTCGCGCGCGAATCGTTTTGTGATATTTCGAGAGTGATCGAGTAACCTTCCCGCTATTATATTTGTGCTGTAAATTAAATTTTTGGTTGTTTAAAATTTTGTTGTTGGAGTAAAGTCGAGTTCGCACCGTTTCCCGCGCAATTGTCACTCGTTTCCATGCAAATTTCAGGGGCACAGAGACGTTTATCGATCTATAGAATAATTTCCATTGGCAACGGCGAGAGACAAAGATACATTTGTTGTTTACTGGCAACCGTCTCGTCGAATGGATCTTCGTAAATTGAGCAACGCCGCGCGTTATGTAACGGGTGAATTTATGCGTGATAACGTATAACATTGGTCCGGGGCAGTACACCGACCTGTATTCTCAAACTACAAGCGCATTAAAATCCATTAAATGCATAATATTTGCATAAATTTCTGGCCATTACTTTTAATTACGGCTTAACAAGGCGGACTATCGATCGAATTCCGTCAGAGGACATCACCCCGGCCCCGAATGCTCTCGAATCGAATAATTTCTGTCAATAAGTTCTACTATCGATAATATGAATTACGTCAGCTAACGACATTTGTCGGTTCAATTAGCTTTCCACGAGATTTATTTATTATTTATTATTTTAAATTGTCGATACTGTTGCATTACCTGTTTGTTATCATCATTTCGAATGGTACGTGGATTTATATATTACAGCAAGAAATTATATTCAAATGTCGAAGAATATAATGTCGAAGAAATTATATTCAAATTATATTCAAAAATCTAACCAGTGTTAGCGTAACCTAACCTAAACCTAACCCAAACCAGTGTTAGCGTATTCTAACCTAGTTAGCGTATTTTAACCAGTGTTGGCGCAACCTAACCTAAACCTAACCTAAACCTAACCAGTGTTAGTGTTTCAAACAAGTGTTAGCGTATTCCAGATGCTTCATGTAAAAAACTTCATTCTTTTCATCTATCTTTCCAACACAAGTTTCACATTAATTGAAAAATGAAGATCGTATCACGAACATATCTGACGGGATAGAAAAAAATACACGTTCTCCAAATAACCTTGAAAAAGACGTATTTTTAATTGATACTTTTAAAAAAATAGTTGTTTAAATTACGTCAGATTTTCATATTGTCACTAATGGAGCGGATATTCAGGTGGCCTGGTTTTCGCGAAACATCCTGTATATAGATAGTACTACTTATTATATCATTACCACTCATTATACATACATACTCTTTACCTCCCACGTAAAATTCGAAACACGAAAAACTCGATCCCGACATCCGAGCAATCTCGTACCTCGCGCGAGTCATCCGAGTCCCGCAGCCTTCTCGAAATAACACACACGCTCCCGAAATCCCGCCACCTGGAAGTGCTCCAAAATCCTTAAAACATCGCCGAGGCGCGAAGGAGATCGCGTAGGGATTTGCCGAGCCGACGGCGCGCCTTCGCGTTGCGGATGTTTGCTCGTGGATCCCGTGAAACGAGGAACGACGCACCTAGGTATCGGCGGTGGTGAGCTGGTGGTCGGCCAGCCCGCCGGCGAACAGGCTGAGAACGTAAGCGCGGATATAGAATCTGAAAAGGAGCGAACACAGAGGGAGGGGGAGGGGGCGATACGGGGTACCGAGGACGAGAGGTAACTATGCAAATGCAAGAGTACATTTATCTCGGCACCACGCCCATGTATTTCCTGGGAGCTTCCGGACGCATTGTCGGCAGCGAATCGAATCCCCACACCCCTCGCTGCCCCCAACCACTTCGCTCCCCTCGTCCCACCTCGTTTCATTTCTCCCTCTCATCTCGCTCGCGCAACCGATCCAACCATCTCTCGCGCTCTCTCTCCCGCCTTTCCGTGTCTCTTTTCTTTACGCTATCATTTCTCTCTCTCTCTCTCTCTCTATCTATCTATCTATCTGTATTTCTCCATCACTCTGTATCCCTGTCTCTCACACGGCAAGCGTGTACTCGTGTGCATGCACACGGGAGTGCCACCACCCAGGCCGATACTCCGGAGATTTACGAGCAAACTAGCCCGGTCCCCAGGGCTAATAGACCGGCAAGTTATGGGCCAATTCAATTTAATTTCGAAAATAAACAACCGCCAACGGCGACGTTGGTCAATTTATTCGGAAAATCCCACGAGCGGATCGCGATATACCGCAGCGTGGAAGGAGAAACGTCGTGAGGAGGCAGCGACTTCCCCCTCTTGAGGACACGGCGGCGAGAGAGTGGGGGGTGGCGAGGCGCGTCAGTTCGCCACGCTAATTCACGGGACTTGGCTGAAAATTAACCGCTGCCGGCGTTAAATGAACCGTTCGAACGGCGTATATATTTACACGCGGTTTGTTCCGAGCCCGGCCGTTTTTAAGCGCACACAGTATACAGTTTCTCTTTGTACGCGATTGTTTGCTTCTTCTCCCCCTGCACGCGTGTTCCTTTGTTTTTTCAGGAGGAGGATCCGCGCAGGAATCGCGAATGGTCCCGGAATTACGCCACGTTCGCGGCGAGAAACTGAAAAATGGAGAAACCACGGTGAGCTATGGGCTTGGAGAGAGGATACGGTACGCCCCGTACCGTCATCGGGTGGTGACCTGGTAAACCATCGCTCGAACTTCTTGATGGATGTTGCCATTTGAAATGAAACTTGCCTGTCCCATTCTCGATTTGCCTGTCCGCTCGGGTATTTTTCACTCGCCCACGCTCGATAATCTTCGCAATAAAATTATACCGCGCTCGCTGGCGTTTGGAAATAACGTTCCCGCTAATAAAATTACCGCCGCGTTCCCGGTTTGGAAATAGCGTTAAAGTTAATGCGACGAATAAAAAGGAAATCGAGCGAATCGAGTGAAGTGATAACGTGCATTTGTGAATTTAACATTGGACCGTCTGGATAACGGAGAATAATTGTTTGAGATTTTGTCGAATGCTGATGAAGTTATCGATACACGTGGAAATGAAATTGAATTGAAAATACAGACCTGTAAGTTTGATATTCAAGTATTTTGACGCTTTCTTATAGGAAACTTTAAAAATATATTATAACATATAAAGAACAGAATGCTTCCTAGCATCGTTTAACACGTGAAATAATTTTCCATCGAGATTCCAAAGTATATTCAGTCGTAGCGATAATCGAAGGCTCGTTGCCACAAATACAACCGTGAAATATTCCAGTTTTCATTTGAACTCACGGTCCGTAAATACACGAGAAACCAATTTTATACCAGATGGAAGAATTATATACGAGTTGATTGAGTGATGGTTGCTGATTGATTCTTATCGGATATGTCGTCTTTGTCCTAGATTTATGACACGCCATGCAATGCAAAATTTTCCGATAACTCTTCGTTTTTACGTTTCACGAATCTGTAACAACTCCATGCGCGAGTCGCAAATGTTTGTTTCTGAACGGGAATGTTTCGTAACGTTTGCGCGTGAGGGGCCAAGACAAAAATCTGTTTGATCTTGGCTATCTTCTTTCAGAAAGCAACGTTTGATACTGTAAAACGCGATAATTTACGAGTTCAATTTTTTGGGACAAGATATCGAGATGTCTCGCTTAAAAAACGTCACACGAGATATTTCATTTGCAGATACAGAAAGTTTGATAAAGGTCAGATTAATAAAGTTTAACAATGTCATTGTAACTAACTGTTTATTCCACTCACTGATTGAATACAAAAAATGGAACAACAGTTTCCATGCAACGATAAGTAGTAAATAACTAGTTGACAAATGTCTGCGATAATCCTATGTTGGATTAACAGAATTTGACAAATCTTACATTTTCGATATCGACATTCATTTTGATATTAATGTTTCATTTTAATAACAAACGTGAAGTTCAAATTATTACAATTTCTGATGTCAGTCCAAAGTTAATGGACCACGAACTTGCGTAATTTAGCTGAGAAATACTATACTACGCGATCCACGCGATTTACATATTTCATACGGTCGCAAACTAACTCGAAGCGTGTCGCGATGAAATCGTTGTACACAGACGACGCTCTCCGGACAGCGCGACGGTACATAGGCGAATACCTAGCGTTTCTAAGTTGCTCGTCTTCGAGCGTACAATATCCGACTATCGCGGGAGAACGGAAAAGAGCGGGAGAGCGTGTCGTTACTGACATCGGCACCTTGTCGCGAGTGTCGCGCACGTTGCGTCCAACCAGCTCCAACAATCGTCATCGCGCACGTAAAGCCCGCCCGAATAAAATCGGTTTCTCATAATATCGAGATGAAGTCGGGACGGGATGTTCCAGTTTCACGGGATCGAGCGCGAGAATAGAAAACTCGAGCGTTCGTGCAACGAACGTGTTTGGAAAACGATCGAGCAGCGCGGGAAGCAATTTTGAAATTTTCGATTCGGTCTGCATAGTCGTGTCTGCGTGTTATCAGGTTCGAAACGTTTTTTAATATTCAGATTCTTCAATATAAATGTGAATCTTGAACACGATTCTTCTATTACCTTGGGTTCAAACATATTCTAGGCAGACATCGATTATTGGCAAAATTATTCCATCAATATTATTCCGTTATAATGTAATACGATATTTTTTGGTACAATTTCAAGAATGCACAAAATATACAGAACGATCTAAATACACGAAATATCAAATATCATCTTTTGTCATGAAAGGATATTTCTTTAGATTGGCTTCGTGAAATTATAAACTTGCACAAACATTTTCATTGTTTACATCTCTTCGTTCAATTGACCACTCATCGTTCATAAATAAATAAAATGAAGTTGAAAAATTTCCAGTGATAATTTCGTTATATCTGTTCATGCGCGATAGCGAAACCAGTACCGCGTTAATCGTGCAAAAAAAAAAGAAAAAAAGAAAAAAAATAAATTCGATTATCCGAATATAAATCCGCGACTAAACGCGTTTTGCAATCACCTACTCGACGTTTAACGACGTTCAGCGAGCACGCTGTAACTGACACGATCGAACTGGTGGGACGCGAAGCGGAGATCTTTTCGTTTATCACTTAAACCGGCGGCAAAGGCCAGCCTATTATTGGACGCCGATATTCGTGCCGGTGAAGCTGTCGATAGGCGGGTAGCAGTTCGCGCTCTCCTACCCATATCTGCCTAATCATAGCGTTATAGCAGCGTGTTGATCATCACACGTGTAATTGGCTCCGTGAAAGCCCGTGTATCCGTGTACTAGCCCCGCTTCGATCCCTCATCCTCCGCCCTGTCGTTGCGATGGGTCGCGTCGCCGCGCGAATTTGCATTTCTATCAACGCGTCGACACAGGATTCAACCCCTCGGCGGCATCCTTCGCAAAATCGATCGTCCCTCGATCACCGTCGAACATTCTTCGTCGATCTTTCTCTTTGCTCTTTCTTCCCTGTCGTCTCTTTTGATTTCTTTTTTTCCCCCCCTATGATCACTCTCTTTCGTTTCTAGTTTGTTGATGTGTGTTTGGTTGCAGAGGTTTAGGTTTGAGAAGCGACGAGAAAAGTCGAATCGATCAACTCCACGTTGTGGATGAAAGATCGAACGAAATTGTCGAACGATTCATTTCAGAACCGACGTCTTGACTGAGCGTAGCGAGTCGAGTCAAATATTTTTCGATCCTTCGTCGAAAAACTTTCGAGCTTTGTTAAATTTTTCAATTATCGAGTCGTTGCTTCCTTTTTGCATTTGTTCTTTGGAATATTCCAACGCGAGCTGTTCGAAGTCGTTTGTCAATTTATCCCATTTTTTTCCCCCGATAATCTAAAACCTAGTTTCCTTTAAAGGAAATTTTTAAATCTATAATAGTTTTCGTTCCTTGGTGTAAAGTTGGAGAAACACGGGAATGGAAATTGAACGTTTTAATGCGCACGTGTGCGTTCGAATTACGAGTCAAATGCAAATGCTCGACACGGTGATTAACAGACGTTAATTAATCCACGTTCTAACCGCGCCACCGTTTTTCCAGCGCGCGTAAAATATGCTCGTTACATCGGTTGTAACGCGATCGCGCGGGAAACACGCGATCGAACAGGTCTCGCTTTTGTCGAGCGTGGTTTTACGAGGGCAATATTTACCGATAGCAAATATCCGAGCGGTCGATAGCATCGAGCGATTGGCCAATCCACGGGAACCCATAGTTTCGATGCTTCGCTTTATCAGCCCCCCGCCATAAAGTGGCATCGAAGAATCGATTGCTGACGACGCGACGTACGGTCCCGAGTTTACGAGTTCCTGGCCTCTTTTCAGGTCACGCTTAGATCGCTCAAAAATCGACAGCACGTCGAGATCTCGGAAAAAGACAATGGACTTTGTTCATCGAACATCCGTGGTATTATTTTTCTTCTTTTATTCTTTTATAACATTGAAAGTATAATTAATTTTGTAGCATAATCAATTATATTTGAAAAGCCGAGATTTCTTCAGATTTGAGATACAGTCCAATCTGTAAATGTAATTTGCATTCTGAGATGTATTAGTTGAAGTTTAAGATACAATCTGACCCCAAAAAATTTAATCGATTATATTGTGATACAGTCCAATCTTTTATTCTGAGATTATTAGTTGATATATAATAAATTATTATGTAAATAAATATATAACAAATATATAATAAATAAATATAAATAAATATATAACAAATATATAATAAATAAATATAAATGAATATATAACAAATATATAATAAATAAATATAAATAAATATATAACAAATATATAATAAATAAATATATAAAATTATTATAAATAATAATTATTGCATATTAGTTAATATATAAAGTTCAAGATACAAATCTGATTCCCTAAAAGACTCCAGGGATAAATTAGTGTTCTTGTTTCTGAAATATTTAAAAATCCAAATTAAAATTTGAGATACAGCCTAATCTGTAAATGTAACATATATTCTGAGATATATTAGTTGATATATAAAGTCTAAGATATAATCTGAAAAGAACCTGGCGATAAGTTAATATTTTTATCTTTCAGAAAATGGTACGAAGAAGTTTGTTGTCTTCTCGAAAAAGTAAGAAGAGATATTTCCAACTTTGAGCAGTGTATAACGCGGTTCGATCGGAATGTATTTCAGCCGAACAGAGAAGATGGAAGCGAAACCCAGGCGAGAGAAAAGAAAAGAGAAATAACGCGGAATGATGGAATGCAAAGGAGATGGGGAATGGACGTACGAAGAAACAACGGGAAATGCAGAAACGTGGGAAGAAAGTTGAAATAAAACGAGTGGAGAAATGTGTAGAAACAGGGCAGAAATAGAAATCGAGATGGGAGAGGTAGAGGAACCGGTGTGAAGTAAAAAAAAAAATAACGTAGCAGGTGTCGAGGGCGAAAAGCGCAAAGCACGGAAAGTATTTTAAGAGTGAAAGCTCGGCAGACGTAACAAGAGCGACTTTCTTCTCGAAAGAAATATCGCGGCATTTGGCGATGCCGTACGTTTTTCCAAATCTTCCTTTGACGACGTCGCCTGCTCGGAAAGTTCAAACGAAATTTTTTCTCTCTTCGGCGGAGAAAAGGGGAAAAACTGTTCGAATGTTTATGCAAAAAGTATTCGCTGAATGCACAGTAGTGACGGGGAAAAATGAACTGGAAAGTGGAATGGATTCCGGTCAAATATTGTTTTTACGATATTTATTTCCTAGCGTTTTGACGTACAGCGAAAATTTTTATACTATATTTTGAAATTTCATTGGTGCCGCAATGAAATATTATTGTTACAGTAAATTAATCCAGGAAAATATATACAGTAGTCACACGATATTTACTTGGAACTATCTAGCAAAAGAATTAGTAAGCAGTGTGAAGAGCAGTTTTATGACAAGAGTTAAATTCTACTAGAGAGATTTATTAATGTAATGAAAGAATGGTTCTATCAAGATTTATCAGTACAATAAATAGACTACTTACGCATTCATATGAAATTCTATAGGATCCACGCAGTTTTGCAAAACTGTCTAAAATATCTAAAGTACACTAATTGTTGTAATTTTTATATAGGAGCAATCTCTGTTTTTTTACACGCGACTATAGTTTAATAATTTAATAATTATCTAGTTTAATAATTTAATAATTATCTATTTAATAATTATCCCCAGTTTGATAATTATCTAAATATTTCCATGGGAAGTAAATACTCCCACTAGATATCTCAGAATTCCCACATGATGTAGCTATCTCCAGACTCATCTCTACCAATAAAACGATCATAATCACCTCTCATTATAGCGCTAATGAGATTTCAAAATGTTTCGAGCACAGATAATATATTCATGCAACGTGTTTGTTGAATTAATTCGCGTGCTACCGTGCAAACGTGGCGTGTGTATTTTCTTGAAAGTTTCTGCACGCAAATCAAAATGGGAAATGTTTGTTGTAAGGAAACTAGCGCGAGAAAAATAGAGCGCGATTAATTAATTTCCGGAATGAACTTCTCAGACGTACGCGTAACGTTTAAATCTCAAACATCCCCACGGCGCTACGCGCAGTTATTAATTGCGAGCTCGGTATAACAAACGTCGAACAAACACGATGGGAGTAGCTGGAATTTTGATAAACGGGCTACGTCCAAGATCGCTGTTTGGAAAATTTGGGAAATCAACTCCTACGACAAAACAACCTTTTCTAGTGTTAAATCTTTCTTTCAGTTCAATCGCCAATACCAAATTACGCGACAGTGTAATCCAAAACGCAGAAACATCCTCCACGAACCGAATTCAATTTTCCCCTTTTCTCCTACGTTCGATCACATTTTGTCCCAAGGATTTTCCATAGAGTAGCGAAATATAGTGGTCACTGAAAGACTGAATGACGTAAAATTAAACAAAAATAACTTTTACAAACACGTGTTTTTTCAATTTTCTATTACTTTATTTGGAAATATAATTAATGAGCTTTTTCCAATATTACACGTGAATTTTTATAATTAAAATTTTTCAAACTCTTCAGTTTTTCAGTGGCCATCCTATAGTTCTAAATAGTTGTAAGCTGAACTCCGTTCTGAGGTGCCCTCGCGAGAAGTTTTCGCGAGTCGAGATTAACCCTTCTTCGGTTCCCCCGGTACGCGCGGAAGCTTACATCATATCGGTTGGCTCTCATCATTATTCCGCTTAATTTCTCTCGTTAGTCGAAAAGCACGGGGCCAGCGCGCGTCGCACGCCGGAGGAAGGAAACCTACGCGCGACGAGATTAGCCTATATCCGGTTACAGCCCTTTCGACGTGTAGTACACGCCGGCCTTTCCGTACGGCTTCATATTGTTGTGTATTATCGTTGTCGAGCGCCGGCCGATCGAGACTAACGCCGGACTGCAATCTGCGATTCGCTGCCGCGGAATTAATGTCAATGCGATTTACCCCTTAGGGTTATGAGAGCGACACGGTGCTTCTTCCGGCGGTCTCTTGTTGCCGAAATCAATTGGCCATGAACGAACGCGCGAGCGTCACCCCCGTCGCTATTTCCATTTATTCGACCCGGTAAAGAGCGATTCTGCTTCTTTTCTTTTTTCAACGTGAAATTTTCTCCTGACGGTCAGTTGAATTATATTTTCTTTACAAGGAAATTTCGAAGATTTCTTTTTTTATTTGGTTTTGTAGAGCCTGATAAATTTAATTTCAACTCGTGGAGAAATACTTGTTTTACGTACTTGATTATAAATATTTGATTTTATAGAATATTTATTATTCAATTATTGAGAAGCTAGTCTGATCCTTAATCGGATTGTGATCGATGGACATTTTGATAAATGAGTAAAAATAAAGGAATAAAACGTGGGTTTTTAAATTAATAACCTGTGATTATATCATATTGATATATTAAATATTATAGCGTGTTAATATAATACATTAATTTACCTTAATAAAATATCTTCAAAGTATAAGTGTTGTAATCGAGAAAACTTGTAGCATCAAATTCTATTAAATTCAGACGAGTGTGATTTACAGCTTCAGCATTAGTAATTTTTAATATTGAACTGCGTAGTACAATCAATAATTTCCAACATCTCGTTATTTCATAAAACACTGGAGTAAGATAATATATATAGAATATGTTGTTACTGGAGTAAGATAATATATATAGAATATGTCGCTTAATACAGAGCCAGCTAACTTTATATAGACATAAAAAAACTTCTGCAAAAACTTCCTAAAAATTCAAACTTCCTGACAAAAAAAAACAAATGAAATTTTAATGATCGAGCAAGATTATACTCGACTTGTCGACTTCGTCTATTCGCAGTTTAATCGTTAATCAACCCTCGGGCCTGAATCGTCGATGTCAGTCTAATTGAACGCGTCTAAAAAGCGTTGTTCATTTCGAAGAACGCAGGAGATGAGAATCGCACGACATCCAAAAGTGTAACGGGAAACTTCGAAGGTAATGGGAAGCTTGACTGATGATTTCCTTCGGACCGCTCCTCCAGGGAAATTTATTATCAGCTGTATCCGCGAGGAACGCTTTTGTCCGATTTCACTTCGCAACCGTTCTCGCGACTTTTTTATCGAGTCTAAAATTACGGAACGAAAGCTGCCTCGCTCGTTATTCTTCCTTGATTCGCCAGACGGTGAACTGTTAAAGTACAGTTGCAAAGAATTTACGAAGTGAAACTAACACTGCGGAGAGGAGAGATTTATCATACGAGAGACGAGGATAATTTACACGCGAGAATATCGTCGCTTTGTGTCGTTTTCGTGTTTGATACTCACCGGACGAGAAGCTCGACGAGAGAAACTTGTCTTTGAAGCTCGGCGAAGAATTTAGCATATTCCTATAAATATTTCAGTTGCTTCAATCTTCGTAAAACTTTACTATCCAGACGAGAGGGGAGGAACAAAAGTATGACCGAGTACTACTCGCAACTACAATATTTGAGAAACAAAATTTCACGAAGTTAAAATTGAAATAGTTTCCAAATTAATTGCTCTCAGACATACGCTGCCGGCCAGAAGTTTAAGACTACCATTACCTACGTGTTGAGCGAGAAACTTTCGAAAGTGATTTTGTTTAAGAAACTTTTTACCTAATGTCCAGATATTATGTATCTGGCGGACATTAGTTGAATATGGATGATTTTTAAAAAACTGTAAATAATTTGTAACGTACGCCACGTGTTTTCTAACTTTTAACATATTTTAACTGACTTTAATTGATTTATTGAAACTTTTTTAAATGGCGTGTTGTTGTAATAGTGTTGTAAAATTTCCATCAGATGTTTTTTGTGTTTCTTTTGTTAAAATCCTTTGACAAGTTTTTGTTCCAATCTTGTTGTTACATAACTTGGAAGAATATTTATTTAGGATCTTGCTTTGCATAATGAATTTAAAAGCAGATTCTAAATTAATACAAATGGTCTTCAACTTTGACTGGTGATTCAGGTACATCCTGCGCGTTATCTTCAACCATTGCTAAACAATGTCGCCAACAAGTTAGCAGCTATTCAGAGCGAATTGAAGACGTTAAATATGATCAGAGTGGCTTCAAGAAACTTCAAGAAACTCGAACGAGGAAAGATCAAAATAGCAAGTTTCCTTTCTTACGTCAATTTGCATCTTGTTACCCGAGTATCGAAGCGACGTGGAGCTAGAATAGTCTGAAGTAGTATTAATCAACAACTTTCCGCACAACTTTCAGACGATTGAATTAGAGCTAGAAAATCACATCAAAGTGGCATTTTTCTCAGCTAGAATTAATCGACATCGAGGAAACAACGTTTCAACAGCGTTCGCTGCTCAAGAAGGAATGTGATCAAATTTTTAATCATTTTACCAAGTTCTTTCGTTTAATCACTTCTTGTTTCTACTCTTTCATCATATTTCAAATCAAACTTTTATATTTTAATTCTTCGTGAAAGACGAAGTACTTTTCCTTTTACTGAAACGTGCATTCGGTGCATTAGCAAAAGTACTTGGAATACTTGAAATTTCCTTGTTAGAATATCGTAAAGATTAGTCAAAATAGTTGAAACCACTTTATCAATTTAAAACTTTCTCGGCACGGAGTGTCCTTTCGAAGTTTTTTTAATTGTTCCGTGATTTCAAAGAAATAAACTTCTTGCGGACATTTGTTGCCTAAATGTGGAATCAAATGTTGGACAACTTTGTCCTCGATTATCCGAAGTAAATGACGAAATTTTTCTGAAATGTACGATTTGTGTTCGAATTCGAGTTAATTAAAAAGATTCTATATACATAAAGCATTCTTTTTTTTCAAATTCATTTATTAATTCAAGTTTGCAAGCTTTGAACTCGTGACAGTTTGTTTGAAATCTCTCTCGTTGTTACGAATCAACGTATCATCAAACCTAGATGTCACTTTAGTTTCATCTATCATTTGAAATTTGATTACTTATTTGAAGTCAAACTCAAGAAAACTGTTAAAGTTTAACAAGAAATTACGCAAACACGTATAACTTCTTTATTTGCGCAATATACAAACGCATATAGTGTAACTACCCTAAGAGGGTGCGTACAGGATATCCAAGTATCTAAATCTTAATAGTTATATCTCATTGATTCCTCAAATCAACTCAAACGAAATTATTTTGAACAAACGAAGGTTACGATACTACATTATTGCCAAGCGCCTTATTCGATACAATTCTGGGATGGGAATGAGCACGATAGGTATCGAGTAGGTAGGATCGTTGCAGATTCGGGAGGGCGGAAGTCATCGAGCTGATACCAAGTACGATATCCACGTATTATGCGCAATATTCGTGGCTCGAGTAATAGATAGCCGCGGGGGCAATATTAGCAATCGATCAAAGAAACTTTACATCCATATGGATTTCGCGTGCTCGGCAAGAACCTTCGCGTTAATACCACCCCTGCGAATGTATTATTCTTCAGCCACGTGATTCCGCCATTCTTCCTCTTTTTTTCCCCTCCCCTCTCTTTTCCTTTCCTTTTTGTGAAAGTTGAACACGTTGAACGCGATAAAAGTCAGTTTCGAGAGAGGAACGTCTCTAAATATTTCACAGTGAAATATTTCTTGTATGTGGAGAGTTGCAAGATCGTTACTGATCTTAGAAAATTTGATATTTCGAGGGTTCGGAAATCATCGTCTAGATATGATATAATATTTTAATAATTCTCAATATTCTATTGAGAACGTTCCAATTGCTAGAATCATTGTAATAGTCTGCGATGATAATTATCATAATATTTCACACACGATATCTACTGATTCTCGAAACGAATAAATTGAAAAGTCGAAGAAACAAATTTTAAATTTTTACGAACAATTAAAGCGTAAATTCGTTAGTAAGTAAATAATGTATTTTGTTGATTAAGTATTTTGTTCGAAAAGAGCTCGAAAAAAAGAAAGCATTAAGCCTTTCTTGCGTCCAACAATTAATCCAGAAAATCGGGCCTCTTCGGATGCAACGCTGATGCAACGAAAATTAGCGATTGGTTGATTTGGGTCACGTGATTCGCGAGGGGGCGTAGTGTAGACTTCGAGTAGGAGTGGCGTTGTCTGGCGATCGCGTCTGTAATTTGTTCAGTATCGATTCAAATGTTTGCATATCAATAAAATTTTATGGCAAAAAGTCGTCTTCATTTCTTAGTCGGAACAGTTGCTTCTGGGCCGTGCAGTTTTTTATCATCCGCTACAAGACATTTTATCTCGAAATTGTTTCGAGACGATATTTCGAACGTGTCTCCTCACCGAGTTCTGTTTCTCATCGATCGGCACACGAACAAAAGCTCTCGCTTTGTTTTATTTTATCCACAATGGAATAAAAAGAGGAGAAGCATGCTCTACGGTTATGAAACGCCTACGCAATTATTCCATAGCCAAAAACAGAGGGGATAGATGAGAGAGAGAGAGAAAGAGAAATATTCGTATAACCGTGAATTCGTGAAAACGTAATTTATATTTTCGTTTCCTCTTTTTTGCCTTTCTCTTTCTCTCTGTTTTTCCGCCTACGTTCGAACCACGGTTTCATTTTGTAGTTTCGTTGGAAATTCAATGAATTTGACGCGGAAGTTCCTCTTCCGGAAGGATTAAACTCTTCAGACAGCCAGGCTGCGTGATAATTCCATTAATTATCGCGATTCCATTAAGCCACTTCACGTGCAGCGAAACAGTTTTCGTACCGCGATATTAATCGCCGTAGTTGAGTCTCCCTGTCAATGATGCCGTGTGTACGCGTAATGGACCTGGCAACATAACTCGACGTTTTATACAATCATTAGATAATTACGTACAGATAGCAGTGACGACATTATTAATAAGATATTACAAGTAACGTCGTTTTTTTTGATACTGTACAAAATTTTCTTTTATTCAACAGTTAATACAGTTTTAATCTATAATGTAATTTAACAATTACTAAATTTCAATAGATGGCAATGTTTGTTAAATTTGAAGAGAATGACATTACTAGTGGGTAGACTTAATACAATAATAATCATTGTCACTGTAAAGAGACTTTTTGCGAAAGATCAATTTGTCAAGCGACTAGGAAATCAGATAATATCAAAAATGTATCGTTTATATAAGTAAATGGAATGAAATGTAATTAAATAAAGTATAAATTGAAGTACGATCGTAAAGTCTCTTGGATTATTTTAATATTTTTTGATAGAAAAAGCAATACTACTGCTACAATAGCAACGATATAATTTAGGTGTAACGTAAGGAATTTTCTTGCGAGAAGATTAATAGTGATTGCGAAATCGTTGAACAATATTAAAGACGTGTTGCGTTTTAAATTCAAATCAAAGCACAATCACCAAGTCTCTTAAATTATTTGAAACTTGAAAATATTGAACTCGATATGTTGGCATACTTTTTGATAAGAAACAACATGTGCCTACAACATGTTATTACAAGATCGTTTATTATATAACCTGAGAGATTGTTAAATAATTTCACAAGAAAATATGGGAGTAAAAGTGATATTTCGTGAACACGAAATATATTTTACGTTTTATTCCTACATGAATATTCATTCCCTCGAAAAAGGGATATGTGTGTGTATGAAAGAGCCAGTAACATTACATTCGCTTATTTATCTGAAGCACGAAGTATTTTTCCACAGCGGTACTTTCAACTCTTTCGTCATCAGCATCGCATTTAACGTCCATCTCAGTTTTATTGTTAACTTCGTGCAATATTTCACTGTCGCCTTTATTTATCATTTAGACGATCGTACATATTTGTTGTTGATTACGAGGAAAAAATGAATCGAACGATTGAGATACATCGATCCGCTACACTTTTCACAGGTGACCTGGAAAAAAGAAGAGCTCGCTGCCGATCGAAATATGTACTCCGTATTGTTTCGAAAGGGACTCTGCGTTTATCAGTGCAACCGCCATCTAAAGAACTGTCGCCAACAGGTCGCATAATTTAAAACTTCCTTCCACTCAGGATATTTTGCACGCTGCCTCGTCCTTTCGTAACGAAGCTTTCCTTCTCACCCGCGATATCTCGGTATCGACAGTTTATTAAAACACGCTGTTCTAGTTTCATCAAATTTTCTGTATAATAATTGTTCTCTTCTCTTTGTCATGTAATAAATTATTCTGCTCGACTATTTCCTGTTGTGAAACATTATAGAATTTCCTAGTAACTTAATAAAGATACTAAAAATATTAATTTCACCATAACTTTGTGAGTTTTTGCCAATTTCAAAAAAAAAAAAGAAAATCGAAACGATTGCATTTAATAACGATTGTAAATAATATACATTGTCTTTTATTACAATATACGTTGCCTTCTTTTGTTACAAATGATTCAGCCAAATAATTTCGCGCGTGTCCGTCGGTCACCGAAGCCGGCCGTAAAAATTCTGGAAAAAAAAAAGAAGAAAGAGAAACCATGTTTCATGTTCGAACGCATCTGCTTCTGCAGTTACAGCACGTAACGAAGTTACAAAACTCGTCTATTCACCATACGCGGCGGAATAGTTGATTGCACGAATAGCGAGTAACGAACAGGCGAGAGCGAATGAAGTGTCGTCGCAGAGACGTCGAGCGGAGTAGCTGGAAAAATAGCCGGCGATATCGCGAGAGAATTGTTGGAGCGTTCCGAAAACAAACGATACCGGGGAGCCTTTGACCACCCGAACGCGTTCGAACATAATTTTCGCGTAACGCTGGCCCCGAATCGACTCTCGTTTCGCGAAACGAGAAACCGCCGGAACGTCTCTCTGTTCGTTTCGTTGCCTACTTTCACGAATTTCGTTTGTTCCCTTCTTTTTCCGGGTCCTTTCTGCAAATCGCGAGGAGTCGACGACCGCGTTTTCTCTGGCAGAAAAATGCATGGTGAAAGGGAGGATCCGTTTGATATTTGGAAATTTCCGACGAGCGAGACAGGGTATCCGACGAGATTCGTTATGGAGTCCGGGGCGCCAAGGGTTGCTCCTGGGAGCGGCTCGACCTCGGCAAGTTCGAAACGCGACCGAAATAAAAAGAGCCGGGGCCGAAGCTTTGTGATTAAGTTCTGAGTCCTCTTTCGGACGTTATTGGAGGCTTACCGGTGGAAACAGGAGTATAGAAATGAGTTTTAGAGCGGGAACGCTCTTCCCAGGGAGATCCTCAGGTTCGTCGTTAATCCAGGATTAAGTTGACGCGCCTTCGTTCTCGCGAATTTGTCGCGTGCGAGTGTCACGATTTGCGACGTCGGGATCTCGATGTAATAACAAGAAGAAAATTGAAAAGTTGTGGATTTTTGTTTTAAAAAGTTTTCGAAAACTTTCGTGCGTTTGAAATTTTTATTTCTTCCCTTTAATTTTAATTTGCTTTGTCCATTAATCACTCTACCTTGCGAATTTTATACGTTTCTGTATAAATCTCTTTTGCATCAATTGCATTTTTTTAAATTCTACCTAACAGAAATAAAATTGTGGTCCCATCTGTAGTTTCTTTCCAAGTTGGCAACCACATCTTAAATTGCACATTATTTGAATAATAAAGCGGCACGATATTTCATCCATCTCGTACGGAATAATATTTCACAATCACCGATAATCTGCACGAAACCACGTGCCACTGTGGTGCGGTGGATAAGAACAGGAACGAGTGCCAATTATTTCTCGTTTACACAATTCAGAGTTCGTTCCCTCGCTTGAAATACTACCTTTCGCTCTTTTAACATTTCGCTCCTTCATTCCGCGCACGTAACGAAATTAATCGCGAAACAAACGTAACGCGAGCAAATGATATTTCAAACGTCACTAAAAAGCGAGCAACTGGCGGGCAACGTCTGGTCTCGCGCGCGAATTACAGAAAACCTAACCTAAACCGGCGCTGGAAATTTTCGATTAACCCGAATGGCAGCGACGGGAACGGTCTAGTTGCATAAATATTCAAGTGGACGCAACGCAACGTAATTGTTGTAGTTTCACAACCTACGTAACAGGGAATTCATTCAGGCTGGATAAAATATTCAACCGTTCTGATAATTAAGCGGTCGAAGTGAACAGTCGGCGGGCGGATCGACGATTAATTTTATATCCGCGAGTAAAAGTGCAGAGGCGGCAGGAATCCACGGGCAAATTGGCGCAATTACGTCCCGCGGAATTCCCCGTGCATCGCCGGGGATGGATATTTGTTTAAACAGGTTTAAACGTCCCGCGAGGTCGCAAAAATTAGCGCCCGACCTCGTCGAACGTTGCCCGGAAATGTCAAGTAGCGCCAGCTACTGGCCAAGCGGAACGTTCGCGCGAAATTTCATCGTTTCAACAACGATTACCAGCCCCCACCACGTCCGCGTTATTATTTATGAAACGACGGTAATTACATTTTCAATTCCTCGGTCTGTCCCCGGCGTTTTTCAGGCTTTTTCCGCCCCTGCTGAACGTTGCTGAATATTTAAGAGGGTTTTGCAGCTTGATAAACCGTAAAGCTCGGTGCCGGAGCAGCGCGAGCGTGAAATAATAGAGCCCGCTGAAACGGAAGCATTACTAAGATAAATGTAGCGTTATAAGTGTAATGCGGTTGGGAGCGATCTCGCGCTGCGTGCCACCGGCCCCACAGGTTTTTCAATTGTTATTCGAATACCCGAGCGGTGGCCATTGGCGGTATTAAAAAGAAGCCGAGATTCTCCCTTGGAACAGCGAGGAAAAGAATGAAATTCGATGGAAGATTTTTAATGTTGTATCTGTGAGTAAAATGTCGAACGTGTTGGAGAAATTGAACGACTTGAACAGTTTAGAACGTTATACAGCTGATCTGAAGTGTTTGGAATTAATTAATTAATTTATTGGAGATTTGAAGAGGATAACATTCATTGGGTTGTATAATGAATTCGCTTCTCAGAATATTGTAGAAACTGGTTTTTAGATAGTGTCCTGACGAATGCTGCTTATAATGACGAAAATATAATATGGGATTAACCAATTATATTATAATACTATCATAATTGATGTGATTATCAATATACATTAATATAATTAATATGAATAATATGTTGATACCGGAATAATTAAAAGAATTATTCATTATCACAGAAAATACTGGACTTGCGATTTGCAATGGAATATTAATTATTTTAATACAGATGTTTTTTTAATCTAACCGAGGAAACCTTCAAAATTATTTAATTCATTTGTAAAGAATAATGAGCCAAATAATCCAAAGAATAATCACCTTAATATCATCGTTGAGGCAATGCAAACAAACCTAATATGTCAAATCACAATATGTCAATATTTTTGACTCTCCTATATTTTTATTTATGAAAACTATCTTTGTCTTTCTTTACACATTTCGATCCTTTTTCAACAAGATATTTGTCAACTATCACATAATTTTTATAACTGTGTCAGATATTGGTAGTTTTACTACGATTACCAAAGTAGTCGAGTAGTGGAGTCTAGAAATTTCATAGATGCAAAGCAACGTATTTTCATAGATTCAAATGATTTTTCGTAAAGTATACAAATAAAAGTTTCTCTCTGTTCTTTTTATTTTAATGTCTCCGATAGAAATTTTATGCTTCATTCGTCGATAGCTCTAGCGTTAAAAGCAGGTGTATCCGTTCCTCGCCACAAATTTATAATCCCTCAATTGTCTCGTTGAGAGAAGAACAAATCAGTTCACGAAACGACGATCAACTCATCGATTCAGCCTCTGGCTTCGAATGACCAAGCGATGTCGCTCGTCTAACCGATCGTTAGATGCAAGATTGTCCAACGCGTTATTAATTGTCGCGTTCAACGCACGAACGCGACGCGAGGAACGGCCGCCAAACATCGCCCCCGTGACGAGACGAACTCGTCTCGAACAGCTCACCCGCAAAATCCCCCGGTTCAATTCGTCGTCTCGACCATCTCGTCGTCCGCGGTCTCGTCAAACGTCAACTCCTCGTTCTGCCATCCCGCAGGCCGTCCCTTCCGCTCCCCGTCCCGTTTGCGGTCCCGCAGGTCGGTCGCGTGCCTCGCAGGAATACCGTCGAGGAGGTTTTTAACATTCGTCGCGTGCCAGCCGCGGCTACGTGAAAGGCGAGTCCCGGGCCTGGCCGCCTCTGTCGGAAATATGCAGACGCACGAAAACGTTACACACGCGATGCCGAACGTCGGCGAGTCGAACGTCGGGTGTTCTGCCCCGTCGAATTGGACGTGTGCACGTACACACGCGCGAACACACACAGACGCGCGAGCGGTGGAAATTTCAGCGGCATCGATTCGAATTCGTCGAATACCGGTCCGGGAAGAGGCGGAGGGGGAGAGGGGAGGTATCGAGCCGTGATCACGGTATTTCTTGCCCGCGCGCAACATGTCGTCCGAGTCGACAAATTACTTGGACCGCAGAGCGACGGCGAATTCTCCGACGAATTTTCGTGAAAATATCCGGGATAGCCTCTCCCCGGCACAGGAGTGACGATCGATCCCTGTCGCCGCCCCGCCGCCCCCCCGACGTCCGAGGCAACGAAGCTTCGCCGGGAGCTTTTGATTAAAATCGTCCGACCGTCCGGGCGAGACGTATTAATTGAACGAAATGGCACAGCGTAAGTAAATCGAACGAGCGGGTCTTGCGGCCGGTGCGGCGACTCCGGTACCGGTTTGTTTTATTTGGACGGTACTTTGTGATTTCAGACGCGAAACGGAACGCTGTTGCGGGCCGAGTGGTTCCGTGTCTCGCTGGAAAACGTTCGCCGGGGAATGCCGAGAGCGTTTCTTTCTTTCAGTTTAACGTCCGGAGACGAGGGCGTTTCTCTCTCCCCTGCTTTAATTAGCAACAACGAGAGGTGGAATTAAGAGGAAATTTCAAGTGACGGCGGAGAGAGTTTTCTTGGAATTTTCTTAAATGAGATGTTTGAACCGGTGAGAATTCGGAAGTAATCTCTCTCGCGGAAGAGATCATTGGATAAAGAGTCGAAGAAAGGATCGCGAAATTAAGAACGTAGAACGAGTTGATTAAATTGATGAAAGTGTGGGTTTAATCGAGAGCGACGAAGAATATTCTACTGAAAGCGGGGTTAACCCAGAAAGTCGGGCCTTTTCAGGTGCAATGCTAATGCAACGAAAATTAGCGATTGGTTGATTTGGGTCACGTGATTCGCGAGGGGGCGTGGGATAGACCTCGAGTGGGAGTGGCGTTGTCTGGTATTGAGCGATCGCATCTGTAATTTGTCTTGTATCGATTCAAATGTTTGCATATTAATAAAATTTTATGGAATTAATCGTACTAGGGTACAAGTCGTGCAGTTTTTTGATAATTCTTCAATGAAATAGATTCCTAAACATAGCAGAGGTAGCAACTGAAGGAGATTAACTTCGACGAATTTTTAATAACTGAATTTGCTCTCGATCTCAAAATTATCGAAAAGATAATTTTGAAGAAACAGACAAAACGGAAATTTTTCCTGCGAAAGTACTGTGACGATTGCAGAAACACGAGGCAAACGATAAATAAGCATTTTCATCGGTTACTCTTAGCTTTGATTTGATGCCAACGCATCGTAATGCGTAATCACAAACAATGTTAGCCCGCGCGAGAACGTTACAAAACGCGCAGTCAATGTTTTATCGCGAACCATGCACGCTGAAATCCCGCGAAAATTCAGGCGTTCGCGAAACCTCGGATGCGGTAAATACATCATCCGGATTCCCTGTTTACCCTCTCTCGGCGAGCGTTCGAGTCAGCACTTTCCCCGGATCCTTCTCCTCCGGGCGAAAAAAACGAAGAGAAAGACGGTGGAAGGAAGAATCGTCGACTGCGATCTGGAACTGTCCCAAAAGCGACGACGTCCGAAAGCTGGAGACGTTTAAGCGAGCGAGAGAGCGTTCAAGCAACGAACGATAACGATTGATTAGACGATCCGCGAACGATAAATCTTATCGAGTCCGGCGCTCGAAAGAATGGCAATTTCCTGCGCGAAGCTCGGACAAGCAAAAGCGGGGGACGACGCCCTCGTAAACTGCTCGTCCCCATCGAAATTATTAGGCGAGCGTGCCCGTCCGCGATTATCAGCGCAGATTGTTACCACCGGGGTTAATGGCTGTGGAGAATGGCTGGTGTAAGATGGTGGCGTTCCCGCAGATGGAGAAGAGCTTTCTCTTTGAAAATCGGGGAAAAATGCTGGATGCTAAGGGGCATTGTTCAGGGCAATTTCGGTGGAGCACGGACATTGCTATTCAGCGCTTGGAACTCGTCATTATCTCTCGTCGTTATCTGTTCGCCGTTATTAATACATACAAGGTGCTCTTCTAGTCGCTACGACACATTAGGTTGGCCAAAACGTTAGAGAAGAAATTTTAAAAAACTTGATCAGACAATATATTTATATAGTTTTGTTCGATTACCATTTTTGCCAACTTTGCGGTCAAAGAGGTACTTAAGAAAATGGTTCCAAGAACGTCAAACTTTAAAGACTTTTTCGTGGTACACATTGTTTTTCCTTTTCGAAAGTAGTAGGTACAGCAATTTCTAATTTTCTATTTTGAGGTCAACGCCAAACAAACAACTGTGAACGAAATGCGTTTCTTTCTCTAAACCAAGCTTGATCAGAATACAGATTACAGACTGAAGTTAGCTACATGTCCATCTGTTGGAACAAAACGCAGTCACTATTTAGCCAACCCAATAACTGAAAAGTGATTTTGTTGAACAGTGAAATACGTCAAATTTCGTACTTTCATACGTGATTATGACAATTTGTGACAACGAAACCGAGATGTAAAACTTAAGAAAGAAACATGAAGTTCGTTTGAAAATACTTTTTGCAACCACGTCGGAGGATAGAATCTTTTCTGCGTGGCTTTCGGTTTTAGTTAACGTCGAGTTTGAAAATTTACGAGATACACGTGCGTGTATTGGACTAAACGCGTATTAATTTTAATCACACCTTTTTCGATTATTTATGATGATTGTAACACTTTGTATAAACCTCGTGGATTGCGTTCCTTGCGTGCACGGTTGAACGACGTGCACTTACCAGCATCGGCGCGCGGTTGTTCGTGCTCGTGGGGTCGAACCGCGCTTATTGTTGGCCCCCTTCGAGCTCGCAACCCATTCAGATAAAACGCGCAGTAAATAAACCCGGCGAACGCCATTATCTGCGACAAGGAGCGCCAAATTGATACCGAAGCTCGATGCTAAATCGCACGACTTTACGAACCTTACGTGCGTATTGTTCTCGTGTAATTTCAACCAGAAAGCAAAACGCGGGAATTTTAGAAACGCAAGCGAACTTTGGAAATTTGGAAAGAATTGTAAAAAGTCTGCGAGTAACAAAAATTATGTCCTCTTTATGTAGGTACTTTCGATATTTCTCCGAATAAAGAAACGCGAATAAAAGAACTTCGAATTACAGGGAGGAATAAATAAAACGAGATTAATTCTCGATCGATTCTCTTTCAACAAAAAAAAGAAAAAAATCTTTCGACTTTAGAGAACAAATGCTCGACAACGAACGGATCCCTGGATTAATTTCCCTCCGTCGTAACTTCATCGGCAATCGCAGAGAAACGATTACGCCTCGCGGAGTTATTAGACTCGCGTAACATTTCTGCAAATAAACGGGAGAGAACGCGAGCGTGTAGCTCGATATTGTTTGCCCAGCATAGATACGGAGGATTATGGATTAGTTGTGTACTCGTGTACGTGTTTGTTAAGCAGCTTGTTGTACGCGCAAACAGCGGAGGCAGGAGCGCGGTGCTTACACGGCCGTGACCGTCCGCCCTGGAGAAACACGCGAAGATGGCCGGAATCGTCTTCACCCTAACATAAACAAGCCCGTAAACTGCGACTCTTCGACATGGGAGGGATAAGATTGATAACGGCGGTGTTATCCGGGAGGAAAGTTAAAGCTGCTAAAAAGGGGGAGACAAGTTTTAATTCCCGTGCCCCCTTTGCTTTCGTAAACGGACCGGCGGAGTTTGCATGATTGCAAGTTTCTAAATCTGTAGGAACGAACAAGAGGGGGGGGGGGGATGGGAATGAAATTTATTCCCTTTTTTTACAACCGCTTAGTTGCCAGCGGCTATCCAAACTTTACCTATCTAACGCACGCTACAGTGACAAAGGGATCTCTTAAATCGTGTGTAAATCCGGAGTGAGCGTTTAGGTACCGTCGACACGTTTATTATATTAAATTGATTCACGCGCTTTCGGATATTTCGGATGTAATACCTACAATACGTAGAAGAATTCGAAGGTTCAGAAAAGAATCTCTTTTCAAACCTAACCTAACCTAACCTAACCTAACCTAAATCTAACCACTTTCTCTTTCTTTCACAACTACCTTAAATCCTTCCATCATGCATCCCGAACTTTAAACCCTTCAAAAAAAGCTTTCATGATATATCTTATTACATTATGAAAGTTATTGAATTATTTAAAAACCTCCAAACGGCGTTCAACCTCCAAAAATCGATCAATTCACGAATCAATTCGATCCAAAATCGTATTTCGTACAAAAACCATTGTACATCTAGGTTGCTGGACTATCTAGAAACTTTTCAAAGAATAAAGTTTGTTGAATTATCCAGAAGCTCCCGACCAATTCTAAAAGTCAAACATCTCGCGAATACAAAATTCTGATCAGTCAATCTTAATAACTTCAATTCAAGATCGTATTTCGTACAGAAATCATCGTGCATCTTGGTCATCAGACTATGTAGAAGTTTGCAAGTGTGTCTTCATCGTTGGATTATGTAGAAATTTTCAGAGAATACGCTTTCGTTGTTGAATCGTCTAAAAGCTTCCAAGCAATTCTAACGATCAAATATTTCGCGAGTACAAAATTCTGATCAGTCAGTTCCAACAATTTTACTCGCGCATCTTCGTCGTTGGACCAGAGAGAACCGTGGAAGTTTGCAAGTAGTTAGCGTGGAAGCTCGCGAACGATCGAGCGTCAAAGATCGAACGAATCCGAGACGAGTAGTTCGCATGTGCAAATATAGGAAACGGAAACGATCGGGCAGGCATACGTAACGATACACACGCGTTCGTATTTAGAACAGCGGAGCGATAGCGGAGAAGATAGATGGTACGTGCACGTGAGATCTTGTCGCCGATATCGAGCAGCTTCCGGTTTACAGGTCTCATTATTTTCACGTTAGAACCCGCCGTCAGCTCGGTTCTGGGTCACTTCTCCGCCCTCCTCGTGCCCTTTGAACCGTGAGGTCCTATCTGTTCGATATCGAGCCCAGGGCAACCTACGCTCGATTCTCCGCTGCCTCCGACGCAGCATGTAGTCGCGCGTCCGCGCGTGCAGCGGCCTTCGTCGCTCTGTCAGGAATCATTTTATCTGATAACCCCGCCCAACGGTCTTATCACGTATCCCGTAGGAGGGATTTCTAGCGTGCGTCGTTGGAACGTTTCTTCGCGTTCAAATGCAACCATTTGCGTTCCCGAGGCCTCGAACCTCTTGCATTCATGGCTCGTTTATTTTTAATTTTACAGGCTTCGACCCTTTTTCAAATTATCGTCCGAATTACTTTTCAATTGTTTCTCTTTTCTTTTTTTTTTTTTAAACTGACAATTTAAAAATCTCGAGTCGAAAGCTCGACAAAGGAGTGCAAAAGGTTGAGCAAATTTGTTTAAAATTGGAACAGAAAGATTTAGGGTAATTTTGTCATTTAGATATTAACGCTCATCTTTCGTATGTTTCTAATTTATCTTCCAAATTCTCTTCTTCTTCTGAAAATTCTTTGTTCGATTCAGCGAACAGTAGAGTATCGTTAATAGTTAATTCCAGAAATTTTCAAATTTTCAAAGAAACCCGAATCGGCAAATGAATTGAGTTTGAACACAAAGGTGTTCGGAGTAATGATGATGAATTATAATATTTATCGGTTACAGAATGAAATCTGCTCAAAGAATTGCTTCGTTTGTCTCCTTTTCCTGGGGTGAATTTTATTCTTTTAATGAACATTTCAAATGAACCGGCGCATTTAACGTTCCCTCCTTTAACATTCACGGCGGCTTTTGTTTTCTTTGTTGTTTATAACTGGATTATTCCGAGCATAGTCGCAATTTCCTTTGTCGTCCAGCTGTAATAAATTCTAATTGGTGCTGTTTTATATTTCACAGGGAGGGAATCTTACAAAGCAACATTTTGAATATCATTATTCCACTTCCTCTGTCATATTATTATCTTTTTGCATTCGAACAATTAATTGCTTCTTTCCGCTTTAAACGGTCGTTACCGTTATCTCGACGAGAGAAGCGTATCAAAAGATTTCACGATGTATTTTACGAATAATTGGAACGTAATCGATATGGTATGTCACGATAGCTGTCCCTTTGAACATGGCAATTTTAGTTAATTACCGTTAGAACAACGAATTTGTAACGTTTCATATATTTAGATTAGAGTTGAAGACTGGTGACATTTTTGGAGATTTTTAATAATCTCTCGTAAAATATTTTTATCGTAATTTCTCCCTTGCCCTTTAATTTTTCTAATACAAGTTTCGGTGTTCTAGTTGTTGGTACAGTCAACTCTCCCATAATTCTGATAACACACAGCACTTGGATTTAACAGATTTTGATAAACCCTCACGTAGCGCGAATTTTTCCATCATACTGTTTCTGTATTCCCAGTTTCGTTTAACATGGTTTCGATGAATGAACCCTGTTATAGGAGGATTAACTGTAGTCTTAGCGTTAAGACGCTCTCGTTATTGGAATTAGAAACAAGTTATCAGGAATAAAAAGGAATTAACAATTGCTATAAATATAATTTAAAATATTCTACCATTAAAATTGGAAATAAAATTAGAAAATTAGAAATAAATCACTGGAATTAAAAAAAAAATGAAACATTATCAAAACAAAATCTAATTCTAATATTAACTGGCTAAAAGTAATGCTCAGATACTCAAACACTCGAATACTCAGGCGCTAAAATACTAAAATACTCAATTGCTTAACAAACGCGTTTTGAATCGTGGAGCCATAAATATTCCACCGATATAAATACAAACCAAGATGGCAGCGAAGACGATACGAGGAGATCCTCGAAAAAGAGAGGACCGAAGGGAGAGCGAGAACTCGTGGGATAGGAATTAAATTAAAAAATCTAGCGGCGCGCAGGGATCTCGCGCGATATCAGGCCGCTGAGCTGGGCGAAGTCAAGCGAGCGTGAAGTTTCCAGGTCGACAGAGAGAGACAGAGAGAGAGGGAAGGGTCCCGTAGTCGAAGACGTCGGTCAGAGGGCCAAGATGTAAGAGGATAAAAGAGATAGCGGAAACAGCAGCAGGATAGGCTGAAGATGGAACGCTCTCGTGGCTGCGACGAGGGTCCAGCAGGAACAATTGAATCAGCGAAATCAAGCTTCCACGGTCGATAGGCATGGCAATCACGACTCGCCGCGAATTTAAATGTCCCGAGTCCATGGCAAGCACGGGGAATTTAATATCGTTACTCAAATCTACGTCGCAGGAGTGGACAAAAGTATTCGCACATTTGGCGAAAAATTATCTGTGCCTCAAGCTGTTTAAATTTCATAAAAAAAAAATTCGTGAAATGATTCGGCTGGCCTAGTTACAAAGTGAAGAACCTATGCTTGATAAACCTCGAGTACCCTCTTCCTCCAGAGATGTTTTTACATCGCGCGGCAAGTGGAAAAGCAAAAATATTTTTGTCGCCGAAAGTTTCAAATCGAAGTTTCAAAATCACTGAAATTTTTTTACGACTAGATTTACCGTAATTTTGAAGATCGAAGTAGTCTTTTTTTTAGATCAATTTCTTGGAACTTTTCTCCGTACGATTTCTTTTCGTCGTTTTATTAAACGAATGAATGAGTTTGATCTACACGTAAAAAAAAAAAAAAAAAAGGAAAATGTCATATAAAATTTATCAAGAAACGCCTTGTTACAGAATTACAAACAAATATTGCACGTACGAAGTAGACAACTACGAATTTCCCTTTATCATTCGATTTTCACTTACCAAGTACTTTGAAACATAAGATTTATTCAACAGAAGTAACTTCGCGTTGAGTAACTAGCGCAAAGAATTGAAAACGTAATTTCATTGAAACCCGGCAAAACTCTCAGGAACTTTATGGAGTTGTTATAATAATTCCATTACTCGCCGACATCAAGCTTGATGGAATTAAAAATGATTTTTTTTTATTGTATTATTATAGTTAATCGTACGAAATTGTTGGCATATGTCTTGCAGAATATTTCTTTATAACTCTATACTCAAAGTGTAGTCGAATTTTATATAACATGTTTCTCTTCTTTTTATACTTACGTATTATTATGGGTTCTTCTTATGTATTAAGCTCTGGCAGTTTAAGTGTACGAAGGATTATGTTACAAAAGAGATAATTATACAGGGTCTATAGAACTGCTCGTAAAAGCTCTGCTAAAGCCTCAGGTACTCGTGGAAGTTTCAGAAGCCCGTTATCTGCTTTCGCGGATAGGATACAGCAGATCCGATGCCGCGATACCGTACACACGCATTTGTCGCAATGTACACTCAATTTACTTGTGTAATAAATTTAGCAAACAATAAAACATATAAAACATCGATAATATCAATTTTACGTATAAATACATATAAGTGATAAAATTGTATACGTAGACAGAAAAATAGTAAAATGACTGTTGTTTAAATTCTCACGTGTACAGAGTGTACCAAAAATTATGGTACGACCGAGCAAGATGTAATTCTACGTGCATATGTGTAAAAATAAGTCGAAAAGGAAGGATGAAATTTTCCACAAAACGCTTCGTTTTCGAGAAAATCGTGTTTGAAAATTTACCGAGTGTACTTGCTCGAATTTAATTAATTCCAGACGCGACGAAAAAGAATAAGAGGTTGCTGAAAATTTTTTCGCAAAATGTTTTATTCTCTTGAAGCTTCAAATGAGAAAAAAAATTTTGCTCCACGTTGTTTTACTCATTTTTGCAGACAGCATAATTGTTCCTTCTGCTAATTATTAATTTCGATTGCACTTGATAAATCGTCAAACTCGATTTTCTTGGAAAGCATCCATCCGTGGAATAATTCCATTCTTTCTCTATTTTCGACTAATTTTTACACGTAGAATCGTTGCTTTACTCCGATAGTATCACGACTTCGGGAACACCCCGTGTACAACACACATGTTAGATCTGTTCTAGTTCACGGCTTAGAGAAAGAAACTTCATTTTGAATTTTACACGTCAGGAAGTTGCAAATTCGCGCAAGGGAGGAGAGGGGGAGTTGCCAGCGTTTTACGCGTTTGTAACGCGAGAAAACTTGGTAATACGCGAAAGCTGCGATGCGTTGAAACTGCACGCACGAGGCGTTGATCGCTCGCCGCCAAAGACGGCATTTCCACCGCACTTTGCGTTCCAGTTTTTATGGGAAATTCACGGCCCTGCATAAGCGAGCGCAACGACGCACGCATTAAAATTTCAACTTATGCCGGCTGTTTGCACGTCGCGTCGGCGACTTTCGAAAAAAGCGCGGCGTCGCGATGGAAAATTTTGCACGAGCATCGTGCAAAAACTGAGCTGAACGAATAAAGAGATTAACGGACAGAATGTGACGATTAAGCCGTGACGATTCAGGCGTGTCCGATCGAAAAGTGGTTTGACGAACGATTTTAGAAGATTTCAAAAGACTTTCAGTGCATCGATTTCGCATGCAGCAAGGATCAGAAAAAAAGTATTGGCAATATCTTTATTAAAAATCTGTTTATTCCGTAAATAGTTTGCTAATTTGTACAAATGTACTGCGCACAATGGCAATTTCCAATAACGAGTTATAATACGATAATAATACGAGAAACTTAAAAATTCGAGAGTTAAAAAAAAGAAAAGTGCATAATTCTAATGCTTATTCTGCGTTAGAAAAATTACGAGATATCCTTGGATCTCATATCACGTCAATATTAAAAATATTCAAAAAATTCAATATTGAAAGAGGATGCTTGTCTCTAAGCCATATGTTAATATCAAAAATATTAAAAATCCAATATTGAAAGAGGATGCTTGTCTCTAAGCCATATGTTAATATCAAAAATATTAAAAATCCAATATTGAAAAAGGATGCTTGTCTCTAAGCCATATGTTAATATTAAAAATATTAAAAATCCAATATTGAAAAGGATGCTTGTCTCTAAGCCATATGTTAATATCAAAAATATTAAAAATCCAATATTGAAAGAGGATACTTGTCTCTAAGCCATATGTTAATATCAAAAATATTAAAAATTCAATATTGAAAAAGCATGCTTGTCTCTAAGCCATTAAAAATATTTCATATTTTTTATATGAATGCAGTTGAGATCAACTATTTCTGTGCTGTTTGACATTAATGACTTGACTTGAGCGAGAGTTGCAGATACACCCTTTTGATTTAACACGGCAGTAAAGTAGAGTACTATTTTCGACAACTCGTAAACATTAACCCGTAAAAGTTGAATAAGCCATAACGAAACCCTATAAATCCATCGATCGCAGATACTGCATTTTATACTTGTAATAGAAACTTAGTTACGTGAACATACCGAGGGATGAAGTATTTACGGTTTTTTCGAAACAGCAGATGAAAATAATTTAATAATAAAAAAAGAAGAAGAAAGAAAAAGAAGCTAAGGAAGAGTGAGACTTTTAGCAACAACGAAACTGACTGAGACGAATAATTCTGTTCAGTCGTTCAGATTTTAAACTTCGTTTGAACAGACTTTGAGAGAATGGAAATTAATGTCAGGAGAATTTTGTATTTGAATTAATGGACGCGAGGAAAATCAAAATTTTCACAGCAACGAGAGAGTGACAAACGACTTCCATTCGGCGGTTCAGATTCTAAATTTCATTGAACAAACTTCAGGAAACATAATTCCAATGAATTATTCATTGGGGTTCAGAAATTCATAGAATATAAAAGGGCTGTTTAAATAGAGTTCGTTTAATACCTTCATTGCTACTGAAATTCCATTCTCTCTTATTTCGATGCTTATACAAACTTGAATCCCTATTACGTAGAATAAAAAAGCCTCGTTATTTATAAGCTCTCGAAAATTCAAACTGCTCGTTCAACGCTTCCATCGCTGCTGAAATTTTCCTTTTCGTTCCCCCAATAGCGATGTAATATTCTTGTACAAAATTTGAGTAAATGTCTAATTCGGCGAATTTTTCCAAATTTGATTATTGCGCTGACTTGTAATTTTTTTCATACGACTTTCTTTTCTTTTAAATAACAAGAAATCTCTTATCGAAGAAACTAAAAAATTTACCAAAATTGGGCTAGTTTTCTCTTGTTTGGGAAAATTATGGCTTGCGGGGGGTTGGAAAAAATTCGGAACTTTCATAAAATTTCAAGGTATCCTTTGTGAGTTTAGAAATATCTTTAAACAAACTTTCGAACGCTTGTTCCAACAACAATCTGCGAAGAAGTATAAGTAATTAAAGGCTGCCTAATCGAATAATGATAATGACTTAATTTCTTTGCGCATAATACGTAATATAATGCGCCAACGACTGGTAAAGCTTCGTTCGCATGTTACGAAGCAATTAACGCGATACGGTTTATCCCACGTTGTAACTAATTCTTGCTAAGCCGATGAACTTTTTCGTATAAGCACATCAACACATGTACCACGGTTCAACAGGTTATACATAATTCAGTTGGAAGTACGAGTTCCGTTAAAGTACGTACTTCGTTTCATTATTTAAATCAACAAGAGAGATTATGGACTTAAAGCACGAAGTAAACACACGGCTCTAGTCGGAAATATGCTTTAGATTTTAATAAAAGATTTCACCTTAAACGAGAGGTTCGATGCAGTAGGGAACATGAGACATAATAGAAACTTAAATCAATGTTAAATTGTAATTTATTCTATTAACCGATGTTAAAACTATATTTTGCATTTCAATTGCTCTATAGACGCAACTGTTGTTTTCGTAGTATTATACTTGTTCGCAATATCAGATTTTGAAAAATTGCCACGTAAATATTTCAAGAATTATATAATGTGTAGCTAGACACATTGTATTTCGTTATATTCGTATTAATCGACAACTGATTTATTTTAGTTTAATATACTGTCGAGAGTAACTGTATAAAGCTTTAAAGTGGTAGCACATCTGATAGAATTGAACAAGTTCTGATTACACTGTTATCAAATATAAAATCTCATTGTCGGAGTAACTTTGTCAGACGAATGTTAAAAAAGAAATTCTATCTTTGCACCTAAGAAGAAAATATTGTACACACGGTATAATTATTGTTACAAATTGAGCTCAGAAGATCGTGCAAGGAGTTAAAAATTTCTCGTTAAAATTCTGAGGATAAGTAAACCGTCACTCCATTCGTTGAAGCTTCGGAAGATAACACGACTATTTTCTAACGGAAGATCGCGTTCCCTCCCCGTTTAATTCCCTTGACGCGGGTGTTTCGATTCGATCAGACGTTCCATCGTCGAACGACACGCGAATAAATGCTCTTTGTTTTCACATTCTTTCGCAGGACTTTGTCAACGTCTCGGCAGAAACCAATACAATTTCCCCATCAAATCAGCCGAGTGATCTGGTCCAGAGAGGTCTAAAATCCGCGACGTACGTTACAGAGCAGAGAAACGGACACAATATTCTTCTGAACGCGCGCGGTTCGAGGGAAACCTCTCCGCGAAGAGAAACTGTTTCGTCGATCGACTCGTTGAACTCCTATCGGCTCGCTTTTATCCGTTAAGAGCGACAGGTCTCGAAATTCCGGTACGAAAGGAACGAAAAAAAAAAAAAAAGGAAACGACTAACTTTGGCACAAAAGTCGGCCGTGGTGTTCTTTATCCGGCGAAAGTCGAGTTCTCAAAATGGCGGACGTCATGTTCTCGAAATGGCGTACGCCGCGTTTGCACGTGACTTACTTTTAATGGGATTGTACGATTCTTCCACTACTTCTTCATTTTCTTCATTTTCTTTGTATCAAAAATTTTCGAGAGGTATTTTTCCTTTGTATGATTGTTGTAATAAAATAATTTGAGAAATCTAATTTAAAAAATTTGCTTATGTGGAAACGCTTGAGAAAAAGAAATGTACCATTGAGCTGCATGTAAAGTGACTCAAACTAATCAGAACTTATTATTAATATTTAATCCATTTAACTCGTTTCCATCTGTAATTTTCTAGTTTCCTCTTCCACTAAATAATTCCACACTGAGGCAATGCGGAACTCAATGATATCTCTTGGTACCTAACCTAACCTAAAATAAAACCTAACCTGATAATCTAAATTAAAATAAAAATAATTAAACTACGTCTCGTACAACATTTATGAAAATGAAGTGAAACTATCAAATTGAAATTTTCGTCATACAATCGTTAAAGCAACGAAAAATTTACATTTTCCAAGAGAACATTGGGGAAAGGGGGGGAAGTAAAAAGTTATTAAGTATTTACATGAGGATTAAGATTTAATAGAGGAACTTGATGGCGAACGCAGTTCGAATTAGGAACGCGAGAATATCGTCGTTTTAAGCACCGTTTCAGGGTATTGCCTCTAGTGCCAAATTACCATGTCGAACAACAACGGAGTACGCATACGGAATGAAGTGGATGTGAAGGGTCGGCAGCGCGGCTAGGCTTCCTGCTGTGTTGGCGGGTACACCGGCCAGTGTGTCAGCAGTTTTCAGCGATATAAACGTGGGTCAGACACACCGAACTGTGATCTTAATTCTCTGATCGGTTAATTGAAGATTATCCTGAGCTACTGAACCGCAGTTCTGCCGTTCGACGCGAGCAGAACTTCAGAGAACTTTCTCGAATAGATATACTTGGCATTCTAATTAATAGATAATAATCTAGTAATCTACGGTTTTTAAGAAATATCTCGCAATCGATCGATCTGACAAACGAGAAATACCGAGCTAAATTGATGTGTTACAGTTTGAGAAAGAGAAGTATAAAAATTCTTGTACATACGAATCAGTATAGATTTCCATTTTGCATTCCAACCATCAGACAGTAGATACTCCGAAGATGACTGTTTATTAGTTTGATCGTTTGCTGGTTGAAAAAAAATTTAACCACGTTTAATTCGCTAATCGACGCGCGTGTGCAAGCGTATACATGAGGCTTGGCAAATGTGACGCTTACGGGTATCACTGGCGTTCTCAATTCTGAGGAAGCTGGCTACAATACCGCCGGAACGTCGGTTCGCAAACAATGGACGCGGCTTACAAGCAGAAGCCACGGCAAATTTAGGGAAACCTGTCCTCCGTAGACGTGCAACCTATCCTATCGTCTAGATTCTGTTAGACATGCAAATCTCCCTCGAGATTGAATGTTTGACGACAAATTAAAACTACTGCTGGCGCTATTGACAGTACACCAAAGTGATGAAAGAAAAATACAAAGATACGCGTAGACCGTTTGATGAGAAATTTGAAGGCGCAACATTCAGACTGAAGCTATTGATAGTAGTTATTACTGTTTTAGTTAATTGCTGTTAGAGGATCTTTGTACTCGTGAAAAAATAAGTTTATCAGAAAGTTACTTAATGGCAAAAAGTATAAAAGTATCCAAACTAAAACTGTTTAATTATCAGTAGAGATACAGAAAACCTTTGTTGATAAAAGAATAAATATATCATAACAATCTGGTAAAATGTTGCATATATTGTTTGTTGTATTATTACTTGAATAACATTTGATATGATTGTACACTTAGGATATGTAGTTTACGTATTAATAATAACAATTTGCTTCAATGGAGAGTATTTTAGAGTTTGTCGCAAGTGGTGGACAGTTGCGATGCAAATATATGATAAATGCAAATTAACGCGTTGAATCTGTGAATATAATGTATATAAACGGTCGTTACTTATCGATCAGATACCTATAGACATTTCTATTATATTATTCACCACCCACTCACCCCTATCTTCAGAGAATATAACTATTTTACATAATAACGTATTATACCCGGCCGTAACACTGTGCAATTTACTTCTGCTGTTAATTACGAACATTTATACTAAACAATTAGCGGCGGCCACATTATCATTTACATCATAAATAACGCAATTACTCGTGCATACGCAACACGTGCGCGAACGTCAAACGAATAAATATCAACCGTGAAACTCGCGAGATTTACTTGGACAACGTCTCTTTCGCCATTTGTACGTGAAATTAATTTCAACAACTTAAACAACGGCCCTTGCACGGTTTCGCGTGAAATAAATTTCGATATCCAGCTTTCCAACACAATTAATTCCAATGACGTTTCGATATACCTCAGCGTGGACAATTTTTGATCCGGCGTCGCTCTCTCTTTTATTTTCGTGCGAAATTAATTTTTTAAGAGCCGTGGAAAATTGCTTTTCATTTGTCGATCGCTGCTAATAAAGCACACATCAAAAGCAAAAGCAGAGCAAATACTCGTGATTTTTTCTGGGAAAAAAAAAAATTTTTACTGAAAGAATAATTTTACGAAAAAAAAAAAGAACAAACAATTGCGTTTGTCGTTATCAATCACGTTATTTAATCACGTTTTGAAAGGATAAATCAGTCCCATTCGAAACTTTTTGTCAATACCAGTTATAGGATGAAAAATCAAGATTCTTTTCTGCTATTTACAAAATATAAAAAAAATACTGAAAAAAAAAGACAAAATAACTCTGGTCAGAATCTGATTGTTACTCTCGCTGCTAAATTTCTCTGCTCGAAACTAGCGTGTTCGTCTCAGCTCGTTCACTCGGGAAACTAACTATCTCACCGGATCACATTTCCTTTCCCAGAAAGGAAGTTTTAAATTCCTTTCGAAACAAATTTCTTACCGAACTCGATACTTCTGCCTCTTCCACGCAACATCGAGCACGAACAGGTTAACTGCATTCATAACTTGCGCAAACAAGCTCTGAAAATATCGTCCCCCGCAACGGGTGAACGCAACGTATCGAGAGACGGCGGAATCGGATAAATTCACGAGGAGGGCTCGGGTGAATTCACGGATCCCATTCGACGGAAGCGATTTTCCCTCTTTTCCGCTTACGCGCGCGAGGAGAGCTCGTCGCGTTGTCGTCTCTCTTGACAAAGCTCGAAGACACTCGAGCACAGCTGTGTGTATCGCCACACAGGAGAGGGTTGGGAGTGGGTGGAGGAGACTGCTGCGTGTCGTTTCACGAACGAGACGAGGGGGGATGAAATTCTTAAGCGGCTTTAAAGCTCGCAGCCAGCGCGTGGAATACGAGTTTTTCATTGTCGTACGTTAGCGGGCGAGAGCGGGAAACGCCAGCTACGAGCTTACGTGCACCGCAATTTTCTTTTCATTGCCGTTCCCGTACGAGATATATGTATGTATATACGCCGCGGACGGTTTCCTCGGTGGCGAGAAACGGTGTATGTAGGTCGACGCGGGACGAGGAACGTACTCTCGCACTTTTCCTTTCGCCAGCGACCACGCGACGACAGACAATATCTCACCTACCCTCGACGCCAAGGAACGAATTGGTTTTCACCCCCGGCAACGTTATCCCGTGCGCGTTTTTAGCGATAAAGAGAGACGCTCGAGGTCACGACGCGATTTTTGTGATTTCGAATTGACGTTTAGAGCTATCGCTTGGAATCGGGATAGATCTCGCTGTTGAGAGGTTCTTTTCGTTCGAAAGAAAGAGCATTTTTATGGATTTTGTATGAAAAGGAGTTTATTTGTCTCACTCCCTGTTGTGGGAGTTGTGTTTTCACGAATATCGAATATTCTATTCTGTAAATAGAACGGATAGATTTCGCGGTGGTGGTCAGCATAATTTTTTTATCACTGAAAGTGATTTTAGCGGGTGTAATCCAGAAAATCGGGCCTCTTCAGGTGCAACGCTGATGCAACGAAAATTAGCGATTGGTTGATTTGGGTCACGTGATTCGGGAGGGGGCGTGGGGTAGACTTCGAGTAGGAGTGGCGTTGTCTGGTACTGAGCGATCGCGCCTGTTATTTGTTTTCTATTGATTCAAATGTTTGCATATCGATAAAATTTTATGGCAAAAAAGTCGTCTTCATTTTCTAATCAGAACAGTTGCTTCTGGGCCTTTCAGTGAGACGAATCGTACTGGGGTACAAGTCGTGCAGTTTTTTCTTCTTCTTTCGACTCATAAATCTGTATATTACAGAATTTGCAATAATACGCGTGCACACGTATCAAATCAAGTTGTTCTGATTAAACGGTTAAAGATTCAACTGAGGGGAAATTTAAGCGTCTGCAAGATCATCTACTCTGTAATAAATTTTTTCAAACAATTTTCAGAAACCAACGCCTATATTAAATAATACGAAAAACAGTAAACTTTTATCACTCGATATCTCGCGATTGAAATCCTCGCCATAACCGAGTGAACTCTCTGAACTCTCGGTTTCTCTCCCTCTCTCTCTTCTTCTTTCTGAAAGAAGTTGGTAGTTCTTCTCATTTTCGTGGAAAGTTATGAAGAGCGTTCGGAAAGGGATCGAATCCCTTCTGTCGATTCGATTTAAACTATCAAACTTCAACTTCCTGAGGATGTACACGCGAGTAAAAAATTGTAATCGCTATGAAAGTCGAGAGTTTTTTAATATAAGAGGAACCGCGTTACAATTTCATCTCTCGGGAGGGAGGGGCTGCGCGGAGGAGTTATGAAGCCCGCGGAACCACCACCGCGGAACGCTCGCAAATTTCAGTTTTTGCAAGGATTACGCGGCACCAGCGTTTTGCGATTCGCGTGTGCATGTGAATCCCTTTGAAAGAAACGGCTCAGCAGGAAGAAATCGTATTCCTTGAAACTCATATCTCCTCCACCTTGGCCCCCTTCTATGTTTCATGAAAATTAATGCAAGCTTCTTGTCGAGTCTCATCTGTTTCCCCAATATCCCTGGAATCTTTCTCGTTTATTTCCCGGTGGCTTTGCCTTCTCGGCCGCGAAATTTTTATCAACTTCTCGAGAAAATTTCATTCGACGTTGATTACTTGATTATAATTCAGTACGAATACGCAGTGATTGTGTACTATTCATGGTACAGTAGACACAATTCAGTGGTGTTTAACAGTCAATCATTCGTCGTTTTATAACAATTGAATTGTCAGTTCGATTTATTTGCATTTTTCAATTTAAATTCATAGTGATTTGTTAAAAGCTATTATTTTCTAAGATATATACACTCGTCTAATTTAAGTTAATTACTCCGTGTTGGGAAAAATCCAGGAAGATTACGAGATTATTCGATCAACATATGAAAATTTCGTTTTTTCTCCTCTCCAACGGGATATTTTCGTTTACACTCGTTAAAATTCATTCCCCGTACTAATTTAGTCGCTAATACGAGTGGAACGCTAAAAAGATCGAAATAGTAATTCACTTCAGTTTCAATTCACGGCTAGACGCTGGCTGTGAGAGCAAATAATACCTACGACGAAACGGCGAGAATTAATCATAACAAGTTTCCACGAGAGCGAAACGAGACATTTCCCAGTTGCAGTGTTCAAGGAACCATGAAGGAAGAGGAATCTTCGCGAATAGCTCGTCTTTGATGTTTTTCTCGCTCTTATCGACTCGCGGTAACAATCGCGCCGGTTAAACGTATATTTTGTCTCCTGTTAAATCGCTCGATCGTGTTTTTCTTTCCTTTCTTCGCTTCCAATTCTTTTCTCTCCCCATCCGGAAGAATTCCTCTTCTCTAGCACTCTATTATCTCCTCCGTCAAAATTACACTTGTGCTCTTTTACCTTTCCGTATGATTACTCAGCGTATCGCCGCTATCTATGCAAATAATCATTGGTTCGTGCTCCGCGCGATATCCATCCCTATCGTTTCCCCTATTTACATAGCAACGCGAACGACATATTCCGCGATACGCGCGTCTCCTCAGCGGCGAATTCTTTGGGGAAACATCCAATTCAGCACGTGCCGCGCGAAATGGGAAAGATTGTACGTGTTCCGAGATTCTACGGCTCCCTAATGACGGAAGGCTATTTTGCCAAACAACGCGAGCTAAATGTCGGTCGTGAAGCTGGCTATGGTTATCGAGCACTTCACTACGTGTTCGGTGGATGGTCGCGGAATCCTACCCTTTATGCGAATTTTCGTAGATCCTCGAGCGAGCTGAGCCTTTCTTGTATTATCACTGAATGTAATTTTAGCGGGGGTAACCCAGAAAATCGGACCTCTTCAGGTGCAACGCTGATGCAACGAAAATTAGCGATTGGTTGATCTGGGTCACGTGATCGTGAGGGGGCGTGGAATAGACCTCGAGTAGGAGTAGCGTTGTCTGGTACTGAGCGATCGCGCCTGTAATTTGTTAAAAAGTCGTCTTCATTTCCTGGTTAGAACAGTTGCTTCTGAGCCTTTCAGCGAGACGAATCGTACTGGGGTGCAGTTTTTATTTATATTTAAATTGCGTCGAACTCTGCGGTACAGAATTGGTATTGTAATTTGTTACAGGTTTTGTTTTCGAGAAAATTTCGTTCGAAAATTTATCGAGCAGGTGAATTTCGCTAACTCTAGACATATCAGAAAGGAACAATTATCAGAAATTGTACAAAAATAGGTCAAAAACGTGACGGAGTAAAATTTTATTTGAAGCTTCCGAGAAAATTCTTCGAATATGTTTAGTTAAAAATTGCTCCGGTACTTGATCTTCAAACTCGACTTTGGCGAGAATGAGAAATTTTTATTTCGCGTTTCCGTCTTACTTTTTCACGAGGAATCATGCCCTGCTCTATTTCCCACGTGCCACAGAACACTCTGCATATTTACATGTTTCATATTGAAATGAAAGTACGTATCTTCCGTGTTATTACAATTTTTCAGAAGTGTGATTTTCAATTGAGATGCGAGAATTTTTTTCAGGAAAGAGGATATTTATACACAAGTGGTGCAAAATGTGTTAAAATATTTTTTGTTTTTATGCGAATTAATTATCTCATAAATTCACGCATAGAAAAGGATACAATACTAATTCATTTATTCAACAATTTACCAATTCAATTTATAGTGTACTGATTACTTAACATATGATAGTAATTAATTCCGAAGTACATTTATCCACCACTCTTGTCAAATATAATTCTATTCCTCAAAAATATGATATTTTTTCTTAACATTCATCTCTCAAACTTTCTTTCTTTCGTCACACTCGTGTAATAATATCTGAGGTCAGATAAATCAATTTTGACATCTTCGATTGCACCAAGTTCGTTGGAAGTAATCGACAAACGAACAGCGCAACGAATTCAAAATTCGCAACGAACACGAACACTTTGTTGAAAAATGGTTAAAGATCGGCTGGTTACGGGTTTGAATGATCGATCGGACGTGCAGAGGTTGTAAATCTAGGACGACGGAGACGGTATCTCTGACGCGAGCTTGATTACAGGCAGCTGTCAAATTAAAATCTACACCGGCGTGTAGTTCGTGCCTGACTTTCTTTTCAAATTTTCATGCTCACCTCGTTTTGGTGGAAACTGGGATCCGGTTTCACGTCGCGTAAACTCAATTCTCCCCGAACGATCACGAAACTTGTTCGTTTTGGCGGTATCAGGAGTTTTATTTCGGTCTTCGCGCGTTCGCTTTTCCTTCGATGCTTGCTTTAACGCGGATTCGGAGAACGCCGACGGATATTTCAGACATTAATAACGAGATAATAACATATTGGATCATGTGATTTTTTTTTACGAATTTTAAGATAAATTTGGAACACCGGAGAATATGTCAGAATAAAGACATTTCGAAAAATGGGGATTTGGGTACGTTGAATCGTATATTCTTTTGTAATCTTAATTTTAAAATGAACTTGAAGTTTACTTTTTTAAAATAATGGAAAGGATCCATTAGAGTTCAATGTGCAATTGAAATTACATAGTATACATTCGCTAACATAATTTAATAATCACAGATCGTGCTTCATTTCTTATAATTTTTTAAGCTAGATATATTCGGTAATACGATACACTTTTATTATAAACAATAGCCAAATTATTGATCGTGCAATTTTCCATTTTTTATTAACATAATTGAAGGAACAGGAGAGAAATTTCTTCGATTTAGCGAATATAAAAATATTCTACAAGTTTTCTAAATAGTAATATAATATATAATAATAAATCTAAATTAATCTTGAGAGCTTCACACGCAGATACGTGACGAATATTGATATCAGTTAACATTTGTTTCTTTCAGACAAAAACGACAGCAACGAAGGATGAACGAACGAACATCTACATTCCAAATTAGCATCTACGATCAATTCAGGACCAAACTCGAACTTTCTTCCCGTAGACTTTTGGAAATCTGGGATGATAGCGCGCGAGTCCAGCATCTGTAATTCATTCCGAATCTTCGTAAAGTTCTCCCCGGGGTTTCGGAACTGTCGAACGAATTTCAAAGGACAGTTCAGTCCGTGCCGCGTTCCTGATTTATCGTAGATTTTCCCAAAATCCCCCTCGAGTTTGGAAAATGCAGATCGAACCTCGCGCATCGTGTAATCCGCGGCGCGTTCCACGTTTCGTAACAGTCGCTCTTCGATATCGTCGCGATTATATTGAGAATTCAGTGTTACGACCTGCGCGACCGAGCCAGGTCTGAATTGAAACGAGACTGGATTGAAAATTTCAGTACCTAAGTCGAGATCGACGTGAATGATTTATTTATTCGGCGAAACAGTCACTTCCCTTAACGTGTAGAGAAAGGGAAGAATGACTGACTCGTAATGATAGATTGCGAGAAAATCAATTGATGAAACTTTCAGATGGAAGATTTTCTTTACACTGAGCTCTACCAGCTGGTAGATTCAAGTAGACGGCGTTGCTCTAGATTGTGAACGTTTGTGCATTTAGCTATTCCGAAACACATTATAAATTATATTACATAATTTTTTACTGCTTTTACATTTGTTATTTATTATAGTATTATATATTTAAGTATTATTATTATAATATTATTATTTATTACAGTATTATATATTTAACACTTGACAACGGCAATCCAGTTGGTAGTGAAAATTTCAAACTCATCGAAAGATAAAAATCCACCCAATTACTATCATTATTATTATTTACTGTTATTGCTATTACTATTATTGCTATTATTATTATTGGTATTATTATTTTCCGTTCAACGTTGTACGTTCGTCGTACGATGAAACTGTCATCGAAGCCAGGAACAATACGACTGGAAAATCCGACAGGGCGAGGACGTACACGCGCAGAAAGCACGTCCGGGCAATTTGAAATTCTTTAATCCGAACTCGAAGGAATTGCCCGGTGAAAGTGTCGCTTTATCTCGCGGCGAAGGGACAGGATAAACTCCTTTCCTCCCCGGCGACGTTTGTTTCTCGGCGACGTTTCGCGCGCCTCGGTCGTGATTTCTTACCCGAGCATCGAAGTTTTACCGAGCGTGAACGAAACACGTACAGAGAATCGAAATCGAGCGACGGTGGGTGGAGGAGGGGAGGTTGTCGCGAGTTGATATTACGGATTCTCTCACGGATTCTTGAATCGGCGGGCTGAATGAAGTTCGCCCAAGAGAATTTCCGTGGCGGGGGATTATCGAGGCGGCGGCGATGGGGGGGACAGAGAAAGGGAGAAGAGGAAATGTTGCGTTCGATCAAGGAGAAAAATGCGAGTCGGGCTTCCATGCCGATCCGCGACTCGATTTCTCAACTTTTCAGCTTCCGAATGATTGGTGTTCCCAGCGAATCTCGCCGCGACGCTAAACGACGCGAGATTGTAACACCCGTGTGTTGGCGCAGACGCACGAATGAACGCAGATTTCAATGGATGAGTTTTGTGGAACGTATGGAAATTGTGTAATTGTTAATTGCAATTGTGTAGCTGTAAGTTGCAATTAATACTGGGATAAAGGAGTACTATACTATACTATATGTACAACATACTCTACAATACTAAATGGAAACAACTCATCAATTATTTACGAATACAGATAGTTGGATCTGGTGTTCAAGAATTCCTACTGATCAAATAAAGTTCCAGTTTACAGATTTTTTTAATGACTCTTAAATTCTCGTGTTTCACAACCTTACTTGCAAACAGAGAAAGACTTTTAATATTGTAACGTAATTTTCAGTCGTGTCAGAGGGAAAAGTCAAAGCGAAGGTGACGATTCTCTCGTGATATTCTCAAATTTCAGAAAAACTGTACGTCAAAAGAACATGATCGAATCGAAACACACATTCTCGTTCGTACGTTCAATTTTTCTATCGTTCTCGTCTTCGTAAAAACGCAAGAAATTATTGCTCAATGAAATCTCCGCTACGTTATGCAGTCAGTTTTTAGGTTAGGTTTAGGGAGAAACTACGTTCTTTGCAATCGAAACTGCTGACAGTAAAAAATCCCGCGAATGAAGAACGATGGACGAACGTGCATATAGAACGGGGATAAATGGCAGCAGAAATATTTCAGCAAGTAGCGCGCAGTGGGTTCGAGCTATCGAGTTACGCGGGCCGTGCTTGCTTCAACTTCGACTCGTAACCGGAGGTCACGTGATTTGATCGTCAGATCGGTGGTAGGCAGCCAGAACCAAATTAGAAAGCGGGCTAATTGCAGGCTGTTCGCACGCCACCGGCAACTGACCGAAATGCTGGAAACAGGTCGGTGCCAGCGGCGTGTTCCAACCCCTGCAACTTGTTCCCGATTTACGCCACGCGCATGGTAAAACGTGCCTCTGCCGCCTGACCTGCCGTAAGACACGGCCGATCGACGCGTTCAAACCAACTTTCTTGGCTGAATTGTTACCCAACATTGTTAATGTACGGTATCGCGATTCCAATCGCCTCGACAACACTTTCGTTTTGCGGTTACGAAATGAATTTGAACGAGTGGATCTGGTTCTTTCTTGCGAGTATGTAATGTAATTACGATGTTGTTAATTACGAATATGTGTTGGTGAATTTTCAACGGACCAGTCAATGAGCGAAGACGAACGAAGGCTTGATTTAGACAATTAATTACACGCATTTTAGGATTTTAATGAATTATCATTTAGCGGAATGTATCTTTTTCTTGCATACAACGTATATTATTTTATTATTATTATTAATTATTAATGTATATCGTATTGTATATAATTGTTAGAGAAGAGGATTCGAATCGAATATCTAATATGTTTTTGAGGATGTTTGATTCACGAGACTAAGTTTGGTTATTTTATTTTATTTTATTTACAGCTTTACTAAGGCTGGCCCACCCATCTTAGCGGGGTTCCACACACTGCTTTGCTTAACGTCGAAGATCAGCAGGACCTCGACGCTAGGCACGCAGCCACTTACGACTTGTGTTAGTCAGTGTTCGAAACTCATAGTTGAGGAATCCCAGGCCGCTACATGTTAATCGTAAATATATACGTCGGTGGATTTCTAATGACTCGATCAATGTATCTCGCATCGTGTGTCGTCTCTTATTTTTTACAAAAAATCATCGACTCACTTTCTCGTCTTTTATCTAGTATTTTTTTCAAATTGCACGTCGAGCAACGTAAATTTTTTAACGAGTCCGCGATAAAGCGAGTATTTTTAAACGAGCGAACTGCGTACACAGCGCTCGTGACATTCGACCTAAACGATCGCCCGCTGAAAACATAAAGCAACGATGGCCCTTGCTCGTGGCTTTTATTTCTTCATGAATTTCGCGAGATTAAAGTGCAAACACTTTTTCGAGGAGTGAAACGAGGCTTGCGCATTATTACTCTGGCGGGTTGTTGAATATAAAATTTCCCCCTTTTTTTACGATCGACAGCACCGCTTACAATGATACCGCGGCCTGTCAAAGCAACAGCCATAAACTCGGGCAATCGTGCAAATTGCAGCTCAGCTTTGAGGCTTAACTCAACCGAGTGACAAACACTCCAGCGAAATTTATTCGCGAGCCACGCACCTACATCGGTGTAAAAAGTAATGTTTTAATTAAAATTTCGCGGTGTTTTCTTTTTTTCAAAGTTATTATCAGCGACGATACTGCGAAAGTTCCCTTTCGCAAATTTTTTATTTTAACTACGTTGTTTTGCACGATTTGTAGAATTATTTTGCTAACTTTTCGTTTTTGCATTTACTTGACAATATTTTCTATAAAAATTGCGGAATTACTCAGAGAATCGATATTATAGAAAATGATCTGTGCTTCGACTTGTAGAGTCGTAGGAGTCAGTTTTGTCTTTAAAATTCCTCCGTGATACAATTACAGGTACAGATCGTAGAAATTTAAAAAAAACCTTTCATTTTTAGAGAAATCGAATGAAATAGAATCGAAAAAAAGTCGACACGCGATCACAAAAATCTAACTCGCTCTAGATGTTTTTCAGTTATCTTGCACGAACGAAAGACTACACGAGAGAGAGAGAGAGAGAGAGAGTAAAATGTTGAAAAGCAACATTGAAATTTCTTGGTGCTTCTCAATTTATAAATACCACATGCGCCGAAAGAGCTTGCGAAAGCACTCTTTGTAAAGCACTGGACCTCTCAATTCGTCAGATCAGCCTAACACACGTATCCAGCACGAGAGGGAGACCCTCTTTCGGTCGAAACTTTTCTCCGAATCACTTGTGATTTCCAAAAGTTGCCGACCAAATAGGGACGAAAAAAGGAACAAATATCGGAATACACGCCACCTGCGACCAGACAGCGACCTCGACGTTGCCCGAGGAAACGGGAGAGTCTAGTCGGTTCGAGAAGCGAGGTCAATTTCGCCGCGAGATCTTTCCACCCTTCGAGAGGCCCAACTCCTGCGGGAGTTGAGGGATTTACGAGGTTCACCGTATTATCAGCGGGAGATCCGGGCCGAAATTTCGGATTGGCGACGCAACGCGTGTGCCACGGAACAATTGAACAATCGCGATTGCGTTTCTCAGCGCGAGGAAGCGATGTTTAAATAAATAATTGCGGCAACGAGTGTCTACGCGCCAGCTGTCGCTCGCTCGTCTCCCGAATATTAATCGTTCGAGAGTCGTGATACTTTGCTCGCGCATTTTTTCGCAATTTTCGGACATATGTTACGCGCTGTTTGTAATTCTTTGCTCTTTTTTTTTTAAGTTGAAATGCATGCAGGTTTTTTGGTATTTTTAGCGAAGAATAAATTGGACAAAATTATAAATCATAAGATCTCGTTGGGAAAAATTTAAAGATAAATTGGATGGCAATGGTAGATTCTCAATTTTGTTGAATTTCATTCTCAACCTACGAAGAACGTAAAACGCAATATTTTCGAGGATTAATCCTAATTTTTCACGATGTTGCTTTTGCTCATTCCGAGCGAAATTTTAGAACTGTCTTTGACAACAAATTCTACCTACTTCTCTCGAACTTGAGAAATCTTCCAACAGTACGTGCATTCCAACAAATGTATGCTTATTTGCGTATAGTTGGACAAATTGCAAAACAATGATTTAAGCGGATATTTCCACACAACGATATTATCGTTTGATAAACGATTTGTAATCCGCGGCGAAGAACATATTAGATGAAGTGAATTCATATTTGAACAGCGGAGAGTTTAGCACGTTCGCAGCGCGACGTTTCAGGATTAATTCAGATTTAATTTTAAGCCGCGAAACGAATGAACACAGCGTAACTGATGTGTTTGGCTTCAGTCAGTTGCGCGTGTATCTGGATAAATTAATGGAACTAATTTAACGTTGGAAGAACTAGGTCGATAGAGTATAAAAGTGTTATACGTGTTGTGTAACTCCGGGGGATCCCGCTTCGGAGAAATAATTACACGACTCCGTCGACACGAATTGAAGATAAACCCGTAGATAAAGCGTGCAATGTAATAATTGTAATTTCACGGCGGCGGAACCATTTGTCCTCTATCGCGTGTCTTAATCTCGATCGAGTTGAATTTCATTTTAATCGCTGTTACGTCATAAAAATCGGCAGTGAGAGGGGGTTCGTGGACACGATAACTCTCGATTCGAGTACGAAATACACGATACCATCTAGGTTCGCGGAGGTTACTCTCCATTTCTGCGTCAGATGATCAATATTGTACAGTTAGACCTGAGCTACGAACGTTTACGTATTTATAATTTAAATTTACGGAAATATACAATATATATTATAGTGTATAGTTATGTTTTAATAGATAATAATATTTGATAATCGTGATATATAGTTTCTGTTTAACTCTTGGTTAAATTAATATGTTTTTAATAACGAAATTTCAGTGGTAAGAAAAAAAGAAATTTAATAAATAAATTATCAATTATTTTTATAAATTAATTTCACTCAATTTGCTTTCCTGCTATTTATAATATCAGAGAACCAAGTTGACTAACAAAGATTTAAAAATTGTAAATGCATTAAAGGGAAGTTTCAGCAGCTCATAACTCGTCACTTGTTTAATATAGCAATGCATATAACTCGTTTAATACTATTTATTCGTTATTACGCGATAAAAGTGTAATAACGTTGGCAAAATGAGACCAAACAGGGTGATTATGGCGAACGAAAGATAAAGATGATGGGGAATTATCGCAAAAATGACTCGAATGATAATCCATATTGCCGCTCTTTGCATTCATTTAGGTTAGGTTTAATCAATATTGAACTGGACATTAAACGGAGCGTTACGTTCGTATTTTAGACGATGAAGCTTACATGCATAATTTTATGATTGGACGGATAATTTACGGCCACGTTAATGACACAAAAATTGTCTACTAAAAGTGTCTTTCGAAGTGATAACTTAACGTGCTATCGCGCCGTGTAAATTTTGTGTTTATGGTAATTGCAACGATAGGTATAACTCTACCACCGAAATTAGAACGTGGTATAGTTGATTGCTCAATGTTGGTTTATCAGTTATGGAAATTAGTTGAAAGTTCGTAAATGTTACAGAAAATTAATCGTCAGTTTTAATTACTGAGTCCAAGAAAGAAGATATTATGGTAAAATTCAAAGAAATGTTCTCTGTTCAGGTATTTCAAAAGTAAAAAAATTTCAAACCTCTCATTTGGTGATTTTATGATGCTGTCAAATGGAAAACAAAAATTGGGAGAAACATTGGTCCACGTGTTAAGAGAATCACGAGAACTGTGAAGCAATAAAATTCCAAGATGGACGAGAATTTGAACCCAGAGATTTGTATCGGCTATTCCGAAACTCTCCGAGATACATTTATCAGAGATTATCGCTTAACTCTCAAACGTTTGTCACGATGTTACACGTTTGCTTCTCGACCGTTTGTAATATTCGCCGAATTCTCGATTTCATTTTTTCCACTCAACTCTAACATAAGTTACAATCCCGCTGAAAAGTTTCAGAAATGGTGCCATATTTAGTGAAACACTGAAAGTCGGGCCTCTTCAGGTGCAACGCTAATGCAACGAAAATTAGCGATTGGTTGATTTGGGTCACGTGATTCGCGAGGGGGCGTGGTGTAGACCTCGAGTGGGAGTGGCGTTGACTGGTACCGAGCGATCGCGCCTGTAATTGGTTTTCTATCGATTCAAATGTTCGTGCAAGTTTTTCTCGTTGTACAAAGCAAGTGTCAATTGGGAAATATTTCTTTGCAGAATACAGAAAAATTGTTTCGATAGATACCGAACGTGAATGTATTCTAAAACTAAATTAAAACTTTCGAGCGAGAGTGTATACGTGCTTTATGGTGTCTCAGGCGAACGTCAGGAAACAGATAGCAGTCGGTGAGCGAACGCAACAACACGTTCACGGTTAACGAAACTCGCGCTACATTATTCGCCGGTGTGTCGAAGGGAACGCAAACGACACCGGTGAAAAACTCCACAACAGGATATTCACAGTGCATCGAGCCGCTTCAAAACGATTTATGACCATCGGTAAATTATGGCCCCACTAAATCCTGCTTTGTCAATACACATATACGCGGAGGCATAGATAGATCGGCGGCCATTGTCGTTTTTGCGATCTCGCCGCCGTGCAATACTGCCCCGTAGCCAGTTTCATTCAATATTCATCGATATACCATAAACAGTTAACAGGAGAGGGCTAGCGAACTCGTGTCGCGATAAATTGAGCGTTTCCTTTCTTCTCGCTTTTGTTTTTGCTCGCCGGCGAAGAGAAAATCTTTCTCGCGTATCTGCTAGCTAATGGATTGAAGACCATGCATCATTGATCCCAGAGGTTTTTCCGTGGTTTCGCGTCGGTGCAGTTTGTCGTTGCGGAGAATATTGAGGAATCGAAGAAGAAGTATTGTATGTATGAAGAAATATTGTGTGATGAAATTGTTTTGTGAAAATAAGAAATTTAATTATTAACATCACGGTGACACAGAGATTATTATTTTATATATATTTTTTTAGAACAACATCAATAGATCAATTACTTTTTAAAATATCAAAATATCTCGCAGCTAGTAGGCACAAGAATCATAATGATAATAAAACTTAAAGATACCTAAAGTGAATAAAATCAATGCAACTTGCTGACCTGAAATTTTGCTTAATTAAACGGTAATGAAACACGATGATGAAGTATAAAGTATTTGCATAGGTTCATCTTAAATTTAAACGGCGTTTTGAATCATAGACATAGCGAGTCCAGGCTAACAATGATAACAATGACGTAGACGAAGAGCCTGTGCATCCTTCCAACGGTTTCTAAATTTTAAATTACAATTTTCAAAAGAAATAATGTCAGAAATGAACTATTGTAGTACGTCTTTTGAGGGATTTAATCGGTTCCAAACCGCTGCCAGTTGATGAAAGATCAACCGGCCGATTGGCCGAAAGAAATTCATCGGAATGACGAGCGCGTTGCGGTGGAGGGTGAAGCGTGATTTACCACGGACGTCGGATTTAGAGGCCTGTAAATCGCGTCGGGTCGATTCAGGCGAGGATCGAGAGGCCCGATAACGATGGCGGCGGTTTTGCGGCCGCCACGGAAAATAATAGTTGGAGATAATTTTACCTCCTCTCCCCCTCTCCCGGTCGCCTACGGGGGCGGCTACGTAATGCCACGAAATCGCGAAATATCATTGCGGCCCAGGGAGCTGGTGTAACATGTTGCCGGTTCGTGCAGACCGGCTTAACTGCATCTGCTACCGCGAAACAAACTGAATACTAATAACCGTCCCACTCGCTTAGCTACTACTACCTGCCAGCCATCAACATTGAGTGCCAACTGCGCCTATTCGCGTGAGTAGACGCGACGTGCACCCCTTCCCCTGTATACGGGGTGTCGTACGAAGCCCGTTGCTATGTCGTAGAATGGAGTTTCTTTTTTCTTTTTTTTCAGACCTTGACAAAATTCACAATTCGAAAGTTGCACCTGCCTGTGAAATCCGTTTTTTCGAGAAAATCACACAGTGTCATAATCATATGCTTGCAAAAATGGAGCAGCTGCGTCAACGAGCAGGAGAACAATATTGAAAAATAATATTGTTGTATGAACAATTCCAACAACTTCTTTTTAATCACATTATAATCATTAATCATTAATAATTATATAAATTATTTGTTTAGTAATTGAATTTAATAATTAGTCACCTAAAAATTAAATTCAATAATTATTGAATCATCCTCGTATTGAAATAGATATTTTTCTTTCTTTCGTTTCGACCAAACGACCAAAGTCTCGGACACGTAACGTTTATCATTAAAACTGTTAAGAAATCATGTGAAACCATATTCTTCAAGAAAAAAAAAAAAGAAACAGAATAATCACTTTAGGACAAGTACTTAAAAATTAAATTCAATAATTATTAAATCATCCTCGTACTCTAACAGATATTTTTTTATTTCATGAATGTTGATGTTTGAGCGACCAGAGTCTCGGATACGTAACGTCTACCATGAAACTGTTAAGAACCATATCGTGTGAGACCATATTCTTCAAGAAAAAAAAAAGGAAAAGAACAATCACTTAAAAATTCAATAATTATTAAATCATCCTTGTACTCTAACAGATATTTTTCTATTTTATAAATGTTAATGTTTGAGCGACCAAAGTAAAGTCTCGGACACGTAAAGTCTACCATGAACCTATTAAGAAATCATATGAAAAGACCATCGTATCACGTGAAACCGTATCAAACAAACAAAAAAAAAAAAAGAAAAAAGAAAAAAAAGACAATCATCGCAAGAACATCTTTTACATAATACTTTTCCGAACACCATGTATACGGTCGCGCGCGCTCAGACGGTATCCGGTTCCACTGGATTCAATATCGAACCAGGTTGCACCAGCCGCGACGAGCGCCGTGACACGTCGATGCTCGCTGCCGAATTAATTTCACATGTAACTACGCAACATTGCGGCCGCTTAGCGAGCTACGTGCCCGGAGAACACTAGGCAGGCCCTGATTCCACACTCCACGCCTGGTGCCCCGGTCGTTCATCGATAGAAATTTCAATCAACCCAGCCGTGATTCCAGCCGAAACCGCTGACGTTTGTCCAGGCGGAGTCGGTTTGAGTTGCCGCCGAGTTCGTTTGATGTGTTTTCGCGAGTTTGTTTAGAGGATCACTTCGGGACGCCGGGCCAGACCGAATCGAGCAGTTTCGAACTGTCTGTGATCGATGTCGATTAGCCAGGTTATTTAGCGCGGCAGTGTAGAAGAGGTTAATCTCCCATCGTTCGTGGTAACAGCGTTAATTGTTGGACACTTGCCTTGAATAATTGTTACTTTCGCCTCTAATTCGTCGAGACTGAAAGAGACGAGCTCTGATGACTTTTCTGAATTTGCTTTATTTGTTATTGGCTGATTGGCTTATTGGTTGATCCAGAGTGTTCTGAATATTAAAATATCGTACTCGAACGATGCACAAATAGTCTTTATCTGGATCAAAGCTTTGTAACCAAATTTGAACGATCCGTATTCGTTTGAATTTTCCATTACTCAAACAGGCAAACATAATTATCCCAATGTCGATTCTATTTCAAAATGAAATGTGCTTCGTAACGTGAGAGTGTACAAATTCAATCAAACCTGATCCAGCTATTATCGCGCTTGCGTAAAATAAAATACGCGTGTTTATTGCAAAATAAAAATAAAATTAAAATCTGAGATTATTGAACGAAAACACCGGGTGTATTGAACGTAACGTGCCAAAGTTGAAGAAATTGACTGCGGATGGATGAAAGTTGGCAGTCGGGAACAAGAGGCGTTTAATTTTCTCGCGGGTGACCGGAGTCGGGGAGGAATTTCGCACAACTATCACGCGGCAACGATGTTAATGGGATATCGTTTCGTTGAAATTATCGTTCATACGGTTAATTTCGCAATTACGCGGCGGCTAGCCACGCGAGCGAATTAGAAGCGAATGATCCTTCGTTGATCGAATAAATATTACACACTTGCTTAATTTAATCACGTCGGCGGTGAAATAGTATCGCGATATTCACCGTTTAAATTACACCGGCCGCGTTCCTCTCATTTTCCAATTACACCGCGGTCAACCGGACAAACTAAGTACACGTGACTGATTGAGTGACTTCGATGATTTACAATTACCATAATTCCCAGCGTATTATGTTCCCTCTTCGATCATGCTCAACGCGTGACGAGCTGAAAATCACAGCGGCGCGAGCCACGATACCCGGAATCTGATATATTTGACATTTCGACCCTTGAAGGCATCGTTCCCTTCAGCCTCGCAATTAATTGTTAACAATGCTAACAGGGATAATCGCGGAACACGATAGCTCTGGACGACGAGCAGGTCCACCAAATTGGCGATTAATCTGCGTTAAATTTATATCAAACCACGATTGTAACGTTATTAATGAACAGATCGAGAAGACAGATCTTCTTGGAGCTTTGAACGTTCCACTTTGATCGCTGGAAGATCAAAGCGACTCGTACGAGTCGAGGGAAACGTCTTTATTTATGTAACGTCTGCTTACTTATGTGCAAATGTGCAGGCAGTTGGAATTGCTCAGAAGCGCGAATGTTCTACGCACGCGAAGTAATTTCTAGATTCTGACATCTGACTACGTTATGGTCGGACTGTGGCACAGTCAAGCGCGAGGAAATTGAAATCAGTGTAACGTAAAAAAGTAATTACGACCAACGAGTGCTCGATCGATATAGAATAATGAATATGAAAAAAATTCGAAGCCAGAGACAGTAATTCAGTCAATTTCTTTAAATTTTAACCCCCTAAAATCTTGGAAACTGTCACGTTGGAAAGTGACTTTGACAGTGCCGTCTTCGTTTTAGTTTAATTTTCAAGATCAATCTTCACGAATTACTGCAGAATATATGTAAGTACGTCGTGAAATTCGACAGTTTCGTTCGGACGTACAAACGCAAGAGCTATTAATCGAGAGAGTGAAATCCAAGAAATCTAATAAAGCAACCGATATAGCAACTGTAATTACCTCTTTTCCATTACTGTCACTTACCAGTTAGCAAAGCACGCCACGAAACAAACTGTCGAGACTTTCTTTCTCGTCGGTAGGCCACGATGAAAACGCTTACCTGAAACAGAGAAAACGCGAGATTTCCTGTTAACGTCTTTCCCCTCTCGCACGTGCGTGCTTGAATTTACGATTACACGCGCGCCGTTCGGCAATTTCAATTCGCGGTGATTGGTATCGGAGCCCCCCCCCCCCAGCCTTGCAAATTTATAGCGGTTTAATCGTTGTAACGCAAACGCGATATCGACGGCAAACAGATCGACAACGTTTACCGTGCACCCGTCCTTTACCGTGGAAATAGACCATTTATATTCACCCATCCTTTGTTTTCGCGGTTTCTTTTGTTCGGCGTGCGCGTGCACGCGCATTTACCGCGCGCGATGTGATAATCTCGTTTCGCTGGAAATTCTATCGGATTTATACTATCCGCGGAAAGTACCAGGGGGCGAGGGGAATCGAATTTACAGAGGGAAATTAAAAATGAAAAAAAAAGAGAAAAAAATGCTAATGTCACTTACAGAGTCAAGCCCGCAATGATCGACACGCGGCTGAAGGATTTTCGTTTGAGTTTGCGTGCCGGGTATTTGTTAAGGGGAAATTAAAAATCCTCGACACGCACAAATGACATGCAAAAGAGATGGTAAAAATGAAAAAATGTCACTTGGTAGCCTCGACAGTCGAGAAGCTTTATGTATGTCAGATATTTGTTAAGTGAAATTAAAAATACAGAGTGTCAGTACCATTTTAAATTCATCCTTTCACGATTCCATTTACGCTGTACTTTTCCATTTTTTTTTTCTGTTCTTGTATGACGTTCGCAATGGATGAATTTAAATTTCATTCGTGCGAAATTTGACGTAAAATTTGATATCGCTTTGATATCGGGGTAATGTCTCGCAACGTTTGTGTGAAACATTGAACGCGTGTAATAAAATATAATTATTTATATATTTATAACATTCGAAAAGTTCAAATATTGTGCTGAATACATTCGAACATGTAGTAAAAAAAAAAAATATATGGATCCATAATTAATGGACAGTATAATATTCCCTCAGTTTTTAATTTTTATCTCTATCAAAAATCGATACAGATTTTAAGGGATTAAATGAATTCAAATCAAATTTCAAAATTTTCAAGATTAAAAAAAAAAGAAAGAATTCACCACAAGCACAAATCTGTTCCCCTTATTAGAAATATGAAAAGATATTTACCCACGCCCCCTCACGGATCACGTGACCCAAATCAACCAATCGCTAATTTTCGTTGCATCAGCGTTGCACCTGAAGAGGCCCGATTTTCTGGGTTACCCCCGCTAAAATCACTTTCAGTGATAAAGAAAAAAACATGCGCAGAAAAATATCTCTCGGTAGAATACAAGAAAATGCTGGAAACTACAATTCCCAGGTTTAAAAATCGAGCAGCGATACGAATCGAGCCACGTATTCCACGTTGGAATATGGTAATCTGGATCTTAAGTAGCGTGATCGGTCCGGGTCGATCGAGGGATCGCGCGCGCGGCTGACACCGGAGCTCTGCCTTGGAAGAGAAATTTTCCTTCCGGGGAGGCGCGCGCGAATCCATCCTATCACGGCCGGCTTCGGATCGCATTTCGAATTTATCGCCTGGCAAGTCAACGTGATCGATTCTTGATGGTTTTCGGCGCATCTCCTTCGCTCCATCTCCTCTGGCACATAAATCCGTTCGCGGCAATTACGGTAAAAGGTTCGTTAATAATTAACTCTCCTGCGGAGCCCTTCGACGCCGTATTCGAACTGTTTGCCATAAAATTCTGTCTCAACGATAGCGGTGTGTGACAGAAATTATCGAGGATTTAGGGATTTACGGGGGTTTTAGAGCGTTGACGTTGGTACAACATCTGATGGGCACTTAAATCCACTGATGATAAGTGCATTAATAATTGCAATCGAGGCGGTTAGAGGAAAATGATATTATCTTAACAAAAGTCTTTGAGATAATTGTCTCAACAATATTAATCCGTTGGAAGACACTGGGAATCCTTGAAATTAATCAAAATTTGACAACGCTATCAGTTTCACTAGTTCTCGTCATTTCTTTATCATTTGATTTATAATAATTTCCGAATGTCAACAAATGGAGTTTGCGTGAAAGTTATTTTCTAAATTTTTCATTTTGTCTGCGTGCCATATCGACGATACACTGTAGTTTCACGACACTTTTATAAAAAAATTTATCACCGGCAAATCATGGAAACAAATATTTTTCTTGTTTTGTCTTCGTTTGTTTTCTTAGTCCGTTACAACGCTCTTTCGAGCGTTAAAAATGCTCCGTTATCTTCCAAAAATGCTTTTCGGTTCAATGCGACGCGTGAAGAATTGGAGTTTTCCCCTCCTCCAGCGTTGTCTGACATATTACGGAGCTCCTCTACTTGTTGAATACCCCGCCCGGTATCTGATGTTTCCACTTTTAATTAAGTCTCGCATTACTCTACAATTACACAGCTCATAATTCCTTCACCGAAATCTCTCAAACTCGAGATCGCATCGCGTTCGCTGTTTATACGTATATTTACGCCGTTTCGACTAATTCCTGTACAAACGCGACCACGTTAATTAGCGGAGCAACCCGATTCCAACGACTTGATATGAAAACTGCTTTCATCTGGGAGCCCTCCAAACTATCTAGAAACACAAATAACAACAACCAACGACGCACTTGTTCCTCATTGAAGTTTGCTACTGGCTTTGCTACTCGGGCACGGAGAAACGCCAACGAAATCACGAAGAATACTCGACGTGATTGTAAATGGAGAGAGAAAAATTCTCTTTTTCAATCAAAAACACCTCCATCGAGCAGTTCGACTAAACAAAATTTAAAAATATGAGCAAAATAAACTTTGAACTTTGAATGTTAAATCTTCGTTGGTGTTGAAAGTTGGAAACTTTCATCGAGAATAAATTAAGTGTTAATTGATTTACAGAACTCAACTTACAGAACTTACGAACGAATCGTCATAATGAAGCAAGTGTCGTATTAGCGAGCAGAGAGAGAGAGAGAACGTTAGAATCGGCATGGCGGTCCGAGTCATAATTAAAACAAGCTCCGTGATGGAGATCGGGCCACTGGTGGCGTGGAGTAGCCGGGATTAAATTGAGTGGCGCAACGCGCGGCTTGCGACGGCCGCATAATGCCGCGTGACCTGTCGGGACCTCGCGTGTAAAACCCATAACTAACCTACAAATACTACCTGAAAACTTTTGTCGTGACCGTTGACCAGGCATCCGGTGGACCGCAGTGTCGTTAAAACGGCAAAGGGAAAGTCCGCTGATAAACGGGCTCGAATTTCCTACCTTTCATACGAACGTCTGGAACGCTCTGACTCTCGTTGCAATATTTTTCCAAATATTTTTCCATATTTCTACGCCTCCGTGGCGTGTGCGTTAAAAATAGAACGTTCTGACTTTTATTGCACAACTAGGATTTAATTATTATTATTATTTTTTTTAATAATCTCCGCTGTGTTCATTTTGTGGAAATTGTTAAATACTCTTAGAAATGGTTAAAAGTAATTAAATGAAATTATATATATATAATGTTTGCAAGAAATTTTAATCTTTACTAATTAGTAAATTAATTTGTACAAAATTTCGTAACAATCAGTTCAACGTGTAAATAATTATTTAAATAGACAGAGAATTTAGGAAACACTCGGAGCAAAGATTAACCATTTTAATAAAATCATTCGAATCGACGTGAGCAACGTCATTAATACGTTTCCAAATATCGAAATCATTCTTCAAACGGAGTTCGTTTCATATTCGAGTGGATGTCCTAAAAATATCAGGACGAGGAATGCCAAAGATTTATGCCAGGAGATACATTTTGGCACTAACAACTTTTAATTTCCCGCGAACAATGTGTCTCGTACGTTGTATCTTCGTGATCTGCAACTTTTTCACAGTTGATGCGTATATTGTAGCAGTTCGCAGTGCTGTTCGGCCGATGTTGTGTTTCTAATATCGCATCAGCGTTCCAGTTTACAAAGTTTGAAAATATATTCAACCGTACAACTGTATGTTATTAACACATTCTGTGGGCACGGACGATAGTCACGAGCGAAATATTGCGTGCTATTTCGTCCGTGTATCAGAAATTCAGCGATACCAAAGTACCCTATTCTTCCCTTTAGATTCGGTAATATAATTAAAAATATTAATTTTGACCTAGCTAGCCGGTAATTTGATCAAATATATAATAGTTAAGTGGGAATTAAAAGCAATTGCACAAATCGAAACGTGAATTAATGTAAATTAATTTGATATGCTTCGGACACATATTGGATATCAAATTTTAATTACACGCTAAACAACACCGCGATGCTCTCGTATTTTCAACGCACACGCTCTCCCCGTTCCATTAGCCTATTATCGAATTTATGAAATCTATCGAGCCAACTGAACTACTAACAAACAGGATTATTTATTGATACCATTGTCATTTAATAAATACTGTCTGCCCTGTAACTAAGTAAAGTGTATTACTGTTTGCTAAACGATTTGGTTAAATCAATCCCAACTGATGGCCCGTATATATATATAGTGTATTGTCCCAGTTTAAAGTTTCTCGATTTTTAACAGCCAGTTCGTCATGAATAACGAAATTTTTTAGCAAATTAAATTCACCTGTTTATCTCTCAGAAACATGTCTTATTGGCAGTTTTGTATAACAATAAAAAGGCCCAGAAGCAATTGTTCTGACCAGGAAATGAAGACGACTTTTTTGCCATAAAATGTTATTGATACTCAAGCATTTGAATCGATACAAAACAAATTACAGGCGCGATCGCTCAGTAGATCGCCAGACAACGCCACTCCTACTCGAGGTCTATCCCACGCCCCCTCGCGAATCACGTGACCCAAATCAACCAATCGCTAATTTTCGTTGCATCAGCGTTGCAGCTGAAGAGGCCCGATTTTCTGGATTATCAGTGATAATATAACAAAAGTTTACGTACAAGTAATCACAGGCAAAATCACCAATCTGATTTTTTAATTTATTGGAAGTAATTCTACAAAAACAATCACGTATCGAACAATACAAACTGTATTTCTTAGCCACGTTGATTACGTTGGATTGCGAACACTTGCGACAATGGTTGCCACGCGTAGAACTTCATACTACTCGAACAGCTTTTCTAACAACGCTGCTTTCCACCGAAGAAGTTCGATAAAGTAATACAAAATCACACGAACGGCCGCGTAACTTTTATTGAAATTCACTCCAAGTTTCGCGATTATCAATGAAGTTGAATTGCACTTCAACATTGCTATTGAAGCGTGAAAGTTTCTCGATCGTAACAGCGTACTACCCTGGAGGGTAATGAGAAGGAATCGCCGAAAGTGGCGCGAAGAATCGCCGAGTCTTCCAAAAAGGAAAAGAAGAAGAAAAAAAAATACAACTCTAGCAGTTTGTTAGGAATTTTCCTCGCGTGACGAACGATCCACGATCCTTTTCCCATTCTCGACGAACTATTTCAATAACCGGCTCGACAAAAGTATAAAATACTGAAATGTGCCGCGTTTTCTCGCGAAACCTGTGGTCATTTAAATTTTTGTTTCCTTTTCGAAAAAAAAAAAAAAAAAGATAAAGGGATAACAATGTTCGCAAACGAACTTAAATCTCTTCCGCGCGTTTAAATTCCTTCGTCGTTGTTCGCGTGACACTTGCTTTTATTAAAGTTTCATTTAACGAAGGAAAGTGTTTTCTGGATAAAAAGCGAGAAGAATAATTAAAGAATAATTAATGACGAGAAGTATTTCTGTAATTTTAGAAAATAGAAGAAGCGTAGGCATCGATTTTATACACATTTTCAGTGGATTTAATTCCAGAATGTACAAACTACTCCCAAAACTGTAGACACGTCTAAAATCCGACAAAACTCGAAAAGCTGAAATAGCCTAATTTCCAAACGACAAAGTTTTTAAAATTGATTCTTCTTCAATTGAAAAATTTAATTGAGAAACTCATTAACAATGTCAATGAAGATGAATGTGAAAAGGAAAGAAAGAGGTTCGTCTATTTTGCGTTTTTTAAGTATCGGTCCGTAGCATGATAATTCCAAAGCCAAACGTTACATTGATCACGTGCGTCTAGTACGCGAATTTGGAACCTAAATGCTCCGTTACATGCCAATAATGAGCACATCAAACGCCAATCTCATTTTCTACGATTATCGTGTACGATTCACCCTGGCTAGGTTCTACATTAATCGTATGAGCTAAGCGTATTACACGCTGCAATTATAACTAATCTAATTTCACGTAGGATCGCTCGTAAGCCGATTAATCAGGCTACCCTGAAAATATAACGCTTTCCATCTTACAATTAGTGTCAACAAGCAAAGTCAATAAAAGTAATTTCCACGCTGCGGCGAAGCTTCTCTTATTCAAACTTTCATTATCGGAGTGTCTTAATTCTCGCAATGAACTCGCGTTTAAAACTCGAGAATATTCCAACTGTTCGTTTGATCTCTCAATATGTATAATCAAAGTCCCGATGCCATAAAAAGAAAAAAAATGTTAGGATTATCCCAGATAGTGCATCATCAACCATATTTTGTATATACGAGCGTGAGATAATATTAATTAATTAATTAATTGGAAAGCATAATCAATGTGGTAGTTATATAATCGACACTGGAACTACCAAAATGGTCAAAATGACCAAATTAAAATTTTTGTTAAATATTTCACCGATGCAAGCCAGTGCATTGTCAGTCGTTCAAATGATTTTTCGTCAAATGTACAAATACAAATACAAGCATAACAAAAATTCTATTTTTCTCTGTTTTCTTTTTCTACTTCTGATGGAAATTTTTACGTTTCAATCGCGTTACTATAGTTACTCACTCGAAGAAATTATCGTTTCTTTCCCGAAGAAAACGTGCGAAGAAGTTGCCCGAGAAAATAAACTTGCTCGAACGTAAGTAATTTATAATACGGATAACATCGACAATAGTCCGTAACAGATATATCCACGTATAGATATTGGCCAATAAGTTGGCGGCCGCTATTGCGCGACACAAATTCTCGAAAACGGTTCCAAGTGAGAGAAATCTCGTCTGGCCCCCGCGCGTTCCCCGGCTTCGGCAATAAACAGCGCGGTGGTCGCACCTGACCGGCAATGGTTCTCCATTAAAACCGGTATAAATTCGCGGCGTAATTACGAAGAAATCTTCCGGGCTCCGCCGTAGTTCCCGATGTTTCATGGAACTCGGACAGAAGCCGGGCACGTTCTCCTTCGCCCGGCGTAATTTATGACCGCGAGATTGCAGCCTGGTAATACGGTAATGGTAAAAGGGCAAAGGCCGCCGGTTCGGTGGCATCATTAACGTCGAGCAGGATATTCGGGCAGTTTCGCAGCATCGCCGTGTTGCTTCGGTTTCATCCGCCGTGGCGAAGATTTCTGCATGCGGAAACCGTCATTTCTTTCGCAACATCATAGCAAGACGGAGGAATTAACTTACGCAGACTGAACAGAAAAAAAGAGTTGAAGTATGAAAAGAAAAGTAACGAAAAATTAGCAGTTTCAAAGTTACGAACGATTTTTTGTTCCGGTCGAAATGCTTGCGAAAAAGTTGGAAATGCTGCGTCCGGGAATGTTTGAAAGAGTACGTAATTGTTTGTGCACGAAGTCTAGTCTGATAACGAAAGAACGCCAAGTTTTTATCGCTGTTATATACTCACGTTCGGGTGTAAGTTTATGCGAGTCTCGTGTACCAAAGAACATGCAAGTTGCTGCAGACAGTTCGCTGAAGTCTCTTGGAAGTTCAGACGGGAAGCTCGAAGGATTCGCGAAATTCCGATTCCGATTTTCGTCGCAAGAATCACCGTGATTCTACGAAAAATGAAAAAAATTATCCTCGTGTATTATATTACGAGCGTAACGAAACAAAGACGACCTGCACGTAGATTCGTCAAATAAATCGTAAACGAAAATTAGAGCCGAATCTCCCTCCTGAACCGAGATCCGACGAATCTGCATGTAGATTCTATTTCACGAAAGTAGAAATTCGCGCTAGCGCCTGGGATAATTACCCGGCGGGATTGCCAATCGTTAGATTCTATTTCGTCAAAGTAGAAATTCGCGCGAACGCGGAGATAATTGCTTCATTTCAAAGAGATTGCCAATCGTTAGAGACGACTTCTAATTTGAAGCGAAACTGATTTACGAAACGCACACTTCCCTGCTATGAAAATTTGCGAGAACACACACACACACACAGGTGTATATATTAGCTGATATCCTCCTCACAAATGCGTATTAAGCCGAGCTTGTTGAGCGGTCGCGTTGAAAACTCTCCCCCGTCCTTGGTGGCCGCTTGCACTCGGCGAAACCGGACCGGAGCTTTTAAAGCGAAATTCCCCGCGCGACGGGAAATTTTGACCGGCAAAATGAATTTTAAGGTTTATTAAACGCGACGCGTGCCCTGGGTCGCCGGACCCACCGGCACGAAAGTATGTAATACGTCCTGATAACAAGCGGGAACAAGCAAGTGACGTAATTGCGAACGAAATGGCTACTAGGAGACTCCGCGCTTGACAGATAACCGTACGAGGCGCAAAACTGTTGAAAATTTTGGAATTTGGAGATTTTTCTCTCGTTTTTTTTTATAAAATATTTATATAATAATATTTTTTTAATATTCTATAAAAACGTCCCTGTACAAAAACAGGATAAAATGAGGATGAGAAATAATTTGCTTCTTCACTTAAACGGAAGTTGCAAAATTGTCCAATCTTCCGTTTAATTGCCCCGATGTCTCCAATTGCTAATTACCACTTGATCAATTGCCACCTCTCGTAAGATTGCAAAGGGATTCGTTTATCACGCCGAATTGACCGTTCGAAACTTCGCTTCGAAGATAACCAAAGTCAGTATATCTACTTAAATCCAAAGCGTGAAAATTAAAGCGTGAAACTTCTTATCTCTCAGCTTCGTTCAAACTCTGGGACACTTTCTTTCTTTCTTTCCTGCTATCCCTCGATAACGAGAATCAAATACACAATAATAACTAATAATTGATCTAATCTTCTCGGGCCAAGATGAAGCATGTACTAAGAAAGTAAAAAATAAAATAAAATCAAGTTTCGATGTTATACACATTGTTACATTACGTGGATAGTTTTAGATAACTTTATAAATTTTAGGTATCATTGTCACATTGCATCGTGCCACTTGAAGCGAAGAGAACTTTCGAAATTCCTTTCGCAGTCGCCCAGCGGAGAGGGAGAGGTTTCCATTTTTGGGGGAGTTCCCGTAATCCCGGGAACTTCTAACGAGACCGTTTTCATTATTTCGCCAGAAATTAAAACGACGTGCCACGGCACCAGGAGAGGATCGCCACGCGATTAGCCCGCGCAGGAACGCAATATACAAGCGCGCCTGCAGAAATTCCCGAGGTGAGTAATCCGATTTTGCCCGTCTCGCTCGCGCGAGACACGCGATTAATTTTCCAAAATCAATACAGCCCAGGGACGAAAATTCCACCGATTACCGCGTCTTTCCCAGTTTTCATTGGCATCCTCGTTATTACGTTAGGTCGGCGAACGGGTTGGTACTCGGACACTCGGAGCGACTTCTTACTCGGACTCGTTTGTCGATTAAAACGAGCCATCGATGCTAATGGAAATGTCCCGGCCGAGGTCATTAAACGAACTATCGATTGGAACGGGGGAACAAACCGTGGTGTCGATGAATGAAACGTAATTAAGAGGGTAAGTGACGCGAATTAATCTTCTGTTAGGGGTGGACTGCGATTGGACCAAGTATTGCGGAAATTTCCTGTTGCTCTGGCGCGGTTTGGTTACTTTTACAGAGTAGAGGGAGTGATTAGTCGAACGTGGTAAAAATTATTTTTTTAACTTGCAGCGAGATGACTGTCGATTAAAATTTAAAAACATTCCTACGGTCAGTTACTTGGAAATCCTACGAATTAAATAATTACTTAATTATTTAATTCGTAGGAGAATCTACGACTAATTTCTTAATTTCCAAATGGACAACGTCGGAATTACCAGAGGTTTGGATCGGTTTGCAGTTTCTCATTAAAAGATCAATATTCAAATCGATATTCGTGAAATCGCAAGATCAACGGAATGAATGCAATTTTTATAATTAGTCTCAGTGCCGAACGTTGCTAAATTATTCTGGAAGGTTGAATTACAAATTACGTACGATTCGCAACTGAGTGTTCCACTGATCTCGTGTTTCTTACCTCGCTTTATCTCGTTTCGTACAAGTTTCGTGCAGTTTGTGCTTTTATCGGACAATCGTCCACAGTCCTTCCCTTAATCCTTTGCGCCCGACGTCGATAAATCGCGAGCACGGCCAATGGACGGAGAACTAGCTCCTAATCAAGCGAATTTAGCCGACCAGTAAACCCCCTTCTGCGAGTCTTCTCGGATTCACTGCCCCAAACATTCTCAAACCACAGTTCGACTCGCTATTAAGATACCCGCGCTAAGATAGCAGAAATCCCGATTTGTGTACAATCGATACGAGGGCCAGGTGGGGGAGGGTGAAATTAGCGAGATAATTTAGACCGGCGATCGAGATAGTCAGCCCCTATCGGGAGTGGATGCGCGCTTTGCAACGGAACGGTGGCTGAGATATCGAAAGCGAGCCAAGAACCGAACGAGCGACGGACACCTTGACCCGATTTCTCGCGAGTTGACGTAGTCGCGCGCGTACTCCGCGATCGTTCGCGAAACGGTTAATGTACTGTGACGATTTTTCATACCGCTCGATAACGAACGGCGGAATTTTTCGGGGCTTGCGACTCCTGTCTGCCATTTTACCGAGGCCGATCGGCCAACCAGATAAACCCGGCGCGGTCAGACCGGCATGGCACGAACTTTCGCCGTTTTTATTCGTGTGGTTATAAATACCCTATAAAAACCTTCTTTCGGGAGAGAGAGAGGGAGAGAGAGAGGGAGAGAGAGAGAGAGAGAAAGAACGGGATATTAGAGGGCCAAATCTCGTTTGACACGCTGTATTCGCGTGATTCGTTGAGAAGATTTACCGCGAGGCACTCGACAATAAAATTGTAAACTTTTGCCGCGTGTCGCGTGGATCTTGCCTGTCTATAATTACTTAAATCGCTTTATACCGCGAGCGGGTTCCACGTGCCACGAAATTTTCCTCCGAAGGAGAACCTTTAGAACCGATTTGGGACCCGAAGAATCCCTTAGGATACTTTCACGCGTCTGCCAGAGATCTGCGGACGTGAGAGGAAGTTTCCTCGGGGTAATAAAATGCAATTCGCGACTGAAAGCTTCGTGCTTGTGCTGCCGTGGGAGAATAACGAATTTTCATAGACACGAACGAGCTCCTCACTTTCTTCTGGCAAATACGCACGCACGTGTGCGAGATGAAATAGAGGCAACGTCGCTTGTCGTCGATAGAACGATAAAAGCATACTAATGGGTGCTTGTTTCTGCAACGGAGAAAGGAAATTGGCAAAAAACTGCACGACTTGTACCCCAGTACGATTCGTCTCATTGAAGGGCCCAGAAGCAACTGTTCTGACTAGAAAACGAAGACGATTTTTTTACCATAAAATTTTATTGATATGCAAACATTTGAATCGATAGAAAACAAATTACAGGCGCGATCGCTCAGTAGCAGACAACGCCACTCCTACTCGAGGTCTACGCCACGCCCCCTCGCGATTCACGTGACTCAAATCAACCAATCGCTAATTTTCGTTGCATCAGCGTTGCACCTGAAGGGTTACTCCCGTTAAAATTACTTTCAATGATAAAAAAAAAAGAGAAATGACGTTTTTAGATTCTCGCGCACCTCCGGTCCCTGTATTCCACGTGCTCGTTGTGTACACGCCTTACGACGAACCGTGACAAATTCATTCACTCGCGGTTCGAATCTCACGGCCGGTTACGGAAAGATGCAAATGAGGAAGCCATTGGCGATGCCCGATGCGATCCGGGCATGGCCTTCGGTTTGTATAATTCATTCGTACGTTTGAGCAGCGCATACAAGCGTTCACCGATACCGGACACGTCGCCATAATGGATGCTTGATACATTTGACCAATCGAACGAATCGTCGATCGACCACCGAATTGCAGGCCGCCCTCCGAATCCAACTTCGCTTTTTCCCCAATTGATGAACTCGCGTCGAACGTTGCGACGTTTCGGCGAATTTGGATTTCGCGGTTTACCGTAACTCGCGTTACTTCTCGTTCGTTTCGCAGCTGTCGCTTTCCGAAACGATTTTTTCCTCTTCTGAGTGTTTCTCTCGGTTTGAATTTTTAACATTTCAATTCAGTACTCTCGAGTTTTCAAATCAATGACAGTAAAATTTTTAGATCTACTAATGAAATACTTGAGCAATGAAATAAATAGCATTTGGTAATAATCAGTAATTCTTCCAGTTTCGAAACGAATATTAAAAAGCTCCGTTCTGAAATTTGACGTTTCACGACCCAACGGACGGAAGAATCTCTCTCGATTCTTTCTCTTTCTTTCGCGTAACGTAACAGTCAGATCACGTCATAACGCCCCATCTCGCGTAATCGCGAGTCACATTAAGCTCAACAGTATCATCGCGGAAACGTCCAAAGATTACAACAGCCCCTTAACATTCATTTACGGCAGCGTGGCACTATCCCCTAACTAAACCCACAATAAACCCACAGGCCGCAATTGTCCTGCTTAATTCAAATCAGATAACGCGAAACTACCTCTCCCTAATGACCGCCTCGATCAAGCCCTTCGCGATCAGACGTCTCTGAAAACAAAAGAGACCTTTTCCCATTAGCCGCTTTTCCAAACGGAGAAGAACGTGCGAAAAAAAAAATAGAAAATAGAAAAAGAGAGAGAGAAAGAGATACAGAGCGATACAGAGTGCATCAGATACGTCGATACTAACTCTCCGATCAACGAGGTCGATCAAATTCGCATCGCTGTATTTTCACGGAGCTTTCCAGCGTAACGGGCTGCGTGGCTGGTTTTTGCACGTGAACAGGATGCAACGACACGTCCGAATATGATCGAAGACGCGATGGGAAAAATTGCGGACGCAGCTCTCGAAACCGTGTTACAGCCACGGTTGTTCGCCAGGCGAACACGCACACGCGTACGATCGAACGTCGCAGCAGCCGCCGCGCTCGTAAAATGTCACGGCAGTCGTTGCTCTATTATTTCGCTGCCGGCCTCGCATTTGCATCAACAAATATTCGATGATTTTTGCAGCTATCTCTCGGCGCAGCTGGCCGTTTCGTGTTATTCTGTCAAATGTGGTTTTCTTTTTCCTTTTTTTTGGCGAGTGGATTTTTTTTCATTGCGGATGTGTTTACGCAGTTTGTCGGCTTTGGCAGGAAGTACAGCGAAATATTGGCTTTTCTTAGCGAAGACTCGAGCGGCGTGGATGAGCAACTTGTTGAATACGCGGGTATTTGCGAGCAATTTGACGGTGGAATTCTTCTAGGTTACTTTGTATTAGTTGGAATTGGCGAGTTGTTGGGTGAAATAAATCACACTCCTTTCCAGATTGGTTGCAGGGACGTTATCATTTTATCACTGAAAATGATTTTAGCGGGCCTCTTCAGGTGCAACGCTGATGCAACGAAAATTAGCGATTGGTTGATTTGAGTCACGTGATTCGCGAGGGAGCGTCGAGTAGGAGTGGCGTTGTCTGGTACTGAGCGATCGCGCCTGTAATTTGTTTTCTATCGATTCAAATGTTTGCTTATCGATAAAATTTTATGGCAAAATTGTCGTCTTCATTTCCTAGTCGGAATAGTTACTTTCAGTGAGACGAATCGTACTGAGGTACAAGTTGTGCAGTTTTTTAAGTGACACCGTGTATATTGTTTTGAAAATCGTATCCATGCATGAAGTTAATTTGTCAGATCAAGTATTGAGCGTTGTAACGTTGAATTTTAAAATTAATCGTCAAATCTTCTTCTTAAAGAATAAATAATTGCCTCCCTAAAAAGCTGTGAGTTTAATATTTAAGAAATACATTTGATATTATTATCAATAATAGTAACATGAAACTGTGTATTCGTAATTAATCACTAAACAGGATCGGGCGAGGTAATTTTTCCATATTTTTTTCACAATTCCACGAATAAATCCTAATCTTCTTTTAGTACTATATAGCGACTAATTAACGATAAATTCTGCGAAACACGGTCGCGCATTAATAATAATAATAATAATAATACACAGTTAACAGTTAATAACAGCAATATGAAACTACGTATTCATAACTCTTCGTATTTTTCACAATTCTCCGCTATCTCCATTATTTATTACTCACGCTCTAAAGGACGATTCTTTTCGATTATCAATTACACGAATAAATCCTAATTTTTTTTCTCAGCTCCGTGATTCATCATCCCCCAAAAACTGCTGCACGGTGATTAATTAGCGTCATTTAAACTTGCCAAATAAATCCCGCGGAATACACGGTTCGCATATCAAACTCGTCGGAAAAAAAAAAAAAAAGAAAGAAAGAAAGAAAAAAGGAAGCGAATTGCCAGCAGGATCTACAGGATCGGGCGAGCGTATAACTTTTTCGTTGTTTAATCAGCGTCGCAATCAACGCGGTGTTACGCGAACTGGCTCGCACGACGTCCGTGTTCCTAAATCAACACGCTCGGGAAGCTGCGGAAGAGCATTCGTAGCTCGCGAGCAGAAAAGCCTCGACTTCGTGCACGCACGGGCGTTTCATATTCGTCCCGATTCGCGGAAGGAAAAAACAACGGTGATTCGATTACCGATCAAAACCGTGTAGATTGTTTGCCTTAACGACGTTGTTTCGCGCGAATGAACCGCGCGTTTCGTCCGTGAAAAACGGACGCGGCGCTACGTGTAACGCGCCACGATTTACCGTTCATCACCGAATTACAAAGTAAAAAGGTCGAAATGGGAATAAAATTTATTATTACGAATGTAAAATCAAAAATTAGGTTGTTGCGTGTGGAACGTTCCCTCGTGAAGTTCCGAATTTATCATTCGGTGATGAGCAAGTTTACTGAAACTTGTTACTGGAGACATTCCTGTAAGTTTCATATACAAATTTATATTTGGAAGTGTGTTGAAAAATAATGGGACATGTATTTAGTATTTGGAGATACCTCCGCTTTAAATAATTTCTCAGTTTCTTAAATTAATCGAAACTGTGAAAAATACTGTAACGACTTTTTGAATTTTGAAATTGATAATTGGATATGTATATGATATTTTAAAGAAATTTTATAATTTCAGGATCAAAGTTATATTTGGAAAAACGACGTTCTAATTTATACCATCGATAAAATGAATCTGTGTCGATGAAGCAATTATTAAACGGCACGAAAATTACAGGGGATGAACGAAAACCAAGAGTTCAGCTCAACGCTTTCAGACGTTTGACTTCGTATTACATAGAATATTTGACAGTTTGAAGGAAATAATTTTTAAAACGTAATGAAAAAAATCGTGCTTGAACTTAAATTTGATTCAAAATTAATAAAACTAGTTTCCTCTTATATTTTGATGTTTTATTTAAAAAAATAAACTTTTGACCCGTCGATTGTACTTATCAGCGAGCGTTTATTTCACTTTCTCGAGAGTAACTTCCATGACCAATCAATGACCAATCAGTGGCAACTTATTAAGCCGAAATTGATGAATTATTATTATTCGCCGTCAATGAACAAAATCGGAACGGTCACGTTTCTCATTTTCTCAAGTATTCGATAGGAATTCAGACGCGGCCGACGTAACAGGGCGCAAATATTTTCGTCCACAAACGAGATCGTGCGCAAAACGTTCTGAGTATGCATCACGTGCCTACGCGCACGTAATCACGATCTTTTCTTGTTTGACCTCGTTGAAAGTCTTATCGATTCGCCGATAATCCGATATCCGTGTTCGGCGATCGCCGATGATTGTTAGGGTTGCATTTGAATGGGCTCGGATGGCAAAATGCGAAGTGATTTGAAAAGAAAGGATACAACATGCGAAGGAGAAATCGCGATATATTCATCTTTGTTATCACTGTTTTGCATCAATGTCATTTTCTCACTGAAAATTGGATATCACGCAGAGTAGCTTATTATAAGAAGTTGCTGTTGGACGTCAAAGAATGGATGTTGAACGTGATAGGTCCATTTTTGTATCAACGTCATTTTATGACCGAGAGTCGCATAACATGAAACAAGTAGAAATTGTAAAAGTTTATTCTACGTTGAGAAATTGTAATTACATCGAAGCCAAAGGTGTTACTTTCGATACGATATTTTAATATTCTGACAAGTCGAATTACGAATCGCGTTATCATAAAACGCGTCATGCAAATGTATGTATGCAAATGCAGAAATGCATTATTAATCTCGAAGTAACAAACGAAACTGCTGGAAAACGTGATACAAAATGTAAAATAAAATGTGATTTTCTCTGTCAATGGAATGCAAAATATAGTTGTGGATTGTACATAATAGAAAAGAATCAATCGAAAATCGTGATCCATTGATATTTTATTTTTACGCTCGAAGAATTACCCTTAATCAAGTATTGCACGTTCATTTTCACGTTGACGCTAATGAACGTTCCCAAAACTAATTATAAGACAAAAATTAATCGCCTATTTATCATCGTCTTCGAGACAAGTTGGCAGCGATAACGATAGTTGTTGAAGCCACTTTATATAAATCATACTCTTACGTGGACTACTTTGGTCATTCGTTACATCAAAGAAAATTTCTTCCGCTCGATTAACGTTGTATTTTTTCACGTCATTTATAACACCGGGATGAAAGTGGTACTTTAATCGCGCGGCTGTGTAAAATGAAGTGCTCCGTCGGTGAAAGAAAATCTTATCTCTCGCGGATAGTCACGTCGGATAACGCGTGGATTTTTAACATAGAACCTCGCGGGAAACTGGATTCGAGAATTGCGGGCTCATTAAGGTCATTGATTCTAACCTAGTGAATTCTGGACTCGCTGGATCGTGAGTTGCCTGCGAGGAACCGAGTCTCTTTTTACTGACAGATCAATATCTAGAGACTCGATCTTTGTGTTAATTGCAGAATCCTCGCGAGCTAGCCGCTTCGAACGCTTCGAGTGTCATTTAAAAGAGTTTCTTCGAAAAACAGTAACAAAAGGTTGTTCGTTCTAAAAATAAATAAATAAACAAACGAACGAAAAAGCGAGTGAAAAATATTTGCTGGTGCGTGATCAACTTTGATTTGATGAATGTATGAATGTCAATTTGACGACAAATATTTACAGAAACTCTCCTACAGAAAAATCTCCAAACTAGATTGTTATGTTTCAACATTTATATTTCATATAATAGTTAACCAAAGTAGAGAATGGTGAGCAGATGAACACAGAAATATCATATGTAAATGTTTCATTTGCATAATTAAAATAAGAAAAGTTTTCTGCATGGGAAGAATTCAAATAATAGAATTTAGTAAGACTTCAATAGCGTGAAGAGAAAAATGTAGAGTGGAAAATTTGGCTTCTAAATTTAATTATTTAAAGTTTCGCTCTTTTTCTGTAATAAACCATATTTCTTCTACCTTTGAATTCGTATTTCGAATGATAATTACAGAATAAACCAAGTTGAATTCGACATGATCAACTTTCCTCGGTTATCGAAATTGAATTTCAATAAGAATTCATCGACGACCGAGTACGGATCTTCCGTTCAGCGATCGCTTCGGGAATTTCGGCACGTTCCATCCCCGTCACTTCCGTCGACTCGCTCGGTGCCATTTTCGTTAACAACGCTTCCCAGCGCTGTATATTACAGACGAAGTTAATGTAATTCCAAACAAATTGCGTCTTATAAATCTCGCCGTACGTTCGTTCAACGAACACGAACACAAAGGCATAGTAGTTTCATTAACTATCACTATATTTCGTCAACGACAGAACCAACGACATTATTAATTTAATGAAAAAGGTACCTATATTCTTTTTTCGCGTGACGCAATATTTGTTGGAACAATCGCTCTATGAAATTTCAGTGATATTAGCATGGAAATTAAAACCATCGCGAAGACTTAAAAAAAAATATTCTGGGATATGCAAGTGGGAATTACATCAGATATTTAACTTTCTCAACAGATTTGTTTTGTTGTTGCGAGAGAGAGAGAGAGAGAGAGAGAGAGAGAGAAAGTTAGATAGACGTAAAACACGTCTTTCAAAGAGAGAAGTATCGCAATTACCTACTGAACTTACTAATGGCCCCCTTGCTTCTAACGAAGTGTCTCAAATTTAACGACAATCGTTTCAAACTCGACGTTTAATGGACATTAATATTCGTCCCGTCTTAATTATAATAATCACTTCCTGCTGAAGTGCTGAAATTCTTGCTAACTGTTGCACCTGCAGTTCAATCTCAAGAATTCCGAAATAACGAACAGCACGCCGCGCGTGGAGAGTCGGCCAACTACAGTGGCCGCCATCTTGATGTCACAGAAACACGCCGAGGACTCTTGATTTCTCGTTTATAAAATTACAAAAATTGAAATTGAAAAATTATAACGAAAAAAAAATTTGCTCGACAACAGTTCCAACGATTCCGTTGAAATTCAAAGCCTTCGACTTTCGAAATTCGACCAATGAGATGAAACATTCACGCTCGTCTTCATCGTTATTACGCTTCACCTCTCGAAAACCATAATTGGCAATTTCGTAAAATATATCTAGTACCCGTGAATCGGGGCAATTTCATTTCGAATCAAAATCGCAAGGTGATAGTTTCCCCCCTCTCTTTCTCGTTCTCCTTCGCGCTGCAATATTCATGAATTTCACTCGCCCCCAAAATTTCGCCTCCCGTTTCGGGATCCTAACTATGCAAAACGAAGACTGCCACTCGCGCGCGGTTGGATAACGACCCACGGTCGCGTAAAAATGCAAAGAGTTGCAAAAGGTCCCCGGAGTCTCTCGACGCGCTGCAGTGCACCGCAGTAACGCGGACAATTAAAAAGTTTCTAGTATCAATTCGCGTCGAGGCGATTATCAACGATTCGGTTGGCCCGCAATTGTGGAGATTCTCGACGAACGCGTCGTCTTTGTCTCGAGCCCGGTTTCCACGGGGAGATAGCGCTACGCGCGCTATTGACGGACGTGCACAATCGGATGTTACGGTAACGTCTCTCTGCCTATCCGATGCCCTTTGCATCCGCGACGCACGCGTCCGATAAAGTTGTTTATTGCGCATTTAGATAGGTCTCTTAGATAGGGAGGGTGATCTCGAAGTCGTTCGATGGTATCTGATTTGGGGCGAATGTTTTACCAAAGTTTGTCACTCTCGTGATCTTCGATTAATCTTCTTTCAGTCCCTGGGTTGACTTGGATACCTTTTGAATTAAATCTTTTGACGGAGTATCTGATTCGAGATAGACGTTTCAGCCAAAGTTGGTCACTCCGAGATCCTAGGCTAATTTCAGTTGGGTCGAAATATTTCGTTGATGGAATATCTAGCTCGAAGTTTAAGGTGGACGTCCCTGAGATTTTAAATTAATTTCCTTTCAACTCTGGCTTAATTCAATTGATTTCTGTTCCTTTTTCTTAGAATACTGTATTTTTCTTTCGTTTCGATTCCAAATTTTCTCGTAGCTCGTTTTTCTGAATTGTACTATTTTGTATCATATTTATGTATATATAAACTTTTGGTTCCACTGAATGAAATATATCTGTAATTTTTGCTAAAGAGCATAACGGTATAAGATTATGAAATTTTTATAAACGACGGTGCAAGTACTATTTTCATTCAACGAATCTTACCATCAGAAATCCAGATTTTACCAATCTTGATACCAAATATTAGACGCTATACTTTGACTCGCTAAATTACTCGTCACCAAATTGTCGATCTTTGCACTTTTATAGTCAAACCTAAAGAAATCTGGAACCATAGCTAAGAGGCTCATTGCAAATGACGAAACTAGGAAATTAAATAATCCCGGCGTATCTGGTAGTTTTTATAATTATTGAAGCGTACACACGGTCAGTTCACAGCCGCGAAACAATTCGCGAAACTTCCGCTGCCACGAGCGGGAAAACAGAGTGACACAGAGCGCGATCGCGTTCCGACGAGCATTAACATACTTTCGCTGTGCATAGTCGGAAAAAAGTTACTCGAAATTCAGGCCATGCTCGTATCGCACGCCACGAATTCAATAATCTCGAACACAATCTGACGCGTAACGCGGAAATATTAATACGAGTACGCGATAATGACGCGAGAGGCCGGTCGGCTGGGCAACAGCGAACGGCAGCACGAGACGTCGTTCCTCCACGTCAGACCTGGAAATTTTATTAATTCGTAAATCCCTGGTTTACGGTCGCCTGTGACGAATTAAAATCGGACTTTCGCGTGCAATCGTAGCTTGATTCCTCGAGAATTGACCCGAAACTGAATTACTGCGTCTCGCTTTATGATAATTTTAGCACGACGGCCGTCGTCCGAATTTTTGCTGATAGTGGTTTGCTTCGGGTAATGGAAGACGAACGACGAAAGTCAACGAAGACTCGGGGTGAGTTAACGTGATAGCCAGGGAACTGAGAACGTTTAACGAGCTGAGATTGTGAATTTGTTATTTTCTGTATACAAACGGAGATCCGCGAAGTAATTACGCGTCAAAGTGGACGAATGAGCGAGTATTATTATTGCTTGGAAGATGAGTATACATGTGTGGAATATTTAAGAAGACTTGAATCGTGTTAATAATAATTCAGGGTAATTTATGTTATGTTAATATATTTGAATTGCGTCTGTTTAATTACGAATTAAATATGAAATACATTATTAAAATAGATTATATTATTTTACATTACTTATTATTATATTATAAACTGTAATTATTTATTATTATATTATAAATTATTTATACATTATGTGAATGTAGAAAACATTTTCAACCACGTAGGAAAACACATTTTTCTCGATCTTCGTGATAAAACCTCCGACGAAACCTTCGACCTATCCACAACGTTTACACTCGCGAATCAATCTTCCATCTCCATAATTTCAATCCGCGAGAATGTTTCGAATCGCATCGCGAATTCCTCTCCCATTCTCAGGGGGAGCGAGTAACAAAGGAACATTCTTCCAGATTCGAGAACTTCGTAACAAGACATCGATCTCAATATTTCAAGACGAGCCGAAGGACGAGCCACGACGTCCAGTTTATTTCCCCTTCAATTATAAAAGTACTCGACGTTTCAACTAGTTGCCCGACCCGTGTCGTTCTCGTGATCGATCGGCGGGTAGCGGCGAGTATCCACGTTAACGGGACAACTTAGAAATTGAATTTCCCTAATAACGATGATCGAATCCGCGGTGAAGCGAACTTGCCACGCGGAACATTTTCCAAAGGGGGCTACTAATGGTTCTTTGAAATTCAAATTTCAAGAAAATTTCCTTCGAGAAACGAGGGAGACGGGGCCATCAAATCGATCGAAAAATTAAATTTGACAACGTCGAAGGGGCTAAAGGGAAGAAGAAAATGACTCGGTTTTTTTTGAACGTAAGCAAGTAATATTGAAATTAAAAAAGAAATGTTTATTAACATTCTACCAATAAGTTTCCAACAATCAGACTAAAGCGGATATTTATGCATTTATTGTGTTGAATTTATTGCGCTGTGTACTGCGAAAAAATACATAAAAACACGCAAAATATAGTATTTTAATAATATTTAAATAGTAATGATATAAATTGCGCTTTGTAGTGCGAAAAAATACATAAAACACGCAATATAGTATTTTAATAATATTTAAATAGTAATGATATAAATAACAATATTAATATATATTACAGTTTAATAATATTTAGTTGACGAAACAAATTCCCATCTAGGTTCCATTTCTTTAATCACGTTCCTGAAAAGAATTTTAAAAATGCATGAAAATCCGCGGCCTGCTAATAATACTTTGAAACTTCTGCTGAAAATTAACGAGGAGAGAAAGGAAATATCGGACGCGTCGCTTGTCGAAAAAAGAAAATTACTCAACATTTACTATTTAGCGTGAAAAAAAGCATGAAAAAAAATCTAAAACAAATACTCTACTAATATTCTGAAGCTTTCGGTCAAAATCAGAGAATACAAATCGATGGACAAGTAGCAACCAACAAAAGTATCGTTGGAGAACTTCGAGCCAGTAACAGCGTTTCGCGTTTCATAAGCTCGTACGCGAGCCATCCGTGCGAACGATGTCGAATGGTTCGGCTCGTGCATGTAAACGACCCGAAGTCGATTATTAACTATCGATTTGCTTTTACGCGGCACACTCGTAAAAGGAAACGCTGTTGTTCCGCCGGTGGCGCGAAAACGGCCACGGTTTATTCCGACGGAGTTCGACGAGCTTAAAAGATACATCTGCGACGTTCTAACCGTGAATGCTAGTCGTCGTTGTTGGAAACGCGAAAATGTTTAAAATTTTCAGAAGAACAGAGTTTCGGGGAACGGAGAATGGCGAAGGTGTTTTCAAAGCGCGCCGAGAGTTTAGTTTGAAATTGAATGCCAGTGATTCGGCTAGTCACCAGCAACTTGTGAAATTTTCAACTGTTTAAAAGCACTGGTCGATTTTGTACAATAAAGGAGTCGTTACAAGCACTTTCTACGATTATTTAAATCATTTAAATCATGCAAAAAGTAAAAAAAAAATTCGTGCCGATTTAATATAAATTAAATTTAATATTTAATAAATGTATACTAAAATTTTAATCTTCTGCGTTTCAATTTTCCTTCAAAATCGGCACGAACTTTCCGGACAACCCAATAAATAAAATTTACGATCTACGATTACTTAAATCACCTTTTTACAACAAATAAAAAAAAATTATGAAAGCGAGCCATTTGTTTCTCGAAAATGGAACACTGAAGACGAGGTGAAGAAGTAAATAGGAAGTTGGATCAAATTTAGGGTTTCAGAGAAGTTCGTATCTAACTGGCAAACGCAATCCAATTTGACACGCGAAACCATATGTCCGTTTCCCTAACGCGCGTCCGTTTCCGCGAACACGACGTCCCTTCCATTTCTGACGATTCTTCAGAAACACTGTCCTCCCTTACTATTTATCACCATTACCACGCTAAGATTCCTCCCTGCTTTCATCGATCACCCCAACGAGTCAAGTTCCATTCAGCTTTCCATACAGCCCTTCGCAAAAGTTCGGAGTTCGTGTCGCAATCGGAATACAATACTTTTCATTAAACTTTGGAACTATGCTTTATAGAACGTGGGTTTTGCTGCAATAATAGTAATAAAATAAAATGTATAAATAATATATATAAAATAAAATAAAATATATAATATGTAAATAAATATATATATAAAATTTATATAAATAAATAAAATATACAATAAATAAAGTAAAATATATAAATAATATATATAAAATAAAATAAAATATATATATAATATAATGTATAATAATAAAATAAAATAATATATAAAAAACTATACAAAACATCAAAAGCAGAGTATTTAGCATAACATTTAACGGCGAAAATAAATTTCTTGAGACCCACGCAACCATCAGCACACAGTTTATGACACTTGGAAATAAAACTTACAATTACAACAGAAATCTACGGAAAAGATTTTATTTCATCAGCGAAGAGGAAGCTCAAAGTTTCAAATCCTTCTGAGCGTGAGTATACACGCCGAGATTTCCAAACCACCCTTCGCACTTGTCTAATCCGTGACAAGCGCGTTTAGAATCGGCCTGCGAAAAATGTCAAGCCTGCCGGCGTACGTGTTCGTTCACAATGGGCGAATGGAGCGACCGGACCGAACAAAAGACGTAGGCTGGCGATCGGATTTAGAGAGAGAGAGAGAGAGAGAGAGCGTTTAATTTGCTAAGTGCAGCCGCGTGACATTGGTCAGATTCAATTAAACGAAATGGGGTTAGAGCCGGCCGAGGCCGACTGGCGATTATGCTCCCTTTTGCGTTCTTTGGTAGACGACCCGTCTCCCTTTCACCCAAGGATCGCCATCAGCTCGACGCCCTAAAGTTTTAATGCCCGAATCACTGAGCGCAAGTTTAATAGACGGTCCGAGCTGCTCGTTGCGCTTTATGGCGTAGCCGAGGGTCTTTGAGAGGATAGCACGTGTTTGCGTTACGTTCATCCAGCGTCGCGCAAATGATTTATCGACTAGAAACAAAGAGCATTAACGATGTACACGGTCAAAACGCGGTTCTGTTATCAGATCCAGTGATAGATCGTGGGATTTCTAGGTTAACGCCAGAACCGGCGAAAATATCTGGTCTATCATTTTTGGAACTTGTAAGTTTCGTATTTTCTATATATTTATTACAGTGTTGCATTTCTGGACGCTTGAATAATTTTTAGTAAAGTACGTAGACAGAAGCCTGCGTTCTTCTTTCTGTGTTTCGTACTTTGTAAATTTTCGCTGCTGTAAATTTTATACTTCGATTATCCTCATCGAGCATACGTACTTGCACTGGCAGAGAAGATTAATTACTAAAATTAAGAAAATTTAGTAATCCACGTTCTGTAGTACAATGAAACGTTATAAATATTGACTAAGTCACTCTTCGATTAGAAGTTAAATTTTTAAACATTTGTTTCGTTGCTACAGTCCACTGGAGGGATATTTTAAAATATGATTTATGTGAATACTCAGAAAGAATCGATTTGCACGATCGCTTGCAAAATAAATTGCAGCGAGAGAGGTGAATCGTGCCACTTTCTATGTATAAGAAGCAAAAATTGATTATACTTTCGGTTCTCCGAGGATTGCAACAAAAATGAAAAACGTAAAAATGGATGGTCAACGAGGAATTAATTGTTATTTGCATAAGGAATCGCTGAAAAATATTCGCAGTTCCAGAGCGACGCGTAGCGCGCGGAAAATTAGAGAAATGTCGAGTAATTAATGGGAAGAAGTTGCTAGCCTCACAAATGACGGAAAAATAAACGACACGAATGGTATTTTCTAATTTTCACCGTTTATTATACACCGTTTGGGAATAGCGTTTCTTTTGAAATGCTTTATGTGCTGTTGTCGCGATTCATTGCGTAATTATCGTCGTTTGCGCTTACTATAAAGATCACAATAAGAAGATTGAAAATTCATTTTGAGAGAAAAATGAAGAAACTAGGTGAGACACATCTATTTGTAGAAGAGAATATCGTATTACTAATACGAGGTCCAAAGTTATTTTTCACAGGAAAAATTATTTTCGATCTGACGATGTAATTTTCCAATTTATTGTTAAATTCTCTAGCGTACTTAACACAACGATTTGTTATTACGTTTGTCAAATTTACGAGACGTTATTGCGTTTGTTAACACGATATCCAAAATTATTTTTTTACAAGAAAAATTACTATTTTTGACGCAACAAAATAACTTTTTTCCAATTGTTAAATTTACGAGATCTCGTTACAAATTTTATTAAAAATTTACGTTTGTTAGTACGAGATCCAATATCACTTCATCATTCTTGATGTGTAACGAAATAATTCTCCAATTTATTGTTAAATTCCAGTGTATTTACCATTGTGTTTGTTCGATTGTACGTCATACTTTGAAACGTAGCAATAGGAAAAAACGTTTCAGACAAATGTTACGCCTATTAGGAGGATTATCGATCAGTCGAGGTGTTGTCACTCCAATTCGAAATGTTTCACCCCACTAGAAAGAGAGAGATTGCTGCGTCATTTGTTTCAAAAGGGATCCCAACCAACCCTGGAACACCGGATGCTATGGCTCATGGGTGGAGCGTAAGCTGCGGATTGTGAAAGTTTTGGATCTAAGAGAGGTTGAGAAATTAGAATTCTTTGGATGATTTCAGAGCAGTTTCGAACATACTGCGAAAGATTTTAGTGTTCTTCCAATAACGTCAGACGCTATCCTAATACTAGTCAATCTAGAGCTAGACTCTGCCGAGCTTCGAGCTTAATTTCAGAATTACAACACATTATCATCCTTACATTCATTTTTATCCTTCTATTCTTGTTTCTTTTCCTCCTTTCTCAAATTTTTCTTCCTCCTCTTTCATTATATCTCATATTTATATTTGCTCGTTCCCTCCCTTTCTTTCTTTTTCTTACTTCGGTCTCTCTTTCATAATATCCTTTTCTTTTTTTAATTTTCAGTTTCTCTCCTATTTTCCTTTCTTCTTTTTTCATAATTCTGATCTTCTCCTTTTCTCCCCATATTTCCCCATTTCTTCTTTTCGGCCCGCATTCTACTAACTCTTCTTCCTCCGTTGCAACGGGACAGAAGAAATAAAAACAGGTTCAATTTTACGATCTACCCGGCTAGAACCCACCTGTAAATCGATGTCGCGATAAAACACGGTTCGCTCGCCGGCTCCCCCGGCGCGAGCCGACACCCCCCGAAGGAGGAGAGAGACTCGAGCGCGCACCGTGAAAACGTCGTTTTAAAATAACCAGAGCCGAGCCGGGATGGCTCTCGACCGCGTTTCAAGGCTAACGATCAAAGGAAAAACGTCGAGATAATTCCAGCGAGGCTGCTCCTCGATCCTCGCCTCGTCTGTTTAGAGCTATCCGGCTGATAATCAACGCGGCAACCGCGAAGCCTCCCGATGATCGCGGATCCTCCAAAGCGGCAGTCGCTACGACCGGCTCCGCGCGATTGCGTAGCTCCGCCGCTCGTGAAACAATGGCACGCGCGAGAGCTGGAGTTTTAATTACAAAACCACCGGCTACGAACTTCCGCAGAGTGCGAGGAAAGTGTGTTGACTCTGTGAATGAGTCTCGAGTTGCGACGGTGAATTTTGTGACGAAAGACGACAGAGCTTGGGGAAACCTGACGCTAACGATTCTTCAGAAATCGAATAATATATTCAGCGTTTTCAGAGTCGAGGACAACTGACAACGAAATACGACAATACGCATTGAAACGTTAGATTCAGGTCTCTTGTTTAACTCTGTTCTTCTTCTTTGTACTTTTGCGACGCGAAATACATTTCTGTATAGTGCAGAATGGCAGACAGAGCGTTGCTTTTCTACATTTCTTTTATCGCAGCTTTCGCACGGTACTTGCACAACTAACTATCACTCGTGAAAATCCAAATAACAAACTGGGCGAAGTTAAAGTATTTCTGATCTAAAATAATACTTTTCCAATGAACGTAGATCAACTCATCACACACCGAGTCATATCTCTCGCAGGTACGGTGTTTATTATTGCTGTCTCGTAACGCAAAATTACATTATGCAACCATGTAATGAACGTGTCCTAATCTTCTCCCGTGTTACGTGCAGTGTATTACGCATCTATCGAGATTAGTGCGTTCAATTTCTGAGACAGTAATCGGGCGTCAAGCGGCTCATCCCGTTTGGCGACGTAATAAGCCCGGGCCTGTTCCCCGCGCACCTTTAACAAGGGATATCGTTAATTACGACGATCGCTATTAGTCGCGTTATCCAACGGGCGCGTAATGATCGGCGGAAAGTGTCGAAAAAAAAATAATTCATTTTATTCTGCGTATTTAAACTGCCGGATTCGAATTTACAGCGACTCGAATGATATGCCATTTTCATATGTCTCATTAACTCTGAAAAGCGCTGAAAATTAATTCTGACTGCGTTAGTGTACAGTGAAGAGTATAATTGAACTAATGACAATTACTAAAAAACTACCGTCATTTTGAAGATTGAAGACATAAAATCCTTCAAAATATGTTCCACGATCTTCTTTTTCATCATTTTAGTGTTGGACCAAGAAACCCTAACATTTCGTCGTCTGATCCCAGTGTGGCGATTCACCAATAAAATGGTGAAAAGAAAATCGTGCAGCGAGTTTCAAGAGTGAACATTTCAATCGTCGAAATCACAGCGGGTTCAGTCGTGAAAAATTTTTCGATTTTTAACGGGTTTCGATTTTCACAATTTTCGTGAAAAAAGGAATCTGATCTGACATAAAATCGCCTTTGAAAAGGACCAAACTCACAACTGTCGAAGTAGAAGTTTCAAGTTTTAAAATCAGACCAAGTGTCTAATCGTTATACGATCTTCTTTAAGAAGTTATAACTTCTTTAAGAAGTCCTGCAATTTCCACACAACTACGACAGATTTCGAAACGTTCGAAAATGTTTCACACCGCGTATTCGGAATAATTCGCCGCGAATTTCCCGTAAGTGTATCTTTCGTAAACGGCTGCGATTTATTTATTCCGACGCGATTCGTTCGATGGATTTTTCCGGCGAACGACGAGAGGAGATCCGGAATAATTCCACATGAAATAAATGGACTCCGAGAGCAATAAAACACCCGAAGAGCGGGACGGAGCGATTTTTCGTCCACCGCTGTTCCATCCCTGGGCGGTAAATGTGGAAAGTGGCGAGAAATTTCGTTATGGCTACGCCTTTTTTTTCGAAGGGGGGACAGAGGCTGTCACAGGATCATAGCTGAATTCGCAATTCCCCCTTTTTCTGCGCGGCCCAGCTGACTCTCGGTTTACAAAACCGGGACGCGAACGCGCGCGGTTTTCTATTTAACGTTTGACGCAGATATCACGTTTGAAGCGGAATCTTTTTATTTGCTCCACGGACGCGCCTTTTTAAACGCCGCTGCTTTCATTTCTCTATACACGTGCGCGGGGGGGGGGGGGGGGATGAAAGTGCCCGCGAATAGTTTCGTTTGCGCGCTGTTACGAAACTTTTTAACACTCGGTGATGCTTGGGACCTTTTTCCCTTTCTCTCGTAGGTTTCACTCTTGCTCAATTTAATTTTTGCAAATCACTGACCGTTTTTTTACGTTTCGTCCGAATTGTGTTTGATTTTCAGGCGTGTGTATTTAAGGCGAAATAATTTCTTTTCGCTACTCAGATATTAATTTCATGCTGAGTGCTTGACGAACTTTCGCAAAATTCCAAGTGAGAAAGTGAAACGTGCTTCAACTAATGGTAAAAATGGGTGTCACGAAAGGTTGGACCTTTGATTGATTTTTTTTTTAAATATCGCATTACTTTTTATACTCTTCGCTGCAAGTGCGTGGGTCCTGTTAGCAGCATTTACAAACGTACCAACACGGGACTTTCGATAAGCGGAAAGTTGCCGCTATCCCGGCATGGTACACGTTTGACACTGAAATTGGCTGATCCCGGCTTTGTAACGCTAATTAGAAACGGTGGTTTGACACACGAACGGCGCAACGCTTTAACAGCGATCGCTAATAATCATCGTTGCATTATCGATACACCAAAGCCAATAGTTGAAACGAGCGCCAGCTTATTACAAGACGCGTGCAAAATCGATAACTTAATAACTTGATTCACCCCTGGCTCGGTGCTTCCAGGCAAGATCTTACGCTATTAAGACCGTCTCCTCCCTGTCCGTCTCGATCAAACAGCTGTCGTTTAACTATCCCTCACAATGTTCCAGTTTCATCATTGCTCGCTAATTGCATCGACATCGCCATCTTTTCACCCTGAATCATCGGAGATGCGTGCATCACGATTCGATAATTCCTGATATCTTCGCGATCTATATTTAATGAATTTTGATGGTCTTTTATCTGAAGTAGAGCGTCATCGCACAAATATTATCTGAAATATTTCACAATTAAAGTATTGCGTGAAATATTTCATAATTAGAGTATTTAATTTAGAGTATTATCTGAAATATATTTTTGCGAAATTTTTGGATTATTTAATACGTCGATTGTTGCAAGATTACGGCCAACGTTATTTTTTAGAACGGACGAAATTTGATGAGTTTCGTCGATTAAGAGATTCTCAATGACACGATTTGACGTAATTTGGATGACGTTGACGTAGCAAATGAAACAAAACGTATGAAATTCATGTGATGGTTAATAAAAAATTCTTTCATTGATAAAAAAAATTGATCGAACGTGACGAATAATACAATTCACGTGACTTTTCACTTGAAAGAAATTTTTGTACTGACACAGAGAGAGAAGTTTCTTTTTAAAACGAGATCATTCTTCTGAAATTTAGAGCGAGATTAAATTGCTCGAAATCGTCAAAATTATCATCTGTTTTAAAAAGGGTATCTCTGACACGAACAAAATATTTTTTACTATAAATTTGTTTCACATTTTCTTTTCAAGAAACTGAACTGTGTATTGATCTTCAATTATTTATCCAACAATTAAATCCACGCATTTTCATCAATTATTCACTTTCTTCATCATTTTCTTTCTCTCCTAATCATTAATCGAAGGCAACTGTTTCTTAATTCGTCAAAATCAGAAAATGTAAATTCAAACGACGACGATTAAAATAAACTGATTTATGCAGTCATCTTTCCGTCTAAAAGCAGAAATCAATATCAATTCTGACAAAGATATCACCTTTCGAGCAATTTCAGAAAATCTCAGATTCGTCGCAATTCCCGGCTTCCGTTTCAAATTTTTAAATAGCCATCCCCAAAGAAAATCCGAGACCCAATTCTTCCAGCCCAGGTACTTTCGCGCGAAGGGACGCGGGAAAACGCGAGAATGTGCATTTATTAGACGCTCGGCGAGGCAGGTGGCCCGTCAACGAGCAGGTTGTCGTCGAAACGAGAAACAACTCTCGAAGGAAGTTGCCGTCAATTTCCGTTGTCAGATTGTCTGACACGTTTTGCGGCGCGGCATATTGGATCGGTAACAATTCTCAACATTACGATAACAGGCACTCTTTGTGTGAGCGTGAGCGCGCGCGCGCGTTTTGCCGCGTGGTTATGAAATACCAGCGCGTACACAGCCCGGTTACACGTCGTTGTATTATGCATACACGATAGAGCGCGTCGCACAATATGCACGCCTGGCAACGGTATTGCCCACGTGCTCGCGAGTTTCGCACACCGACACGCGCGGTTATATACGATCCGCGTAATGAAATATGACAAGAGTATGGAACGAACGCCCACCCTTCCGATCCGACGTTGTTTATACGTGCTACTACGCAATCTAGCCGGCGTGTTCGAGCAGAGACAAAATGTCTGGCCGATTTGCCATGTTATCTTCCACCGTGCGTCGAGTCAGTTTCGTTGCGTTAACGTTGATTTATTATTTCGTTGATTGCAAATTTACGCGCTCGGTGAACTTGCAAACTTACGCTATTTATCGTTCCTTCCCTCCTCCCCCGAGTCTGAATTTTCAGATGGCGAATAAAAGTCTTTGTGCGTTTTATCAATTATCGAGAAGTTTGTATTTATCGGGAAAAATTCTCGAAGCGTGGAAATCCGTGCGAATGGTGAACCGCCGGGAGAAAAATTTACTTGTCGAAAATTTAAGAGCAGTTTTTTAATTATAGCTGGTTAAATTTGTTGTTTGTTCGAAATGAATAAAACACATTTCACATCGGTAGCTGTTTCTTCTGTTTTAATAAACATGAAAAGTTGAGTGAAAAGTATTATGAAGTAAAAGAATTCTAACGCTTTTAAAACGTTATAAAATATAAAATATAAAACTAAATATATATCAATATCTAAAATAAAGTACAACAGAAGAAACAAACATTCAATTTGAATTTCTTTCCATTTCTTCAACTCGAATCGCAGAAAAGAAGAAGAAAGAAAAGAAAATTAGATAAAAAAACTGCAGTCCAGTAGTCTCGTTGCAAGTTCGCGAAGAAACACTCTTCTCTCTTCCTTTCTTTGCCCGTTATATTACAACGCCGCACATCGATTTAACCCTTGATCCCTGTTCGCCATCGTGAACCGACCATCGATCAAAAGTCTTCGACGTGGAGTTGGTTGCACGCTCGTTCACTTCTCCTTCAGAACGTTTCCCGTGGTCCGATAAATATTTCCCAGTGACGACGTGTTACCCGCGAATGAAACAAGCGATGATTGATGAGAACTGCGGCGACACGCGTGCTCTTATATTTACCTGGCTCGATTAAGCGCCACCGTGGATCGTTATCTTCCGATACGTAAGAACACCACGTAAGATCCGAGACGTTGTTCTCCAAAAATAGTCAGAGCTGCAGAGTCTACGTTGATTTTAGCGGGGGTAACCCAGAAAATCGGGGTGCAACTTTTCAAGTGCAACGCTGATGCAACGAAAATTAGCGATTGGTTGATTTGGGTCACGTGATTCGTGAGGGGGCGTGGAGTACACCTCGAGTAGGAGTGGCGTTGTCTGGTACTGAGCGATCGCGCCTCATTCAAATGCATACATATCAATAAAATTTTATGGCAAAAAAGTTATCTTCATTTCCTAGTTAGAACAGTTGTTTCTGGGCCTTCCTCAGCTCAAAAACTATTAGCTTTGGAGTTGCGAGACGTTTTCGTAACTGAGATGTTATCTTTCCAGCACGTTGAGCTCCAATTACTCGCAAAATACGATCTGTTAAGCAGCCACAAATTTACAAAATGCTCAAAATAGGAAAAAAATCTAAAAATTCCGAAACCAACAGCTTTTAGGACACGCTCCTATTTTTCAAGTTTTAAACACTTTGTGCAAACAGAGTTAGTCCCACTCCATTAAAAATTTCGAAATTCTCCCGAAAACTTTCTTCTATCCCCTCCGATTCGACGTCGGTAGCTTGTTTCGCAGCTTGATCGAGGACGAAAAACGATCAAGAGAGGAGAGAGTATCGATTGGACGCTCGTCGCGTCGTAAGAAGTCGAGCTCGTGTCCCAGGTCTGGCAGCTTCTCCCCTATCTGGCGAACGATCGACAGTAAATCGCGCTGGCCACGATAAAGTTCACGCCAAGGGTTCTAATCGTTTTTCCACGAGACGATGGCTCGTCGTTGGCCTCGAGGGTGGCGACGACCCCTTGAGAACGTACCGTGCGAAACGAAACATAGCTGCAATTTACGTTGCACGTCGGTGTCGTGGAACCGACTCTGCCTCGGCCCTGGTCCGGAGAGTGTCCGAGATACCGATCGGATCGAACGTGTCACTGGCTAATCGAATTCGGTCGCTGCAAATGCGGCGCGACGCGTGCCACCGCCACTCTAATTAGTCATAGTTCGTTTCGTTCGCGGTTCGAGCCTCTGAACGCGATGCGATCGTTAATAACGAAATTACCAGAGTGGCAATTCCAAAGTGACTGATGGAAATTTCGAATGATTCGAGTCGATTGGTAATTTCGCTGATAGAGAGTACTTGCGACTTTGTTCGTTTATTTAACATTGTGTTTAACGTGTATTTTGTTGTAACTTCGTTCAATCGCCAGTCATTTCGAAATCAGAAATTTTGCATTGCAACTTGGTTCAATCGTCAGTCACTTTGACAAAGTGAAAGGAGTACTTCAAACTGTGCAAGTATCGTTCAAACTCTGACAACATCGATTTAGCAAGTTAATAGACGCAGCTGCTAATGAGAAAATATCGTTTAAGGGTCTAATATCGTTAAAGTATCTTTTACTCGCTAATGAATAGCACGGTTGTGTTCCATAAATTTTCGCAGCGGTGAATGCAGGCTCGCAGCGTGATGGCACAGATATTCAAAGAAATCGAGGTTGCAATCCTTATGGTCGTAGAAAGCGGTTGCGATTCATCCTCCGACAGGGAAAGGCGCAACGAATTCGCGTTACACGAATGCACGAGCCCTTCTCGATGTTGGATAAGTCGAGGACCCCGCATCTCGAGGCAATTCAACGGGGAGATCTATACGGGGAGAGTGGAGTTTGGGAATTTGGGAACATCAACCTTGCGAGGATGAAATCTTGTTGAGCGTTTAAAAATTGCACTGCCACGAAAATGTTACCTTCTCACAAAGCGTGTCGTTTGCGCGCGACACACTGATCTTGTATTTTTCAAAATTTCTTGAAATCTGAAGAAAACTTGGAAATGATTTTTGGAATTTTGGAAAACAGATACGCAGCATTTTATACAAAGACTAAGAACCCTCGAATGGGGGTACAAGTAGAAAACACTGTTAATTTCAAATAGAATCTATCTCAATGTAGAAATTTGCTTCATTGTTAACTCATCTGATTCATATTACATACACTGTCAGATAAAATTTGAATGAATTAATTTCAAATTAATTCAACTCGTGATCTTTTACAGAGAAGCAGAATCGAACGATAAATATGTAGATCTCGATTAGCAAGTAGAGAAATTAAAATTAAATTAAATTAAATTAAGGAAACGAAAGGAGTCGATAGAAGCTTCCTCCTCTTCGAGAAAAAATCGAGCGATCGGCATAAAAATTATCGACACCGGCCATGAAATTTCTGAAACAGGCGAGTGACCTGCTCGTCCGTTCGAGAGTTTAAGGCTCGATGACAAAGTCTAGCAGCTCGAAAATAAATGTACTCGGTGTACGTGGAGGAAGGTGAGACCAGCCAGCTGAGGGATAATGGAGGGTGATGGGAAAATTGAGTGAAGGATTTTACGGGTGTGCTCAACAGCAACTTACACGAGAGATTATAGCGTGCTAATAGTTCGAATAACCAAAGTGCACAAACACCGTACGAACATAAATAGGTTCTGTAAATAGACAAGTTGCTCGACACCGTACTTTCAATATAATCCAAAATTTGTCTGTATTTAGAGAAATTTTACTTGTAGAGAAAATTGCGTAATTACACGTTTATAGATATTTAGAGAAATTTTTATATTAAAGAAATAAAGGGATATTTATTGAATCTTATTTTTTTACGTTTACCTACATTTTATTTTTTTAGATTACAAAATAGACTATTTTATCCGCTGTTAAATATTGTACCGTTATACAAATTTGGATATTGTACATAGTCTGTGTATATGTAAAGACATAGTGTGAGATTTTCGGGTGAGCGATTAGTGAGTGATGAGAAAAACTAGGCACGTAAAAGTATGTCAACGTAGGTGTGTCCCTGCTATTCAACTATCCATCATTCAACCTACAAATTTCCCTCGATTCGCCATAAATCAATCGAACAATTCCAACCCGACCCCCCTTAATTTAACTTAACCGACCAATCTCCACATTACACGAACTGACGCGAGATAACCAGCAACCAGCTCCCGAGGACGCGACTCGCCCCGGAGCCTCCAGTTTTCCAACCGCGGTCCGTACCCCCTGGCAACTCATTATTTACCCAGTGCATCTTACTTTCGGGAACTTGCGCGAGCGTAGTAATCCGCTTTCCCCCGAACAAGCAGCGTCTCGCGGCGCATCAAAAAGTAACGACCACCACCCCTAACCCTCGCCTCGAGGTGGAGTCAGCCAGCAAGATCTCCGGTACCCCAAGTCGCGTATATCTCGCACGCGTGCAACGCGAGCCAGACGATTACGTACGTCTAGCTCGTACGAAACGTACGTCGATGTATCCGCGTACGTGTACGTACCGGCGCTGTTAACCTACGCGAGAATATAACCGTACATAACCGAACCATGCGCCATAGCAACACGGCCCGATATAACTCGGGCAATATGTACTGGATTCTCTCTCTCTCTCTGTCGCGCGCGCGCGCGATACTGCTGCCCCCCGTTCAGACCATTCTGCGCGTACTATAATATACACGTATATATATATATATATAAATATATAGAAGCATGGATAGCTATACTACGGAGCATTTTCACGGAATCCAATTTTCCAAGATTTTCGTCGCCTTAACAGGGAGAGGGTTTCCTTCTCTCTCTCTCTCTCTCTCTTGGTATTATCTCTTAAGCGTACTTGTCCCGTAATGGTCTCCTTGGCCGGGTTGGAACACGGCTGTTTAGTAAACACGCCCATTTCGATGCCGTAAATTGTCGACTGAAACTGAAAGGGGACGCGCGGAAGATCGAGTCGAAATATTGCGGATATTCCTCTTCGCGCGAGCTACGTCTCTGTCCTTAACCGTTTCCTCCTTTCGCTGGCGCTTTCAATTCTTAACTTTGCAACCCCGTGCGCCCCTCCTCTTTCTTTATCTCCTCCAATCTCGCGCCGTGTCTTTATCTCCTTCTTTTTTTTTTCGCTGTTTCTAGTCGTGTCTCTGTTTCTGGAGAGTCGCGATATTTATCTCTTCTCTTTGCTTTCTGTCCTTGGTGTTGTTCTCATTTTTTGGAAAATTACAAGTGGATCGGAGAAATTAGGGTGTGTTTTTGGAATTTTTAGTTAGGCGAAAAACGATCTGTTGCGAATTATGTTATCAACTCTCGTTAATATTCTAATTTACCGATTCTGAATGTACAACTTAGAAAATAGTAGTGTTTTCCGAATAATCGGATAATCGTGAAAATTTCCAGCTCTCCCTCCTTATTTTTTTCAAGTTACACAATTCTTGCGAGAACATTCTTGCAAACGTCGTGCAAAACAACAAAGAACGCGTACCATATTAAATAATATAAATAAATAAATAAATAAAATATATGTGTATATAATATATATAAATAAAACCATATTTGAAGAAAAACCTATGGGATCACAATCGTAAACCCGATCGCTAAAAAACTCGTTCACTTAAGGATTCTTAGATGTTTCTTTCAAACAGAGATATTTTTTTCATATTTTTTTCATCTAGCGGAGCTCGAAGACGTATGACGAAGCAAGACCGAGAATTTGCAAGTTCCCCTATAACAACTGGATCTCGATCTCGATCTCGATGGTTTTAAAGCGTTAGCGGAACTAGCGCGCTAGTAGAAAAGTTGAAAACGCTTGTTCTTTGAAGCGTGTCGGTTGAAGTTTGGAATGGCGAGAACAACGATTTTCAACGGCCCTCCGGAAGTTTCGAGTTCGCGGTGGCATTGTGCCGTTCCTTGAGAGAACCTCGTGCAGATGGCAAGGCATTAATTGTTTTACGCCGGCGAACCACTTGATCGCCGCGGTATTTTCGGCTCGCGGTGCAAGGTATTCAGATGGAAAACGTTTGAAGACGCAGTCGCTGAAATATTGTCACTGAAAATGTAATCTAGCTTCAAACTGACTTCTTCTGCGTCTACTGACTAGTAAAATTATAATTGATCATAATATTTATCATTTACATTCTTACTTGACCCGAGGGGACATTGTACTTGAATCTAGCCAACTTGCTATTTTTATAATTTGCTGATAATTATAACGAACGCATATATTTGACGTTGTTTGATGCGATGTATGATGGTGTAATATCTGAACAGACGTCTAGAGTGAAAGCTGTAATAACGACGTAAGAAGAAGAAAAGAAATTTCTGAAGATAGTCCTGAGTCAATTGACACTCGGTAATTCGCATAAACTAGGCTTCTTATTATTTTTAAATTTCTTACGAAATTTTAAAAAATGATAGGGGACTGAAACTATGTATCGTTGACTCTTGGTCTAACAAACGCAGTGGACGTTGATAATTGCTTTGAATTTGAACGACATCACACCTTGGAAAAATATAAATCAACAACATTTCGTGTTGAATGATTATTTACAATGTTCCATCATTTTATTTGAACTGATGATGCTTCGTAAATGAATTGCTGGTGGATGATACGAAGAAAGATTGTCGAGGGCAAAGGGTGAAATTTCCCAAAAATACGCGAACACTCGCAGAATTAACGTTAGAAATTGACACAACAACTTCATCAGGAAGACAAAACCCAAAATTTCTATTTTTCTTTTTCACTTTGCATCCACGTATTTTTAGTTTATTCGTACACGAAGAGATTGTCTCGCCCGCTAGATATTACAACGAGCGTCGTACTTTGAGTACTTTAAACGTAGTGTTCTCTCGTTTTGTTCACTTGCTAACAAACGAATGTAAATTACCTTGCTAAATGTGACTGCGCGAGTATTATTTATTTACCACCGCAGTTGAAACGTTCTTTTTTCTTTTTCGCGTATCACGTACACTCTCATCAAAGAGTCTTTCTGCAAATTGACGAGATCCGAGGAATCCTACCTACCTGTCTGACACAATTACGCCATTTACCGCGTTTAATCCCGGCCACTGTGTGAATGAAGCACAAGTTGCTCGGACAGTGCGTCACTTGCAAATACGAAAACGCAATTTTCCATTCGGTTGATAGTTCGGGCGTCGCGCGGCCGGCTACCACCGCTGAATATTCAATGCACGCGTTCCATCCGGCCGGACAGGAAGCCAAAAGTTAACGGACGCCTCGTTAAAAGATTCATCGAACCGCCTAAGCTCCTTTCTCTCTCTCTCTCTCTCTCTCTCCATTTCTGCTTATATCCTCCGATCTGGCTCTGTTTCCCAACCGCGCTTCTTCTTCTACACCGGCGGTAACTCGAGTTGCTCGTGAAATCCGCGGTGAAAAAGTTTTATCACGACTCAGCAGCGTTACGTCGTCGTTTAATCTGCACGCGAGCGCGGCCAAACGATCGATAAATTCGTTTTCTGGATGGTTTGTGGCGTTTAATTCGTTCAGGGCCTATCGATGGGCGTTGATTATGCCGGGCGAGATTGCGAGAAAATTGCGAGGGCTCCTTTTCAGGGCTGCGACGTCGCCGGATTAGTGATTTCGTTTGTTTTAATTTCGATTGAACGGGAAATTACTCGTAGAATGATCGAGCTTCCCTGTTGGAAATAATTGAGGGATTTTCAGCGAGGAGAACGTCTATTTTCTTACACGGTGTTTCGTTTCTTCTTTTTGTTACGTATCCCATTTTCGTTTGAAAAATTGTTTACTCGGCGTTGAAAGAGTCAGCTCCAATTAACGGAGTTTATCAACAACGATTTTTAATCGCTTTCTCCGTTGATTTGCTGAAATTATACGAAAGCGAGGCTCCCTTTTTGAAAACAGCTGCGAGATTTACGGCAAGGAGAATGTCTGTGTTTGATTTTTGACATTTTTTGTTATTATCCCATATTCCATTTCATTTGAAGACGAATAATTTTTTACTTGGTGTAGAAAAAATTGGCAACACTTCAAACACGAATTTTGTAATAATCGCTTTTTCGTTGGTTTACTAAAATTATCCAAAAGTGGAACTTCTTTATTGCAAAAACCACATAATAATATATAATTATATATGATAGTTTCTATATAACACACAGTATGATGTGATATATAGAAATTATGCAATACACAAAACTATTACTGTTTTATTATATATTATAACGTAATAAACACGAGTTACAGACTCGTCTTTTAGAACGCTACAACGTTCCAAACAGAACATTCTTTCGAAATTAAAATAATCAAACAGCAGAATTTGTTATTACAAAAAATCTAACGTCCAAACTAACTCGATGATGTTACAGAAGAAAATCGATCGGTATACCTACAAAATTGCTCGTAACGACGTTACAATAATTTAGTGCACGAGAGAGCCCCCGAAATATCGATTACGTGTCATAATTTGAGTGAAAATTATCCGACACCGGTTAATTCATCGTAACGCGACTCTTCTTAATGGACGTTTCCGACAGCACGCGGGCTGGAAATCAATTTCAATTGGGAAAAAATCGCCGGATATAAGATACCGGGGGGAGATAAATTTACGGTAATCTCAATCAGAACGGCTCCGAGGCGGGATAATTAGAAAAAGCTGCGCTCGAGGAAACTTTCCCGCCGAGCTCTCGCTCTCATCACGCATAGTTCGCCCTTTTCGAACTTTCCTCTCGTGCGCCGGACGAACGCATCGTTCCGACGTTTCGCTGCAACGATGCTTCACACGCATTCCCAGAACTCTAATTTTCCGAGCTTTTTACCAGGGCGTTCACCCCTTAGAGGAGGGTGAAAATTAAATTGAAACGAAATATATTATCGCGTATAATTATTCGAAATTACCGCAGATATATGCGAATTGCAATTCAAAGCGGATCCTTTTGATTTAATTGTAACATGTACAGTTGGAATAGAATGGCTAATATTAATTGACATTAGTATAATTGAAGATTTTCTTGCAGAGGCATTTTAATTAAATGACTTTACGTATGTCTGTTTCGATGTTTGAAATATTAGGAAGATTCAAATATATATATATAAATATATATATTTATACATAACTTTACGATATGTTAGTTCTCTGTTAGAAATATAGAACTTGAGATAAAGATAAAACTATGTCTTTTGTTTCAAATTAAATTTGATCTCAGTAAAAAATCAACAGTATAGTAAAAAAACATCGAAAACGAACAACAAAACGCGTATCGATCTTTCAGTGGAATTGCACTTAGGTTAGGTTTAGGTTAGGTTTATTCAATTATTTATTATTATTATTAATCAGTTGATTATTTACGCACGAGTAATAAAGTATTTTAAGCACTGAAAGTACTTTCTGAAAATTTCATACAACTCCAATCTGCTGGAATTAATAATTTAAATAAATGTTGTTTGTACTCGTTAACCATTCATCTCGCAATCAGTTGTGAGATTCTTCGAACAGGATGCGTATGGTGTTGCGACACTTGTTTCGTTGCGATCAACATACTGACAAGGATGAACGTGGAACAGTCTCGAGTTTGCATTTCGTAGCTTCTAAATCAGCTTCAAATTTCGCTCGCCGCTTTCGATCCAAGTTTGTAATACGACGTAAAATTTACAGAGAGCACACGACACCGCCGATCCATCATCGGTTTATCGAGCTGTCGAAATTTCCAATCAATGAAGATGTCTAAGCCAACAAACCGATTGGGGGAAGGTGATTATTCCGAGCAAACTCAGCGATACAGATGATTTAATGAACGTACCAACGAGTGTGTATGTGTGTACACAAAGATCGAATATTATTTATCGTGTTCATACACGCTTCTACGATATTTGCCACGGGTACACAGGAATTCTCAGCCAGTTTTAGCTGTTTCAAATGACAGTTCGAGGGATTTCGAGGCTATTCTCCGCGATTAAGAGATCAGCGGGCGTTATCGATCGTTTGACAAATTTGTGTGTTTTGCACTCTCCCTAGACGTCTCTTTAAACTTAATTTGATCTTTCACACGATCTCCAACTCTAATTAACAATCGACATTTCAGAAAAAAAATCCATCGTCGCGAATAATACATTTCTGACCTATCTCCGTTCCACGCGGATCGTAACGAAGTTTGAGAAAGCGCGTCGAAGTTTGACAGGCTCGTCACGCGCCTGTTTGGAATGCAGCCTGTTTCACGTGGATTTCATCTTCGTTGTCGCGGCGTAAATGAGTAAAAATTACACCGGGGCCGAAGTTAATTTCCAGAATAGCATCCGCAGTTCGCTGCACGTAAAGAAGGATTGTAATTGCGCCCGGACGTGCACACGAAACTTCATTGCGCGTTTTAATTCGCTGGCTGACCTGGCTGACGTTTCACCGCGATGTTCTCCTTCGAAGTGATCGAGGGAACGAAACGCGATTATTTCCTGACGAAGTTATTCCGTCTTTCCTGGCGAGGAAAAGCGCGAGCAAGGAATTGTAGAAACAGCACTTCACGAAGAAGCGGTACTTGTACTTTTTCAATAAATGTTCGAACGTATTGATCTATTTACGATTTTAATTTTTTACTCCCTTCGTCCGTTTTAATTTGGAATTTTACTTTACGCGATGTAAGAAGGATTTTTGAAACAGTTTTGTAAAGTCAGAGCTTAAGGTATATCCAATGCTCTTTAAGGATTATTGAAATTTGTTACGTGTAAATGAGATTAATTCGCGATAATAATACGCGGAGATCTTAAAGCTGATTATTTCAACAGGTTGGAAGCGCGGGAGGTCTGTTTAAAGCTCGACACGTCTCAAGTTGACTTTACACGAATGGTGCAACAAACAGAGAGATGATCCGTAATTTATAAATCGCGAATATTTCTGAAACCTGGAAAATGCATATTTTGGTAATCCTACCTGAACCTAACCTAACCTAAACCTCTCAAAATCTCTTCCCCTAAATATTACAACGAGCAAATATTTTTTACGCTTTCTCGTTTTTAGGTACATCTATAAAGTATTCGAAAAATTATTTCTTTTCACTTTATCGGCGACAAGTAACCACGGAGAAATTAAAGAAAGAAAGAACCAAAGCAGCGGCAAATGGACCCATTTATCGTCCGGCGGTAACGACAGGATTTATCATTGATTGAAGTTCCATTTAAACGTGACGTAAAAGGGCCAGCGGAATATAACCGGGGAGCCGCAGTTAATTTTGTCCCCTTAATGGCGTTGCACAACTAATCTCCGTCGTATTTTCTAATTCCATAATCGATACGCAATAAAGCGTTGCTGTTTGCGCGTAGAGGCAACAGTGATTAACCGTGGCCGGGTAACGCCTGCAAAGCTGCCGGCGCAAAGCTCCGGATTATTTCGTGGGCCGGATATCCCTTCGCGCAAAAGTTGCATCGATTAAAAGATTAATCGAGAAAAGAGGCCGGGATTAAAACCGTTCCGGGCGTTTCTGTTTTCCCCGCGGTGTGTGTAACGCGCTTTTTGAAATTCGAGCGTTGTTATTGAATTTTTTATTCCCTTTCGCTAAGAGGATGTTAGCTTTAACCCGGGATCGGGCAAACGTTACTCTGGATAAAAAAGATATTACCATTTGAGGTAGTTTATTATGATTATTCTCGTTTAAAAAGTAACTTTCTGTCGGACTTGAATCGAACAGATCACTCGAGTTGTTAGTCAATTTTTTTATTCAAATTTTTAAGGGAATGACAGTTTTAATTAGGACTGGGCAAACTTTATTTCGGATAAAGAAATTACCATTTGAAGTAGCCGTCTTCGCTAATTTATTAATCTCGTTTGAAAAGTAACTTTATGTCGGACCTGAATCGAATAAATCATTGTTGGTCAATAGTTGGTCAATTTTTTGCTCCAATTCACTTAAGAGGATGTCAATTTTAATTAGGATCGGGCAAACTTCATTCTGTGTAAAAAAAGAAAGCGTTGCCATTTTCACTAATTTGTTATTTTCGCTTGAAATATAACCTTTTGTTGGATCCAAATTGAACAAATCAAACGTTGTTATTGAACTTCTTACTCTAGTTGCCAGTTTTTTAATCAGGATTGAGCAAACTTTGTTCTAGATAGAAATTTTCACTTCATCGTCGTTTCATCTTCACTAATTTATTACCTTCGTCTGAAAAATTGCTTCATCTTGGCTGCAAATTCATGTTGAATTAAAATTAAATTATGCACAATGTACTTTGGATATTTTAAATGAAATATAATATAAAGGTAATGTCAGAAATGTAATTTAAAATGTAATGAACGTGAAAAATCTGCACGACTCAGTTCCTCCATCCGATTGTTAATTTAAAAAAAAGAGAAGCAATCAATGAACGAAAATAGAAAGACAATGTTTCATTCGTTCTTTCCGAAATCCAAATTATAGACAATAAAACCAGAATGTGATTTAATGTAATCTTTGTAAGTATCTTACAAAAGAGAAGGATGGTTGGAATTAATATTATTTCATCCCAGATGAATAATACCCAGAGACAGAAATGAACAAAATTCATAGTTACTTTTATTATAATGTCGATTCTTTTCCATCAAAATAAAAACAAAGGACAATATTTCATCATTTTATCCTATCCTATAAAATTCAATAAAAATAGACTATGATTCATACTACAGTATGACTCATAAAGGAGAATATTAGGTACTAGTACCATTTCATTGACGACTAACACCGATAAAACAAGAATGAAGATCCAGAGTGTTTCAACAAAAAATAAAAACACAATGTTCCATTCGTTCTTTCTTACAAAATTCACTGAAAATAGACTAAGATTCATACTATCATACTATAGTATAATAACTCGCAAAGGAGAAGAGTATTAGGTACTAGTACCATTTCATTAACAATTAACACTGATAAAACAAGAATGAAGATCCAGAGTGTTTCGACAAAAAATAAAAACACAATGTTTCGTTCCTTCTTTCATACAAAATTCACTAAAAATAGATTGATACTCGATGCTATGTTAATCCATAAGAGCAGAGTATGCCGCTACTATTATATTATTATTCCACCGATGACTAACAGCGAGGAACGCGAAGATTCAAAGTGCTTTATTACGGATTAACGACCGCAAGGGAACGACGACGTTGTCTCGAGGGTACCAGCCACCTCAGCTTTCGATCGATATTACTTTCAGGTTTCGGGCCAGGCGACTTGACGATATAATCGCGAATTGTTCTCCGATACGATCCGGAACTGTCGTTAAACCACCAGAGGCCTATTCCACGAGGGTCAACCTCGCGGATTATGGCTCCGTGGCAACGACGCTCCGCCATTTCCGACCTCGTGCATGCATCAACGACGCCAAATGGACGACCGTATCGATTTTTACGATCCATAATCCACCGCGCGGTCGGTGGTAAGCGCATCTCACGAGACGATCGGCGCTTCGTTCGCGTTTCGCGTCATCGAGCGCGCCCTCGAAGAGAAAAACAATTTCGTCTCGGGAGAGAAGAGAGCTACCCGGCAGCCAGTGTCGAAGTTCTTCGAACTCGAAACGACGTTGAGCATGATTCACAGCGAGTTTCCAGGGGGCTCGTGGTTACGACGTTGTTACGTGAGCGCCATATTTTGGTTATTACGTCTCGTCGACGACGACTACGATGACGGAGGCGTAATGTTTGCTTGTTAATCACGCGTTAAGGTGATAAATTCTCGTCGAACAGTGCGACGCAATGCAATGAAAGCCAGTAGATCATTATTGAGAAATGTCGTAAATAACAATGATACTCCGTTGACGTGCGTGTAATAGTTGTACGTAGACTAGTTAACAAAAACAAGCTGCAAAGAGAACAAAATTTCTTTCTATTTTTGTAATTATACAGAAGCATTGCAATTTTCCAACAAGTGAATCTTTGAATAATTTCCAATCATAGCTAATTATGACCGAGGATATTTATGCATTTTATGAGAAATCTAAGATCTCAAAATATCTACAGAATGCATTTAACGTGTAAAGACAATATAAAACATTCGAAATAAAGTATTTATTTTATTTTCACAGTGCAGTTGCAACCGACTCTTGCACTGCTGAACTTTGAATTCCAGAGAGCGAAGGAACGACGACCCAAAAAAGAAAAAAACTGCACGACTTGTACCCCAGTACGATTTGTCTCACTGAAAGGCCCAGAAGCAACTGTTCTGACTAGGAAACGAAGACGACTTTTTTGCCATAAAATTTTATTGATGTGCAAACATTTGAATCGCTCCGTACCAGACAACGCCACTTCCACTCGAGGTCTACTCCACGCCCCCTCGCGAATCACGTGACCCAAATCAACCAATGGCTAATTTTCGTTGCATCAGCGTTGCACTTGAAAAGGCCCGATTTTCTGAGTTACCCCCGCTAAAATCACTTTCAATGATAAAAAAAAGAAGAAATGATCGGTGGCACTTTGTCCGCTGAATGTGAAGATCGGCAAATCGCATGGCCAGAAACTTTCGTTCAAGCTAGATCGGGGTGTCAGTATTTATTCGCGTTCCATGGAGAAACGGACGTTAGCTCGTTAACACGGTTTTGCTCTAAACCCGACAACAACGCGCAAACATTGCGCAAAGGACAACCCGCGTGACAATCGGTGTCGTTCTTGCGAAACGCGCGTGCACCTCGTCGCAATTTACTTGCAGAGGACAATGAGCTGTGCCCTGTGTTCTCGGGGAATGCAAAAACCGACGCACTCTGAACGTCGTCGACTGCTTGCATCTGATTTTCTCGGGGATCTCTGCGTTAATTTTTTATTGGCGTCGCGACAACTTGGGTAAGAAGGAGAGAAGAGATATGGAGGATTCTGTCAACATTTTCCCGGCGGGATATTTGAAATGATGGTCGCGTGTAAGAAATATTACGTTTATGTACCGTTTGTAAATAACTGTGGTACAATTTATCGTACTATGTTAATTTTAATTTTGTCAACGTACTATATAACAATCGATGTGAATTTTTAATAGAAGATCTCATTTGGGAGATGCGGTGTCTGATGACCAGTTGGATTTAGAGGAAAGTGGATTTAGCGATATTGGGTCAGACACGAAGAGGAATATTCGTAATTGAAAAATTGGCAGGTTTAATCATTGGTCTCTCAGTTGATGTTTTCAATTGATCATCCTAAGTTACAATGACTGACTGCCCAGACTGAAAACCCATGATGGGTTTTGTAATTTTGAATAATGTATCTATTGAAAAACGTAGAGACACATTTCTGTCAGATTTCACACTTTATTTTTGCAGTATCAAACTTTTGCAATCATACTGAAATCACCATTAAATGATAGATGACTTAAATAATTAGTATGATCTATATTAGTCATTCACGGCACAGTATCCTCTGCAATATTCAATAGATTTCACAGTCTATTCCTAAAAATACGAATTTGCATGAAAATCACAACGTGAGTACTCAACTCGCTGCAGTCTCGCTTAAAACCTATAACATAGTCCTAGAACGTTACATTTTCTCTGACGAGAAAAATTAATTTTACAAATCGTGTTATTAATGTTGCAGAAACTGCAGAAGCGATTCTTCCCACGATCAAGAGCGAAGTTCGAAAGATAAGCTTTCGAATCCCGCTTGAAATCGTTCAAGTACCATAAACGCGTAAATCGTGGTTTTGCGGGCGAATTCAGTAACAAATCCTCGAAAGTTACAACACTGCGGGCGAGTGGTGGAAAATCAATAGCCCGGACGAAAACACGATTCTTCAACTACGAATTCGGCTAATTTTCTTTTTCCTCTCTTTTTCTTTCGGGACTACGGCCAACAATTTGAACGACTCGTCGACCTGACTTCATAATACGACCAGCTAACGATACGTATCAATAAAAAAAAAAGAAAAAAACGCGAACGTGACGATTACACACGCTTTATCAATTTTCCATTCCATGAACCGTGCTGGGATTTCACGTGAACAAGGGGGACGCAATTACCGTGAATTTATACGCGCGGAAAGTTATTCTTTGTATTGCGTATTGTGTGTTGTCGTTGAGATTCACCAATCGTTAATCCAGTTTGTTACGATCATGCAAAAATTGGAGAATCGACAATGATTTAGAATCTTTGAACGTAGATTTTGGATCGTGACAAGTCTTTGTCTATGTATTATGTTTTTAATACAATACAATACATTTATTGTTTGTGCTATTTTTATTGTAATGTAGTCCTAAGATTTCCAAGCGGAGATGTACGTCACACATAAAAATACATAAATAGTTTCAGTTTAAATCGAAGGAACGACAACAACGTTTCATTAGAGATGACACAAATTTCTTTCAACGAAGAAATAATTAACCAAACTAAACGAGCAATTAAACGAAACAGCAGAAATGATTAAACATTTCTGCTGATGAATCTGCAAACGGTTCGTTTCCCTACCAACGACACTAATTCCCACAACGAAATTAAAACTACTCCGCAAACGAACCACTTCGTACTCCCTACGTCGGAATCAATTTTTAAAATGCAATTCTCATTTCTCCGGCCGTTCACGTTCCGTTCCGCGTGCTCTGCAAGAGGTATCGTGACACACCGGGGCCCCGAGCGAAGAAGAAACGAATCACGCGACGAGGATCGGCTAACCGCGAGCCGGCGAGCGAGCGATCGATGCCGCCGGCTCGAACGGCGAAAAAGAAAAAGCATCTTCGGCCATGCAAATGGCGACGAGGAAGAAAAACGAGCAGAAAGAAGAAAGAAAGAAAGAAAGAAAGAAAGAAAGAAAGAAAGAAAGAAAGAGAGAGAGAGGGCATAGTATAAAAAGGTCGATAGGAACCGAGCTCGAAACCGTTTCGAGCTACTACTTTCGCGACCGATGAATATGCACGAGCGCCGATTTAGAAGATTAACCGTTCGGCGAGAGATAAGTAGAATAACGACGATTCAATGTGGCGGGAATAAAGTCAAATGAAAGGGGAGAGGGGGAGGGAATGGGAAGAAAGGAGCGGAATAGAAAATGGATGAGAGGTAGAAGAACATAGCGACCGAAGCGTTGAAAACTGGCCGCGAAAACAAAAACCGAGAGCGGATCAGTCGAAAGTAGAGCAGCTCTTCTTCTCTTTCTTTCTTTTTCTTTTTCTTTTTTTCATTCAACCAGCCTAAAAGGCAACTTTAACACCTTCGGTCGGTTTTTCGAGTTAGGATGTTGAGGAGAGAGGGAGGGAGATCGTGGAAGACTTCCATTAGCGAAGCCGCGTTATTCGCTGGATTTCGAACATCTTCGATTTCGCGCGCCATTTGCATCTCCGCGTTCTGCCGCGTCTTTTTTTTTTTCTTTTTCTTTCTTTCTTTTCCCTTTTGCTATCCGGCGTGTCGTACGTTGTGTCGTTCGCTTTCAACGGAGGAGCAATATCGTTTGTAAATGCACTGTATCTGGGGACGAAAGAAGGGATTAGCGTTGGTTGAATAATGGAAACGTATTTACGCGGAGGATGGGGGAGCTTCAGCCTTTGAATAGATTTTCATAAATTGTTCTTCTCTAAGGAGGATACTTTTATGCGAACAGAAATAGTTATTCCGTACGACACACTTGTTTTTTCACAGATTTAATAAAGTTATTGTGAAATGACGCGAGTGACTGTAAAATAGATGGAAGCTCGATCGAAATCTTGCGTTCTATTCTAATAAAGTTGACCTCAGTTGAGCTCGAGTTTTTCCAAAGAAACATTTTTTTCATAATTAGATCTACCACGATCTTCAAGATCCGTCACAATCTTCGTAAAACTTGTACATTTATTTTTTACCGTCATTTTGTTGAACCTTGAACAGCAGAGTTGAACGACAGAGATCCAAGAAATCTTAAAATTTTGTCGCTTGAACCCTGATGTTCAAAGTTTAACAAAATGGCAACAAAAGAATTGTACAAGTACATCTAAGAAATCGTTGCAAATTTCAATCTGTAAGACCGTGATAGGTTTGGTCAAGAAACAAATTTCTTTTTTACGATGCAAAAGGTACCTTTGAGAATAAAGAACTCAAGTTTGGTAAAAATATCATGCAATAAAACTGCAATTGGAGCGTACGTTTAATTACAAGCTCAATTTCGAATTATCGATCATTTAGCAGTTTGAAGTGCTTTCTTGGTTCGCGTAGAGATTTAGACACCTAGACGAACGCGTTGTTTTATTTGCTGAATTTTATGAAATACCCGGTATATGTACGAAAGCGAGCGGATTTAATTTGTATCCCGCGGTACGGGGCGTTATTAGGCGGACGCTGGCATATTTGCACAATCAATGTCAACTCACGGTCTATCTCTTCCTGTTTGCAATATCTCCACGTCGGGCGCTGACGATCTGTATTTATACAAAATCACGCGGTAGATGGAATTTCATTTAGTCAATCCCTCGTTCGGCTGTTTCGCGGTTCGATTCTAGCAAGTTTTTGACCAATCCAGAACAAAGCGAAGAGGTGCGAAAACAATTTGATCGACATCGAAACAATTTCCTCGGCAATTTTAAAAGAAACAGAGACGATGATTTTGTAAGGAAAATACGCGTTTCGCTCTTTCGGTCTCTAAATCGAGATCGGTTGAATAATAAACGTCCGTCCCTCGAGAGTTGCGAGGAATTTTCGTATTTTTCCACAATCGCGATGCAGGGAGGAGAATAAGCGGAGAAATATTTTTATTTATCGACTTACGGCTCGCAACTTGGAAAATTTGTATTTGTCAATGAACAGTTTCTACTGCTCAGATTAATTTCGTTATTTGTTCAACGCGACTGGCAAAATTAGTACAAATCGAATGTGATTTTAACTTTTCGAAGAGTCGATGTCTACGTTATAAACCTAAGTCCTGAAACGCTATAACAGTACCTGATCGTTTAAATGATAATGATTGCAGGGGACACAACCTAGACTGGACCCAGATGACAGTATCGGCCAATTACCACGAGGTAATCGTCAAAAACCTTTCATGGGCCTGACCATAAACACCGTCAGATAAGAGACGCTTTCCGACCCCTTGAGGGGAAAGGACATAGTGAGAGTCAGGGTATAAAAGAACTGACTCCAACGCGTCAACAGACTTAGTTATCCGCAGTTTATTAGTAGGTGGTCCACGTCTGGTGAGTCCTCCCGCGTGTGCAGTCTGATCATGTCGCGACAAACTACTTAACTACTTAGCTCTCGCGACAAACGAACAATAGAAATAATACCGTCATACACTGTCTTCGTGTACTCTCGCATCTCTGTATTATTATTATTATTATTATATATATTTAGTAGTGTAAAATAAAGGCCTTTAAAACGCTAAAATGATAATAGTCAATAGCCTGACACTTGAAGTCTGGTTAAAATAGAGTTGTATCGACTTCAATGTATTCAAATTCTATTCCTACGTTCTACTGCCACAAAGTAGTTTCGTCGCGTATATATCTCGAAATAGTTTCGAGAATTAGACGGTAAATACTTTATCCAGCGTTCATGCTTTCCAATCCAGCGGAATAACAAAAGATACTGGAACAATATAAAAGTAAATTTGACAAGGATCTTGCAGCGGAGGGAGAAAAACACGGTAGTGCGCTTGTTTCACGTGAAAGTTGTATCAAGATTGCGTTTCGTTTCTCCTTCTCCTCTCAAACGGAAGTGCGCGGTGGTTCGATTCGCAATGTACGATCGTAACTTTAAGGCTGCATTCAACGTTGTACAAAAATAACCAACAAAAAAAAAAAAAGAGAGAGAAAAAAAATATTTCATAGAAACATTTGCGTTATCTGACCCCGTTCCCTAGTTACAGCCATTTTTTAGCGTTTCAATAACTCACGTTTCAAACTGAGCACGACTGATTCCGACTAGAAATATTTACGGCTTCGTTTCCACGTGCGCGTTCGTTTCGCCATCGCGCAAACATCCACATTCTCGTGTTCTGCAAATAACTCCAATTTAAAAATGTAGGCCACCGCCTAATAAAACTATCCGCGAAGATAAACAGAAAATGAATACCGGCGGGAACTCGAGCGATTTCTGCCCGAAATAAATCGAAACGTTTTTACACGTACGGTATATACAGTGGCTGTGCGATACAAGAAAAGTAGCGTTGCATTTATCATAGTGTTTGCAAACCAATTACGTCCAATCATTCAGCGACGCCGACTGTAAATATTTGTTAGTGCTGTTAAAAATCGTTTTTCACTCGAAGAACGAGAGCACAGCCCTGTTCTGGATGCTACATTTGTTTCGAAACTAGAAAAATTAGATCGTATTTTTGAAAAATTATTCTTAGAAAATTTCTGACGCTCGTTGATGTTCCTACTTGCGTCCATGAATCAACTATCTGAGTGAGCAGCAAACAAAAATAAAAATTCAAAAATGAAACCTGACACGAACAAAACGAACGTTGAATGTTAAAATTAAACAGGGAATTTACACCGTATAATTAAAATCAATCTGTCAGAATTAAAATTCGAAATTAATATACCGACTACGTTGTAAAATAAATACGCACGCAATCAGATAATACCGAATATCAACGATATCCTAAAGCTTTCGAGCTTTTTGCTTCGGTCTCGACATACAGCCCAAGCGTCGGCGGAACGAGCAACTGTAATTTTCGTCGTTTTGCATGACCGGCAAAGACAAATAACATCAAACTACCGATTCCACATATGCGGGACGTTCGTGCATTCGATTGTCCAAGTCACAACATCGGAATTTATCAATAATCTGACGCATATCGGTCGACCGAAACAGTAAAATCATCCTGTTATACGCTGAAATGCACCGCGACGAATGTGTATGCATTTTCAAGCAATTAGCATATTCGGAACGTGGATTCGCCGATAGCGATTGATCCACCAAATTGATTGTAATTTTGACGGAGAACGTATCTAATTGTCCGAGAGCAAGTCGAATGCTTCGTTTAATCGAAAGTCCGATATTCTATTATTGCCAGTTGTTATTAAAATTGACGCGTTGAGCGTCGCTGTTACTTGCCCGTTGTATTTGCAATTGCCGAGTATCTCGTGTTGTACTTTCCCGCAAAAATATTCTGGAACTCGATGGAAGTCGATGTACTTCAAATTGTGTATACTACGGTACTTCGTGAAAGAATGTCGGATAATAATCCATTTGGACTCGTTTCAAGGCGTGAAGCTTCTACTCTGACAATTCCAAGTTTTGTTTTCCCTCAAAGATATCTTAGCGAATGTGGAAGTGCTTTTCTTGAAAAAAAAAGGTTCTTTAAATTGTTGCTACTTCGTGAAAGTATTACACATTGTATAATCATCCATTTGGGTTCGTTTTAAGGCACAAAACTTTGACAATTCCAAGTCCTTTTTTCCCTCAAAGATATTTTAGCGAATGTGGAAGTACTTTTCTTGAAAAAAATGTTTCTTTAAATTGTTGCTACTTCGTGAAAGTATTACACATTGTATAATCATCCATTTGGACTCGTTTCAAGGCGTGAAGCTTCTACTTTCACAATTCCATGTTTTTTTTTCCCTCAAAGATATCTTAGCGAATGTGGAAGTACTTTTCTTGAAAAAAAAAGGTTCTTTAAATTGTTGCTACTTCGTGAAAGTATTACACATTGTATAATCATCCATTTGGGTTCGTTTTAAGGCTCAAAACTTTGACAATTCCAAGTCCTTTTTTCCCTCAAAGATATTTTAGCGAATGTGGAAGTACTTTTCTTGAAAAAAATGTTTCTTTAAATTGTTGCTACTTCGTGGAAGTATTACACATTGTATAATCATCCATTTGGACTCGTTTCAAGGCGTGAAGCTTCTACTTTGACAATTCCAAGTTTTTTTTTTCCCTCAAAGATATTTTAGCGAATGTGGAAGTGCTTTTCTTGAAAAAAAAAGGTTCTTTAAATTGTTGCTACTTCGTGAAAGTATTACACATTGTATAATCATCCATTTGGGTTCGTTTTAAGGCTCAAAACTTTGACAATTCCAAGTCCTTTTTTCCCTCAAAGATATCTTAGCGAATGTGGAAGTACTTTTCTTGAAAAAAAAAGGTTCTTTAAATTGTTGCTACTTCGTGAAAGTATTACACATTGTATAATCATCCATTTGGGTTCGTTTCAAGGCACAAAACTTTGACAATTCCAAGTCCTTTTTTCCCTCAAAGATATATCTTAGCGAATGGAAAAGTGGGAGTACTTTTCTTCAAAAAAGGAAACTGCAAAAACTCAAACATCCGTGGAAACACTGAAACTTTCTCTGTGACTAAATCTACCGTGATCTTGAAGGTCGAAGTTTCCTCTTTAAAACTTACGATGTTTCCCTTTTTCTCCCTATTTGGCAGAACTTTGAGTATTCGACGAGGCATCGGGATCTCTTATAAATTTCGCTCAACCCTGACAGTCGAACATCTCAATTTATTTATCTACTTTAAGTTCGAGACATCCTCGTAAACATTCTCACGAAAGAATTGCCAGAGTCGAAACATTCTCTCACCAAAAATTCGAAAAATTCCGCGCAAGACCCTGTTAATTAAAACTGCGTAATCTCGTCACTTCGAGCGTCTGGATGATCATTGACTTGATATAATAATGTTTATCCATACGGAACTTTCGAAAGTTAGCTCGACCTCGTGGCTTTCGTGGAAGCGCTTAATGGGAAGCTTTGCCTCTTGCCGAAATTACGTTGTGCAACGTATCGAGCGAAGAGAACGGGGACGAGAGAGAAAAGCAAAGCAGATATTCGGGGCTCTGATCGAATAACTTGCGCGGGCAAAGACGAATCGAAATAGAGAGAGAGAGAGAGAGCTTGGCAAACGAAAACGTTTGGACGCCGAGCGAAATTCTTCCATTGTTCTATCCAGAGCGGTGGTTTCTCCAACGAATCGATTTACCAGCTTTTTGCATGGCAAGTCGCCTGACTCTTTACTCGAAGGAACTGACCTGCTGCCTATCGCAGAAACGAAGCTTTCGATCGAATCCTAGTTTCGCCACAGCGCGTTGTTATAGTGACGACCGGAACGCGTGACAACTTTTGGGTTAGGTTGGTAAATTCGTCACTTTGTTCGATACGTCTTGGACACGTGGCAAAGACGAAGGGAATTTTCTCATTTCCGTTTTAATTACGAAATCACGGAGAGACGCGTGAATTCTAGTCAGGTTGATTTTAGTTCGTTTCAACGTAAATACTAAACTCTGTAATTACGTGAAAAAATAAAAGACTTCTAAATAAAGAAGATTGTTGACGAGTCAAAATTAGACAGTTCCTGAACTGAGTGAAGAAATCCAATTTTCTTGACACGTAAAATTAATTAATTTCAGTTAGGTTTTACTTCGTTTCAATGTAAATACTGCATAATTTACGAAAAAATAAAGGACTTCAAAATAGAGAAATTGGTAATCTTGTTGACGAGTTAAAATTGGACAGTTTCTAAACTAAATGAAGAAATCCAATTTTTTTGACATATAAAATTAATTAATTTTAGTCACGTCGATTTTAGTTCATTTCAACGTAAATACTGCATAATTTACGAAAAGATAGGGGACTTCAAAATAGAGAAATTGGTAATCTTGTTGAGGAGTTAAAATTAGACAGTTTTTGAACTAAATGAAGAAATCCAATATCCTTGATATATAAAATTAATTAATTTTAGTCACGTCGATTTTAGTTCATTTCAACGTAAATACTGCATAATTTACGAAAAGATAGGGGATTTCAAAATAGAGAAATTGGTAATCTTCTCTTGTTGACGAGCTAAAATGAGGCAAAGTTTGCGAACTAAATGAAAAAATCCAATTTTCCTGACTAAAAATTAATTAATTTCAGTCAGGTTGATTTTGGTTCATTGTAAATATTGCATTGCAAATATTTAAAGAAGGAAATTGGCAATCTTCTCCCGTCGACGGGTTAAAATTAGACAAACTTTGTGAATTCGTTTTCACAGATGATTACCAAATGAAAAGATCAAATCTCTTCGACGTATAAAAAATATAACTCTCGTGCCAAAATGTTACAAAATGGCAGAGTTGCTCGTCAGTTTCGAGAACTCGTTTCGTACAAATTGATCGTCGACTACCATCGCCACGAAGGAACAGTTTAAACTGAAAAAAAATCCCCACTGATCTGCAAATAGAAACGTATTATCTGTTATCTAGAAATAACGCAGCGTCGTTGAGATAACAGACGACGATATTCGAGATCTCCGGGACAGGAGATTTATCCTTTGCCGAGGGATTATTTATGAAGGGTAAAACGAGATCGTGCAGCGGTTTTCCTGTATTGCTCGAATTTCCGCCAGGGTGAGATAAATTGGAAATATTTGATAATGGAACACATCTCGTTTCAGAAGGTCGCGTTCTTCGCGCGGGTGATCGATGATTCTGACTGATGCGGGAAGTGAGAAATATTGGGAAAATTTGATTAAACATAAACAGAGAGATTTATCTGCCTCGCGCTCCACCTATGCAGACCTCCGCGCGCGTGCAGAGGCTCGGCATGGAAGAAACGGTCAATCTTTGTCAATCCCTGAACCACCTTTTGTTTAGCCAGTTACCAAATACATTCTACGTATCCATCAACTTCATATTCGAGCATGTCGTCGAGACTTTCAAAACAGTCGTTCCATATCTTCCATTCTGCAAATGTAGAGTCGCTGCTGCTGTGATGTTGCATTTTTTTTTATTAATTTTGTATTATTCCCTTCGACGGCAGTTAACAAAGATGACAAAGATGAACAATTCGACAGCTAGACGTAAATGGGAGAAATATCGGTCAGAAATATCGGTGAATATTACATCGGAAAAGATCGACGAATAAAAATTTCAAACTGATCCGAGCAATTGGCTTGTTCTCTTCCAACTATATAAAAATCGCGCAGTTTTTCTTTCTCAATTTGCACGACTCGTCGTTGTTTATCAGATACCACGGAAAAATTGCACGAAAGAGGAAGTGATTTTCGTAGCCCGAAATTCATTGTGCTCGATACGACTGCGATTGCCGGTCATAAATATTGCGATATTCGAAACACAAATCCAACGCTTTTCGCTGTTTTTATTATCTAGATATTTTATTAATAAATAAATCCATCGTCCCGTTTCTTCCGCGTCGCACGTGGCGGCCACGCTTGTTCGTTCGTCTCTGATGAAATTGTACCACTTCGACCAGATTAATACATAAATTCTACGAATTTAGATAATAATAATGCAAGTACTTTTTGTAGTGTAGAACACTAAAGAAAATGAGATTTAAAGTCAGAGTTATTCCGATAAACTGATATCACCGATATCGAAAATTCGCTAACAAAAAATACAAATACAGAAAAATTTCTATCGATTGAATATTTTTTCTGAAGCAGAAAAAAAGAAGAAGAAGATCGACATGGATGTCGATCGCGATAAAGTCAAAACTGGAGCCGGACCACAGAGACCGAAATAATAAGGAAAAAATTTAAATCAATAATAAACAAAACTATTTTAATTAAAATTCCACAATCATTTATGAATCCACCAATAAATATTAATTACACACGAAATTTTGGATCGACATTAGGAATCTTTTTACTAATTCAAATCATTTATTATTGCCCTATTAATAGATTATCGTCCAAATATCAATTTAACCTTTAAAAGAATTCCTCGCGTTAAAAAATATTTTAAACTCGCGATGATAACAATTCGTATAAATGGCGCGTCATTTCATTTTATTTTTAGCGATAAAGTCGAAACTGAAGCCGGACCACAAAGGCCGAAATACCTTTCGCACTCCAACGTTCGTAATCCACCGGCCGCTCTCCCCTCAGCCCCATTTGCTCAGTTCTCTTCCTTTCTCGGTGCCTTTTCCTCGCAGCGCCGTTACACGGTTCATAAAGATCAAGGGAATTCAGAGCGCGAAGAGCCCAGGAAGCAACGGGTCGGCCGGCCTCGCCAAGCGAGGAGACAAAAGCGACGCGAACCGTTCGACGGTGCTCTCCGCGATCCGTTCTTTGCTGACAAATCGCGAAGATAGTCAGGCCAGCGCGCCGTGGGGAATAGAGGGAAAAGCTCTCGGAAGAATTACGAGAGCGAAACGATTCTGTCGTAGACAGAGACACGGTGTACCGATATCTCTCGCGGCTCAGATAAGAAGAACGTTCCTCCCTGCTCGTTTTCGAACGGAGAGAGGAGGCTCGCAGGGAGGAAGAAAGCGAGTCGAACCATCGAGCATGGGGAGCATCTTCGAGGTCCCGCAGCTGCGAGAGAGAAACAGTCGAAGGGGAGGTCGTCCAATCTTCACAGACGTTCTCGGATAGCAAATTGCACAACTTTGACTGATTATTCCGACTGATATCCGAATCGATCGTGACACACACGTCGACGGTGTGACTGAGTTTTCGAACTAGTCGAGCCACTTTGGATTATTTTATAAATGTCCTCAAATAGGGGAAAAAGTTTCTTCGTATTCTCCCGATAAACAGCTTTAGGATGATAGCATAACTATGGTTATAATATTAATCGGATCTGGCAATATTTATTATTTATTTGTGTGCGTAGAGTAATTAAAAAGAAAACGTTGTGATATTTGTGTGATGTTTTGTGAAAATTAACACTAAATACATTTTATATTTTACAAATACCAAGAAAGTTTATTCCACTTGCTCAGTCGAGTTCCTCGTCAATTTAACTGAATTTCGTTTGTGTCCAAATAAAAGTTTCTTTCGTATTTGCATCAAATGACGCTTCTTTTTTTTAAATAAAATACCGATTGAAATTGACGTTACGGGGAGTATCCATTTCGATTATTTTGATTTCACGTACTTTGGCGATTTTACGTTTGACTCGTTAATGGAAATTTTTTACACTCGCCAATGCAGTTCGTTCAACGGGGGGGAAAAAATGAAAGCTCGGTTCGACGTTCAAACAATAAAAACGTAATGATTGAATTTTGAATGGATTCGGAGCAGAATTATGGAAACAGAGATAATGCATTTTAATGAATTCTGAATAAAGTTTCACTTGAGTTTCAAAAGGGTGTTATTTGCTCTGTTCGACGAAGGTTCTACTACCTTTCTCCCTACGTTATCACGATCTAAAAATCATGTGAAAATATGTACTTGAAGGAAATTTCACGCAGAACGACGAAACCAAAATTAATATACATTAAAGATGTCAGAGTGTCATTTGTTTTTGAAAGGAATAACGAGTCTATTGGTAAAACATAAATTGTCGCTCTCAACACGAAACATGAAACAGATGAAAATAATTTTAAAAATAAATTAGCAAACATCTGCCATAAGCTGGCGAAGCTCGCCAAAAGGAGGAATCGAATAAAACCTTAACATTGGTTATTTCGTCGAGGTTCGATTGAAAGTCGATTATCCCGGTGTTGCCCGTAGAGAGTCGCAGAATTTCTCGCTTAATGTCAAACGAGAACACATGGATACTCCGAGGAACAATTCCTTTACGGTGCGAGAGGGCTGTTTATCTGAAATCTGTGGCCACGTTCAGAGACGATTTCATTTCTACGCTTCTCTTTCCCTTGCAATGGATTATCGCGATAAAAGTACAATGTTATTTCCAAAGGCCTAATTATTATTTATATACTGTGTTAAACGTGGTAGGTTTACATAGTTATTTACGTGATTATAAAGTTTCTAAAGTATAGATAATTACATTTTTTTATCAACCGATGATCCTCTCATTAAATTTCTACTTGTTCTGTTTGCTTTTATGTGAACAAAATTACACACGTACCAATGCAATCTAATAATTTACGATTAATGTAGTAAATATTTGTATCTTTTGTAGGATATAAAATATTTCTTTCTCAGTAGATAATTCGATAGTTCTCATAGATAAGAGAAAAGCACTTTTCAAAAAAAGAAAAAATACCAGGATTGAATTTCTACTTGTAATCAAAATTATATCTCGTTGAGAATTAAATACCTAGCAGATATTTAAAAAAAAGTAACAACTCAAAAGAAAAAAAACTATTTACAGATATTTAAAAAAATAACTATTTTTACAGACATTGAGAAGAAAAGAAATATAAAATATCTTTTCAGTCAGTAGTTATAATAGAAGCTTCTTAACAGAAGCAAAAGCGCTTTTCAAAGAACTTCAAGATTCAATTTTCACTCGGTCTCTATATATATACTTCCGAATTACGTCACGACAAAAATTTCCACGTAATAGATAATTGCATGTAAAAATTTATTTACAGATTTATTTAACAGTAATATAATATAAGTAATAATAGTAATAATAATAATATAAGAAAATTTATTTACAAAAAGAAAAGAAAAAGAATTTTAGGTACGAGCCGTCAGAGGAGAAAAGGGAGGAAAACTCCTCCAGAAATATCGGAGCTCGAACGAGTCTACGCCGAAAGACACTCGAGCGAGGCGCAGTAGTCAGAGCGTCAAAGTGGTCAGACGTATCCGTCGCGCGTCGCTCTCGTACCTTTCAATATCTCGGCAGACGTCGCGAGAAAGAGCAAGCCGGCCTAGCATCTCGGGAATTACGACTGACGCGGAGATCTCGCCGACGGGAGTGCCGAAGCGAGCGAGAAGCTTCTCGGCTCCTTCTTCACCCTGTTGCGAAGGAAACGTCAATGAGGGAAACGGTCCGTTACCGCTCCGGCATTCTCGACGAATCTCGCTGGGAAACGAAGGGAGACGAAGGACGGCAGGAAAGCTGGAAACGAAAAGGAAGAAGAAGAAAGGGAAAAAGGAGGACGAGGAGAAGAAGAAGAGTAATGCTGCGGAGCTGTAGATAGCTCTGGTCCCGCTTACGCCGCCAATTCACGGAGATTGAATTGTCTAGCCGGCAAGCGACTCGTCGTTACGCCGCTCACAGCGACGCGACCGCTCATCCGCGCGATGAGAAATCCCGGCGATAATGTCGAACGATTGGTGAATCGGTTTATTTCGCGCGGGCATTTACGTTCTACAGCTCGAACCGCGAGTGTTTGAATTCGGGTTCTAACAGACACTAGAAAATTTTAATGAACAGATTGTTCACCGGTCACGAGTTAATTCGTGTTTGCACTTGCACTAGCTATTTGAATTTTTGACAGTCAGGGTATTATACAGAATATTGTGATGTATCTTTCTTTGTCGTGTTCAACCGTGTTCACTTTGTTATTATAAAAAAAATAATAATAAATCTTCTGGTACTTCTAAAAAATCTCCTTACACTGATTCAACAACTTTTGCCTTTCAGGACAACTAAAAGACCACGTTTTAAAAAAAATAGTCACTGGTATAAAAAAACTGCACGACTTGTACCCCAGTACGATTCGTCTCACTGAAAGGCCCGGAAACAACTGTTCTGACTAGAAAATGAAGACGACTTTTTCGCCATAAAATTTTATTTTATGTATTCAACGCCACGCCCCCTCGCGAATCACGTGACCCAAATCAACCAATCGCTAATTTTCGTTGCATCAGCGTTGCACCTGAAGTAAATAATAGAGACAATTACACATATCGATTTTTTGCTCAAATTTAGATGATTTAGATGATTGAAGAAACACAAAATTTAAAAAAGAAGTCACATAAATGCAATAACCCACAAGTTACTTTACGTTTCACGAACTTACGTTTACTTTCTCGCAATTTTATAATTTCGCGCCAGCTTTTGGAAACTTGCAAGGTTTCATCTAGAGGCAATACGAAAGAGATACGAGATACTTCTTCCCGTCAAAAAATATCAATCAACTTTGGACATGTTCCGGGAAACGTGTTAACACGGTCGCGCTTGAAACGGGAAGAAAAAAACAGACAGTTCCTAAAGGAACGATCCACCAATCATAACATCCATCTGCCCCGGACCCGTGCAATTCCCTTCCAAACACTTTATCCAGCTGCTAACCCAAGAAGAAACACATCCTGACCGATGATAGCGACTATCCTTCCCCCACGTATAATTCCGTGTCTGCTCGTCGCGCGATTTCCTCCTTCTGAGATGCGCTCGTTCATCAACGGATCCCGAAGCACGAGCATCCACTCCGTAAACGTCGACCCTTCAAGATATCATCTTCGTTACGCAAAAATGCGGGACGCGGTGAAACAAGGGCGGGGAGCAAAGAAAAATAGGGCAAAAGCGAGAAAGGTGAAGAAACAGAGAAGAGAAATGAGATGTAGAGAAAGAGGAGAAAGTACAGCGAGAAACAGAGAGAAGGTGAAGAAAGATGAGAGATAGACGGTGCAAACAAGTGGAGAAACGAAGAAATACATAGAGAGAGAAAAAGGGAACGAAACAGGAAGAGAAAGATATATACTAGACTAGCTGGAAACAAAAAAAAGATAAGATAGAAAGAGGGGGCAAGGGTTGTCAGGGAGAAGAGGAGAATATGTGGAGGATGAGATACGAGTATATATAAAAAAAAAGAAGAGAGAAACGGAAAGAGAGAGATGTACCAAAGTAACTAGAAAGAAAAAAAAGAAACGACGAGAGAAAGAGGGGGGAGAAGGCAATGGTTGTCAGAGGGAACGGCACGGAAGAGAAGAGAATGCCCCGCTCGATCCGCAGGAGAAATACAGAAAACGCACGGTACACAGCGAGAATATTGGAAGCGCGTCTGCGAGCGTCCGGGGATGGGCGAAGGGGTGAATACTCGAGACGTTCAGACGCCAGTAGCGAAGCAATTTTTTGATAGGATCAGCGCTCGAACGTGGCCGGGGCCTCTGTTTTCTTCGGTTCGCTCGCACATCCGACCAGATATGGAACGTCGCAAAATAGACCGCAGTCTTTCCGCTTTCATCGCGGAGGAACGCTGTCGGAAATTTTCCTGCAATGCGGGGTTCGCGAAAGATAGTTTAAAAACTGCACGACTCGTACGATTCGTCTCACTGAAAGGCCCAGGAGCAACTGTTCCGATTAGGAAACGAACACGACTTTTTTGCCATAAAATTTTATTGATACGCAAACATTTGAATCGATAGAAAACAAATTACAGGCGCGATCGCTCGGTACCAGACAACGCCACTTCTACTCGAGGTCTACCCCACGCCCCCTCACAAATCACGTGATCCGAACCAACCAATCGCTAATTTTCGTTGCATCAGCGTTGCACTTGAAAAGGCCGATTTTCTGAGTTACCCCCGCTAAAATCACTTTCAGTGATAACATTCTGCTGCAACTCCTCTCGCGATCCACAATTGGGAGGGGAGAGGGGGATATTCGACCGATTTAACTGGCCGAAAATCACGTCACTTGCAATTGAATTAGAGTTTTTCTCTTTTGTACTTTTTCGATGATTGTAGTCTTGATTTCAAAACAGTGCGAAAATTAGTATTATATCACGCAGACGTTCGAATATTTGAATAATAATGAAATTTTCGTAGCTGACCGAACGCTTGGAAGAAACTTTTTTTCCTTTTTAATAATTACTGTGAATCACTTACGTGACTCTGTTGAGAAAGAACGATTTTTCTTTTGTTTCGAGATACTTTATTGTGGCAAAAACAAGGAGATAATATTTAAATTAAATTAGCAATGAGGAATTGATAAAAAATTTAGAGATGGAAATAGCTATTTTATTACATCTTTTGGTGGAATCTAGAGAAAAGATATTGTTAATTACATTAACGAAAATTCGGAAGATCAATTAATTCGAATTTCTCAGTGTACCGAGTAACTCGTTTCTAAAGTTTTCTACGGAATTTCAAATTTCCTGTTTGGCGCGAGCACAGAATAATTCATTCGTAAGTCTCCTGGCTCCAATACGAAACGATATTTAATAGAGATTGTCAACAATTAATGATCCTTGTCTGGCCGTAACGGCGTAGTCGTAAAACCACGGTGTAGTCGACATTCACGTCCCTTGAAATATTTATCTATTATTTCCCCCAGCACAAAAGACATTTCTGCAGATAGCAATTTCCTACCTTCAGCTGTGCACCTTCTAAGATGTGCTTCTAAGGTGCTTTATGAGTTTATGACTTACAATTTACAAGAACGTTCGTAAGTAGCACGCGAGGCTGGAAGCACATCATCTCGGAAGACTCGACATATATCCGAACATTCTTGCTAAACGCGAGCAATCAGTTTCCGTTCAAACAGTTTCTCGGCAGTGTAGGTGTTTCGAAATTCGTCTAAAAAATTATTGAACGATCTTGGAGAAAATTTAATCTGCAATTTGATTTCAATGTAATTCTATTTGTATGTATGAACGCTACAAAAATTTCCAATTAGTCTCTAATCATTCTGAATCTCCATTCTTTGAATATCATATTTCGAAACTTACGTTTCTCATGATAAATAACAGTTTGTTTGTCCTCTGAATTATATTTCATGAATTTCAATTCGTACATTTCATGGAGGATCTCCATCGTGGATTTTTGACGTCGTGGAATTTGTGTAAAAAAAAATTATTAAATAATCTTGGGGAAAATTTACTTTGTATTATGATTTACTGTGTATTATAATATAATTTGTAGCTAATATGAAAATTTTTGATTATTCCCTGATTATTCTTTGGATATCTCACATTGAAATTTATGTTTCTCAGACGAGTAATAACAATTTGTGTACCTTGCTAATCACGTCTTTTGAAGGATTTTCGAGATCGTAAAATCCTTCAAAATCCTCATGAGCATGATGTGCGACAGCGTATGTCACCGCGGATTACCATCTTGGGTTGTAAGACTCCCTTTGGAAGTAGATCGTAAAACCTGCTACGGGTCACATTAGAACACCGGGAGCCTGTTCCGGATCAACACTAAGCCGAAGGACCATCTTCAGGTCACAAAACACACATCAGATTATCCCGTTACCGCGGAAGCTTCGTGTGAAACACACTCTGAAGCTGCGAAATGATTAATCGTGTCCAAAGTCCGATGAGATCGATCGTCTTTAAAGTCTGGGGTTTAAGATCTGAGACTCAGAGTCCAAGATGTGTCGTCTTCGGTTTTAAATATGACACTGTGAAAGGCGAACTTTAATAGTTACTCGAGATCCTTCAAAGATCAAACGTGACAAAGCGTCAGATAACATCAGTAATTACGAGAATATTGCAAGATGAATTATTAATAGTTTCCTTTCGAAAATTTACCTTCAGGGATTAATTTTGTTTCGTAGAAGATCTTAGAACAAGATTGTTCTATACAAAAGATTTTCGAGACTAGAAAAATTGGCATAATACCAATTACATTTAACGATAAAGAAATTACATCCCGCTGATGTATAATCGTGAATTTGAAATTGACGATCTGCATCGTCGAATGCCAAAGTTTCGTCAAAGATAGAAGTTGTCCCGAAACTTTCGAGTTCTGAATTTTCACCGAGTAAATTACTCGAAGCATTTAATTCACGCAGCTCGCAGTATCGTTTGACGGATTCTGGCGTCAAAGCAACGAAGCGGTTTTTATTGCGAGGCGTGCCGCTACGGCGGTCATTGTTCGCGGCGGAAATGCAGCGCGAGCTCGAAAGATGAATCGGAAACACGCGAGCCTCTGACCATGCACGCCACGCTCGCATTTTCGCTTCTACGCTTCTATGTTTGTCGATTCAGCAATTCCTTAGCGATTTATTAAATAACCTGGCGGCGATCTTAACGACACTCGCTCGAGATCTCTAATTTCTAAAGTAAATACAATTACGTGTGATATGTTTTTGTTGCAATTCTCGTCGTTTCAGATGTCCGTAATTATTGAAAAGACGTCGAACGTTCCCCACTTTGTTGTAACTTCAGCTTCCTTCTTATTACTTAAATATTAACAATATATATAGTTAATATTAAAAAATCAAAAAAATATGTGTTATTAAAAATATCGTTAAAAAATTTTACACAACTCTTCCCATCCACACACGTGCTCATCCAAAACAGCAGAGTCATAAACTTCGTTGGAAACTGATATCGAAAACATAGAGATAGAATAGGACGCAGCGAAACGTAATATCCGCAGAGTGAAAGTTTTTTTCCATTATACGATATTCCTTTACACTCGTAAGAATCGAAAACTTCTCGCGCATTGAACTTTCCACGAGATTCCATTGCTTTGCGAGGAACTGAAACGAGTTTCGTCCCCCTCCCCCAACCCGTTTCCCTTCGCGGGGAGCTGTGCTCGACCGCGAGAACCCGATCGAATAAAATCAAACGCTCGTCGCTCGAGATCAAACCTGAATCGATATTCGCGGCCGTGAGAAAAAAAGCGTCGGTCGAACATGAGTCGAACGATCGATTCCACGCCATTGATTCCCCGTTCATCTGCGTGTCGATCGTTTCGCGTCGAACGAAAACGACGACGACGATGACGACGACGCGATTTCTCGCGCGGAACCGAGCGAATTTATTATCACTGAAAGTAATTTTAACGGGAATAACCCAGAAAATCGGGTTACAATCTTCAGATGCAACGCTGATGCAACGAAAATTAGCGATTGGTTGGTTTGGGTCACGTGATTCGCGAGGGAGCGTGGCGTAGACCTCGAGTAGGAGTGGCGTTGTCTGGTACCGAGCGATCGCGTCTGTAATTTGTTTTCTATCGATTCAAATGTTTGCGTGTCAATAAAATTTTATGGCAAAAATGTCGTCTTCATTTCCTAGTCGGAACAGTTGCTTCTGCTACAAGTCGTGCAGTTTTTTTCTGTTTAGCGACGGTCCCCCTTTCTCCCTTGAGCTCGTGCTCGTCCTCGCGATTTTTCGAAACGAAGCGATTCCGAAAGGGTTCAAGCGCTCCGGCGAATCCTGAATTTCTGAGGATATCGCCCGGGATAACTCCCGGGATAACGTTGAAGATATCTCCTCCGCGTGGAGGAGGAAGTGGGATTGAAAGAAATTGGACGATGTTCGCAGCATTCCGCGCGAGCGAACGTTTACGTGAGTTTAGAATTTGTTTGTTTCGTGAGAAGTGAAATTACGCTAAGGATAATGAATTAATAGACAGCGGGTAATCACGCCTAGATCTAAATTTGTAGAGTGCGTGTAATATTAAAAAGTATTTGAAACTGAATTTCTAGTGAGGCAGAAAGTGAATAAAGATATTTAAAATGAAATATTGTTAAAAGCTTGTTACAATATTTAAAAAAAGTAACTAATTTCTAGTCCTTTAGCTGTGGTTCAAAAAATTATATAAACTTGTAGCGAACCAAATTTAAAATAGCTAGTATTAAAAATAAGATCATTTCTAAAACAAGATTTTAAGTTTCAGTTGTGGTCTAAAAAATTTGTACAAGCATCGAGACACAGACACTTAATAGATTCATACAATTTTTCTATGTATTTAATTATGTCTAACCTAAACCTAATCTAACAGAGTCTCATATTTTACACTAAAATATAAACGCATCTACCTCCGCGAATTACACACTTTATCCATCAGAAACTCGTTTCAAACAACACACTGTTCGTTACCTTCCTCATTACCTTCAAGCTTCGTTAAAATTTAATAGTCAATCAGAACTGAGTCACAAAGCGTTACTCCTCGTTCACCAATTAATTATCACTCACATGAACGGACGACAGCGAAAGTGTCGATAACGACTCCTCACTTATTTAAGATCCATCGTACCATCTCACAGTCAGAGAGAGTCCACCGTCCTCGAAAATTCTTTTCCTCCTCGAAGACTGCTCGAAGGACAGGGGCAGATCTCGCGGAACAGGAGGGATTACTCGATCGAAGTGCGGTTAAGCGCGCAGCGCGGCTGGCCGGTTCAATTACATCCAACCGAAATCCAGAATAGAAGTCTAATCGGTGGCAATCAGTGTTCGATCCGGCGATTCGGCCGGGGTGATTAATAACAGGCAATTAGCGTTTCCATATCTAATTATTCACCGTGAACGTCCATTAGCGCGGGGCTAATCGGCGCGAAGCGGAACAAAGACGATCCGGAACGAAGACACGCCTTTGGACCGGCTGATAGCGGGTGTCTCGCGCTCCCTCTCCCCCCCGCACCCCAGCCCCTTGCCACGACCGATCGAAGCTTAGAGACTCTTCTCTCCATTATACGAAGATCGATGGTCGCTTTTTTGGAAAAGCCTCGGCCCGACACTTTCCTCCCGTTCCCGCGCGACGCTTCTTCCACGTTGACGCGTCATTAATTATTCGCATGACGCCCGTCCGAGGAATTTGTAGATCTCTCTCCGACTCGAGTCATCGACGACTGCTTTGCACGCTTTATCGGCAAGTTACTCGACGCAAATGTTTTTCATGCCTTTTGTAATTTCGTATTTTCCCGATAGACGGCTTTGGTAATATTAATCTGGCAATATTTATTATTTATATTTATTATTTATTTATTTGTGTGCGTAGAGTAATTATAAAGAAAACGTTGTGATATTTGTGTTTATTCAGTCGAAAGTTACTGCATATTGAAAATATGAGTGAAACTGAAGAAGAAAAATCGAAATTTTGTTAGGAAAAAAATTTTTAAATTTTAAATTTTGAAATTTTATTATGAAAAAGGGAAGAATGCGCCTTGGGCTGCTAAAAAAGTTTGCGATGTTTATGGACACGATGCAGTATCAGTACGCGTGGCACAAAGCTGGTTCAAGCGTTTTCAATCTGGAAATTTTGATGTCAAAGAATTACTAGAAAAGTCGGTGAAATTGTGGGAAAAACTGCGCAAGACCGACACATTAGCAGTCACGATATCGAGTAAGGAACTAAACATTGATCACAAAACATTTTAAACTATTTGGATACAAAAGAAGGTTCCACACGATTTGACACTGAAAAATTTAACGAATCGAATTTCTTTGGAGACTCGTCAAAAATTGAGGGAAGTTCCGATGCATGCACCATCAGACTACCATTTGTTCCGGTCTCTACAGAACTCTTTTAACTCTTTTAACGTACAGTTGACTTCAAAAGAGCCCTGTGAAAATCACGGCGTGGCAATTTTTCTCCCAGAAATTACAGAATTACATTTTTACAGCGATGGCATCACATCAAAAATGGTCAAACAAAACGGCACATATTTGGTTTAATAAACTTCGTTTAAAATATGAGAAAAACTTGCTTCACTTTTGCACTAAAATCTGAAATTACTTTTCGTTATAATTTAAATTTCGGGAGGAATTTTTTTTTTTTTCTTTATTGAGAAATCTGATGTGAAGTTAATTAAAAACAATATACGTCTTGCAGCGAATTATTAAGCTTATGGATTTAAATTATGGTATAATTTAAATTGTGTAACATTTCTTCACCAACATGTAGTTTAATTGAATTTTCATTTTCATAGAAGGTTTTATTCATTAAAGTAATTTCTTCAAACATCAAATTTGTAAACTTTGCTTTTGCAAAAAGTTCTGCTTCTAGAAAATAAAGAATGTGCCAACTTATTTATACAAAACTAGTTTAAGAAATCTAAATTTTATAAATTTCATTGTGTGTAATATCACGTGTATATATATATATATATGTTACATCGTGTTAAACGTAGTATCACTTAAATTCCTAAAATTCCACGCTCATGCATCTCAACGACGTCGAGACGCTTAAAATGAAACTCGAATTACGTTTCCCTGCTATGCCAATTACTTACTATGGAATGAAGTTCAAATTACATTCTCTTGATACGCCAATTTCGCGGCATTAAATTTGTTTGGACTTTGTACGATCATAGTCAAGAACAGGAATAATATTCTTAGCACGTGGAAAAAGTCACGGTGAGCACAGTTAAAGTTCAGCTTAGGTTTGATCGTAGATCAAATATTTTCCACCATGAATCACAGGGAACACGATCCCTACTTTTATGAGTTTGCCACGTGCCTTAGTTTTCGCTAAACATACGTCATGAACGTATGAGTGTAATACACTTGCGTCCTCGTTTTTCTATTACTTTCAGTTATTCTTTCACCTCTATCCCCTAGACTTTTTCGCCAATACGCAAATATTTATGCTCACATTGTCATGGAATGCAATAAAGACATGAGAAATAACGTAGCGAGAATTTTAGGGGAAAGGAGGGGATATTCTTGCGTATATTTTGTGCAAATAAATCATCACATTGAAAAAGCGTAGCGTAAATAAAAAAGGAATGACAATCTTATTACAAAATTTTAATATCAAATGATCTTCGACAATTAGTAACATCTAATATACTAATATCGAACATCTAATATACCTTAATTTATTATGTCTTCAAATGAAAAACTTACTACCAACTGTGAACCTTTCAAATTGAAACTAGTATTTTCACAAACATAATTAGCACTAAAAATACCGACTAAAGTATAAAAATTAATTATAGAAAAGAATAGAAAAAAATTCACAATGTACAAAAATTAAACTTAAATTAAAAAAAATAAAAACTTCTAAAAAAATTATAAATTGGTCACTTTGGTAGTTCCAGTATTGTATAAATAAAGTTTAGAAATATAAATATCTATTTTACCTATCAAACATTATAATTTTCGTTTTATGATTATACAAACATATTATATTATATTGTAATTTTATTTCGAAATTTCAAATTTCCTACAAATGCATACAATTGCGCATTCTATCTATTAATCGCCAATATCATCATCACTACATATTTACCTACAATCCATCATTCACGCTGCTCAAACATTGCTCAATTCCTCCAAACAACCGTACACTACGACGCTAATAACACTTGCTCGTGGATCGAGCAAAGTTAATGAATTCAAGCAGTTCCAGATCGGGCAGTTCCGTTGGTGGAAACGATCTTCGAAACGATTCTCTCTCAACTCAACGCGGCAGGAGGGGGCGAAAAACCGAGGAGGGCACTTACCCGAAACAACGACTCGATCCTCGAGGAACTCGTCCGTTCTCCATTGGCTGACGCGACCCGTCCACGTTCGCAGCCGCGCGTTATCAAGCTGTTCGCCATTCGACGACCCGTCGTAAATGGGGTCAATGGCGACCGTTAAACCCGCAACTTGCATCCGACGGTCGCCCGTTATCCGCGGTTACCTCCTACGAGATACGAGACGACGAAAGCCCGGGCAACTTTTGCATCTCGTTGTACTAAACAATCGCAGAGGAGACCTTAACGATCGGGACCGATCCTCTCCTGATTCTCGTTAGGAGCTCAAGCTTCTGTGATTCGAGGAAAGTGTCCAACCGATTGATCGCCGATTGACGACCGTTCTTACGACGTTTCATCGACGTTTTACGATGTTTTCACTCCCGTGAACTCGCGTAACGGACGATCGTAAATGTTTATGTCGGCAGCCTGACTGATATAAACAATGTTGAGAGACGATTTCCCCGACGTCTTTGCAAGAACGTGCTCTGCTATTGCTGTTTTAATCGATATCGGGTATTTTTCACGTTGGAGGAAGGTTTAGCGAGGGAAAGGGGGATTTTATCCGGAAGTCTGTCGCTTGTTTTTCTTGCAATTAGACAGAGTATCGAGGTTCTTTTTCTTTGGGATATCTGTAATTGGACGAGTTGAAGTCGTAAGAAAAATAAAAGTCTTGTCGCACACGTGTACACCTATCCATTGGACCATGTCTAATTTATTTGTTAATCATAATTTATCGTAACTAATTACAATCATACAATTAATTTGTCACCAACAATTTATTAGTTCCAAGTACACGCTATCGTTATGTTGAAATTACTATGCATCTACACCTTTCATTTTTAAATTCGTGATACGACCAATCAAAAACACAGTTTGTCGCGATACATGTTTAAGAAACATTTGTCAAAACGTGATTTTAAACGATCGGAACGATAGTCGTGTATTTTATAAACGATTCTCGGACAAACGTCAAGTTGTTATCTTCGAAAGTCGACGTTGTGCTCCCCTCTGCCCCCCAGCAAATAAATTCCAGCCCGATAAATCACGCTGACAAGCTAACTCTACGTATCTCTTCGATCTCTCGCCGGCCAACAACGACCAACTCGCAATTCCGCCTTTTACCTCGTGTCTCGACAATCGTCCGTACCCTTCGCCGTGACCCCGTACCGTCCGCAATCCTAATTGCCGAAAATCCCTGTTAAACTTCCCTTCGACGTACCTGCGAATAGATTGCAGAATCCTCTCGTCCCGCGCGGCGAAATCCAATTCCAGCCAAAAACCAACGTCGTCAACAGCGAAATTCAGAGGTCGATAATGCGACGATCGCCGCATCGCGTTATCGCGGGCATCGACGTGCTCGACTCGTCGTCGTGGGAAACGATAGGCACCGGTCGGATCGATAAACTGCGACCGAACTTTACAGGCAGTCGTATTTTCCGAGCGGCGAAAAAAAAATTTTTTTTTTTTTTTTTCGTTGCTTCGCCACACCAGAGTGAACCAGAGCCGAAGGTACAGATACAGGTACAGGCGGCGAAATTTATAGTACCATAAAAAAATTCTGCATCGGTCCGCGACGATCTCGATACGCCGGTACAACTTATAAATCTACGTCTGCAGAAATTCCGTTAATCTGTCCTGTCCTGTTTTTTTTTCTTTCCTTCCTTTTTTTTTTAATCCAATTTCGAACGCGATAGTGAGTTCGCGGCAACGCGCCGTTGGCAAAGAGTTAATTAAATTCGACGATTCGTCTTGCGACTTTTGATGTTTTCATGAAATTCGCGTATTTGCTTCGAGATTACGTGGAATGATTGTTAGACACGAAAGAAAATGTTTTTGTTACCTACTTATATTTTAATAATTATAATAATCGCGTCAATCGTTATTTGGTTATACCGATGAAAATCAATGATTAATAATTAATATTATCGCTTCTTTTTCTTCCCTTATTCTTTTAACAGAGACAATTACACTTGAACTGAGCATAAATAACCTGTTCTCTTTTAAAAATAATCTATTTCTCGATTTTTGAAATTTCTTACAAAGAAACTTGTTGAAACAATTACACTTAAACTGACAGTAAATACTTGTTCTCTTTTAAAAATAATCTATTCTCAGATTTTTGGAGTTGGGACCAGTTCAGATTCGCTGATTACTTCGCTATTTACCAACAGTCGGACAAATGAATTGAATTGAAATTTGAAATTCGACCCTAACCACGGGTCAGTCCGCGTCCGCGAGTACCATCGTCAAAAAAATTCCCGAATCGCTTCGCTTCTCGTCAATCCAGCCGCGTAATTGAAAGTCATGCTCTACTTAACCTTCACCTTAAAACGTTCGAATTTCAGATATTCACTCGGCGGACCGCCCTTCTGCTGCTCGATTTCCACCGAAAACGCATTGAGATTTAATTAAAACCGATCGCGTCTCTCCCTTTCTCGTGATCGACCGACAGAAAAACCATCAAAACGTTCTTCATGCGCGAAAAGAACAGGAAAAGAACGGAAAAGGAAAAAGGAAAGGAAGCCGTCGCGGGGGAATAAATTTTTCAAACGCAAATTTAATTGGGGCAAGATCTCGGAGGGTGGGTGAGGTTTTCCGTAGCCGGTGGGAAGAGAAGAGCCAGGGGTAACACGCTCGGAAGCTGGTGTCCCGGGCGAGGCCAGCATCGCTCCCCGGTTCCTGGGACCAGAACTTTCCCTTTAATTGGACGGACGCTTGGGAGGCGGAGAGGAGGAGATAAAAAACCGCGAACAAAGGAGGTCGATCAGGTTTTCTTCCCTTCGGAAACGGCACGGAGAAGAGAAGAGAAGGCTGTGTTGCAGCCGCGGAAGAGGAAGGGAACAAGAGGAAAGGAAGAAAAAAGAGGCGGACGATCCCCGACGACGAGCGGGGCTAAGACGCGGACAAAGAGGAACGAGGAAGCGGGAGAACGTCGAGAAAGGAAGAGGCGGCTGCAAAGTCGGCGGAGGGCCGGTGACATTGTAAGCCAGACATTTTCCACTCAATCTGTCGGGCAATCGCTCCGAACCGGCGAACTTGGACCTTTGTGCTCGCCTCGTCGGCCCACGTTGGAAAACGTGAAACGAAACAATGCTCCGGCGGGGGAGCGCGCGCGCGAAGCATTTCTCGAATCGGTCGGCGTACGCTCCGTGGGATCGAGTTCGATACACTCGTACGTACTCGCGAGTCAGAGCCGAGTTTCACGTTTAATCGTGAGTACCGTTTCGCGCGTGGTTTGAAATTTAAAATAAATGTAAAGTGTATTTATTTCATACGACAGAACGCGTATTTACAAATTCTAAAATCTATTTATATATTGCTGCTAAAGCTAAAAATCATAATAATCTATGACAATCGAGTCTGGTTTTTCGTTTCGAAGGTAAAAATGTTTCAACGCGCGCACGTGTAAAACGTATTCATTTTATGGAACAGAACGAGTATTTTTCGCGCATTAAGTTTGCAACGTGTCGAAAATTTAGCGACATTTAAATCTTTTATAATTTGATAAGAAAAATCGTACATACAGCAACGAATCCGAGCTTCTCTTTTAAGACATAAAGCTTCTACTTTCGCTACAAAATTGCAATAGTTTTAAATATCGTCGATTTTCCGAAACAATGGTAATTCAGTGTGCCATTGCAAGCCTGTGACCATCACTGTATATCTTCAGTGTTAAAAAGCGATCAATAAGTAGAGGAACGAAAACGTGATACGATATTTCATTAGAATCGCGGGAAATCGTGAGAAATATTTGCAAGAGGGATCGAAACGGCGTGCACGGTGCTGCACGACGACGACGATGAAAAGGACAACGAGGCCACCGAGTAGTAACAGCAGGTTACTCAACCGGTGTGCCAAAACGGAACAATCGTCCCAGATCCATCGGCGCGAACAATGGTGGGAGAGGGGAGAGGGCGACGATTTATCGAAGCTGGCGGATCGTCTGCCGGCGGCTCCTGATGTCAAAACCTGCCGCGGATCGATTTACGCGCACTTTATGCGCTTGGTGCACATAACGAAGCTCCGGCGTGTACGACACTGAATGGAGCGCGAGCTGGCCTGTGATTCAATGCCAGGAGACGACCGCGCGAACTCGACACGCCGGGATTTAAGGAGTACGAAAAGGTTTATGACGCGTGAGGACGATGGTTGATACGTCTTTGGGTATATCAATCCTCCGAGTATCAAGGAGAGTTTCGAAAGTTTGAAATTCTGATTCACTCGGTGCTTAGATTGGACTGAGTTAAGGTAGGTCAATCAATGATCAATGACTGTAGGTTTTACAGAATATATATAAGGTCCACTGAGATTAATTGATAAAAATATTGCACGTGCATTCTGTCAATCGACGAGCGCATTTGCTAAAACGGAGGTGGCTAACTGGCGGCCCTTGCCCCCACTTACTGATCGCTAGCGCTACCCCCTCCACTGCATTCAAATTTCCCTCCCCTCTCAGTCTGTTGATTTCCCTGCCAAGTAAGTGGAGAGAAAGGACAGTTAACTGGCTCTGCATTAAAATATAATACAAATTAATAAATATTAGGAAATATTGATGTGAAATTAGTAATGATTATTTATTATTATAAAATAGCTTCATTTCGATGATCAGATCATTATTTCCTCTCTCTCTTTTTTGTTTAGAACGTGTGGTAAATTTTGAATTTAATTTAATTTTTAATCGAATGTAAGAAACGATGTAATTATGTAATTACAAATTAAATACAACAGAGACATACAAGTTTTCCAATTGCAAGACTACATCCTACTACATCCACGAACAATAATTTCACGCGAAATTTCTTCAACGACCAGCGATAAAACTCCCGAGATACCCGCCGACAATGAGCGGCGACGCTTTTGTAAGTCGCGACAAAAGTATCGGTGGCTCCATATATCAGACAGATTCGTCACGAGCCATTTACGCGTCACGCGAGAATGGCTGAACGCGAGAGCGTTCGTAAGTATAAGCAAATCCATCGGTGTGTCGCGTCTCTCGCCGCTTTCTGGCGAATGCAGAACGAAGAGGAACACAGTTGAAAAGTCCGACTAGGCAAAGAAAGAGAGCTTTCTTTAATTGCTTCGCTGTTACGCAGCGACAAACACACTGGGAGAGAGGGGTGGCTGGTTGGCTGCCATTATTTGGTATTCAGAAGATACGTCGCGGTGATGATTTAAAACGGGCGCGCGCGCGACATTAACGTTGTAAAAAGCCCCGAGGAGGGGGGCGAAAACCTCGAAAACCGCGGCGCGTTAAGTAACACGGATTTCCGTGACAACGACCGAGCTAACGAACGAAGTTAAAAGCCAGCCGTGAAGTGTCACGCGGCTCGTACTTTGGAGTTGTTCCGTTCTGTTGAACGAATGCACGGGCAACGTAGTTAGCGAGTTGAGGCGCGGAAAAATAATGCGATACTCGTCATTTGAATAATAGAAATGCCAGAAGTTGATCGAAATTGTCACTCGAAATTTGATAATTACGGAACGAAGCTAAAACGCCAACCGAGTGTCAAGTGTTACGTTTTGAAATTGTTTCACTGAATGAGTAAGTGCGGTGACCTACAGTGAAGTTGAGAGTGCAAGAATAATAGGATGTTTATTACTCAACAATAAAAATATCAGAAACTGATCGAAATTGTCGTGAAAAAGGTTAATTTTGAGAATTAAGGAACGGAGCCAAGAGTTAATTCACGCGGTTCGTACTTTGAAACTGTTTTATTGAATAATAATCTATAGTAATATCGAGAGCGCAAGATTAATGTAACATTTAATATTTAAAAATACCAGAAATTGATCGGAATTTCCGTAGAATTAATGAATTAAGCTGAGAGGTAACCATGAAGCGTCACGTGGTTCACATTTTAAACCTGTTCCACTGCATTGGTACAGTAGATTATACCGATATTGAGAGTACAATAGCGTCCATTGTGGTTGGCTGATTGAACGCGAATTCTTTCGAATTTTCACGTTGAACAAAGTGCAAAGTCATACGTGAGACTAATTAATTAATTATTCAACACTGGAAACACTATCAGAAGGATCAAGACCACCAGTTCGTAATTTTCTATTTTCCGCAAACTAATGCCATTGAACGGAGACAACAGTGATTGCGACAGTAATAGCGAATGCCGAGCATGAGATATAGGCTAAATAAGCCGAGATATTCATGAGAACTATGTACGTGCCGGACGTGACGCTCTGTGTCACCGACACCTGACCATTTTGGTACGATTTGTCATATTCCTTCCGAGACAGATGCGCATCCGCGATGAAACCTGGTTGCGCCTCTCAAATGGCGCGTCTGAAATTTTCATCCTCGTTACGTTCGTTACGTTCTGAAATTTTCAGACTCGTTACGTTCATCCGTAATAAAATCGGGTCGAAGAACATATTTCTATTCTAGCTTGCATCGTTTCAAACTTCTGTCGGGTCGAGCTATTTTATTTAAAACGTTCGTACATTTAACGCGTTTATAAATGTATGAAATGATCGATCGAAAATTAACGAGCGCGTATTTCAGAACGAGACTTGAAACCAACGAAACGCAATGAAATGTATCTTTCGAGCAACGATTTCACTCGTCGCTAAGTTTTAACGACGCGTGGACAGAGAAAGGGACAAAGAAACGAAAATCTCGGCGGCGAGGAGGACCACCGTCGCATAATTGGCATAGACCGAGTGTTTCTCTTCAATTTATCGCGCCGTCTCGTCGGCTAATCGGCACGTTTAATCAAAGTGACTTTTCAGGCACGTAGTCACGTAGACAAACAAACCCTTATTTCTCTAGTGGTAATTCGATGAGAACGAAAAAGAGAGGACCGAACGAGCCGCGTCGCCGCGGATGATACTTGCAGCTACTCGAGAGTCTCATCGCCAACCACTGACAACCCGATCGATTTTATGGGTGTTTTCCTTTTTCTTTTTTTTGTCATTTTCAACGTTTCAAACGTTGCACGAAATTACTATGTAACTAAATGCAATGATATTCTATCGCAAATGTATGAGTTTGTCATTAGCCGATTTACAGTGGTTACAAAAATACACGCTTCCAGTTGTCGATTTTGAGCGATATTTCATCGACGTTGAAGCAATGAAGTTTCATTAATTCTTGGCATTATCATTGCTAAGAATTTCGGAACTTGTATTATAAAGAGAAAATTGGTAGTCGTACGAATACTAAATAATAATAACAAAGCCCTGAGATTGATGAATGTAATAATTCGACTTTGAAAGCGTGTTTCTTACATCGAAATACGAGGTGCTTTCATGTTCAATCTTCATCCACGTATTCCTCGGATCCAAGCGATATATCGTCAATCAATTGACGCAGTCTGTAGAACACAAATTATCACGTCAGAGAAAGATCGACGTGAAAATGTTTGATACTCTCATACGCAAAATCACATTTAGCGAATATCAAGCGAATGGCAATGCATAATATTGCGTTTAAATGTTTCAAAACGTTTCAAAAAAAAAAAAAAAAAAAAAAAAGAAAAAAAGAGGAAATTAAAATTATAGCAATACACGAACAAACCGACACGTTATACATATTAATGGTAGATTCCCCGATATTTCGCAATCATGTATAATATTTTAATTCCACCGGGATAAAACATCCTCTCTTATTTCCTTGCAAATATTTCCGCGCGGCAAACAAACGAAATTCGAAACAGCCCTGAGCGCGGAGGAGAGTGCATTTGCATAAAAACCCTGTCAATCCCGCGCACACAGCCGGAAACAAATATTTCACTGAACGGAATACGCATCCGATCGAACAATACCGATCGTTTATCCGAGCATTTATCCTCACGGCTACTAAATTATTCAATTCTGACGTTAAACCAGAGAGCAGCGTCCCCCTTCCCCCCAACCCGACCCCTCCACTGCCCGGAGGGGGAGAGGGGAGACGCGGCTCTCTCCTCCGCGTCGAGGAAAAATTTCGATCGCTGGCTCGAACGAATTGCAAGCTGTTTCGAAAAATAAACTCGCGCGCTTTTGATCGATGCCGCGCAAGGCCGCGATTATTTACGACGCCGCGTCGAAAAATGGGCTCGATGTGTTCGTGAACATCAGTCACGGCGTGCCCCCCTCCCCCCGGCAAGATTTACACGGATTTGTCCGGCGCTTCTCGCACGGAAGAATCGCGTTATATCGCTGGATCTCCGGTGACGTTTCGCGATCGTTCGTCGCTGGAAACGACTTCCCCGCGTTTCGAATTTATTCGCGGCACGACTCGTTCGTTTCTACCGGGAGGAATTCAACGATTCCGTCGTCGATTCGAAAGTGCGAGAATCGGAGAAATCAATAGACGTGATTGTTGACGAACCTAAGTCAATTAAGCAGGGGTTTGGAACGACGAAATTGGATTTTTGCAAATGTTTCTGATTATTCTCACCATCCGATATCCAAGCGAGAATGTATTTTGAGTGCAATGTACAGGGTCAGAGAAAATAAGAAACTTAATGCGTAATTTTAATATAAAAATCTTTTCATCTTAAAGCGCGCAAATAAAATTGCTCCGTTGTTTGATTAGTTTTATTATTGAAATAAAACTAAAATATTTTAAATATTTCATTGTTGATTTTTAAGAAGAAAAATATATCGTGTAGCCTTATATGCCCTCTTTGAGACGAGTCAAATAGGTATTATATAGAAGAAATACAGATTGAATGATCGCTGAAGGAAAATTTACTCGTAAGCTCCGCCGTTCGCAATATTCATGCATACAACTTTTAATCAAGAAAATGGCAATATCTTACTCCTACGAGTATATGAATACATGAATGAACGAGTGGAGAACGAATGGAATTAAAGACCGTAAACTCTTTTTTCTTTCAGTTCTCGTTTAATTTAAAAGCTCTTTTCCATGCAAACGCGTTGAAACATCATACGCAAGGTAAGATTCAGTAAAAGTGCTTTTAATAGGATCTCTTTCGAAAGGAAAAACCTTAGAACCGCGAGCATGTATTTATGCTACGTTTAAAAACACGAAACGATGCCTAGAACGCTTTGGAACGACCGAGAACAACCCGCGTAATTGCACGCGATATCACCTTTTGAGTTACGATCGTTCCGCTCAAATATTTTCACCCGGATCCCGCGATTTTTTTCAGTCGAACTTAACTTCAGTCTCACAGAATGGAACTGTCTAAAATTAACAAAATTCCACGCTTACCATCGGTGAATTTAATACGATCAATTTCTCCATGCAATGTGAAAAGAATTTCGGCCGTAATGAAATTAACAAATTTCGCGAAACGCGTTTAATTTATCCCTTTACACCTCCTCTTCATTATCAGTTTCTACAAAAACCGTCAACACGCTTTCCGTTCGTTTCGCACGGCGTCGAAGCTCTCCGCTCGATCACGCGCGCTCTTAAATATCGCCGCGACCAATTCCCAATAACGATCGATCGAACGTTTTTCAGACGTGAAATTCCGCGCGTCGCGCCTCGGGAATTTTCATTCGGATTTTCGAAAGGTGCCTGGTACCTCCGGTTACAACTGGAAACGTGGACGCGGGTGACGCGGTCCGTTCAGGGGGCAGAGGGGCGAGGAGCGGGGGAAAAAAAGAAAGAAATTACGGAGACGGAATAAATTCTCGATCCGATACGCTTCCATGTCTTGGAGGAACAGCTGTCTTATTTAATTAAACCGACGACTGCTAGCTTCACCTGTTCGCTCGCGAATCGCGGAGACGATATTATGAATTAAATTCTGGGCCAGGCTATACGGCCTGGCTGAATTTCTGGCTCGTTTCATCAGCTAATTGAATAATATTTTTGGCTCTCTGCCTTTTCCCGACGACCCCCTTCTACGCCGCCCTTCCACATTGACGTACGCGTCGAAACAAACGCCCACCGGGCATTTAGCTTCACTGGTTTCCTAAATGCGAACCGAGACGAATATTATTATAACAATTAGCCAGCGGATTTCGATGCACTTCGAAATTTTGACGAGGATAAATAAGTAGAGGAATAGAATCGAAATAGAAATTTTTGTTTTATGTATTATAATATTTTACGTATTGTATTTTATTATTAACATGATTATTACTAGGTTGATCAAAAAGTAACTTTCTCTGTGCAAATAAAAAGGGAATTTTTCAATAACGAATTTTAGCCTACAGATTTTTATGCACTTTGAAACTTTTATCAATATCTAAGGAACGAAATGAAACCTAAATAGAAATTTGCTTTGTCTGCCGTGTATTATTATATTTAGTAGATACATTATTTTTTAACACATTGTTTTTCATTATGTTTCATAAATATAATAGTAATATTTTATATTGTTATTATCATATTTAGTGGCTAAATTTTGTTTTTACATTATATTTCAATGACGATTCCATTATTAGTAACAATTACAAAAATAAGTATAGTAGTATCATAGTATAAGAATCATATCATATTATTAATAGTAACATAGACAAATTCCAGATACACGTAGTTTTCGAATATTTGGTTCTTCAATATTATTTTACAATCCGGCGCATGCCCCACGCTGTAAAAAATAAAGTGCAGCAGAAAGGGAAATATTTGAAAAGACACAATGTAACAAAGAAGTGAGGAGAACAGCGGGATTAGTCAGATTTTCGCTTTGACGTCGATAAAGCGTGCCGCTGCGTTTTGTTCTGGATTATGTAAAACCAATACGCGGGATTTTGTGCTCAACGCGATCGAGGGATTTCTGCAATATCTTTGTCTGTTGCTTTTTTAAAACACCGATCGACGCTACAATTTTCTTTGTTTGCATCTGTTAACCATCCGCAAATGGTCCCAATTTTTTTTTTCAAAGCTTCTCAAAGTTGAACGTATCGTTCACGTTTCCTAAATAAAATTAATGTCTTTGTCGTACGAAAATGTTGCAAAGAGATTCGCGCCTAAGAGTAATTAGAAATACTAATTTATACCTGAGACTTTCAAAGAACGATAACAATATACAATACTCGATAAATATATCGTTTTCAATTTCTGTTTATAAAATTCAATCTTTCGAATTTGGAAATTTTATCTTTCAAATTTGAATTAATTAAACTTTTTTAACCTCGTTATTTCTTTCGAAAGAAATTTCAAGACACGTATACTGTGTTATACTCGACTAATACTTTATAATAAATATATAATATAACACGCTTTAAAATAGACCAATACATAACGTCTAAACTAGATGAAACAAATTTCTATTTAAATTCCATTTCTTTACCATAATATAACAAAGACTGCAACAGTTTAGCAGATTATTATCTCCGTTACAAACTTTCCTTCGTCCCTTACCGCATAATTTAACACACCATCGAACCGCTTGCTCGCTATCGAAAAAACGTCGCTATGGGTCGTTCCTCGTCCGACCATGTTCGATACACAGAGCCTGAACGGCAGTTAACCCAAGATTTCGGTAAATTTGTACGATCGACACGGCGGTGAATTTTCTTATCGGATATTTCTACTCGGCGAGCTGGCTGGGGAACAGGCGGTAATACAATGCAGATTACGGTGCACTTTCAGCCTAACACCGGCGACCGGGGCGGGGCAAGAATCTTGGCGCGGATCCCATTGAAATTATTTTCCAGGGGAGTTAACGGGTCGCGACGCCACCGGAATCTGATGCACCGTGCCGTGTACTCGGCCGCTGATAATGAAACAATTTTCCACCGGCCGTAAAAACCGACGCGGTAGACTGCGTCCCGGTTTTCCAAGCAACTGCGAGCCGTGCTCGAACCGTACGGTCCTTTATCCCAGTTAATAAGCGAGTTAAATAGGCCGACTTGAGCCAGTCGCTCGTTCGCCAGCTTCTAACGTCGATCGAGTGAGGATCAGTTAGATCATTAACATTATTATTTGATGTACAACGACGTCTGCGTTTCCTAAGCTAAAGTCGACAATGACGTCTCTGAGAGATTAGACAGAGTCTACAGGTATACGGGGTGAATAGGAAAAACTGCACGACTCGTACCCCAGTACGATTCGTCTCACTAAAAGGCCCAGAAACAACTGTTCCGACTAAGAAATGAAGACGACATTTTGCCATAAAATTTTATTACGCGATTGCTCGGTACCAGACAATGCCACTCCTACTCGAAGTCTACGCCACGCCCCCTCGGGAATCACGTGACCCAAATCAACCAATCGCTAATTTTCGTTGCATCAGCGTTGCACCTGAAGAAGCCCGATTTTCTGGGTTACCCCCGTTTCAGTGATAAAAAGGTAGATAGTACTCCACTCGCCGAAACGTGAAAGAAAGTTCTGACAAACATGGATTGAAAAAGTTAATAGCTTCAAAGTTATAAATTTTTTGTTTCAAATAAACTGATAAAGTTATCGATTTTTTGTCTCGGTTGAATTTCTTCGCTTCGAGAGCTATCGTACCATGTGTAAGTGATTTATCTTATAATTTCTTCTTTTTCTGACATATACGTGTCCTCCTTCCATTTCTACATGCATGTTCTTTCAAATATTCCCGGATGTGTTTCAAATTTTTCACAAGCATTTCTCAAGCATTAGAATAATCATTCGCTCACTTTTTTATTACTCGCGAACTCTCATCCCCGTGATTTAAATCGAAGATCACACAACCACGACGATCGTAGAAGTTCAAAGGGAAGCTTGCGAAATATAGTTCAATACACGGAAGAACACGGTGCAATTTTATTTCGAATAATCTTACTCGGACCCACTTCTGGTCGATCAGTCACCACTCTCCATGCGTTATCCGCAACTTATCCGAACAATTTCTTCCGTGAATTTTATGAATCCCCTCGCGATGCTCTCTCAACTTCCTTCAGAAAGTGGTTATCGAGAAGCGGAGACTCTTAAGAGAATCCACGGGGGGGGGGGGGGGGGGCTGGCCAGCCTTTCTCTATCCGGTGATTTCGATATCTCCACGGAAACCGCTAGGAGCATTAACTTGTACTTGTTAAGCGGAAGAACGAGGCGAAAGAAGAGATTTCCAGAGCAGGAGAGAAAGACTAGAACGAAGAGAGAGAGAGAATTCGTGTTGAATTGGATCGAAGATAAAGAAGAGTGGAGATCACAAATTGAACAAAGCCCCGTGGGCATGGTATGACGAACTGTGATGAAGGCTCGACTAAAAGTCCTTCTGTCTCGAATATGGGAGAAGTGTTAGCAATTTAGAACCAATTTTTTTCTTTTAATTCTTCTTAGAATTTTCTCATCTCTTAGAAATGTATTCTCTCGAGTGAAACCTTCCGCTGTACAATTTCATCAGTCGAATTTCCCGCGTCTCGTGCGCTCGTTAGAGGTTATGTCTGAAATAGCACACAAATCGACATGTCCATTTATAGTTTGTCAAACGTAGTTTCATTTTCACACACACTCCACAAATGAAAATTTTCCTGCAACCGAGGTTATTCTTATCAACTCTGAATAAATGAACGTTCTTCCAAAATAACGTATCTTCGAGTAACTTTAGCGATTATTATTATTTTAGCAACGATTGTTAACGTTCTGTGTTGACGGAAATGATTCTTTCAAATCAACGTGCACTTGGAAGAAACAGAAATTTCTAAATAATTTATATATTTTGAGAAAATCAGTCTGATTGAATGATCAAGCTTCTTCTTGGTATTCTTCACGTATCCCTTGATGCAATCAATGAGTTGAACTACTTCTCCGGAATTTTACTTCAAAAATGTTCTTTATAGTGTTCTGATCTCAAATCACGCAAAATATCTCATCCAATAGAGGTACAAACGTAGTCCTCTTAAAAAATTCTCGAACTTCAAACTTGCGACTTGGATATAATTATCAAACACCAACAGAATGGAACTTAAATTCCAAAGACACGTGGAACAAATTTCGAAAAATTCTGCTCTTCGTTATTCTCAAATAATTGCTCTCGTTACCTTCACTCGCGACAATATCGAGTTCCATCGAACAATCAACGGAGAATTTTTCTTTTCGACGAGACGTGTTCCTCTTTGCTGCAGACGTCTGCCGCGAAACTAACGCGACGGGAGCAGAGTCACTCTGTCCACGAAATACCAGAAAGAAGGAGAGGCAAAGGCAGAGGGAGAAAAGAGGTTCGAGATAAAAACGAAAAACAGAATCCTTGAGAGAAGGTTTCTCCACTCGACTCTATTAAATTAATAGCATTAATCCTTTGCGCTGGAAAAATCGAGCAGGTTGTAGCGTTTGTTCTCTCTCTCTCTCTCTTTCTCTCTGGGTTGGCAGCGCGACTCGTTCCAGCATTGTTTGCGCACACGTTCCTACCCGCCTTATCTGTATGTTGATTGCGTAAATTAATTTCCCCGGTAAAACGGCCGGGGCGAAATAAGGGGTTACGAAACGAGGTAATTTCTGGATGACGGGCCACCCGCCGGTGAAGCAGCGGCACTCGCTCGACGATTGAGCATTTCCAGATTTTCCACGTTGCGATTTTGTGACGACTAACGATATTAACTCGAATTAACCCCCTCTAAGGGGACGTGGTGCTTAAATCCAGCTCGAAATCCCCCTTTTTGTAATTGCTGACAGTTATAACGAACAGTAGGCAATTATAATAATAACTAATAATAGTTCGATGTTGTATGACACAATGTAATGGTGCAATGTTTGAACAAACGGAAGCTGCAATAACTAACAGAAAGCGAAAATTAATTACTGCGATAAAAAGAGCAAAAGAATTATAGATGATGAAATTTTTGAGGACAGAAACTGCTTCAAACTGATCAACAAAATTTTGTTTTTGACATTTTGTTTTGAAATGATTATTTTCAGTGCTGGATCGTTTTATTTAAAGGGATGTTGTTAAATAAATTGCCGACAAACGTTGCGGAGGAGCGAAGAATTAAACTAATCTTGCGACTGATTATGAGACGTACCCTGCTGCTTTATCGCGGCGTATTATCAATGGCGGAAGATCGAGGATTTGAGGGAGACCGATAGTTCGAGAGTTGGAAGTTTTAATTAAAATGAATGAAATTAACCTGATACTCCTGAAAAAAAGTAATTTCTAATTTCTAAGGATACTTAAAGGACGAAAGATTTGAAAGATCTTGGAGGGTGATTAATCGTTCGAGAGTGGAAGTTCTAATTAAAATTATAGGGGAGACATCGCTGTTTAATTAATTGTTTTCAAGACGGAATTAAAGCTCCAAGATTATGAATCTTTTAGATTTCTTTTGTCTGTGAAAATAATATTTCGATAGAAATTAAATGATTTATTGTTGCTAACAATTTAAATATAATCAAGTGTGTCAATGAAATATTGAAAATATTCTGATTTTATATCAACCACCATTTGTGAATAATAACAGCAATTCCAATCTTGTTTCGAATTTTAAAATTAAAAAATTCTCGTTACTTTATCTTTCTCTCCTTTCACTTCTTTCTACCATGCACCTTTTCATTCAATTCATCTAAAGATTGCCAAAGAGCAAGGAAAATCAATCCCTAAATCAAAAGTAGCTGTTCCTAAATGAATAAACTAATTTCTGATTTTAAACACAGAAAGGGTCGTGCCTAAACATTTCTGAGAATCTGAAAACACGCGAATCAGACAGTTCGAGAGATTGTCTGCAACAGAAGCACAACGGCGATGCACGTGCAGCGTTCAAAAAACTTTCCTACCCCTTCGTACCGTTCGTTGCAGTTCCGTTGGAAATTGTTGGAAAAATTACCGGTTGGCTGCGAGTTCTTTATCGAATTAACGCGAACGAAACGCGAGAACTTTCTAATTGTAATCCCCCCCGCTTGCGCTTTCCAGAGGCAATGGGAAACGCGTTTGGCCAGGCTTACATTTCGCCCGGGGAACGGCGAATTGAAGCTGGCACCGCCAGCTTTGCCCGCCTTTGCGCGAAATATTGAAATATCCCGGGCCAGCGTTGCAAAACTGTTGCGTACGCCGGATGTGCCGAGTGCACACGGCTGAAATATTGAAGCGGCTCATCCTCCTGAACCGCGCTTTCGCGAAGACAAGCCATCGTTGTCCAACGAATGTCCCCCGACCGCGCGTATCGCAACATTTTTTGCACGATGAAATTTAAACGCGTTCGTACGGAGATGAACAAAGCTGTCGCGTGACGTTACGGCGAAACGGAAGAATACAGATATTACAAATTCTCGGAGCTTTGCGCTTCTCGCGCTTAAATTTTCCTCGCGAACAAATATCGGAGCTGATTTGGTTAAATCAGTGATTCGAGTCAACGCATCGAGAGCCACTGTTTTCATTTAATCTAGATTAATCTTAAACTGATTTAGTTTAAAATCAACTATGCTAATTTCGACCAATTCAGATTGACTTTCGTCAATCTGAAATTTCTCCAGTCAATCTATATGATCGAATTTGAGATTTCTGAGATTTGACAATTCAGGATCCTGGAATTTGGTATTTTAATATCTAGTAAATACTTGTGTAGAAATATCTTAATTTCTACATGAATGCTAAAAAATTTTCTGTGTAAATACTAAATTAGTATTATACTAAATTTTATTTCTCAAAAGTTTGACACAGTGACAAACCTAACCTAAACCTTTGTCGCTGTTTCTCTCCGTTTGCGAAATTCGGAGACATCGACGTATGTATAACAATTGTGACAAGCCGTTGGGTTAATAAACGCTCGGACCTCAATAGGTTAAACTTGAAACCATCGAAATCCCGAAGCCCGAGTGAGTTCCGAGTCAAATATTACCATACTACAATCTCCTAGATTCCATCTCTCAAGGAACAACTTTAATTCATCTCCCGACAATTCACCTCTCTTCGTTTAATTCGTCCCTCGTCCCCCGGCGTTCGAGAGGCCAATCCAAAACCAAAGTCTTCGCCGATGGCAAACACGGGCAACAGGGAAGTCGGTCATCGCGATGGCCAAAGTTTTCGTGAAAATCCACGATGGCGGATGCCGTCGTATCGTACGTCTCGTTTGCTTAAGAAGTTGTCGGCTGTTGGCAACCGTTCGCTGGATATATCGTTCTCGCGAGGAAGAGTTGCCCGATATCGACCGCTTTGAATTTTTTCTTCTCTTTACTGTAATTTAGCTCGGTCTCGACAAAAAATTGTAAAATTTTGTGTACTCACAAATATTTTATCATTGAAAGTGATTTTAGCGGGGGTAACTCAGAAAATCGGGCCTCTTTAGGTGCAACGCTGATGCAACGAAAATTAGCGATTGGTTGATTTAGGTCACGTGATTCGCGAGGGGGCGTGGAATGGACCTCGAGTAGGAGTGGCGTTGTCTGGTGTTACTGAGCGATCGCACCTGTAATTTGTTTTGTATCGATTCAAAAGTCGTGCAATTTTTTATTTACATTTATCATGAGGCTCTCGATTTTAGCGTCTTGGCCAAGGTTTGAGATAAATTTATACGTAAAACTCAACCGATACTAGATTCTTTTTAATTAACTTAATATTATCAAATTCCATTTCCCAACCTTATTAAAATCAAAATTCCACGGATTCGTTTAACAATTTCCGTCATTTTCATCGTATCTTTCACTCGCATTTTATAATTCCAAGATTATAACAAATCTCAAATCACTGTCTTCTCCTTAAATCGGTCTACGGAGGAAATAAAAAATTGTTCTTCTCCCGCGATATTTCATTCGGTAGTACTGAGAAATATCTTTGGTCAGTCGCTCGTCCCTATGCATGCCAATGTCTTAATCCCGAATACACGCGGGCATATAAATAGGAAATTTCGCGTCGGGGAGGCGTCGAAAAATTTTTCTTCAGCCCGGGCGTGTTATCGCGAACACGTCCGGGGGGAAACGCAGTTACACGCGGCCCCCTCTACTTCCGCTAGGCGCTCTATTCCAGACTTCACCAAGAATCCCGGCTGCCTAGACTTTGTGCGAGAGTCCTTGGTCGTGCGTCAACCTGCTCCTCTGAACCGTGTCGAGAGAATATAAATAGCGAGTTTAGCGTTTGAAAACGTTTTCCGCGGGAAACACCGTTAGCATAATGCCTCGGAGCACCGGCACGTAACGCGAACCGCGCCGGAAGGCACGTTTCCACGTCGCGGACCTACCCTTTCTTCCTCTTTTTTTTTCTTCTTTTCCTACTTTTTTCGGTCGTCAGAAATCTCGATCGAGAGAGACACGTCGAGCGAGATAGCGGGCGCGGTCTGTTTAATTTTTTCCCCCGGGATAAAGTGGATCATTTGATCGAGGGATACGAGTCTTTCCTGGGAGACGATAGTCTTTTTTTTTGAGAAGACCATGCAGAGTGTTTCCTCTAAATCTTAGGAATTGTCAAGGGCTTGGATAGAGTTCAGATAATTCAGTGCGATCAATCTTATCGCCACCTTTCGAATGGCTGCGTTTTAAACGAAATAGTACAATTAAGAAGCGGATGTTTATGCAATTTCGCATCTTTACGATTTGATGATTTACATACTTCATTTGATAATGGAGATTTGTTTCATTTTTATAGCGAATATTGTAGATATTTAGTAGATACATTCAGTTTATAATTTTATAGTTTTTAATTGTTGATGAATACACAAACATCCGCAATCTGGTCATAATTCTCAGACTATTACTCACTCACGCAAGAAGACCTCTAGACAGCGAAGCAAAGTGGATCTTACCTGAAAGCAGAGAGAAAATAGTTGTTAGATACATACAGATTTTCGTCGATCCTTTTACTGTCTTAGATCTTTGATGTTATCGATTCAAATGCTCGAAAATAAATGCAACGTGGACACATTTTACGAATACAACTCGTAAAACACTTTGAAATTTCATTAAAACTATAATGAGACGCGATTATCGTTCGAAACGAATCAGAGAGTAGCGAAAGCAATTTTTATGCAAATCCTCAGATTTCAGCAGCGTGATCACGACAGTCGTGTCTGGCGACACCAATGAAACTTCGAAACATTTCGCGCAACACGAATGAACCATTAAAATGTTGCTTTAAAAAATTACTCGAAAATTTCTGCGATATTCTGTGGATGGGTTAAAAGACGCTTTGTCGATTTACCCCGTTTTACTTTTATTAGTTATCGGGTTAAATCGTAGTTCATATTCGGAAGATGAAACAGAGCAAACGACGAGTGGAAGAACATTGCGGAAATCGCAAAGGGAAGCTGCAAGAGAGCAGTTGGAACGCGAAAGGTCTAGAATCCAACGACCTGCGTTCTCGATCGCGAGCTACTCGATCCCATCCCCAGTCGCTGTACACACGTCGGAACAATGGCTGCCCCTTTTATCGCGCAATTCCACCAGGGCAGAAATGTCATTTCTTTCTTCAACGCGGGGGCCGGCTGCGCATTGTGGCCGCCGTGAATCGGTAACAAAAGCCGTTGTCAAAGTGCCGTTCGGCATGCGAACAAGAAATTATTACGTCGCGATGGAGCGGCGCTCGTTCGTGAAAGCAAGAAATAACGAGCTGCACACTCTAATTACTGCCGCATCGATAGAGAGCGAGAAAGAGAGAAAGAGAGCTGGGTGACGGAGGGAAAGATAGAAGAAACTTTCTTTCGTTTAATTCTTCGACGGTGGCGCGAGCGAGCGAGCGAGCGTTCGGCTTGAAACCGGCCGAGTATTTCCACTCTGTAATAAGGTCGACGGATATTTCGTTGACAATAAGCTGGCGAGCAATAAATGGCGAGATAGCGATGAATTGAATACGTTTTCGGGGTAAAGAGTCAAGAGGAATCGCGCAGGCCGTGGACTAAATCAAAGAACTGGGGCAAACTGCGGCCGCTCGATGGCAGAAAAAGGGAAAGGGAGAGAAAGAGAGGGAGAGAGAGAGAGAGAGAAAGGAAAAGAAGGATCTTTCGATTAGTCGATTCAATTAGACACTGTATTTGTCGCCAACTTGCTGCTTCCATCATCCCCCCTCCCCCCCCCTCTCTTTTGTTATTTGTGAAATATTCTGATTGTGGACCGGGAGAACGATACGTGCGTCCTGAATATCGATATTCGAGTGGAACGAGTTATTTGCCGAGCTAATCCAGCTGAATTAATTTATTGCAATTTGACGAAGAATTACGTGCAACGAAGGAATTTTCGTTGTGTGCAAGAGGATTCGTTTTATTTCGTTTCTTTATTGTTTTTTGATAAATACGTGATAAATCGTGCCTCGTGAAACGTGATACTTGAGTGTTTGAGCGAATTATTTCACGAGACACGAGAACAGTGCTGTTTCTTCAATATCGTTCATAACATTCGTGGCTCGTGCTGTTCTTTAATATTATTCATTTATAACATTTGTTCATTTATAATATTTGAAGAAAAAACGAGAAAGCAGAAACTGTACTGTCTGAACATTCCATTCCCATGACGTTAAGTGGATTCACAGTCATAAAATTGAGAAAACGATTGGACGTTTGGTCGATTTATACTGAAAGGATTAAGATGAGAAGGATGCATGGAAGGATTTTGAGGGTTGAGAAAGAGAAATTTGCGTTTCGTCTCGGAGTCACTGCCTAAGACTCACATTCCAGTGGAGGCTGATTGGGCAGCGACTCCTTAAAACCCCAGACGCTTGTTGTTGTTATAACTATATACTCGCTAAGGCTGGCCCGATCACCCATCCTAGAGGGGTTCCGCACACTGCTCTGCTTAACATCGAAGATCGGTAGAACCTCGACGCTAGGCGCACAGACACTTGCGGCTTGTGCTAGTCAGTGTTCGAAACTCGTAGTAATCCTAGGCCTTATATGTGTAAATCGTATCATATTCGGATCGAAAATTTCGAGTAGCGCTGCCAATAATAAGACAGACATTAGACCACAAGAAATTACGTCGAAACGTAATAATTCCAAGGATCAAGTTACACCATTGTCGTTGCAATTTAAATCGCAGGATTTATCCTCCTTTCGAGTCAGCCGAGTACAAGATCGATTACGAATGCCACGAGGCGTCAGGATGTTAACACGCGTCATAAATTACTACGAATTCCAGCCGGATTACCTTAAACTGTACCGATAACCGGCAAACGAAAGGAAGGATGTACGCGGCCCGGTGGAAAAATGGAGTACTAAAGCAGAATAATGGCGCGTCCGTGAAATATTGCAAAGGCGGTTTAATGTATCATCTTCGCGGTATAAGCGGGGCCCTGAGGCTCAACGCCGTGGCAATCGTAAATTCTATTTTCATTATATATCGCTGGTTTACCGCGTCAGAAATCCTCGAACTTTGATTTTATTCGTCCAACTCTGGTTCTACGATTTTTGTAAAATCCGAGCAAACGTGGATCGCTAAAAAAAAGGTCGATGGTACATAAAATTAATATCGAAGAAAAAACATACGTAAAACAGACGCAAAAGAATTTCTCGGAATTTCTAGAAACTGCAAGATCCTTAGAAGGAATAAAGATGCTACCTGAAGACTCGATAAATGTCAATTCAATTCTACGCGAGCTATCTTCTTAACGTCACGCGTGAATAATTTTGACGCGCGAGCACTCGCGTTAAATAAAATTACGCCAATATGGGAAACGTAAATCTACGATGAAATATCGGTAAACGTATCGGCGACTGCAAATGTAACCGGGCGCGCTAGCTATTGGCAGACTTGTCAATGTCCAACAAATTTATACCAGCGAGCAACTAACGACGTAACGCGAACGAACTCGTAAATTAACGAACGCGATCGTGTATGTAGCTTCTTGAAATTCACGGGGCTCTGCTACCGGCAAATTAATTCGTTCCGATTATTTTGTCGCGATTAATTCGAGTGACTATCGAGAATGGCAATAAATTGGATCGGTTCTTGGAATTACTGACGGAACGTCGCACATCCGTGTGATAATTAACGCAACGAGTATTGTTGGTATTGCAGGTTTTTCTCTCGTCAGTATTCTCAGCGAAGGGAGGTTTCCAAAATTTTTGTACGCGCACGATCGAGCGAATTAGATGTCGATTAAACGGTAACGAGCACAACGAAATTTAAGAAGAGAAAACAGTGAAACTAAGTTGTTGCGATATTTTTCCTTCGAGTAAAATTTTAATCTACAAAATCTATATATGTGTACTTGTATATTTAATTCAAATAATTGTCTCATGCTTCGACGTACTCTCTTCCAACGATCGATCGACTTCGTTGTTCCGAATTTGCAACAATTATCAATGACAGAATTAAAGAATTCGTAAGAACGGAACAGTTTCTTCGTTCCTGAAGTAATTTTATGCATTGAAACGTACCCTCTGGCTGGACCAGTGAATGCAGAATGATCGCTGACCTTCTTCAGGTGCTAAATTTATAATTCCAGAAACTTTCGTGGCACTTTACCAAATTTAAGCTCCGTACAAGAGAATCACCTGAATATTCTGATCATTCGCGAGGGTTGATAACGAGATTCTAACGAACTTGGAAGGTTTATTGCGTCGCACCTTGGCATATTTAAATCTCGCTGAAACCGAATGGAAAAATCGCAATGCAGTTTAACAATAAGCAAGACGAAATTTAAACACTCAGCGGAACTCACATTTTCTACAGATCGATCTCATAAAAATAATTGAAGAAAATTTGTCGAAACGTTATAATGATCTTTTTCAACAGAAGAAAAAACTGCACGACTTGTACCCCAGATTTGTCTCACTGAAAGGCCCAGAAGCAACTAGAAAACGAAGACGACTTTTTTGCCATAAAATTTTATCGATATGCAAAACGAATTACAAGCGCGATCGCTCAATACCAGACAACGCCACTCCTACTCGAGGTCTATCCCACGCCCCTTCGCAAATCACGTGACCCAAATCAACCAATCGCTAATTTTCGTTGCATCAGCGTTGCACCTGAAGAGGCCCGATTTTCTGGGTTACCCCCGCTAAAATCACTTTTAGTGATAAAAAGAAAGATACGAAGAGACTTCGGTTGCCGATGAGTCAAAAATTTCTCGCGAAATTTCGAATCTTGTACGCGTTTTATATATTTTAATTTCATCTTTAAATTCTGCGCAAATGTATAAATAATCGGTAATCTGAAGAAACAAATTCAAGTCTCAGCTGTATAATTTTTCACGCCTCTCGATCTAATAAAAATAACTAAGGAAGGAACATCGCAATGAATTTTTCACGCGAATAAAGGGAAAAGCGTCATGGAAATCCGATTATCGATGAGCCAATAGTTTCTCGCAAAATTTCGAGCTTCGTTCGAAATTTATACACAATTTAACGTCGCCAAATTTTGCACGAATGTATAAAAATCCGCCATCTAAATAACATAAAAATTTCAAGAGGAAATTCGCGCCTCGACTATACAATTTTCCACGCGTGTCAATCTAATAAAAATAAGAGACACTGTCGGAATATCACGATGATTCTTTCGCATGGACAATTCGAGCTTTGTTCGAAATTTCTATACACTTTAACGTCTTTGAATTTTGCACGAATGTGTAAAAATCCGCCATAAACAAGATAGTAAATAAGATTAGAATTTAAAGAGGAAACTCGCGCCTCGGCTGTACAAGTTTCAATTTAATAAAAATAAACAAGGGGGAAGGGATGCTGTTGGAATATCACGATGATTCTTTCGCACGGATAAAGGGAAAAGGGACAGGGAAATCCGGTTATCGATACGCCAATAGTTTCTCGCACGAACGGTCGACAGTCGGCCGCAGATACTCTTTGACTGGAAATAAGGGCATCTCGAAGCACGCATATTGATGCTCGTAAGTACAATGTATCTCGCGCTCTCATCCCTCGCGATATGAATAATGCATAGGCGTGACTCTTACACCGCGTCGAAGTGACGCGAACGAACTTCGAACCCGTCCCGCTCGTCGCCGGGCTTCCGTTTCAGATATTTCAAGCACGGGGCACGCCAGCCCCGATGCATCGCGTTGCAAACGTCAAACGTAACAATAAGGAGCTAAGCGATCGTCCTTCGGTGTCTGAAAGTAATCTCTTAAACGCGGCAGAAAATTTAAAGGGCAATTTAAAGAGAGCCAACGAGACTGCGTCAAGTTTCTAGGAGCTTTTAACTAGACTGAACTTGACTTCTCCTCGATCGCAAGGAACTTTTTGGATCATCGAACTTTGAAGAAAAATATGACGTAAGAGAACGAGTGAATTTCAACGCGGAAATTTCTTTTTTCTTTTTTTTTTTTTTGAGGAAATAAATTTCAAGTGGAATCACTTTCCAAGTAGTTTGCTAACGAGTCCGAGAAAGTTTCGCGCGGTGTCTCGAACGTTGTTAAGCGCGAATATATCGAGTATCGAGCCTCGAGAGCCTCGAGAGCCGATTTTTATCTGCCTTCAGTCGATAGAATCGGTCAGTGTGGCTTTCAAGAATTTCGATTCCCCGCGATTTCACGGGAATTCAATGTTCGCGTCTGTATCCACCGGTGAATGCGAAGAAGCACCTCTTGCAAACTAACGAACTTGAACTCGAAGCTATTCAAACTCTCGAACTCTGCTCAAATTTCGAAATCGAATATTAACGTGCTACGATATCCAACTTCCAAGGGAGCAGCTTTAAGTCATCTCTCGGCGGTTCATCTCCCTTCATCGAACTCACTTCACCCTTCCAAAAATCAACGTTACAACGCCCACGACACAACAATACCGAGATGTAATTCCTTTTGCTGTGCAAAAATTTTTTGTCAAAAAAAAGTAACGAAAAGAACTGGAATTTGCTAATTGAGAAATGGTACTTGAAAGAAAGGAAAAGAAAAGCGGAATGTAGCGACAAAGAAATGTGATTCTCTTGTTTTATCGAAAACTAGCGTTTCGAAACGGCAGGATCGGAATTTATGTTGAAAATTACACCGATCGATGGGGACAAAAGTCGATCGAGAGAATGGTATTTTTAAACGTACTAACTGATCAATGCATCGTGTTACCAGGTCCGCGATAAAATTGTTTTGTGAAAAAAAAAAAAAGGAAAAAAGAAAAATCCGTTTCGAGGGAACGATAGGCCTGGGAATTCGTTTACGTTGAAAATTGCGCTGATCGATATGGGAGAAGGTTGATCGGGAGAATGGCAGTTTTTCGAAATCACTCTTTTCATAATTGAAAGCAATTTCGGTGATGGAACGCAGCTTCAATGAATTGTGAATCTTTTAAATTTGATTCCTCTCGTTTTTCGTTTATTCTTTTTCCACGTTTTCGCTCGGTTTTTGTTGTCAACCGGTTTTGTCCTTTGTCTCTCTCTAAAAAAAAAAGAGGAAAAAAGTAAATAAAAGAGTGAAGCTACATTCATTTGGAGATGCCATGGAAATAGTATTTGCAATGTAAATCGGATAAGAACGGGGAGGGAATGTATGTGAGCAAGACGATTCCAACAACAATTGTGTTATTAAAGTACAAGAGGTAGTTTTATACGTGTGTAATATATATTTGTGCGTGTGAAGAGAGTACAATCAGATTTGTGTAGTGTTAAAGAACACTATAAAACAGCATTTCCATTCTTTAATGTTTATCACGCGAGTGGGAAAACATTCGAAATAAAGATAACAAAATGTGACAAATTGTGCCTTCTTGTTCGTGTTTCGTTTCTGAGAAATTAATACCCCTCCATTGAAAACGTTTTCTTCCTCGTATTATCGCACAGAAATTTTTAAATCGTTCTCTCGTCACGATGAAACATTTTCTCAACTTGCTAATTGGTGTGAGTAGATTAGGACGAGTTACAAACAGCTTAAAGATTTAGAAATGGGTCAGTGAACAAATTCTCGCGCATTTTTAAAGCTCTTCCTATTCTTACCAACCTCAATCTCTTACTTTATGTACGTAATTCATTATGCGCGACGTAATCTAGTTACATTTGCATAATCTAGTCTGATTCGTTTTAACTAGTATAAGTGTAACATTTAAACTAGAATTAAGAACGATATTGCAGACGACACATGATTGTAACACATGTAACATTCGTTCCGTTGTAATATTGTACTAATTTTTCAAATACACTTGACGTGGATATTTCTACTCTTAAAGAAGAATTTCGTTAGTATAATTAGACGTATACAGTATGTATATCATTTAGTTAGTATATTATTACTGTGTATTGTATATTATATTATATATTATTGTTATATTATTATTTTATATGTTAAATATTTTCAGCTACAATATTTTTGTATCACTCGGTTTATTAAAATTTCACACCTTTGATTTTACATGTTCAATATACTTCTGTCTCAAATAAGAATTTCTTCCACAATATATACATTACTATATATTAAAATTTATATCAAATATTGTACATTTGCATTAATACTCTATGTGTATGTATAACATTTCTGTATCACCGAGTTTATTAAAATTTCACACCTTTGATTTCACATGTTTAATATACTTGTGTTTCAAATAAGAATTTCTTCCACAATATATACATTACTATATATTAAAATTTATATCAAATATTGTACATTTGCATTAATACTCTATGTGTATGTATAACATTTCTGTATCACCGAATTTATTAAAATTTCACACCTTTGATTTCACATGTTTAATATACTTGTGTTTCAAATAAGAATTTCTTTCACAATATACACATTACTATATATTAAAATTTATATCAAATATTGTACATTTGCATTAATACTCTATGTGTATGTATAACATTTCTGTATCACCGAATTTATTAAAATTTCACACCTTTGATTTCACATGTTTAATATACTTGTGTTTCAAATAAGAATTTCTTTCACAATATACACATTACTATATATTAAAATTTATATCGAATATTGTACAGTTGCATCTATACTCTATGTGTATGTGTAACATTCCCGTATCACCGAGTTTATTAAAATTTCATATCTTTGATTTCACATGTTCAACATACTCTTCTTCCAAAACAAGAATTTCCTATATATATACATATATATGCATACATTAAAATTTTTGTACATAGCATATCTATATCTACGAGTTTATTAAAATTTTGCACGTAGTACACTCTTATCCTTAAACGAGAGTTTCTCCCGCTAGTACACGTGATCGTATATTAAAATTCTATATTACAATTTACATACATATTTCAGCGCAACTCCTCCGCGCCCTCTCCCCCCTCTCTTTCGTGCACCACGAGAACCGTGTAAAATCGTGTTTTTTCGCAACTTCAAAGGCAAAGGGCCGCGATATTGAAGAGCATAAATTGACGTGTAGATAATAGGGGCAACAGAGACGATCATGAACAGGCGATGTATATAGTGCGCGCTTTTGAAACGACTACTCGACGTTACACGAATGGTAAATAGTTGAAACGTATACTTTTTCCCAGCGTCGGGACTAAATTGCAAAGTGGAGAAGCTGGATAGGATACGGGAGGCGTGTCCAACCTCGGATTCTCCGCGAGGCAGTTTCTTCCCTTTTTTGTTTTTTTTCTCTCCACGTATCCCGTGCCTTGAATTTAATAACACGACAAGTATGACTCTGAGCTTTCTCTCGCTCGTTTTTCACAGCACACTACTCCTTCAAAAATTGCTCATGCCAGCCAGTCAGATTTTGGAAAGTTGTCGGCCAAAAGTAGTATAGTCCTGTCTCATTAGTGTCCCGTGAATTGTACACAACGCTCGTAATCCGAATCTGTGCAGTTCACTTGAGAACACGTAATGTTATTCCTACTGGTAATATCACGGAAATATTTCTGAAATGTTTCGTTTGATGTACAGTTGAAGGGAATGAAAGATGCTGGAAGGAATTGAAGATAGTTGGGAAAGAGAAACGACGCTTTTTGTCTCAGAGTCACTTTTGTCTAGACTCATCCCAGTGGGGGGGGGCTTAATGGCAGTGACTCCGACTCCCCCAGAACACTTGTTATTGTAACTACCCGCTATAGGCTGGCCCAACAACCCAAACACCACCCATCCTAGCGGGGTTCCGCACACTGCTTGCTTAACGTCAGAGATCGGTAGGACCTCGACTCTAGGCGCGCAGCCACTTGCGGCTTGTGCTAGTCAGTGTTCGAAACTCGTAGTCGAGGAATCCTAGGCCGCTACACATTAATTAACAGGACAATGGAACACTGACGCCGTGAAAACTTTCATGTATTGTATAAAATATACTGACACTTTTTGTCCCTTTTTTTTTAGTAATTAGTTTTAGTTTTTTTTTTTGAGTGATTTGATAGAATCGATGTTGCATGAAAATTTGAGGCAAATCTGGTATTTAGAATTGAAGATGCACTGATGTATTTTTGAGTAATTTAATAAAATTGATATTGTGGAAAAGTTTAAGATAAATCTTTAATACTGTATGTTTTGTAAAGATCATAAAAGTGTGAACAAACTTCAATATTCAGTGAGAAATTATATGTCTAAAATAAATATTTTACGAGATATATTAACTTTTCACTACGTTTCTTGCAATAAACATCAGATGGTTTTCAAATTTTGCTACTCTACTCTAATCATAGTAATCTTGTCTCGTTAGTGTTAATGAAGAAGTTTCACAATTCCCTTTGTGGATTCATAAAAATTTTCTACAATATTCCACAAGTGACTGTGGATTGTTACATGGTTAAATGGTATATTTGCTGTTGACTATAGCAGTTTGAACAAGCAATTTGATACAATTTGATACGTGCGTTTCACTTTTGTTGAAATGTTAATTACGACAAGAGTTTGATTGGAATTATCATCATTATTATTGTTATTAATTCTCAGTGCAAACGAGGTTTTCGTACGCTAACACAATTCACAACTCGCGAGCGTGTAACATTAAAATCAAATCCTTTGTCAGACGTACAGATATTTGATTCTGCAAAACAGAGGCGTATTAATTAAACGTTTTGAACGAGCATTTTATGCTCGCGGAGTAAAATATTCGGATATTATTTTCCGACCTTCTTTCCCAACTCCAAAGTAGGAAGCGTATATACTCTTCGATATACAAGTTTTTAGCGGGACACAGTTGCGCGATTCGTCGTTGACAAACACTCGCCTCGAAATCAGCAATCAACGGGCAATTTCATGGGGATTACGCTTCCTCGCTTCGATAATGACTGATCCAGATTCATCCAGATCGAAAATTAAGATTCCCCGTTCTCCCTACAGGGCGAAAGAAAAAAGCTCGTAAAAATTCTATTTACATATTTATTGGACAGATTCTATCCCACGCTATGAATCTGAAATTCCTCGCGCGCTGATAAGGAACAGCGTAGACGCCTGGATGGCACCGATCCCGAGACCGCGCGCAATTCAAATTTACGTAGAAACTTAGAAATAGTAGAGCACTTTGCTAATGATTGACAAAGTCAATATTGTACAGGAAAATAATGTTCTTATTGTTGGTAATTTAATATTAATATTCGTAAAATTAATACTCGATTAATGATATTTTTCTCATCACCTGTTATTAATATCAACATTCAAAATATTATCGTATTATAATATTAATATTCGTAAGGTTGACATTCGATCAATAGTATCTATCTAAACTAAGACTCTTTACAGTTTACAATTATTTTAAATTTTAATTATTTTAAAAATTGTATTTTTAAAATCTCTAATCATGCGCGTATTTTCTTTGTAGAAACTTTGAGGAATACAAGATTAAATGTATAAATGTATAATATGCAAGTACAAGAATATTCGTAGTTATAGGTAGAAAAGAATTTTTTTGAGAAAGTCATTTCCATTTTATTATAAATTATTATCTAGAATACTAACTTTCACGTCTCTCGTCTATGAAACTCAAAGTGTCCGTCAAGATCAAGCGTGAGCTATTTTCCGCGTACAGTAACTTCCAAATCAACGGCAAAGCAAACGTCACGGTTGCTTCGATCATTAGCGAGAGTGTCTCCCTTTGGCGACTTACGTACGCAACAGACACGCATTAACAGACAGGATGGCTTCCCCCGAGACCGCGTTGATTTCCGGCAATCCAGCAGCGCCACTTACAAAGGGACAAAACCTCATAAACGCGGTGGAATCGCGGCCAACGCAGGTGGTAAACCCTCGCGTTCCCACGGGTGCTTTCATCGTCGATTTCAACGACGCACTCAATTTCTGGAGATCGCGGCGGAGAACGTCGGAGCTCCGTCGGGAGTTCCTCGAATTTTCTTCGCACGGACGTAAAAAGAGAAGGCTGGGACGTAGGAAGGAAAAAAAGATAGGGACGTAGTGTTGTACAAAGTATTGTTCCCGTTAACTTGCCAATAATAGTGTTTCGATTAAATTTAACTTTTGTCAATTCTTTAACAATTCTTCTTTTGTCAATTTTTTAACACTGCGACGGCGGAAGCTGCGCAATCCTTACGGTGACAGTGGAAATTTGAAAGGTTGAGAATTCTGAGATTCTGTGGTATCAGAGCTGTCAAATTTCTAAACTTTCAAATTCCAAGACACTGGAACTCTTGGATTCTAAAACGGAGAGTTATTATTATATAATTTTCTAGTTTCAAATCTCGAAATTTTGGAATTCCGATATCCCAAAGCTCTGAAATCCTAAAATTCTCAAAATTCTAAATTCTAAACATCGAAATTCTCAATTTTCAAGTTTCCAAATTTCCAAATTCTAGAATCCTAAAATTCTCAATTTCTAAGTTCCAAACTTCAAAATCCTGAATTTTTATGTCTCAAATTTCCAGATTTCTACAGACTCTAAAACTCTAGAAATTCTTAAATTTCTTAAATTAAAAATTAAAATTCTTAAATTTCTAAATTCTAAAAAATTAAAATTCTTAAATTTCTAAATTCTAAAAAATTAAAATTCTTAAATTTCTAAACTCTAAAAAATTAAAATTCTTAAGTTTTTAAACTCTAAAAAATTAAAATTCTTAAGTTTCTTAAATTAAAAATTAAAATTCTTGAATTTCTAAACTCTAAAAAATTAAAATTCTTAAGTTTCTTAAATTAAAAATTAAAATTCTTAAATTTCTAAATTCTGAACCTCTCAATTTTCGAAATTTCCAAAATTCCAAATGTTCAATCTCCAAGTCTGCAAAATTCTTAAATCCTCGGGTTCTCAAATTTCTAAATTCTAAACTTTAGAATTCCCCGACCTTCGAGCTTCAAATCGCCAAATTTACAAATTTCAGCACCCGAAAACTGTAGCGTCCCAAAACTTTGAAATTTCTAAATTCTAAATTGTCAAACGCCTTCGAGTGACGATCTTCTCCCTAGCTTCTAACTTGACGTTATCGTGGGAACGTGATCGCGTACAGTTTCGGACAGAACAAGAGACGAAGGATGAAGAAATGGCGGTTTCGCACGGCGCGGCGCGGCCGTCGAGTCACACTGGCTGGCATCGGTGGCCAGGGAATTCAAATAAGAGGCAACGTCCTCCAGCCGTGCCACAAAGGAACAAGGGAAAAGAGCTTTCCAACCTCTTTAATCTTTCTGGCTGGTTAATTACGGGGCCGCGGCGTGCTTCCCGGCGCGCTCGTATTTTTCGACCGGCCCTCTTTGCCTCCGAGGAACAGAAACACGCCGCAAACCGGCGCTAAACACGACCGGGACCAGGCTTCGCGGATTTAATGAAATTGACAGAGCTAGAAATCAGCCCGTCTGGGGAACGTTTAATGAAACCTATTGCCCGATCGATTTCGGCGATCGATGGAATTACGACGTGGTCGTCGATGAACGTCTAACGTAAATTAAGTAAATTAAGTAAATTAGGCGCAGATTACGGTTGTGCTTGGAAAAAGGAGAAAAGTGTGAAAGTTTATTAAAGCTAGGGATATTGATTAATTGCGAGTTTCGAGGAAAGTGTATGTTTCACATTTAAAAGTACGAGTTTATTAATACGAATGTTATGATTGACTGTGGATTTATTATTATGAATTTCAGTCGATTAATTTATTAAATCCCAATCTTTTAGGAGAGCTCTTTTGTTTAAATATTCATGTTTAATGTAGGTTCTTTTTTTTTTTAGCACTTTCAGAGTGTGAATAAAATATATGAAAGGAAAATATGAAAAAGCTTTCAAATCACCATATTTTCGCGAATTAATCCTCATAAAAATCTGCCGATTATGAAAAAGTAACGAAGATGAAATTTTCAATCGCAAAATGTTCCACCTGATTGAAATTCATTATTTGAAAAGAGAGCGAAGAGAGAGAAGTTCTTGCGCCCCATCGACGAAGAACAAACTGTTCCAAGTAATCCGACCTTTTGCCATATGTTTCTCGTTAGAAATTTCGCTGAAACGATCAACGATGCTGATCCCTGCAGCAGGAAATCTGTTTTTATTTGTTGAATCTTTATTACTTCTCGGTACTTTGACACGTCCACGTATAAACGTTATTTATGGATTCATTTTAAAGAGTTTCGTGGTCTTAATATGACCAATGGCGTTTAAAAAATTATCGCGCGTATCGGACAATAATTTAAATTAAATTAAATACCTTGAAGAACCTAAAATAAATTCTTCTGTATAATTTTTTTATATAAGAAAAAAAAAAGAATTATTGCGCGATAATTACAAGTCAAATTCTCTGATAATAATTCTTTAATTAATTTAAAATGATCTGAAATCTAAACAATTCGAATCTAAATATCTAAAGGGAACTATCGACATTAACCGGTAATCGATTCAGTTAGCTTCATGAGTCACGAATCGGCCGAAATATTAAATAACCAATTAAACGGGGGATCGCGTGAATTGGTGTAGGTAAGGCATGAAATATCGAATACCCGAGGAGAAGTTGGTTAAAGATAGTTGCTAATGAGGCAACCGCGCGCTGAAAAGGCCAATACACGTAGCTAACACGTGCTTAATTACTCACTCGTGTCATCGCGGCTATTAGAAGAAAAACGCGTCGCACGTTGCACGCGCGTGTGAACGCGACTTTAACCCGAAAACGACTCACACGCTGTCATTAAGCGTTTCACATCCTATTTCAACGCATGTGGGAACGTGATTTCGGCCCGAAGCGGACCACGTACGTTTCTAACGTGTTACGCGTTACACGTGTGAGAACACGATTCTGGCCCCGGAAACGACCCACGCGTTTTCAGCAAATGCATCACGTCAAAACGAGTTATGTGTCTTTTTCTTTCTTCTTCTTTTTTTTTTTTTAAATCATGTGTGTCTATTTTACGTTTCTCTTTGTCACAAATACGATGACTATTTTTGAGATATATGCGTTCGTGAAAGTATTCGAATACTTGTCACACAAGAACTATATCTCAGTATTCTATTTTATTCTATTCTATTCTATTATCATATTATTCTATTCTATTATATTATCATATTATTCTATTATATTATATTATCTATTTTATTATCATGCAAAAATCATATCATGTATTATCAGTATTACGTGTATGTTACGTATTTTATAAAAAGGTTTGAAATTTTATTAATATTGGACAAATTTGAATAAGTATACAATATGAATAATAATTTTAAGCACATGATATGTTATTATATAATTAGTTGCAACGAACGATCTCTCGATCAGCCTCTGAGCGAGTCAAGAAAGAAAGAAGAGGAAAGTTAAAATTAATAAAAACCGCATCCATCGTGTACGTCAATCAACAGAGACGGTGGCTTTAAAAACCGCCAGGTCGGGACAACGAAGCACCCCAGATCCCAGCAACGAACCGCGATGGCGTAACCGAGAGTATTTACCAGTCCAAGAAACAAGCGACATCGGGTGGAAAGGTAGAGAAAAAAGAAGAGAGAGGAGAGAGAGGAAAAAGAAGACCGAGGTTCGCGAAAGCGACCGAAATAAAGAGCCAGACACGTTTCAGTTTTTCCGCCTTATTTTCGCGAAAATATTCCAACGGTGTGTCTTAACTCGCGGGGCTCGCGAGCGTAGGATTAATTGCGGCTTTCATTATCGGCGTTCTACTGACAAAGGGAGAGACAGACGCGCGTACACGCACAAACGCGCGGGTGTATATTTCGCGAGGGTAAAATAAGCCGGTGTTTCGAGTCAAAGGCTGCGGTTTGCGGTTCCATGCAAAGGAAAACGAACGCCCGGTTTAAACGCTGCTGCCGTTGCTCGTGCCGCGGTTCGGCCAGCAACTCGCGAAAATTTCGCTAATTTGGTTTCGCCATTTTTGAACCGTCGACGGTGGCTATTTGCGCGCTCCACATATTTTCCTCCCGCTCCGCCGCTCCGCCATGGCCTCCTCCGCCTTTTCCATCGCACCGAATTAAACCGGGTTTCGAATCTCCACCGGGAATATATTTTTCGAAAAATATTTACCACGTTCGAGGACGCGTTTGCATATGCTTAACTCTACACAACCCCGCCGATATGTGGATATGTTTATGCAGGAACAAACGAAAGCCGGACGAAGAATTTTGCTCTCTATTCTAAATGTTGCAACGAACGCTTGGACGTTTTGGACGTTTCCGCGCGATTTTGCTAATTGAAAAGCTGAAATAATACACGCACGCAGATTTTTCTTTTCTGCATAAATTTTTCTTTTTTTTTTTTTGTTTTTTTCTTGTAATTTCTTATTTTGGAATATGTGAAAGGTTCTTGGAATAGTAACGGATAGATTGTAATTTCAGAATTGTCGGTAATTGTACATGATCTATACTCTGATTTTTACACCTGCTAAAATATTTAAATATTTTTCACGCACAAAATGGACACATTCGTTTTTAGCGCGTGAGTAGCGTGGCGAGGTTTTAGTTGTTGTGTGGACTGTATGTTGATGTGTGGACTGTATGTTGATGTGTGGACTGTATGTTGATGTGTGGACTGTATGTTGATGTGTGGACTGTATGTTGATGTGTGGACTGTATGTTGATGTATGGACTGTATGTTGATGTATGGACTGTATGTTGATGAATGGACTGTATCTTGATGAATGGACTGTATTTAATCGCACGCTGAGATATGGGTGGGGCTACACCCTCGTTAGTAGCTTTAGTGTCGCAAAGATCAACCTAATTGCTCGGAACTCGAACCGATTATAAAATCCTGGGTCGAGGAACGCACAGAGATAACGGTTTCCCCTTCCCTCGGGGAGTCGCGAGTGCGGGGTGGGAACAAAGGCGAAAGCGCCTCGCACGCGTGGGGGGGAGAATTGTGTACGGGAGAACTGTCTTTACGGCGCAACTCGGCGTTCGGGAGGGGGGGATTGGCTTTACGCCACAATTCCGGTCGGGGGGCCCAGTATCGGCAGACCAAAACTCTCGCGAACATTCGTAGAGGAACAGAAAAAAGATTACACGAAAGAGACAAAGTTTCTTCTAATCATTTACGTGATTTTCGTCGCTACAACGATCTTCGTCTCTTATAAAAAGCTTTTTAATTCAAACTGTTGCTTTTTAAACATTATGAAATAAAAATCGGGCAAATAGAAAAGAATGGTCCCGATGAAAAAATTTTTATAGTATCCATTTCAGGTTTTATAGTATCCAAAGAATGCGACAAAGTTAGAAAAGGATCCAAATGTAATAATAAAAAAAAAAATATATATATCGTCGCTGAAATTCCGACGATATTCGATTTCGTTGCTCGTAGGTGATATATCGAAATATAATCGTGCGTATTGGAAAATGGAGATACGAGTTGATTGGTAAATTCAACGCGTGTGGCGAGTATTTTCCTTTTTTTTTTTATGGCGGGATATATCTAGAGTTTAAATTGCGTCCGTTGTTTCGGAATGTGAAATACGTTCCGCTTTTTCGAGTTACAGTGTACGCGGGAATATCATTTGAAGCGAGCGTGTAATTAGTTATCGATTCTCATTTGCAACTGATAAATAGAATTATCCGCGAAATTGTGTTATGCCTGGCTATAAAATATTTTGGGCATTCGCGTGGTGGGTAGCAATTAGATGAAAATTGCGAGGAAATGAAGAACGATTTATCGCTGAAAATTTAACAAACCGATGGAACAGTCGTTTTCTTCTTTCGACTGATTTGCGAAATCTTTTCTGAATGTAGATTTGATGTCCACTTGGCTGAAAAGCGACGTGCAATTCCTTAAGCTACAATGTCAAATTTTCAGACTCGAGATATCATTTAGAATCACAAGAATTTTGGAAATTCAATTTTACCAATTTATCTCTCTAAAGTTTTCAAACTCGAAAGTTTTAACGCAAGTTCCAGATTTACAAATTTAATACCAATAATTATCTATTCGGAGGAAGATGAATTTTACTCACGCTCGCGTCACTATCCAAACTTTCAATAAAAATTCAAACATTGCGCAACATTTGGAATTCGCACTTTGAGTCCGTATTTCCATTTATAATTGCAAGTTTGAAAAGCTCGCGACAACAAATTTCGAGTAATATCGATTATTAAATAATACACATCGAAATTAAATATCTTTGAATGCGAAACATTTTACCTCTCGTACGTATAGCGGATCAAGAAAGTTTAGTTTTTCTTGCATTACAGTAACAAAATCTTTATCCATAAATAGTTTACCGCATGCAAAAGTAACGCGCTCAGCAGTAATTTCCAATAACGAGTTTTTACAATAATCTAAAAACTCGAGAATGAAAGAGTTATTGATACGTGACGGGATATATTATAATTTTAATAAAATATTTCTGCTTTATCATGTCGTTTGAACAGAACATTAAATTTCCACAGGATGTTTCACAATTTTCCTAACATTCGATATTCCGTCATTAAACGCAGATTGAGTACTGGAATTACAAATGTGTCAATGACTCTCGAGTTCTCACATTGTTATTATCGTATTGCTCATCATTGGAAATTGCCATTACGCACACTGCTTTTGCACAGCAATTTCACATTAACGTGTCGTTCGTTTCCACGAAGATGTCGTCGGTAAGCAAGCAAGGTGCCAAAGTGCCGATACTTTTCTGACCCGTCGTGTACGCGTGACGCGCATGAGGAAGCGCGTTCGCTGGGACGGAAAGGTCGCGTAACGAGAAGCGATTCTTCGCCGTCCTCGAGGCGCGTTCATTGACCAGAAGGAAGGAAAAATCAAGAGACGATAATAAGCTCGTTTTAAAACTTAACGAGCGGCTGTGCCGCGAACGCGGATCCCCTCGTCGAGGCCTACCTTTGGCGAGAGAAACTTCACTTCCAGAAAATCGTCCAGCGTTCCGTATTTTTTTTTTGCATCGCGATCAAGAAATCACGAACGTGCGCGCCGTGCTCGAGTACGCGTGGCTGTGGATCGAGGAAACATTCGAAAACCCTCGACTCTCTTTCAAGCGTTTACCAGCGGAGGAAGGAACGAGAAAGGCCGAGGCACTTCCTTTTCTTTCTGCTCCTCCGATGGCTCGAGGATTTGCGCCGCTCGTCGAGATCGAAGGTGTAATTTCTGAACACTTCCAACCGGTTCTTTGACGCGCGTTCCTTTGCGCCACCGGGCTTGCAAGTTCAGGCGAAATATAATGCTCTTAGATCTGGTTTCTTAAGCTTGGCCCTCGACATTCGATGAATAGGAATATCCCACGCGATGAGGTGCGAAATTTGAAAAATTCCTTGAACGAGATTTTTGTCTTTGATAGATTTAGCAGCGATACTTTTAGACGTTTTCTTAAGTTAGAACAGTCATAGAACAATATCGTGTCGTGAGAACAAAGTATTGTATGTATTTTTTTTTATAGCGCGGTATATTGTATGTGACATGAAATTTAAAAAAGTTTAACGTTTTGACGGAAATAGACCTTCATCCACGTGCTTCGCAAAATCGAAAAATTCACCGAGGGTTCGCGAAATTGCGCATTGATCGTTTCGATCACTCTGGTAGTTTCGACGTCAAGAACGATCACAGATTGAAATTTATAAAAAATTAATTTTCCACAGACAATGTTTCGTCTTACGCCACCCTACGATTAATCATTGAAAATTTCATTGAAAAATAAAACTGAAAAATTAAACGCGCGACGAGCGATTCCTCGGGCACTTGAGGACGACGCGGATCTTCAAAAAATTTTTTCCAACCTTCGAACAATTTGTTCCCAGCCGGAGATTCGTGCAAAAGCATCTCGCAGTGCTGAAAGAACTCGCGTCATTTTCATCCCTTGCGCGCTGCTTGCTACCTGTTAAAGCATCAGCGCGCCGAGTGCCAAGTCAGAGAGAGTCTTTGTCCCGCGAACAGCCCTGTCGGCTGTTCGCGACATAATACTTTATCATGGGCGAATTTCACGTGAACCAACGCAATGGCTGGATGCAGGATTTTGCGCGACGACCGCGTAAAAAAAAAGAAAAAAGAAAAAAAAACGCTAGCCCATTAAAAATGCTCCGCCGCGTCGGGCGAACTTGTGGCTCGATCCTTTGAACGCCAGCTTTCGTTCCCCGTTTCAAGTACTTTCGCGTAATTTTCAACGCGGCGAAAATTAACTTTTCAACAAAATTCTGGAAACACGCTCGAAAATATTGTCTTCTCGTTTGTTCTTTTTTTTTTTTCACGAATGAAACTCTGGCTCAATGAAAGATTTCGTTGTTTCTAATGGAAAGAACGATGAGATGTAAGAGTGTGAGATTTTTTTGACGATGGAAAGATCAGAGTTAGCTATTGCATTTTGATAACTATCATTCTTGATACTCTTTTAGTTGAAGAATAATCGTTTTATAATTAGTCGTGTATTTTGCGATTAGAAATAAATATATGGATCAATTTGGGTTCTTAATGTAGGACTGCATCACTTGCGAATTATTGAGTTGTTCCACTTATTTGTCAAAGATGTCTTTTGTATAGATATAAAATCAGACAGAGTAACATAAGTCACTACGATAACGTAAATATAATGTATCTCGTTATTATAATGTAGAAAGATCAACGAACATAACTGCATAACTTTGTTATATGGTATACACCTGAGGTTTAATTGTATCAAAAATTATGGCGAAAGTTCGTACTATCAGTATACTAAAGAAATTCCCGCACAGAAGCTTCTACAAATTTCAATATAACATATAATTTTTCAAACGAAAACCTTGGATATTGGCTGAATAATTAACTAGGTGTTTTCACTATTTTAAAAGTTAAACAAACAATTGCACCTTGCAAAAGGGAACTTGAGAGCAACGATATTCGTCAGCGAAGCAAATTGAAATCTACAAATTTATTAATTGTTAAAATTAATTAATTCCTTTTTTTTAATCTTCTTTCGGTAGGAAATACTGCTTCGTACGATATAGATACGTTTTCGTTGCGCGAGCACCGTTTAAAAAAATTCGAAAGAACAACGTAATGGGGCGTGTTTTTCTTCTGACGCCCGTGTTTTCCTATGAAGGCAGGGGAAATAACAAGAATTTTTTAGGGCAACCACGTTTCACGCGGACTTTTCCAACGGGAATTTGATTGATCGCGAATTTCTCGTCCGACGATCGACCGCTAATTGACAGAGTGCCACCAAGTGATCGAAGTTTGACACTGTCCTCTGCATAATAAAAGAACTTGGCGGAAAATTCGTATCGACTGGCTGTTTGACAGCTGTCGTTATCTGCAACAATTCAGCCGCCGTTTATTTTCGATAAATTGTCGAGATTCGAGAATGCCATTAATTTTTGACTTCTTCAAGCGAGTCACGCGCAACGAACGAAATTCGCAATTAGCAAGCAGACTTGGATAATTAAACAAACAAGTTGTCGTTATATTTAAACGAAAATTGGCTCTAAAACGAAGGTGATGGTGAAATTCACGATTACGAAACCGATCGTTTTAGTAAATTGTAATTGGAGTTGCATGTGACAAAAATTTTATCATTTTGAAAGATTTTTTACCTAGAAAATAGTGCATTTAATCGTGAAAACTGTAAGAATCGAAGGAAAGGAAAATTTTGTTACGAACAAACAGAAATTATAAAAAAAACATATGGCAAATGGAAAAGGATAAATCATTTGTTAACGACTGTAATTAAATATTACAGCCAATAAAACCCATATTCTTTATCATCTTTTCAACTCGTCCAAAAATGATCCATCATCCGAGAAGAAATTTTTCACCTCGAGACTTTCGCAAAATAATTCTTTCTTGCATGAATATAAACGACCAAGATTGTTGCACTCCAATTTTCCTTTCTTCCGTTGCTTCGTCTTCATTCTCTCGCGATAGTTGCGCGTTGCCTTTCTTAAAGCGGACGCATTAAAAATTTTACGGCGAGAAACGAAGAAAATGGCCAGTCACCGCTGTCCTCGCTTAATCCACCCCTTTCATTCGTATTTTTTTTTTCCCCCGAGGGGAAGGAAAAACACGCCCCCAAGCTTCTTTCCCGCGGCTGTTGGAAATTCTCGACTTTATTGTAGAAACTCGAACCGCTACCGCTGAATCATCTGTTCCATCCGTACAATTCCTTCGATTATACTGCAGCAGTTGCGCATGAATTACCTGCGTCGGAGTCGTGAAACTATCATTAACATCGTTTCGCATCTTGTGCACTTTGCGATTCAGTTGAAAATTCGATTAAAAATTCGAGAATTAATTTAGTCCAGAATTGTTACGTCTTCTAAAATGGTCTAAAATAATAATGATACAGTACAAGTTTTCTACTAAATATTCTCTGCCATATATATATATATTACATTCGCTTATTAACACGTTGCAAACATAAATGTTCGTAATTTTCAATATACTATCACTGAAAGTGATTTTAGCGGGGACCCAGAAAATCAGGCCTCTTCAAATGCAACGCTGATGCAACGAAAATTAGCGATTGGTTGATTTGGGTCACGTGATTCGCGAGGGGGCGTGGAGTAGACCTCGAATAGGAGTGGCTTTGTCTGGTACTGAGCGATCGCGCCCCTAATTTGTTTCGTATCGATTCAAATGTTTGCATATCGATAAAATTTTATGGCAAAAAAGTCGTCTTCATTTCCTAGTCAGAACAGTTGCTTCCTTCAGTGAGACGAATCGTAAAAGTCGTGCAGTTTTTATATATATTGTGTACTTTAACAAATTAGTCTTCAGTGTGAAATAACAGGGGATCCTTTGTGCTACGTAAGATCTCTTCGCGTCTTTCGAATTTTTTCTGTTTCTTTCTTAATTCGAAGAACAGAATCTCTCGGTTTCCACGGTGCGTACAAATATCCGTAAATGGCCCTATTTGAAATGCATTGGTCGTCACCGAGGCGACCACGAGGACGCTGTTTGCCCTGTCAACTGAGGGATAATGGATCGGGGGCCGTTGAGTGGAGGGCTATCGCGTAGCCAGACCAACTCCCGGCCGTGGAAAAATGACTATTACTTCGTGAAAGATCAGGTTAATAAAACGATCGGTCAACGTACAACGACAGCGAGACGTACTGATCGCCGTTTGTCATCGTGAGAACCAAACGATTTGCCGGGCTCGTTCCTCAAGCCCCCGATGATCGACGCGTCTTGTCAGAAGGAACATCGATCCTACACGATCTAAAGAAAATTCGAGGCTGTATCGAGAATTTCGCGACTGAAAGTCCTGTCAAATAAGACGCGTTTTCCTTTAAAGTTCGACTCGTATTTTAATTGATTGTCTTGTTACAAAATGTTGGATTACGTATTCGTCAGAAATGATCATCGAGTTCCAATTTGAGACTTAACTGAAATGAAATGAAATTAGGAGATACTATCTAACTATCATCATTAGAAAATGATTCAAAATTGTCAACAGATTTTAATTTTACATAATGACAACAAGGTTGTTTTAAAAGGAACGAGATGTATCGAAATTTGATCGATATCAATATGAAAATTAAACGTTCTTTCACGAACCAGCGCTATCCATTCGCTTCAAATTCTGTTTCAATTATCTGCCGCGGACAAGTGAGAAAGTTGAGCGGCTCTCTCTTTGAAAACCGCACGCTCGTTCCGGTGCGGGCAAAACGCGCGACTATTTCAAGGTAAAACTTCAATTTCTCAAGAGATGGAATTTTCGCGAGGGGCAATCACATTTTCTTTGACGCACGCCGTGAATCCTAAAGAGATTACGAACAGACGTAAGGACTCGCGAGCCGGTTTTCGCGATATCGAAAATTCGAGAGAGCTGAAGAGAAGAGGGAAATTCGAAGCATCGATACGTCTAGCTGACTCTCTCTCTCTCTCTTTCTCGCTCTCTTTTTTCTCACAGATCAGCGAGTTCTGGATTAGATAGGTAAGGTGGCGGCGTGAGTGACGGCAGAAGATTAACCCTCAGCGGGTCTTTATTTTCTCTCTTCCGCGCTAAGTTCTGAGACTGTTCTTTAGAAATAAGCCTTCGGTGATCTGTCGAAACCTTGGCACGCGTGACTCGAATGCGCCATTACACAGAGCCTCCGAACTTTCCCCTCTGACCTTCCTCCTCCAACGATTTCCCATTTTCGCGCGTTCAAACAATAATTTCACCAAGAAATTCAATTTCTCACGCTAACAATAAACCAGCACTTAAATTTGTGATTGCATTTAAATTTGTAATTTATGGAAATTTGCAATTTAGCCTTACGTCATAATTTAATTTTGGATCAATACTTGGATCAATTTCATGAATTGAAGCGCAGAATGTTGCAAATACCAACAATAAGTCAACAAAATTATAAGTCGAGAAACCGATGTAAATCGGTTTGGTCTCTGCAAGACTAAGTTGATGAAAAACTGCACGACTTGTACCCCAGTACGATTCGTCTTACTGAAAGGTCCAGAATCAACTGTTCTGACTAGGAAATGAAGACGACTTTTTTGCCGTAAAATTTTATTGATATGCAAAACAAATTACAGGCGCGATCGCTCAGTAGCAGACAACGCCACTCCTATTCGAGGTCTTGGGCCACGCCCCCTCACGAATCACGTGACCCAAGTCAACCAATCGCTAATTTTCGTTGCATCAGCGTTGCACCTGAAAAGTTGCACCCCGATTTTCTGGGTTACCCCCGCTAAAATCACTTTCAGTGATAAAATCGATTCTTCGGTTAAATTGAAACTTTCCTATCCTCGCGAAATTTACTATCTCTCCACCTTAATTACCTCTTTTCGTTGCTCAAATTCGCCGATACAGCCCGGGTTTCCCAACAGACGCGGAGAAAAAGAATCTCCCGGTCAATTTCGCAAAATTTGGGCAAACAGATATACCTTCTTTCACGGGCGAATTCATCGGCGAAATTGCATTGTAGTTGAAAATTCCGTAACCTGATCGTCATTTCCATGCGAACGATAATTATAGCACGCGAGGTAGCCAACCAAGTGCGTCGAATCGATTCGAAATGAACCGGAAGAATATAAAATAACCCCGGCACGCGACACGAATGCGAAAAGCATCGGGGCAAATTGAAATGGATTCATCTCGATAACGAGTTTTAACGTTCGTTTCCGACCGTGTTCTCGCGGTCTCCACCGGCGAAACTTCCGGTGAAAACGCGGAATCAATTTAATTCGCGGGCAAAACACGGCTTCGACGATCGACTAATTGCGCTCGAAGCATTATTATTACACGCGGAACCGAGCAACGGATTCGATTGTTTCTCTAAACGAGTCACGTCGTGACCGGGTTTCATCGAAATGATGAAACTCCCGTCTGCAAACGTCTACCCGGGTATCGCAGTTGCCGATGCTCCTACGAAGCGTATTATCAAGCGAGAACGCGGCGTAATTATGTAACGTGTTATGCAATTTATTTCAGCCGTGGACGTTTCACCGTTTCGTTTCCATTGTGACGCTCGTTAAATCCAGTCGCGTCGATGGAGCTACTAACGAGAGGAGCACGGTGACAGTCGCAGTTTCTTATGCCGCGTTCACAAACGATTCGCAAACTGCTCGCGAACTGTGTTGTACACGCTTTAGCGAACTGTGATCAGTGCGACTGTAGCGATCCAGTTTCTGTTAGCGAGCAACTCGCCAACAACAGTGTGAACGCGGCGTTACAAAGTAAGGCCCTTAACGCGTCCACGCGCGCTTCGAGTTAGCCAACAGATTCTTCGACGTGGCGATTATGACCTACTAACAGCTGTGGACGACACTTTAGCAAAATGCGATCAGGTTGCAACGATATAGTTTTTCTTAGCGAACAATTCGTAAATAGCAGTGTGAACGCGGCATTACGTAAGTAAGGCCCTCGACGCATCCACATAAGTGGAACTCGCGAACAGATTCTTTGATTAATTCTCACTCACGAGTAATTCTGTACGAGTATGGATCCAGCATTAGAAAAATAAAATAGGATAGGCCGTGATTCGAAATTGATCGCTTCTTAATTAGGCGTGGAAAAAATGATTCACTCAAGGATAAACTTAAATGTGACTCTAAAAAGTGTAGTTAAATTTTTCTAGAAACACAATTAGGAAAGTTATAAATCCACTTACGAGGAGATTTGTTTCATACACTAATTGTAAGTGTTATATTTGAGTATTATACTTTTGATATTTGATATATTTTTGTAGGTTTGCATAATAATTTTAAGCAACACGCGCGTATTACTTGCTCGCACACATACAACTCGAGGAACGTGATTTTCGAGTTATTATGAAAATGTTACCGGAGAATCTTTCATTGTGAGAATATCAATTATGGAATTAATATGAATATGAATTATGAAATTCATTATGGGATATTATCAGTTATGAAAATTTTACTTCATACTTTATACGAATATCTTCATAATTTGGCCGGTAAAAAGGAATTATGTTGCTCTCTCTGATTCAATTGATACTCTGCTGCATTCTATATAGTATACCTCTTATTATGAATTCTGTCTTGACTATCACTGTAAACGATTAGTACTGATAAGACGTAAAAAGTTTATTAAAATAATATCTAAATTTGTTCAAAACCAGATTTTCATTTCTCTTGAAAAACACAGTTTCTCGAGTTCACTTTTGTATCATTTTCGTCACGAGGGAGCGATATGCATGATCAGACAACACTACAAAATAAAAAATAACGTAATATTTTACAAAAATTAAATAATCCGTTTCGTAGACTAAACATGCGTATAAATTCAATGTAATGGTCAACGAGTCAATGTAGAAAAACATTTATTGAAGTACTAAATTAGGTTAAGTTTATAAGATACTAGTAGAATTCTCTGTGAAAAAAATTTTCTATTCGCTACAAGTGTGACAAAAATAAAGTTTGTTGTTTCGGAATCGAAGAATTTGAAGCACAAAAATAAAACGATGAATACCCAAAATATTAAACTCGTAAAATTACATTTTCATTATTGATACCACTACTGCTCACTATTCAAGTTTCAATCCCGGTGCGTTGATATTACCGAAACGTGTTCATATATAGTTATTGTCAAAGCACCATTGTTCTGATTTGGTTTTCTGCTGCGCTCAACGTTGTAAATGAAATTAATTAAGTAATAACAATTTCAACAAATATCAATATTGATAGGTCATTGAATTCAAATGCAAATACTGCGCGTACTTGTTAATGTGTATCATTTTCACGCATTGTGTTTGGCTAGTGATTTGTCTAAACGAAGTTTCCCAATGTACGTACGTAATTCGCGATAATTTACTTTATACGCGTATGTGGATGTATGTAAAACACAAACTCGACATTCGATTTATGAACTTGACAAAAATAAATTTATAAATATAAATCTTCGATAGTGGGAGTCATTGAATTAAATTCTTTACATCTGTTGTACACGTGTATCTGAATCTCAGGAGTGCATAAAAGTGATCACAACTTGCTATCTCTCAGCCGTTCTTGAGACTTTGAGTTACAAATTATAATAACTGAGACTTGCATGACACACACTCGCAAAACAGAAACAATAATTTCATTCCTATAATCTTCCCGTAATTGTAACAAGCATTGTACTTTTTAAAATAAGAGAAACGTAGAGAAACAAAAAGGATAAATATATACTTGTGACAGTATACAAATAAAATAAAAGACTGGAAGAGTATTTCGTTTCCAAGTTAAGAGCACAGTGGCAAGTATATCTTAAGACAGGAATAAAGTAGAAGCCGCAAGATTTAGTCGTTCAAGGTTGGCACTCTGATTCTACTTTAGGGTAAAGATATTGGTTTAGCTGTATATCCCTGCTCTTAGCAGATTTATGGCCGGATTCTTTTGCCTTTCCATGCATTTGTCCTCCCATTTCTCTCTCCCAAACTTTATTCCTCTGACGAATCCTCGCCTGTGCTCTAAAAATTATTTAAATGTTGCGACTGCGTGTATCACTGTCCACCGAAAAACGGTGGAACTTTTAATCACGCTAAAGTATTTTCATACCGTTTCTTTGGATTATGGAAATTTGTCGAGGAAACAAAGAGAAACAAAAAAGGATTGCGACATTTAATCACAGTGTCAATCACGTTCAAATAATATCTTCGTATCATTTTCTGGATTCGTCGAAATTTGACGAACAAAGAATCAATTTGAAATTCAAATTTAAAATTTATCGTTCTTTTCCCTTTTCAAAGTAACTTTTTTTCAACCGAAAAAAGTGCACGCAACCGTCAGATCTAATCACGCGAGTCCTCTGTGGCAGTTAAACGACAGGGAATTATCGCGCGACGTTTCTGATCCACCGGTCGCCGGCGGTTAACGCAACCAAGATTTACAACTCGGCCAGGTCTCATTAAATCGCGATGCGCGCCACTGAAACAACTCGCATCGTCCCGAGCCGTCGGCGATCGATCCTCCGACTGACGCGGCGCCGATCCATCGCCGAAAGCAGACGCATCTGCCCGATCCGTGTCTTTGAATCGGAGCCACGGCAGAACGTCAACTCGCCCGTTGAACTTCGACGAGAACACGCGCGACAGCTTCCAATACGCCGGAAGGGGGGCTCATTAAACGGTTGCCTTGCGAGAATGCCACGGGTCAACGGGCAATTCGCGAGCGAATTCGGGCATCATCGTCGCGCACGATTTGCCGGCGATCCATTAATTATCGCGAACGTCGTAACGCGATCAAATCTCCGCGCCGCTGGATGGATCGAGACGATGACGTCGAGAGGAACGTTTCGCAGTCGAGGCACTTCCCTGGCGCGGTAGTTGAGGATTCTTTCGCGAAGCGCGCAACAGTGGGGATTTGGGCGATTGACGGTGATAAAATTTGTCGAAGTTTTGGAAGCTTGACGGGGTAATTTGAAATTCAGATATGGAAGTCGTAAATGACTTGTATTTAATATTTTATTAATTTTAATATTTAATATTTTTTTTAAATTTAATATTTAATATTTTATTAATATTGATATTAATAAATTGATAAATATTAATAATTATATATTAATATTAATAAATTGAATGGAATTTTATTAATAAAATCTGACATTAATAAATATTGATGTTACATACATTATAATATTAATAAAGAGAATGAAGGATTCAGAATGTATAATTTCTTGCGCTTCTGACATCGGACATCAAAAATGTACACTGTCAGTTTTTCGGAGAAAATGAACGATAACAATTGTGAATAATTAGAATATCTTGTTATAATGTAAAAGTGAAATTCAAAATTAGAGGGGATAGATCGTAAGAACGAAATTTGTTGAAATTTTGGAAATGTAAGAGTGCAGAATTCACATTCACGCAACAACAGGGTTTAGAAGAAGTTGAGTGAACTTAATAATACCAAATCATATCAACATTTATATATTTTTTTATTTATTACACAATAATGAACTAAAGACAAATTTCAGTTAAACTAGCCAAATTCAATTGTTCGTTGTGGACAGTGAACAAACCAATTCCAATGGACTCTCAAACACTGGAATTGCAAACCACCATTAACACCTCCAATTGGATGAACTTCAGCTTAAAATTCAGTTTTACATTTTGAATGAGCGCTATAGCTCGCGTGTTCAACCTTTATACGCGCGTACGTGGTCTACAAATCCAATCCAATTTGGTAGAATACGATTAACTAAAATTCGATATCGAGCGTGCTTATTACCAACATTAGGCCCGCGTTCCAAACGTCTTGGCTTACGTTCAAGCCAGGCTCGAACATCGAACGGCGGCTTGTTCGAGGTTGGATAACACTGATCACTTCGCGACTAACGCTGCGTGCTTGATCAGCAGCCGACCCGAGTATTACGTCACTTCCGATGGCCTGTAATCCATTTATTCGGTGTTGCTAAGTGCACAGGTAGCCGACCAACGGATTAATTACACGCATCCTCGTAATTTTGGTCCACGTGTTAATTTCCATTGCGCGGCCGTGTGCACGCGCGTGCGATCACCCTTTGTCTTTGCCGTTTCTCCCCCAATCCTCGCGCATAAATCGTTGGAGGATCGTTAATTTTCTCGATGGAATTGCGCCGGTCATTCGCGAACTGATGAACTTTTTATATGAGCTGAGCGTAGTAATAGTTGACGCAATAAGTTGGTAAAAAATATTATTATCAATATTTTAGAAAATCAGACTGGACTTTGTTGTAAATACTGATTCGGATTTATTGAAAGACGCCTCGGAATATTATTGTTTTCGAATGGGAAGAATACAAGAAAACAAGAACGTGAAAATTGAAAGAAACTTCAAAATTCGACCAAATAAAAATTCAGGGAAACCGAAAATTGGCTCGTTTCTATGATTTTATTTTGATCTCGGCCTTATAATTGGCGTAATGTTTCAGACATGGTATAAAAAAATAAATGTCGAGTTCTATATTCACAAGTCGATCAAGCTATGGCAGGTGAGCCCATAAATCAGTTTCACCAACCACGTCAAACTCTTTTGCCTCCAACGATAAAATATACTCCTTTAGAAACAATAGTTCACCCGTTGCGCGAGCTTCGCGATGACCTTACAAAGTGTCAAACTCGGGTCACAGTCGCTTAACAAGTTGTTATTAATAACCGTATTATATATTATATATAATTATACGTAATCGTCGAGAATTGAACTTAAAAACAAATGGAACAAACACAACGTTGGCGGGAAAGGCAGGATAGCGAGAATGCGCGCGCGTGTCTAGGAGATCGAGTGGTGACCATTAGAAAGCATACGTATGCACTTGTAGGGGGTTAAGTCCTCTTACAGACAGACAGTGCGTGGCGAATAAGAGTCGAGAAAGAGTTTAGAGCGAGAGTGCAGGGCAAGAATTCTTAACGAGGATTCAAAGGGGACGATGAAAGCCAGAGTTCAGTGAACCTACTCTCCGTTTAACGTCACGCTTCCAACTGCCGTTTGATTGTCGTTTCACGTAATCTCGTAAACTGCAGTGGCATTGGCGAAACGTGACAATTTTAATAACTCGTTAAATCAACAGTCCATTATATTTATAATTCATCTTCCGTAAATATTCAACCGTATTCGTGTCGCAGCGATTTTCGACAGAAATAAAAAATTTACATTTGTTCAAAATCGCGCTATTTAAACAGCTATTTTTCTTGCGAAGTTTCATATTAATTCTACGTGCAATTCTTTTACCATAATTCTCTCCTCTCCTTTTGTGCTATTCTGTAAACGACCATTAATTCTTATTCCAACTTTCTCCTTTCAGCTCGTCATCTCTCTTTTCGATAATTTCCTACGTTTATCCACCGCGATGCATCATCACTCATGCCGTGTGAGTTACCATTCCCCGGAAATAACTCCATTACGAGCAGCCAAAACCGTCATTTCATTAGTGGAACTGGGATCTCTTTCTCTCTGTACCATCTCTTGATTCACATCGTACCACAGCGTTACAACCTCCCAAAATTCTCCTTCGTGGAGTAATACACACTGCTAATTAACGTTCTCGTATCTGTACATTATCGATCAATGATTGTCGTCATTAATTAATTATCTCAACGTACGTGACTCTTAAGAGCAACTACGAGTACACGGACCTCTACGAATTCCGTTTAATTTTCTAATTAGACGCGCAGCCGTGTTCCATTTTCTAATGCTGCAATCTTCAACATCACCGGCAAGAGCTGAAATCTTTGTTATCAAACGGAACGACTTCTCCGACAGTTGTGTTTGAAATATTGGAAACTGAGGATTTTATAAAATTATTACAAAGAGTTAGTATGAACCAAAAAATTGCAAAAAAGGATTCGTAATAGAAAAATGTAAATACGTTTTCTGCCTCGAGTAAAAATCTTTCTGAAAGAAAATCGAACCGACGACTTTTTTGTTCCGAGAACACAAGAAACCTACATGTGTTGTGTCAATTAATGTCACCGATTATAGCGAAATTATACAGCCACATTCGCGGGAAGTTCCACAAAACGTTCAATTGACGTATTTAACGAAAATCTGATTGAACGGTTTTACAAAAATCAAATCAATTACGAAATCTGATCGGCCGCGATTTTACACAGAGCGGATCGCCGCGCGTTTCACTCGTTTTTCTCGCCCCGTGTCGACTCCCCGCTTTCGATTTCGAGCTTTCGAAGTTTTAATGCGGATAGCATAAGCCGGCTGCGCTTACCGCGAGCAATTCGCTAAATGTTCGAACGACAAGCACGGCAATTTTAGTTTGGCCAAGTTTTCCCGCCTGCACTCGCGCACCTCGTTTCCCCCCCTTTACAGGTAATATCGGTGTTCCAAACTCTCCGACTTCTTTCGATGCCGCGACCAGCGGACTGCCTCGATTCTCTAATTAATTCGCACCCAGCTGCGTGTTCCACCAGCACGTGTTCCGAGATTTCCAACCTCTGTGCGGAACGATTTTCTTAATCTCTTAAGAGACAGTGGTTGCTAAATATAAATAAATTTTTGACACAAGCTTCTGGAGAGTTAAATAAGTTTCTAAAATTTTACGCATCATCTATTCTATTATTATTATTAATATTTTATTATTTTATGCACCATCTGTTCTATTATTATTATTAATCTTTATTCTAAATATTCTTTTCTCGATCTAACGATAACCAAAATGCATTCTCGATCCAATGATGATTAAAATTCTTGCCACGAGCTTCTGGATAGCTAAACGAGTTTTCGAAATCTTACGTACCATCTGAAACCTATTATCAGTCTCTGTTCTACTCTCGATCAGATAATAATTAAAATGCATTCTCGAACTCATAAAAATCAAAATTCTTGCCACGAGTTTCCAAAATCTTACGTACCATCTGAAACCTATTATCAGTCTCTGTTCTATTCTCGATCAAATGATAATTAAAATGCAGTCTCCATCTCATAAAAATCAAAATTCTTGCCACGAGTTTCCAAAATCTGAAACCTATTATCAGTTTCTATTTTACATTCGATCAAATGATAATTAAAATGCATTCTCGACCTCATAAAAATCAAAATTCTTGCCACGAGTTTCTAAAATCTTACGTACCATCTGAAATCTATTATCAATCTCTGTTCTAAATATTCTACTGTCGATCTAACGACGATCAAAGTGCATTAACCAAATTTATGCCGCGAAGGAACAAAAAACGTTAATAGTTGATAATTCTAATTAAACCGATGATTCGTCACTCGAAAATTTCACCGTGATTACTAGAAGCGTAATAAATCACACCTAAGTAACCAGTTGGAATTGCTTAATTTCGCCAAGTACCAATCTACCCGATTCATCTTATATCTGAAATCTCGGTTCCTCGTCCACGCAGTCTCTCGTCCGACGATATTCGATCAACCTCTCCCTCCCCTCTCTGAACCACCAAAATCTCTTTGCACAGCCGTTTATCCATACTTTAAAACACCCCACCCTCCTCTCAATCTCTCCCTCAACCCTTATAAATTTCCATTAAAATTTTAAACTATTCATCCTCCGCCTCATCTCTCTCTCTCTCTCTCTTTCAAGTTACGTTCCCTCTTAATCCGTAAGACGGTCGATACACGAAGAATTCTGCCAGGCAGACTCGTAAACATCGCTCCTTCGAACGGGCGGGGGGTGGAAAAAAGCGGACAGGGTTGCACGGTGAAAGGGAGGTTGTAACAGGCAGAAAAAGTGGATGTCATCTCATCGATACTTAACATCGTTACTCTTCCCCGAAAAGGGCGTTTTTTCGCGGCTCGTTATCGAATTGCGGAGGGGGGCAGGGGGTGGAGGACACGTCCTGGCGTACGAGGAGGAGGACACGACATCCGTAACGGACGTAACGCGTGATCGATCATTATTGGACCCTCTCATCCCTTCGCCGCTACCACCCCTCTCACGCGCGGCCGTCAATCCCTTTATAAACACGACGACCCGCTTCCATTCCCGCTCCCCTTGTTTCGCACGTCATCGGCAAAGACTATCGTCGCACCGTGCCACTCGCCATTTTCCATAATAGTCGTCCATCCACTCGCTCTACCTTCGCGATTTTTCTTCTTTTCTCTCTTTTTTTTTTTTTATTCTTTTATTTTCTTTTTTCAAGAGCGAGCAGCCAAGGTGAAAATCTGTAGCTTTCCGATGGTGGATATTGAGAGCCGTGACGGAAGAATAGACGCGGGAGAAGTTTCGGGATCATTTTTCACTCGACGATGTGTTTCCTCGCGCCACGAATCCTCTCCATTGTTCCCCCGCTAAGTGGAACATAATTTGACGTTCGACGGGTTAATAGTATGTTTGACGTCAATTAATGTTCGGAGAGGATCGAACGTTGGAGGAAATTGGTTCCCAGAGTGTAATGCGAGAAAGACGAGCGCGTTAAACATATAGTGCGGCATTGCAAAATATACTTCATTCACTTTGTGAACATTGAGTATAAAAGTTTAGTGTACTTTAGTGTATTTGGTGCACTGGATTTTCATGCGTTTGTAGAAAATTTATAGAAAATTTAAAATATTCAAAATGATGCGCAACGTGGAAAAATATATGAATGAAATATTGAAGATGAAGCACTCGTTACAATATTTATAAAATCTCAAAAATTCAACGATCCAATTTATTTATATACACGTGATTTCGGAGCACTGTTAAGATAAATTTCAAAAAAAGAAAAGATATTTTCCAACAATTTCTTAGTTTTTGTCAGCTACGATTGCAAAAATATGTATAAATAAATATATAAATAAACATATATCATCATCGTCCATGAGTATATTTGAAGGAATACAAATTTCTCTACATCTGGTGTTAAGTATACAAGAAATCCAAATAATATGTAATCTAGTAGTCTAAATTACTCTGGACTTTCTCTCTTTACGTGTTTCGAAACCTATTTTTAGAAAAGTTACTCGTTTCTTAATGTTAGTAGGTTGTGATCCCATCGGAGCAAAATTGATCCAGGGCTGTTACCTTCTTTTCGCTTCGATGAGATTAATCCCCTTGGCATTCTTCGCTCATTCCACAGTTACGCCCCTGTTCTTAGCGCTTCAGTTACCCCTGTCACTCTCGAGTAGCTAATTCGTTTCTTTTAGTGTTATTGGGGAAGCTTCCCTCGGCGATGTAACAGGGGGTAGAGCCACCGAGCCGAGGAAAGATTTGTTTATTCATTTCGCCTTTTTTCTCGAATTTTAGTCGCATGAAAAATTTTTTTGCAAGAAACCCACGAACGATAGGAAAGTACAATTCGAGTTCTGCGAAAGACCAATTTGCTGAACTGGTCAGTTTCCACGATTAAATCTACGGTTTCGAACGTCTGATACCCGAGTTCTTTTTTCAAGTAATCGTCTGTGATACGAAAGGTTCAATTTTTTTTATAGTCGAGGATTTTATACTCACTTTATATACGCCACGATATATTGTAATACATGTGCACGTGTCAAAAAATAAAATTCTTTAAAATTCTTTTTATTTCATAAAAAGAAAAGAAAATTTTCTGTTAATTAAAATAAGTTCTAGATAATATTAGAATTATTGATCATCACTTGGCCGAGACTAATTATAAATATAATTCCTTGGTAATAATTACATCGCAATCCTGATCTCCTGTATTAAGGGTAGAACGTACACACGCGACTAATAATAGACATCTAAAGCGATAATCGATCGAGTGCTATATACGTACGTGTAATATTTATGCTTCGGGAAAAGAATTTAAATGATTAATGAAAAAGTACGCTGATACAAAACCCGTAATCTGCTATCGTAACTTTTAACTGATTCGATAAAATTGTAACGACAAATCGTCGAATCACAATCGTTTCTCATCAGAAAAGTCGAAATAAACAGGTTCTTCTCGTTTTTAGAAAAACTTGTATATTTCATACAAAAAAGTATCTGATATTTTAGAATAAAAGTTCCATAGAAGCGAGTTACTTGAGAACATTTAATTAATTAATTATCCATTTTTATCTTCGAATATTATCCGCTGGTGTTTGCTACAAGTGTCGAGGATTCTTTCAATATTTGTTCCCTTGATAGAAAAATTTCGATTTTTACGTTCCATTCCGTCCAGACTTTTATTTTTAAGAACTTATTTTGAAGCTTCTACTTTTAGTTCGGGATTCACAAGTGCATTTTTTCGAAAATATTCTAAAATCCATGCTGTAGTATCGCAAGTTCTTGTTAAGTTATTATATGTATTATTATATTTTTGTTTGCGTTTAATTATAACAGATGGATTTTTTGTTTTGAAAAAGGAGAGAGTCGATTTGAGTTGTGAGAAATAATTTATTTGATCGAGTTTATTTGAGTGACCGCGTTTATATTGTCGTTAATCTGTGTCCATTAGCTTGTTTAATTCACCAGAATTGTTATTAAGCAAATAAATACATTCACATTTAATCTCTACATTTTAAAAGTTCCTCGACCCACTCCACGATCCTCGTTTCTCGCGCAATCGATCTCACGAATCACGCGAGAGAGTTTCAACAAAACAGGGGACAGGATCGTTTCTCAAATTCGCATCGAGGCACGGGCGTGCGCGTATCCTCGTTATCTCGTGGAAAATACTCTCGCGGGCGGATTGTAAAGTAGCTCGTGTCGTTCGATGGCCAACGGCCGTTGAGTAATAATCGTGCGGCAAGCAGATCGCGTGGCCGACGGAGGTTATAGTCGTCGTAATGTGAGCCAAAGCGAATGTAAATTGGTATTGGAATTCCATTGTGTCGTGCTCGACGGCGTACACAGAGAGAGCACGTTCTAATTCGATCAAAATGATCTTTAAACAGAGTTTACAGGGTCCTTAGAATTTCCATGAATACGCCAGAGAGGAGAGGAATGCCGAGCAGCGGAGGGGCGCTGCAAGTGGTTTGAAGAGGTCTGAATTCCGATTGCAAACCGTGGCCGACCTTATTTGCAAAAGTATGTGTCGCAGCCAAAACGGTAATATCGATGTTGATTTCACTCGCTCGCTCGCTGCGCTCTCGACTTCCTCGATTGCTAGTTTCATCGTCCCGAGATTCCGTAAGAAGTTCCGCTCGACAATCCGATACCGAACATCCTCCTGCTGCAGCTGGTGCTGTAACGTGCTTCTTCCTCGCGATAAGACGCGATTACGTCTGAGCACCGTTCGTGTTCGAACGAGTGGACAGAGAGGCGCGAAATTAGAGATTTCGATACGACGCGGACAATTTGTCGCGAATATCGAACACGATAGGACAGTCGACGCGCAGCAGGATTTGTCGGCTCGAGTGTAACTCGCCGAGTTTATAACACGGAGTCGAAACATTTATCGCGCGAGGCGCATTGAATACGACGGGAACAATTAACGTGGAGTAGGACTTATCAGCTTAAATGAGATTCAGCAAATCGTAACCTAACCTCGAATACCATGATCCCGGAGTTGCAACACATGCCACGGATCATCATTAGACTATAGTACCATGAAATGAGACATGCCTCGGGCATTATTGTTCCGCGGCACCTCCAATTCCGTGATTCGGATTACGCCCTCTGAGACGTACTGCGCGATCCTAAATACTTTCGATCCCCGTGACCGTGAAATTGCGGCGCACGCCGAACGATTTCAGCGAATCGAGAAATTTGAATAGTACACGTGTATCGTAACTGTGAAATATTATACTTGATATTACACATTTAGAACGTATGGGAGTTACGGTTCTTACGTCAAAGATATTTCATTGAGACACTTGATTGAGATTTTTCTATCGTTACCCGTATTCTGAAACTTGTAATAATACGATAAATTAAAAAAAAATAATAATAATAATGAAAAGTGAAATGTCTACCTCAACGTCGTCTCGAATTTTTGCAACTCACGCCCCCTCGCGAATCACATGACCCAAATCAACCAATCGCTAATTTTCGTTGCATCAGCGTTGCACCTGAAGAGGCCCGATTTTCTGGGTTACCCTCGCGAAAATCACTTTCAGTGATACAAAAAAAAAGGAAAAATGGTATTGGTGCATCAATGCGCAACTGCAAAGTTACCTGCGACGTACAGAAGGTTACGGTTGTCTCGAAAGATAGAGTTTGGTCAGCTAGTGGTACCAACGCGTTCTCCAATTAACAAGAGCCGGCGGCTCAAAGTTACATTTAGGTCTCGCTGTTCGCCTCCCGCTCTGACCGTGCTGCTGCTTTACAGCAGGCTCGCTCGGCTTCGTCTTGGAGAGGCGGCTAAGTATTCCCGCGAGCACCTTAACATAACTCGGTTTACCTACGTGCACGGCCAGGGGTGTTAACGTCGTGTAATTAAGTGCCCCCCAGCGTGAGGATAATGACGTCATAATTACAGATCATCTTGCTTTTCCTTGTGCTCCTTACTACGACGACGACGCGGCGACGTTTCGCGACGTCCTCTGCGTCAGACAGTTTCTTCTTCTTTTTTTCTTTTTTCTTTTTCGACCGAGCCAACCCGAGGTTTTTCACGTGTCACGTGTTCGGACGGCAGGGATTCCACGGTAGAGAAGAGTTTAATTGTTGGAAAGACAATGAGCGCTGTAGTTTTACCAGCGTGTTGTTAAAATCTGCGGTTACACGGGAATTAGAGCGGGCGATGGCGAGAGATGTATCTTTGTGGGGGATGGGTGCGTTGGAACGAAACGTGAACTAGACTTTCGTGTGAGGGGACACGCTACTGGTTCAGACAAATGTTTCGTCTGTACGATGTGTGTCTAGACTTTTTATGTTAAAATCTGTTCAAACATTAAAACGAATGATGAGTGCGTTGAAATGAAACATGAATTTATCACATGAAGATACACCCTATTGCTCAAACGTTTGGACGAATCGTTCGTACATAAATATATCAAATTTTTAACATCGTTATATGTTAGAATCTGCACTGGCATTGGAACCTATGATGATAAAAGATATTCTTTGATAGAGAAACGTGGAACTTCGCGAAGATACACAATAGTGGTCAAAAATTGGGAAACACGTTCTCGATCCAGTGTGGACCGTCAGCTACCCTAAATTTCATATATCGCAACTGATCCAAGGGTTGGTTTCACCCTCACGAAACAAATATACAATTTCCATATTTCCCCTCTAGAATTTTCGCGTAAAACTCACGTCCTTCAGTTTTATCAAGGAAACCAAGAGATTGATCCGAAATCCCACGCGATCGAGAGCTACGAAGCACCAGAGCGAATAGAATTCCCGAGAAAGGGAAAGTGACAGTGAGGTGGGTCGGCGTCTTCGTGGAATCACGGTAAACCCCGCGGTTCTAAGCAGACCGTCGGGCAAAATACGTGGCGCTGCGAGCAAACGCGGCAACGCATTAATTATAGAAGCCGACGTTCGAGGCTGTTTCACGCGGTTGAGCCGCGACCTCCGCGCTGAAGCTTGAACGTCGCTCGAGAGCACGGCCGGGCACAAGCGACCGCGCTTGTTTCTGAAGGATAATTAAATGTACAGAGATTTTAATGGATCGCGCTTTGGACACGCAAGACGGCCGGGAATGGGAGAATTACGTTTTTACAACGTAGACGGTGAAAAGGTTTCACTGTGTCCGCTCTTTGTCGAGTGTGTTAATGAGTTTTCTGCCGTTTGTACGCGTCTCCTGTGTATACATGTATACGTACACGGTTCTGGTCAGTGTGTCTCGCGGCTGCGAGTGAAACGACCGTGTCACGTAAATACAGTGATACGAACGTTGTGTTAAAAAGTTTGGACGACCGTGACGTGAAAGGGGGAGGGGTTGAGCGTGCGCGAGTGCTCGCCACAGCTGATACAGAGGCAATATGAAATTCATTACAGAACAAACTTCATTCCGAATTTGTCTAATCTTGATAGCTCGGATATTAATCCTCCCGGTTCATTTGAGATATTGCGAGCTTCCTCTGCAACAATTCCACGCTGTTCACTCGTTTGTAACGCGGTGCCAGTACGTACGCGAGTATGTTTGCGAGTATGTTCGATTTAGTAGCAACGATATTGGGACGATGGCAGAATATGTAAATTAATGAGAAGCTCCGGTGGAATAATGCGTTTGTGTAAAAATTGATCGACAGTGTGCTTCAATCGACGACGACGGTCTTTTTTTATAAATTTGGGAGGACATTATTTTCTGAAATATCTTGCCATGGAATTTATTGAAAAAACTGGATTACAATTCTACATTCTCGCTCGTGATTTGTCGAAAATACGCAAGTGTCTAGATAGTTTGGAGAGATAGCGAGGTATCTACGTAGAATAATATCAAGGTGGATTTGGTTTCTCTTGCATCTCATCCTCGCTAGAAGTTACAAAGTCCTATTAATAATTTCTAATAATAGCGTATTTATAGATTCATGTTTGTACGGTATTTTTACCCTGTCCTCGGCGATAGAACGTACAATCGACAAAGGCTACACATGAAAACATGCTTAACTTTAGACAAGTTTACCATCTACTATGTTATTTTCACTTTTATCATGGGACTGTGAATATTTGCTCGTTTCTAGTTGGTCGAAAGATGCAAAAATACGTCCAAAAGGTATAAAATATATTTACAGTAATAAGTGCAAGTGAGTGTATACAAAAGTATATAAGAAATATATAAAATATTCAAAGTATTTAATAGCTAAAATGATTTTTTTAATTATCTCGAATAAGATACAAAACTCCATAACATTCAAGAAGATAAATTTCTATCTCTTTCATCACTGAATCCAGACTGTATTTGTTATTTTTATTTTTTCGTATTTTTTCTTTTCTCTGCTTCTGCTTTTTTTTACTGAAAGTTTTCCTTTTTACTCTCATTTCATTAAAATCTCGCAGTCAGATATATTAATATGCACACGACGCGATGATTATAACGCGCTATTGAAACACGTTGAAGACCAGTTTCCTTGACCCAAATTTCCCCTGCAACGAACCCAAACTTCGCGAAGCAGGTGAAATATTAAAACGGATTAATACGGAGGATTTGCTTTGTTCAAATCGACCGTGAACGTCAAAAGGTTACAAAGATCTGGAAATCTCGCCGATCGTACAATATTCAACATCCCGCATTCCGAAATCTGCTCTCGCGAATCACGAATATTCACTTTAGCACTATGCAAATTTGATTTTTTTTTCCCAGAGGTATAAAATATTCCTCTGCACACGTGGAATAAAATACTGTTGGCAGCTAAAGATTTTATTCCAAAGATTTCTATCTAGAGTGCAGTACTTCGAGATAAGCGTCTTTCAAATGGATAATTGTTATTTTCGTGGAGCGCTCAATGGAATAAAAATTGTCTCCTATTTTAAACTCGCGATAGCAATGAATATTCATCGTGAAGTATTAATTTTCCAAAGGAACGAAATTGATTGTTATACAACTAAGAGTTTTCCTCCGAGTATTCTCCATATTTCGAGGTCGTATTCAATTATAAAATTCAATATTCAGTCACTTCGTGTTGTTTTACAATTGCAATTATTTTGTAGAAGTACCGACAGTCGGTGAATTACTTTTTTTAAATTTAGAAGAACTGCCTTTACAGTAAGTGATTGAAGCATGAGAAATACATAGAATAGCATAAATTTCTTCAATCTATAAAACTTATTCCAAAGGAGAATAATTTATAAACAATTTAAAAATATAAATTTAAATAATGTCAATTTTGCAATAATTTTGTCAATTGGCAAGAGTAGTATATTCATTTTAGAATTTTTCATTCGCGTGTTATCAATATAGAATATAGAATACTATATATATTATATATATTATAGAACAGATATACAGTATACTATGGAATATAGAATACTATATAGAACACTACATAGGATACTATAGAATACTATATAGAACACTATAGAATACTATATAGAATACTATAGAACACTATATAGAATACTATAGAACACTATATATTTCTTGACTCTATATAGGCCTATCTAAAAAAGAAAAGAATTAATTTATTTAAATTATCATTTAAAAATCAGCCAATTTTTTCCAACGATCTTTCCACAGTAACAACTCGAAACTATAAATTTTCAACAATTTTAATTTTGTACATTGCATTGTAGCACCTACCTGATCGACAACAGCAGTACACAAGAACAGTATACTGCAGAGTTTCACTCGCGCGTTACCAATTACCCACTGGAACAACATAAATTCCATCGACCTGTGCAATTTATTTCGAAAAACGTTCAATTTCTCGATAGTCCCGGGAAAATGGAAAAGAATGCATCGCACAGGTGCGCGGCAGCCGCTCAGACAACGTATTTAACCGGCGCACAAACGAGCCACCTTCGCGGCCGACTCTTTCGTTAACGATCGCACTCCAAATTACACCAAATCTAGGCCAGAGCCGCAATACGGCTTTTCGGCCGGGATATAAGACAGGTTAAAGAGTCTTTTCGTTATAGAATATTCGGCTAGCTGCGGGAGGCCGAGCCGAGCCTCGGCTTATCGAGATAATTAACCCTGAAAAGGGGCCTCAACTCTAGTTCTAGTCGCTGCCGCGAGAGCAAAACCAGAGGGCGGGAATCTGTCTCGATAAGCGACGTTTTCTCTCTATATTATACTTCATAAATGTAATATATTTTAATATATATACTTTATATATATTTTTATAATAATTCTTTTTTTGATGTGATAAACTGTATGGCAATCACCTACGTGTAATGGCGCACAATAGATTTTGCAAATACCAAATCTGGTTTCTTTTGAATTTTCTTTCGAACATCACACTTTGCACGTTCTAGTTGGATTTCTTTTCATAGTGAATATTTTTTTCTAAAACGTAGTCTTTTAATTGCCTAAAAGGTGAATCGATGTCGTGATTGAAATTTTTGTAACACTAAAATTGCGATAAAAACCTAAATAAAAGTAATTCTTTTTACAATAAAGTGAACACAATATCTTGTATTATCCTGAGTGTCAAAAATTCAAATAGCTAATGCAGGTGCAAACACGAGTATAGTAAATGTGTTGAGCGTTCGTCGCTATCCCCTCCATTTCTTTGTGAATTGAGACTACCTCACTCTACACTATCTTGTCGTGCGATATTTCGCCACAATTCGCGGAATACCTCCCTCTCCGCCTAGGAGTCCATTTTCGGTCCCAACTGTAGACGCTTGATGGAGACCACTGCAGTCTCCTGAGTTGGAAATTCCACCGCCAATTCTCTTCCTACGAGCTGGTGAATTTCGATTTCCCCCGATGTAACTGGAAACTAATACACGGAACGGTGTACGCAGGTGAGATTATATTTAGCTCGCGTTGCGTTATGTAGAACGTGCATGTTATCTTGCCCGGGTTAGGCAGAATAGAAGTTCAATCGATGAGTTAATTATCGTGGAAACTTAGTTTCGCTGTATCGTAATTGTTGCTGCCGATCGACGCTCGACGTGTGTTTCCGGTATGATACATAGCCTGGGATGATCATAGTTGTTTCGTGGTTGTTGTTATGTATAAGTATCTAGATACATGGTGAAATTTGAGTAAATGGTCGATACTTTTGTCCTACTTTCTTTTTGATTTTTAGAGCAACGTCCGATTTTGACGATTCAGATTTTTCTTTTTTACGTTTTTCAGAATCTTTATCCTTATCTAATCAGCCTTTCGTCCTCGAGACAAATTATCGTAAAATATTTTCTCAACTATATTAGATTTAAAACCAATGTGGCTTAATACCTTTTTATTTAGAATTTGCAGCGGCCTAGGATTCCTCAACTACGAGTTTCGAACACTAACTAACACAAGTCGCAAGTGGCTGCGCGCCTAGCGTCGAGGTCCTGCCGATCTCCGACGTTAAGCAAAGCAGTGTGTGGAACCCCGCTAGGATGGGCGGATGATCGGGCTCTAGCCTAGCGGAGGTTTAGTTACAATAACAAGAGCGGCGTCTTGGGGTAAGGAGTCGCCAACGTTACAAGAGATACAGCAATTAATTTATATTAATTAGTAACAACTAGTCGGTTTTATCAGTTTTATAGTTGATGAGATAAGATCAGAGTTCTACTTGGTGTATTCGTACAAATGTCTAAACAGTTTCATAAACTATAGAATCAACCAAAATTCATTATCTACATCCTACTAAATTATCAACTAACACCAGTCCCAAATTATATCGATTTGATCGCGAAACAGTGTATCGGATGAATCACTGGCCAAGAGTCGCGACAGAAAATGGCCCTCCCGCTCTGAACAACGCTAGTTAAAACAGAGACAGTGGTAACGCGAGGAAATTAATAATTGCGGGCTACGGGTCTGTATCATTTGCTCGATGGCTCGTAACGTTGCGAGAGATACGAGACAAGGCTGGAAGCAACGAGAAAACGTTCGAAGATCGTTCGTTCGGCCGATCGACCGGGCATTGTGAAATAGAACGGACAGAATTACGCCACGTTTGCCACCATATATATTTCCCAAAGCCGGGTTAAAGTTCGCGAAGAAGCCCAGACGGTGTTCGAATCACGGTCGGCTCGTTGCTTCTTGCGCTTTCTCTCTCTCTCTCTCTCTCTCTGTGATCTGGATCGCGGAACCTCTGCTGAGGTTGCAGGATTCCGCGGCGGAGCGTCGTACTTTCAATGAATGTCGATAAAACTCCGATTGATAACAAAGTGAAAAGCGCGTCGAGTGCGATTCGCTCGGGGGCGAAAAATTAGGTCAGGTGCTTCCATTCCAAACAGTCGGGCTCCTCGCTATTAAACGCTGAAAAATGGCGTCGAGAGGCCTGCCGAAGGAAAAATACCAGGGCCTGATTTCATATCACCGCTGTTGTTCTTCCAACGAGAAGTTTCGCGACGAACGAAAGGAAAAAAGATCGCCGCCGACAGCGTGGATAAAGAATTTTAACAACTCTGCGAATTTCAAGAACGTCGTCGAGAATTCGTTTTTTTCAGAATCGGGCGAGATCTTGCCGCGTGAAAAAACACGTGTTTGTAAAAGTTATTTTTGTTTTACATCATTCAGCCTTTCAGTGACCACCCTGCACAAACACATGTTTTTTAAATTTTTTATTATTTCATTTGGAAATATAATTAATGGATCTTTTTCAGTGTTATGTACTTTTAATCTCCGAGGGATGATGCTCTGTAACCTACAAAAAAAAAGAGAGTAAAAAACTGCACGACTTGTAGTCCAGTACGATTCGTCTCACTGAAAGGCCCAGAAGCAACTGTTCTGACTAGGAAATGAAGATGACTTTTTTTGCCATAAAATTTTATTGATGTGCAAACATATGAATCGATAGAAAACAAATTACAGGCGCAACAACGCCACTCGAGGTCTACGCCACGCCCCCTCGCGAATCACGTGACCCAAATCAACCAATCGCTAATTTTCGTTGCATCAGCGTTGCACCTGAAGAGGCCCGATTTTCTAGGTTATTCCTGCTAAAATCACTTTCAGTGATAAAAAAAATTGAAAATGAACAAGCTACAACCACCTTAAGAAGAGACAGTCGAGTGCAAAAGGTTAAACAACGAACAGCTCGTCACTGGATAGAAACGCCATAAAATCCGAAATATTTACCGTTATGCTTCAAAAGTGGCGGAACGATGGCGCGAACGGACATTGCGGACATCCGAACGAAAACGTCGTAAAAGCGCCGGTGTAAAAATTTCATTTCTCCGTGGTGAACACAAGGACAAAGCATCCATCTCGCTGATTCACGAGCGGACGGTCAGTGGGTCCGCCTTTTCCGACAGCAACGGAACGAGGGAAGAGGCGAGGGAGGAAAAGAGAGGAGCGTAAGTGACTGAAACACGCTGGCACCAGGGGTTGGCAGGTTCTTTAACCGTAACTTAGTGACCACGCCGCGCGTTAGACGGTGAGGAGCGGGGGTAGGGGAGGGAAGGGGAGGGGGATTTAAGTTGGAAAGCTTTGAACTTCGTCTAATTAGAGCTTGCACGAGCGCTCGTGACGTCTGCACGTAGCTTACCGAAGCTCGTACGTATCTCCCCGAGGCTCGAGCTCTCTGTCTCGGATAGCCTAACATAATTGAACCGCCATCCGAGCTGCTCGATAATTCTGCCGTCAATTCGAAACTCCTGAAATTAGACACGGTTGAAATTGCCAACTTTCTGTGTGTAAATCGACGTACGGGTTCTGGCCGTCCACCGTTCGCTTCGAATGGCCCGGGCGTTGATTTGACAATTGATACGACGCGGATTACAAGGGCCCAGATCCTGTTGTATCCACTGTAAATCGTATCCGAGGGTAGCTGATAAACCGTGCGACGGGGAATCGAATTAAAGGGGCGTTGCTTCAATTCTTTCGATTCGGGATTCAGGTATCGTTGGTACGACGATTTTCCTGATAGTGTGGGAAGTTGAAAATTACAAATATATAATTATAGTAAAATATATTCTACAGATGATTACTGTACTTTGAATTCTTGTTTACACTTTCAGAATTCCAGCGTGGCAATTTCAACTTTCTTGATTTTCAATTTAAATTCCTGTAAATATCTGCCGTTTGTTGATAATTTCTCGTGTTCCACGAAAGTATACAGTAAAAAGATTTCTTTGTTGCAAAATATCTGTAGAGTCTATGATCTATTGTTTAGATTAAATTCCGCTCGTTTAATTTATAATGAAATGGAGCAAAATTGCAAAAAATGTCTCCTTTGGTACTACAATTACCAAGGAATGTATTCCAAAACTTGTCTCATTATCAGAAAGATTCAAACGTGAGGACTTTAAGAAAAATGATTGAAATTTCTAAAAAAAAAAAAGAATGTGTCGTTGTAAATTTACAAAGTTTCCAATCAATCGCTTTACGACAACACTGCTTTCCCGAGATTCCCACGATTTTGATTCCATCAACTTTCGATCGAAAGCACCGGCTGCGAATATACAACCATATACTTGACCAAAACCAAATTTCACAACGAGGAAGAAACCGTACAACAAACCGACGACACGACTTTTCACCGGCGAATCAGAAGCCTCAGAATTTCCATAATCTGCGGCTGTGGATGATCCAGATACCGCGCTGTATTGGACGCTGCCGATGCCAGAACCAGAGAATTCTCATCGGACGTGACTAATTACCGATACGCGGGATTTGTTCTGCTAGAAAACTCGCCGATCGAAACAGCCGATCTAGGACGAAGGACCAGGTGAACAGAAACAGAGACAGAAAGAGAAAGAGGGGCGAAACAAGTGGAGCGAAAAGAAGTTTGAAATACACAAGAAGATTAGGAGCGGAGACACAGCTGATAAGGGGATTAAACGAGGTCAAGTGGCTTCCTTCGAATCCGACCGATCAAATATCGCGATAAAATCATCCATGCCATTTTTCCACCTGGTTCCAGGCGACGTTTAATCCTCCGATCATCGACGAATTAACACACGCCAACTTCGTCCCTCTCCCTATTAAAATTACCTTCTCGTCGAGGGAAAAAGCTTCTGATAATGCCTCATTTCGTTCTCCGATTCTTTTCTCTTCGGTCTAACGTTTACGTTCCACTTCGCGAGTCTTCGTTCGCACGGCAGTTGCACGTATTTTGACAGTGGAAAAGTATTGAAATATCTTTTGGAAGGGAAGAGAGGATGAATTTACAGTTTCGTAGTAGACGTAAAGTTGTTTGTGGATTGAAGTATGACACTTATTTGTAATATATACCTGTTCATGTTTAAAAACATTTGGCCATATATTGAAAATTTTGCAAACGTGACTGTTTTTACAGCCACAGATTTTTATGAATTCAAATTTAATTGTTTAATAAGCAAAACGAATCTCTATGCGTTTCATAAAGATATAAATTTGCATAAATATTGTAATTCGCGGTTCGACGAGTATAGAAACGTGTTTTGGAAATTTCAAAACCGAGTTGTGGTTTCGAAAATTCGTTGAGAATTTTAAATTCATTCACATTTATTTTAATACTAGCTACGTCTATTGAATTTTGAAGAAAAAACATTTTCGAGAATCGCGTTAGAGAAATACAAATTTTCGTAAATTTTCTGCTATTGGAATTTTCTTCGAACAGCAACAACTGTCGCCTGAACAAATCGTCGATCGATCGTGAAATAATTTTGTCGCGTGACTGGCGTGGTTTTATGCAAGGTTGAGACCTGACAAGAACTCTATGAGAGAAACTCTCCAATATTGTACAGTCCAAAGTTGGCATTTCGCGTCATACAAAATTAGAATTCCCATTTCGATCAAAATTCAATTAGGATTTTGAAATATATTAGAATTATATTAATATCGAATATTTAAATGGAAGATCGCAGAAGCCATTTCGCAATTTAATTTCATTTGACTGTGAACTCTAAAAATATCTACATAACAGTAGACTATTTAAGTAGAATAAACTGTACAATATTTTAGACTAATATTTCACACGAAAATTAAGAGATCAAAAATCATTCAAAATTACATTTTCTCTCCTGACTTCCTAAATTATTGCTATTCTTTCTACATTTTCATTAACTTCTAATTAATTTAAAATCACGGAAATCGACGAACTGTCGATCAATGCTGACAAATGAATTTTTTTCGGGACTCCCCGGATCGATAAATCGCCCCCGGGATACGAAAAACAGGTTCTCAGAGTTTGACGCGAGAAACGAAGATAAGGCTCGACAGGCGGCGATGGAAAAAAAGGACGTGGAAATACGATTCGAGAGATAGCGATGCGTGCTCTGTTTGCTATCGCGTAAGAACCGGCGCAAATATTTCAGGCATCGAACGTGAAACGAAGCAGCAAAGTAGCACGAAGGCCGAAAGTCGATTGAAAAATACCGAACAATTTTTCACCCGAACGTTACGCCTCGAGAGAGATGTCACAGCGATTCGAAATGAAACACTTGGTGCAAGATTTGCACGAAAAAAAACTGCACGACTTGTATCCCAGTACGATTTGTCTCGGTGAAACGCCCAGAAGCAACTATTCTGACTAGGAAATGAAGACGACATTTTTACCATAAAATTGTATTTATATACAAACGTTTGAATTGATACAAAACAAATTACAGATCCAAACAATGCCACTCCTACTCGAGGTCTACTCCCCCTCGCGAATCACGTGACCTAAATCAACCAATCGCTAATTTTCGTTGCACAAGAGGCCCGATTTTCTGTGTTACCCCCGCTAAAATCACTTCCAGTGATAAAAAAATGTGTAATGTCGTTATGACGAATTTATTTCCATGGATTTTTGTCAGAAAAAAAAGTCGTTCCTTTTTTTTTACGAATGTAATAATCGTTGATTCGATTCCTTTGGCATATAAAATTTTATTATAGTATTTCCTTTTGTGGATTGAACTCGAATCAAATCAACGATCAATTTTTGTTTTAGCGTTATTGAAATTTGTGATTACGTGATTATTATATAATAATATTTTATTCAAAGTTTATTTTAACTTTCGTGTATAATATATTGTTCGAGTGTTTAATCCTAGAGTGATTGCAATTAATTTTATAATTAGTAATGAAATGATTGATTTATTCGAGATTCAGAAAGGAAAGGTATTATACTTTCAGATTTTTGATCATTTCAAACACCCTAGGCTGCTGGATCTAATCTAAATGATAAACTGAACCACACGCTTATTTACAAAATACCTTAGTAAATTGCATTTACGTGCGTGTGTAGGGAACAAATACACACGAAGAGAAATAGTGCCCGTAAAAGCAGAAAATTTTTCAAAATGTAATACAGAAACAGAAACAGACGGATATGAAACGAAAATATTGAAAAATAGAGGAATGAAAATTTCTCTGCAGATAGAAACGAAAATGAAGATAAATCAATGTTCCGGCTATCGCTTTCATTTCAGTTTATTATACACGTTCCGTAATTATTGTCTTCGTTTTTAATTACGGCTAATTAGACTTCACCCGCAAGCGAACACTCGAATAAATGTTGAATCGCGAGCACTAACGTTCGCGATACGCTTTCTCGGTAATTACATCGGGACTCCAAACATGTTGCTTTCGGGTGAAACGCGCAAATATATCATCGACTCCACTCTCGTGACTAAAAATCGCATCAACAATCGATGAAATTCCAATTAATTTCCATCTGCGGATCAATCGACGTACGCGCGCGTCTGCGTGCGTGCGTGTAGGTAACTGGAAACACAGTTCCTCCCCAACAGTGATAAATTCACCATTAACAAATTGCGCCAGCCAGTTTCGTTTCTCTCGTTCTCTCATCCTGACTCACTCCCTCCATAAATCGACCATAAACCCGGAAGAGGGGTGGCCTGTGCGTGAGGTTACAGCCACTTTCAATGACTACAGTCGTTCGACAAAGTATCTTGTATTTGAGTAATTATTGGAAAATGGAGCAATTATTATATGGAGAGACCTCTACGTTGCGTATCACAGGAAACGGTATGAAAAATTTTGAAATCTCATTGATGTTGTAACGAGTAACGTTTGGAATCAGTCTGAAATGTGGAAATTATGTACTACAAATATATATGTATTCAGTAAATAGTTGAGGCAATTGCATGAAGTTGAGATTGAAATTTTTCTCCAATTTTTGCCATTTAACTTCGAGATAATTTTATACGTGATAAGAGAAATTTGTTATCCAGATCTCCTTTTTTTGTTTAATGAAATTTAAACGAAATTTAAAAAAGAAATATTAAAGATTAGCTCGCTGAATATTGAAATTTATTAATATTGTGCAATGAATCATTACTCGTTTAAATAATATAATATAATACTTCTGATTTCTGCAAAATAATCTCTCATAATTCCTATATATATATATATATATATATATTCTTTTTTTTTTTTTAATTCGTTACAGCTGAACTGCAGATTTTACGCAAATTCATACTTTTGAGAATACAATTAAAAAAATAGAATCTTGGTAGACTTTACGTATCAGACATTACAGAAAGCACTACGCTTTGTATATTTTATACACTTTTTCATTACACTACTTGCACTCGACCTTGCAATTTTACATTTTCAAACTTCCTACAAATGCGTAAAAATCCACAATCATTTCTAAATCCTCCCGCAACATTTCTAAATCTGTTGCAAACCTTGCCAAATCTAGTGCCAGATTGTATCTCACTTCAATGTTACGTCACGTTTCAAAATGTTTCACATACATATTCCTAAATTTCATATATACTTCGTATATAATCGTATGATACTCTCCTACACAGCTCCTTTAATCACATGATTATTTCACGTAATCAACGAACCGACCGATTGAATGTTTTCGCGACGATGTGCAATCGATATAAATGGAAGCGGTCTCGCGTCGACGTACTTAATTTCCAGATGTTCGTCGATAACGGCAATAAGGTCTGCCCCGGAATTCGGTGTAAATACGAATACAGGCATCTCCCCCCCCCCTCCCTTATATTGTTTTATTATTGGCTCGCTGCGAGCCGGAAAAATTCACGAGGGTTCGTCGTCGAGGGCGCTGGATATCAAGCTCGCGATACCCACTCTGTCGCGCGACACCAATCATAACTCGATCGACCCCGCAACCACCCCAAAATACGCTCGCCCCGTATTCTCTTTACCCTCACGCGTCGAGGGCGGAATTCCGCGGGGGTTGGAACGTAATTACTTGCCCCGTTAGACTTTTTCAACAGTCTACACACGTTCACGGCTTTGATTCTTGCAGAGTGGAATCACGCGCATCGAATCATCGTTTGCTAGAACGGTGGAACGACAGTCTGCTCGTGGCAGAGATTTTTTTTCAATATTTCTGCGACGACCTCGTCGATCGTCGAAAACGTACACCACGGTAACATTTCGTCGAAGAAGGATCATTTTTATCGTTGGAGGAATATTTTCATTTTAACCTGCGCTGGCAATGAACGCATAAAATCGATGGGTGAAATTGAAGTGTGTCATTTTAAAATACTCGGGATTGAGTATTTGAGTATTTGTCTTGTATCCTGTAGTCGAAATAAATTTCACAATTATAGACAAAATCAAGACGCAATCACTTAAAGCTCCGAAAGCTTCTTATCAAATTTGTCTGATTGCTACGTACAGAAATTCGCACAAAGACTCGAAGAGTTGACGAGAACGATTTTAGATAGAAAATATAAGTGAAAAGAAAATATGTAAATTTTGGTAGTCGTATTACGATTTTTGTTACATCTTCTTCCTCTGTGATAGAACTCTGTGTTTCAAAAACTCGACGTAAACTATTCGTAACAGATCGTGCAAACTGTCGGAATATTTCTGAAAAGGAGATTCTTTTGCGCAAAGGAATCGACGTGAATCGCGTTACGAAAGCATCTCGTCGCTGACAATAACTTTAATTAGCAGAGGAAGGTGTAAATTGACAGAGGTTTGAGATTGAAGGAGGGTGGCTCGCTGTAAAGAGAGGAGAGTCTCGAGAAGAATCGTCAGTCCTTTAAAATTTACCGTCCCCTTGGAGAACGTCTTGTAATAAAATCCCGAATTAAACAGGTTAAGGACGGTTTTCGAAGTGGAACGAGAAAGAGTATAAGCTGCCTCTGGCTGTTGGCGAGAATTACACGCAAAATGTTCGAGAGATTCACGTCTACTCTCTCGTTGAAACGCCGTAATTGAAATTGATCGTGCTATCATTTCAAACGTACTTCACGCCGCGCGAAAATATACAAACATTTCGAACGTGCAAAATTCTCCGGAGCGGGGCAAATTTCGAAACGATTATTGGATTACAACCGACTGTCGTCGCAACAAATTTCGATTAAATCGATTCCACTTTGTGTTTCAGTTCTCTGCTTTTCACCTGATCGTCATAAACGCGCAGCAACAAAATCCTTCGGCGTGGAATGAATTTCCATTCTGAAAATGAACAAAACTCGAAAGACGCACCTCGAGACAGAAACTCTGATATTTCACAGACACACGTACGCATCTCGTTGCCGGAGAAGAGAAAGAATCAGCTTTGCAGCTAACAATCTCTTCTGGCTCCACGGAGCAGATGCTCGGTCATCCATCAGCGATTCAACTTTTTCCCTCGAGCGACAAAAAGCTGGACGATCGTTCGTTCGAATTGGACGATCGGCACGCTACGACGGAGCAACAGCGATCGTCGCGAAAAAAGCGCGCGCTAAAACAAGCCAATTACCGCGATCTGCCAGGAACGATTTTACTTCCTGCCAAGCCAATTTCCAATAAAAACGAAAAAAAAAAGAGAAAGAGAAACAAAAACGAGAAGAGAAACGTTCGCGAGAGAGGACGGAGGATTTTAACCAATCGGGTGTCTTCGCGTATCCGGTGCGAATGACGAGCAACCATCGAGAGGAGAGGACACGGTGTAGATTGGTTCGAAAAAAAAAAAAAAATAAAAATTCCAAGTTCGATCCGACCGTTCCGGAAGGGTGAAGAAACGTTTGACCAGGACCGAACTGAACAAAAATGCGGTATTCGTTGCCGAGTCTGAGAGAAACTTTCCTTTCTCGAAGGGTAATTCGCTTCGGGGCTGCGCGGAGCGAGTTCCACTGATTATCACCCGGTCGCGTTTGCCTTCTATTTTACCCTCCTTTCTGCTTCTACTGTTTCTTCCTCGTCCCTCTTCCCTACCTTCCTGGGATCCTTTCCTTTCGAATCTTTGCAACGCTGTGTCGTCGATTCAACGAAGAACGAATCAAGATGATCGTTTGAGACTGGATGATATAGATAATTGGAGGAATTTCTGTGGCTGAATAATCGAGTGAATTCGCAAACGAGTACTAATATATACACGAATACTAATGCTATACGAATATATACGAGTACTGATTTAACAATTTTGAAACAATGAAAAGAATCAGCGACTGAAACTTACTACTTCGTTATTTGAGGACGTTAATCGTAAAGTTTCTCACTCGAGAATGTTAATCACGCGAAGTGCAGAGGAAACTTTTTCGAGAACTGCGCGATTAAAAAGTTGAACGTTGCAATTACAAATAATTTGATTGCAAGCTACCGACAATTTCTTTTTTTTCGTTGCTGAGAATCGTAATAATTGTAATAATTATCAATGAGAGAAATTGTACTTCAGTTGCCTATAATAATAATGTGTATTTGTTTTGAATTCCGAATAAGATTCTCTGGATCCACAAATTTCAATTCTAATTTATAATTTTAATAAACGAGAAAGTCATAACCGCTAAAACTCAGACGTAATGTTGAGTAATAATTTATAATTATTATATACGATATGATTATTAAATACAATTTTCTTTTCATTGATAACTGTTACGAACGACCAAAATGAATTTCCTTTGTTTGTAACTCGATTTTCGATAACTTGCAATTATCGTTTGGACTCAGAAATATTTCAATTGAAAAGATAATTCTTGTCCCATGACTCTCTGTTCTTTTCTTTCGTTTTGATTACTATTTGTATCACTGTCAAGCCCTGTACAACAACGAATGAACATTTGGTAAAACAAAATAGAATCAAATTTTATAATAATGCAATGCAATAAAACTGTTCTTCTCGTCCAAAGATTTTCCAACTTACGATTCGTTAAATAATAAACCGCAAAATTCTCTCAGCTGTGTCGGAGTTTTAATAAAAACATAAGTCACTATGACCAGAAGGCATCTAGCTTCAACTTTTAAATAATTTATACACACTTAGGGCAGAAAAGAAAGGAAAAAAAGGAGAAAAGCAGCAGAATTAATCCCTCATGAATTTTCAAAACGAAGAGCAGAGAATTACGATTGGGTAGTTTAATTTTTTAATTAACGTCCCGAAGCGAGGCTTTGGAATTTTGAACAGGCTCCGCTCGTACGATCACTGTGCGAAAAATTGAAACGAGGAGCTTCCCAGTTATTTTTCAACGATCTTCCAAATTATCACAAGTCCTCGTTAGCAAGACTAGAACCGAGGAGATTATCCGATACCCTTTACAAATTTTAAGACAAAACGTTTTAGTCTATCCAAAACCGCATGTAAACCAATTCACCTTCGTTGCAACGAAAGCGCTAGAAATTCAAAAATATTCCATCTTATGAAACCCACTCGCCTCCTACCCTCTATATTGGTGGTATTCGCGTGTCGGTTGATTTTTCCTTTTTTTTTCTGTGTGTATGTGTGTGTGTGTGAACATGGAAATGCATAAGCGCGTCCCAGTTCCGAGTCTGACCCCTTATTACTAGGTCGTCGATAGAATCGAAACGAAACGAAACGCGGCACGCGCGCGTGGTTATGTTGATGAACGACACCGGCGCGAGAAAACGGAGAAAAATGTGAAAAAAGGCGAAAGAGAAGAAGGAAACGAAACAAAAAGATATGAAAAAGAAGGAAATCGAGAAAGGAGAATCGTGTAACTGCTTGCAAAACATTGTGTCGCCTCGCTCCAGGTCCGACGAATTTAAAAGCCAACCCCTTTCCGCGTTTTTCCACGGTCGAAAGTTTTCACCGCGCGCGACCATTTCGAAATGGACTCCCGTTTTGCATTTGATCGTAATCGTTGATCAGTCGTCAAAGCGCGATAAAGCGGATCTTCGCTCTCGTACGTACGTACGTACGTTCAGATTTAGACGAAAATTCGTAACGTTCGCTGCGAGAGGAATCTTCTCGATTTTCCAGTACGGATATTGGCGTCAGGTCATCCGGTAAATTGCCAATAAAGTGTGGTTTATTTCTGTTTTGCTCGAAAGTTTTTGCTCCCAGTTTCTGTACCATTTCTATTACACCTTTAAATACCAATGGGCGATTGATTTTGGAAATTCTATCCCAGATAGATGATAAGATTAAATAAGCGATAGGTTCTGCATTAATATTGCAGATACATGGTTTTGCTAGTGGTAATGTTGAAAATTGAAAGTACCGTGGCAAGTCGAAATAATAAATAAATTTCAAATAAAACGTAGTTAGCAAAAGTTTTATTCTTTTACGCTTTTATTTCTTTTATTTGTGTACAAAACACAAAGTATTCTAATCGTCGGTAGTTCCTAAACAAATTAGACTTACATTAGGTTACTTAACATAGGATTGGCTGCCATGTATCATTCCAGTGACTCAATCATCTTCAATAAACAACAGTATCGACGTACTAGTATAAAAATGATTGCTTTCGCGAGTGTCTAGCAATCGAATGTTTGATGTTTGGTTTCGAAAAAAAAGAAAAAAAAATGGAAAATTCCGGAACCCAGTGATTTTCGATTAGTGGTCATATGGAGAGGTTCGCGGTGAATGGCACAATCAGAGAAACTGAGTAATCGTGCGTGCAAAAGCGAATCGAAAACGTGAAGTGCAATTTTTTTTTCATACGAGGATTCGTAACAGAGGGAATGAAGTTTGGAAATCCTGCGCAACTCTGAATGGTAAAGCACTGTTAATCATTAAACTGTCGGTCTTTATGCAAATTTACATTTCCAGAGACAAAGAATTTCTGGCAGAACGAAAGTAGGTATTATTAATTAATAATACGTTCCATTTTGCAATGCATTATATTTTGCGTATTGTATTTTATATTTTATACTTACATTCACGTTCGTAATATCTTTATTTCAATGATATATATATATATAATTTCGCGTACATCCTACTCTCAATTTATATCTGTATTAATTAATTGTACGCTAATGGAACTTTCGTCCTGTTTCGATTCAGAACTGGTAAAAACTGTGTATAAATGTGTAAAAAGTGGGACATTTGAGTTTACAGGCAAACGCTTCAGAAACTCAATTTCCTGGGAAACGAGAAAAGTATTATATCAAAATATTTCGATTTGTTTTTGCAAACAGACAGATTTCTTTCTAAACATACCACGCTTGAAAAAAAACTGCACAACTTGTACCCCAGTACGATTCGTCTCACTGAAAAGCCCAGAAGCAACTGTTCCGACTAGGAAACGAAGAAGACTTTTTTGCCATAAAATTTTATTGATAAGCAAACATTTGAATCGATAGAAAACAAATTACAGGCGCGATCGCTCAGTACTAGACAACGCCACGCCTACTCGAGGTCTACCCCACGCCCCCTAGCGAATCACGTGACCCAAATCAACCAATCGCTAATTTTCGTTGCATCAGCGTTGCACTTGATAACATGTGGCACCAAATCAACGCGCATTCACTTAATTGCGTTCAATCGTAGAAATTTTAACGACTCTGTAATGTTCGTGTTTTCCTTGATTCCCACGTTTTCAAACTTCTAGCTTGACAATTCTGTAAGCACTACAAAAATAACACTGTTGTTACTTTCATTGGAGATCAACCAAAGTATCGAAACACAGCAATGCAATTTTTCTTGCCGATAACCCGCGAATATTACGTAGAACGTAGTGAGCTCGGAGCTTTCACAAAAGGAAGAAGCGAGAGCTTCTCTCGCCTCGGATGATAAATTTTCATGCCTTGAAGGACAAAAGGGAGGAGCGAGCGGGGCGGGACGACGTCTGTACAAATAAAGAAGAACTCGAACGAAATTAGGTCAATTGCGGAACGAGTTAAATTTCACGGGAATACGGCTACATGCCGGCGCATCGCGATACGATGACCGAGCGCCCTAATTTCCCCACGCGATAATTTTCTGTTGATTTTAACCAGAAGACTGCAGACCGAACCGCAGCAAATCGAAGAAATTTCGGCAACGAACGATCCGAAATTTTCCAATTTTCCAACGTGTTGACGATTATTTATATACGGTGCGATGCTTTCCCACCGCTCTGTCGTCTTTCTGTTTCGAAAATAATATTACAAAATTCACGGACGAAACAGGTGCAACGGGGAAAGATGGAACAGTGAACTCGATGAATACGTTTACCCCCGTGCGTCTGCATTTAGCAATTGATGAATTCGAAACGATTCGCCGGGTCCATTATCGGGTGACCCGGCTGCTTTTATCTCGGTTATTTACCAATCGCGCGTGGAAAGCGATTTTACGGATTCGAAAGGAAAAGAAGGAAAAAAGAGCAACAAGAAGCACCTTTTATTAAACCGGCTGGAACAAACGTCCACATTTAAAATAAACGTTCGTCTTTATCTCTATCTGATCCGCTCTAGGATTAATTTCGCCAGCTCGTGTTGATCGAGGACGGTTTTTTTTTTTTCTCTGGCCGATCGTAATGGGTATTGCCACGCTCCCCTAAATTATTCCGCGCTCCTCGCTATTTTTCTTTCTCCATCCGGCTCGAGAGCTCGCTCTTCGGTATCGACCGAAAGTCGAACACGGCTTTCGAATTCCCAAAGTCGGTCTTGTTTAAGGTCTAATTATAGCAAACAGCCGAACCTACGGTTATTTATGGCGTAATTTGCCGAGAACGGAATGATCTCGAACGAACGGGAGTTTTGACAAGTAGGAGAGTTGCGGCTACGATAAAAGCTCTATATTTTGTTCTACGAGAGCGGAACAGCTAATTTCTTCCTTTCTAACTTTCGTTCTGTAATAAACCTCGTATTCAGACTTTAACTTTTATAAAATGTTGACGCCACTCTTTCGCGAGGATCGTTCGCGTTTTCTTTCCTATGGTTTGGATGAATTGGTAAATTACATACTACGCGACGTTAATTTCACAAGAATTATTTGTTTCCTCCGTCGCCTACATCTTCTCTGTGACTTAAAATTTGCCTCTAAAATTCTTTTCTAGAGCGAATCGTCGCCTAAGCACAAACATATGGTGTCAAAATTTCAGAAAAAAGCTTCTGGAAAACAGGATGATTTCGTCAGACAGAGAACAATGTATAAGTCGATAAAAAATAATAGACATTCGAGAAAAGGGAAGAAAAAACATACGAAACGATTTAACTTAAAGAGGTTAACAGATTAAAAAATATTTCAATACTAAAAAGACACTTCAATATTGAAAATGAAGAAATCACTTGACTTACTGCCTTAACGTATTGAAATGTATCTCGATGGCTTGCTTCCTTTGCCTCGATACCCCGAGAACCGTCGGGATTAAATCAATTTCGAGTTTCTTCCAACAACCGAGAAGGACCCACTGCCAACTTATCAGCGTATACAACAAAGTTAATGCAAAGGCAACACGCTGGCCGATGTATTTGCAAAGACCGGCGTTAAGTTCGTCGTAGAACTGAAGCCGAGGCAAGGCTTGAGAAAAGAAAAAAAAAAACAGGACGATGACGACGACGACGAGGTCCGAAATTGATAGCATCAGGCCTCTAACTCGTTTAATCTTCGAGAGAGCGACGGCTCGCGTAATGGAACGCGTCTCGTCTCGTCTTGGCTCCGCTCCTCAAAGGATTAAAGAAACTTCCTGCTCTCGAGGGAAGGTTGCGCTCTACCTCGGCCGGACGACAGTGCAACAACTCGATAAACTTGCGTGTTTGATCGATCCAATAGCCAACGGGTTAAATGTGAATGAGAGGACACTTTATTCACCGGGCCAAGTATCGATCTGACAAAGTGGCTTGTAGTTAAACTTATGATAATTGATAATGACGGACAAAAAACAGGGACGGTGACCAAATGTAAAAGCAACAGTAATTTGAGATTCTTTTTATTTATTCTGATGTACGATCTATCATCGTTAACGAGGTGCTTCTTCTTGCGTATTTTCATATTGTAATTCATATTTATATGTATATTGTGCAATTTATTCATATAATATTATAATTCATGTTTATAATATATTCATATTTGTACGTATATTATCACTGAAAATGATTTTAGCGGGGGTAACCCAGAAAATCGGGCCTCTTCAGGTGCAACGCTGATGCAACGAAAATTAGCGATTGGTTGATTTGGGTCACGTGATTCGCAAGTAGGCGTGGCGTTGTCTGGTACTGAGCGATCGCGCAAAACATATTTTAGTTGAAATGAAACACTTTTATCACAACAGTGATTTAATTACGTTTCGTAGAATTTTATCGAGTACGATCCACCTAATTTTTGGTAACGAATAGCTTCAACTAACGTTCAGAGGTTTATGGAAGCTATTCGCTTTAATATCTTGAAGACAATAAATACCGGTGGATTTACGTTGCATCCAATAAATGGCATACAACCAAACACTCAGAAAACACGTCGATAAAGCTAAAGGAAACATTTCGATTGTATTGAAAAGCACGAATGTTACAACGATATATATATATACTGTACAGAACGACAAAAATGCTACGTACGAATTCGAAGCGACCAACTTTCATTCCAAATAAACAGTAGATAATTAACACAGCGCAGATAATTAACATTTTTGGAAATAATGATCAAAAAGCAGAATAAAAAATAGAAGTTGTATAAAAACGCACGATAGCCAGAGGCTAACAGAAAAACTGCAAAATTTTACCAAATTTCGAATGTGAGATGAAAACTGAAAAAAAAAATCTCGTTAAATCAAGAAAAAGGAAGAAAACAATCCAATCACGAAACGAACAATTAGGAAGCCGTACGTAAAAAGGGCAAAATACGAAATGATAAAGCGAGAGGGTGGGGTTAAAGGTTGATAATGGTACACGCACGTTTCTGAAGGGATCGATGGCGAATAATGGCAAGGTAGCAGACCGATTTTCCACGGGACGACGCAGATACGGACGGTTTACGACGTCGTGTAAAATAATTGCTCGGATTTAATTAACAGCAGTCAACACAGTGGCTCGTCAACGTGCAGCTTCGAGCTAATAAATAGCAGGGGTTGAACAGCAACTTAGCCCCGGCCAGCCACCGACGCGTACTTCACAGAGATATATGCATTTCGAAGTCGCGGCCTTCCACCCCTCTGTGTTCACCCGCTGACGACGTTCGCATTTTCGTATAAATTACGGCCGACCTCCTCGCTTTCTATATGCAGGTGCAAACTAATTAACCGATGATGACACCGGCGCAGGCCAAACCAGCGAAATTGCCTTCTTTGGTTTTCTTCCTTGCCTCGCGTAATTAGAATCCTTGTTTTGTTAACGATATTATTTCGAGGAAGATAACATTCACAGATACCATCGATATATATGTGTGTGTGTGTGTGTGTTTAAAAGACGGACGCAAATTTCGTAAGTCTTGCGTAGAACGTTTGCAATGCCGTCGCTTATTTCACCGCGGCACCCTGTTACGCGTAGCGAGAGTATGTATAGAGGACGTTCTACGCTTTTCCGTTCTACGCTTAGGCGATGTTTGCACTATAAAAAGGAAAAATATTGTATTACACGGCCGCTGCACGTTCGGTAATTGCGTTTACTTTATATTCTATGCTTTACATTATTATACTTTAACCTGATATTTTAAGCTACTAATTAACAAGCGACGAACGTGTTTGCATCGGGGGAAACTGGATTGAAATTTTTGTGCATTATATTCAAGCTGAAGAAGAGATTGGAATAAGAATAATGTTACAGGATACTCGATAGAGACGATATGTAATATTAACGTTTAATCATTGCACTGATTGTACATTCTTATCTCGTAACCAACGACGTTGTAACCATTATTAACGTTACTTTGTGTTTTCCCGTTCTTAACGAATGATTAAATCATCTAATGATGTTCGTGATTTTTTCCTTCTTATTTACAAAGACTGAAGACTGTAACTGGAGAAGCTTCATGCACCCTCTGTATTTTTATAAAATACCAAAGTAGGTAAGATGATTTATAATAAACTTGGTGCATTGTATTATTTTTGCAACGCTGAGAAAATATCACCCTTTTTTTATATTTTAATTTATATATATTTCTATCAATTTTGGTGTTTTCAGCGATTCTCACAATTATACAATTGTAGCACGTAATTTATTAATTTTCGCGTAGGCGGAGGATGAAGATTGAGCAGAAGTAGCAGAGAGCAGAACCGATCAGACGCTTTCGTTCGGTCCCCTTTAAGAACCCGCTCGCTCGCTTCCCCGGTCGATTCGATACGCGACACGAGAAACACATCAATCCGGAATTTTCGAAACAAACTCCCCGCAAAAAGCGAATGGCAATTTCGGTGGGGGAATTACTTCAAAATAAAACGTCCATTACGTCGCGAATCTATTCGGCATCGGGATGCGATACGTCTCGTTGGAAAAATCCTTGCCAACGTCATTGGTCCGAATCCGATATAACATTTCCATTGCAAAACTCCTAGCTGATGTCCCCGTTTGGAAAATAAATGGCGCGTTACGTCGATCGTTTAAAAAAAATTAATCGAAACGAAAGTAAAATATATATAAATATATATATATATAAGGAAGGAGGACCGAAATTAATTTTCCTCTATTTCTGTTCGATTGAACATCGCAACAACGCATTTACGAGGATCCGTATGCATTTGCTTGCGTTGACCGATCGATCTAAAAAATACAAGAAATAACTGAGAGAGAGAAAGAGAGAGAGAGAGAGAAGGTAAACAGAATGAAAGAGTAAAACGAGAAAAAAAAGAAGATTGAAAGGAAAGGGGAAACGAGCGTCGTACATATTTTAATTGGTGGTCACGTCGTTCGAGTTTTGCTCGCGGTTTTCGATTTACCGAGATCTATCGAGGGAAACCACGCCGAACAAGCGGTCACCTTTTCCCTCCTCTCTTTTCTTCCTTCCTCTCCATCTTTCTCTTTTATTTCGTATAAATTTTCAAAGCTTAAGTAGCCCACGGTAACCCCCTCTCCCCCTTTTTACCGTTGCCACAGCGGGAGCTGTTGCGATATTGAATGCAACGTAGCGTGAGCGACCAAAAAGCACAATATGGATACCAATATCCTGCCACTTCCTAATATCCGCTTGGGAAGCACCTACGACGCATGGAAAATTTCCGAGCGGATTGACGGCCAAACGTCGCGCCAAGATTTCTCGTTATCGGCCCCACCCTCCTTCGAATTACTGCCTTCGTTTACTGATTACTGGATACGGGGGTTTCGCACGAAAGAAACGAAACCCCTCACTAACTGAATATCACAATGGAAACAGTAGATTTAGTATTACCATTTAACGAATACCAGATATTTTAAATATTATCATTAAAAGTGATTTTAGCGGGGGTAACCCAGAAAATCGGGCCTCTTTAGGTGCAACGCTAATGCAACGAAAATTAGCGATTGGTTGATTTGGGTCACGTGATTCGCGAGGAGGCGTGGGTACCTCGAGTAGGAGTGGCGTTGTCTGGCCACTCTACTGAGCGATCGCGCCTGTAATTTGTTTTCTATCGATTCCAATGTTTGCATATCAATAAAATTTTGTGGCAAAAAGGTCGTCTTCAGTTGCTTCTGGGTCTTTCAGTGAGACGAATCGTACTGGGGTACAAGTCGTGCAATTTTTTCATATCTTTGCACTATTTTCTACAAATATACATTTTGTATATACGTGTACATATTTGTAGTTTATTAATTATCTATCAAAACGTAATAATTTTCAAAAATTAAATTCGTATATTGAAATGAAAGTTGGAAACCAAAAAAAAGATATTGTTGTGTTGCTTCATTTACAAGTACAAATCAATGTTCATAATTCGAGAAATTATTGGCAATATCACGGGACTTTTTAGAATTTTATATATTTTATTATTTCAGAATTTTTCTGATACTTTTTTACTATTTTTCTTCTTTTTTAGCGATACCTCGATAAATCGTAGCCTTGTGTCCAATTCTGCGATCTGATATCGCCCAAAAAAAGCCCGTACCTATCCATCATTGTACTCGAAGTGATATAAGCCAGGAAAAACGAAATTTATATTAGATAACGTTATTCAGATGACCGACCGTCGCGTACCATCTTTTTCTCCGAATTATATTTCTTGCTTTCAGAACATCGAACGAGTATGGTTTCATGTATTTCCTTATTTCATATTCCATCATATTTCTCCATATTTTCCTAGCAGAAACAAGAAATGAATCTTGTTACTATTAGAAAATATTCGTCAGACTTGGAACTTTCTTCTTTCTTGTCAGCAATTATATCTCTTATCTCATTAGGTGCTCGAATTCTTTAACGACGCGAAATTTTCGTGCGTTTGAAAGACACGACAAATAATTCTTTCGAACAGTCCAAGAAAAATTAATTCTCTTTCGCACATCCTAAAAACAAAGATACAATTCCATCGAACAACGCTTCGGGGAAGAAAATTAATTTGAAAGACAGAAATCGACTTCCTTTCCAGACAAAAGCCACCTGAAAAAAATATTAAAAGAAACGCAAAAAGTATTAAAACTCTGAAGAAAACTCCGTCGAGCAACGATTTCCCGTGAAAACCGGCAAAACGACGGGTCGCGCGCGGGCCATCGCGATCCTCCGAGAAACGACTGATTATAACCGATGATTCTCGGAAGGGTGGCGAGGTACAACACAGAAAATGGGAAGCGAATCGTGATAAATAACGCGGTAAACGCTGTATCACCAGCGCGCCGATACTCGAATAACATATTCCAGGTCGTCGGCTCTGTGTGTGTGTGTGTCTGTGTGTACGCGGCATACATAATTCAGTAGAGCATGTGACAAGTGAGGATAAGAAAACAGACATTTCCTTTTCCGTCGTGAAATGAAGATAAGTTACATACGGAAAATACACACCAGATGCCGTACATATCTGCCGAGGGATGTGATGCTCGGCGTCGACGACGAGAACCTCCTTCACTGTGCTCTCCACCAACGGCAGAACACCGCCAACAGAATCTCCCCGGGCTATTTGCTCCTCATCGATATGATAAATAAACGGCGCTGGCTTCCCTCAGAGACCTGCATTCTCCCTGAATCGACGAAATTTTCCAAGTTTTCCTTTTTTTTTCTGTGGATAATCCGCCTCCTCCCTCGCCCCGCCATCTCCTGACACGGTCTAACAGCGAATACCGAATCTTGGGCTTTTCTCTTTGGAGAGGGAATTTCCCTGAACTGACGAAGATTCATTGTTTGGTGATGTATGATAAAATGGTTTGATATAATGGGGTTGGATCGGGGAAAAAAGAGAGGAGCAGGGAGAAGACGAGGCGTTGCGTTGGACAAGAATGAATCGAGATACGAGAAGGCTGGAGCTGCTCGAGTTTGACTCGAGTCCGGTGCTGCGTTTGAAATTGATTGTGTTACGTTCGTAGAGCGAATTTTCAGGAATTAATGGAAAGTTGTTATTATTGAATAGTTTTTTATTATTATTATTATTAGATTATTATTATTAAAGTTATTATAATTAAGTAATGTACGATATGGAAGGTTCAGATTCCAGATTTGAATGCAAATTTGACAGGAATTTTATATTACGTCTGGAGCAAGTTTTTACGAATTTACTAAGAGTCCTTTATTATTCAGAGATACATAAGCCGGGAGATCGCGGATACAGGCGCTCAGTACTGGACAACGCCACTCCTACTCGGAGTCTACGCCACGCCCCCTTACGAATCACGTGATCCAAATCAACCAATCTCTAATTTTCGTTGCATCAGCGTTGCACCCGAAGAGGCTCGATTTTCTGGATTACCCTCGCTAAAATCACTTTCAGTGACAGAAAAAATTTATCAAGAACAAAGGGTTAAGATATACAGATCTCAAATGAAAATGATTGAAATGCATAGGTTAAGCGGAAATGGATCTAAGATGTACATACGTTCAAGACCTTGACACGTTCTTTCGGAAAAATTCAATTTCTACAATATACGTATACGCTCGTTTACAAATTACGATCAGGACAGACTACACACTTCGGGATACCGATGGATAATGTGCCAGATCGTCGACAGAGCGATCCGGTTGATGCACTGCAAGGAGCGCAACAGGCAACGCCCAATTTAGCAGAGCAATTTGCGGCATCTTCGCCGCGCGCGGCTCCATGTGCTTCCCTTCGCGGGATCTCCCAACATCGGGAACGATAATCGAAGATTAAATATCGAGCATCGTGGATGTCGATGCTCGTTTCACCCAAGTTGGCAGAGCAAACAGCCCGACGAAATGGAATACCCGCGGACAGCGGGACAAACTTCCGCAGGTTAAGTCAGTTAACCCCTCTCGGCAAGGGCCGAATTAATTTTTGTTCACGCAAGAACAACTCGTCTCCCGCGATAACGAAATATTTTGAGAGGTTAAGAGGTTGGAAATTGAGGCGGCGAGTCGTGGATGTTCGAGGTAAACGGATATTATCGAATTACGGTGACAAACGCGGGACACATTTCTCGTTAACTTCGTACAAATAAGGTTAGACTTTGCGGAATCGTGGAAAATCGTGAACAATTTCAGGGAGCAGGGAAGAAAATAAATACGAAATTTGTTTTTGAAATATCTCACACGCGATTCGCTATAAATAATACAGTAGAACAAAATAGAAATTTGATACGAACGAGGTACGAATTAAATTGAGTCGTCATGTTTTCTTACTTTTGTACATAACTGTGTATAATTTTTCGAATACGACAGTTTTGATAATCCATTTGAAATCTGTGATAAATTTACGAATTTAAAAGCAACTAGAACAAATTTAAACTGATAATTAATATATGAAATTAAATACACGAAAATGATTCCTGTTTGAGCAATTTGATTATTTACTTCTCGTTAACGAGAAACGTAGTAGTTAATATCTAACGTTGCCGGTTGCAGACCGAATTAAATTAAATTGCTACGATTCTGTACTCCTTCGGAAAAATCAACTTGTACCGTGCAGTCTCGTTGAAAGATCGCAAGTAATTACTTAACGAGTCTATTTTGAACGCAGCTTCGAAGAACGTGGGCTGTCGAGCTACGAAAGATGGTGAATCTGTGTGATAAACGCGGAGTACACTCGGTGCACTCTGTGTATTTTCAGTTAGTTTAAACGTTACGAGGCTGTTGTTGATAAAATCGACGGCGAAATTACCGTCTCCCGGTTGCAATTAGGTTCTATGATAATGCTATTAACGTTGCGTATAAATTATTGAATGCTCCAGGTGCACGTTTACGCGGAAATTTTTCACCCTGGCAACGCTCCAAATGCACGCTTTCACGCTAGAACTGCGAACGCGTTTAACAGTTGGCCAATTAAATTTATTAACAGCGTATTCCTTCCTCCGCTGTTTATCGTAAACACGCGTTGTATGAATCTCTCGCGGATGGCGATACACTCGAGTGGAATGCAAATTAAGCAGCGACGATGCCGCGATTCTTTTCGAAACTTCGCGTCGCGAAAAGAGAATTTCAATATCGCGAGCGACGGCAACGTAAACGAACAATTTTTTAAAAACTTCGCGATAAACCGCGTTGCATAATTTATCGCTTTATAATCGTTCCGTGACATTTATTCGCTGGCCCAGCCGTTTCACGATCGATCGCCCAAAATTAGTAAATTAACATTTCACCGGAAAATTTTGGTTAATTTTAAACGAGCATAGATTGTACACGAATTTCGAACCGATCGAGTACAGACGATACTCATGCCTCGTTAATGATTTACTTTATCGAGCGAAATAATCGCACTCGAATTGAAATTTCACCGCAATATTTCACGTTTGAACGAATTTGTTATTGTCAATGAAAGAAAAAAAAAGGTAAAACGATATTCGTTAAACGATTTGTCAGTTTCGTCATTGTTCAATTATCGAATGTTACATGTTTAATTATTGCTGAGTTTAAACCGCACGAGAATAACGTTGACATACAGCGTCGCATTATTATTGTTTCATTATCTATTAATTATTTTGTCGTTTATTCAGTGACCTATATAAATTTAAATACACAAATCGTGTAACTTTTGTTTTATACATCGTACGCGTTGATTAATTACCACACAAAGGGAATACGTTTAACCAAGCGTCAGATATTTCCTCCGAATCCTCCAATTAGGTTCTGGTAATAACAACTCAACGTAAATTCTCTCCCAAAAAATTGGTCATTTCTGCTCGTAACTTTCTACTTGACAGAATTATAAAATTGTATAATGGAATAATGAAACAGAAATCTATCGTATACACTTTTGAGAATTTGGGGACCGAGAAATTGATAACGTCTGCCTTTTCACCGAGAAAATTACAATTACAATTTATAAGTAGGAAATGTATCGACTCGGCTTGGGATCCAGGCGAGCGAAGAAAAAAGCGTGTTCCATTGCCGGAGAGGAGCAACTGCAAACTCGATATCTGGCCGTATATTCTTCGAGTGGAGGCGTATGCCAAGTCATAATATCGGCTGTCCGTCAAAGGAAACGGGCAACAGAAAGCACCTAGTGGATGCAATTTATATAAGCCATCCATACACAAAATGACAAAACGGCTGGCGCTGCGCGATCGGCTTTGCCTCGTGCCTCCGATGCAGCCCGATAAACCTTCGAAGGAATTGGAAGTGCGCGTTATTCGGGGCTTCGACTTCTCTCTCCTCCGTGTGCCAAGAATACGTCAAATTCGCCTAGAATCTCACATTCGATTTTCGCAACTATCACGTTGCACCCGTTGCCTTATATATTAACGCGCACACCCATCAATTAATTGTACATCGATCTATGGAAAATTTAACAACGCGAAGTTCTCTCTTTATTACGGGAAGAAATTTCAACGACAAGATTGATTTATGTACAAGTCACTTATGTACAAGTTTGCGTATGTTTAATAATATACGTTTATTAATGTATATATAAGTTCACTATAATTAATAATCTCTTATTAACACACTTGGCCATTCTCACGTATTCACTACAATTCACTAACTGCTTTTTTCACGCATTCATTTATTATATATAATATAACAGAAGCAGTTAGCACATATATATACAACAGACAATATATAAATGCACCATATATTCAACAATTTATTATCACTAAAAGTGATTTTAGCGGAGGTAACGCGAAAATCGGGCCTCTTCAGGTGCAACGCTAATGCAACGAAAATTAGCGATTGGTTGATTTGAGTCACGTTACTCACGTCACATGAGGGGGCGTGGAATAGACCTCGAGTAGGAGTGGCGTTGTCTGGTGCTGAGCGATCGCGCCTGTAATTTGTTTTCACACTCGCTTCATACCGAGTTCATACTTTTTTGCTTTCGCAATAATTTCAATAATATATAACAATATTATTGGGTTTGTGGCAGCCACTGTGCAAACACCGTGGTACACTCGAGGACAGTTGGACATTTCCGAAATTTGCTGAATTGTGTAAATAAATGAATGTTCTGCGCAATGTGTTTCTCAATCAATTTCGTATCACTGTGTCTGTGACATCACGAAAACTTTTCGTTAGCGACCGGAGTATTTAATTGAAAACACTTGGAAACCTTAGTGCCTCTGACGAATGTCGATGACTAACTATGAGACGACATACTTTGTCGTTATCAATACTACGTACCCCGTTAACGAAATTGATGTATTACTTATTAAGAAAAGTTTGCAGCGGATAGTTTGAACGCCGCGCGAAGAGTTAGACAGTTGATAGATTCATTACGTTAGCTGCTGGTAGTCAATCATCAGAGAAACGTCAAGCATTTCGGAAGCAATCAAGGCTCGAACCTTAGTCAACTCATTAGTCAGCAAATCAGTCGGTCTTAGAAGCAATCAGGTATCCGATAGTCGATCGACGTTCCGAGCATTTAGGCTTGCGTCAGACTCGCCAGCAATTAGATTCTACTTTTGATTTTCCCGAGCGGACGATTGTTAATTTATTTACCGTTCAACGAGTGGAGGACAGTCAAAGAGATTTATTCGTACTCGCTGAAGTAATTAAAAAATAAAAGAAGAGGGTAGTTTCTTTGTATTGAAGAATTTATAATATATATATATATATATATATATATATATATATATATATAATCTATGAAAAAAAAACTAAAAAAAACTGCACTTGAAAAATCGTTAGATTTTTATAGTCTCATGTAAAAGAGAATCGTCGAAAATTTTTTAACAATAGATTGCGTAATCTAACTTAAACTTAACCTGAATATTCTATTCGCGAAATCATCAATTTGTTAATTTCAACTATCAATCTTACAAATAATAGTTTTATATCTTGATAGTAATCTAAACTACAGATTCTCATGCATATTCGAACGTACAAAACTATCTGAATGATCTCAGAAATAACTGTTCATCTACGTTTTTCATTTATATCCACAAAAACATGAACTGTTACAAAAATCCGCTATGGGTCGTAGCTTGGAAGGATCCCCGCAAGTTGCAATTTAATTTTACAGTAGCAGGAATATACAGAAATCCATGAACGAAATAATTCAACGACCATCTGTCAGACATACGTATTCGCAAAAAATGTGAATTGTCACAAAAATTTGCGGTCTACTCGGTCGTACCACGAAAAGATCCCCCCGGCAAGCTGCAATTTAATGTTACAACAGCAGAGTCACGGAAATTCATGAATGAAATAATAACAAATCAACGACCATCCGTTAGAAATACAGAGATCAAGAGCGACAGCGAGAGAGAGAGAGAGAAAGAGAGTTGATCATTAATAAGAGAAACTCTGGTAATGGACCTCGTCGAAATCGACGTAGACCGGAGACGCAGGAGCAAGCACGTAGTGCCCGGTTGCGAATAAGCAAATACGGGCGTGCGTTAACGAGAAGCAAGTTCCTCAGGCTGGAGCTAGTTTGTCAATCGTCGGAGCAGCGCAGAGCTGAGAGGGAGAGGCCGCTGGGTGCTCAATCTACGCAAAGTTGCCTCTGTGAAATGACGGTCCCGGAGATGATGCATTATTAAGTCGTCGAGCTTCGAGTGCCTCGAGCCGGATAACTCCGGAACTACTCTCCCTCGCGAGAGGACAAAGAACCAGAAGAGAAGGAGCCAAGCTGCTAAGGAGAAAGCGAAAAAAAAAAGGAGAACTTGCCTGTCCTAAGCCTGACCCTGGTCTTGTCCCTCTCCAACAACGAGATCTTCTCTCTCTCTCTCTCTTTCTGCCAATGTACTTTTTCATTCTGCACTTCGCTCATCGGTTTTACATTTCCAACATTCTTCCCGAGGTTGCTTCTTGATCGACCAGCTGGCGCGTTTTCACGCGCGACTACTTCAATCTGGATCATTTTCTGGTGGAATCGGGTGAAACAGTTGGTGCAATGAGAATTTCATCGACCGACTTTTGGTCTGTGATTGGTTATTCCTGAGGTAGCGACGGCTGGTTTATTATAGATCTGCTGTGGATGTGTGAGAATTGAATTTTCTAGAGTCCCTGATGAAGACTCGATGAGATTTTCTTACGCTAGAACTCGGTTAATCGCTAGTTGACAGACAACGCCACTCCTACTCGAGGTCTACTCCACGCCCCCTTGCGAATTACGTGACCCAAATCAACCAATCGCTAATTTTCGTTGCATCAGCGTTGCACCTGAAGAGACCCGATTTTCTGGGTTAGTCCCGCTGAAATCACTTTCAGTGACAATAAGAAAGTGAAGATATCACCTCTTCCATCAGGTAATTTAGGCAATTTTCCTAAATATCTGAACAACATCCTTTCATGAGTCACAGCCGATAAAAAGACAATCGTTCGATACCAACGACGACCAAATTTCATAACAATCATAGCAATCATAAGCTTCACAATCTTCGTGTCCTCCTTTTCACGCTCGCGTTTCAAGATTTTTTCGCTATAACTTGACAAGCTGCTTGCTCAGATTGGACGACAATTAGGAGCTCGCTCTAACGATGTCTTGTCGGCGGGAGAACAATTTCGGCGTCTTTTTCCCTTACCCCCTCCCATGCCATAGAAATTTCAAGATGTAAGGCGACGAAACTTTACGTGTCTTAATTGTCCGTTGTTTGACCATTTGAATGCTGCGACAATGGCGAATAAAGAGAGAAAAGGCAGCCTTTTCCATGGAAGCGGATAGTGAAAGAAAGACGCCCCTCTCTTTGTGCTTGCACAGTGTCCCCGCCACTCTGAAAAGATAGTGTTCCATCCTCGCTCCCTCTTTCTTTCCCCCCGCTCGCGTTATCGTAATACTTCTGACACTATTTAGAAACTCTTTATTTCCACGCTGTTCTATCGCTCTCTCCGAGACAATATTCAACCATAGACTTGAAAACTGCTCCACTTAATCCCACACAGAGGAAGATACCTCTCCTTCGTTTAATACGTGCTCCTCATAATCCTACAGAAGCGCGGGACAGGAGAGAACCAAGACTTTGTTCTCGCTCGATTAATTATTAAAAGGTGGAAGACCTGTCGAGCCCTCCCCCCTCTCTCTCTCGTCTTGCCTGCGTTAATCGACTAATTGAAAGAGCGACATCACTTTTTAAAATATCGCAAGTTACATTACGAGCAGACAGATTCTCAAAGTCGAATGTGAAACAATAATTTGATATTTCGATATTTATCTTTAAATGATATAACAATGAACTTACGATACGAGGTATCGTTCCATCGAAGAGTATTCCAACTTTGAATGTTTGGCAGTTTTCCCGGCAAGCTTTCTCGCGGATCATAAACCACTCGTGTCGTTTCTCATACATGTTTCGCTCATGGAAATGTCACGATTTATCGAACAACTGTTTCACCGCTATTGTGGCTAAACTTTGACACTTTTTCGTTTGGAGACATCAAGATCGCAATAGTAGTAAGAAGTGGTGTTAGAAATTTAACGACATAGAATAATTAGAGTCTCAATGGAAACACAGGATACAACAACTCTCTGTAATCTTGGGTGATTCTCTGAAGTAATAAAACAATAAATTCATCGATTTATTTCTTATAAATCAGCCAGTTTCGCTTGATGAATTGCCATCGATTCGGCCACGCACAATGACGGTTCAGTTTTTTCACACGACACGAAAACTCCCATAAATCCTTGCTCTTGGTCGGTACGTCGATGAGACACGGAATCGATTGGCAACTAATAGAAGAAACTTGTATCCCATAATGGCATTTCCGTTCAGCAAGAAAGAACTATCGTTTCCAGCGCATCGGACCATTCGTTTTATGGCAATGTATCACAAGAATATCGTTTATCGCAGCCAATCGGCCGATTCGCTCGACGACGTTCTTTTCAAACGTTGCGCAGAAACTTTCGAGCGCGTGATTTCATCTACGCGATCGATCTGTATACTTGTACGGCCTTTTTACGTCAGTACGTGTACACTGGATGAAACTTTTATACTATATCATATGTATTATGTTATATTTCGAAATTTTACTAACGAGTTAGTAAAATATATTATCACTAAAAGTGATTTTAGCGAGGGTAATCCAGAAAATCGGGCCTCTTCAGGTGCAACGCTAGTGCAACGAAAATTAACGATTGGTTGATTTGAGTCACGTGATTCGCGAGGGGACGTGGAATAGACTTCGAGTGGGAGTGGCGTTGTCTGGTACTGAGCGATCGCGCCTCATTCAAATGTTTGCATATCAATAAAATTGATATCAACAAATATGATTCCTCCAGACCGATTGTTCGAAAAGATTTTCTCTTTCAATTAACCAGGATTGATCGACTTGATTCTACCGTAATAAAATGTCCGAAAAAGCAACAAACTTCAAGACCTTCGTGACAAATTCCGACAACAAATATCTCGCAGATAGGAACGAATATTTTATCGTCACGGTGATTGGAAATAGGCAAGGACAGATACTCGCGGCTAATTCGTTGGCCGCGTCGCGATGCAGCTGTTGCGAAATTTAGCCGATCGGCTCGATGCTAGTTGTAAGTTTGTAATTCGGCGAGATTTGCTCCGCGGCATTTGCACCGCGTACAAACCTCGACGCCTCGCACCAGGTGCGATGTTGCGCCCTGCTGCAGGGATCGGCTAATACGCTGGCTGCTAAGTGCTGCGGATTGCCTTTAATCGAACCCCTAACGCGATCATGTTCCCGGATATAGGACATGGCCTCAAGTATGCTTTGCCTCGACTCTAAAGTATGTTATCAACCGCCCCGTTCTTTCAGTGATCCATGATTCAACTGTGGTGTTTCTTATTCTCGAAAGATCTGATCTATCAACTGGTCAAGAATCGCTTTCAGAGAACGATTTTCTGAAAAACTGTGAACGATCGAGATTTAGATTTGGTATCCTTCGAGTACTTATTACACGAAACTCAAACTCGTGTTTTAACACAACTAATTAAGAACCCCACGTCCCCCCACGAATCACGTGACCAAAATCAACCAATCACTAATTTTCGTTGCATTAGCGTTGCAAAACCCCGATTAATCCGCGTGTCACGAGCAAAAACAAAACCGTGAAGTTCGATTGATTCTCCTTCGACTCTGTCGTCGTTGATGCAACAAATCGTTCAGAAACACCCCCCGTATCAGAAAGGAAATAAATTTTCCTTCCTGCACTTCCCTTTCTTCGAATGAGGTCGTTGACCAGCCCCGACGCGGAATATAATCGGTTTCTAGGCGGGAAAACAGCCCGTAAGTTACACTTACGGGAACGAAGGGGAAGAGAGGAAGCGGAAACGCGGAAGATCTCCAAGGAAAATCGTTAAGGAACCATGGGGAAGATTGGAGGCAGTTACGAGAAACGATCGAGCCTGGTAACATCAAATATACAGTCATAGGAATCTGTTGCAACGATAACGTCCAGGCGAATTGAACACTCCGCTTTTGTATGTATTCTCTGCTCGCGTTTTTGAAAATTCCGGAAAGACGTGTCATCTCATTTTATGTACAATTAATAATATAATATATTACTATTTTCATATAATTTTATACATAATAATGTAATGTGTATTCGTGAAACTTATTAGCAACGAAATTATACTTGCGAAAACTAAGATAACATATTATTACAAATATATATTGTATAAACTTTTATCGTTTAATTTGAAAATTGGTATGACTTTTTTATAATTTCAATTTTTTTATTTTAGCAATTATTGAAAGTCCACTGTCAAAATCTGTAGTTCGAGTGTTGCATCGAAAATATTCAAATAAATCTAACAAAAGACACAAAGTAGAAATTTGACCGATTTAAAAACAGTTTACCAAAACTCCAGCATGCTCGTATAAATTTTATTTGCCGGTTTCATTCTATGAAAAAAGAATATAAAAAAAATATAAAAGAAGCAAAAATTTTAATTCGTTTTCCGTGTTTACTTAACCATTCAGCAACCCAATAATGTACGTCACACTGAAATATTTATGCTCTGAACCTTTCCACACTTCTATCGATAATGCATATCGAGTTATTGCACAGGTTGCGCCAGTATAACTGCTACGATCGAATACACCGAAACATGAGAAATCTATTTTGTTCCAATAGCAAACCAACAATGTACCGATTTCAATTTTTTTCTAAATTTGTGCAATAATTATACTATTACTCTTATAATTAGAGACAAATATCTCATGACATACATAGATGTTTCAATTTGACGTTTTAATTAACATCTTACGTCTGTAAAATATATTTATCTGCAATAATATCCATAATATCAATAATCAGCCAAACTGAAAGCAATTTACGTTATGGATACGATAATTTAAAGAAACATCCGACAGGTAGAATTCCACTTGCCCAGCTTTGCAAAATTATACTTAATATTTTCCAATGTAATTATTATAATTATTTTCCAATATATTTTCAAATAATTTCATTCTCCCAATCGTGGCTGTACGGAGTGAAACCTCGTTTTCACGAACGAATAGCCGACACAACTGAAACATTCATATAACAAAAACTGCACGACTTGTACCTCAGTACGATTCGTCTCACTGAAAGGCCCAGAAGCAACTGTTCTGACTATAAAACGAAGACGACTCTCTTTACAATAAAATTTTATCGATATGCAAACATTTGAATCGATAGAAAACAAATTACAGGCGCGATCGTTCAGTACCAGACAACGCCACTCCTACTCGAGGTCTACTCCACGCCCCCTCGCGAATCACGTGACCCAAATCAACCAATCGCTAATTTTCGTTGCATCAGCGTTGCACTTCAAGAGGCCCGATTTTCGCGTTACCCCCGCTAAAGTCACTTTCAGTGATAAAATCGAGTCGTACTTCGACGACTAAGAGTTCACTTTCAATCGAGTACTGATTAAAATTCCATTCGAGCGAACGTAGTTCGTATAAACGGGGCTCGTATAAACGTACTCGTTACGAAACATCGTGCAAACGCGACAATTTTTCTGTTTTCTTTTTTTGTGCAAAGCAGAACGTCAAATTAATCGAGCTCGCGCGTACAATGCGAAGGAGAGAAACAGGGGGAAAGAGAAAAACGAAACGAATTCGTTTTGTCAATCTTTCGCAAGGAGATGCACAATCGTTAGGCCGAGCTTGCTTACGTTTGTTCATCGTTAACAAAGCTCGCGTTCGCTCGATATAATGGCCAGGTTGCCAACGGAACTCTGTTACAAAACCGACGTATAAAAGTCGTATCAGTCTCGATTTCCTGCGTCCTAGAAAACTTTTTCCTCTCTCTTTCTCCATGACCCGCCAATATCGCCGTGAAAACTATACTTTCCTCGCATTAATATCTGTAACGGAGTCTCGAGAGAGAAAGCCCTCATCGCGACCGAGTTGAAAGAAAACACACACACACACACACAAGTGGCCCACCCTTTTCGTTTTCCTTTAACAATCGTAAATTCATCGAGATGAATTTGTCACGAGCTGTACAGAGTACGGGAAAATCGCGTTATTGAACTGGACTTGAAAGTTCCACGCAAGTACCGAGGATATTAAATGCCGTCTTGGAAGATTCAGTCGTGAAGCTCGCAAGTTTCAGAAATAAAGCGTCGCAGAAGCAACAAGGCTTGTCGCGAAAGACGAGGATTTGTGAGAATACGCGTGCGCGTACATATAACTGGGAGAAATGTACCGTAACAGCGTGACATTCTGGTTGAAGCAGAGACAGAAAAGGTCAGAAAGATAGAAATTCCGATTGAAAATTATTTGTGTTGGAACGCGTATAGAACTTATAGAATTTCTCACGTTTTGTAGAACGCAGCTCTGATCAAAGTGAAAGAAATTTTGATTGAAAATCACTTACGTTGGGATTCAATGCAGAGATATTGTTCGTGGACGTCACTTCGTGGAAAGAGCACGATGTCAATGGAACACGGCTGTTTGATCTCGCGATTCGGATAATTTAAATTCTTCAACAACGATTCGAGGAATCTTGCGCATTTGAGTTTGATGTCTGATTTCAGGAGACTGAAATAAAATTGTTAGAACGAAAGTGGTCTGTTAGCCATCGAACTTTGAGTAACTACCTGTTGCCACAAAGATTTCCCTTCACCTTTTCACCCTTCACCTTTTAATTTCCAACTTACATACACGTAGACGCGATATTTCCACATAATTTTTAATCACAGGCGCGCAATCAGAGTCAGAGATGTAATATTTTTAATTTAAAACATTTCACATTCAATCTCCCCCAAAATAATTTCACCACGGTAGAGAATAAATCAACTCGATCTCGTTTTCACTCGGTTCGTTATCAGCGACCAGTTCACTCTGGCGCGATTAACAACGCTTCTTGGCCCGCGCCGGCATCAAAATTCCGGGCGATAAAATTGCGACGGGCGATGTATTTAAAAATTAAACATCGCCTCTCAGCTGCCTTGTTTCAAATGTTTCAGCGGGGTGCATTAATTTGCATCAAAAAACAGCGGACAAAACGCGGCGTTCTTTGCTTACCGGCAGAACACAGTGTCAACACGCGCGTTGTCAATGTTGGCGATGGCAACGCGGGTGCCCGCCTGCTCGTTGATTCTCCCCCGAAAAGAAACAAAAAAGAAAAGAAAAGAAAAATAGAAAAATGAAAAATAAGAAAAAATAACATTACGCTCCGTATAAAAGTGCCCCGTAATTATTCCCCGTGGAAAAAGTCGAGGAAAAAAAGCAGCTGGCTGAAAGAAACCGTGGCCCCGGCTGGCGGGCTGGTTGGCTAGAGCTTCGCCAGCTACAAACGCGAGGGTGTGCAGGCATGCACGGATTTTTTTCGGAAATTACGACGGGGTCGATGAGAGCGTGACGAAAAAGCCAACCGAGAGAGACCTGGTTCTTTACCGCCTAGCTAACTACCCGCCCGGGGGGTTTCCGCGCATAATTTATGAGCCGAACGCAAGAATGTTCCAACCAACCGTTTTACGCGGCCTCCGGGTAATTAATGAGCCGAATATTAAAGTCGTTATCTCTCGACGCTCGGCCCGATGTGTCCCTGATCCGCGTGAAAACTCTTACCAATTCTGGCCGGAGGACTCCAGTTACCAATATAGGGATGGGATCAAGTTCAACGTGTACAGGTGGAATTTTACTTTGAATTTCAAGGTAGAAATTTGTTTTATCCTCTTAAGGTGCAACGCTGATGCAACGAAAATTAGCGATTGGTTGATTTGGGTCACGTGACTCGCGAGGGGGCGTGGAGTAGACCTCGAGTAGGCGTGACGTTGTCTGGTACCGAGCGATCGCGCCTCTAATTTCGTCATTTCCTAGTCAGAACAGTTGCTTCTAGGGTACAAGTCGTGCAGTTTTTTTTTTTTTTCATTGTATTCTACTCATTACCTAATCTAGTTCTCTTGAAAAAGTTTCTCAATCATTTAACACTGCCGACCCGTGCGTGTTAACAGCGACCTTATGATTCTGAATTAGGTTTCACTAACATTTGATTTGTCATATTTGTTGCATTAATATGAGTCTAAATAATCAAATAATCAAATGATAGAATTAACTGTTAACGTTATTCGAAATATAAACGTTACATTCGCGTGTTCAGATCAATTTTGCGGCGGATTCTTTACATGTATTTCCAAATTTCAAATCAAAGGGTGTGGGATTCATCTATGACAGCCATGAACAAACTTTTCTTTCCACCCTGTGTACTTACGAATCCGTGTTAATCGCGAAAGTTTTGTTTCGAACACCATGTGTACTCGAAGGTAAAAATGTTTCGTCGAATACATTTGAAATATGTAATTCGATGCTTTAGTTTGATGATGTGTGATTTTATATAAATTTTATACAGATCAAGTTCAATATGTGAGTTTCGAATAATGCTTGGAGATGAAAATGTTTCAATAAATATACTTGTAGTGTGATACAATTTTATAGAATATTACAAACCATGTTTAATATGTAAGTCTCGTTTCATGAATTTCGATATATATTTGCTATATTATATATATATTTAATAGATATTAAAAAAGAAAATTGCATTGCGAATATTTTCGCAGAATTTTTCGCGAAAACGTAACACATGAGGTGCTCGATCCCATCTCCAGTTGCCAGAATCTTTCAATTTCCGCGCTTCGCTCTACGCCCTTGTTCGACTACTAAACGACCTTGTTACATGACTCATGGATTCTCTAAAGGCTCCTTTGTTCGTCGTTTGCGCAGCAGCACCGGCGAGCGAAAAAGAAAAAAAGGGAGAAAAAAAAGAAAGAGACGAAAGTGGAATAAAAAGGAGAAAAAAATGAGAAAGAACACTTCGAAACCGGTGCTTTCATTCGGTGCACGGTTAATCGACCGCATTATGCGGTCGTAATCACGTGGGGGGAGAGAAATAGAGAAAAAAAAAGACAGAAAGAGAGAGAGAGAGAGAAAGAGAGAACGGAATATTATCACGCAGAATCGATCGCGAGACTTTTCGCGGGGAATTGCTCGAAAAATACGTGCCACCATGTGGAATTCGCACGCACTTCCGCCGCTTGTTTTATCGATCGGCAACGTTGTTATTCGAACGATGCGATCGGCCGACGTAATGGCCGCGGCGCACGCTATTAGACGATACGGTGAATTACGCGTGGTATAACGCACCCCCGGGGGAAACCACCGTCGAGAAATATTAGAAAATCCCGCGCGAGGCCATGCGCACGAGACCAGCCATCGACGACGAATGTTACGTATCGATGTGTGTCCAACCCCCTCCCCCGTGGCTGACGTTGCCCCGGCGGCACCGTGTGTGTCGGTACAGCTGACCCGAATTCCACTCTCTCGTCCCCGTAGTTTGTCTCGGCTCGGCATGTTAATCTTTCGCTTGATTCCCTCATCGACACTGTATCCCGCGGTTCTTTGTTTTTGCAACGTACCAGTCGATTTCCGCGATCGATGGATTACACCCGGAGCTGCGCAGTGTTCCGCCTGTGTACGAATATTTCGGCTTTATCGAGCAACTTGGCTCGCCGGTATTTTTTTTTCTTTTCTCTCTCTTTTTTTTTCCTCCCACCCCCTCGGACATTGCGAGTCCCTCAAGTTTTTGAAGTTTGTCCGTGTTGTGAAACGAAATGCTTTCACAGAGACGCGAAGGGTGAAACAGGTTCACAGGGATGAAAGTCTACTTAATTCGATGATTTTCGAAATTTTACTTGCGATTTGCGATTTCGCGTATCGAGATTCGTTGTTCTGGAAACAGGTGAATTCGGAAATTTTAAATACTATCGCTAACGCTGTTTAAGTACTACAGGGATCAAAACTCGAGCTGTTTTTAACTATTAGCGTGATTGAACAATAATTACTTTGTACTGGCAGAAATATAATTGTCTTCAAGTTTTTTAATCTTTGCAAAAGTATATTGAAGAGAAATATCAGTAGACCGCGCAGAATTTGAAAATTTCAAGATGAAAAAATGCACGAAATACATTAAACGTACAAAATTCTACAAAATATAGGCTCGGTTACATGATTTAATACGTTGAAACAAATTTTATCATTAATTATGACATCATAAAAGTATGAATTTTCGTAAACATCCGCGATCTAAATGTCACGAACTCCGACATTTCCCAGCACCCCTCCCAAAAAAAAAAAGAAAAAACCCACCAGTGCAGAACCTTCCGGACGTTTTGTTCCAGAAAGAAAGAATCGATGGACACCGATCACCAGCACGACAAATAGATTGCTTAATTGCTTATCAATATTGATCACGAATTAACGGCGTTGGACTATTAACGTCAACGCGATGTCAGCAACGCGAGCCGCGTGGAACATGCGCGCAGCTTCATGCGTGCGTATAAATTGCATAAACGTGCCGCGTCACTCATTGTGCATGGTACACTTTCCAATTAATCATCGAGTTCAGCCTCGTCAGAATGACGGTCATTGAAACTAATTGTAAGACAAAAATCAAAAATCACTCGGTGAATCTGTGGTGAAAAGCTCGCGAGCGAAAACAAAACGCTTGAAATTGAAAAAGGAGGCATACTTTTTATCACTGTGAAAGTGATTTTAGCGAGGGTAACTCAGAAAATCGGGCCTCTTCAGGTGCAACGCTGATGCAACGAAAATTAGCGATTGGTTGATTTGGGTCACGTGATTCGCGAGGGGGCGTGGGATAGACCACGAGTAGGAGTGGCGTTGTCTGGCCTGTAATTTGTTTTGTATCGATTCAAATGTTTGCACATCGATAAAATTTTATGGCAAAGGTCGTCTTTATTTTCTAGTCAGAACAGTTGCTTCTGGGCCTTTCAGTGAGACGAATCGTACTGTGGTACAAGTCGTGCAGTTTTTTGTATACTTCGTTTCATTAAAATTTCGTTTGATGTAAAAGAGAGTCAGCTCCAAGTGAAAATTTATTAACGCGATCGTTTTGTGGCATGAGGTTTTTTTTCGAAACGAAACCTGGTTTTTAATTGCTCTAAAGTGGAATTAAATCTCCTTGTCGCGACAAATTTTCCAATTTCGACGGGTGGAAACTAAAAGTCCGTCTGCGTGAACGTACATAACTAGTTACTTTGCCAAGTGCACTCGTATACCGCAAGCAAAATTTCACCGTGCGTGAAACGTGCTCCTAACCTAACTATTAACCTAAATATTAAAAAGACACGCGGAAAGCTAAACGGAAATTGAATTTCAATACAACGGTTTCTCTCTCAACCACGACTCGTTACGTTCTTCTGTTACCATCTTCCACTCGGTCTACCTCAAACAACCGCACGAATCATTAGAAAATCGACGAAACTACGTTTAGCTGTTCCTTGACCGATAAGAGGTTTGGGAAAATAGAGGTGGATGTCGTTGAACGCGAGCGGAGAATATCAAGTGTCGACTAAGTGAACCATCGCGTTCGGGAAGCTGCGGTTTTAAGGTAGCAAGGAACTTGGGCGGGGGAAGGGATGAGAAAGGGGTCAGCGGCAGCAGCGCACCGGGCGTAGAAGTTATTTAATTTCCTCGTTGAAGCTGACTTGGCAACGGAGGAATGGCAGTCGATTTCCAAATTGCTCGAGCTGGCCTACTGGCACGCTCGAGCTCGTCCTCCTTTCCGACTCCTTTCCGTTTTGTCCGAGATCGCGTTTTTCGACAGTGTACTTTCGAAAACCAAAATTTACGCTGGAATTTTGCCTGTTTTGGACACGTGATCGGCGTGTTGGACTTTTTCAAAAAAAAAAAAAAAAAAATTAACTCGCTCCTGTTAATCGGTTTGTTATTTGTTACAAGCGATCGACGAATGCCAAAGTGAACGTTGAAAAATATTTCAACGCGGCATTTCACGATCCTCTGTCGCTAACTGTAAGATTTAAATTTGGAAACGGAGGATACTACCAAAATAGAACTAAAATTTTCACTCTTCACCTCGCTGAAACAAACTGCAAGGGAAGAACGTTCCTTTTTCTCCTATATTGCATAAACTTCCATAACTCTCCCTCTTTCTTTATATATACACGTGTATATATATATATATATATATACTAGAAATCATTAATTCTAGGGACACAAAACGTCACCCAGAATACGGAGCCTCGTCCAAGTGGAGGAGCAACGCGTTTGTCATGCGAGTCGTGACACGGACGTCGTAACGAAGAGACGTATAACTAGAAACAGGCGGTCTGTCCGCTTGGTACGGCCGGGCGCAAAGGAGAGCGGACCGTCTTCCAAGTTCCGACAAAGTAGAAAGAGCCATTCATCGAAGGACACGTCCGAGCGCAGCCAGGACTAACTGGCCAAGATTTTGCTGCTCGATCTGGTGCCTAAGTCGAGAGGACAACGCGTATATTCTCCTCGGGGATCCTCCTCTGTGTATATGTATATGTATGTATGTGTGTGTATGTGTGTGTGTGTGTGTGTGTGTGGCCCGTATCTCTCTATAACCACCGGTATTAGACCAACTACTCATGCATACGTACGCGTATGTACGTACGTACGTGTACATATAAGCCAGCCTAGCTCTATCCGACTCCGTTTGACCGTCTGGACACTCGCCAAGACCTCTATTACATTCCGTCTAATGTCCGATGTGGGACCCGGTCCCCCTATATCACGGGAAACGGACCGACCAAATTTACAGATGTTCGCTCGCGTGCATCGGCCGCGTTGTTTTATCGGGCAACAACCGGCCTCACGTGATCCGTCAACCGATGACCAAGCAAGTTTCCCTGGTTTTTCACGTTCGCGGCGAGTCAGCCTCCTCTCCTCTCCTCTCCGACGTTTTCTTTCGAGAAAAGAACCTGGGTAACGCAAGCCTTGTAACGTCGCCACGAGGCTTCGGAGGACGATCGTAAAAGCGAAGTGCCGCACGCGATACGAGGGCAACGACGGTTGAATAAGAAATCGAATTGTAAGCAGCAGCTTGATCTGACTTCTCGGCGAATTAAGAATTGAAGAGGACCGAGACGTTCGAGCGAATGTGGAATCGATGGATTTGGGAATGGAGGAACGTGACGTAAGAATTTAATTGATTTACAAACAGCACCGCTGGGACTTTAATCCGGGTCGCGTGAACGTTTTATGAGCGTTTACTGGTCTCGTTCTGCAAAAAGTAGTATGATGTCGTCTCTTTTTTAAATTTAAGAAATATTGCCAATCTAGTGACGATAATTTAAATAAAATAAAATTTTGTACAGTGTCACAAAAACAACATTACTTACGAGTACTTCTAACGATACTTTTGACAAGATGTACTTTTACCATTAAATTAAAGTACCGCGATTTTATTTCTTACAGTCGTACCAACGTGTTGTAACATATTTACGAGACTAAGAAGAACTTTCTAAATTCACACAGAGTCGTATAAAAATAAAATACGTTGTCGTACGATTTTTAATGAGCAATAACTCTGTCTACCAGCTTTGCAATAAAAATAATTACTCGTTTAAAGAACAGACGGTGGATACTTACTTTTTTATACCTAAAAATATGGAACCTGCGTAACGCTTGCATCGCAATCTGCTCGTTCGAGCAGAATGTGAAATCACATCAGTTAACGATGTTGATCAAACAACGACAGATCGAGAGTTTCGATTTGATGGCTGACCAAGGGAAACAAGCGTGGCAAGCAACATCTCGATTCACCATCTCAACATAGTGACGCCACTATCGAACGTCGTAACTCCGATACTAAGCTCAGACCGCGGTTCAGACGAACCAAAGATACCGATCGTCGAAATCGACGACGCTTGACGATTCGAGAATGGTTTTATCAACCCTCGAACGAGCATTTTTCATCGTTGACCGTTTAATTCCAACGTGATTGCTCGCCTTCGGCATGATTGCCCCTTGTCTTCGCCTCCGATCTAAATTGCCGCGTGGATTTAATGCTCGAGCACAACGCACGCGCGCGAATATTAAGTACGCGCGTTTCGCGATACCTTAACGGCACGCCTACACGCAGAATGTTTAGAAAAAACTATGGCACTGTACATTAAGTGCGCAATGCTTTCTGGGAAATGGTCAACGAACACGGCTTCGAAAATTAAGCCTTCGAGGTGCGTAGTGCGATTTTTCACCTCGATAACGCTTCGAATAAGTACTCATTCCGTGTGAATGAAAGCTGGAAACGATGATTTCAGTTGCCGCGAAAGTTCTTGAATGCTTCTCGTTGCTGTTGACGTGTTTTTTTTTAAATTTCGCCTTGCAGATTCCAATTCTTGTTAGAAATGAAACTGACAACCATTCGGATAGCAATGAAACTCGCGAGAAATACTGTATTTTAAAATTTATCTTTGAACAATCATTTCAATATCTACTTTTAGTAAAACTACTTTTGTAAGTAATTTTGACAAACTCTGACGAGAAATTATTTTACACAGCTGAGTAAACTCTCCATTCGTAAGTACAGAGTTGTAAAAAAAATACCAAAACCACTAAAAATTTTTTAATCAGTTTGTGATCCGTTTGTGACCTACAATTTCGTATTAATTAATTCCCCTATTCGCAAACACACCTACCCATCCAGGGAAAGAAAAGACCCGAGAGTTGAACGACCGAGGCAGAGGCAGTAATTGAAGATATTGCAGCGCACGAGGAACCCTAAGCGTGGCCCTAAATTTGAATTGCAGACGCTCTACTTTTATCGATTGCTCTTGTCTCGCAAAAGACGCGATTCGGCGATACCTCGACGAAAAGCCAGCTCGTCGTTCTTAATTCCCTCATCCACGAAAGAACAACGTTCCCCCGGGCGAGCGTATTTTTAAAGACACTCGACTCGTCGTGAATGATTGAAAAATTTTTAAATTTAAGAATCCCCGATTTTACAGAGAAAATCGCGTCGTTTGAATGTTGACCCAATGACCCAATAAAATTACTCACCTCTGTACCTCTCGCTCGATTGCAATTCAATTCACCGCGATTTTCCCTCTCTCGATCTACTCGTCTCGATCTACTCGTCTCGATCTACTTTTCTTCGACCGTCACTGCGTAAGTTAGGCTTCGTGACAACGGCTCTCCTTATCGTGCCCTCCCCCGCCCAGCTCGCTAAAAATTCCTTCTTAATACTCGACGTGACTTAGTGCCGGCTGGAACGCAACGCACGCGGAAGTATTCATTACCCACCATCGACTTATGCAGATTTTCACGTGCAAAATCGTGTTACACATTTTCGCATTTTACAAAATGCGCGCGGTCATTTCGCCGATTTAAGTGCTCCTTCCGCGACGATTAATCGAATTATTGGTTCACTTCGCTGCACGTTGACGCACGCGGGGGACCGTCGTATTTCGCTTCTTCGTTGCCTGTGCGCGTGGTAGCGAGTTGTTACGGTATTTAGTCAGCGATGATCGGCGCGGCGATGCGACTGCGATCATTGCTTTTGTTTTCAATCGCGTTTTAACGACATTTCCGCTTAATGATCCGACATTGTGTCACATTCAGTATTATTCAGTGTAATATATTTGGTATGATTAACAAATTCGACTTGCAGTTTCTGTTTAAAGGCTGACCAATTGACATTTTCAACGAATCAAGGCGATATCGAAGATTAACAAAAATTTGAACAATTCCAGAAAATTTAGGTAAATTACTATCAAGGAAATTCTAGTTCTCTTCGATGTTGTTTCTTTTAATAATTTTCGTACATTCGATCGCTCAGCTTTCATTTGAATAATTAAAGAAATTTCATTTAAACCCGAAAAATCTAAAAATTTTAAAAATGGAGAAAAAAATATTGACAGTTTTACAATTTGCCTGGAGAACCAACAATTCGAAAGCGGACATTCATTAATACTTTTATACAGTTTCGAATATAATCCTTTCAATAAAATCCTGATTCCAAAAAGAAATGAAAATAATATCGTTAACACTCTCGTCGCATACAATGAAAATAATTGATAACGCGCTAATACACATGGTCTTTAATAAAAACGCAAAAGTCAAAAAGAATATTTTCTATTTTAATAACATCTTCTAACATTCAACAATCCCCAAAAATTGAAAAAAAAATCAGTCAAAGAGAGAGAATATCCAATAATATTTTACACAATATCTCCTAATGTTCAACAATTCCTAAAAATTGAAAAAAAACGCAGTCAAAGAGAGGGAATATCTGTTAATATTTTCCATGCATCTGCCGATATTTAATGATTCCCTAATATTTAATAAAAAAAAGAAGTAAAAAAAAGGCACCGATCGTCTTACAGGAAGGCATACAATTGACAACGCGCTAATTTCAAACGTGTTCGGTGAAAAGGCACACGCGGCACGCGTGTTCGGTTCTTTAAGTGAAATAACACTAGGCAAGGATCGCTATTTGCGCAGAAGATTCGAGCTGGCATACGATAGTGGGCTTAGCAAACTGGCATAAATTCACGAGGTACACAGCTTAAGGTATTACGAGACGCACGCGAAAACCCTCGTCCTTTTACGCTGTACGTATTTACAACTATCAGCTAGTTCGAGTGCCTACTGATAGCGCCCCGCGAACAAACTCAACTTTTGAAGTTGCCTAATTAATAGCGCGTTATCAAGTGGCTTTGCGCGACTTAGAAAACCGTTTCAATTTTCAACCGGGCTGCGGCCACCAGGCCACCGCGCGCTCGCCGAAACGATCGTTTTAACCCCGGGAAAATTTATTTCCCTTTGCGCGTCAGCTCGTGAACGAAGCAAATTAACGAATCGAATCAATTTGCAGCTTGACACGGTTTTTATCTAATTCGCGATATATTCCAGGGAATTGGTTTATTCATAAATTTTATTGGCCATCGATTTTTATTGTCCCGCACGAATGTGTCGATTTGTTTCGCGAATTTCGTCGCTTGCCTCCCGTGATGGGAAAACGTTCAAACGTTATCGTTGCAACTGAGAGATACGCGTTACGTATTCAGGCGTTTAACGCGTTCAAAGAGTTTTCACTTCGTTTGAAAATGAAGGAGAAGAATTGGCTGAAAGCGACGAAAAAGCCTCGCTGAAGATACTTTTTACTTCAAAGTACCAGTTTCGTTAAAATGTAACATCCTTGCACAAAAAATATTTAAACACGTCGCCTAAAAGAAATGTATCAATGAAAATTGAAAATGACGCTTCGAACACTTGAACGCTTGAATACTAGAATCACGAATGCAGCAATACCATTTAATTCTCTCACCTCCTCTGGATCTTTGTACCAGTAAAAACTTTTTTATTACCTACAATTGTCGTTATTGTCATTCTTGACCCTTTCATTACGAGCGTCGGATATATACGATATCTATCGAGCAATCATATTAAAAATTTACTTTAGCCACCGAGACGAGCTTTCTCCATTTTTTCGACAGGAAAAAATTATTGTAACGAAACATTTTTTTTAATCTGTTGCAATTCGGAAAAGACCGAAAACGAATTCGATTATAGGTAGTAATCTCTTAAACATTTCAGGTTTTAGATTTTCGTTTGAGAAATTAAATTAAAAATATATATATGAGAAATTAAATTTAAAAAAGAATATATATATATATATATTAAAAGGGATTTTCGTTTGAAAAATTAAATTAAAAAAAAATATATATATATTCTAGATAAAATGTTGCCAGGAAATTGAGAGAAAAATTCTATTTCGAAACGGATTAACGGAAAATCAGAAGTGTGCTTTTGGCGTGGGGTCCCATTCAGTGACGGCGCACTGTTACGCCGAAAGGGTTAAATTTCTCGAATGCGCCATTGATAATCGCAGAACACTATCACGAGAGGCCAACTAAACAAAATTAAATGACAACAAGACGCGAAATTCGCAAAGACGAACGTCGTACTCACTCGTTGGATCCAAGCTGGACGAAGCTCGTTCGCTCGCGGTCACATATTCAGCGACTTACCTGAAACAAGAAGCAAAAGTGAAATTAATCAGAGGCGTGGAAGCGGCGGGCAAGAGGGAAGAACAAAACTTCACACCCGGTGAGACGCTAAAATAGCACTCGAGGGACCGCGTTTGCACGTAACGCGACTGGTCTAGCGGAAAACTGACGAGTGAAAAGGGGGAACTCTGTGTGGCCTGCGAGCCAAAGATGTCCGGTAAACAAGAAGAGTGCGCCGCCTACTCGAGGATCAAAGCGCGTCGAAAGATAGCGGGTGGGTTTACCCAAGAAAGCACTCGCCCTCTCTAATCTTGCTCTCTTTTTTCCAATCTGCTGGAAAAGGGGAACGTCCGCCCGCCGGCGTTATAAACTTGTTCCCTTTGAAATTCGACATCGAATTCAGTCGCCGCTCCGGTTCCACATATCCGCGCTTCTCAGTGGACTTTGCACGTCCGCCACTCCCCCCGACGGGGAGTTAAGTTATTAACCATCGAGAAGATCTCATTTCACACAGCGGATATCGATGGCAGAGCTCTCGTCTCGAGGGTGACTGTTTGGTGGCTGTCGCGGTACCAAAGATTCTCGCGATGCTTTATCTCTGCCATTTACGCAGATGTATACCTGGAAACCGCGATAAATATCTTCCTTGTCGTGTTATTATTCATAGCGCTTTATATATTTCAGCTTCGTTTTGAGGTAGACTCTTGTTCCTCGACAATTTTTCTCTCTGAAAATTCACTTCTTTCTCGTGGAGTTTTAACCTCACTTGACGCCTATGTGCGTTCAATTTACTCGCTACCAACCTACGAACGACGGCTATAGGCGCTCACTTCACGTTGCTCGAGTCAAAGGCGCCTATGGGCGTCCGGCAAATGTCATTGACAGTAATATTGCAACATAAAAAATATTGGATCAGACGTAAGTGAATTCTAATTCAACAACTACATCTTTCCTTGGTCATATAACTATTATTTAAACGTGATTATTTTACAGTTATTTCATTTGATATTCTTAAAATGAAAAGGTAACAAAATAATCACAAAAAGACGCAAACCTGTAGTGCGTAGATGCGTAATGTGATGTAGGATTATGTATCGACCAATGTTGCGAATTGCACCATACCTTATCTGGATTATTAGATGCATTACAAAATGAAGCTCAAAGTTACTGTTGGGACTAACAATTTAATACAGAATACGAATAAATAAATGATATTGGTTTAATATAGTGCAGATTCAATGTTTTGATTATTTCAATATACTTTCTGAGAAATGCACGCTGACAAAAAATTTGGCCAGGGGGTCAAGTTAATGGGGGTGCGTTAGTAAGAAGAGAAGAGAATGGTGCTATCCTGAAATATAGTAGCAATTCTGAAATCGATAGAATTTAATATCTGATCTAGAATTTAAATTTTCCTAGGGGAAATAGAATTTCAGAGCTTAAAATTAGACACTGAATTGAGCTCTAAAAGTCTGAAACACAGAGTCTGTCAAAGTCTACAAAGTCCGAGATATAGACTGCAAACTTTGAACGTTACATTTCGAAAACAGCACCCATCTGAAGTCTGAAGATGCACTCTGTATTTTCGGAAATATAATATCCGGATTACAGACTTGTGGATCTAGGGTGTGGCGTTTAGAGATTAGAGTCCAAGGTTAGAGAGCACTTGGGCTATAGATTCGTGAGTCAGATAGTAAGTGAATCTTCAGGACCACTGTATTTAAGATTCTTCGGTCTAACGATCTAACAACACCAGAAACATAGTTTGATTTAGATTTCGTACATAGTGGCCTAATATCACCTTAATGTGTGTTCTGTAACACTCGTTAGCTGACAAATTATGGTAGTCCAAGTTCCATTTAATAGCACGAATAGTTCTAATAATTCCAGGATCTTGAGACTTATAATCCTCAGGTATATTCTTGACTGTGAAACTTTCAAGAGTTTACGGTAAATTTAGTGTTGCAGAAACACACACGTGTGCATTGGTTCATGAAAATATTCCAACACTTGCAGACACTTTTTGCAAACATGTTACAAGTGTCGTACGAAATTTCAACTCAGCTATCATTTATTGTATCCTACAATCAAGATAGCTACGATTGCGACGCTGGAGGTGCAATTTATTATAAAACTCTATGTGACTTTCGAGATCTCGCTCAACGATTATCATCTGCCAAGTTTTGAGAGTTTAACAAAAATTATAAAAAATAAATTACATAACAATAATAATAATAGATGAATAAAAAACGTTGTACATTAATTTATCTAATTTACCTCGAAATGAATACAAGTGGACGCGCAACAAATCGAGTTCAAAAGATTGATAAAATTTCAGAAAAATTATTGACACGATAAATATTCAAATACCTTCGCGAGGTATTTATATGTCAAACGTTGCAAGCAAATTCTACAATTCAACAGAAAAGTTTTCTGCGATAAATAAATATTATCTGTATTATTTATATTATTCAGTTTCCAATATTATTTTTATACTACATTTAGTACTCGATATTATTTAGTTAATGATACATGCAAATTCTACGATACGAAAGATTTCTGCAACGTATATCATAAAATATACCGTGTTATTCAATGTTATATAGTTTTCCTCGCAAAAGTGTCAATTTGTACCAGCATGGAGGGTCCAACGATTGTTTCAGTCAGTCGTAAAAGTGTCAGAGAAACGAACGAACCGGGAACAGAATGGGAAAAGGGTACAATTTGCACAGTTTCTCGGTTCAGGTCACGGCAGCAGGGCGAAAAGAGCTCGCGAGCAGGTTGGACGTTGCGAGAATGGCAGGCAACTGTGTGTGTTGTGGTATCGCGCTCCATTTAATTAGCGAGCTCGAAAGCCACATCTTGACCCGCTGCGAGATTTCGCGGAACGCGCGCTATAAATAAAGAGCAACGAGCCTAAGGTGAAAAGGCGAGAGCCGAAACGCGGCGCGCTGCACCCTGCAACTGAGCCGAGTCCCTCGTCACGTTGATAAACTTATTAAACGAGAATTAGTTCCGGCACGACGTAACGACCGTGGCTTCCAACCACTCCCAAGGAAGAAAGATGGGGAGAAATTTCACAGACGAAAAAAGCGCGATGAAGCACGAACGGTTTTTGTCAGCGGTAATGGATTTGCCAACACCTTATCGCACCGACAACTGCCATCTCCAGCCCCTCCCCATTTTTACACGCCGCGAGCTTAAATCGCACGATAAGGGAAAAAAAGAAAAAAACTGCACGACTTGTACCCCAGTACGATTCGTCTCAGCAACTGTTCTGACTAGGAAACGAAGACGACATTTTTGCCATAAAATTCTATTGATATGCAAAACAAATTACAGGCGCGATCGCTCGTACCAGACAACGCCACTCCTACTCGAGGTCTACGCCACGCCCCCTCGCGAATCACGTGACCCAAATCAACCAATCGCTAATTTTCGTTGCATCAGCGTTGCACCTGAAGAGGCCCGATTTTCTGGGTTACCCTTGCTAAAATCACTTTTAGTGATAAAAAAAAAAGAAAGAGAAAGACGAGGAAGGAATGATAATTGGAATTCGCTACATTTTGTTTTTCCTCGGCGTAAAAACTTGCCTGGAAATTGCAAAGAAAGTGTCGAGCGAGCGAGCTTACAAGTAAGTAATTTAACTTTCGCCCGGAATTGATAATTACCAACACCCGCGGAAAAGAAGTATCGTAAAACGCAACAGAGTGCTTTGTGCCTGGCAGTGAAGCAAGTTGTACTGGCGTTGTCGCAATTTCCCTTGCTCGAACAACAAATTACAAACTACCCTTCTATACCAAGCAGAAGAAACATAAAGTGCAAACGTTGTAAGTACCTTCTGTCTTACACAAACCTCAAGACCGACGCAACGTGGTGCATACGGAGAGCCACGCCGCACGTAAGCTCGACCATCGGCGTAAAATATTTACAATACTTGAAACGCTTTCTCGGAAACGATCGACTCGCATGCACCACTGGGGAGCTCTCGAAAGTAACGTGCAATTGAAGAAAATTGCCGCGCATGTCGAATAATCTCGACGACACTGCACAAATTTCACTCAGTGTACGTGAATCTCGGACGATCGATATCAAACAAGATCGCATTATGGAAATGATCAATCACAGTGCAACGTCCAGTGTGCCACGTCCATTTTCATATATTTAAAATGGCACTTTTTTTTCAATGGAACTGTGGCTATTAACATTTCTGTGAAAGGAAAACTCGTCACGTATGCCAATGTTCAATTTATATCTTAATTTATCTGTTATCTATGTTTACGTCTTTAATCTATATTTATAATTGATAATACTATCATTGATAATTGATTATTATTGAAAATATCATTCCTAATAATTGAATAATAGTTGGTTATCATTGATAATATTACTAATAAATTTCTCAAGCTCTCGATAACAAATGCTTCGTCATCATGGGTCGCGACATAAATTCATTCGATTTTCCAATTCATTCTAATACACGTCGCACGTGTAGAGAAACGGGATGAATTTATACCGCAGAACTCAGACAAATCAAATTGAACCTGGGTTTTTTTTTTCACTGGTCTCGTCTGAATACAGTTTCGGTGGAAACACACAGGGATATCGATCGTAACGAACAACTAGACGAATAAACTTTCAAATAAACAAACGAATATTTTAAAATGCGTCAGCTGCAAACTGGCGACCTGGAATTTTCTCGCGATGTTTGAGTTTTCAGAAATCTTTGATCAAACCGACCAGACGTCGTTAATGCCATCGATGAAACGAGATTACGCCTCTCGTAGGCACGAATTTATCTATCTATTCAACTATGATCGTCGTAGCGCGCAGATATATTCTCGGTGCTTATAGCTCCTGCGACGCGCCATGTAATTTTCATCGTGTGTGTGCTTTTCTTGATTCGCGTCCACTTACGAGACGAGATATTACCGTCAACTATTACAGAGGGTGGACATCGATGAAAGAATTATCCACTGGAATTGGAGCTGCTCGCGTTCGTTTATTAAACTAATTTCCTTCCGTGCCTCGTGGGAAACGTGCAGGTTTGTTACGAAGACGTTTAATAATTAAGCACGTGAGCATGAAGGGATAGTCGAGAAAATAGAAGCACTAAATGGTTGCTCGCCTTGGAGCTTACACTTAGGCTGTCTCGAGACGGTTAGAAGCTGATTCAACGTGATGAAACGAGTCGAAGAAAGGGAACGAAATCTTTTCATCGTAGCTTTTCGTTTCTGAGAAAATCCAGCTTGAAAATTTATCAATGTTACACGTTGATAATAAATTTTACGTGTTGCACATTGATAAATTTTTATATATCAGGCTAATTATCTAGATGCAAGAATAAACAAGGAACGTGGAATATAATTTCTATTAAGATGCTTCGTTTTCGAGGAAATCGAGTTTGATATGTAATTTTATTGATTGATATGCAATAAAATTTTATTGATATGCAAACGTTGGAATCGAAACAAAATAAATTACAGTACTAGACAACGCCACTCCTACTCGAGGTCTACGCCACGCCCCCTCACGAGTCACGTGACCCAAATCAACCAATCGCTAATTTTCGTTGCATCAGCGTTGCACCTGAAGAGGCCCGATTTTCTGGGTTACCCCCGTTAAAATTACTTCCAGTGATAATAAAATCAACTCAAATTATTTAGGAAACTTGGAAATTACTGAAGTTCGAATGATAAGTATTCTAAATAATTTGAGCTAACTTTTACCTGCGTAAACATATACATCGCAACGTTAACTTTAATTTACAATTAGTCTACAAAAATGAAAATGACGAACAGGTTTCGGAACACGTCTCTGAAGAACGTGCTCAATATTCGAAAAGATAAAATATGGCATAAAACTCAATAAAATATTATCCTAGTAGAAATAAATACATAAAAAGAAATGAATGAAAATCGTAAAACTATAACCGATAGATACAAAATAATACAATAAAATAACAACACGTATATTATATTATCATTGTATTACTCTAGTAACACGTGTTACATCGATACAACAATAACACGTATTATCGACGAAATATGATGGAAATACCGCGGAAGCTTTCGTTCAATTTTCTCTGTTGAAAATTGCCTTTGCACTTCTATCGAACGTTACACTTCTCTGACGACGAAAAAATATGTTTGCAGCTTCGTATTCGCGAAATCTATAAACTGCTGTTTTCGCGGAGAGCGAAAACCGAACAAAAATAAAAGAAGGATTGTTATTTTTGCCGGAGCACTTAATGGAATTTTTAAAATCATTTTTCACGCGTGCCGCACAGGAGCTGGACGAACGGTATGAAATATTCGGCTCGGTTTGAAACAATTAGACGTCACTCACACGGACGTGAGTGTTTTCGATATCAGAAAACAAAATTCAAGTTCGCGAAAAATAACACAAAAGCACGACACGTTCCAACATTTATGGACAAACTGAATGAAACTGTAGCACGTTAAATTTACAAGATACCTCGAATTCAATATTGTGCATTGAAAATATGAAAAATAAAACTGAGTGTTCGGACATCGACCAGATCGAAAACTTTGAAATAATGACAAAAGTAACATTTAGACAGAGGTTTTTTTTGCTTGTTAAGTATTGTAACAAGTACGTATATATACCGTACTGTAATATTTATGAATATTTATTTCGTGTATTTTATAAATTTTTATTTAAAAAAAGATTCTTCGTTTTGTGCAATTTGGTGGCTTCAAATTCCCCCGTGAACTTGTACGAGAATTCGCAGTGGAATGATAATTGCACGAAAACAGAATCCTTCAGACAGGCCACTCCAGAAATTGAAATATTCTCCAGAAATTGAAGCGAACACGTGCTCGTGGGAAACAGGTCACCGTGTGTATTCGGGGAAAAGGCCAATTGTGCGAGAACCGTGCACAACAGAGGATTTAAAAAAAACACGGAGCGTGATACCGCGTACTTGCGAACTCCGTTCGTTATTTTGTTTTCTAATTTCTTCGCTCATGGCGCGCTGTCAACGCGGGCCGACACTTTTAATCCAACGGCTCGCGATACTCCGTGTATGTAAGCTACTGTACGCCAGCAACAATGTTTAATGAAAGAAAAAATAGTCACGGTGTACAGGGACAATTAATAGCCGGGACAAAACAGAGACGAACGATGGCGCGGACAATAAAGTGTCGGACAAAAGGAGAAACGTATTTCCCTCTATCAACGATGCGCTCCATTGAAAATATATTGATTGCAATCCTCCAGCAAGGATCGAATTTCACCGACGAAATATACGATATACGATATATAGAGGCGAAGCTATTCGAGCGATTCGAGATTGCAACTGCATCAAGCATCGTGTTCCTTTTGAAAGAGATTTTCTTTTAAGGAAAAAGTGTCCTATCATTTTACCAAAATGTTCGCGATTGTGTAATTGCACTATATTCGTTCTATATTGAAAATATATCAACTACTGATTGTGAGTCGTTTCTCTCATATTTATTCATATATAACGTTTGATTCATTGATCAGACGTACTGCATTTACTCCAATCTTTATTTTATACTACAGTCACGGATCAATTCTGTTCAATATGTTAACCTGCTTGTTCTACAATTAAAAAGCTTAGGTGTCGAGTGTCTCTCCAAGATTATTTTAGTTTGCATCACAGATCAATTTATTTTATCTTCAAATCGTAAATTCGTTCGACGATTATATCTCAAGTCACTTGTTATTATTATCGATTATCGTAGTCTAACATAAACCAATTCAATTCAGAACGATTTTAACTCTTTGCCCTCGGGAACATTTTTCGCGTCGTCTGTCAGCAATTTACGAAATATGGTCAAATAAAGTGACTGAAATGAATGGAATTGGAAATAATCATCTTGTTTAAATTTAGCATGAAATTTCGTTGATTACACTTCTCTGATATGTGACCTCGTTCAAAGCAATCACCAAGTATAGTTAATAATACATAATTTCAATCTCCTTCATCATTTTATAAACTTTCTTAGAGAAGCAATAAGAAATTTCGTTTACGCGAATTATCCCGAATCGTTCGAATGATAATTCGATAACGAGTGTCAACTGACTCACTGAATAATTTTATTATTCTTTTTGCGAGATTGTAATTATATTATATGGTACAGCACACCATGTACGTTCGTTATAATTATCAGCAATTGCAAAAAAATTTTCATAATTCTAGCTGTTAGCTAAATTTAAGCGCGATGTCTCCTTAGAGGGGAACATTAGTCGATTATTCTCACAATTAGTGTATCTTCATCCTTGTTAAAACAGCCATCGATAGACGTCCACGAGACGAAACTTCGCGATGGGACAAAATGGCAGAAATTACGGAGAAACGTGACAGAGAAGGGGACGAAAGTTGGAAATCAAGAGAATAACCAGTGCGTCGCGACACGTATTCGGCGAACGACAAAGTGCATCGTCTTCGCGACACGAGGAACAAAGGGGCGTAAAGAAAGACCAGGAGAACTTATCAAAAACTTTTCCGTCCTCCGCCGCACCGTCGAAGCGTGTTCCACGCGGAACAAACGACGCTTGTCCTCTGAAATTCTCGAACCTACTCGCACTCTGTCTTTCCTTTGATCGACCGCCACCTCCGCGAACAATCGGGCCTTCAAAGGAGGAGAGACGAGCCTCGATAGCGGCGATAATAATTCGCCGCGTTAATTAACGAGCGATCAAATAAAAATTACCAAACCGATCGATTCTGTGGACACGCGGTATATATATATATATTTATTATATTTGTATATATATATCTAAATTTTATTTCATAGGAATATACATATATATATATAAAAATATAATAAATATATATTATATTTATATATATATATACCTGAACTTTATTTCACACACACACACACACACACACACACATATATATATTTATTTATTTCACGAGTATATATATATATATATACCTGAACTTTATTTCACAGGTATATATATTTATTATATATATACACCAGTGAAATAAAGTTCCGAGGGAAAGCGGGGAGGGGGACGTGGCGTCGGATCGCGTTGGAATGCAAATTCATTGAAATGAATTCCAACGCGGTGTGAGACGGTCGTAACGCTGAGAATGGAATGGAAAAGGGGAAAGATTCGACACCGTCGTCGCCGTCGTCTTTTGAAGATTCCTCTTCCGTCGATTCCCTTCTCGCCTTCTTTGCCTCTATTCAGCCGCGGCCCACGAATTTTTCGAGTTAATTGTCTTTCGTTGTTCTCGAGCGACATCCCTCGAACCGGTTCCCTTAGATTTTTCGTTCTTGGTCGTTTGCTTTTCTTCCTTTTCAGGGGAAGATGATAAGAAGATGACGAGAAGTTTGCAAAAGGTTTGCACGTTTATGATAAATTTGAGGATACCAAAGTGTGTTAATGATACGTAACTATAATATGTATGTCAATGATACTTGTTAATGTAATAATTCGTACGTAAAACTGTTTGTAATTGTATAATATGGAAACGTAAGTTACAATATTATATAGTAATATAATGGTATAATATTGTAAATTGATAGTTACGATTTTCACTTGAGTTGTATGAAAAAATAATGCAAATACCTGCAAAGTAATTATTAGAGTCGTTGTTAAATGTCTTATTATTGAGCAGATATTATAAAAAGAGAAAATAATATTTAGTAACACTATCAGACTATGGATATTAATTTTTTAAATTCATATTTTCCACAAATGTATAAAAATCTACAATAACAAATATCTTTCATAGTTTTGTAATCTAAGTAAGACTCGAAGGGACCACTGCAACGAAGAAACAGTTCCATTTTCTTCCAAGTAATTATTGCAAATAATAAAAAAATTCATAGTAATATACTGCAAAACCATTGAATTTACTACGCAGCTAATTCCTTCCCACGTCAAAGCGAAAGATCACATTCTTGCTTCACCGTCTCACAACGTGAAAAGATCTCGTCGACACGGAGATTGCATGATAAAGAAGTGGACCATAATGTTGAAACGACGAACCCATATTTCCGATGTTACCGGATGCTACTTTCCCTCCGAAACGACGCCTTTCAACGCCAGTCTCTTCCGCGGTGCTTTCCGTTTCGGTCAAGACCACGATCTCGCCGGCCACTTCGACAAACGGCCCGAACCTTAACGCGAACGCGCAATCGTATTTCGCGTTACGTATCGCGACGAACGCCGCGGGAATACGTGATTGCGCGTGCAACGTGTCGAGACGTTCGCGAGGTGACGCAACGAGACCGAGGTCCGAGGAGCTGTTCCGTTACGTAACAAAACGAATGGCGCGGATGCACGCGCCCGCGTGAAAGGTGTCGCGACGCGTCCTCCCTCCCTCTGACAAAGTTGTAAATCAGGCTCTTAGCAACTTGGTCCGAGCCGTCGCCGGAAGAATAATAAACGAATAGCTTACGTAAAGTGCGCGTGGAAGATGGAATGGAATTAGGACTCTGAAAAAATGGGCGAAAAATGAAGATTTCTGCGACCTGCGCGAAGGTTTAATTTTGATTTATCCTCTACAGAACGCGGATTAAGATAATAACGTGGGTTGATGATATATATATATTTCACGTACGAAATCTTAGCCGACATCGCGATTCCCCTCTTTTCTTAAACATCGAAGTTATAACAACAATAACAATTCACAGATTTATCCCGTTCGCAAAACAAATGTTCGCTCATTCCCGAAGCAAATTCTCAGTTTCAAACGAAAAACTGATCTGATTACCATACCTTCGCGCGTATTTAAATACGGACAAAAGAAGCCCTGAACACATCCCGCGTGAATCCGCGTCATTGTTCGAAACAAGTGGAACAATGCACGGCAACCGAGAGACCAGCAGCTCTGCAAGTAGTATAATCAGCAACCGGCCAGGCGCCTTTCACGTCTACCACCGACCTGTTAATATTCTTGCTTGTAGCGAGATTTCCATTACAACGGGAGAGAAGTTCCCTTGGCGGGAGTATTCATCTGATTAAACGGGAACGAGCGGGGGCCAGACAAGGGGCCAAGGGTCCAAGGGTCACTCCCTGGCGTTCATCGACAGCAGCAATTCCGAGACGTTGAATTAGCAATGTTTATAGCTCGCTGTTTCAACTGCATTCTGAGACTCTCTGCCTCACTACGCTTCGCGATACGGTCGGACAAAACTGTGCGAGGACAGATAGCCGTGACCCTGCTCGACAGCGTAGGGCTCTGCTAATTGTAAGCCTCCTCTATGCAAATCATATTTCACAGAGCGTAGGCACGATCTGGTAGGACCGTCTGGTTCGGAGCATCGGGAGCCGCAGACGCGACCGAGAAATCCTTCGTTTAATAGCGGGTATCTGCCGTTCGGCTGCTTCCAAAGGGAATGCCCCCCCCCCCCTCGTCGAATCGCATCAAAGCCGGCGTTAAAACAATTTATATCATCCCCGAACGATCGGAGACTTTCCTCCGTGGGTAACGTAGGGATGATACGGGATTGCTCCTTAATTCACGGATTACATTCTCCCTACCGCGGGGTTTTCTTCCGCTTCCCATCTGTTCTCTCTTTCTCTCTCTCTCTCTTTCTCTCTTTCTATCCTGACTTGTGCCGGCGGGCAATCGAAATTTCTGCTCCCGCTCGTGTGACGTCGCGATTCACCGCCGCCGACGCCGCTTGTATTTTAATTCCATTTGCCCAGTCCGAATGAATAATTATTTAAATTCGCATTTGTCTTGTCGTCCACATCTGACGCAACCTCCGCCCCAACTCCACGCCACCTACGCTCTCTTTCGCGCGTCCGAAGCTTAAAATTCATACGTTGCAGCGACGGGGACCGAAAGTGACGTGAAAGTGACTTTAAATACGTTGCGGCGGGCGATTAGAATTTTAAATAAAATCGCGGTTTCGGTGTGCCAGCTGCGAGATTATGCAAAGAAGAAAACAAACTCTTTCATCGGAATGTCGAAAGTATGTCGACAGTGTCAGTTTTGTAGTTATTTTTCGGAAATAAGAAAGCATTAAACACCGAGAATGTTGCGTGTTTCGATCCACGTTGACAATGTCGCCAAATGAAAGTGACTGAATATAACGCGACAAACGACAATTTAAAACACACGTAGTAAAGGAGACATTACTTCTCAGAAAAAACACATGTAGTGAGATATTGAGTGAATCCGAACACGTAGCAGCGCTCGCGAGATCGCCAAAGATCTTCGGAGTATCGCGAACGATATTGTAAACGAATGTCAATAGACACGGGAAAGAAAATCACTCGAAGGAAAAAAGGGGGCCGAGACAAAAGAAGGTAACAAAAAGTGGGGGGGGAGAAAAGGGGCGCTGGAAACTCGCGATAGCGACGGTATAAATTCCATCTAACTATCGTTTTATCAATCACGAGCACAAAACAGAGAGAATTGCCTCTACCGATTTCCAGCGGTGCCAGCGCGACCGGCCTCGGGAAAAGCGAATAAAAATTCGACCGGAAATCAATATTGTGTGTACTCGTCGAGATAGAAGTACCAGAAACAAATGAAACAAAAACAAACGGAACAAACTGGAAAGGGGGTTGGTGGATAAAAAAGAAAGGAAAAAAAATTAAAAAATAACACCGCCAGGGAGAAAGAGAACCAAAAAAAAAAAAGAAAAAAAAATTAATATTCGAGCCGATGGCTTGAATGACTCCACCGTCATTCCATCCTATCGGAATGATTATTCAGAATCGAATGACGTTCCGCCTTTTCAGGCTTTTAGAGCTGCGCGTGACGTTCGACGTTTTATTAAAACCGCTTCGTCGTCACGGATCATCAACCGCGTTTCTCTCTCTCTCTCTCTTTTTTCTTCACTCACTTTGCGTTTCACGTTACGTACGGAGTGTCGTGAAGGGGCACGCCGGTATTTTTAAATGTACGCCCCACATCTTTGTCTCGCCTGAATGCAAGCAGAATGACGGCGCTATACATAGAGTCGGAGGAATAAAGGGTTGCGCCCCATATACCGGCGTCGTTGCACACCGTACGTGCATATTCGATCCTCGAATCGTCTCCAATCGGAGAAACGACCCACTTTCGCGGAATTATTCTTAAGGAAATTAATTTGGCGTGACTTGGAACACGATCGTCTCGCGCCGCTGCTTTATTTCGAGTGCCAATAGATACCAATCTTCCAAATCGGAGAACTCGCGTTTCCTAAATTTTGATTCTAATCTCACGTTGACTGGCTAGTTGTTCAGAGACAGATTCAAAAATTCTGTGGCAAACCATCCGGTGTGTTTTATCGGTGCCCTGAACAACTCAGTTTAACGCGCGATGAATAACAAGCTCGGCCGGTGAATTGATAATGCTCTTTCACTCGAACAGCCGTGTCTGAAATGAAACATCACGGCCGGAACGACGAAACACACGGTTTCATCGAGGAATTCTCGATAAGCTAATAGCGCACCTGATGCCTACGTTGCTTTCGAGGGCGCTGCTGCCCTCGATACGCTCTTCTTATGAAACGTATAGCTACCTTTTAAGCGTTCCCCGTATCCACTCACGTTGGATGCATGTCTGTCATACACCGCGTGAATACTTCATATCTGACCTGTACGTTACGTTCCCTGCAACACACACCGTCATTCGCCGTCATTAATTTTACAGAATCTCTTATAGACTGCAGTTGCATCCACAGCGGAAACCATTGACCTGTCTGGGACCTTTCGTCGTTCGCGAAACGGCCAACGAGATAAAAGGTCGCTGTACGTGCAAGCACGCGACGAAGCTTATCCTATCGTGCCATTGTTGTCTGTCTCTCGCGTATTCCGACAATGTGGCCCGGGGTTTTATGATCCGTTGCGTACTAAAAATATGGCGCAAGATTACAGAGATATAATTGAACGAAAATTCTCGATCTTCAATTTCAAAGTTGACGAAAAGTGTATGCAAGGTGTATGCAAAATGAACCAATTAAACTCACGAAAGACACTTCGGAATTCGGAACTTCTTTGCAGACTGTGCAAGTTTTCGAGACGCGAGACTGAATATTCAAGACCCATTCAAGATTTCCGGTTGTAAATTTCGAATCGCGTTTGAAGTATATTATAAGAATATTCACATGGAAGATTTCTACACCTGCTATCATGTATACATGTATCTATCATTTTTGCAAGCTCACACGTCTGACACTTACGGAATAACTCTCCTCGGTGCAGTCTCTAAGGACGTTGAGGACGCGCGAAATGGCGCGAGAATTTGAATCCCTGAAGCGAGGCAGGGACACGATCCGAAATTTTACGATTAATACGAGCCGAGTAATATCTTCCAGCACGCGGTTCTCGCTGAATTTTAAAGTTAACAGGCGATTTCCGCTCCCTCTCTCGTTTCTGGCCCCCATCTCCGGGGACAAGAGCGCGAGAAGCGAAAAAGCGGCGGATAATAGCCGAGGCGCGTTAAAAAAAATTAACGAGGCGATGAATATTTAACGGGAAATTTTATGCATAACGTCGTTCGCGATCTCTTTATCGTTCGATGTACCTTGTCATCCGAGTCGGGCGATTTCCCCCCCTTTTTTTTTTCGTAAAACGCATTCCGAACAGCAAGTTGGAAAACTTTTTGACTATGGATATATATATATATATATATAGAGGAGAATACGGTGAAATAGCAGAGCCCTGCTTCCACCAGGGACCGTTGAAGTTATGGCAACGAGGAATCCCGCCGGTCTACAGTTCATTTTTGTTGAATAAATCGCGCCGGCGAACGAGCGACCGAGATGCTTTACGATTCGTTTAATAACGTTGCGGAACATACTCGTATCTTTGATAATCTTATATCTGATATTTTCATTTTGTACAACGATCACTACCGGACCTTGAAATTTTTGCGAACGCAGTTGAAACAATGTATCACAGAATTGTAATGAATAAAATTTCCTGCTCATAAATGCATAAAGATCCACAGGAAAGTAATAACGACAAAAACAGAATGTATGTAGAGACGCAGAGAAATATAAAGCGTCCGATATTGTCTACTTTGGTACGCGCTTCGATTTTTTGTTTGATGCATGTACATTCCGAAATAGGCTGTTGAGAGATCATCATAAATCAAGTCGGATACGAAAGGTTCCTATTTATCAAACGGTATAGCAAATTCATAAATTCCGCCCGTGCAACGACTAGATTATTCATAATACATTGTCGTATAACTGGGCCAAAACTTCAGGACGTTAAATCGTTTCCAGCAGCGTGAATGTATCACTTGGTAACAAACGATCGTCGATAACCAGCTTATTCTCGCTATCACTCTTACAGAGATCGTAGGGGCAAAAATATATGAAACAAATAAATTAGAGAATTAATCAGAAATTAAGGGAGTAATTAGAGAATCGCGAGTCTTTTTAAAAAGCTGGCGAGTCAACTCGTGTGATATTTTAACATTTTCAATGTTTTTAATGCTAAACGAATATAATATAAATACCATAGCAGTCTGAAAATTTTCAAGAAAATTAAAAAAAAATTCCAAGATCAAGTAACGAGAGAAATTTGATAAGATTAAGATCTGCTTCCTCGTAAGGAAAAATTTTTCCCTTATTTTCTCGTGTATGGAAAACAACACAAAGGGTAGTAAGCAACGTGTCCTCGCGGTTAGTGTCACTGTGATCCTCGTTAAGAACCGTCGCCATCGGTGATAAAAGAGTATCTTGGAAATATATAGACTAGGATATCCAGCGCAAGATGCCCATAGGTCGACTGGACATGTCCTACATAGTACCTGGAAGCTTCTTTCTACTTTCTGACCTATAAACCTTTTAATGGCCTCTGGTTACTCGGCAAACACCGTCCAGAGTACACACAGAGGCTTGATATTTCGATCACGTGACCAGCAATTTTTCCCCGAGATTGAATTCACACCGCAAATTGTCCGAAACAGCACGCTTCCGCGCGAAATTTTTAATCCTCGTAACATTCGAATCACGGCACAGCGTTCAGACACTCGAGCGGTTTATGAATTGAGAAACTCTGGGATTGGGATCAGCCACGTTCCAATTGATAATTATAGTAGATTTTTTTTTTTTTAAGAAATTTGTTCTTTTTGTATCTAATAAAGTAAATAAAATTTCTGATTAAAAAACACACTCGGTATTTAGTATATATATATATATATATATATATATATATATATATGTTCTTTCAGAATATTTTTTAATTACTTTTAAAGAACACTGTGATCATCAATCATGCAAGAATCAACAAAATGTGTACGTGTATTTATCTATATGCAACAAAATTCCTTCGAAATTGCAAAATTGATACAATAACTTGAGAGCAAAGAAAAATGTTACACGTACTTTCATACTTTACAGAGCACAGAGCCGGCTAACTGGCGGCCCTTGCCCCTACTTTCTTGATCGCTAGCGCTACCCCCTCCACTGCATTGAAATTTCCCTCCCCTCTCTGTCTGTTGATTTCCCTGCCAAGCAAGTGGAGGGGGTAACACGGACCGCCAGTTAGCTTCAGTATATTTTAAAAAGTATGAACTATATATATTAACTCGTAGAACTTCCTGCAACAAATATTAATAATCCTCCGATCAAACGAAATGTCTCTTGAAACACCATTGAACAAACAGAAATAAAAACACACAAACAATGGCACACCCATTGCTGCAGCCGCGGCAATAATTTCGAAGTAAAAAACTATTCGACGAGTACGAATAATCACGGACTCGGTTCCTTTCGCCGCAACATCCCGTGAAAAATAGTTGCACCGTCCAACTGGAGGGAATTTTTAGTGCGGCCAATCTATATGTTCATCGGTTCGCTATCTCGCGATATCGAGTTCGCTCTCTCGTCGTGCCACTTCAATTCACTCCTTTCACTAGCCTCCTCGTAATTGGGTAAACCTGAAAATAACACGAAAGGACGATCGGCCTGGTGGTGGCCAACTGGGAGGCCAACCCTCCACCGTTCCCGTGGATCGAGTAATGAGGCTGGGCTTAACTTTTGGCAGATCCCGGTTATCGAGTGCAACCTATATATCGCGTATCAAACACGTCGACCTTCGTTCGTTCGTGAATAGTCGATTTTCACTCGAGAAACGGAAGAATCTTCTTCCGGGCCTGATTATTGAATTTAGACGCACAAGTTGTTGTCGCGTTGAGCATACTTGCTCGCGTCGAACTCGAAAAATCAGATTCAGCGAACTTTCAAATTTCATCACCCTCGAAGCGAAACTCCATTGAAGTATCAATGCCAATTTTAATTCGCCAGTCAAGTCGAGAAAATCAGATCTGGTGAGATTATAGATTTCATTCTCTACGAAGGAATTTTTTTTCCTTTCTACGTTCCCCCGAAAAATTATCCCCGCTTCCTTTATGTCTCCTTAGGGAAATAACCGCAGTGTGTTGTGTTTCGATGGTGAAGTAGTTAGTTTCGAGAAAATCAGAAAATCAGTAATACTCACTGAATTTCGTGATATTTTCGTTCTCTCGCATATTTTTTAATCAAAGACTCGAAATGAAGATCACGCGAAATTAATATATCGGGTTGAAATTAAAATTTTACGAGATTCAAAGATAACCCATTTTCCAAATACGATTTCGTTTCGTTATAAATTTCATTAAATATGTAAAACCACTAAAACTGCGACGATGTTTTAACAAGTTAAGATAAATTTTCCTATTTCGTAATGCGCTTTGCCATTTCATAGACATCCATGTTTGAAACTAATTAAAATCGACTCAACTCGAAAATAACCCGACTTTATTAATTATTCTCTAATTCTGGCGCTTGCGCCAGTTTTTCCAGTCCACACTTTCACACCGGGCTTCGCAAATATTTACGTAAATAAATAAATGACAATATTTACTAACATCAAAACAACCGTATCAAAATATTCTATATATAAATCATTAGGATTCAAATGACAATTAAAATAAATAGATTCATACAATTATATTTCTCTCTAAGTAAAAATATTAATATTAACTCTGTACATAATACCAAATGAAATAACAAAACTGTCATTGTAACAATTATTTATAACAGTTATTACAAATGATTATAAACAATTATTGTAACAATTATTTATAACATTATTATAAATTATGTAACAGTTATCTATGACGAGAAAGTGTTGACACTAGAACCACCAAAATGACCAATTTGTAATTTTTGTCAGATATTTTACAAACTTCGTATTTTTAAAGATTTGAATAATCTTTCGTAAAATATACGAGCAAAAGCTTGTAAATACAGCCCATTGTGTTACAAAATCCCCCTATTTTTTTAACCAGAGTGTCTCTGATGGAAATTTTATATTTTTACACTTTAATCGCCGATTGAAGTTCTAGCGTTAATTTCAATCGGAAAATTTTTCATCCTTTCGCCTTCCGACCTGTTTCTCGAAATCTCCATCCCTCGAGGCTATTTAAAGAAATTGAATGCAAGAACCTGATTCTCCGATACGCGCGTATCGAGATGCGGAGCGTTGCACGCAGCGCGACTGCGATAAAGCGCGAAAGTCGCGCCCGTTCCCCCATTCGCGAGTGTATGTGCTCCCGATTCTTCTGTCCTGTTTGTCGAAATACCCCGGACAGAAGCGGATCATCTCCTTTTGCGCGCATAAAAGGTGAAAGGCAAGCCGATATCAAGATAGAGAACGGAGAATAACGAAAGCGAAATAACGAAGTCCGCGCGACGAACGTGCATACACACACACACACACACACACACACACACAAACATACGTACACGTGTTTGTACGTATATTACGTACTGGTGCGTCTCGTCGTGTTAGCGTCGATACCCTTATAAAATACCATCGTATCACTGGCTCTCGTATTTTACAACCTATCGTGAACCTATGCGGTGGCACGATCGTTTCTCGAGTAAGATGTTCCTTTTTCTTCTCTCTAACATCTGCAACTCGAATTTGAATTTTTCAAACGTGGTGAGGTTGTCTCGCGTAATTTCTAGGCAGTGTACATTTGCTTCCTTCTTTAACAATTTGTCGCTTCTATTTGTAGATAATGATTTGTATCTTTTTTGTGTTATTTGTATCTTTTAATATTGCATCTCCTTCTTCATGAATTGTATTTTTCATATTTGGAATTGATAAAGATTTTGAAAGTTCGAGGATTACTTTAGGAGGAGCTTTGATTATCGTTTACATAATATTTATTAATAATAAATAATATGTAATAACAAAGTCTACAATTTAAAATTCTCCGACGACTAAATAACAGGAACATAAATATCACACAAACGACTGTGACTTTTAATTATTGCTTCGTGACAATTTTACGTCGAGCATTGACTGGCATTAAAGGAGATTCACCGTAGCGTCGCGAACAAAGAACGAAGAACACCGATACAATTTAGAATTCCGCCAAACTATTCGAAAGACCAATTTGCTTAACTGCTTTAATAATTAACTGTCAGGAATCCAGCGCATAACTCATGCCGAATTATTTCATAAATGAAACGTTTTTCGAGCCGTAACCTCGTTCCTTGTGGCATTCTGCCAAGACTACGTGCCGAGAAGTTTCCCCGGTATTTCGTTATTCATAAACCAGCTTTGACTGGGGCCATGCCGAAGTTTGAACCTTCGCAAACAAATGCCGGAAGAGACGAATCAACTCGGATAGATCTGGAATGTCAGTCGACGGACGAATAAGTTACCCTCGAGATTCGTAACGATGGTGAAACGTAAAAGTGCCGTCTGCTTTAGGAGAATAATTTTTTTGTTTCAAAAGAAAAATTTAGTTAAGCAAAATTATACTATAAATACTATAATAGTATAATAGCACAATAGTATAATAGTATACTGCTATAAATAGTATATAGTATAATAGTATACTGCTATAAATAGTATGTAGTATAATACTATAAATAGTATATAGTATAATAGTACAATACTATAAATAGTATCTAGTATAATAGTATATTATAAATAGTAAAATGGTATAATACTATAAATATTATATAATAGTATAATACTATAATACTATAATAGTGTATAGTATAACAGCACAATAGTATAATAGTATAATACTATAATAGTATAATAATTATACTATATTTTATAAAAGGAAACTCCAAGGATTCACTCAGTACAAATTTTTCATCGCTGTGTTTCCATAGTTTCGTGCCATTTGAAAAAATTGAAGTACTCGCAAAATTATTATTTGGTATTTATTTCGGATAAATCCTAAAGGTGTAACTTTAGTATTTATTCGAAGTTTTAAATTTTGAAACTTTCTCCTTTAGAGACCTAATTTCACGATCATTCGCTTCGAAAAAATTAGGATCGAATTCTTCCTCGCATCGACTGCAACGTTCATACGCTTCGCGAGCGCAAAAAGCCGTGGAGGAAATTTTTCATCGTCAACGTCGAAGAGTTTCTTTCGTTTCGCGGTGTCATTTTATTTATCAAAGTTTCCGAGGATACGCACGCGGGACTCCAAGTATTTTCGCAGGGCAAAAATAAGGGGGAAAAGTTACACCCTCGTCGGCTCCTCCATTTGTAACTCCCAATGCTCCGGCGGTGAAAGCAAAGTAAAACAAATAGCCGCAAGTTTCGCGTATGGTTGGAATTTTCTCGCTGGGAATATGTGTCAGTAACAAAGTTCCCGAATGAATTTTGTTTGACTAACGCCATGGAGAATCGAAGTATCGAATCATATCGCTTAAGTTAAATAACTTTTCCGCCGCCACCCTTTAAGCCAAGATATGCACTCCCCCGCGAACAGCTGAGAAACTTATAGCTGGCAGTCGCCAACTTCCATCCGGCGAACAAACAACATAAAGAAAGTTTTGATAATGTGTTCGGTTATTAACCGTCGTGTAGGAACACGGCAGAATGGCGTATCAACTCGATAAAAAAAGAAAGTTTCGAGCAAGATATCGTCATGATTTTGGTGATTAGAAAATTATCTTTAGAACTGGAAATATTTTTCTTCCGTTCCGTTGAAACCGCGACTTTCTAAGAGAAATTATTAAAACGAATACTTTTCACGAGCAACGTGACATTGAAATTACGTCTGATAGCAGATGTAATTTATTAACAAAATTAAACATGTACTTTTTAATTGCTTATTGCTCATCTTGCAAAGTAACAAAATCCCCTGCTACGAAGAAACATACGTTTAAAATAACGATTTACTCTTGGACTCTCGATTCTGTAATCAAACTTAATTCAGTTCTCAAAATTATCTGCTACCTAAACTATTGGGTTGATTTATTATAATTTAATAAATGTAATACTAAAATTGAAATTCAAAGCCGATTTTGAAGGAAAATTGAAACGCAGAAGATTTAAATTTTAGTATACATTTATTAAATTATATACGCCACCTACCAAAAATCGGCACGAACTTTCCGGACAACCCAAATATTCATGCAAACTCATATCTGTACGAACAATTGGATAAATAAATGCTTGCTTCTCCTCCTAAATGCTATAACATTTATCACAAATAAATACCGATTCGACACATTCTTCCGATTTTTATATTCTTCAATTTCCCACAAATGCGTTCTACACAGTCTGATTACTACACTGGAACAAACTTCTGAACAATGTTTTAACAGTTTAATTTAATCGACGAAACGTCGAAGGATTTGGAACGACGGAGCATGAAACAATTAAGAATTATTACGCTATTACCCGGGTCTGGGGGATAACGGGGGAATCACGAGCAAGGGGGACCGGAGTACGAAAATTCCATCTGCCGATAATTTCATTCTTTTTCCAAAGTACAGTTAGGTACACACACACACACAAAGAGAGAGTTCATTAGCTTGTCAGAAATTTGCATATAAAACGACGTCCTCATCAGATACGGTTATGAGAGGCAAACTTTCATTTTATAACAGCAACTGTTCCCTGCACGTTGCATAATTTATGTATCTTGTTCAGGCTCTGTGTGTTTTGTACGATAGAATCGGCCGTTTGATACGAGGCATCACGGATCAATATGACGAGCAAACATCTTTAGAAGATGTCATTAATTCCTGTGTGCGGCAGCAAACGCGGCATTTCCAGCAACCGAGTTGATCTTCCTCGTTGGTTCATTATTAAAATTATCGCCACCGAGCAACCGCGCCGTGATATTTTTTTTTTTTTTTTGGTCGCTTCCACGTCAAGCGAGCGAGACTTTAAAGATACGAGAAGCAAAGTGTTTACCGAATTCGATATTGGTTAACCAATGTGTTTGGAAAACTAGATTTCTCCACTGTTATGAAGAAATATTAACAAACCTGATTGAAAGCGAAACGGGGTTCTCTCTCGGTTTCAGAATCTTCTTTTCAAACAGATTAAATTGGTGTATTCGAAACGGGGAAGTCGAGAACACTCTTATAAAGCATATTCTGAACCCACAAAATTGCTTTCGTATCTGCAGAAGCAACAACCACTTGATGAAATCAGTTACGATTCAGCGATTCGATGAAACAATGGCACAAGTGTCGTTTTTCTTTTTCTTTCCTTTTTTTGTGAAAAAATGAGACGAGTACGAGGAAAGAAACTGTCAAATACTCGTAACATGCTCATATCAAAAACATTTCATCGCAGCCGAAAGAAACATCCCTCGAGGATTGGAAGGGAACCGATCAAATCAAATCTAATCCATCAATCCGATCCAAACACGGTCGGGGCAGAACGCCGGCGTTTAGTTAAAGGCTCGTCCTAAGGCTGGTCCCGCGATGCGCGTCGTCGATTTCGTTTCTCAATTTCTTCGTCCGTTGCCGGGGATAAAGCTGGATCTTCAGTTCCAGTTCGTGACGTCCGTTCCATTTCCCGATCGCTATCCGAAACAATCGGACAATTACTTTAAGCCGCGGCGTCATATCGTTTCGTGAAAGTCCGACTCTTCCGCGTGTCCGACTCCGCGCGAGAAAGAAACGTGACGGGACAAAGGAGGACCCCCGGCCGAGAAGGTATCTCTCTCGCAACGTAACTAGCCGAGAGAGGGTGGTTTTCACTCGTTCCGGCTCGGAGCTGATAAGGAAACAAGGGAAGCGACACAGGAGTTTCTACGTGGCCGACATAGCGAGAGAGCCTCGACCTCGTATCGCGAAAACTAGATCCCGAGATTCCACGATTCCTATTGAACAACAGCTTTGTCAACCGTCACTGGGTCATATGCAAATCCATAATCAGCGGGGCGCGAGCTTCCCGCCTTCCCGACGAATTTTAAAGGCATTCCGCTGCGAGGCGTGACCCCCGCTCAATCGATGGGAGATCCCCGAGCGTGGGATGATTCGGTTTCGCCGATTCGTTCCGGGGGATCCTCTGTCTCGTGGTATTTCATTCACCCCCAATGAGGACGCATCGGCTGGAATAGCTACGGGCAATCCATTCGAGGGGATGAAATAGCTCTTCGCGAGTGGGGGAACGATACTGTGAATTTCGCCCCTTCGTTTTTTGACGAAGACGTCTCTGCAACCTGTTCTCGACGAACGTTCCCGAGATCTCGTTTCGTTAACTCTGTCCTTAATTTCTTGATAAAATGAAATTAGGAAGTATTGCACAGGTAGAGTCGACAGTATCAAACCTTCAGAGATGGAAAGTTCAAATGGTAGTTTGAACATGTTTGACACTTTCAGTAATTTCTCTTCCAACTCTTTCTCTCTGTATTAATTGACAATTAACATGCACAGCCTTGAAGGAAATTTTCAATCTACAATCGCGATAAAAAGTGCAACTTAACGGCAATAACTTTAACTTTTTCCTCGCTTTGTGCCACATTCTCGTCTCGTACTTTCAGATTTCGTAGCTTCGCGTTTACTTTGCGGTGTTTGATCAAAGAAAAAAAAGAAAAGAAAAGAAAAGGAACTGCCAGGCAGAGATACGGCCCGCGGTTTAACAAGTACATGCCTAGATCGCCAAGAACGGAACGTCCCGGTAATTAATTTTTCCCTCCCCGCCCGCCTCGCGCCCGCCCTGGGCACAACACGTCGCGAACGAGATCAAAATGCAAATTATCCCGACAAATACGTTATCCGCGCGGCGTATCTCTTCGTCGAGGAGATAAAACGGACGACGGAGTTTGCATTTATCTCGAAGACTTGGCGAAGACGGAGAGGATCAAGTGGTTAATATCATTAACCTGCGAGAAAAAGCGAGGAAGAGAAAAAAAGAAGAGGAAGAAGAAGAAGAAGAAAGAAAGATGAAGATAGGGGAGAAAAAGAGCCAGTGGATGAACTCGTGCAATTAAAACGATTGGAATTTTTGTTTTCCTTTTTGCAAAACGGAGAAGGAGAACCTAAATGATAATTCAAACGTTCGCCAACGGCGCGGCGTTTCCGATTCTTTTAGTCCGTTCCACCTTCCATCTGGGCTGGGATTCGGCCTCCGTTTCTCGCCGGCCAAGTACCTTTCTCCCCAGGAGAGTGTGTCTCGCTTTTGAAAACACGTGTGTTACCGCTGGCAGCTTGAAACGTTGGCAGTACACTTGTGCAACTTGATGCATTTAAAACGCGTTTAATCTTGGCGCGATGAATCCGCGTAATTTAGACGAACGACCTCGCGGCGCTTTCCACGAGGAACGGTCTCTTTGAACAGCTGGACTTTACTTTTCAAATACTGAGAAGTTCCACGCGTCTGTCGTTTGAACCAATCATACACGTAGTTCCTGTACCCCGCGTTTCTCGATGAAATGATTTCGAGAGTTAAACAGAGCGCCGCAACCGACTATTCTCAGTATGGAAAAATCGTTAATGCGAAGATACGTTTCAATGAGATAATTTTAACAAAAAAAAAAATTTCAATTGTGTGTGTAATATTAATAGCAGCGAATGCATCAACTTGTCAAGTACGTGTACGATAATATAAATTTGTATTTTTATTAACGCAGCTAAAGAACTGAATTTAACAGATTCGTCGCACACGTAGTATTTTGAATATATCGAATCACTATCCACGATTTACAATTTCCATTTATTATCCTGTCAATAGCACGTGCCTTGCGTTATATATTTGTGAGATAAAAATTCATATTTTCACCGATTAGCAATTAAGGAACTAATTTTCGATAAATCCATCGAATATATTCGAATACGCGGTACTTTGAATATATACGATCCTCCTCGACTTATCTTTAAAATTAATTTACGACCGAGCCAAGCACTTCTTTATTAATCACCTGTTTCGACGAGTAGCACACGCCTCTGCTCGTTACTCAATCTTTCCGTCCGATCGATATGTGTTTGCAACCGGCGTGCAACGCATAATGGTGAAACGCGTTTCACAGGTGTTCCATTAACCGAGTCGCCGCTAATGCTTCAACCCGACGCTCGCCGGCCATCGATTAATTAAAACGCGAATATCCAGGGAACGGGAGGACGAGTCCTTTTGCGCTCCTCGCACTCCATCGGACTCGAGAGGAGGACGCAGAACAAAAAGCAGAACAGCAGCTCGGCAATGGTAGTTTACTTAATTAAAGCGGGAACAAGCTGGTCCCCGGGCTTTAATTTCGCTCCAAGGCGGCGGGGCAAAGTACCACGCCGGGGAATTCCCCCTTGGAAACCGGTTTCCTTTCTTAGAACTGTGCGGTCAAGCGAATCGCACTTAGCGAGTTCAGCCCGCAAATGTCACCGAGCCGGAGCTGTGTCGGAGCTCTCCGAGAACCAAGCGGAACGCGAGCTTTCGTTAACGAGAATAGTCTCGTAGAGTATAACTTCTTTGGACAGCCTCGTTCGTCGCGTGGTAATAATTGCCAATAAATAACAATATATATATATATATATATTCGTGTCACGATTCCGCGATCTATTTCGATTCGAAGGGTCTTCCTTTCTCGAGTGTCTAGTTTAGAGTTTTCTAAGCTACACCTGCGAATGTTTTAGAAATTTCTAATGTTATATTACACGCTGGATTTGGAGCACAAGACTAGAAAAGCGACAAACAATCTCGAAATTGACACTTTGCTATCAAACGACGACAGAAAGATGGAAAAAGTCGAACGAAATAACGTGGTATTACTATGAGGGAACAGCGCGGAAAGTAGGTGAAATACCTGGCGAGGTATTTGGAATTGTTCAATTACGAACGTTGTACGAATAATTACTCCGTTGGAGAAAGTTCAGACTTCCTGGCAAGTAGTTCAACTCCTACAGTAGAATTAAACGAGACAAGTCAGACGCATTCGACGTTCGTCTACTCGAGGATGCTACCGTGTTGGATAATTTATTGAAATTATACCTATATTTCAACTTGTGGCAAGTAGATTCAGACAATGTAAGTGCATCAACTTATTCCACTTGTGATGCTTTTAAAGCAACGAAAAATATCAGCTCGACACGCAAGTGTCTCTGAAACAAATCCCACTCAAACCTCGAAGTGAAAACTTTAGTACTCCAATACCAAAAGTGGAATCAGGCATCTTTGTGATACTTTTCACTCGACACACACTAACTAACTGACTCAAATATCTATGAAATAAATACGTTCAATTCTCGAAGTAGATACTTCACCTACTGTGCGATACGAAGCAGACAGGCTCGTTACTCGCCTCTCAATTCTCTCGTTCTACTTGTACAATTTTCTTAAAAAAAAAAAAGTGCCTAAACAACGCAACAAGTGATATGCAAATATTCCTCGCGCTCCAACTCTCGAAGCAGACTGGAACGATATTAGTCGGACAGGCTCGCTTCTACCGGCAAAGTGCTTTCATCCGCCCGAGGGATGCCTTTAATCTACGAGAAGCGTCAAATTGAGTAAGAGGTGTAGAAAAATCATTTAACTCTCCCCGGTTGAAATTCAACCGGCCCGCTTGACGACGTCGCAAAGAGCGTAACGCGATTACGCGACGAGAATTTTGATCGTTCGTTGATTCGAGGCTAACCGACGGAAGTATCGCGAGAGTGAGGAGAAAGAAGAGAGAGAGAGAGAGAGAGAGCAGGTCGAAGGTCGTAGACGAGAAACAGAAATCCTTACGGCGCGCAAAGTAAATCCCGCCATTACGACGCTCTCGGCGATCTCGCCCGAGCGCAAATGAGAAAAGTTTCCGCGGCGGAAACCTTCTTTTTTTTCCGCCGCGACGTCCGTAAATACGCGCAACGGGCCGACAGTGTTAAGATTATGCATCGCATGCACGGCCTCCTTCTCCGGGACAATATTCACCACCGCGACCGTCTGAACGTGGCAGAGTGAGAAAAACGGACACAAGACTTCGTTAATTCGAGATCAATTCGTCATCAGCCAGGGACCGTGTGCTTCGTTCGGCACATGTCTGCGCGAAGAATCATGCAAACTTGAGAAAAGAAACGAAGGTCTTGAGAACTACTCGAGGTGTTAGGGATAGCGACACGGCTACCACGCATCATTGAAACTTGATGTCGAATGAGCCGGAGATCGTGGTGTTGTAATTAAAAATATGAATCAGTCTGTAATGCGCATTAGCTTTCAGGACCTCAGTATCCTTGATTCTGTCGAGCAACATAGTCCTCCTTGCGATAAGTGCAAAATACTAGACAGTGTCAAGCTATAATCGATAACGGTGGAGATTGGACACACTGTTAATTGAGCGCGCATTAGTGTTTTGAACTTACTTTCGGATTATAAACAATTTTTTACAAAAAAAGCTAACTTTTAAAGAGATATCGCGTCCACGCTCTTGCGAAACATACTACTGTAGGTGTAAGTGGGTAGCAGTTGCAGATTAAGTGCAACTAAACATCTCTTAAACAACTCGGCCATAAATCCAGCCGGAAGATTAAGACACCTTCTGCTATTTCCCCTTGCTTCTAAATACTCCCCCTCCTCACAGACGTTTTAGCGTATGCCTCCTTCGCAGGAGACACAAATTGGTAGCTGGTGGAAGCTTGTGGCTTTCCGTCTCTTTCCATCTACCCGCAATCTTGCGATTCCCTGTTTCCGTTGCTCTGCCGCGCGTCTCCAACCACCGTTTTTACCCGGTCACCCGTTCCTCCCGGGAGAGCGGGCACACGCCCGTTATCCGTTCGCTCGCTCGTTCCATCTCTGTTTGCCCCTGCCAGCGACGATATAACTCACGTCGCCCCGTCTCGCTCCCACTATCTCTCGCTACTTAGAAGAAACAGGTAGCTAGGTGGGTGTAACGCTGGCTGTAACTAACGACGTCTGATTATTGCGGCCGGAAGATAAATTCACTTAATTTCACCCCGAGGCCTAGTTATGTTCTGCCTGGATATCCCGCCGCCCGTGGACTACACGGACTGTTCTGTTACGTACTGCGCGAGGTAATCCGTGCGTTCATGGGAGCGTCCCTGACTCGCTCTGGGGCAACGTTCCCGCTCTCAACCATCGACGTCTCCGCGAAGTTTTCCACCTAATGAAACGCTTCGTCCGTTTCCACGCTTCAATTTACGGCGAGGAAAACAACGCAACGAAATAGAAACCAAGCTATCAGCGCCAACGAAGAAAAACTGGTCCTTCCCACCCACGCACTCCTACGGATGTTTCCTCGCTTCGTTCGCGGGGAAAACTGGTCCTCTGTCTTTGATAGAAATTGTGTTTTATGGAAGACAGTGTTGTTTTGATAAATGCAATTTTCCTCGACACGCGTTTCGCCGAACGGGATCTTTTCCGATTGTCGCGCGAAAGTGTTTGAACGATTTTTCTGATGAATTTTAGTTGCCTTAAAATCTTAGTTCTGTTAAAATTGGATTGGTCAAAAAGTAACTACTTTTTTCATTTTTTTTTTTTTGTGATATTTGCAAATTGGAAGGCGAATTTTTCACAACAAGGAAAACTTTATGATTCCTTTAAAAAGGTTCTTATCTTTGTTATCGTCATCAACAGTGAAATTCTGACACTGCCTGTCTTTGAAGATTTGTTCATCGTATACGTCAAAATTTTTTATAAACTTCTAAGAACACATCGACTCTAAACGTGAGTTCCCACTTTACAATAGGACGTGGACATTCGCACACCGAGGTTGTTCGAGTCTCAATTATTTCGTTTCTTTCAGGGAAACCTGTTTCGTTACAAATAGAGGGCCTGGTGGATTCAACGAGGAAACCGAGGATACGGCGCGAAACAGGCGGGGAAAGAAGGAAGAAAGTGGCCGATCGAAGCGGGCGGGCCTCCTTTCACCCGGTTCGGTCCGGCGTGCATCGATTTCCCTTCAAAGCGCATTAAAGGTATTCGAATACACTTTCCACGCCGATGAGTAGCCACGCCGAGGTGATGGGCTATTGAAAGCTGCTTCTTGCAAAGTATGGCAAAGTGCTGGCCCCCGGACCCGGATCAATGAAAGTAAACTCCTCGCGACGTTTAATTAAAGTCTCGGGGCGAAATTATTTCTCCGTCGCTTTTCCTTTTTTCTTTTCCTTTTCCCGATCCCGGTCCTCTGATCGGTTTCGTTTGTTACTCGTCCGCTCGCGAAATTAAAATCTCTCGCCGTTAATGTGAAAGTTTATTGGCAGCCGATTAACAGCAGTGGATTAATCACGATCGGGAAACGTTTCGACAGAAACGACCGTAGATGAAATTACCAAAAGTATCAAGAGCGAGTCTTACTGACGTTACAATGGTATCAAATATTGTAAAGATACTTTTCGCACGTCTCGGTACATTTGACTCCTTCGAACGATAACAAAGATAATTCTGACGTTGAAAAAAAGAACAGCGATGAAATAACTATGAAACAGTCTTGAAATTTTTTATTCGTACGAGCTGGAGAACATAACGCGACACGATCGAACAACCAAACTTGTAAAAATTATCGTCGCAATTTGATTTTTAATTCTGAGCTCCATTTGAACTGATACATTTGTTGGTGAAACATGAACGAGTTACTTTTTCATGTCTTTTGGAAAAGAAAAGAAAAAAATAAATATAAATTTCGCGCTTCATTTCAGATCAAAGATGTAACCGCTGTACGAAACGAACGTCATTGAAAAGTATAAATTGCACCGTCTAAATTCTCATCTTTTCGTTCTTACTCGGACCGTTTCATCGTATTTATAAACAGCAGTGATTGATACGCGGAGGAACGTTCCGAACGCCGGAATCGAGAATAAACCGGCGCTATGGATTGAAAAATAATTCGTTCGTCGGCGGATCGTTAGCGATTTCCATCGGGGTCGTCGGCAATTGCATTCCGCAACGACAGCCAGCGATTGGTCGGCGGAAGGAGCGGGCGATAATCAAAGATCGATCGCGAGGAGAGAATTCGAGAAAGACAGTGGCGAAGACTCCGAGTGTGCCAATAACCTGTCATCGAAACAAGCGTCTCCGTTTCTCCGTTTTCCCCGACGTGGTTCCACCTCCTCGTGAGCGAAACGTCACGTTCGCGTCGCTTAACTCGACGCACGTTCCGACCAATGCCAGCGACAAATATTTAACTAGTTGCCGCCAGTTCGTTGATCTCGCGCGATTTTTCCCGTGAGGAAACTCTTCGCCAAACGGCGAGATCGAAGCCAGATCACCATCTTTTAACACTGGACAGTGTAGAAATTTGTGTCAGAAACGGAGATTTCTGTAACAAAAGCAGCGAAGTGCGCAAGCTTTTGTTTCGTTGTTTCTACAAAACTTTCAACAATAATTATTAATAAATTAGTCGTTGGTCGATTAGTTTGGTAGTTCTAATGCCAAATATAATTGTGAGAAATTCCTAAAAAGAAACTATACGTACGACAGATTTTTCTAAATGACGTTAAAACGAGTATAGACTGAAATTTGTTTAACTCTAAAAGGTGGAATTATCATGGAATATAAACGATGTAGATACTTTTTAAAATATTCAGAAACTACTCTACAATTATAACTACGAATGTGTATTTTATAGAACTAAACTCTAAACACTGAAACAATCATTTGTTGCAATCTCGATTTACACGCTGACGAAACGCGTCATATTTCAGAGATACACGTTGCTCACAAAAATTGGGGGATATTTTCATTGGATATTGCAAGAAGCATTAAACAAGAACACCGGAAAAGCAAAAAAGCAGGAAATTTTTTATCGCTTCATATTCATTTTGAAATATCCCCTAATTTTTGCGAGCAGCGTATTCAGTCTTTCACCCCGAAAAGCAGCTGAAAAGTCGTGCAAAAACCAGGAAAACGGGTGGGGACCGAGCCAGTTAAAAATCAACAGCAGCCGAAGCTTTAAAGTTAAAGTAAAGTTCCCTGTAACATCGGTGGTTGAAACCGTGTCGTTATTCTGCGTTTTCGGACAGCAACAATGTCGATAAATAAACGAACGAGTTCTGGGTCAAGAACGTTAATTGCCATCGTGACCTCATCGAAATGTAAAACACCGACGCCGCACACCTTCAATAGGTGAGGCACTGAGGAACATCGAGGGATCGCTGCGACAAACCTACCATCCTGAAAGTACGGTCGCATCCGTCCTGGATGTATCAGCCCTGTGATTTGTCGTGCTCACTTTGCCTCACTTGTGCTCTTTTTGTTACCCTTATTCTTTCTCCTCGCTCTTTCAGCTCTTTTCCTGTCTCACCCTCGGCAACTTCTTCTTTTTTCCACCAGCGGATCTCTCGTACGAAATTCTATTTATATGATAAAACTCTGTTATACCTTCTCGTGCAATGAGAGCTCCGTTCGGGCGAATGAAAATATGTGTTCAGAGATACGATATGTACGCGTGTTGACGAAAGTGTTTCGATATTTATCGTAAAATATTTTGAAGCGTAAGGAGACACGATTGCGCTTCAATTAGGATTGGACTCTGAGCTTTTTGTACAAATCCGCGTTTTTGTGTGCTTGATTAAACGAATAGAATCTAGGTAGAAATATAGTTTGTCCACTAAACATTATGAATATTATTCTTTGTATTATATTTTGAACAATGTTCTCTTTTGCCATATCAAATTTCCTATAAACGCAATCAAGTTATTCGAAACAGTTTACGAAGTATAAATAGCTGTCTCGAAAATATTAAATAATTAAATATTTTCTTGATCTCTCTGCGAAATATACAACGAATGACTTTGTGTAATAAAAAGCGAATCACCATGATACCAAATGAATTAGTTAAAAAATGGTATCCTCAAAATAGTTTCCTGTTTTTTTCTTTTTTTCTTTTACATCTCGCGATTCAACAAAGCTTTCCGCGTAATAAATGAGACCTCGCGGCCCGACTACCCCCGGGGTAAAAGTAAATATCCTCATTTTTTAAATGGAATAACGCTTTTGCGCTTTTAGGTAAAGGAATGATCTTTATTCACGGCGTTTTTTCCATATTTTACATTTACCGGGACGACACGAAGAAAAATACCCCTCTCCGCCAACGGAACATTGAAAAAAAACCTCTTACTTACTTCATTCCAATTTCTTAGCCTCTGCAAACAGGCTTCGGGAAGAAAAAAAGAGAACCATCGATATTCAAATTTGTGTAACGTCTGCAGACAGTACAAACTTTCACGGAATACATCGAGTACGAAAGTTTTCATTTTGTTTCTGGATCAAACAACCAAACTTTGCCGGTCTATTTTGTAAATGTAATCACCCACTACGTGTTTGAAACTGCGTCAAAAAGTTTGAAATAAAAATTAAAGCGAACACGAAGGAAACGAAAAATCAACATACTGTCGAGAAAGTAATATTTATTAAGTAAAAATGCTGGTGATTAAACAAGGTAATGAACACAGATTGACAACTAATATACGCGATCACAATTCAAATAAACTCTTTTTCACAACTCAATCGATTCTGTTTTGCAACTCGAGTCTCTTCTTTCTCTTTCACACTACAAGCCATCTGTTATAACTAAATGCAACAAAAGATATACCAACTAGATTATGGCTTAATAGCGACCTACGATAATAACCTACAATGCCACAATACTCGAGGAATTTCAAAGAGTTTTCAAAGAATTTGTTACTCTACGAAGCTCATTTCGACAAATCAACCTGACAAGGTAGAATATCGTATCATCTGCACGTAAAATATTGTTTCCTTGTATTTCCTTGTATTCTTTTTCAACATTCAACATGTTTACGTAATATTTTTTTTTTTTATCATTAAAAGTGGGTAACCCAGATTTCAGGTGCAACGCTAATGCAACGAAAATTAGCGATTGGTTGATTCGGGTCACGTGATTCGTAACGGGGCGTGGAGTAGACCTCGAGTAGGAGTGGCGTTGTCTTGGTACTGAGTGATAGCGCCTGTAATTTCTTTGTATCGATTCAAATGTTTGCATATCGATAAAATTCGAGACGAATCGTACTAGAATACAAGTCGTGCAGTTTTTTCCTGAACTCTATACCCGTATAGAGTACATACGAGAAATTCACCTGTTCAAGCTCTCAGATGCTTCGTACAAAAGATATTCTCTAGGCTATAAAGGAAAAGAGAAAGCAGCTAAGCACAGAGACAGACTCGAAGCTAAAATACCGTTCGGATACCGTTTGGAACATCGCGCCGATTCCTCGATCAATCGTCACGATCGTCCCCCCATTGTCTCGAATCCATCGAACTTCCCTGAAACTTTGTTCCGAAACTGGCCCCGGTTCGGTTTTCGATGTAAAAACTTCGCCGGTGCAAAACCCCCGTCCATCGATTTTTCACGCTTTTCCCTCTTCCGGTGTAACACGGCCGACAGTCTCCATGAATCTACAGCTTTCACTAATACACCTTCCGTGCACGTACGTGCAAGCGTATGCCAGCGTGTTCACAAAGTCGGATTAACCCAAGAAAATATTATGCTCGCCCACACAGCGACGAGCATTCTCGTTCTCGCCGAGTTGAATGAAGCAACGAGTGAGAGAGACAGATAAAAAGAGAGCGAAAGAGAGAGAGAGAGAGAGAAAACATAGCATTTCGGTTAAACCGAGCCTCGTGAGTTCCTCTCACCTTTATCGCGAAAAATCGGCGTGCGTATTACCCTGTGATTTGTCACGCTCGTTTTACTCCCTCTTACGTCCCTTTCCTCTATTCTTGTTTTCTCCTGCGCCCTCTCTCGAACCGTGTCCTTCCACTTTTCCTCCTCACGTCCCGTGAAAGTACAAACGCTTTGTTCGCTTACGCGCCAGTGATATGGTTCAAGGATCGAGCGGAACAGCTCGACGTACGATATAACATCGCTACTAAATTCCCGATAAACATCCGACGCGTTATCATCTGGAAACCTCGCGCGATGACTCGAGAGAATCTTTCGTTCGTAGTTTAAAATAAACTTCGGTAAAATTAACAGTAGCGGATAACTAAAACGAGTGACAACTGTGAATCACTCAGAGGCCGAGAGATGCAACGCTGATCAATTTCGAAAGTTTTGACGATTAGTTTTGACGATTAGTTTTGACATTTATACAGTGCCAGCGTGGCAGTGTTTTACGAGTTTGTGATACGACCCATGTGACAGTCTAACAAATTTCTCAAGTTTGTAGTTCGCTCGAGCGAATCGATTCGATAAAAATCCAATCCATCAACGAGTTGTTCCCTAACGAAACCAGACTCTCTTGGAAATTTCCGACACTTTCCCGACGTTTTCTGCAAAATGTTCTTTCTATATCTGCCTTTCTATATCTGTAAAGTTCTTCGAAATTATCAACGGAAGACATCAAGGGGAGAAGCAAAAGGGAAAGCAAAAGGGAAAAGTTTCGGAAAGCACGACACGGCATGTTTCTACTTTTTTAATTGCAAATGAAAAGCGTCTTATCATCGGCATCGGATGATCGACAAAGTTAAAATGAAACACGCCGACCGGCAACGAAACTTTAATTTCATTTCCCCGGCTTACGTCTCTCGAAAAATTCAATTTCAAATCCTACTACATTTCTCTCCGAGGCTCCAATATGATCTATACCACTCCCGACGCAATAAATCTACCAAAGCTTCGACACATTTTCCTGGATATCGTATATTGCCACGGACGTAGGTATCCACGAGCCTGACCATCTGTAAGACGTTTTCGCGGGAAAAAAAATACACAAGACATCCCCCTCAAAATGAGGCTAGCATCGCACTGATACGTCAAACAATGAAATAATGGTAAAAAAAACGTTGTTAAAACAGTTTAAAACAGTTATTAAAAAGTACAATTAAAATTTTTTTTTCTTTTTCTATCAAAGTGTAAATATTTCTGCAAGATTCGTAGGATTTTACCTTCGGAAACTACCTTGGTTGAATTTTCTAGTGGTTTTAACATCGTCATTCAACAATATAATACGCAGTACACGTTTCTGTAATAACAACCTTGTTATCTTTTTATCACCAAGGATCATAATTTTTTCGTCCCTCGTAAAATATCAACACTCCGCTTTTACTTTATTTTGCTAATCTTTTAATTTGAAACGAGACATGCTTGTCCGTGGTAGTCGCCGCGGATTAAAGGATTTAAATTTCAACTAAGCTCTGAACGAAGAGAAGAAATGTCACACGAATTCGTCGAATTTTCTCCCGTTAACGCGGTCATACGTTAGTACATAGTGATACGTCTGCTTGGAAAAGTTCCTTCTAATTACACGAGCTTCGTTGCACTAATTGTACCAACGATAAACAGTAATAATTAATAGAAGGTATTACGAAATTCTAACTTTCTTTAGGTTAATTAATTTTAAAGCGCGCACAAGACGCTCGTTAGCTTTCGCGGAACATGTAAGGATGCCGTGCATTCTCCCCGTCTATTACACGCACATTCCGGCTTTGTTCGCTCAAGCTACACGAAATCATAATGAAATTCTAATCAATATTCGATACCGAAAGCTCGATACCCAACTGCCGGGGATCGTCGATTAATAATTTTCTCCCGGGATCTCGCGAATTTCGAAAGAGAATAATAATTCTCAAACTAAACTTCTTGATTCTTACATTATTTTTTTTATTATTGTTTTATACAAAGGCACTTGCTGTTTCGTTCAGAAAATATTCCATTTCCAAAACGATGCAAAAGGCGAGGAAAATTATATCAAATACGAAAATCAAATAATTCGATATTTAAATGTCTGTTGAATTAGTTATATGGTATTTATTTCAGGCCAAACTCGAGAAGAACAGCAGGGGTTGAATGACAAAATATTGTTATGTCGTGCTTTTCAACGTGAAACGTGCGAAAACGCAAATTTCTATCAAACTCGCGCCACGGAAGTACCTATTCTGCCAGAACAGGCGTCTCTTAGCACATCGAGGTCTTTCTTTTCTGAACGTGAGGAATTCACCTACGAAAAGTGATAAGAAGCGGGACACAATAACACCCTCGAACCCTTGTTAACGAACGAACCTGCGGGACGTCGTCCGAGTGAAAGGAACGCGGGCAAAGTGAAGCGGGAGGGCCAACTCTTCCAACTCTTGCGTCGATATTTTTTATTCTCTCCTTTCCTCGCGACGATCACAATAACCGCCTAGTTAGCCATCTCTCCGGCCAGAGAACAATGGCAAAGGCGGTGGTTTATGCATCAGCGACACTTTTATTCTCTCTGGCACGGGTTACCGGGTTTGTATCAGAACGATGGACGAGGTTCATTGTACCTCGAGAAACCGAGACGTGACCTTAGGAAGAGACGTGCTTAAAGAGGGATCTAGATTGTCGAGAACTGAAACGCCTCGGGGTTACCAGACCTCGATCATAAGTTATGTATGTGTGTGGATGTACGTGCAGTGCCATTCATGAATCGCGGGACGACGCGTTTGGTTCATTTAGGGCACGCGTGAGTGGATTTTTGTGCGAATTCACGTTCCTTGGAATGTAATTAAAAGGAAAAAAAAAAATATAAACTTCGACAGAGAATTTTATCATAGAGAGGACTGCTCTTTGAATACTTTGTAAATTTTTTCGCACTACGCGCAACCTTGTGGGTATTAAAATTTCCTACAAATGCATAGAAATTGAACCTAATTATAACGGAGCGATAAAAACAAAGCGAGAATAAAATAACGGCTGATTATAACAGAAATTGAAATATAATTGAAATGGGACTCGAAATCTTGCAATTTCACAATTTTTAACTGTACCCATACTTCATGAAATTCGAAATTACCGAAAACGGAACTATAAACCGGATGCAAAGAGGGACGCGCAATTTCCACGAAAATCAACGCCGCCAGTTACCCGACGGTTCAACAAAATGTTTAGAGGAAACCGTTCGTCAATAGACTTTCCAAAAAAAGAGAAAGAAAGCTCCAATCACGATGTAACAACTCCGTGTTCCACGTTTGAATCTGCCCTAGAAGGGCAGATTCAAGCGTGGAACTAGAAACCCAGATCCTACTAATCACACACCGGAGCGGTGTTTCAACAACGTCAACGACGACAGACGAAAAAAGGGAAGGGAAGAAAAGAGAGAAAAAGAAGAGGAAGGGAGACGAAACGCGCCTGTTACAATTGGAACAAACTGTGAGCCTGGATACGCGATAAGAACCGACAGAAACAGAACGGCTGGGGTGGGAAAGGGGCCGAAAACGGAGCAGCGGTTGATCGACGAACGATCCTAACGAATCTAGGTAAGAAAAAAAAGAAAAAAAAAGAAGAAGAAGAAGAAGAAGAAACGTCGAAGCCAGTCGCCAGTTGCTACACCAGTTTGCACACCGGTAGCAAACTCGTTACAAAACTGGCTAAGCATCGACAATTAGGGTCGATCTGTTTTTGCAGACAGCTAGGCTCTGCTTGCGCTGTCGCTGCCACGGAAACGAAGTTCCAGAAACCGAGAGAAAGCGATAGGAGGGAGGGCTATAGGAGGGCGGGGAGAAACCTTTGGGACGGGTTGATTTAAGCCCTGCAGGAGGTGGTAGAAATCTTTGATAAGGCACGGCTAGCGCGAAACGCTGATTGGTCGCCCGAGGCCTCGCGTCACCGTTCAAACAATGCGCTCCGTGCTAACAATGCAATCCCGACCGAGATAAAGATATATAGAGCCCGGCAACCTATATCTGCGGGCCCGGGTAACATCGTCGGCTGCGATCTTCTTACGTCTCTCGGATATACACAGCAGCAAGCAGCCCCGGCTGCTGTCTTCAAAGGTTCCGCGGATCCGTGTCGCGAAACAGGGCCAAACAGTCGAGGACGACAACTCTGTTATCACTCGTCGAACCGCGATACCAACCGCCGCCCGACCAACCAACCGCTTTTTCATCTTCCTTGCGCGCGCGCGGGCGCGCGATTCCGCCGGAACTCTCGACTCGCGGCTCCTATTGTTCGAGAACGAATCGAGCACCGCAACACGCGCCTAGCTTTTGTAAACGGTTTGCCTACGGTTCGGCTATACGCGAGCGCTATAATTCAGGGAACGACGAGTTGAGAAACGAGAGATGGAACGAAGGCGAGGCGGGAGATGGATTTTTGCGTTTCGATCAAACGGTTCGGAAATGACAAAATAGCGTCCAAAAGTGGAGCGTTCGTCGCGACATTTTTAGCAGGTGAAAAAAATATCTTCGTTTGGACCTTCCTTCACTCGTCGTTCGCTAATGAGTGAACGAGTGAATAATTCAACGAGCCTGGAATGTCAATGGGTCGGGCGAACCGCGAGATCTCCCCGGATATCCACTCTTTCGAGTCATCTTTCCGTCTGTTGTTGTCCCGACGAAAGCGGGCAAAAAAATCGCCGCGTTTTTCCGATGGAGAGGGAAATGGAGTGCAACGGTGGAGTCGGTCGGAAACAGAAACAGAAACAGAAACGCAGGGAGGAAGGGAGAAAGGGGGAGTATCTATTTGAGGGAAATCAATTAAAAAACCGGGAATTCTGTTCAGGGATTCAGTTAACTCTGAACGAGTTGACATCCATCGATCCGAAATTTAATTACAATATGCAACGATTTTTCCTCTTCTGGACCCTGGAGGGGCCAACGGAGAAAGCCCGGGTGTAACCCATCTCGCGCGTCTCGTTTCTAACACAAACTCGCCGCCAATTAATTGTTTCGTCGATATTCTCGGCGAGATATCGAGGGCCGAGAACGGTACGTACATCGGCGATCGCTGGCAACAGCGCGAACGCGCATTGGCAGCCATCAATTGATGGGAAAATAATACAAAGGCGGAAGCGCCTGTGAGATTTAATTTGCGTTGTACCGGGGGCTGAGGCGAGCCGGCCGGGTAATCCGACTCGCTTAACTCGCGCTATCCGATCTTTAACGTCACGTCCAACAGTCGCTTCGTCAACGAACGTTCGGCAAATTGGTGATGTAATTACGACTCTGCCCTGCTTGGTCAACAGGCTTACCTGCCCGTTTGGAATTGCTCGTAATGACCGATCGGGCGTATGCCCCGCGTCTATCGCGCATTCATCCCCTAATATGTGCATGCATCAGCCCCTCGCGTGCATAGAACGTTGAATTTGGGCCATCCAATGTTTTCGAAACACAAATTTCTTTCGTTTCTCGATGATGCGTTCGAATACTTTCGATCAAACCTCGTTCATTTATTACGTTATTGAATATTAAATGAATATTAAAATTATTGCCGAGAGCCGATTATCATTGTGATTATATTTGAAACAAATCAAATTTAATAAATCTCAGAGATTCGTTTAATTCGTTATACAGAGTAAGCCACCTTTTTTCCTGAATAAAACGTCAAAATATAAGACGAAAATAATTTTATTAATTTTAAATTAAATTTAAATTCAAACATGACTTTCTCATTACATTTTAAAAATTATTTCTTTCAAACGTTGACCGCTGGAGCGTTCGCGAATTAAAAAAGATAAAAAACGATTAAAAAAATTTATTCGAGTGGGAAATGATTTTTGACTCACCCTATATTAATAACTTTTCTAACCTGTTTCAAATCTTACCAACGTGATTCCAACACTTTCGCGAACCACTGTAAATTGTAATTTCGTCAACAGTGTTGCAACAAATGTCAAATTCTATCAGCCCAAATATCAACACAAATATCAACGTGTTACAATCTCTTCAGAGCACAGACAGAGAAGCAACGGCAGAGCACGGAATCGAGGGGAAGAAAGGCGACGAGGGCGAAGAGGGAATAGAAGGATGGAGATGAGTTTGAATTTGGCCCGCGCCTCGTTAATTTTTCGCCCTGTGTCACTGCATTGTTTGCCCGGGAAAAAAAGAGTGTTTATTGCCCGCAGCTCGCGCGAGACCAAAGCCAGCGAGTTGCTTCTGCGTGTTTTTTCTCTCTCTCTCTCCTATTTTTTTTCCTTTTTTTCGTCAGCTTGCGGCGCCCGACCGTGTGCAAGCCACCCACACAATCACCGACTCCTCGAGCATTCCCCGTTTTAATGATTCCGATCTAACAAGGCCGTATCTAAGTCGCGGACGACGGGTTCGAAATGCCCGTGTTCGACGAGCGAAATGCTATTCCGGAGAGAAGGAACCGAGGAGAAAACGAGCAACGCGACAGCTTTTGCTCGAGACGCCGTCAAAACGATACAAGACGATGCAAGACGGATGGAATATTCGATTGTTCGATCGAGAAATTGACCGTTGTTTCTCTCGGCTGTTGGATTCTATTACACGGCGAAGATTACAGGCGGAAATACGCGACAAATTGCGTATTTCAATTCGATAATTGATCTTATATCGGCGATACAATATCTTTGGTTGATTTTCAAATTATGTACGTGTTTGAAAATATTGACAATTGTTGTTAATTATGCCACGAATTTTGTGCGATTTAACATCTTCTACCTGTATTACCGACTTTTGTGCGATTTAATATCTTCTATCCGTATTACCGACTTTTGTAAGACGCAAGAAATTGTCTTTTTTTTCTCGCGAAAATATAGCTGTCGATTCTCTCGCGAGATTTAACAGGAATATAAAAGTTTGAGTAATTAGCGGTTATTAAAGTTTCCAGGACCAATTAAAACAACGTTGTTTCAAACTGTAAGCGCGCAACCGGGTAATCCTGTAAATATGTATACACCTTGTCAATAAGATAAATGAAACTTTGAGTATCCGCCGTAAAGAGTGTCGATATCCTATTAATCCTTTAACGAATCCTATTTATCGAGTAAAATAGGACGCAAGCAACCGCGCGTTTACCATGAAAAATAACATTCCCGGCTTTTCTCTATCGACTTTCACCCACGCGATAGAGGATAAACCATTGGAGAAACAACAGCATTTCTGCGTTATTACACGGAATAATGGCTTCGATTTTTACTGCTATAGAAACTGCTTCCTCCAAAATTCACTCGAAATTCAAACCTGTTAAATATTTCACGACGAGAGCAAATGACGAAGCAACGGCTGTTAAATGTATCATCGGACAAGTAGATAAAATCGCCGAACGCGACGCGAGACGTGTTTGGTGTTGGTACATTAATTAAACAGCATTGCGAGATGCTCGACAACTTTTAAACGTCCGTGTCATGGCACGGAAATACCCAGACACTCTCTCGATTTTACAATATATATAATACAAATAACAAACGCGCGTCGCAAATAATAAAATGTATCACTCTGTGGTTACTTTAACGGGCAGCTTAAATTTGTAACTTGCCAATTCCACGAAAAGATGGCAAGCTTAAAGATGCAAAGACGCAAGCACTCGGAAAGAAAAAGGAACAAAAATATATGTCAGAAGCAGTCGGAAGAGAATTTCGTTTCTTCAGTTTACATTTAGAAATTATTGACTGCGAGTCAACAAACGCGTCTAGATTTCTACAAACAGCAACGTACATCCTCCGATACGTTTGCGTTTCAACCCCTATGCGGATCGAATGTTCAGGCGCGTGTCGTCTGAACGAGCACACTTCGATTCAGGGGGAGGGGTTATTGTGTGTCACGCACCCTTCACGAGGGTCAGACGCGACGAAATTCCTGCATTCGCGAATCCCTTCGTTTGGACTCTCATCGACGCGAAAAGGGGTCTTGAAAAAGTAGACGTTCCATCAAGGAGATTATTCTGGTATCGAATTACGGGAACCGAGCGGGTGCAGAAACAGTACAAGAAAGAAAGAAAGACGTTCGTTCGTTCGTTCTGGGTCAGGCTCGATTATTTGAATTGTAGATTGAACCTCTTCGCGGCTGTTCGCCGAGAATAAAAAAGTATAGTAAGAGATCGTACAGAGGGGGGGAAGAGGGATCAGCACTGCGGACCACATAATCTTCCCGGCATAATCGCGACCTAATCAGGTGCTCTCCGACGAAGATTAAATTAGATCGTCCGTCGAACCCGGAAGAGAGCGTTCGCCGCGCGAGAAGCGAGGAAGCGAATATTTAATCGAAAGAGGATGGGGGGGGGGGGTCACGAGAGCACGAGGTGACGTGAAAACTCGAGGCGCTGCTCTAACTCGTTTGCCGCTAAACTTATCGACGAGAATTAGTGTTACTTCCGCGACAATGGCCGAGTGATGTGGTATTCGAACAGCAAGTTCCCTCCACCTCGGAAATCACTTTCGCAAACTGTAACAACGTTATCGCTAATTGCCACCTTGCATTCGAAATGTCAACGTTTCCTTCCGCTCTCTTTCTCTCTCTCTCTCTCTCTCTCTCTCTCTCTCTCTTTCTCGCCGAAACGGGGCGAACGGGGCAAGAAAGAGAAAAGAAGCGGAAAGTTCGTTAACGACTTGAAAGAGCTATTCTCGAATCTAAGTTGAATGTGAATGACTTTAAAGCGAGAGGAAACTTTGAAACCTTCGAGCGTCGACGAGAGCGCGCTGCGTTGCGGCGCCCGGAACCTCGTTCAACCTCTTGGTCCCTTTACAGCTATTTTAATTATGTTTCACGCCGAAATAGTCCGTGGGGCCCTCCCCTGACCTCTCGTTTGATAGCGAACGCGCGCGTTAACCGCGGGAAAAGGGCGAAGCGGGATAAACGAGACGAAAATTCTGATTCAGGATTTTTCATTTATACAGGTTTTTATCGAGTTTCCGATAAGGAGGGCCGTTACGTTTCTCCCTAACTGTTTTACCGTCTAATTGCGATTTTAAATGGTCGCGGTGAAACGTATCGCTCGCATGTTCGCTCCCAATTAAAATCCAACCCGGCGAACATTTTCAAACAAACGGCAGAGGAAATGGAAGTGTAACGACGAGGGGAACAAGCCGTGTTATAAATCAAACGAAACGAAGAACTCTTACTGCGTACCTTTCTTTATCAGCCGGCAATGCTAATGACTAAAATCTCTTTAGCTATTAACGTATTATTATTATTGTTATTATCATTATCATCATAGCTATTGTTTTATCATTCCATCTGGAATACTTGGGAAATTTCTGCCATTTTTCTCTCGTTTCTTTTTAAGTCATCACGTATGTATCTAATTTCATTGCGACACGTCGCATCAAATTTACATGTAATCTCTCTCGAGCATCGTCTCACAACCAACTGGTACTTTCTTTTAAGAACCGCGTTAAAAACTTTCGGTACTTGTTCCGCGCCATTAAGCAATCTGTTTTGCTTTCCTTTATATCGCCGGGGAAAAAGCGCAAGAAGAATTACATAACAGAAATGAGGTAATTAAGAATTTCATCCGTTCAACGTAATTTACGATTCGACTCGGTGCATTTGTAATTAACTTCTTTCGAGACTCTTTTGTCTCACCTCCGGAGGACTGAGGGAAACTTTTATGTGAACTTTTTCTCTCAATTCATCGTGACATTAACTACTTCTTAATTAATTAATTACAGAAATTGACCGTATGTTCAATTTCACAGCTATTACGGGAAAAAAGCTTCCTCCCAGAATGTTAAAGTACATTCTCCCGAGGAATTTAAATCTTACGAATATTCGAATTTCAACGCGCCATCACGTTCGACGAAATACTCGGCAGGAAGCGGGAAAAGGCGAGATATTTATATTAAATCGCGCGATAATCCAAGCACGAGGACGACGCGAGAAGGTCGACTAAGAATTTCACCCTCCTCGATCCGTTGTAATTACGAATTCACGCGATAAGCGTTTTATAATGCAACTCACCGTTATTAATCGCGGCGAAAGCGACGGCGCTGAGCAGCCATGCAGCCACGCTGATGGCGGACATCTTCGTTTCCCTCGTTGCAAGTTTCACCTCACATAATACGTGCCTCTTGAACGTTGGGACGAGCTGGAAACGGGAACAGACACATTGTATTAAACCACGTATGCGCGGTCCCAAGATATTGCAGGTCCGCTCGTGCGTTCTAAGTAATCTTTCTTTTAAGACCCACGGTTTTATTCTATAATACTATCATCTTGAATATATTAGGGGGACCGGAAAGTAATGTCGTTTCTGCGCATGTCGATATTTGTTTGCCATTTATCAGCTCATTGTCGTGCCAAAGACATTTTAAGGTTAGAGTGACTTGTTTACTCGTAAATAATTAAATCTTAAATTTTTTTTGCAATTTATGGTGAAATGGACAACCAAATACCAGAAGAGGTACATATCCGGCATTGTATGCTTTTTGAGTTTCACAAGGGTAGTAACGCAACAGTTGCTACCAAAAACCAAGTGCATTAGACGTTCGTAAATGCCAAAGGTTTAGGTTAGGTTTAGGTTAGGTTAGGTTTTCTAAGTTCAAATCCGGTAATTTTGATCTTTCCGACTCGTATCGATTAGGTTAGGTCTAGGTTGGGTTTCCTAAGTTCAAATCCGGTAATTTTGATCTTTCCGACTCGTATCGATCAGGAAGACCAACAACTTTAGACAATGGCATGTTAAGGGCGGAAGTGGAAGCAAATCCGTGTCAGACAATCGAGGAATTGTCAAACACTCTTCACCAACTTTGTGATAACGAGGGTGATTACATCATTGATTAAAAATAAAAACTTGTTAAAAATTTATCTGTTTGAAAAAAAACGACATTACTTTCCGGTCCCCCTAATATAATACATCGCGATATACGTGTGTATGTACCACGTCACCCGCTATCATCTTGCTCTTCGTGCGAATAACGAGTAAATTTTTTTAACCGACTCAACTTGGACTTGTGCCCGCACAAACTGAGGAGAACGTGAAAAATTATCAACAGACTCCTTTTTGCAAGTCGTTATTTTCTTTCGTTCTCGAAGATCGTTTCGAGAGAAGGGTGAACGAACCCGCAATATCATGGAGATTGAATTTGTACATTATCATCTAGAAAACGTGCAATTTTCGATATAATGTAATATTGTTTAGTTGGAATTAGATTGGATATTTTATTTATCTTTAATAGAGATAAAAATTCGTTGAAAATTGACCAAATGTTGCGAGAGAGTGAGAGATACTCTACAGAATTGAGCTGTTGCGACAAATATTTCAAAATATTTACACACGAAGCTATCAACCCTAATAATTTAAGTCGCTTTAACATTTAAAAAATGATCGTGTCGTCAACGTGAAAACAGCATAGACAACCAATTTTAGCGGGCACAGAAATAACCATTACTGGCTAACGAAGTAGGTCATAAGTTTTATACGCAAACATTCTTTTATTACTTTTAAGTCTTATACTCATCTCCAGATCATAATATGCAATGTACCACTCCAGATGCTATATTAGTATCTTCATGGAGACGTTAACGCTCGACGATCGATAAAACGATAGACGTTTTCTCTCGAAAATAACCAAGCCAAACAACGTAATCATAAAACAAACACCCAACTGAACGGGTCTTTCAGAAATCCGAAATTTCGCTTTCACGACAAAGCTTTTGACGCTTTAACTCCGTTTTGCTCTTATTGAGAGGAATTTCGCTCGTTTAGGAATTCACGGCTCGCCAAAAAGAGTAACTAGAAAACATTCGAGAAAGAACGACCGGAGACGTCGTAAATTTTGTCTAAGAATTTTCACGCTACGCGCGAAAGATGATTTCCCATTCCCCTTTCTTCTTTCGTTTCTCCTTTTGTTCTAAACTCTTCGAATTTTCACCGTCTTGCCCACGCAACCATCTTTAAGTTGAAGTTATTCAAAAAAGCAACAACAATCGTTTGATACGATATGATGACTTCAGAAAAGTTTAAAAAATATCTGCAGACTATTTTTTAAACTTTATTATACGAATTTTCGGATTAAACATATTATACGTTCATACAGAGAAGTATTTATATTTGTATCCATTGTAACATTTGTACACTATTTATTTCGGTCCAAGTACAATGACATAATGAAATAAAATTGTCGATACTTTAAACAGTGATACTTTAAAAAAGAAAATCATACGATAATCAGGTGTTTGAATTTTTACAATTTTCGAGAATATAAATTTCACCTGTTACGTGATGTAAAAATATCTTTGAAAAAAAAAACGGACTTGGGGCAGTCAAAGTAGAAGCTTTAAAATGAAATTAAAAAGTAGATTGAGACGTTTAAATTTAGGAGATTATTATAGATTGTTGCGTAGTCTCTTTTGTGATTTGTTGCAGTTTAAAGATCCATAATTTTTCATTTGAATTAAATGCGGTGCGTAATTCAAATGACTGTAGGAAAACAGTTTGTATCTGCCAGAACAATAAATGTTAACACGGTGGTAAAATTCTATTGGGAAACATTCTACAAAACGCTACGCTATTTTGATCTTTTTGTATGCTACATGAAAATACTCGATAAAATATTATTCACGTTAAAATTCCACGTGTGTGATCAGTGTTTTGCTCATCATTTAATAATACTTTCATGGTTGTAAAAATTTGATATTACAAAAATGATATTACAAAAATTGTTTATCTCAACACTAGAACTACCAATGACTAAAGTATAACATTTGGAGCAAAGAAAGTGCAAGAAAGGTACAAGAAGAAATTAATAACACAATAAAGAACACAAGCTTCCATTGATATATTATATTAAAAATCACTTTCCATAGACAATTATAAATTGGACCATTTTGACCATTTTGGTAGTTTCACTATTAAATTAAGTACCTCAATAAATAAACTCGATGCAACCCCTTGCTTTCGCAATAAGTCGTACGTGCAAATATTTTGCGTACCGACTGAACATACTTGTGATACTTAATTTGCACGTAAAACGAACTGAAGAACAACAAGTGCAGTATCCGCGACGAACCAGTGACGAAGAGACGACATTCTGGCCTTCTTCGGCCGCTCTAATCGTCAATGAAATGGCTCACGACGGCCCAGAGTCGACGTCGTCGCGCATCCGCCGAATACTTCCGGTCCACCCTCGCCACGCGGTCCATTTATTCAAGTCACAGGCGGCGCTCCTCCTCGAAACGCGAAGCGCGCGTCGAGAAATCTCTTTGACGAGAACACGCGAGGAGCTGGAGGAGGGAGCTCGGGGGACGAGTTAGAAATAGCGCGAGGGAAACGCGACAATGGCGAGAGGAGTGTAAAGAGGAAACGTTAGCGAAGAAAAAATAGAAACATGGAATTAGAAAAAGGGAAACAGCGCGTGAGCGAGAGAGCGAGTGAGGAGAAGGGGGAGAAAACACAGAAGTGAAAGAAAAAAAGAAAGAGAGTCGCGGAAGAGGGGAAAGCTATCACTCTATCCCGACTACTTTCGCAAACCGGCATACAACTCGACCAACCCTTCAGACGCACGTTTCCCCGCTGGTTCTCGGCTCCTTTCATCCGGGCTCGCTTTTACTTTGTGCAACGGTTCTGCATGGATTTTGTATATGTGTATATCGTCGCGCACCGTGTGCCACGAAAACCCGAAATTCCGCTTTCTACCGCTGGCTCGCGAAATGGTCGCGGGCTCTTCGCCCTCGCGCTCGTTCCCGCCGGGATTTCGACCAGCCACCCCTATCGCGCGGTTAACAAACCCTTCGCGAATCCCGAACATAACTTTCGACTATATCCTTCTCGATTTATTTTATTTTCGAGTTTCACTGCAACTGCACTGCTGTTCCATTGTCCCAAATGTTGGTGAATTTTACCTGAACAATTCCAACTGTTTCAATTAATGAAACTTATCTATCGCAGTTGTGGAAAAGACTACGTCTCGATAACGGGGGATCAAGATATTTATCGTTTTTAATTTTACACTTATTTCAGTATCGATGAAGAACCTTCGCTTAACTCTTTTAGTAAAAAATAAAAGATTTTATTTTCAAACAATATGGCTACTGCTCGTTTCATTTTTGTAAACGTATAAATAACATAACGCGATTTAATTTGATAAATATTCACATTTCTAGTATTTACTAAAATTGATGAATTTCTGAAATTCTAATCTATCTACTAATTAGATAATCAGCAAGAATTTTAATCTATCAAACAATTGTTAGAAAAATATCTCGATGTTTGCGTTGGGGAAATGTTTGAAAGGACAAAGTTTGCAGGAAGTTACAAGAAGCGTCTAACAGCATTAATCCCAACAACCTTGACAGTTACAAGGATTTCGATAGCAATCTTGCTTGGTATTAACCTAAATCTTGTTTCCGGAGCATCTAAACCTGGCTGTATCTAGCGGGTCTTATTGTTAACAAAGTTTCCTTTCGTAAACAATTGGATCGTTTAGAAACTTACAAACTTACCCAACGTCTATATCGCGCTACAATGCGATACAAGTTAATGCTCGTGAGGTAGTTTCAACAGAGATTTGAAAGATGGCTCGCGTTGAAGCGACGACTGTCTGTATAATTAAACGCACTCGAATTAAATTCACGAGTCGAAAGGAATTATTTTTTAACGTCGATGTGATCTCTTCTCGAATCTTCAGAACCAAATTTTAAGTACGAACTTGTACGAAAATTTTCTTATAGCAAATGGCTCGAAGCCAAAATTTCCTTCTTAGAACGAGAAATCCAAAGACGGACTGATCTTCAGATTGGCTCGATTACTCAATTATTTCGCGCGTTTATTTAAGTTTAAGTAGCCACAGTCACGCAATGGTGAAATCACTCTATCGAATCGCGCGCGTAATGTTGATAAATTTAAACTCTCAATGATCCTCTGCTGTACAAAGCCAAAACAGATAAGAAGCAAAAACAGACCGCACGCTCTCTTTGTTTAAACCAGACAGTTTCATCCTCGAAACAAATACGCACAGCAGCGGTAGAGAACATTTTTCAATTTTAGAGCAAACTCGTACTTCGCGCTATTTTCCCATAAAAAAAAAAGTGATGTACGATGTTGACCGATGGCACGCGTGCGCGCGTATTCATCGTGAGACAAGGTTAAACCGCCCGCGCGAGAAAAGCCCGGCCTAAACGGTTTCATATTTTAGTCTCAAGCGGAACTGACGATAGGGATCTTCCGACTTTTCAACGAATTACATCGCTTTCGCGTTGAAAAGAAGCGAGGGGACAAAGCGTGGGAAGAAGCGAGCGCGTTACAGTTCCCTTACAAAAAAGCGGAAATAAAGCGAAAGGAATATCTATCTGGTTGTCTTGGATGAACTTGGTACCACGGAATGGTTCGACTTCCTGCTTGGCCCGATAAATCAAGAAAACTCCATTTACGCGCGGGGAATGACAAAGAGCCGAATGAATTATGCAACTGCTATAAAACAGTGTAACAATATAGCAGGTCCCGTTTCGTCCCGTTTCGTTCGCAGCTATCAATATGTTTGCGTTTCACGCGCGAGATAATTGAAACGTAATAAATCGCGGCGCGATTTTCAAAAATGCGAAACAACGGCGCTGGTTAACGATTCTGCCGAGACATTTTATCGAGCAAGCAATAAAAAGCGGTAATCAATTAAAAGGAAGAAATATCGATGGGGTGGTGTTCGTATTTTGACCATTTTAACGAACGGCTTTTTACTCGTTATCTCGTTTAAAACGTTTGACGAGCAGGAACAAAAAACTTTTGTTCGGAACGTCACGGCAGGATATTATCTGTGAATGGAACGTACGAGCTCTCGCAAAGTATTTGAACATTTATGTATTTTGTGTGAAACATTTTGAGGATTAATTAGCACTCTATTTAAACGCGACTGTTATTACAACGGTGAAATGCGAAAAGTGCGTATGGAAGTTGAAATATATTCGTTGCAATTGCATTGCGTGCAGCATGTGCAAGATTTTCTGAAACTTGAACAGTTGTTAAAAATTAAATGAAATATCGAAGCTGCTTATTGATTAATTGCTCAAATTATTTTGTATTCTCTGTGTTTCGTGTACGCTTCAAATATCACCGGTATAATTATAACAGTCGGGTTTCGTCAGCACGCTGCTTAAATTGCAAAGTATATCGCGTAACACACGTGTAACGTATCCGCAAAAGATTTCTGTAAATGTTGAAATACCTTCGTGGACGCGAATCACATCTTCTTGCGACACGAGTGAGAGAAACGAAGGAATTTTCAAGATCCGAAAGGACATTTTAACGCAGACAAGAGGGGATGATATCCGACACTCGGAGTTTCGTTAGAAAGAAAATAACGTTTCGCCGCAGTGACTAAAGACGCAACTTCCGCTCTATTTTTGTGATAATGGCATCAACCATAATTTAACTAGGGTGCGCAGGAGAGCGCCGCGTGACTAACGTTAGCAAAAATAATACGATGTTTCTGCTGCGGAATATGAAACCATTTCCCTACGTAATTTTTACTGCAGCCAGCGCTACGAAATATTCCGTGCCGCCTCCGACTTTTCGCTCTTTTTTTTTCTCTCTCCTCCATCTCATATCGCGGAAAGTTCCTGATCCCGCGCTTTAAAATTCATTAGCGTTATTCGACCAAAAAGCAAACGTTAATTTTTATAATTTCACTCATTGTCCAAAAAAAGCGTATGAGAGAAAAGGTGAAAGAGAGAGAGAGAGAGGGAGAGAGAAAGGTGAACTCTGCAAAAATATATTAAATTCCCGATGAATGGAGCGAGGTCAAAACGAATCATGCAATTCTTTTAAATATCTCGTTGGCCGCAGCAGCCGTTTATTCGAACTTTCCGCGTTTCGTCTCTGACCCCGACCCCCGTCGATGAGCTTTGATCAAAAAATGCAAAGGACGGAATTTCGAAAAATGACAAATGAAATTTATCGTTCGCCGGACAATTTTTTATACGGTTCAATTACCGTCCAATGAAATTCGTATACATTTATGATTTTCGTTGTACTGTATGTTATGTTCCAACGAGTTTGAAATTGCGTTAAAAAAAAAGAGAATCGTTGCTTTCTGCTCGTGCTCGCGCAATTTTACAACAGTGATTTCATTAGTTCGTCTTTCTTGTTCGTTATCGAAGCAAGCGATTTTTCTACAAACTTTCTAATTGCACCTTTTTCTGCAAACTTCCCGTAAAAAAGTTCCCCGACTTATCTTCCTCGTCCTCTCTTTCACTGTTCAAGTGAAAATTACACGAGAATAAATGACAATTACTTACGAGCCATTCAAATGGTAATCGTAGCACTTCGTTCCAGTCACGACTAGGGAATACCCTAATGCCTGCCAAATATGCCGGTAATAACAAAGATGAAAAAAGAGCGTTCTCATATCTCCTCTTTTTCTCTTTTTCTCTTCAAGAAATTAATCTTCGTTGTTAGAAACTGTAACTTGCTCTCAGAGATGAAAGAACGCGTTTGTTGAAAATAATTTCCGTATCCGTTTGTATCATATTTAAACGCCTTAAATTGACAAAAAAAAATCTCTAGAGAAACTGAAAAATAAGATAAAGAAAAATAATCATGCAAATTATCGCGGTGGACATCACGCTATTCGCGTGATATTCTGTATAATGTTCCAAACTAGTCCATATTCTAACAGTTCCTTTCCGGACAATGAGTGAAATTATTCATGAGGCGGGTGTAACTTGGAGCCAGTGGAGTGACGAACTGTGCCGAATTTGCGTCGTATTTCGATGGTCGACGAGTTAAGCCGCGATCGCGAAACGCGCACGTGGGCACGAAAGAGCAGAGAGATATTCCACGGGCCAGCTGTCTACGTGTATAACGTTTGCGACTTTTTTCACGGAGGTGCGCATTTCCATAATTTAAAACGAAAAGTTAAATTACCTTGACACGGGCCGAGCAAACAGCGGGCATAATCTAGCCATCCGTTGCGTTTTCAAACAAAGAACAGCCGCGATATTCGTAATTAGTGCGCAGTAATTTCGTGTTTCTTTTTTTTTTTCTTTTTTCTTTCCATTTTCTCCGGCAAAATTAACCGGCAGATTTTTAGTTTTTAGTTTTTAGAGGCGGACGAACGAACACCGCGGCGGATAATACGCGATTCACCATCCGCGAATCGACAGTTCACGAGCTAATCTTACGAATAAACGCATGCAACGCGCTTGTCAGGCTGGCTATCGTGCGAGAGATAACGCGTACACGCTAGGACAGGGTCGTTTCAATTTTATCCAACGAGCGATACCGCAAATTCCACCGCGAAATCCTGCAAAAACGAATTCCCGTGCCGTGCTCGTCCGTTCCGCATTTATTGCTAGTCCCCGCCAATTGCCAATTCATCATTTCTTCCTCTATACGGATAAAAACATCCTCCCTCTTTCGCGCTCTCGCTTTCACCGTAAATTCGCGCCGCGTATTATTATTGAATATCACGCATTAAGCGTATATTATCGTAATTCCATAAATTTATCGTCGAATGCACGACACGCGACCCCGATCGAGATTTGTTACAATTTATTTGTACTGTAATTTGTAACGCGATTCAATTGAAACTGACTCAAATTCTGAAACGAGTATTACAAGAAAGAATGCACGAAACTTGTTGCGAGAAATTTTTATTATTGTACTATCACGCTTTTTGAGATTTCATTACTGTTGTAACAAGACTCGAGTATCGTGATTATACAGATTTCTCAAATGAACCCTTTTCCAAATCAATATTCACCATTTTGTCTACAAATTTGTTTTCTCAAGCCATTGCAATAAACATAAATCCGATGTAAAGTTACTATTCCAAAATAAAAGTTTTATTGCATGTAACATATGTAAGAATTCAATTTAAGTTTTGAAAAAAATTTGTTTGGTGGAAATAATAAAGTGTGCCTTGTTTGACCAACAAGATCATGCATTTTGAGTACTAGCATAACCACACAAGTAATTACGAATAAAATCAAATTTGATTTGCAAAAGACTGAATATGATCCGCAAAACTCGTAGTGGCAACCTCGCGACACAAATATTTCATAATTTCCATATAAATTTTCAATTCTTGCTTGAAATTTTAGTAACACCTACGATGGTTGTGCCTCGTTGAAATTTCCAAATATTTCGTACAACATCCCCAACGTATTCGCGGAAAGTTTCTATACGAATCCACCACGAATCGATCGTTCGTAATGGCCAGTGTAACATTAAAGCACTGATACCGATCTCGCCGCAAACAGACGGACAGGAATGTTTACCCCGAACGCGCGTGCAAAGCTCGGAAGTAAAACACTTCAACGAAGAGAATGCCATTTGTATGATTGAACGCAGTACACAATTGTCGAGAAGTACCCAGGCGCGATATCTGTTTGACCGATTGTCCGTCAATCAGATATAATACGTGAACTATTCGCGCACCGCGTGTAAAGACGACACGACACGACACGACCAAACGATTCTAACAATGCCGCGTTAAATAATACATCACGCATCGCGTCTTGAGTTATTGTCTGTAGCGTAGTTATTATCTGGCGCGCGACGGGAAACGAGGGTGATTTATCCGTACGTGTGTTACGTGTAACCCAGTAACACAAAGAAACTGCAGCGAGTTGCAAAGTTTGCAGATTAGAACATTAACCGCGATATCGAGAAGCACGGTCGAGCCGTTGCGATCGAGTCGGAGAGAAATTGGCAATGAATGTCGCCCCTTGAATGTCGATTCGTCTGGCATAAAGTCCCCCCGTCCGAGAAATACGATAGTTCGTCTTACCCTATTGGCGTTGCTATGTCGCTTTCATCGCTCGGTGGTAGACGCGTCGAGGTACTGGAAGGCTGCTCACTTTCTTCCCACTTTTCCTCTCGCCTATCCTTCTCTCCCGGCGTGTCCTTGTTCCCGCACGCAACGACACAATTTATCACTCGCGAGAAAGCGTCTAACGAAAATCTGATCGAGTTCTGCTCTCGTTAAGCAGCCACACACGCGAATTCCAACCACACGAAACACACCAATGCCTGTCCCTTTCCTTTCTCCTTTATCCTCTCCGGCGATCTCGTCACGATCGATATGTATATCGAGTTGCTCGAACACTCACGATCTACCTTTTCTTTAAAATATATATTTCCGTCGCACTTCCGCCAATGAAATACGACCTTCCTCCGTTTCGCTCACCTCACGCATCCGTCGTCGTCTTCGACTGTCGCTAATTCATTTCAGACATAACCACACAACTACTACGGGGAATCTCGGGGGGGAATTTCAATTAGAATTGAAAACTGAGTGTCGTTCACACAGCGCACTTGACCTTCCCCGTAGACCAAATTCAATCGAAATCCCCTTGATAACAGGCCGCGATGATTACGCGTACGTGCGTCGGTTAAACGTTCACCCGTATTTCGCATATTCGACGTTCTTTCGCGAACATTCCAACCTCCTCCCGGTATCGATTTCGCTCTATTTATCGAGCACGGCGCGCCTTCGATTCTCGATCGCACATCAGCGCTAACGGCGGACGTTCCGCGCACGATGCAACGACCGAGTGACGTCACAACGGTCAATTCAAATCCCCCGCAGAGCCAAGAGAGCAGCGTCTCGAGGAATCCGCGAGAATTGTGCGCGTTTCGATAATCCCCACATAGTGTTTTCCAGGAAGAGGTCAATTCCAAAAACAGGCAGTCGCAAAAGCACACCACACGACGGCTACCGCGCGATATTTCTGCTTGCGAGCAGATCACTCAAAGGACAACAATTCTCGAGTCACTTGGCGACTGCAGCACAAACACGAAACATCCCGCTGACTTTGGCGTTGACGATTCTACGGATTACACGAATATTATCTGCGTATTACGTGCAGGTTGAGATTACGCGCGTTTGCGACGAACATTTGCGCGCAGTGAAATTCAAACGAACTCGTGTCATTCGCGAGTGGGACGTTCGTCAGCAAACGTGAGAATACAAGTGAGTTCTTCTTTCTTTCTTTCTTTCTTTCTCACTCGTCCGCGAACTCCGATCGCGCGGTCAGTGTCATCTCGCATGGAACATGTGTATCGACGTGTATCGGTTACCGGATCGCGAAAGAATTCCTTAACGGGCAGAGTGTAGCGCGCGTGTATACGTAACGATTGACGGAGTAAGATCCGACCGTGTCGCGGTGCGATAGCAAACTGACGTCCTGACGGGTTGCAGCGCCCCAACGACGGTCGTCCAGCGAACCATCCACCACCGTTTCACCGCAGGGGACCCACCACCCCTTCACCTTGCCATCCCTACCCACCGTGCCCCACTACACCTGAAGCTTCTAATCGCGACCAGGCTGTTGTGCCATGCACGTGAAGTTTCTCAAGCTCTTTTTAGGATCGCGTTTCGCCTCCCAAAGATTGAAATCACATACGTGCGAGAGCCGAGCCGTTTGCTGTTTTGGGTGAGTACTATCGATTCCTGATAACGTTTCAAAGATTAACAGTGCTGTAATATTGAAATTTGGTGGAAATGTTTCGACGAATGTTTGTTTCGGTTGAATCGCAATTATGTATGGCAGCGCAGCCAACTTCAGAGAGCCGGTTCGCGTAGATTTGAACTGAATATTTAGTTTTGGAAAACTGTTGATGCGAGACGATACTAAATGCGTAAATTCAAGTTTGAGATTTAATCAGAATTTAAGTAGAGATATCAACTTTCGTAAAATTTCTCTGACGTCATTAGCATGTATATCGTGAATAACGTACGTATAGGTTATAATAGGTTATGCGTTATACATTGTAAGTTTTTTGTCAATTGTTCTTTGACTTCATTTTCCTGTGTTTTGTTTTCTGTGGTTAGTTAATCGATAGATAAATAGAATGAGATTAAGTCGTACAAAACATACTCTAATTAAAAGAAAAATGGAAGAATTTATTAGTATATTAGTAAATTATCTGCTTTTCGAAAATTGAATATTGAGATAATGAAATTGAAAAATTTACGAAAGCAAAGTTAATTAGTTTTAATAGCAATTAGACTGCGGATGTTGAAATTTAGATCTTTTAAAATGCATAGACTGTATGTAACATATAAAATGAACAAACAATGTAAAGTAAATTCAAATATAAAGTTAAAAAATTTACAAAATAGGACAAATCTCTATTTTGAATTTGTACAAACGTCCGCAATCTAATAATATTACTAAAAGCATTTTCAATTTAAATAATAATTTCCATTTTGCATCTGACGACATTTATATCAATTATTCACAAAGTCATCGTATAAACTATATAATATTTATAAATGTAGGACAAAATTGTTCCATGACAGTTTCATCTATTCTATATCGCGGATTTACATATTAGAGATTTAAATTACTAGAACTGCCATCATAAATTCGTTATCCAGAATGGTAACGATTAAAACTAGGAAAGCTGATTTAAAGTGAAGGAGACGATTTATACAATCTCTTAATCGATGCGATTTAAATCATTCTCGGAACTGACGGAATAAGGTTCGCTTGTAGAGTTTCATGTATTTCTTGCACACAGTGGAGTCACGTCATCTCTGAACAGGCGTTACCGCGATTTAAATTTCCCTGCTTTAAATCAGATTCGATAACTTAACTCACGAGTTTGCGTTAATAAACCGTTTATAGATCGTTGGGTTTTATAAAGAAATTATTACACGTTGCTTAACTTACGATTATACACATACGCACAGTTTTAGTATTTTTATAAATGCGATAGTAGCAGCTATAGTAGCAGTTCCGTAGTATACAATATGTGCTGCTATATTGCATTTATAAAAGTAAATAAGAATGAAATTGAACGAATTGGATGCGGCAAAAATTAATGGAAAATTCAATACACCGTCACGGTATTCCGCGAATAGAATAGCGTTAGTGTTATTGGATTAATTAATTATACGAATTAAGATTTGCACGATACGGCATGTAACCCCGTGGAAAACAAGGCTGAACACCTGTGTCATGGTCTAATTTCCAATTAAGACGTTATTAATACCGGTACCGGTGGAAAACGACCATTATATCTCGTGGATTATATTACAATTTACGTTTGAATCTATTCGCGTGTAGAAACTCTACCCGGAAGCGGCCGAATTTCTGATATCTGTATTCCGTATGCGTTTTCACGTTGAATTAAACGAACCTCCGGAATATTCAACCAGCCATGCATTCCAAGCAGTGGGAAAGAATAGTTGGTAAACATTTCATGGCATGTGTTAGTGGTAAATATCCCGGTAATTCTCCACGCGAAAACCTGCTTCGAAAGAGTACACATGCTGCGGTCGTTACGTCGAATTTTTCAGTTGAGTTACGAAATCGGCGTTCCTGCCGCTCACTTTTCGAAATTTCACGCGAGTAATTCTGAATAGTGCATCTCCTTGAAAACGAGTAGCATTCGCAACGGTAGATTTGAAACCGAGCTTCTCGGATATTGGATTGCTAAATGAACCTTCAAAGACATAAAAAGATGGGTAATTTTCGTAGGAATGAACGCAGAATTTTGAAAATTTCAAATTTCCACGGATCATTCTTGCACGTTGCGATAAACGTAAAAAACTCTTTACATTTAAAAATAATAGATAAAATAATATGGAACTCGAACTAAAAATAGAAAGTGTCTTGCGTTCGAAGGCGTAATTAAAGCTATCGAATTTATAACCACGAGTGACACACTTGGATACGTGCATAATAATCGAACCTACAGCCTCGTTGAAATCTAGCGACGCACCCCTTTACGAGTCTGGCGTTTATGAGTTCTAGCCCGATTGTTTCGGCCAAACTTGACGAAAAGGACAGAGAAAAAGTCGTCAATGGGCATGTTTACCTAACTAGCGCGAAATTCGTGGACACGAACGGTTTACTCCGTTACCCTTGGGAGGTTTGAAAGGTGGGTGGAACAGAGGGTAGGTCGTTTCACACAGCGGCGCCTCGCTTAATTACTGGTTACTAGTAACAGGAGTTAGGAACGTTTAGCTCACAGTTCACGCTATCCAACAAAAGCTTATATCGTTACGGCGAACTATTCCCATTGCTAGCTTAGATTCAACAGCGAGACTTCATCGTACTGAGATTCCTATTACTTCGAAATCATATCACCTGGCGAAACCGCCTTCGAGTTGGTAGTTTCCGAACTATAGCTAGCTTAGTTTACAACATAATTATCCGCGGCACTAACTCTCAGGTGCGAATTAACAAAATATATTGACGTTGGAACATTATTATGTGGAACGCGTTGCCGCGCTGGTTCGTGGCACGCGAACGTGAAACGTCACTTTGCGAGTGTGTCGCAATATTATGTTAACCGAAGAGTGGTTTACTTTGCTGAGTAAGTTAAAAAATGAGAAGGAGTAATTTTTTAGAAAGAGATCGAATCGTGACCAAAGTCGCAGTTTGTTTCATTTACTAAATATTACAACTATGGCGGTGGTATATTTTATATATCTCCGCACACAGTGTGCAATTCAAAATTCCCGTAAATGCGTAAACATCCGCAGTCCAATCACGACTTGTGTATGTCTAGTTAAAATTCTTTCCCTTTGAAACGACTATAAGTGGACTCTGGTACGCGGACGTCGAGAACGCGATTGTCGTCCGAAGAACGGAGAATATAGAAGGGAAATCTTCTTCCTCGCGGGATACGATCTCGATTTACCAAAATATCCAACATTCTCCTCCCGTGCTTCACTCGTATTCGAGCGAGCTCAGCCCCGCACGCGTTACACGTGAGATATCCATCTCGTTCGGGGTTTTCCGTTCTCCGTAAATCCAAAGAGCGGTGCAAATCGCGTTATACGAGTTGAATGTCTATTGGTTCTGTTTCCGCGCGATTTTTTTCGTACGTACGCGTCAATTCTTATCTCATCACCAAGTACAAGTACAGACGTTCTAGAAATCAAAAAAAAAAAAAAAAAAGAAACAAGAATACCTTGAGATCAAAGAATCGTTGTGGTTATCTTATTATCTACGACGAACAGTCGTCGAAAGAGAGAGAGAGAGAGAGAGAGCTAAGTAAAAATGAGATATTTCGCGAGCAACAGCGGCAATTTAGCCAGGGAACATCCCTTGTCGCCTTTGGCGAGGTCCCGTGCCACTGTGCCACCGAACACAACGTCCTCGGTCGACTGTATCCACACGCGTATAGTTACATCGGGCTTTGCACCGCCTACGCGAGCATGTAGATCGTCGGGGAATGACGATACTGCCGTACACCAGGGCTGGGTTAGAGCTGGCTGGCATCCGTTAGCCGTGGACCATACATACGTAGATTGGATCGGACATTGCACGCCGTCAGCTCAGTTTCTGAACAAGGAAACTGCGTCCACCGCCACTATGCTGTTCAATAGGATACGGACTAACGCGACCACCCGTACATTCGGGCCATCGAGTTGTAATGTACAGTACGAAAGGCAATCTAGATTTCTCACTGACAAGATCGCGCTGGAATTTCTGTCAATTCCGACGCCTGAGGCCGATCCGCCGAATCACGCGTCGATTAATCGAGATATCGATGAAATGCAAACGCTTCAGTTTCATTCCCTGGAATAGATAGAAATATTGCCCAATTTCGCTCGACGCTATCGATACTCGCCATATATATATATATATATATATATATATTTTTTTTTTCTTTTTGTACTATATATCAATGCAATTATTTTAATATTTCAATTGTACAGAAAACACAGAAATGATAGCTTGGAATTCGATTCGGGATACAACGTTGAAATGTAGAGACGCAGAGAACACATCGTGTAAAAGTTTCTCTCGACTCTTCGACGTTTGCTATTGGAGGGATTTACGACGAATTTCATAGAGAATATTCTTCGTTCGTACGTCTTCTAATTTTATACGTAACTATAGTCTCCCCGGATGTTTTCACACTTTTGTTCTTATATTAAAGATCTTATATTAATAAGTTCAATTATCGAAGATTTATATTTTCAATTTCGTCTCACTTTGTAAAGCTGCGTTGAGATTAAATAGGCCGTAGGCGTTTCAACAGGTTTGATCCACACGACGATTACCGTTTATTGGATGCATTTGCTTCGAATTAGAATTCTGCCGCATGCGAAATTAATAGTATCCTTGCGTTTCGCGTCAGTTGATAGGTATACCATCAAGTATAAGACTTAAACACTCGAAGTGTAATTTCGATTCCGGTGAATGTTCGTAATTTACTTGGTGCCGATGAATCTCGGCGAAGAGTACGCCAACCCGGCAAAGTTTTTAGCCCATCAAAGTCCAAAGACCCAGTTCCCAGCACATTTACTTAGCCCTTCAGCGTCTAGACCGAAATCGATTTCTTCGCGCTGTCGTTATCTGTTAATGGGTCGCGTAATTTAATTGCAGCCGAACACGAACACCAGCGTTCAAGTACAATGCGGTATTTCGTTCGCTAATCCACTGCAGCTTGTACGCACGATTGTCAAATTCAGCTGAGGTAGTGCCAAGATACGCAGATTTGCTGTTTCCGCTGAACACCGAACAATTTTTCGTGCGATGTGTTAACTTCAATTGATTTGGCAATTCTTTTATACAAAATCGGCACCTGACAAAAATTTGCAATTGTCGATAACTTGTATTTGTAACGACAGAATTTAGGTTAATTAAGCGTTTCTCGTTTTAAGGTTTTAAAGGAAATATAGTCTCTCAAAATAAATGAAAATTTAATACCACATTCACCAGTTTACATCACGCGAGAAATAATGGTACGTCCATGCGAGAAGTCTGACACGTTGAAAAATTCTTCGCGCAATTCATCTTTGCGCGCTGTATAAATCTTTGCGCGAGTCATTTTTCAATGAATAACCAGTGTCCTATCCACGTAGCGACTCATTAGTTTTCACTAATTTTTGAAAGGACCATTTGAAAAGAAAAATTTTGAATCCAACGTAACGCGAAACGTTCAACGCGGAAAATAAATAATTTCGCGTCCCTTTCGCGCGCCACTGAAACCAGATATAATGCCGAATGTGAATCTGCAGGGGTCGTTTAACTGGAAAAATATACCGTGAAAAGAAATGAATGCCAGTTTTCAAAAGTCAATCCTCTGGATTTCAATTTTTCGCGAGAAGAAATTCGCGGAGAGAAACGATGTTTATCCGTTAAAGCAATCGTTTTCATTGAAAGCAAAATATATCAATTTTTATAAATTTAATAAAACTTTTTCTGCTTCTTGAAATTATTACGCTGGAATTACAAAGTCTGAGTGGGGAAAATATTAAATCTTAGATAAATCCTTTAGCAACGATATTAAAAAGTTATTAACACAGTATTTAAAGAGTGAAATATATCACGTTAACGAAACGTAGAGTGTTAACGAAAGCAGAGAAATAAATTCCACAAACGACAACAACTAGTTGCTTTCCTCGCTTTCTTTCAAAGTAGCGATAATGCTCGCGCCATTGGTCGTCGAGTCGTTTCAGCGAAAGAAATTATCTAATATTTTGTGGACAATGGCTACGATACTTGTATTACAAATTTCCAAGAAATTTTCGTTTCAAGAACGTTGGGAAATTGAAACGCTTCGAACGCATCGGTCCGCGATAACGTCGCTTTTTCTGCTTTCCTCCTTTCTGCTTTACCTCTGAACTTCTCCAGGTTTTCTTTAGAAAAACTGTTTTCCGTTTGTCACAATGTGCAAACAGTCGCGCGATTCTCGCTGCGTTCCAGTAATCGTAAACTCGAGACCATTCTCCGTGCTTTTTATCGAACAAATAATTCGACTCATGGCAATACCTTTGTCGTCATTCTTTCACATTTTTTAGTATCTCTTTGGCAATTACATTTTGTCGTGTAAATTCAATGTAAGCTATATTCCTTGGATGCCACTTTTTTAAATTCATTTCTCGCGATGGGAAGAAATTGTGTTTCTACAATTCACACTTTATTCGCAAACAATTTACTTGGACTGCGTTTGGACTTTATTGGAACTGATTTAGAATTGTTTGGATCGATAGTTTTTCGAACGTAATAATTTATCTGTTTTTTCTGTTCTTTATATTAAAAATATGTACAGTGTCGATCATAGTATTAGAATACCTACTGTAAAATTAGCGAAATTTTCCTTGATAGTAAAATAAATTAAATCCCGCGAATAAATTTTCAAAATTTAGATGATTCTTCCATTTAGCGTAAAATTACCAAATTACAGAAAATAAAATTAAAATTAAAATTTCACTAGAATTGTCCATTAAATGTGTAAATCCAACAAATACACTAAACTAGACTAGAACTAATTTCTCCCCGTCAAGTTCGTAATCCCCAATTAAACGACATCTCGATTTAGAATCAATTCGATCAACTACTCAGTCGAGTAGCAAGATTCGATTCCACCGATCGTTCAATTGATCGATCAGTAGGTTTGTTCGCGAGCAAAGAACGATCCGAGCAAGGTGAAAGCAACCCTCCGGTGAAAACCGAGGGTGGACGTTTCGGGACGTTAATTCGCGAAACGGGTTCAAAATTAGCAAGCGGGCAATGGGAGTGCCGGTGACGGATGACGCCATAAATTTCGTCATATGTAGATCGCGCGTTCATACACAGGACGGAGGAGAGGTGTAACGTGGATTTCGTCGACCGGGTGGATACCGCGATGACTGCTTGTCACCTGCTGCCACGGCAATTGTCAGCTTATGCAGAACGAGCAGGTATTCTCATATAGCGGGTGCCGCAGCAACACGGTTAACTCTAATAAACACGTCGTAAACCGGCATATTATACACGTATAATACGCCGTCGACGACAACGCTTGTAACGTGGGAAATTAACAAATGCCGCCCCTCCCGGCCTCCCCCCTTTGCCACTTTGCGGCGCGGCTCGATCGTCCATTCAACAGTCAAATTCCTTATCGTTAATTTCATCGACCAGGAATTTAACCACCGGTTCCCCCTTGTCCGCGACGCGCCACCCTATCGCCTAATGAAACTCAACGTTGCGTTCACGCTCCATAAAGTTCGCCGCCCGCTAAATCTATGCTGATTTACCGCCTTACATCGACGCCGCCAACTCTTTCCTGGGTTAGATTTCCGCCTCATCGACGTTACTCCAGATTCCGCTTTAGTAAGGGACGGTGCTTCTCTGCGACCAGAGAAGAAATTTTCACGACCTCAGATCTTAGACTTTCGATTTGTTTGTACTCTGAATTATTACGTGGAAACATCGAACGAAAGAAGTAAGAAAAATCAATTACGCGATACCAAATCCTTTGATCGACGATGAAATGAAAAGTACCGTGCTGATTATTTCACATAAACGGCGTTAAACGGATAGCTTCGCGATTCGATCTTCAGGTGGTTGCGATTACATCTCTCCGGCCTGCGACCTCAGAGACCGAATCTCCTCGCTAGGAATTTACGAAATTTATGGCGGGACCAGCATCGTGCGAATTCGTATCGACGTTATACCTGATGTTCGAAGGGATAATTGTCCCTTTCGATTACCATTTAACGCGGTAACAGGTCGTAAATGAAGCTTCCGATGAAGTGAAACCAGACGAAAAGATAAGTCGAATGAACTGATTCTTTCGCGAATCTGAAGAAATCGACTAAAACTAAACCTAACCTAACCTAACACCAATGCGTGTTCACCACGCGCGGTTCCGAGACAAAACCGCGATCGTCTACTTAAATTTTTCCGCTTCATTTTCTTATTGTTCGAACAATGGCCTCGAACGAAGGGGGTTGGGCGCTCGGTGGCGAACGAAGAGCGCATCGCTGGGAATCCATTATTTCTGACAAAATACCCGGCAGCTGAGTGTATCAAGTGTCTTCGGGTGAATAAAACATTGTTATTACGGTGGGCTCGTGCTACGTCGCTATCCAGACACTTGCAATCTAACGGGCCGGCAATAATCATTAGCCATTAGCGAGAGGATAGCGGAGAGCGCTAGGGTGGAGTGGGCACAGAAGAGCGCAGAATGGTTGGAATACTAAAGGTTGAGGAGAGAGAAAGAGGGACGGGGAGATCGAATAGAACGAAAGAGAGACAGAGAGAGAGAGAGAGAGAGAGAGAGAGGTGTGAGAAAGAGAGCGAGGCCGGAGAGAACGGGACTGGCAGAGATACGAGAGTTTAAATAACTCGGTACGGTGGTAGATAAGGAAGCCCATGCCAAACCGAGCCGACGAAGTTGCGCGGTGCGAAGTTGGCGTGCTCGTAAGCACTATTGTTTCGCTTATTGCGTCGATTGCTTTGAATTTCGGCATAAGCACACACTCTCTGTATTTCTCTGCTACCGGTTTCCACCCTTCTATCCGACATTCTACCACCCCTCCCCTCCCCTCCCCTCCCCTTCCCTCCTCTTCCTTCCTTTTCCTCTGCGCGTTCCACCCTTTGCTACCCTCCACCAAACCTCATAACCAATCCCTCCGTGCTCTTTCTCCTCGACCGAAAGGTTCTCCCCTCTTCGAAAATGGATGGAGATCGAACTGGAAACTGCATTTAACGCGGCATCCACTTCTGTTGTGGTTGCAGCCCGGCTGATTTAGAGGAAAACTTTCGGTCTTTCGTCGCGCGTAAGACCTCGCCTAAGTAATTCTACGTGTTCGCGTTCGAATCGGATAAAGGTGAATAACTCATGCGGATTAAGTGTACAAAGATGTCGCCGTGTGTGTACTCGCGTTCGCGTTCGTGTGTACAACGGCCCACGGTGAAACGGAATATCAAAGATACTCGACCGGCTCGACCGTGGTACTTTGCTAGCTCCTCGACCTCCGGCATCGTTCAAACCGATTCATTCTTTCTCGAATATACCGACTGCGTGCCTCTTTTTTCGTTGTTCCGTGTTTATCGCGAGTCTGCGATAGGTACACGCGTAAAGACGATTTTGAAAGTTGAGAAAAAGCTGGTAACGTCGTTTCTCGATACCGTACAAAATTTTATTTTATTTAAGAGTTAATTTATGATACAATCTCCATCGTTATTGACGATCTTTGCCCATCTCTCTGAGTGAGGGTGATTTTGAAATAGAAACAAACAGGTCTACCAGATTTTATATCGTCGAAGAGATTAAGATCACCGTTCTTAAATTTTGTAAGTCGACGCTGATATCTTCTACCATCCAAGGCATCAGAATTAATGGCATTAGTGGCATTGTTATGCTTTCGAAACTCATAAAGCATCAAGTGTCTAATGTGGAATTTATCCATATGGAATTCGCTGAAATTTTTTCAAAATTTAACAATTTGTGCACACTTAGCAAATGTCAACTAAGTGTCAATATAGATTATACTATATTTAACTAGAATATATGTTGTGTTATAATAAGTTAAATTATCGTCACTAAATGGCAGTGTCCATTAAATTTGAAAAAAGCGACGTTACTTACTTATGGTTCTCGCTAATAATATTCGAAGGAAACGCGGAGCGTAAAAGTTTCGCCGGATTTCAAGGTGCGCTATGGTTACGCTCTCTGACATCAGTCTCTTGGAATCGCGCCGTTCGCGCTGGAACTTTCCGTGCAGCTCGTTGAGTAAAGAGTGGAAAAACTTCTGGACGATTGCAAAGGTCGATGAGACAATAGGGTGGAACTTTTGCTGTCGGTAGAGCCGCTTTCCCGCGAACCGAAAATCTATTCGAAACGAAGTTCTCGGTATATTTTACCATACAATTTTTCTTTATCTTGCGAGACATAGGTACACATAGGAAAAATATGTCTGATACGACACACTGTTAACTTTTGCTTTGATTGTGAGTTTGAGACGATTGCAATTTACATGGAATTTTATGATAATAACATAGAAATATAGAAATTATATAGAAAAATATAAAAATAATATAGAAATTAATGTTATAAAGAATGTAGCAAAATTCCTCTCAACAATTGCACTTTTTAATATCTAACCGGATCATATTTTATATATTACAAAATTCCATTGTATAATTTTTTCCATTCAAACCCAATCAAACTCGCAAGCTTGTACCTTCGTGTACATCTCAGAAAGTGAAATCGAGCTAAAATACCAATATGCGGAAATAAAATTATTCCGACAACGAATCCGATCGCGATCGGTTGAAGGGCGGCCAACCGTGCTTTTCCGTGCAATTACCCCAAAAATCTGGTTGCGGAGTAGACTAGCGGAAGTTAGTAGAAAATGGTCGACCAGCATGGCGACATTTAATTAGCGGCAGACACTTTACAGCGCGACAGTGGCAGCAAATCTATCGAACGTTAACGGTCGGATATCCGATACATCGTGGGATGCACCGCAGAGCTGCATTGCGCGAGACCGCAGTGACGTTGTGACCCGCCACCTCGCGTATATTCCCTCGATTTCCCTGGAACACGCATCCCGATCCGCGATCCCTTCTGTTTCGAAAACGCGCGCCGGTCGCGCGACGTTCAACTCGCGCCGCGCGTGTTACTCTACACGTCTGGCATTAAACAGCGCTGCGCCACGGGTGAGAGCTTACCGGGTACGTTTGATTCCAACTCGGCTTTGCCGTGGTCGTTCGTTCCGCCGCGGCGAAAGAGCCGCGCTTTGTACCTGCGACGTGAAATGATGTGTGCCTTCGTATCGGTAATTACCAAGTCGCGCTTCGCCGGCTGGTAATGATAGGGCGGAAAATTACCGAATAATTCTACGTCCCTGAATTCCCGTGAAAGTAGGACAGTCAGACACGAGGGAATACAAGCATTTAGAGGTGGTGGAAAAATTGGCAAGCAGCGGTATGAACGTACGTTCCACGTCTGTGCGATGACACGAGTGTGCGTGAAATTAATTAATCCAATTGATTCAGTAATTTACACGAGGAGCGATTATACGAGTGATCAAGTTAAAAATAAAAAGATTGTTTACTTGATATTATCAACTGTATCAAGGGATTGGATGATAGACAAGAAACGCGATTAGTCCATTTTTGTTGGTTTCCTCGGTGAAAAAGAAATATATTTCAACGCGATGATGCTCGTGTTCAAATTAATACACGGAACATTTTACGAGCGATCTTTACATCTCTGCGTACGTACCACCAATCGCCAATTTTTTAAAAACGATTGGAACGATGTGCTCGATCGATCGTGTAGATCGATAACAGAGGATGTGACGCGAGGGACGAGCAATATTTAGAATCGGGATCAATTTTGTCCCTACAATGGACACTTTGCGCAACAACGAAAGGATAAAGAAACGTAACTGCGACGGACAGTTGAAAGTGATGCCGAAAGTTGGACCAACAGGGTCAGAAAACAGTCGTTAAAGCAAAGAACCTGTTCTTACGCTGGCGACGGGAAGAGCCAAGGAGAGAAAGGCGGGCTGGAGAAAAGAACGAGAGCCCGTCAACTTCATTCTTTCGCTTCCTCCTCCGACAGTTACCGTGCCTCCTCTTCACGCCAGAGGTGGTATGACAAATCGCAGCCACTTCGCCAGAGCTAACATTCTTCCCATTCTGGTTTACAAACGGAAAGCAATGATTACCGACACGTGATAATTTCAAAAGGATAAAAATGGTAGTTTCAAACGAGCGCCAGTTTGTGCGAAGTAGCGATAAAGTTACCATTAATGCGTTACTCGTAGAGATCCATTTTGTCCGGATGAGGTTTATCTTTCAAATTGCAAGAAGTTTCACTGCTTGCAGCGTGTCTTAAATTTTCCATTGCGAAAGCGTCTGATAATATTACAACGACGCGTCGCTAAAACGTTTGACCAAGTGTGCAAGGTGAATTACGCGTCGTAGAATATATTTCTCATTTCGTGGAGTGTAGCATCACACTGTTCCAATTTAAACTGAAGTCCTTTTCAAACTGAAGCATTCGGTCTTTTAGAAATTTCCATTCGACGAACGAAAGTATTCAATACATATGAAATATCTTCTTGCTCTATTTTTCTATTCCTCCCATTTCACCGTTCACGTTCATTCCCTCCTCCTCTCCCATTTATTTCGTTCGTTTAAGGTGTAGAAACGCGACGCGAGAAACGAAAAGGACGACTGACAGACGGTGATTTTTAAAAGGCAGAGCGATACTGGACACCGTGTCATTAATTTCCACCTAGGATTCAAGCCGATCTATTGGATCACAATCAGTGGTTTATCGCGCTATCCATTTCCGGTATCCTCTGTCGTTCCTGACCCTGCCCAACCCTTCCCGGTTCAATTCTATCACCGGGCGTCGTGCTTTTGTGTTTCCACGGTCTAGTTCTAGCTGGAATTTCGCGTGTAAATCCGACTAGCACGCAGGTTCCAATCGTTGGACACCCCCCCTCCCCCTCCCCAGACGGATACAATGGACAATTTGTCAACGGGCCTAACCGACGCCAGAGAATCGGTCTGCCGGTCTTTGCAGCCGGCTCCCTCTCCCACCCCTTCCCCTCCCGCCGCTAACGATTTAAGCACACCCGCAATTCTAACTCGTGAATTAATTAATGTCATGCAAACCAGTGATATTTCATGCCGCGTCCATGCTAAATTGACGCCGCTACCCCACTGATTAGGACCGATCGATTGATTGCTGTCCGCGTCAAACACCGCGAAGTTTCAAAATATATATTCCCGCCGATCGAAATTTTCGCGTTTTTCTTTCGTTGAATTCGTTCGACTCGAACGAGGCAACAGTTCCATCGATTTTTTTATATTATTTTACGAGTCTATGAATGCTCTACTGTGATTACTCTCTGTTTTATTAATTCACGAATAAGTACTACAAAAAAAAAAAAACTGCACGACTTGTACCCTAGTACGATTCGTCTCACTGAAAGACCTAGATGCAACTGTTCTGACGAAAATGGACTAGGAAATGAAGACGAAATTACAGGCGCAATCCTCCCACTCGAGGGTTTACCCCATGAATCACGTGACCCAAATCAACCAATCGCTAATTTTCGTTGCATCAGCGTTGCAGCTGAAGAGGCCCGATTTTCTGGGTTACCCCCGCTAAAATCACTTTCAGTGATAATATCACATTGCACGTTATTACATATTAATTAACTTTGTACATTACGGAGATGAAATGTAGAATCTGATAAATAGAAAAAAATAGGGTATACTTTTTATACGTACGGCAGTTCACAAGTTGTATCTCAAAATGTGTACGCGTCTTAATTTTCCGAAAGGTACATTTAATCTCAAAATTCAGCTGAACAGTGCGTCAAACTTCAATCAACCTTGTTTTCCTCTTTACAAAAGACGTCAACTATCTTCCCTCGCTTTTCATTTCGAATTCGCATCCCCGTTACCTCGGCGTGAAAACTCGTTATCGTAGAACGACAAAAGGATTAAGCTGAGCACACCTACGGAATTAGGCATTTCTTCCTTTTTTTCAATTACATCGGCAGGCCGTGATGGAAGAGAAAGGGGTGGGCTCGCGAAGGAAAAAAGAAAATTAATCAATGCGAATCAACGTCGTCGTAATTACGGAAAGAACGAGCCACTCGGACTGTGAAACTCGCGTAACGAGTTTACGACGGTAAACACGCGCAGATACAATGAGCTGATGCATAGGCGGAAAAATGACGAACGAAAATGGCTGAATACCCGGCGAAAGATAAATCGAACGCGAGATCTCGCTCTTGTCGCTAATGTTTTCCCGTCGATTTTGATTTCGTTCGAAATCTTCTCATTAACCACCAAGTTTCAAACTTTACTTTACAAATTTGTAAATTTTATCATTTTACAAGTTTGGGTGTTTTAAGATTCACGTGTGCGATTCTGGGTTTTTTTCATGGGTTGCGTGGTCAGAAGTTTAAAGAAAGAGGAGAAATTGACAGACTCTTATTTTTCTGAAAGCAAAGGAAATAATTGCCATTTAAATTAGGAAGTAGAAATGAATAATTAAAGGTAGAATTAAAGAATTGCTAGTAATTTCCTATTAAATAAATTATTTCCTAGACAATGTTGTTTTAATTTTTTCAGTCAGAAAGAAACGCAAATTTTTCTTGAGGAGGATAAAAATGATTTCTAAAATAACGTGCGTCAAATCTCCGTATATTTACCTCTAAAGGTTTAAAGATGCTCGAAGTAACTTATTCCTGTTGAACTAGCTGACGTCCTATACTCGTCAATCACAGCACCTGCACGCTCGCCGCGAAACCGCATGCCGTCAGCCAAACCCTTTACATTAAGGAAATAGAATACAGAATGCAATTTAGATGCCGAACTGTGAACATTCCTTATCTCGATGCGTCAAATGTCCTCACTCGTAGACACGGGCCTGATAGATAGCTCCGTACGTCAATCTACCAACAAACTCCGGAACCACCTGTGCTTCCCTTTCGTCACCTTCTTCGCTCGAATTTTCGCATAAACACCGTTAAAATTACATAATATTCGCCAAAACAGTTGTTTAAAAATTCTTTTCGATAGTTTGAATTTCTTTCTTATTTGGATGATAAAAGAATTCTGGTTTCATTCCAAAAAATACTCCAACATAGTAAGAAAAAATTATTATAATTTATCGAGATTGATCACAGTATCATTCGATAAGAAAGGAGAATATTGAAATAAAAATCACGAGCGACGTTAAAAATAATTCTGCTGTTGACAATTTATTAATCTCTGTCTTTGTCAGCAGCATTCTTAAATCACCGCGTGATTTAAGCTATCTGCAATCAGCCTCCTTTTTTAGTCAACAGACTTGTGACCACATTCCACTAAATATCATAAAGCATTGTACCATGACATATTAATCTAGGACAAAGTGTAGGTACTTGGTTGATAGCCGTCTTTGAATTTAAATTTCAATTCCCCAATTTGTCGTTAGCTCTATCAGTTCTTCTTGCAATTCTAAAGATTCTTTCCTATTCGAAAAGACAACAGATGAAACGTGTACGAACGGTTTTTCAAAATTTTCCCCCATTATTCATTCAGTACCCCCAACTGCTACCCCCTGAATCGTTCCAGCGCCCAGCAGGAGTCGGCCCACTTTTGCGTTTCGAATAAACTGCTTACAGCAGTTTACGTTGTAAAATTGCGTGCCGCGGAGAAAGAAAAATCGTTTTGAAACGTCGCAATATTCTTCACCCGAAACGGAATCGACCTCTCTCCCGGTGTAACCTGCCGTTCAATTACGGCGATACAATATCAGAGCCCGTAAATCCGAGCGTCGATGGGCGTCGGGGCGAGGCGTTAACGAAACGTCTCGTCCAGCGAGGCGCAAAAATATCGATAGCGTGTGACAGAGTCCTAGCCTAGAGCCCCGGGGCGGTGGAAGCGGGGAGCTGGCGGTTTTCGTCGAGAAAACTCGTTTAACAGGAGGCACGATATCGGTGGCACGTATCGCGTCCACTATCTAAATAACGTAATCGACAGGCTCGGAAACTATTTCGATACGGCGACAGGTACATATCTGCGCGCGTATCGGCATTTCATGATGTATATCGCGGCGTTGGCGGTGGCCGGGCGTTGGCATCCGCGAAAGCGCAGTTACCCAAAATACCCTGCACGCAATCGAAACAATGGCCCAATTGCGATTGCCGCGCCCTTCCCCCTCCACTTGCCCCCCCCTCCCCCAGAAGCCTACAATTTCCATTTAACGCAGTTGTCCGTAAGCTTGAATGTAATTCGGCGGCGACCGCGCGTGATTAGGTTTCAGCTGTACCAGCGTTTCCAACCGGAGCGTTTCGTCGTCTGCACGCGCGTCCCTGATCACTTCGCGCTTCGCAATTATTCACCCCGGGGAAAGAACCCGGAGTGCCGACACCGGCGCTGAAGAAATTCGATCGATTCACGCAGGCACAACGACGGTAGAAAGCGTAGAAAACTCTTACTTGGGATGTGAATAAATTTTGTATTTTTTTGTAGCAATAATAGAGACATTCGGCGAATAAAACTTTAAACTTGCTTAGATTCCACTTTTTCAAATCGTACTCGTAGTCGAAAAGAATTGGTTTTCTTAAATCAACGACGAGCGTTCGACTGAATGCTTCAGTGATCTCTGTATAAATTTTTTACGATAAACTCGCGAAAGATTTTCACGAATATTGCAAATACTTTTTATCAGCCACTGTAAATGGTCAGAGTTCGTATATAATAATCCACGATGCGTTTTTTACAGTCTATATTGCTGGTTACGACCGATTCAAAGTTTCTTTTCCTTTTTTTCTTGTTCAGCCCGTCCACTCGGCTGCCTCTCGATCGAAAGCTTCTTTCAAGCACGGAATTAAGGTGTATTAACTAAGGTGTATTAAGGTGCATTAAAAATGATAAAACACGGTTTGCCGGCTGTTCGGTATTTCTCTGCCAAGCCCGGGATTAAAGATTAAATTCTTAGCAATGTATTAAAATTAAAGAAAATACGGTTTAGCAGGCGTGTAATTCTTGCCCTCGAAATTAATAATAATTATTATCATTTTTTATTATTTCTCGCTGATGCAAGTACGTTGTTATCGGTGGAAAGATGTAGCGAGGTTGCAAAGTTAAAAACAGTTAATTTACAACTTTATCGTAAATTTATGTTCAAAATAACAACAAACTAAACTTTATTATCTGTCTAATCTGCAGATATTTGTGTAAATTCTCCTCTATAATTAATCCTCTCTAATTCATAAAGACTGTCAGTTACTCTGATTTAAAATTTAGGAGCTAACAATTTTTACGAACAAGTCATTTGGATGCACGAATCCAACTTTCGAGGGAACAAGAAATGGATTTTCCCAGAGAAAAAAATTTGCCTCGATCGTGAAAAATCTCACGGTGGCTTCTGTCTATCTCGAATCTTTGCACGTTCAATCCATTCCGTCTTTGTCCTATTTTTCGGCCCTATAGACATCCGCAGTCCAGTGACGTACGACTGGGTAACATCCACGGGGAGAAGAACGGACTAACACGCCGTACTAAATGAAAACCGCATAAAGATTCGACCCATTCTTTTCGCACAAAGGAACGAAACGTTTATTGCGCCCGGCGGAAAGTTATCGGCGGTGAAACAAGTACTCGTAGCGGAAAATTCGATTATAGGAGAGGACACAGTGTATTGGAATCTCTGTTCAGCCGCGTTGAATACGTTACACACCGATACACGACTGCCGCGCGGCAGTTCAGCTTAAAATGTCACCCGGCGTGAACTGGCCGACCGATCCCGCCGGTTCGGCGTATCGAAAATGAGCTTTATCCACTGTGAATATTCCCCGCTTGATTTCCGTTCCGTGCAGAGCCCCCGACTTTGGCGCGGGATCGGGTTGAAATTCAATTCGAGCGGCGCGCGCACTGGGTTTTGTTTCAAACCCTGAACGAAGAATACACGCAACGCGCGACACTTTGACAGGTTGACGGAACCGCAAAGTTGCTCCTGAAATTTCAGTTTTGGACAGACTATTGTTTTGACTAGTTGGAAGAAACTTGGAATTTTTTTACAATACGTTCGTGGGAAACTTGAAAATGTACAGACGATTTTGATTTTGACGTCAGTTGTTTATTGTTATTACACGTTACATGGAGATAATTTCTTGCAATTGGACTTAAAAGTCCTCTAAAAATGGACGAATTCTCGAGATTTTGCGTTTTGTTTTTCGCGAAATAAAATTTTATGTTTCGTACGGGTAAAATGTTCCGACTGGGAAAAGTTGAGTGAGTAATAGTTTTTCAAACTATCCAAGTTACTCGATATCAACTGAAAAAAGTGTATTTCAAGCGCGATAAAGATAATAACATGCGCAAAGATAAACAAGCACATTGATAAAATAAATAGCTTGACTAATCCAAGTAAATTTGAATGACAAACTACACAAAATTAACAGTGCAAAGAACAAGCTGAATACTCATAGCATAGCGACTGGAATTTAAATAGAAAACCATGTACGATTTACTCGACAAAGCTAGTCCAGTTTCATCAACATTCTCTCGAGCAATTATTCCTGTTAATATTCTCTTTTTCCAAAAAGAAAAGACTAAAAAATACATTTACCATTTCTCTCTCTCTCTCGCTCTGTTACAAAAGAGCTTTGAAAACATAAGTGACGTTTATTACAGTCGTCTCCCGTGCTGGAGAACGACGAGCTCGCGCCCGGCCGAAACTTTTCGGACAGACTCGTTAATTAATACGTTTAGATATTCATGCCAGAAGATATCGACGAAGTTCGTCGAACTTGCGGCGTGCAGCGGGACGTTCCGCGACAGAGTTGCGCATTAAAGCCGGCGAAAGCCTAACGTCACGACGGAGGAGGCCGGGGGGGGGGGCCTGGATTGGCTCGGTGCCTGGAAATTTCCCAAATCGCGTCGATAAAAAGTTACGTTACGAGGCGAGCGGAATTTTTTATACGCCCATCGGCCGGAGGATCCGTCCTATTCGCGAATACCTCCCCGGTGATTTGTTTCAATTTTTCCGTGTAACGTTCGGCCCCACCCCCCGGGAAAAAAAGGGATCGAAGAATTTACGGCGACGTCGCCCGCAGGAGGAGAGTCTTACGTCGTGTTGTTCCACTTTCACGTGTCGTTAGAGAAGAGAGGAAATTTAGGGAACGATCGGCGCGAGACTGTAAACGACGTACACTCTCGAAGAAATAAAGATCCGGGCACTGATTCGTTGCGCACGTCTCCTGAATATAGAACGATCTTGTTACTATTCGGACACTTGTGTTTTGACATTTTCCACGAATCACCTTTTTTTCAATTGGTGAAACTTTCTGAGAGAAAGGGAGGGGGCGATAACGAATTATTGACAACGACGATGTTATCACACGTTGTACAGAATTTTAACGAGAACGAGTTCAAAAGCCACGTCGATCGACGTGATAAATTAAAAAATTCAGAAAAGCGACGATTTTGTTTTTACTTCCAACTTACCTTGGAATTTATTCTTCGAGTTCTTTGAGAAGCGATCGACAATATCGCGCTCGAATTACTCATTCCTGGCTACTCGGAGAATGTTAACGGAGAATAATTTCACAATATTTAACAAAAATCCACCGACGTACGTGAAACGGACAATTCGGACAATCGGTTTATGAGATAATGGCGTAAATTCGCCGGCGCATTCATCACGCGCCACGCCGGCTTGAAACGTTTAAATCGAGTAGTCGGAACAAATTTGAGGATTTTCACGAACAATAGAAAGATACGCGCGCTATCAAATTTCAGTTTCATTACCGCATTGAAATTTATCACCGCGGAAATATTCGATACGTTGCTCGTTTCATTACAGCTTCCCGCGAATTTCTCGTTGCCGCGCCTGCCCATTATAAAATTTTATTCCAGATCCTGCAAAAACGCAATACCGATACCTAGCTTCCGAAATTGCGAAATTTCAATTCCAAACTCTCTACGTTTGTCAAATGAAGTCTTTTGAAGAATTTTATTCCCATTAAACCGCGTGTAATTTTATTTCGTCAAATCATACTTTTCAAAATTGAAAATATCAGTGTCGAAAAGTAGCGGAACGATCCAGAGAATAGACATGGATAATTATTGAAAAATCATTATTTTTCTCAAATCATAGAAATTGACAAGAGGTATTGACTATTATTATTATTAGAAAATAATGCACTGAAAGATATTAATTTCCTTATCTCACAATGCCAGTAAAAGCGCAAAGTTCAAACATTTCAACGTTACAACCTTCAGACCTTGCTAGCCTGGGAATAATGTACATTCGCGAAAGCGTAAAGCTCACCTCCGAAGCCACGCTCCGACAAATTAGTGGCAACCTCAAACGACAGTTTCCACGCGCGTTCTTTTTTTTTCCCAAAGGAAACCAAATCGTTTGTTCCTCGCCGAGAAACAGCGATGCGTTGCAACTGGGACCGCAACGCCTGTTTCGAAAGCAACGCTCCGCATTCGCGACAGAATTTACACTTCCGGGCTGGCGTCCGCGCAAATTGAAGTCGTTTGTTTAAATCATCGGAATACGCGCGCTGATTCGAATGGCGTAAGCAGCACGGGCGCGAGCAAGAGAGGTCGAGTCGCTCGGTGGATTGGATCTATCTATGGTCGGAGCGTGGCATCGGGCTTGGCTTTTTCACGGGAGATGGAAAGGGGAGGGATGAGTTACGGGGTCGAAAAGAGTTTGAAATGGAGCGCGCAGCGTGAGAGAATCCTAGCGGCCGTACAGTCGTCGTTAAAAGTTTGCACCGTGCACATCCTTTCACCGGTGTCGCTAATTATGCCTGCGAAAGTTGAATTACAGCCAGCCGTCCGAGACGACGAGGGCGAAGTTTTACGACTCGCTGGAATTCGCCGCCATTGAACGGCCATCCAGTTGGTAATCTGGTTGAAACGAGAAACAGCGTAGTCGCGTACCGCGCTATTAGAAACAGTGAAATCTCCGCTGTCGTCGAGGAGGTTAGGTTTTACGAATTTTTGAGCTAATTCTCCGCTTCGCTCCAGAAAGGTTCGGAAATCTCGTTTTTCATTAACACTTTGAGCGCTCAGACCATATTGGAGTATTGTACAAATAATTAGTTTGCTTATTAGAGGGTTTACTTGTATCAAACGTTGCTACGTTTAAATAGGATTACTGTTAGAAAGTTTATTATTATTAGAAATACTTATTACGGTATTTAAATACTAAAATAACTACTCGTTAGAAAGATTACTACCTATTTAAAGATGAACGCGCTGTTCATTTGTTCTTCATCCTCCATTAAACTTTTTAAATTCTTATCGACATCGGCAAGCGCTCGGAAGTTCCAATAAACTTCAGACGAATTTACGCAATACAGACACGGCAAAGATGTGTTTCTCGTTTTTTATCACTGAAAGTGATTTTATCAGGGGTAACCTAGAAAATCGGGCCTCTTTAGGTGCAACGCTGATGCAACGAAAATTAGCGATTGGTTGATTTGGGTCACGTGATCCGTGAGGAGGCGTGGGGTAGACCTCGAGTAGGAGTGGCCTTTCAGTCAGACGAATCGTACTAGGATTACAAATTATGCAGTTTTTTGTTTTCAAAATAACTAAATAATTTATGATTTGAGTGAATTTCCATTACTCAAGAGTCTTAAAAGTCACATGCGAGCTCGGATGTATACTTGGAGTGGAACGTAGTTCCTCCTAGTTTTGAGACAATACGAAACCTCGTGTCGTAAAAATAGATGGAGCAAACACAACGGAGAACCGTGCCGAGGTTTATGAATGAACGCAGGTTCCTGCGGTTCTTACACGAGCCGTGACTTGTCTCAGCGAGACGTACCGGGGCTAGATAGCCTGTTTAGGCTACTCAACTTCGAGCTTGTGCCCGCAGCGATGAACCAGAGCTTATGCGGTACGTTACCTCGCACTTAATACACGACCGGGAACGAAAAGCGTCACGGTACTCCGAGGCAACCGCCATTCTGGGTCACCCGTGTCCAACTACGCTAACAAGTGGAGAAAGGAGGCACCTAACAAGGAGAAACTTCCTATAAGAGTCAAACGCCGTGTCTTGCGTCAGAGATTTCTCAGCGTGGGCGAAGCGTGTTTTTATTTTCAATTATTGCGCGTCTTATTGTTAGCGTTCTTAAAAGAGGTATATCAGGGGTTACTTAACCATAAGTAATGTCGTTCTTTTCAAATTATGAAATTATTGTTACTCCTTTAAATAATAAATGTATTACAAGATTTAACAAGAAACTGCAATGACGAGCTGAACTGAACATTGAACGCGCACTAAGTAATATTTTATCGAGTGTTTACACGTAGAATACAGGAAAAGCAAAATATGTTGTTAGGATTGTATAAGAAAATTTTGCGTAACATTGTCTCTTGGTCCTGCATTCAGAGTTGCATACAGTTATTGTGGATTTTGATTTCGACTGTAGAATCCTCGACTCTGCCTCTACATAATGCTCAGGAGGACCCCTTTGTGCGAATATAATATATAATATATAATCCACGTTCGCGTCAGCAAAGCCTATGTATTTGTACATGCTCCTTCGTCTTTGCGTCTCTTGGTTCGTGACGTGATTGCTTAGATAATTCGTTTGAACGGAATCGACGTTGAGAGCGAACACTCCCTATTCCTGTTTCTGCAAGGATCTTTGTCAATGTTTCGAGCATTCAGGATTTATGCTGGATGCATTCAAAGCATGTTCCACGGTAATTGTACGGAAATCAATAAATAAGATAAGAAGAGGGAGAAAGAAGGGAGAGTAATAAAAGAAAGAAAGGAGAGAGAAATGAAATAAGTAACACTGCTGACATACATTCGCAAGTATTACAACACCTGCGGCCACATTATATTTAAACTAATCGATCGTTCAGTAAAAAATACTAAAATTTATTCATAAAATTATTCGTAGCCTGAATAGGATGTAGTAACGTATTAATATATATATAATTAATTAGATTAGTGATTGAAAAAAGAATTCGAAAATTCTATCATATTTCACAAGGCTCCTAGTGCCTCTGAACGTGGTATTAAGGGTACCCATAAATAATGTCATTTCCTACAAATTTAATAAACATTGTCATCTAGTGACAACGACTTAATTTATTACAACATAACCTATGTTCTAGTTAAATATATTGACATTTAGTGCGCTCATTATTAAATTACCTTATAGATTAAAACTGTATTAACTCTTAAATAAAATAAAATTTTGTACAGTATCAGAAACCGACATTACTTATGGGTACCCCTGATACATCACTTAAAATTAATCTTCCTTTTATTTTAATCTTCCTTCACACCGAAAATTTCCAAAAATCCAAAGAATATCGTATCTTCCCTGATGAAAATTTCATCGATAACCCAACGGAGCACAAATCGTATTAATTCCAACCCCCGGTTCTTCCACTATGGCCACCCATATGGCCTATCGACACACTCGAGCGATCCCTAAATTTTTTTTTATCACTAAAAGTGATTTTAGCAGGGGTAACCCAGAAAATCGGGCCACTTTAGGGGCAATGCTAATGCAACGAAAATTAGCGATTGGTTGATTTGGGTCACGTGATTCGCGAGGGGGCGTAGCGTAGACCTCGAGTAGAAGTGGCGTTGTCTAGTACTGTAATTTGTTTTGTATCGATTCAAATGTTTGCATATCGATAAAATTTGATGGCAAAAAAGTCGTCTTCATTTGCTAGTCGGAACAGTTGCTTCTGGGCCTTTCAGTGAGACGAATCGTACTGGGGTACGAGTCGTGCAGTTTTTTCCTCCATCCCCTACCCTATCGTTTCCTTCTCTTCACTCAATTCCCCGATCTGTCTGGCGAGGTAATTCCTCGCACGCAAAGTGCTCTCGTTTCGCCCGGGCCGGTTTTCATTTGCCAGGCGGAGCACGCATGCCCCGCGCGCATTGTTTTCCCGCTCACGGTTGCGCGGTGCTCTCTTTTGTGATCGGCCGACCGCCGCCACCCTTCGCGCGCCGCATTCATCCCCGCGGCGCGCACGCATCCCGACCGACAAACCACCACCTCTCCCCTTCCCCCCGTGCGCCGCGGCGTAATCAGTCCTTCATCATCGCCGTCGTAACCAGGCCGGCCGATCAAAGAGCGTCATCGACAATGGCTACACCTTGGGAAAACGCGGCGCGAACCCACTGTCTTCCACTGCGCGCCGCGACAGTCAACCCCGACTTTTTAGCCTCGCTCGGAGGATTGAAGTCTCCAAGATCGTCTCTCTCTTCTCTTTCCTCTCCTTTCGTTTTGTTTCTCGCGCGCCACTGCGCGTGATATTGCGACCTGTACGTACGCGTTTTCTTTTTCGGCGACGTTGATGGAATTGAGGGTGGAAGGCTTGATGAGGGCGTTATTGAGACAGGTTCGAAGTTTACAATCTTGAGATTTATTTTCAGAAGAAAATTATTGCATTGCGCGATAATTATCTTTTTGTACTGCTCAAGATTTGATTGATTAATTCGATTAATTTGATTGTTAACTCGAAAGAATTGATTTCAAGGTAGTGATAAATCTTTCGCGGGCAAAATTGCAAGATTTTTCCAGATAAAATGACTCTTTGCTAAATGAAATTAAAAATTTTTTTTAGTGCGAGGAACGTGAAATATAAAATAGCGCGCTTGAAACTAATTTTTCACTGAAATTCATTGCACTTGGAAAGATTTACCAGTATAATCATTAAAAAAAAAAAATGACAAAAAATAATCAATTTTCTACTCCATTAGAAGAAGCTATAAGGGATAATTAAAGACAAACGAGTAAAGAAAACAGAAAGGAACGTACATAGAGAATAGAAATACACGAAAGAGATCTTTTTTAAAAATCCATCTCCTCTATCGCTCTTGTTTTGATCAACCAGATGCAATCCCTGTTCATCTGCAAAAATACCACTTAACCATTGCCAGCGTTTATTAAATATCTCGTTATTACCGTGTCAAATACAAAAATAGATGAAAGAAACAAACGGATAAAGGAAAAAAGCATCGCGTTATCGCTTTGTCATCGTTATCAGCAGTGCCATAAAGTTAGGGGCGCGGTCATAAAGTGAGCCTCGATAAAAGATGCAACACCGATAACTGTTAAAAAACGATTTAACGTCGTTTATTCGAGATGAATCGCGTGTATCTGCGTATTTGTGCTGGCTACAGGGTCGCGCAACCAGCGGGAAAAATTAAATACCGCTGCTTTGTGTCTTCCGAGGTAAATAAATTCAAACCTCGAGTTCCACCCCCGAGTCTTATCGCCGTACCGCGATCTTTATCTCAGAAAGTTTTCAAGACAAAGTGAAAAAATCATGGAACTAATCGAGCAAGAATTGAGAATTGAAGATTGAAAATTTATAGAAAATGAATTTTTTACTAGTTAGATTTGGAAATGAGTCGATGAAAAATCAAACGTGATTGATTGATCAAGCAGTTGCAAGTATTAATTTGCTAGAAAGTTGATACTGTTGAAGAGGATAATATTGTTGATAAATTATTAGGTAAGACAAAGCTTCGTCCACTGGCAGTTCGAGCTTCCAAATACAATTCGGAATAAAACACCGGCTAGTCGAAACGAGGCAGATTAATTTCAAAGTAGTTCGTTATCCAATAACAAGAATCGCGAACGGTTTCATAAATTCAACGAGACGAACAATGGGATGCAAACGTGTATTATCAAAAATCACTAATTCAAAGCTAGACATTTCGCCGAAACAAAGAACGATGAAGCACAAAGTAACGACGACCGTGCTTGAAACTAAAAAGAAAAAATCTATTATCCTCGATCAGAGAACCCGGAAATCTAATTACCTCGTGCATTATATAAAGCTTCAAGCGGACAAAGTACGAAATAACGACGTAGAATTCACTCACAATCAGTTAATCGCATAAAAAGGACTGAATATCTTGAAAGGACTCCATATCTTTGATTTTCTTGCACCCGTCGAGCAATTTATTCCAACTAGTGTCGTCACTCCGCCCATTGTTCGAGTTGCACGATTCTTCTTTTATTCATTTTATTTGAACTTTGAATAACAGAGTTAGGTTACGAAATACTGAGATTTCTTCTATCTGCTTGAAGTTACAATTAGTAATTTACGACAAAACGTAGATCAAACGAGGCAACAAAAGTCGGTTTGAAACTACGACCAATTAATTGAAAAGCGCGAGGCATTCGATGCGACGAAGAAAATCGTAACGTCGGCTATTCATTCGCCAACCGACGTTTATTCGTTCGCCGGTAACGTCTAATTAGGATCCATCATTGCCAGCGTCACCCCTTCCTCTCCCGAGTTCCCATCCACGTCCTTTCTCCCCATCTTTCGCGAGACAAAGAAGCGCAAAAGAGGGGGGGGGGGCCATAAATTACGGGAACGCTTTTCGCGGCGCAGCGAACTCGTCGGGGGCCAACTTGTCCTCCTGTTTACAGCAATAATATACGTTTAATTGCGACATCAACGTCACAGCCAAGCAGCTTCCAGCTGCTGGAATAATAATTATGCGAGCGAGCAGCTTTCTCATCACATACACAAACACGGTACGTACGAATGGAAAGAAAGCAACGCGCGAAGCACGCGTTTAGCAGCGACGCATATCCGAAAGGCAATTATTCGAAAGGCAGTCTGCTGATATTTCTACGTAGATTCACACGCCCGGAATTCTTTGGTCCAATTAGGCAGGCCGCGACGTGTCTATTTAAGCGAGGGTTGCAATTCGCGCGACGCGCTCCAAAAGAAAAAAGGAACAGAAAGAAAGAGAGGGGATCTGTAAAATTTTCGACGCGTCGCGCGAATCTGTTTCGCCGGTGCATAGAACGTGGTTGCAGATAGTCGAAAACATCTAGGTACACGGAAGCGTTGGATTAAGGTTCGCGACGAGGTTTGCATTGGAAAATACGCGAATCGTCTCCTCCTCCGGCGTGTAGCAGCGGTTGATCTTTTTGTGGTTTGTTCAGAGAAATCAGTGCTTCAAGCCTGGAAGTTTTAATAGCGAGTGAAATTGAGATTTAATTCAATTAACACGTTCCGTGCCATGTGATAATAAATAGTGTTAAGCCATTTGAAATTTTCATTGTAAAACAAAGAATTTTTTAAAAATTCGTTATAAACTCATGTATTCACATCTTGATAACATGTATGCATATCGTGTTTATCCTGTCGCGTGACGATCATTTTTTCCGACTGTTTGTTACGATCAACTCAATTCGATAAAAAGACGCTATAAAATTTGTTAAAAAGTTCAAATAACGTTAAAGTAACCATTACTTTACTATTGTATTATATAATTTACATAATAAGGATTTTAAGCACACTTTACATAATTTATATAATAAATTATTATTTAGTGCATAAACAATAATAATAAAAATATTTGGAACAAAGTGTTTAATTTTATTTTAATTTTGACATCACTAAAAAATTGTTTGTTAAAGTAATATCTTAAAAGCAAATTTATTGCTTTGTTCTGTAATGCGTTAAACTGTAGACCCCTGTTTTTGTTAATTATAGGGTTGCGCTATTATAAAAATTGAAAGACATACTTCTGAAGCAAAATTATTAATCGTAATAGAGTGGAATTTGAACGGAAAGTAAATCAAAAAATCAGCTCGAGAATTATATTCGACAATTTTTAAATAATCCGTCATTGAATCAAGTGCAAATGTAAACGTCGTTTAACTTTCTTAATTGCTGTTACAAAATACGTAATAATTAGAGACTGATGTTAACTCAAACGAGGAAAGTTTAATTGGCAATTATGTTTATGACGAAGCGAATCATTAACGTTATTTCATCGTTTATTATGATAAACATTGTTGTCCTACGGTGCGAAACAGCTATTTTCTGTGGCAACAGACATTTTCTGTAATAACCGTGTATCGGAAATACGGCTGCACGATATTACACGTGAAACCCTTTGTATAATTATTCCCCAACCGATAGGTTGTATCCCTAATGGAAACAGCGTGCTAGCGCAAATTTATCATATCACTTAGAACATGTTAGTCTTTCATTAGCGTTCTTAATATGCCGAGGAATAAATACTGACTCGTGCGTATGGTGGGAAATGCAGCTGCAAAACACAACGAAAGAATGTTTTTGTTTAATACATTGGGATCTATAAATCGTCGAACGAGATGTTGTTCCTGTTGACCCTAAAAGAAACCTCGCGAAAGAAAAATACACGAAATTCATAGGGGGAGGATATTGTCACAAACAAACATTAATATTTCAAGCTGTAACTATTATTTGTTTTTATTATTTATTATCACTGAAAGTGATTTTAGCGGGGGTAACCCAAAAAATCGGGTCTCTTCAGGTGCAACGCTAATGCAACGAAAATTAGCGATTGGTTGATTTGGGTCACGTGATTCGTGAGAGGGCGTGGAGTAGACCTCGAGTAGGAGTGGCGTTGTCTAGTACTGTAATTTGTTTAAAGGTACAAGTCGTGCAATTTTTTTTATTATTTCTATTATTTTTTTATTGTCATTCGAACTCCAATAATTGAAGTACAGTTGCTCTTCGTCTTCAAAACTGTCCTGAGTCAAGTCACAAGTATTACGGCCTCATTCCCATATTTTTATAATCCTTCATTATTTCTTCGTTCCATTTCACAACTCTTGTATTTTAAATACAAACCTCGGAAAAGTCACATTAGTTGTACCGTGACCTTACATAATAAATATCAGAAGCCTGCAACTACTAATTTCAAAACTCACAAATTTGTATTCCCTGTGAATTACGGTCCATTACGTAACGAATACCTTTCTCCTCGCTATGCTAAAACGAATCAAACACCTTCCCCAGAAGAAAAAAAGACACTACCCGCACGATCATTTACCAAACTCATTTCGTTGCAATTAACAACAAACAAACTGCGCGAACTGCGGCATATCGGGGTCTCGATTCGCGCGCGTGCCAATCGAAGTTGAACGCGTATTATTGCTGACAAATTGCTGGATATTATGGAGCGCGCGCGCGGCCGAGCGACCCCGACTCAATCGACGATTGTTACGTATGCAGGAATATTACATTGCGCATTAATAATTCGCCGGCGAGGACGATATTCGAGTCTTTTAGCCCCGTTGTACACCATTGGGAAATTCGGTTCGCTGATTAACTGCGCGGTGGTGGTGAGCTGTTTCGCAAACCGCCGACACACACACAAACACACACACACACACACATACACGTATACACATACATACACAGAGGAGAGTGAAACGTTATTTGTCGGCGGAGGAGAAGAAGAAAGGAACCCGGTGGAAATCGCTGAGCCAGAGAATCCGGCTGGAACGAAGTGACCAGACTTGTAAACAGGCTCCTTTTCAGAATCGGTCCCCGATTCCGTCGAACCGATCCTTTTCATGCAACCGTTCGCTTCCGACTTGCCGTCGAGCGTAATTGGTAACGCCCGGCGACAGCTTTCCCCGACCGTTCTTTTTTTCCTCTCGACTCGGGAGAGATAACGAATCCTGCAAGATTAAGTGCATCCCGGTTGGTTGTACGATAGGAGGCAAAGAGAAGGAATGATCGAGCCTGCGGACGAAATAGAAATATCGACTCCCTTTTGTAACAGATAGAAATAATCGCGATACTGTTTTACTTAATCCTCGTCTCGTTTGACGTTTCACTTCTCGGTGGTGACGTGGCAGCTGAATTTGTCTCTGCCCATTTGTTGCTTTAAAGTCAGTCGCGACTGTTGTCGTTCTTGCATCTCTGAATATCTCTGTTCTTCTCGAAGGATTACCCACTGGTGTAAGGCTAAATTGCCCAGTTCGATTTATAGAACCAGCCTGCTGGCTTCTGCAACGACAATTGTAACTAATGCTTGATATACTTGATTGTATCTCAGTTGTGACTAATACTTACTTACGTTCACTCTAACGCTACACTTTGACCAAGTTCGTTCTCGATTAACTGATTATTTTACGTATGCTAGACGATGATAACCAATCAAATTTAAACTCATGGTCCAACCGTGATGCTGGAATTTACCTTGAACTCATCTTGGGTGAGCGACCGAGGTGAAGATAGCAAACGCTTCCGATGCAATAACCGAATCGTTCGGAGAACGAATCGTATTCCGCGATAAATGTACGATAATACAATTTCTTTGAAGAACAAAATCGTCCTTTGTATGTGAGCAAATTATACATACATGGAAAACGTCACTCGAATATCGTCAACATTCCTTTTAAGGGGGATTATCGAAGGCCACTTTGGAACTCTGTATAATTAATAGGGAAATTACGAAAGTCTTTGGTTTCAAAAAATACTTTCTGATCCTGTAGATTAATAATAAAATATAGAGACAATTACGGCGAGTGATTTAGTCGCAATTTTAGATCTCGAGGGTATTTGATTTTAGAAAACAAGTAAATCAGCCAAGTTAGTTCCTCCCATTAAGGACCCCTATCAATGATTTACCAATGCAAGCAACCTCCCCTGGGACAGCGAAGACCATAAACAGCTCCTTAAAGCCTACGGCTTTAGATCTCATGATTTTATCATCCGTTTAAATAGAAGCGCCGCTTAATACGTGCCATTAATATTTACAACATCTCCGCAATACTCGATCAAAAATACACAAATATAGCGACAAATGCGCGTACTAAAAATTATTTCAAACTTGCTGGTCACATCGCAGTGACGCAAGGATGCATTTAAAACTCGCCGGAAATAAAGTACGGAAATAAAAGCTTCGATTCCCAAAGGTATCGGCCAACAGGTGCTCTCTCGTGGAAAATGGTAAATTTCTCTTTTTCCCCCCAAAAAAAAAAAAAAAAAAAAAGAAAAAAAAAGGAGACGAACGTACGGACAGAAAAGGAGAAAAAGCAACGGCAAGAAGGTCTGAAAGATTGTTCATGGTGGGAAGAAATAAAGCAAAAAAAAAAAGAGAAAAAGAAAAAAGTACCAGGTACGAAAGTTGGTCCGTGCTGGAAGATCGAGCACGGCCTGTTGATCGAGCAAAAAGAGGAGGGCGAGCGGTAGTGAACGATCGTGTTGGGGATGATGGAGCGTGAGGCGAAGAATTAGAGTCCCGGTATCACTGGAAAGTATGTTTTGAGGCGAGGCAAAGTGAAATACGCCGACGGTGTCCGAGCGGAAGTAGAAAAGTTCCGGTAAGGCGCGGCTGGATTACCGCGACGAAATCGAACGAAGCAACTCCCCGGAGATACCGAGCTGGTAAGCTTGATTACACGATTACACGGTACGGAAGAACGGCGAGGAAAAGAAAAAGAGGGAAAAAAGCACGAGAGGTAGAAAAACCCATGAAGAGAGAAAGAGAGAGAGAGCGATTTTTTGCTGATTAAATGATAACTCGCCGACACGCGATATCATCGCGAGGCAAGTTCGAAACGATTAATCGCGTTAAACGTCGTGTAACGCGTTAATTAAATGCATCCATTAACACCCGGGGATGCTCGTGCTATCAACGATCGGAGATCGGACGTCGCTCGACTCTCACACACGGAAAATTTGTAATCCGAAAGAAGTTAATTAATGCGAGAAGAGGAGGGGGCGGGGAGAAAAAATTAATTGAAACGCCTCGCCAAGGATCGACAAGCTAATTAAACAAGTTCGATGGCCGCGTCGTTCGCCAGTTATCGCCCGATGTAATTGATACGAAATTCTATCAATTAAAATTATTAAATTAGCGCGTCCGTGAAAAGGAGCAGGGGCACACCGCGTAACTTGCAGTGCGAGTTTATTATAATTAAATAATATCGCGAACCCGGTTCCACGAACCGAAAGGATCGAGAACAGAAGAGAGCAAAGGAGAAGAGGATAGACGAAAGAAATCTTGCTCGTATCGCCACTTAATCGCACGAGTCTTGCTCTTGAAAATCCAATTTTGCGCGTGGCTATGCCCACGTGTAGGCGCGTGTATGCGCTCTTCATCCCGAAACGCTCGTTATTATAAACGAAGTGAAACTGTAGACCGAATTAAAGCCGCCTTAATTAAAGCGAAAAGAAAATGGTTGGAAAAACGCAGCGGCCGGCCAGATATTCTAGCCGGTGCCCCTGCAAGTCTCAGAAAGGGAGTCGACACCTGGCCGAAATTTCCACTCGCCGCTAATGACTCGTAATTACAGGCTGAAGGGCGTAAAAATGATTGCGCCGGAAATTTTGTTTGGCGCCATCGATCGTCCAAGGAAGGACGGCCAACTCCTTTCTGCACGACTCTGCGAAACGCTTCGTCCCATTCCTCCCCACCCGTTCGCTTCGCGCCATCAGTTACCCTCGGCGAGTTCATGAGGAACTCGCGACCGGCTGCTCGTTACACGAACGAGCAGTTTTCGCTTCCAAAAACTTTTCCACCCGCCGATCCACCCTGATTCAATGATTAACCCTCCTACGCGATATCCTCGCGTGCCTCGTTTAAATGGAGGAATAAAGGGGAGCAACTGTAATCCCACTCTTCTCTCTCTTTCTTTCTCTCTTCTCTCTCTTCTTTTCGCTCGTTTCCTCACCCGTGTGCCTGTTCCGCACTGATTAATACCTTAATTGCGCTTGGCGCTTTTATCCCTCGGTTTTCATGCGGATTAATGGCGGTTTATTCGTTTCTGTTGTTATCAGAAACACCGTGCGATTAGGCAGTTTTTTAGAGTAAAATTTACACAGTCGCGAAATCGCATTGAACAATGGAGTTTTCTTGGAAATGGAATTGTATCTGGGATTATGTATATATTTGAGACAATGTATTTATAATGTATAAATATATTTATGTGTGTCGCTCAAGACAATTGGAGATTCGCGATTACATACAATTATTTATGTAACGAAACAATCTGTAATTACGACACAATTTGTGAAAGTAACACAAGATAAGAATGCCGAATGTATAAATATTGCGCGTCATCGGTTAACAACGTCGAAAATCACACGACGCAGCAGCAACGTCGCTGATCATTATAGTGCAACTCATTAATACGATTGATAAAATAATACAGCAAATTGATACAGTACATTATTGGAGTAAATTCACTGATACAATAATACAATAAATTAACGCAGTACATCATTATAATAAATTCGCTGATGCAATGATACAATAAATTAACGCGATACGTTGTTACGATAGATTTGTTGCACGCGGTGATACAATAAATTCACACGATACAGTGAATTCGTTGATAACGTTCTCCTAGAAAGAAAATAGATACGACAATATCCCTTTCTAAGGAAAATTTCGGCCATCGTCCATTAACAGCGAATTAAACACGTTGATCGCCGAGTGGAAATCGAGTAGGTTTCTCGCAGAGTCAGAAACCGAATATAGACTTACTCGTTAGGTATCCTATCGTTTTTATTTACTCTTTTTTGTATTTTTGTTTTTTATTCTTTTTGTTAGGTATATGACATGAACGTACTCTTCAGCGTTAATTTGTCAAATTAGAAGCTTTTACACATTCTTTGCATCTCTCAAGTATAGACCATTTAGAGAACCTAGAAGGAGGCCCCTAAGTTACAATTATTTTCCAACATATCACAAACGACTGTTACAGTATTGTGTATTTTCATGTAAATAAAGTAGTAAAATTTAACAATTTACTATATTATTATCACATCATTGCTTGACAATTTAATTCGTTTTAAAAATTAATTAATTTACCATTGAAAACTCACTTTTTTCTCGCCTCAAAAATGTAAAATTAAGATCGTTACCTATACGTGGGGCAACGAGTAGCAACGATCGCAATATCCTCTCCCAGCGATTTTCCCTTTCATTCGCCAGGCGAGACTTGAAAGATATTGCTCGTCCAAAAATAAAAAATTTTTTTAAGTTTCCTCGTTCTGTTCAATATTTTTTAAAAATATATTATGCTATAATTGTCAATGGAAAGTGTGATTTCTCGTCAAGGAAGACCGTATTTTGTCGTGGAAAGTACTCAGGATAAAAAATTGAAGAACACAGTTGTCAGGGCACTTTAAAGAAGAAGAATCAAATTACTTGATCAGAATCGAGTCTGACACCCACGTAGATCAACCTCAGGTTACAATCTACGATACTACGATATTAAAAAGATATCAAAATGAGAAAGTTGATTTTTTTTTTTATAAAACGTCGCCTGGATTCGAAACGTCCCAATCCGGCCCATTGTGCGCCGCTCTTCAGAAACCGTGCTTCATGGGGGCCGCGACATTTTTTTTTACAGCGAGCCCAATGGGAAACTAATTAGAAGTTGCGCGAAACGAAAGTTTCCCCGCGTCACATTTGCTCGCGAAGATGTATTTGAAACAAGCCTTGGCAAAGTGCACGCGCCTAAGTGCAGATTCATTTTTAAAAATAAGAAAAAAAAAGAAAGAAAAAATTTCCCCAACGTGCGAACCTCGTTGGAAGTTTAATGCAATTGCACGTAGGCGTTGTTCGCCGAGCGCAAACGAGACGAAAGGGCAAATTGTCAAGCTTCTGATCGATCGGCTTCGTGTTTTAATCCGGAGACAGTGGGATTTATATTTGTTTTTTTTTTTTTTTATTAATAATAAGTTATTGATACAGCATTTTTATATCAGCGGACGGACGTAGATAGATAGATCGTATCGTTGCAATGGCGGACTGTTTGATCGATTATTCAGAACGTTCGATCGTCGAGTGAGACGTTAACTCTCAAACCTAACTAATCAAATTCGCCCGAGTTTTTTCTGAAACAGAAAGACGATTTTTATCAATGTCGATTGGTGTTAAGGGAATTTTCCAAATTAAACTAAAAGTCACTGGTGAATCTGAACTTTGCCTAAAACTATTTTCGAAATTTTAGTTTCGTTTGACAACCAAGCGAATGATCAATTTCGGCGTAGTTTGGGCGAAACTGAAACCAAAATCAACGAGATCAAACGAGATTAATTTCGCTAAAAATTCATGAAATTTACGCAAAATGCGCAGAATGTTGTAAAATCTCTTTACACGAGAGGCGTAGCGATTCCCGCGCGAAGTAGCAGTTTCAATTTCCTTCGGGTTCAATCGTTGCCGATATAATGGAAACGTCGAAAACGAATTATCAAATGTTCCGCGCTTTTTCTCGTTCGTTGTTAACGAACACGGTAGCCGGGGGTTTGGATTCACCTCGTCCGTTATTCGACCGAATAAAGCAAACCGGTTTGAATCGGAACAGAAATCGGTCGCGTTAAAGCCCGTGCATATAGATATCGTTGGAGCACACGCACGTATATGCAAGAACTCTTTGCATATCGGCGGATAGGGACTGCTATCGCGCAGCCATTATTCTCCGCGTTGGCCCTGAACGATTCGCGTTCACCTTTTATTGAATCGTTACTCGCGCCGAATGACAATGCAGCACTCACCGATGCCTCGCTGGCCTCCAGCCCGCGACGGATGTCACTATTCGTTCGAACCGTCATTCTTCAGAGCCGTTACCATTTCTGGAATTTATTCTTCGGCCGGTGACGAGCCACGACGGCTCTACTCGTCCTCGCATCCCGTCTCCCAAAAATCTTTCACCCGTTGATCAAATTCGTCAATCCTTTTCTTCTCATTTTTTCCATTGTTTGTTTCGTAGTTCTGTATCGTAAAACTGCGCGACACTTTTGTATTTTGCATTGTATCGTAGAAATGTTAAAGAAGAACGTTAAAGAAGCCGCTTTGAAAGAAGTATCTTTCGAGTAATTCTCAATTTAATTTAAATTAAATTTATTTTATTTTATATTATTAAAATTTAATTCAATTCAACGCTAATGCAACGAAAATTAGCGATTGGTTGATTTGGGTCACGTGACTCGTGAGGGGGGCGTAGACCTCGAGTAGGAGTGGCGTTGTTTGATACTGAGCGATCGCGCCTCATTCAAATGTTTGCATATCGATAAAATTTTATGGCAAAAAAGTCGTCTTCATTTCCTAGTCAGAACAGTTGCTTCTAGGCCTTTCAGTGAGACGAATCGTACTAGAGTACAAGTCGTGTAGTTTCTTTTAAACTTGCTAAAACACTTACCAAGAAAATCTCGCCATAAGATACGTATAATTAAATCATCTTGTCGTTATTTAATGTGGTACCGAGCTAATTAACAAATAATTGAGTTACTTATTTAACACTACGTCGAGCTTGATAACAGCGATCGAGGAGAGAGATGAAAATGTATAAAGGACGAATGTGGATAACGTTGGCACAACGGAGCATGGATTGCTTTATTGGAGTGCGTTTAATGTTAGACATGCTCGCCGTGTGTTTGGAATATGGCGCGGAATGATGAACTAGAAATGGTACGAAGGAGAATACGAAATGAGAGAGATATGAAGGTGGAAGCTTCGTGTACATGACGGAATGTGTTTTAAGGTAGATTTGCTGCAACCTGCTGATCCTGTGAGTTATGAAATTCTCTTTGTATTCGAGTTTGACATTGACATCCAAAGATGAATTTCGTTCATCGAATAAAATTCACTTTATCAAATTCTTAATTGATTGCAACATTTTAAAGATTCTGATTCCACGCAGATGCTCGTTCTTTGTTTTTTAAGTAGATTACTGCTTACTGTAAGACTTAAGTAGATACAAACGGAAGATCTGATCTGAACGAAACCTAATTACAACTCGTTCTGCAATATCCATCGTTCACTCGAAATTTCACTGAAAGATAACGCTTTCAAGTTGCGCGTTTGAAAGTTGCGAGTAAATAGTAGCGCGAAGTAGCTGCCACGTGATACATTTCCAATATCGCGACAATAATTTTCAGACTCGATCAGAGTCTGACAATATTTCTCAAATACAATTAACTCGACCACCTTCTCAAATTCATTGCTCCAGGGAGGACAAGTGGCTATTGAATTTCAATCGGATATTTCCCATCTAAATTCAACGAGTGAACTTTTACGCAAAGTATTACTTTCAAAAATGCAATACTCGCAAGATGGAGTTGCAAAAGTTGTTCTCAATAACGTTGCAATGTTACATAGAATGCTAGAATTTTTGAACGTTACTGCAGTTTCCCACAAATGTACGAAAATCTGTAACGAGCAACCGTCTGCTAACAAACAAAACGAAGAATAATAAAACGACAGGGTCGTTTGGCATTTCCCTCGAAATTCTCCAACTCGCGTTGAGTCACTTCGGTCGATTAGGTGTCAATCTATTACGATCGACTTTTCGAGGGTCGACACAGAGGTTCGGACGCGTCGTAAAATCTGGCTGGGACCCGCCAGTCGAAGTGGGTCGAGTTTCGGAAAGAGGGTGCTTACCGATTTCACACGATCAAAGATGGCTAGAGGCGGAGGGATATTTAGCCGGTAGACTACGGTAGAAACTATTCTTGTTCCGTTTCGAAGGGGAGAATAATTTGGGTCACGGGTCGAGCACAATGGCCGATCGTAAGTAGCTAAGCGTGAAATTCAATTGAATAGGTAAATTCGCAAAGTAGAGAGAGCGATAGTTATTGCGGCGTTCCGTGCTCCTTTTCTGTTTAAAAACGCGGCGCGATTTGAAAAACCGCTGGGATCAAACGATTTCTTCCTTTTTCCAGAACTGTTGAATTCTTTTCTTACTCGCAATATAATTTTTATTTGTTTAAACTCAGTTTAAACAACTGTTAGGTCAGGAAGCTTGCGTTAGAGAATAGTTGCTTTCTTTCTTCAATTTTAGAATAGTTTAGAACGGTTTCCTTTCTTTTTTAATTTTCCTAAAAAAAAAAAAAGACTGGTTTGGAGATAATGTGACAACAAGAACTTGGACAGAACTGAAGATATCTTTACGTTTTGTGCAGTTTTTAGATTCCAGAAGGTACCAGAAGAACGAACATTTTCTTTCTTCAATTAGTCTTTTAATACCGCCGTTTCGAAAGTATTTTAGAAACACACGGGAACTTTTAATTACAGCAGAATCAAGAAACTGCGAAACTTCCCGGTAGCGAAGCCCGATGTTTTTGATTACAAAGTTGCGAGTTTAAGCGACGAACAACCACTCTGACTACGTTTTCGAGCAAGCTTCGCTCGGTGTGTAACCCGCAGCTACAATTCTGCTCCAAAAATCAATCGAACGCGTCGAAAACGAAAAAACACGTTCAACGTTCGCTCTTCGTCCCGTTTGAGTCGCTTTATAAAGACAAAATTCGTCCATGTACATGCTTATTCACTTTGGGGGCCGTAAAAACGCGTCGAGATCGTTGTTTACCGCGTTTTCGAAAGATCACGTTCGCACGTCTGTGTGTGTCTGTGCGAAGTACGCAAAGCAAAACAATGGCATGTGAAAAAGCTGCACGACTTGTATCCCAGTAGAAGCAACTGTTCTGACTAGGAAATGAAGACGACTTTTTTGCCATAAAATGTTATCGATATGCAAACGTTTGAATCGATACAAAACAAATTACAGGCGCGATCGCTCAGTACCAGACAACGCCACTCCTACTCGAGGTCTACGCCACGCCCTCTCGCGAATCACGTGACCCAATTCAACCAATTGCTAATTTTCGTTGCATCAGCGTTGCACCTGAAGAGGCCCGATTTTCTGGCTTACCCCCGCTAAAATCACCTTCAGTGATAAAATGAACGAATTGTCGGGGAAATGCACGCGCGATTAATTCCGCGGGACGCTGCTAAGCGAGCAGCGAGCTAATAAACGACCCGCTATTCGATTAATCTTTAATCGCGTATACGTAAATAACCATCGCTCTAATATGCACGTGTAAATAAGTCACGTTCACGAATGACCCACTTGAAAACCGATATGTACCGGGCGGCGAAGGAGGGGGGAGGGGGTGGGTTGGAAGCGTCCGCGAAAGCGCGCGTTCGTTCGTTGTCAAAATGATCGATAAGGGACGCGGATACACACGGTATACGTATGAAGTTTAAATCGTGTGTAGAACGATCAGAGAAGATATGAAAACTGCCTGGGTACCGATTTACGTGACCACGCATGATAATTGAAGTCAGACCATGAAATTGCACCGCGCGATGCACGGACGCGACACGAAACAATCGAAATTGTTGTTCGGCGGCTGATCGAATGCTGGACGATTTGTACATCGCGTTTTCATTACGTAGACTATCGTCGGTAACTTTTCGTTAGGTTCTATAGATTCGTGTTTGATCGATGTTCTTACGGAAATATTACATGCGCGAAGATCGAATCCATGCCACGAGAATTTACGAGAGGGACAATAAATTATTTTTATTCGAAAATAAACGCTGTGACCTGTTCTTCGGGACTAGAAAATTATGTCAATTCGTTATTAGAGAAGAATTTTATAAACAGAGAATTTGGTATTAAATAATTTGGTTTGTACTTTGTATTTTGTTATATATTTAATAAACATTGCCATCTGGCGAGAATAATTTTAAAAAAGTAATTCAAGTAAAATAAAATTTTGTATTTCATTTTTCTGATACAAGTTTCGATACTTGTATTTCTAGTATTAAAGACAAAATCCATCGTATTCCTTTACTTGAAAACAAATTTTTTATATCTTCTAATTTCTGCTCTTCATCTCATATTGTATTTCGATATATTATCGCACATAATGATTCACTCGTACGAATCGATTAACAGTTTTTAACTAATTTTCTAAATTATTTCTTAGTTTCTGCTATTCATTTTAACAACTCAGTTTCAGCGTCATTCATCATTCCAAGATATTATTATTATAATAACTCACCCCTTGATCTTTCATCTAATTCATCCAGTTTCCATTTAATTTCAATCAAAACACGAGTCGAGTAGTAATTTTACATTTTCTCAATTTCATTTCTTAGTTTCCACTATTCGTTTCACACTGCACAATACAATTTCAATAAATCACCGCACAACAACTCATCTCTTGATCTCTTCATTTAAATTAAAATACGAGTCGAATAATAGTTTCACGTTCCTTAAATTTCATTTCGTTTCTTAGTTTCTGCCATTCGTTTCCCGCCGTGCAACTCAGTTTCGATATATCACCGCACAATAACTCGCCTCTTGATCTCTTCATTTAAATTAAAATACGAGTCAAGCAACAGTTTTATACATTCTCAATTTCACTTTCTAGTTCCTGCCGTTTATTTCACATTGTGCGACTTTGAATTTCACCCCCTCGGTCTTTCAATTTAAATTAAAACAACAATCGATCAACAAAAATCGGAATATTAAGTATCGGACAGCATTGCCATCGCGCACCGTTTGCATTTTCATCGAGCAACTTCTTGCCAACAACGGCGGCATCGATTCCATTAACTACCAACAATAGCCGGTCGTCTGTCTTACTTTCGCGAAGCGGCAGGCCGCCGAGGGAGCGGCAATAATCGTTAAAAATACTTTCGCGGTAAAAGGAGCGCGAAGTTATCCGAATGAATTGGGGCTGTGCACCGCGGCTACGGGGCTGCTTAGCCCCGTTTTCATTCACTCGCCCTTATCGGGACAGTGTGTCAGTAGTAAACTCGACGAACGGCGATCCACTGTTCCCTTCTCAACCTCGGCCGGTCTTCCTTCGGCATTTTCTTTCCTTTAGCGTAATCTGTAATCGAAACTTGATGGCTCAACGATGGTTCGCTCGTGGATTAGTCGCTGCCACTTTGGCCTTGCGATCTTCTCGAAGAACTTACTCGCTTTGTCGTGGTAGATCGCGCAAGTTTAAAATTCAACTTCAAATTCCGTGGGGCTGCAACTTGTTTTGCCTTTCAAAGCGAAATCGTGAGACAGAGTTAAACAACGTCAGTTTGTACACACAGTCATCTATAACACCGCGGCACAACTTGAACCAAGGTTTCTTAATGGACTATGGTTCCTTTTGCTACTAAAATTTATCACGACTGAAATAATTAATCTTCCGCTCTCTGCTAAATATTTGCGTTTATGTACGAGTTGCGAAATACAGCGACGATAAATTCTTAATCGCTTGGCCCGTTTAAATACACGCCTCTAAATGGATGAAGTTTCAACCTTGTCCACCTGACAACGCTGGAACGAAAAGAAAAAAGAGAGAAGGAAAGAAGAATTGTATTGCTGTCGGGGAACAAAGCGTGACTAAATCTTGGGGAGAGCGCGCGTGGAAAAGGGCGGACGTGTAACTGGCCGAGATAGTATTAAAGCCGACGCACCGACGTTGAATGACAATCCCTCGGCTGCTTTGCATGCCACGAGACCGCAGCCACATGAAGCGACTCGATTCCCTATGGATTATTTACGATCCTAGAACGAGCAGCTTCCACGGCTATTACTTCGTGCTAGAAATTTACGTTTTCGGGCTTTAGAGCCATAATTTCGATGATTCCGATGAAAAGTACGTTGCGAGACCATCTACGATATTTCAGAATTAGATGTTAAATCTTTGGTAGACTATCTGTCAGCTTTAGGCTATATATTAGGTCAGATGTATTTATGATTTTTGTGTCATTGTGGGTTTAATCTTCGAAATAAATTCGAAGATGCGAGTCTTTTGAAAATGGACAAGTGAATTCGCAGTATTTTTAAAGGAATGAGTTATTACTAGTTTTCTATGGTAATTCAATTTGATTAATAGTAGTTTGTGTAACCGATGTCGATATATTTCAAACGAAACACGTGTTTTTTAATTTCAAAATAAAACGCAAAGATAGCTTCGACGGCGTGTTAAATTTTTAAATTGTTCTGTACAAAAAAGAAACCGTGACTCGTCATCCGAAATACCGTTTCTGTAAAGTGTATCGCTGTAAATTTCTCACATCCCAGTGTCAATCGTCAACCATGTTAAGAGAAGAGAAAAAAGAAATTAAACCACATTCTGCACGAAAAAGTTTTTCAGTCTCATCTTGATACTTACAACCAGCAATGTCACGCTATGTCACCAATAATAAATAAATAATAGTAAATAAAAAGTAATTCTTCTTACAGGATGGAGAAAGAAATTCTATCGTCTCTTTTACCCTCGACTGTAAATATCTCAGACACACACACACACACGCGTTCTTTCCTAAGTGAATGTATTTACGAGCACATCCTTCCTCGTTCACCCTGAATACTCTGATCGTTATTGCGAGGCTGTATCGTTTATCGCGAGGATCTCGTGTCTGGTAATACAGCGGCATTCAGTATTTTCCGTTATCTACGCCACTGTTTGAAGTAACACACACAACGCTTGTAACGCGCGGCGACGAGGGGGGGACCGGCTGGCAACTTCCTGCTGCTGGAATCACAATAACCGTGACACGTCAGGAATGTGGGGCGACGAAGAGCCGTAGCCTTAACAGGAGTTTGACCATCAGTTGCTGTCGGATTAGGATTCACACGTACACGGTTCACGAGCACTTGGTTATCTTGCCAGCGCTAAAGTTTGCCCGCGCGGTGGAAGGTTACAGGAAACGGCGAAACCCTCGCGACCGCGCCGAATTCCGAGGAGGCCCAAACTTGATACACTTATCTCGTGGAAGGTCTAATTTCTTTAAGAGGGGCGTATCGCGAGCGACGATCTTCGGAAGAAAAAGAAAATTAATTTCACAGCTCGCTTTTTGGAGAGAAGCGCTAAGCGCTATCGACACTTTACTTTTCAGGGACTGTTACTATACTCGCTTTGAGATTTACTTCGTCTTAATAAGATTGAAATTCGATAAGCGGATGAAAGTGCAACTCTTTTTTTAGAACTTGTGAAAGTGCAACTCTTTTTTTAGAACTTGTGAAAGTGCAACTCTTTTTTTAGAAAGATTTATCTCCAAAAACGACGGAGATATTCGAGTGTTAATTTTTATTCAAGTCAGTATACCATGTACGTGTCTTTACGTATAATTCTTTTTATAAAGTGACGATTTTCCTCGCCGAAAAAAACTGATTTTTATGTTACAAAAATTCTTCTTATTTCTATCTTTCCAAGTTGCAATAATTTTTCTTACCATATCATTTTTCTTACCCATTTGGAGGCTCCAGGGGAGTTTCATTCTGGAGCGCAGTAAAGGTCGATAATTTGGCCGAACATAATTTCAAGATTGACTAATTCACGTATATTTATGGCGAACAGACGTTGAATTCCAAACGGATTAATAGCTGACAAGAAGCAAATAGTCCGAGCGAATTAATCGAATTCGACGTGCAATGGTGCAGAAATGATGTACGCTCTGGTTTCTTGTTTCGTGCGGTCTCGATGAAGTTACCCGCAGCAAAAAAGAGAGATTCGATCCTTGCTTGACTATGAGTAACTGGAACTTTTACGACACTCGAAGTAAAAGTTCAGGCCCGATGCGAGGCGGAAAGATAGACACGGCACAATTGAATTTGCAAAAGCAAGATCGCTAAATTGCAAATCTCGAAATTTGGACAATTTTCATTTTATGTTTTTCCAATAGTTGGATCAATGTTCTTCTAGTAAGTTTGGCAGAAATATATAAATAAATATTAAATGAAATGTCGCGATTGACGTAACATAAAGTACATTGCTTAAATTACACGCAACAAAACGATGCATTAGCGATATTTATCGAGCGACGATCTGCGACGAGATGCGACAATTAACAGAGCAGATTACTAAACACTCGCAACAGCAGCTACGCGCTGTTACGCGACCGCTTGATGAACGTCAATAATGTTATTTAACGAATCGCATATAATAACGAAGCGCGCTCACGCTTCCGCTAATACGTCCATTTGAACGATTTAATACTGAAACGAGCAGCATTTCAGTTTCGAATACATTACGCACGTGCCAATAATATTCCGTTGAATATCGAATTGCTGGGAAAGTAATGTTGATTTTTGATCGAATTAAGAGTGCAAATACTGTTTCCAAATGTGTTATATAATCGTACACGGCACAGTTTACGACAAAATCACTTTACAAGCATGACGTTCTACAATATATGTAACAGCGTGTAACACTTTATGAAACAGCGTGTTCTCGTCTAGGTTTAAACGTATCGAGCTGTTTTAGTAATGCGTGAAATATGAAAGTTTTTGGTAAGGCATGTATTTGAAGAAACATATAGGTGACCTGAATCAATCGACTGAATTTTTTTCTCAATTCACTAGACGAAAATGTAAATAATTATTTAGAGAAATGGCACTGACCGTTTGAACCAGTTTCTTTCAACGAAAAAGCTTCCAAAGTGATGATACAATCGTAAAAAATAATAAATGTTTTTTTAATTGATATTAAAGAAATTTAAGAAATACAAGAAATAGGAAAATACAGTGAAGAATATTTATATCTTATACAAATATATATCTATTTATATATATCAAGGATACCTATACTGTTGTTTCTTGATAGTGTACAAAATTTTATTTTCTGAAGAAAAAATACAGTATTTCAATCTATAATATAATTTAACAGCAAGCACACTAAATGTCAATATATTTAACTGTAGAATATAGATTATGTTATAATAAGTTAAATCATTTATTAAATTTGAAGAAAACGACATTACTCATTCCAGTATCCAAAAATGCACCTTCGCAGATCCATCAGATTTCTAAGAATCACTGTTTTAATTCTAATCTAACACAAGCTTGTTTATCAACTCCTTAATTTCCAATTTTTTCTTAAAACACCAATTTCTGTTTGTTCCTCTCGAATCACTACCTCTCGAAAAATTTCTCTCCAAGGATGGCGCGTTAACCACGAAAACAAAACGAAATCGTCGACGAGAAGGTCGGAGATAACGCCACGGAGCGGGAATGAACTCCCCGACGTCGATCGATTATCCGGAGGCGGAAGTTGGAGTGTACCGCGCGTCCGGAACAAAATACTTAATTCAAATTGACGAGTCAATCTCGTCGTATCCCCGCGGCGATAACGCGCGAACCGATCGGAAGGCTGACCGATTAGACGTCTCGCGGCTCCCTCGGCTTATCGCTCACCTCCAATTGGCCAGTTTCGCTTTTAATTTAGCTGTTGCCAACTTTTACGAGCGGCCGTTCCACCGACTGACGGAATTTACTGCCTCGTCGTTTAAAATAACCGCGTCGTTCCTAAGGAGTCGAGATATATATATATATATACACGGTGACAGTATACTGTGTGTCAAGTGCAAGCAGAACGGACGTTGAAATTAAGAAAAATGGCAGAGGAGAGACGGCGGGATGGAAAATTCACTTTTCGACCCCAGTAGACAGTTGCTCTATTATTTAGGAACAATCTAGCCAGCGCACACACCCGAATCACTGGGAACAGGTAAACGAGATAACGAGTGTGACGTCGTACTATTATATTCCTCAGGATCTGGGGAACTTCGAGACACGAGGTGGCGGGGCAAGAAAATTTCAACAGACGGCGAAGATCTCGAAAGCAAAAACTTTCGAATGGGTTGGGAAATTCTGAAGGTTTTCGAGTTGGTTGGGAAATTCTCTCAAGAGGCAGGAAATTATTTTTCAGGAAAGGAAAGGAAACTTTTTCAATAAAAAGATGTTTCATCGTTCGTGGTAAGTCGCGACAAATTTTTCAAAAATTTCTTCAAGCTATATCAGAACTATAACGCGATATACTGAACATACAACGAAAAAATACTCTTTGCAAATTTACCGATTAAAAAGAAAGAAAGAACATCCACATGTCAGATTCTTCTAAATTTATCTGAAGTTGCTGTAGCATAATTATAAAATTATTGAACTTTTAAGTTCTAAAAAGTAATATTCACACGACAATGTATGATACTCTCGATACTCACAATCGGTGTTTTTCCACCGATGAAGATCGTAGCCCGAGTTATTTTTCAAACGGACAACAAAGTTCCAATTATCGTCGCTTCGGCAATCGGCACACGGCTAAATGACATCGCGCACGCGACCGCGGAACTACCTTTGTCGACGTAGCTCACGCTCATTCGTCGCGATCCATCGTTATTATCCGCCGTGTCTGCGACCGCAGATTAATCTATTGAAAAACACGATATCATGCAGCCGCCGGTTAACTACCAGACGGCTAATTAAATAACAGATTCTACGAGTGTAAACGAAAATTTGCATGAACACGGATGATCAATGGCGTGTAATAGATATAATGTTACAACGCCGGCATCGTGTGTGTATTAACAATTACCGGTGGCAGCCGCAGCATCGACCACAGGCACAAATAAAATTTCATCGTTTCGGTCAACAGGCGCCGTTCGCGGAACCAAACACTAGAGTGCATGCTATTTCATTCGTATTAAAATGTAACCGTGAATTTCGGCGTAACGATTTCCAGGCATCGAGCCAGTGATTTCACGATGATTTTGTGCTGTCGTACGTTTGTGGAATAAGGGCCAGACAGAGACGTAGAACTCGCGATTAGAAGAGATTTCGTGTTGCATGTAAATCCGCATGTAAAATTAGAATTAGAATTAGAATCAGTTTGTAGAACTGGAATTTGGTTGATTAATTGGAAAATTTAAGGAAGAATAGATAGACATTAGCTGGACGTGAAACTCGCAACAATAGAAATTGGTAAATTTCTGTTTTACCAACTGTACCTAATTTTGGCTATTCTTCCTGTTGTAATTTTTGCAATATGGCGTTTTCTTTTTCGTTTAAAGCAACAAGAATTATGTAACATTTTCAACTGATTTGTTGTTTTAATAATAAGATGCATCTTTTGTTAAAAGAAATGGTAAATAGCAAGATAGAATTGGGAAAAGTCGAAGCTATAAACTAGAAATTTATCCAAAGTTTTAGGTTAGGTTTCTGGATCAGAACGATTGGCACATTGATCAATAGTCAGTTTAAAGGAAAAAAATTGCAAAGTCTAAAGCACCAGCAATGTCTAATGATGTGCAAGAAAGGTATTTGTGTTAAAACAACTGGGCATAAAATTACAACAACACGCGAATGTTGATTGGGAAAAATAAATTAGCTCGCGTACGATGGTACAACGCGGTGCAAGCGAAAGAAGAATTTCCAATAATTGAAATGCGCAGACATAAATGTCGCAAATATTGCGCAACGAGAAGTTATATATCTGGCACAAAATGGCCATACTCGGAATAAACGATATGTTCTCCAATAAATTAAACGTTTGTCTCAAATCCATTGTTTGCTTCGGAACAAATTGTACAAAGAAATATGAAATCGACGCGAAATTGTTTGAAATCCGTGCGCGCGTAAGATTTACAAATTGCAACTGCCAAGTTAAATATAATTAAGACGTGAGAAATAGGCAAATGATCGAAATACACTAAAAACGATAAAAAAAGGTCTGAAAAACTAAGGAAATTTCAGTGTAAAATTACAAATTCTTACCACCGAAAGAAAATCTCAATCTCGATACACACTCTCCTAGAACTATAGTTAATTAAACAAAACATATTCAAAAGAATCGAGATCCTCCTGCATATCGTGGCTAATCTGCCATTACTAATTTATCCAAAACACTGTTGTATTTATCTGAAATGCATAAAAATACAGAAAACACATCGTCTCCAGGAAAATGCAAATTGTCTGGCAATTTTACACAATCGAGTCTCGTGTACACGTAGATTCTAAATTGACGAAATTCGTGTAGGACGATGTTGGACTGGCAACGTCGTCTTGTACCGAAGGACTTGTAGCCGAGGAGAAACAACCAGCTGAAACTTGTGAGATTCGATGCCGACAACCACGAATTCGCGGGATCCGATACCGTCGACCACAGCCCCGCGGGATTCGATACGAATACGCCACTGGGATTCGTGGAATTTCACCCGGGACGAGGCCCTCCTCGCTCGCGAAAGTCAATGACGATCATCTTCGCGACCCACTATCAGGATCCCGAGGACTTTGAAACACTTACTGGATCTGGAATAAGTGGAGTGACCGAGGAATCCCTGGATTCTCCGGAATGCCATTATTCCCCGTGTCTGCGGGATTCCCGCGGATTTTTCAGCTGTCAAAAATCGCGGGAAGAAGCGTAATTCGGAGAATTTTAAAACGGCGGGAATTTTGAAACGAAATTCCCGAACGGGGGAACGTTTGCTTTGCGTTACGCTTTCGCGTAATCGAAATGCCTTTTTCCTAAATTTATTTTACGATTCTTTCGCAACTTCGACGTTCACGAACAATTAATTTCCAGCGCTGTTTCGTTATGTGGTTATATCATGCTTGAATTTCTATTTTGTCTTCGTGTGTCGCATTATTCCTACTTTATCGCAATGCAGAAAATGCAACGTCGATGGAATTGATAATGGGAAGTAATCGAATAAACACGAAAGTGTCTTTCAACTAATTGAGAGGTACTCAAGTTGCTTCTTGAAACCTAATGAGACGAAAAGAAGGAAAAAAATATGAAAGCAATCGAGAAAATTCAAAAATTTATAGAAGCAAATTTTGGGATCACCTATAGCTGTTAATATTGGTTCTTAAATAGTATAGTTGCCATAGGTTACAGGTAACTATAATAATCTATATTGCGAAATATACTGCGAGAATTTACAAAATTTTCCACGATAAAGTTAAAAATTCACAAAACTGATCCTAAATCCTCACAGCTTTCGACGTCTCAATAATAACAGATTTTCTTTCTCTAACTTCAAATTCATACTTTCTCTCTTTTCTGGTTCGAAATTAATTTTACAAACGTAGAAAATATTTTGAAGAAGAGAGAGAGAGAAGATGTGAGCGATCAGCTTCTCGCGAGACGAGAGAAAAAAAGGAAAAATGGGAAGAAAGTACGCCGCCTTTAATAGAGGGATGAAGGGTTGGGGGTTGAGACGGAAATAAGACAAATTCCGATTGATCGTTCGGTGGACAGCCGAGGGGCAGAGAAAGGGGGAGAGTCGTGTAATTGAATTATGGTCGGCCAATTGTCGAATTCTGATAATAGGACGCGGTGATCAATTTAATCGGACGAAAAAAATTCGAGGACCGGGGAGGACTGGGCGAAATATAACGATCGTTGCTTCGCATTCTCCGCGATGGACGAAATCAATGGAACGTAATTATATTTATCGAATGTCCCCCCCCCCTCCTCCCACCTTATCTCGGCTGGTTAATTGAATATAATCAAAATTTACGAGCAGTTTGGTTGACAGAGCTAGAGACGATCGACACCGTCATATTTCAGTCGAAAAATAGATCAGACTATTGCTGGTAGGATGAAATGGCGGATGAAATGTTTGTAATTTTCTTGAGAATTGTATCAATCAAATACCTGGCTCGACAGATTCAATGCATTTTAATTATCGTGAAGCAATTAGCAAGCAGTTATCGAAACAAGGGTCTTTGATCGATTATTGTTGATAATTCTTTCGTTTGATCGAGCACGTTTGGATTCTTTTCTTCGAATGTGCTTCGTTGCGTTGTGGTTTCAAATTCATTAAAAAAAATTTACTCGAATTTGATGTTCGTTCGTATTTTATCTCAACATGTAAACTATCTTTTTACAATAGAAACAAAATTGATAAAACGCCAATTCACACTATGCCACATTCGAGAAGATTCACACTTTAAATAAACGTTTAGCAAATATCATCCAACAACAACTTTCGTCGCTAAATTCTGACAAAGTCCGTGACTTCGCACGCAACAAAGTCTAACAAATGCTAAAATCTAAATTGAGACCTAGAGTAAGATCTAAATTGAGACCTTCCGTCTCGATGGGAGACTGCCATGAGCAATATTTTTATTTAATTGCTAAGATATATATGTATATCGGGTCTTAATTACGTCGGGTAATAGTCCCTTACAAACCGATGTCGTCCGAGGACAACATCCGGTATTCCGTTTAGCGGCGTCGTTATCACGAAAAACGAAGAAATTCCTGAACGTGCAATACCCCCGGACCAGCTATGTAATAAAGACATTCCGTCGAATGGCTGGAACGCAGATGCGGCCTGTCGTTTCCACTTTCAAATTAGTCTTGTACCGTCGTGCGGCACTTACAGCCCGGAAGGATAACCAAGGATATATAAACGAACGAAGTTAGCCTCGCGACAGTAATTAAACTCGAAGCTCGTTTATTAACGATATAAATTGCTACCGCTTTGGCGACGCGTCCTCGAGAACTCTTACACTCGCGGAGGAACTCGCGATGCCCAATTTGGGAAAAATTTCTGGAGAGAACTCGGTTGAATTAGAGTTGGAGATAACGTTCGGGCATTCGTCGACAGCTAATTTCAATTTTTGAACGAAGAACTAAGATTAGTATCGATCGTTTACCTTTGCGTATATTCCTTGAGTTTTTTTTTTTTTTTTTTTTTGAAAATTCGATCAAACTTTCATCGTGCCATACGCACACATGTTTATGTGTCATGGCAAAGACTGTCCTATGCAGAAGACTTCTTCGAAGACTGACTTGAGACTGACTAAATTTATGGAACTAGTTTGGAATTTTCCAAGTGGTCAAATGATTTATTGAAATGAAATTCCTAATTTGCCACGCTTGGGTTGAAGCACATCCATGTCATAAGTGTTATGTTATCGTTATGTAAATTTGTGGATATATAAGTGAAAAATAACTTTCAAAGAGGAACGATTTTACACGTTTAAAAAACACAGTGTTTGATATATATTTTATAGTATTCATATATATATATATAGATAGAAAATTTATATATAAATTTATATAAAAATTTAATAAAATAATAAAATATATAAAAATTTATATATATATATAAATTTATGGAGAGGAAAATGGAAACGAAAATAGCTGCAGAGTACGAAACCATGGCTGAGCTATGAATGGATTAACTACTGCAGTTCAACACTCGTTACTCTCTTTCCAAGTAATTTCTCCTTTTCCCAACGAACCTGACAGAATTAATAATAATACACCACGAACGAAGAATAATAGCTGAAATATTTACAACGTGTAAATTCAGAAATTGTACGAAGTCTTTTTTTTCAAAAAAAAAAAAAAAAAAAGAACAGGTACCAAATAATTATATCGCCCGCGAGATCAATTCTTCGACACGTTCCAAACTTGGACCGTTCCGTAATAATTGATGCAGTTTCCCTTAATTAATTAAAAGGCTGAAAGAGGGAAGGATCGCAAACGTACGCTCGACGTTGAAGTGCAAACGTTCTCAACGCGCAGAGTGGCCAATGTCTGAAACTAAGCAATCTCGATAAATAATAAAGTGGCAAGAGAAAATGAAAGGCAGAAGAGGGTGACGACTAACGTCCTCTTTAATTTATGACGCGGAATAATTAAAGAAACGCAAGCGTATCGCTTTGCTTTCTAATTATCGTCTCCATTTGCCAGCCGAAATTCGACGCGAAATACTTTAACATTCGATCGGTCGGTCAAGCTGATTGAAGGCCTCGCCGACTGTCTGTCGTAAATTGAGAGACAACTACTAATATTATGTTTATTATACAGAATGATTCACACCAATGTGGTTTAATACTTTTTTTTTACTTGGAGTATAATATTCTTTTGATTTGTGAAGAAAAAAAAGTAAGGATGACTTTGGGAATTTCGTAACTCCTCGACACACACACACAAATTGATACGATATTTTGTCTCCCTTGAAACTATACAACTTTCGTATTAAACAATTTTTCATTAGACGTATAATTTAAAAATTATTTCTTAATCCAAAAATTATTGTCTCGGAATTGGATAATTTTGATGGTTATACTGAATATTTCAAGATATCGAATGTTTATTTTCGTAAGGAGACAGCACGAATGATCACAGATTCTAAGAGAAACGTTTAAAAATTAATTTCTTAATTATCATTTGTCTATACCATTCTCAGTTTATGGAGTTTTAATCAATGTGACTTCTGAATGGAATATAAAGAAATAATTAATAATCAAACGACAAATTTAATTGAACAGTAAAATCCCCGATTTGATTTTAATGAATATGAACCGTATACAGATTAAGAAGATAAAAAATTCGTAAACTTTGTCATTTGCCCTAAAATCAGGAAGAAGAGGGAACCAGTCGAAAAAGTCTAATAAAATCTCTTCATTCGCGAATGATAAAAAATATAATTAAAAGAAAAAAAAAAGAACTGGAAACTCCGCGTCGCGGCCAGCCTGACCAGAGTCAAAGACGGCTGATGCTATCAATTATTTTAATTAACGTCCCGCATGCAGAAAACCAGCAGAAAAGAGAGCGGAATCAAAATGCAATTTCATCGTTGCGTGGCATCGGCGATGAGTGTTTGCGAAGGAGGGGAACGGATGGGTGAAAAAAAAAAAAAAACTGGATAGAGAATGATGTGCACGGGATCGATCGATCGACGCCCTGTGACACACGTGCCAAGAATAATTGACTGTTAACACATCAATTGTCGACGGGCTGACTGGTGGCAGTCTGTTGTTTCGAAGCACCGAAACTGGTGTTCGATGGTGATCGACTCGTTGCACAGAAATTGATACACCGTTTCGCGAGAAAAAGGGCACGAACGAATCGTTCGTAGCAAGAATTCGATAAAGTAATTCTAGTAAACATCGAAAATGTTCAGTTTGGCTTGAACTTTCAAGCAGCATCGTTGGGAATTTCAGCATTCATCATTGTGCACAGAAATTTAAATTATAATATAAATAAAATTATAAAAACTGCACTACTTGTACCCCAGTACGATTCGTCTCACTGAAAGGCCCAGGAAATGAAGACTTTTTTGCCATAAAATTTTATTAATATGCAAACGTTTGAATCGATAGAAAACAAATTACAAGCGCGATCGCTCAGTACCAGACAACGCCACTCCTACTCGAGGTCTATGCCACGCCCCGAATCACATGACCCAAATCAACCAATCACTAATTTTCGTTGCATTAACGTTGCACCTGGAGACGCTAAAATCACTTTCAGTGATAAAATATAAATTTGAATTATAAATTGAGAACTTTTGTATTCAATTGTTCCGATTCCGAAATTTAACCAAATAAGTCCAGTTTTAAGAAAAATAATATGACATTTCTGCTCGTGTTTATCGCTGGAATTTTATGAAAAAAGTTGACGTATCCACGCGAGTTTCACGAAATTAACTGACCGCATCTTTTAATTTGAAACGGAGAATATTTAAAAGCGCGCTGATAAAATTCAATTTTAATTTAACTCTTCGTTTAATGAAACCTCGCCAGCTGCATCGGCGTGAAGATAGATGTTCAATAATATATAATAAATGAACGGTGAATTGGCATACTCGGCAAGTCATCTCGAGATCGCTGCTATTAAAACGAAAATACGTGGAACGAAAATATCCAAACGCGTAATATATTGCTTTTTGAAATTTCATTGAAGTGTAACTGCTGTCGCGATTACAGCGCGAAAATTTGGAGATTTCGTACACAAATTACGAGTCGCATTTATTGCAAATGTACGGTTAACGAAATTAATATAAAATCTACATGAAATAATATAAATCTGTATGAACAACATGAAATATAAAACATACAATTAATATCAAAGATGATGAATTGTCGAACATTCAACTTCGTTACAACGCGCATTATTCACCGTTTATAATTTCTATGTTCCTTTGTAAACTCTGCAAATATTTTGTACGTACATTTTCGACTTTATTTCATAAACATCACCAGCCGCGATTGCAATAATTGACACGATCATGGGCGTATACGTACACTCGGTAGGATTCGAAACATAATATGTTAGCTTCGCGCGGGTGAACGAGATGAAAAGCAGAAAAACACAAAGAATTAAGAGAAGCGAAACAGATGATTGAAAGGTAAAACACCCATTAACGAGACATTATATTTCAAGCGACTGATCACGCATTATGGCGTTCATAATCGACGATGGGCCGCTGTCGTCAAATCGAATGAGCGAACAGTGCGCCGGCTGCGGAATTTAAATTCACCCGATATTTCATCGGCGTTGCGTGTTAAACGCAAAAGCAAACGCGGCGTTCGCATTGTCCGCGGACGCGGCTGCAACCTCGATTTTTACGTATTCTATCGGCGGCGCAATCGCGGCAACCGGTGAATTACGCGAATTGAAAAACCGCCTGGGGGGTTTCATGAATCTCTCGATAATTTATCGATTAAAACCTGCGTGGAATACGAAAGCCAGTTTCGGGACGGCGATTGGCAGGGGCGGCCGCGGATTAAAATTCGCCTCACACTTGTCAGATTCCAGAGCGCCGCCCGCCCAAAAGTAAACCTCGCGGGCTTTCGATCCACGAAATTTTTTCGTAATCGCCTTTTAATTGCGCCCGCAATTCTGGCCCCTTCTCCTCCACCGACGTAGCGTCGGGTCTCCCTAGTTAAAAAAACAATTGGCACGAGAAACGAATCGAAATTTGCGCGATTTTTCCTTTTTTCTGCAAATTCCACGAGACACGTAGCAGTGATTTTCGTAAATCGTGAAAAAGTACAATAGCCAACGTGTTAACACGTTGATCGCCGAGCGCCAAATCGAGTAGGTCTTTTGCGAGGCCACGAATCCTTAGGCATTCTATTGTCTTTTATTCTTTTTTCTTACGCTTTTGTTTTTTTATTCCTTTTGTCAAATTTATCACATGTACTTGCTTCAGTGATGTCAAGTTAGTTGGAAGTTCTTACACATTTTTGGAATTTGCAACCATTGAATCCCATAATGGTTTTCCAACATATCACAAATAACTATTACAGTAACGATATTATGTAAATAATGTGATCGTGATTACTTTAAAATAATTCGAAAATTCACTGTATATCGTTATTTGATATCGAGTTTAATTTGCTCATTTTTCTACTAAATATTTCTTACTTTAAGACTCAAAAATAGAATCATCACGCAATGGAAACTTGACTGATCCAAATGTGAGCGATTAACGCATGTTAAATACAAGCAATAATAATAGGAAGCAATAATTCTGACATTGTAAGAAAGAGAGGAAGAATAAGAAACTATCTTCTTGCACCTGTCGAGCGCCGTCGTCCGCCGAGAGATAATGCGAACATTGCATTATTCCACGAGCTATAAAAGACGCGGAAAATATACCCTCGGTAATCTAAGATAAGAGGATACGGAAAAAGAATCTTGAACAGGATGAGATTAATCGCGAGGATTACCCGTGACCGTTGTCGCGTAAGGATCAGGACTATGAATGTAAGGGAGCGAAGCAAAAGAGCAAGAAAATATATTCGATTCTTGGAGTGAACTGGGTTAATATCGGTGGAAAATTGATTTTTACCGCGGATGCAACGATGTATCGATCACTTGCTGCAGACTTCTCTACTCTGCGATACATTGTTGCGCAAAATATTGATCAAACAATTTGAGAAATTGGGCCAAAGATAGTTAGACAGAAATTACTCCACCGCGTTAACGGCATAGTGAATCGAGCTGCAGTTTATATTACTAGGTTGTTACTTTGTTTTTTAATAATTAAGTTTGTTGGAAGAAGCATGCGAATCAGAATCAACAGAGTGGACATTAAAATATCTATTCATCTTTAAGTCTCGGTCTGGAATAGGATCTTTGAGTGGATAGAAATGAATTAATAGTAGCAATTGTTGTATAAATGGAAACTCTTGTTACATAAATAGACGACTATGTGTTTTTAAACGGTTGTGGACTTTCTGACGAGTAAAGATTTTTGGTTAATTGAAGTCTGAGCATGAATCTCAGTTGAGTAGAAACTCTAGAATTCTCAGGAGAGAAAAGAGATCCTCAGGAAAGAAAAAACTCTCAAATACATTGATATTATATCACTGTATGGTATACACTTACTATTCAAATAATTGATAATTTAGAATAATTAATAATTTAACATAAACTATACTATATAATATACTAAACTGATATAATTATAACAAGATATAGATACTTCTAATGTACACAATTATATATATACACATTCTGTATACACAGTTAGGATGGAAAAGAATTAATTAGTTGGTTTATTAAATAATAAAGTCTAAGTGTAAGAGAATTCCATGTTTTCTTCAAATTTCACTTTAAATTTCACTAGAAATTCTTCAAACCACTCTGACGTTTTCTTCTCACGAGCTTGACCTTTCTGAGTGGACAAAAATCATCAATAAATACTACTTGGATTTACCTTCAATGTAGTAACAAATTGCAAGAATCGAGTTATGTCCAAGATCTACCTTCAAATCTCGCCACGTTCAACGAACACCAAATGTTGTTCGATCAGAATCTGTCAGAAGAGTGAGGCTCTTGGGAGTCCAATCCAAATTTAGATTTCTGACTTTTCAGACGGTGCACCACGAATCTCCAGAGATTGCAATTCGTACAGATATCTTGATCTACTTTAGTGGTTCAATCTTGCCAAGGTATACAACGGCGCCGGGTTTTCTAATTTCCTCCCTGTTGGACAAGATCTACATTGCGGTTATTGCTTGTACAAGAATATTTCTCCGGGCGAGAGATCGTATATACGAGGGACATTAATTAAAAATTTCCATTTCCACGATAACTCTTGTTATTTATTAGATCTAGTGGATAATTTCGAGCCCCTGCTCTCTTAGTGTACGCATTATACTCGCACTGTACTATACTCATTCGTTCGTGATAATTCCACTTCGGTCGAAAATTTCTAATTTGGCAGTGGCACCGTAGTACACAGGACAATAACTTGAAGCGCTCTCTAAATTAAATACTAAATACTCATTCGCACGTCCGTCGTTCTAGCAGACATTCTCGTTCCGTTCTGTTGAATACTACCATACTAAATTCTATTAAATTCCACGATATGTTAATCGAAATTCTACAACCCATCGCATCTCAAAATTCCAGGACTTGTGGTAACTTGTAATTATTTATGTAATTAGTAATGTAATTAATATTCTAATTATTTTCGATATTGTAAAAATATTCTCTGTACCACGTATATTACACTTCCAAAGATTGGTATAAATTTCGACGTTGAGCATATTAAGAGTTCACCCAATTTTAAGAAACTGTCTCAGAAAGAAACAAAATTTTTATTTCATTATTTATTTTATTTTCTTTTTTCCTCGCCGAGAACAAGTGTTTCACGGGCGTTTACAAGATCTTTCCGACGCGTAAAAAATGAGGTGGCCCTCGTGCATTAGGAGGAAATTAGTGAGACCTTGGAATCTCGGATTAAGGGAGGTTTTTTTATTGGAAAGAAGATTTCAGACAAGAAACTTCGGATTGAGATAAAGTTCTAGTTTGTGGAACGAGTTGGATAAATTGCGATATCTTATCGCAGAGCTGAGATAACGTATCATCGCGTTCGGACAAAATTCTTCGAAATTTATTTATGGCGGCCATATACTATTCGAAATTTCGATTGCTATTTCGAAAGCTATTGAACCGATTACACAATGTAATCACATAAATTACATTTTAGTTAGTAGGTCTTTTTAGTAAAAAAAATTAAACGCTTCCTCGATCGTATTCATCATGCTCCTTGATCATTTTCGTATATTAGTTTCGTACATTATTGTGTAATTCGTTAATTAATTTTCCAAGTTTAACAGTTTATTTTTTAATTCTTTCAACGAACGTCCGACTTTTTGATTTGTCACGTGCCTCTAGTAACTTTTACAAATTCCTTTTATCAGACAGCAAAATTTTAATCGATTGTCCTGTAAAAAAAAATTAGTCCCAATACTGAGATACGAATACGTATATATATATAAATAAGTATATCTACATACGTGTCATAATAATTCTTACAACAACTCTCATAAAACTTATCCAACTCCAATTCTCTCGACGATTTCATTATCTGAGAATCTTGATCATGTAACCTCTGAGCAACCTTTCATCTCTTTATTGGTTTGCGAATTTTGTGCTCTCAGCTCTGCTGTCGGCTCTGCTCTCGTTCTTGCAAAGGTTTTTGCGTTCGTTTGAAAAAAGAAAGAAAGAAAGATAGAAAAGTTATTCGATGTATCTCCGGCGTGTGCGCTACCCATGGAATGGAATGTTCGTACATTCGGTGAAGAAAACTCTCAGACGACGCGAGATGTTGGCATACACGCGGGAAATTTAGCGGCTGAGTGAGAAACGCGCGAGATTTTCTAAATGTTTCGGTCACATTCCTCTCGAACAGTGTGCTTAATGATAGCCTTCTCTCTTCTCCTTCTTGCGATTCATGTTCGAAGAGACTGTGTTCCAATAGAAATCTTCGACTACGTGCGAATGCGAATTGATGGAAATTAATTCGATCCCGTAGACTTTCAGATATGAACCTGTAAAATTTCAAACTTAATTTTAATTTACTTAAAAATAGATAAAGCTTTTCATAGGTGATTAGTATGTAAACGAAAAGTACCAATTTTTTAGAGGTGCATAAGTGTAACTTTCAACTTTATATCTTAGTTTCTTTATGTCAAAATACCATAACACATTACTAGTTTACTCATACTTTTAAAATAAATTTATAAATTTATTAGCTTTATTAGTTTCAGCTTCCTATGGTAATGTAAATTTCTTTCAAAGACAATATTAAATGCATTAGCTGAAGTGATTTAAATGTGATAATTTTATTGATACTACTGTAGATAGAAAGATGAGAATTTAAGTGAATGATGCTAAGTAATCGACTGTTTAAATTTAAATGTCACGACGAAGACTTTAGGACCAAAGATAGATAAGAATTTGAAAACTAATATACGATTTGAAACGTAACATCCAATTTCTCTTTTGAGGGTAATCTTGTAGAGCGCGTATAAAGAAGGATGTAAGATATTCGATGAAGAACTTTCTGACGTTTCTTGAATTTAACTACATATAGATCTACAAAGAATAAAAAGATTCGCGTTACATATTTCCTATATACATATACGAGAAATCTCAAGCCTTTACAATATAAAATGCATTAATACTTTTAAAAAAAGTTTCACATTTTCTTCTAGTTATCTTGTACAAGTTACAGTTGCAAAAGATCAATGAGAATTATAATAACAGTCGTACATCGTTACAAACAATGAATACAGAGACAAAGAAAAATGAGAAATTTTACAAGATAAGATAAATATATGTAGATAAGAAGAAAATAATTCTCAAGGAGTAACTTGCAGCAGATAATACATCAATTTAATCGAAAGAAGATCTAAAGAAAAATAAATTATCAAGGTGTCACGAGTCATGCATCATTTATTTTGCATCGGAGCGTTCCAATTTTCGAAAAACACACTTTCCACAGTATCGAAATATCAACGAGCTTCGAGAGAAATTCTCTGCCCAATCGTCGAAACGTCGAACAAACGTTCGACCTCCTAATGCTTAGAACTTCCTAAAGCGAGGAACGTTCCGGATCAGCTCTTGCCGATTTCCGTTTTCTGTTTTCCGCGAAACAGACGACAGAAGAATAAAGACGACGAAGCGTTTAACTCGGTGGTCCAGCCACCCGACGTCACTGTCGTCCGCTAAGTAAACTGCTTTCGGTCCGAAACGAAATTATTTTCACCGTGTTTCCACTCTTTCTCTCTTTCTATCTTCCCGAAGTGGAACTTCAAAGCTGTAAAAATAGTGGAGCCGCGCGGGAAGCAGTTGGTCGGTCGTTCGTGAGATGTTTTTTCATGGATAATGCACGCTAAACGGAATCGCGGACGAGCAAACCACGCTCGGAGCAAACCGGAGCACGGAACGCGTTTTCTTCACCTACGTTGGAAAGTGTCTGTCGGGACGTCGGCCAGTTTGGCAAATTTTCGGAAAGCTGCTCGAATTTTAATCTTTCGTTCAATTCAATTCAGTTCAATTCTTCGAAAATCTTTTTGGAAATCTTATAGGAAAAAAGAAACGAGAGAAGAATAAACATATCGTGGAGCAACGCATTTTTTAATAACACGAATCGAAGTTTGTTTTCGCGGCTTGCAAATATAGAAAATAATCTCTTTCCTTTAACCAATATAATAAATGTCAATTATTAACTCTTAGAAACAATGTTGTTACAAATCACATTGGCAGAGATTAATTTCTGTAAAATCATTGAAGAAACTTGAATAAGATGTATTAACACAAAAATTGTTATTTTTCAACAATGGTAATCGAAATTACGAAATTTTTACGTTTTACAAAATTGTTTGGAAAATTTTTAAAATCAACGAGCAAGATACAATAATAATACGTAAAGTATTGACACATAAAATATGGAATTATTTTTCGACAATGGTAATCGAAATTAATTTTTCCGTTTTACAAAATTGTTTGGAAAATTTTCAAAATCAACGCGCAAGATGTATACATGAAGTACTAACACAAAAATTATTATTTGTCGACAATGGTAATCGAAATTAATTTTTACGTTTCATAAAATTGTTTGGAAATGTTTCAAAATTGACGCGCAAGATACAATAATAATACGTAAAGTATCGACACACAAAACATGGAATTATTTTGTGACAATGGTAGTCAAAGTTGAACTTTGCGGTTTGCAAAATCGTTTAAAAGTCGAAATTATCCGAAATAATATGAAATGGAATGACGTACGAAGAGACACTGCTGTGCTTAATATCGGTTGAAATTAGCATTTGGCGTGTATATCACGCGGTAAATTGTTGTTTCGATCGAGTGACGAGACAATTGTCCCGAGCAACTTGAAATGGAAATAAACTTAGCGTGGGTGAGAGGCCAAATGAAAGACAAGAGGGTTAACACGATTTCAACGGAAATAAGTTACGGTACTGGAGAAACTGCGATCGCGTTGAGCATTCTGCGACGCAACGGCGACCTGTTCGAACTGTTTTTTCCCAAACCTTTGACCCGTTTCATTCAGATTTGGCGGCAAAAGTTCCACCATATGTGGCAATAACTCGTATTTTTAGAAGAATTTGTCGCTCTGATACACTGGTGCTTTCGTCGCACGTCGATCGATTCGATGGGAATTATTAATCAACCGATTATTTGTTTCAATTTGGACGAGGTTTCTAAAACAAATTTGACTCGCGAGTTCGTAAACACGTTCGTAAACATTTCAGGATATTCGCGACTAACTAATATTTGATCGTCTGGTAAAATCGACGCGTTTGTCTTGTCCGACGCGACGAATAATCGAATAATTCGAATAATTCCGAAGGAAACTCTTCAAAGTGTAGTATACATTTATATTTTTTTTAAATTGCCGTTTGGAGATTTCAAAAATATCGCGAAACGATAATTTGCAATTGGCACCCGTCTCGTCATTTTGAATCATCGAGCGACTGGTTCATCGAGATCGCGAGTCGATATGCACCTTTTTTTTATGGTAATGACGTCGTTTCTGACGACTTGACAATTACACTAATTGCAGTGATATCTCCGCGTTGCGGCGCATAATGCTAATGAATGAAATATGAAAATGAAACAACGGCGATAGGGGGGCGACGCGCGGTGAGCAACGTTATTAACTTCGTTACTCGCGGGAGAAACGCGCGTACCTACATCGAGAGTCATTACATTACACTTTTCACCGGAGGCAGAGACGATTTGCTCGTTTCAGTGATGCGCGGCGGTAACAACCCAACCGTATTAAGAGGTCAAAACGCGCACAGCCAAGGCTGCAGCCGCCGCGGCGGAGGCACCGCTGCGAACAGCTCCTTCGCTTCAACATGGCGCGATCTAACTTATTATTAATTCCACGTTTGCGCGAAGACGTGACGCAGTTAAGCAAAGTGTTTTGCCGCGCGACGCTAATTAATGGTTCGCGACACTTTATAAATACGGTTATTTCGATATACAGCTGTTTGTTCGTTCGCGTAACTGCGAACCAGAGTCTAATAATTCTGCCGGTTATCGCCACGCTGTACAGAAGTTGGCTTTTTTTTTTGGCTTTTTTTGGACGAACAAATTGCGACGACGATGAGAACAATGACGCTCTGTCGCGTCGAGTGTTTTGTTGCACTCTTGGAAAATTCGAGATAACGAAAATTCGCGCGTGGATATTGAGAATGAGAATTATCCTACTCTCGAGTGTTCGAGGAGAGTTGGCTCGCTGTTAGGATTTACGCATTTACAGAGTTGTGAATATTTGCGAATATTTACGTCGGATAATATTTTTGGAAACACCAGTCTTAGAAATCTTGATAATTGGGATGAATAATGAGGACAATGGAAAGATTTTCGAGAAATTGAACCAATATTATTCGTGAACGCAAATATGTATAACATTTCTAGTAAAGATCGCTGATGAAAATGTTTTTACATTGACTCACATGCGTGTATTCATGCCATTTTAAATTAAATTTGAAAATGAATTGACCAGACAAGGGGAGGAAGAAGAAAATCGAGATAATTTTGTAATCTTTGTTTTACAATTTTGTGAACCGAAATAACCATACGTACACTCGACAATTTTGTAATCATCGTTGAAAATAGATTATCAGACAGAAATAGAAAGAAAAAATTCAGATGACCTTACAATCTTTGTTTTACAATTTTTGATAATTTTATAATTGTCGTTAAAAATAAATTATCAGACAAGGGTGGAGAGAAAAAAAATTGAGATAATTTTGCAATCATTATTTTACAATTTGACAATATGTATAATCATACGTACTTGTTACAGTATAGATATTTATATATACACGCATCACCATGTATATATTCAATAATAGATGTTCAAATACTTTCGTGAATTCTTGCTCTATATTATGAAATACTATAATGAAATTATTGAATGTACGTATATATGTATACATAATAGCACGTGTATGCACACACGTAGACATATTTAATGATAAGTAGCATTCCGTGAGCCACTACGCAAACCGATTGGAAGATCAGATACAAAGACGGACGAATTCCCAAGGCCGATGCATTATCGACAGATCGATCTCGCGATTGTTGAAGTCAGCACGGAGCCGGAAGCAAATATCTGATTCACTCGGCGGTGATATTATTAGACGAATGTTAAACTCATAACCAGCGAGAGAGAAAGAGAGAGTCGTCAACTATGTTCATAATCTGCAACTTCGTTCAGGTCGACCGCAAACAATTCCGAGCTGCAGCCGCGATTCTCTAGATTCCAGATATCCGCGAAATATTGGTCCTCGTCTCTCGTCACTCTCGTCCCTTGTAACCAAGTAACCAGTCGGTTGGCCACTGTCTCCGCGGGGATCAACGTTCCGAAGCGCGATCGAAAACGAAAACGAGATCGCAGCTCGAGAAACTCGCGCGGAACGGAACTACGCTGCGTCGTGCAGCACACACGTAGAAAATGAAATTTCAGCTCGGCCAGGGAAGAAAGTTCTCGAGTTTCGCTCGAATACAAAACGCAACAGCCGGACTGAAATGTTTGCGCTTGTGTTTCATAGTTTGCGAGACGTTGCTCGCAACGATCGACCGATTGTACCTGAACTTTGTAAAACGAAGGCTTATCGTAAATTACAAATTTGAGGAATAATCTTCAATTGAAGAAAATTGAATCTGGATACTCGTTTTTAGATTTTTAATACACGACACTTGCGTGACACTCTTGAATTTAATATCATATCGGTCACGTTACTTCTGATAACATTTGACCTTTGGTCGACTGCATCTGTTCTTCAAACAGCTTGGCGAAGTTGAATTAAATGAAATTGAACGGCTGTCAGTTTCCCTTCGTCTCGTGAAGCTTGCAATTGAAATTTTCGAAATCGAGTTTGTGGAGAAGTAGCAAGTAAATGGCGCAAGTAGGTTACTTCGCGCAACTTATGCTCCATTAATTCCATTGTCTTTTGATTAACGCAGCTTCAAATATCACCACCGAGTAATTAATGAACCTGCTCCGACGCTTTTCTGACGCTTTTCGCGCGTCTCATTTTATTCAGCTTATTTATTATATTCAAGATACGTAGAAAGTTCTTTTATCCTGGCAACGTGTCACGATGATCATTTGTATATTTCTGGGAAATTTTCCCTCCCCTATTTCTCTTCAAGAAAAGTACATTTTCTAAACAAAGCTCTGACAGCTTAACTGATATAAAAGAAAAATTTTAATAATAGTTCTTTTCTTCCATCATCACGTACATAACGTTTCTTAAAATTTTTAAAAATTTTATTTTAACAATTTCATTTTAATAACCAAACGATGATTCATGTGTATATTTGTTTATACTATAGCATTAATAAAAATACTTGTACAAAATTGACGAGTTTAACGATCGAACAAACGTGATTTTGTTGCTTGATGAAATATTGCAAATTCGTCTTTGAAAAAGACATCTACAACCTAAGTAACTAATGACCTGTCAAATTCAACGATGTTCAGACATACAAACATATTCAGACTACAAACATTTATGCAAGTTCACATCTTTACGAAAATACACACAACAACGCACTTGGTACGAAATACAATATTACATGCTTCAAATTTAAATTTTCCACAAATACATCTACTCCTTGTACTACTGTACGCTCGTTCGTTAAAAATCTAATTGTGATGAGAATCACACTTAGGTAAAGATTCATCGCGTCGTTTATATGCGTATCGAGCTTTAGACGGGCGCGTGAAATCGGACGATCGACTTCCGGTGGTCAGACGCGATCGAAATCCAGCGTGGACGATCAAACATCTCCCAACTCCCGGCAAACAGATCCCAGATTCGAAGTCAAAATTCCCGATACTGAATGGGTTTCCTCGCGGTGGAGGCGCTCTGCGACTGCAATGGAACTTCCAGCGCCCCGCCACAACCCGTGGGCTGTTACATCTCCGCTCGAGACATCCTACCATCCTGCAAACCGATCCTGAAAGCCACGGCGAGAGGCAGATGCGGCGTTCGCCGCATGATCATCTCCACGTTTCTCCTTCTTCTCATCCTGGTCGCGATCTACTGCCTGTCCGTCTCCTGCGAGCAATTACGAACGTTCGGCAGATCGCTGAGGACTCAGATCCAATCGCCAGCTCGGAACCAACCTCGAATCTCACCGGCTCCGGCTACCCAAGAGCTCAGAGAGCGCGCGGAAGAGGCACCACAGGTTGAGGAAGATTTGTAATAAATAAAATCGTGAGTGTCTTCGTTCGAGGATTCAACTGTACCTGGTTTTTTCACGGTCAACAATGTATATTTCTTAACCCTACTCAGTTTTTGTGTTCTTTCTCTTTTCTGCATTTCGAGACTGAAAGGCAAGTTTTGAGTTTTTTAAGATTTCAAGACGGTACGAGTTGATAAAATTCTCCGAGGTTTGCGGGATTTTGGGAAAATGTGACTAGGTTCTGGACGAAATACGGGAATCAGTTGTCGGTGATTTTGAAAATTTGAGCAATAAAGTAGCGGAATTGCAACTTTGGCAATATTGTAAATTTATAAATTATAAATTTCATATTTTGAATCGTCGTCGTGCGTATCGCAATTATATAATATTTATTTAATATAATATAATATTTAATTTATTTAATTTTATTTACTATAATATAATAATTAATATTTCGAAACGCATACTTTTCTACAATCAAAAAGAGTCGAAGAAGGATTAGGTAATCGAAATTATAGTTAAAAATCGGTAGCACCTTGATTACTATTAATCGACCAATTAATCGCGAAAAAAGTGGGATAATTGAATTGTTTAGCAAATTTGAAATTTGAATTTCACGAAAACTAAGGTCCTGCTACCTTACAGCCGATCTGCGGTTATTTATACATTTATGAAAGATGTATTGTAAAAGTGCAAAAATTCGCAGAATACACGTAATAGATGAAAATAATTAGTTAATAGCTCTTTTCGTAAAATACAAATTGAAGGGAATAAACATTCAGAATTTAATTATAAAACTAAAGTGCAGTATTTTCCACTTTCATTTTCACTGCAATTAAAAAAAGGTTCTGCTTAAATACAGATTTGTCTCGCCCGCTAAATGTCACAGTGTACAACATACTTAATTTAATACTTTAGTTTTGCACGTTACGTGTATTCTGCGCGTTGCTGGAATTTTTAGTTTCAACAACAAAAAAAAAGGAAAATACCTAAAAATCTGGCTACAAACTGAAAATGATGTTTTCGACGTCGTTGGCTGATTCGGCAACAACATCCTCGAGACACAGATCGGGCTCGATTCGCGAACGATCGCGATGCAGCCATTTGTCGATCGATAGTGCCTGGACGTAAGTTCGAAGCGACGCACGGAGATGTGGGAGGAAAAAAAGAAAGAAAGGAAAAAAAAAGGAAAAAAGAAAGAAACGGTGGAACGTTTGATCCCGGATAACGAATGTGGCAAGCGTGGTACTCGGTGTATGTACATAAATCCGTGTCCGAAACAGAGCGAGGTCGAAGTACATTTTTCATCCGCAACATTATTCGGGGCGAAAGTAATGTTACATTTCACAGAACAACGCCGATACGGTTCCGTATGTCGTAACAGCTGTGGCTAGATGGAGTGCATGCAGAGAGTGCGAGAGGAACAAGGACGAGAAGAGAGGAAACGGAACGGAGAAGAAGAAGAGAGAGAGAGAGGGATGACAGTGGTGATGCCTGTGATCTACATTTTAATCTTGCCGCATCGATGAAAAGGGAGGAGCGAAAGCATCGTTTGGTCACACGCGCTGGGAAAAATCGGATTCAATGACTCGAACGCGTTCGAAACGCATTGTCAAAGCCGTTTGGATGCGGCCGCCATGTTAAAGACCTGGATTTTTGGCGAGTTTTTTTTTTCTAAATATCGCCAGAAAAGGGAGATTCTCCCGAATAAAAATAATAATCTGAGGAAGGTATTCAGTATCCGGTGAAGAGCATCAAAGATCTATCGTGTAACTGTAACGTACCATCGCTGGAATAAAACTCGCATTGTTTTGGATGAGACGCTTTTGATTTTCTGTTCTGAAAGTAGAAAAAGCTTTGACTAGATGACTAGAATCAGGGAAAATGAATTTTTTATAGAAATTTCATTTATTAATTTAACTTGTGTATATATATATATATTTTTTTTAAGAATTAATTTTTAGTAAATAATTATTCGTTATCTTATGTTGGTTTACTGGTCGAAAGAAATGTAGTTTTTTAAGTTGTCATGATTATTATTTTTGGGGACTTGATTTACTTGTCTCAACTAGGTCAGCTTCAATTGGTGTAATAATAATTTTCTTAATTTTTAAATTTCTACGATTATAATGAAAGGTGACAAAGAAATGACGCAAAATTTAAAATTAATCGCTGATTTATTGCCTCTATAAAACATAAAAAATACATATATCAGAGAAGCAAAATCGGCATGACAATTACAAATTTATATTTTTCAACTCGAAAACTGAATTTCAAAGGTCCTGAACGTAAATAGCGGTAAATTATGAGATCGATACGAAACGAGAATTGATGCAAATTAATAATTTTGCAACTCTGCTATCTACTAAAAATTATTATTGCCAGAACCAATGGTTCGGTGATTTTACGGATATTGATTTTCGCGCAGTTGTCGATACTCATAACGTATAAAAAACTTTACGAGTCCTAAAATTGTGAGTTTTACAATATTCAACTGGAAAAAAATGAATTTTATCGGGCGTCCAGAAATATTCTAAATTTCTATTTCTTACAGAATATATTTCTAAAGCGATTCGTCATCTTATTAAGAAAAAAGGGAAAAAAAAGAAGAAAAGAGAAAATATGGCAGTTAACGAAAAGCTAACGTGATATAATTAATTCTTTTTGTACTAAAGCGAGAGATATTTTTATTTTTAGTTTTTTGATTTTTAATAAAATTAGTTCAAGCTAATTCCTTCGTTTGTTCGTTTTTACACGGTTAGTATGTGAAAATTTTCTGACAAGTATATATAGTTATCATTATAAAACCAGTAACCGAGATGATGAAAGACTTTTGCGCAATATGCTTCAGTACACATAGTAGCTCATTTATGGATATAATAAATTGCGCAAAAATAACGTCTCGCGGTTTTTTAATAATTAATTAACAGAAAAAACTTAATATCGGTTTCCAATGTTCGCGTAATGTAGTAAGATTAGTATTGTTTTTCTTAACGGAGAGAAACCGACTAAAATACCCAAATTCATATAAATACCTAATTATCAGATTGCGGGTTTTTATGCATTTTTAAATTTTGACAAACGTAGCTAAAGAAAATGAAAATAGAAATAGAAATTTATTTTATCTACTGTAGGTAGATTGTATATCATAATTAAACTGCAAATATCTCGGGAAGAAAGTTATTTCCACCAAAATGCGTTTATAGGCTTAAAGTTCCCTATAAACGCGTGAAAATCCCTAGTTCAATTACAATAAATAGATTATTAATTTACTTTACGCATTTATAACATTGTACAAATTCGATTCAATAATGTTTGGTACGTGAAACAACTTTCTCCCGAGATTCCATTCATCCTCAAAAATACAAATTTGCATTAAAAAGAAAAAAATGCCCAGTCTAGTAATAAATTCGTATATTTCAGCGCGCGAAATGTACATCTTTTGCGTGGAAAGATCCACAGCTCACCGGTGGCAAGTGAAATTAATAAAATTCTCAACAAAAACGGAAGGGAAAACTATAGGTATACATATTTCCCCGTTCTTCGAATTTAATCGAGATCGTCCAACTGTTCCAACAGCAGCAGAACCCGAGTGAGTTCGTCGTCGGTGATGTGATCGAGGAAGGATAAAACGACGCAGGCGAACAGGAACTTGCCGACAATGTCTTCCCTCAAACGTTTGGCGTCTATCTCTGGATATTCAGATCGCACGGTGTCGACGTACAACGTCAAAATTTTCTGCACCTCCGACGGGCCGTTTTCATGCGTCACGTTATACAGTAGAATGGGCCCGAGATCGACACCCGGCGAACAATATCTCATTGTTTGCCAGTCGATCACCTTCACGTCGATCGGTTTCTCTCTCTCGTATTTGAACAGCAGATTATCGTGTGAAAAATGACCGTGGCATATTGTTGAAACGTCGTTCACCTCCGTCGCGATGCCTTTCACGATTTCCATCGGCCTCTTGTTTAATCTCTGTTTTACCCTCTCCGCGAAGCCCGAGTTCGGCATCGATTCCAGGATGTCCAGCATTCTGTAATTGTTTCACACGCGAGTCTGAATTAATCCGCTGTTTATTTCGCCTGTTTGTTGTTTACTCGAGGATTGGGAAAATACATAGGGGAAACATCTAGTTTCCTAGTTTCCTTTGTGAAAATAAATGGCACGTTAACGAAATCTTCGTTTTCACAAATAGTTTCGCTGCACAGTGACGTGTAGCAATCTCTAATGAATTACACGATAACAATGCAAAAAGTTATCATATTATGCAGCTCTAACGTGTATTCGAATATAAGAATAATTTTGGAAAAGGATATTTTGTCACTTTTCCAACCACCATTCCGTCATTAAATATAGACTAAGCACTGGAATTATTACATTACAAATGTGTCACTACTTTTTTCATTATAATTATTATTCTGTAACTCATTATTGGAAAATGCAACATACTATAGAACCATTTATGAAAACAGAGTTTGCTAATATATCATTTGTTTTCATAAAGATGACGTCAAAAGAACTAGAGGTGCCAATACTTTTTTAAGCCACTGTAGTTTGTTACTCGCTTAGTTGAATGAGGCAAGGATTATCTGAAAATATTACTATTAGTAAGTATACTTTATTATTGCTCATCTAGTTTACTGAAGTAAGAATTGCTTCGAAAAGTAAAGTTATATGTATGTATATATACACGTATCAAGTTACGTCACGCATTGGTATCACAAAGTTATACATATGTACGTACAAAATGGCTGACGAAAGTGGAAAGTATCCTGTAATAAATAGTATATTGGATTTTCGGTAGTTTAATCTCGGAAGACTTTCCTCGGACAAAAATTATTATCCAACTAATTACGCGTCCTTCGCGAATATCGTTTTAATTAAAATTTTTTTCAGTGGATTTCTGCTCGCGAATTAAAAGTTGACACGCTTAATACAATTGTCACCTAAATCAACTAACTACGCATCTTCCACAATTACTATTTCAATCGTATTTTTCTTTTCTTTTCTTCTGTTCGCGCTTCTGCAATTAAAATTATCAACTAAATCGAACAACTACGATTCTTCTACGATTACTAATTCAATTTGAATTCCGCTCGAGTGGATTTCTGTTGGTGATACTAATTAAATATAATCGTTTTCGTCGTTTTCGACCATCGGCGTTATTGATGTCAGTGGCAACAGAACAGTAGCAATTTCCGGGTGAATGCAATAATCGACACGCAATTGAACCGGATAGAAACCAAAATTGATCGAGTCCCGAGTGATCGAGAGATTGACGCGGATCAATTAATTGCCAGTTTGTTAGAAAATCTGCGAGCGCGGCCAATGTCCGCTGTTCGATGAAATATGTTATCGCTTCGTCGATAATGATTTCACACACTTAATCACGCGGAGGTACATTTTACGTACAAGTTTCCGTACTTTATTAGGCTTTCTGAAAATTTTCGTTCGTGTCGGCTACAATTTCGCGAACGTTTCAATTTCAAAAGCGTAACTCGACCTCTCCAACCGTGTGCAACCTACTTTCCTCCAAGCGTGTCCATTTTGTCGAAAGAAATACAATCGTAATTTTCAATCATTTTGTATCTTTTCGCTTCGTTTCTGTACCGACACTCTTCTGTCAATAAGCGAATTTTGAACAACGTCACGTTTACAATTTGGTTGAAGGGAGCCAATCAACGTAGCAAATCGTGATAATTTCAAATATCAAAGTTCCAAAATATCATCGCAAACTGTGAACAAGTGCTTTTGTATCATGGACGTTGAAAAGAGATCGCTGAATTCTGATCTATCGTCGAAAGTTTTCGCGAGCTCCGGTTGCCGAAAGCTTCTCGCTAGATTTCTCGCCGAGAACTTCCCTCTCGGGCACTGTTCCTCGCAGTTCTCACTCGCCTGTATGCACCGCGCATTTCACGAACGTGTACATATTCGTTAGATGGGTGCGCTTTTCGAACATGCGGTACGCGAGCGCATAAATTGTCTCGTAAAGAGGTATGCTGGAGGTATAGTAATAAATGATAATGTGGTTTCAGGAGTAGTTGACTCTGTTAGAAAATTAAATTGCGACGCGCACATTTGGAACAAAAGCGTGTGCCTCAGTGTTGGATCGTGAGAATTTCTTGTGTTTCGAGGTGCAATTTCACTTTTACAATAATATACGATGTAACGTGTAAAATTTATACAGTAACAATAATATACAATATATTATATAAAATTTACTTACGTTCGACTGTGTCTTTATTGGCGTTAATAAACGCGTTTTACAGTTTAGAAAAAAATAATTACAGCGTGGACGGTGCCGTTTCTACGATATCAGAAGACCCATTAAAGATACCAGTTGAGAGTAAAGACGATTTGTTAAACGTTATCCTGTCGTATAATCCTACGTCGTAATACCAATTTTACTCGCTCGTGCATTCAGCAAATGGCAAATTAATCTTGTTTAACCCTTAATTGCAACTAGTAACGCTTAACTAGAATCAAGAACATTTTGCGCTAAACATTCACGCTTTTATTTATTCTCCTTTTTTATTAGTCTGATATTTGTATACTTTCTTTTTCAACTGTATCGTAAAAAAGAAAGAAATTCTCACTGTAACGATAATAACAGCGTCATTAAAAAAACAAAAATATCAACTGATTGATAAACGGAGGATTAACAACACGTTGAAGTATTGTACAGTATTTGAACGACTTTCGCGAAGTTGCTTTATTACAAGTGATAGATATCTGATATGCGATCAAGTACAAATATCAAATCTTATCAAATCGTACGATTCTCCGAAAGGGACATATTTGGACAATTGAACATTTCGATTCTTTTGTCAACGCGCGTGCGCAAATTGTGGGACATAACCTCAACAATACGAGCGACAATTTCGTCGTAATGGTCGAACTACGAATTTTTACATTCCTTTTACCTTCAAAGTTCTTGAAAGGAATGAACAAAATATTCTTACCAGTTGTTGGCATTTCCATTCGTGTCAGGCAAAAGAATACTTTTCTCTGCACCGTCACAATTCGAAAAGACATTCACGTGGCCTCGCTTAAATGGACCACCCTGTATGTCGCGTGCATTCTCGCGTCTTTAAACTTCATCTAACCTCCAGTCCGTTTAATTTAATCGTCCGATCGACAAGGGACAAAGAAACTTACCTGGTTGATCGCTTCTCGTAATGCGACATAATCTCGTCGGTGAGCGAGATCTCCAGGAGTTTCGCCTCGAATTCTCGGAAGATCTGCGGTTCGGTCGCTCTCAGTCGCAGCCCTCTGGCGTGAAACTTGGCGAGAACTTGCACGCACAGTTTCAAGTGATCCTCGTCCATTTCGTCGTCCACCTGCTCGTAGCCGGCCTCCTGCAGGTCCTCGAGAACGATCACCGGCCTCCCGTAGCGACCCAGGTCCGACAGGTAGCACTTCGGGGCCAAATCGGTCCCGTAGTTCCGCGTCATCTTCGAGTAGAACATCTCCTCGTTTTGGTACGCGTCGAACGCCATCGGTGACTTGTGCTCGGTCCCATCCTCGGGCAGCAGTTTCACCAGCAGTGGGAAACTGCTAGGCTCCCCGGAGAATCTGACCACGATGTTGACGCGGTAGATCTGGCTGCTTCGGCTCAGCTCGACGAGCCGGATAGTGGCCGAGTCGAACTCGACGAATTCTCTGGAATTCGGCTCGCAGAAGCAACGATCGTTCACCATCTCCGGGAGCAGTTTCTGCTCGATGAAGGCGAAGCTTCGCTTCAACAACTCGTGGGAGTTTACGCTCGAGGGTGCGCCGTTAAGTAGCTGCTGCCCCGTCTGGCCAAGCAAATCTGCAAAATAGCCGATCGTAATATCGATTTTTTGATTCGCGTCGAAAAGGAAATTGAGTTCGAAGCGATTAAATTAACGTAATGACACAAGAATTAATCCTTTATACTCGGCTGTGCCTTCCGAGGGGCATTGTCCTTCGAGTTACAAGTCAGATTGTTAAACCCTTGCGCTGGCAACTGGTTCGCGGACCATAACGAGTGACCGAACCGTATGCAATGATTCGTCGCTTTCTTTTTCTTTCGAACTCGTCGGTATGACATCACTGGATAGAAATTATTAAAAAGTAATAAACTTATCATTTGTTTCGCCTGGGTTACATTTAAATATACTTAAAACTGAGAAAATGTTGCAATTTGGAACAAACGTATTCTCGACGTGCGTGACACGTCATTCCAGCGCAAGAGGTTAATGAGTCGACAGAATGAGTCAAGTTTGCACATACATATAATAAAGAATTTTAGATTTCAACGCCAAGTTTAAGTTTCAGGTCTTTTTAGTAAGTTTACACAGTCACAATTAACGTAACTCTACTTTACAACAAAACCTGAATATCGTTAAAAACTGTTCCTTCTGAGGGGACATCGACTTCCTCTTTTTTTTATAATTTGCTGATAATTATAACAAACGTATACATTTGAGTACTTAAAGTAAAAGTTATAATGACGACATAAGAAGAAGAAATTTCTAAAAACAGTCCTGACGAATCAATTGACACTCATTGGAATAATTCACATAAATTAGACTTCTTTTGCTTTTTATTTTAAGTTTAAAAAAATAGCGGAGGATATATAATCATGTGTCATGTAAGAAAAATAAATGTCTCCTTACTTTCCATTTTTCGAGTTGCGCTCACGAAGTTGTAAAAGCGCGCGACGATCCTTTGCGTTGAAGTTGATGTTTTGTGAAACAAGCAAGCGAAGTGCTATCTAAACGGGCGTTTAAAATTCAAGCTGATTAACGCTGAGTCAATGATAGCAAAAAGTCGCTCGACGCGTTTTCCTTTTATACTTGCTCGATAACTCGTACAGAGGAAGAAGAAGAAGAGCGTGACGTAGGAAACCGAGACTGAAAATCGAGGCTGATCCCTTCGGTTATCTCGATATTATCGAACTGGAACGAATTGATAATTTCTATCCAACGGAGTCCTCGTTTCTCTGGACAACACACAACGCGTGTAGAAAATAATTCGCCGTATCTTCTTCTCGATGCGATGTTTTTTTTCTTCTCCAAATTGAGTCGAACGAATTTTTGCCAAATGCGATGCAACAACCTCGTGAATGGTTTCCTCTTCTCGACTGATCTTCACATTGAACGCCGACGATGTACGAACGCCTGATTAAAACTGGGAGACTTCCTCCTTATCTTCCCTCGTCGATGCACTGTTCCCTCAACTTGGATGAGTCTATTTTCAGAACTGGTTGTCACACGACACTTATTAGATATCGAAACGATTCCCACGTAAAACACCAACGCGATGATTTGCGAGAGGAACGAGGGGAACGGCAAGACTTCCCGACTCTCCGCGGAGATTACAAGACAGCGCACGGTTGATGATGACGTAACAGCTAATGTAAGAACACTCGTGGATCCACGTCGAATTTCCTCGATCCACGCGAGCGTAGATTTTCACGTTCAGCGCAGATAATCCGTGACAAATTCGGATGAAGCGAAGAGGAGCGAACGATTCTGTCTCGGTTTTGTCTATGAACGCAGGAGGAGGCTTGTCGACGACGAGGTGTGGTTTTATCGGTGAACGCGCGTAGATCGATGAGCACGCGTCGCGACGAGTCAGACAGTGAGTCGCGAATAACCAGTTGGAAGTATTATATCGTAGGAAATCGTGTGTGCCGATTTCCCCTCCACCCGGCTGAGATAATGAAGCTCTTATCTTCTACTGACGTCAGGGACGAGCTCAGTCCACGACGGGGACCCGGCTGCGACTTTGCGCGCCGTGTTTGCGAATTGCTCGAAGCGGAGACTGGACGGAGGGAAGTATGCGTTCACGGAAGTTAGTTCAGTCTGTCTGGATTTTCTTTCCAGGCACCAGTGTCTAATGAAATTAGCAAATTTGTAAATAAAATCGTGGCTTTCGACAGGTTACGATTTTTTAGGAGACCGAGGAGCTCTAGAGGAGATCGCGATAGAGTTCAGTTTTTAGGTGAAACTTAAATTTTCAAGGATCACGTTTTTTTCTCGTAAATGTCTTTTACTATAAATGAGTATCGCGTCGTTGAGTGTTCCATTATGAATTACTGACAAATTTCGATACGCTCAATCGGACTTGAAGCTATTATTAAAAAGAGATTGTCATTGTTAATATAACGAATAGTAAACTTCTTTGTTATGCAAATTTATTACAAGGCTCACGATTGTCGCGCCTTGGCCAAGGTCTGTGATTGCGACAGAGTTCAATTTTTACGTGAAACTTAAATTTTCGAAGCGTAAAATTGCGCAGTCTGATTGCAGATATTATTAGCTTCTCGCGAAAGTTCGTAGAGTTGAATCTAATCATCTCCATTTCGACTGTTCAGATAAATAATTTTAAACGCAGAAATTCAATGAAAATACTTGCGATTCTGTACAGATACTTATTCTTGGAGGAAGTTAAAGCCACCAAGTTGTTTACTTGGTCTCGAGGTGAATGTAATCCAACGTTAGTAGACACTAGTTAGCATTCTTCCGTGCAAATAAAGATGTAAAAAAAGACACGAAGGCCAAACACATTTTTTATTTTTACTCGATATTCTTCCTCCGATAGAAGATTCATAATCGGCGATCCATCGTTCGAGATCGCGTTGGAAAACATTTCACTGATCTTTGGAGCATATTTTCACAGTTAACTTCAGATTTTGCCAACGGAATCATAATTATCGAACTTTCCATAGTTCAAATACTTTTACAAGCCACTACCCTAATTTCAAAAACATATATAAAGATATATTCAAATTAATAAATTAATAAATACATATATTCAAATTAATAAATACAATCGATATCTATACTTTGAAGAAACATAGATCAAAGATCCAGCTCCATCTTTAATCAATGGTGAAACAATTTTCGTCTTCGATTGTTTAAACATCTCTACGAAAATTGGATACGACAGAGGTTGACGTTGAATTGATGGCTCGCCGTTTGAAATTATTATAACTCGATCGTCGAGATTATCGGGATCGGTTTCAACGTTTCGCCAGCAAAGGTGGAAGATCAGATAACGAGGGCCGGGAACAGGGCAATTATAATAATAAGGAAATCTTCTGGATAGTGATTCGTCGAGTTTCGCGTTGGATCTTTGCAGCGTAACGACGCTACGGAAAAAGCTCCAACAAGTGATTTTAATTCTAACGCGATTACTTTGGTAAATCCCGAACTAAACGGAGTTCGTCCTTTGTCCTTTAAAACTTTTAACCCCCCGCCTGGCTCATTTTAATACCAGATGAAACTATTTGAACTTCTGCGCGATTCACGGTGCTTGATTCTTGCGGACACTTGATATTATTGCAAATTTCACGAAGAGCGAAATTCACTCGTCTCGTAATCTCATCGAAATGGAGAATCGCTCTCGCTCGTTTGAGATGCGGAAAATGTTGAAAATGTTCGAAAACGCGGAAGATCTTTTTAGTCTTTCCTACCTTTCTTCCTTTTTTTTTTTTTTTTTCGATAAAAATAGTTTCGACAGAGTGCAAAGTTTTGGGAAAAGAGGCTTTAACTTTTAATTTTAATTGGAAAAATTTTATCTTCGTCTCGAAGTTATTTTTTTTTCTCTTTTTTCTTTTAGAATTTAAAGCAGCGTGGAAAGAGTTTGGTAGAAAATTCACTTCAACTTTGAAGTTGAAGCACGGAATTTGGATAGTATTTTGCGGTTCAGAGCTCAATTCGCGAGGTAAACGGCGTCTACAAATTAGGATTTAAGCGAGGAGGGCAAAGTTCCTCTACCTGGTGCTCGTAAAATTTTTTAAATTTACTCCAACCTCGAAGGATTTCGTGAATAACTGTGTATCTCGTTAAGAAAGAAGAAAATTGTGAAATCGAATTGCAGTTAGCTCGATGCAAAATATTAACGCCGAAGACATTTGCCAGACTCGCGCTAAAATTATACTTTTGTGAACACATGTAAAGAAATATCATCTTTAATATTTTATACACTATACATTGTGCACATTCTGCAATTTACTTATTACTCATTACATCGTCACATTCTTCTTTACTTATTATGTATATTAAAAAATAATATTATATAAAATAATATAATATTATATATTAACTTTTTAACTCATTCATGTACTTGAGATTTTACAAAAAAAAAGAAAAAATTTCTGCAAAATAAATATAATAAAATCAAATCCATCTTATCCAAAATATAACATACAGTGAGTCCCTTTTTTGCACAAAACTATAACAGTTTGAACGTTTCGTGCGCGAAATATTAACGGAAGTCTGTACCGTTGACGCACATATGTAAATCACAGTCGGCTTCAAACAGCTGGCAACAAATCGAGGAATAACAACCGCGACGGTGGTATCGCTGCAACTTCACGCCACGACAAAGTGGAACTCACCAACAGCACAAACGTCACCCGTAGCAAACCAATAGCAAACCCGGCAATCCCTTCAGGCTTCCGTAATTCAAAATTCCATGTGACAGAATCGCCACGAAAGCCCCGGCCGTCCAACACGAACAACAACCCCAACCCACTCGCGCTCTACCGCCAGTACACCCGTTCGCAGTACACTCGCGAAGAAGACGAGCTCGACTCAAGCGGGGACTTAACCTGCTTCCTCATGATCAGCCTGCCTCAGAATCCGTCGTTCGCGTCGTCGATGATGCCGAGCCAGAACGTACCGGTGCAGACGAGCCAGAATTTCCCAACGACGTTCCAACAGCCGCACACGATCGCGCAACAAATGCAAACCACCCCTTTCGCTGGTTACCCGGCCAATCCGCAAGGTACTCCGCGAGTGTTGCAAAAGTTATTAACAGTCCAGATGCGCGCGTGTATGTATGTATGTGTTTGTGTGTGTGTGTGTGTGTGTGTGTGTGTGTGTGTATCGATTTGATCGGGAGAGAGTTGGAATTTCGATGGCAAACATTGCCTCGGCGATCGAGGATCACGGTCGAGTTGATTCGGTTTAATGAAACGCTTTGAGGAGCTAATGAAGGTTTTTTTTTCGTTGTAATCTGCCGCCGGTGCTGTGTAGTTGTCGTGGTATATAATTTTTAACTGTTGACGCGACATAGGGGTCGCTGGATAATAGGGGTTGCTACTGTGGTTATTTGGGAAAAGAGTTCTTTTTTTTTGTTTCTATTTTTACAATGGATTCGTTAATTTCTGATAAGTTTTTTAATTTGAAGAATTTTTGATGACGTTTCAGTGGGTGTTGTGAATTTTTGGCGCGCGCAGGGTGGAAGGTGGTGGCTATTTTGGCGACGAGTAATTGTTAATTGGTTTCTGTTCTTTTTTCTTTTTTTTAATTTTGGTGAATTTTGAGTGGCGTTTCAGTAGAGATTAGAAATTCAATTAGATTTAGAATGTACGATAGAATTTAATGGAGTTTATCTTTAATTTAGGAAAGATAGAGTTTTTCTTTAATTATTAATTTCTAATACATTTCGACAACGAATTTCTTTTTTCCTGGTCTAAGAGAATTTTGGATGGTATTTTAATTACAATAATTTGGAAATTTCGAATATACAAAGATATTCTTGTACTATACTCTACAATTTACTCTAGTATTTTATAAACTTTTAATATGGAAAAATTTTTGACGATGTAATAAATAATATAAGTTCCTAAAGGGCATGGTTGCAACGATGGTATAACAAATTATGGTATAGCACAAAGTTGAAACTGTATAACGAAATAAAAAAGAAAAAAGATTTACTTCATTCTCCAAGATTTCCAATATCCTCGAAATAGAATCTCTCTCTTACAATAAGTTTCATGTAATGCCATGGACGACATGACCAACAGTTCCCATCGTTAGTCAAGTTTAACAATTTCTGAAAATCAGTTTTCTTAAAGAACTCGAGTAGAAATATTTCATTCCGTATTTCTTCACAAAATATTTCGCAAAATATATTAGTCAATTCCACTTGATTCTCGGTGGATTAACAATATTAATTAAATGAAATTAATTTTATTCATTTCATTTAAATTCAAACTAAAATTTAATGTCAATCGTTGTACTACGTTTGTTTCCCAAAGTTTTACGTCGTCGAATTCATCCCGTTATTCTCCTTTTCAATTTTCATTTTCATTTTCATTAAACTACAGAAAATGAACAAAGGGGATCGATAAATTGGCAAAAATGTTCTTGCCGTATATTTGGAAATTTAAAAAAAGAAAAAAAAAGAAATGCACGAACATACTTCGAAGAATGTCACGCACACGAAATTTCTGTTAAACTGATCGAGCGCTAAATAACGCACAAATCTAAAATCACGTTGCACATCCATTCATCTGTTTTATAAATATTAATATTAATTAATATATTTATCACAACTTATCACGTAGTGCCAGCCGAAAAATTGAGTAAAAAAGCTGCACGCGAAATTTCACGTTAAAGGAGAGACGGGCCAAGACCGTTTCTTGCATGGTCGATTCTACCTTAATAGAATTCTACCGCGAGAATTACGATACAGCGAGCGTTCGAGAATCGACTGTTCCTAAAATAAAGTCCTATAAAAGAATTTTATTTTACAGTCCCGATCCACGTTTTTATCTCGAAGACCCTTAGGATCTAGCCGCACGATTTTCAATCCGCTCTTTATGAATATTCTCTTTGCCGCGACCGACCTGCCCATTTTCAACATTTTCACAGACAAAGTATCTTCTTGCTTCCCGCGATAATTTTAATCTCTTTTGTATACCGAGTCGTTAAAATATCCCGAGTATCAGTTTCTTTTTTTTTTTTTTTTTTTGTTTCGCCGATAGCTTTGTATTTAAAGATAACTTCTCGAAAATAATTCTCCCGGTTTATGCACGAGATAAAAACACTTTAAGCATGAGTTTTAAGATACGCTTGTTTGAATACTTGTATATTAAGGTTAATCTGTTCTTTCTTCGCGAACAAACATTTTATATACCTCTGAACTGTATTCAATTGAATATGAATTATTGAAGTGAGTGTCTAAATATTATAAAGATAAAAATACTTTTTTGTGTATTGTACTGTTATAAAATTTTTAATATAACTAACAACTACAACTAAGTATATAATGTGTAATTATTAATAGGCTAGAACCGAGCTTATTTCAAATTACTTGCATCACTAACTCTTGATTGAACTCATTAAATTTCAAATTGTTTCAACGCAAATTCTTCCAAATTTCCTACCAACTGCACCAATCGAATACATCAGAGACGGACCACTGACGTATCTTCTTTATTTTAAAAAGAACCTAATCTTTCCTTCGAACCATTCTGCCAACTGCACCAAGAAGACATATCAACGACGAATCACTACTATGTTTCTCCTTTTTTTAAAATTTGATTACAAATTGCCAACGCAGATCCCTTCAAACCATTCTACCAACAGTATCAAACAGATACAACGACAGATCACTAGTATCTTTCTTTTTTTAAAGAAATAAAATTACAAATTATCTTTCACCAAATCCTTTCAAACCATTTTATCAACTGGTATCATTCTTTTTTTTTTTAAAGAGATTTAATGACATATTATCAATGCAGATTCCTTCAAACCATTCTACCAACTGCACCAAACAGATACATCAACGACGGATTATCAGTATCTTTTTTCTTTAAAAAGAAATTAAATTACACTTCCACATCTTCCACAGATCCCTTCAAACCATTCTACCAATTGCACCAAGCGGACATATTCGTGGCGAATCACCAGTATCAGCCAAGCCCAAGAAATCCAACGTATCCGACACCGTTTCAACCATACTCCGCTTCAAACAACCCTCTCGTACAGTCGCAAGTCAACTGCGGTGTTCTTCCGGCAAACGTGCTCGACCAGATTCGCAGCTGCGTGAGCAGCGCAGCTCCGATATTTATTCTGCCGGGTGGTTGTCACCAGCAAACCAGTCCAACTCAAGGAGGCCTAATTCAACAGACAGCACAGCCGGCAAACGTCAATCCAGCGTCGATCCACTGTCCACCCTCGTTCTACCCTTATCCAGTCCCCATGCCAGTGTTCAACCAATTCGGAGGTGAAACTCACGGCAGGCAGGATCCACGCGGTTGCTCGTGCTGTCAGAAGAGGCAGCACAGCTTGCAGGGCAAGAGCTACGCTCTCGGTTGTTGCTGCAACGTTCACGAACAGGAGGAATCGCATCATTGTACCGTCACCACCGACGACACTGTTTGCTCGAAACGGAACTGTCCAGCTTCGATAAGTTTGCAGGCGTTGGCGTCCCAGTTCCTGTCGTTGCCGGGGATAATCTCGTGCGCCATCACCAGACTGATCTTGAGAAAGATACCTGGATCCAGCGTGACCACCAGCACGGACGACACGATGGACAAGGCGATGAAGTCGCTCGGGATGCTCAATAAGGAGCAACTGCTGGCCGAGTCGAGGAACGCGCAGCAGGCGAACGCGTTGATCAATCTTCACGCGACCACCAACCCACCGGTGAACATCATTCCGCTGCTCACGTTCCTGCAACTGAAGGTGAACGTCCTAAAGGCCCAAGTGGAGAGTCTGATCAACAAGAAGGTGATGGAGTGTCAGGGGTACGAGTACGAGGTGAGGATCTCTGTTCGTTGCTTTGGATAAGAGCAAATCTATAATTTTCATAATTTTTAGGATAAATAGTACTCGTCGGAACAAACCAATAAATTGTAATAAATACATGTCTTATAAAAAAGCTACTTTCATTCGCAAAACGTTACAAAAATATTACAAATATTTATTAATTATTAATATTTAATTTATTGATTAAATATTTATTAATTATTAATAACTGTTATTTTCTGAAATTCTGAAATGTAAACTTAGTGTTTTTTTTTTAGTTATTTTCTTCACTTGCCAAAAATCAAATGAAATTCGATTAAATTACAACTGAAATTAAAAATTCGTCCCCGAAGAGATTAAGACACATTCCCCCGTTTGCATTCCATCCTCCATACCGCTGTTCCAGATCGAGAGCAAAGGCCCCATAGATCCGACGGTCCTCTCAATGAAGACGAACGCCGAGCTACGCCAGCTGTTGGCTGCCCTGCGTGCGAGAGAATGCGACGAGAGGGTGAACGTCAACTTCTCGCCGTACTGTTCGCAGAAGGTGATCGCGGAGTCCCGTCTGAGCAACGTCCAGGCGAAAATCCGCCAAGTAGAGATGGAGTTCGACAGGAGGAGAGAGATCACTGTCCCCGGGCCGACGCTCACGTCCAGGATCATCCAACAGTTCTCGGAGTCCACGTGCACGTTCGGCTTCGCGCAGGCCAGGCTGTTCGAGCCTTGCGTGCAGGGAAGGATGTTGGACTCGCCGGATCCGTTCGCGCAGGCGATGCGTAGTCCTAAGAGGCTGTTCTTGAAACCTTGCGATCCTGCACGGAGAACGATGCAGCAGAAAACAGGGGAGAAAATAGTCACGACGTCGGAGAGTGGAACGACCACGTCTAAGGACGCAGGAACGGGCGAGGACGGTGCCGTTTCCTCGAAGGAAAAGGGAATCGAGTCGAGATCCAGCGACGACACGTGCAGCTGCCGGGAGAGTTCGTCGGAGGACAGCCTCGACGGGGGTAAAAAAAAACTTCGGTTGAGGATTGACGAGGACGGGATGGTGATCGTGAATGTCACCGGGTCTTCGCTGAAACTCGCGCCGCATATCGTTGAGAAAGTTGATGGAATTTCTGGGACAGATTACGCGGAGAACGAGACGAAGGAGAAGGATAATGGGCAAGTTTGGACTGAGATAGAATCGGTCGATGTTGAGGAGATTGGTAACGATGGCGGACAGTTTCTTCAGACGATCGCGATCGACGACGACGATGGAAATATGGAGGGCAAGTTGGACAAAAGTGGGAGGTTGAGCGTTGAAACAGAAACTGAAAATGACGTGGATATTAAGAAAGAGGCAAACGTCGAGGAAGAGGGCATTAGCGCAGAAGCTTCTGTTGATGCGGATTTACTAATCAAAAAGGAGTCTGAAACGGACTTTGAGCGTAGGAAGATTAAGAAAGAGGATAAGGACGAGGATAATCAGAAGCATGCAACAGTGGAGGTAAAAGCAGAATTGGAACAGGAGAAGGCAGAACGTAAAGATTACGCGTTGGTGGTTAAAAAGGAAATCGTGCTGGAGCCTGAGGACGTTGAGTCTCCGAGTGCTGGGTCCTCGTTTGAAAAAATTGAGAAAGAAGGTCGCGAAGCGATAAAGGAGGAACCGATCATCGAGAATATCTCGATGGATTCGAGAGATGTCGAAGAAACCGCAAACGAAACGGCTATAAACGGGCAACCTTCTCGAAAGTCTTCTTCCCATTTGTACGAAACGTACCGCGCGATTGCACCGAGACCGGACGACTCGAAGCCACGTAAATCCATCTTAAGTAAAACCGAAACCAACTTCGAAACATCGAGGAAGGGTAAAAAAGGGAAAAGTGTACGAATCGTACAGATGATGACTCGTGTTGAATACGACAGGCAGTTTGGAGATTTTTGGGGATGGAATATCAATAAACGTAGCGTAGTTGAGAAGAAGATGGAAAATCGATGTGACGGAGAGGTCGAGGATGTTAATAGAAGAAACGAAACTGACAAGGATAAGTACCTTCCTTCAAAGGAGGAAAATTCTACAACATTTGGCGATCAACAGTGTGAATTAGTATCAACGACCCCTTTGAGCACTGAAACAAACGATGAAATTGAGAGAAAGAAGAATGAAATTAAAATTGATAGAAATGCACTTGCGGAAAAAATGTTTCCAAAGAGTCGTCGAACGAATGGTGAGTAGACGCTTTAATGTCATCCTTCTCAATTAATTTTAACTAATCGCATACGGTGAAATCGCGAAACAAGTGAAAAAGTCGAAATATCGAAATATCCAAGAAATTTATTTATTTTAATTCAAAATATTTAGCAATTGTTTCACATAACAGAAACGTAAAAAGATACTGAGTATATACAGTCGATGTTACCAAATCGATCAGGGAATGGTATGAAATTATAAAAAGGATTTTTATACTTTCTCTGTTCCTACAATACGTCCGAAAGAAAATTTTTACAAGAACGATACGAAATATATTTCTATATTATGTACATACGATCTATATACTTCGAGTAACGCGCAAACATTAAAAATACAAGACAACCGAATGCGATCCACAGACGAGAAGATGACAAATGGACTAAGGCGTTTCCCACCGCTGAAGGATGCACGTTCAAACGCAGGTGGAACAACAGCCGATATCTCAGGAAATATATTCCATCGAGAAGAGATTGGGTCGGGCTCCTCCAAGATCGTTTGCGATACAAGTGGTTCCCACCCTTCTCGCGATTCGAAAATGGAAAATAACATTGTTCAAGCGATATACTCCGTGATCGAGAACCAACTCGTCTCTTTCAATTCGTTGCTCAACAATTTCCACCCGAATTTCCATCGTGTCCTGCCGAATTTTCATTTCAACCGATTGTCGAGCAACGAAACTGCAAACGAGGAAAACGGTTTCGATCACCACTCGGACGATCGAGAAAATAAACAGCCGAAATTCCAGAATGACGATTGGATTTTACTTCCGTCGAGCGCGAATGCTCGCGATGCTTCCGGCGGAAGTCGAGCTTCCGTCGGCGAACAGTGCGACAACGTGCACCGCGTGAGACACTCGATAATCGTGGACGAAGAGAGGAGGAGCTGCCTGCTGGTCGGGGGACAATTTCGCGAATTATCGGGAAACGGTCTCGGTCGGCCGTTTCACACTCGCAGAACGTTGTTCGTAAGAAGCCGTCTGAAAGACTCGAAAATCTCCGGACTCAAGTGTCCGCGTCCTTTTACGATGTTCAAACGATCGAAAGGAAATAAAACGACCGGGCCTGGGGCATCGAGTTTGCGAACTCAACACGGATCAAAAAGCTTAAAAGAGGGAGTTGTGGAATCGTTAAACAGTGTGCGCAGTAGCGAATTTTTGACAATGAATGACGATGAATCCGAAACGATAACGCAGCAGAATGGCAAACGTACCGATTGCTCCACTATTTCTGTCGACACTAAAACTATCGATGAGCAAAGTATCAGATCTAGAACTATTGACGATTGAAGCGTAAAATTTCCATCAGAGACGTTAAAGTAAAAGAAATAGATCTTTGTGACACAAGCTTTTGTTTATGCACTTTACGAAGAACCATGCAAGTCCAAAAATATTTATATAATATTCATTTTTCATTTGATGGTCATTTTAGTAGTTAGCGTTAAACTGCAAGAAACAGTATAAAAGATGCGAGCTTTTAATTATACATTTTACTAAAACGTCATTCAAATCTCTAAAAATACATCGTCATATATGTATAAAATTTAAAATCCATGGAAAATTATAAATTGGTCGTTTCGACCATTTTGGATAGTTCTAGTGTTAATCATTCGTCAACCGGAAATGGGTAGGTACCAACAGGATTCGTTGACTGTTACGCAGATTAGTATTTCAATAAAAATATCTTAAATAACGCACAAATAAGTAAAGAACATTACAAAATAAATATATGCCTTCAATGTACATTTTATTGCAATGTAAAATTAAATTATTTTGTAGAAATTCTCGTGACAGTCAACGAACAAACGTGGCGTGACGAAAGTAAATGGAACCAGGTATAGTTTGAACGAATATCACGATTTTATTAGCGTTTGGCAGTAAAAGTATAACATTGGAGATTAAATGGAGAAATAATGACATAAGAACAAACGGATCTTTTACAAAATTTCCCTTTGTGCGAAATGAAACTTCTCTCTCTCTCTCTCGTCGAACTCTAGTTATCTCCCGTTGGAAAGTTGTACTTTTTTGAAACATCGTACGAATCGCTCTCCGATCGCTGGGTAATCTTTGGAAGACCCAATTCCCGTGTCTAACGTAGAAAACATGAACATTCGCGTGTTCGTAGAAAATGATTCCCTCGAGAAAAGGAAAAGGAGAACGTAATCGACAGACGACTCGATACACGTTTGTCTCGCAGGTGGAATTTATAATCGGTGAGCAAATACAGTGTATCTTCCTCTCTCGTTAATTCGCTTCGTTTGACGGCCTGGTCGATACGGACCACGGTTTACAGCTATCTGTCAGTTTGTCTACTTTAGAGAATCTTTAGAATCCGTTATAGCGTATAGTAACAACATCCGTACAGATCGAAACGCTTGAACATCATCGGGATCGTACAGCTCGCGGTTTTCTTTTTTTTCATTTTTTTTTTCATTTTTTTTTTTTATTTTTTTTTGTTTCGGAGGCCAAAATGAGAAAGTCTCTTAAACGTAAATTCGCTTCATCTGCTCCATTATCACACTCATCCACGTCAACGCGAAAAGACATTCAGTCCTTCAGGCAATCTCAAACTCGGACGCATTCGTGCTTCGCAAAACTATAGTCTGTCCAAGAACAAATGGTTGGTCAAGATCACCGAACAAGAAGAAATGCTGATTCCGTTCCGTTGCTTGTTTTTAAAACTTAAATATAAAGATACGAAATTTTTGTCTTCGATACATCTAAAAAGAAAAAAAATAGTTGAAATGTTATTATATATTAAATATAATAAATATAATAACGCTTACTACGTAAAGTTTTTAAAAAAAGAAGATTTCGTTCGTTATCGTTTATTCACGGATCAAGAAAGTGACTTTGAATAATCGATAAATTTTGGACAAACTTTAGCGAAACTCATCCGCTTCATATCGTATCGTATAACTTGTTATTCAATACGTGTATATATGTATATATATATATACATATATTAAATTTCTTACGAGCTAACAAATTTTATCATAAGTAAAAAATAAACGAATCTAACACACATTCATAAAAGCCTAACGTTGGTCTGTAACAAAGTCTCGCTTACATGTTAAATTACACAGGATAATTATGAGATAACGTTTGTCACACCACACGGCAAATACGATGCTGCTTATTAAGAAGGTATAACAGAAAAGAAAAAAAAAAAAATATAGGGTTTCGATATTTAACGCAGAGACGTGAGAAAATACCAAAGCGAAGGGGAGAACCGATATTCGATGTGGATTTATGTTAGATGCGTAAAATGACGCATTTTCACGAACGTCATTTGTGTAGTCGCAAAAAAAAAAAAAAATCGAAAAACGTAATATCGTCGAAAAAAACGTTAAGGTACTGAATTAGAGCCGTATATATATATTATGTTACGTGCTATCGAAATTATAAACGGACTGGTACGCTTATAAATACGCTACATACTTATTCACTACTCACTATATTCAAACTAGACACGTACGTTCGCGAAACAGATCCGATCTGTTAAGAATGATCGTTCGTTACGAAGTTCGATTCAGTCGTGACGGTTTCTTCTTTCAAATACTATTGCAAGTAATCAAAATGTTGCGAGGAACTGAGTATATTGGCTTTGATTTCCCAACAAGTCTCCGTGTATATGTAATTCTAATAAAAATTATGTAAATTAGAGTCAAAAATGCAGAGAAACTTCATATGCCAATCGTTCATGGTTTTCACAGCGAACCAAGAAACTATCTCTTCGATGTTTTTTTCTTTTTTTCTTTTTTCTATTTCGCTTGAAACTTCCTATCTTCTACGAATAAATATCATTAGTCCGTTATAACCATTGGAAAAAGTGGTATTAAATAAGTGGTTGCTCCTATATTACAGAAGGAAGATAGAATAACACGGAACGTCTACGATTTAATTACTCTGAATTATCCGATTCTTTTCTTTCTTTCTTTTTCTTTTTTTCTACGTCATTGCGTTACGTGGCGACGCGTGTCCGAATAGCCGTGTAAAATAATCGTCCTAAAAACTAAAAACAAAAAAAACGATTCTTGTCAAATCTCCTAATCAATATCAATCTGCGCGCTATTTGAAATATTAATTCTTTATATTCCCTTTTTTTTTCACTTCTGGCAATCGGATATGTACAAAAGTATTTACAAATGCATTTACATCGCTAATATATCGTCAAATATCTCAGGGGATAACTTAAATAATCGTGTACAATGATTTGCAATAATTTAGTTAAAAATTAATACTTCCTACGACAAATCTTTGATTAAAAAAAAAAAAAAAAAAACTTATACGACTAACAAGTACTTGTAATCTACAGTCGCTATAAGATACAAAGATCTCTCTGACAAACCGTTGACCGATAAAAATCTAGTTACTTTTTTTTCCTGCTCTACCGTTATTACACGTAAGTGAAAAAATTCCAATATCCAACCTTGTGTAAGTCAAGTTCAAAAAGGTTACTTTGTAATAGGTATTTGTAGTGAATAACTATTTCTCATCTTTTTTTAAATTCAGTTCAATGTAAGGCGCTTTCTCTTACACCTGGAAATATTTCTCGAGTCATGACGAAATGACGAAAATCATTCGAAAATAAAACCGCGCGAGATTCCGACAGCTTTGTAGAAACTGTCGCGCTCGACTTTACGAAAACGTGATGATGAAAGAAGAAGAGTATGAAAAGAAAAGAAAAAAAATTAAAATTAAAATTAAAGAACAGAAAATTGAACCGTGAACGTCGTTTGAAGTAATACCTGAATTTTGAATGTACAAGTTGAACCTTCTTCCGTTCAAGAATTGCAACTTGGCCAAAGGCACGATTGATGTATATTAATTTATATGCAAAGTATTTTCGCAGAAGAAAAAAGAAAAAATATCTTTAAAAATAAAAATAATAATAATAGCAATATAATAATACTAATATAATAATAATTATAATAATAATAATTATAATAATGTAATAATAAATACAAGCAACGCAGATGCTACTTTTTGTACAATAAAAAATGTACAATAGAAAATTGCTTTTCCTATAGCAGAACTATTTAGAGCCACTACCATCGACTCTGACTTTAAAAACCTCGAAAACGCTAATTCCTCCTTCTTTTTTTTTTCTTTTTTGTCTTTTCTACATTAGTCTACGAATAATAAGTAGCATTTCTTCTTCTCTTCTTCAATTTACACCTTTGGTGTATTCAGCTTTCAGTTGACCCAGCACTAATTTTATATCGTAGAAAGTAGGTCGTTTTTCGGGTTGTAAGTCCCATGCCTGATGAAGAATATCAATTATTTAATAACTACGTTTGTAACGCTGATTATTATAAAATACTGTGACGCATACTTGTCTCATGATATCGTAAACTTCGTGCGGACAACCGTCAGGTGGTTCCATTTTATAGCCTTTCTCTACACACTTTACAACGTCCGCCAATGGCTGAAATCAATGAATGAATGAAGAGAAATCATTCAGGATTTTACCTCGGCGCAAACAAATAATCAGAGAGGAAAACTGGATAGGAAATTCTACTCACGATTCGTGGGTATGGTACACGGCCAAAGGAATAGATTTCCCACAAGAGTATTCCGAAACTCCACATATCAGACTTATTTGAAAACTTCTGAAAGCAGAAAATCGCAAATTGCGATAGTATAAACGTGGACGACTCGATCGAGAACGGTTATATCACACAGCTTTGGTATTTACATTTTGCTTTAAAGCCTCTGGTGCAGTCCATTTGATGGGCAGCTTCCCGCCCTCGAGAGAAAAATTTTCGTCCCGTGCCAAACCGAAATCCGACACTTTCGCGGAGTTGTCCTCCGCAACGAGGACGTTCCTCGCGGCCAGATCTCTGTGCACTACGTGCATCGACTCCAAATACGCCATGCCCGCGCACGTGTCGCTGAAAGAGAACGAAAATACATGCTTGAAAGTAGCTCCCTTTGACAAGGGAGGACTCGCGCAAAGTGTAACAACGCGCTGATTTCAACGAAACTCTCACCAGTTAATAGAAAACGTTGCAGCCGACTTTTATTAAATTTACTCGCGATAAATTAAATTGGAAGTTTTGTATTATATAAAATTGAAATTGAAGTGAAACTGAAGCAAAGATTCATACAGCATACTTTAGAAAATATTTCAAACTCTCATAACTTTGTGAAGAAAAAAAATCATGCAACTAATTTTTTAAGGGAATCACGGAACTAATTTTAATCTTCAAAACCAGGAAAATTTTTTTTTTTTTTTTTTTTTTTGGAAAAATATCTCGAGTTAACCCTCTCTTGAAATAATATAAAAAAAAGTAGAAGCGAGCCCAATCGGATTCTTCTACAATTTTCTCTTACGTAGTTGTAAGAATTTAAAGAATCGACAAAGTTTTCATCGAGAATTCTACGTCGAAGCATTCGTATTTCCCTCGGTACGTGAAATTTTTCCCAACAACGGAAAGACGCGATCGAGTCGGAAATGAGTCAAAGAACGTGCCAGGGTGAACGAGGCATCGCTGTAAATAGGTCACGTATCACCGCGGCGAACGCAGTTTTCCACAAACTATCTCCTTCGTATCTCCCTGTATGCAAAGTTTCGAAGAAATCAGCGCGTGACAGCACGCGTGTTTCCCTAGCGAAGCATAAACTTCAGGCGCGGATCCTGCGGCGCTTTCTACGTACTACGCGAAGTTGATCTGGTCCTTCTTGGAAACGTGCAGCCTCCCTCTCGATCTCAGATAATCCACCAAGGATCCTTTGCTCATATATTCCGTAACCAGGTACATGTGTTGATTATTGAAAACAAGACCGAGCAATTTCACGAGATTGTCGTGGATCAGCGAGGTCATGAGACTCGCCTCGGCCAGAAACCTCTGCGCCGCCTCGCTATTGTCTTTCAGCATTTTCACGGCGACCCTCTCGCCCCGATAGACGCCCAACAACACGTCACCGAACTCCCCTTTCCCGATGCACTCCCTCAACTCGAGCTCGTGGGTTTGTATGACCCAGCCGGCGTCGGCGAACGCCTTCAGATCCACGCAGAATTCCTGTTTCCCCTTTTTCGGCAGAGACTTGGTCAGGTGCGTGCACAGCCCGTCGGCATCCTGCTCGTAGTGCTCGACCAACAGGCCCAGAGTGTCGAAGAACTCCTCGTCGTCGATGGTCAATTGATTGTTCTTGTATTTCACACGGTAGTGCTGCACACGACACTGATAGCACACGCACAGCGTATAATCACCGGGGAAATTCGTCGACTCCCGAACTAGGAACAGGCCGTCCTCGCGCGGCGTCAACAATCGTTCGGCAGCGTCCCTCGATATCTTCCCGTGGAACCACCTGCAAATACACGTTGGATCTATCGCTCGTGAACGCTTGCTATTTGGCGGCCAATCTGACCGATAGACCAGCGAGTATTTATGCAAATTGACGTTCTTGCGAAGAACTTGGCTGAAGAAGTGAAATGCAGTTAATCGGTACAGTTCAGACAGTTTGTAACAAGTATGATCGTCGTCTGTACAGTGACTACAAGAAATAATACTGCAAGAAATCGGTGACATTTGGACGTAACTAATTAGCGTCTGGATGCTGTGATATACGCGTCACTGTGCAAATACTTTTTGTAGCCACTCTACATACATTACGAATAATTTACACAGAGTATAGTCTCAGTTTTGAACGACCGAATTTCGCCAGTTTGTTCTGTTAGCAGAAACAAGGAACAAATGTCACATAGACGTCTTATAAAAGAAAAGTTACAGAAAATACAACAGAGAGATCATCAACGCACAGTACAATTGAGCCGCTCTTTCTTTTTAAGTAGTAACAAGTCCATTTATTCATATATTGAGATATTAAAGAGTTTGAATTAACTGAAAAATATTAAATTTCATTATGTAATAATATTGCTAAAAAAAGTGAAAGATCTTTTTAACTACAAATGAACTTGCAATAGAATTTTCAATAATAACAAATTTTCAAAAACACGAATTGTAGCGGCCCTATTCCTCGACTACGAGATTCGAACACTTGACTAGCACAAGCCGCAAGTGGCTGCGCGCCTAGCGTCGAGGTCCTACCGATCTCCGATGTTTTAAGCAAGCAGAATGCGGAACCCTGCTAGGATGGTGAACCGGGCCAGCCTAGCGGGTAGTTATAACAACAAGCGTCTGGGGTAAGGAGTCGCTGCCATCAGCCCCACTGATGGATGAGTCTAGGCAGTGACTCCGAGACGAAACGCATTAATCGCTTTCTTCTCTCACTTTCCCTCATTTCCTTTCTCTCTCCTTCCAGCTGCATCCTGGCTCTTTAAATTCTTTACAGTTCCCACACGAATATATTTCGAATTTATATTTTAATTGAAGTAAAAAGAAAGAAAGAAAACGGCTCAATTATTAATTTAAAATTAGCTAGGAGCCCCAACTAGGGGCCGAAGCGCGAAACTGAGTCGATTTTCCGGTCGTTCGTCACAGGGTGCGAGAAGCAAATACGTACGGCATAGCGTTGAGTTTGACCTCGTGCCTCGGATTCACCGGTAACGCGGCAGGATTACCAGAATTGGTGACGTTCGGGGTGAGGATTACTGGTGGTGAGCCAGTGTTCATGTGATTGGTTATATTAGGAGTAGTGACGCTCGGATGCGTAGTCATCGTCGGTGATACTGGATGGGACGGAATGTTGCTTGCAGACAAATTGGAAGGAACGTTGTGTTGCGTGCTATTTTGTACAAGGGGATGGGACGTTACGTTTGAGGGGATCGTATGGTGATTGCCATCGAGCTTCGCTTGCCGCACTGGCGCTGACACATTCGGATATCCGCCACCCGCATTGTGATACGTTGGCATCGCAACTCCCGCGGTGGCCTCTGCGAACCTGCAAACGACACGAAATCATTTTGAGCACACTTTTCTCACTTGCGCGAACGAGTTCATTTTTTTAAACGCGAGCGATTGGGAAGAGAGGAAGGGGGGGGGGGGATTATTTTGAACATTTTAACATTTCCACGCTGTCATTTTTAAGTCCTCCTTGTCCTATCGTATTGTGGATGGAAAAAGATTTGACGAGAAAATTTTAAAACTTAAATTTTTTTTTTAACAACGAAACTTCTCTTGACTGTTGTGAAAATTTAAAGATTCCAATACAAGAAGGCTGTGACAGAATTCGTTTGCGACAGGTAGAATTTATCAACCAGACAGTAGATATTATTTCTCCTTGTCATTCCTTTTTCTTTCTACGAATAAGGTCGACGTCTTGATCACAGGCCGCGTTCCACGCCTAATCTTCGGAAACTAAGTCAAGGACTTATCAAATCAATCTTGCAGTTTCGTCTGCGACGACCAAATAAAGTTTGCGTGTAATAAACGTACGAATGAAATATTCATTGCGCAGATATCTGCGTTGTGTCAACGAGGCCTTTAAATTCTACGTTGCTACATCATTGCCGCAAATAGAAATGCAAAAAGACCAACATTATTCAGTCTTTAAAAATAAATTGATAAATTGATAATTTGAATAAATTACATTAACAAAAAAACAACTGGAAAATCGAGATCCATAACTTTACAAGTTTCATCTTTCAGGTCAACAAAAATTCATTCAACAACTAAAATCTTTATTTCAATGAACGAAGCTCTGCTCCGACTAACTTCTCAGGAATTAAATGCCCATAAAATCGATGATGCTCCGACACAGTGTACCATCGACGAAAAATAGCTAAAGTCAGCTAAACCTTCCCGAAAATCTACTTGGCAGACCCGTGACTATTCGCACGAGCGTCGGTGTACTTGTTCCGGCGACTTTAATCAAACGTGATACTGTTACATCATGTAAGAAGCGTTCGCGTGCAGTCCTTGTGCGTTGACATGCAACACGACGTATACGTATCGTCAACCGATACGCGAACGCGACGAAGGGAGAAGGAAAAAGTGCTAGGCTATCGTGTGTCTCAAAGACGAAATCAACGCTGGAACCACATGCTCTCGAGCCGAGTCCCCCACGACGAAACGAATCTGTACACGGTCGTTGCTCGAGGAACCAGATATCCGAAGCTTGTTTTCTGGCAAACGTGGCGTACCAAGAGTTAAGTGCCAATAAGTTCTTTTAATTGCAGAAACAACACCCCCTCCGAGGACCAGAACGCTCCCTCAGTCACTGCGGAACCTGAGTTTTGTATTTTCTCGCATTGTAAATTTTGTTGAAACTTTATTGATTTTGACAGGAACGTTTGTTTGAATTTATCTACGCAGAATATTTATATAAAATATTTATCTGGTAGAATAATATCTCTTTCTTTACAACTATCTCACGATCTTTTTTGAAAAATATTGTTCACAACTGGAGTTGATTTTGATATTTTTGAGCCTTAATTTTTAATCAAGAGACGTTCTTAAAATTGAAAGATTGGAACTAACTTAATTACAAGATACATTAATATTTACAAATCAGAGTGTTACACGTTTTACATCCTTACAGTGATACAAAGATACAAAAAAACAAAAAGCGTCGCACATCCCCAGAAACACAAATCTAGATGCAAATTTATTATTTTTAAGAACGAACCTCTGGTCCTCTTTCGTTCGCTCATCCATTTAAAAAAGAAAGGTAACTACAGGCCGTCACGAATTGAAACGAGTCGCACTCCATAACTCGTAAGACAGATCAGGGATCACGTAAAATCGCGAACGTAAACTTAATTGTGCGTTCGATTAAGTGAGCCTCTGTACACCGTCGGGAGAGAAGGCGAGAGAACGTTTCCCCGTCGCGGCTGATCGAGCAAAACGAGCACGGTGTCCATGGTGAGAGCACCATATTTAATCGTGCATCCGCGGTGACTGAGGTGAGCATTTAATCAGCCAGTTGGCTTAAGTGGCCATTGTTCCAACGCGCGCACTATTCGCTCGTTCCGTCCGCATTATAATGCGCTGGACAACACCGATAGACGACGAACGTGCGTGAGAGGTGAATCATCCCCGCGCGTGATTTTCGAAACCGACAGGCAGATCATCGTCGATGCAACTTGTCGCGGTGGGGAGTCTCGTTGAATTCCAAAAGAGAAACGCGCGACTATTTCTACGCGCGAGTTTGGTAGGATCTGTGGGACTAGAGACTATAAGTCTCTAAGTTATGAAGTAACTAACAATAAGTATCGACTCTGCTTCGCGCAGAGACCTCGTCGATGATTCTGTAACCAAGTATAAAAATCAAGATTTACGCGTGGGAAAATTATCGACGTGTCACAATCGAAAGGCGTATCGGCTAACTAGGCTTAACTCGAGGTCGAACAGAGTGAAGACACAAGACAAATTCGAAGTCAGTTAAAGAAAGGCTGACATTTCTTTATTTTTTGAGTCATGTTGTTGTACAACAACATGACTCAATTGTCTCTATCGCAGTTTTCGAGGAATTTTGGGAAGTAGTGGGACGTTATCGCTCTTGGTCATAGAGCGTATTATGACACAATCATCGGGCCAATTCGAGCAAACGTTTCGTCACTTTGCAGAGATTCCAACGATCTTCCTTATTTAGCAATATCTAGAGGTTGGACAAAATGATGAGAATAGCTCGTTTACTTGAGATATTTTTTATTAATAACGCGTAGGATCTAAATTTATTAATTTTTTTAATTCCAATTTAATTTAATTGAATATTTATTTTTATACCATTGATTGTTTTTCCTAATAATTATCGTTTAATTCCATCACGATTTAATATGTTTATAATATATGTTTTTATTATAATTTTATTTAAAGAATTTTCTTTATCATTAAAAAAAAATCAATTTCTAATATAATAATTTTTTAAGGTTAATATTTTTTGTTATATTTCTAATTTTTTTAGATAATAACTAAATTTTTTGGATGTTAACTAAAACAGACTCGTACAAATCTTGAATGACATTTAATGGGATATTACGCCATTCCTCGCGTAATATCTTCTCAAGCTCTTTTAGGTTAGGTCAGTTTCCTTGCAGAGCTTTTAGTGAATCTGTTTCTACAAAACTTCGTTTCCGAGAATAGACCATAATAGTAGCTCCATAATATTCAGTAATAGTCAGTAATATTCTGGCGGCTAGGAAAGATGTTCAACTTCAATTTCATGATGCTCAAATCAAGATTTTACAATGGCAGCTGTCTTGAAAAATTCCGGAAATAATGATCATTGGGCATCATTGGACGAAGTTGATTGCCCAAAATAATGGGCATATTTAAATAGCCCTTGGATTCGAGACGAAATATAATCTCAACGCAATACGTATCTCATACAAGAAATGTTTCTATTACTTTGTCTAACCCCTATATAAAGCTCGAATCCTCGAAGTTTCACAAGTAAACCTTAAAGATTGAGTCTTTGAGATTACATAGAGCTCGAGCTTTTGAAGCTTTAAAATTTAATACACAGAGGTGTAAAGTCTTTTAAGGTTTCATGAGTAATACGCCATTACAGTCAACATATTTGCGATATTTGACAATTAGAATCGTCATTCTATACAATAGATCTTCTATACATTTGGACAGCTCCGAGTCTCTGACGTTCAAGAGCTCGAACGTTGAGGACTTCAGCTTTTACAGTTCAACGCTGAAATCTTTGAGGCTCAAGCTGTGAAAGCTAGAACCGCAGAGTCAAAGCTTATTTTAACAACACCGTGTTTGCATTCGTAGACGAGATAAATCAGTGATGACGGAAGTGTGTATTTAAGTAGTAGAAGAGTACTTGAATAGATAGCTTTTCTGAATGTGTTGGGCGTATCTTTGCAAGAAATATCAATAATTGAAATTTTAAATTGCTTATAGATTTTTATGCAAATTTGTGTTCTTAGAGATAGAATCCTAATAGAAAAAACGTGTTTTGCGTGTAAAAATTATAGTACACTTTAAAATTCTTATCTATCTGATTTTGCACTTTAAAATTAAAATGCACATAAATGCATAAAAATCGACGGTCTAGTTACCCATCTTACAAATGCTTGAATTCTTTTTTAATTTTATACAGCTGTGAAATCTAAGTAAAATTATTATTATAATAATGTTAAAAAATATTAAAGGAATCTTTCGTAGTAGTAATATTAATTATGAAATTTTATACTAACTACAACCAAATTATAATAATTATATTTTAATTTTCGTCTAGAATTACTATCGTTACACTCGTACAATTTATTTTACGATTATTTAACGGTAAATTTATTATTATTAATTATTATTCATTTGACAATAAATTATTACAATTTCGTGGCTATGAATTATTATAATAATTATTATAAAATATAAAGAGACGAGAATTGTTTTTTCGTCTCATTTCGAGACAGTAGGTTAAATTTCAACGTCATTTAAGTATTTTTAATTATGCAACTCGAAATTTGTAATTATTTTCGATCAACTTTTTTCTCTCGTCAGTTTTCTTCCCTTCCTCGAGTGATGATTACATAATCACAAAATATTTCCACGTGTAGCATCGTCAAAGTGATGACGAAGAAACATGTCATCCAAAGTACCAAAGAATCATCGCATTGCGAGCTCGCACCTCGTGTTTCTTTTTTTCTACCGTGATCGACAAATCAGAGGACACTTTCGCACTTTCAAACAGAAGCCACTTCTTTGACAAACGCAAAATTCCAAGAAGTCATTACTGCTTCATTTACACTTTTCTTGCAATATGGATTATTCATGAGTCTCATTGGAAAAAATGTCATCAGGAAACGAATAGAAGCGAGACGCAAGGTCAAAGCGTGAAAAATCGTCGTTAAGTGCGACATTACATAACTAAAAATTGAAACAAAACGACTTGAGAGTTGAAACTGAAAGTTAAGGGAATTTAGTTAAACTATAAAACTATGGATGTTGCGATTTCATTAAATTTTTTTGTCTAACAGTAATGCAATCAAAAAATAAAAAAAAAAAGTATCTTATATCCTTCATAATCAGTATTTAGTAGGCTAAAACAGAGAAAGTTGGAACGTGAAAAAAATGAAAGCTAAAAATGAATCTAATAGCTAGGGGAATTATTAAACTATATTGACAATAATATTAGGCTGTAACAAATCCACGATACCGTTAAGTCTCCTTACTTGTATATTCCCAATACAGCTAAGAGGATTTTGTTGCGAAAAGCCTGGCTCGCATCGTAACCACCGTGAGTCACCAGCTTCCCACAGTGGTGCACTGTTTCCTCTTACGAATCATCGACACTCCGATACATTTTTTTCAACGTGCACGTCGATATTTTGCTCCGTCGAGAAGTATAAAAAGATCGAAAGGAGAAACGAACTTTACTCAAAACTTTCTTTTCGCGGTTCAAGCGCCGCGAGTGTTGGCTGTCGCGATCGCGGCACGCTTACGAAGGCGGACCAAGGTTTAGATTACCATTTCCTATAAACTTCGCTGCGTTTTGCAACCGAGACACTTCGTGACACACAGAGGAATACTGAAACGTCGGTTTAGCGGATAAGTACAACGTGGTACGCGGGTGGAACAATGCGGGAAACGAACGCGCAGAGATTGGAAACCTATTCTATGCTAACCTTTATACTAGAGTAGGAAGCATGACTGATAACACATAATGACGAAAGATGTCATAACTTTATAGGAAAGAAAATCACGTAAGAATCTGCTTGATCTCATTTCAAAGCGATCAGGATTCTCTCTACCAATTGCATATAACCAAAGACGAACAATCAATTCATTGTTACAGAGAAGCAAGTGCAACAAAACCAAAGTAGTTTCTGATCCTCCTTAAAATTCAGAGAATACTGTAACATAAAAATATTTCAAAATTCTTCAGACCAACTACATTCTTGAAACCAAGTTCAGTTTCAGTTATCGCGAAGTCTTAAAATAGTCGAAGAGAACGACTGAAAGCATATTACGAATTCCCTCTTCGGTACCTACCAAAATTTTGCAAATATTCTCGGAAGATATGTTTGCAAATTTATTCCGAAATTCGCGACACGTATCGCGAATAATAAAAAAAAAAGAGAAATGTATATATACAGAGTGATTCACGTAACTTGCACACCTGAAATAACTTTTAAATTATGCGTCTACTGAAAAAAATTGTTTAATGCAACGAAAGTTGTATGTTTTCATTCTCGAGAGAAATTATCGTAAAATTTCTTAACAAGTAAAAATAAATGAATAATATTTATATAATAATAATACAATTTAATTGGAACGATATATAATAATAATAATTTAATTGGAAATTTCGAAACCCACAGAAAATTGATACGCCACATTTTGCCTTTCTTAAAACCATACAACTTTTGTACCAAACGATTTCTCATCAGACGCATAATTTAAGAGTTATTTCAAGAGTTATTCAAGTTACGTGAATCACCCTGTTCATACGAGATCAACTTCGTGCTTTTCTCTAGTAACAAAAGTCTCCTCTATCCGAGAGTAAAAAAAAAAAAAAATTTGAAATTTCGTCGTTCCCCGCGGAATAACCGGAGGCAACAACGGAGGCGAGACGAATCTGTTGCACGAGAAAACATTGAATAATTCAACTGGAGTTTATCCTTGGTCGGCGTCTATGACGAGCGCGTTATGTCACGCGAAAATATATTGCGACCGCCGGACATACTAACACGAGAATCGTCGTTACGTAAGTGCCACAGTGGCCACGTTTTATTGTCCGGTCTTCGAATTTCGAACAAATCCGTGTCACGCGCCGCGTCCACCGAACTTTCACGCGAAGTATCCTCCTACTTGAACCTGAATTCGACGTGTCCCGCTCGACGAGAGAGCATTCTGCAGCGTAATTGCGAACGACCATGTTCGTTTTTTCTCTTTTCAAGCTCAATCTTTGTCTTTGTGTTTTTGTATCTTTTCTTTTTTATACCGTCTTTCCAACGCTTTCCGAGTGTGATTGTAAAAATGATTGACGATCTTTCTGTAAAGAGCGTTGAAAGAACACGAACGCGACGTTGTTTCGTTAAAAAAGAAATGGTGTGTTCTTTGATCGAATTGTACATTCCGCTATTTTCTTAAAAAAGGAGAAGAGTATTTTTGTTTAAACTTTTTTTGTAAAATAACGTTGTCTGAAATTTATGGGTGCACAGATATTTTTCGTTTTACAAACAGTGGACGATACAAATTCGATTTCACGAATTTTACGAATGTGAAGTATCAAATGTGTGAAATATTTCGATTCACGCACGACAGATAGAGAGCTTCGCAGTGGGATTTATTTTAACAAAGGCGAAGGTACGCGAAAACTTACACGAGTGAACGAGTATTACGTGTCTATTTGCATATTTAAGGAAATATCTACGTTTTACAACGCAGCGTGTGATATAATTCAACAAACCGGGAAAAAATACGTAATAGAGTGCTATGATTCAGAGAACCTTGAACCAAGTTGAGCGGAATCCTCTCCGATATTTGTTTTCATTTCCACTTGATTCACGATTCCATTGACGAATTCGAAATTCTTTTTCATTTTTTTTAATTCTCGTTAGCTGCAAATTACGCAAATTTGTATCTCGTCAAACACGAAACTCTTGTGATCTCGTCGAGAAAGAAAAGAAAAAAATAAATAAATAATGTTCAGTGATATCTAAATCTTTGAAAGAACGCGTTAACGAGGTCGGCTTACAAAGCGAGCATTCATTATGGAAAGTTTGAGCAAAGTATTCATGTATGCAACATGTATTAACTCTGTGTGTGCAGAATGTTGTTCGATGGTATACGGGAAAATTGGTTTGAAATACTCAGAAACCGTGGTACGTCGAAATTTATTGGCAGCAAACATACGAGCCGCGTATAACTACCCCCAACTTCCGATAATACTGTTTTGAGTGTAACTCGAAATATTGATCGTGCAATATTGGCCACAAAGGCCAATAAACTAACTCAGTGATCTGTGAATAAATTTGTGCAACGTCTACGTGCAATCGAATAAGATTTCTCAAAGAAAAATTTTCTCCCCTTTTTTGAATAAAAGTAGAGTCGAACAAAACGGAAAAATATAAAATTCGAAAGATTCAAATGTCTTTAAAAAGCATTGAAAAATTCTAAACTACGATCCTTCTTCATAATTTATTATTTTATCGAAGATTCTAATATCTCGTCGTTTCAAAGTTCAAAATAAAATTAAATAAAAAAAAACACTCGTACAGTAAGGTTGTTGCAAAGAGAAAATCTCAATCTTCGCGAGAGCATTGATCAACAAATCATCCAAAAGAATTTTTCAATAATTCCAGAAAAGTTTAAAGTATCGACAGTTTTTCATCCGTCGGTGATCGCCTTCTACTGCTCTGTATAAATAACAAGAAAAAATTTCGAACGTAACGTTCACCTCGACTCGACCGCATAATCAATTCCTTATGCGCTCGGTATCTTCGTTCTATATTGCCCCTCTATCTTCTATATTGCGACGCATCCGCATAAAGAAGATTCATCTTCACGAATCCGACGAAAGTCTTACTTCCGGCATAAAAATGGAATGGGAGTGCAAAAAAAGAAAAAAAAAAATTGAAACTTCCCCTTGGAACACACGCAACCAACGTGTACTTGACCGTGTGCGTTTTGCTCGAAAGGTTTCAGCGATTCTTACGCGATTGAACGCGCCTCGTGGGAACAGGTAGTTATCTATGCAAATCTCCGACGAAATTACGAAGTTAGACTGACGAGTTTCTCACGGAGGTGGTGGTCGTAAGGGAAACGTCTCAGCCAGTGAGTGGTTCCTTGTTAGTCGTGGCAATTAGCGAGAACGAGCGGAAATTCGGCGGCGTGGATCGCACGCATCAGCGACTACGGGTGGTATGGAGACTACCGAGAGGAAGACCCATGGCTAACGTGACTATGGCTCGATTAATAAGTCTTTCGATTGCACACGACGAGCCACCGAAGGAAGAATATATAATTTTTGTTATCGACCAAGCGTGATACGTATATGTGCACTTTGCGCCGTTCCGCTCGATGTCATTCAGTTTGCATTGGTAATGGCAAGAGTGGCTTGATTCTCTGCGGTTATGAAAGTAATAATAGCGATTTTGAAAGTTAACTTTGAAAATCAATAATTGCGATGAATATATGTTTAGCAAAGATAGTTGCAAAAGTAACAAAGAGTCGATATTCGATATTCTGTTCAGTTACAAGGAACAAAAATGATAATTACTGATTAAGAGATGAAATGATGTGCCACGTATGTCGGGAATTTTTGGTCCCAAAATTGCAATATTTTCTGAGTTTTAAGTATATTTAAATATAACTCAATAATTTCTATCCAGTTCCGATCGAGTTCAAAAAGAAAGCGGTTTGGTCACTCGTTATGGTCCGCGTACTAGCTGCTAGCGCAAAGGGTTAACCGGCGATGGAAAAATTTCCATCAGAGATGTTAAAGTACAAAAAAAAAAAAAAAAATACGCAAGCTTTTTATTTATACATTTTACGAAATACACTGTAAAATATCCCAACAAAAATCACGAATTGGTCATTTTTATCATTTTAGTAGTTAGTTCTTGGTGCTCGCACGAAAATAATGTTGAATTAACAATTTCAGCACGCGATCGGAAAATATTGAATCTCTCCAACTACAAATCCGTACATATATTTACTATTTACATTGGCGTGTTATAATTTTTCTATTAATTATACAAATTTCCATTTCCATCGTTTCCGCGATCTTGGACAAACACTCGAAGACTCGAGCAAACGTTCGAACGTCTTGAACAAACATCTTGAACAAAAAAAGGCGTAGTCGGCGCACGCAGCAACGCGTTGAAAAGAAGCCATCAACCGGTCGTAAAAGTAAAGCGCGAGCAGCGAGGATCGCGGGGCGGAAGCGAGCGCGAAGCGTGAAACGCGAAACGAGTTTATCTCGCGAGATTTCCACCGATAGAAGGGACGAAAACGACGTGATAACGGATATCGAGTATCGGGGAGATGACGACGCGAACGTTTTACGCGAAATACCATTCGGTAATCCTTTTGTTACGAGCGATAAAGCTCTCGGCACGGGGAACGGATCGTTTGATAGGAAAGGCAAACGCTCGTTGCTTGCTCGCGGCGCGAGCCGACTCGTTTCCATCGCGACCGATTAACCAACGTGCTAACCATACGTCGAACGTGCTGTCGAATGGCTCAATTGAATCGCTCTCGGCAAATTCATTGGTCACGCTTTGCGAAAGTCGATTCGCGATCGATCGCTAATTCGATATTTAGATACGCTTCGGAGATACGTGTGTACACTTTTAATAGCCCGAACCAGCCGAGCGATTTGTAATATTTTATGAAATATATAACATGATGATAATTCATACTATAAATTGTAATATAAAATTTATAACATTGTAATTGTAATTTTTTCCCCTCATCACGTCGTAAGTCCCTTTCTATTCCTTCTGATCAATATACGTGTACACTCGTGGACATACGTGGATTCGAATGAAAATCGCGTAAATTTTTGTCAGTAGAAAAGGAAACGAAATATTGGAAAGAAAAGCTGGTATAGAAATATATATTTATTTCACGTAGGTTAACAAAAAATGATAATAATAATAATAGTGACATTTCAGGAAACAAAAGTAAATTTTATTCAGTGCCACTTTTTAATTGGCACGAACTCATTATTCTCGTCGCTTGAAATATTTGGAAGTTCTACTTTATTCTCATTGTTAATGTTAATTTTTTTGGACAATTTGTTCTCAAACTTATCTTTTACCAAGTTTTCATCATTTCTTTAAATCTTGCTGAAATTTTGAGGCTCGTAAATGTATCTTCCAGCCGCGCAAAATAAATTCAGATCGCGTAAATAGAAGATCAGACTGGTTAAAATTTATCTTTATAATACACGAAATTATATCATGTTAGCGTAACGTCAACACTTCTCTATCAGCACTATGTATCTTTTTGAAGTGTACTGGCACGGCTTCAACGAATCTCAGTTGAACATCTTCTTAGAACATTACAAACGAGAACAGAATGTCGGAATAAACAATTTCGAAGATCGTAGAGAGGGTTAATATCTACAATTCAACCTGTCAGTGTGTACATCGGATTAATATCTACATTTGGGTTGCTTCTCAACTTCGAGTATCACGCACGTATGCAGGAAAGAAATTATTCGTACCTAGGCGTGTTTCGAGCTCATCAAAATTGTTCGAATCGAAAAATCTGATTCTTCGGTCTGGCTGCGTATCACGAGCCAAAGGAACTATCAAAAGCAAACACATCGCTCTCGTCACGGACGACAGTGGGTGTTGCGCGCGTAGGCCAGACCCGAGGAGAATAGAGGCTCGACGCCCGTTTTCCGTCGCGGCAAGGAAAACCGCAAGGTGCCTCGCCCCGTTCCACGCGTCTAAAGATATCAGCTTAACGACGACGAGAAAGAAAAAGAAACAAGAAAGAAAGTAATGCTCGTGACTCTGAAGCGACCGTGACAACCAGGACAGAGTGACAAACGCGGGGCGAGTCAATTTTTCCATTTGGATCGATTTGTAACCGGATAAACGATGCGACAATGTACAAACCAATTGAATCTAAGTAATTGAAGCCAATTAAAACTTGTTATATCGGCGGCGATACTCGCAAGGATACCCGTGTTAATTATAGTAATCGAGAAAGCCAAGAGTACGTATGTACATATGTAAGATATCGCGGTGAACAGAAGCCACTTTATTAACGACCAGGTGAATTCCGTTAAATCGTCGCGCGATGAAACCAGTCGTCTTTTACGCTTGTTGGTATCACAGGTATGTAATTCGTGGGTTAGGAGAATTATTCGTCACTGTCGATGTTGCAGGTGGTGGGCATTCGCAAGAAACATGGGAGAAAAGATGGTACGTATTAATCAAGATATTTCTGCTTATTTAGTGATGCAGGATTTATATTTGCAGTTTGTAGGAATTATGGTTTCCATTTGAAAGAAGAGGTAAATTGTAGTCCCCTGGAATATGAATTTGAACGAAGATTAATAAAATCTGAAGATTGATAAACTCGAGAGAGATTGCTAAATTGCAGGTGATATTCTCAACGCTTTGCATCCGACACGACGGAACATCCAAGTAGAACTCCATTTATATAAACGTGAGAGATAAACAGTGTGTATTTGTAATTTGTACGATAAGAGTTCACAAGGATTCATCAGTTCATCAATTTCTCACGTGCACGTAACAGGAATCAACCAGGAAAAGTTCAGTTAAACGAACCTCTGCCGTTCACCAATTAATTAATTACTTCAAACATTTAAAAACAAAACATACATATAAAAGTTCAATTTATGACATCAACACTGTATCGACATAATATCTGTCCACAAACAGAATTAAACACCGAAAGATTGCCATTTTTCTTCGTTCTTTCCTCAAAAAAAAATCGTCAAGAATCGGAGTAGCAACTCAATAAGAATCGATTCGTCGATAAATGGAACGATCAGAGAATAAAGGCAACGAAGCCGCTCGGGTAGCAGAGAGGAGCTGTTCGAAGAGACACGGAGAGCGAGGCAAATCGGTTCTGCGCGGAGCGGAGAGCAGCCGATTGGAAAATCAGATCGGTCAAAGGAGCCGGCGATGCTTTCCACAGAGGGGGCAGCTTCGACAGCGGATTATCCATCTTCGACGAGTTGCAACGAGATCCACATTAACCAGAAGGGTAGATCGTGACGAAGATAACCGGCGAAATTCTCGATCGTTCAACCAGCCAGTGCCCCCACCCCACCTCCCCCTCTCTTTTCTTTCGCGTAATTTATGCAAAGCTTATTCGCACCGATGTCTCGTAACACTATTAATATCCCTGGCACGCGAGGACAGAAGCAAAACCAGGATGAAGAAGAAGAAGAAGACGAAGACGAAGAAGAAGAAGAAAAGCAAAGAGAGAAAAAAGGAAGAGGCGGAAAGAAGGGAGCAGAGAGCACACGCTCGACAGATTTGCTCGGTGTGTTTCTCCTTAACAGTACACGTTACTGTACCGTGACCCCGTCGTTTTCCATCTGGCGTTACCCCGCGGTAGACTGCACGCATTTGCGATTTCTTACGCCGTGAAACGGTCACACTTTTTCCTAGGCGAGTGCAACGATATCGCGTGAAAAACGAAGAAACGGAGGGAAAAGTTCACCTCTTTAGGATGGGATTTGTTACGAAGGAGATCACCTTTTGTTCTTTGACTCGTTAACCGATCTGTGAAGCGATATGTTTCAACTCGTCCTCCTCGATTGAGGTACAGAGAAGATATTAAGATTGTAGAGAGTTTTTCGATTGAAAGATGGTGCAAGTAATATAATCAAACTGATACGTTACACATGACGATACATTTTCAACATTTAAAAAGAAAAATGAATACGGCACTTCATCTTCCGTTAAAGAATATGACAAATACAGACACGTTCAAATATAATTCTAAAATTTTCTGCAGGCTAAATCACGAAATTGCCAGTTGCACTTGAGTTTCAAATTAAAAACCGTAACACAAGCAAACGAGGCGGAACAATTGAGGATACAATGAACGGAAAGAGGACAATTCTACTTAACAGCTAGAGTGCATACTGTACGGATTCTAAGCAGCTCCTCGTTTACAACTTTCTAACTATCTCTGCCATTGTAACGTAACACGATTCACACGAGACAGAGGAGACCGGTGAATCAGTATCGAAGGCGGTAACGCGAACTTGCTCATAGGAGAGACAGAAAAAAGAATGACGTGACCCAGAAAAATGTTTGTCGCGCTAAAGTTCGAAGATCGATCAAGGTGGCCATGCTCGAGGAGAAAGGAAACGGGATAAAAGTCCAAAGGAGAGCTTACACGAGATTATTAGGAAAGGAACTTACTCCTCTAACTCTTCTTCTCGAGTTTTTGATGTCTTAATCTCGCTTTAGTTTCAACCAAGAAGAAAGAGATTAAGAAAATGTTGTAGATAAGAATGCTTCTTCATATTTTTCTAAAGTATAAGAAAGCTGTAGAGAAGTCAATGATGTTCTTAAATAAAGAAAATTGAGAAATCAACAATTCTAGCAACGTGTTTTGTTATCAAAGCCACATTGAAAATGCTTCTAAATGGTTCTAAATTCAATCAATCATGAAATATGACAACTATGAAAAATTTTATTTCTATTTGGTTTCCTGCAATATGGAATTTAAAGAATACATTCATGAAGTATTGTGGAGAGAGTGCGCAGGCAGAGTGAGAGGGAGTGTCTTAAAATACTACAAATACAGAAATTCAAATTCTCCAATCTTCATGTCAAGTGATAATTCCAAACTTTTGTAATTTCTTGTGACAAGATACAAAAGATATCTCTACTCAGTTCTAATCAGTTCAATATACCTTCAACAATTTCTTTTCTCATAAAACACTTTGAATATTTGTCTAGTTCGCATCTTTGACAACAACAACGTTATACTGTGTGTTAATTTCTTTTCTCATAAAACACTTTGAATATTTGTCTAGTTCACATCTTTGACAACAACAACGTTATACTGTGTGCTGAGTATTCAAAGACCAAAAAAGAAAAAAAAAAATGGAAGATTAACAGCTTCAGCAAGGCACGCGATATCAGGAGATTGGAAACGCGACTTTGCATACTTTATAAAAGCGCTTCTTGTTCTACAGAGTAATTTTATTTTAAGAGAACAACTTCTGGAAACTCGTCGACAAGCTACCCGCAGGAAGTCGTTAATATTGGGAAGTATTTCTTAACGATTTCGCAGTATGTTTCTTAATGACCGTGGAGATCGGGCAATATCGCAGTCAAACGCGGGATTAAACTTGCATAATTTAACGACGGACAATAATTCATTCCGGTGAACTCTCCGTTCGCGCTGAAAATTGAATTAAGAATTCTTGACGCGTTTTCATAGCTATCCGCTCGATCGAGAGGATAAATATATGTGTGAAATAAAAATCTTCCCCTCGTTTCATTCTTCATTTATACTCGATTTACAAAATCAATATGAAAATTATTTGAAAAAAAAAGAATGTCTCCTTAAGAGATGGAACAAACTTAAATAAAAGTGTCTCTTTGATACAATATCGAGAACTCCTATTTAATTCTGCTGTGATTCTCTTATTGTGCCTCGAGCTTAGTTTAGTTTGGACCGAGAAAAGGTAATGTTTTAAAAATGACTTTTAAAACAGAGAAATACGACTGGATCTAAAGAGCTTAGCACAGTTAAATGAAAGAATTATTGTTTACAAACCTATCATTTGATATCAATAAAATTATCCGCAGTACTGAGAAGCGATTTACATAAACGTGATAAAACGTTAAGGAGAATCGCGAAATTTCATCGAAATCATACATCAAAATGATATGATGATAGTACAATAATTTGTTGTAAGAGTTATCTAACCATTTTTTGCAGAGAGATTTCTAGGATTTCTCTAATCTGTATCATAAACAATATGTGCAACCAGCTACAGTTTTATCGACACGCGGCAATCAAAAGTCAGTTGAGCAAACAACGAACACCGCCTGATAAAAATTTCAAAACCCAAGTGCTAAGAGAGCTGTCTGTGAGTTATTTGTCTTCCCGCATGTCTTTATTAAGCGATAATGTGTAAAATGGGCAAAATAAATAAGAAGAAGCTCGTTACACAAATCAGAGATTTCCATGACTTAAAAAGACACGTGTCGTATCGTACTGTTTCCGAAAAACATTTCAGAACTTGAGTGGAAGAAGAAATAGCGAGATAAATTTCCTATCGCAACCACAATTAATCTTCGAACTTTTACGCTTCAGTTTCAATCTTACTCCAATACTCGACTATACATGTACATTAACTGGTAAATTGAGATTTACGAAACTCTAAAAATTTTTATCCAAAATGATAAAAAAAAAAGAAATTGAAAATAACAAGTATATCGCGTCTACGCAACGCTTGACTCTCAACGTGGCTAATGGGAATGCAAATACAAACGGACGTCTCGAAAAGCAGATCCACGCAACATGGATTTTCTACGTCTCAATCCGAACGTACGCAAGATCGAGCATGAACGTAGGAATCTGGAAAAGCAATTCTGTCCTTCGCGAAGTGCCAGATACGTGTATCCGCGAACGCGCTTTAAATCGCATTTGGGTCATGTTAGATATCACCTTCGGTTTCGCACTTCAGCTCCATTCGTGGCAACTCGCTCGAATTTAACCGCGCGTCTACATTTTCCTGAAACTCGTCGTTAAAACGCAACACGTTTTCCATAAACGCTTTTTCGCCGCATTTAGCGAGTAATATGAGCTGTAAGTTAAAAGAAAAATCCTAGTTCAATGCGAAACGTTCGAAGCGTTCTTCATGTGGAAGAACGATCTGATAATTGCGACGGGTTAACAAATATGATTATAACAGTGAATTAAACTTGTTCCAACTTGGAAAATTTGGAAATAAACAAATCTTATGTTTTTATGCTTCATTTTTGTTCCACGACTAATATAGGATAAAAAAAGTCCGGATTGAACGTAGAATGAAATCTGAGAAAGTAACTTCAAGCATAAGTTCAAGCACAGGAATAACTCTAAACGAGATGCTATTCTGGCTGCAAGATATTTCGCTGTTTGTAAGATCTTTTACTTCGGTGTAACGAAGCATCGTTATCAAATTCCACGACGTTGTTAGAACTAGAGTTCAGTCTCGCTGCAACGAGAATGTTCCCTTCCTTCTGTAAAAGAACGTTGAGCCACGAGAAACTGCGAAGAATGTATCGCTACTGTGAGATTTTTCTCCACAAGAATGAGACCTGATAAGATGACTCACGCTACAATTGCGAGCAACACCCTTGGAAATCTTACTAACGAGGCTCGATATTAAAATATTCAAAGGATCTCCGACGTAACGAGACCCTTGATTTCACGTGTAATAAAATATCGCACTGTATGAGGAATTTTAATTTCAAGGCGTAAAATAATATTACAAATTTCGCTTCGTACACTCAAGCGAGGTTATTATTTTAAAAAGAATTTTTAACATAATTAAAATTCCGCGCGAATTAAAACTGAATTAAAGATGAATGCGAATTCTTACGTTATATTTTCTGAATCTTCTGTAGACTCTGCAGAATACTTCTAGAATAGATCCTTTTAAATAACTTTGCTGACTCGAAATTCTTAAATCAAATCACGCGAGATCTTCGCTAGCATTTTGAAAACGATATCGTGCTTCAATGCGAATAATTTGCAGTGTCTTCGAAATAAAAGGGGGAAGGATGTCTACGTTGAATGTGCGATCTTCGATATCAACACTGATATCTACGATAAATGAGTGTTTACGTAAGTATTGTCGAGTTTAGTTTATTCAGTTAACGTTTCTTGTTCAAGAATAAACTCAATCGAAAAATAATCTTTACAAGACTAGTGAAAATTATTCAAACTGTACCTATCATACTTCGGATTGATTCTCCATCCTCCGGATATGATCCCCTCTGAAACAATAATGAAAAAACAAATTTCTCATCTAGTTCCAATAATCAAGTAACAAATTAACTTTCAAAGAAAACGGAAGAATCTGGAGAATTTCAAGCGAATTCTGTTGTTCCCCGTAAAAGAAATTATACTCTCGTTACTCGAATCGCTCGGCGAATCCCTTGGCCGTAATTTCGCTTGAACTAAAATCAGCGAAATTCCTCGTTAGAAATGTGTAAAAAAAAAAAAAGAAGAAGAAGAAGAAGGAAACGATCGAGCTGGATAACACGTTTTTAAATAGCAAGGAAGAGTTGGAAACAACTGTGTCGTAACAAATTTAATGAATCTAACTATAGCCGAGACCCTGCGTTTCACCGAGACGCTCAATTGCTAATTAAAATACCGAACAAAGCGAAAATAACTGCGACCACCTGAGTAAGTAACAAACAAAAGTCTTCTTCTCGAAACTGTGCGAATTAAAAGATGCGATACTCGAGCATTTAAAGCACGATGGTAAGTCCATCGTTAATTAAACAGATACGATGTAAAACTAAAGTTGTGCTTCGCGAATTACTTTATGGGAAATAATAGAAAATTCTCATGTAATTTACTTGGAACTGGTGAGCACATTTTCCATTCGTTGAAAAAAAAATTGAATCGCACGTAAAGCAATTAACAATACAATTTATTGAACGACGAAATAACACTTTTGCTGGATTTCATTATGCAGTCAGTTTCATTACTGAATCGAGTTCCTATTTATTTTCAATAACACATTCGTTGCAACCGCGATATGATCGAAATGCACAATCTCAAAATAAAGGCAAGCAGTGAATAACGTTTGCATGATATAAAGTTATGATTACTCTACGTACCAACCGATGAACAAATCAAATACGTGCGTAATTAGTATTTATATTCCATATTCAAAAGTAAGAAAGTTTGTTAGTTTTATAGCAAGTTTAACAAAAAGTCTAATTTACTATATAATGCGCCGAAAATAATTCCTCTTTTATCGATAAAATCTCGCGTATATTTTGCCAGCATTTCTCATTTGATCAGTCGGCGCAAGCATCTCGTAACATTTGGCGCAAGGTTGCGATCGCTTCCTCTCGCTCCGCTTCGGAAGCCGCTGTTTAAGGCTGAATTAATTAGGTAAGAAACACGCATGAGAGAATCGCTGATGTTTCGGCGGCGGAAAGTCGCAGGCGCGTCTTTCCTCGCCGGCGTTCAAAAACGCACGTGGAAAAATGTAACGTAATAACCCGAGGAGGAAGAGCGGCCCATTTACGGCGCACAATTAAGCATTGTGACTGAATTATTCGACAAGAATACCGTGTACCGTTCGTTAACTGTGTAATTAGCCAATTGCTAATTGTCCGGGTTCGCATGAGCTAGTTCACTCGCCTAACCTAAACCTAACCTAAACCTAACCTAAACCTAACCTCTTTTGCACTCCGATTTTGTCCCGCCCAACTTCCGACGACTCGAACAATTTTTGGCGTGCACAATGAAATTTCAGTTTCAACCGATACATTTTGTTCCCTGTTAATTGAATGAGTTACGAAACTAAATGTTAGAAACGTAGAAGAGTTTTAAATAAAAAAAAATAATTACATTCAAGAAATCAACAGTTCTTCTAGTTGTGTGTTTTTTGATTCGGTGCTCCTATTTGATCACACACAATGTAACGATTAAATTATAATTAACTGGAAAAATTGCTTTCTTATATCTCTTATCATAGATGTAAATAATAGAATATTAATGGTATAATAAATCATAGTTTAGAGTAAAATATAATACATATACAGACTCTCAAAGAGTTAAAGGAAAAATATCCTCCCTTGAAGGATATTTTCATGATAGTTAATCATAATAATGACTATCATAACAATGATTGCTCGATTCATATTTTGCTCAAAATTAATACACTAAAGTATAATAATTATCGTGTATGTTTGGTTAAAGTATTTCGTGTACAAATGTGGTCAATACAACACTATGATTTACTAACCTCCACTCTTCGTGTTTTTATTCTATAAAAGGAAACGTATAACATTAAAACATTGCAAAAAAGAGGCAGCCAAGGACTAAAAAATCATGGCGGGAAAATTGGAATGCAAAGGACACGTGTGCATCTGGACGCGCCACGATTATCACTGACCAACCAGTTGACAGAACCGTGCCGATCTCTTTAGAGTGGTTTGGACGATTCGAGGATTCGCTTGACAAGATAAAAACCATCCTTTTCGACGTTTGACCATGGTGCAACAATTTTTGCAGTCTTTACACGCATCTCGCGATCAACTCGTTTCTATTTCGTCGAAAAGTATGCGCTGCGCTACATTCGTTTACTTGTACGGTTTCTGACGTGGCATCGCTTCGATGATAACATAAAAATTTCAACTTGGACCTTACGTTTAATTATCAATTTCTTTAACTACATTCGCTAAATATAATATAACAATAACGATATATATTGTCATTCATGTTTAACTTGACGCATGCTGCGCCGTAGATATCAAATTTTTTTCAAGTAATTTTTAAAATGATAATTAATGATAAGTGTGCACGTTAAATAATACATTATCAGAGAAAGATAATTCAAACAGCAATTCGAGTGTAAGTAAAATAGAAAAAGAAAAAAGAAACTACGAGACGAATCTTTTTATTTTTGGAACCGTAATTAGCTAGAATTTCGAAAACTGGTGTTAAGAGACACCTCATGGACATCGCGTAACCTCGACAAAAGGATATGTTCCGTGCACGCATGTGGTATTTTTCGTGGAGACGAATGCGCCGAAAAGTGAGAGGCAATATTGTCACCGAATCGATACGGAACGTTGGGAATTACATCGGAACGTGTTGTTTCTCTCATTCGGTACATTTAGAATGCAAGAGCGTATGTCATTTAAATAACGCCCACTTTTAACTTAAGAAGGAGAGAGTAACAATTCGAAATACGATTTTCGACCGACGTCGATCACTCGTGCAATCAGAAACATTATCGTCCGTACGTGTGACAGAACGATCGAACAGCTGTCGTTTCATCAAGCACGCCTGTCAGAAAAACGTTGTAAACCGTGAAACCGATGAAATTTTAACGTGCAACAGCATCGCAAGAATTTCGTCCTGCGCGCGAATAAATATAAATTGTGCTTACCTATGTTGTCGAATAATCGGATTTTCTTAACAGACCTGCGGATAAGCACAGGAAGCACAATAACACTACGTCACATGAACGAATATTCGTAGAAACCACTGAAAACGATGCAATCACCTCGCGAAACATCACACTCACTTCAGTCAGGCGGCCATTTTGCTACACACAGCCCAAATGAAGAACATTTTGATCTACGAAAGATAGGAGCTTGAAGTTACACTACCACAGGCCGCTAGTAACTTTCGAGTTACCAACATTGTCCAATGGACTTTTCAATTTAGTACAACAGATCTGACATGTTCGAAAATTGACTGGTTTAACAACGTCATTCTACTTTCCGAATGTTGTACGCGAATCACCATTTCTAATCATCGTTTTTTTGAATATTGCCAAGCGCAATTATTCTGCTATCTGTATGTGACTACACATGACAGTTGTATTAACGCGTATATATGGTTGATAGGTGATATATGTGTCTCGTATAATTTTGATTGGATGATTGTACTTATTTTAACGTGCTTTTTGAATCAAACCTTGCCATATGGCGATGGCACACACTTAATGCGGGATTAATTTATATGAAAGAAACTAGTTTATAATTAGATCGTTGAAATGGCGCCTCAATTGCGAATTTTATCTAATGTCATAGAGGTAATTTTTTATATATTTTCTATTTTTTTTCATTGCCATATGAATTAACTGTACAAGTGATGCAAATTTGCAGCGTTTAAAAAATATAAAGGACGATGTAACAGGTCATTTATACGGTGTTATGTACAATAACACATTAACAGTGCTGACATTTAGTATAAATGTAACAGACAATGTTGAAGCTAATATAAATCATACAATGTTACAATTACACATGTCAGCAGAAGTATACCTTTGTGGTATTTTGCATGTAGGTCAGTGTGAAGAAAAACTTCCTGAAATGTTTCAGGTAAATATATATTAAATCTATTTCTGTATTTAGTAATGGGAAAATGTATTCATTTTAATTTATCCTTTTAACAACATAGGACATTGATATCACGGATAATCCATTATTTTTGAAATATACACATGATAATTTAAAGACGCAAGCATATTTTTATATCCATTTAAAACTTGAACCTGTTAATGATATAAAAATCATTAATGAGAATGATATTCGTCGAGAATTTATTTATATTAGGTTAAGAGGAAGCCTGCCGTTAATTGCACAAAATGATAATATAATAGAAGTATTAGAAGAATCAAAAAAAAGTGTAAGTTATCTATATCTCATTAAAACTTGTATTTTAGAGTAATCATTCTATTACAGATTGTATCAGGGAAAGTAGGAATTCATTTTCCATCAAAAAATGCTTTTATCTTTAACAGTGAAAATATTGAAAAAGATATATCTTTAAGAGAAATTTTAAACATATTTGACTCTGAAGGAAATAAAAATGTGAAGAAAGATGTGAAACCTACAGGAATAGAGGTATATATTTTAGTGTCTTTCATAGTTGTTGTTCTTTTGATTTGTTCTTAAAAAGAATTATATTAATTTTATTAAATTAACAGGATGCTGTGAATGCTTATATACTTTTAAAAATATCTGGAGACAGACTTCCTGAAGAAAATGTTAGATATGCTCCAGTACTTCAGTATATAAAACGTAAGGATTTTGATTCATGTCTTTCAATATACAATAAATAAATTCAAACAAATATATTTGTAATATAGGACCATTTAACAGTTTGGAATGTAATTTATTTATTGATACACTGTCATTGGTCAACCTTAATGTAAGTTCAGCAGATCTATATGGCATATTAGTAGAATCCATGTGCCGAAATATTAAATTGATAGAAAAATGCTTTGAGAATCAACTACAAAAATCAGAAACATCTATAAAACTTCCACTACCCATACATTTCAAACCTCAAGGTTTTGGACATTTAATCACAGTAGTCTATCCAAGTGGTTATAGTGATAAAGAAACAAGTGAGACTTCCTATGTTATGTAAAATTTAAAATTCTTTATGTTATCAATGTCATAATATAATATCTGATTAAATTTCAGTGGAATATCGTGAAAATTTACATAAAATTTTGGGATTAAATATGACTAGGCCGTATTTTCGTTATGGAAATGCTGTTAAATTTTATGATTCACAAACAGAGAGTATACTTATAAATCCTCATGAAGCAATTTCAACAAATGATGGTATGTTGAATGATCACATTACATTATATTACGTTACTATTTTTTAATGTTATCGTAAATTTTTAATTAGATATAATCAACGGTAATCGAAGAGTACAAATTGTACAAGGTTTATATATGTATCGTCATTATATGCAAGATAATTTTGATGATAATGGTTGGGGATGTGCATATAGGTCTCTACAAACTATTATTTCATGGTTTAGGTAATTTTAATGATAAAATAAAGCTAAATTTGGTTTAGTTTTATTTAATTGTAACTTAATCATTACAGGTTACAAGGTTACACTGAAATACCAATACCCTCTCATCGTCTAATACAAAAATGTTTAGTTGATATAGGAGATAAACCTTCAAACTTTGTTAATAGTAAACAATGGATTGGTTCTACGGAAGTAGGTTTTGTACTAGAGAGTCTTTTGGATATTACTGTTAAAGTATTATGTGCATCTACAGGTGAAGAAGTGTCATCATTAGCTCCAAATTTACTGCATCATTTTCAGACGCAGGGCACACCAGTAATGATTGGTAATTAACTCTTTTGTTTTTATAAATAAAAATAATCATTTATTTTTTTTAATTTTATACATAAATAAATTATAGGTGGAGGAGTGTTAGCACATACAATTTTAGGAATCAGCTATGATCAAATTACTGGGGATGTTAAATTTTTAATTTTGGATCCTCATTACACAGGTTCTGAACATTTGCCAACTATAATAAACAAAGGTTGGTGTGGATGGAAATCAAAAGATTTTTGGAAAAAAGATGCATTTTACAACATGTGTCTTCCCCAGAGGCCAGTATGCATCTAATCGTGTTAAATTAAAAATTTGAAACAAATTATGCATAATAATATACTGATAATGCCCAAAAATATTTATTATTAATTAGTAAATTGAATAAATGTAACGTTTGAATGCTATAGATAGTATATATTATATATAATATGTATTAGATTATATATAATATATACGTACATATATATCACGTTAAAATGGACATACAAGTTATATAAAATGTATATGCAAATTATATTTTATTATACAAGTATTTCCATATAAATGTTGATGTCCAAAATTGTTGAGCTGAGAAATATTGTTACTTGTATTTATTTTCACTTTATAACAGCCAATATTAATTGCGTACTGAATGCATTTTGAATATAATGCTAAAACAAGACATTGAGAAACATAACATTTAATCTTAAGATGCAAATAACCATTCCGATTTCCTATATTGATATTCTGAGTTCAACTATCTCTATAGAATTGATATTTGTTTGATACCTTTATTCAAACATTTTTATTCTTTTATTCAATTAGTTTTTACTTTTCGAATTGTTTTTCTTTATTAGCAACAAATAAAATATATTTTAATTTTTCAAGAAAATGTCAAACACTAATATTATAAATCAACATTTAAAATATATAAAATATAAAATAGATATCTTTAGTTCTGGAAATTCACATATAAAAATATTTTTTAACATTTTGTAAATTTCAATCATATGTCACTTGAAAGAAAACATATGATGTTTGTTATAATACTTGTTATAATATTATAGTTGTTATGTACTATATATTCCTTTAAGGGATAAAAAATTTTGCAGCTATTTGTAAGTTAAAATGTACATTTTTTGTATAAATATATTTTAAAAAATGACTGTTGAAAAAATTTATATAATTTTCTTTGTTATTTAATCAACATTAAATAATTTTTTTATTTTCCACATGTATAAACACTTCCGTCATAAATGAGATAGAAAATAATTCTATTTCCTATATTTAATAATAACAATACAACTATCATATACACAATTTATTTAATATTACATGTTTCCCACAGATTTTTGCAAAATTTGTGCAAAACGATTTGTAATTAAAAGTGAAACGTCTATAAATCTATCAACGCAATTAGTTAGGCATGTTTCCGTTCGACTGTCCAATTTGACTCCTGGTTTATCAATACATTTTTCCCAACAAATATCGTTGAATTCGTGAATCTAAAATTGTATTAATACTATCAAAAAGTTTTCAGTTACAAGACAATATTATTGATGTGTTCAATATATGTATATGTACTGAGCAAGTTAACCTCTCAAACGTGTTACAATAAATTTTAAATTAGTTAAAAATAATTCGTAAATAACAAAAACAATACTTTCAACTTTAAATTATATTATTTTACCTGAGCTTGAATTTGTGCTTTCTGTTTCTCAGCCATAAAAAATTCTTGTAATTCTGTTTCTGCAATCTTACTGCCTTCCATTATATCCTCTGTAGACATTTCTTGAATATATTTTATTTTTTATAGTTTTACAAAATAATTTATTTAATATTTTATAAAATTAATAATATTTTAATCTTTTACGCATGCACGTGGTCTTAACAATTAGATAATCACCAAAATCGTTGTTTACCGGTAAGTATCTAGTATCTTATATGTCTCATAATCTAATTCTCACAAACTAGGGAGTTACTGTATAATTACTAGATTGTATAAAAAATATTTAATTATAATGGTATAATGGTTAAAGTGATATATTGAACACAAATAAACATATTTGAAGTATAGTAATATGTATTATTTACTTTCTTAATGTACAATATAATGTATAATATTTGAAATATAATAATATATAATATATGATTATACAATGGTATCAAATTCAAATTACCAATTTGTAATAACCAAAAAAGTATGAGAGACTTATTTAAATAGTTATATATAATTTTTTACTAAAATGTATGAAAATTCAATACATAAATTTATTTTCAAGGAAATTAATCGTAAATTATACATTTTCATTCAAAAAAAGAAAAAGATTGTAGGTCTTAAATTTTAATTTTTCGAGATAAAATTTTTTTGATGTTACTATGATCTTATATTGTAACTTAATTGATATCAAGTAAATAATTATAAAAATGAGTGTTAATTACTATATGTATATATATTTAATTCTTATTAATTTTATTTCTTTTCTATTATAGTTAATTTTTAATAATATTATACTTTATTTCTTTTTATCATTATAATGACACTTCGTTACGTTCATGACGCATATTTGATTTACTTATTCTTCCTCCCATCTAAGATACTTTTCCTGTGTTTATTACTTAAGTTTTATTCACGTTCTTCATAATTTAAAACATAATTAACTATAAATACGCTCACGATATAACTAATGTATATAATTAATTCGACATTGATCTATAGACAGCTTGATGGCAATAAAAATGCGGTTGCGTGTCGATAAATTTACTTCAATTTTAAGAAACTATCTGAAAAATATCATGGATCTCCAACCATTTACCATCGCGCATTGTATACGCGCAACATGTTGTTAAAACATCCACGGTACGAAAAGAAGGATTATGTAATTTCAATTCCGACACAATCGTTAATATTTAACTAATTGCCGAAATTCCAGATGTTACGAGCCTGTTCGTGTATGGCAACGTAAGTAGTTAACTAGTAAGTATACAAGTAAGTGCGTGTGCGACGATGTGTCGCGGAGATCAACAGTCCAGGATATCACGTGCAATTGATCATGCCACTTGTAGATACGGCCCTGAATGCCGGCTAGGCTGTTAGCCGGCGCGGAACGTAGCGGCGCTGCATTTCAGGAACCATCGTCGACGGCGTCATCACTATCGTAGTAGAATCGTTGCGTTCTAACGATCATATTCCGCTGAGGGAGAGGAACCGAACGGAGTGGAACCGTGTCCTCTGAAGGCACACGTTGGTGCCGTCCGAGGTACGTCAACGTGACGAGTGGTGTGTGCGCGCGTATTTATTTGATTCGTATATAATCGACACAATGACCACAACCGTGGAGGACTACTATGACGGTTTTCGGACTTTTTCCTGGCTCGCTGATTTCATCGACGTGCCGATCGACCAGGTGAGAAATGCAACCAAAACCTATGTCCTTTTTCTATTTCTCTCACGGGCATCCACCTTTCTTATTTACCTTTCTACCGTCCAAAAGGAGGGCGCATCGATCGAACTTCAGATTACCATGGATATATGTCGTTTTTATTAAATATCCTTGCAACTGAACTTGATGTACGAACTCTTGATGATGAGATTCCACAACATCAAGGTTAAGGTTTGTCACGCTTGGAGTTTCCGAGATAGCAACGAGCTAGTATTCTCCGACTATCTTCTCGCATAAAGAGCACGCTTGTTGAATAGTAAAAAGGGCAATATTGTGATCGTTGGTTCTATGATTCGAAGGATTAATCATTCGTTCACTAGTTCTCTAGGGCTGTAATTCACGCGGTGTGAATTGAATTTATTTTGGCAGGATCTTGTATATAAAATGTAGTTGCAGATTCTGTTACAGAGTCTGTTCACATACACGATTTGATTTCTTTCTTGTATACATATTGTTCTAACTGTATGTAACTTGTCAAATAATTTCAAGCGAAAGATGATTCGTTTTTAATGTTTTTAGGACACGTGATTTAGCGTTGAAGAATGAACGAGGTATATAAATATATGGTGTGACAAGAAAATTAAAAATAGCCTCTCTCGAATATATTGCATATATTGTATGTTGTGTAGGAATGTTTCGACATTTAATCCAACTAGCGAGCATGCGATTTCTATGTGTTTTGTTTCCTCGATAAGATCAAGTTCGTGCATGGTCTGGAGTTGTTTCATTGTTGCGAATAATGTTAAAAGTCTCGTGCTGCGATAAGATTATCAGTAAAAGATACGTAAAAAGTCACGCATATATACTTGGAAGAAATTTCGTGAAAGTAATAGGCGCCATCGCACTATGAAATATGTATGTACACTCTGTAAATAGAATGACCGGTGAATGTATTCGGGGAGAATCTATGTAGTACGAGTTTTGTATCAGATGCAACAGTTGGGAAAAACTGAGAGTGCAACGTGGACCGATTTTACATAAGTAACGAACATTCACCGTTTACTGGTTATTTAGAAAGTAAATATTTTTGTTCCGACGATTAGCAGCAAAATTTGCGGAACATCTGTAAATGAAATTTGTATAATACGGTGATTATTTACATACTCAATACTCTACAACAATACTCTTATAGTAAAGTGAATAGAATTAGCAATAAGTGCTAAATTATTATTAGTAAATAATTACTAAATTTATAAAATTGCCAAGAGCGGTTGATTTATAAATCAAAATTGGGGTAAATCAAACTAATTGATACTAATAACTTCCAAGATTTTGTTAATAAAGATAGTACACATTTAAATACTATTTTAAATATATAATCATTCATGTGACAATCAGATTAAATTATATTCATTTGTAGGCACCTCGCGAGATTGACGAGCATAAATAAATCGGAGACGTGTATTCTAAAGGTGTCAGTCAGGCTATCCCTTTTTGCTGGTTGAACGGTAGTAATTGTATCCTGAAAATTGCCGTGCAGTAACGAGGAGCGTGTGCAATTTCGTAGTTGTTGAATAGTTCGAAAGGAGCCGTTTCAAACGGCGTTTCTCGGCGTTATTTTTAGAGTGTCTTTCTTTTTCCCATTATATTCATTCATAGCGCGTTAGAGTACAAAGTATAGCAAATGAATTTCGAACGATTAGCTGTAATATTACGACCACGATAATCGGAATAATCTTATCTACAATTGTTATACAAATGTTACAAAGTTAATGGTAGCTTAGCTTTACCATTTAACTAACTAAATTAACACCGTATCTCCAGCAGCGATCATTTTCCATTTCAATAATTTTTAAATGTTCGAAATTATTGGGCCACGTGAACTTTGATAGCTGTTTGTATCTATGTTCGCTTGCTCGCATTTTCCATTCGTGAGTCGAGTTTATACAAATTATGTTTTGTATTGACCGAAATATTTTATCGATACGGTCACGCAGATATAAGTAATTTCGGTAGTGAAAAGGAAAAGATGAAACGCACTATGTATCGGTATGTATTTGTAACTATATAACACGTCGTGATCTGTTGTCAATGCTTAATTTTAGAGCTACGTGACACTCTTGAACGTCATCGATTTGAAGCAATGCAATTCGATGCAAGGAACGTACAAAAGAAAGGGGTTCATTATCTGTCGAGTTCACAGTTCAATCGCTTTATTTTCCCAATTGAATTTGCAATTAATTCAATGATTAAACGGTATGACAAGCAATAAGTACAATTCGTAATATTGATAATTCTAATTCATGTAAGGAGAACAGTACAAATTAGTAAAAACAAAAGTAGTACAAACTGGTATAAAACTAGTACAAAAAAAAAAAAAACAAACGGAGAAAAAAGAAGAATAAATAACGCAAATGTGACAACAATTGCGCGTGATTCATTCAGAATCGCTTGAGCATAACGGCAACTCTGTTTCATAGTTGCTAATTTCACTGATCCGTTTACAATGTAGCGAGGAACAGGATTTAACTCCGACGCGACATCTGTGTCGAGCTGTGATCGAGAAACGGTTACACTATATGTAAATGCAGTTTTACGATTGGTTCTTGCTAAAGAAATCTATTGCAAACCAAGATTACAACGCGTCTCGAAGAATACGTAACAATGCACTCTATTTTTGAAAAACTAAATAGTTGGTTTCTATTTCGTTTCGATGGATTTTTAACTACTCACATAAGATCACATGTCTTACATGTAATACGTAGATTTACAAATTGATGAAAAACAGTTTGGTTTATAGTCTTGATCTTCGTACAGGAAAAAATATTTGAATATATATATATAGAGCGAAGTTTTATATATATACATATTATATGCGTTATATAATGCTTTTTGTTATTTTATCATCTTTATGATAAGATACGAGTTTCACGATTATATATATTTAGATTGATTTTGAAATTTAACTTTTCCAGAACCAAATTTTTTTGCGTTCTGCGAGAATTGTTTCTTTTTATTAAGATTATTTTTTCGAGTGATTTTGTGAAGAACGTACAATGCACAAAAGAAAAATTTTAGTTATCATCTATATGTAATAATTGCGAAACAACTGGCTCTAAGTTGATAAATGACAAACCAACAGTAGATAGACTCATGATTCGAATCTATGTGTTAGATATTCAGACTGACTAATATCTCTTATTTTTTTCTATGATCTTGTTTTTGTCCACGTAATTCTTACAACGAATAATATCACGCCATTCTAATGCTTTACTCAGATGTATTTATCCTCGTTTTCATTCCATATAACACGTGATATAATTTAAAATTGCAAAAATATGCTATGCTTATTTCTTTCAATGTCAAAATTTGAATAAATTGCTTTATTTACATAATAAATGAATGGTCATCTTACTACGCAAAACATTGAACATTGAACGATCATTAAGTAAGGGTCATTAAGTAAGATCTGTATTATGTAATATGGTTGTCATTTCATACTAATATTAGCGATTATTATCCTAATAACAACAAAGATAATAAGTTCATTTATTAAGATACTATTATATCTTGATAGTAAATGTCTAATTGACGTAGCAAACTATTAATGAATGACGAATCGAAAGTCTTGTTGCGTATACGTGCACATTCCAACAATAATAGATCGTCACGTATACTTACATTGACTATGATAAATTAAACATGATTCTTTTTAATTTTTCTCGATGTCATTGGAGCAGAAATGAATGTCAATGTAGTTTCGTAATAATTTCTAGCTTTGAGCGTTGCAAAGTATATTTACGTAATATGTGCCTTTATTGTTTTTAGCTAATCAAAAAATTTGATTTTCTAATTTTAGTTCAATTATCGCGGTATTTAAATATTTATCGTGTCATTATTTTTATCGAGTAGAACGTAGATTATTCCAGTCGTATCTAAATATTCCAAAGTACTCCGAATCGTGAAGATATTTAAGTTGAATCCTTAGTTTTGAACAATAAGTTTCAATTTGCCTCCTGAGCCACAGAATTTCCCTGATTTCGCTCGTATCACGAATTCATTGATCAAAACTAAACAAGTAATTAACGAAATCGGCGAAAGATAAAACTGCACGCAGCTAGTCACGCATTTGCAATAAAACACTAAGCTCGCAACAAGGTGTACGCGAGGTGTATAGTTTGCATAGTGTAGCTACGAATAAACGAGCAGAGATCATTGGCCTCTGACGAACCAAGAGTACCGTGTCCAGCGTGATCCGTTCATCTTGGACCCTCGTATCTCCGTGGGTCAGTCGTCATTGATATGAAATAAATTAATTTGAGAGTCGCCTGCAAAGTGCACGGATATTGTTTATCTACATAATGCATACATTTTTGAATGTGTGAATGTATGTGTATGCGTTTGCGTCTGTTTATCTAGATACAGCATTCTTAAGCATTTAATTCTTATGTAAGTTTGATCAATTCTGATAAGAATAATTTTTTTTATCGCAATAACATATGTGTGCCAATTGCTAATTAAGCTTTATATCTTTCACCAGGGAAGTGTGCGTTAATGATTGAAAACTTTAAAACCCAACAATTATTTTTGACACTGTTGGTGAAATTTTGAGAATGACGATGCTGTCTGGATAATTGCTTTAAAAGTTTGAAGTTGAGAAAAAGGTTTGATCGTATAACGTTTAGACACATTTAAGACAACACGTAAGATCTCTCGGTAAACTTTCATTTCAACTCGCAATTTCATACTTTCATTTCTCTCCGCTGCGAGTTAATGACTTGGCAATTTCATGTATTTTTAGCCTCTCTACTTCTTCTTATTTCACTTTTACCTGCGGTGATATTCATTGTCGATCGATTTCTAATTTTGCCAACGTTTTGTAACTCGAACGAATCATCTTAATAAACTGTTTTTCAACAGATTTGAGATAACAGACACTAACGCAGTATAATAAATTAGAATAACAAATTAACATCTTTATACCTAGATCCATGTGAAATGAAATCATGCTCTAACAATGTTCTCTGAGAATGCAGTTTGTATGTTTGCCTTGAGAAAATGAAAAGTTATTTATGCAAAAGAGATTCCACTTCCCTAAACCTATTCAACGTATGAATAATCAACGCTCACTTTTGCATCCTTTTTTTATTGCGAGAAAGTCGTCCTTAGAACTAAAATTCAAGGTATGATTTTTTTTCACCATTTGAAAAAATACAAAAATTCCTAATCGTGTTAAGAACAAATTAACTATTTTTAAAGCGTTGTATGTCAACGCTCATTTCGTGACATCAGCTTGCTTGCAAATCGATAAATTGCTTTGTATTTAACATTTCTACCATGGGCAATCAAGATGACTTTCTCGTGTCTTCCGCTCGAGTTTGTCGTCGCTAACTGTGTGAGATTTCCCCAGTTGTTCGACGTTTCCTCCTCGACGAACCTCTAATTGGGTTCGCTTGGAAATCCTGATATCGTATTTTGTTAGTTAGAGGCACAAGAAAGTACTAACTGTTCGTCTTTGCAGAGGAACATCAGAAACTGTTGCAACATTCGAGTGACTGTTCCAGCGAACGTGATCCGCGATGCAACTGTTCAAGTTTACGTACCGTTACTTTAATTGCTCTCTCGTATCGTTGCTGTAACCTTGCTACTCTGATTTCTGTGAAAAAAAAGCGAAAACAAAAAGAAGGCAGAGAAAAAGAAAGTGGGCTCTTCGCGCGTACAAGAGAAAAAAAAGTAGGTTTATTGTATCAGTTGGTGTTTCATTGTTTTTTCAAGATGCGACGTGAACTAGATTACAGGCGGGTCCTTAATTATTTCTGAGACGTTGGATTTCGCGTGCTCGTTTCTTCTAGAACGCTTCAATTTAGTCATTTGTGAACAGGACACTCTAAACTCCAATTAGGGCTTGGAGGACCAATTAAGCCATTCAGGAAGTTGACGAACTGTTTCCCCGCGAGTCTTCAAGCTGATACTCTCTGACGTGATACTATTGATTTAAAAAAAAAAAAAAAAAAAAAGAAAAAAAAAGAATAATTACTATCGTACAAATAGGATATTTTGTACTAATGAAATAGAAAAAGGTAATTTTGAAGAAAGTGAAAATACTTTCACGTGACAGTTTAAATTCCCAGTATCTGTTAAAATTTCCTATGACTTTTTATTCCCTATAAAAATCTTTCTGTGCATTTTATATTTTATTAATATGTCGAGTATCGTGTGAACCACTGGTATTAAAATACGTATAATATCGTGACGTTGGCGCCCATAAGGTATTAAGAATGACCAGCGATATTAAAATTAATCACGAGTGCTTCGCTTTATTAAGATATCCTATATCGGACAAGTTATTTGTGTAATTCCCTTCTCATAACTCACTCTAAATTATTCTACACGTATCGCTCAATTTTAAACCGTATCGTGTGAAGATATTTCTTGAAAATAGATTTTTGCTGTACAAAAGGCACGAAAATTCCATTCAACAGTCAGTTTTCACAATTTGATCATGTTTTGATTTTGAGCAAAAAAAAAAAAAAAAAGCAGAACTTGTCGTCTAATTTAAAAATATTTTCTCCTCTCAGAGAGTTCTACGCACTGTACGAACTGTAATTTTATTTTCGAAAGCCTCGCAAAGACGAAAAAATCGATGGGCAACCGATTGATAGAGCAGACTTCATCCGAACACCATGCTCCTTAAATAGATGACATAAATAATTTCACTATTTTTAACGGAGCGTGTAAACGAATGAGAGACCGTCGACGCGCTATGATATGGCTCCAATGGAAACGTTTCAATGATCGTATAAATATGTATTGTCACGACATTCGACGATAAATATGCGTGTGCAGAATTCGCTCTCTATAATCGGTTAATCACGGAAAGCTGTTCTAACGAGGTTGAAAGAAACTCTGCACGCTATCCAAGAATCAATCACGTAAGTGATCTCTAAGTAAGTTGGTTGTGTTATCGCGGCTACGGACGAACCGTTGTTGGTCGTTGTTCTTGGTGGTCTGTATACCGCAGGAATGTAACGACGAACGAAATGGGGAAGGTATTTTCTGATCTCGATTGAGAAATGGTCAAGAATCACGAAGAGAATCCAAAAGAAGGGTAATGAATGTTAGTATGATTTGAAAGGATAGCTGAAGGATTCGTTGCGGCGATTTAGGGTAGTTACAGCCATTTTTTTTAAGGACTTTATGTAAAATATATGCTTCTTATCGTGGAAGTTCTTTACAAAGAAAATATTTGATTTATTCAAGATTATTACTGCTTCTGTTGGTATAATTAATTTTGTAGATTTCGTTAGATAGTTATTAAATAGATGAATACTAGATAGTTAATAAATGACGAATACTACATACAACTGATATAAACTGTATATCCTTCTGATTGGAGTTAGAAAAAAATTCTTCGAGGAAGAATACGAATGTCAGGGCTTGTTCTTCTGTAGATGGTAGTTATTTTTATTCCATGCATCGATTATTAAAAGTATCGTACCAGTAGTTGATGAACAATAAGAATATTTCACGCAAAATTCTCAAAAACTCGAAAGAATATAATATAAACCACGTTGGCCGGTGTCTAAAAGATTTTATGCTGCCGTTATTTGCGCACGGCATTAATTAATTAATTAATATCAACGAATGGTATCACCATACAATCGTCATTATTACAAAATACGAGAAAAGTGATATTTTCAGTAAACAGGAAGAGAGAAACAACGATATCGAACAAACAACGATAAAACGCGAATCGAAATACTGACGAATCGTTTTTTGAGCGACGGTATTATTGTGTTCGATAGTTTATCTTCATCAGGTGATCGGTCGAAGGGCGAGATAAAATTGCGACGATAACCGAGAAAACAACGTTTCTAGGCGCGACTATTAATTTTCCGCATTTTTCATATTGTCAGTGTTGTTTTGCCAAGAAATTCTAACTTGAACTTATTGAACTGAATTTTTATGAAACGAATAATTAAATATTTTATTGCACACGCTACATGTGTGCAACTCTTTGTTAATTTTATGCAGAATATAAATCAATGTCAGAATATAAATAATTCTTGCAATAATTGCATGTGAACGAGGCTGTAGCCTCAGTCATTTTTACTCTCTGTTATGATTGTATCGCAGATAACGAGAAGACACGCGTAGAAAATTAATTACCTAGCTTGAGGTTTCAATAAATAACGAGTAAAGTTATTTAACAAGAAACAGCAGCAGATAATTTTATGTAAATAACTTGCAAAATCTGACAAAAAGGCTCATTCGCGTGTATATTTTTAGAAAAGCACACACATGGGTATGATGTACAAATACAGAAACTGTAGTTTCTCAATTATATTAGCAATATTTCTATAAATTTAATATTCAATAAATATTTCTAATCGCGAGAATTGTTATTTCTTCCACGATTCTTTAGTAATAAATAATTCACAAATATTCTCGTTGTCTCTCGTTGCATATTTGATCATTATTAATTTCAATCTACAAATATGCAAGACTACTCGTAATATTTGAGATAAACAAATCTTTTCCACTCAAAATTTCAATTGTTTGCAATTATTCGCGCAATGAATTGTAAGAGCAAGTATGACTGGCCGTTTGAAGGCGTATCGATGTATATTTCAATCACACAACTGAGCGTAAAGCGGCATTTATCGCAATAATAACGACGCGATAAAGTTACAGTCACGTGCACTCACTTTCAATCATTTATATCGCTATCTCTCAATTGGTCATTCGAACATCAAACGACCGCGTATCGGACGATGTTCGCATAGATAATGGCGCTTACGATATTACGATATACCCACGATGTCACGACTTGGAACGATTGCCGAGGTCAAATCTTTTTTTGTTGCCGCTACTCTTTATAACATCGAACACTTGCCGGGTTATATATAAATTATTGGCTTGACTTAAATGTTCTTTTTCTTTTTCGTAGCTAGCGTATCAGAGACCTAGTTTGTCCTCTCACGAGAGAAGAGCTTTCAAACATTTCACAACCGCGTACTATCTCCGAGATTGTCCGCCAAGTTTTAAATTAATTAACGCGATAAGTTCTGTGATGTAATTATTGCTGTTGATTAATTTTCGCGCCGGTTTGTAGCAATCTTTCAGTCGCTCGATGCTGGTAACATCTTGTTCGCGTTTGATCGTCTTTGCAGAAAATTGAAATATAATGTATTATTTCATTCTTCAGTATATTTATTTTGTTATATGTATATTTTTTATAAATAACCGTATTTTTTTTTCTTTTCAACAAAGTAGAACAAAAGGCGTCTTGCGTTGAAGATTTAATAGGCTGACGTTGCATTTTAGATTTGAGCTAGTCCGCGAAATTGTGTTATCAACAAAAATACTTGACGCGTATTGTTCTAAAATCATATCAAACGAAATAAACGGGCAGAGCCGTCTTTGCGGCTGCGTATCATCCATTATATTACGGTGCGCTATACGTGTATTCCAATAACTGTAACCTCATTACTCGCAAGCTCGGCTATCAAGCGCACTGGCTCAATTCTAAACGTTTGTCATTCGCACTGAATGCAGCGAAAGTTCATTCGCACTCGGCAGGTTCGTTTACCCTCATCCTTGGGACGAAAAAAATTGCACCACACAATTCAAGGTACTGTTGATTAACCTATTATATGTTTAATTGAAGTACAATCTTTCAACTTATAATACAATATAATATATCTAATTAGACAAGTACTCGGTGGATTAAGTAGAATAAAATTAAGATAATAAATGCACAGCTCGAATAAATAAAAACAATTAAACGCAATCAATAATCATTAATCAGACTGCGGAATTTATAGGAATTTATAGGAGAAATGCGCGGAATGCGCGTAATGTCCAAAAGTGTAATCTCGATTACGAGGTGCTCAAAATGGAGCGCTTATTACAGTCGAGAGAGAGAGACTGCGGATAATTCGAACAAATTATCAAGGCTCGATACAAAAATCAATTGATCAATAATTTCACGATTCGAAATAACTTCAATAACTTTTTCAAATATACCACGGAATGAATCTCTTCTCCTCTAACAAATACGGAACGTTTGAAACATCGGAGCTTCCTCTTTATCGCTGCAAACTCTCTCGATTGTTCTTCGTATATCTTCTCAGTAATAGTAATAAAAATTTCGACAAAAGTCCACAGTCTAGTTTGTCACCGCGCGATGATCTTAATATCCCATTTCCTCCGACTCGACGTCATTCGCATCGCGCCTGAATCTGAACCCACCCTGCACACCGAATTCAGGCCTTATTCTGCCTCCGGGTTGTCGTTGAGCCTGGCCAAATCCACCAATATACCCGTTTTTGAAGTCACGGTTGAAACTGACGCCGGCGTGCGGCTGAGTAGACTGTCCTGGACGAAAGCTCGCTCCACCATACGCGTCCGCGTTCCATCCGTTTTTGTCGTGTATGCGTTGTTTGTAGTCGATGTCTAAAGACGGATTACGTTCCGGTCCGCCCAAGGGTTTCGTTACAGTAGCGGAGACAGATCCTTTGCCATCATCTCGTCGGAAACGAGGCGAGCCCTGGCAAGAAAAAATATCGGTTAACATGTTAAATAACGAAATTAATATGATATTAATTAATGTATAATTAATGTAATATGATGGAAATTAATATATAATTAATATCGGATTAATGAGAGAAGGATATTGATTTAATATGATATTAATTAATATATAATTAACATCGGATTAATGAAAGAAGGAATTTGAAATGAGGAGGTGGTAGGTTGGAGATTATCGAAGACAGGGGAAGATAGTGGTTGTAAGAGCAATATTGGAATGTTGACATTTATATATTTATATATTGTAATAATTATATCAGATTTATATTATATTTTATGGAGCTGATATTTAATAATCCCGTTAGCTCCGGGATGGTAATTTATCGAATGATGAATTGACAAGTTACGAGTTTTCAAGGTTTGATTAAGTTCTTCCCTGTAATTTTGCAATTTTGCATGTCTATGAGCTTTTTTCGGTTTATCGGTAAATTGTTAAACTAATAATTGCACTATATCTATAACGATATGATTTAAATTGGAGCAGAGTTTCTATCCGAAAGCTCCTTTTCTCTTCTCTTCTCATAAGTGGTCAAAATTTTCTCTTATAAATTTTCTTCAATTTGTAGCTCGCTACGACCGAACAGTATTCAATCTTCGAATTATTGTGAAGTTCGAAACTATTAAGTCAGAACTACTATTTATCGTATATAAATGAATATATATCAAAATACTTACATGGTATTCCTCGATAGCCTCAGGTTCAGCTTGGGCAGCGGCGTACGCAACCACGCAGAGGAGAGCCAGCACGATGAATTTCATCTTGAGAATTGTACTTTCTTGTCACTTGGAATTCTTAGATGCGAGATCTGTATTGCTCTTGTCGATAGAGCTAATCGAATTGTATGCCACATTTGGCAGAAGCTCGGTCTTATATACGGATTTCACACGAAGCTTCTTCCGTGTTTTCCTCGTCGCTCTTTCAACCGGGGATTCACGTGGTTCTTTCGCTGCGTTTCTATCATTGACTCATCTGTCAGCCGAGGAAATTCCCCTCCGAGGGAGTCAACCGAGGTCAAAAGTGCAAGTGCACTCTGCGCGTATTCTCGCGTTCAATGGAATTCCCCTCGTTTGATTAGACTTTGAAAAATGTAGATTAGAAATTGAATTACATTGCTACTGGAAATTTTTATTAAAGACGTATCAAAATATTACAATTTCCGTGACAATGGTAAGTCGAAATATTTCATTAACGATTCAAATCATGAGTACAAGACACGCATGGATTTCATTCATACGATTGCAATATATTTTACAATAAATCATTCGTATTCAATTATCAACACGCAAAATTTCTACGAAAGATTACAAATTTCATCGATCGATTTTATGTTCAAACACTACAATTCTGTTTAGTTGAAACAAGTAAAAATTCATATCGTATACAGCGTGGTTAAGTACCATCACGTCTGAGTTGCATAAAAAAAAAACGAATAATTTATAAAAGAGCGATTTCGCTTTGAAGAATATTAGCTCGAATGTTATAACAAACATAGCTATCTGTCACCTCCGGGAGAGTTAAATCATTGCCTTGAAAATCAAATTTGCACACGTGCACAGCAAAGTAAGATAAGCCTGTCACGTTATCAAATAACGTTCTCCTCTCCTGATTTCAAAATTATAATCAAGAATAACAGTGAAATCCATCGTGATGTAATACGTACATGTGGTTCTTCAACGCTGTACCTGTGCAATTTACACAGTGTGTTTTCCTCCTGTTTTTCCCTTTTTTTCTTTAAATCATGCTTCATTCTATGAATACGATGCATTATAAACACCGAGGAACAATAGAGACGATATAGACCAGCGTGTTCTCTTTCATGGCGCATGGCCTTCGTAGTTCATGCCAGCATAATGCATACTCTGTTGTTCTTTGTGAACTGGGGAAGTCCGTGGAGACCGAAGTGGTACCTAGAATTTCCACATTCCACAACCGCTGCCTTCAACCTGCACGCGACAAATTATGTCCACGACGATTGACATAATCTTGGCAGCCAGGTACGATTTCGCAAAACGTATTTGTCACTAAGTGCCGCGAGATTATTGTTCCAGTTTTTTCCCCAGCTGAGAACTGACTCAGAAAGTAAGGAAAGCATGCAGTTTATCGTTCGTCGCTTCTCGTCACCGATATCGCCAAGTTGACAAGTCAAAGCCTTTACGTCGCAAGTAGCTTGCATCTTCGCTTCGAAAACGACGCAACTCGGGAATGTTAATTTTCCGAGAATGCAAATTATTATCTTTGGACGTGACTTTTCTTGCTAATTGAATTCGAGTCGTTCGATAATCAGTTGTAAAATCGGGAAATCGAAAGAAGCGATGTTCCAGGCATTATTTCTCTAAAATTAACTCGATTACATAGTAGAGTAAAATTTGTTTTTTTTTTTCTTTATCACTGAAAGTGATTTTAGCGGGAGTAACCCAGAAAATTGGGCCTCTTCAGGTGCAACGCTAATGCAACGAAAATTAGCGATTGGTTGATTTGAGTCACGTGATTCGCGAGGGGGAGTGGGGTAGCGATCGCGCCTGTAATTTGTTTTCTATCAATTCAAATGTTTGCATATCAATAAAATTTTATGACAAAAAGGTCGTCTTCATTTTCTAGTCAGAACAGTTGCTTCTGGGCCTTTCTGAGACGAATCGTACTGGGGTACAAGTCGTGCAGTTTTTTTAAGAATCGCTTGTTAAGATGTTATTTGTTAAAAATATTTATTATTTATTAAGAGAAGATATTGTAAAAAATTTTCGTACGTATCAGTGGATAATTTATTACGGTGTTCAAAAAATTTCACCCTTGAATTTCTTTCCTTTAAATCTTTATCTTAAGGCCAATTTCAAGTATTGGACTTAACAGAACAATTTTCTGGAGGCAGTTAATTCAAAAAAAGCAAAGTTGTGTCCAATTTGTTCGCGAGATGTGAATATTTTTTTCAGTACGATGACATACACGTCTTTTTCGTTATTTGCAGGTGAATTTTCTACTGACGCAGTTCACAGCGCTGATATTGGCTGGATTCTTAAGAACATTTCTTAGTCCTGTTGCCGTAACAGCAGCGACTAGACATGTGTTTGGTCTTGTCATCGGCCTTGCGCTTGGATATTTCTGCTTCGGCAGGTAAATAAACCTACGTGAATAAAGAGAAATCAATTAGTCCAGTAAAGAGTTGCACCTTTGATACGAATTATTCTTACGCTAACGCCACTGTACAAGGTGTCCATCATTCGCTGATGCATTAAAAATTCTATTTTTAGTTAGTCATAGTCATGTAAAGTGGAAAAAAGAACATATTAAATTTGGAGAAACTGATGTAAAAATTATCGAATTTTATCATGGAGATATCGGACTTTTATAGGCACAATTGGAGAAACAGAGATTTGTGTCACCTGTTAAAATATTGTAACGAGAACTTAAATTTGAATTAATTTTTTGTATTTTATTACATATAAAAATTCGCGATTCAAATAATTGTTGAAGTATGCACTATCTTCGAGCTAAATACAATAGTACCCGGAAAATGTTATATTACAAAGATCAGTTTACATTTTCACCACGATCTTTATAATGATCTTTATTCGAAATGACACTTCACTCCAGAGAATATTATAAAATAGATTTACAATTGGACATCGTGTACGGTAGACTTAATTATATATATTAACGCGGAAGATTAAAAAGAGAAAGAACGATCGTCCCTGCATTTAACCAACCTGCTTCATTAAAAAAGAAAACTCGTATCTTTTCAGGCAGGCGATACACCTTGCAGGCCTCCCCGCCTTGTGTTACATAGCAATGCGCACACAAAATCCTCGTAATATACAGAGGCAAGTTCACAGCAATATCTTCATTACATAATTAAACTTATCGCGAGCATATTGATTCGTTCTATTAATTACTGTAGATCTCATGCGCTTGAAGCTATCTTTCTGTAGTTGGAGAAAAAAGAGAAAAATGAAAAATATTTTTTTTTAGTAACAGAGTTTAAGATTTACTTGAAAGATTTTCTTGGAATTCTTTAAAATATAGAATCATAGTCAGTGTTTTACATTCGCTCAACGATTTTTCAATTTTAATACAGCGTGAAACCCATTTTATACATTATCTAGATATAATCTGTAGACGCAATCTTTTTTCAAAAGTAATTCTTACATCTTCCATCTTCTTTGAATGGATTCCAAGTATATTTTTCATTCATTTTTATCTCAGAGTGAGACAGAACATTTTATTAATCAACACAATAAAATTGGTAGACAAAATGTTAATATAGATACAAATCTATATTTATATTAATTTTAGAGTTAATTTTTATATATTTCTTGTTGTTAACATATAAATAAGGATATACTGGAGAATTCAATTAATATCATTAAGAAATTATGCATATTTAACTAGTAGAAAAGGAAAATAGAAATGCATTCTACAACAGAAACTAGTCGAGCGCGAGCGATATCATTTCAAGTAGAACAATGGCTGTGCGGTGTCAGATACGTCTTACTCACAGTGTCAAGCATACCGATAGAAAAATGCTCCCTCGTGAATTCATCCGATTGTATTATTAAAAGCAGTGGAACAGCAGAAAGATAGAATTCTTATATTTTGGACACTTAAATTTTCACATGTTTTTTGGACATTAAAATTTTCATTTCAATTAACAATTAACAATTAACAATTAACAGTCGTATGAATAATCGTAATACTAAACATGAAAAAAGCAATGATAGATTTCTTAATATATTAATTTTATTTCCAAGTAGAATGTACTTAACAATGACTGAAAATTGGCACTATTCTCTGCAAGAACTCTAATTAGAAATCGAATTATTGAGTTAAATTCAACGTAAGAATTTTCCCTATTCATACGTTCATCGCTGTAAACGATCTATGATCCACGAACATGCGTTCGATAACTGTGCTCAAAAATGAAGCTAGATTTTTCTTTCGCTACTCCGTTTCCATCCTCCAATGGATGGATTTAACAGATATTCATGTATAATACGTTATCACGTTATAAATAAGTGTTGTAATCGGCGAATGTTAATGGCCGAAGCCTTTTATACGTTTATTCTTGTTGTCACGGTCAATGATCGTTCCTTGAACTTAACGACTCATCTTGCTAATACGTTTCAGAGTCGTACTGACGACGTCGTTACTCTACTTGTCTTGTGTGCATTACCATCGACAGATGTACAATTACGGCTCGTACACTCTCGATATTACTGGTAAGTACACTCATGTGCCATCTCTGCGGTGATCACAGTGCGCGAGATCCGATATTGTTTACCACCCGGAGTATCGAACGCGTTTAATTCTCGTCCAACGTTGAAGACCGAATATTTTACTTTATAAAAATAAATAAGCGAGCAGCTGAAAACGCTCGCTTATTTATCTTTATAAAGTATCGAACGCGAGCGAGTGAAAACGCTCTTCATCTCTACCTGATAATTAAATCTACGTGAAAGATGAATGAATGATGTAGAGGGTGTTAAATAATAATATATAATATAATCTGTATAAACTGTTAAATTGTATGTTATTCACTTTCGTACGAGATTTAGTCAAAGAGTGATTTATTCGTTTTACTTGTTTATGAGCTGAAAAATTGAAACGTTGCATTCTCGCAATGAAAGTCGAACGAATATCAACAAAAAACAAAATCTACACGTATCGAAGAATGTTTAGCCGTAGTATTAACAAAGATTTATTCGAATTTTTGAGTTATTTTATTCTGTTCCCTTAACTTGCATTTCTTCCATTCAACGATAAAGAGCAAGAGTCTCTATTTTCTTACTAATTTTGCACTCACTTTGTAAATTATCGTAACGCAGAAACTTTAATCAACGTTAGATTTTATATATATAAAAAAAAAAGACACCGTATCTCGGTAAATATATATATATATATAACAGGAGCGTACCACGTACGGTTTATAAAAAATATGCTCTTCTAAATAAAGATCGCGTTGTATCGTGTACATTTCAGGGCCACTTATGGTAATAACGCAGAAAGTAACCAGCCTTGCGTACAGCATACACGATGGGTTAACACGACGTGAAGAGGAACTCACGCCAACGCAACGTTATCAAGCCGTGAAGTGAGTTGACGGCTTCCTTAAACGACCGTTTTATTCTACGACGTTAATTATATAATATATACTACAACATGGGCGATACGCCCAACATCCACACATTATGTATCATCGTCATCATCATCACCACCTAGTTGTTATATCAGTTCCGCTAATCACTCGTACATTTATCATTTCTTATTTCCTTTCCCGCTGCCCGCTGTCACATTCAACTTCTTATGTGTATCGCTTATTCTAGAAAGATGCCGACGACGTTAGAGTACTTCAGCTACGTCTTCCATTTTCAAGCGTTGATGGCTGGGCCGGTGATATTTTATCGTGATTACATCGATTTTATTCACGGACGTAATTTAGCTGGAGCGAAAGCGTTGACGGTTAGAATTTTTGTTTGATCATTCTCCCTTTTTTTTTTGGTATGTGTGTGTGTGTGTTTGTGTGTATGTACATGTGTCTATACACGTCCGTATAAAAATAGAAAAAACGTGGAATCGATAAAAAAGAAAAAAAAAAGAGCGAGAAAAGTTTCATGTCCTTTGTGTTCTTTTTAAGGGTTGCGATAAGAATTCCGGTCACTACGATGAAATAGTCCTGGAACCATCACCGGCACCAGTCGTAATAAAAAAGGTCGTGGTGAGCTTATTGTGCGCGGCTATGTTCGTGACTTTCATTCCAACGTATCCGATTCAGAAGCTAAAAGGTTCGGCTCGTACGTTGTCTCTTAAATATTTATCGCCGCGGGAGAACGCTGAGGGACGCTTCATTTTATTTTTGCAGACGACGACTTCCTGAAGAACACCACGGTGTTTTACAAGATGTGGTACCTCATGGTGACCACCATGTTAGTCCGTTTCAAGTATTACCACGCGTGGATCTTCGCCGACGCCATTTGCAATAATTCCGGGCTCGGGTTCAGCGGATATGACGACAGCGGTGAACCTAAGTGGGATCTAGCTTCGAACGTTGACGTTTACGGCTTCGAGGTGAATTTTTTAAATCGATAACGACTATTCGTAGAAATAAACTATGAATCGAATTTGTCACGTCAGAAGTTTCTACCAAATTTGATTTCTTTGCTTCTTGATTCGAAATTAAAAAAAGAAAAATAGAGTAGGAAAGATGATGTTAGTAATGTTGATAGAATCTTTAACACTCCGCATTGCAGTGACGACATCGCTTAAAAATCCATCGAGCTCATCATAGTCATCAAGTTATGATGTAAGAGTAATAACTTCTGATCTGTAGTTTCGCGATCTTCGTTCAATTTATCGATTCACTGTTCTGCATATGATTTAGATGAGTCGGAATTTATGGAGCAATTTTATTTTTCAGATGTCCCTCAATCTGAAAAGCAGTATCGAGCACTGGAATAAAGGAACCAATAGGTGGCTTAGGTCGATTGTGTATGAAAGAGTAAAGCACAATAAAATTATGTTCACGTACGCTCTTTCTGCCTTGTGGCACGGTTTTTATCCTGGTTACTATTTAACATTCGCCAATGGAGCCTTTTTTACTGTCGTGTCACGTGTTGTAAGTAAAGCAGTGTCGTATCTTGTTACTATTATTATTATTAAATATTAAGAAACTTTTGTTTGTATGTTGAAACAGACTCGCCGTAACATACGACCATACTTCTTAGGGTCCAAGGGAATGAAGTTCCTGTACGATGCGCTTACGTTCGCTACAATGCGATTGTTAATGGCCTATATAACATTCAGCTTTATACTCTTGGAATTTATACCAAGTGTTACGATGTACCTGTACGTAATATAATACGGTTCACTCAGTTTTCCGTGTTTTAAAATTAGACGGATTCATGAAAAATTTCAATTACGCGAAAGTACAGAAAATTTCCAAAGTGAATTTTTCCGATTGCAGTTACATTTACATTTAGAGAATAATGATAAAAATTTCTACTCAACTTTCACAACTTTAGTTGGATTCGTGGAAATCCAATCTATATTTATAATGATCTATATTGTAATATAATTTTAATATGACGATACGTCTGTCTTTTTTTCAGGTACGTATACCTGTTTCCACATATAATCGGTTTAGCTTTACTAGTGATCGCACCACGTCTTCCGAAAATCCCGTCGCACAAGGAGGCAACCGTAAAGGAATCGAAAACACCTCAGGAATTAATCAACGGAACTGCGCGTAAATCCATGTGAACTTTCGATGTGGCCAAAAGAGAAAACAAAAAAGAAAAAAGAAAAAAAGAAAAGAAAAGAAAAAACGAGAAAAGTGACGATCACACAAGAGATACATATTTTTTATGAATGTTTTAATATGCATATAAATATTATGTATATATATATTATATACACACGCACATATAGACGTACAGTATATTTATTGTTGCGACGTGTTACTGGTACAAATTCTATGTCGAGCGTGTAAGAAAAAGTATATTTGTTTTATATAAACGCGAATGAGTAATCGTGTATTTATATGACTGTCTCGTGTATAACGCTGAGATATTGACACGCTCAGCCTGTTTCACAGTTACAACAAACAGACGAAATATCGACGGACGATATATAGTAAACGCTATTATTTATTAGTCGATAGTCTTCTTTAATGTTGTTCACGTTTTCTTCTTCTTTTTTCTCTCCTTTGCATATAATGTTTATCGTAAGAGTGATTGATAGATTGTGCCGTTCCGATTGAACATGCGATTGCAAGTAATTTTTGCAGTTTTATACATTTAGTACCATGCGTATAATAATACCACGATTGATTTTAAAATAAATTACAATGTTTATTTACCTCCGAGCATCTTCATCGATGCTAGTAAGAAATGTCGAAATAAAAAAAGAAAAAAAAGAAAGAAATCCAGTTACAAACGAATTATGCTCGGTGCGTCCCTGTAGGATGTGAGTGTTTACGTAAGTATAACATAAATTTATCAAATTCGCAAACATCTTTCCAGATTGTTTGACCATTCCCCCAACGTTAGACAGATGAAAACTTGTGTTCTTTTGTAACAACTTCCACCATGCGCTTATGGATGAAGTTTTATCAAACTGGAGATTACTTTTTTTTCAAATCAGCGTGCATCGACGAAATTAAATAAACCACATCGGTCGACGATACATTTTATACGAGAGATAATACGCGAACGTAGCAGTCGGGTGAGATCCGATCAATGACGTCGTCATTGCGCTCCACGTGCCTGCGGTACCCTCGGAGTAACTATATATAACCATAATTCGAACGTTCACTGACGTTTTGCGCGAGTATTTTCATTCGTTGCCTAATGGAATGTCGTCCTTATAATCGGGTAAAGAGAAGCACCGAAACTGACGGCACTCCCGAAGCCTTATTACACGGGGTGGCGGCGACCACTTAGCTGGTAAAAACCGTCAGTGCGATCATTGCGATCGGGCCGCGACGATCCCATGATCGTGAGCTCCGATAGAGACTCTCTGATAGTGTTCTCTTGGTCAAAGGAAACATGGTAAAATATCTGTTAATCGTTCGAGTCGTGGGTGTGCAAAGGACAACGAGGCGTCGTGGGTTCGATTCCTTTTTTCTTTTCTTTTTAGGAGTAAAGAAGGAAAAAAAAGTGTTTCGTGCGACATCGAAAAACTGTGTTCGTAACGGGAACAATGCCGAGTAAAAATTGAACGAAATGGTGATTTTATTACAAAGCGTCGCGCGGCTTTTCGAAAAAGAACTATTTGACCTTTGCACAGCCAGGAGTACGGTGTTCTCTCGATGATTTAGCTCGGATCGTTGGAGTAATTGTTAAGAAATTATTTCGATTAAGACGTAAGATCTTAAGTACAAGATTGAATTTCTGGTTGTCAATGGAGAAAGACAACATATGCTTTTGTAAACTACTAGAAATTAAAGAGCGAACTCTAGTGTGAGTTGATACAATTGATGGACATTTGCGATCACGCTTTTGAAAGAAAGTACAATGATATCAAATAAATTCAATTTCTTAAGACACGCTCGTTTTCTGTAAGACTTTGCTAAAATCCGATCTGAATTCCTTTTTCGTTTTTTTTTTTTTGTCGCTGTTACGAACAATTATTTAATTGAGAATTTTATTTATTTTATTTCTTACGATCCTGATGTTTTCACATCGCTAATGAGACTTGAACGATCTCTGAACTGACAGGTTCGTCCTATGTAACTTTTTACGTTTGCATTCAAAAGTTAATATCATTGTTATTATTTATTGTATATTAAATTATTTATATTAATTTTTCATTATATCAATTGACCTGTGTTTAAAATCGAGGAGACACGATATCGATCGATCGGAGAAAATTATTTTTGTTCTCATTTTTAAAATTATAATTACATCTTATAATTATTATAGTGAATATTTGAGAAAGCTTCAAAAGATCTACTTTGAATGAAATGAATCTTGCATCCGAGATTTTAAATGTTTGATAAAAATAAAAAAAAATGTAGCTTGGATAAGTATTGAAAAAGAAAATTCCTTAAACTTCTTTGAATAAGTTCCATTTATATTAATATAGATAGCACAACACGATGTTGACCACGTGCACGAACATTAAAAGGATTACGCTGTAGCACCTAATAATTGGCTTGTTCTCTGAAAGACTGCTGAAAGTTTCGATTATCTGTGACGAAAATGCGGTAATTGGAAAAAGTCGTCAACACGGAATTACTTGTTGTCTAATGAGATCATTTATTTCGCGACGTTGATGCCTGCAACGTCACAATAAGCCGAGAAACAAGAACGTTTGTCACTCTTTCCTTTTCAGATTCAGTTCCAATAAAATAATGCAACGCGAATGATTCGACTTTTACTGTAATTTTTACCATTCTGATTTGAAATATATAATTGAAATATATAATTGAAAAATATAATTGTCAAATTACACAAAGAAGAGCAACGAAATAGTAACAGTAATAAAGAAATGGGATTGCAGAATTTGTCGACGATGGTGAAAGTGGGTTACGCTCTGGTGATTTTTACCCTGTTGCTGATGATGTGGGCGTCTTTGGCCCGGATGCACGAGCTTCCGGTGCAGTATCCGCCGTGTTTCTTCAACCCTCTTTGCACCTGTTCGAAAGCCATCCCCGATCTGGGAATAGTCACCTGTTACGACGTGCCGATGCCGCGGATACCTCAGCCAATAAACTCCTCCAAAGTGTTCATGCTGCAGTTGGAGAACAACGGACTGATGTTTCTACAGCCACAGTTCCTCATGAACACCGGTACGAAATAGTATAGGAAACGTTCGTAAAGGACGACGGTTTAAATGAATTAAAACTTTAAGAAGTTACAGTACTTCGACAGTTTCTCAATATAGAACAAATTCTGATATCGAAAGAGGAAGAATTGAAATATCGGAGACTTCCACGATTTCAATGGTTAAGATCGAGATCCAAAATTTTCAATCCACGCTTTTTCACAGTATAGTAGTTCTGAGATTATTATATTTCTTCAATATTTGTTACAACACGGCAACGATTCTAAAATTACTATTTTCAGATCGACGTCGAAAATCTTCGAATAAAAAAATGAAAAGTGTTGAGATAAAGTAAAAAGTTCCGTGATCTAAAAATAATTAAACAAATAAATAAATAAATCTCTAAACGAAAAAGGGGAATTAATTTCCCTCGTTAATATTAACGGTAGTTAATATTCCCTCGTTTTGTTAACGGTAGAACGCGTTTGGAGAGGGTTGATCAAGGGAAGAAATAGGGGTTAAGGGGCAACGACCGTGCGTCACGAATAATTCCTTGCATCATCGATTACATTATATTACACACACACGCACACACGCACGTATATACACCGGACGGCGTGGCAGTTGAGTTTTTACATGAACGTCATTCTCAGGTCTGTACAGCCTACGGATCAAGCATAATCCCCTGGCCGACATCCCGGACGAAGCTTTCCTAGGGCTTGAGAGATCGTTATGGGAGCTCGAATTACCCTACAATCGCTTGGAGAAGGTTCCCAGCAGGTCATTCAGACATTTGCAAAAATTACAGCTTCTCGACCTGACAGGTATTCTTTCACTCCTTTTTTGAAATACGACTGTCAAACTGTTGCTGAGAGACAAATAATTTCGCACGACAGAGTCATAAATTTTACATCTGCATGGATATTTAAGACAGCTCATCATTAGAATTAGAAATTAAATATTTAAAACATTGACAAGATAGAATATGTCTGCTTGTCAGAATACTCGAGATGGCGAATAAAGTTTCACAAAGGCAAAAATCTTATGCGAGATCACACACGTGAATCGTTTGGAAAATAAAGTAATTTTCTGACGAAAGAGAATTTTTAATTTAATTGGATTTAGACAGAGGCTTGTGATAAGACAGCAGAAGATTTTATATTAGGATGAGGCACTTATCTAATCTACGAGTCTAATTGAATTAAGCCACTTAAGTAGCTTTATACCATTAATTAACCCCCGAGCACTTATCGCATTACCTAAATAGTGGAAATAAATTTCTGCTTGCTTAAGCTACATCCCCCATTAAAAATGTAGGACTCCATAAAGATCCATACAGATCGAATCGACGTTACACGCCGAGAGGAACAATACCAAGACCTGAGTAAACCATCGTTTCCTCCGCAGGTAACAAAATATCAAAGATCTCGCCGGACAATTGGCGCGGCCTTGAGAATTCGCTGCAGAAGCTGCGTCTGGGACGGAACGCGATCGACAAACTTCCGGCGGACGCGTTCGCGGGCCTCACTTACTTGGACATGCTGGATCTGCGTGAAAACAATCTGAAGGAGATCGACCCTTCCGTGTTCAGGGACGGCATGGCGCATTTAATATACCTCTATCTGAATGGAAATCAACTGACTCACATTCCGTACGCGCAGCTGTCCTCTCTGAAGCGTATGAAGGTGTTGGATCTCAGTTACAACAGGATATCGAAGATGCTGAACCCGCAGCAGGAACCGGAGATCAGAGGGTTGCAGATGTCATTGGACATACTGCGATTGGATTATAATCAGATCGAGACGTTGATGTCTAGCGATTTTCAACATTTTTACAAAGTTAACAGAACGTACCTCGACGGCAATCCTTTGACTATGATCGAGGTAAGATTTCTAAGATATTTTGTACAACATCTCTGGAGTTCTATCTCTCGAAAAAGTGCAACGTTTCTTGAAATAATTCAAAAGTAACTGAAATATTCTAGACAGATTTCCTTCAGACTGACAAAAATTGAAACTATCTCTAAATCTAAATTGTTTTCTAGAATATGCTTATGAAAAAGGAAGCTTATCGTTCTTATCGTAGTTTGACGTTAAACTCTTCGGGATATCCGCTGAAGTAACGCTACGTGGGTTTCAGGAGGGTACATTCAGGGATTCGAGAATACGCGAGCTTTATTTCAGCGATTGCGATCTAATGGAGGTCAATTCTCCTAATTTCGCCGGCCTGGAGTCGTCCTTGGAACTGCTGGATCTCTCGGGGAATAACATTACTTCTCTCCCAAGTCCCATTTTCCAAGAGTACGATTTCTTGCGGACGTTGATCTTCCGCGAGAACAAGATCCAAACGTTTTCGCCAGGTAAAGTCAGATAATTATCTAACTGTAGATAACATAACTATTCAAACTATATTTTTTAGTCAATTAAATTAAGCGTTTAATTCTTTTTAACATTGAACGAAAAATCTAAAATTTTTTTTATTATTAAATGCTCGAGTGCTTAGCAATATTATTTACCTGTCACTCGTTTGAATGCGAGTTAATTTAATCGAAAATCTTGTCCACGTGTCATTCAGCCGAGGTGTTCAACGGTTTCCAATACTCTCTGTACAATCTGGACTTAAGCGGCAAAGAAAATAGCGTGGTGTCGCTTCAGGATTTACGGCAAATGCGAAACATGCGATTCCTTTCGATCTCGCGGATGCCACAGTCCACCCTGTCCCCGGATGATTTCATGGAGTACGGGATGGACATCAAGGAACTGCGTATAGTCAAAAGCAATTTGAATACCATCAAAAGCCACGCTTTCATGCACGTTCGTGGGATCAAGTACCTGGATTTCTCGGAGAATGCCATCTCCTCCATAGAAGACGAAGCTTTCTCCGAGGTAATTTCAACGTTAAACGTTCGCTGTGACTTCCATGCCCGTAAAGTAAAATAACGAAGTAATTTTAATTTAAGATTCTTAAATATTAACAAGCATTTTTGGAGACTCAATAACAGGAAAAAAATTAATTTTCGTTCAAAGATTTTGTGAAAATGAGATTGTCTTTTAAACTTGTTTTTTTTTCTTCTTCGTCTATCCGTTTACAGACGAGCAATTTGTCAACCGAGCAACCATACAAAATCATAATACGTTTGATCAATGAAAATCAGTAATTTACCTTAATAGTTAATTAAACTAGATTCGAACCGCAGAGGCCTTGATGCGTCGCGGATAATTCCAATGAAACAGGCTTCTATAAAGAACCACCCTTGCAACGAGTACTTGACCTATTCACCGACATATTTACGTCGTAGAACTTCGCGAAATTTCAATCAAACGAGTTAGTCCGTCGAAGTTTTATTAAATTACGTTGAAGGCAGAAGGAACTTTTATCTAAAACAACTTTCTTTCCCACAGGTTGGCCACTCGCTGTTAATACTGAGAATGTCTCATGGCCTTTCTTCTTCCGTTTCTGAAATCCCCAGCGGTCCGTTCAAGTTTCTGACGAACCTGCAACACCTCGACTTTAGCAACAATAAGATTAAATCGCTGCCAGACACGGCTTTTCACTTTCTGAAGAGGATCAGACGAATGGAGTTGCAGGACAATGAGATCGACAACATCAGAAAAGGAACGTTTCAGGTATGAATTATTTATAGCTCTTCTACTTTTTACTTCACACTCAAGAGTTGTTTCCTGGAGATTTCTTTATCAAATCGTATTGTCGAATTAATTCAGGGTGACATACATTCGTACTTGGAGGAGGTGAATTTCTCGTTCAACATGATCACAATGATTCAAACTCACACGTTCGTCGACCTGCCGAAATTAACGATGATAAATTTAGAAGACAACGCCATAAATAAAATCGAGAGGCGGGCATTCATGAACATGAAACAGTTGAAGTATATTAACCTGAGGGGTAACAAGATAACGGATATCACGGATGAGTCCTTCCAGGTAATTAGTTGGAATTTCACCTACCCTATTTTATTAATATTCCTATTTTTTCTTTTACACGAACTTCTAGAGTATATTTAATTCGTAACAAACGTATATTTCATATTTTAACTCGTTGGTAATTGAGAAAATTAACGTCGACCTACATGTATACTTCTATTTTATTTTCATCGTATAATTTTTATATTTATTTAAAATAATTATTTATATCCAATACACATATCTAAATCTGTACAAGTACAAACGTCAAACAGAAAATATACAAGAACTTGTAATCAATTGTAATTATTTATGTTGAAGAATTTGCCAGATCTGGAGTTCCTCGATCTGGCGTACAACGACTTAACCGAATTTGATTTCGCCTCTTTCGACCAAGTGGGAACGTTGTCCTCGTTCAAAGTAAACGCCAGTCATAATGAGATCCCGAAATTGTGGATCAACAGCACTATGTTTACACCGCCAACCACCAGTAAGTCGATTGCGGTATTCTTTTAATCGTAGCTTAATTAGATTTTGTCCAAGCTCGCTAAACGAAAGTCGATGAAATCTCTTCACCAGTTGCAAATCGGCAGATGCTACCTTTAATTTCTCTGCGTAATATCTTGCGCAACATATCACGCGAACATTACACTATAATTATAACATCCTTGAATCTTTTTTCAGGGGAGCTATTCACTGTCGAAACGATCTCGAAATTCGGGAATTTAATGTTAGAAATTTGTTGAAACTCGAACAACGATATTGAGTTGTTAAAAGGTTTAGTGTTTAGTACAACTTGTGACATGTCGTGTACGTGTATAGAATTTGAGCTTTAGCATAGAATTTCAAAAAATTCTGCTTTCAAGTCATGGTATATAATTTTAAGTTCACATACAAATTGTAAGTGTATAATTTTAATTTTATACATCTCCCTTTCCTAACTCTCACAATCAGTAAAGTGATAGGATTGTTATGATAAAATTGTCAAGTTGAAAATTGTGAAAGTTTTTAATATTAGAAAATTAGCTTCTAATATTTTTTCAATGTTAAAAGAATCTCTGTATCACTTTCATTTAAAATAGGTACAAAATCAGTTGTGCATAAAATTGTAAAATTTCTCTCTTCAAGTTCCCAAAGTTATCAGTATAATCTAAATATCAAAAATATCTAATAGTATTTAAAATTCTAAAACTACTCCCAATTCTAATTCTCTTTTTTCCATTGCGTTGCAGTTGGCGGGGCAATTCAATCGAACATCAAAGTCCTGGATCTCAGTTACAACAACATATCCGACATAATGAAGTACTACTTCAAGCCAGTCGAATATTCCTTGACGCATCTTTATCTAGCTCACAACCAACTGAGCAACGTGACCCAAGGTGTCTTTGGAAATATGCCACACTTGCAGTGGCTAGACCTGAGTCACAACGAGCTGATGGAGATCGACTTCGACTGCTTCAGAAACACGAAGAACATACAAGTACTCTTCTTCTCTTGGAACAATATCATGGACATTCCAGCGGAAGCGCTCAGACCATTGAGGAAATTAAGGATCGTCGATCTCTCTCACAACAAATTGAGAACGCTGCCGGATAACATGTTCTCGGACGCAAATATCGAAAGTCTAGACTTGTCTCACAATCAGTTTATGAGACTACCTGTAAAAACAATGTCCATCTCGGCCGCTGCCAGTCTATCTATGCTAGACCTGTCTTGGAACACTCTGTCAGGAATTCATACTACCGACGCTGTATTTAGACTACGAGTCAGTGGCATTGCATTCTATAAATATACAGATTTGAATACTTTAGAACAGAGTTCGTGCAATTTCTATTTTAAAATTGACGCAATGACGCGGTTGGAATTTAAAAGCGAAGTTGCTGTATTTAGTTCTACGTCGAATTTTTGGAAATTTAGTTTATTTTTTGTAGCTTTCATACACTTTTGTATTTTAAATTATAATGTTCGTATGTGACTATCAAAAAATCGACGTAACATAACTCTTTAAGTTCGTGAATTTTACAAAAGCTGAAAAAAAGTTAATTTTATATATATTAGACGCAAACGATATACGAATTTTCATTCGTTTCAGAGTCTAACATGGCTGGATCTATCTTACAATCGCCTAGTCAGACTCGACGACGGAGTGTTCTCTGAGCTACCATATTTAACTCATCTGGATTTGAGTCACAACAAGCAATTGCTCTTGGAATCACGCGGAAGAACGTTCCACGGTTTAGAAGACTCCCTTTTGTATCTCGATCTAAGCAACATCTCACTTTTAAGTGTACGTACACATTTCAATGTACATGGCACGTTTGTAACGTATACATGTACGAGAATATTTCATTTTATTTGTTTAAAAGGTGCCAGAATTGCCGCTAAGGCGATTACAAACGTTGTACTTGGCGCACAATGAGTTGGCATCGATACCAGCGGAAATGGCATCGAACTTAACGTCCCTTCATTACTTGGATCTAAGCGCCAACGATCTGACAGTGGTGCCATTGATCACGCACACTCTACCTGAATTGAAAACGTTTAATCTAGCGGATAATCCCATCACGGCCGTCAGTAACACTAGTTTCTTAGGTATCGCGGACAGTCTTGAAGAACTGGACATACGAAGACTGTCTTTAACCACTTTCGAGGCAAGTTTTCACTTCAGAAGCAAAATTTCAAATGTATAAAATTATTATTAATCGGGGATTATATAATTTCTTAATGATCTCCTTATTTTATATATGGTGAAATGGAATTAGAAAAATACCAAAAAAAGTTGTGAAATTTGCTCTCTTTTTTCCTATTATATTTCAAAGATTTTTATATATGAAATATTTGAAGATTAACTATTGTCCTCCTTGTTGAAGCATTAAACATTTCTTGGTTTACAGAGCGGAGCACTTTGCAAAGCTACGAAACTCCGCAAGTTATATATAACCGCTTACAACGGCGTGAAGAATTTCAACTTCCCCAACATCCTCGAGTACAATCACGGTTTAAGGCATTTGGTTATCGATGTACGTGTAAAATCATCACTTGCACAGAAAGATACGTATCTAAATGTTGAAAATCTCGATTCAGGTACAAAACGACACGGATCTGGAGAAAGAAATGAAAGGAAAGTTTCCCAACAAGTTGTTCAATATAACATTGACTGGTCAATCATTGAAGAATATAAACGCAGATATTTTGCGAGTATGCATTCTTAATTAACTGCATATATTCTTGTAAAGATTCTGAATCTATCCTAGAGCATTCTCTTCTCTAAAAAAAAAAAATTCAGATCTTTGGTATATTAACAAAAAGATTGATTGTCGTGTATATTCAGGGTATAAGAAATCCGCATTTGCACTTCGGGATGTACAACACGAGCGTGAGCACAGTGCCCAAGGAGATGTTTGAGAATGCAGAATGGGTGAGGAACGTGACGGTTCATCTTCATCACAATGACGTGCGAACCCTTCACAATCCATCAAACGGATACAAGCCAGGCGTGCCAGGGAAACGATTTTTATTGAAACTGACGGTGAGAGGAAGCTACTTCACTTGCGACTGCGACATCGGGTGAGTCACCGATTCCATTTTTACTTATGCAATCTTATACTCGAAGGAAGGCGAACACGTGCGGATATATGCAACATTTCATTTTCCTTCTTGAATCGCAATCATACTTTATCTTTGCACTTTGATAAATTTTTTTTTCTTTTGTAAATAAAGTCAAGAATTTATAGACGTTACAGAATATTATGAATACCGCTAATAATAATTTAAGATTGTCAGATCATTAGAAGCTTTAAGATTTTTAAATTTTCTATCTTTAAGGAGGTTTTTATATAATATAATTAAAGAAAATAAAGTACTATACTAATTTAGGAATAATTTAAGTGTGATATTACACTAATTAGGAATAACATACTTTAATATGCAACTATCGTTCCTAATTATTTATAAATGAATTTTAAATTAATTAAATAAATTGTTCCTAGTTAATCTTCAATACGTGGGAAAAATTTAAAAATTTTCTTACCGAAGCATATTCTTCTAAATCTCTGGCTTCCTTTGGCTACCGATTCCTGAAGAGATATTTTCTTTCAGATGGATGGAAAATTGGCAGAGGAAGCACAGACAGTATCAAGAAGACCGCTGCACGACTTACAGCGAGTTCAAAAACTTCGAACGGGACGAGGAGGATGACGAGTTTGATTGTTGGGACAATGGCTGGGACGACGATCTTCGCGAGGCATTTTGCTTAAACAAAAATAACGTATCAGTATTGGAAGCGTTGAAGACTGATCTCGAATGTGGATGGGGTGCCGCGAGTTATACTCACCCATCTCGTCATCTCATTCTTTTCTTTTTCATTTTCGCGGCAATCGTCTATTAGGTCTTACCTTTCATACGTATAAATTCCATTCCACGCGTTGAAAATCGTTCACCATTTTCTTTCCTCGCAATGTACGACGATTTAAAGTGCGAACACGTGACATATCATTTACTAAAATATTTTAAACATAATCTCTGTTTTATTCCAAAGGAGTACACACATCGTGAATGTGATCACATTTTGTTCATGTCCATGTAAATGAATAGCAATGGCGAGTACAAGTATATATTGTGACACTTGTGTATGTTATTAATAAGTTAATTAACAGTTTATTTCCTTTTATGAGATATTCAGTGAGCATTCGTATTTATGGTAGAGGCAGATTATTTAATTACTAATAAGCAATAAATCAAGCAACATCGTCTTGGTATCGTGTTTGATTCATCGATGATAATTTATTGACGATATGCATGTGATATAGCGGTTAATGCGAGCTTGATCATATTCACGATACTCACTTCTGTTTAATATTCTTTCGATGGAATTACATTTCGTATGAGAAGCTGTTGACAAGGATGATCTTTTAAAAAAAAAAATTTAGACTGAGTTTGCACTTTGATCGAACGCATCAGAAGGAAAGGAACTCTTGCACATCCCTTCGTTTCTTCGCCTAAAGCAGCACGCTTCGAATCAATGAGACTGTCAGATCAATTGTTCAGATACTCGTACAAAGTGACCAACAATTGCGGATCGATATGTTTCTTCTTTCGATCTGTAACGCGTCTCCGTCGCGTTGATAGGAATTGAAGTTTTATTTTCTTCTTCGTAGCTCTCTTCTTGCGGTCGTTGTATAAAAGTCGCGCAGGGTCTTCTTCCCGTCTTCTTCGCGCTAACAATAAGTCGTTGTCGAACTAAGAACTTGCAAAACAAATCGAGAACAAACGTCTCTCTTTTTTGCTTGAAAGAAGAAATTGAATTTCACAGGATGAAGTTCGTTTTTTATATTTGTAGGAAACAAGATCAGAGATTGAAAAGAATTTATATTCTACGAGGAAAAAAGAATTTCAATCTGTATTTAAGATCTTAATTCGACAATGGAAACGTGCGTTTCAACATTTTTCTTAATTACATTCAAATTGTCACACGTTCAAAACATTTGGAGGATACTAGGCGTACGGTTACAGAGACTTCGTTCATTAACCTGTAGTTAATTTGGTTAACAGAAATTTTATATTATCTGAATCTATTCGCTTTCCAGTGTGTGCTGTCGACACATTTTTTTAAATAAAATCGCACCGAATACTATGATACACGTTTATCATTATTTGTAATATTCTACCCTTAAGAATATTATATAGAAAAGAAATTAAAAATCATTGAATTTAGGAAATTTTCAAAGATTTCGTAACGATAAATTAGAATCTTTCAGCGTGGAAAAAATACACGAAAGAATCGATCTAATTGTAGAATAACAAGTTAATTTGAAATTAACAAGACAAAATCGATAGGTGTATTTAAAGGAGTTCTTTTAATTGTGCATGTATAAACAATTCTCAATAATTATATGACAAATCACGAAATAACCACATTAGTTCTAAAACCATCCAATTAAATATAAACGATCGTTATTACGATTAATTGTAGAGCATGATCTTTGCTATTATATCAATTACCATGTGTACAATTGGTAAGACAATAAAACCGAATATAAATATTAGACATATATAGACACTAAATAATTCTGTCGTAAATACTAAACATCGAGTGATTGTTTGCCGGAAGTCCTTGCTGTTGCTTATGCTAATCACTTTGTCCAGAACGAATCGCAATAAGTGTAGGAATACCTAAAAAGTATCATTCATACCATACGTAAATGTTAGGTACTAGATTTCTCATAAATATTTATACATTAAAATTTTAGACAATATAGCAATAACAATTTTGTAATGACTTTTTTCTTTGCTTCAACGATTTGTTTTTGTAATCTCTTTTTAATTGAAAAATTTTAAAATTTTTCATCCAGAAGAATTGACGCGATTATCGGCCAAAAGATACGAAAAATTTTCAAAAATGATTCAAATTAATAAACTTTTGATCATACACTGTCCAAAATAATTAATTAAAGAGCTATTTAAGGAGATAAAAGATAAAATATTTAACTTATGATAACTTTAAAAATCTGTAATAAACAGAATTAGAGATATTAAACAAATTAATTATTTTGAACGGTGAAAGTTCTATTAAATAATTTAATGATGAGGGAAGGATAAATCGATTATTATTTAACGATACCTCAATAACAGGTATAACGTTCAGCATGACATACAACAACGCAAGAAGAGATTGACCTGTTGCTCGACCCATCGTGTTAATCAGAGTCGAAAAAGAATATTCTGTTCGTGGAACGCCACACGATTCTTGGTAATTGACCAAATATTCGTGGAAATTGTACAAGAAATTCTTCTTAGTGTCATCTTTCACAGGATTTTTGTAACGATTTTCTTTATTACATAAATCGCGTAACAAATTCGTTGTAAAGTCATCTCCTTCGGATGGAAAGTTAATTTAATATATCTAATACATCGATTTCTTTAAACGTAATTTCTGACTACGTTTTACAATAAATTTACCTGAAGTAAAATTACGTCGAGACCAACGTTTCGATCGATCAAAATCAGAAACGCTATAGGGATTTTTCCATCTCCATTCGGTAATCGAAGGTTCCTGTACGATACGTTCCAAGGAATTCTTAACAATATTTTCGTCAGATTTCCAATCGCCTGATTTCTGATTCAAAATGCTTCCGCTTCTTTTTGACTTGTATTTTTCTCTGAAGTGCAAACAAAGATCGCACGATACTGGACACGCTAGTTTGTTCGTTTCACACTTGTCCCCCTCGAGGAACTGTAGCGAAACGTATTACGATATGTATTAACAAACAATTTACAAATTTTTCGCTTTTAGATAATCAATGTAAACCGAGGAATACAGAAAGGGGAAAAGAAAAAGCAGAGAGAAAAATTTGTAAATGTAAGTGAAGAAGAACGTTTGTCATATCCGGACTATTCCATTTTTTTTGTTTACTTGTTGATTATGAAAAAGACATTTATTTTCCAGGTGCCATTTCTCGTTATAATCAGACTTTGGTATGAAATCGAAATTGTTCTGATTCTGTGTGTCGTTCATGTTCAAAAAGCAGGACGCACGATTGATCGCGGTTTGATCACTTTCAGTGCACATAATCCTGATGTGATCAAACGTGTTTCGACACGGTGCGATATCTGAACACACCAGTTACAATTTGTCCTTTTTTTTCTATCGGTCGTAACGGCGGCGAGAATATCAGTTAATTTTCATTTCATAATTCATCCTCAAGGGGAGATGTTCACATTCAAAATGAATCCGCGTGAAATTATCCAGCGCACCTGTCACCTGACAACGTATTATTACAATGCGCGATTCATTTAAATTCGACTATCTTCGCTATCGTACGTACAGATTTCTTATGTTCCTAGATTGATGCGAAAATAAATGGTGCACGAATCATTTGATAGAATTTTATTTTATATATTGTCACGTGACTAACAATAAGATAGCCGACAACGTGGAGCAGTTTCTTGAGAAACCGCCGATTACAAACATTTATACAAAGTCATTCCCAAATATATAATTATATATATAATTATATATATAAATAATTATACGTATATGTATATAAATATTTATATGTATATACGTATATGTATATATTATATAAGTAATTATATATATATAAATAATTTATATACATATATAATGTCTACAAGTTAGATACTTTTGTTTTGTATCTACATAGAACATGATGTAAAAAGAAATTGAAAACGAAAAGTTACATACAAATTCGAAAGGAAAGAAGAATTAGCGATCATGATTCTGCGTTTTTTCTGTCCTCGTTTGCAATATATAAAATGTCTTGTGTACAACGCGACGACAAACGTCGGAGTGGGTGTTTCTCGGCTTTTTCTTGCAGCATCAAATATTAACTAGGATCCACTAAATCTACGATACGTACTATATCTCTACAAATTCTGACCGATCGTTCTCGGATCACTTTCACACTCAATCACAGTCGCGCATCTCACTATTTTATTCTTAAGCTGTATGTACTGCATTGTAGCGATGTCTCTTTTGGCTTTTTTTTTTACGAATAAAATTAATAAGATAAATTACAGCAGTTTTATAAAAGCCAATTTAAATGGACGTTTCTTCTCTCTTTTTCTTTTCTTTTTTTTTTTTTTTTACCAAATCAATGCAGAAAAAGTGCAAGATATGAGAAACAACTCAGCAAGACTCAAGTATGTTTGATTTGCTGTGACGCTTAAGTAACACGGAGATGCAAGAAAGTTTCAAAGCACATCATCGCAAAAAATTTTGTATTACTTTTTTGTACAGCAATTCCAGTTTCCGCTTGTACAAGGAGGAAACACATTGGAGGACAACGATCGATTGCGAGGTATTCTCGGTATCAGAGGATGATTTTTAGCTTCTTTTCTCTTTTTTTCTTTTTTTTTCTTTTTGTTTTTGTTTAGTTTCAGATCATGTGATGAAAAGCAGGGATTTTCAGCATTTTCACGTGTTGCATAAAATCTCAATAAATACTTCCATATAGCGGGACGAAAGGAGAGAATTTCGAACTCTGAGTTAGAGTTCGATATGCTCTGAAAGACTGGGGGGAGATACCAAAGCTGTTTTATGCACATTTATAATATGCCGAAACCTTTTGAGTAATTGATCGCCTTCAACAGTCGATCTTGTAACTTTTCTATTGTACTGTAATCCGGCAATAGTAATATGTTGTAGCATGTATGGGCTATTGGTAACCTAAAATATAAAATGTAAGATATAGTGTGAAAAGTACGAATTCAAGTTTGTTTTAAAATTTTACCTATCAGAATCTGGACCGTGTCTAGCAATCACCATTTTCAACCTTGATAAACCACCAACTGGAACTCTATCGCTTCCAGTAGTGAATTGAAGTAGTCTTCGTTGGCTTTCTGGTGGTAACGAATGCGCAACACGCCAGAAATTACGTATTGCTTTACTGTCAACAGTATAACCACCTTCATATTCCGTAGCGGCTTCCAATTCCGCGAAATCAAAAACTTTACTACCACAAACAAGCTATAAATGAGACATTAATTAGAAATAATTATTGATTAGAAAGGATTATTGTAATTAAAATATTAATGTAAATGTATACTTGTTCAATTTCCTCGGGTCTAAAAAGTAATGCAAGTGGACTTTCATCCGTGACCATTTGGAATCCACGTCTGAATGCCTTAAATTGTCTTTCTACAGATTTATTAAGTAAAAAGTCCGCATAAAGATCTACAAATTCTTTTTTGTTTCCTTGTGTTACGAATATTTCGTCACCATTCGGTTTCAAATCATGGAAAGATATTGAACCGAAGACGTCTCTGTAAAACAGCATATAAAACATCGATTATTGTTTATTAAATAATTATTAAATAATTTACAACTTACTTGTGAGCCACTCTGAAAGTTTGCATAAATGTTTCTGCCATATCGTCCCCATTATAATCCATCAATTCCTTCAATGTTCGATATAACGTAGGACTCCAATCTTCTAAATCGGCAAAGCATCCTTTTCTACCAAGCAATTTTCGATAAACTACCATAGAGAAACGTACATCTAATATTACGTTATTGTATATCGCTAGGCCAAGAACAACGCCTATTAGCGTGAAATGTGCGTCACTTTCAAATGACGTTGGATTGAACCATGTCATCTGCGTATCTTCCTATAATTTAAAATACATGATAGGTTAAACTATTTTTTCCGTAATTAAAAAGCATTTTTCTTAGTTTTCAATTAGTGGAAATTACTTAGTTACCTGAGTCGTGAACATTCCATAATCAGGATTGAAAATTTCTTCTACAATCAATTGGAAAAATTCTTTGGATACTCCACCCTCATCGACTCCTTGCTCACCTTCGAATTCAACGACTAATTGCTTTTTAAGATCGGATGGATTTTCTACCGCGATCATTTCCAATTCGACTAACGCATCATCTATTAAACGATCTCTTCTCACCTATTTCAAGCAATTATTAATATGAGTCGAAAAAGAAAATTGAAGTATGTACAAACCTTTAGTTTTAAATAGGGATTAGTAGGTTGTCCAACGACAGTTTGTAAAAAACTCATTCGGCGTTCACTATACATTCTAATACGATTATCATAATACAAGCCCAGCGTCTTTGTAGCAGGAGTGAGGATAAAAGCATAATTCATAAAACTAAATTTCATAGGTTCTTCGCTTTTGTAGTATGCAAAATCCTTGTCCATTTCTATCGCATCACTAAGTGGTTCATTATAAAAATCAGTAAAAGGTATAAATGGTTTTCGTGCATCTAATGCAGTAATTCCTAATTCCTTAGCTAATGGGTCCTGCAATTATCGTTCTTGTTAAAATTTATGAACGATATACACATAAAATAATTCAATACATTATCAGGAATTTTTATAATTTCACCTGAGGAATTTGAGACAGAGATCTGCCAGATTTGTCATTACTTGTAGATTCACAATCTTCATCTACGTTTAAGTCAGGTTCGTCTAATTCACCAGCTAACATACTTGCATAATATAAAATTTTCATAACTTTCGTCGGAGCAGTAATAGTGTCCGCATCTTGAACACAATAATCCCGTGTAAAAGATCCACCTATTACCTGTATGAATAAAAGATTTTATAAATAAAAAATACTTTGATAATTACAATTATGGTAGATAGTTATACCTTGACAGTTATCAATTCTTGTAGAGCTTGTAAAATACTTGGAAGTCGAGATTTACAATGTTTAGCCCATACACGTGCTAGTTTAGCTTGTGCCACAATAGGAAAACAACTCAATGCTTTACAAAGCATATGAAGGGCAAGTTCTAAATATTCACTGTTTCCAAGCATAGGAATTTCAAATACAATCAGGAATACGTTTAATAAACTGTCCATATTATCCCATGGCATAATACGAAATACTCTCAAGTCTAGTTCAATATTATCTGCCAAAGTGACTAGTGCATTGACCAAAGCAGATTTAAACACTTCTCCTAAATATTAGAAAAATTGAAAGTAATTCATAACTATTAATTAATTTTATGAAGTGAAACTTCATAAAATATTCTTTTACCTGGTAAAGACCAAAGAGCAGCAAAAGCTCGTCGCACAGCTGGTAAGTCAATGCTTGTATCATCGTTATTAGGAACTATGGGTGATGGTTCACTGCTGTCTTCTTCTTTGTCTTCTCCTTGAATAGATCGAATTGCTTCTTTGTCCATATCACCAGGAGGCCTTAATAGATTATCTGAAGCTCTATCAAGAAGAGCAGCCAAGGGAGAGTCATTTTTTACAGTTTTTTGAAAACTAAGACTCAGTGCCTTTGCACATGAAAATACCTCTCCCAATGTACGAATTAATAACGAATAAGATCCCTCTGATTTACACCTTTCTATTATATCCAACAATTTTGCTTCTGTAAGATATGGATCCTGCTTTCCTGTTGACAATAAAATAATTGCATACATTTAGCAAAAATATATATACATATATCTTATATATAAATATATATACATATATCTAAGTAATATAGAACTATATATAGAAAGCTATTATATATGTAACTATATATATTATTTTAAGTTAGAAATAAATAACAAGAAGTGAGAATTAAATAGAATATTTATTAACATATACACAGCATCCACACATGAATTTTTAAATCTTTTTATAAAATAGTTGTATTAAAAAGTATTGTTAAATCTTTGAAATTCGTTTTGTGTATCTCTCTCTGTCTATGTATTTAAGATACAAATTGAGAACTAATAATTTTGTAACAAATTTAGAACAACATTTTTTATAAAATCTTTTCTTGGAAGATTTTCTTTGAGAATAGTTACGTTTACGTTTCTTATCCATCCTATATGTTCTTTTCTTTGGTTTAACATTTGAATTGTTATAATTTGGAATATGAATGTTACATCTGTGTAATATTTTCTGAAAAATTTCTTCATCTGATAGTATTAATTTGTTTGGAATAGAATTGTCATTGTAATCTGTTTTGAAAAATTGATATGAACAAGTATTCCTATCCATTGGTAGAATAGAATGTAAAATAGGTGACTTTTCTTTTGAAATTGATTCCTCACAAACTTCAATACTACTTGGCAATTCACTATTGAAAGAAAATTGAACACTGTTGTCTTTTAAAGTTTGAGATGGAGGCATCAAATCATTTGTATCAACAGAAATATCCATTTTTATCAAGGATGTTAAAATGTCAATAGTTGTAGGAACAGGATTTACATTGGAATTTGATGCAATACCTTCATCTGAACAAGTTGGATTCACACTTTTAACTGGTAAACTTTTAGCTAAAGATGCTGGGCCTGGTTCTAAAGTTGTTCTAGCTACTTTACTAGGCTGCGTTCCATCGCAAAGCCTTGCTTCTTGGGAAAATAATTGAATAGCTTGAGCTGCAGCTTGATTTGGAGTTAGATTTGTTACCTGTCCAAAACATGAATCACATTAGCAATAAAGAAATCTTTCAACGTTTAGACAGCTTTTAAGTTTATACTTTGCCACTTGATGCACAGTTCTGATTGTCACAATCTGGATTGCCACATCCATCAGTTAACTGATAAAAATATCGCTCGATCAACTTTTTGGCAACCGCACGCTTCATGTCGCTGCAAGGGCTCTTTGTTCCTCCCCTAATAACGTAATAACAGAATTGCAGGGATTACAATATTGTATTGTAAGAGATATTCTAAAACAAAATAAAAAGAGAAAAACTATTATTTAACAAATGTATGCTAAACACTAATATTTTTTTTTTTTATTTCATAACAAACACAGAAAGTACAATTACATCTTACAATTACGATGTAATTATTTCAACCGAAATTTGTTGCTATCCGTGAATCTTCGTTTTTGCAACGAACAGCAGAAGTTTAAACGAAATCATAACCTATGACGTTTGATACGTATGATTTTCTCGCGGATTGTACACGTTCAAAGAATTTCGAAACTCCAATAGCAATAGAATTACGCAGAAGTTCTCTGCCACGTTAAATACGAAATTAAAAATTTTGTCAGACAGGCCCGGGGTATCGGAGTCGATCATTAAATCCAACGACAATGTCGACATAAACAAAAGAAGCGAATTTAATTAAATTAGGAGTACTTTCCGATACTTCGCGATCCACTCAATTAGGAGCACGCAATGACCGTGACATGTCAATAATGACAGTTCATGGAAAAGAATCAGCCTTCCGAGGTCGGCAAGCGAATGGAGTCGTTGCACCAAAACAAAGCACGTTAAAAATAATCTAGCCTCGTAGATTCGTAATGTTATTATGCCTCGCGATATATGTATGTGCGTACGCGGACGGGATACACGTTTACAGGAAAGCAGCGATGATAACACGGAAAAAGCAAGCAAGGAGAGGACAGCGACGAAGAAAGTTCTAGACGAGCGGTACGGAAACATCGATATACACCTGGAAGCGTGATCTTCCCCAGGGTCCTCTTGGCCCTTGGCGTTCATAGACCGTGAATCTTCGAAATTTTGTCTCCCTCTTGCTGTCGGTCGTGAACAAGAAAAATCTCACCACGACCGTGTTCTCCCGCTTGTTTCTAAGTATCGTCGAGCCACTCACACACACTCTCACACTAAATTCAGTCGAAAGACTTTCTTATCGACGGTCTCGTCAGACGATGCCCGAGCTGCAATGTTAATGCGTTTTTATCGCGTTATTACGCACTTACTCTGTGTACACCTTGGAATAGAACAGAAAAAGAAAGACGGAGTGAATAGACAGAAAAGTATTAGAAAAGGAGAGGGAGAGGGAGAAAGAGAGAGAAGGAGGATGCAGCACGATATCCCTCTCGAGATATATTTGTCCGTAACTTGAAACGAATGTTTGATCGAGGTTAGGTGAACACCGTAAACGTGAGTACACAAACGTTGCAATGTCCGCCGATCGTGCCACTCGTCAAGCACGCCACATATGAATTTTTCAAGTCAATATTAAAACACCGAGAGGGAGGGGAAAACAATTATTTTTCACAATTTCCTTCTTGTCTACTTTTCTGCACGGCCACGACCAGCTGCGATTATCGAGATTCCCGATTAATCGTTCGCGGCGATGTTCCTCGATTTATCGATAACTCGACTCGCACATCAGTGTAACTTGGATCACGCGTCAAGCACGGTCGTTTCAATGCTTTTCACGTTCATTTTTAGTGAGTATTAATATTGATTTTTTACGAATCGATGACGAATCTGTCTGATATTAATCGCATTAACGAAATACGGTTGATAGAATTTATTCGTACGTTATTATTCATATTGATTTGAATGATAATATTTGACCGTAGTTGGATTGACCGCGAATGTACGTGAAAGCGGGAAATATAAGTGTTTCTTGTACGAAATGACTGTGCATATTTTTCTGTTTCGCACTTCTTAATTGATCCAACGTTTTATTTACTGCAAAATTAATTCATAAACTTTACATTCACACTTTTACACTCGTGTTTATTTTCAAATATTGTATCTCAATGGATGTTCCATTTTCATTTTCTATTCCATTTTGAAACTCCATTTTGAAACTCCATTTTTAATATTGTGAAAAGATATAAGAATTGATAAAAAAATGGAATAGAAGATGAATAACGAATAATAACGAATAATCATCTTTTTCATTAGATAAATATATTTCCTCGATCTATATGTGTATTTATTTCTCATTATTAATTAGATTTCTCTGTTATTAGTTAGATTAGATATGAAGGTTAGGTATATTTGGTTCTTTTCTTATTATCGTAACATTTCATAATTTTCAGTACTAAATCAAAGAACAATTTTTCCTTTTTTTATAGTATTCAAGAGATTCAAAGGATTACGATTTAAAGGGTCTGTAGAGAATAAAATTGTAGCGAAAAATCCTATGCACGTATATTAACGGCGAAGTTTCTCAAAGAGAATATCGATTTCGTGCTAAATCTAGCATGCGTTTTCGCGGACGCTACCAAATATAATTCCTTGGCCGATTTCGTGACAATGAGTAAACGAGGAGCGAACCTGGGACGGAGAAGCGAAAAGTCGGCGGAGCCTTTCGACAATTTTCATCGGGTTTTGGGGTGAATATAAAAGGGAAATTGTGCTTTCGGTATGAAACGAAAGTCTGAGACAAACAGGAAGCCATTAGTTCACGGGAGAAAACGGTGCCAAGCGGTGCCATTTGGCCAGATATACGAATAACACCGCTCCTCCCGGTCATACGTTTATATACGTTTGAACTAAGGATCGTAATTATTGTGATTGTTATAATCGAAATTAAAAAAAGTTATAATCAGACTACGGATTTTTTATGCACATAAAGTACGTAAAAGGTATGTGCAAATATATAAAATATGCTCTAATAAACATTAAATTTAAACAATTTGTTATAATTGCAATATTATCGTTCACCTATTACTTGGTATCAGCACTGGTAGGAAAGATCGCCTGGAAATAGAAATTGTGTTATTCATCGCTAGTATAATCGTTTGATTTTATTAATTTTATTCATCTACGACACAATGAAATATAAAAATAATATTAATGCATTTGTGCATCCTTTTAATAAAAACAAAGCTTATTATTGTGCACGTCGCATATGTGCGTATAAAAATATGCATTTGCTTAAACGTCCCCGGTTTAATTATAATGTAGGAATTCATATCTTCAGTCAGAAATGATTATTATAAAGGATTACAATCTTCCTGATTGCCAGGAAGCATTATCGACGCATTATTAATAATTAAACCACAGATTTCTACGCAAATTTATATCTCTATGAGTACTTAAAACAGTTATCAGAACATTCGAAAATTAATATGTTTCAGTCACTCAATTAATTTTTTGGAGATATCACTGTTTCTCATTTAAAATAAAAATTATTTTTTTTTCAATAATCGTTTCATAAAAGTTTAAAAGAAAATTGTTACTTTTGGGGTTTCTGATTAGAACACATTTCTCTATTACTTCCTCGTTAATTGCAACATTAAACTATGATCACATTTTTCAACTTGGTTAACTTTTCGGAAAGAGAAACGGAGGGGTAAAAAGAAAAGAAAAAGGTGGGAAGTTTTTACCTAACGGATACAATTATTTTTGCGTTTGCATCTTTTCCGAGTTTCTTGGAATCAGAAAAAGAGAAAAGAGGGAAGAAAATCATTTAGATAGAATTGAAATTTACGTGGGTTATACTCGGTACTATTTTCTAGAAATTACTTGTTTCATTCGATGTTGTGCGAACGATATAATTTAATTTAACACAATATTAACAAATATAGGAGATTACGCAAATTTAAAACAATCATCTCTATTTTCATACCTAATATTATAGCATTTTATTTATTTAAAAATTAGTATAAAATTCGCAAAAATTTTTTCACGTTTTTCTTTAAAAACTTTCATTCTTATAATTGACGTATTTCATAATGTTGAGTTAGCGATCAACAAATAACAGTTAAATTATCTTTACAGATTCGAGGGTTTTTTCAACATCACAAACAGTAGATAATGCGCGCCATCGACGAGTTACCAAGTTTTAAGTCGGCAGTGTAATTTAAAGTTCCTGAGATCGCTCTTCTAGTAGATAGCTCGGACCATTTAGCCGGATGATCGAGAGTCGCTGATTAGACAGAAATCGGTGCTCGTGTAAGTAAGGTGTCATCAGTAATTTGGTGCCAAGCCAACTACTTCAGATTTTTCAATGATACACATCTATATCTGTTCTTGAAATATGTCAGAGGTTTATAACAATGTATTTTGCTCGAAGACGAGCAAAGGAGAGCATCAACCGGTTTGACGTGCCCTCGAAATCTTTTAATAGCCGCCAAAAATTGGTCTTTGATTCCTTTTTACTTCTCGGAAATTTTATCTTATTAAAAAGCTAATATAAATTCAATTGTATATTTATATTATACATATAGATCACTAATTTTAATCACTTCAATTAGTTCTGTTATTTTTAGAGATACAAAAACACTTTATTTATAAAAATTGTGTAGCACTAGGGGAACCCTATGTTAAATCTCTAATGGTTTATCTTCCTGAATGAAAGGTCGTGAAATTTTCAAACTCACTTCTACTCTTTTTTAAATAACTCGCTTTATTTTTTTTTTCATCCCTAGTAGAATAACCCTTGGACAATAAATAAATTCATCGGGCATTTTTAAACTAAAAGAACCAATGCAGAAATCAGTCTTCTTAAATTAAATTAAATATCTACTGAAATTAAATAAATTAAACATTTAGGTGATATTAGGACTTGTACGCTTTACTTACAGTTAATAAAAATTAACTATGAATATAAATATAAATAAAATAAATCGTGTTGTTGTGATAATAAATGTTGTCAGAAACATTTGCAATCGTTTTAACCGGTGTCAGTGTTTCAGTATCTCTAACGTTAAATATCATAAAAATATGTGTTGAGTGGTTACAATTTAGAGACTCTCGTCACGATCTTGCAATTTTCGGCACATCGAACGGTTGAAAATGCACGGCAGATAGTGGCCATTTGAAAGTTGTGCGGGATAATAGATCAGTGGAGAGCTGACACGCTCCACTGGAATCACGAGAGGAAATCATTAAACTCTTGCGAAGGTCTATTCAATCTTCGAACCAAAAACGCATTGGCACAGAAGAAAATATGCGATCTATCGATCTGACGGCTCGAATTTAATCAAACCGGGAGAAAAGCATTCGCAGACGACCCCTTTTTTTATCCTTTCTTTTCTTTTTCTTCTTCCTTCTTTCTTTTCTTTTCTTTTCTTTTTTTTTTTTTTTGCCTCGCGAGACAATCGTTGTCGTTATCGCGAACGAAAGCAGAAACTCCAGGACCAGAATGAAGTAAACAGGCTTCTTTTTTCACAGTCGAAAAGCTGGAACTGGGGTGGCGAGCACCGATAGAGATCGGGAAGCAGAAAAGTACACGGATTTACAGACGACCAGGGGTCGCTTGATAGGGGATGAATCTTCCGCTTGGATGCGGCCGAGTTTCGATCAAGGCCAACTTTGCCATTCGTTTGTTACCCTTCACCTCTTCTGTGTCTATTCGTCTTCCCGTTCCCACGTGTTTCTTTTCATCTCGCCCCTCCTTGTCCCTCTATTTTTATTCTCATCTTTTATTCGCCCCCTTTTTTGTGAAACTTCGCGCTCTTTTCATCACTCTCACTGTTATCGCTGTCTGACTGTCCCTATCTCTTTCTTTTTCTCTTGTTTTGAAATTGTATCATATCATATCAATTGTATGTTCTGTCACCCAGAAGATGCTCGAGCGATCGAAATCTGGTGGGAACCCTGATACTTGTGTTCAAAACAAAAGTATAAAAAATATCTGCACTTATTTTGAACGAACTGCTTTTTTTTGTTGTACGTTTTGAATCTATCGTTAAATCATGTGAACTTAATCTATTCTAACATGCCACATTTAATGCTCTTTTAAATGTTAAATAATAAATAGGATAAAGTACAAAATTCTTTTTATGTAATTACCGTATATTGTTTTATTTGTTGCTATATCGCAACGTGGATGAACGTGTCTTTAACCACTAACTAATTAATGAGCTCGGTATGAATGAAAATTGCGTAGAATTTTCAGATTACAACAGTTTGCAAAGTTAATCGGCCAAGTATTTAAGTTCTCGTAGCTTACACCGCAAAGTTGGGAATTTAAGATCGTGAAGTTGGGATCACGGGGTTGAGACGTGGCACCTAAAGTTCGGAGTCGAGGGTTCTAAATTCTCGAAGTTGGAAGTCTAGGGCCGGAGTTTCTGACTCTGGATTATTAGGAATTCGATTTCCATCTCGCGACAGTAAAATACAGGGTCTTTAAACAAAATGTTGCTTCTTATTGCGTTATCTTCGTAATGTAATTGTACGTTTGATACCAGGTGTCTCACATCTGTTTGCTGTTTTTCCCGCTCTTGTTCTCTCACTGCGAAACAGTAGTTGGGTTAATAATGTCATCTTTTTGAATTAAACGAAACGTCATGTTCGACGTCTTGTGTATGAAACATGAAGTGTATGAGAGATGAGGATCTAGATAGAGGATATAGGAAATGACAGTTTGTAAGGTTACCTTTCTCGAGCCATAAAGAATTTTATTTTCGTTCTGCAAGCAGAACGTCATGTTTCATATTATTTTCACAATGAATACATGAATACAGTCTACGCGAAAGTATTCGAACGATTAATGTAGAACAAATTATGTTGTATAAAACCAAACCTGGCACAATCATGACAATCTAGTACTAAACACTATGGTGTTGGTAAAATTTCAAAACGTTTTACATGACAGACATATGTATACACATATGTTCATAAAGTCTGCACGTTTTGTGAGAAACTATATATCTACACATCACTTGTATTTTCCTTAACAATATGTTTTATTTCTAATAATCACAAATTAATCATGAAGTTTATTTCTTAACGGAATGAATTATATTTTTTATATATTCATGTAATTTTCATACAAAAGATATAGATTAAAGTTACTCTCAGTGTCAAGTACATCATGATTTACGATTTTTAGAATTTTTAAAACATTTCCGCGGTATTAATTCATTTCTAAATTCCATCCGTGTGTGTATAATCACACCGTTACAAATCACATCCAACAGTTTGCCGATAAATTTCGTTTGCAATTCAATTACAACGTTGGTGACGGTGCCGTTTGGTCCTATTAACGAATTTCGGTTTGGTCTCTGCTGTATCGATTATTTCTGCGTGCTAAATAAACACACGGTAGCCATCGTGGCCTCTAGACGTGTAAACACGATTCACCTTTCACGGCTGATCAGTTTGATTACTACGTTTTCCATCGGAAGTCAGCGAAGAATTACGGGCCGCGTTTAATTAACGGGTACGACGACGATGCATTAATTATCGCGATGACTTGTCGAAGACAACGCTCGTGAACCGAACGAAACTTTCTTGTTCAACGTTCGACGTTGAAACGACGCGCAAAAAACAGAGGATGAAGTAGAACTTATCTTTGATATTTTTTTTTTGAAGCAGAGTAAAATAGTAGATTTAATGTTTAGATTTTTAATATCTATCACGTCGGGAAAATGATTTTAATACGTTTTTTTACGTAATAAATTCACAATTTAGTTCTGTAGGGAATTTGATGAATTAAATTTGTAGGTTCGACATTTGTATATGGTTAAATCGAGTCGGCAGTAAAATTTATAACGTTTAATCAACTTTCTTCCAAATCTTAAATTACAATTTTTTACGCAATGGATTACCATTTCTAATACATTATAATTCTCAATAAATAGATAAATGTTTGTGCAAATTTTCTAGGACTACGATCAAAGAAATAGAAATAATTCTCCGACAGAAATTTGTTTTTCTCTGAATTTTCTAACAAATATTTCATTTTAAATGTTCTGTATATTTTTATACGTTTCAATTTACCGCGAACTCATGAACATTCGCTATGAGAATTCTCTAGAAAAATACATTACATCCACCCACATCCAGGCGAAAATTATTTCTACAACAATTTTACCTTTATTTACTAAATTTAGTAAACTTGCCATTTTGTCTCTACCCTGCATTTTTTGTCTCAATTCTTATGCATTTACGAGATGATACGAAATTACACTCAACGATCACGGAGCATCTAAACGGAGTGTTCGTTACAATTTTCACTCGATGAAACATTGTTCTTTAGATCAATTTGTAAAAACATGAAATCTTGTATGATCTTCATCGATCAATATCGATCGACAGCATAGATAGCACTGCAACCCAAATCGACTTAAACTGTTAGAATTCGTAACTGTTCGGTGTTATAACTCATCCCAATCGTGACAGATCCTTTTTTTTTACTTTAATAGGAGCTTTAATACGAGGGGGGGGGGGGGAAGAAAGCTCGGGCTCCGTTGGCGTGGAAGGTCTGATTCGACCTTCTCGTATTTGTTCCCGTTCTATACTCGCGATACCAGTCGTCGATCGATATATTCGGTGGACCGAGATTCGTTACCGAATCTCGCTCGCAGGTGTCTCTTCTCGAGCGAGCAACTTTAAAGGGAGTTCGATATGAGAACGGCTGAAGGTCAAGACGGGATTAAGGGCGCCGGGAGGGAAGAAAGTTGAAAGTGAATCGGGCGAGATCATTTTCACGGGTTTCGTGCTCGCGATGTGTTCTCTTGACAATTTTTCGAAGTAATTTTGCGTAGAAAAAGTACATCTAGAACAAATACAAGCGTTCGAAACTACTGGAAAACATTGAAATTGCTAATTTCATTTTTCCATGTATTTCAAACAAATGCTGTTTCAATGCGAGTTTAAACACTTTCGAACATCTGCGTTCAATCGACAACTTTTTGCCAGGGTTGTGTTTGCTCGTAGAGGAACGAAGGTTTAATTGCAACGAATAGAAAGAGTCTCGGTTTGTAAAAATAATTGTAATATTCTTAACAGCGAAGAAATTCCTTTTGTTCTTTCGATCTTGTTTGCATTTGCAAGGGATACTTTTATACTTGTAATCAGACGTTTCGTATTTCTATTTCTTCGCTGTTATTTATGGAAATCTTTACTTCTCTTTGTATCAGATACTCACTCCCCTTTTCCATTCTTTTATTCGCGTCTCTCTTGAAATTCGTAATCCTTATTTTAGACTTTTTTCATCAATTTTTTAAACTTGCAAAATTCTCCATTGCCTGTTCTCGTTCATAAATTCCGAAATTTCAAAAAAAAAAATTTCTACGCAAATTAAATATTTTTTAATATGAAATTGAGATATGATTCTTATCTCATATCGTTCGATAAATTCTTACGTAACACGCATTGTAACGCAACACTTTATCCGCTCGAATCGCTGTACTACAATCGTTCAATTAAAAATCGTAATTACTGTTCGCGTACCGATCACCGTTATACATCGTAGTAATTACGTTTTAAATAAACTTTCACCTTCGCGCGTAACATTTGTTAAGCGGGTCGAAGATTTTTGCTGGCGAAACGAGAACTCTGTGGGGGCCACATGTCGCGATTATGACGTCAATGTTTCGTCATCGCGAGTCTTGGGTACGTGGGTAGTAAATTCTTGCCGTGCCATCCGCTGTAACAGTTATCCTGGAAAATTCAGTCTGATTCATGACTTCGCATTCGCGTGGTTAATACGTACTCGCGTCTACTCTTAATGGGCTCACTGAAGGATAATAAAACAAAGACTCTTCCTGGATGACTGGAAAATCAATATGAAGACGATGAAAAGAGCACGATAGGTTTTTCATTCTTCGCAGGACGGTATTATCGTTTTAAACTTTTAATTGGAATTTAATTATTACAAAATTTGTCTTGTCATTCGATCTTGCGATCAAACGAGATGTCTTTTTCTGTCCTGATCATAATTTTCGAAATGTCGCCTTTCAGAATATCGTTCGTCTCAGCAGTGCATCTTTAAGTTTCTGAAAATTTTGTTAATTACACCCTGGTTATTACTGCTAATAGGGAAAGTATTCTTTCCACTTTTTGGCTATTTCACAATGAAATTCATATGGTCGTATCTTTGTTCCCCGAAGATATTTGAAATTATTAAGTCAGTAGGGGCGAAAATAGAACAGACTAAATCCATTTCTGGATCGTAGAATCTCCCCGAGATTGCGAAAGTTCTAAATTATATGAAGTTCGAGATTTTTAGAAATTTCCTTCGAGATTCTTGGGATTTTCAAAGATCCATGAAACCTATTGAATTGTTAATATCTGTTCGATTCTAGGAAGTATAAAAGGTTCTGAGAAACTCTACGAATCTCTACGAATCCTTGTTACTTCTGAGAATTCAAACTTTCTCTTATTATTATTTTTGTATTATTTTTCTCAAAATTCCTGTTCCCATTTAAGGCGTAAAACGTGAACTATTGTCGAACGTCGCCCGATCAAAGAAAGTTAAATTGCACTTCGTAAGTGTAGTCACCTCGACGAGAATCGATGAACTCGAAAGTAGACAGAATCGTGTCCCTCGTGCGCTGTATTAATCTGAAGGGAGGTAGCCAGCGCGAGAGATGTAGGTTCCACGAATCGGGGGTCACCTGAATACGAGTTGGTAAGTCGAAAGAGGTTGAAATCTCATCCGTCATGTTCCCTCAAGTATCAATAGGCTTGAAGAAGTTCAGATTGTATCCCCCGTGTCTGGAATGGTTCTGAAGACCCGAAGAATCAGCTAGTTATATAGAAACGTATCTTTAGAGTTTTGTTGTTATCCTTGTAAGATCTTTTGGCTCGAAGAAATCGTTTCTTCGAATTATTTATTTTATAGACTATCTTGAAAGCGAAGAATAACAAATTGTTCCTCTCTTGGAATTGTTACGTTTTAATGATCATCTTAGATATTTTATTGACAACAAGTCGCACGTTGCGCGAAATACGTAGCGTTTTAAATTTATGTATATTGTATTTATTCAAATTTATTAACCAGGTAGAAATTTTACGCGTTTTCTATCAATGTAACGTGTAATAGATGTTCTATTTTTCAAATTTTCTATATTAAGAAGTACGCGTAGGCAGCGATTGCAGTTGAGCAGCCACGTGTAATAAATAAAATTGCAAAACGTTCGTTAAACTAAAGCACAACATCTACGGTTAAAGAAAATTCTTGTGAAGTCTAATTTTGCCGCCGTCGACTTTCTTGCAACTTTGCTTTCCCGATCTATTTGTAGACTCGGCTAATCGTAACGTAACATATTCTTGATAATGAAACATTTCCTGGCCTGTTTTAATTAATCGTCTTACTACGCTTCTCATTTCGTAAATTTTCCAAGAATTTTCATTTCCATTTTCATTTCCAAGAGTTTAAATGATATTTTTGTTAATTTTTCTAGTGGAAATGGAACATCGTTCCATTCGATTCCCCGATACACGATTCTCCAAATGTCGCAAATGCTATTCTCGCGCATAAAAGAACGCCAACTTGTGACGTATGACGTTGGATGACATCGACGATGCGAAACAATGCAACTCCCTCACAATGCCACTGCAAGAACCTGGAGTCTTGCCCTGGTACTGGCTCATCCCCCAATTTAACACTTTGCGTGACTGTTTTCCATTCACGTCAAGCGGATAACGGCGAGTGTTATCTAGGCCATGTAAATTACTTTCGGTAATTTGACGGTGCTCGAATAATTTTCCATACGGAGCCAGAATCGATCGCCTAATCAGACCTGAAATCTGTTACTCTGCGGATCGGGATTTCAGCCACAAGACTCGAGTCGATAAATAGTCACCGGTATAACAATAGTTATAAATTGTTACAGGTATAACAATTCAGATGTATAATTCTGAAATAACGACCTCTTTTAAGTCGTATCATGTAAAATTTTATTGTACGCTTTTCTTTCGCCTTAGTTGGAAAAAATTGACGTTGCTACGTGGTGGCATTACGTCTCTGCCTTACATCTTTTGTATTGCGTGATGTTACGACAGACAACGAGGGAAATGTTGTTAGAGGGGAAAAGTGAACAGCTCGAAGAGCTAAATAATTATCTACGTTCCTGTTTAGAAGTTCGGAGCATGTTAGGATTTCGTCTTTTTCGAGTAAGTAAATATCTTGTTTATAAAATATTATTCTTTCGTGTTTGAACTTGCATTAGTATTATCGTGAATTTTTTATTTAGAAATACGTGTATTAACCACAATGTTTATAATAAGAAACAATTAATTTGTAAATTCATACATCAAGATCTTACGCATTATGATTATTATTCAATATTAAATAGAATATTAAATAATATTAAATAATTAAATAATATTCAATATTAAATAGGAAGAATCGTTCTTGCTGCGAAATACAAATTACAAAAATTGCGGAATCGCAGAGCAAAAGAGAAAACTGAAAACAATTGAAGATCCAAAAATCTACGACGATGCGAAACTACAACAGCAAACGGGCTGCGAAATCTTTTGACGTTGAAAAAATATTTGTCTAATCCATCAATATCGTATCGTTCGAAATTTTCTCGTTTTACGTGTCACGACGGAAGCATCGTTCGAATGAAACGCGTGTCACGTCAAAACATTGTAACGCTGCGAATCAAACATCGACGCAATGGCTTTGCATGAAGCGTTGCACCCTTTCTCTACCCTCTGATACTTTCGAGAGTAGCAGCAGATTTTTCGTCCCTGCGCCTGCGATGACGGCGATATTTCCATGACGCGTGCACCGCGGCAGAAAGAAAGAGAAAAAGACTAGTCGAAGGCGAGAAGGAAAAAAGACAGAGAACGTGATCGATGGGCAGATAGATAGGTCGCCAGATACAGACGTAAAATGTGAAAAGAAAGCACAAGAGCCAACGCGAAGGGAAAATATGAAAAAGTGGTCCCGTGCGTATGAAAGATGACATAAGGAATGTAAAAACAGAAAGGTGATTTTTTATTTTTTTTTTTAAACTCTTAATAACGGAGTGGCAAAGGACTTTTAATTATTATACTCGTTTTTGTCTTGGTCGTACGTAAAACTGAAAAGGAATTTTTAATTTCCCATTGTGATCTCAAATGTGTTGTTCTATAATGGCCCTGGAATTTTCAGGTGTCACTCGTACTTTTGAAAGAATCTTGCAATATGCAATTTTTTGGTATTTTTTAAAGTCAGAGAAATTCTGGAATTTTCATATTTCGATCTTGCTGTCATATAAAAAGGCGCATAAAAGATTTTTAATATTTTAGAAAATAGCCTTTGGCAAGAAAATTCTCCTTGAGGAGAGAGTTTATTATGTATGTGTGATGTTTGAAAAAAAAGTTATTAATTATTGGAACCTTGCTTTTCGTGCGAAAGATATTTACATTTTTATTTAGTTTTTTTTTTTCTATTCAAGAAAAATCGTGCGCAGAATGAAGTTCAGTACCGACCAAGGTAGTTCTTGCTTCCACCGCTAAATATTAGCATTGTTTTGAAAAATAAATAATACCTACAGCGCGTGCTATGTTCTGAGATCGCATTGTTCATCTAATTTTCCTGGACGTTTTGAAGAATATTTCAGGCGTAAAAAATTCTTATTTCTTAGATAATTAAGTAACAATTTCCAAAAATAAATTTCGAATACAAGTGTCTCGCTTTAACGTTCAGGTATTCCTTTATTAATATTATTACGCGATCTTTAAACCTGGACGACAACTAAGTTTTACATAACAAACGACTTTTTAAGAATTTGAATTTTGTCAATTCTTCTCCAAGTTGCGAGATAAAGTCAAAACTGATCGTAGGTTGCACGATCATAAAAACCGTAGAATAATCGCGTTAAATTATTCGACATGTGTAAATCAATTGGAAAAGAGGAGTAAAGCTTTTACGGCCAAGACCTCGTTTTCAAGGAAATCGAGTTTGAAAATTCGTCAAGTACACGCGTACCACTTGCTGTTAGGGAACTCCCGATGGAACACGTTTGGCGCGGTTGTCGACGAAGAGTCGACGACACCTATTTCAAACTCGATTTTCTCGAAAATAAGGCCACCCGTGTACTCGACAAAATTTTCAAATTTGTTTTTTGGTTTGAAAACGAGATCCCCAACTGGAAAAAAATCTTCGACTCTTTTATTTGATTTAGTTGGCCGTATAATTTCTCCCCAGTACAACTATATTTCGTATCTCCCATTCGAGAGAAACATAAACTAAGGAAATTCTACGTGAATTTGCAATAAAATTTATCAACGATCAACAAAGATACGTAGAGAAGGATTTTATATGAAAGGAAGAACTAGTACCATCGTAATTATTATTTGTGATAGCTAAATATTACTGATTAACGTTAATAATTACTGTTGTTAATTACTAATTAATTGCTTTACATAAGATGAAAAAGATATTCTTCAAAAATGAACAACAGTAAAAGTAACATTTCGAAATCATTCAATAACATTCTCCGAAAATTAAGTGTCATGATCTATGGATCAGACACGGGTGTAAATCTCTCACGTGTCAGTGAACGCATTGTAACGCGGACGGGTGAAAAACGAGAACAAGAGTCCGAGAAAATACGGAGAAAATATCTCTATTAAGAAAACGATGCATCGAGGAATTACTAATTCCAAGCTGGGCAATCAAGAGTTCGAAAGATACGAGAAAGGCACGAGTAGTCCCTTCGAAATCGAAAGAGCAAACACCGCCAATTACATCAGCAGGAGCAAGATCGTCATCGTGCACGTGTACCGTAGAGACTCAACTATGTATATATGCAGCAGGCATAAAGAGGCGAGAAAAGGAAAAATATGAACGAGAGAGAGAGAGAGAGAGAGAGAGAGAGAGAGAGAGAGAGAAAGAAAGAGGGAGAAAAGAAAGAAAAGAAAAAAAGGGAAAAAAGCACAAAGAGACAGTGGCGACGCAAGGTCGAGTAGCATTCCGAAAGTTAAAGAGTTTCGCTGTAAACGATAGCTACGCGGAAGGTGGGCACCCCCGGAGGTGGAGAGTAGGTGGTAAAGTGGTCGAGGAGAGAGAGAGTGCAAGGTTTAGGGTAGGACGTAGCTCGCAGGAGCAGTAATATCGATCGATCCGTCGAGTTCGAGGCTCGACAGGGTCGACTGGGGGTGCTGCAAGTAGAAAAGCTCTCCCATAAGCAGGCAGGCAGGCTGGCTGGCTGGCTGGCTGCCCGGGCACGGACCGTTTCCACTGTCTGTCTGTCCGTCCGTCTCGTCTCGTTTCGTCTCGTCTCATTTCGCCTCGTCTCGTCTCGCCTCGTCTCGTCACGTCTCGTCTCGTCTCGTCTCGTCTCGTCTCGTCTCGTTTCGCCGCGTCTAGTCTCATCTCGTCTTTGCCTCTTCGCTCTTCTTCTTGCCTCCTCGATTTTATTACACACGGAAACACGTACGTACACGCACATGATCTTGTTGTCGGTCTCTGGTGTATCACGGTTTCGACACACCATGTGAATAACGTATCCACGGTGTGGCTTGAAGTAAGAGGGAAGAAGAACACGCGAGAGTTTCGCTAGAAGTTTGCCGAACTTGCTTCGTTCTAGAGGAGCTTCTCCGTCGAATCGGTTCTTTTTAGTTCGATTGTGTGATTGCCTCGTGCCGTGCGGTGGGCGTACGCGCGATACGGTTCACAGCTGTGACCTTGGGAAGCAGTGACAGTGCGTGTCTCTGACCTTGGCACGGGGGTTCGCCAAGTTCTCCGATGGCAGCGCGAGCACCGCTGCCAGCCGCGACGACAGCTGATCGACCACCGGCCAAGTGGAGTTCCAACGGAGGATGTTCATCGACCGGATTGCCTTACCGAGCATAATCAGGTGCGTGAGAACTCCGTTTCGATTCGGGTCTCGATTCTTGTCCGGGATCAAAATCGTTCGTGTCACTCGGTGAACGACACTCGTCCCGCGATTACGTAATGGTTACGGATCGACTCTCGCCGGTTAGAGCAACCGCCGGAAATAAAATTTTGTTTTTCTTTTCCGTTCAAAAGAAATGATCGCCTCGTTCCCTGAAAATTTCATCGTTCTCGTTTGGGTGAGAAACAATTGTCCCAGAGGATCGTCGTCGACGTTCAGCAGTCTGAAAATTATTCGCGTCGAATGTTCGTTGCCTGGAAAGGAGAACGAGTACGTGAAATTTTTTTCAACGACCTGTTTGTTTGGAACGATGCCACGATTCCACGCGACGTTTACGTATATAAATTCGATTTCAGTTAGATATCGGTATTCCGATCGCGGCGATATGCGATTACGCGAAAGCTTCGCGTGCAGTTCGGTGTAGGGCCCCACTGACACAGATTTCGTGAAGGTAGAATGCCACTATATCGAGTTTACGTAAGACCGTGAGCAAAGCTGCGTGTATAGTGTAGTTGGTGAACTGCCACCATGGCTAGCCGGGTGACATTTAAACGTGGCTATAGTGACGTCGTGCATTAAACGCGCTCGAATTACGTTCTATCCCAATTACTGATGATGTAAGGATGTGAGGATTTGTCACGCCTTTGGTAAACAAGTGATAATTCTTAGAAAATTGCTGAACTGTATCCTAGGATATTTTTCCTCGAATTAACACCCTTCTCTTTTTATTGCATTCGATTATAAGTAATCGTCATTCAATTAGATTAATTTCGTTACGTTAAATAATATTTCTCATCATTGAACATTATCGACGATAATTAATTTTATTAATCAATTAAATTAAACAAACGGCATTTCAAATTGTGAAAATAGATCTCAAATTGTTGCAACAAGGAGGCTATCCACAAAAAAAGCAATTAAGATACTACTTCAAACGTGCTGTAAACCTATGGTCAACTAATTTTAGTGTTAATGGAGTGGAACTTCTTTTTACATCACATCTTTTTTAAAACTTTTGTAAAAAGTGGAGTCTTCTTCCTGTTGCAAATTCTTCGATTAATTAATACAATATCGTTCTTAGTTTCGAAGAAAATTCTAACGAAACGCTTTAAAAATAACGAGTAAAATTCTTCGAACAATTACGAAACTGTTTCGATGGATACGTCGATGAGAAACGAGCAGGGAAGCGAAATTTCGCGCAGCGAGGGCGCACTCGAGTCGCACCCCACTGCCGACGGAGAGGTTAAAGACGAAAGTCTGCCACGGACAAGGTCAACAGCTGACGGTTAACATTAACCATTTCCCGTATGCTCCTCAAGGATCATAACCGTGATCTAATTTCTCGTCATCGTTCCCTCGTAACATTCTATTTTCCCCTATCTGTTTTGCCTCTTCTCTTGAATTTCAAGATCGAGATCTTTGTCTGAATCTCGTCGATGAATCATAATCGCGTCGTGTTTTAACAATTCGCCCCATGTGAGCGATTCAGCGTTATATTTTTATTTATTTATTGACGTGTTTGCGAAACAAATTTTGGCGCGATGGAAATTACCCCAGTGGAATGTTCCAAGTTGCTTGAAGGGACGCGTACGCGTTGTTTTCGCGGTGGAAATTGCATCTTGCTGTAGCGATTTATAACAGCTTCTTCAGAGTGATATCGTAAAATAGATTATGAAAATGCGCTTGTTAGGGTAATCGATGTATGGATGGATTTGAGGGATTGGATCGTTCGTGAATACTGTGCATTGTTTGACAATGGATTTAAGATGCTTATGAATAATTCAGACACGTTTCTATCATACGAACAAGAGGCAATAATTTGTAACAATTCGTACGTCAACAATAATATGTAGTTGGGTGTTTTATCGCGAGATAATTAATTTGACAATGGATTCAAGATGTCGGTAGGTTGTTATAATTTGTGTAAACGTTTATATTAGTACGTCAACAATAATTCAAGTTGTTTTATCATCCAGTCACTCAAATTAATTTGAAAATTGATTCAAGATGTCGATAGGTTGTTATAATTTGTGATATAAGTTGTACATTTTGTTATAATAATTAATTGACTCAAATGATCAAATAATTTAGATGTGGATTTAAGATTCTAACGAATAGCTCGGAAATTCAGGCACAACTAGCTAAACAATTGATATATCGCGTACTACATCATGAAATAACTAATTAATTCAAATAATCAATAATCTAGGAATGGATTTAAGATACTCATGACTAAACTTTCCGCGCTCAGATACGTTTTTTATTCAACATTACTGCAATGTAAAACAATTTTCATATCCTAATATATATCGCGAACTGATCGATTGATTTAAATAATTGAACAAATCGAGAGAACATGGTCGAAACATCCAAAACGAGGAAATTATTCTCTCATGTCAATAGGAAGTAGCATCAATGGAATATCGATGTTCGAACAAGCGGACCTTCCCTGATTATTTCAGTCGCGCAATATACATTCGATACATTCGAATTACTAACCAACTTACGTTTTGCAATCGTATTTTCACAAACGTCGTTCGATGCGAAGGTCTGCCGACTGTTGCCGAGTAATTTCACGCATTCGGTGAAACGCATACACACTCGATCCCCCTCCTGTTTAAGTCGAGTAATCGTATTCTCGCGAGTATCCTCGAAATTAACGATTCCCACGACAGAGTAACCGGGCGAAGGTTGCGCGCCGCGAAGAATATTACCGCGTTATTTATCGCGGGTATAAAAGGATATTTCCGCAAGATTGAAGCCGTCGTTGGTCCGAGTTCCGCAATTAACGGCGAGAAAAGGGAATGATGGAAACAGGGGTGGGCGGGCTGAAGAGAAATACGGTGTGACCCGGACTGTCAGCTACAAAGCGGACAACATTGGAAGGAGCAACCACTGCTATTGCGTGGCCGTCTATCTGGGTGTGAACTTGATAACAGCAATTAGGACGTGAATAGTTATTGTTCGGCCGCGTTGATTTTTTTCCTCTCCCCCTCCTCCTCCCTCGACTTGTTCCCTCTTCCCCTTACGATCGACCCTGGCTGAAGACGAAATTTCGCGAGAGAGAGAAGTTGCAAACGCTTGTTTGAGAGAAGCTGAAACGACGTTAACGAACGTCGTTTGGAAATTGCTCGGAAGACGTGGAACAATTTGTTGTTTCACGCCACCGGTGATAACGATGATAACAACGTAACGCGTGTCCCATTCTGTTGTTTCAGACTTTAGAGGAGTCACGGAGAATGAACGTCGTGGGGCGAAATACGCGTGGAAAAATCGAAGAAACGGAAGCCGGAGAGGCTTGCCACTTGGACGAGGCTATACATTAACGATGGACAACTGCGAATCGGGAACAGATGCATCAGCACGAGTTGTCAGACGTTCGCAGAGCATGAAGAGGAGAAGATTCGCCTGACTTCGTAGACACGTTCGGTGCCAGTTTGGAGAATGGAGGAGTCCTCACCAAGGATTCGTTCCTATCTGGAATGCTGGGACGTAAGTACAGATTCTTTCTAATTTAAATGATCGTACAATTAAAACATGAACCAATTAAATCAATTACTAATTAAATTGAAATAATCAGGATAATATTTCTTCCAATATCTTCCACAAATAATTTTTCATTGATAATCATACAATAATACAACCATGCAACTAGATTTTAATCCATTGATACAATTAAAATAATCAAAATAAGATTTCGTTCGATCTTATCATTCCTCTCGAATTCAATTGAAATGATCGACACAGAAATGAACCCTCAGCTTAATCAAATCCCGCACCGAATCAATTAATTCAATTAAAATTAAACTTGATTTAACATTTTGTCAGTCGCAGTAAACATTTATTCTTCTTTTCTTTGTCTTTTCTCTCTTTCCTCTGTCAAAACAAATACGTGTCTAAGTCGGTGAAACGTATCGACGTGTGAGATCAGCGAACACACATTTTCGAGCGAAGGTTAAACGACGATCAAGAATCACGAAACAAGGGTGAAAGAAGAGAAACGGCGATTCGAAGCTCCCCAAGAAAGAATCCAATTGTCAGGATTTCAGATTTCCGATTTAAATTCGGATTATGGAAATTAAGCGCGTGCTAGGAAAGCACGAAGGATTTCCGCCTGAATAATCGTTCAGGATGCAAGCGGTTCTTTGAGCCAACCTCCTCGCGCTACGCGACACTCATACAACCACACGGACACCATTGTTCCTTGGCTCTTCGCTGGTCTCGCTTTAAAATTGCATCGCTTCGCAGACGCTTCGAAGTGTACCATTGAATTCCCTTTTCTTGTTTGTCTCGAGGATCCGAGTGTTGCGTTCTCATTATAACGCCGTCTGGCTTACGGGATATTTTCTTCCTTTCACGCAGGATAAAGGGCAGGTTTTTAATCGTTTGTTTCGTACACAGTTCTTTCCTCTTTAAATATTATAAATATTAAAATATTAATAATTTTGTTGTAATAATGACGTAGGGACTATCGTCTGTTTCGAAACGATCATTTTATAATTTATTTTTTATTTATAGTTTCATATTTTTGTTTTTAACATCTTAGAGTTTCACCCTTCTTTCGAGGATCTTTCTTCTTTGTTCCGGACGAATAGGAAAGAAATTGTTTTAATTTTTGTCGTAACAATTTTTATTGATTTTTGGTTTTATTTTCTTCATCGTTTCAAAACTGTTTATTTTCTGCGTTTAGTTTCTTCGACCTTTCTAATGGTAGTTTTTATGTTCCTTGACAGAGTAATTTATGTTAATACCGGAATAAGATTCTCGGTAGTTTCACATTAACAGTGCTCTTGCCATTAATTATTGTATTCTTAGTAACTCGTCCTAATTAAACTAGCGTCTTTCGTTATTACATATATGTCGTGGAGAGCCATTAGTCATTAGAAGTCAGCTTTCTCGAGAATTTCAAGTAAAAAAATTCCAAAATTCTTCATGACGACAATATTAATTAATCTCGACACTCTGGAAAGTAAATTATACTTCGTCCAATATACTGGCTAAACATTTCCATGATAAGGCATTAAAAAATTAATACATTACAGTCAACATGGTGATTCTAAAAAAAAAAAACAGAAATAAAGAATTTTTCAATTACAGAATCGACTAGTGACCCGATATCTACGATTAGAAAAATGTCATCAAACTTGTCAACGGTGCACACGCGCGCAACATTAAATTCGAATTAATTAGCAATCGATCCAACATGCCTGCAATTAAAAAAAAAACCAAATTTATTGCTGGCCGCACCTACAAGTAACATTAAATTCGAATCAATTACCAACTACAAGAACCAATCTAGTCTACAATTAGAAAAGTAATTTCAAACACACGTCAGCTGCAAACGTACATATATAACACACAGCGGAGTAACACATTTCCATCTATAAACTACACCACCTAACTTCCACCCATAAAAGCGGATGGAACACGCGCGGAACTAGTTCGATCGTAACACCACGTCCGACACACAATAAACGAGGAAATATTCTGGAGAAGGCTGATGACGAAAGCTATTGGATCCATCGAAGCGCAAAACGCGAGGAGAAATTCGACGACGACGACGACGACGACGACGACGTCGAGTTGCTACACCAACTCTTGACATTTCGTCGCATCATTCAAGATTTTTCAGGATTTTCATTCGAATCTCGGACGGGAGGAGAGGGAGAGGAGGGCTGATGATATCGAGCTGATGTTCTTGAGAGAGGACGCGGCTCGAGGGGAAATCGATGGCCACAGCCGCCGCCGCCGCCGCCGCCGCCGTCGCTAGGAGAGCTAGAATCCATCTCGAAAATGAAATTTCGTTGAATGAGTCGCCTCCGAGTTTTAATCGATTCCAAATGCGAGAACCAAATGTTCCCCCGAGCGGCAAGGCAAACATTTTAACGAACCGAGTCGGCCAAGGATTCAAGTCGCGAGACATCGTAACCGTAACCGGGGAAACGACTTTAATGCGAACGCCAATTAACACAGTTGGCCGAACGAGCCTGGGCCTTTGTTCGACGCGGAATCTTCCTACGAAAACGATCTCCTTTTCGAGCTAATTGTAACCCCTCGCCTAATGGGTTCTAAGTGAGAGGGATTAATTAACGGGAGAGGAGAGGATTGAATGTAAATCTTTGAACACGGGAACTTCTTCCTTTTATTTACGTTCGAACTGATTAAAGTCTGTTCGAAGTAGCGTGGTTCGTTCTCTTTTCTTTCTTTCTGTTTAGTTTAGGAGACTTTGTTTGTAGGTTTATTTGACGATCATTGCTTTTGGTTTGGGTTTTCGTTTAGTTTTAGAAATTGCGAGGGAAAACTTTATTAGATTTCAGAGGTGGAAGTTTTCGAGAATTTTTACGATGTTGTAATGATTTGTTTGTCCATCTTTTGACGCTTTAATAGCGTAGACCAAATGAGGTAGTTCCCTTCTTTCATTGTATTTTTTCGTTGTAAAAATATCGAGTGCAAATGAAGTGAAACATCGATAAAAGAATAATTAAAGTCGTTAGCAAGCTGGATCAGTGTGTGCGTGTATATACGATACTCTTCATAACTAACCAAGTGTTAACCACGTTGAAAATTAATCCTACTAATTAAAGCAACGGTAGAAGGAATAATAAGTATTGATAGAAGTGAGAAGTACTGGATAGACGTACAAACAAAGTTACACTATAGACGCGAGACAAATGTTTAAAACGCGTTTCTGCTACAATTTCCGTCGCCCATGAGAGGAAAAGACGTGACAATTGAATTAAAAATTGGCATGATCACAACGGTGTATTAATAACATGTGACGGTGTAACGAAATGTTTAAAAATGTAACGTATCATCAAATAAAATCTGAATTTCGTAAAAATTAAGGTAAAGAAAAATCACGTACGGCAATCATATCGCCATTAATTTTTCAACAAAGAAGGGTTTCAACAGTTTAGAGAAACCCATTGAAATTCTAGATTTAAAAAAAAAAAAAAAAAAGGAAAGGTACAAAGGTAGCTTGTATAAACGAACAGAAAGTAAAAGATATTTTACTAATTTGTTAAAATGATGTACACAGAGACGTAGGGAAGAGAAAATGTCCAAGAGATCCTGTTAAATGGAATTTAAAGGCAAGGTACGCAGTTCCAAGTAATTAAATCCACAAACAGTGATTGATTAGTGATACATAGAAGTGTTTGCTTTCGATAGCTTTCGATGCTTTTTCGATTAAAAACTAAACTTTTTTGGTCGACTAAGAATGAAATAAAAATGCAAATATTGGGAATTAATTATGTATATATACAATTCGATATATATATACATAATTCGATCAATTCTCAATGTCATACATCATTTAATATCAGTGTCACGAATTTATGATTTATTACGGTCTACTAACAATTTCGTCGAACGTTTATTGCAATTTTATTGGAAATAAAATCTCCGTTGGAAATGCACATCATTTTTCTGAGGAATCACTTTCGAGTATGCTCGCGAGAAGGTCAACTGCGGATATTAAATAAATTTCTACTCATTATTATTTTTACAGTTTGTTTCATATATCTTTCTTAACGTCGATCAAATTTGTGTTGCAGTTTCTTGATAGAAATACAACACGTTTCGAAGAATGTTCAATATTCTATAATTTTGTCATTTACAAACTATTAACAAGATTAATTTATAATAAAGAAAAATAATCGTTACGAATTTGTTGCAAGAAGAGTGTATTTTGAATTATTTATTATGTTACGAGTTAAATACGTTAAGTTTGTGCATCCGCAGTAATATTTATATTGCGCAAAAATTCACGCTTTCACGCAGTGCACATATGTATACTTCATCACGTTACACACGAGAACACAAAACCGCATTAATAAAAAACTTTGTAACTTGGTGTGAGCTTGTGTAAGCTGGTGTCTTAAATACATATTTTGCGAAATTTTTGGAAAAATAAATCCTCATTTCAGGGACTTTGAACAATATTACGATATAAATCTCGACAGGATATCTTGATATACACTTGTAAATTATAATTTATCACCTCGCATTTTATTCAATCTATTTTTTATTTTCTCCCAATTATTTCAAAATTTCGCTGAAAAATTGTCACGAAATATCACAGAGAAACGGCTCGATCGACAAAAAGAATGTTACGTTTAACAAATTACGAAAAGGACACGAACGCTTACACAAATATTGTCTACTTTTTTAATTGCTCGACGCAAATTCTGTTGAAAAATTGAGTAAATCTAAAGAGACGAGAAAACCCACACGCGGGAAATAAACACAGGAGCACGTTGGCGTAATCTGAAAGAGAAATGATACAATTTGAATATAATAGCACGGCGTGGCGGACGTAAATCATCAGCCATAAATCATCCGCGTTGCATTTGACACGTGTGTCCTACAATGCGATATCCAACTGTTATCTGTTGTGTAACGTTCAAGACGCCGTGAAAATTAGATGATGCACGACAGATCGAAACGTCGAAGCAATTTGTTGGCGTTGATTTCCCAATGGTCATTACCATTCTCGCTGGCCCCTCTTCATCAGAGGCAGAGAAATCTCTCGGAATTCTATAATTTAACTCACCCAGTCGTTCATTTACGTGACATCGTTACATCGTTTGCACACACACACACACGAATCATCGAGAAAGCTATGACTGCTAAGAGAAAATTCTGAAAATTTCATGATCCTTCGCCTTGACACGGTACAGTGATTCTCAACCAGAGTTTCAAAGCGTTTCAAAGAAATCCTCCTAAGGATGGGTCCATCTTGATGATCGATAAACGTAAGATGTTAGGGAAGTCGAAGGCGAAGAATAAAATTGCGATGTTCGGAGGGAGATGCGAAATTTTCAAAGTTAACACGAGTTAAAAGAAAGATACGTGGAATTCGCCTGGTGCTAGGAGATCTGACCTAATTCGACGCTTAACGATATTACAATTCCCTCCACCGTCGTGAAGTTAAGTACTTGCTCGCTCTTTAGCGTGTCGCGCCTCGTTATTTTCTTCGATTATTTATTTATACGACTTTAAGTGCATTTTCAGTCGAATACGTTCGCGTTTCTTGATTTGTAATCTGATAATATGTGTATGGTATTATCATAAGCAAAGTTTCACGAAAGTCATTCCTAGATGTATCTTAACATCTCCTTCTTCAAGATTCGTTATTTCATAAAATCGAGAAAGTTTGAAACTGAAGATTTTCTTCCTATCTAAATAATAAATTATATATTATTTTTTAATAAATAAATTAATAAATTATTTTTTTTAACGTTCTAATATTCGAGTATAAAATTAAAACTTCCATCGCAATTTTATACGGTCCAAAAACTTTTGTATAAAATAATGAAAATTTCCTTGCAAAATATAAAATTCTAAACGAAACCGTCGATTTCCCCAATGTTAAAACATTTGTTCAAATACTCAGTATTAAACGACATCAAACTTAATCAAAATCCAAATATCCAAGCGACACTGAACAAAATTTTACCAGAAATTTAACCTGACAGTTGAGAACCATTGGCCTTACTGTAACCTTCGGCGAACGTTTATATAAATTTGATTCGTATCTTTCACCGACGAACCATCGACAATTTCCGACAACCGGAGAAAGAATTCAAAGAACCGCAAGAGAGATTGAATGGAAATAAAAGAATTCGAATGTTACCCTCTGTAGCAGAACGAAGACAAGTACTCGGTGGCGAACAGCCAAGCGCCGTTGCAGGCCGGCGAGGAGGAACACCCGGAACGTGGCACATGGACGGGGAAATTCGACTTTCTGTTGTCTCTCCTGGGCTACAGCGTCGGTCTTGGCAATGTCTGGCGATTTCCGTACCTATGCTACTCGAACGGAGGCGGCGCTTTTCTAATACCGTTCACGGTGATGCTCGTTATCGCCGGGCTCCCCCTCATGTTCATGGAGCTTTCCTTAGGTAAGCAAAAGTGATCCTTCTTGTCGATATATACAGACCGTTTAGTTATCATATTGCTACCACAGACGATTAGGGAGATTGGAAAGTGGATCATTTTGGGAAAAATGTAACATGCGAAAATATACGTGAAATATATTACTGGACATGTAGTTAGATTAGCAGTTGGATTTCAGTACGAATTTATTTTTTATTTTTGTGAACATAACTTAAGAAATTGCTTTACTTGCTAAATGTTATAAAAAAAATCAGTAGTCTATTTGTATATTTAATATGTAAGTATTGCATAAGTATCTGTAGCATACTGAGTAACATAAATTAGAAATAAATAAAAGTTAAATCTCGTTGTTATCCTGTAAAATATGTTTATATAGTTACATTTCAGAATCTGATGATTTAAGGATAATTAGATCGTATGACTGAACAATTGGAAAATTAATGCAAAGAATCATCTGTCATTGTTCCGAATAGAAATGAATTATTGAAAGTGATTATCGAAATATTAAAGGTACATAATAATTGACAAGTGTAAATCATTAATACAAAGAATATACAGGGATGTAAAAGAGCAAATAAACGATTTAAATACATTGATAAATCATCAAATTAGTCTACAAAGAATAATATAATATATACGAATTAACAAACAAATTACACTGCTATACATTTTACGAAACGAAACGAAGGAACATCTGTTTATTTCCGCTTTCAGATTCAATCGAGTATAATTCCGTCGAATTCCAAAATAAATGACGAGATAATAAACATAAATAAACCAATAAAGTAAATTGCAGTAGCATACTAGTTTCATACATTCTATGAAATATGAAACGAAACGGAGAGAGGGTTGTTATTTCCGCTTCGAATCCGATCAAAGAAACATAGACTTGAAACGAGACACGCGAACGTCCCTCGTGTTTCGTGTTCGGAAGATGAACGGATATTTCAGTCTCGCGAAGATTAATAAAAAGGATCGGGCAGCTTTGTTTCAAACCCGTTTGTCCCCTATATAATTCATCAATTCAAGATTCCCAGTAAGCAATTGTGCCTTGGAACAACTATATCGATCAGTCCTATATCGGTCGAACTCGCCGAGTTGAAACTTTCCAAGAGGACTAGCTGCTCCTTTCTGTCAGAAAAATGAAAAGTGAGAAGGAGGAGAAGCGGAAGGAAAAGTAACATAAATCGAATCGAAAATATTAATATTTATTAAACATTACAAGAAGATGGACTGGGAACAGGGACTTGCGAACTTCATTATTACGACGGCGACGGATAAAAGTCGCGATGTTTTAATACTAAATTTATGAAATCTGTCAGAACGACTAGTATCAGATATTTTTTATTTTCGAAGTCTGCTTTCGTTATAAGATAAAAATGCAATAACACGTACTTATTTTCAACATATCATTTTAAAGTCGGTAGAATGCTTTGGAAATATTCTACTTGACTGTCTTTTTTAGTACTTGCAATTAATTACCGTTTCATTTAAAAGAATTTATTATTCTGAATTTTTTTCTCCATAATTTCTTCTTTATTGTCTATTTAACTTAATTAATATATCCTCAGATTTCCAAAAGATATTTACAAAATTTATAAATTAAAGGAAGATAGCATCATAAATTGCACTTAGTGTTCTTTTTAAAAAAGCTAGTGGGCGTCATTTAACCAAATATCTCATCGAAATGAACCAGATAGATATCTCATTCGTAAAGTCGGCAGAAATCAATATTTTGATATTGTTTTACGCTTTTGCAAACAATTTTTTTACATTCAATTATAAACGCTACACCTACGTATTAATGTCGTCACACACGCAAATGAAATTGCACTGCGCGATGTCTCGTTCGCAGACGCAGGGGGTTGAAATCACGCGGAAATAGACTTTAGCTACGTGGTAAGAATGCAAACTTCATATTCTTATCGTCGTCGTGTGCGCAAGGTCAGCTCATGTCCACGCTTGTTGATTTACCGAAATAGAACGATCAATGAACGATTGTTCCTCGTTACCAGGCTTACGTAACGTTATTTTTAGGCGAACCAGTGAACCGTTCGTGATATCGACCCCTGTCCGGCGATTCGATATCGCTCGTGTAAATTGCAGATGCACCGCTAGGCTTGGCACAGATGGCTTATCGATCCGTTTCTTCAGCTGTTTCTTTCTTTTTTTTTCTTCTTCTTATTCTTCTTCTTCCTTTCTCTTTTGCAATATTCTCTCCCCCAGGGCAGTACGCGAGCCTTGGCCCAGTGGCAGCGTACAAACGTTTCTGCCCCCTCCTGCGTGGCTTGGGATACGGAATGGTGTTGGTCAGCTCGGTGGTGATGCTCTATTACAACTTAATCATCGCCTGGACCCTCTATTACATCTTCGTCTCCGTGGCCGGTGAGTTTTAATTTCCTAATTGGTATCGCTGGACCATTGGACAGTTTCGAGTTAAATCAACGAGCTTTGGAATTTTTAATTTAGCTTGAATTTCTATTGTGGGAAATACGAAATACCAAATAAAATCAAACGGTTTAAGTTTCAGTAATTATTGTGGTTACGTATATGCCGTTCGAGAGTTAACTATGATTTTATCCATATTATATGATACATCCTAGTTCAAAAATTTTATATTTGTCTCGTAACTGAAAGTATTACGCTTGATAAACTTAAATGTATTTATCAGTGCCTGTTGATATTTATTAAAATTAAAATTAGAACATAATCTTTATGCAAAGATAGATCATTTCATTGTTTACAATAAGTTAAATATCAAATACACACTATAATAACAAGTTAAATATTAAATATACAATAAATGAATGTTAAAAGTAAAAAATTGTCCGTAGACTTTGAACGGGAGTGTATATCCCTATATATGTACAAGTTTTGTTCCTTTTTCTTTTTTTCTTTTAATTACCACACGTCGCACAAGTGCTATCCAGGAACCAACGTCACATACATATCTGTAACGGAGATTATGCTCCCATTTGAAACTTGGTCTATGGTTGATGGCTTTTTTCTTAAAAGGCGTTTGTACCCGAAAAGTTTTGTAAACGCGAACACGCGATACCACGATGCGTGGATTATTGATCTGTCTGAGTGTAGGTTACTACGTTTCAAGTGTCGACGAGTATCTGGGTTGTGAGTTTTGTTTTTTTTTTCTTCTTGTATTGCATCGAGAATTAAATATATGGCGAGGAATGAAGAGAGAGATGAAATACTTTGGTGGTATTCTAAACTTGGGGTAATGGAATGAGGTTTCGTTTCAGTGAAACGGGGATGTTGTGTGACAGGTCAATCGTGTAATAAAGAAATCTGGTTGTCGCTTGGAGAGTACGATAAAAACAATGGTATAATGGCAAAGAGCATTCGAGCACGATAATCTGTTTTTACGAGATACAAATTCTTATATTTATATTCTTAAATATTCGAGAGCTAAACACATTATTTTGCTGGTAGTTATACGTCAATACTTCAAACTTAATATTTTATTGAACTTAAATATGAATCGATTCATAAATATAATTCAGAGTCAAAGAAACGTTATCAAACATAGAATTATTAATATCGGCGTATGCAGGAGCAGGTAAACTGCCATGGAGCAAGTGCGAACAACCATGGAGTACGGAAGACTGCTTCATGCCAGAAGCTGCCGAGGCCTGCGTGTCTCAAAACATGAGCTATTTCAAAGGGAAATGCTTAAATTCCACTCAGATGGCCTCCATGGGCCTGACTATCGAAAATATCACTAGTGCCATTAGAAGACCACCGGCTGAGGAATATTTTAAGTGAGAACAATGTGTCATTTATATTTATATTTTCATATTATTATGTAACTCGTGGACTTCGTAGTAATTGAAGTACTTTCCTAATATATTTCGATGATTTGTACGCAGCAATCACGTGTTGGGGATGAGCAGTGGTATCGAGGAGACAGGTTCGATTCGACCCTCGATGGCAGTGAACCTTCTGCTAGCCTGGATCATCGTCTTCCTCTGTCTGAGCAAAGGTGTTCAAAGCTCGGGGAAGGTTGTCTATTTCACTGCTCTGTTCCCATACGTCGTTCTGGTAAGCGTGATTCTCACCGACGTTTTTTTACAATTTTCATTTCACTTTGGAATCCCACGATCTATTTATTATTCCTATTTCTCAATACCTCAGTATCTCTTCTGCCCAAAAAGAAATTTACATCGTACTTACATTTGCAAAGACTGAAATCGTTCTAATTAGAATTAATTCTTCACTTTACAATAAGAAATAATTTATTTAATGATTAACAGAAAAATTACTCAGAAAAATTTTCTTCAGTCCAAATTAATTTCACCTTTCTTTCTTTCTTTTTGAACCATACTTGTCTCAGAGCTCGCAATTCCTACGTCGATTCGAACAAACGTGGAAAGGAGAGTTACAAACGGAGAACTGCGTTTTTTTTGTTCGTAGATCGCTCTTTTCATTCGGGGAATTTTACTTCCCGGCGCCAACGAGGGCATTCTCTTTTATCTAACGCCCGATTGGAAAAGGCTAATGTCCGCGAAAGTGTGGGGCGACGCTGCGGTGCAGATCTTCTTCGCCTTGAGCCCTGCTTGGGGCGGTCTGATAACGCTCAGCTCCTACAACAAATTCACCAACAATTGCTACAAGGACTCGTTGATCGTCGCCGTCAGTAATATCGGCACTTCCTTCTTCGCTGGCTTCGTCATTTTCTCTGTGATCGGTTTCCTCGCTCACGAGCTCGACGTCCCTGTTGCGTCTGTCGTCGATCAGGGTGCTGGATTAGCGTTCATTGTTTATCCTGAGGTAGGTGGATTAAAAATTATTATTACAATTAACAATAAAATATCGCACCTCGATTTGTACTAATAATATTTGTATATAAGTATAAATAATTTTTCAATTAAATTGAAAATTATTCTCACTAAGAGAAATAAATTGTGGAAATTATTATTTTATTTTGTTCTTAAAGATATATACATATATTGAAGTTATTAGAGAGATTTATACAAGAGTTTTAGGATTTTATTCTCAATGAAGATGCTTCTTCTACGTTAGTCTATTTCGTTATCTCATCTTTCAGTCTATTGTTGCATTTTGTGTTAAATGTGTTTCTTCATCTAAAATTTAATATACAATATTTTAACCTTCAATGTTACACTATTTAAGAGAATAAATATGAAAAAAAAAAAAAAAATAGGTAGTAGCTCGTTTACCAGTTGCACCAGTCTGGTCGCTGCTCTTCTTCGTGATGTTGCTTACCTTGGGCCTCGATTCTCAATTTGCTCTGATGGAAACCGTCACCACAGCGATTCTCGATGCCTTTCCAGCACTGAGAAATTATAAATTATGGGTTGTCCTGGCGGCAGCCGTGTTCGGTTACGCCGGTGGTATCATTTTCACTACCAACGTAAGTTTACAAGCATTTCCATTTTATTACATACAAACATATTTAGAATATTTAATGCAATCTTAAAAAAATCTTAAAATAATTATTTTTACAAATACATATTGTATCTTCTTTACCCAAACGAATGAATTTTCAACGTATAAATTACATTCAAGAGTGAATCCCACAAGATTTCATTCAATGAAAATATCATTTTTCGCTGTACTTCCAGGCTGGCATGTACTGGCTCCAACTGATGGACAAATACGCGGCGAATTGGTCGGTGTTATTAATCGCTATAGGCGAGTGTATCTTGGTCGCGTGGATCTACGGTGCGGATCGATTTCTCGACGATGTGCAGCAGATGATCGGACCTCGCAGTCGTCCCTGGAGGTTCTTCTGGACCTGGATGTGGAAAGTGATTACGCCAGCGACGCTCTTTTTCATTCTGTTCTTTAATTGGGTTGAGTACGAGCCGCTTAAATACGGTGGCTACGTTTATCCGAAATGGGCGGACATTGTTGGATGGGTTGTCGGTATAATACCAGTTCTGGTCATCGTTGGCTTGGCTCTCGTAAGTAAAATTTAAATTCTTCGACGAATTGTTCCACCACGTGAAATATACGTCGTTCGTGAGAGCAATTTAGGAACACGGCTAACATTTAAAGTATTCGGTCTCTTGAAATCGAAGGAATTGAATGGAGAGTATCAGGATTGGTGTTTACAATAGAATGTCGATTATTGGAATATTGATTATTGGGCACGCCGATTATAAGAGTCCTTGCATAGACAGAACTTCTTTCAGCTCTCCAGTGTTTTGTCATGTATAATTGTAATGTAGAAACAGTTTTATTAGTATGACAAAGCTTGGGTGCTTTGTGTCAGTCGTGATTCATTGAACTAAGGTTTTTTACTTGTTGCAGTTATATTTTATGACATATTGTATAGATAGTATTTATATAATATAACGAAATATTAATTGTTGCAATAAAAATAAATTTGATAAATTCGAATTATAATGATTTAGAAATGATATTTCTCTAAATCTCTATGTATACACTTCATATATATTTTTGTACGACCATTTACCTTTATACTCATTCAACGTTATACAATTTTCTTTTTTTGTTCCTCTATCTTTGTCTTTCATCATTCTGGTCTGCATTCAGTATATAAATTTTCAATTCAATATATAAATCTTTACACTATTTTTATTTCTTTATATGTAGTCATATTGTCACATGATCGCATTATCATTACAACACCTCGATCACCATTTGCTAACAAATGTGCAGTTTGTTAGTATAATATACTAACAAACAAAATATCGATATCTCAATTAATTAGAAACAAGCAGTAATTAATTTTCGTTTAAATTCCTCCGGTAAAAAAAGCAAGTTTTTATTTGTAGTAAAAGCGACTGATCGATAAAGCATTAATATTTATACTCTATAAAAAAATAAACTCATCAACCTCCAACGTTCTAATAATTTTATTATCCAGTTCATCAACATTCTCAAAATACCGCCCAAATATTTATTAACGCGTTGTTTATTTCAGAGCCAATTGAGGGATCGGCGTCCTCGTTCCGCCTACGACGACGACGACGACGACGACGACGACCTGGACAATCGTCCGTCGTATCAGAGAGCTGGCAGAGGGAAAACGAAGAAGAGCAACGGGAAGAACGTTTGGTGGCGGGCGAAGATGCTTTTGCAGCCGACTTCCGATTGGGGTCCTGCGGCCAGGAATTCTTCCACTCCGTCGAGAACGCTCACTCACACGCCGTCACCAGGTAATCAGCGACCTAATCAACCTTTAGTCACGTGCAAGTAAATGCCATCATACAAGAAGCGGTGGATGCATGTGGTCGCAAGCGAGACGCAATTTTCATCAGCTTTGGTTATAATCGGATTGAACTCGGGTTCCAGCTGATAATTATGCCAGATAATAATGAACGATGATAGACACTCGATAGCATTATGCTCGAGCAAAGGGTTGACGCCGGTGCAGGTGCTCATATCGAACGAGATTATCAAGTCTGCGCTGGGATTTTCGCCTACGCGTGAGCTGATGTGGTCGATAATCAGATACGTCTGCACCGAGTACTTACGTACTTATTTACGTAGTTGCTGGATACCATGAAAATATGTCTCTCGTATAATATGTCTTTAAACTGGTGGTATATCAGTCGTTCGGCAGTGGGCCATACTGTGATAGAGCGACATGGTAAATGTCATGAGTCGACTGCGGATCGTGCATTTGTGAATAAAAATGTCAGAAGTAAAGTGCATTTGTAGAAAATAAAATATCTTTTTATTCACGTTTTGATTGTCTGACAATATTCTTGAAAGTGTATAAATATTCGCGATCTAGCCACGAGCAACTTATATCATTATATAGATAATGGAACTTTATCTTCGTCTTTAAAATTCAACAAGAATTCCAAGTAAAAATTTACAAACATGTATTGTGATTGTATAAAATATTCGACTGGTACTTTACTGAATCCTAAGAGAAATATCCAAATTGAAAAATCAAAATTACACAAGAAAATGTTCAGTTTCAAAATATTCAGAGAACAGAATACCAAACATTTTATAGAAATTTTTATGCAATACATTCATATATATACAAGTTAAAAAAATACAAGTTAACAATGTATAAAATGATCCACACAAAGATACAAATAGTCGTGAAAGAAATATTTAGAAAACATATCGATGCTGTAAAATCAGACATTTCATGCGTTACGTTAGGAATTTTCATGAAATGATTTCTACACAGGGCCACCAGGAGGATACAATTCCGTGAGAGACACCATAGTCCTGGTGAACGGTCAGCCAATGATGGTGCAACCATCGAGCACGTCCGGCACCGCTCAGAAACTTCCTGGACCGTCGATCCTCAAGAATTCTAGTAAAACCGACTTGATCACATCGCAACAAGTCTGACACGATGTTCATTTTATCTGTAAAGACGAGTCTGCCCAGAAATCTATTGCCAAAGATACAACACGCCAATAAAAGATAGTCGCATACTCGCAGATAGGTTCGATAACGATCAACGATCGATCGGGTGGTGGTCAATCGAAAAAAAAAAGACAAATATATGACAATTGAACGTTCCAATAGAAGAGAGATATTCCTATGAATTTATTTTTTTAACGAGGAACAGTGGGTGTATTTTTTTATATGCTCGAACCTCACGACTCTAACTTATATCTTTCATTCCAATAGAATCTACAGTTTATCATACGACAGTTGAGATATTCTCCTACATTGTTACAGTATTAATTTTAAATTATATTAATTTTATGAATGCGTTTTCTTCTTTTTTTTATTAGATCAAATATTTGATATTCTGTTTTTTTTTTTTAGAAAATTCACAATTCCAACGTAGGTTGGTAATAATTCCTTGTTATCGTTTGATATTAAATAGTAATTGTTTCGTTGTAAAATAGTATGTGTAAACTCGTAATCGGTACAGTGATTCGCGTGAAACGTAGGGAAAAAAGGATTTGAAAGAAACAAAAGACTGTTGACGAAGAGATGGCGTATGAGAAAACTCTGATAAAGCACACGTGCTGCGATGTAAAGTCGTTAGGAAAAATTACGCTATTCCACTGCTTTCGATTGTACATAAGAACGCAATGAACACGGAGGAAAATGAATTCAAAAAGAAATCTCACATCTGAGACGAAACTTATAAAGAAGAAGAAGAAGAAGAAAAAATAAAATAAAATAACAAGGTAAATGAAGGAATTAAACGTAATTGTATTCTAGCGAAGAAAGTTACGTACGTACTTATTGCTACCTACGCTGAAGCGATACTATACAAAATTATTAAGATATAATAGCAAACGAACACTTCACCTACCCCGTCACCAAGTTCGAACGGATTCAATTGCTTCTGTGTAAGGTATCTTATCGAAGATAACGTTAACTTGCATGGCAGATCAATTTAGACGTTCGATTAGGCGTGTTCGATTTTAGGGGTAGAAAGTCATTGAAGAATTCGTGCGATTCACGTCTATGTGTAATCTCGTATCACCATCCGCCAAAAGGTATAAGAGAATTAAAATACAAGGCTAAATTTCTATCGACCCACCGGACAACTCTGTCGCTAGAATATTCGTTGTTATCCGGCATGTTCAGCCGCCACCGTCTGGTTTTTTGTAAAGCACCGTTTTATCCAGCTAACGCGAGCGTACAGGTATTTTTTGTTGACTCGCAAAATGTTTCGTACCTAAATATATTCAAATGGTATGTCTGGTACGCGTTGTACAGTTTATCGAAGGAATAAGAATAACTGTCCACTATGTGAAATTCGAAGAGAGAAGAAATTCAAGTCGAGAGAATTTTCGAGAGAGAAGAGGAGGACGAAAATGGCGCGGTTTTAGACAGTATTATCTTCCTAAAGTGAAGATGACTAGCGCTACACCTTCTTCCTGCGTTCACTTTGTCGATGTCCTCCAAAGACGAGAGATCGCAACAATCGTCAGTCGATGGGGCATAGTGTATTTTTGTTAAAGACGTTTGTCGCGATTGTTGCCCTATTTTTTGTTGTTGTTGTTTTAATCCTTTCAGCGTTGCTACCATCGTAGCAATAGAATTTTAATGGGATTGAGAATCTCTAAGGGATACTAAGTCCGCAAGAGGAAACTATCGTGTACTATCGTTAGTTGTAAGAAATTTATATATTTACATACAGGGTGACTCTTAAATGCATGTTTACTCTGATACTTTCGGTGGCGAGTCTACACAATAAAAATGTCACGTGAATCTATGTTAGTTTTCGAGTTATAAATAATCAAAGAAATAGACAGATGATTGTTCGAAATGTGTTCATTTTTTGTCTCAGTGCGCCTAAACTTTATTTAGTTTCACATCGAAAAACTCGATAAATTCGAAATTTATTTAAATTAAATTTTTATTTTTAGTACAATTTAAAACTAAGATGTATAGGGTATAGATTCATATAACAATTTTTATGTACTTCAATATGTGAACTCGCCACTTAAAATAGATTTAAGAATCACCCTGTAATTGAAAAAGAATTACTTCCACTTTATATTTCAAATGACTGGTTAATTTTGTCGTAATTTGACGCTTTCATTTCCATTTTCCACAGACTAAGGAATAAAGAGGAATAACTTGTAAATATAGCGTCCACTCTACTTGATTGACTTTCGACTAGGAATTGTTGTTACTGTTAATGATAGTGAGATTGAAAATTTTACGAAAAGTCAATAAAACGTGGTTCAACGCTTAAAGGGTTAAATTGTTGAGGGTCAAAGGTATATAATGCGATAATCGAGCGATAATAGAGAGTATTGTTTGTCGTTAAATATTAGATTCATAGATTCGAGAACAGAGTAACGTGATCGGAAGAATTCGTGGGAGGTCGAAGAATGAATTTAAACGGACGAATTACGATAATTACTCGCGAACGTTTCGGTAATACGATGGAAATTATGTCGGCTTGCGTATTTCAAGGTAGATAACGAAGTTACCGGACGACCTTTGCCCTTTGACCACGCGACGTACGCTACGAGCAGAGAGCGAGCAGATGTCAGCGAAAGCAATTAATATTATGCTAGTTGAAATAAGTATAGGATCACGCACTGAAGAGAATTTAATCCAGAATAATTCACCGTGCAATAAAATTATTGACATTTATCATAGAAATTAAATTTTTATTAGTTTCTGTATGTTTGAAATTTCTAGAATCAGTAGCTTTCATTCTTCTCAAACTTGTTTTACTTATATTCTAGTGTCGACATTACAAAAATCAATTTTCTCAACCATTAAGCGTCTCGTAATTGTAATGTTTTTGATACCTGCAGCCTAAACAAATCAACTATTCATTTGACATGATAATTTAACTCTGTAGTTTATAAATTATGTTGCAAAATATAAGAGAAACTCTTTCTCTTCTTTTGAATCATTTTCATTTCTCCAATGAAGAATATACCATCTCAAGATAGATATAAATTACGCACTTAAAAATTTGTCGATGCCTTTGCTTCGAATAATATTCGATAGCGAAAGATTATAATATTGATAATCAAGAAAATTGAGAGGAATAATCTCCTAGTTGAGAAAATTATTATATTAATAGTAAATAACGCGTACGTTAAAATCTTTCGGCAGATTTATTAATTTCTTTCTTTACAAATTATTTGCTCGAGTTTTATTGCATGTTAGAAAGAAAGAGAGAAACAAGTCGTGATCCTCTAATTATTTTCGATCGGCGAACATTTCGTCCGCTTAAACTTGCGATTCGATCGCGTCCACAACTGGAGGACGACGAACACTTGATCTGTCCTTGTTGCACTTAAAAAAATATTTAAAAAGAAAAGAACTCTATTTTCTCGTAGATCGACTGTCAAGTGTTTCCGCGTGTACAACGCCTCCGATTCTCGTTATCAATTGTAATAACTATTTTCCAGCTGCGTGCAACTTTTCAGGGAGTCCTAGTCCACTAGACTGTTAGTTGTTCCGCGTGCTTTTGTGAAACGAACGTGGTTATTTCGTAGAGCGTAGATAGAAGAAGGAGACGAGAGAGAGAAATCGCAAGAAAAAGAAGAAGAGAAAGAAGAGGATGTGTTACACGAGGAAGTTATTTTTGTGTAAATCGTAGAGGGCGAGATGACGAAAATGGGGATGTTTGAAACGATGAGGGAAGAAGAAAGGTTGTGTCGTTTCACTGATCAGCGAGTAAAAAGCGTGTTTCGGATCGTTTCAGACCCAAAAATAGGTATTACAATATAAACGTTAAGTCAGTGATGTCTCGTGAGCACACCGGACAAACTACGCGCGTACGTACACAGTCAATAAACGTGAGAAATCGTGATTCTTTATTTTTTATGTGATCCCATTTGTAAAGTGTTGTTAGCTGTATCGTATGTAATAACATTTATCGGTATACCTTACGTATATATGTATATATACGTATACATATATACATATACACACGTTATAGATATACATATATAGTATATTACATATACACAATTATACATATATATATATATATATATTAAATATTTACATTATATTTATAGACGCTTGTACACTGGTGGTACGCGTCGCATAGTTTATTATTATTATTATTACGTGTACAAAAGACGAGCATATGGAAATAATTAAATAAAATTAAAAGAAACAGAAGAAAAAGAATAACATTTCACGACACGATTCGTCGTTTGATATAATCGCAGAAAAGTGGGTGGTTCAGGGCGAAGAGGGGCGTCGCGAAACAAATTTAATTAAAGAGATATAATAAGATGAAACCCGCTGCGTTCAAATTACAAAGAAAAAAAGAAAAAAAATGGAAATGCAAAATGTGTTAACTCATATCCGTGCGTGTGAGAAACTTTTGTGTTTGAGCGAATTTTTGCCGGCTGCGTCTCGTCGAGTGAGTGAACGCGAGGAGAACAAGTGCGGAAAGTGTGCGTAAAAGTGTAATTTTCTAGTGTAACAAGGGCCTAACTCCACTTTCTGTCCCCCTTAACGATCCACGTGCTCGCGTACGTCGGTAACGTACACTTTTATTTATTACAACGCGAGTTGGCTAACTAGTTTCATTCTCTGCTTTCAAAAATATATCTCCCGTCCGCGGACAAAACGAACGAACGTGGACAAAATTAGAAAATTATTTTACAATCCTTTTGATCTGTTGTTTACGTCAAATTCAACGAACGGGAAGGAAATAATGGAAGTTCTGCCCCTTAAAAATCTTTTCCGCGCGCTGGTTTTTTCTGGCTTCTGTTATGTTTAAGCGAACCTTTGAAGACAAAGTATTGTAGAATCAGTTTCAGAGTACCTTTCTAAATATAAAATTGTATAAAATCGTATTTCATAGGTTGTCACACATGATTTGCAAGAAATTTGAAATTTTCCCGATTTTTTGTGGACTGTATAATTTACGTGCGATTGAAGTGGACGTTGAAGAGGGGGAGGATAAATAATCGTCCTTTGCCATCGATCCTTTGCTCAAAGGGACGAACAAGTGGAGAAGGATCCTCGCTATCCGCGTACGAGATGGATCCTCGGTGACCTAATTAATATTTTAGAATCTAGTCGTTGTTAATACTCAGAGCTTCAGAGAAAAATAGGCAAAAAAAAAAAAGAGTAAAAGATAAAACAAATAAACGTTAAATAGAGCGATATTCGAATCCCAAGAATGGAATTCGTATCCAATTCGAGGCTAAAACAGTTAGCTTCGCATTGAAGACAATGAAAGTTTATCGAATCGACTCATACTTCAAAAAAAAAAAAAAAAAAAAAAAAAGAAAAAAACACCGAAACAACCCGGCACTTTGTACTACAGTTAGTCTTTCGGTTAATTGAACGCCTGAGATCCTCCATATTACGAGTAGATACGAAATACCAAGTATATAATTGTTCATTAAGTATTGCAGATTTTAATAATCTATCATTTACATTGATACCCATCAATCCTCGATGAAACGTTCGTTTCCTTTTCAACGAAATATTTCTGTTACCATTTTTTCAATGAGAAGAGACATTAGACTAACCGCGTAAACGCTTCGTTCAGATCAGTCGACGTTACCTGAATTCAAGAAATTTAACTCTACACGCTATAAGATCTTTTCGCTTCGCTGAAATTTTATTATTATTATTATATAAAATTCTTTCGTCTACCATATTACGATATTTTGCACGTTACATACACTCAGTGTATTTTCTTATCGTCAAATTTCCCAAATATTAGCCAGTGACGTCACTTGATTTGAAATAATTATAAATACTTTGCTAATGTTGATCAATTACTTCATTTGTAATTACTTTTATCTATCAAAGAGAATCGACTCCACCTTTTTTTAAATTTTACATTCAGTCTATTTTATTATACTCATACACGTAATTATAATCTTTCATCAAATAGCTTCTTAAAATCAGGTCACTCGATACACAACTTGCATAAGTAACTGAACGAAGTTACACGTACTGATATATTCAGATGATAGACACAGAAACGAAATCTACGAAAACCTACGATAGGAACGCGAGAAATGCACTCCAACTAGCCATATCTGAGACATAATCAAGAAGCAAGAAAAAGAAAAAGAAAAGATCCTTCGTTCAAAGGAAGGATGAACGACCGTTCGATCGATGGACAGTTCTTATCGAGGAAATGTGATCAAAAAGTATATGAGAAAGAAGAAGAAGAAGAAAAAACGGTCGAGAAGAAAGAGAGAAATAACAGAATACTTGGGATTCGTTTTGGGGGGGAAAGGGTGACTGATAGATAAACATTCGACAGAATTTTAATGTCCTTAGGCTAGATAGGCGAATCTAATGCAGGTTTAACAAAAGAATTTAAACAAAAAGATTTAGCGCGTCATTAACAACAACAATAATAATATTTATTATTATGAGGAAAAAAGTTATGTTACAAAGTAATGAATAATAATAATAATAATAATTAAATAATAAATAATTAATAAATAGCATTAGCTGTCGGTTTAAACCGCCGAGGCCACGTGGTCGACTGTCCTAGGTAGGGTTAAGATTTCGGTGACGTAGAATTATCGGTAACAACGCGGTAACATAAAGAGGAAAGATACATGATTGTGGTTTAGATGTGAATATATTTTTAAATATAATTTCGAAAGCAGTTTAATTTATTAAAAATTTGGGGAGATTTCAACGTGTATCAGTATTAATATCTCTTTCGGAATTTAATTTGTAAATTTTCTACGAATTTTTAACACTAACGTGACACGAGTGAAAAGTGATATTTTAATTGATAATTGTTATTCTTATTTGTATCGAGAAAAATATTAAGGAGAAACATCAGAGTTATATTAGTTAATGTATATACTATTTTATAGTAGTATACTATATAGTACACTTTTATAGTAGTACATTATATAGTACACTTTTAGAGTAGTATACTATATAATACACCTTTATAGTAGTATACTATATACTGTAATGTATACTACTATTTTCAAAATTTGTTCAACCCCAAATACAAAGCGTAAGAAAAAAAATTTTTCTGTACAAATTTCACTAAAATCCCATTTAATATCTAATAGAGCTCAAAGTTGAAAACCATGCTTCTACGTTTCAAAGTGTCGGACTAAAAAATTATTTTTCTGCTAGTTTTTCGAAAATTTCGACGCGTGAGAGAAATTCACGGTTACCGCGTAATGTTACGGGTTTTACGTCACCAAGAGCAACCAGTAGAGCGAACAGTACAAAGTAACGTGTCCTAGAGCTAATCGAGAAAGAGGAAAGCGTTCGAGAGCGGCGATAGTGTCGTAGACGGTAGCTGATGTGTTATATTTCGTGGACGCGATAGGATTAATATTCGTTCGCGTTAATAAGACAGATTTTTGTACGTTGGCGAGCGTGATTTTATGGAAAATCGTTGGGTGTTGATGAAGTAGAATTAAACTGCGATTTCGTGGAAAATCATTCCGAACGAGGATGAAGTCACTACGATACGCTTGCTTCTGATACGCTACTTGTGTCTCTCAATTTTCTCAGACGTTTATTTTCAAAGACGATTTACGATCTAGAAACACTTTCAGTTCCACATGTTGAAGTTATTTTTATAAATCTCGATAGTATCGATAAAAGTATTGAATTGATGATTTTCTCGTTATTTTGCAGAATGATTTTATTATTACAAGTTTGTACCGTTGATCCATAGAAAATATTCTACAATAGAAGTTTATTCAGTTAATATAATAAAGGATTAATTTTCGTCCAAGTCGAAAAGATCCAAGTTTAAAAATGTACTCCTTCAATCATTCGGTCATACAATCAATCCATCATTCAATTCTAATTTCTTCAAGTTTAATCAATTTCACAATTTGAATGTAGTCTCGATCAAACTGAGAGACACACGTGAAACGTATGGACGAGTACACAATCAAAAACACGGCAAAGTACATAGACGCAGAACGTATATAATTTTTAAGGTAGAGTCAAGAGACAAGTCGAGAGAGCTGCAGAGAGAATACGACAAAAAGGTTCAAACGAAAAATTCGAGATGACGTTGCGTCTATATGTAACAAACGTGTGCGCAGTATATACAGACACAGACGCGTATACATATGTATGTACATGTAACAAATGATACATACATACATACATACGTATACAAGGCATTATACGTTACTGCGTGATATTAACGATGCTACGTACGAACAGATTACAAGAGGGATGAAGTTCTACGGACGATTAGATTCAATTCGAGATGTTTATTGCACGTTGACGATTATCAGGAATTTAAGAGATATTAGTCTACAGAAGAGGAGGGAGATTGAAGGGAAAAGAAAAAAGGGGGGAAAAATATTCGGAGAGACGGTGAAATTATATCGAGAATAAGAAATTGTATTAATATACATGTACATTGCATTGCGGAAGATATATACATTATGTAAATTCTATATATATGTATATGATGCGTGTGTAATTAATAAAGTGTTGATATATATGGTTGACGATAACGCCACGGCGTGTATTGCCTCCTCTATCCATTTATCTAACAATATTTTATGTTAAACGTACAAGCGAATATTGTCTCGACATTTTTTTTTTAAGTTAATGTTACAACTTTATGCATTATCATTCTTTTTTTTTGGTAAACATTTCTTATAAATAGTCTAAATACTTATTTATATCTAAAGATACACGTCTCTTTTTCCAGATGAAATTACAAGCGTTTTTGATGCATTTTTATCAACGTCTAGCATCATTTTTAATAGTTTGATGAACACAACGATGGTAAAATAAATCATTCTCTTCGTTCACTCTGAGTAACATCAAGTATGTATTTTATTTAATATTGTTTATTTAGATTTTCACGAATGTTTGGAATCATTGTTGATTCATCTTCACCTAAATCTCGAATTTTACAATCTAGTGCTAGAAATTTTCCAAAAGTATTGACTTCTTGATTGATTAAGTATCTTAGTATATTAGAGGAATTATCTAAGGAATTCGGGCACCAAAAAAATGGTTGTCAATGATCGTTAAACGTTGCGCAATCATTGGAGGACGGAATGTCTGAATTCTAACTGTAAGTAAATTAACCCTTTGACAGTGTGACAGAATGGCGATTAATTTGAAGTGAGTAACTTAAAATAGTAATCGTTCCTCTTATCCTCGAATTTTCTTACACTCCTAATCTCAAGAATTTTCACTTATTCTTAAAGAAATAACTATAATTGTAGTAATACGCAAGATATAAAAATTCAAGATGTGAAAATTACTTTGTCATATTTTGCTTTTGCCTTGCTGCGCTCTTGAAGCATAAAAAATTCTATTAAAAATTTAATACAACGAAGAAGTCCCTGAATCGTGAGTCATAAAATTTTCAACTTGCCTTCTTTTTTCGATCTAAATTACACGCACGACGAACAATTGTTGCAATGAAGACGATTAGATTTTATCTAATTACGTGACACGATAAAGACGCTTCACCCACAGGAATTCCAATAACAGAGCGACTTTTTAGATCAATTTTTATTGCTGTCGTCGATCGAATCTGGAGTACCGTAGTAAACAACCGCGTTCATTGTACGGACTTTAGATAAACTCTGAACACACACTAGTGCACTTGAATCGATTTCAGAGTTCGATATTTATCGTACATTCAGATAAAAGCGTCGAAATTATTTCCCTTTACTAGATATAGTATTACACTATATTACACAGTACAGCGAGATATTACTGTAACATTGTATATTACAGTATAGAGTAGAGTAGATATGTTCTGTTAACACGTACAATAGAATTTCAAATTTCGTTCGAAACGAAATTTTAATTAATACTCGATGAAATAACCTGATAACTCTTATTGTTTGAATGAAAAATCAATGTTACTATTATACGAAACATTTCAATTTTCATATTAACCTTTCGTACAAATGGAGCTCTGCTATACTAGTTTATTCATTCATTACGCTATACGCTGCAGGAAATATTTCATAGCATCATGTTAGTTGACAAAATTCAATGCTGTTATATTTTTATATTGTATAGTATAATATACAATATTGCTGCAACAATATGCGGTAACGTATAATGTTACGGCAGCAGTCGTTGCATTGCCATAAAACAGTACTGTACTACACTGTGCAACGTATTAGTATTAGTATTGCACTACACTACACTGCACTTATTTAGCACAGTACCGTTAGCTACACTATACTCTTAAATATACAGGACGTTTCAATTAAAACAAGACACTTAAATATCTTTTTCTGTGATGATACGAAAAATATTTTACTTGTTCTCTCACTAACAAAGAACGAATCTCGAATTTCCTTACTGATCGTTAAAAGTTATTATTTACCTTACTTACTTACTTCTCTTTAACACGCGAAGAATTTCATTCAAAAATGACTGAAAATTACATAACTCTACAGTCACGTCACACTTACTTTTTAATTCGAATAATGCGTTCAAACATGCAATTCTAATTAAAGATCATTTCAAGATCTTGCAGCGTGTTTCACTCAATTGCAGACGCATAAAAAAAAATATACATACTCACAAAATCCATCTCTTTGTCACTTCGATCGAATGCGAAATAATTTCCGTATCATCACAGTTTGAAACATTTAAGCGACCTGTTGTATTGCAGACAACCTACGTATCGATACCATTGCTTAGAGACGAACCCCCTAATTATCCATTTGGATTAAATCCATTAAATCCAAAAAAAGTGAGAGGCTTTTCTCAAAAACGCAGTCGGTGTATACGTATCCGTGATTATTACGTGGTGACAGAAGGTGGCGGGCCGAAGACCACTCTGCTCCTCGAGACAGCGCCGAGAACCGGCTTCAGGAGGATAAAAAAGCCAGCGATGAAGAACGCGGTGAACGTCAGGCTTCTTCCAGTGTAGCCGCCAGGCCACCATCTCGTGTAAGTCCCCGTGATCAGGGTGGCGAGCAAGAGGATCGTCACGACAATGCCGCTGAACGCGTGTACGATTTTCAAGAGGACCGGCCTGAACCGCGGATACAACCATCTGGAGTTGTTGGTGACGACGCCGAACGCTGCTGTCAAAAACGCCAGGATGATGCTGACCAAGCCGAGGATCGAGTGAGGCGTCGCGAAGTGTGGATGGTTGTTGACCGTCTTGTTCACGACGATGATGATCAGGCCGATTAATACTAATCCTAGACCCAAAGTGTGCAGGATCCAGTGGAGAGTTACTCGGTTGACCCGGGACACCTTCCAGCCGACGTAAGCTTCGCCGGAAACGTTGAATATCGCCTCGGTTATCAGAAGACCGACCTGTCGTGTGTGAAAGAAAATTTGGATTTGAGATTGTGATCGATAAACGAGGTATTTTTTTTTCAGTGAAAATGACGAGGACGGAGGTGGATGATCAGTTAATGGAAAGAGGTTTCGTGGAATTTAAGTAGAAACAGATTCCAGACTTTTTTGAGAGAGTTTTAAAGTGTTTTTTAGGTTACTAGGTTAGGATCGGAGATAAGTTTAGTATTCTTTTATAGGGAAAGGAAATTGCGAACTATTCTTTAGTTACCATGGTTATTTTTAATCAAAGGTGCTTAATATTTTTTAAAAATATTCCTCTGGGGTATCGACACTGCTATTTATAACTAAGAATTCCTTCCAAGTATCAAATATTAATACGATTCGTGTCTTTTTCAAAAAAATACGTCTCTGCTGATTCTTAGTAATATCTAACGTTGTTGTTAAAAAAATTTAGTACGAATTTAGACGACGTGAAAGAGTTTATTAATTTGCATATCTTACAAATAATTTCTCACGTTTCCTGTCAAAATTTCAATTTATCCTCGCATTATTCTCACTCAGTCGCTGCCCAGATGGTAGAACCACTAAATTCCAACTGCCAAAAATAGCAATTATGCCCGGGCGTGTCATAAACTTGGCCTAACGACAAACTCTAACGCACGACGCCTCGGTGTTTGACGAATTTGATGGGCAGAATAATCGACAGACAAAATGGCGTTCGTTTTAGTTTACGCGAGGAATGTTGTAACCAATTTGTCGATCTAGGTCGGCGGTAAATGCCTTCACCGTTTAATTCGGTGAATGTGCAAGTGTGCACGCCTACGATATTTGAAGGAGATAATGAATCGACGTGGTATCGCTAGAAAAAAAATAAAGAAACGAGAATCTTCGTGATTAGATGGTCTCGTTCTTTTTTATCGTAGATCTCTGGCAAGTTTATTTGTTACTTGTTTCTAACGACCTATACATGTCTTCTAGATTCAACTGTATTTGGTTTATCTAAGAACATTGTTCGGAGTAGTTGTGAATAAGTAGAACTCAGCATTCTTCCAACTACGAAGATGACCTAAGAGTCGAGACACTTGGATCAAGGTCTCTGAATCATGTCTAGGATTTTATGCTTTTTACATACGAAACTCTGGGGCGTGTTAGAGAGTCATTCTTTTCTTTTAGTTTCCGAAATACATGAACAGTGTACGTCATATTTGCATTTAACTCTGTGTTATTTGTTATAATCTATAGTAGGCTCGTGAAAGTATTCGAAGAAGGAGAATTTTTATCTGTGTTGAAAATAAAATTGTTTTTGAAACATTAGATTAAAAAAAAAAATTTATCGAAACAAAATACTGATCGTACTGAGAAAACTTGAAAATGAATCTGAAAATGTAGAAAAGTAAAACATAAAACTTTTGCACGACATTTATTACGAGCATAGATTTAGTAAGAGTCACTATACAGCAGTCGTCGCGAGTATTATTCAAAATTGAATATACAAGTGACTGATTGTTCAAATACTTTGGTATGCGAGGTGTTAATGAAATTTCAGTATATTTTATTTTCGTAAAAAATTTCGTTGCGTTAATTCTCAAAGATGCGAAGAAATACTTCTATGTTAATTAATAATATTCTGTGTATCTGTTAAATCGTTCTATATTGAGTATAACCGTCGTATATCGGGATACTTTATTACTGCAAACTGAAGACGATGCATTACGAGAAAATTGATCGGATGCTCTCGGCGCTTTAATAGTCCAATGAATCACATCTAAGATTTTACGCTTCGTAGAAAAATCAATGGTCGGAAATAAAATACGAAACTAGTGACTTCATCGTTCCTCGATGTCGTAGTTACTAGAAAAAATATTTTGAACCGAATACCGTAAGATAATCTCTATAAAATCTCTATTACATCCTCGATTATATAATTAATATGAAATGCGTATCGCATTTTCACCAAAATGAAAAAGCTGCGGTTATCCACACAAACGATCTTCCGTGTCTTAATTTTTAGATACCTGATAGATCGCATTTCACATTCAAAACTTTCTATGTACTTTGTAAAGAAATTCACAACAGATGAACTTCGACTGAAATTTTTTTTTACTTTATTACTGTTGATATTCTTCTTCTCGAATTTATCCTTAAGTGAAAGCTCTATAAGAATTTACATAATAATAATATCCTCGTGTTTCTAAAAAAATCCTTTATAAACGATCCAATTGCATTTGTTAAATTTTATTAATTTTCAAAAAAAAAAGATACACTAGCAATTTTGTATCAATGTTTGTAGCAATTGTATTAAAGAAACATTTATTGCAATCGTGCCATTGCGAAACGCATTCATAGCTGACTTTAAAACAGTGAGTTACACTAGCTCGTCCCCTCGAGAACCAACGAGTTGCTTCACCTATTAATTTTTGTGCAATGGAATTCTTAACAAAGTGCTGAGTTACTGATGTAATGTAGGAGTCAAGCACCTAGATTCCTGATCCACGTGCTTTTATTATTCGTTGTTTCGTTATGTAATTAGCCTTGGTTCACTACTTACTCCGACGGTCATGCAAATTGGATGCCACGAGAAGAAGCTGTATTTCTCAAAAGCCAAAGTTACGATGTATATTACTGGTGCCAGTAAGAGGATGTGCGTAAGGACTGAGAACACCAGCATAATAGCACTTGGCGGTCCTTTGCTAGCTGGTTGATCCGTCATTTTTCAAGATCGTGTTATCCTTGCACCTGTGAAAAAAGATTATCAAACTGTAATGTTAGAAACAAATATAAATAATATTACAATATTTTAAAATTTGAATGAGAATTATGCTATTATTGCATTCTTTTCATTTCAGTTAGTTGGTTGATCTGTTATTTTCAGATTGATAAATATGAATAATATCAAATTATATTTTTATTTCTTAGCTAGTTGATCTGTTATCCTTGCATCTGTAGAAATGATTATTAAATAATGTCAGAAACAAGATAGATATAAATATCGAAGTATTTAAAAATTTAAAGTTAAATTTGAAGTTAAATTGCGAAAATTACGTAAAATTAGGATTTCAGTATTTAATTAAGATATCTTTGTCCTGAATTCTTGAATTATCTTTTCATTTTAATATTTTAATATCAGAGGCTTTACGGCGAAAATGAAATTCTCGAGTTGACGAATATTTAGGTCAATTTTAAGAAAGCGGTTGATCACGGTTCTTAAAAATTAAGACGAACTTAAATTTCCATTATTCGATTTACGAGGGAAACGATAAATTCCAAGCGACCTCAGCTGGTCTTTTGACGCAACTGCTCCTACGATCGTTTAGACGTACGACGTGTGATTCATTGCTAATTGCGCGACATGATTCCACGTTTTTTTCAAGCTTCCACTTCTTCGAACGCGCAGAAAGTCGCGTCTATTATGACAGCATGTAAGCATGAGCTTGGTAAATGAAACCACTGATTAAACGAACGTCTGTCTGGGTCGATTATTGGCATAGCTATAATAGTTCAGCTATGTTACAGCTGTTCGAGGATCTTTGAAGTATTCTGAGCTAACTGGAGCTTTAAGAAAATCAAATCTTTCTAGAAACTCGTACGATGGTAGTTATATATTTGCTGTAAAGAGTAAATAATCGTAAAAAATCGAACGACGAACGGCTATGTTTTAATTTCAATTTACTCGTCTGTTGTACTTGGAACTGTTGTAACTTCAATGAAATGGGAAATAGTTTTAACTTTTTTTCAAAATGTTAAATTTTTATTCTCACTTTCTGGCATTTTTCTAAAATTGAGATTCATATTATGGCCATTCATTGCGGTCGATATAATATCATACCTGTAGTTATTATAAATTTTCTTCAGTTGTAGTTATTATAAAATTTCTTTTTCTCTAATGCATTATAATTGATAATTGACATCAATTTCAAACATGGCAGAAATATTTTTTACATTAAACTAATAAAAATATTTCTTAATTACAAAATGAAATATATCTTCTTATACACAATACTCTAAATTATTAAACTGCAATGGATAATTGAAAGTAATTATATAGCGTTTGTATTCAAGAAGTATTTTGTATAAACGTCATTATCAAGAATTTTCAAATACAGTTGACAATTATTCTCCTTCGATCAGTGACACGCTGTGACATATAATACATCATTTCTGCCATGTGCACATTTTCTACATCAACAAGCTATACTTATAGTTGTGTCATTTGATCAGTTGCGACGTCATTTTTTTTCATTCTTTCTTTGACACACCGTGCAACATAGCAAGTACTAATTGTAACAGACAGCGACAGATCCAAGTGTTAACGACTGTGAATTCTAGCAGTCATTCCCTCGAATTGACTGAACCGTGGTCAGGTTTCGTATGACTGGCAGCGGTCTCCTAGAAAGCAGAACCCAATTTCCTTGTTTTCCCATGTGTCGTTCAAATTTTCGAGTCGCTGGCCACGAATTGCTGTGTCGATCGAACAAGTTCGATTGCAATAATAATTCCAATTACGTGGCCGAAAATTGCTTCAACTTTCAACTACGCGTTAATGCAACGTTGGCTCTCGATCTCTCTTCAAGAAAAAAAAAGGTTGTACGAAATTTTATGATAAAAGAAAATACACACTATTCGTCAATGAAATTGGAGTTGCACGAATTTGGAAATCATTTATTCAGGAAAAAAGAAAGTTTATGCCGTTAATTGTTTAACATTCGCGGAAGTCCAACTTCAGAAAAGTGGATTTTCAAAAAGTAAACATACTGGCACGATCGTTTTTGAAGGAACTATCGAGTAAACGACGAACACAATTTTGTCCACGAAAGTGCTGCTGTATATAACTATACGAAACAAAAAAGTTTACGACGAACTTGAAGTGTGATTCCAAACTGATCGTTTCAGACTAACAACGAATGTAGGTGATGCAAAGAAAGCTGTTGACACAATCGTATTAATCCAGAATCCACAGAGATGTGTTCGAAAACACTGTCCAAGATCGAAAGAAGAAATATTCAGGTTCTCTCTAACTTGTTCTCAACAAAAATTCAATTTCGATAATTACATAGACAAGAACAACAATGCAAGAAAAAAAAAAAGAAAATTTTCGCAGCGTTGTCATTTGGAAAAAAGAGAAAAACGATAAAAAGAATGATAATAAATGCAAACAGGAAAATGAGATTCCAGTGTACGTAATCGCTCGCCGGTAGATTAACATCGGACAACGTTGGATTCGCTGTCAAAACAGAAAGATGCGCGCAAATAAACGCTGGAAAACAGTGTGCCGTTGGATCGAGCTTATTATACTACGAGGAAGTGTTTCGCATGCTTTAACAAACGCGAATGCCATTATCGTGGAGCGTATAGCAAATTTATGGACGCGATAAAAGGTTGGATAAAAATGTGAATGTAAACTGAAGAAATTTCAATTCACGCTACTGTGAAATTCGAAGATTGTTAGATTCGCGGAAGATGTTAATCGTTTTTATATAGATCGGTGAAAATTATGAGCCACGCGAGCAATAACTTTTTAGCGATACATTAATGCGTGATATCATAACTGTGCGTACGTCAATGAAAAAGAAAAAGAAAAAAAAAAACGCGAACAGAATATGCACACGCCACTAACGAACTGTCCAAGTCGTAGATATGATAATTACCCAAGATTGCTGGTTATTTTGTGGAATTACTCAAGATATATTGGATTGTTCTGTGATAATTATTCAAGATTATAGCAAATTGAAGTCGCAGAACTGGAGAAATCGCATTGAAAAAAATGAGGATAGTTTCGTTAGATATTTTTAGAGTATTCTCCGGTTGATATTATTTACGTTCGTAATAAATATTTTGCACATAAAATTGAAACAAAAGACTATTTGACTATCAGTGTTGCTGCGTGCATTTATTCTGTTCTACTTAACGGGTTTAGAATAATAACAGTGATAACAAATTGCAAATGATCTATAAATATCACTCATTTGCATTTCAACCTATGAATATTCGTGAATGACGTACGAATAGAAGTACTTAATTCCCATTTCTCAGTATTGTCGTATTTGAAACCTTGGAACCTTGTTACGTTTAAAATCTTGAAAGATTAAAAAGAAAATAAAATAACAAAGAGATCGTGCAATACTCCAGACAAGACGAAGATTTTCTTATCGAGAATTTACGACGCTCAAGATTACGAACATTGCAGAATAATTAATAAGCACAACAGAGTTTAAAAATTAAAATCTTATTATATTTTAAAGATCTTTAAAAAAATAGAAGTCATTCTTCAGGCAAATCTCTGACTCACGTGTAACCGCTTGTATTTGTTTGAGTTCAAGTTTATGAATATAATTCGTCAATATTGGAACATTTAATCCGAATTCTGACAACTTTAGGAGATTATGTTTATCTCGATATAATTACGCCTGTCGTTAATAACGAGGTCTGGCATGCTTTCAGATACGCTCCACTTTCGAACGAGATACCGAGCGTATCACGCGAATCGCGCGTTTGCGATTTGCTGCGTCGAAAACAGAGCACGTTCGAGAAAGAAGTTGTAAAGAAACTACCGCAAATCGCTCGTTGCATAAGCGACAACATAAAAATAACCGCGCACGATAATGAAGATATCACTCTTACGCTCCAGTGAAAAGAAAAAAAAGGCTGTTCGAATAGCCTGTAATTTAATTCGATGGAACTCTTTTCAACGACACGATTCGTGACGAGAAGAATCATCGATCGTCTTTAACGTGGTGGCCGATTAATTTGACAGAGGGGAACTTCTGAAAACACCTTCATTTATGAATTAATCCTAAGAATGAAAGACAGAAGCTTTGAATCGATTGATCTTGGAAATTTTAATTTATGGATTATTAATCGGAAACTCCATGATTGATGAAGATAATGTAACGTCGTTTACGTAAAAATCATTAAAAATAATTACATGGAAGATTCCTCACACGCAATTATTATTTACACGCAATTGCTATAATCCTACATTTCTTCTTATGATTAAAGAATGAACTACAAATTTCTATTCGAGTTCATTTACAAAACAATAAAAGGAAAATATGAAACAGTATTCTATTTTTGATCCTCTAAACAACAGAAATCACATTCCAAAGAACAAATGTGGAGAGCGCAAGATATAAAAATTCACTACGTGTAATTGCTGAAGTTATGAAATTAAAAGAATTTCTCTGAAAGCCCTACTTTCTCAACAATTACAGCCGACTTTTCAAAAAGAAAAAAAAGAACATACTTTTCAACTACATGCCGAGAAACAAATATCGCCAAGCTGTCTCAAAATTATTGGATCGGAATTAAAAAAAAAAAAAAAGAACTTAATCGATAAAAGAGCACGCTTCTCGAAGAAATTGCAAAAAGAACAAGCATCGGGAGTGTACGGTAAGACGACTCACCTCAACAGCTGCTAACTCGCTCACGTTCGATCGAACGTTCAGAGAGAAAGGTCACGAATTGGGTGGATTGTTTATCCTGAAGAAGAAGAAGAAAAAAAAGAAACAAGTACAAACCAAAGAGAAGAAGAGCACGGAACGGCGTCCGCGCCTCAACTGAAGCACGCTCTCCACCATGGTCGCAACGATCTATCGCTGCGTTGCCAATACTCCTTACTAACAACGAAAAAAATCGTCGAGTAAACGCGGCCTTGGCGCGTGTAGTCGCCGCAATGTCTGAAACGTAACGATTGATGTTTGAACCTGAACGGATCTGCCACCCTATATATGAACTCTCGTGTGCGTCCTTTTTGCACAGGAGAAAATGTTTGTTCGGACGGACTGATCGTTTGAACATCTATCTGATCATATATGTAGATCATATATGTTGCTTTAAAACAGGCAGCGAGCTCATAGCTCGCTGAGGCGAACTCTATTATTCGATTCGTCACGGTTCAATATCAGTGCTGCCAGTGCTGATGGGATTCGAGATATTCTGAACGTATAGAGAAAAATTCGAGTCTTTAGTTTGACGACTGAAGATGAAGATGAAGACTTTAGAGTGAAGATTAAATGGTAGTTTAGAAATGTTTGAAAATCTCCATGGATTTTTTTTACTCTTTGAAGTCTCGAGAATTTTGTAAATTAACTTGTTTAATACTTTAATCTTAGCGTCTTTGGGTGATTTTAAAGTCTTTGTACCTTAGAGTCAATAGTGTCTTGGAATTTTGATACTTTGAGGTATTAATATCTTAATGTCTTAATATTTTAGAATTTTAGTATCTTAAAGTCTGAGAATTTTGATGTCTTAGAATTTTAGTGTCTTTCGCTCTTAGTATCTTAGTATCTTGAAATTTTAATGTTTTAGAATTGTTATATCTTAGAATCTTAGAATAGAGTCTTGATATCTTAGTGTTTTAGAATCTTAGTGTCTTATTGTTATTATTATCTTAGAGTATTTGAATTTTAATATCTTGGAATTTCAGTGTCTTAGAGTCTTGGTATCTTAATATCTTGAAATTTTAATGTTTTAGAATTGTTATATCTTAGAATCTTAGAATCATAGAGTCTTGATATCTTAATGTTTTAGAATCTTAGTGTCTTGGTGTCTTATTGTTATTATTATCTTAGAGTATTTGAATTTTAATATCTTGGAATTTTAGTGTCTTAGACTCTTAGTAGTGTCTTACAATTAGTACCTTAGTATTTTAAAATCTCAGTGTTTTAAAAAAACGTCTTAGAATCCCGTAAAATATCGTAGTATTTTATATCTTAGCATCTTAAAAAACTCAATTTTAAGCACGACTTAAGCAGTCTATTATAACTATCAACCGTACGAACCTCTTGACAAGTAATCTTTGTTAATTTTTTCACAAAACATCCTCGAAAGCAAATGTATGCATAGCGAGTTGATTCTCACAAAGGTACATCTACATTAATGTCGCGGCAAGCTTTATAGCGGCACTTCACTGTGATTAGGTAGCTGCTGATTACGTGATCACGTGGCCGATCATCGGGAGCAAGAGTTCCTGCTTCTCTTCTTTACTCCCACGTAATGAAGGTCTTTTTTTTTGCTTCCTTTCTTTTGGCGGCCTGCTAAATTCAGCTGAGAACCGACTGAGATAAAAGCAAGGCTGTTCGGTTATATACGGAAACAAGACTTCCTCGTGTAGCGACAACTGATTTCCCATCGGATGAGACTTCTTTTTGGAAGCTTTGTGTACGTTCACTTCTGCGGAAGATATTGCGCCACGGGAAGAACGTAGTTTTAGATTGAAAAGTTTATCAGACAATACAGTTTCTCATAAAAAAATTTTCACGTGAAATAAAAATGCAAATTCGACGCGAATTTACTTCGGAGAAATAAAATGCAAATGAACAGAGCGAACTTGTTTCGAAATTTTCAGATGCTAATTAATTTTTTCATTGTATACTTATTGTTCTTTGTGTACCTGTTAATGTTTCTTTTTTCATAGGTTTTCTTTCGGTTGAATTTTTCAACTACTCTGCAATACACGATATCATTTTACGGTTTAATTAATTTCCAATATTAAGAGGAATATAAATGGATCCGTCACGTATGCAGAATTTGAAATATAAACACCGGAAGTTGTAGATACTCGTATGCAAGGTATAATTACGTGCATTAATTCTGATTTATGCATAATCGTGCACCTCGTGGACTCGTTTAACTTTGCGAGATAACAAATTCGATCATTTGCTTAGAGAAAAAGAAAAATAATTTCGTTTCTTTATTCAAAAATTACTCAGAAAATAGAAATTTTACCCAACATATATATTAATGCAAAACACAATTTACGTGATATGTATTGTATATTTTATTATTATAGAAAGAAAATGTACCATGTATTTAATAAGAAATTAATACGTATTATCTGAAAAATAGAAAAAGAACAAAAAGAATAGGAAACATACCATATATTTAATGAGAAATAAATATGTATCATCTGCACACGCGCTTGAAACTTACTCTCCGCAACAGAATGGCACAATGAGTCTGTGTTTCTCCCTTTACACACGATTTCACAAGGAAAGTTTGCCCGTGACAATAGTTTCTGTTCATCGCTGCACAGCATGTTGTTTCATTGTTAACCGTTGTTTCATTAATTATATTTCTAACAAGTGGTAACGGTCAGAAGCGACGACGTTCTCTTCTCTCCCATCGCACGGGTCATTTGCTGCCGGCGGAAGTATGCATGGACAGTTCATACGTATGCACGCGAGCGCATAAATCGGCCTCGACGACCATCGGAATGTACTCTGATTGCTTATTCGAGGCGTGGATGCCAGCTACACTTCGATTATGCAAATATTCGGCGATAATAACGTTAACAATGCCGGCAGACTCGCGCATCTACGAATTCTCGTATCTTCATCAGTGCACCTCAGGCTATCGCATCTATTAATTACACGGGTTTCGTTTCGTTTTCGAACAGTTTGTTTACGAATACGTTGCGTTTTATGGGGATAAGATATTTAAGAACAGAGAAGCAATCGTGAAAAAAGAGTTTTCCTTTTTTTTTTTATTTTAAGCCGCAAATAGCATCGTTGAATCGTCAATGATTGTTGTAAGATCGATTTAGAGTGTTTAATTTTATTTAGAAATTATTTCATGCTGTTGTCAGCATGTCGGAGACTGGCAATTAAATTAATTGAATTGAATCGAATATTCTACGATTAAATAATTTTTTAACTCGGAATTATTATTACAATGAGTTAAAAATTACTGTTACATTATATATAGGTGTTTAGTAATCTGAGAATTGATGACACGATACTAGCGCTAGATGCGTTAATTACTGGTATATATTTATTTATTTATCTATCATATATCACATTATTTATTTATTTATTTCTGTCTCTCGTTTAATTAATTGTTTACTACTTCTACCTTTTTTATCGTTTCTGAAATATTCAATGTTCCAGGCCATTGAATATTTTTACGACTTAACAGAAATTACATTTTGATAACTCTTGATTTGATTATTGAATTTCGAATTACGAGCAGCTAGTCGCTTAATTGGAAAATACAATTTTAACGAAAATATTTAAATAAAAACATTAATGAGATTTCTTCAAGATACAAACGATGGAATTGTCGTTAATAACGTAATGTCTTGCGAATATTGCAAACACAAGTTAACCGAGTGATTAATCACCGTTTTACGTGAAATTTACAGAGTCACAGAGACTTCTGTTTCTTTGCTGTTAGCTATAAATAATGATTCCACTTCCACGCAGCGTGTTTGCTTTCTTTGCAAAAGTTCTATGCTTTTATTCGAATGAATCGGTATCTCCTGTTGAAAGTTTGACACGATTATTATTCATGTTCAATTTCGCGTGAATAGTGACACTTTGGAAAAACTGTTTTTTAATATTACATTAAACTTTACGAATATTAAGAAATAAGTGTTGGAAGGAATGACTCGTTCGTTTAAATACGAGAAAAGCTGATCTGTCACGGAATTAATTCTTTTTGGATCAGAATTTTACTATTAATGTGATTCAACAAGCATGGAATAAGAAGAAAGAGAAGTCTGAATCAGAAGTCGCGTCACGAGCAAGAGTTTTGTCTTCCTTTTCCTTCTACATATTTTTTCAATGACGCAGTTTCATCTACCTGTATTACACTATTCTGCAATTGGTTCTAATAAATGTTTGATCGAAAATTTCCGACGCATTCTTTCATGTATACCAACATGACCAAGTTTGCGATAAAGTTCCACCTAGTTTCAAGTAAAATTCTACTTACATTCTACAAAATTTTCATTTTCAGCGATACACAAAATAGAAACACACTTTGGAGACTTTCAACAACCACCGTATGCGGAAGCAATCAAAACTTTCACCCGTGGTTACGTTCTTCCAGTAAAAGAAATTCAGAAAAATCTTTCCTACGATTTCCAATTCACCATTTCCGACAAAAACAACTTATCCTCCTACCGCTTTTACCGCTATTTAATATCGACGATCGCGATCCTGCCAGCACGTGCCACCTCTGACAGCTGCTTTGTGTTGACCAGGAGTCGTCATGACAACTCGAACGATCACCACGCGACCAAGGACGGCCACGTTCATGGAAACGTTGCAGTGGAACCGTGACGAGAACGTTCGCGACACGAACACGCGAAATTGCACCATTGTCTACGGTGAAAATGGTGGTGGTTGACAAACGTAGATCGTTGATAGTGTCCACCGCTGGCCATTTCTTCGGCGTGCCCGTGAAAGACGACGAAACGATCGCCGATGAACAAACGGTGTTGGATAATTTCTTGGACAGAGCCGGATGCAGAATTCTTTGCGCACAACCGGCGGATGTAGAGGATGAGGAAGTGCGGCTGAAGTTGAGTAACGAGCTACCAGTTGGTAAAAACACTCTAGTTTTCTTCAAGGTAAGTGAGAAATAGAGGTGGGAAATATTGGGTACAGGTTATGGAGGTGTTCCAAATTATGAAACTTTTGTTGAAGAGGATGTTTTGTACATGATCATTTGTTAGCTACGTGTGTTTCATGGAACAGCGTGAGTTCTTTTTCTGAATATTTATTTTTTTTATCTTTTTGTTGTGTTGTTTCATTTATAGAATATTTTGTATCATTTATTACCTAGATATATTTTATGAAATAGCACAAGTTCACGTTGCTTCAATTTTTTTGCCTCCACCAACATATTTTTTATTAATCACTAAGAAGGTTTGTAACCTCAAAGATGAGACAGTGTCATTTTTTAAACGATTCAACTGAGTTTCTGACGACTGTATTTTCATTTTGTATTATCAATTCCAGAATTCTATATTAGTTTGCAGCCCAGAGTATTACATCAGTTTGCAAGTCTTACGGTTCAAGAATTTATATTTTATGAGAGATCAAAGTCAACTAGATTGTCAATTCTATTGTATATGAAACTTATCCACGTAATCATTTGACAGAAGGAAAATACAAATTAAATCGTCATTTAATCTCAATTCGCTTTAACATCGTTCGCAGCAGCTGAATGATCTTCAAATGTAAACAACGTCATGTTTAATTCCGATAAAAATTCAAAAGCTGATGGAGAGTTTTAATGCAGTTGACAGAGGCGCCGGTGACAGAGAGGAATTTTCACGACCTCGTTCAAGTAACGACGACCGGCAGTGGGAAAGGATCGACGTTAGTCGAGGCTCTTCGTCAAGTATGGGCGCCGACACTTCGCTCTTCCGGTCTCAATTCTGCCTATTTGAAGAAGCTGGAGGAGAATCTCCTCGGCACGCCGGCAACGACTTCCGTCGCCGAGGAGGAGGATTATTGGAAAAAGACATGGGAGGACGCGAAACGGTCGCACGACAAAACGATTTACGCGGAGGCTGTAAAAACCTTGAGGAGCATCAGGACCGAGTTGGAGAGCGCGGCGGTGGCTAGGTGCTCGTAAAAAGAGATCATTCCGATGAATTCTTCGGTAGTTGGATCGCGAGAAGTTTTACGGAGTTCTGTCTTTCGAAATAACGCGCTTTCAGTTACGATCGACGCGTGAAATTTAAAACGAAAGATATTCCTTGCCTATAAAGCTCCACGAGCTTGCCAATTGTATCGCGAGAAGTCTATTTCTTTCTCTGTGAAATTTAGTCAACTAGTTAAATAAAATTTTATTAGAATTTTCTTTTATTCAAATTTTATTAGAATATTATTAGTAATAAAATTTTATTAGAATTTACTCGATCCTAATGGAATCGTAATATTAATTCTTGTACTTTTAAGCACTCGTAGAACTACTTCGAGAAATTTTTATTCTTGTACTTAATTAAATTATGGTCATTTTGATACAAGAATTTTTTTCCATCTGTATTTCATTTATTATATTTTCTTTCCCTTTTTCTTTTTATAGGGACGGTTTAATTAGCGTGGATGACGCTGTCGAAGCAGTCTCAGGGTACGTGGACGATTTGTGGAAATTAGGAGACCTGGTGTACACCGAGGAACGTATGAAATCATTCTTAGACGTCATTGGAGACGAAGTAGTGTCTCTCGTAAAGGACACAATCGACGAGGTAAAAAATTACAACCGACGATACGTATGAAAATATGAGTTATTTTCAAAACGATTATATATTTTCAGATTCGAACAACCGACGATCGAGTAAAAATTGAAGCGATATCGAACGGTGCGGGAATCTGCGAGAAGTGGACAGACATGGTGGAAAAATTCACCACGTTGTTTTGGCCTCATCATTCGGTTCACCCGTGGAACGGTGGAAGTTTCGTACCTGCAAAATGTTCGCGTATTGGCAAACGTCTCAGGTATCCTCATTATTGATTATTGCTGCTCCCGAGGTAAGATTCAACTGGCAATTTTCGTGGTATTTAGGCAAATTGGCGAGCTACGTGCTCAGTATAGGCAATTGACCAGGTTGCTCACTTCTAACGAGAGGTCTGGACTTGGTGCTGATACCTTGATGCAATGTTTGGATGTTAAAGGTATCTCTGTGTTTTATCACCACTTGTTTATTGCAAAAAAAAAATATGTGCGTTATATTTCGATAATTTCAGAATTATATATGATCAATATACGATGAAAACAGCGTTGATTATTCTAATAAAGTTGGAAAATTAATACTGATAAATCTTATTACTAAAGAGATATGTGTTATTTTGATAAAATTGAAAAATCTATCAACATCTAATTATTGCAAAAAATATGTGTGTTATGTTTCAATAATTTCAAATTATATATGTGTGATCGACGAATACGATGAAAACAATGTCGATTGCTCCAGTAAAATTAAAAAAATTCCTATTAATAAACGTTGTTATTTTGGAGAAAGAAAAAAATGCGTGTTGATTTCATAACATTTAAAGATCAAATTGGCAAATTTGATCAATGTTTAATTATTGTAAAAAGTACAAGTATGTTCTAACATTTCAATAAAGTTAGAATTGTGCACAATCAATATACAATAAAAATAGCGTTAATCATTCCAAAAATTAAATTGAGTTTCTACACAGAAAGTTACTCACTCTTTCTAATAACAAATATCATCATCTTTTACGAACAACGTCAACATTACGATAAATCAAAGATTCAATCTACCAATAATCATACCCGATTAATTTTCCATAATAATGGAAAAATATTTATTTCTCAATTAATGACGTCAGTGGTCTTCGATGACGACGGCAGAGGCGTCGAATGGAACCGGCTGAAGAGAAAAATCGAAGAAGGATTGGTGCCTGCCGAGGAACGAGTGGCGCAGAAACTAAAGTCACAAATCGCCGATGCCACCACGCCGAACACCTTGCTCGCGGAATTCCGACGTTACCTCGAGTTGATGAAGAGAGATGGCTTGAAACGAGCTCTGCGCGGAGAACGAGAGACCTTGCTCTCGGCTTACGGAGATCTTATAGGTAAAATTCTAACGCGAGAGACGATCGAGATGATTCGATGGTCTCGGTTCGATGCAAACGATACAAGCTGTATCATAAATAAATAAATAAAAAAAATTTTACGTTCTGAAGAGAATTGCTTGGCTGGTCCGGACACGGGGGACTTGCTGGACAGTCCGAGGATACTTCAAGAGGTTCAAGCTGCCCGATCCGCGGAATTAAGATTGGAAAGTTTAAACAAATTGGGGAAGGAACTGCTGGCGGATCTACCTGGATACGAAGAGATCTCGTCGAGGGTAACGACTGCTCTGAAAGATGTTGAAAGAAAGAGACAGAGCTTCGTCGATACTTGGGTAATTTTTCCATTTTATGACATTAATGTCTAGCGTTTAATAAATAGCACCTTGCACGTAGGAGTTTTTATTTCATTGTGAATTAATGTGGACGTAGATTTACAAATTTCGTGACTCTGAAGATATACTTGATATCTGAATAATTTGAATAATCCAATAATGCTGTAGAACTTTGTTCAATTAATGGCTGACTAAGTGAATTTGTGCTTAATAAATCTGTTTATCTGAGTGTAAAATTTTCTATTGTATGTACGAAGAATCATGGAGATGTATTCGGATCAATGAAGTTCTATTGTTTTTCAAAAGATTCTAGATTAATGCGGATGTTTAACAAAATTTTCCAAATAAATTACAGATTCGCGATCTAAAAATAAAAATATCAAAAATAAAAGTCATTATAACAAAAAATATTAAAACTTGATGCTATAATAACATATAAAATAGTTACAATTACAAACAAATTCCTACTCATAAAAATATGAATTTTCATGAAAATCCACAGTCAGTACAAACAAAACAGTTCTCCTTCGTGTCTTCTTCAAACGAATTTCTTTTTCAAGAATTTCCCTTCATACAGACAAATAGACAAATATTTTCCCGTGAAATACAATCTCAATATTACTATCCGTGACGAGACATCATTTCGCCAGACTGAGGAAACGAAGGAAGCTGTCGCCAGAAAGGAACTGACGCTGGGCACCGATTCCGCGGTGGTGGAGCTAACTGGTACCAGTATGATGAGAGTCACGTACGATCCAAGGCTGATGACTTTGATCAGAGAGGCAAGGGCGCTTTCGAGCCAAGGTGTCGAGCTTCCTCGCGAAGTGAAGGAGCTAGTCGAAAGGGCAGGATCTTTGGCAGGACGTGCCAGAGCCCTCCAACAGGTCGCCACATTTCACAACACCATTGGCGATCGCATGGTACCTTCTCAAAGACCGTTGATGCTCACCACCGCGTTGGAATTGGCACGAGCCGTTCAAGAACAATCCGGGGTGGTTTGGTCCGATCCACAGGCCGTCGACGCTTACACTTCTAGGCTGAAAGAATTGGTAATTTCTCTATTTCTCTGCAAGCTGTTCTCTATTTTTCTTCAATTCCTCACATTCTGAAAATAAGGTTATCAGAGAAAGTTAACAAAGAGGGTATTTCAATTGAAAACAGGTAAGAAAGTTTGCGCAACAGAATTCGGAGCTGGCGGCGAAGCACAGTTCGCTGCGGGACCTGGTGTCCAATTTGCTGAAAGGAGAAACTGTCAATATGATCGGTAATCAGAACGCTTGGAAAGACACGTTGATGAACATGAGAACGGTGGTCGATACCGTGGAAGCTGAATATGGAAACACGAAGGCATGGAAGTTACACTGGGACAGGCAGTTGCTTAAGGCGTTAGGCGTGGCTTACAGGTACACTCAAACTCTTTAGAAATACATTTTTAAGGGAAGAGGCAAAAACTTCCCGTTCTTGCGAAGAATTTAGATTCGAAAGAATTGTCCAGAAGGTGCATTGTCCAAGGGGATTAAATAGTCTTGAAACGATCGCGATCAAATCAAATAATTCTTGAATCAATTTGAAGAATTATCAAAAATTAATTTGCACGATTAAAACCTTGTTTTATCAATTTTTGCTCAAAAAAAAAAAAAAAGAAAACTACAAATAAAATCCAAACTGTATTCCTCACTTCTTAATTAATCCTCACATTTATACAACATGGATTAGCTCATATTTATACAAGTTGAAATGATCCTAAATTCGATCTAATTTACGTTTCACGTTTCCCATTTCTCCTCAAAAAAAAGTAGTCGCGTATAAAAAATTTCTTCCAATCTACAAAACAGAAACAAAGAAAAGATCCAAACTGTACTCGCCATGATCATTCCCTAGCATCCTCTACGTATTCATGGGTAATCCGTAGCAGATGGAATAATAAAGTAAAAAATTTTCTTCATGCACCAGGGGCGCGTTACCGTTGTTGCTGAAAAAGTTGCCGGAAGTTAAAGCGGAGCTGACGTTCCGCGACGGCTCGTTGCAGTGGCGACCGTCCCTCGAGGAGATTCGTGCGAAGTTGTACTCGTCGATTCGTCGATCGCTCTCGATCCCCATGAACTTCCGAGGCGTCGGCGACGCGTCCGAGGCGCATTTCGGTGGTCTGATACAAAGGTGCTGCTACTTGTTCGGCGGCGTTTACAAGCAGGCTGAGATCGCTCTTTCCGCTTTGGAAACGCTTCGTACGAAATGGCTGTACCTGGCCGCGCCGGCGAAAATCGACGCTGCTGAACGGTACGTTGCGCTTCGTTTAAAATATGCGACGAGTTAATGTAGAAGAACGGGAGGGACAGATCTTCTTGGATAATTTATCACAAAGTATGGTGATCTTTTATAGATTTTATCACTGAAAGTGATTTTAGCGGGGCTAACCCAGAAAATCGAGCCTTCATAAATTAATTACACTTATACAATACAATATAACAAGTTAATTACACTTATATTAATTATACTTAATTATCGAACTTCCAACGAAAAGACTGAAGGGAAAATCGCCTCAAGAATGGACAAGAGCGTTCAAGGACGCGAAACAGTGGGCTCAAGAGGTTAGCTGGCAATATTACTTAGCACTTTTACTGCACCATTCCTTTCAATTTCAATTAAATTCTTCGATTGTTTATTCAATGAAATTATTTAATTGGAATTTCTTAATCGAATCAGGTTGGAAGGTTACGCGGCAGCGACGTGAAAATCTGGTGCGTCACCGTGGACACGGCAACGACCAGAAACGATTTGGAATCAGCCTCTCGTCGTTACTGGGAACGTTTGTGCTCTGATCTGAGGGTGGAAGCGTCTTCGAGGTTGGTCGCCATCGTCGAGTTCCTTTCGTCAGCCTCGAAGGAACTCGAACGTAGGCCTCGAAACGTGGAGGAAGTTGGGTCGGCCTATGAAGCTCATGCACGGATCGAAGCTCAATCTTCTGGCATGGCCGAGGAGATGGAGGCCGTTGCTGGCCTGTCGAAAGTGCTGGCTGCTTGGACCAGCGAGAAACTCGAAGGTATTTGTAGTAATTAATTAATTAATCGTCAATTAATCAGGATTTCACGCGTAATCGTTCATGATATTTTTGTAAGTTTCGATTTGGATTAGTCGTGACGTTAAAATTATGTATTTGAATGTATATTACATTCCGTGCGTAAGATCGTTTGAAAAATCCGTCGAAACAGGTGTCAGCGCGGCGTACACAGCTTGGCAAGACCTGGCTGATCGCCTGGAGCGTCATAAAGCTGTGATAGATCGCGAGCTCGAGGACGCGAAGGTGAACCTTCGTCACAGAGCGGTGGCTCTGCGAGACGAGATCGAGAGGTGGCAAGCAAAGTGGCTGTCGAAGCCTGAAATCCTCACGTTAGACTGGATCATCTCGATGAAGGAGAGATGGACGTTTCTGAAGGAGCAATTGGACATCTTGAGAGACGACTGCCGCAAAATCGAACTGAACGTCGACGACATATTAGAGGGCGACGCGGAGAACATGAAGAAATTGGAGCTGCAGCTGGAACTGGAGGAATCTAATTGTCGATTCCAAGCGGAATTTTTGGAGGAACTGAAGAATCAAGAGGAGGAAGAGTGGACGGTGGCCAGAAGAAGATTACCTAGGCTTCACGACTGGCTCGATTCCTGGGAGAGCAGGATAAAAGTTCAGCTGAAGGATCGGCTGAAGGAGGAGCCGGCGGATCAGAAGGATAATTTAGAGATGGGCACGTTCGTTGGTAAAAAAGTTCGCGAGGTGAGAGGGACCATCGAATGGCTGCAACTTCTTCGCGGTGACGAGGTTGCGGACGAACATTGGGGAGAGTTGATGCCACTGCTGGAGCTGAGGGACGTGAAGAGCGTGAGGGACATTACGTTGGGCCATCTGTTCCGTTCCGCGCTGAAGATCCAAGAGAACGTTGACAAAATAAAGGTAATTAGTGAAAATAAACGAGTATACGAAATCACTGAGAATTCTAGTAATTCTAAAATTCCGATAATCTAGAAATTTAGAAAGTTATGAAATTTTGGGAATATTCAGAGCACGTGTAAATACTTGTTACGTAATTTTTATTTTTCGCTCAAGAGGTTAACATTTTGGAGCAAAGTTTCGAGACAAGAGAATTAATTATTTTTTTTAATTAAAACTGTCGTATGGTGAGAGATTTGTCAATTATATATCAGTCCCTTGAAATTTCCTTTTTGTTAAAACAACAAACTAGTAAATTATTATTTCGTTGCACCGACTGACAATTCGCGTATCAATTTGCGACGAAGAGCAAATGTTTCAAATCTCGAGTAACAATCAGAGAATCGAAAAATTTTAAAAATACAATGGTCGAGAAGAGTCCCAATGCCTGCATCATTTTTCTAGGAAATAACGAAGAGAGCTGCGGCGGAAAGTGGTATCCGACAAGGTTTGATGGAGCTGGAATCTTGGGAAGCGTCGGCCCATCTTCAGCTACAAGAGTCGAGGGACAGTAGAAATGCCGGCATTACTCTCGTCGAGGAGTATGGCAGTTTGTTAGCGAGAGCAGGTGGGCTAATCGATGAAACAATTAAGGCCTTCTATCTTCTATAGCCTTCTTCTCCATAATAATAAAGTCTTTTTATTGACAAAAAGGTGAATTAAGGCTTCTGTTGGAGGGTACGAAGGGTGTGTCAGGATACGAAAGGTTTGCAGCTAGAGTTGGACGATGTGAAGCCGGACTGTCTGAGGTCGAAGAACGAATAAAAGCTTTGAGTACCATACAGAGAAAGTGGGTTTATCTGGAGCCAGTCTACGAAGGTGGCGCTGCCCCGAACGATACTGGCAGATGGTCCAGAGCTAACAAAGAATTTAGGTGATCGATATCTGACAATGATTAGATTAAATTAGCAAGTCTTTCTCTTTTCTCACAAAAGATTAGGCGTTGGAATTTCTTCTCAATAATACGTTTCTTCGTGTTTCGTGCTATACTTATTGTAATTAGATTGGAAATACATTTAGATACCTTATGGGCGAAGTGGCTCGCGATCCGAGAGTGTCATCTCTTAGAAGACTTCCACTTTCGGCTTTTACAAATCTGAAGGACTTGCTTGACAGATGTCAGAAAAGCCTCGACGAGTATTTGGAGGTATATTTGATGTTATTTGAAACTTGCCTTTATTGCTACCTCTCGTATCTTCTTAGTCTAACGACTTTGCTCGACTATTAATCTTTCAAGATGCAATGTATTTGCAATTTTTTCTATAAAGGAAAAACGTTCGTCTTATCCACGCCTGTACTTCCTGAGCGACGAAGACCTCCTCGAATTAGTGTCGGCCAGCGGACGAGGCCTGGAAGCTCATTTATCGAAACTATATCAAGGCGTCGGTTCTATAATAAAGAACGATAATGGACTAACGGCTGTTGTATCGCCAGAAGGTGAGGTATTGAAGTTATCCAAGCCTGTCGATCTTCGGGACCCATTACCACGATGGTTGAATAATCTCGAGGAAGGCATGAAGAACGCTCTTCGACAAAGTTTGGAAAAATGTTTGATGGACACCACGCCTGATCCGTCGTCTTACCCGACTCAAGTAACGAATTTTCATTTTTATCTGCCGTATAATAATCGGTAACAGTAAACAAGTTTTTGAAACATTTGTTAACTTATAAATGCGAATATGTATGTTCATAAAATACCTGCAAATGATAATAATAACATTAAATATCATTAACGATAGTACAAAAGCATTCAACAATATTTAAAATATCCCGTAACAATAATATAAAATAATATAATATACACGTGCTAATGGATAATAGTAAATAAATCTAATTTAAAATACGTACAATTTATTAATTTATAAATAGTAGGAAATAACAATTGAATACTTGAAATATATTTATAAACAATAATAATAATATTAGTAACAATACAAGCGAATTTCTTCTCCAAATAAGAATTATTAACTTTAGCGCATTAAAAATTAACGTCATTAATCCTCTATATATGTTTAATATCAAGGTTCTACTGCTGTCGGAGAGGATTCGTTTTACGGAGCGATGCGAAGCCGCTTTGAAGGAAGGTCGTTCGGCTTTAAAGAACCTCGTCGAATATCTAGAGACACAACGAGCTAGATACAGGGGTTTGGAAGACGCTGGCGATAAATTAACGGCATTAAAAGCACGTGGCCTTCTGCTCGATACAGTTCACCATCTGGAGATAGCCAGAAATCTTTTGAACGTCACACAACAGGAAGAGTCCAGTGTTTGGGCCTGGCAGAGACAACTAAGAAGTTACAGAACCGTAAGATTTGCACCATTAAACATCACAGAAGCTTGTGGTTAATATTAGAATTAACGGATTGAACTCCCTTCGTCTGATAAATTTGAAACAATACCGCGAAGATCTTTCTTGCAGTTCCATAGAGGATATATAATATTTTTAATTTGGATTTAGAGACAAGACGGTTTTTACTAATGTGCGATATTGCATATTTTACAATCTTTCTATCAACATTCCACTGTTAAACATCAAGCACTGAAATTACAAATGTGTGACTACTTCTTTGATTCTCGAATTTTTATATTTCTTGCATTGTTATTCTGCAACTTGTTATTGGAAATTGTAACTTTCTTTTAATTTTTTCACATAGTGAAATTTATGGAGTACATCATTTATCTTCTTAAAGATATGGCCAATACTTTTTAAATCCACTGTAAAAAAATGTTCTTCTGTTACGAAGAAAAAGAGAGTTTAAGTACTTTCCTCAACAATACAGTAGGATCCCTTATAACACAATTAAAAAGTTGCTGAAAAAGATTCATTTCTGATATGAAAATATGTGCATTTTTGAATTGACTCGAAGCACAGTTTTGCATTAACTCTTGCGCGATAAGGAGGGGTTGTTCAAAGTGTGTATTGTTACAGTTATTTCAAACAGGAATTCACTTGAATTACAAAGTAGATATTGATCTATTATAAGGTAAGACAATCTTTTTTCCCACTATATTTACTGTCAAAAATAAGAAATTAGAATATTTTTCATTCACTCCAAAGATCTCCAAAAGATTTATATCATTGGAAGAAAAATTAGAAATTCTCGATCGGTTGAAATCTGGTGATAAGTAGTTAACATGTCTTTGCAAGAAATTTAACAGAAATGAATCAACAAACAATGAAAGTAAAATAAGAGGTAGAGCAGGAGCATCATAAAATTTAAAGAAATCCTCCCGTACAAAAGATCTTTTATTAACAAAAAACGGAGAATTGTTTAATTATATGGAGACAGTAGGTTGCAGTAGGAAAAATATTCCTTTGAATACTCGTTTAATAAGACAGAAGAAAAGACTATTTACTTAGTTGCAGTTGTTTGCGTCCTCGCGTTGTAGGGGGTCCTGCTGTAATTAATTTTAGCCAACAGCGTGCAATAGATGTCTAGATTTAATTAAGTAGAGCCGGTATCGGGCGAAGGGAGATTTGTTAGAACTAACATCGACTTTAACGAAATACCAATTTTCGCCGTAACACGGCATATCGATTGTAGAACAAAGGAGCAGTCGTACGGTGTGCCGGCGCGGAATTTCCATACCGCTTCGAGTATCAAGGCGCGGCGGTAGGACTGGTTGAAACGTCATTAACCGAAAGGTGTTTCCTGGCTCTCACTCAGGCGATGAAGCTCGGTTTGGGCGGCAGCCCTACCGGGCCAGCCGGAACTGGAAAAACCGAGAGCGTGAAAGCACTTGGCGCTATTCTCGGCAGGCTTGTTTTAGTTTTCAATTGCGACGAAGGTAATAACATTTCCGCGTTTACGAGCTGGGAATTTCTTTTCCTGACTTTAACTGTAACTTTACAGCTGGTGCGTCAAACAACGAACTCTATTCAGGGTTGGGCGATTAATCCCCTGAATTTCAATCAGTTTCGCGTTCCAAATTCCTGTTTTTTTTTTTCGTTAGTCAGTTCTGAACTGGATTGATTAATCGTGTTTGTTTTATTGTAATTTCTTTGACATTTAGAATATAATCTTATGCAACGTTAGAGAATTGATTGTTGCATTTACTCGTGCTAGCCAGTTAAATCAAAATTCAGAGTAATCTCTTCCATTTGAATATTTTGTTCTGCGCGAGCTGTTTGATTGAAACTAAAATACGTAAGCTGTTTAGGCGAAATTACGTTACTCGTACGTTAACCTTCGTATTCAGGTATTTAGCTCAAAAGATCGTTTTCGAAATGCAATTTCGTGAGTGTAGCAACTAAGTTGGTGATTAAGAATGGATTCTACGATATGATGATAATAGATGCTTTTAACAGTAAATTTGCGGCAAGAATGTTGAGCGCGGATGCTAAACAATCTGGAGAACACAGAATACCACCAAGGATCTTAATTATTCTGCTTTAACTCTCTCTCTCTCTCTCTCTCTAGCACAATTTCTCAATGCACCATTTCCCCATTCTCTTAATTAAGAGGCTCATTGTTAACAATGCTGGTAACACAGATTTTCACAACAATTAACAGTCGTTACGCGTGGCATAGTAACTTCTGAGAGCGTAATTACTTCGGTGAAATCATGAGATGAGGTTTACAAATTGCGAAACTTCAAACGATTCTGAAACCGCTGAAGAATATCTTTCTGGTAACAAAATCTACAACGGTTTTGTGGAATGAACTCCCTTCTTTACAACCCATCCCATAAAACTTGTTGTACGATTCTTTTTTCACATTAAATTTTCAACATTGATTGCTTCAGGTGCAACGCTAATGCAACGAAAATTAGCGATTGGTTGATTTGAGTCACGTGATTCGTGAGGGGGCGTGGGGTATAGCTCGAATAGTAGACCTCAGTACCGTTGTCTGGTACTGAGCGATCGCGCCTGTAATTTGTTTTCTATCGATTCAAATGTTTGCATATCGATAAAATTTTATAGTAAAAAGCTCGTCTTCATTTCCTAGTCAGAACAGTTGCTCCTGGGCCTTTCAGTGAGACGAATCGTACTGGGGTACAAGTCGTGCAGTTTTATATTTCTTTTTTATCATAATTTTCCCGTGTCACTCTACTGTCACACGTGTTTTATGTATTACCAGGAATGGACGCCGGAAGCATGCGACGTATCCTAGGTGGCTTGGCCCAGGCCGGTGCGTGGGGTTGTTTCGACGAGTTCAATCGCCTCGAAGAGGAAACACTGAGCGCGGTGGCGATGCTCGTCAGACCGTTGCAGGAAGCAGTTCGTGATGGCTCCGCCGAGGTCCAGTTGGGCGATCAGAAAGTGAATCTGGACCGGCATTGTTGCGTCTTCATCACGATGAACCCCGCTGGCTCCGAGTACGGCGGGCGTCGCAAGCTCCCGGATTCTCTGGCGCGATTGTTCAGACCCGTTGGTATGGCGCATCCGGACAGGTCTGACATTGTGAGAGCGTTGCTAGAATGTGCTGGATTCTTGGACGCGGCGACACTGGCGAAACAGCTGGTGGAAACGCTGGACATCGCGGAGATACTCCTGTCGAATCAGCCGCACTACGACTGGGGCCTAAGGGCGCTTAGGTCCGTGCTCGACGCCATCCCAGCGAAAACTGATTTGGACGAAACTAGCAGGTTCTATCTAGTTTCTTTATTTTCCATTTAGCCTAGATATTTCAGTTTAGTGATCGTGTCATCTCTAGAAAGTCGATCATTAATCTATCACCTTTCAAATTTTCTCAATGCGTTGCAAGAAATTAATCGTAAAAGAATTAGGCAAGCCGTCAGTCACAAGTTGACACGCAACTGCGTCAATTTCTTTAAATTTTACGAAATTGCAGAAGAAGCAAAGACATTACGTTGCTCTTTGATCGGTTAAAGTGACGAAATTTTGCACAAGTTTATGTCTAAGACAATTTATTGACTTGTTTTAAGAATTTTTACAATTAAAATTTTACTTTATACTATTTATTGTTGGTGTGAAGTACCACTTCACATCACTACTCGAACTTTATATTTTACTACAATACTAGCTTTACTTATTTATCCCATGAAAATTGCAAATTCTCCCACAATATAAATTTTTATAATTCGTATAATTAATTTTTATGATTCGCGTTTAAGTGACAACCGGTCACAAAAGTGTATTTTACATTCTTTATTTGATGCGCGAATATATCGCGTGGCAGACTAGTGGCTGCGATCAGGGCATCGACGTTACCGAAACTGACGGAGGAAGACACTCCACGGTTCCTCTCTCTGCTGGAGGATGTTTTCCCAAGAGCGAACCCGTCGCTGTCCACGTTGGTTGAAAGGCAAGATTTGCAAGACGCTCTGCTCGAACTCTGTGCTGAACAAGAGCTGGGCAAGGAAATGGCGAACAGATGTATTCAGCTGAACGACCAGTTGAAAAGCAGAACTGGAGTGGCGATTGTCGGGCCACCGGGGTGCGGTAAAACCACCATCAGGAAGCTTCTGTGCGATGCGTTAACGAAAATCGGCGAAACGATCGTTCAGTTTCACGTGTTTCCCGGGGCGATGCCGAAATCGAGGCTTTTGGGTCGTGTCGATCCACAGACCAGGTAACGTTAGAGCTATTAAACGGTCGATTGAAATGAAACGTACATCAGAGAAACGAGGAAAATGTTTGCAATACAATAAAGAAATTATTAGAAAAATCAGGAAAAAGTTTGCAATGTAATAAAGAACGCAAGTTCTATCTTACGAAAAATCATGCAAAATGCAATCTTGAAAACTTTCAAAATTGAAATTATTTTGCAAAATAAGAATTTTAAATTACGATAGCAATAGTCTTTAATTTTTCCATATTTTATAATGTAGTAATTTAATGCATAAATATACACATATTTTTGATCATGTACATTAATATACTTTAATGTAAGAATTATATATTCTTAGATAAATTTGCATTAATGCCCTTTGTGCAACTTGAAATGGTTCCTTTTAATTTAGTTGAAAGTATTTTGATTTCTGATTGAAACTCTTCGAATTCGACATTTAAATATATTGTTCTATTTCAGAGAATGGAAGGAAGGTCTGTTATCCAGCGCAGTTGTATCGGCTGGGGATTCTACGACTTGGATTATTTTGAACGGCGACGTGGAACCAGATTGGGCGGAGGCTCTAAACTCTGCTCTAGACGACAATCGATTACTGACTTTGCCGAACGGCGTGGGTGTGAAACTCGGTCCGAGGACAAAGTAAAGTTCTGTTCCTCCGTCGTTTATTCATGATTAGTGTTTCAGAGATTATTCAATCTTAACGATGTCATTAATATCAAAAACAATACGAAGATAAAATCGTGATTTATGGAACACACGAAGAATCTCTCTTACTCGTATGAATAGTTTTATTTATTTTAATAGTTTTCAATATTACGATCGAACCTACAGAATTAAAATTGTTGATCAAGCTATTAATTAACAGACATAAATCAAATGAAGCACTTTGTCCAAATATATTTTTCATATCATTTAATAGTTTTTTCATAATTTGATACTTTTTGAAAATCCAATACTCCAATATGAAAACAAAATGTGGAACCTCATGAAAGAGAACTTCATTGGAAAATGAAGATACGAGCCATGCTTTCTATAAATAAATATAAGTAAAAATTAATATAAAGAATTCAGAAACAAAATGCAATTAGTTCTCACGAATTTCTCAAACAGGTTCATCTTCGAAACTCACAAGCTCGACGACGCGAGTCCTGCTACGGTGTCGCGATTAGGGGTGGTTCATTTGGGCTCGACGAGTCCTAAATCTTTGCTGGTGTCGTCGCGACTGAATGCAATCCCCGAGGCAGCAAAGGAACTCGCAAATTCCCATCTTTGTTCGTGCATCGAGGAGTGTCTGAAGATCAACGCGGACGTTTCGTCAGCGTCGGGCTTAATGGACTCGGCGTTTTGCCATCTGAAGGGCTCTCGCACCTGCACTTCCGCTTCTTACGCTCTCCTCGCGTCCTTGTGCAATCAAATAGGCAATGAAAACTCCAGGGACAAATTGGCACGGCTGATTTACCAACTCACTGACTGCTGGTAGGAAAATTACCAACTTCACTATCATTTTATTATTAAGTAATTTTATTATGTGTCTATAAGGTAATTTTATTATTAAGTCTATCTAAGATTTATCAACTCACTGACTTCTGATAGGAAAGTTAACAATTTTATTTTCAATTTTATTTTATTGTCTCAAAGATAGATAAAATTTGAAAATTTCTTTCGGACGAGATTTGAATGTTTTAACCCTTTAAGTACTCAATAAAATCAAGTTTAATCCTCGAATAAAACAAATTTACCTTGAAATATGTTTGTATAAATTTCCATATATAATATTTATTCCTATACTTATATATAACATAAATTTTGAACTTAGTAGAATAATTATTTTATATTATATTATTATGTTAGAATTTATTATTTTATTAAACACACAAAGGGTTACGAAACAAAGTTATTTGCTCTTTTTCTAGAAGAAGATTTCGTTAAAAGTCTTAATTTTCAGAAATTCTTGTAATTAACATACATTCAGATAATATTTATATTTTTCGTTTTCGCAAAATTGATCGAAATCGAAATTCCAGGCGTCCAAATCCACAGAAACCGTGTTTCGTAGTATATAATGAAGATACAGACAGATTGGAAGCTATTGGCAACGCTGATGAATCCACGGACACTGACGATGGCCCTGTCTCACTGTTAGGTATTAATCAAATTAATTACATTAATCAAATTCTATCTCATTCGAGCCAAACAGGAATCGTAATTGTTGAACAAACATGCTAAACTGAGTAATTTGTATAATTCAGAAAATCATGAAACATAAAATAACGAAATATAAAAATAATAATAATGAAATATAAAATAATTTTGATCGTCCAATGACAAATTTATCGTCGTCAAATATAATTCAGGCTCAATGAGAGGAGCATTGTCGTCTGTCTTACCATGGATAAAAAACAGCCAGTCGATTATGATAAGAGGACCAGTGGGTTGTGGGAAAAGTGCTCTGATATCTGTCATACTCTCTTCGATACGGAACGTCGAGCAATCGACTTTGATAAAAGGCTCGTCCCTCTACGGACCTCAAGATCTGGTGACCAAGTTAAAACGGGGCTGCGTGCAACTAAATTCGTCCTCCCATGGAAGAACGTACAAACCTAGGAACGGGTCCAGGGTCGTTTTGATCTTGGAGGACATGCACCTTGCATCGAACGACTTGCAGGTAGCTTGCCTCGTCTGTCGAATCTTTAAACTTCGTTCGAAGTAATTGCGTTACACGAGAATGCGATTTGCTTAGGAACTGGCGCGAGAATTGATTCAAGAGGGAGGATTTCACGAGGAAGATCTGGAATTCGCTAGAGTCCCACTGACGATTATATGCACGGCTGACGCGACCACTCGACTGCATCCGAGACTCGAAGCCCTCTTGTCCACTCATTATCTGCCGTAACTATAATTTATATTATTAACTATAATAATTTAATCAATTTTCTGAATTTTCGGATAAATTTTTCGGAATTTTTGAAAACTTACATATTTTAATACTACCCAATTGAGAATCTTTCTACAATAAAATTCAAGATATATATATTTTTTCCATTAAATATAAATTCTCTAATATTCTTTAGTAAACATAAATTCTTTAATTACAATTATAATTATCAAATTCTTATAATTATTTTGTCCGTGGATCCTTCTCCCAGAAAGCTTCTGGATTATAAAAATTCCTTTTTTTTTGTACGAGAAATATTCCAATAATCTGTTTCAATTTTAATAACGTTAAATTGCACACGGTAATTTAATATCGAAAGGAATTCGTTCATTTCGTAAATAGACATCCAAGTTCGGAGGACATAATGGCTATCTTGGAATTGCATCTGAGGGACTCTTTGAAAGGGGATCACGTTATGATCGAATCTTGGATCGCGCAAATGGCACCTGTCATGCTAGACGCATTTCGATCGATCAAATCTTCTTACGGCTCGTCCATCGATTGGACGCCGAAGGATTTGGTCTTGTGGGCAGATAGCTTGAAATATTATCCCTCTCCGGAGGACGAGTCGAATATCACGCGTCATTTACTCGACGCTGGGAAACGTCTGTTCCATCCTAGGTAGGAATATTTTCTCAGCCGAAGTGTCCCAACCTTGAACCTCCAATCCCGATTTTTATTTCTATTCTTACGATTTTATATATATTGAAAGCATATTGCATGTATTTATCAGGTGCTTTTAAGGTGAAAAACTCGAGTTCGAGTTCGATGTTGACTAAGTTTTGTGATTCTTCTATCAATAATTGTAGAGACTATAATGCATTGATTACCTATGTTTCACATTTTTCGTCGAATTTTACGACTCGTGAAACTGAAAATTGTTTAAACTAAATACACAGACAGTGTATTAGCGTTTATTAAACATAATAATAATTAAACATAGTCAAAATAAATAAAACAAAGTTAAAGAAAAGTCGAGCTTGTATTTCCCGATTTTTACATTTTAATTGAATAAATTGGAGAAAAATCCAGCTTCTATTTCCCGATTTTTACATTTTAATTAAGCAAATTAAAGAAAAATCGTATTTCCCCTATTTTTACATATGTTTCCCTGGACCGCAAAGAGTTCACTTTCGTTCATTTTCGTTCTTCCGATCGAGCCAGGCTGACGTCGAAAGATCAGGCTCGCTGGGAATCCATTATCCTTTCGAAGACCTCGACGTCGGTGACGGTGGGAGGCGATGTGTACATATGGAAATGTGGAAACAATGGGTTGCTGGCGTTGGACGAGGAACAGTGGCGGAAGGAGATAATTAACGCAGCAGCGAGATGCGCGAGGGAAGGCGATCCGGTACATGCATCGATTTCGTCTCACCTGTTGCACACGGTGGCCGGTAAGCACATTAAATTAACTTAATATTACGTTATTTCCAAACGAGCTTAATCCACCCGATACCCGTTTGTTCAATATCTGTCCACTTTGTAAATTTAACGAGATAACGCTCGCGTGATTGATCGTTTTTATTCCCATCTTTCGCTCGCAGTCAACGTTTACGCGGTCGTTTATCTGACGCGGAGGTTTGTCCTCGATAAACCTTACGACATTTTTTGTTTTATCGTTTATTACTACACAGAGTTACAATTCCGTGTAAAATCTGCAATACCAGCCGATTTAATCGAATTTCTTGTCTATGTAAAATTTGATTGCAACCAAACAGAGATTTCGAATCTGATAAAGTTAGTTTGTCTGTTAAATTTAGTAACATAATGGATTTTATATTCACAATAATACATTTAACAGTCATAGAGTCCATAAAGTACGAGGAGCTTTTTGGAAGAGATATTCTTCTGTGTAATAACACGATTGAATAATACTCCACAATTCTCGTTCCATGTTTTCTCAGGTTTGAGTTGGACGTTTGGGACGAATCTGAGGGGTGTGATTCTAGTTGGACGACCTGGTGCCGGGAGAAAATCGGCAGTGAGACTCGCTGCCATGTATTCTTCTCTTCGTCTGATAGACTCGGGTCCTGGTACTGTATAAAATTTAAATGCAAAGATAAAACTCATAAACAAATACATAAATATCGTTGCTTGAATTATAGCATCATTACAGTATCATTGAGAATTATAATCTCATACGGTTTACAAGTTTTATTTCAAAGAAAAATCTGAAAGCAACATTTTCTTGTTTCCACTGTTTCAAAGCATCTACTAGAAATATAATATAATATAAATTCCGTCTCACGAAGGAAATTAGAATTACTCTTTTTATAGTACAATTATATAAGAAGAACAAAGTACGCAATTCAATGGAGAAGAAATAACTGCGAAGTTCTATTCAAACGCTCGCTGCAGATTGTAGAATGAGTCTGACGGGATACGGTTCGGTGCTTATTCTACTTGACGTCGTGTGAATCCTCGTATATTTCTTTTAACTTGACACGAGTTTTGTACCTTAATGACCGTACCAGGCTCAATAGAAAAATTCCTAAAATAAACGAAATAGTTTCAGTATTAAATTAATACTAAATTAAAATAATACTAAATGAATGAAACGAACGAAAGTATTAAAATTGATAAAATCTAAATTAAAATTGTTGAAAATTAACGAAATGAGTCGAGGTGTTTTTAATATTAATTATAAAATCATTTTAATTTGATTTTACTGTTAGAAAAGAATGATTAATAATGAGCAAACGCATGAACGTAAATAAAGGAGCATTCTCTCAGATATACTGTACTTGCCATTGTGTATATCACGTAATAACTACTTGAGAACTGAATCCCTCAGGTCGTGGTCGAACATCGGTGAAAACGGCAGTTCAAGCTGCTGGAATCGACGGTGAGCCGACTTTGCTTTTGCTAGAGGAGCATCATATGAGGGAAGCTGGCTTGGCTGTTTTGGCCAGTGCAATAGTGTCGAGAGGGGAACTTCCAGGATTATTTACAGTGGAGGAGCTCGACGGGTTAATAGCGCCGTTGGCTGACGTAGCAAGAAGAGAAGATTTTTCCAGCATGTTGGAGCAATATCTCTATCATCGTACGTCATATCTCAAATCTCTTCAGTGCCTCCAATAAGACACAGCGTGCTGATAGATAGTGGCACTCTGGTGAAAATAGTGGCGCGTTCTTTACGAAATTTATTGGCGGAGAACATAAAAATTAGGAAACTGCGAAATTAGGAAAAATTAGAAAATTAGGAGATTAAGAAATTAAGAGATTAGCAATTTTGGGAAGATTAAGAATGTAGGAAAATTGAATGATTAGGAAATTAGAAGGCTGGGGAATTAGAGAAATAGGAAGCTGAAAGTGTTGGCAAATCAAGAAGTCAGAAATTTAGGAAAATTAGAAAATTAATAAAACACTGACAAACTAAGACGATTGGGAAAAACTAAGAAATTAGGAATTTAGAATAATTAGGAAATTAGAATATTGGGGAATCAGAGAAATTAGAAACGTTGGAAAATTAACAAAATCGGAAATTTGCAAAAATCGAAAGTTAGAAATTTATTGGCAAATTGGAAGAAACTAGCAAAACTTGGAAATTATTACTTATCAGAAAAATCGGAAAATTCAGAAACCAAAAGAATTAATCAAAGAATCGGGAGATTAGAAAATTGAGAAACTAGAAAATTCGAGAATTGAAAATTAATATCAATCGGTACTTCAACCATGTTGTACAATTCCACAGGTCTGCGCAATTACCTTCGAGTGGCCATAATCCTGGACAGCAGAGAGTTTCGTTCGCCTTGGTTGTCGCGTTCCGGACTTCTCAGGCATTGTGCGTTGATCGGCCCTGGAGTTGGCAGCGAATGGTGGTGCTGGGAAGGTGCTCTGACCGAGATAGCCTGCCAGCAAACCGGCCTCGATGGCGAGGGCCACGAAGAAACACCGGCTGGCGTTAAAGAGATGGTGAGGGCACATCTCGACGCACCGCGACAGCAGCAGGCTCCTGCTCGATTCTTTGCCCTGCTGCACACTTGGAAGCATCTGCACGTAACTTGGAACGAGGAGGTGGAGCAGAAATTGAACAGTCTCGATGCCGGCGTGGGAAAGTTGAAGGAAGCTGGGGCGCAAGTGGCTAAACTGGAGGACGAAGTTTCGAAACAGCGTCAGGAGCTGGAGGTACACGTTAACGTTGCTAATTTTCATCGAGTTTACTCGCGATAGCGTTTACTCGATGCAACCTCGGTGCAACGACGTTGAGACACTGATTAATAATTTTTGGTTAATTGATGACGCTGCGTGTACAAGGAGATTATCGAATTTTTCTGCGTTTCACTCGTTTGCTCTCTGGTTTTCGACAAATTCATCGCAATTCGTTATTAGCTGACGGTGTAAATGGCGTTGAGATATCGATTGATAATTTTTGGTTAATTGAATTGGTGTTTAAAAGGATGCACGTTTCTCCACGTGGAATGAAATTCAATTCTTCTTTGTTGAATTTACTGCCGCGATATTATTTGAGTTGTCACTGTACTAATTAACAATTTAATTAAGGTACGTATAAAGAGATGTGATATGGTTATTCACGCGGAATAAAATTTTATCGTGTTTTATCCAATGGTTTCCGCCAAATTTACCGCTGTAATATTATTCGGGGTAAACTGTATTAATTAAAAATTTTTTATCAATTGATAAAGAACGAATATGCTTCCTCGCCTGAAGTGAAATTCTATGCTATTTAATAAAAAGTTTAAATTACGTTGCTTGAAAAATCCGCGCGTGAAAAGGTGGTTTTTAAAATTATTCCAATTATTATTCTGAATTTCGTTTGGCGATTTTTCGAAAGAGTATAAATTTTCAAATTTACTTAAAACTCAAAAATTAAATTAAAAGTTCGAAAATTATTTTAAAAAGTCGTTAATTAATATTATGCAATGATCTTTAAAAATTGCATTCGATTCGACTATTTCGCAGAAATAGAATGAAAAAATTGTTTTAATAATTGTACATATCTGCCATTTAGAATTCGCACTTCCAGCGATAAATTGTAATATTTTTCAACTTCTCAGGCAGAGAAAGGACGTGCCAATGCAGCGCTCGAGCAAATCACCGCGACGATGAGAGGCGCTACGGGTCAGAGAGGCGAAATGGCCAACTTGAAAGCCGAAACCGAACAGGAGAGCACAGAATTGGCTCGCAGAAAGGTAAACACACTGCACCGAGCAACTAACATTTGCGCAAAAAACATTTTCATCACGTGCCCGCGTTCTTCGTTTCTCAAACTTCTCCTTAGAACTTTCTCATTTTCTTAAAATTTTCGAGACAGATGAATCAAAAACAAACAGATAAATCACTTTCTTTCGCACGTTCTTAACATCATAGGTATCTCATTTGCTTCAGTCGAGTCAGTCAAACCAGATAAATAAATAAATAAATAAATAAATAAAACGAAACCAAAAAAAAAGAACAAAAAATCGAATCACAGGCTGAAATCGAAGGAGAATTGGGGAAAGTGGAGCCGTTAGTGGAACAAGCGGCCCAAGCAGTGGCTGGCATCAGCGCTGACGCATTAGCGGAAGTTCGTTCTTTGAGAGCACCCCCAGCGCCTGTGAGAGACGTCCTCGAGGGTGTCCTTCGTTTAATGGGTATAAAGGACACGTCTTGGAACAGCATGAAGACGTTCCTGGCGAAACGCGGTATTAAGGACGAAATAAGGTAAACGCTTTGGCAATTGTGAAGCTCCTTAAGACTTCGCTTCACTTGTTTTAGTAGTAAAATTCTTTCACCAGCTGAGAGTTGTAAAAAACTGAAATTCATGGGGTAATTTTATGGTGATTTTTTATCACTGAAAGTGATTTTCGCGGGGGTAACCCAGAAAATCGGGCCTCTTCGGGTGCAACGCTGATGCAACGAAAATTAGCGATTGGTTGATTTGGGTCACGTGATTCGTGAGGTAGACCTCGAGTTTTATTCCGACAAAATTAAGTTGACTCTCCCCTATATTTATACCGTCGTCGCTGTATATTTGAACAAAAACCTGATCTCATTTCGCAAACAATCTGTTCAAACATTCACTCCTACTTTACCCTACAACTCATTAAATGTAAGAAACGCATTGGGAACGACTCGACGAACAATATACTCGTTGATGCCCGCAAGCAGAGCATCTAGGTGTATAAACCACCAGTCGAAACTGATCGGGCAATTCGGAAAACGAGTCTCTCGTCTGTTTCATCAGCAACTATTCCGACGCGAGAGTTCGGGAAACGTGATAAATTCGTCTTTGTTCGATTTAGAACGTGGGACGCAAGAAGAAGCACACCATTGAGTCTGGAGGCGGTTGCCAAGTTGGTCAAGGAGCGGCCGGAGAGTTTCGAGGAGAAAACCGCGAAACGAGCTTCGGTGGCTGCGGCCCCTTTAGCCGCCTGGGTCCTCGCGAACCTTCAATACGGCCAAATTCTTCAGCAGGTCGCGCCACTCGAGAGAGAGCAACGACAGTTGGCCGAGTAGGTGTTACACATCTCCACGTATTTTTGCGTCACGTCCGCGGACTGCGGCTTTTTGCGCAAAATATGAAAAAGCTGCAAAAAAATGCAAACATTTATACGCTAGTGACAATGAAGAATTGTCGAAAATTGATCCACTTGTTCACATTTTGAAGCGCGAGACTTCCATTCCAACGAATTGTCACTTTTTTCCTAAGACGATTTTACATCATGTATTGAAGATTCTTTTTCTCTCGAAAATTCAAACGTGGGTGGAAATATTAAAAAATTGTTTTTCATAAATATTCGTCTAGTCAAGTTCTTGCATTATCGATTAAAATTATACCAAGCAAACTGGCTAAATTCTCTTTCTTATCATCCAATTGTTCCATCAAAAAGTTTAAAATTTTATTAACAGATAAGACACTGTGTCATAAAACAATGAATTTTTATTAAAATTTTAATAAAAAAAGCACCGAATATTTTAACGTCGACAATTTTATTAATTTAAAAAATCTTCAAATTTGACACTACGTTGCTTCAACGAATATTATTACTTCAGACGTTTGTCAGCGGCAGAGGCTCAAATTGACAAGTTAGCAGAGGGGCTGAACACGGTGGAAAGTCGTGTGGCGCAGCTTCAAGAGGAGCTGGCGGAACGCTCGAGGGGTGCAGCCGCGCTTCAACTACGTGCCGAGGCAACAGAGGCGAGGCTAGCGACTGCAAGAGCGTTGCTTCAGAAATTGGACACGGAGCATCGCGACTGGCAGGCACAATTAGAGGAACTGACCAGCAGGAAACAAAAGTTGGACGTCGAGGCTGCTAATGTTGCGTCTTTGCTGGTTTACGAAGTAGGTCACAATAATTTGTCCTTACATCGAAAGATCGATGTTTGAAAGGAATATAGAATGGTCAAACATTGGCTGAGGAATTTTAAACTTCAAAATAGTAAATAATGCAATGCGATTCTTAATAGTTGGTTAAATGATCAGACTAATTCTAAAATTCGAAATAATTCTATTAATTTGTAAAGTTGTCTTGAACAATAATATTCTCGCAAATATTTAAAATCGATCGAATGATAAAAAGAAAGAAAAGAAAAATTCCATTTCCATTTTCATATCAATATTCACAGTTGACTGAACGATAAGAAATCCGAAATTCGAAGCAAATGATTAAACGTTTGTCGAGTAATTGAAAATTCCAGAATTCGAGCCTAATAATAACATTCAAAAGTAAAACCACATGATCAATAAAATCAAATGTATCATCTCGCGAATCTGAAAATCTGCGAGTACTTGAGAAATCCATGTTCGAATGCAGAATCTTGGAAAAGATGACAAATGGAAGAAATCGGGCATAGATCTCTTGATTACCGAGAGAGAAAGGCTACTGTGGCGAGCTCAGGGTCTGCCAGCGGACACCGGAAGCCTGGTCGGTGCATCCTGCGCTCTCCGAGGTCCCTTGGTCCCCATATTCATCGATCCGTCCGGTGTGGCAGTGTCGTGGCTGAAAAGTAACGTCGGCTCGAGGATGGAGGTCGCAAAGCCGGAGGATGCGAAATTTTTGACCACGTTGGAATTGGCTGTACGGTTTGGCAAACCGTTGCTGGTGGAGGAACTCGTTGAATTCCCATCGATTCTGTTGCCATTGCTGCGTGGACGTCCCCTGAAACTCGGCGAAAGAACACTGCCCGCGCCTCAAGGCTTCAAACTTTTCCTGGCCACTAGACGAGACAAATTGGACGGTTTCCCGAAGGAAGTCGACGCTGTTCTGTTCAAAATTGCTCTCGGTGCTGGTACCAAGAGTTTGGCCGAGAGATTCGTCGAAAAGGTAAGGAACATATTGGACTTGGTGGTTGCACAATCGATGCGTATATTTATTCCAATATATGTAATATATATATATATATATTTTTATTATCTTAAAGTTTAGAGTTATTAACTAGACTGAATTAGATTGATTCCGTTTCACACTCGGTTTTGTCCAATTTTCCTTACTCTCTTCTCCATTTAATGACCAAAATGGACACTGTCCTCGCGCTTGCATCCTCTCTTTCTCTCTCACCCTTGATGTTGTATTATTTTCAAAGTAGTGTGCAGGCCACTCGTACTATACCTTGAGCTTCCATAAATTTGAACTGCGCTTGATTTTGCTTTTCCTACAAAGATTTCATTTAGATTTTATAATTCTCTTTTAGAATTTTCAGTTGAAATTATAATTAATTTTGCAATATAAATACACTTTCTGAACTGAAATATTCACTAAATACATACATCCGAGTAAGCTTGAAAAAGACGGCGAAAAGAAATTGTACATCAAAATTTGTAGGGTTCAATCTGTAACTCTATGACAGATTCTGACGTGAAAAAAATTGGGCAACAGAGAGGTTTCCCCTTTAGGAAAATTCTCAAGGGAAAAAGGGAAAAACATTCACTCTCTTATCCTCTGCACGATATGCAAATATCGTAGAAAAATGAATTATTGATGAAAGTAGAAGCATTACGCTTTAAAATGAGCTCAGATAGAATTTCGTAATAGCTTAAAAATCAGTGTGCAATGATATTTAAAATTAACTTTATTGAACTGTCATCTGCAAATACTCGAAATTTGCCAATTTGAAGGACTGAACACCGGAATTCACTTTGACAATTTCAATCGAATTCCTTTTTAAACAGGATCCTGCGAAAGATATAAAAACGCAATCGTAAAATTTAGAAATGATTTCACTCGCAAAGTACCTAAAGTTACTTCCACTATCGCGTTATTCGGAAAATCCCATCAAACTTGTCGCCAGAGACGATTTCTCCTCCCTCTTCCATTAGCGGAATATCAAAAAAAAAAAAAAAAAAAAAAAGAAAAAGGAGAAAGAGGAGAAGAGGGGGAGAAAGAAAAGAAAAAAAAGAATCTGTTCAAACGACAACTCATTTCGAGTGGCCCGACAATGAAATTGGAAAACTTCTCTGGGCGACGAAAGTGATCGAAAGTCTGGTGGAAAGTAAAATACCAGAGTTAAAGATTAATTGCTTCGTCGATGGACGGCGGGGGGGCAGGTTCTGTTGAAGGAGACGCCGGAACTGGCGACACAGAGAAAGGAGGCGTTGGAACGCGAAGAAAAATTATCAGGGGAACGGGACACCGCGAGATTGGATCTGTTGGCGCAGCTGGCCACGGCCAGAGGTCAAGACCTCCTTCAGGAGTCTGAAGGATCGCACGGTGGGCTTTTGTCATCGCTGGAAGCCACTCAATCGAAAGCCAAGGAAATAGCTCTGGCACTTGAGGAGAGCCGACGAAGCTTCGAAGATGTCACCAGGTTCGTTATTAAATTTGATCAAAATTTTTGCTAAAAAATCTAAAATATATTAATACAAAATACATTAATTATTATATATTAATCTATAAATGTATTAATTATATACTTGTATACATGTTGTCAATATAATAACATAGTAGAAATATAATATAAATTGTTCATAGGATCCTCTTAGCTGACAAGTGGATTAAGTCCTTCTTTTTAACGTTGATTGAACTTTAGTTAGTGATATTTTATAATAATTAATGTAAAATAAATTAAAAACAGAAAGTAGGTTTATCGCAAGGAAATAAAGCGAAAGAATAATATTTACGATGATATGTAACTTGAAAGAAAGGTACATTCCTTTCAGTAGTAAACTCATGGTAAGATGACGAACAATCAAATGTCATTATTTCTTCACGATGTAAAAATTGACTCTTGTCTTTCATCAAACGAGTTGATATTGAATTGATAAATGAAATGAATATGACTGCTACTTGCTAAATATTTCTATAATAAACTCATTTTTGCTCATTTTGGACTCACAGCACTCTCCAGTTGAAAGACTCGTGTACAATAATTACAATCGGGAGCAGTTGATTTAGCAGTTGATAATTCAAAACTGAATAAATTTTAATAAAATTTCTCTCTTATTCCAAAGTTTCGTTTGTAAAATAATATATAAATATTCTAATTAGCCATGTTTACGATTGAAACTTGTAGTGTCCGAGAGGAAAATCTGAAACGTGAATGCGTGCAAGTGTAATTGTGAAAAGTGAAAATTTCGAATAAGAAAGGAGAAACTTCGTTAAAATGGATTTAAAATGCCAATTATCGAGTGCTAAACGTACACGTAATTGCAGTTTGCAATTTGATAATTGCAATTTGAAAAGTAAGAAGGACACTTTACTCTTATCGTGGGTAACAACTTGTTGCAGCTAATTTCAACCTCTCCCTGGGAAAGCGAAGAAATTATCACTTGCAGAACTGTATTCCGTAGAACTTATACGTGCTTCACAGATAACTTTCTCCCGCACGAAGCAGCGACATTATTGGAATTAATTATGCCACTCGTGTAAATCCAGAAAGTGATTAACACATTAATATCTTCCCCACCATGCGTGTTACACATGTATAAACGTGTTCCATGCTAAATGTATTATTGAATTTACGTTGAATTTCATCATATCTAACAGTTATCATATCTAACAGAAGCGTGTTAACGTATAAAATTCAATGAACACTGTTAGAATTAGTTCTGTCAAATTAAAACTAATCTCTTTAATAATGGTTAATTTGAGCAAAATCCTATTTGAATATTTTTCTAGCCAGAATGAGAAATTATCTTGTGTCAAATTAAAAGAGGTATGAAGAATTGATTTCAGAAAATAATTTGACAAATCTTCATCCACACCACAAAAGTTTAGTGAGAGTTAAATTATTTTACATTTTGCTCTACAAATATGTGAATAAATGTAAATCTTCTTCCAACATTTATTATATTTTTATATAGAGAAACAGAAAAAATAATAAATAAAAGTCAAGTAATTTTAAAGCTTTAATTTAAAGAAAACTCAACAAACTGGCCAAATAACAAGACTTGCAAAATAACGTAAAATTAACTTCTCAAGGACCGTAGAATATTTCAAAAATCAGTCGAAATTTCCCGAATTTTTCTCTTAGCAAATGATTGTTGTACCCAACGTAACATATCACGATAAAATTACAAAAAATATCGCCCTTCAATTCGTAATCTCACAATTTTTCGTGTTTACAAAAAAATATATCCAATCGATGTGAATATATCGATTTTGCATAAATTCGATCGATAAAGTAGGATCGTGTTGACAAAATAATGTAAAAATACACAAACACAATATAAAGAAGCACAAATTACATATAATATTGCAGTATCGATAAACTTCGCAGACGTTCGAAGTGAACGTCATTGAAATTCATTTTTCGCAGTTTACGTAATATTTTTTCTTGAAATTTGAAGTTTCAACACGCTGATCAAAGTTTCCGCGGTTCCACTGCCCCGACGTACCCACCCCCTGCACGTGAAAGTTTTTTAATTCGCGAAAACCTTGAGTTTCATCGGGCAACTTTCTTTTATAAATATTCACTGTCGCGAGACGAGTTCTAAAAGCAGAAAGAAAGGAAAAGGAGAAAGTCCCGCAAGAGTCGGGATAGTCGTAATTGGAGCGAAGCTTCAATTTTTCATCCCAGCTTCGTCTGTGACCACGTGATGTTCGCAGGAGAGCCAAAGAGCATGAGAAATTGGCCAAATTCGCCGCCAACTTGTACAAAACTGTAAGAGGGCTCACCGCATTGAATCCGCTGTACGTGTTCTCCGCGGAAGCTTTCACTGATATTTATTTAGAGGCGGAAGATTACAGGAGATCGATACTCTCTCAAGACAAAAGGGAACAAGACAAGCTGATCGAGAAACGGTACGAGGAAGTAGCTGTTCGTTAAGCAATGAGAAATTTTAAATGAAACTTTTAAAATTTCTACTTCAAAACTTAGACAATAGAAGATTACTTCAATTTGAAATTACGTAATTTATAATTATTGAACAACAGTAACAATTGCAGTATTACTTTAACGGTGATTTTATACATTAAATGATTTTTAATTTTTAATTTTCTCTTTCATCTTGCATTTTATATTCTCCGTGTCAACGAAATTCGAGTAAATGAAAAATTCCAAAGTCCAATCGATTTCTAGAAGGTTACTAAAAAAGAAGAAATTTTAAAAGACTTGAATATTCGAGAAATTCGAAAATTGACCAGAATATATTATATAATTTTTTAATTAATATATTATATAATATATTATATATTTCAAATATATTATATATTTCTTCTGACGCGATTTCTTCAATTAACGAAACGTCCAAATTTACAAGCCGCGTCAAATTGCAGGCTGATAGCTTTGACTCTTCATTACTGCTCGAGGGCTGTGTACAGGGAGCATCGATTGCCAGTCGCGTTACAATTGGCGCTTTCGTTAAACTCCGTGCCAGAGGTCGAGAGGAATTTCTTATTGGGCGAAATCCCGTTAAACGACGACGAGGATCCCGACTACAAAGTACCTGACTGGGTGCCGGAGGAACGGCGTCTATCAGTCCGGGCGTTAGCCTCGTCGTTCCCGCAAGTAAGTTGTCAATTTGTTTGTAAACTGCGGGCATTATCGAACTGCGATTCCCTTGGAACTCGCGCAGGTAGCTGCGAGGATGAAGCAATCCTGGTTGAACGACGTCAGCAATATTTACGCGGAGAGCAATTTAACCACGTTCCAAAAAGTTTTGCTGATAAAGACTCTACGTCCGGACTATTTGCACACGGCTCTCTCGAAACTGGCTGCTGAAGTATTGGGTAACGATCTTTCGTTAATAAATTAAAAAATGATAAATAAACAAAAGATATGACGACCAATTTTAGATTTCCTTTTTTTTTTTTTTATAATTGCTCGAGGTACGGCGATTTTTCTAATCAAAATTAACGTTGATTTCTTTTTATTTTAATTATTGTAATGCAGTTTTTATTTCTTTAATTACAATGATTTGTACGTAGAATATTTTGATATGTATTAAAGGCCGGTTGTTGATATATTTCGCTTCCTTTAAGCAAGACACTTAATGCGGAAATTGATCGTATTCCTTTATTATTTAACGCGAATGCTCCTTCTAGATACCTCGGGGATTTTCCTCTCCTTAGATCCGGGATTTACGAAAAGATTGCGACTCGAGCAATTCCGCTTTACATCCATGGTTCTTTTTCTTTAAATAGCGCACAAAATCATACACATTTCGTGAATAAGACACGATATCGTTTCCCTTGCGTCTATATTTTCATCATCATCATCGTATTGTTTCGTGTCATTTTACTTTATTTCGTTTCATTTTACTTTTCATAGATCTCTCCTTTCCTCAATGGTCCTTCCTGCTAAATAAATAAATGACTTCAAAATTGTCTTTCAAAATCAAGAAGTCAAAGAAATTATTTAAAGAAATATTGTTAAGGAATTACTTTATTAAGAAGTTGTTTGTTTAAAATATATTTATATGCATTCTGATAGAATATAATCGACACTTTGAAATATATATTTCTTACCTCATAATCTCTCTCTTTCTCTTTCTGAAAAGGTGTGAAAGATTTGGCGCCACCGCATTGGTCTCTGAGAAAGGTAGCCGAGAACGAAGCTACATATCCCGTGCTGTTACTTCTATCGCCGGGAGCTGATCCCGGTTCCGAGCTGAGAGCATTAGCCAGTAATCAGGTCGCATCGGCCGCAGGATTCGTCGAAGTGTCCCTCGGACAGGGTCAAGTTGCTCAGGCTGAACTGTCACTGGAGAATGCTTGCCGGTAAATGTACCTTTCTCTCGGCTGAGAGAGTATGAAATCAAAACTTCAAGCTTCTCGCGAGTTCTATATCGTTTGAAAAAATTTACAATTTTATTCTTAATATATTTTTTTCTTAGATCGATATTGGCGTGATTCAAAGTTAAAAGTTATTGTCGAGACGCGGATTCTAAGAAGCATTTTGAGAACTTCTATGAACATTGCTATACATACAGAAAAAATGCACCTTTATGCATTTATGGAAATTTGAAGATGCAAAAATATCCCATAAAGAGTATTAATTGTAATTCTGTGTAAAAGTTAGATTAGTTCATTTTTTCAATTATATTCATGATATTCGTATATTATATTTTTAATTAATTATATTTATTAAACTCATAATTAAAGTATGATATACTCTAGTTTGGATATTTTATATATCATGTGCATTGTGTACGCATCTCCGTAAAACTGTCAGTTTTCATTCTATTTTACGTGAAATTCTAAAAATTTCAAAGAAAGAGAAGGTGGACGTTATAATACTATCACGAATTACGCGATAAAAGTACGAAAGCGAAGACTATGGTCAGAATCTTGTGTCTTTAGAACAGTATGGTATTAGCGGAGATAATGAGGCGACGATCTTATGTTTACACAAGAGGTTCTTGTACGCTATTATAATAAGATCCCAAAGGTATTGTTCGGAGTTCGTTGGCGGAAATTGGATCCAGAGATTGTAAACCGACTAAGATCGCTGACGTATTATAATATTATCCATTAAACATCTATAAAGTGATAAAATAACTTGCCATCGAACCTTCTTCAATTTTTGTGGATCTAATTTGAAAATAATTAAAAATATCTTTTCCTCGGTGATTTTTCTTTCATTCGTCGTTTAAATTACGTTACACGCTCTACGAAATGCTGTGCCATAAAAAGTTAAAAATTTCACAATGTGTTACAATAATAAAAAATTGAGAAAATCACAGCCAGTAGACCATTAAACCAGTAGAAACGAAGGGAACCAATCGATTTCATTCGAATTCGACTTTGTCACGTTCGCTAAAAATTAAAAAAAAGAAAAAGGAAAACCTCACTCTGTTTCTTGAAATACACTGCTCGCAAAAATTAGGGGATAAAATATTACGTCGTTTGAACTTCTGACGTTCTTGTTTAATAAAAAAAACTACACGACTTGATATAAAATTTTATTGATATGCAAACATTTGAATCGATAGAAAAAAAATTACAGCGCGATCGTACCAGATAACGCTACTCCTACTCGAGGTCTACCCCATGCCCACTCACGCATCACGTGACCCAAATCAACCAATCGCTAATTTTCGTTGCATCAGCGTTGCACCTGAAGAGGCCCGATTTTCTGGGTTACCCCCGCTAAAATCACTTTCAGTGATAAAAAAATCGCTTCATATTCATTTTGAAACGAATCCCCTAACTTTCGTGAGCAGTATATTACACAAAACAGAGATTTAGAAAAAATTCAGTCACGATCGATGTTGTCTTCTGGTTTCGGTCAAACAGAAACGGAAGCTGGATACTCCTTAGCAACCTGCACCTAGCCCTGAACTGGCTTCCCCGACTGGAGAGCCTCCTCAGATCGCTCTGGTCCAAAAAGAATCCCGCGGCGAGGATCTGGTTAACCACCGAGGAATGCGTAGGATTTTATCCCAGCCTCGCCGGTCTCTGTTTGAAGTTCGCGTACGAGCCACCGGAGGGTGTGAAGAGAAACGTGAAACGATCGCTGCAGCAACTGCACCAGAAGCACCAAAGTGACACGAACGTTCTCGGCAGCCTGTTGCTGTCGTGGCTGCACGCGACCCTCCAGGAACGAAGGAAATTCGTCCCTCAAGGTTGGATAAGGTCGTACGAGTGGAACGAGTCCGACCTAGAGGCCGCCTACGAATTGGTAGTCAAAGAAATGGCGGAGTCCGCGAGGAGCAGGGGCAAGGACGGTGATTGGCAGACTGGCAGGGGACTGTTGGACGTGGCGATCTATGGCGGTCGTTTGCAGGACGATTACGATATGAGAGCGCTGTGCTCGATTGTTCGTGACGTTTGGAGTTCCGAGGTGTTCCGCGGCCGGAGGAAATTGGCCGGCGTTCTGAGAGTGGTTGATGGCTCGTTCGAGGAGGTAGCCAAGACTCTCGAGACCGTTCCGGATAATGACTTGCCCAAAGAGTGCTTCGGATTACCGGCGAACGCGCACAGAGCTTGGGAGAGGACCGCTGCCGAGGCTGCGTTGTCGCATTTGAAAGGTTTGTTGACAGTGAAATTGTGAAATGGCAGAGAATCTCGCGCGATACAGAAAAGTTCGCGAAATGGAATTTATGGTATTTAATATAGATAAAAACAAATTTACTTTGTTCGATCTTTATAAAGATATAAATATTTTGCGTGAGTAGTATATTGGGTGATCGTCTTGAATATCTCGTATTGATCAAATTGAGTTGTTTTCAAAGATACGAAGAAACTTTGTTCAAACAAAAATTATAAAATTAATATTATTTTAATATGCACTTAAATATGTACATGAGTTAACATTAACAGTATTTTAATATGTTAATGGTTTTTTACAGACAACGTTTATATCATTCCAAAAAAAAACAGTCCACATTGTGACTCCCTTTATATTAAACAATTTTTGTTAAACGTTTTCATATCTTCGAAAACAACGGAGAAATTCTGCGCAATTTAGCATTCGCTTTAGCAATTTAAAACGAATTGTATTTTTCCGATTTCACGTCGGATTTTTCTAAAAATTATTTTCCCTTGTCTCTGTTCCGTTTTAATTTGCTCTGATGCTAGAGCACGAAGCTTGTCAACGTTTTTTTCTTTTTTTTTTAATATCGACAGGTATTTTGATCAAAGCGTCTGTCAACGACGACAGGGGCAGCAAGAAAACGGAAACGAAAATTCAGAGAGACTTGAAAGAGCTGATTGATCGGCACGTGTCGATCTTTGGATCGTCGACAGCCACGGAACAGCACCGTGGTGGTGACAATCCGTTGCAAAGTTTCTTTGTCGACGAGATGAGCCTGACCAAGAGGACGTTGAGTCTCGTTCGCGCTGACGTGGAAACCTCGCGTCTCGAGAACGCCAAGGTTTATTAAGTTATTAATTAATTTTTTAAAATTAATATTCAAACCTCGACACCTGGATCGATTTAATCTTTTAGAAAATTAGAAAAGTCGATAAACTAACTTAGTCGTTAAAAAAATTCAACATCGACTCAAAGGGTTCAAAGGATCGCGAAAATTTAGGAAAATCCCGCAAGATCTCAAAGGTTGCGGGAGGTAAAAAAGGTTGCTTGAACTTTGGACAAATTTTTCTAGACTCCCGCACACTGGATGGAAAACTGGAGGTATGGACCGAAGGAAGCTCTCTCGTTTGTTAAAGGATTATTGTCCAGGTACCAAGCTTTGGAATCCGTCTTGACCATTTCCTCGTCTGTGGTCGACATGTCGCGGCTGGCGAGGCCACGCGCGTTCCTGACCGTTCTCAAGCAACACACCGCGCGCGAGACGCGTCAGCCTATGGAGAATCTCCGGCTTTGCGTGAACTGGCTCGAAAGTCGGAGGAACGACGACTGGAAAATATCGTTGATCGTCGAAGGTCTACTGATATCTGGTAATTTCGTTCGTTCGACGATTAATTCGTGTACTTTCACGTTACTTCAAAAAGGATTCGAGAGTCCCTTGAATATTAATTTCGGCTGTTTAGCTGAAATATTAGGTTGCGCGATGAATTCGTTGAATATTAAAAATACGTATTATGCAAGCTGTTTGTTTACATCATCTGCAATGTTCATATGCCGAATAGAGGGACACGTACATACGTAATGACTATGATAAACGCTGTTTATAATTGCATTACTCGATGACAAAAACAGAAAGAAACCGGCCATAAATATTTAAAGCGCAGTATGGAACTGGAAATAATATATAATTTCGAGATACTGAAGGGATTATTTATTGGACTTGAAATCGTTGAACCAATTTAATCAAATTTATTGTAATTTAATGGAATATTCGTAATTGACAAGGGCGTAGAGATACCGCAGTTTTTTGACAAAAGAAGTTTGAAAATTTTAGAAACTTTCGAAATTACTTGACTCATTTATAAAGAGAAAGAATAATCAACCATACGTTAGATACCATACATATAATCACTGAGACGTTGCGAACAAACTCATTTCACAATCTAACAATAAGAATAACGACTTAAAATTAATTCGAAAAATAGGAGAAATTTTATGTTGAAAGTAAAATCGAGATGATTTCGACGCGAATTTTTGTTCAATTGACGTGAAATTTCTTCAATATTCAGGGGCTTTGATAGAAGATGGCGCCCTGAAGGATCTCGATGCGAATGCAGCGTCCGTTGCGACCGCGCCCAGCTGTCAGATTGCATTCTTACCAGAGAATTACAACGACGACCGAGCAAGAAACAAAACGCCGAATGACTGTCTGGAAAATGGAAATTGGGACGATATTCTTAACGTCCCGGTTTACGCGAATTCGCAAAGAGATGCGTTAATCTGCTCACTTCCGGTTGGATGTCCCAGAGGGGATCACGACGACTGGCTGCGACGAGGGGTCGCTTTTCATCTAAAATTAATTTAGTTTTATTTGAATCACAAATAGTAATTTGCGTGCGATTGCATTGCTAATTAAGGATATGATTTATGCAAAGTGATTTGCATATCATAATTATAACTGTGAACGTAATTTAGTATTCTGCAGTATACTGTTAATTGCTGTACTTAATTCATGTATCGAAACCAGGAATCTAGCACCACCAAACAACAATCGAATTTGTTTGCCTAGTAACACGTTGTAATTATTTTAATTATCTCAATTGTTTAACTGTAGTCAAACATGCACAACATAGAAATAAAATGAGAGACAAATAGGAGCGACTACTTTGAAACGTTTCTATATCTGTTTGCCTAGTGGCGCTATCAGTTTTATTTCTGTTTGGAAAATTACGAACGAGAGTCGTAACTGAAGAACACTGTAAATAATCAAAAATGTTTACGTGAAAAATATATTTCGACAACTTGGAAAAACAAAACATTATTTCTATGTTTCTGCAAAAATATTTGAACTGTCTGTCTAGTGGCATTATTGCAATTTTTATTGCCACTTGGAAAATTCTAAACGAGAAACGCAATTAAAGTACACAGTGTAAATATTCAGAAATAAATATGAAAAAATATTCCGAAAATTTTGGGAACGAAAGGATTTTTATATTTCCATAAAAATATTTTACTTGTTGTATTTTTATTCCAAACGAGAATCGTAATTGAAATATACTATGGATATTCACTCACAGAGATAAATACGAACAACGTTCAGGAAATGTTGTATAATAATTACAGAAAGTTAGAAATTTATAAAAATTATCGAGTTATTTACCTAGTATTATTATTATTATTATTCTTTCTCGTTTAGAAAATTCCAAACAAGAATTATATAATTAAAAACACTTTGTCACTGACTAATCAAAAAAGTTACAAGTTCACGAAAATATTATCTTCAGTACTATTGCTATCATTCTCATTCAAATTCCAAATTAAATATAATCTTGGAACTTTAAAAAAATATTCCATTTATTCCACATCGATTATTATTTGAAAAGTACCAAATACAATTCCTCAGCGCAGTGTAATTATAGTAACTATGCTACAGGTACTGCAAATTTTAAGGAATTTTAAAGAGAATTTAATCTTTGCGATCACGAGAAGACCCAGTCGTGAAAAAAGAATTTCCACTAATTTTCGACAAAAAAAGTATCCCTGCTGCATGGTGCGAAAACGAGCTCAAGGTTGGCAAAATCGAGGCTTCGCGCTTTGAGGCCAACTGAGAGCCTCGATGTGTTGCGCGAGTTTATTGCTTCACCAAGTTACAATAATTCAAAATACAGACGATTTTTCATCAGCGCGTGCGAATAGTTTCGTCTATCCCCGCGCTTCATCCCGGAACTTTAATAACAAAGTTTAACAGCAAGTTCGTAAAAAATACTAGAATTAAAATTCCCTAGAATTTAAAAAGTTACCAAGAAGAACCGCAAAGCGAAGAACAACCATGTTACGATCAAATTCGTTTTTTTCTTTTTCTTCTTTTTTTGGAACTCTCTCGTTGGAAAAATTTACAACAAACCGAGTGCAGGTATACTCGGGCGCACTGTTTCTCCTCGTAATTTACGTTGCGAGATGTTTATGCATGTTTAGTGTACGTTTGGAATTCAGTTGCCCGTACGTTTACGCTCGCCGGTACGCTTGCTTTACAACATCTGTATTTACGATTTTATTCGCTGGAGTTGCCTCATTTTCTGGGAAATACGGCTCTCTTCGACCACACTTCTCGAGGGCAGCGAGAACGCTGCACGTGCGTTCGATCGTTCTCCGCGCCTTCCGATAGTTCGCGCACGTTAAATTGCTGCACGATTAAGAAATTCGCGTGCGCCTGTTTGTAATGCAGCGGGGTATCGTTACGTTGTTAATAAATTTCGTCGAAACTGGGAGAGATGCTAATCTCTCGGGTCACGTTACACCGCGAAGTATTATTTCTCCCTTATTATTTAGTTTTCTGCGGGTGAAATAAAACTGAATAACAAGCGAATAATAAAATTACTCAGCCGTGTGATTACTGGCCTGTAATTTGATAATTTTTAAAAGACGAAAATGTGGCGATTGTTCAACGCTAGAACTGCCAAACTGCTCAGAATATAATTTTCAGCACAAAACTCTATCTTTTTCTCAGAAATTTAAATGATTTTTTGTGAAACATACGTGTCAAAGCTTGCGTAGTTTATCGTACTATGAAGCTTTCCTATTTTTTTTTACTTTAATGCAAGTGGAAAATTTTGTTTCCAGTGTTAAAGAAGAAGTTCCTTTTCTTCCTTCCGCTGAGAGTAATAATTATTCGACTATTGAGTTTGGATATTTGTAAAAGTTCAATAAATTGTTGCTTAGACTGGACCATGTTCAGAATGAAATATATATTCGAAATTAAGTATAAAATACTATAAAAATATTGGTTTCAGATATTATTGATAATTTAGATATTTAAATATTTATTTGTACGTTAAAAATTTCAGACAATTATTCGAAAATTAATATCAATATTATTCTTCCAATTATATCATTTTGGAATTATAATTAATATTATTAAGATGTTAGGATCGAGATAATGGATTTCTATGTAACTTCAAGCTTGGCTCGCGACATAATACGAGGACAATGAAACCAAACGAAGGCTCTCCCCATTAAATGTGTAAGGAACGAAAGTTTTCTAAAAAGAGGAGGGCACAAAGGAGAACAAACGAACGTTAAGTAGAGAGGGTTCTTGTTCCGTAACTTGTTGCATTTCATTTGCATAGAAGAAAGAACACGGCCAACTCTAAATCTCATTAGTGTACAAATTGAAGAATTTTGTTTCTTCAAAGTTAATTGAACAATCGTTAGCATTCATTATGCAAACGATTCTCAACCAACTAACGATCTATCGATTCATCGGTCTATGTAAAGAAGTATATTTACCTCTCACATCACGAGGAACATACTTTTTGAATGTCGAGACGTGGGAAATCATTTTAAAAGCATTTAGAGTGGAAATGTTGGAAATAATTTAAGAAACGGTTATTTGAAAAAAGCGTCCACAGCTTTGGTAAAATGGAATTTCTGCGAAAATGTATAAACGACGTCAATTTTGATTAAATTTTGATTAAATTGCAAATACAAATTTCTGTTTCTAAACTCAAATGGAATCGCAGCTTTGGCAAAATAATTTTCGCAGTCTCAAATTACCTCAGTAATTTGCGGTACACAAATGTCCATTTTGAATTAAATTTTTAATTCGCTTTAATTACTTCCAAAGCCAAATAAAATCATCTTTTTTCAGTCAAACACTGAAACGTTCGCGATCCAATGATCAGATTAAATTTCGTTAAAATTTTTACTAAGCCGAACTTTAACAAACCTCACGTTTATTTCCAAAGTTTTGATCAAATCGAAAATGCGATCCTAAAAATTTATTAAAAGTATATTACGTAATGAGAGTCAATTTTTATTAAATTTTTAACAAGCTGAATAAAAACATATACACGTACAGCAGAAATCGCAGATTTCGTAAAATAGAGCTGATCAAACGTCAGTCAAAAGTCGTTTCGCTGCAAGAGACGATGTTTTTGGCAAAAGCTCGAAGCGCGTGGGTAATTGGACAAAGTTCGGACGACGTCGGTGTCGATGATTCGATCCGACAGTAGTTGAGAAAGTTCGTCTATAAATCTTCGCGGAGTTCGGATAGGCCGAACCGAAGTCACAACGCGAAGTTAATTTCGAAAAGTAGTTGGAAAGCTCTCGCGATGAGAAAAACAAGCGGATAATCTGGCAACTTCCCTGGCCAAGGGATCAATATCCGCCTCGACCGATCGACTCTTGCGAAACTTTGCCGTTAATCTACTTTCAGTTCGAAATGGGATTAGCCGATCAATGCCTGTTAATTAATAAATGCAAATTAGCGTGACGTTCTGCGAGGCGAGGTTATTGAAATATTTAATAAACCCTTCGAACACTTATTTCAAAAGATTATTATAAATATGTTCATTTCTCATCAACGAAAAAAACGCGCAATATATTTTAATATTTGGCTACAAACGTTCGAAATGTACTCTTCTTCGTAGCAAAACGTTGGTAATATATTAATTTTTACGACTAGTGTACATTTATCAGTAGCTTCCTGAACGTGTATTCTTTACTCGCTACAGTGAAATATGCCGTCCTTTGACAGACAACTGAAACACGTTACTTCTGTTGCGTATCCAGTGATATTATCACGGTCGTTGATTAAAAATTAATTTCGTTGCGAGTACGTGTGTTTCTGTTTTTGTGTTTGTTTTTTTTTGTTATTGTTTACGTTTTTGTGTTTGTTTTTGTGTTTGTTTGCATTTCGATTGTTTGTTTACATTTTGATAGTTTGTTTACATTACGATTGTTTGTTTACATTTTGGTTGTTTACATTTTTATTGTTTGTTTACATTTTGCTTGTTTGTTTACATTTTAATTGTTTGTTTACATTTCGATTGTTTGTTTACATTTTGATTGTTTGTTTACGTTTTGTGTTTGTTTTGGTTTTTGTTTTTGGAATATTGTAAATTAATTTTGTTACCAGTATATATGTATAAAACATTATAAATTAATTTTGTTGTGAGAATAGTGTACCTCAGTTGCGTAGAATATTATCGAAAAACATTCGTGACGTTGAAACAGATCCTGTTTTCACGTCCAGATTATGTTCTTATAGTATTGATGTGTTAATTTTGCTTTTGTAACACGGTCTACACGAATAATTAATATTTTGCAGAATAAGTGTTTGTATATAATTATAAGAATTATAAGAATTAACTAAAAATCAAGTTATATAAAAATATTAGGACGTGTAAAATCTAGAAAGTGTTCTCTCTACAAAGTATTATTCTGTTTTTCAATTTTGAAACGAACAGAATTAAGTGAAAATCTTAAAATCGTCGATATGTATGTATGTGTGGGTTAATTGTTGCAGGAACAAGGGAGAACAAAGAAGATCCACAGGTTCGAGAATCAGAAATCTTTTTATTACTTACAAAGTAATCGCTTGATACATCCTTCTAATCAAAAGTTACTCGTACGAGTTACATTAGACTCAGAAAATAGCGAGCGAGTAAAGTTAGAGAAGTCATTGCAATTACACGAGTTTTCGTTCCTGTAATATCAAGTTTGTTTCTTTTTTTTTTTCTTTTCTTTTTTTTTTGATACGAAACGCTGTCTATTGCCAAACAATTTTACTTGACTCGAAGTCGTGACACGACCCCCTCCAACCTTCGGCACCCTTTACAAATTCATTCATCACCCACGTAGCTTATCACAATAATCGTAAATCAATCGTGTGTCTATCGGTAATAATATTTAATAAACCTAAGGAGTTCTACTTATTGTTATATGTACACTCTTGTTCATATATAAGTATCAGGACACTTACCGATCTGTTACGATTACGTGTGACGATCGAATCGGATTACCAAAGAGAATTGTTGTCATTCGTAGAAGATAATCTATAATTATAGTCCGATGTAAATTGTAGAAAATCTCGGGACGAGTTAAACAGCACATTTCGAGAATTCTCACGTTGCAAGTAGACAACCTGATGATCAGGCTGCGAATTTTTACGCGCTCGCGGGAAACATTGTGAAATATCCAAAATATATAGCAAGTATTTAATTGTCGTTCGTGAAGCAAGCTGTTTCGGCCATCTTCGTAAAAATTCGCATAAATATTCGCAGTCTACCGGTAATGACACAAATAATAAAGCTGATCGAAAGAAAGACAGAGAGGTCTGACGAATACAGAGAGAAGGATGTTCAATTTTACTATACACAATCGACGAGACTCTTCTCACATCAGTTTTCTTTATACTCTAAAAATTGAAACGAGACAACAATAACTTGCTCTTCGTACTTCGTCTCAATGACTTTCTAGTTTTCCGCAAACGGAAGTGCCAGTGATAAATCGCGTTGAATAAATCATCATCCAGTGATTAATCCTCGGACGGCGACGATGGAGTCGTTTTATGAAATAAACAATACGTCAATATACGATATAAACGTAATATTTTCAACGATATTTCCCCCTTCACTTATCATTGGACCGCGAATTTTCGTTGCACTCGTGGAAAGTTTTAAATTCAATCAAATATCCAAAATGTAACGCTCAACCTCACTGGCGAAACAAACCCAGGATCTACCGCTTTAATTATCTTTCGCAGAAATACGAAGTTGCGAATTGTGAAAATTCGCAGTCCAATTATCGGAACAAAGCTGGGACAATTTCATCTCGCAACAACGGATACAACAAAATATTTCGTCGTGTTGCTTGACCGTTTTAGTGCCAGGGGTTTTTAAAAATCCATGTTCGATTGTGCCATGCAGCGCGATGGCGCTTCGTTCATTCATTTGTCACTATAGATCGCGGCACATTTCACCACAGTACGCGAACAGCGCGATCGCGCTGCGTGGCGCTAAAACGGTTAAAATATCACTTAAATCCGCAGTCAAACGATTACACGTTCGAGCAACGCAACTTCTTAACCGGGTAAAACAAGATACTTCGTTATCGCTTTATACTTCTAAGAGATTGCAAAGCTAAAATAAAAATCCAATACAAAAGTGTCGCATAGTCGCAGAAGAAGCAGTGATTATTGCGAAAGTGTGTTCAACAGGTTTCAATTCCGAGTATTTCTTCCCTACACGTCGCAGATATTTTTAATGCTTCCTAATTAGAAGATTTTAGTTTTTGGCCAGATCTGAGCTTACGTTTCTTTTCTCTTTTTTCGTTTGTCGAGTCGCACTGGCAGCTTTCTTTAATTAAAAATCACTTGAATCGTTTGCTTGAATCGTTTAATCGAAGCTTCGACAATGTAGCCACTTGATCGTTATAAATTCCAATTTTCACTAAAATTATAATTTATTGCCAGATTGAAATACAATCCAAACTTCAACTTTGCTTCGAACGCGTCGAAGCTTCAAAAGCAAAGGCATTAAAGTGCCAACTTTTTAACAAGTCAATATTTTTAACATATCCGAACCTGTCGACAGTAACTCCAAATCGTGCTCCTTGCCAACACGTTATTTTCAAAAATGAAAATCTTAAAATCGGAGAAGAGAAGATACTTTCGCAACAATTACCGGAGAAACTACCAACTAGCGCTCTAAATGATACTAACTAAATAAATATGCAACGTTAACCTGGCAACGCGGCAGGTGTAGTACGCGAGACTTTTACAAAACTACCCACTGTCTGACGATTAACCAGCGTCATAATCAATCACGAACGATCAAATAAATATCCATAGTAAAGCGATCCTTCCGCGACTTTTCTATGAATATGCATATACGTACATTACATATATATATATATATATATATATATTTAGATCGTCTTTTTAGTAGAAAGAATTTTCACAACTCCGCGGCAAGCAGCCGCGTTTGGGAATAGAGAACAGACCGCCCAACTTTCGCGACAATGAAATACGAACGGGCTAAGCTCGGCTCGTTACCGAGGGGAAGAATCGTAGTATTTAGGTCGGCGTTCACAATGCGTGGCGGGCTGCAACAGTGGCCCTATTGTTTTCTCGTTCTGCCGCAGTCAAAACAGACCCAGCTGCAGTCTAAATTAGTGGCGCACGGTTTAAACCTTAGCCGTGCGGCTGGAATCGAGTCGCGCGAGTCGATTTAAACATCCATCCGTGACTTCGTTTCGTACTCGCCTTTCAGAATCGGTTTCTCGCTTCCTAGTCGCGTATTACTTTTTATCTTCGCTTTTTTCCTTTCTTTCTTTCTTTTCTTCGCGGGTGAAAACGATTGCAAAATAGCAGAAAAATACTGTCCCCGCGTTAATTGTTCCCGAGGAAGTTCAGCAAATATTTCCCGATATTTCACGATGACATCAATACTCTGGAAGAATATTCTTCGAAAAACACTCGGATTTGTCGCAAGATCCTTAGTTCTTACGATTATTAATTTATTATTGTAAAAAAATGAAAGGATGCAAGGAAATTAGAATATTGGAACGTTGCTTTAGAAAATAAAGAAATTGGGATATATTATTTTGGAATACTATTCTTTTAATACGTTCTATACGTGATGCGTTCTGGAAATTTTTGATAAATGCGTGGGCTTATTAGATTCGCGATCTAACTGTGCGTATATTCGCGTATTCGTGTTTTTCAAATTTCGTATTTTAATTAGTATCAAAGAAAAAAACCATGTTCCACGTTAAAAAAGTAAATTAATTAAAAAAATTGAAAATTAAGAAAGAAGCGAATTTAGCGAATAGAATAATATTTGCTAATAAAATCGTGATGATCACGTCTTTGAAATTTGCTGATCGAAGAGACGAAAGAAAAGGATGACTTTTGTTGCAATGGACTTATTAATTATAATTATTATAATACGATACCGATACACGTTGCACGACGGTGTGTGACGAAATGAGATTGTACTTTACGTAGACCATAAATTACCAACAATGTTAATTTTGTCTTTATTTCAGCTCGTACGAGATCAATCTGTTGTCATGGGAATTAATTAGAGTATTATAAATTAAACAGCGGGGAAATCGACGGTGATAATTAATTACTAAATAAATTTAGACAAAATTCGATTGGATGTTAATACGCCAACGAAATAAAAATGATCTATCCTGCATCAGATATTAACCTTTGTTTACCCCTTTAAATTATTCCATTAATGCGACACGCGCGACTATGTTTTACTCGATAATAATGATAAATTGTTAACCAAATATAATTTGCGACCGGCTGTGATAATTCGAAACCACCAATACGAAGCAAAATATTAAATAAATCTTACTAATACAATAAAATATTAAATTTATTCGTTTTATCGATGATAAAACTTTAATGTAATTCAACATTTTCATCAAATAGTAAATCGATAATCATTATATATATAATGTACATAATTATAATATATAAGTTAATAATAGTCTAATACGAAATCAATTAAACACCACGTTGAAACAACAAAATATTCAATCATCGATCGCGGTTCACCGCTGGCGCGACATTTTTTCCTCGAGCGACTGTAATCACCCGCATGGGTGGCACATGAGCGCACAATGTTGGCTGATTGCTGATTATAGTCACCTTTTATTACAACGGGGCTCGACGTTGCTCGATTATAGTTACCTTCAGCAACTGGAAGAGTTAACGAAGCATTAAACGCGAAAGTTTCACGCGACTAAAATGCCTCGTCGCCGGCGAGTGTTCGCCTAAATGTCGAACGTCTCGGCGACACGCGAGAATCTCTTCCGCGCTGCAAATTCTGAAACGCGAACGAGGAAAAGAAAACTTCACTCGCGCAACGTGGTACACTGATTTTTAGTCGATGATCGACGAACGCATTGTGAACGCAGGCCTAAAGCGCAGCGGCGCCTGTTCAACTGTCGCGCGTTGAGGTGCCTTCGATCGAATCGACGACGCCGTTGTCATTTGCATTTCGATGGATATTGCCTCGGACGAAATAATAGAAGTTCTGGGAAAATTATAGTTGAATTATAGAAGTTCTAGGAACAGTCTGTTTGAAGCTATTCTCGTTTCTACAGAATTGTACGGCTTTGTAACTGTGTTGGAATTTATTCAGGATTACTCGGAACGTGGAAATTCTGCTGAGATTCTTGGAAATGATGGTGCGCATGGCAACGAACGTAGTGTACATTAATATCAGAGTTACCAATCTATAACGCGAGTGATAACAAATAATTATGATAAAAATTGAAAATAAACTAGACAGAATTATATTTTTGCACTCTACAATTCCATTCCCAATAATGAAAGTTCTTTTCATCCTGTTTAATCGTCCACTTGGAAATGGTCGATTATGGTATTAATTTAACCATTATTGGAATCTAGCGGAAGCTGATTAAAAGATACAATTGACGTTAAATCTGTTGCATCGATAACAGGGTTTGATAGTTCTACTCGTAAAAACGTAATGAGAATGTAAATATGAGTAACACTAAAGTAACACAGAAAGAACGATAAGAAAAATAATACGTTTCATCTCAATATAATTCGTCACAACCATCATCTGTAACCAAGTAAATCAACAAGTAAATTGACTTCCAAATCGCGTGTATAAAATTCGCTGGAAAATTCGGGAAATTTATTTACGAGTTCTCCAGTTTCCAACTTGCGACAGTTAACTGGACGCTGTTACGCGTCAACGCTAGAACTACCGACGACTGAAACGTCAAACTTGCATCGGGAAAACGAAGAAGAATTAAACTACGATCTACACGACCTTATCACGGGCCACGATGAGAATTCACGTTACAGAAGTCTACTCGTTCTTCCTGTCATCTCTAAACAAAAACGAAATACTACTAACCAGCGGCAGAGCGGTCCATTCACCCCAGATTTCGTTCAACGTTACATCATTCGGTGTCACGGAAGGTTAATTTAATTCTAAATCCCTTAAACTCGAAATTTATTAGCCTACTAGTTCTCTAAAAACTCGAAACTTGCTCGAAATTCGGGCGTTTCTCTGCGCGAATCGAGAGGTTCCGGATCTTGAAAGATTGAATTAAGGACCGTTCACACCGACACGTTCTGGTAGCGTTCTAGCGCAAAGTACGTACTGTACGTATCGTAGATTGGTTTCGTCGACGTCGACGTGTCCTAAGCGTAGGGGAAAGGAGCGGGGAAACGCGCACACACGGGACAGAGAAGAAGAAGACGTTGTTTCAGCGACGCGAACTCGGCCCGGGAACGCCGTGATTGTCGCCGTGATTTATTGCTCTAAGAACTTAAGATGAAACTCGGGCGGGCCGAGGGCGCGTCCCTGCGAAAGGCAATACTGTGTGTTCCTCCTTTTTTTTCCCTCGCTGAGGAAATTTTCCGCGCCATTTTCAGCATGGCGCTCATTCTCTCGCACTCTCACGCACTCTCCATTTTCTTTTTTCCCTTCTTTTCCCTTCTTTTTCTCTTTAATTTCTTTTTTTGTTAAATTCTCGCTACTCCTCGTTGCCTATTTGCTTCACTCGCGACTCCGTGGTTCGTTCGTCACGCGGAATTATTCATTACGCCGGGTTCGTAAACGACGCTGTTCCTAAATTACGTTTTTGAGAGATGTTTGTCCAACGTCAGCGTGTTTTCTAATTTATCCTTCGTCGGGGTGTTTCTCTTACTTTTGAACCGAAGCTGTTCTCGCTTTGTGGCTCGACGGTGCATTTTTCCAATTCGTTGCTTTGTCAAATTTCGTCGGTTCCAGTTTAATATTAATACTTTGTCTGCAGACAACTTTTTCTCCGACAAGTTTGCAAATTATCATCGTAAATCAAAAACACGCGAAACGTAATTGTCGACATTCTTTGAAATAATTTTGATTTTCGAGCATTGCCAATGTTGAATATTCACGCGATCCTGCAAGTGAATTTCCTGTCCTTTGGCGAAGAAATGAAAAATAGCAGGAAATTTGATGAATAATTCATCGATGGCCGTAAAATTGAAACTTTGGTTCGCAGAAACGACATTTCATATGCATTAACTAGTAATGGCTCGTCCAGTGTCTTTCTTTACCGCTCTGCGTGATCGACATAGCGTGAAAGCTTTGCCTGTCGCGACTTCAATTTGATCGCAGGACTGATTAATTGATACGATTACGAGAACGAGAGTCAGATACGATACCGATCGTAAACATGTCGTGTAAAATATCGGGGCATCGGTGTATAGCGGAGTAAAGTGGCAAACGATTATCTGAAGATGATATATCTTCCATCTGATAGAAATCGACGAGAAAAATTAATATCATTGTTTCTGATTAAATAACCAAGATCCTCTTGCACGATACTTTAGCGGCTAATGACATCGATTAATTGACAAATCGCACTGTAATCGTTACAAATTTCAAAGACTTCCCTCTTGTATATTGGATAACTTGTAACTTGTCAAGTTTCGTTACCAATTGTGGCAAGAAAATGCTAATACTCAGAAAATAACAATAATCCGATTTGTAGTTTTTGCATATTTCATTATTATTAATAAAACTTTCATTGTATCGATATTTTACATTATTTAACTCGTAATCGCCCAAAGTTAAAACAATCATATCGGTTCGTCAAACCCAGGTTTTTCCTTAAACCTCAAACTTTCTTTCCTATTACGATGGAGCAATTTTATTATTTTACACGACTGTCGAACTTTATTTCTCGATATTAATTTTTCCAACGATGTTCACATCTCAAAGTGCAACCCGGAATAATTAAATGTTCGAAATGTATTGCACAACACACGAGGGACAATCACACGCTGTCTCTGACACGCGTGATTCAGGAAAACATTTTCAACCTTTTTGTTCAACGTTTCAACCTTTTACTTTACGAGCGAAACTTTCGTCCGTATGATGTTCTGAACGAGACAGTTTAGACAATATTTACAAATGGACGTTGTTTTCGATATCCAGCTAAAGTAAAACAACACTTTTATAAAGTAATATATCCTACGTGCAGGATGAGTAATCCTAAGTAAGGTGTAACATATCGTGGTTCGTTTATTTTTGTCACTGATCGTCGGATAAAATGCTTCGAACGCCTTTTTTTATTATTTATTTCGTTACTTCGATGCGAAATGTTTCACTCAAAGATTTAAGCACTACAAATTCGCGCCTTTGTGAAAAGTGAAATTTTTTTACTTTTAGCGAAGATTAGATTTCGTTTTAACTCTCGGTGGCTATCACGTTTATTCCATCGTTATTCGCTCCGGTGAATATTTTTTGTTTTTAAAAAAAACGAGGCTAAATAAATGCAATTAATAGACCGAGAATTTCTACGAAGATTTAAAAGCGTATTTAACAAATATTTAAAATGTAGAGCTACGTAGAAACAATTTTTTAATTATATTTACAAACATCAGAACATCTGTATTTTCTATAGCGAGATATAGAAAAAACTAGCTAAAAATAATCACTTTTCTCACCGTAAAACGGCGATATTAAAATAAAATTCCATTTATTAAATTAAAATCTCATCCAGTTCTATGTGAAATTTAATTCAAGGTTTAAAATCCAACCAAGGGACCATTTCATCAAAATCTTTTAATTTTCCAAAAATCTCTTGCTTTCCCTTGAAAATTGATTTTGCGGATAAATGTCGATCTCCAGTCGCAAGAGAATTTAAATCACCAGCATTTTTATCCAATACTCGATCATTCATCGTTGAATATAATGCAATAATCGAGACGTTCGAAAAAAGCCGATGACTTTCAATACACATATGTATAATTTTATTCAGAATGTCAGATTTGACACTAAAATTTTACTCTAATCATCGACTATCCGCCTAACGATTAATACTAATTAATACCTTTTTACCAATTACCTTTCATTTACCAATGAAAACGTTTATCGATTAACAAGTCGATTTTTTCTTTTTTTCTTTCGGAAATTTTTAAATTTTTGGAAATAACTCTCGTTTCTTATTATTATTATTATTTTAGTGGTTCCTCGACACCATCCCAAAAAGCGTCGATTTCTTTTTTCTTTCTTTCATTTCCTCCTCTACGTTGGGTATTCGAAAAACTTGACAAATACGTCAGATCGTTCCACAAGTAACACGAGTGTTGTTTTCTTCTTTTCTTTTTTTTTTTCGTTCAAAAAATACGACATTGCGTGGTTCTTACAATTATTAATTTGTTGATTTGATTATTTTTCCCATCAAGGATTTTTATAATTTGTTTATAATTGGATTAATAATCAATGAAGACAAATTGACTCTTGCGTGATTAATTTTGGTCTGCGTGTAATCTATTTTAAATGAGAACGATGTCTCGGAAATTTGCAGAAAAGTCTGCAAATAGAGAAATTATTATATTCGAAGGATTGGATTATCAGTTGGTGCGTGTTCCTTTGTTCCTTTGTATTCTTTTGACGTTCTTCTCTAAAAATTCTTTTCCAACAAATTCTCTCACTTTACGTTTCATCTTTTTAAAACACGCGTATATTACAAACGTGTGATCTGTTCGAAAAATAAAAAGACTAACCAAGTTAAAAAAGTGATTTCTTTCCTAACAAATTCTCTCGTGAAGTAATGTATATACTTCTTTCTTTCTCTTCTTTCATTTCTTCCTCCTTGAAACGATATTAAAAGTGCTTGTGCTTTAAAAAATTCACTCACAATCGTGATATTAATGATATTCTGAATCATCTGAAGATGATTATTTCTAATTATAATCTGGGGCTGCTACGATTCTTTGCAAATAAAAATTTGCAACACAAAGTGTCGTTATTTTTCGAATTTACTCAATTATTTCAAATATTTCAAAACAGTTTCTCCTAAAACTAAATTTATCTTTTAAAACTAAACATCGCTCGAGTTATTTATACATTGCTAATCACACGTTACGAGCGAAAGAATAACTTTCGAACGTTGAAAATAAAATAATCTTGCAATCGTCCTTCTGAAAGAACGATGTAATCAATTCTCTCCTTTCTTATTTTTATTAAAACTGCCCCTACGATTTAATGAAGCAAGCAATCTTCTTATTTTCGTAACAGACCATACATTGCGAAATTAGGTGTATGCATTAATGTTCCTTTTTATTTTTACATACATCGTTGGAATATATATATACACACACACTCGATGATGAAGTTTAATCGCCGCGTTACAGTGTTCCTCGAGATTCTTGTCAGCGACTATAAATAAGATTAATACACTCCCCCGTGCTACGTGAAAACGCACATTACGGAGATTAAAAATAAAGCTGAGACTTTGAAATCAGAATACACATTCAGTCACAATAGCTGGTTAGACCTGAATTCTCGACAGCTTGGTCTTTCACGCGTATCACACTGGGTTAAGGAAAAAGAATGAGCGACGGAATATTTTTGCTTGCAAGATGTAAGCTTGATTTCTGACTTCGTTCGATGCAACTCTTATTTCTGTTGAAAATCGCTCCAGAATATCAATAAACTTGGAATTGTATATATATACATTGTGTACAAATTATGCTAGAATATTTCTAAATCTTCTTAAATCCTACGATTACACAGTGACGTTTGGGAGATCTGACGATAAAGTAGAAAGAAGAAGAAGAAGAGGAATTTAAATCTTAATATATATTTCAAATGTTTCGAATACTGTTACAATTATCACGAGAGGGTGCAGTTTCGTTTGGAAAAATTCAGAGAAGGTCCGAACCTCGCGTACGAAGGTAATTGCTCGCAAGTTTTCTTCCTACACGTTTCTGTACGACGCGCAAACTTCAAACGTCGCGTCAGACGAATCAGCTCTGATATCCTCAGAAAATTGCTAAAAAAAATTCGCCATCGTCCGTCAGATCAACGAAGGATCGACGTGTTGTTGTTAAAATCCCTCGCCTTAATAGACCAGACATTAATATTTACCGAGTGCCCCTCATTTCGCGTTACAAACGTCACCCTTTAATGTCAAAATCCTAATGGGTGAAATTCGTTCGACCAAACAGCACGCGTCGAATCTCCAAGAAACACCGTGACGCGACGAGTTGTTTCCTTGTTGGTCGAATGGTGGATCGATCGGAAAAGGAGTGAAAGAAGGCAAGAAACGCACGTGCACACTTGGAGAAGCGAAAGAAACACAGGGCGAAAAGAAAGGAAGAGCAGTTGAGTCGCGAGTTTTATCGAATCTCGACGAAGGTCTTGGTGTCTGCGATTAACTCGTGAACGTTCAAAGAGAAAATCACGGACTGTTCGCAGGGGCGACAGGAAATCATTGGGAACGTCGTACGCGGTGAGATTCGTTTACAATTTCGAGATTAGAAAATTGAAATTCGCTCCTGGCAACTTTGATGCGATAAAACGATCGTGACGCTTGCCTCGATTAGTTCTGCGATAGTCTTGGCAAAAATACATTTACACGAGAGTAAAAACGTTGCGAGTGATTTTCGATCGCGATCAAATAACCTCCGTTTTCGTCATTCCTGCAGATAGTTAAGAATAATGGTAATTATCCCACGATTTCAGTTGCCTCTTCCACTTTACATCCGCTGTTCCGCGAATTAATTTCAGACAAACACCACAGCGTTGTTTCCTCTTCGAAAAACTTCCATCCGCGCGAACGTTGGAAGCAACAATCTCCTGAAGTGAACTCGGGACTTCCGTCGGCTAACAATGAAACTGAACTTTAACATTTACAACGCTGTTCGTTCGTTCCTCTTGCTTGACGAATCACGTCATCGTCGAGCTTCAATTGCGATCCAAGACACAGTTACCTATGGGAAACTCTCGTCGAGATGTTGTTACAAGTCCCTCTCCCTTAAGATCTAGCAAAATATTCTTTGAAATATTTACACCGAGCTCCGTGTACCATTTAACGATTTAAAAAGTGCAAAAGTTCGTATATCGTGTGGCCGGTGTGTGTCTAAAATCTCGATCGGCAAGGAAGCTTACACGGAACGCATCGCGATCGCGCTAGACAGACAGACAAGGATGAGAGGGGAAAAAAAAAGAAAAGGATCCTCTCTCGTATAATTTAATTACACTAAACGGCAAGTCGTTCGAATCTCTCCGTTTTCGATTTTACACGCTTCGACGTGCGACAATCGAGGAATCTTCGCGAAACGATCGCGAAGGAAGCATCTTGTTCGCGGATCGAATCGAAGGAGATCGCTGCAACAAGGAAACACCTCCGCTTTTGAGTAATTTTGGTAAATCAATTTGGAAAATTGATTAGAAATCAAGCCCGGTTTTAACACTTTGGACGCTCAGCGAGAATCGAGTGAGTTTCACACTTTGCAAAATCTTTAAGTATGTCCGTGATTTTTTTTTATCCTCGAAATTTTTTGTTGTAAAATGCTACATAACTGAACGAAGAAAATACCTAAATTTGGGCGACGAATTCACGATCGAGCAACATTCGTGTCAACAAAATCTCACTTGGAGCACCAACTCTCTTTTTACGCCAAATGGAAGATCGCAATTTCCTTCAATGAAACAACGTGCACAGAGTGGAGGTACCCTCCTTCTTCCAAAAAAACAACGTCTGGTCATCGAACGAAAACTTCACACTGGCTGCTGCAGGACGATAACAAAGATAAATCCTAGGAGTCGGAAGTTTCCAGAGGAACAAAACTCGACACTCGACGCTCGATGAAGGTGGAAACCAAAGTGTGGCTGTATCCCGACCAAGGACAACAGACGACAAACGCGGGAATGGGAACGAGAAAGAAAGAACGGAGCAACGCGGTTCATTCTGAACGATCGATTTAATCGAAATCCCGCGAAGTTGAAGCGAGTTCAAATTGAAGCCAACAAACGTTTCAACGAGAACTCGAGAGAGAATTTCACCTTTCGCTTAAAACTTCATGCCGAAACCTAAACGATTGGAGTCGAAGAACATGTTTCTTCGAAACGAAACGCGAAATTTAAAGTTGCTCTCACGCTCTCAGCTTCCTCAGCTTTCTTCGTGCATTCGTCGAACGCAGGACCCTCGCGTTCGTTCTCCGTCGAACAACAGGAACATTAAATACAATGGGGGGGTGGGGATGGAATCGGATCGTTCGTTCGACGAACGCCGCTGCGAGTTTATCTCGGATAGAATTACAAAGGCATCGCGATGTACACTACATATAAAAAATAATAATCGGAACAACTCGTGTCTTACGCTCGAAGGCATTTCTAGAATCGATTACACCGCGCGTACTCTCTACTGACAGCACTTGCGATTGCGTTACGCGCGAAAGTTTCTCTAATCTCGATCTCTCGCTTAAAACTATGCACGTACTCGGTTTTAATTACAGAGGAGGAGCGGACACGCGCGAATACGATTTCTCTCGATCTGTTCCTCGAGTCTTTTCCTTGCTCTTACGTTCCTCAACGAACGCGATGAGGAACGCATTGCGGCGTCACTCGTTTCCATCGATGACGCCACCGACGACAAGTGACATCGTCCGACATCTTCACAGTTAACAATCGACGACGTGGCTGCAGAGCGTCGAGTGATTCTCAATAGTTAGGCAACCGCGCGTAATTCTCGAAGATCGTTCGCCACGGCGACGCCGCCACAGTCACGTCGCGTAACTTCCGCAATTAATAACCAATGACGCAGCCGCGACGTCACGATCGCGAATCCTTCGACGGAATTCGGGAACTTGCCCCCTCCCCGGTGAAAGCTACCCCGAAAAGCTAACCGGTCGTTGCGCGTGTTAACCTCAGCCTCGCAAATTCGAGTCGAGGAATCCCCGGATGAAACTTCACCGCGAACAATTTCGCACGCGTCGCCGAACATCGATTTCGATTATCAATTTTCGAAGACGGAATAGAATTCCTGGCAACTAGAAGCGCGATGAAATCGTCGAAGCGTCGAGAAATCTCTTGGATCTCGTCGTGTTTAACGATAAAAACACGACGTAAGATCGATGAAGGAATCGAAGATCGGGGAAAGAGATACACGCGACGCAAGAAATTATTTTATCCTCTGTTACGTACGTATGTGTATCTCGAAATGTTTGTTTAAATGTACTCTTAACCCTACCGCGAAATCGAGAGAGGGAGAAGGGAAGAATATTTTGATATTAAATACTCGCGAACGTGTTGGCGAGGTAACTTACCTCGCAGACGTCTACAGGTATATATATATATGACATACATGTATCATATCGTGGCTCCATTATGCTCGATAAACGATCTCACGTGTCCGTTCGGACGAACAATGCTCGGAGAAGTATTACGTGTATACGTTACACGATGTAATATCGACAGTAAAATTAGAGTAGTCTAGTAATACAGTATAATAACAAGCGACGATAGACCGTCCTTTTTTAAGAGCTAATTGGTGTTCGTACGTTGATCCCCTTTTTCATTTTGGTACCGATTTGTGATAATTCTTCACCTCGATCGCTCGTCCCACTCCACCCACGCCCGATCTTTGTCCGATCCCTGCTTGCTTCTCGTTTCTCGAACGACTTTCACGGGTGAACACTGGCTGCTTGGTACGTTTCTCGAGGACTTCGTTACCTTGCAATTAGATCGTCCTTCGAGATCGGCGCGACACGGTGGATCTCTTTTTCGACGATAGACTCGAATCGCGTGCACGCGAATTCATTGAAAACAACTTCCACGGAGGAACTACTTCGACGTGTTTGAAAGAAACTGATTTATCGTAGTATTATAAATAATACTTTAGTTTTTTCGAGTAGATATCGACTGAACAGAATGGGAAATGATCCTTGATGAATTACGTATTAAAAATGTACGTACTTGGAACTTGTGAAAATGAAATATCGAAAATTAATTTAATAAAGATTCCACAGATATTGTTAACTGTAATATATATCTTAATTATAATAAATTATAATTATAATATAATATAATAAAGATTTCAAAATTAATTTAATAAAGATTTCACAGAATTATATATATATATATATAATATATATGAGAAAACTAAAATAATATTTTTTGTGATGAAAAAATTGTCATGGTTGTAAAAATGTTTCCCTGTACTGAGAAATATTCGTTCCATCGTGAAATTCTAAACGAGCGAAACGAATTCAAAGATTCCATCGATTCATCGATTGGCACAATTTCGTTTAAATCGGCGCCCTCCACTACGAAACGTCCGACTGTATCTCGATATTATATACAACAAGCTAGGAAACACTTGGATTAAATTTCCGACGTTCGTGCCACCACGCTGAATCGATTATATCACGCCGATCCCGTATTACGAAGCCTTCAGAAATAAGTTACTCGTGTCCAACGATTTGACTCACGATTATTACTCACCGATCGCTCTACCGAATCCATTTGTTTTTCATTCGCAAGAAGAGTAAATTGTTCCATTGTTTACCTCGAATATGTGTAACCATAGTACGTGTACGTGTGCATACGTTCGCGTGTATGTGTATGTGTGTCGAGCAGTGCGAAGAAGTTCGACGAATGTTCACGGACAAGAAAAAAAGAGCCCAGCATCGCGAAGAAACCTCTGTTATATATCTTAAGGGCAATAAATATTTTATATCGGTATATCTTTTAACGTATGTAGAAAATATATGTATAATATGTTATATTAACGCGAGACTCGTTTCTTTTCTCTCTCTCTCTCTCTCTCTCTCTCTTTCTCTCTCTCTCATTTTTTTCTTCTTATAGAAAAAGATATGTATACCCGACGCGACGAGGTATCCTAGAACAAGCGAAGAGAACAATTCAACAAGAATTGGTTTTTGAAAATGTGAACGCTCGGGTATCGGCAGAGTCGGATGGAACTTTCATTTCGCCCCGGCGGAAATTCATTCAAAATAATCGTGACGAGTGATCTCACTTGTCGATCGCGTTTTGCTTTCGGGGAAACGTTCCCCCGAATCACGTCCTCTCGTTCAGTTCGAACGATCGTTCGAGCAGAAAAACAACAGAAGAGAGAAACTTACGAACGACAAAGGAAACTCCGCATAACGTGAATCGACGGTTCTAAAGCTGCGCTCGCATTAGACGTGTTCCTACCGAACGACTAATTGGGCCAAGTTACACAGGAGGCTGAAGTTGACTAAATTTAGCTTGAAGATTATTATCTTCAAAAAAAGGTCTTATTTCTATTGAGTATTTTTCAATGATCTGTCTAATAATAAGCAGTGTAGTGAGTAAACAGTCTAAAATGGAACTACGGTTTGGTAAAACCACAAGAACTGTAAGAATAATAATTTTCACGTATAATAAAGATTGTAAGATTATTGAATTCGTACAGAGTTTAATCTTGATAAACTTTCTTGTCATTTTGAGGCTCGCTAGGTTTCTGTGCAACCTGGCCCGATCGATCCACTTTAAATTATTCAAAATCGCCTGTGTAAACGCAGTGTCGTCCATGTGACCTGCTCGTTTCGACCAACAGTGCCCATGTAACGCTGCGTTTACATTAAACAAAACATTAAGTTGTTCACAATCACTATAAATACAGTATCAACCAAGTTGAAACAACTTTTAATCCTAATCGTTTCGATTGCAATTGTAATGTAAACGCAGCTGGAACATTATAGGCTCGTATCCAATCTCTAACTCATCAACTCAACATTCTCTTTCGAACGATTACTTCTTCTTTACGATACACGTGGAACACGATATATATACTGGTCGAACAGCAAACTGTCGGATAATAAGGTGAACTTTTTAATCGAACGAAACGACTTGTCCTGCAAGTTGTCCAATATAAACGCAGCTTGTACGGTCACCGATCATCGAACGAACTAACGACTCCAACTTCAATTCGGAAACGGAAGAATTCCGTCCAACTCTGCGTGAACGCTCTGATCGTTAAAAGTTTCTGCGCGCTCCGCGTCGAACGGAGACGCAAAGTCGCGCGAATAAATGTAAATATCACGTCTACGTGGAACGACAGGCGCTAGAATCGACAAGGGACTGTTTATTCGTACTCAGCCAACTCGTAATTACCTAGTTAAAATGGAACGTAGAAAAATATAAAATAAAAAATCATACAAACGAATGCGAATGATAAAGTGGAGATTAGTCTTTACGATACAATTCATATATATATATGTATCAGCTACTAGATTCAATTTCCTCGTTCATCGTGACTCTCCTTTGACCCTAGTCTCTCGCTAATTCGGTTTCATTCCCTCCCCCCCGGGGGTCTTGCCCCCTTGGTGGAACATCACATCCGTAAAACTCGCCGATGCGTTATTAACAGTAACATTAACAGTTTGCAGAATGAGCAAAAAGATCTCCTAACTTCTCGTTTTGTCCCCTCGCGCAGGCGTTTGTCGTTTCTCGGACGCCCTGGCTGTCGAGACCGTGTCTTCGAGAAGAATTCGCGAACGATCGGCCCGCGAAATGGTTTCCTCGTTGGTGAGACGAGGGGGAGGCAAGCTTCCTCTGCTCGGTTGTACGAGAGAGTACGATATAATAAAAATTAAAAATATGTTACGCGTGTATTATTATTATTATTATTATTATAGAGGTTCTTAATCGATCGAAAAATTTTCTCTAATCTTTATAATGCACGCGTGTGTGCAACGCGTGATTAGTGTGATCAATTTACACACGCTGGTAAAAAGGGATCTCGAGGCTCCCGACGAGAAAGGTTGGAGAGCACCTTAATTCACCTTCGGTGAATTACGCGACTCGACAGAAGCGTTATTCTGCCTGTCTGATAAAAAGAAATATCGATTTATCACATACGACTTACGCAACACGAAGAGAAAGAGAGTTAAAACGAACGTGCTCGTTGATGATCGTCGTGACGTCGTGTGGTGACGACGAGTTGGCCGTCCGTTCGCCCCAGGACGTTCTTCCTCTGGATGTTCCATTGAAGAGCGAGAGCTTTTACTCGGCATCAGTTCAGGCTCTGCCAATCACGGCCGGAGGTCAGAAGGCGTTCTCCATTTCTTCTGTTGTCAGCTGGAACTGCTCTTGACCTATATATCAGCGAACAAAGCCGATTTAACGATCCACCGGAAGCGTCACGTTGGCGAAAAGGATTTCAGTTTGATAGGATGTTTGAATGAATAAAGATTCTGTCCCTTTCTCTCAAAGGAGAGACTCTTTTTCTTTCGAATAGGGAACAGTGACAGAATGGTTCTTCTCTGCATATTCTAATCGTCGGTCTTTCATATTGCCAGGCGCTTTGTGCAGAGGGTAAATTATGACAGATGAAGCGGACAAATAATTTGTTTGAAGCTAAGCGAATAGACTTTCTGGGTAGATGTAGTACAAAACTATTTTAATTATAGAGAAGAACAAAGAAATAAAAAAGATATTTGTGTTGGATCATTCTATCAGAGTTATGTTTAATCCTTAACACGTTTCATATATTATATTTAATCCATGAAGTTACGATAGATTAAAATACACACTGTGTTATTTATTTTTTGTAGAGTGTTCCATGACTGAGCATTTTCTATTCGATTATGGTAATTTAATCTAATCATTCAAAAATTTTTAAATAAAGTTCAGTAATCATCGTGGTTAACTAGTATCATTGGACATTGTAATTTAGACTTTTATATTACTTTTGAAATTTAATTTTAATCTTATTTTTTATCAAGGAAAATGTAAACTAAAATTGTTACATAAATTAGTACAGTCTCCTACAATCCGACGATACTATTTGAGGGTTATATAATAGTGGAGAGATTTGGGACTTTTATAAAATGGAAAATTTAATATGAAGAGCAAATATAGGAGAAATTAAGAAATTAAATGTAGGAAAATGAAAGAACAGATAATTTCTTATTTTCATCTAGTATACGATAGAATGACCCAGTAAATACTAAGAAAATTTGTAACGTTATCCCAAGAAAGAATACATAACGCTTGTTTATTAATAGATACTACCAGAAAGCAATAAAATATGTAATTTGAGTGTAATACGACTCAAAATTAATTTAAAACTCAGAGTATCTGATTCATTTTTCTCTTCTTTGCTCATTGAAAATTCTTTCTTCCCGCGTTCTACACGCAAACTACATGGATCAATAATTTTCTCCTTCCTTTAATCGAACTCTTTTTTCGAAATAATATCAAAAAGAAAGAGAGAAAATTTAATTATCAAGAGGTAGAGTTCATATTGATGTAACCTTTGGAAAGTGGAATTAAAAATAACACTCTGATTTCATAAAATAATATAATACGAAAGAGAAAACGTTTCCTTCCCCGTTATCTAATAAAGCTATCAACGTACATTTTCCATTTCTCTCGACTGACCCTAATTTCTTTTTTTTTTCTTTTCCTTTCTTTTTTTACCAGTCTACACTTTGCTACGTCATTACACACTCGCACAGAGTATTCCCTTTTACAGCTAGTATCCAAAGAGAGAAAGACGAAAACACTCACTGCATAAATACGCTGCGAGGTCACGGTCCTCCGCTTGCAGGGCTAGATCGCGAGGTGTGTTGCCGTGTCGATCCTGGATGATTAAAGTAGCACCGCCAGCCACTAACATGCAGCAAATTGAACGACGCTTATATTGAGCCGCTTTGTGCAAAGCGGTCTGACCTCTGCAATTAGAAAGTACAGACTTCTTCTTTTTCCCTTTCTTTCCTTTTTGTTTGCTCTCTATTTAGTAGCGCCAGGAATAAACCACTTCTTTGATCGCCACCATGGCTCGTTGTAAAGAGAGTTTGAAATGGACAAAAAAAATTGTTCAATTTACGCTGGCTCATGATGCTGTCGTTTGTGCTAGAGATCAAACGCAAATAGGTCATGGAGGTCTTACAAAAATCCTGAGAACCAGCTTCTTTCAGCCATTTTGCGATAATGGAATTTTTTTTTTCTTTCGTCTGCTTTTGTCAAAAATTTGCCTAGACAATCAATTAATTGTAATACAGCCTAATTGCGTTCTAGGTCGCGTTTGGACAAACGCTCGTTCGTCTTTCTTCCATCGTGATAAAATTTCAATTCTTGATAAATTATTCGCTGGTATAAATGAATGCCGAGCACAAGGAACGTAATAACTAGACTGCGAGTTATAAATCTATAAATTTATTGAAAATTTCAAAGTAAGAAATTGCATGGAATTCTACATTCTCTGTAACGTTTATATATATTTAGTACGTAAAACAATTTTCCATTGAGATTTAATTATATTGTCAGAAATTTGATTAAAATTCGCAATCTAACGAACGCAAAACGTGGCGGTGAACGATCACAAATCGGTTCTTTCATTTGTGAATTGCAATCATCTGCACCGAGTCTTATCTCTCTCTAGTTCAGTGAACATTCTTTTTTTCATTCTTTTTTTATTGTTTCTGAATTTTTTTTAAGTGTTTTTTTTGTAAACTTACTTGTCGTTGTCGATCATATTGAGGATACTCGATGGTGCGCAAGCGATAAGATATCTGACAATATCTTTGTGACCATATCTCGATGCTAGATGAAGAGCAGTTTGTCCAGAGGAATCGATGGACAGAAGGGAGTAGCCTCTCTCGTGAAGTTCTTTCAAAGACTGTAGATCGCCGATTTTCGCTGCTTTTAAAATACCATCACTGGCTTTCTCTAGTAATCCGGTATTAAACGTATGCACTTCAGAACTCAGGCCGAAAAGTCTATCTCGTGGACTGTAACAGAATTCGTTTCCTTCTCTTTATTTTATTTCCTTTCGTTCGATCAGTCAGTGAAATTAAGCCTTTCTTTATTTTACAACCCTACTGATCTTCTTGGATCTAGTCTCAGCGAGACTAATTACTTTTTCTACGAGAATGTAAATTGACACAAATGCGAGTAAATTAAGTAAAATCGAGTTTAAGTAAAACTGAACACGGTTCCTCAAGGGTGTGTTACATTTCTAGAATATTTAGTACACTTAGAATTTTGGAATTTCAGGATTTTGAAGTTTCAGGACATTGGACTTTCGGAGCCTTGGAATTTTAGAATATCGAGGTATCAGAATTTAAAAGTTTTAGGATTTGAGAATTTGAGAATTTTAGGATTTCGGAATTCTAGAGTATTAGAATGTCAGAATTTGAACATTTTAGGATTTTAGAGTTTCAAATTTTAGAACTTTGGGATTTCAGAATATTGGAATTTCGGATTTTCCGGTTATATTACTTGTAATATTAAACTTTCAATGTTTTTTTGCGCATTTCATAAAAAAAGTCATCAGAAGAGCGGAGAAATTAATTACGAATTTAATTCTTTATAAAAATTTCTTTCTAAGGAGAGAAAGATGCGAAAGGAGCCGTTAACCAAAAGGAAAGAAATGAAAAGAGAGAAAGAAGAAATTAAACATTCATGAAAAGCATTTCCATTTCATTGAACTCTTAGAAAGAGACGAGGTTGTTCGTTACTGTATATAACTGTGCATTAACTGGCATTCCTTTGCGATACTAACGAAAACCAAGTGAAAGGAGCATCCTAAACTCCTGAACGAAATTAGAGCGTTTCCAGAAAGACTGGTTTGAGAGTGAATGAGCGCGGATTTACTTTCAAAGATGCGGATTGCTGCAGCTAAGAGGAATGTGGCATGAGTGGTCGTATTATTCAAAATAGAGATTTCAAGGTAGAGAAACGGCATTTCAAAGTTGCGGATGTTTCATGTCTGTTTTTTATACTAAAGCGAAACCACTAAAAACACCTTCAATCAACATTTTATCTCCTTCAATCAACAAACTCTCTTCTTCCGAAAGTATATGAAGTAATCTTTTATCTAAAGTTTCATATTGCTTATAAGAGAAAAATTTTGGAACTAATAATTCACTTGATATTTTTACGACAGTGTAATAAGTGGCAAAGTATAAAAATAAAATTTGAACGCATGAATGTATGACTTTCATCTTTCACAAGAAAAGATTTCGTAGATTAACCCTGCTTTAATGATAATTTCGTAACTAAACTACCATCACGTCAAGTTAGAAACGAACTTTAAAAACTGAACGGCGCGAAACATGAAATTTAACTTCATCTTGAATCTCGAGTGCAAGTTTAAATAATCCAATCTTCCTGTTACAACTTCCATAAAATTCAAATTACAATTCGTCATGTGCTGGCGACATTAAACTAACTCAACTAGCGAACTAAGCTACTTCAGACCCGTAATAAAAGTTCTCGTTGTACCTTTAAAATTAGTTTTCAAGTACGAAACGCCATTTAATATTGATTGCAGCATAGTATGACAAAGGTATAAATATTTCGCACTGCGCCAGATTATGTTGTTTTATATAAGCGCGTTGCGTTGGCTGGGCAAAGATTAAAAAAAATGAGAAAGAAAGAGAACCACCTGGCTCACCTAATGAAAGTGGGTGTTTGATGCTGCGACTGTGTGACAACCGTCGCAGAGATCGATTTCGAGGAACTGCTCTGCTTGGTCGCGTCTTCAGGCATCCTCTCCTCCTTTTTCACAGTCGGAGGTTCGTCCTTAGGCGCTTCTCGGCTCATCGATTCAGAAGGTTTCGCAGAATTTTGAGCCTCGTCCTGTGTCTTGGTTTTCGGTGGTGTTTTAGGCGCCACGTTCTGCGATTCCGTATCTGGCTGCGCCATTGGCACTTCATCAGGCTTCTCTTTTGTCATGGCTTCGTTTGACTTTGGTCGTTCTTCGCTATATTACACGTTCTTTCTATTAATCTAATGATACGATTTCATTACCATTACAGATATCATGGACACACGAACGGATGTGTATAATAGTGGCAACAAAAGGTTTTTCGACAAAGGCACGATTTTTTTATTTTCGAAGCTACGAGTCATAATTGCGTAGCTCTTGATTCACCGTTATTGCATGCGCGACTATTTAATTATCTCTCTGTGGACAACATAAATAAAAGACAAATGAGTAATACCACTACACCATATACGAATGGATGTTGTTCTCTGTTTAATGTAAATCGATTGTCTCGAGCCATTTCTCCGATACTCCGATACTCGTTAGGTTCTTTCACTTCAATGTTTAATATCTCACAATTAAGTCAATTATTAATATTTAAAACTCAATTATTAATTCACTTCAAACCAATTATGAAAATCTAATTCTAGAATTATCTGAATATATATTTAAGTTGTAAAGCTTTTTAGTAAAATGGAAGGTAAAACAATTCCAAAACAGATTGTTTTACGAGAATTCTAGACGAATCTACGTTGAACAAAGAATAACATTAAAATTCAATCAACAACTTTTATAATATTATTATAAAATAAACAAAAGATATATAGTACAATATTGATTACAGCAGACATATATACTGTGACAGAGCCCATCGTAACAAAACTCTACTGAAGATGATCGAAAGAAGAATTTCCAATCGAACATGTGAAAAGAAATACCTTGGCGAGGGATGAGCGGTTTCCGGTTCTTGCCTCGCAGACATCTTTGTCCCATCAGATTCGCTCGATTGATTGGTCGCATTCTCCTCGAGAACATACACCGCTTCGACAGCCACGTCGGTTACGTAATGGAGTTGCTCCTGAGCTCTGTCAATCCTGAAGAATCGCTCCGCGGTACACGCTGAAAATTGATTTGACTTGATAACACGGCAGTAGTTTAAACTACAAATCAATGTGTTAACGAATATTTACATCGACTGTAAGATCTATAAAAATTTTCAGATTTGCTCATTTGTTACTAGAAACTTCTAGATTCTAAATAGAAAGGATTCTAGACAAATGTACAATTTTATTTATTTGTTATATTATTCATTATTTGTACGATAAATTTATACAACGATTATTCATTATTATTACTATTGTTTATTACTTATACTAAGAAGATAATGAAAAATTACAATAAATGTTTCAAAAATTTTTCTAAAAATATTAAAGTCACATTGAACTATCACGCGACGCCATTTTTATGTATTCTTAGTACACGAATCTTAAAAGTAGAAAAACAAGAGTCAAAATGATCGCAAGTCAAATGTTTGTCAAAAAAGGAGAAATCTAAAATTAATTTATTGCAAGTAAAGGCTAAAAAATCTCCGGGGGAAATCGCCGGAAAACGAACAACCTGTAAGAGCACGGTATCTACTTACAGTCGAGGAAGCAACAAGTGTCCATGTTATGATCTTTCGCCAGGATGTTCCTCAAGGATTCTAGGTCGGTGGTGGCGTCAAGATCAAGTGGATCCGCAATCCATGTGATCGCGGCCTTCTTCAACATATCTTTGTCGTGATGATACCTCTCGTAATCCGGCATCTTGATCTTCATCACCGGCAGTTTTAATCTGTCCAGTTTGACGTCTTGCTGCGGTTTGCTCGCATTTCTTCGTTTCGCCAGCATCGTCGCTTTGTTTAGCAGTTTTAGACTTATAATGGATGGCAACAGCCGACAAGCTTCGCCATCGACCTAAGACGTGGACGATCATTCTTCTCGTATACAATTGTACATGAAGCGATAACTTTCGTGAAATTGAATTAATAGAGATAAAACAATTATTTTCAGTCTGAGGAGTTACTTCAATAAATTTCTGATGTTTTTAGGAAATCAAGTGAGTAAGGTCTGATTAGAGTCACAGTTTTATTGCGAAAAATAGTCGAAAATTTTTATTGGAATTCTAATTAGTATTTTTATGCGATTTATAGATTTTCATTTATAATATTCCAATTGATTATTTTTACGAAACTTTTTGGCACCTACTTCCTCAAACTCGTTCAATCACTGTATCGTGTTATTTTCCATCTATCTAATTAAATTATGTGATTCGTTGAATTATTCATAATCTCTTCTATAATTGAAATATTTACCACCGTGCGAATTTCAGTAATTAGTAATTGACGACGTAACTATAATTTTCACATTAAGTGACATAACTGCAGCAGTCACTCGTTACAACGTTAACAAATATCAAATATAAAACATAGTACAGGGTGGCCACTGAAAAAACTGAGGCGTTTGAAAAAGTCACAACTTGTTCATTATCAATCCTTTTTATTTTCTTTTTCTGTAGGTTTCGCACATAATACTGAAGAAAATCCATTAATTACATTTCCAAATAAAATAATAAAAAATTAAAAAAATATGTGTTCGTAAAAGTTATTTTTGTTTTACATCATTCAGTGTTTCAGTGACCACCCTGTATTAATAATTACTGGATAAATTGGTACGGCAAGTACAGAGCAAATATTGCTCGAGAGATATTCCAAACGCACGCCATGAGTGAAACTGAATTTCGTACGAAGGAAATTTACCTGCATTGGAATGGTCCTCGTGGTAACCAACTTGGCCGTGCTGCATTGGGCGATGCAGGTGCCGTGTCCACCTGCTTGAAGAAGCGGAAGCTGATACGTCGTCAAACCAACGACCTCAATCAGCCCATCTTCGGTCGATGGTTCCTTGGTTCCGCTGGCAGCACCCCAAGGATGCGTTCCACCGCCGTACGAGGCGATGTTCAAGAAAACAATGGCGTGAACACGGTGTTCCTTCAACTTGGGCGTCATGTCTTGGCCGTCGCAGTCCAACGTCACGAATTCCGAGAGATCCTTCCACTTTCGTCGCACGAGATCCTTACCACCCATCTGACCGTAGAACATCTTGTTCCGTAACCGCGAATTGAACCTCTCTGGATGCGCCTCTGCAAATCGATCGAGTGACAATTTTTATTCGTACCTCTCGTTGCGATGTATCTTCAAAATTGTAACATTCATGAGCTGCGAGCGGGATATTTACGACCCATATTGTCCGGAATATGTAAAGCGGGTAGCTTTATTTTTCCCAACGGGAAAATTCTATATTTTGGGACACGGATGAGATGAATTCAGACGTTTGAAACATTCACGTCTCGAAGAGTGAGAGAATCCTTATTTGGAGGTCACGTGAAGGACTGAGTTATCGTTTATACTCGAGGGGAACAAAACTCGTTCGACTCTTGTCAAATTCATAGAACGACTTCAACGATTTCGACTAACAAATGTATCGAAAAATACAGAATTCACTTTAACACATTAAAAATTGAGAAAATACTTGAGAACTGAGTCGTGCAAGTCAATTTCTTTCTTCGCGTATCCCCTGCGTTTCAGACGATTAATATCACTCTCACGCTGTTTGGAAAAATTAAAATTCCCCTACCGCGACAACAGGATAAAACATTCCAAAGACTTATCGCGTCTTCTCTTTCGAAGCTCTTCAAACCCTTCGACAGTCGAACCTCGTCCTCTCTCTTTGCTTTACGCCCGACATCCGCCGCAAATTTCCATCCATATAGAGAGAACACGCGTTTCGCCGAAGACATTTGCATGAGATGTGGCAACAGGTTACCCAACTACTTTACTTTGGAGTTGTTCGATGGCTCAACGATACCGATACCCCGTGCCCGTTTCCAAATAATTTAAACAAACTGTTGCACGCCGTTTGGGGAAAACCTCGAGTTTCGAGAGGGCTGACACGTGTATGATACCTTGGAGACTCACCTCGAGCTTCGTGGAACTCAAGGGCTATATGAGCATCCACACCGAGGGAGAAATAATTATTAACGACGTTCAGAGGTAGATTCTCTTTGCCTTTGCCATTATCGTCGTCGCCCTGCGCGTCGGGGTTCCTCTCCACCACCAGTTGCCATCTGTCCAACAGAGTCGTGTCGCTGTCGCCGATATTCGACAGGATCTTCCCAATCGGCTCGTCCGTGTAACCGCCACCCCATCCTAGAGCCCTGGCCAGATCGTTTCCAGTTCCCAGGGGAAGAACGCCCACCGCCGGTGGCGGAGACGCACCGATCTGATCCAAAATTGATAACACCCAACCGACCGTACCGTCGCCGCCGCATGCCAGAACTCGTAGATTAGGAACTTTTTTGAATAGCTCTAGCCTGCAAGCGAGAAGAAAAATATTCTTTTCTTCAGCTCTGTTCTTTCGTTTCTCAAACGAAATGTTTCTTTGGTAATTACAACCTGGAAATGATCTATCTTTTTCCTATCTTTTCCATTTTTTTTATCACTGAAAATCGGGCCTCTTTGGGTGCAACGCTAATGCAACGAAAATTAGCGATTGGTTGATTTGGGTCACGTGATCCGTGAGGGGGCGTGGGGTAGACCTCGAGTAGGAGTGGCGTTGTCTGGTACTGAGCGATCGCGCCTGTAATTTGTTTTCTATCGATTCAAATGTTTGCATGCCAATAAAATTTTATGGCAAAAAAGCCGTCTTCATTTCCTAGTCAGAACAGTTGCTTCTGGACCTTTCAGTGAGACGAATCGTACTGGGGTACAAGTCGCGCAATTTTTTTTTTAGTTTCGTTCTTTGTATTTTTGTACTTTGTACAGTGATGCGTTCGAATGAAATAACTTTCTAATTTAAGTATTTGTAATTGATAGTATCAATTGGAAATTTCATAATTTAAATAGTTTAATAATTTGTCGAGATAATATAATAATTCAAAGTTTGCAATACGCCGTGTGATAGAGATGAGCATTCGTTTATTTAGTTCGAAAACGACTTGAAAAGTAGTGAAAATATAAAACTCGCGCCAGGAAAATGAAACGAAAAAGGACTAAGAAAAGTTTCCAACGAGGAGAGAGATCGCGTGCGAAAATATCCAATGAATTTGACATTTCAAACAATCAAACATCAACATACCTTGTTCCACATCTACGTAATATCAAGCAGCTGGATTTTATTATAGTTTTTCTTCAAGAAATACTATACTAATATTTACAAGTGGTACAAGTGGTTTATAATAAAAATACAAAATATTACATTAAAATTACAAAATGAGAATGGACGTTTCTTCAGAAACCTCTTTTAAAACCCAGTGAATTCTCGAAGAGTCTATTTTATTTTCAATGCTATGATGTCAAACGTGAATGGAACTCTAATTTCATTAACATCTCTTGCTCCTTTTGAAGGATCCGTTTTCAAAGGGAAGGAAGCGAAATAATCAGCATATTATATTTTTAATCCCAGAGTCCGGGTTCTAGCGCGGAATTAGGTTAACTAAATTGACTCAAATTAGTTCATTGGATTAGCGGAAAAGTGAGAAGAGGGGATATTGGAAAATATGACAAATGAACAAGAGATTTAATTAAAGTTGCACGGGCTGGCTGCTAGCCAGGAAATGGCCTGATAAAGGTGAACATTCCGGAATAAAAGCTGTCGTTACGGTACTATCGAAACTTCCTACGAAAGTTGATTTCATTTCATCCGCTCACATTCACGATGACAGAACAAACAACATCGTTATACGTATTCCGGTATACGTATGCGCGTACACTGTACGGTGGTAAAAGTTTTCCTCCAGCTCATATCCGGCCGATGAGTTTCTCTGTATTTTTCGCAACGAGCCACTTCGTTTGTTTTTTCGCTGCTCGCGGCAAATATTTGGAATTTTTTTAATTATGCAAATGCACGCAGAAGAGCACAAGGAAATGCTCTCTCCGATCATATCAATTCGCAAACAACGTTAATGTTAAAACTCTGTTTGCTCCACAAACATGAAACAAACTTGCATGTGTGACAGCGTTTTCGTTTGTACACATGTGCGAGGCAAACGCGTATATATACTTGTACACAAGTGTAAAGTAAATTGTAGATGCGTGACAACATTTTCATTTATGATTTCTAAATAGTCTCGAAATTTCAGAACGCCAGAAGTTGTAATTGCAATTTAACTTTCACTGCGTTGCGATTGAAAATGAAAGTCTTATAATAAATAAATAAAAAAGAAGAAAAATTCGATGCATATTCTGTCTTGTTGCAATAAATCGTATTTCTTTCAATTATCTGACATCACTTTTCAGCAGAATCAGTCGAAATGATCCTTACAGTCGGTTCATGTGCAAAAAACTACATTAGATTACTATCTCTCTATTAATATCTTGATATTCGTTGGTACAATGTGCAAACATTTGTATTACATTCTTACATCAATATTATAACTTATATACGAATATTAATACAACAATTCGAGGAATACTCAAAACAAATCTCAATGCAAATTGCATTTCTTCAACGGTACTCACGAAACTACGAGATCAAGCCACAATGAAACCCGTCGTTGTCAACGGAAAACTTACCCCATCTTGGGTCCACCCTGGGTCAGATCGAACACCTGCCTCGGATTCAACAGCCATTGAAACTTCTGAAGAAGCTTGGCTCCCTGATTGCCGCCCGATTTCGGATTAATGAAAACCAGCACCGGCTTCACCGATGGCGTTGGTATGGGCTTCACCACCCACAGCCTTCCCTGATCCTTCTCCTGCTCCTTATCCTTCTCCTTCTCCTTGGATTTCTTCCTGCTGGTTCCGGCGCCGCTGCCGGACTTCTTCTTCCTCGGCGATTTCCTCAAGCTGCTCTTGAAGCTGCCCTTCCTCGGCAGCTTCACGATCCAAGACGGCGGCACGATGATGGACGCGTGGATACCCAGCTCGCAATTCTCGCCGATCTTCTGCACGTTGAAGCACGCCTCTTTGTTGTGGTAGGCCAGCTTGCACCAGCTGCAGCTCACCGCGACGATCTCCTTGGAGCTGAAGCTCAGCTTCGACTGGAACGACTTGCCGCAATTGGCGCATTTCCCTTTCTGCGAGCGCCGATGTACCCAGTGATGATGAGTGTTCGTCTGTTCCCGGTACTGGCGGACCCCGACGTCCCGGAAACCCGACTTACAGGCGAAGTTCAGGCTCACCGCGCACACCGCGTGAGCCACCACTCGGCAGGCTGCGCATTTCATCCGGGGCCCGTGTTTCTGAAATTCGAAAAACATGTACGTTAGTGACGATGTCATTGATGATTGGACCGATTCGTTGAACCTCTGTCTCGCACCTCTGGCAATCGTTTGAAATTTCGAGCCTTTAGATTGGAGATTGACAAATACGGATAATTATATTATAAATATTTTGTGTTGAAAAATTATTATATTATATGAATATTATGAATAATATTATATTACATTAACAATGTTATATAATAATATTATATTAATATTGAATATAAATTATATACAATTTCAATATTTTACGTCCAACACGATGTAGTGAATTACAGATATAGTACTGATTTAGCGAATTACAGTAACCAATGTTTGCCTAGGAAAATTGAAAAAAATAATCGCAAATAAGGGAAATATTTTCAATCAATGTATATTCATCGAAGAATTATTGTTATTATTTTCATGATATGAAAAGAAATTCCAAGGGTTCAGTTAATATTTTTTATTATTACGTCTTTTGCAGTCTTATTAAATTTGAAGAAGTTACAGTATCGTGATAGACCATTGCTTGGTCCTTGATTTAATGGAGATGATCTATGCAGATAGTACGTGATATCGTTCATTTTCCAATTCGAAAACAGAATTAATCGTATCTATAATAATAATAATATCTCTTTAAAGAAATATTTCATTGTGAAATTACAAGACAAGTAGTTAATAAATAATTAATAATGAGTAATAAATAATTTAGTTAATATAGAAGGATTGCTACCGAACTTGCAAATAAACAATTCCCCTCAAAAACATGAACCCGTTGGCATTATTCGCAGGGAATATCGATCTGAACATTACGACAGAGAAAGGGAGAAGGAAACTGTTGAAATTAGGAAGAAAATAGCATGCAACAAGAAAAAAGAGTTGTAAAATCCTCTTAGTCCGCGGCGGCTGCACGAAAGAAACCGCAACGCTCGCGAAATCGGTTTAATGGCTTTCGAAAACAGCCGGAACCTCGTTAGCGGCGCTTTAATGACATAATCGATAAAAAAAAAATACGGCCAAGAACATTGTAAGCTAATCGTTTTTCTTCGCTTTGCTCTCATTTTTATTCAATATCTTCAGAAATTTCCCTTCTCGGGGAAACGAAAGAAACAAATACGAAATTCACGCTGAAACTACCGAACCGGCCAAAGTAACTAATTCGTGGTTTCGCAGAGTTACAGCGTTGTATTTTTAGAGATTTGAATTCTTTTTAAAATACATAACTTTTGAATTGTTTTATATATATATATATAAAATTTTATAAATTATATATCAAATATGAATTGTGTGTGTGTGTGTGTGTGTGTGTGTGTGTGTGTGTGTGTGTGTGTGTGTGTGTGTGTGTGTGTGTGTGTGTGTGTGTATGATTATTTATTATATATCAAACATGGACTATTATTATTATTTTTAAAATACACGAAAGTTTATTGTATTATAAATTTTTTCCTATTCCTTGCACTCTGATTACTCTGGTACAGTTTTTTATATTCTAGTCGTCGATATTTCCAGCGTTAAAAAAGGAGATAACTAGAAAAAATATCCATTCCCTGCATATATATAACCTACAGCATCCAGGATCGGTTCTGAAAATTTTGTCGCTCTCTGCAGCAATGTATTTTGATCGTATTTCCCAAAAAGGAAAACTTTTTACGACGATGGTTTAAAAAAACACGACGTTGAACTAGAATCCAATATGCACGATCAGAAATTCCAAGACACTGACCAACGAAAATTCATAGATTAATGAAAAAACTAATCACAAACTGTCTAACTACGCGGAATAACTTTGAACTGTTATAACTTTGTGAAAAAAAAAAAATCGTACGATAGTCAGCTTGGTCTCATTTTAAAGCGTAAAGCTTCTACTTCGACAGTCCAGAGTTTATTTCTATATTGTACAGCGGATGGGAAAATAAGGATACTTTTATTCTCGAAGATTAAAAGCACTCAAACGTTTCTGAAGACGTGGAAACATTTTCTTCCATGGCTGGATCCATCACGATCTTGTGGATCGAGATTCTCTCTCTTTAGAACGACATCTTAAAATTTGCTGCACGATTTTCTTCCGCCATTTTATCGAACTATGAACCAAGTTCAAGTTAAATGAATTTTAGATTTATGAAGTCTCTTGAATCTTTCTCGAACCCCAGTGTTCAGAGTTTAGATAATAGTTCAGATAAGAAGACTTTAATTTTTCAGATCATGTGAAAAAAGTTTGACAATTTCTGAGAACAGAAGTATCCTTACTTAACTTACGATAATTACTCGTATATAAATACGTTCAAAAACGTCCATGAAAGAGGAATAATCTTTTGCAATTCGTAACATTTGAATCTCGCGTAGTTTTCGTCGCTGTTGCACATGCATATTGCACCGTCGGGGAGAATCAGCCCAGGCAGCACATCCCTTCCGACGTGGGGAACGTAACAAAAACACGTTCGTTGATTACAAAAACCCGAGGACGATGTAATGAATGCACCGTGTCCAACGTCCAACGAACACGTTCTAAGCTCGGGAGCTTTTTGTACGAAAGTTCTCCTCCTAACCCCTCCTTCTCTCTCTCTCTATTAAAAAAACTAACAGAATTCGCACATCATTACACGACAATTAAGAAAAAACAAACGAGAAGAGAAAACGAGAAGAAAATGAAACTGAACGAAAGGGCAGAAACGCGGAAATATAAAGAGAAAATAAATGAGGGGGATAAAGAGGAAAAAATGTGAAAAAGCGAAAGATGGCAGTGGATTCGTGGAATTGATGGTACACGTGTAAACCTTCGTCATCCGTTCGCCACGTTTTCAAACGATTTAAAAGCTTCATCGATTCCCATTGTCTGCCAACTATGATCAAAGCAATAAAACGATGATCACCGAGACCAAAAAAAAAAAAAAAGAGAAAAAAGAGAAAGGGAGAGAGAGAGAGAGAGAAAGAAAAACTGATGGATTCCAGCGTTAGGGAATAGGCGTGGATAAATTGTGTACGTACTCTGGCTCTACGACGAGCAACGCTCTAAAATTGCGACGATTCTTGAGAGAAATGAGAAACGCGGTCGAGTAGAGGAACGCCGGCTAGAGGGTTGTAGAGGGTCAAGGCTGGTCGACAGACTCTCGTCGAACCTCTTCTCCGTCGTTTCTGTTCCTCTCAAAGAAAAGCTTTTTTCCCTCCCGATATTGCTCAGCCGCCGCGGTTTATATTGACCTACATGAGTCACCCGAAACGTGCCTCGATCCACTCTGTGAATCGAGCAATTTGTCCAGAAGCGTAGAAAGAGAGAAGAGGAAGAAGAGGAAGTGGGAGAGGATGAGTCTATGCGTTCCTTTCTGTACCATCGGAGGATACGACATTTTCTTCTTCTTTTTCTTCCTTCTTCTTCTTCCTTTTTTTATATAGTATTAGTTAATTGCTTCTTCAGAGACGTAATTTTATCAAAAGAGAGAGAGAAAGAGAGAGAGAGAGATCTTAGGTTCAGACCACTCGAATTCGACGGCACAGACACCTTCAAAGACTATTCTTCGGTCAAATTGGATTGATCGATCGAGACCATTCACGGTAGGGTAAATCTCACCCGATCGCCTCCTGGGCCTCCCTCTTATCCTCTTGCCCCGTGCCGCGACTCCTCTCTATCGATTGCAACTACAAAGCGCGGATTTAACGTCACCGTGGCTTTCATTTTTATAACAGACCTCTTCCGATAATTTCGCGAAAGCCGAGGATCCTACCCGCCGAGAACGAAATTTCGTTCAACGATCGAAATTCCGCTTCCAGAACTCCAGAGGCTACCTTTCGTTCATCCGCGAATAGAGGAATACATCAACGCTCGACGTTGACGTACAAGGAATTGCTAGATCGAAATCGCTGTTACGAAAAAATCATTCGGATGGATGTTAATACTATGCACCTCGCGCAAGATGAAGACTCAGCGAGGCGGATCAAATGGAAAGTTAATATGCGTTTTAAAATGCTTGCTCCGGTCCAATTTTACGGACACGCGAACGTAAATAACAAACGAAGTTTCGGGCAACTGGATTCGCAACACAGCAGAGTGAAACAGATCAACCTGCTGGCTACTTTTCAAACGCGCGATACAAATCGACAGAGTACAAAGCAAATAACGAATTCAATTTCTTCGGGACTTCTGCGAGCCGCCGCGAGAAGAAAGAATCCATCCGTATCTCTCTCTTCGGAGGAAGTTTTTCAAGCCGGCTCCCGCTCGTTTTATTGTCACGAGCGTAAAAACTGAAAGGCTATAATGAAAAGAAAAGCACAGGGCTGCTTTATTGATAACAATAAAGAAAAAGAGAAAAAGAAGCGAAGACGAAAAGTCAAATCGAAACGTTGCGTTTCGCAAGAAGGATTCGTTCTGCGCGTTATTACAAGACAACGATCAACGTTGTTGATCTAATCGCTAAATCAATGGCGTTAATTGCGCGAGCACGTACAGAGATTAAGTGACGGTGGTTTAGAACAATTTTTATTATATCAATTATTGCTTTTTATCGGGATTTCAATCAATCAACGTGCACGTTTGCATCCTTTGATCAATCCTGTGCATGATGTGGATAAAATTTGTATTTCTACCAAAAAGAATGAGCGTTCTGATATGTTAAGAAACAATTAATTGAACAATGCTGTTATAAAATAATACATAGAGCCACATAGAGTCTCAAATAATAGTGTTATTCCTGAGGGGATGAAATTCAGAAACAGTGTGCTTGATATCCAAAGTGAAGTACTCGTTACAACATTTGGTATGCAAAAGAATTTTTTATCGAAATTTCACACTTTTATTTATTTTCGCGGAGGTTCGAATTTACACAAATTAGATTCGCATTTTATTAATAAGAGTCGGTGGACTCGGGTGTTGAGCTGAGATGCTTTTGAAATTTCACGAATTACGCTCCACTCGTTCCAACCCCTTTTTTCATCCCCCTAATCACACGACTTCTAAAAAAAAGATCTTAATAAATCCAAATGCAGTAAAATTTACGTTTCTGTCAACTCGAGTAAACGTGGAAATCTATAAAATAATAATCAATTTGATGATAAAAACTGTTACAAAGAAACAGCAGTAATCCGTGGAATGCCATAGTGTTCAAACATTAGCAAACACGAAGTTTCATGCATTTTAAAACCTTCGCGAACGTAATTAAAAAGAGAAACCTAAATAAAAATTCACTTCGTTAATTACGGATTGCATTTTTGTACCTTGCAATTTCCACAGACGCGACAAGAAAAGAAATCAAAGAGAGAAACCTAAGTAAATAAAAATTTACTTCGTCAATTACGAATTGCATTTTCGTACCTTCCAATTTCCACAGACGCGGCGAAGAAAGAAATTATAATAATTTTGATGAAATTACAAAATTTTCGATCTGTTGATAACTTGAAATTTCACGAATTTCCACCCTCTTCTTCACCCCCTCCTCCTCACCCGAATCGCGGCTTCTAAAACAAGCAGGTGCACGAGCAGTCAAAACACGAGTCTAGGCTAAACGAGTATTACTCGGCAGAGTGGACGAGAACGTCGGCGGTCGATCATCTTAACAGCGTGTGAAAGATCGCGCGCGTTATCGGCTCGAGAGTCCTCGCGACGCGCAAAAAAAGCGACGAAAGGGGTAGGCCGGGCGAGGAGGCGAGTAAGGTGAAGCTTAAATGGAAAACTCCGGCGGATGAACGAAGGTCGATTCATCAAAGTCTGGGACCACCGACAGAATCAATCTTCGTTACCGGTATACGCGGTGGCTGATGCTCGTGGATTCCTCTTGGAGAACGGGTCTCGCCCGCCGACGGCCCGTGAGATTTATTTATCGCGTCGAAATTGCCGGCTGCTGCGATCGAACTGCAGAAAATCGCAGTTAAACGAGATCTCATACTCGATTTTCCGTGACGAGCGGAAATTGGCGTGGATCGACGGTTCTCAACCTCAAGTGAAAGTTGGTCGCGAGAACAATGGACCGAGTTTCAAGCAAAAGGATCGAATTTTAACTAAACTGTGTGTAAATTTGTAATTTGCGAAATGTACAAATATGCGTGAAGTAAACCGAAATATGTATAAATTTGTAATTTGTGAGATATGTATGAAATGTGTATATATTTGTTGTTTCAGAGAAAATAGAACGGTTGTGTTCCAACGTGAAATAACAGATAAGATAAAGTGATTATTTCGCGTGAAACGATGAATGAGATCAAATTATTCCACGCGCGCGTGAAATGAGAAATATTCATCTTGGAGATATAACTGCAATTTAATAGATCAAATAACGCGATAAAATGTAACTGAATTTACAGATCAGACTTGTGTAATAAAAATACATTTTTTTTTCTCATGAAATCGAGCAACAATCGCAGTTTCGTACGGAGATACAGGAAGTTTGTTCAGTTGAAAATTTCATTAGTTCTCAGATAGTATGTATTTTAACATGGACTTTAAAATAAACTTATGACAACATATATTATACATATATACGACACACAATTCATCACTCATATTAATTATTATTTTTATTTTATTTATTATTATTATTATTATTATTAAAGTACCAAGCAAGTATTTGGTTGTTGGTAGTTATATTAAAAACTATAAAAAATCATCTAAGCTCGATTATTCTACAAGTAACACAAATTCAATTTCAAAATGTCGAAGCCTAATTACACTTCGAATAATTTTCACTATAAATGTATTATCTCAAACTGGAACGAACAAGATATATATATATATATACTTTTTTTTTGTTTTCATGCTACGCAGTGAAATGTTTAATGTTTGGCTTTGACAGCGCGCATTCGGGAGAAAAAGTTGAGAATCGACGCTGTAATCGACATGGTCAATATAGCTTTGCACTTGATTTATTCGTCCTTTTTCTCCTTCCTTTTAATTCCCGTACATTCCGTACGTTTAATAGACACAGGATGAGGAGAGGGGATTTTACGCGATTGAATTTGGAATTTGCGGAGCAAATTGATACTGCAGACGGGAGAACGGCTGCAAGTGAACGATTCCACGATCGAGGAACGCTCGTAAAATTCCACTGTATCGGTGGATGTGAATATTTAGTATGCCAGGGGATTATTGTTCGATTCGCGTGTATCAGACACTAGGTACTGCAATTAGCGAGCTTCTAGAGATTCCAAGATGATTTACTAAGGGAACTTTAGACAAGAGATAATTATTGAGTTATAAATTTTCAGATTACCATTATCCTTTAATGCCGTGCAATTCTCCAAATTGGACATGATACTCGAGCACCTGACTCTGACAACAGCCGCTGAGTCGCTTAATAGTCTTCGTAAGTAAGATTCGATGCCATTAAATCGGTATACCTATATATATCTGATTTGTGCTACCAAAAATTTCTCGACTTTTTCAGCAACGAATTTTTCAATGTAGTTTCTAAATATTTAAATATTTAAATTTCTTTTTATTCCGAATCTCGTCCCTTTCTACGAAAAGAATTTTAGAAAAACAAACATCCCTAAAATTATTCTCGTCAATTCTGCACCGCACGTATTGAACATTCTCGATATTCAACAGGTCTGTTATTAATTTGTCTCTTCAAATTACTATCTTGATCAAATGGAAATTAAGAAAAAATTATTCGCGACACGGAACAACGCGTTCCTTTCGAGCACTACGTTTCTTCGGCGACGAAGAACAAGTTCTCTGGTTCAACGAGCACGACGAAATGGGACAAGTTTTGATTACCTCGATACACCGACACAGCGAATACATTTCGACGAGTACTTTCTTTTCCCTTCTATTTCTTCTTTCTTTTCATACAAAATTTCAATTCGGAGAGCAAACGTTCGCATTCGAAATAACGCGTCCCCTTCGGAATCGATTAAAAGGAAAATGAAATTCTGCTCGTAACAATCGTCCCCGCTTCCGATCGAACCGCGTGAATTAAATATACTACGGGGGAACTCCTCGCCGATTTTATTCTAGCGCGCTATTTCGGACGTTTTAAATAATGCACGCGAATTGCACACAAGCTTCTCCCGTTACCGCGATTAAGCTCGCGAGAGCTTATGTTTTGTGCCACCGGCGTAGTAAATTTTTGTTTCTTTTTGGAGCTGCAACGTATGAACGAATCAGAAACATCTGTCGTAATAATCAAGTTATGGATTATTTGGGCAAATTTTCGAAAACGTAATTTAGAAAATAGAATCGCGATGAAACATTGCCATTGTTGAAATCTGCACACTCGTTTGGATGTTTGATATACTTTTTCCCTTTAATACATTTCAATACGCGTTCCCTGAAATTTTGTATTTTGAAATTTCTAACAATAATGATAATAATAATAATAATAATACGAATATGAATTTTGTACGTTTTAATGTATCAATGATAATTCTTTATCTATAGTAATAATTGCAGAATAGATTCAGAATTGCTGTGAGAAATAAAAGTATCGTCACGATTCAAGAACAAAATAAATTTCAAACATAAGTAAATAAATGATGTTTCGCGTTTTAACAAATAAATGAGTAAACGCGACAAATGAAGAAATCTTTTTTCCTCTGCGTAGCTGCAAATACGATACGAAAACGATGCGATCTGAAACTGAAGTTCGACGGTAAATAAATGAAAAAAGAGACGTGATTCCGCCGTGATGAATAAAAGAAGAGGGAGCTTTGAAAAATTGATTTCAAGGGATGAAGAAGGAAGTGGCTCGTTACCCGCCGGAAGTATGCTCGCGCGTAACGCGTATCGATCGCTGCAATCTCGGCGCCGATAAATATCATGCCACGCGACAAGTTTAAATGCATTTTGAAGCACGTTGAATCTAATTTAACACAAATAGTGCTTGTTTGTGTAGTTAAGGGAGATGCATCCATTTAGCCCCCGTTTAACCGAACACCACGGCGCCCCGTTCGCATGCCTTTACGATAGAAATTGATTTTGAAATTCTTGTTAAAAAGTGATGAACGCCGGTGCTGCGCACCGTGAAACTTGATTTCATTTTCACTTATAGATGATAAATCGCATAACGAATCGTTTCTCCTCTCGAGGGGATGATAACGAAGTTTAATGGATATTTTCCGATAGTTTTCTCCTTGAAAGGAAAGAGAAACATAAGGAAGTTCCATTGCTTTTACCGGAGTACCGTTTGAAAGAGAAGAGAAATTATAAAAATTAACTTTTTTGTCTTTCACTTTTTCAAAAATTTTGTCAAGAAAGATATAGAATACAAGTGTGTAATTAATTGGATATTATAGTGAATCGGAGTAAACTGATTTCTTTCAAGTTAACTTTATCATAAATTAAACACTATTTTAGTATTATTTTCAAATCTGTCGGTTAATCTCAGTGATTATCATAAAATTTCGAGGAAAGTTATCATTCATAAAGTGCAATTCACACCATGTACCTATCTGAATTTTGTAGTTATTTTAAAAGTAAATTACGATACAAACATAATAATTATAAATGAATTTTAATATAAATAGAATAATAAAAATGTAAATAAATTTTCGTAAATTATTAGCTAACAGTATATAACTAACAAGATCCAATCAGCAGGTTTTATTAACGAATTATAAGGAGGACATGGAATGTGATGCAGAATGTAATTGTTGACGCGGAAGCATCTGAACTATCTCGAATATTTTCTAATTTCTAGTGGCTGTATTAAATTACCATTTTCGTCAAAGACTTAACTCCCATGATAATAATTAATTAACGATAATTAAAAAACTGCACGACTTGTACCCCAGTACGATTCGTCTCACTGAAAGGCCAAGAAGCAACTGTTCCGACTAGGAAATGAAGACGACCTTTTTGCCATAAAATTTCATTGATACGCAAACATTTGAATCGATAGAAAACAAATTACAGGCGCGATCGCTCAGTACCAGACAACGCCACTTCTACTCGAGGTCTACCCCACGCCCTCTTACGAATCACGTGACCCAAATCAACCAATCGCTAATTTTCGTTGCATCAGCGTTGCACCTGAAGAGGCCCGATTTTCTGGGTTATCCCCAGATAATACGATCATCTTCCTGTCTGGATGAAAGTGAACAAAAAATTAAAAATTGATACCATTTTTCTCAAAATTTCCACGGTAAATTCTTAACCTAATTATTTCTATCATTGTCGAACGCGATTTTGTCAAGCCTGTTGTTAAAAATTCAACAGGTCGATAATAATGGGAGATAAACTAGAAAATAATAAATCACATCCGAGTGTTGTATTGTATTCGAGAAGCCGAAGCTTTAATTTTATCAGGGCGGCTGTTATGAAAATAATGATAAAGGGGATGATACAATTTCGACAGATGTTATATTCAGCCTGGTGTTGTAGTTGAAGTACCGAGGGGAAAAAAACGGAGGAAACGACGAGAGGCAATAAAATTCGCTTCGTGAAAGCGCGGATGTCGATGAAACGCTGAGAAGAGAAGACGGGAGGAAGGCAAAGAAACAGCAAGGAAATAAGAATAACGGGGAAAATCGGGAAAGTTACATATTTCATAAACTCTTGAGAAATACGCGGGGGCAACACAAAAGCGCCGACACAAATCAGAGAAACCCTCGCGAGACAGAAACGCACCCAAATTTCGAAAGGTTGTATTTTAATATTTATCAAAGTGCTCCGGACACTTTCCGACTTATCACTTACCACCGTCATCGTTGCGAGAATGCTTTCCTCTTCGAAATATAAAAAATCCCCAACGTCTCTGTAAGTTTTCCGCGTCTTTATATCTCTACGATCGATTGCAGCTACTACTGGAGATTGTTGAATTTAAATTTGAATTCACTATGGAGTTACTTGAAAAAGAGTGTAGCTCTTTAAAAAAATTTTTACATTTTATAATATTCCTGTATATGATTAATTATTCTATGCGACTTGAATTCTGGAAAAATATTTTCCAAATTAACACAAACATAAAAATAACTGTTATAAATTTTCTGAGAAAAATTGACGAAATGTTTGAACTAGATGTAAGCTTTGTTGAAAGTTTTTGAAGGAAAGGAAATGTATCGTCAAAATTGTTTTACGAAAAATTCATTGTTACTCAATATTTATCAATTTATTCAAATAAATCGCCGTTACGTTGATCTCAATTTTTCTCGTAAAAAATCTGCATAAACCATCGTAGTCTACGCCCGTGTAACTTCCACTTACGTCGTAGAACTTGAAAATTTCCATCATCGGCGAAGAAATATTGACAGTATTTTAAAATAAAAGCGTTTTCAGGTCGACTTTTACGTACGAACATTTTTCACCCTTGGAACACGAGTTGCGCGCAGTGAGAGTTGCCTGCATTTTTATCGAAGTTAATAAATAAATGTATCTTCCAACATTGATTTTCCAAATATAAAAAAACGGCCACGAAATATTAGCAGTTCATATTCCGAAAGATATTTCTACGTTGGAACACCATCGGAATAATAGAAAATAACTGACATCATTTTCCATAAGAACTAACAATGGTTCACTGTCAGAGTGACTTTTTTCTAAAATAAATCAATAAGAATTTGTATTTACTACAAGCATGTACTATTTTATATTGTACTGTTTTTTTTATATTATAAATTATAATATTATAACTATTTTAGTTATAATATAACGTGTTATACGTATGTTATTTATAATTTATAACACATCAATACATATGATACATTTTAAACTATTAGTTTAATATTTTAGTCATCGGTGGTTTCTAGTTCGATTATCTTTGTCTATTTTCGACAAAAGTATGTACTAAACTATTACAGTAGAAGTTCAAAAGAAGACAATTTTAATACAAATAACACTTAATTGCCCGTCACTATTTTCAATTACAATCTTCCCCTAAATCTTCTCAACTCTCCCGCGCGGATCTTTTCTCGCGAGTTTCCAATCATCAAAATTCTGTGATTCAATTGTAAATGTTGACAGATAAACCAAACCTACTCGATCTATGGCCAAAATTTTACACTTCGACCGACAAGTTACAGCGTATATCTGTAAAATATACGTCGGTTGAAAATGGCACTGTCGTCGCGAGCGAAAGCTTCGTCCTTTCCTTTTTTTCCTTTCGTCGTTCGAAGATCGATACGCGTTTATTTTCTGCGGGCTGCGTCGAAAATTACTCTCGTGCCTCGTGCAAACTTGAGCTTAAACGACGCTCGGGTCAAGAGTGCACGAGGCACGGGTCTCCATCTTTCCAATATGGATCACAACTTTCCAACAACTTTTGCCCCTCAACAACGTTCGCCACCGCGCTCGCCTCGAAACAAAACGAACGAAACGTCGTTTCTCCCGTTTCCTCCTGTCCTACAAATTCTCTTACGGAACGCCGGCTCTCTACGCGCGCCATTTCTTTTTTCTCTAAGAGATGACGCAGGACGGGATCTTCTTTCCATCGCGAAATTCAATCCCGCCAAATACGATCAGAGAAAATTATCGTTCGCCAGCCAGCGCTTCAAAGGCTGTTGCGCGAACGTTGCTAACTCACTGATCTTCTCGTTTAATTTACTTATTTATCACCACGTTGATTTCACGTTGCAGATCCTTCGATCCAAGCAGCTCCAGGCGAAGGGACGATTTAAGCGAATTTTTTCTTAAGGAGACTTCCCTTTCAGGGTAGTTTTACGTCGTGTTATTTCCTTCAATTTTATAGATCATAGCTCTCAATTCTGTCCATAACGAACTGACATCGGAAATATAGAAATTCATAATTATTTTATGAGTTATTAAGAATGGAATTTTTTTTAATTTTTTTCATTTTTTTTTTTTTTTTTATATAAAAGACACACGTCATTTTTAATAGAAAGTAACTTGTACTAATTAACTTTTTTTTATCTCCGGATAAAAATTTAATTAGAACGGGACGAGCTGACTAAACGTTGGAGCGTTTTTCGCAAATTCACGCGCGAGGTGACACGCAAAAATTTTCAGCCGTCGCATCATGCAAACTAGCTACAAAAATATTTACCATACTAGTCGCCGTGCCGCGCGGAAAATTACAACCCCTCTGGCAGTCTCATGGCTCCCCCTATAACCGAGGCTCGTGCGATCATTTTCTTTTTTCTTTTTTTTTTTTTTTTTTACCGCGACAAAGCGTTTTCGTAAATCACCAATTTAATTAATAACACGCATGGAATACAATCTCGCTTGATTTTTCCTCCTCGCTGTCGCAGTTAGGATTCACTTTTCAAACGAACGAGTTTATCGGTGTCGTGACTTTTCTACTTTGCCTATAAAAATTTTTATTGATGTATTACCTCGCCAAAAAATTTCTCGTGTGAGAACTCTTTGTATAAATGGAAAATATATAAACGTGACATTAAAATAAGGAACGTATACATTTGGTATCGTATGATGCGATGTGTGACAGAATGTATTCAGAACATCTGAACAGACACCTAGAGCGAAAGCTGCAACAACGACGTAAGAAGAACAAAAGAATTTCAGAAGAAGAAATTTCTGAAGGCAGTCGATTGATACTCAATAATTCACTGCTTCTTACGAAATTTTAGAAAACGATGATTATGTGTCATACTAAGTTCTAAGAGACCATGCAGATTGACGATCGCTTCAAATTTAAACGATTGATCACAAGATACGATCAACAAAATTTCGTGTTAAGTACCATTTGAATGATTATTTCATTCGAAGTTACGAGATAATGCTTCATTCGCAAATAAATTGTTATACTTCGTAAACACAAAAAAGGTTTGTCGAGGGCTAAATCAAAGGGTTAAATTTGAATCTGGGAAAGAATACTCTCTCAACCCTAAAGTTGAGTTTCAGCTGTTGCAAACTTTTCGAGATCACTGATACGTTCGAGATGGAAAAACGCCCGAGAACAAAGGATATAATTCTGCATTGTTAAGCGATTGCTTAACGGCCAAACGGTTTATTCTCGTTTCGTCGGACGTGCGTTAAAATAGACACTACTACGTGTGCGTATTATACATTCTGAGAAATCAATTAGTACGCTATAATTGATTCGATAGAGGCGTAAAATCAATGAACCGGATTACCCGTTAATGAAATAGCGGGGTTCCGATGGAACGAGCGAGTCAAAGGACTCGGGAAGCCGTGTCTCACCCACGCAATTGGACACAATTTATTAAACTTTAAATCGCATCAAACATTTATCGTGGCATTATTACGCAACGCTAACTGTGCAACGATCTCTGATTACTTTCGACGAGAGTAACCACGTGCACACGTACTTTCGTTCATGAGAGAAATTTCGCCTGTTTTCGCATATTTCCTTCTTTCTTACCGTGAGATCGTGAGAGTATACGATGACTATAGAAATAACAATGAAGCAGTTATACGAAAAGAATTGATTAGACGCGTGGTATCTCCATAATTATACGTGAATCGTTGTAACATTATCGCGACACTTAAAATTAGACACACTCGAGAAACATTCGGCTCCGAATCGTAGAATTAATTAGTTAATAAACGCAATTAGCACCGTAATTCAAGCAACCGTCCACGCTCTCAGTTTTCGGCTCTCAGTTCGGATTTAATTAAAAATCCGTAATTACGATGTTTCCTCATGTGTGTGTGTGTGTGTGCGTGTGTGCGCGCGTTTTTGTTACGTCGATCAAATTAGTCGAGAGGAGCGTCATCGTCGAGAGATGACGGCTCGCGACTGGATAAACGCACCGCGTCGTCCTTTTTCTATACCTTTGACCTACAAAAATTTCTGAAAATATCAAGCGAGAGCAATATCAAATGCCAGCCGGGTTAAAAAGAAAAAAAGAAAGAAAAAAACCCCAGTAAGATTCGTCTCACTGAAAGGCCAAGAAGCAACTGTTCTGACTAGGAAACGAGGACGACTTTTTTGCCATAAAATTTTATCGATATGCAAACATTTGAATCGATACAAAACAAATTACAAGCGCGATCGCTCAGTACTAGACAATGCCACTCCTACTCGAGGTCTACCCCATGCCCTCTCGCGAATCACGTGACCAAATCAACCAATCGCTAATTTTCGTTGCATTAGCGTTGCACCTGAAGAGGCCCGATTTTCTAGGTTACCCCCGCTAAAATCACTTTCAGTGATAAAATTCATTTCTCTTGCTTGCAAGATTTAGATCAGGAGGGAGAAGGAAGAAAATATTCTAGAGTATGGTATATATATATATATATATACAGATATGTGTGTGTGTGATAAAATGACGCACGATGCGGTCTCTAAGAGCAGCGTCGCTCATAAAAGCTAAAAAGACGCGAAATAAACGTCGCGCTGAGAAATGACTCTCTCTCTCTCATTCTTTCTTATAAATATAATTTTTTCTTCTTCTGCTCCTGACGAAAATTGTCCTTATTAATGTTTCACGTTTCGTCTTACGTCGAATCGTGTTCTAAACTTCTGAAATAACCGCGCGATCGGAGACGAATCAGCTTTAGAACGCGAATGACGATTTCCCTTGTAATAAACGTCTAGAAATAATGCTACCGATAAAAAATGCAAGCAATCGAAATTGGTGTGCCGCGGGCATATTTCCAGACACTGGCGACCACTGTAGGTGCTCGTTATTTGGCGTTGCATCGATCAATCATAATTTCGCCGACGCGAAGACAAACGAGTAGCAGAAAAATTATCGGCACGAACGTATTTTTTATCACGTTGCAATGGAGGGAAATCACACGATAATAATCAGTCACCAGTTCTTACACTGTTGATATAAAGAACGATTGACTAGTTAAATGTCTGTGCGATTTCTGTATGTTTAATATAAACTAATCCAAGTTAAATATTTTGTGGTATATTTTCGAACTTGTTTCGAAACTTTACACAAAGTTTGTAATCACGACAGTCGAGTTTCGTAGCGGTATTAATAAAATAGGCAGAGTGTCTCGGAAAGGAAGAATGAAATTTTTTCATTAAAGCCTCCGTTTTCGAGAAAAGTGTCGAGTTTGGAAATTTATCGAGTACACGCGTGTTAAGGCAATTTTCAACGAAATATATTCAAAGTCTATCTTCCTGAAAACGAGAACTTTTGAACGAAAAAGATTTTGTTCTCACTTATCGTTGCGCGTAGAATACATCTTCGTGTCTATGATTCGCATCTGTTCAATAAGGAATTAGCTAAAATCAAGTATCATTGGTAAATTTTCAAACTTCTCAAAACGGCGATGATCTTGATGAAAAAATTTTCTTTTGCTTTCTTTTCACGACCAGAGACGCTTTGTACAATTATTCTACGATATGACAATAAAATTCAAGTGCGATAAATGAACGAATGCTTGTATAAAATTAATGCATATTCGTGCATTATATATATATAATTTATAATACACTCTTGTCATTGATGATCTACAAGTAATTATTGGAATATACTTTCCACTTAACCGTGTCCAGAAATTCAGTCCAATAAGAATCAGTTGAGTATCCTTTTCCTTCACTCTCTTTCCCTCTTTCTTGCAGCTACTATCACTGCTCATCATCGGTATCACAGATGCTATTTCTCACGTCGAGCTACGTCACGTTTTTATTCGCGTTCCAAACGCGTCGTATGCTTCGGAAAACGAGCTTTACGAGCTCCGTACTTACCGAACATTCTCATCCTCGCGCTTTTACGCCCTCGTTTTTACGATTATTCGCCTGCGGTGTTATACACCGATACACACGTTAGAAGCAGCGCCAGTTTTTACGACAAAAAAGGGATACGTGGATAACGAATTTCATCCGCTTTTAACGAACGCGGCTTCGTCGGAAGATTACTGGCTGTAACTAATCATTGTCCGAGGCGAGAGTGAAGAACCAGGAAAAGAACGGACGTAATTTACCACCGTAAACCGTTTTCTTTGATCTTGCTTGCTGCGCGGTCTTGAAACTTCACGCCTTGTTTTCGTCTCGACGACAACGATTTATGCAGACGATTCGTTTTCGTATCGTGTTTATTTTAACGAAGTCGCTAGTTAAATGAAGGGCTGAGATTCACAGTAGCATAAATCGACATTTTTATTTTAACCCAGAAAATCGGGCCTCTTCAGGTGCAACGCTAATGCAACGAAAATTAGCGATTGGTTGATTTGGGTCACGTGATTCGCGAGGGGGCGTGGGGTAGACCTCGAGTAGGAGTGGCGTTGTCTAGTATTACTGAGCGATCGCGCCTGTAATTTGTTTTCTATCGATTCAAATGTTTGCATATCAATGAAATTTTATGGCAAAAGAGTCGTCTTCATTTCCTAGTCGAAACAGTTGCTTCTGGACCTTTCAGTGAGATGAATCGTACTGGGGTACAAGTCGTGCAATTTTTATAATTTGAGTCGATGACACTTTTCTCAAGTGTTTGAATACTTCTATACGTTATAGTTTCATGGCCAACTGTTGCTATGAAACTTCATTTGTTATTGAAAAATGACAGTTTACTTCGTTTTAGCAACTGATGAAGAAAGCAATAACAATGATAGCAAACGCGAAACACAATTTTACGAGAAATATCGTGAGAGTGACTTGGCACAACCATGACTCTCAGCCATCGTTGTTTGTTAATTGTAGATTTACAAAATCACAAATAAATTTATTATTAAATTAATTTTACAATTTTCCGTCAATCCTAATTTAATAATAACATTAAATTTATACGACTCGAATTAATGGAAATTTCATTTCCTCCGAATTAGTTTTGTAAAATTAATTCAATGCGAATTAACAATTAAGAATGATAATCGCTGGGGTTAATTAACAAGGAAAACGTAATTTCACAGAAATGCCGTGTTATTTCGTTGTGCCCTGAAGAAAATTCGAACAGAGAATTGGGGTGGGGAGGTGCAAAAGATAGATTAATTAAACTTAAATATTGCTCTTTTACCCAATAATTGTTTTACCCGCGCAAGAGCTACGAACGAGACTGGAAATCGTCCCTCTCTCTCACTCTCTTTCTCTCTTTCTCTCTCTCTCTCTTTTTCTGTCTCTGGAACTTGCACCAAATGCAGTAGACAGAAGATCGCAACAATTGCTTCATGTTTTACTGAAACGCTGGGAACTTCTTCGGCGTCGTTAAATTCCTACTAAAATCGTATTTTCCAATTTGTGAGCGTTTAACTGGCGCCAAACAAGCTTAATCTTTAAATTCGCAATTTTCCATCACGGAAATTTAGAATTGACAAAATAGACGTATCAAGCGCAAACATGAACGCAGCTTGAGTCTTAAATTCGCGAATCTTTTCATACTACAAATTTAAAGTTAACAGAGAATGTCGCAAATTTGCGAATTTAGAAATTTTTTCTTCCTTCTTCCTTTAATTTGGAATTAACGTGGAACGCCGCGAACTCGAATTCAAATTTAAAACTTGCGGAACGAGAAGAGGGTCTGAATTCACTTCGGAAAACCGAGCAAATCCCTGAGCAGTAGTAAAAAACGAATTTGAGCCATAACTTTCTGTCAGAGCTGTAAACTCCGTCACGCGTTTATTTGCTGGAGTAATCTTAAATTGGTCATTGTTCTCAGAAAACGCGGAACAGCTGCCTACCATTTCATATTATCCAACATTTTTCCCTCTATCTAAATCGCTCATGTTTTAAAGTGATTCTACGTACAATTTCTCTGCAAGTTACTTCGCTGTACTTGGAACAGTGTTCTTCTGTTCCAAACATTTACAATAGTCATTTCTATCTATTCGAGAATCAGATTTAATCCTCTAAGTAGCATTTCGTTTGCTTGAAGAAAAGAAACAACAATTAATTGTTGTAAACAAGCTGTTGGTGTACTAAATGCTAAAAGACGTATATAGTATTTAAAAAGGCGTATAACACTAATTGCAACATAACGTGTATCCTTGATTCCCTAATTCAAAAATCTCGGATGCATATTGAAAACCGTAACGTTCAGAAATTCCCTGAACTAAAACTATATACTACAGGCTATATCGAAGGACACGTATAATATTTAAAAAGTGTGTAATGTTAAGGTGTAAAAAGTGTGAGTGTATAATATTTAAGGACGTGTGTAATATACAGAGAAAGAGGATTAATATTAAAGACGTCTATTGAGAACATAAATCTTTACTTTAGAAATCTCTGATCCATATCAAGAATTGAATATCGTTCAGGATTGATTCCTTGAATTGCAAGACTATACTACTACGAGACAACATGTTTTTTTATGATACTTTTATAAAAAGATTATAAACAATAATTTAATAAAAAGACAAAATAACAATTTTTAAAAAAATTATAATACTATGATGATTAAAAAATTAGCATTAAATAATAATTTTATAAAAAGATCACAATACTGACTACAAGTCGTACATAGGAAAACGCGTAAACGCGTAGATTCAGAACACGAATCCTTCATTCCCCGTGATACAATTTTCACCTGCACCTGTATTTTCAATGTACACGCAAACATACAATCCCCAATACGAATATCACGGAAAAATATCAACTTCTCGAGGATCTGCTCTCAGACACCGTCCAACGTTATTCAACGAAATGGAACAATGGAGCAAGCACAGAGGAGGCCGCGATATCAGAGGGAAACGCGAACGCGCCATAAAACGGAGGAGGCTCGCGCAACGGAGGAGGTCGAGATAAAAGACGAACGAACAGAACTGGAAGGTGCAGGAAGCGTAATTAGCAACGGGAGTCTCACTCGACTAGGTCTCCTGCGCTTCTGAATTAAACAGTAATTAAAAGTTCAACAAATATGAAGGAATCGTGGCGATAAACGTAGAACCGGGAGGAGGAGGAGGAGGAGGCGGAGGGGGGGAGGGGTCAGAGAGAGCCTGATAAAACAGTTTTGCTCGTCGTCCACGTAGAGACAAAGCGAGTGCGACTCGGCCCGCTAAAAATAGAGCGTCGGAAAAGTAATTAAAAACCGTTTTAACGCCTTACTTTTCTTTTCTCTCTCTCTCTCTCTCTCTCTCTCTCTCTCTCTCTCTCTTACGGCCGAGTTTCCAAGCTGCGAACAAATTGCCGCAGAATGGATGACCGAACGTGCTGAAACTGATGTTGAAAGGTGATGAATTTCGTCGCCTTCACTTCTTCGTTTCATTCTTCTTATTTTTTCATTTATTTCGTTTGTTAGACTCTTTTTCTCGGTTTTTCTGTGTCGTTTTCATGACACCGTTCGAGCGCTATCGACGAGCCGTGAAGAACCGTCGCGTATCGCGTATCGATAATAGTTTGTCGTTATTTCTAATCATTCATTTATACAGGGCAAAGTCCAGCGAGCGAACGCGGGTCGTTTGAAAAAAAATGAACTCCGCAACCATGAGACTCATGCTCGATTTGTTGGCAACGAATTTTCAAAAAAAAAAAAAGGAAAAAGAAAAAAGGGAAAAAAGTCGTCCGACGTCCGCGCAACTGGAAAGTGAGAATTAAAAGGACAAAAAGTTTGTATCGTGATCCAATAATTGGTGGTATAAAAGGTTTCGCGACTGGTCCAAATTGAATGGACATTTCATCTTCTCCGTACGATCCTCTCCCTCTAACGCAATAACTATCGCAGTTAGATTTAAAAAAAAGGAAAAATTCGACACGTTGAACGCTTGGTGAACGATATTACACGTACTAGCGAACAGAGCAATAATAAAACATCATCAACACGTGTTTCGACGTATGTCTTCGTTCCGCTTGGATCGTGCAATTGTCGATGGATCTTATCTAAAAGTACGATGTGAAATCATGAACCGTGAAACGTACGAGCAACTTTTTTTATATTTCTCATATTTAGAATTAACAGCTTGAAACGTCGTCAATTTCTGACGAGATGCAATTAATCAATGCGATGGAATAAAAGTGAAAAGTTGAGAATTGAGAATTCTACTCAACTCGTAAATTTGGGATTAATAATCTAGAATTAGAAAAATTCTGTGGCAAATTTTCAAGAATATTCACGCAATTAAAATAAGAGCTAAAATTTGAGAATTTAGAATTAAATTATAATTTAGAATCATTTAGAATCATTAAATTATAATTAAGACTCGCAATTAGGATTGTATCCTCTCGTTTCCTTTTTTATCCCATTTATACAGCATGTTCGAAATAACACGAAATAACGAATCGCGAAAGTAAGAGTATTAAAAATTTTCTTGTCAATTTTCGCAAGTTTGGAATAATATTAGAATATAATTCTAGGATATTGTTAACGTACAACGTGGAACACTGTGAATATCCAAACGACACGCGTCAAGAATTTTTGACTTTTCACACAAATTTTTTCAATATTATCAAATCCCGCGCTGAACGTTTTATAACGCGCTCTTTGCAACGAGGACCTGGCAACGCAATGTAAAGCGAGAAAATGAGAACGTTCCCGCGAGAACGATAAGCGAATATATTATCGGGCAGCTGCTAAGCGATAATTATTTACTCGTTATTGAGCCAATGATTATTTAACGCGAGAGAAAACGTGGAAACGATTACGTTTGATCGATTCGCGTTGTGATTTAACGCGTGAAATCGCGTATTTTCGATAACAATCGCGCGAGATTATTGTACCTCTCGCAGCGATTATACACGTGCAGATATACGCAGTATAAATGGACCGATATGATGGATCGTTCTCTACCACGCCACGCACCATGTTTTTCGACTTTGTCTCGTTTCGTTTTTAATCGTCTATTATCAACAACGTGCCAATTAGAGACTGTTACGTGCACTCTTGTTTCTTCTACTTGTTTACGTCGATAAAAGAAAAAAATCCATTTAGAATGGATCTTCTTTTTCCTATCGTCGTTTGTAGCTGCCGAAGGACAGATATTACAGAAATTATGATACTTATCTGATTTTTATGATTCTAGTTACGCTCTAAATGTGAAAGATACGCGTGACGTTAGTTGAAAAAGAAAAAAAAAAGAATAAAATTGAATATTTTGTAACACAGTAAAGACGATCGCGGGTTCTTTGCAATTAAAATGAGGAAAACGGGTTTGAAGCATCGTATCTGCGTTACTCGTTTTTTCTTTTTTTCGTTATTGATGATCGACCATAATTACACGGTCTAAGTAGCGTGAGTGTAATTATTGTGATAATTATACATAATTGTACCTAATATGGAAAGAACCAATTATTCTCATTGATTCTCTTTCTTTTACGACTATCGTTATGAATTTCTGTTTTTGCGCGTCTTAGTTCAACGCAGCAAAATTGCACGTAACGATCATAGTACGAAAAAACACATAAAATACCGAAAGTACAGCGTTTTCTGTAATATTCCTCTTGCGATTCTGTTTTACTTAATTGTATTTTCAAAAACATGAATTTACTATATCCTAATTATATTTCATACAATTTTGTATAATCATTATTATAATAATGATTACACTAAAATACTCGCTGCTTCAATGATCCAAACTCTAAATCACGATCGTCTCAATTCTGCGCTCTTGATAAAAAAAAAAAAAAGAAAAAGAAAATCAAAGTGAAACGAGAAAAAGAAACAGAAGAAAAGTGAAAAGCGAAATTTTCAAAAATTCAGACGTCACGTCGAAGCGTGAAGGCCGTATAATCACAGCCGATAGAAAAAGGGGAAAACGAAAGCCAATTTCGGCAACGCAATTTGCGTGCACGCATCACCGAGTGATTCCATAACCTAATTAAATAACGCGATTACACGAGCCTTTCGCTAAGCGCGAGCGCACCGACACGAAAAAAAAAAAGAAAGAAAATTCCTCCACGCGTGCGAGCGTCCACGGTTGTTTCGCTTTTATAATTTCGCAAGTGCGGGGCGAGCGGAGAACGGCTAAAGCAAAATTGCGCGAAAGCGCGTTTACCATCGCCAGTTAATTTCCCGTTTCGGCGACGCGCCGATTCGATTTCATTTCTGAATACCGCGCTGGTGGAACCTCGCACGCGTCGTTCCCTTCGCGCGAAAAGAACGTAAATCATCGGCGGCTAAATCGAGGTCCAGCGGTGCGACGTTCGTCGCGCCGGATGAAATTTATGGCTGCCCCCCGGAGGATCGTGCGGGACGAAATAAAGCAAACGCGTGAAACGCGTATTGAAGCAGGTCGAAGGGCGTTCTCCTTGAGGCACGCGCGTGACCTGCGGAAGAACGTGGAAGAAGGACAAAGCCTCGTCACGATTCGTTTAGTTTTCAGTTTTCTTTTTTTTCCTTTTTTTCTTTTTTTTTCAGGTTGCCACCGTTTCAGTGTACACGACGATTGTTTCGTCACGGTGGCCGACTTCTATCGATTCGTCGACGTCGTCGTGCAGGCGTGTTTGCCCCGCACGGGCGATACAGAATTCCCAGGAACGCGTTGAAAATTGAAACGATCGAATCTCTCGCGGGCCTCGGGGATCGTTACTCGCAATATTTCGTTCCTCGAAACGTCGGCAATTTTCTTATGGATGAGCTATTTACGGTTTGACATTTCACCTGTCAGGTTGCGGAACGTTATGAGATTCTAATATTAGCTTGGTGAAATTTAACTTGCGAGCCACGTCGGTATTCGATGCCTTTTCTCTTTTAATTCGAATAAAAGTACGAAATGAAAAATTCGCGAAAAAAAAAAGACAAAAGTCGTACAATGACCCATTTGAATCTCGTTTTGAAGAAGCGCGAAGCCTCTACTTTCACTGTCGTGAGTTCTTTTTCGAAGAAGACTCTACATCGTGTAACGGGGTGAAAAAATGAGGATACTTTTCCCTCGAAAATTGTAAAATTCATTCGTGCGTGTTTGAAACATTAAAAAACTAGATCCACCATCGTTTTGAACGTGGAAGCCTCTCCTTTACAACGACCCTTTAAAGCTTTATACGCGATCTTTTTTCACCGTTTTATCGAACGTTGAATATCAGGGTGAAAATTGAAGAAATCCTAACATTTAATTTTAACGTTCCACGTTCAATAAAACGGTGACACATAACCTTTAAGAACATAATAAATTTAGTCATGGGAAACATTTTTTAATATTTCTGATTAAAAAAGGTACGAGTCAAAATAAAAGCTTTAAATGCTTTCAAATGAGACCAGGTGAATGGTTATGTGATCTTTTCTTACGGAGTTATATATCCAAAATGATGACGGTGAATATGAATAAATTTTTTCAGGAATAGCTAACATAATCGTTCCTCGAATATTTCATTAACGACCACAGACGAATAAATCATGCACTTCAGAAAAATAATTTCCGACTCTAATAAATTCATCTCTGAAGACCTTGATATATGACGTGGCGCTTAATCTTTAAAATTATACAATGTGCCTGCATAACATATTTATAAAAATGCCGCTAACATATTGAACGCACAGAGATCCGTTTCATTCCTTAGTACCTTGTATTATACATCTTTCTCTTTTTTTATCCTCTTTAATTCTTTATTTCAACTATCTCTTTTCTCTTCCTTTTTCTTTTTTCTATTCTTTCTTCCATCCCCTTTCTTTTCTTCTCTCTCCCATCTTTCCTATTTCGTCTCTCTTCTCCATTCCATCACCTAATTCCAATCGAGATCAAATTCAAAAATCAGTTTGCGATCAAGTAAACGAAAATGGATTTCTTCAACGAAAAATTAGAAATTAGTTGGGCAATCAGCCGAGATAACGTAGAACAGAAATTACACGAAATTAAAATAAAAGTTGTCAAACCCCGACAATTTAATGATTACAATTACAATTCTTCTCAACAAGATACAAGTCGCAAAAGAAGAACAATAAAGATTTCCCGTGGTTAACGACGTTGTTAACAACGACAGAGGTTTCGAAAGATGCTTCAATTAACACAACGCGAAGAGAACAACGTTCACGTGTAACACGACCGAAAAGCTGCATTTTCCTACGGTTGCCATTGAAACGATTCTACCGTGACTTCTGTAAAGTTTCCAGCTATTCACGGTTTCGTTAATTTGACGGGAATATATCACGTTACACGCCCATGTATTTCTCCATTTCTCGTCTGCACGCACAATATCCCTCGCTGTACGGTTCTTTCACTTGAATTAAACACAATTTTTTTTCCTTTTTTGGCGTTCAGAACGAAAAGGAAGACAGAAAGACAGAGAGAGGGTTATTTACTGGTATTTTACAAAAGTTAATTTTGACGGAGAGCGCTGTTTTTAAATGTTTTATATTTGCAGAAAATATTATTTTATATTATAGAATTGTATTGTTATTGCATGGTATATATAATTTTGTAATGCATCAACTTTATTATTATTATTATTATTATATAGTAGAATACTGTTTGTTAGGATCTAATTTTTAATAGCGTTTTTGGAAGCCTGATTTTTGTTATTGTTAATAGAAACACGTCGTTCTAGAAACTAATTTCTACTGATTTTTACTATTTTTAAGCGCCTTAATTTTTAATAAAAATTTGATTTTTTAGAGACTTTATTTTTTGTAGAAATTTGTCTTTTTAAAACAGAGATTTCTTTCGAACACTAACTACTTTATATGTACGTCGTTTCTGCGACTCTGTTTATCAATTATCTCTACGTCACTAATAACTTGCAATATTTATAAAACTGCTAATTACGATTTTCAATAATTACCTCCAAATGAAATTTGTCCTTTGATTTATCGTGATGATTACATTTCTTAGTACAAAGAAAATTCTAAAAACTTCCGGATACCCCGAGACAAGTACCTAGTTCAACCAGATAAGACGATTCGCGTGAAACTTTCCCGGCGAGTCCGGTGCGAAATAACAATGCCGGTTTTGCGGCATTCTGAGAAAGTTTCGTGCAAACACTCGAGAAACGCTTTTTTAAAAATGTCGCACGTCAAAAACAAGAACCCTTGCGCGCCACGATCTCTCCCGACGTACTGTTACAACTGAATTCACGTTTGTTCGCCCATAAAGAAAACAATTTGTCACAAAGGATAATTGAGACGTCTCTACTTTACTCGCAGACGTTGCAAACTCCAACTCTTAATCGTACTACGTTGCATAAAATCGCACTGTAATTTATAGGCAAAAATTTTACCTAAGAAACGAATCGACAGCTGAGACAATTTTCAAGATGTTTCCAACTTCGTTCGTCGAAACAATTAGCTGAGCTAAACGCGCACAGTTGGGTCGACAGTACTTTTACGAATTGCCCGTTGTGCATCATTTCAATTAAACAGTTTTATCGTCGTATCGCGATATCGACGTTCCCAAATGAAATACAATATTTCGAATTGCCGGCGATTCAATTTTCCGGATAATTGATCGACAAAATTGAGCTACAACGGACCCCTTCCCTCGTAATGGCTATCGAAGATCCTCGCCATTGATGGCTAACGAATATTACATAAAATGTAACAAACGAAGAACTCGTAACTTTCCAATTTCGAAGAAATATTTGTAAAAAGGATCCTTGCAACCGTACGACTTGTAACTTGTAAAATTTCAGTAATAACACCAGTTTAATTGATAAGCAATTAATATCAATGAATATCTCCTCTTATGTGATAAATTTATTAACGAAAAAAATCTTATGGAGAATCTTCCATATTGTTTCTCATGCAAAAAGAAGCTATGTTAGAAAATTTTGAACATTTCTTTCTCTTTGTATAAATTCTGGCATTTCTTGATAAATCAATCATCTTCTTAATTTTTATTTTAAATAGAAATTTGTGTCAGAATAAGAAGATAGCAATTTTACGAAAATTCCATTGTAATTCTATTTCTTACAGAGGCTGGAGAATATATCTTGCGACACTGCTATTGTGGGCTAGTTACTCCCTTGCACTGGACTCATGAATTCACTAATATTATTACCAAGTAAATTATTCTGCAAGGAAACTCTCGCCCTCTCATTGTCAAACTTAATCCTCTACTGCCAAGGAGAAGTCTCAGGAGCTCCTCTGATTTATCACATACACGTAAAGACACCGGGCTTGTTCGTGGAAATTGAAATGGAATTAATGTGACCACTGTTCTATTATAGATATTCAAGTTTTTGATATTGTAAAAAATATTATTATAACTTTAGTTAAGAGCTAACACAGTTTTAATCTATAATGTTTATTAAGTTGAAAAATTGAAAAAAATCGACACTTACTTATGAACCTTATAGATCTATTATCATGTTCATTAAGAAAACGTGTGACAGAGAGAAGTTCAGATAAGTAAAATTACAAAAAGCAACAAAGAATTGTCAGAAATAACGAAGGTATTCGCTAATTATAACCAATAACAATAAGCAAATTTGTAAGTAAATTAATAACAAAGAATTATCGAAAATAACAAAAGTAAAAGTTCTGGAAATTAAAACCCAGAAACGATACCTCGACGGTAAAGAATCGACATTTCATTGCCAAATCGTTTCCAAATGACGAATTATTTTCCCAACATTACTCGCGCAGTAAATTATTAACAATCGCTGAATCGTTGAATATTTATATTCCCAACGAATTCGAAATATCTCGTCGACGACTAGCGAGTTTTCAATAAAGAAAAAAAAAAAAAAAGAAATTGTCAGACGACCCAACCTCTGCCTAAGAAATCGAAAATCCTCTTTCCCTCCGCCGAAAAATGTTCTCAGTCAATCGCTCGCACGTGACACTTACCGAACAATCGTTGACGTAGCAAAAGTCACCGGAAGCTGACGTCGGCACCCAAAGATGTTCGCCATTAATCGCGCCGGGGCCCCAGTCGGGCGTCGATCGGGGTTCACGGTGACCGCCACTCGTTCCACCCTCCTCTCTTCCTCTGAAAACGGCAAGACACTCGATTACGGAGTGACACTTCGATATCGCCTGTGTGCTGTTGCAGTTGACGTTAATTCCTCTACAGAAATTCCATTACGACGGTGGACAAGACAGGCTTCGAGAGTCTGAGGCTATACATAGACAGAGACAGAGACAGAGACAGAAACAGAGACAGAGAGAGAGAGAGAGAAAGAGAGAGACGATATCTAGTAGCCAAAACCTTCTCGAATCGAGATCTGTGTATACGTATACCGAGGCAAGCGATTGCATCGTATTTGGGACGAACGGTTTCATCGTTCTGTGGAGGAATTAACGTAACAAAACTGCACAGTTGACCTGTCATAACACATCGATTCACGTATCACAACGGTTAGACGACACTGAAGTAAGCGAGTTTTATCGACGTTTTCATGCTGATCGTACACAACGACGGGATTCGTCAAGCTAGATAGGCGATTAGTAGTTTCCAGCGTACGCTGGATACCAACAGATACCAACAGATTTGGTTTTCGTTGTTTTGTTGGTAGAACTGATTTTGTTGAATAAACCATGCTGATGTAAATCAGTGTTTCAGAGAGTCAAACACTGATGATCAAAGAAGCATCGTAATGTCGGGGAAAAAAAATTTTTTTTTTTTTTTTTTTGGAAGAATTTTCTGTAAATTTGAACACATCCGTGCACGTACCTTCCGTTTTGCAAACAAACACGTTAATTTTGTTTAATCCGCTCGTCGCTCCTGGTGGACTTTTATTTATCTAAAAGCAGTCTAAAAAATATTGAAGTTCGAAAGAAGTTCAACTGAACCAAGACGTGTCAAATCAGGAGTACCGTGTATTATTTTATTAAGGATCGTCCATCAAGGACGATTTTTAAATTTTTAAATTTCGTTTAACATTCTTTTTTCTTTCACTGCTATTACTTGCAATTTTACGAAAGTTCAACAAATTGCCTGTTCAAATTAACAATTCAATAAATGTTGTCCTTAATGTTGGATTAATTAACTTTATCTATCTTTCTATTATTTTTCTTTATCCATCTATCTATCTTTATCTATTAATAAACTTAATCTATCCCTATTAAGTTGAAATATATAAATTAAAATTTCCGAGGTTCTATATTTTGTTGCGAATTTTACTTTCGTTTCAGTTCTAGCGTTAATACAAGATAGGCCAAAAATAAATCAGTAATTCTTTCATTATATATTTCTTTTAAATTTTTCCTATCTTACAGATCAAAGTACACGCGAAAGAAAACAATCGTGTTTGAACTTGAATTCAATTCAAAATTAATAAAATTAGTTTTGATGTTTTATTGAAAAAAAAAAAAAAATGGATGGGAAGAAACTTTTGACCCTGTGTAACCGTGGCTGTTTCAAGGATCACTCTCGAAACGAACCAGCTGAACTGCTCTATCCATGCATCGTATGTTCGACGAGATAACGTCGAAAAAGAATGAATTTATACCCCCGTAGGATATCGCGGCAACGTGCTGGCTGCTGGCGTGGTGAAAAATTCAAGGGCTCTCGAAATTTCAGAGACGCGACCCGGACATAATGCGCGACACAGCGTGCAACTTCAACGTGGCAAAAGTCACCCGACCCCCTCGGCTTCCCTTTGCGTGATTATATAAAAATTTTAGGCCGGTCGTTTGCGGCAAAGCTCGCCTTTCTCTCTCTTCCTCTCTTCCTCACTCTTGAGCGCGCGCGCGAGCGCGTAGCCTGCTTTTTGCATAATTAGTCCGCGGAAATTGCCGGATATCTGGGTCAGACACGAGACAGAAAGAGGGAACGCGAGATGACGTAGTTTTCTCATTGCGGATCACTATCTGTTGCGTATTGAATGCGTCTTCAGTATGGAAAGTCGAAAAATACGCGAAAAGGGGGAGGGGGAAGGTGGGAGAAAAAGAGAGATAAAGGTCGTGTTATTCCTACGTCACACGAATAAACGGAAATTACTCCGTTCAGTCGTCTTGTGATATTTCAGTGACGTATCTACGTCACTGAAACGTATGTACGTGTTCTGCGTGCGGAATCTTTTTGCAGAAGCTCAAAGGTGCTTTGTCAAACTTTTTCACTTTGTTTTCGTTCACGCTCGATCCATGCAGGAAGATTGAAGAGGTGTTATAGTTCGAAATTTAGAAGTTGCAGGATATTATCACTGAAAGTGATTTTAGCGGGGGTAACCCAAAAAATCGGGCTTCAAATGCAACGCCAATGCAACGAAAATTAGCGATTGGTTGATTTGGGCCACGTGATTCGCGAGAGGGCGTGGCGTAGACCTCGAGTAGGAGTAGTGTTGTCTGTAATTTGTTTTCTATCGATTCAAATGTTTGCATATCAATAAAATTTTATGGCAAAAAATTCCTAGTTAGAATAGTTGCTTCTGGGACTTTCAGTGAGACGAATCGTACTGGGGTACAAATCGTGCAGTTTTATTTTATGTTGTAATCTGTTATACGTAATTATTCGACGTAATGTAAAGATCTGCGAATGGGTAATTTGAAATTTAAAAATTGCGATTCATATCGCGTTTTACGAGTAGCGTTTGACTGATGATTCAATGATTGATTATTTAATTCACATTACGAGATAGTGAAATATGTTTGATTTATAAAAACTGTATGAATGATTTATAAGCAATTTATAACTGTATGAGAACGAGAATGAGTAGATCGTTTGAAATATAGCAACTATGGGACAATTTTCCTTGTCATTTTACGAATGACATTTGATCAGTAATCCAGTAATTGATTCACGTTGGGATACATATTCGCGATTAATAGTATGATTACCAATAACGCGTCGCCTCGTTATCTCTTATCTCGTTGCACTGAATATAATATAATATAATATAATATAATATAATATAATATAATACAATATAATATATATATACGTATATTTATTTAATTATCAATTACTCCTTACTACTATCTTGTTGATCAAATATTCGACGTTATTGAAATTATATTTTTGAAACTAACCAATCGGTCATAGCATTAAGTTAATTTAGCTTATTCGACTAAATTACTATATTTTGTCATTCAACCAAATTACTATTCATGCATGTAATTTATACACTAGTTCTAATCCGATATTCTCTCTGTTTAGAAACGTTTGCAAAAAGATTGCAAGACATTTACGAATAAAATACGCAACGACAAGTCGATGAAACCACAGTAATTTCGATTATATCACGATCGGTGATCGAGCTCGCTAATAGTTTGCAACTGATCGAGTTTGCATGCAATCTAGAGAGACAATCTAGTGAGATTATTTCAAAGCGATAGCCGCAATTAACAACGAGAACCTGGCGACTGGTTATAATTAACCGGCTCGCAATCGAAACTGAAATTTGCGCAAACGTTTGCTACAACTGATAGCAACTATTTGTCAGCTTGCGATGCAACGGGGACGATCTATAATCCGTCGCGAAATAAAAATTATATTATCGAAAGAATCGTTGCATCTTTTGAACGTCGTCTCTTTTGATCGAAAATTAGTTTCCACGGAAAAGTAAGTATATAACTCCATTATAAAATTTATCAATCGTATCGCGACGAGATAAAGCTTCCTCCGCGCCAGATGATGAATTTATACGCAGTCGAACGATTCATTCGGACGGCGTCTTCAAAGTTAATTACGACTAACAACCCTCTGGCAATATGAGTAAATATTACCTCAACATCTCTACTTCGTTAGCGATCGCCATACTACATTAATACGAACTCTGTGCATAAAATATAACATCAATCCTGCAGAAAACGTACAGTTACTTCATTTCGTAACGTGGGAAAATTGTTCTCGATCTTTTTTCATCGCGTCGATCGTCCTTTTCTGTTCGCAAACATTAAGAGATAAATTTTAATTAACTCTCTGTTTCTGGGTTCAGTTACGCTGAAATATATTGTGAATTCCAATTATGAATGTCACGATGTATTTTTCAGTTCGAACCTAGAAAATTAGGTTTGAACGTAGACTTCTCGTTAGTACGGTTGTTAGTACACGAGCAACCAGAGTTCGTAATCAGAGAAGGAGTTATTAATCCAGTAATCGCTATCACACACGCTACGTTCGAGCGCCGTGATCTCTTTACTACGGATCCAATCCACCAACAATACGAGAAGCAGATACATCTGTTAACTGGACTCTTAATTACTAAACTGTCGAACGTAATGAAAATTGTTCGATTCGTTCAAATTCCTACATTGCGAATTTTCACATAAATTGTATAAATCGCGTTTCAATTTAAGCGCTAGGACTGATTGATTGCGGACGCTCCGAAATGAAATTTTTAAATTTCTAAATCCCGTCGGCTCGAGTATCTTTCCATTTTATCGTGATTACAGACACTTAAAAATTCGATCGAAAGAGAGGGAGATTAAATTCGCGAAATTTTTCAGCGGAAATCGTAAAAAATGAACCAAGTATCACCAACTCGGTATCTATCGTTGCCGCAGGATTAATTGCGCGAATTACGAATCGAAACAGCGGGAATAATTTATACTGTCACGGAGACGACCACAAATATCGTCGAATAAATTCCAAAATAGAACTGTAAGTATTATTATATAGCATCGATCAAAAAAAAAAATTGGTAGAAAATTGTCTAAACGACGAAGAAAATAGCGCGCGCGCTAAAGAAATTCAAAACAGTGCAGCCTCGATTAAAAAAGCTAGAAGAAAACGGCGAGAAGATTTTCTCTTCGCGCTTCTCTACGTCGTCGTAATTACCATCCAACACGAAAAAAAAAGAAAGGAAGAGGAAGAACCGACCGCGCCTGAAACGTCGGGCGTAAGCGAACGAGGAGAATACACGGTACTTATGCCTTCGCGTAAATTCTAAATATAACGAGGCCTGGTTACGGGACGATGCGCTATGTAGAATTAGTCCCTTAATAATGAACGCTTCGCGGTCATTAAAGATTCACAAGCATCCTCTGGAGGATACGCGACCGTAATACCGAGCCTGAAAATTTCATTTACCAATAGACCCCATACTCCGGCTCCCCGCGGGTCTCTAGTCCTTCAGAGACCTCTCAATATTCAAAAGTCGATCCTCCAGACATCGAAATTCGTCCTATTTGTCAAATCTGTCGTCGGCGAGGAAATGGTTGACGGCAAACAACTTCCTTCACTCGTGTTTAACACTTTTGTATTTGCGACACGAAACATCTATATTGAATTTATCCGTTTTGCATTTTCATTTCCCTGATATGATAAACATCGCAATATCGCAATTCCGAATAATAGTTTTCTGTTTTTTTTTCTCTTTTTTTAATTTCGCCGTCACGTTTTCTTTCAATAAATGTCGCAACATGTTAATTCGACCGTTCCGATTAAATTTGAACGATTTATTTTTTATAACTTTGCTATTCATCGTTTTAATAAAAATATCAGCAGTGTTCAATTTTGGGTCGACGAAATTATTGAATAATTTGTTTCCACAATTTTATCGTTCGTATTTTCACCCTTCGTTCTAACAAAGAGTTACAACAACATTGATTTGCCTGCGTTTCGACGAACCCTGAATAATTTCTTCTCCCAACCCTGTTTGGCTCTTCGTTATTGCAGTCGTCTCGTGCATTTTTATTTTTATTTTCCGTCTCGATAGATCGACTCGACGAACTTTGAATAATATCTTAATTCTTAATCTTATTAGAGAACGAGAGGCATTCCGATTCCTCGCGGAGGAGAGTAGGAAATATTGGATTCGCCTCACGGGGAAATTGTCGCGTTCCGACGAATCACGATCGCGCCGTAATGTATTTTAAATTAATACGGCGACAATGTTGGATGAAAGTGTGGAAGGTGATTAACTGTAATCTCGTCAATATCGCGCCGATCGACATTTAAGACAAAACGTTTGAAAGTTCATGCGCGGCGATAAATTATCTCTGGTTAATCAATCCCGTAACAGCGATCCGTAAGTTAATTAAACTGCGCAAAATGAGAGACAAATCGGCAATGCTATCGTAATTGCGTCCTCGATTGACTTTCGAGCGCGCGGGGCCACGCTCGTTCGAAGAAATCGACTGTAAACAAAAACGTGGAAGGACCGACTTTGACGATTCTAATTACGACAAATCTCCCGCGTTCTTTCTCACATCGACACGATGGATCGACATCGTTTCGAGTTGGCACCCCTCAAAAAACTAAAGTAGCTCGTTCAATGGCCCCTCGAGTGAAAAGATTTTTTCCTGTCGAAGATTTTTCACGCGAGAAGGCACCAATTGAGCACGATAAATATTTCCCATTGAAGGACATGCGTTTCTATTCATTCAGTTCTATTCAACCCTTGGAGTTGATAACATCGATACAAGTCACACTCGTGGATAGGAATTATGGTTTCGACTTGAAAGAAAAGGTAGGTTGCAATTTCTGTGGAATGTGAATACGAATTCGTCGAACCGAAAAGATTAATAAATTATAACGTAACAAATTATGTACGATAGTCTCAGTGCAACTTTCTTATAGATTGAATTTTACATAGGGATAAAAATTTAAATTTCTTTAAATTTGTTTAAATTTCGGGTAATTACAGAATTAGAGAAACCGATAGAATAATAATAGATAATAATAATAGAATCCAGCGACGAATTGAAGAAAATATCAAGCAAATCCCTGGAATTTCCTCTCGTGGTTTTAATATTGAAGAACAGAATTTGATAATTGATTAAATCGACTGAAACGCATTGCAAATTTAATACTGCTTTAACGCGACGTTAGCTCTTAAATTATTGATAATAAAATCATGAAAATTCATTGTCACCATTATTTTATTAATAAGCAGTATATCGTAAAATCATATCGACCACATAAAGTCTGATTTTTTCTCATTCTATTCCATGCGAAATTTATTTTTCTAACATTTACATAATTCACGCATCCAATAATTGCATCGGTAAAATAAAAGTTTCATTTAACAACGTCAAAATTCTTGCTCTCCCTCTCTCAAAAAAAAAAAAAAAAAAATTTTCACGCTCAAATGGAACAATCATCGTTCCAAGAAAATATACCAATTTTCTCTCATCGTTAAGAGAGAAAAAAAAATAGATACCTCGGAGAAAAACCGGAGGCTCTCTCCACGCGTAAAGACGAATCCAGAGGCATTGATTAAACGCTAAACTTCTCCCCTCCCCCGCCTTCCCCCCTACGATCCGACGCCTCTGTAATTACAAGGGCAAACGTTTTTCCCCGGAAGGAGACGAGCGAAGGTACACGGGTATCGCATTCTCCTGCTAATTCCCGGCGTTCGTAACTCGATTGCGAATGTTCGTTATCCGGGAGGAGCCGGGCCAGAAATAGCACGATCGAGAGCGTGAAACTGCCGTAGCACTCTCCACTGTCACTCTCGAAGCCGGGGGAAAAGTCTCGTTTCAATCGCAGCAGCCTCTTCCCACATTTCTTCGCGATCGAAGATTCGTTACCCGTCGAATCGAACGAGAGGATCCCCGGAAAGAGTTTCAAAGGTTTCCGGATTAATTCGATTGTCGAAACGCGAGGTCGTGGAAATTGAACGAGAGAATCGCGACGAAATCGAGGGACAATGGCCGCGAATTGATATATCCATTCTTGATATATCCATTAGTCAACTAACCAATATCATTTCTCACGAAATTGTTAGATGATTTTTCGATCGATTTTCGACACGTTTCATTCTTTTCTTTTTTTTTTTTTATCACTGAAAGTAATTTTAGCGAGGGTAACCCAGAAAATCGGGCCTCTTCAGGTGCAACGCTGATGCAACGAAAATTAGCGATTGGTTGATTTGGGTCACGTGATTCGCGAGGGGGCGTGGGATAGACCTCGAGTAGGAGTGGCGTTGTCTGGTACTGAGCGATCGCGTCTGTAATTTGTTTTGTATCGATTCAAATGTTTGCATATCAATGAAATTTTATGGCAAAAAAGTCGTCTTCATTTCTTAGTCAGAACAGTTGCTTCTGGGAATGGAATCTATAAAATTTATCATTACGGATTAAACAATCAAATTTCAAAAATACGAATCATTTTTTAGAATAGATATATTTAATTATCAGTTGAGTAGGCAAAACGCTTTTTCTGTCGCGACTTTCGGTTTTAGGGGGAGGCGGGTTTCTCAACTTCCGAACTTTCACGCCGCCTCGTTTAAATTAAAATTGACGAAACGGCGAAAGTTTCGCGAGAGAAAGTCTCGGCGAAATTTAATCCCCGCCGTCGGGGAGCGACGATTTAAGGGAAGAGAGGGATTTTCGATACGATTGCCCGTGATTCGATTACACCGAGAGCCATCGACTTCTTATTGGCCCATTAGAAACTCGTTAACTTGTAAAACTTAATCCCACGTTTGCCAGAAACGAATGTTCGTCGTTCGAGCCATTGAAGTTCCACAAGAAATAATAAAAACAACTCGCGATTTTCAACAAATCGTTGGATTCTACATTTTAATGAAAAGTTCTGTGCCATCTATTTCGGTTACTCTAACGTTTTAGCAGTTTGTAGTAAATTTATATCGTTAAATTTTGGAAAAGAAGTTTAACATTTTATTTTATCAAACTTTCGTACAAAGTTTGAAAGAATCGAATATTTTTGAGAAATAACTTATTCTCTTTTACCTTTCAGAGATGAAGAAGATAAAATTTCCTGAAAGAAGAACTTTCTGACTAACTTTTGACACGATAAATTAATTGTTCCTCTTCCAAACAATGAAACGACGTTTTAACGCCGAATTTTACTCAACAAATGATAAATTTCTCTCAAATTCCGTCCCTTTCTCTCGAATCACTCGACGAGGCAATAAAGTTTTCTTAAATAACGCCACGAGCTTTCACGTACAACACGCAATCGTTTTACGCGTTAATTCGCAACTTGGCGCTCAATGAGCTGGTTCTCACTGTCGTCATTGATAAACTCGAACAATAGCGGGAAGCTCTCTGAATGAGCTTGCGGAGCAAACAATTTACAAACCGAGGCGAATAAATATTTTGAAGCCCGAATGATTTATGATGTTTAACAGAGTTTAAACGTTCGGCTGTCTTCTTTACGACCGTTGATCTAACTTTGGACTGGTGAAGAATGGCTGTTGCGATCACTCTGGTTTTATATTTTAATTTCATCTTTCTTTCTTTCTTTCTCTTCGGGATCGCGCGATAAAAAATTGCTCGTGTTCTGCCAGGTGAGATTGAGAGAAGAACGTTATGATTAAATCAAGTCTTTCTGTTCGAGAGAAGAACAAAGGAAATGCACCGCGACCAACTTTTTTTTTCATCCTTTGAAAGTTGTTACAGCGTTATCAAATGAAATTCTTATCAAATGAAATTGATTTATATAGTACGTATTTCTTTGCCGGGGGAGCGGTGCTTTGCGCCAGTGTCAGTGCAACTTCAGAAAACTGCAACTTTCTTTCACAGATGTATCTGTAAATAACCTTTGAAGCCCGCCTGCAATTAATAACTAAACTACTATATTTTTATGAGTGCAAGACCGATTAGAATCTGTGCTATTTTGTATCTTGGCATTTTCGCAACGTTTAAATTTTTCACGAGTGCGTGAAAATTCTACGGCCCAGCGGATGATGCGAATATTTCAAACTTAAGGGATGTAGATTTCTATGAGCCACTGCATAAATTTGAATGATCTTTTTAATACCTAAGTACTAATCTTCTATGGCTGTTATCAAAAATAAACAGCAGATTTGCTGAATAATATTCAGCACCAAAATAATCTTCAAATAAATTGCGAGAATGAAATATTATTGGTCATGTTAAATGATGCAGTGAGAGATACTAGATGATAGCTCTACCTAAATGGTTTATGCGTGTTACTGTAGCTATAAATTGCAAGTTCCATCCCAAGTATGGATCCAAGGAGCATAAATACTGACCTACAATATACATATTTGTAACTACCATTCTCTCCTTGATATACAACGAACAGATATATATAAACTATACTCCAGAATAACTTATACGAAAAAAAAATTTAATCTTTGATAATAGATTATTCACACGTTCCCTTCGTCACAAGCCGTAATAAAATCAAACCATATTTTATTTCTTTAGAAAAAAAAAATCTAAATTTCTTAAAAATTGAGCAAAATTTATTTCCATTTATTTTGTTCGTATCAATGATGGCAGAAGGCAGAAAATAGCAAGACTGTCTCGAGGAGAATGCATGGAAAATTCCCTATACTATTCCGCTGTTCTCGAGGAAACATATTCTTATTGAAACTGCAGTTGTTGCATGAAATAACAAGGCTTCAATAGTGGTTTTTTTTTGCGATAATGCAAATAGGTCATCTATTTATGTGTTTGAACAGCACGTAATGAAAGAGTTAACTAATTTATAGTTGCAAGTTAAATGCAAGGCAATAATGTTTGATAAGAATAGAGCAAAAGTAATTAACTCTACTTGTGCAACGAGCAAAGAGATACAAATATAGGATACTGATTGATAAAAGAATTTAGTAACCATAAAAGATGAAAAAACACAACACGCCTCCCTTTTCATATATTGCCCCAAAAATTTCTCTACGATATTTTGTCAAACGATTCAATCGAATTTTTGGAACGAGAATTCCTAGAATTTAGAATTCTGAGAATTGGGACTTTCGGAATCGGAATTTTTTTAAATTTAGAACTTTTAGAATCGGAAGTATTGGAATTTTCGGACCGCGGTTTAAGAAATTTAAGATTGTCAGTGTTGAAATTTCGGTGAATCTAGAATTTCCGATCGATTATCCAAGAAGAAAAATTATTCGTTCCACCGTGAATAAAGAAACCGAAATAAAATTGGACGATACGAAAAAAAGCTTGAAGCTTCTATTGATTAATATAATTTTTACTCTAGCGTAACAAATTTTGTATAATTGAAAAAGCTGTACATCTCCAACTAAAACGTCCCATTTCGCTGTTACGTTTCGCTTTACTGGAAAATATAGACGATCGAGTATACTCGGCGGTTTGTATAATTGTTCAATTTAATTCAAACTGCGTCTGTTACGGTTGCAGAACTTTGCGTGAAGATTAATTAATATTCTTGCGGCGAAATGTATCGCGTAACGTGGACAGATCAACGCGAAGAAAAAGAAGGAAAATATTGAAAAACGGAATTCGAAGAACGATCGCCGTGAAAACACCACTTTGAACGAATTACCATTCCCGTTATCTCCACAACACGATTTATATCGACATCACGTTATTATGTTACATCAATTCTACCTATTAATTGCTCTGGAAGAAGAAACAATTTTGTTCGATTTAAAAATATTGGACGGCATTTGAGAAAACCATACCTACTTGAAAAAATTGTACAGTTATTCGAAACAATCATTTTTTACTCCAATTTCTGCAGACTTTCTGGAAAATACATTTTTCAGACGTGAACTTCTTTTCTTCTCTTTTTTTCTCGTGAACAAAATCGCTTCTTCTCTTCGTTCAAAGAACGAACCTTCTTCTAATTTTCACAAAAATGCACCTTTTTCAAGTGTACAAAAATAACACGGTTAACAAACAAGAAATATACAAAATAATGTTAAAAATAACTTCTTTGTGCTTCTCAAAGCGGGGATGGAAATTTCTAATAAAAGCAGAACGCAACTGCCCCGAAAACTGTGGGAAGTTCGTCGAGAGAGAAGAGGATTTTTCGTAGAAAATAGGATCAAGCAATTATCGTTTTCCCAAACGGCAGTCAACAAAATTACAATCCGTTATGAAATAATCCTAAAAATAGAGTTCTTTTTGCCCAGTGTTCGCTAGCATCTAATTTTTTTTGCATCTACCGAAAAAAAACCCTCGTTATCCGACTCGGTCTGGTTTCGACAAAGGGGAAACTTCGAGCACGGAAGCTCGATGTTCCACCGATGTTGCAGACGATCACAATGAACCGTACGGTTCAATTAAACACATCGCAGTTCTAATCAACTTCTCTCTCTCTCTCTCTCTCTCTCCTTCTCTCGAATTGTTGACGTCTTAATCTTCCCGAAATAGAAAAGCCTGACCGAGGCTCGAGAAGCAACAAAAGACGGCGATATCGGGGCCGTAAACGTACCGGCGGTAAAATTAAATTGCCCTCGATCGAGCAGCTCGCGTAAACTGCACGAGAAGGAATTTTTACAAAGAAATTCGCCCCTTTCGCCCCCCTCCACCCCCCCATATTTATTATCTTTCGTAAATAGCGAACTTTCCAATTTCGCGTTGCAATATTTTTCGGGTATTAATTCGAACGTTACTACCGGGTTAGACGGGAGCCTTCCAAGGGGAACGCAGAACTTTAAAACGTTTTAAACCCCTCTATCGGGGGGGTGTCGTGGGCTGAAATTGCCCTTAAAAGTATCACGCGCGGCGTGTGTTTCTCTTCTTTCCGTGGTTTTCTCTAACGTAAGTAACGACGTGATATGTTAAAAGTTTTATGAAAGTAGAGAGAGAGAGAGAGAGAGAGACGGCTGGTAATTGTTGGGGAGGAAAGGAAACGCTCCGTTTCGCTCGGTGGAACATCGCAACTTCGTTACTTATACTTAGATAGTCTGAGTGAGACCGCACAATGAATTTTGCAATTTATGTGTACTTTAGAGGTTTGCTCATCGACGAGCGATCGTTGAATAATTTGAGAGCGGAACGTATAAATGCGCGTGCTTTTTGATAAAACAGCAAAAACATTGAAATAATAGATCATTTTTTTTTTTTTTGACGATCTTCTTACCGACTTAATTACACAACTTAGTTGATTAATTGCAGAAAATATAAATCGTCTGTCTGAAAGATAAAAAACCTAATATATGTTATATATATATAGATAACTATATTGTAATGTAATACCTACAGGTTATATATACAAGTATTATATTATGATATAATGTATTAGAAATAACCTATATGTTATATATATAGGTATGACAAAAATATATATAATGATGTGACAAAAGTGAAAACAATACCCTGCCTATAATATTCATTTTCAACATGTTATGTCTATCTGTGGATTTTCGATGCATTTGTACAATGAAAAATGTAAAGATACGAAAGCGCATATTAAACGCATACATCGTAAAATATCGAGAATAAAACACTTGTTAGAACATTTAATAATACACGAAACAAACTTCCGTCTGGGTTCTATTTTTTAAATTATTTGCATGAAAAAAACCTGGTTGTATCGATATTGTCAACGTCAACGCGAAATCGCGGAACGTGCTGCAATTAATCGCACAGTGAAGCAAGCGTGCAAGTTGGTACGTCTCGTCGGGGAATGAGAAATGCAAGCGTTTCTCATTCTGGAGTCGCGAGCTCGCTTGCGAAAGCTTGAAAGCGGAACAAATACGGGCGCATGTTTCCGTGCAATTCGAGGATATACAAGTGTATATTCATCGCTGACAGAACACGGTCAATCGTTCCGTGCGTTAAACGTTAGGTGATTCTCGGTGGTCGCAGCGCCCAAGCGGAGTGCCGGGTGCCTGCTGTACAATGGCGAAAACAATAATAGTCGAACAAAAACACATAGAGAACCAACACACACACGCACGCACGCACGTACGCACACACGCACGTACGTACGCACAGAGAAAGGCGGGAAAAGAAGAACGAGAAAAGAGAAGCGATAAACAACAACAACAACAACAACAGAGAGACAAGGAAAGCTAAAGTACAGAGAGATACAGAGATAACATCGATGATACATGGTATTCAAGTATTCGGAACAAGAGGCTTGTTCCATTCACCAGACGTACCCACCCTCTTGGAGGTCGAGCCTCGGTGCCAGGCAGCAGAGCCGTGTACCTCGTCTGCGCCTCGGTGGGCAGAACGATATCGACGCTCTTCGACCGTATGCTCTGCTGAGGAACGGCCAGCGTATCGGCGTCCTCGCCGTGCCCATTCTTGTTATTGAAGCAAGAGTCCACGGACGCGGCGCGGTCCCTTTTCAACTCCGGCACCGTCAGGAATATATCTCTCACGACGAACTTGCACTTGCTCGAGCCGACCTCGTGGCTCGCGTCCTCCTCGTCGTCCTCGTCGTCCGGTTTCTCCTCGTCCTCCGTCGAGCTGACCAGCATCGGCAGTTCGGCCGGGTACGAGGTCAGAGCTTCCTGCCGAGCGAGTTTCGGCGAGGCGATCGACCGTCTGCGTTCCCTGCCGGGGAACAGACCGCCCCTCGCCTGACTGATATCGGACATGTCGTCCTGCACCATCTCGGGAACGATCTCGGGGACGATCTCGGGGACCACGGTGGGAGTTGGCACCGTCTCGGGTGCAACTGCCGCTTCGGCGACAACGTCTGGCTCTTTCTCGGTAAACGTCGTTAACGTGACTCTGATCTCCGGGCTACCCTCGCTTCTGTCCAACAACTCAAAGTCCTCGTCCTCCGAGGTGTCGTCCGCGTCGTCCGCCTCGTCGTCGAGATCTTCCCTCGACGACGGATCATCCTCGTCTCTGCTGAGATAAAGACTCTTGTACTCTTCCACGCAGGCACAGTGGTAACAGCCCGAGACCTGAATCGTCGGCGTCTCGGAACGTCGAATGCTGCCGAGGGACTGTTGACTGGAGGAGGACCCTCCTCCGTAGCTTCGTTCAGCCACGTCGAAACTCTTGGATCGCTGGCCGCTCTGCAGCTGCGGCACGCGGAGCGTCGCCGATCGCCTTCCGCGCGACGAATCCTGCGACCTCGCCGGCGAGCACGAGGACGACGAGGAGGACGTGGTCCTGGTCGACCTCGCGTCCCTCACGTCGTCCTGTCGCTTAGCCTCCAACTGGATCTCGTCGAAGGAGGCCGACCTCACTTGCTTCGGTACCTCGAGGCTCGACTGCGACTTCATTTCCGCTCCCGTCGGGGTGCGCGACCTCTTGAAGGTTGAGCGGAGCCTCTGCATCCTCAGCTTGGCAGCTATCTGTTGAAACGCGACTCGTTCACTCGTTCGGGGAACAAGGACAGCTCGAACAACCTCCGCGTCCAACGGGACCAACCACCTCGCCCCTTGGCCAGTTCTTCCTCCTCCTCTTCGTCGTCCGTGGCAGCGGCGCCGCTCGAACCGCGATCAACCCGCTTCTGTACGATCGTCGTCTCCGTGGGAAGCTCGATGATCACGTCGTTGTACCTCGGCGACGAGGAAGCCGCCTCGAGCTGCCCGCGACCGCACCCTTCCACCACCTTCGACTTTGCTGCCGGTCTGCAGCCCATCATAAGTCACCTCGACGTTCGTGTTCGGCCCCTACGCCCCTCGGATTCTATTGTCCCGTGTAGCTTTCCTAATTTCTCTGTACTTTCATGGACCCGAGGCTCCGCTTGTCCCGTTCAACCGTGTGGTTCAAAGACAACGAAGATAAAGATAGAATCGCTTCATCCTCGATCCATTTAGGGGATACAGGGGAATTGTACTACAGTCCGGAATTTTAGTACCGGTTAAAAGATCGAGCAATGATACAAGATGGATATGGTTGATTGTCTTCTGCTTGCAAGGAATATCACCACCGTGTGATGCACGATTTTCGTGAAGAGACACGATACCCTGTTTTCGATTATCGTTTTTTACTTTTCAATCGCGCACTGCTTCGAATTCAGTTCGTTGGCGAATTAATTTTCACTTTATCGTCCGGATTTTTTCGACGAAAAAAGGAGAATCGATTGTGTACGATTTATCAATTCGAACGTCGTCGACGTTCAAGTCACTGCAGCCTTGGTCTTTTAGCGAAAGAATGCTCGATTAATTAACTACGGTCCACGGTCTCGAAGATGTGGACGCGAGTCGCAAGGTCTTTCGCACGATTCCACCGTTCGACGCTGGATCTATTTGCTAAAATTACATTCCGATCCGGGACACACATCCGACGCCACGTGGACACGGCGTCCTCGATCCGGCGCAGCATTTGCAATTTAAAATCCTTTCCTTGGCCGACGCGGAATTTCCTCATCACCGCTGACGATCTATCTCGAATTAAACGTACCACCTCCGACCTGCGGCAGGATCAACTTATGACTCAAGGTTGCTCCCCTTAACTCGTTGCGTTCGCTCTGTTGTTACTCCGTACACGCGCGAAGAGCGACGTCCTCTCGTTTCTTGGACGATAATTAATCAAAGCTTGAACTTGGTGGATTTGACAATTTCCGAACCACTCAACTCCCTTCTAAAAAAATATTTCTAACATTCTTCAAACGCTAGAGGATAACAGACGAGATGCTCGCGTACGTTGACCGTTGTGCTAAAAAAACACTTTCGAGAGGGAATCTGTAGGATGACGTGATCAGAATCCAGTTGGTCCATTCTGATCGATGTTTCGCTACGCCACGGAACTAATAAGAGTTTAAACAGTTCGTTGTCGAATCGTTCGATCCTCTTATCCTCTTCTTTTACCGGTGAACAATCAGGCCGTTCATTCTCCCGTCGTTCTTCGTGTCTCGTTCTCTCTCTCTCTATATATGCGTATTTTCTCTCAAAGTGTAGTAGCGCTTCGAATCAATCGTCAAACGTCGTTAATCGTCGAAACGCGTCCTCCAGTCGAGAAACGACGTTACGCCGTTCGATCGGTCTCTTTAATGAATATTGAACGTCTCGTTATCATCGATCATTTAACGCTGCGTTTGTCGAAACTTCGTCGCGAAAATTCGTTCGAAACGGAACGCCTGCTCGGATTGGACCTCCGGTTCAACCACGACGCTTGCCCCCGATTAAATCATCAACGTCCGCGCTGCGGTTAGTTTTTAATTATTCCAGCGATACCGGGGGATTTCGACGGCTCGAGCATCTGTCCGTCCGTCTGGTTTATCCTCGATTATCGAGCCGAAAGTCGAGTCCTTGGTGCTTCACCGGCGGTTTGGTAGCGGAAAGCGGCGGACGTTCTCGAGTTGGCAGACCGGCGACGAGCAGCAGCAACAGTAGCGGCGGCATATTGGTCGTCGGTGCGTGAACCACAGTCCGAAGGTCACGCGTCGCCGTCCGCCAGGAACCGTCGACGACCTCGGCCGAACCCGAACGCAGCCAGCACGTGAGGTCGTCAAACGTGAGTGCAGAAACGTGAGCCTTCGCCTCGCTTTGCCACCGGTCCGCTGTCTCTCACGCTCGTTGAAACCCTCTCCTCTCGAGTGACTAGCAGCATCGATCGGTAGGCTGGCTTTCGCAGCTCCCCGCGACTTAAATTGTCAGCGAGGGTTCCGGTCGGATCTGGACTCGGTGAGAAGAACACGGTGTGTCCGCGTGTGCGAGCGATCGCGTCTGATCCGGATGCAAGCTTGGGGCAAGGTACTCCAAAGGTAGAGCTTAAGTTATCTCTCCGTTTCACGTCGATTCGAACGCGTGCTGTTGAATGTCAAATCAGCAAACAACTTGTTCCTTTTGATATGCTTCTTGATCGCGCTGAAAAGAAGTCTGAACGACCAGAGAGAGATAGAAAGAGAGAGAGAGAGAGAGAGAGGCGGAACTCTGTCGATCCAACGATCGCTAGGATCACCCTCCTAGTTGCCACTTGTCACACGACGGACCTCATGGTCCGCGCTCTTCGCCGTTCAAATATCTCTCATTTTCTCTTGGCAAAAAGAAAAGAAAGGAAAAAAAAAAGGAAGAAAGGAACTCGCACCGTACGAGTTCGATCTCTCGATTGAAATCTCGAGCAACACACCGCCGATGCGCCGACGAGTGCCAACTTCCTCGAATCTGGCGCGTGCACGCGGTCGCGCTACGTACCCGCTGCGTCGATCGTGCAACGTGCGACCACTCTGGAAAAACAGAAAGATCGAAAAATCGGTTCGCGCTCGAGTTCGAGTTCGAGTTCGAGTTCGTTCGTCGGTTCGGCTGACGCGTTGATCCTGACTCCGTTGTTCTCGGCGAAGGCGCGAGAACGACAGCGGAGGAGCGGAGCGACGTCGGGGGATGGGGACGGCGGGGGGTGTTGACGCGAGAGGAGGGAAAATGTGTGTCCGCGGCGAGAAAAAGGAACGGAACGAACGAGTTACGCGGCGTAACGTGCCGTGAGACAGGGTAGACTGGTCGGACTAGTGACCAGGGCTCGGCGGATGCCACGAGAGGCAAAGTGGGGGTTAACACTGGGCTCTCGTCTCCGTCTAACCCTCGGTGTAACCCTCTTGCTCGCGTCCTCTCGCCGCCGCCGTCGGTCGGACATGCGCCCTCCGACCGGATCCCCTCCGACCGTCTGCCCGTGTGCCCGTGTGCCCGTGTACACGGACGCGCGGAACGAGGAACACCGACGGCACGAGGAGAACGACGAATTGGAGATTGCGCTACGTGGCCGGCTATCGAGGAAATATGTGACGCAGAGGAAGGGCAGACACGTGTGAAGCCGCCTCTTCTCTTCTCTCTCTTCTCTTCTCTTCTCTTCTCTTCTCTTCTCTTTTCTTCTCTTCTCTTCTTTTCTCTTCTTTTCTCTTCTTCGCCGCTCCACCGGATATTTCGACCGTACGCGTACGCGAAAATCGTGCCCGGCGTCCGGTTTTCGGCTTTTTCCCTCGGTCTCCCTTTCTCGTTATTCCACTTTTTTCCCTCTCCCTCTCCCCTCGATTCCCCTGGATTCCCGAGCTTCCGGAATCGGGGACGAACAGGCTTCTAATCGTCTCTCGTGGAGCTTCCTTGATAATCCGACGGAATTGGTATGTACCGCGAACAGTTTGAGTAATTTCAACGATCCTTTGGAGGTTTTCGTTCGTCCTCGTTTGAATTCTTCTTTTTTTTTCCTTCTTTCAAGAGGGCGAGGGAGATTCGAAGATTTTACGACGAGTGTCTTTTAAACAAGCAGAGGTTGCTTAGGTGTGTTAAGACATTAGGTTTGCTCGTAATTTGGAAAATATCGCTTGTAACAATAATAAAATGTTGCTTCTCGCGAATCTACTGCTGTTCTGGGTAAAAAGTTTTGGTCTCCATTTTTACGTTGTATCAAAGATAACTGCAATCTTATCAATTCTCCGAAGAGAAATGGTAAAAAATTACCATTTTCGTGCAAGAGTGATCTCGAGAGCTCAGTTCATAAGAAATTCCACTCGTCCGTATTAATATATTTCGGACCTCGTGTCCTCTGACATCCTGCTTGTCATGCGAATAGACAGCCAGCGTCTATAAATCATTCTTCTTCTTCTTCGAACCCCGGCTATAAACGTATTGAACAAGCTTCTTCGATTCCTCGTGGAACACGTAGAACGCCTTCGTTTCGCGAATATAAAATCCCCCTCCGGATCGATAAAATCTCTTAATTCGTCCGGAGTTCTTTGGCTCGACAACTTCTCCCTGGAAGGATCTCTTCGCGTTACAGCTCGTCGATCAAAATCTCCCCGGTACCTCGAACGTGCATACCGCTCCTCGATCAGACGCAGGATTACGACGTCATTTGCAGAAAATGATCGGAAGAAAAAGGGCAACCGGATACAGGCAGTTCTATATCGGTAAGATAACTCTTCCGTACTCCGGAGATTCATTCACGGCGTGAAATTTGCAAACGTGCAATCTTCCGCGGCACGTGGCTGGTTTATCAACTGTAACCTTTCGCCACGAAGAACTTGGCCTTAGTCGTGATAATGGGCAACGTGTGGGTAACTAACGCCAAGCAACACTGTTTAATTCACAAATAAGGCTTTGCATATATATATTTTTTTTTTAACGCAAGTCGAAAAAATAAAGAAAACGCTGCTCGATTCGTCATGAAACTGCGAAGAAAATCTTTAAACGCGAAGCGAAAGGAAAGTGTACAAATTTCTACGAAACTGAGTTAATGCAATAATAAATGTAGTCAATTAGTTATCCTATGATGTGATCGTAAATACATCTGTAATACAAAGAACATTTTGTCGAGAAGATTGATATCGAACGGAAATTAAGAATTCTGAATTATTGCAGGAATTATTTATGCCATCCTCTCCATTAATTTATGAAATTCGTGAATGCAATTTAATACCTGATTAAAATGCATGATTAATTTAATACGCGGCGGCACAAAATTCTGCTTTTATCCATTCTGCGCAAGAAATACACCGATTACGGACGCATTTGCGAAAGGCACGTGAAACGTTGCTAGAATATACATAAAAGAGTTAAATATTGCTGGGCCATTCTTTCGCATTGTCAGAGAAAAACACGAGCATCGTTAAAAATCTCGTTACACGATCCATCCATCATAGATTAAACAGCGTTTCTTACCGATACGAGGACAAAACCACCGGGGCAAAAACAGTAATTAGACAAAACAATAGTTATTCCGCGTTGTACCAAAACGGTTGAAAATTCAACCAATCTTCGTCCAATCTTCCTTCTTCTCTCTTCTTTTTTCACGAAACGAACGAACAACTGTTGAACGCCGTTGCGATATTAAAATACTCGCTGTCGTTGCGCAATGATCTCACGTTCGATCGAAATCGAGCGCTCCCCTCGACCGACGAACATTTTTCATTCATTTTCATTCAGCAGGGGGGGAAAAATCACACACTCGACCGAGTGAAAATGTTGGCTTTCGTCTGTCTGCGCGTCGTCTGGATCAGGAGACATCGATGCGAACGAAAGATACGAGCGGAAACATTTTTTTATCGAAGCGAAGCGCCGTCAAACATCGAGATCAACGACGATTACTTGGCTGTAGCATTTTGTGCGAGAGGGATTAGTCTCGCGTGCTTCTTCCTTCTTTTCTCTTTTTCTTTTTTTTTCTTTCTTTTTCGCCTGCATTATTCAAAGCGAAACGCTGTAGCCTCATTTCTATGCGGAATAATCGATATGGCCGATTATTGCCGGGCAAGAATTTTCAGCCGACCAGCTAACCTCCCTTCGAAATAGAGAGCACGCATTCCCTTCTCGAGGAAAAAAAAAGAAAATTCGAACGTGGATGAAAAAATGGAGACATTTGCATTTCGCGATATTATCGTTCAGAATTGCACTGTCCGGGTGCAAAAGCTTTTTCGAGGAAAACGCGTGTTCTGTGCTAAAATTATTCGCGAAGCAAAATTGCACAACGACAAAACTTGAAGCTTCTACTTTAGAAAAACCTTGTTCATTTTGCTTTAAGATGTTTTTACATCCTGTAACTGGTGAAGAAGTGGAAAAAATATCGAAAACATTTTTTTCGTAACTGGATCTACGACAGATTCGAAGATTGAAGCTTCCCGTTTATGACGACCCTCTGAAACCTCTAAAACTTGATGCGCGATTTTTTTTTTTCGCTTGAATATTAAATCCGGACGACGAAAATTCGAGAGATCGCAACACCTTTGTCGTCACGTTCAAAATTCAACAAAATACGCGAAAAAGGATATCGTACGTCAAGTTGGAAACAGAAGGCTTCAATCTTCAAATCGATTGTAGATTCATTCGTGAGAAAAACTTTTAAAAAAACTTTATTAAAAAATCAATCTCTCTTTCCCCTTACATTTTACGTAATTGTGCACGATTATGAAAATAGAGTGGTTATCGAGTACCCACCTATTAACGTTTTATCATTTACACAGTGTTACGATTGCTCAGAGCGAAATGCTTATATTTGCGCTTTCAATGGCAGAGAGGGTTGTTCTTTGAATCGTGTTCGACGACGATCTCTGATGACTTTTTATCACTCTTACCTTTTCTTTTTAATAAAGTTAAAAATTCACGAAACATTTATTTGATAATATTTCTCAGGCATTCAGTTTGTCAATAACAGAATTACCACGATGTTGAATATTCGAGAACAAAAGAAACTTACAAACTTACAAAGCCGCCAATAAATTTGGAAAACGAAACTGCTCCACCGTTGGTCTGATAATTTTCCGCGAGTTGTAAAAAAGAACCACCGATGTTAATTGACGAAGTTATGAAACCGAGTACAGAGGAAGATCTCTTGTTTAAATTTCCTTTCTTTCTCTCGAGTATCCTTTAAAATTCCAACGAAATGAAATCGATGTGTGTTACGTAGAGACATTGTCTCGTCAATATTTTACAACTCTTCTTTAAAAAATTATTTTCAATAAAAATACACTCAACTCGATTTCTCTCTTCAAAAAGTATCGCCGTCATAAAAAAAAACCGCGCATTTCAGCTTCGACACAAATCTGCTTTAATCCAAGCTTCATCACTATCGTTTTTTTTTGTTTTTTTTTTGTACGTGTCGCGCAATACAAAGACAACGCAGGAGGATACAGGCGACCAACGTGTTACAGGAGACATCGTGTTAGAGACACTTTATACGATGAAAACCAGGGAAAAATTGTTCTCTTCGTGGATAAACGATTTTGAACATACGTTATTGTTCAAAAACCAACGTCAAAACTTGGCAAACCCAGCGAAAAAAAATCAATGTTGCGTAAGTTCTCTTTGTTCGAGCTATCTTTTGAACGATATACAACCATGTGTAAAACCATAAATAATTTTAGATTCATCTGTGTGATCATTGGCAAGTTACTAAGAACCAGTAAAAATTATATAATGATTTTCTAATGTATTTGTATGGTATTTATTCATTCGAAGAGAAGAAAGATGATTCGTGTTAAAATTTTGTCTCGGTAGAAGTATTGACACAACGTGAACTGACATTTATATTTCGAGTAAAAAAAAACTCAACTTACGCGGGGGAAAAGATTAACCTAAATTAAAAAATAAAAATTAATCAATCGAGATTCGACAAGTATCTTCGTCATAAGATCCACAACTTCACCTCGTACACTTCACTTAAAAATATTTCACTTACAAAACATGTGAATTTTGTTCAAATTGAACAAAGTCAAATTCAACGTATCAATTGTTTCCTGTTTCACTTCACTTTTTCCTGTTTTTTTTTTCTTTTTTTTTCTTTTGAGCTCTTATCTCGTCCGTTTGAATCTTTTAATTGACGCGTCCCCGTACGAACTCGTTAGGTATCTCAATATTAACGAACGAGTGTGTCACTGTCTATTGTGAGTGCGCGAATTGCGAACGTACGAGTTGCAAACCCCTGTCGCGCGTAATGTACGAGAGGTGCGTGAGGATTGGTAACGGGGTGGCATGCAAAATAGGTGAAACAACGGCGTAGCCGCCGTACGGCCGAAGAATCGCGTAGATATAACGTTCGATGTATTACGTATGCGCATAACTTACGTCCACCTCGGACATTTTTGCAAATATAAATCCCCGCGACTTCTTGAGAAAGCTCGCGTGCCACGTGATTTGTGGATTGCTCGGATTATGACGCGGCTATTGTCGACTCGTTCTGTTGAGGATATTAAAACGTACGAGAAGAAAAAGAAACGAAATAAAGGGTGTTTTGCGTAAATGACTGGAGGACAGAAAATTTGTTTGACCCAAAGCTTCGTTTTCGATTCTGAAAATTTATCGGCTAATTTGGGACTGAAGAAGGAAAAAACTGCGCGACTTGTACCCCAGTACGATTCGTCTCACTGAAAGGCCCAGAAGCAACTGTTCTGACTGGGAAATGAAGACGACATTTTTATTGATATGCAAACATTTGAATCGATAGAAAACAAATTACAGGCGCGATCGCTCAATACCAGACAATGCCGCTCCTACTCCAGGTCTACACCACGCCCCCTCGCGAATCACGTGACCCAAATCAACCAATCGCTAATTTTCGTTGCATTAGCGTTGCACTTGAAGAGGCCCGATTTTCTGGATTACCCCCGGATTAAAATCACTTTCAGTAAAATAACGAACAGGAAGTTATTCCCTCTGTGAGAATAAAGTGTAGATTTTCTCGTAAGGCGCCTCTTTTCTTCAAGAAAACTAATTTAGAATTAACGTGAAAATAAAGCGTAGATGTGCAATTTTCTCGCAAGGTGCTTCTTTTCTTCATGAAAATTAATTTAGAATTAATGTGAACAGCATGGAGGACAATTTTTTCGTAACATGCTTCTTCTCTTCATGAAAATTAATTTAGAATTAATGTGAACAGCGTGGAGGACAATTTTTTCGTAACAAGCTTCTTCTCTTCATGAAAATTAATTTAGAATTAACGTAAAAGTTTAATGTAAAAGTAAAGTCTTGAGGGCAATTTTTTCATAAGAAGCCTCCCTTTTTTTCAACAGAATTAATTTAGAATTAATGTGGAAATTTATCAAGTACACGTGCTAAGACAATTCTTAATTCGAACTCTGTTTTCCCCAAGAATAAGATCTCAAATAGGAAAATATTGTTATTCTGCAATTTTTTGAGATTCGATTAAATGGCGTGCACTCTTCCGTTTATTTCTGGAAATTTTCGATTGCAAGTAATATGAGGGTGGAAATAATCAATACGCATTTCTATTCTAGGTAATACGCAAATGTTTGGAGCGGTGAAATTTCACGAAAGAGAGATGAAACGGAATCGATAACGTGTTCCCACCGTGGAGAATGTTAATCAAAATTAGCCTCCCCATGCAATAGCTTTGAAGAAACTCTGCACAATAGTTTTGAAAGGACAGCCCCAATTAAACCTACACCCGTTGTATGCGCGTCGTGCTTGCTTCCTTTTTTTTTCCAAAAGTCGTTTTCCGAAACAACTTTTTTCGAACAATGGTGAACTTTTGCTTTCACTGTTGTATCCATAGTGAAAAACGGTGATTTTTTTTATTAATTAACGAAATGCTTTCTTCTGCCGTTCATTTAACATTACCAGTTGCACAGATTATTACGTAGATACGATTTTTCGTATTTTAATAAGGATCAGTTAATTTATTAATAATTATTTATAATAAAGATTTTTCCACGTATCAAAATACGAAACACGTTTCACAGACAATTTTCAAATATTCAGAACAGAGAGATATAAAATTATCAATTCCAATTCAGAGATAACAATCCGATATTTTGAATAAATAAAGTATATTTTGAATGATGCTCTGTGCGATTCAACGAAAACTCCGACGAAATTTCGCTCGAATTTCATTCGAAATGTTCCGAACGAACTGAAATTTCATTCGAAATGTTCCAAAACAGCTACCAAACGAGAATGCAGCGTTAAAATGAAAAAAAAAATTACTGAATTAAAATAAAAGTAAGATACAAACGGACTCGAAAATATATTCGCGGGCAGATAACAAACCGTAATGAGTGATATTCACGCGTGATATTCGCATAAACGGAGCGATGTACATAAAATCGGCAACCGTCCAGGATAATTCGATTTTCGTGAATGCGCAACGGCGAAGTGTAAACTCATATTTACAATGCGACTTCGCGAGCTTCCGGGGCCGTTTAAATCGCGAGATTCAATTACTGCACTATCGTGAAGTGGAAACACGTACTATGTACAGACGTAAAATTTCGCTTATTTCGCAAATTTGAATCGTGTTCGCGCCATTACGACGCTTGGAAATCGAAGTAGAATTTTCATTTGAATTATTATTCGTTCTGTTAATTTTTTATTTAAATTGTCATTCATACTGTTTCAGCAATTCTATTTATTTATTTATAATTTAAATTAACTCTTATTTAAATTATTATTTCAATTATCGTTCGTGCTGATTTCAGATAACATTGAAATGATAGGAACATAGGAAATAATATTAATTCTCTAATGAAGCTTCGCGTTTAATTTTAAAAGATTTTAAAATTATTGCGATTATACAAGAATACCAATTAATGCTTTTGCAGCCACTGTATCATATATAATTCACAAATTCTAATTCATTCGTTTAATAGTATTTCAGAATTTGCTATAGAAACATAGAAAGAACTTGTGCCATTGCCAAAGATTAGATTTATTTAGAGTCCAAAAGAATTTTTTCATTTGATAGATGACTTGAAGAAAACTGAACCTGGAGTCGATCATAGATCACGAATTTAAATCCTCGAGACAGTGCTAGAAAGTATGGCGTTCCAGAGAATCCTTTAATAATATCAAAACGCGCGACAGAATTTAATTTCTCGAATCCCAATTTCCGTCAACGTTAACAGACAGCGACGCGAATCGCCTGACAGCGCGGATACGGCCAACATAAATAAAGAACGCGGGGCAATTCTGATAATTGCGCATCATTCGATTAACATTTACGGTAGAGCGTGTCCTCGTAACTCGGCGAGTTTGGCTATTCGAACGTGGCGACCTGTATTATACCTATCCTATTAGTTAATCTAGGGGCGGGCTATTGTGCTCGATACAACAGCGCAGGAAAAGCAAGCACAATCGGACGGCGAAATTTCAAATTTCAGGCGAGCATGACCCAAGCCTATTCCGAATGGCAAATCTCCCGGTATAATTTAACGAGGAACTGACAGCTCCGTTTAGACGTTTTCGTCGGGGAAAATCGTTATCTATCCGGCTAATTGGAACGATTCGAGTTACATTCTCCGTTCTTCACTGTACGTTCTCGATCGTTCTCATTGCTGCGATCGAAGCTCGACAAGTGAACAAACCGATCGTGAGATATTTCTCAGTTGCACATTTGAATATTTGCAGTTCGATTTTTACAGTGAGGAAAAAAAAACAAATGAAAGATGCTTCTGGTATCCATAACCTTGTACTTCGATCGTTCTCTGGTTCGTTACAATCAGGCTCTAGATATAAATTTTCAATTCTGATCAGACGTCTTTTAATAATCATTCGTCGTCAGTTGAACTTCGACCCGACAGAAATGAATTTTACTTTCGATCGATATCAGAGATTAATTCCTAATTGGCTAATTTAAAAAAAGAATTTAATCCCAAGTGTTTGAACACGAATTGACAAAATTGCTATATGATAATGTGATTTATTGCTATATCGATAATATGACGCGCGAGGTATAATTATTACACGACGTAGAAATCAGGTTTAACACACAGGCGTGTGTATTGTCTAAATTTGCCGAGGCGCAGAGTCTCGTGATTTCTATTCAAACGGGATCGAATCGAACGATAAATCAAACCGTTACGACTCGATTGAAAACAGCTCGGCGGCCGTCGCGTCGAGATTACATTAAACACATCGATCGCCCGGGGTTTTACGATAATTTTCGCCTCTTTGCCCGAACGTTTGACCGGATCGAGCCGATTCCAGCCAGACCAGGGACCCTCTGTTTCTATTTGATTCTCTCTTTGCGTCCGCGCAAATCCAGATCAGCGCGCACTGAAGAGCGCAATTCTGATCTTCCATTCTCTGGGAACGTCGAACAACAAAAAAAACAAAAAAAAAAAAAAAGAGAGAGAGAAAGAAGAATCGTAAATCGAATATAGTTTTCAATCATTCTCAACGGTTCGGCAAACGGAAGTTTCGAACTCGAGAGATCGCTAACTGCATTTGTTTGATCTCGGGGGAGGCGGGGGAGGAGAACTCGAATGAAAAAGCCAGCGTGACGTACACGGCGAAAAAAGTACGAAATGATCTGGAAGCTGACGATCGACTGATCAACGCTAGAACCACCAAACTGACCAATTTATTACACAATTTTTATTAGACATTTTACAGCGTATTTTTTAAAAAGATTTCGACAATTTCTCGTAAAAATATACGAATAAAAGCTTGTATCATGAAGTTTCTCTATTTTTTTTTTCTTTCTTTTTTTGTCTTCTTCGATGCTCTGATGGAAATTTTATGCTTCGATCGTCGGTAGTCTTCCAGCGGAGAATTCGCGTTAAACGATAGTGGAAAAAAAAGAATTGTTTCAAAGTTACTTCAAGGTTGATGCAAGGTTTTATAAATATTTCCAGTTACAGCGCACCGCGTTTTTTCCGCGGAACGAGTATCGAAGGTTTTCACCGGGTCAGGTTAGTTGGATGGAATATCTTCGCGCATCTCACGACGCAAAAATTGGAGATTTACGAGACGTATTTGACGCCCAGATTGAAGATTCCATCGGGAGGGGGAATTATTTTCATTCGATTTTAAAGTTATTTCCAACGTCCTCGATGGATCCTGGCGAAGCGCGGCATCCGCGTTGAAATGCTGAACCGTATCGCGCTTTTATCTTTGGCTACTCTCGTTCACACAAGTGCCCACTAGAGCGGGTTTCATACAAAATTATAATAATTGACCCAGATTGTCGAGAAACCGGTTGATAGATCAAAATTCGCCGCACGTTCGAATTGCGCGGCCAATAATGAATTAATAATTACATATCAGCTCTCGCGTTCTCTCGATTTCACGTTGAATCGAACAAAAATTTACCACATACTTGATCGAAATTTTCAATTGTGAAAATATCGCGTAATTCGATGGTACGAATTATTAATTGAAACAATGATTGAGATATGTTAATGTAAAAAAAAAAAACATTTCACTCTTTGTCACATTTATTCTTTACAGTACAAAGCTCTAAACGATCCTTGATTCTTGAAAGGTTTCAAGAGCACGCTGATCACTTTTATTCTTTCTTCGTAAGTGCTCCACCACTCCTACGTATGCACGAGCATGTAGAAAAATATAGAGCCTTTCAAGAAAAAACATCGTGTAATATCGCGAGCACACGTTCATTGTCTTTTAACGCAGTTTTAAAAGCTACAGTAGATAAAAGAACAGGAGGTTAAGCTCGCCGAGGAAACTCTCAAGCCGGAACGCTCAAGATTCAACGCTCGTCCTCGCGTTCGTCGTATTCGGAAAAATAAAAAAGGTGGATAGAAACCTCACCTTAAATAATAGCTTCGGTTATCGCCGTCAGAATCGCCTGGCTATTATTAGACTCGTTGCATTGGAAATTGTTTCGACATTGAATCGTTACGTTCACTCGGCCACTCGTACAGCGTAAAAGTCTGTAATAAAACTGGAACTATCGAACGACTAAGATACGTGGAAATTTACACCAAAGAGATGAAAATGGTAGATACGTGGCAAAATATAAAAAGTAAGGAAAATTGAAACTTTCATTTATTGCCAAAAATTTACTTAAAACCCAAAAGAAACGAAGAAACGAAGAAAGAAATCATTTTGATTACTCTGATGATAAATTATTATACTTAAATTACTTAAAAAACAAAGTATATATAAAATATATTTTTAGTACTCTGACTGTTCAATTCGTACAGATAATCTTACAATCAATGGCAAAATAGTTGGTTTGCTTATTAAACGTTGAAAAGTGATAATGTACTGTAGATGTGTCAAAAGAACGAATGGATTTTTAATTTTGTTGCACGCTCCTCATTTGGTATCAAACTTTCAGACTTTTGGTAATTTTAAGCACTCAAAGGGCTTACACACAATGTTCCTTGCTCGAAAAATTTACGAACGAACACTAATTAATCCAACGCAGCCCTCTATATGAAACCACATCACGTTTGATTATAACATCATAGCTTATCTCGCCACTTTGTAATTTCAACGCAGTAATAACCATTAACGTGTTATTGGATCTTTCCAAGGCCAGAATTACCTTACAAGATTATTTTCGGTTTATTACTTTCATTTCCAAGGGAGGAAAACTATCGTTCATTTGCTTCAAAATAACAGATCCTAAAATGCTTATTCTCGTCTTAATTGCGATACTTCGTGACTTTGCGCTTTTAAAATTTTACTAAAATTACCGATCACGAATATATTCGTATTTTGTCAAAATTTTATCAGCATTGCTGAAGTTAATCACTCCTTTTAAAATCCATCCTGACGGTTATTGGACGAAGTTAATCGAACGAAAATTTTACACTGGGATTTTGCCACGTGCAGTAAAGAACGTAAAGTAACCAAAGAGAGTGAAAAATTATTAACGATTTAAACTGATCGTACAACGATCTACTTGGTCTCATTTTAGAAGCGCGAAGCTTATATTTCTGATAGCTTTGAAATTTCTACTTTTTTCTCGTAAGTAGATCCACCATCATTTTGAAGACTGAGGTTCACAATTCCTTAATTAAAATTTGTCGATTGTGCGATTGTTTATTTCACCGTTTCGTAGGATTGAACGAGACATCTAACATTTCCGATCATCTAACTCTAGTGTTCCAAGTTCGATAAAATAGTGTTGAGAAATAAAATCGTAAAGCGAGTTTTTTAAAGGGATCGTTGTAAAGAGAAAATTTCAATTTTCAAAGCCACGGTGGATGTTTTTAATGTTTTCATACATATTTGAATTGTATTTATTTTGAATTATATTTACATACATATTTGATAATTTTCGAGAAAGAAGTATCCTCATTTTCTCACCCGCGACATAATGTAAAATCGTCTCAAAAGAAGCTCACGACTGCAGAAACAGAGACTTTACGCTTTAAAACAGAGCTGGCTAACTGGCGGCCCGCAGGGAGGGGGTAACGATGCTGTAGAGGGGATAGCGATGCTGTGGAGGGGGTAGCGATGCTGTGGAGGGGATAACGCTATTAGGAAAGTAGGGACAAGGGCTCGTGGGCCGCCAATTAGCCGGCTCTGCTCTAAAATAAGACTGAGTGGCTCGTTATACGATCCTCTTTTACGAAGTTGTATCAGTTGAAATTATCGACAATCTTTCATTGTCATTGGCGCAGTTACGCTCTTCACTAGATAACACTTCGCTAGATAACGAAGTCCACATCCTTGACTCTCTCTACCTTAATGACTCTCAAACGTATTAGCCACTTATCCATATTTTCCTTCAGCAACACGCACCGTTAGCTACTCGTCGATTTGCCGACACACTCGTGCCTTAGTGGTTCACAGTATTAACCAAACATTGGTTGGTCCACGACATCATCGGTAGTTCTCGACATCAGCCATGTATCGATTCGGCCATGAAAGTTTGCGTGTAGCGAGCCTCGAGGTTAACTTCAGAGAACAGAGTTCGTTCACGTATAAACACCTATGTGTGTATCTTATCGCTGCTAATGGTAATCATTCATCGATTCGTTCCATTCTACATGAAAATCTCGCTTATCCGCGAGATGTATATAAACTTGTATGACCATACTCACTCTTGAGTCCTGACCCATTCGTAGTATACTATTCATAGATGAATCAGACAATTCGATTCTGTATAAATATTGAGTTTCTTGTCTTTTTTTTTAATTTAAAAACAATAATTTAAGTTATTAATAATATAACCTATATTCTAACAAACTATATTAACGTTTAGTGTAATAAAATAAAAATTTGCACAGTATCAAAAAACGGCATTACTCATGGGTGCCTCTAATATCACAAACATTTTTCTCCCTTTTCCCTACGTTTACAATATGTCAAAAACAACCCAACGACACGGAAACTCAATAAAAATATCACGGGGAATTTAATGCCGAGCATAAATAAAAATTTAAAAAAAAATAGACCTGCGACCAAATGACATGTACATCGGACGCTTTAATCTCCTCCCCCCCCAAAAAAGGGAAAAACAATTCTAAAATATTTTCTCCTGCTTGCCACAGCAACGAGGACGTACTAAAAATAACACACACACCAGCCGATTCACTCTGTATACCTAATCAGTCCGGAACGCTTTTACCCCTATTACACTTTCATTAGCTCCCAGCAATTACCCTGCACTCGCTTAGCCTCGCGTATCGCGATCGAAAATCTTTCGACGGCGCGACGAACAGGGCGATCAATAATATTCCACTCCCTGTTTGCCAATGCGATTTTTCATTTCCCCTCGTTAATAAAACAACCGCCGCGCCGTCCGTCAGACGATTCGTCCGAACGTCTGAACAGACGCGCACGCACGAGCGTGAGGCGTGCGGAACACCGAAAACGTTTCTCGCGTCGAGCGAGCATAAATCGATTTCCTTCGTGTCCTCCTTCGCAATTGCGTCTAATCGAATATCTACGCGATTCTGACCGCCATTTGCGGCCACCGTGACGAAATAAAATTGTCCACGGCCTGGCGTGGAGGCGTGTGTAGCGGGCGGTCGCGCGCGTACAGGGTGTTGAGAAAAGAGAGATTTGAAATTCATCGAGGTCGCGGCGAGGCGGGTGAATTTTTGCGCTCGCATCTTCGGTTGAAACTCGAAACGCGATTGGTTTTTAAATTGGACACGGACAGCCGGTCGAAAAAAATAATTCCAACAGCCGGTTGCGGGAAAACTGGAAATTATATCGAGGTGTGCCGCGTTGCAACTATTTACCGGATACTCCGAGAGCTTTTCTACACTTTGTAACGCGATATTTTTATTTTCACGTTTCAAGCGTTTATTGCGGAAAACGTAAAAAAAAAAAAGAGTGTAAAGAATACGATACGTTGCGATACTCGAAACCTAGGATTGTTGAAATCCAGAAGCGTGTGCTCTTTTATTAATTAAAATTTACTCCAATTAACGATCAATTCGATCTTTCGGAGAATTCGAATTTCACGTTCGTCTTTTGCGAAAGATTAAGTCGAAAAATTAAGGCAATTTCGATTCTAAGGTATTTTAGTTTTCTCGTATTATATGGAATTATCTTGAAAATTAATAAACTATTTATAAGAAGAACGTCTGAATAATTAGAATGATACAATGTAGTAGCATGTGAGTAATTAACCGGGTAAATAAAACAAAAATTTTAATTAACGTGAGGATAAAAATTGACAGTCGTTGTTTTACGTTAAATCATTATTATGCGTTAGTAGTCATTGTTTTGTGTTAAATTATATATTTATAAAAAATAATCTGCATGCTTCTCAGAAATACCGTGTTATTTTTCAAACGACAATTAATCGGTTTAAACTACGTTTGCATGAGGTGCAGTTTAATCCGCCGCTTGCAATCTAGTTGGATTTAATCAATCGATATATAAATGTTGAGCTAAATACGATGCACAAATACCACAGACTTTCAAATAGCTATCTAACTGTATAATTTGTGGTTCTGTCCTTCAAATTATAAATAATCGCGATTCTAAATTGTTCTTCAACCGTTTTCTGTACAATTTCAACATAGAGAAATCTAAATATTGTTTAAAATATGTTTCTGTTATTATACTTGGATTATTCTGCGTTGACACCTTCTGCCACTGCCCTTTAATTATCGTACAACCGTAAAAATATATTCCAAAGTTTCCCCTTTATTTATCGAACGCATCGTTACACCCAACTGTAAAAATTCACACTAAAATTTCACCTTCCTTCCAAAATTTTTGTAAAATTACACGCAGCTGTTCCACACAATTGCAAAACCTCTCGCAAGAACTTTGCCCTTTTGCTTTCACCACGTGGAAATTTGTCCAATTCTGAATATATTCCGTAACGTGAAAGTTTTGAATAATCAATTCCATGAATACAGAAATTTTACAAATAAAAATTCTCAGTAAAATTTCACCTATTTTCTAAAACTTCTATAAAACTACACGTGCGTAGTTGTTCCTCTCTTATTTTCGCCGTTTTCTAAATTTTTCTAAATTCCATAGCGCGAAAATTTTTAAAATAATTAATTCCACAAATATCGAGACTTTGAGTAATTGAACAAATAAAAATTCGCACTCTTGCGAACTCGTACCTACAAATATCTAGCTCACACAATTTTAAACATTTCATCTTTCTCTCCCAAACACTCTATACATGCGCAACGTATAAGTAACCCTCCCCTTGAAATCAGTTTCAATTTCAAAAATCCCCACCAAAGCTTCATCCTTCTTGCAAGCACCCTACGAAGATCCACCCAGTAGATAGGTAGCTATTTCGCTCCCCGTTCAACGTTTCACCACTCGCGTCCCCATTCACACCCCCCATTCACGCTTCCAGTGTCGTCAGAGCATCGTCAGAGGAGAAAATATCGTCGCGACAGAATCGCCGGGTTCTCCCTTCGGTTCTTTCTTTTTTCTTTCTCTCTTTCTTTCTTTTTTTTTTTTTTCCTCTTTGCCAACCTTTCCTCCGAATCATCGTCGTCGGTCGGCGACACCGGCGTCTTATCTTCGCGGCACCGTAAGTTCGTGCCCTCAGCGAAATGCACCCGTTGTCCCAGTTCCGGCGAGAATCCGAGCAACCTACAATGCACACGAGAAACACCGAGATGCTGTGATGTACGGATCGCTACTGCGAAAGCACTGGCGGCCCTCGAGGCACCGGGGCACACAGCCGTCTTTTCTCCGATTAACGTGCGAATATCCACGATCTCATTGTCTAAACTGTCGTCGTATCGACGGGCCGCGCGATTTGTTCGCATCCTCCGCATCCATCGGCGAACATCGACGACAAGGGGATGATTAAGGACGCCCGAAAGGGTTAAAATGCGTTGGAGACAACTGCGAAACTCGCTGCTGAGAACTAATGATGTGAGGATAATGCGAGAGTGGATGATGGAGTGCGCGAATCAAGCTGAGAGAATGGCGCCGTTAAGGGGAGATGATATTGATGAAAAGTGTCGATATTGACAAAAAAGTCGAGAGGGAAATTTGGGAAGAAATCGTGCGAGGTGCGCTTTATGTTTTTGTGCGTGTGAAACTTTAGTCGTACAAAATGGTCCAAAAATCGCTTCCTAATAAAATTAATCCGCAATTTTTCCGTTATATACTCTTTTTAATTTTTAAAAAATAATTTTAATAAAAATAAAAATAATTTTATTTTTAAAAAATAATGAAAGAATCGTATTCCAATTTAAAATTAATAAAATTGGTTTTTTTCTTATATTTTGACGTTTTATTAAAAAGAATGTAGATAGGAAGAAACTTTTGGCCCACCCAAAATTGATTGAAACTTTAATGTTGTTGAGTGATTAAGCGACAAACGTATTTGTTTTTGGTAAAATAAGTCTCAAATTCTAGTATACGCTTCTATCATTAATAATTTCTAAAAAAAAACAAACTAGGAGAGGAATTTTATCCTGAAAGGGGAATCTTCGAAAATCATTTACAAACTTCAATAATATCGGGAAAAGTTGAAAAATCCACTGCAAAGTCGTACGTAATAAAATGTTCAGCAAAAGTTTAGTAAAATAATTGAAAAAAGGAAAATCGTGCGTCAAGCGCTTTCGAGCGATCGTTCTAAAAGGGGAGACTTCGAATCTGTTCTAGATTCAATGACGAAGAAAAATCTCTCGACGTTTTCACACGTTGCGACAATTTATAGCATTTCCGAGAAGAAGAATATTTTTACTTACCCGCCCACTTTGCGCGATGTAAAAATATTTCAGAATCAAATGAACGACAGACATTGGAAATGAAGGTTTATCGCTGCTCTTTCATACGTGAAATCATGGATATGTAGAATTTACGAATTTATTATATATTAACGCGAGTCACTGTAACATGCATGAATCCCAATTCTCGTTCCCAAATCCCAGAATTTTGCCATCCGAAATCATTACCGAATCTTTATACGAAATAATTGTCTTTGAATCTCGCTGAATGTCCAATATATACCAAAAAAAAAGCTACGAACTTCCGAAAAGAAAGATAAGATCTACTCCTCCCCCAAAAGACACCTCCTGTTCCTCAAACAGAACGAACGATTTTGTTTCTCGCGTTGCGAAGAAGAACGTGATGCTTGCGACGGTCCATCCTCGAATTAACCTCCAACTCGTTTCGTTCCGTGGATAATCGATCTCGCGGCGTAACGACCTACCTCCTCGACTTGATTGCTTCTCGAAAATAAGAGAAGGATAAAGAGAAGGGGGGGGAAGAGAAAAAAATAAAAGCGAGCAACAAAACTGGCGATCTATCTCGAGCACATGGACGCGAGAAGATGTACGATGGAGATTTCATCGAGGGGGAAGGTAACGATAAGAATCGGCGGGAAAAGCGCGCGTAACGCGGCCTCCGCGGAAAATCCAATCCGATTATAACGGCGAAGGTGTTCGCGTATTGTCGATTCGGCCAGTTCGTTATTTCGGGCTGTTTTTCCTCAAATCCTCCACTCGGCGGCTCGAAGGATTGCCCGAACGATCGGATTGAATTCGGCTCGACGAATTGATCGATATGCAAATGCCCTCCGATCTCGCGTGACGACATTATGCAAACTATCGGGAAGAGTACACAGAGAGAGAGCCGGGGATAATGAGAAATTATAATAGAAAATGAACCGGGGCGGCTCGAGAGACGGTTTACGAACGAAGTTGCGAATTCACGTAGAACGGTTTAACCGTGAACTGTAACGTTATAACTGTCCCTGTGTAATCGTGCGATGATAAATTCGTTCCTGTTGGCAAACTCGATTGTTGGCGATCGGGTCGAAATTTAAATATTGAATTTAGAGATTTTTTTTTTTTTTTTTTTTTGGAAGAGGATTTCAGATATTTGAGTGGTGGACCTTTTCAAACTTCGTAAGTTTGCAAAACAAAACCGTACGACAATGGAACGCCTCGTTTTAAAGCCTGAAATCTTTACTTTAGCAACCTTGAGTTCTTTTCTTTCCAAAGATGTTTTTTAGATTACATTTCTGTTGTAGAGAACTTGTCGAAATTCAAACACCTCGAAAATGGCGGGAAAATTTTTTTTCATTGATTTTTCAAGGTTTTTCTTCTCCGCCGTTTTATTAAACCTTAAACATCAGAGTTAAACGAGAAAAGACACTTTGTCATTTAACCCTAACGTCCAAAGTTTAATAAAATAGCGAGAAAAATCGTACAACAGGTTTCAAGAATTTGCAAAGAGGAAACTTCGATCTTCGATCTTGTGAAAAATAATGTTTAATGTTTCCAAAGGCGTTTGAATTTTTACAATTTTTCAAGAACAGAAATATTCTTGCTTTTCCACTTGTTACGCGACGTAGGGCTGTCAAACTCTAAAATGAAACCAACCGGGTTGTTACGAAGTGTTGTAACAGTGTTTAAAATTTAAACGATTTCTCATCAAGCGTGCGAATACTTTCTGACAGAAATTTTCACAATTTTTCTAGATGTTCTGGAGTATAAACAGGATGGGGGAAAAAGTAGCGCTGTGTCGTGTTATAAAAATGAATCAATTGTGTTATTACTTGATAACTCAACAATTCATCATTTGACGGGCTGAGAATTATAATGATCCGAGCCGAAACTTTTATAATTTTGAGTTGATAATATTTTTCAAGTGTCTCTATATTTTCAGATGGCCACTCTCGTTACACTATCGTTGTAATTTTGTTTATTACTGAGAAATGGCAGTGCTTTGTCTCAGCTGAGAAAGCAACAATAATAAACAATAAAAAACGCAATTTCGATTTTTTGCGAGAAATATCGTAAAAGTGGCTTGCACGCTGCTATAATCTTCGATCCTTCGCTTTGATCTAAAAGGTAGACAGTGACGAATAACAAAGTTCACTTGCCTTTCTCAGTTAACGTTTCAGGTTAATATCAGAAACACGGAAACGATAAGTTGACAGCCAGGTCGAATGATTGCTGGGTTGATTTACAACGTGATCTGCACGCTACTTTAACTAGCGAGCGATTGCGAGATTATTGCAAACTACTCCGTTATATCGTTACATCAGGATGGGCAGTTCAGTTCTCTCTAAAATTTAACTTTGACGAGCATATTGTTACGAGAAACGTGTATAGAAATGCGCATGACGCGGATAATATTCAGTAAATGCTGGAATTTTATTACAATTGATATGACAAAGGACGGATAATTACTAGAAAAGAGGGAAATATGGCGAATATTGCGCTCTTCTGCCGAGGCAGAAATTGTGAAAAACACGCGTAATCCAGAAATGTAAATAGAAATGAAATGGGAAAACGGAGAATATTCGCAGAAATTAAATGGATATTTTATGCTCGTAGATTCAAGCAAAAAGAGAGAAAAAAAAAAAAAAAAGAAAAAAGGAAAAAAGCAAAGACGCGTAAATAAGACTCGTTTAAGCGTAGTTTTATCGTACGATTTACGATAAAGCCCTGTGACTGTGTGCCCCGTTCCTCGAACTTTCGCCCAAGCAAAGAAAGGCAAAAAATATCGATGGAAAAACTATTTCCCGTACGATACACACTCCGCAAAGAACATACGAGAGCAAAGAACAAACGCGAAATACGTACATATATATATATATATTGCGTTATTTCGCAAAGGAACGCGTAGAAAAGTACAAAATTCTACTTCTGAATGCCAGCAAAAAAGAAAAAAAAGAAAAAGAAAAAAACACGACAGGACGTTCCCCTCGTTTCTGATTCAGGAAAACATGCGAGAGAAGTGCAATTTGTTGCGTGCTTGTTTATTCTGTTCGAAACACCTAAAAGAGAGAAATCCAAAATGACGAATTAAACATTGTGACGGAAGCTGCGAAATAATACAGAAACAATCGCGAAAAGATACGTATATGTAAGTGTGATTTCAAGCTACTGGCGTACCGACGTTCGAGATGACATTTAAAAAGAGAAGAAAAAAGAAAAGAAAAAAAATATGGAAAGGAAGTCTTCTTCCTTTGGTTTCGGCCAAGGTTCAGAAACGAAGGGTCAGTAGTTTAAACGACATCGTTGAGTGAAAAAGCGTTGGCTCCTGGCCATGGATCAAACGACGCAAAAATCAAATGACGTTGTTCCAGGCTCACCGTAAACTTCAAAGACAAAGGGGAGAAAAATAAGGGAGAAGTAAGAAGAAAAACAAGAAAACACGATGAAAGCAGCGACGCAAAAATACTCGCGAAGGTGTTGCTCGTGCAAATTGTAGATGCATGTTAACGAAAGCCAATTGTTTCAGTGATCTCGAATTTTACATCACCTGTCTTACTTGTTCGAGTTTGACTAATTTTGTTTGAACGAGTTGTAAGCGAAACTAGATCAATTCTACGTCGAATTAGGTTCCATTGGATTTTCATGATTAGATCAGAGTTAATTTTTAAATTGACTTTTAATCGTGACCGAACTAGCTTGAATTGGCTTTAGATACTAAATAAAAGATATCGATAACTATTTTAACGATAACAACAAATTATAAACATCCCAAAACTTAACATTACCATTAGAGGCATTGAAACTGATAAATTAGATCTTATTTCAAACAATCACCCATCGTCGTTCGTTCAGATACCTTTGCAATTGAACGCTCGCGTTCTTGCACATCGTTCCATTCCGGAAATTGATCTGAATCCATACGTACGCGGTAAAATCCGTTGGCAATGTCCATGTCGGAAAAAAAAAAGAAAATAGCGGAAAAGAAGTTTCATTAACCGATAACGGTCGACATGGGAGATTCGAACGATCCCAGAATACCTCGACTTCCCTCTCGCATTGGTTTTCACCTTGTGAATATTCATTCGAATTAACGTTCACACCGCCGGCAACTATTCTCCTTTGTTATTCAATAAACGTCGAAAAAGAGAGAAGAAGAAAAAAAAAAGCGGAACGTCACCGTCGGGACAAAGGCATTCCGGGTTCTTGTTCGAGCGCTTTATTCGATGAAATGATCTTTCGTCAAACGGTGAAACGAAGATTCTCACGAAGAATTAAACGATATCGAGAGACAGTACGAGCTCGAACGAATTCAATACGTTTGAACGAACGACGGTATGAAAGTCACAGGATCTTTGATGTATCATGAGAATTTATTGACTTTTGCATAAATTGCCCGCCCTTTCTTCGTGAACTATATATTATCAGGTAGAGTATTAATGAATTCTAGTTAAGTCACGTCTAGTGAATTACAAGTCCGTTTGATGTAAAATTGAACAAAAGTTTTGAAAGAAGAATCCATAATTATTCGTGGACTTGATCCTTCGTCGGGTAATCGAATCTTTAATTAAACCAGAGCCGGCTAGCTGGCGGCCCTTGCCCCTACTTTTCTGCTCGCTAGCGCTACCCCTTCCACTTTCCCACTCTGTCGAGCAAGTGGAGGGGATAGCGCTAGCGAAAGTGGGGGCAAGGGCTCGTAAGCCGCCAGTTAGCCCGCTCTGAATTAAACAATAAAATCAAACAGCGCGTGATATATTTAATTAAATAAATTTCATCCTTTTTAATCATAAAAGTATGAATTTCCTTCAAAAAATCAGTGTATATACTGCGACATGTATACATATATGTACACGCATCATCGATCGCTCTTGAAAAAAAGTGTTACATCCTTAACAGCCATGAAAGAAGTAATACGAAGCATCTATTTTATACGATGCAACCTGTATAGAGAATGAGCACCCTCGTACATTCGAGACGACGAAACGAGTTCATGCATGTAACTGGTACACGCAGCGCGACCCCGGCTCGAATAAAATAAAAACTCGGCAACATGTTCGGCGAAACAAGAGCCGTAACAAAATTCGTTCTGACAAATGGAGTTCCGCTGTACTTGTAATGAAAAATAGTCGTTATTAATTCGCCCGTACTGCACGCATTAAAAGTTATTTATTAAATAAGTGACTGCGAAACGAGCCACTGGTCGAAACACTATAGCCCGACGAGTGAATTTCGTTTACAACGGCGAAGCTCGAGCTAATTTAACACGCCGTGATGAAAATAATCGGAGTATTGCCTGTTCGAGGGACAATTGAGACTTTAATATCTTTATTGGCTCTATACATTTACCGTGAACTCGGCCTGCCGTAAAAGTATTACGATATTAAAAGCGCCTGGTGTTTGTTTCGTTCTCCAAACTTCTTCGCCAAACTGCCTTCAGCACGTTTGGTAACGTTCCACTAATGGAAGTGTTTAATAAAAGAAGCACCTCCAAGGTGAAACCGTTTTCTATGTCCATTAAAATCTCCATGAATGAAAGAAAGAAAAAAAAACAGAGTTCAACCATTGTGTCCATCGCTCGTGTCAGTTTCGCAACGTTGAAAAGAACGTTCGCGCTCCATTTATATTAAAATATCGGGCAATGCGCGAAAAAAAGTAACAGTACGACGTGCTCCTACGAGTACGAGTCGTAAGATTCTCTACGATTATTTTTGTTGGAGGCAGTATCCGTCTCCTTCGTTGGAATCGTTCGCGTTCCGTCGAATCGATGAATCGTGCGTGCGAGAAATCTCCAAAGTCTCGAGCAGCAATTTAAAAAGCCATTGCTGCATTCCGTCCAATTACCCACCTAATTAATTCTCAGTTAAGAGTAATTGGTATCGTAACGCGAATGAAAATCTCGATATAAAATCGTGACCCTTGACCTTTCGGCCGCGAAAGGTGTGTGAAATCCGCGGCAAAAAGCAGTCGCGTTAATCTCGTTACAGATGGAGGTCAAGGAAGACTTGTTTCGACACTGGTCGAATAAAAACGAATAAAAAAGAGGAAAGTGAAGAAGAAAACTGAGAAAGAAACGGAGAGACAGGGCGGTCGTGGAGGAGAGCCTCGTGGCGGGTTCGGCAAGTTACAGCGAAATTTAATTCCGCGAAGAAGTTAAACGAAAGGAGACCGGAGAAGGACAAACACGAAGACAGACGTGTCCGACCGGAAGCTACGAGCAGCTTCTCGTCCTTTCTTCTCTCTTTTTTTTGGCCACTTCGAACTCGTGGTTTCCGAATTCGAGGCGGATAGAATCTCTGAATGAGCGTGCTATTCGCCACGAAACGGTTCGAATCCGATCTTCCTGGCTTTCGCTGAAATTAATCTAGCCGCAATCGAGCGCTGTGCACGCTTCGTTGACGTTTTTAAATCTTAATGTCGCGTGCTATAGCCCGCGACAGCAGGGAAACATCTTTTCCACGCTCGTTTTGACGTCTATCGATCGCTGCGATGCAAAGTAGCGTTCCATTGGCAGATTCGTTCGATTTGGAAAAGGTCACGACGAGAGGTACGTTTTTTCTTCATTGCCGTTTAATTAATTGATCGCTTTGTTTTCATTAATTCATTACTGTCGATATTATGAAGTATGTTTCGATTGAAAAATTCATTTAAACCTTCACCCAATTAAATCTGCATATAATTAACCTTCGTTTGTTGGATTGAGGGTAAAATTAAAGGATGATTAAAAGGGTAATGTATTGTGCGAATATGTTGATAATCGAGACATCGTGCTATTTTATTACACCAGCCAAACGAATGGAACTAAAAAGACTGCTATAGACTCGATGTATTGTGTAAAGATCATGGAGTGACATGGAAGACAATCCATTACTATATTACTATATAGTGATACAACTGTTGTATAATTGTGATACAATTATAATATGATAATACAAATAATATAAACTATATTATTATATATTATATTATATTATAATTTAATTATTATATAATAATAAATTATATATTAAATATTATAATTGTACAAATGTATAAAATATTAATATTGTATAAATGTATAAATATTAAATATTGTAATTGTACAAATAATATAAATTATTATATATTAAATATTATAATTGTATCGTTATTAAATATGTTATTTATAATTATATCACTATATGTATAATATCACTATACCTATAATAGTATAATTGTTCTTATTTGCACCAGAATCCAATCATCATCTGATAAATAGTTGGTACGCTATCATTCTCGATTAAAAAATGAAAGGAACATCTTCTTCTCTGCGTACGTCGTTTACGGAAAGGACGAAAGCACTGATACAACGGGAAAGGTTATTTAACCATCAGAGAGAAAGGTTAAATCGAGTCAGCCGGAATCAGAGCTTCATCCACGAACGGTTTACCCGGTTGGAGTAATAGCAACTCGGACAGACAGGAATGAAAGGGACAAGAGGCTTCCTTTTTGGCTGGCATTGTAAAGCTACCGGCTGAGGAATCATTTTCACTCGAAGGAATCACAATGAAGAAGCGTGAAAGAAGGGTGAGCAAGAAAGGTGAGCAAACCTGAATATACCCGGCCCGTTGAAGGGCTGAAGAGCTCAATCAAAAAGCTGCGACCCATTTAGAGAATCCCAACCAGCGCCTTTGTGCCTGGCACGTCATCATTCCTCTGTATCTGCCGGACTTGAACCAACGCCTCCCTCGTCGGGCAAAGTGAACTCTCCTCGAAGCGCGAAATCATCACCGAGAACGTTTCTTTATCTTCTTGGTAAATAGGCGAAAAACTGAACGAACGGATTGACGTGGCAGAAAATTGTAACGCGCAAGATATATTTATATTTGGAACGTAAATACTTTACTTCACCAATCAAGTATCCAAGACGCGATTAATTCTAATTAACATATTTGTATTTTCGGGAAAAACGCACGATAAGGTTTGCTCCGGCTTAAAAAGAAAAAGACGAGCGAAACGTTTATATTTGTATAATATTTATTATATTAATCTCGATTGATAAATTTAGAAAAGAAATCCATTTGAATGTGGTTTTAACCCAATTTCTATATTTATATTATCATTTTTAACAATTTTTCTTTTGTTAGATTATCATTAGATTAATTTTTGATACTGAAATCACCTTATTAATACCAATAATTTTTTATATTTTTAAAATATTTAAATTCTTCTCGTATAATTAATATAATTTTATTATTTTTATTTATAATATTACTTACATTAATGACAGAATGAATACTAAGATATTTATATTAACGAAAGTATTATACGCACTTCGATCTGAAATAATCCATCAAGGTTGGACGAAATTATTATTAAAAGATTAATAATCCCGTATTTTCCAAAAATTCGAGCAAAGTTTATATCAACAGGTCACTTCGTTTGATGACTGAACATTCAGTTAATATCCGTAAAACGATTAATCTCAAAGTTCCAAATATACGTTTATATGAAAACGGCACGTTCCCGTTGTATGTACCGTGTCATTATTTATATTTCGTGGTCCATAAATCGAGAGTTAATTATACGTAAATATTCAACGAATTTTCAAATACGGGCTTCCCTCGAATCGAAATACCTCGCGTATAAATAATTTTAATTTGCATATCTAATTTATCCTCGCGCGTGGAAAAAGCGTCCAACCGGCTTCTATCACTCGTCCCATTTCTATCCGCTCTTCTGATAACGACAGTCCGCGACGTTCCACCCTCCATGACGGAATCCTTCCTTCCAATATCAAAGTGCCACGCGTGCAAAAACTTTGCTTTATTACCGGCAGAAACTTTGAAAAGCCCGTCTGTATTGGCCCGCCCCGTTACGCGATAAAACTTTGACGCCCAGGAGATAAGACGATATTGAAAAATGCGTGGTCTTTAATCAATGATCCTCCTATCACTGTCGATTCGAATCTTTCTCGATAGCCATTACATTATATTATAGCGAGATTTTTGTAAAATTTTTATCGAATTCACGAAGCGTAATTCAATTATTTCGACCGAATATTATTTTTATATTTTAACCAACCTGATGATATTTATATTTATTCCTTTGTTGCGAATTTGATCTCCAATGATTTTGAAATAAATTCGCAATCATCTCCATCGTCCAGTGTCCATTTGCAAATTCTGAACACATATCTGATCTAGTCTTTCGACCAAATATTTATTTCAGTCAGTCTTACAATACTGATATTATATTTCGTCAGTAATTTGATATCTGTAATAACTCTGATATATTATTTTAATTAATCTTACAATCTCTCGTCACTGCATTCGATCCCCAATGATTTCAGAATAAACCACGTCCGTCCATTTGTAGATCCTTATAAATCCTTATACGTACAACTATGAGACTGGAAATTGTTTGAAACAGTTTGTGAGACACATTACACCGAAGATCCCGGTTAATCGAGGAAACTCTGGATCTCGTTGTCGTTAATTTGTTTATTCCGCTCGGTAACACCTCGCGTGATCGCTTCGAGGCTACGTTGATTACAAACAGTGGAACCATTCGAAGCGTATCGAACAAAGATTAAGTAGGTGTGCACGCTTATTTCCAACGACAGAATTTACGGACTCGGCAGAACCGGAGCTGCAGGAGTGGTCGAAGGCGAATTTTCGAGCGGGACTCGCTAATTTTACAACGACATGCGATTTTGAACGTAACTCTTGTTATTAGGTGAATTGTGTCGTTAATGTAGTACTCGCGAACACACTCGCTGTTGAAAGGGACAGCTTTTTTTTTTTTGTAAATTACAGCTTCGTTCAATTAGTTTACGCAAGGCTGTAATTTATTGTGAAAAAAGAAAAAACACAGCGCAAGTAAAAATTTTAATCAAGTGCTTTGTAACTGCAGTATATGATTTCACTCGCGGTACCTAATATGAATTACGTATAACCTAAATAGTTGAATTTTTAATAAACTGATTGCTACAGACAAAGCTTAATGAACTGACTGTCACAATTTCAGTGATCCTCGCTTTTATGAATTATTTTTCTGCGACATAATTTGTTGAAAATAATAATGTTGTTCCCTCGTCCCGATGCTCTCTCGCCCTCTGTCATTTTCATTTCCAAATTTCAGGAAATTTTACAAATTAAATGAACTAATTCCAATGATTCTAAACTAATTAAATCGAAATCGAGAGTATAAGTAAACACTGTAAACTAAATGTATTCACGTAGTATCATAGTTGGCACTTAAGAGACCGGTTCTTAGATTCAGATTATACAGATGGAAAAAAAGGAAAAAAGAAACTGCAGCAGTAATAAATAATGAATCATAAATTAATCATGAAACACTTTTTACGTATAAATTACTTGGAGAGATTGCAAAATCATACTACTAATTAGTTGTCACATTACCTATCAAAAGTACTATTACAAATTACTTAAAAACAAATTAATTAATAATAATTTCCATATACCTAACGCATCAAAATTGACATTGAAATCCAACATTTATTTGTTTGAAAATATGTTGACAATATAATGCATTAACCACAGTGACGTCGTGTAGAATCAATTAATATTTGCGATGTTTATGAGGATGACTCAGGCGAGTTAGATACGTAATGCGCGCAACTTACGACTGAAATCGATTTGACTTTTTGCGGATTAGAACAACGATCTCACAGTTCCAAAGTAAATATTTAACTTGTTGCAACGTTAATACGAACACGCGCGAACTATCGTTAAAATAAATCTGTAATCCACACTGCTCACGCCTGGATGAAGGCGGTACCTGTTAAACACCGAATTTGTAGCAAATTGATATAAACTTTGATACGAGCTTGTTATCTCTAACTGTGCTGTGTTTGAAAGTAGGAATATTATTGAAATTTTATTTCTATTATTTATTTATTCATATTATTGACTATTATTATATAATTTATTTATTCATGTTATTATATTATTTTTTATTTATTCATATTATATTGACATTTTTATCATATTGAATCAAGTAAATGCTCATGTACATTTTACATAGTTGATTCAAAGATGTAAATAATTAATTAATTACTATTGTATACGTATAATAAGTTATATTGTAAGTAACTCACTATGTATATATAATATAATAAGTTACGCTAAAAAGATACTAGTAGACAAGTTACCATTTCATTGCGTCTTAAATTGAAACGGCGACTGGTGAAATTTTCAAGAAGAAGCAGAAGAGACTCTAGCCTAATTTCATCGCGTGAAAGCTTCGACAACCACGAATTATCGTACGTAATTCTACATAATTCGCAGTGCTCGTAAATTCCAGCCTTGGATCACGTAATTTTCGAACAAAGTAGAATGAACTTCAAACACTACTCCGTCGACGCATAATCTCTCGTATCACAACGAGAAACCGTATTTTCGAGCTGCCTGTTATAAATACGTACGAACCTGCTACGTCATTATCCTGGAAGCAGGAGAGACGAAACAACCCAGCCATGTTCCAGTTATCGAATGATAAGTTCATTTCAATTTGTTTCGTTAAATTAAGATGAGATTAGGTAATTAAATTAAAATAAAATCAAATTTGAATCAAAATAAATTAAAATAAAATCAAGTCATATTTTTTAATGGGTAACAAGATCAAATCCCTTTTTTTCTTTTCCTTTTTGGTTATATTAAAATGAAATCAAGGAAGACGTTTTACGAATGGATATCGGTATACATAATTCCAGCTTCAAATTTGCGAACACCGAATTAATTTTCACCATTTGAAACGGGGGAAACTTCGCGTCGAAACTTCCGACGAATTTTCACGAGGATTCGTAATATTCAAATGAAATTGTTCGCGCTATGCCTCGTAAATTGACTCCCGAGAGCTCGTGCAAATTTATTCTGGTTTATCCGCGACGGTAGCCACCACCCGTTTGTCGCTAATGCTAGTGTAAATTTCGAACTTCTAAGGCATTCTTTACACGCTTATGGTGTTACGAAGGAATCAACACTGCTTTAAAGTCCATATAATGGAACAGTCAGTAGCTTTTTCCATTCCTCGAAAAGTTAACAGATCAAAATTACGTCGTGACTTGGCTTGTGAGTAATAAAGAATTATTGGAGAATTGCCTGATCCCCAGATACTAAATTTAAAATCACTACAGTGTATATATATAATATATAATATATAGCAATTATATATATATGTAATATAGCAATTACAAAATAAAATACAATGTTTAATTTCATATAACCCTGTAGCTTTACACAGCTGCAACTTCCATTGTGTTTATTCGTAAAACGTTAGTGGTGTGATGAGCAATAATAGAGAATTTCAAAATGGAGGGTAGATAAATTTCGGAAAATCGGACGTGTACGAAACAGACACGTTGTAAATAATTATTTAAACGAAAGGGGAGAAAAAAAAGAAAGAAAAACACTCACTTGAAGCTCAACCCGTAAACCTTGGGAGTTTCCGGCGAGGTTGAGGTGCATCTCATACAGTTAAACCAAGGTAGACAGTCGATGAACATTGTTCTGTGATTTTATGAGAACGAACCGCTGTTAGATGGCACACACGTATAAAGTACACTCGTGCACTTTCCTTTTCGATCTTCTTCAGTGGCGCGGTTTCACTGGCTCGTCGTTCACATTTTTACACGCATATTATATAACGCCATTAAGCACATAGTTTTTTCAACTCGTACATACGAATTACCATTAAACGAATCTATTCTGAATGTTCAAGGGGAGTAACAATCTCCGTCATAAATATTCAATTTTAATCATCTTCGGTGCAACAACACACGAACACAGTGGCCACGAAAAATATTTTTTTCGCATCCGATACTTTCGTGTCTCGTCACTGTCGTTCAAAAATATGCGTGCAAATACTACATTTATTATCGGAAATTACCATCGACGAAAATCTAGAAAAATCGGTGAAAATATAGACAGTGAGAATGAAGGAGTTTACGAAATCGACACGAGTCGAAAATAACTATATTTGACTAAAGACGTTCCGACAGGTTTATTTCTATTAAAATTACCGCTAATTAGTATCGAGCGTATGTAAAGCTGCTTATCTGATAAGAATTGAAACGTGACGTTCCACCGAACAAAAGCAAAACAAGAAGCAAATCCAATATGTCAAAATATTTGCTGGAATATTCCTGGCTTGTTTGAATAAAATCGACATAAACTACGTTACGAGCTGGTCTTCCTTGACCCGTACCTCATAAGATATTCACTATTAGCTACTCAATAGCTTCCAAAAGCATACTTCTAACTTCGGTTCGTTTGACCAAAACATCACTTAATTGAGAAATAAACACAGTATCTCTCACGTTGAGATATTTCAAATAAAATTATATCATACGGACTATTAAAAAATAATGATTAAACAGAAAATCAATAAAATATTTTAAAAACAATAATTAAACAGAAAATCAAAGATGGTGGGAAGAAAACTCAGATGAAATCTCAATCTTCTCCAATTTCGATGGAATATTTCAACTATAATAAATATAAATTTATAATTCTCTCTGTTATTTAGAGAAATCGTTAGAAGACAAATTCTATTAAACAACACTTGTTAAACGCGTTGAAGATTATAAAATTAGAAACATGTCAATATATTGTCAATGATAATTTTTAATGATACGTAATAATACGTCTTTGGTTTTTAGTTTGGTAATGCAAAGGTTATATAACAAGAAAATCGACATGTGTCTTTTTTTGCTAATGTTTCCTTGCATTTTAACGAAACAAAAAATGTCACGTCATGCGATTAATATGTAAGGTTTCAACTTCCAATCAGAACGTATTCTCGCATCACGCCATCAATTTCGTCTGTGAATTGCGACGACACTCGTCGCACACGTGGAGACACGAGAAAAAAATACGTAGAATGTAAATTGCCGTTTGTATTATTCAAAAAGTGAAATTGCAAAACGGTTTGAGCACGCGAAAATAGGAGAAAAAGAGGGAAACGAGATGAAGAAATCACAAACGGGACAAATGCGAACTGGACGTTGCACGCCTATTCATAGTCCCCTATTCGTTACAGTTGAATTAACCGATTGCATAGCGTTCTGCGTGGAAATTATGCGTGTAACAGTGCGTTACAATATTCAACGACGCTGTAATATACAGGTTTGCCCTTCTGTTGGCAAATCGATAATTTTATGCGACCGATACGTTTGATTATTTCGAGTACATCGAGGTCTGTCGAGGTCTGTATATTCCTCAGGTAAGAACTACTCGATCTACCGATTTAAATATTTCGGCGCGTTTCAAGGTTTCGGTGAGAGGATTCTTATTTTTCGAAGAGAGAGAAAGAGAGAGAGAGGAATGTTGCATAAATTCGTGCGTTTATGTGTTTAACCTGGTCCACTTCGAAATATGATTACAAAACTTGAATAGTGAACACGCAACGTGTGACGTGTTTGACAGCGTGCAAGAGAGCGCGAAGTGATAAATTTCAAATATTGGTGGCATCGAGTCTAAAAAATTGATAAAAGTCTTTTACACTGATTTACTGTTGTGCCTCTTTTTTTTATAACAAACAGAAGTTTTTTTTACGTACGCAAGTAATAGTAAATTGAATTGAAATGAAAGAAATCTTTTACTTTCATGTCTTTCCTTTCTAACAGAAATTGTGCGTTTTGAGTTCAACTAAATCTAGAAAATGATGGTAAATTGAATTCAAATTAAATCTGGAAAAATGATTCTAGAAATTGTACGTGCGAGTAATAATAAATCGAATTCAAATAAATAATAGCGTGAGAATAATAACAAATTGAATTCAAATAAATCTGGAAAATAATTCTAGAAATTGTACGTGCGAATAATAATAAGTCGAATTCAAATAAATAATAGCGTGAAAATAATAACAAATTGAATTCAAATAAATCTGGAAAATAATTCTAGAAATTGTACGTGCGAATAATAATAAATCGAATTGAAATAAATAATAGCGTGAGAATAATAACAAATTGAATTCAAATAAATCTGGAAAATAATTCTAGAAATTGTACGTGCGAATAATAATAAATCGAATTCAAATAAATAATAGCGTCAGAATAATAACAAATTGAATTCAAATAAATCTGGAAAAATGATTCTAGAAATTGTACGTGCGAATAATAATAAATCGAATTGAAATAAATAATAGCGTGAGAATAATAACAAATTGAATTCAAATAAATCTGGAAAAATGATTCTAGAAATTGTGCGTGTGTGTGTGAATAATAATAAATTGAATGCAAATGACTGCAGAAAATCTTGAATTTTATATGCATGTATTCGACAATAAGTAAGAGCTGCGCGTACACGCGAGTAAGAGCAAGCGAGATAAAGAGAAAATGAGATGAAAATTTAAATAAAATTTTGTTGAAGCACGCTGTTACACGTGTGCTATAAAATTAATTGATTCAAGTACGCGGAGTGGCTTTCAGGGTTTTCAGTGAAACAAGACCCTCCAGGCAGCGAGGCTTTCTTGAATTACACACACCGAGCATAATTGTTAATTAATCCACGGTTGTCCGTGCGAATTTACAACTTCCTTTATCCGGAAACGAAATCATACCGTGAATATTACGATTCGCTTCGACTTGAATTTATAACAATATCGGCTACTGTCCCTTCCAGCGAACGCGTTCCCGTAAACGCGAGCTTCGCAAAAATTTCGCGAACGCGTCGAACGAGAAATTTTTCCACGATCTTGCATATTTCGCTAAAACCGAGGGGACTCGATGGAACGCAGAATACAGCGGAGTAGACGTCATACTTCGTAGAGGAAAAACAAATCTGCCGTGAAGCATTGCTGGTTACATTCTGAAACAGTGATTCCCAATCTTTTTCGAGTCGCGACCCCGACTTTGTCGCAACCGCGTAACTCTGCTCCCGTTCGATCCAAAAATGAATGAGTTCTTTCCAAATTTTGAAATATTTTATTCGCGAATAACGCGGAAACGTTTGAAAAATTTGAACGGTCACAAGTGGTTAATTTTTAATGGCAATTGTACTCGACGCACTTCTTTTTAAATACCCAAAATACTTAAATGTCCGAGTCGCTCTACGTTGAATGCTGAACCAAATATTTAAATACTGAAATATAATTTTACCAACTGAAATATAATTTTCATTTTGGTGAACACGAAACTGACTCGAACGGAACGACTAGGATTAAGTAACAATTTTTCACTCGTCGAACCGAGCGTAGCTGAGCCGCCACGTTGAAATAAATAAAATCACAGTAATAAAATTTCGCATACGAAAATTACTAAATTAAGCAATACATAATACGATGACTTTCACGAGGAAACACTTTGCAACTCCCTAAACTAGGTTGTAAACTCTCACGATCGACAGGTTGTTAATCTCGATTAACCAAAGAGAGCAAACGGACTGGCCAACAAAGAGACAACACGGAGCGCGTGACGTCCAAAATTTCGATCGAATTCCAACTCGTGTGAAATCTAGAATCTGCGAAAAATATCCGTAAAATCAGTCGAACGTTATGGAGTAACGTCAGCGTTTTACTAGACAGCTCGGGAATCCGAAAAATTCCAATCTAAATACATTTCTGGTGGGGCCAGTGTGTTCCGGTGAGTCTCGGGCGTGAATATTCCCTCTTTGAAACCGAGATTCCGTGTTCCGCTCAAAGGACGTTTCATAAATTCGATTCGTATCGTTTCTCTTCACTCGCGAGGCAATATCAACGGCACTACTGTTTAGGAAACGCGGTCTGTCCGCTCGTGAAATCGCCGATTCTCGAGGCGATCTATCGACACGGTCGATCGCAAACCGGGGGAACCGCGTGATCCACGGAATCGATCGACGTACTGCGGGTTCGAGCCTTCAGGAGGAACGCTATAATGGTCGTGTCTTCGTCTTTCTTTCCCGTTTGTGTTGTCTCTCACCGGTTCTCCCTCTCCTTTCAAGCAAGACTGTATAAACAGAGGAGAGAGAGAGAAAGAGAGAGAGAGAGAGACCGGTACGGAACCGAGCGACTCGTTATGATCACGCGAGCTCCTTTTGGTCGTCCTACGTGAAACAGTCCACTTAACAATCTCTGGCTGGGCTCTGTTCTGTCCGCGAAGGACACGGGAGAAACTGGATTAAGGTATGCAAAAGGTGCGTCGCGTTGCAGCTTTGAGACATTTTCTCATTCTCTACGATGCAATTTTTCCGTGTTTCAACCACGCGTCTGTCGTGGAAACTACGAAGCGAGTTTGTAGAAACGAAAAGAAAAATTTGGAGATCGATAAGTCGACGATTTGCGCAATGAAAATATCCTTTTATTGCGAAAACTTCGTCAATCTTTGACGAAAGAGTTTGATACAAAGTTGTATGATAATTAAATTGATCCACTGACCGAAGGTTGTTTTGACAAGTTTTAAAGTACTATTTGTACGACACACAGGTCATTTTTAATGGAAAATGGCCAACACTGATTAGCTTCTGAAGGCTCCAATATGTTCTCCGAGTTATTAAAATTTGGACAGAAAACGAAAAGGTTCGTGTTGATCGTTAATCGTTTGACTTTCGTGGAATTTAAATTTGAAATTTCTTCCATTTTACGAATCAAAGAGATGTTGCAATCTTTTGGCAAAAACGATAACCAACGTTCGCATCTTCTCGTCAAGGTTATTAACGGAAGGGAAATTTGAAACGTTGTGGATCGGAGAATGATCGATATTGGTACATTTTCTTACGTATAATGGTAGCCAACCGACCAGACTAAGCAAACACGCGTAATCAAACGCAAACGCGTCAAGATTTGATTTACCCTCGCGTTGCGATAAATCCACATTCTCGAATTTTGTAAACATCATTGGCAGAAACGCTGAGGCAGAATTTCTCGAGAGACCGCAAAAGGTATAACAAAGTTTACAAAACACGTCACTAACAATTACGCGTGCAAATTACTAATTCCGTACGAATGCACCTTGTGGACTTGCTTCAAAGCGCTTTCGAGAACTTCGACGTGAAACAACACTTTGATACCGAAATTTCGAGCACGAGCGACAGACAAAAACAAAATAACGCGCGAACGTGAGGTCCCGCGTGTGTTTATTTCGACTGAAGAAAATTAGTTTCAAACAGTACGTTTGAGTTTGAGTCTCAGGTCCTCTCTATTAAAAATTTATTGAGGAGAATTTTTAAGACTCTTTCCAAAAAAAGATGACAAAAAAATTCGTGAAATGTACCAGAGCTGTTTACCAATTGCAATTTAATACTTGGTGAACTTTGAGAGAACTGTTACTCAAATATAAAAATAAACTGATTGAAGTGTTTGTGTCGTAGTATAATTTATTATCAAAGGTATCTAGAAACAGCAATCTTTTTTTTGTGTCGTAGTATAATTTATTATCAAAGGTATCTAGAAATAGCAATCTTTTTGCAGCAAGAGAGACGCGTCAATTCCACTAACGTGTATAACTGATGATTGAAACCAGCTAACATAATCATTGCGTTGTTGTCAGCATATTTCTTCGATGTACTCGCACCGAGAATATTCACTGCGCTAACGCGGTATTTCGTCTAATATTTCCAAGTAACGTTTGTAACTAAAAACACATCGATAAAAAATGAAGGAGGATTCAATGACAATTCCTTCTACTCCACTCGACTATTTTAACGACATTCGCAGTTGGAAATGCAAAACGTTAACTCGTGGAAGTAATTAGTAAAAGTAAATAGTAAAAGTAAATAGTCAAAGTCAATCAAATCAAGCGTTAAGTAAACGTTAGACAGAAGTTTGTAATAATTACACGAACATTCTTTTCAGACGTGTTTCGAATAACATTCGTTTACCAATTAAATTTATTCGCGACCTCTTATTGGAAAAAAAAGGATGCGAAAGATGTGAAACGAGCTTTGTATTTATATTTGCAGAGGGTGCATCGGAATAATGTACGAACTGAAAAGATAAGAAAAAAAAATAGAACAAAATTTTTCGATTTGAGGCTTCATTTTCAAGAAAATCTTCATTTTAAAAATTTATCAAGTACACGTATCAAAGTCTACTTTCTTAAAAATCAAACTTTTCCATCGCTAAATGATTCGATAAATTTGATAAATCTATGAAGCACGATTTTCTCGAAAACGAAAACATTTTACTCGATATTTTCTTCTTGTTCCTCTCTGTGAGAAATTGCTCGTTTGTACACATTGCCCTAACACAGCACCCCTCTGTAGAGAGGAGACATTTGTAGTTTTAACTTTGTAAGTGAAATAATGATTCTCCAATGTCACGTGTCATATACAAATCTTACGAAACTCCTTCCAAACAGAGAAACCAAACAAGAACCACGAATGTTCGCGAAGTATTTGCCGATAAGTATACACTAATTGCCTTACGAACGTCGTTCAAGGCTGTTTCTGCTAAAGAAACATCGATTAATTTTCAAATGGCGCAAAAAAAACGAAAGTAAATATTAACAAAAGAGAATTCATGTCTAATTTAATTAAATAATAAATCAAATAATATTAAAAATGATAATAAAAATAAAAATAATAATAAATTATCAAAATTCACGTATATCGAAGATTAACACTGACCAACATCGATTGATGTGTTGACTTTTCCTAGCAGCAAACACCGTGATCAGTCATTTGATGTATTCAACAGGGTGACTAAAAAGTCAGCAATTTTTAAAAAATTCGTTTCATTTCGTCAAACGCATGAATATGTATGCGTGAACTTTTCTCCGGCGTAATTTGCGATCCTTTAGAGATTACTAAATTTGTTTGCCGCCCGTGTAATCGCGAAAGCCACGTGAACGTGACTGTCAAATATTCGCGATCCTGATCCGTAAACATCCCAAATCATCCCGCTCGAAACAATACCGATATCCGGTTGCTGAAAATAAATTTCTCCTCTCGCAAAGTCGAAATCAAAATTTACACTCCAACGAAATATAAGAAACTCATGAAAAAAAGTGTTACTCGTGATTTTTATCTGTGAATTTTATCAAAGATTATGGGAAAAATCGAGAAAGAAATGTCTCGACCTAAAATAAATGTCGAACCTATGCACTTTTACGTAAAACAAGGTTCGAAATTTACAAGGCGAAAAATAGAAATTTTCTTTATTGAGATCTCTTTGATACAAAAAAGAAAATTATCGTCGTTCGTTTTTAGAAAAACCGAATTCGACATCGCGTGTCAGAGAGCGAACAATACGGGTGCGTTTCACAATGGTAACTAATGAACGGACGTTACGTTCCACTTAAAGTACGTTTAATTGCAGTTCATGTGTTGCTAACTACGCGGTTGATGTACAAACAAAAGTAGCCAACGTAATCTATCTGAAACACCTCCATAACGTATCGTGCATACATTACAGATGCTATTATTAAACAAGACGTCGCAGACATGATTCCTTCATTTTTACGTCGCACACTCGCGAACAACAAAATACCTTTATCTGTATTTAAATGAAGCACAATCGAGTACAAGGTCAACAACTGTAAAATATCGTCGAATATTTTTTTTTAAACGGTTCTCCAAGAGTTTCAACCGCGAACTTTTCGCAAGTGCGAAGATTAGTGCCGATTGCTTGGAACTTCGACGCACGAATAAAAAATTTCGAACGATCAAAGGGCATAGGTGAGAGGGCAGAGCGAGTCGTTCTGTTCCAGAGAACAATAAATTTTTCGCATACTATCAACCTCTCCCGGATCTCTACGTCAGGCATTTTTGCATTTTACCGCGTCAGCGCTATTTGACGCGTTCAAAAATTTGCTGATATCACCGCGAACAGTGGGTAAATGGCAGAACACACATCGCCGATCGAGAAAATAGAATCGCGTCGCGAAGAGCGTGGGATATCTAAGAATATTCTTCTCAAGTGTAATTTAATTTAAATTCAATATCGCTCGAGCGAATTGTTTCTTCGATCGATCGCGGCTGTTCTAAAGAATTCAAGATCGCTCGCTCCAATGAGAAAGCAGCTCCAACATTTATACATAGATTCTATTTGTTGGAAGAAAATCGAACGCGAATTTAGAGCGCAGTTTTCGATTAGCTCAATTTGTTAGAAACTACTTCCAAATGCTGGGGAAATCGAGGTGGATTCTTCGACATTCTTTCGAGAAACGCGAATATTTCACCTCCGAGACAAATATTAACTTTGCCGTTTCTCCTTCTCGTTTCTGGAGCAAGTTCGTGTATTTAAATTCGCGCGAACGATAATTTATGTAAAGGGTCGGACAAAGGGAGCGAAAAATGTTCTATAAATAAAGGGGGTCGGTGAAATTAACGTCGGAGGAGATAGGTCAAGATAAAAACAAATGCAAATGAAAATGCAAATCTGCCATTACCTTGGAGATCTTTTGAAAAATTCCTGATTTACGTGAAATTGTCTGAGAAACGTGTTATATGTAGATTATCGCTTTCGCATGCAGATGGGAGCTTTAAAATCATCTCAAATGTCCTTTAGAAATTATTTTGCAATTCATTTCTGCGTATCTGTGACGTCGTAGAAGAGCATAGAGAGTATCAACAACGAGAGAATAAATATTTTCCCTCTCGTTAAATTCCATTTTCTTTCTTTTTTTCTTCTTTTTCGTAAACCAGCGAACTAACTTCTCATCTCAGGCAACGGATTCTACAGAATATTTTATCCTCGGAAGGAATTCCACTTCAAAAGTAACAAGTATATAAAGATACAAGCGCGGAACTTTTTCGAGAAAGTTTTTGTAAAAAAAAAAAAAAAAAAAAAAGGAAAAAAGAAAGGAATTCGACAAGTTTTCAAACGATCCCTTTCGGCGGGCGCGTAACGAGCAGGGAAGTGAACTTCATCGTCGAAGAATTAAATTATAAACGCGTCAGCAGTCGAACGGGATGTATCGCTCGAGGAGACTTCGTATTCAAGTTCGTTTAAACGTTTCTGAAAGGGGTCGCGTTTCAATTCCATTGGGAAGAAGAAAAAGTTCGCTAAGAGAACGTAACAGTATAAATGGAGGGGGATTGAAAGAAAAAAAAAACGAGTGAATGAAAGGGAACAGCGAGAACGGTCTGAAGCTAGGCCGAGAATACCTTGCGATGGAAAACACCATAAGCCGAAATACCATTGAGAATCGGGTCTGCGAGTACGCGTACAGTGAATTGAAAAACAGAAAAAGAAAAGGAAACGAGAAGAACGAAGAAGCAAGAATGGCTTGAGCACGAAAGATAAAATGTCGCTGAAACTCCGCCCCTCGATTCGGTTCAGACACTGACCAGGCGAAACTTGATTACCAACGCCAACTACTCGCCGTTGCGACGATAAGCCGCTCGTCCACTCTCGAAACTTCGGTGTGTTTCGAGTGGCTTTCTCGAAACGAAATGTTGCACGGCGGACAAAAGTAAAACAAGAAAGCGCGATAAAAAGACGCGAATTTGTCGAGAAAAACCGGCGCGCGTAACGCGCGAATTTCTTTTCAAGCGTCACGCTCTAAAAGTCCGACGAAGTAGCCTTCGAGAGACTCTTCTCGCTGTTAGAAAGATCGAAAGAAGCTGAAGAACTTGAAAGTTCGCCAGGCGAAGGACTACCGACACTTCTCGCGCGTCTAATCTCACGCGTGTCGAGAGATATTTATTCTCACCCTTCCTTATCCTCTTCTCGATCCGCCTCTTCTTTATTGTCCTCGTCCGCCATCCTCCGAATCGAGATAAGGTCCCCTTCGACGACCGCGGCGAGAAGCTTACGGGGAGACGAGCATATCACGAGGTGACAAGTGAAACGACAATCCGCGCGTTGGCGATGATTTGAACCGACTGTGATTCGCGACGATTCGGAACGACCGGAGAAAAATACGACCAGCGTGTGTGCTCTTGCCAATCCGGACTCGCTATCAAATTCTGCTCAACTGGCTCACTCGAAGTAGCCCAAGGCATCGTTAACTGTTACGGCTTCTGAAATCCCGCAAGCACCCAATTCTATTTTGTATAATGCCATAATGCCATTAAGGGTGTTCCAGATCGCCCGTATTTTCCGCCTGCGGTGTGTCGCAGACGGAGTCGCGCGACGAAACGGAGCACGATCGTCGAGGGAAGGCGCGGGAACCAAAACGAGAGCAATCGTCGGCCATTTGTAATTTCCAGCGGGACGGAAACCACATTTGAATCGTAAATATTATCCTCAACGTCATAAAACGTTGCATAAATGCCAATACCTATTTATAACCTAAACTATGGTTATTTATGCGTTTAATCGGCATTAATATGAATAAATATATTAACTAGTATTATCACGTCCGCAAACTTATCGCAGTACATGTTCTTTTCAATTGAAACAGAGGTAAAATTCAACAAGGAAAATTAAGTTCCAATCATCAAGAATATAGATATCGTTATTATGTAACAAAGTTTTCATTATTATCTAATAAGTCGAGAATAGAACGTTATCAGAATTGTCTCGAACGTATCTACAAAAAAATTGATCGGATTAATTATCTCGATGACGAATGATTTCTCGCAAAACGGTGAGAAGAGATTGGAAAAACGAAGGGGATTTATCCAAGAAAGAAAGATGGGCTTCCTCTAAAATGAACTGACATTTTAATCCCGTTCACGCAGGAACTTTAAAGGGATACCTGTCGACATTTCAGTGTACGTTACACTTTACGGATTTATTACATAGAAGAAAATTACAGTCTACACCAGTCTGTAACTCCCGCTACGGAGAGGCATAATACCTGATGGAACTTCTGATGTAACGTCTGGCTGATGCAACCTCTCCGGGGAAAGTCGCGGAGAATCTGACATTAGTTCCAAACTGTTTTAAATTTCTAACAGGATCAACGCGACTTGGAGATATTAAATAACCCAGATCTTTTTACGCGCAGCTCCCTCAGGCGCGGTCTTCGTACGCTCTAACGTCAAATGTTTTGACACTCGACGTGCGAGAAATTCGCAACGACAAAAGGCTGCACCAGACACGATTGCGAAAGGTAATTTTGCAGAAATAGCGCGGCGTAACAACTGCGTAATCTTGCTTTCATTTCCGTCCGGCCGTTAACCATAAAGCTTTGTGTATTTCTAAATGATTACGCCGAGCTGCAAAACTGGCACGTACACATACGAAAAGCACGTAAAACACTCGGTATCGTTATCGCGATTCCATTGCGCTACGCAACTACTAACGCAAGAAGGCTGCAATTTTATCTTATCGCGCGATTACAAACACACTAATAGCACCGCTCGCGGAATGATTTAATTGTCGGAGAACGATAGAAACTATCGTTTTTCCACGTCAAGCGGAATAACAAACACGGGATGTGGAATAATAAACAGAAATAGCGAATCGTTTCGAGACGCGTGGGTGATTTAAGAGATCTTTGTATCGTGGAATTATTATTAGATCATTTACTTAGCTAGTCTACGATCAAATATACTCGATGGTGCGAGTCTATTTGGGAAATGCAAACGTAGCGAATTATGTTGCCCATCTGTCACTGACTAGTTTGCGAGTATTCTTAAAACATATGATGCATACGTGTTCTAAGATCTAAAATTGAGCATCTTTCTGTATGCTCATAGCTTACAGAGAGTCTGTATGTTATACTCACACGTACATATTTTCTAACCAAATGATTGAATTTCGTTTAATTAAAGAGACTTTGAAGCAAGAAGATCGTTGTAATTATCGAATATTTCAAAGACTGAAATTAAATGATCCAACGCAAGCCGGCTCACAATCGGCTCGCTTCCTTCAGAAAGCTCCTCAATTTACCAAGTACTATATGTACTTAACGATTAGCTCGAATTTCTCTCAGGCTACGCTGCTAACGGTTCAGCCAAAGAAATAATTGTAAATGGAGTAAGGTCAACTGGAACACCTACTCGGTAAGAGTTCCACTGACCTAGACTGGTCTAATCCCAGCTAGAACAACGTAGACTCGTTAAAAGTTAGGGAAAATCAATCAAGACCAGGCTGACTCGGTTGAAGCCTCATCGATCCACCTAGATCTAATCCATGCCTAGCCTGAACCCTCGAAGGATCTAAACCAGATCCAACTTGTAACGAGTTCCGGGAACACTTGCTGAGTTCAAACAGCGCCGATTGACTTGGTATATACATGTCATGATGATTTCAAAGGGCTTTGAGGGATTAGCAAGATCTAATCTAATGGAAGACTCGTGTTTCGTGTACTTGCCTGTCAGATAATGCAAGCTTCGCTGGCCTCAAATTAATTTTAATGAATTTCGCGAAATCAAAAACGGTCCGCGATATCAAAAATAATTCTCTCAATTTTTTTACATAACATAACATCCGAATAATGAGAACAATGTCGAATAATAGATAGTATTAAAATAGTATGAAATATATACAGCCATGCCTCCGTTAAAATCATACAACTTTTGTATTAAACAATTTTTCATTAGACGCATAATTTAAAAGTTATTTCAGTAGGTACAAGTGAATGTATGATACATTACGTAACTACGTAAGATTTTAACCAAGGTAATTTTGTACGCCTTCAATTAAACTCTGAGAATTCCGATTGTTTCCAGCCTAATTAATAGGGCATAGGTTAATGGATATTCAATTGGATCGATATGATCTGCGAATTGTTTGTAGGGATTATACAAGGCTGGACGTTATGAACTAGATTTTGACTAGGCCAACGAATCGATCAAGCTTTCCTATTTACATACGTTGTATCAAATGATTGATTCTTACTGATTGAAGCTCACAAATTATCATAACGAGGTGCATGTTAATTGTCATAATTATACGTGTATAAATTATTGCAATAATAAACGGATAGAATAACAAACAGAATAACAAACATATATCTAAATTATAAATAGAAAAATCCAAAATGAAGTTTGAGAGGCAAGTTGTACTTGTGAAAAATATACTTTTTACAAAAGTAAAAATTCTCTATTGCACAATTTATATTCTACATTATTGTATTTCACACGGTAGAAATAAATAGAAATATACTTTTTCACAGTTGAATACAATTACATCTAACTATCTCAACTATTCGTTTCAATTATCTCTAAATTGCTTTGTTCGAAGATTGCGTCCCCCTAAATCAACCACGGCTCTTATCATTTTTATCCATTATGTCATTACCGTGATAGACATCCTGTACTAGACTCTCGGTGCAGAGTCAAAACAATGAGAGTCTATGCGTAAGAACGCTATACATTTCACTATTAACAGCACGTGTGACACTCTTGCTTACACGGATGCACCTCACTGACTCTGGCTTTATACATTCCCCTGACACGGTCTGAATCGTGGCTATTGTGAAGACGTAACGAAGCGTCGCTTAAGCGACTTCTGATATTCCTCTCCCGCTCCCATCCTCCTCCAACCGATGCATTCTTGTTTAATTTCCTGCATGGAAAGCAACCGGCCACCTGATGATATCGGGTCTCATTTTCTACGATCAACGGCGTGAAATATCCTTTCATTAGATATTACCTGAGAAACGGACAAAATCGTATTTTAATCATAGATAACGAATGAGAATGACGGAGAACGATTAATTGATCGCGATGAAGGATCGTTCGCTCGAGCGATAACGAATAAATCGATTCTGTGGTTCATACGGTGGTGAATTCATAACTTTAATCCCGGCGAAACAACACGCGAAGCACGTACATACGTAAATCGATTCGTAGGAACTTCATTTCATGGCACTCGTTCCCTACGTATGTATTTCGTGCGTTATTTTCTCGTTAGTAAGAGAAACTTACGGAAAATATAATCCCGCGCGTATCGATCTCAAGGTTATTTATACATCCCATTAAAATAATAACGATTTTGATAACCGTGTTTCGGTGTGAGAAAATTATTATGCGTGAAATTCGAAGAAAACAATTTATGCAACTCTCGATATTACAAATATCAATGATTCTAATTTTAATTCTGAATGAAATCATTAACTCTATTAATTTATTAATTTTATTATTTTAATTTAATTTAACATAATTCATTGGTGGAACTTTATATGTAATTACACGAATGTTTGGGCTCTTGGTATATTTTGGATAAAATTGATCATATGTTTGAAATACAATCTGTTAACTATTCAAGCAGAACGCTTACGTTCCAGACATTAGCCATCCTTTGTTAACGCAGAGACGCGCAATATGTAACAGGAAATACGAATTCACGGCTCTTATGCATTATTACGCAACAATCTGCAATCAGTATGATACGAGGATAATCTCGAATTGTTTCAATTGTATCACGGTATAACGCATCGTGAACATTTAAATTCTTTCTTCCTAATATGAGTAATACATACACGTATGTACACATTTTCATAGACAACGATAGTGAGTGTAGGCCAGTATGTACGAGTTGTATCATTCATAGGCTATTTTTAAACCGTCATCAAATTTAATTGATCTTTAATGGTATAATTGAGCTGACTTCCTATTTTGCATTTCATAATGTGTTCTATCATACCGTATGTTGTGTCATATTTGTCTTCTATACTAAAAATGTATACCATTCAAAAAAATTATTAACAGTACAATATTTATCCTTCAGCAATTAATTTCTGCTATTATGTTGAAAATAATAGTAAGAAATTAAAGGTATCTTATTCTTTAACATTTACTTGCTAATGTAAGAAAAGAGAAGAAATTGTTCGCGAAATATGATTTTAAAAAGCTCCATCAACCTTCGTTATGCTTTTTCTTAGATTAAAAATTCTAAGAATGGAACAGACTGAAGCAACGTAGGATACAAAGAAGCTGAATACGAAAATTGAGAATATAAGAGCATCGTAAAGAATAATCTCAGATAAAAGCTTCTATCTCAACCTCAATTGGAAAGACAGGAGAACGCAAGCTTTGATACAAATTCATATACTGCAGTTCACAGAGAGATATTTTCATCTCCAGTGAGAAAAAATTTACATATCTGATAGAAATAAAAATGTATGGAAGAGAAAAACTGAACTAACTAAACTAAACTTTATTTATATGGAATTACAATTTATAATTTACCTATCACATTTATTAATAATTGTTAATATCATTATATATTTTATCAATGAGAATTGAAGCAATTTACTTTGATGTTCTTAGAATTCACATTATCATTTTATCAGAACTTAATTGCTACTTACTAATGAAAATTTAATTTACTAATGAAAATTTCTCAAGATAAGGATATAATGTCGTTATTAAACACAAATTCTTGGAGTCATTTACCAAATGCTATGTAAAAACTAATAACTCCAATTGGACGTTAAAATTTTTGAAATTAACAAATAAACACGATTGACCAAGGAAAATGTATTAATTAATTTAGTTCTCTATGAATCTAAACTATTGCAACTGTATTTTTTTAGTTAACCATCTGTCATTATTTTCATGTAATGTGACATGATTGTGCATTATAATGTAAGTAGTCACTAGTAATCGTAAAATGGATGTGACTTTAAACAAATAGATTTCCCATTAAAATGATCTGAAATAAATGTGAAACAACGTATTAATCAAAATGAAATTTGACAAACATATCAAGTGCTGAACAATGTTACGTAAAAAGAAGAAAAATTATGAAATAATATTATGCAAAACATACTTATTCCTGTACACGTTCTACACGTGACATTCTAAAAGCGAAGAGCGAATGTAAAGATGAAGTCACGGTCATAATGATAAACGCACGTCATGTCTAGTTTAACGGGTTTCAAACCTGTTCGTGACACTTCCCATAAAGTATCACTCGTTTGAGAATTATTCTAAACCTTTAAGAATAATAAAAAGTCATCGTTTTCACGCGTATCAGCATTTTCAATCTCTGAGCATCCAAGTGAAAGTTCGTCAACAAGAAAATCCTAATTCCCCTAATTTGTCTTTATTCCCTTATATTATCCCCGTCACGCTACCAATTATTCTCACGTTACAGTATGCCCGATTTCGTAATCGTTCTTATCGCGTGTTCCTCTGGTTATCGGGAAATCGCGAATTAACACGAATCACCACGAAGTCCGTGCTCGGTCGTCCCTCGACAGAAATCGTCAATTTCCGCCGAGTTCCGGCTCTAGCACGAGGCGTCGGTTTCTGTCTCTACGAAACGAATCTTCAAACACTCGTCGAACGTGATGCAGACAACACACAAAGGTAATGCACATTCATTCGCAATTGTATCCGGCATTAAATGTCTGTCATATTTGGTTTATCGAAGGAATTCGTTCGTACAACCATATACGTATTGCTTAATACTTACCTCATCGAGAGTGGTTCCGTTGTGGCCAAGCCGCTCTGCAGTCAGCTTCTCATTCTTCCTTTCTTTTTCTCTCTGACAGCCAGCATTGTAGCCATGTGTACGCGAACGTGGCCGTTCCGCCGAACGATCACCGCCATGACACATCACAATTCCTCGTTCCCGCGGCGAGATGCTCCGAAACCGAAACGAACATTTTACGGCCTCACTAACACACGCGCGACATCCAGCGGTATCTTTTTGGCAGCCGGCAACAGGTCGCGGTAGTCGTTATCCCGTGACACGCGTCGTCGTGTTATTGTTTATTGTTCAGTCCACGGCGGAGTCGCGGCGTCGGTAGTGTCGGGTTCTTGCTCTATTTCCGTCCCCTCAGGTAGGAGAGGAAGGACAAACGTAGTCCGGCTCGAACGAACGCTTGGAGACACTATTAACGAAGCTTAAGAACCTCTCGGCAAACTGAAAGAGAGGTGAAAAGAGAAAAAGAATAAGAGGCGACGGTCAGAAACAGAGAAAGAAGAATGAGCGTAAAAGAGAGAAGAAATACAAGACTGGAGCCAACGACTACCATTATAAATAGTTGCGACCCACTAGCGATGGGAGTGATACTCCTTCGTCCGCCAGGTGGAACAGCTGTAGATATCTCGAATTTCATTTCTTCGATAAATCACGATAATTCGATAAATTCACAATAAATACGAGAAATTAATGATGAATTTCAGGCACGAAGCAAGTAGCTTAAAATGCCAATTTTGTAGCAGAGACGTGGTTTGTTTGAAACTGTTCGAAACTGTATCATTCCCATCGCTATCGATCGAGTGAGCTAGAATGAGATGAACGAAAGCAAAAGAGAGAGAGAGAGACAAAATATATGAAGGGAAGTATGTACGTGAGAAGAACAAAGATAGAAAACGGTTTCTCGTTCGCTTCTTTACCTCATGTTTTGCGTCATTGTTCCGTCACTGAGGTCTGCCTTGAATTTTAACGAATTGCGGTCCTAACGTGTAAATTTGCATGATTTCCATTTGACAAACGACAATTGCCAATTTTGTAGCTCCATGGTTGCATTGAACTGCAATGTGAGAACTATTGAAATAAATAGCACCTATGCAATTAGCAAATTTATCAATCAATTTCGTAATCAACGTCAACAAAATCACATGTTTATGAATATGCTCCGTAACAGACACATTTATGAACAACGTACTTCATGTTCATTAAAACGAAAGGATTATTGTTATTGTTATTATTAGTTTCCGGTTCACATTCAAAACAGGCACATTTTTTCACAAAAAAGAAAAATGAAACAAAATATGCACCTCAAAGCAGTTCTCCAAAACAATCCATTTCCGGAATACTTTTGAATCTCGTATCAATTATTCCAGTGCAACAAACTGCATGTTGATACAATAGTCGATGGTTAACACAATTGTGACACATAATTAATTATAAAAACGCAAACACGATCTCCCATTGGCATAAACAGTTACTTGACTCTTTTCTCAACTCGAGCTCTCGATATATATCGAAATATCTCTTTCAAAGATCGAACTTCCTAACGTATCAAAGTTCGCACGACATCTATCATTACACGCAGGTTCCGTATTACTTATTTTAAGGATCGTTTGTTGGCAGCACTTTGACGCTTGGTACCTGTTTATAAGTTTTGGCGCGAATCCGATGTGTCATGAGGGTTGCCGAGTATTTGCGAAACGGTCGTAAATCAGTTAATATATTTTTGTTTCGTTTTTAGCCGGTGCGTATGTCGTTGTGTATTTCTTGCGTGATAAACACAACACGTTATCGATAAAAATCGACGAGTATAAACAAGTGTCATGGAAAAAAGCAGCGTGTGTGTAATTTCGTGTTAATCGTATTCATCGACAGCATCGTTGCACTGCAATAAATAAATACTCGAAGAAAAAGTCAAGAACGCTGGATAGAGATCAAGAGAAGAAAAACGCAGTGCTGCAATAATTTTCATGAATAAGCATAAATAACAGAATCATCCGTGTACGTCCTCTGCGAGATAAGTAAGGTTAGTGGAATGCTAAGACGAATGTTTTTTGACTCCTACACGTATATATATACTTTAAAGGGAAGATTCCAATATTCTTTTTTGGAGGGGGGAGGGGTGGAAGATTTCCTAATAAAATTTGCCGGTAAACGTAAGGAAAGATCGAGTAATGATCAAGTGTTAATGCCTTGAATAATAAAAACACTATTGAAGTCTTGAATTCGGAACAGTTTCTTCCATAGGCCTCTTAATTTACAATCGTGATTACAAGTATTGGTGTGCGTAACAAATCAAGGTGTTCTCCTGGGAGCTGGGGAAGTTTCCTCTGCGGGAATCTTACACGATAAACCTCTTCCTTTTTTTTTTTATTTCAATAATGTGTGTGCGTGTATTTCCTTTTTGTACAATATAATAATAATAATTGTAGTAGCAATAAAAGTAGTAGAATAATAGTAATAGAAGTAGTAGTGGTAGAACAGCCAAGATGTAGTAACGGCGCGTTTTATCTCGCCAGAATTCTTGCCATTATAGGTTAGGCTCATCGCGGAAAGGTATAACGCGTGGATCGTTCGTTTTTTCTCTCTTGTATCGTATTCCCACGATCACTCCGATGTCGCAATAAAGGCTCGAAGAGGAAAACTACCTATAACGACGAGATTCTGAGGAAATGGTTCGCCATTGTTGTCTCTAACTGTAGCCACGACTATGTATTCGATGGTTCGTAGGATGTTTCGACATTTCTTGGTGATCGATCGACTGAATCTTTGATTAAATGTTGCTGATCTTTCGAAAGAGGCGTCTATTCTTCCTCTTCCTCCTCCTCCTCCTCCTCCTCTTCTTCCTCTTCCTCTTCTTCCTCTTCTTCTTCCTCCTCCTCCTCTTCTTCGGCGTCACCTCCGCCCTCCTTCTTCTCACCCTCTTCTTCCTCCTCTTCCTCCTCCTCCTCTTCTTCCTCTTCTTCTTCGAATTGTGGCTCCTCGAGTTCCTCGTCCTCAGCCGCAGCCTTCACGTCTTCCTCGCCTTCCGGTGATTCGGGGTCTCCCGGTTTCTTGCCTGGCCTCTCGCCGAACCATTTCGGCAACTTCGCTGTTTTTTTTTTTTTTTTTGAAGAAAAAAATATATGTATTACATGTATTATACAATCGACGATATTCAATATTCGTGGCGCGAGAATTTTTAAAAATATACACGTCTCGATCGATGATAGCGAAGATTTGTTGGAAATTCTCTTGTATATAAGAATATATTTCGAAAAATGTCTCGAAGGATAGCATAAAAATGAAGAATGGGAATAAGATTCTAGAGCCATGGAAAGCTACATTTCCTCACGCAAAAATAAACAAGGAATTAAATGTACAAGCATACGCTTTCAATTTTCTGAAAGGTTCTCCTCGCTTTTCATCGGACAAGGTTCTTCAACGTTGGCAAAATATACTTCACTCTGTAGCCATTGCAGTCTGCCCTAGTTTTTAGAAAATACTCTGCCTGGTCAGGTTTACTCTGCCTACTCGCGACTCGAGCAAACGCACACCAAGATACGTAACACAATAAACACGTGAGAGGCAATAAAATGCTCTTTGCATTTATTGTATATGCCTTCATTCGTTTCATCTTACAATTCTGATGTACTCGATAACTCTCTTTTTGATATATATAATAACTCTACGTGGTTCTGGATACGTGCTCTGTTTTATTCGAATTTCACAACCAGTAATTTCCCTTTTTTTTCATAAAAGAAAAATTCTTAACAAGGTAAAGGAAACATTTCAAAATATAATTCTTTTTCATTAATCTTGGAAAGCTTCAATTAAAGATAATTACCGCATGAACCGCAAAGAAACTTTGTTCCATAGTTCAAAAGAGATTTTCTTTCAAAATATTTTTAATATAACACGCGATCTTCTCTCCCAAAGAACTTTTTTAACAAAAAACTAAGTGTGAAAAAACTAACTCTGGTCCCAATATAAAAAACTATTTTAACAAAGCAAAGGAACGTATTAAAACATAAATAGTACAACTTTGAAAATAACTTTTGCAACCCACAGATATTCTTCCAAAATATTTTATCCTCAAGAGGAAGAATTTATGCTTTTATGAAAAGTTTGGTGTTGCGTTTGCTCGAAAATGAAGCTAGCATACATACTCTTCTGACGACCGAGGAATTGCTCCTTTTGTAGAGTCCATTGCTTCTCTATGAACTCCTTCTGCTGTTCGGTCAGACCCTGCAACATTAACGGACAAAATGGCATGCTAGGATATATCGTCACACGGGGGGAAGAGGGGCACTCGCCTGGACCCTTTACTCGGTTTTCGAAATATCGCTGTATAGATTCTTCCTATAACGTGCTTGGGACTTAAATAATTAGCAGAGTAAGTGAACGAGCCCTGGAATTACAGCGGAACTTGCTTCGTGTGTATACACGCATGTACGTGTTGGATGTTTAAGTTAAACAACTACATAAATGAGCTGCGTATTGACCATCCGTTAGCTTACGTTAATTACACGACACAAATTCTTATACTCTTTTATACAGACATGTAATTAGTCACTCGACTTTCTGTAAAGAGTCTTTGATGGAGACGTGTCGATATAGTAAGATTCTTAAGAACGTAAAAAGGTAAAACTTGGAGCATAGAATATTTTGTGGTAATCTTTTTATAAACCTTAATTGAAACGTGAAAAATGTTTGATACTGTGCGATACTTAATAATTGTACTCGTTATCTCAAAAAGATTAAAAAGAAAAAGAAAATTTGCATCACAGGGTCTTTTGCTAAATAAGGGAAAGTTAAAATGAATAATTCGCATCTGTCGAAAATACCCTGCGATCGATACCTATGATTTCACGTTTGATACACGTTCCAAGATTCGTACGTGATTGTCCTGTTCGCGATTATTCCTACAGCCGTGTTTACGCTTATTCCGGTAATAAATTGTAGGGGGATGCGATGAATTGCGATCAGTGAAGGGTGAAATGTGAGTATGTACTTCATTTTGCGGAACGAAAAAACACGAGCATAACAGTCTCTCTGGTCTAGATCTACTGTTTATTAAATGGTGTCCAACACGAATTAGAGTAACGATCGTTTGAACGATCCTAGGGTAAACGAAGGGGGCAAGGGTTTCAACCAGCAACGCAAGCAACAGGGGTGGTACACTAACAGAGAGCTCGATAGGACTCACTTTTGGTACGCTTCATGAACTGTTCTGTTTTCTGTTTCCATAGTTTCTCGTTGTACTCCGCTAGAAGCGTGTCATAGCCCTGCGATTTAATCGACATTCTTCACTGATCATGTTCTCTCAAATCTTATCTCTCTACAACTACTTTCTTTTTTTTTTTTTTTACGAGCTGTGTCGCTTCTTCTTTGTCCTTGCTTCTTCGTCTCATATTTGATCAAGTACCATTGTAAAAAAAAAAAAATCTCGTTTCCATGTAACCTTACTTTAAAAGATTTCGATTTATACTCTCGTATTATTAATACGAATAATAAAAGATTTTAACCTGTGGTTACACTTTTCGGATGCCGTGCCTTTTTTCATTTTCTTTTCTGATTACCATTATTGTTAGACTTTTGAGACTTCTGATCGGGCCAAATTCATTTGATCGTATCAGTCCGGGGTAGTTGAGTATTTCGAAGAATCAGCGACTGATCGAATCTATGGGAAATATACTTACACCTTCGAAGAGCTTCTTCTTATCGTCGTAAGACCTAGTATCCACTCGACGTTCATATTTGGAGGCGACTTGGATCTTGGGCTGCGCGAAGAAAAATGGTTGTACAGTACTCGACAAACTTTCCCACGTGAACGTTCGTATTTTTGCTATTTAATCGTGCCACTTACTGGGTACTTGCCCGTAAGGGCTTCAGGATCGAGACCTTTCTTCAAAGCTTTGTGCCTCAATTGTTGCTTCTGACGTTCCTTTAATTCTTTAAGCTGCGGGGGAACAGGACAGTTATTCGAAACGTCCCTACGCTCATTAATATAAAAGTATATAATATACATATACAGTGTGTCCCACGATTCTACGGGTGAAAATGCGTCGAAAAGAAACAATAAAATTTTTTCACTAAAGCCTCCGTTTTTGAGAAAATCGAGCTTAAGAAAAATTATCTACTATACTTGAATTTGGCTAATTCTATACTGGACAGGCGGGAACAATCGACACGAGGATATTCTACGCGCAAAAATAAGTAAAAAATGTAGGATACAATTTTTTCGTTTTCAAAAAAGTAAACTTTGAGTATGTTTCGTTAAAAATTACCTTAAGCACGCTGTGTACTTGATAAATATTCAAGCTTGTTTCTCTCGAAAACGGAGGCTTTAGTGAAAAAATTTTATTCTTTCTTTACGCGTAAAATCACCTCCCAATCGTGGATGACCACGAGTCGCGAAACACCCTGTATTCAGAACGTATTTTCACTCACGTCGTAGTCCTGACGTTTCTGTCGCTCTTCAAGATCGTATTTCTCGGTTTCCAGCTTAACAATGGTGTCCCAGAGTTCATTAGCTTTGGATCGAAGCTTCTCAATGGAGAAACCATCGATTTCCAAAGGTTTGATGCGAATGCTCAACGAGATTTTCTTCTCCTCCTCGAGCTGTTCTTTCGTCTTGTTGCGCTCCAGTTGCGCCGACGTGAGGTTACCCTTTCACCCAACAAAGAAATACATTAATAACACTCCAACAGTGCGGACCCACTGCGGTATTCTGTCGCACGATACCACGTTTCCTTCGAGAACTCGAAGTTTTCTTTATGAAAAAGATACGAACTGCTAGATCTTTCCTAGTGATCGTAAAGTTGGGGCCCTTCTTGTTCGCTTGATCTTTCATCGCCTGCATCATAGCCTGACGTTTCTTTTCCGATTCTTCCAAACGTCTGGACAAAGATATTGGAATTTTTTTTTTTTTACATTTCAAACACGTAATTTATCTTGTTATACAGACCACGAATTTTTACGGATTTTTACTAATTTGTAGGAAATTGTAAAATACAAAGTTGCACAAAATAGTGCTTTCTGCAACGTTCACGGGGGGTTCAATTTTTTTTCAGTTGCATTCTCAAGAGTATAATTTTACATAAAAATTCGCAATCTGTTAATATATATATATATATGAAATTTAGAGACAAATACGTACTTTCTTTTTTCCTCCATATCACGTTGTTTCTTCTCCTCTGAAAATTTAAGAAAACATCAGCAAATTCCCCAAAGAAGAAATCGCATAATCCCCGCAAGCAATGTCAGAAGGGGAAAAGAGAGACGGAGGTAAAATAAACTCACCGATTTCACGTTGGCGGCGTTCTTCCTCCTCTTTCTTTTTCTGGGCCAATCTCTTCTCCTCGTCCGCGCGAGTGATCTTGCGCTTCGCTTGCTTCTCCTGCGAACAAAAAATCGGAGGACGATGAACGACAGATCTGTGAATACACGCAAATTTTTCATTTATGCATATGACACGAAACATTTTCAAATTTCATTGCGTCGCTATAATGAAACACGAGCATCGTGCATATATCGCTAAAGTTTGGAACGAATACGAAAATGCAGCATACTGCTACATTGTATTGCACTCGATAATAAGCTTCGATATTAACTGGAATCATTTTCAACACGTGTTATTAATTTTTTTGCTAAAATTTGCAATAAATATTTCGCAACTTTTAGTTTTGCCAATATAATAGGAATGTTTTCTACAGTGTGTACAATTCTCATGAAGTGTATGCTCACGACAACTATACACTTTTAAATGATCGTGATATTTGTGTCTCGTTAAGGTGCCAATGAAATTTCAAGATATTTCACAACACGACAAATGCGATCTGACTGAGAATAAGACTGTTTTATAAACACGAACCTTCAATCTCTTCAGTTCCTCCTCTTCCTTGGCCCTCTGTTTCCGCCATTCTGCAATGTATTCCTTGAGCTGTTCGTCCAAGTCGCTCCTTTTCTGTTCTTGCCTCTGCGCGCAGTCGGGAAAACGACAAAGTGTAAATAAACGCCGGTGCTAAATCTCCCCGATATATATCGCATCTACGACACCTTCGTAAGATCTTTTCCTCACCTTCATAAACTCGGGATTCTCCCCAGACTCCCTGATGTAGGCCGCAGCGAAAACAAAAGTAACTCTCTTTAGTTCCTGTCGCTCTCGTCCTCTGAGAGATCTCGCAAGATCTTCCAGAACTCCGATACGCCACTCTCACGTTCCACTTTCCACTATATATTACATCCATTCTCTCTCGTGGCGAATAATTCTCTTTTTTTTTTATATATATATATATATATTTTCTTTTTTTTTTTAGTTTTCTCTCGTCACGCGCACATGACAACCAGACAAACAGACAGACGCACACGCAACAAACGGACAGACGGACGAATGGACGGACAGACAGAAGAGAAAGTTGAAAAAGTTTTCGTTCAAGCGTGTGGAGAGAGAGGTGAATTAGGTGCGCGACGTAAGAAAGTGGAGTGTAGGCGAGGGAGCCAGGGACATTAATAAGTTTACAAGAGTTGAGGGAAACCGATGAGTTTGTTGCCAGGGAATCCATTAGACTCCCGCGGAACAGGATATTGGAAAATTGATGGAGGGTTTTATCGAGAATTACGCGGTCACTTGAATTTAAATTTTATTCCACCACTCGCGGGAGTAAGAGGCGAAATCCAGAGAAAACTTTGGGGATTGTTTTCGGTAAGCTTCTTTGCGGAATTACCAAGTTGCAACGCTAACTATTGCAGAAACCTAGCTTTCCGAATGGCACGGTATTTAAGTCTGACTTGTAAAGAAAGAATTTGTCGAGTAGAACGATACAATCTTTTTTATTATCACAAAGCATAAGAATTTCTATCTTTTTATGTTAATGTGAGATATGTTACGTAATAAACAAAGTAAGATTTATTAACATTTTTTTTTTTCGATACAACGAATGAAAGATTGATAAGAAAAGATAGATTGGATGATAGATGAGAAATGCTGGAAATAAAAAAATGAAAGCCACAAAGGAGCCGTTTTATCCAAATATTTGGAGACATTTCAAAATTCAGGGTATTCTCGAATGCGAAGATCGTTGATCAAATTACATCACGTGGATCGGGTCCAGGATAACTTTAAAATAAAGGAAGGATCTCTAATTTTAAAGATGATTCCGCCACGAGGGAAAATAGACGGCTGGTGGGTTTTTAGACCTCGACGATGGAGGAGACATACGGGATGTTTGGGCACCGGGTTTCGAGTTTTAGTTCTTTTAGCTGGAAAAAAAAAAAGTGTAATTCAAAGCCGCTCGAGAACGAAGCGATCAAGCATTGTTTTTTACAGAAAGCAATTCAGCAGGTTCGAAGAGAAAATTTCGACAGATCTGAACAGCGTACAACGAGAACAAGAATACTTCAAATTAAATTAAGATTGTCATCGCGAGATATTTTTATCTGAAAATAATGTGAAAATGAATCTATGCACTTCAACAAGATCTGCAACGATATTACATAGTTGTATATACGTACAACTGTGTATCTGTAATAATATTAGGTACATGTAACATGTCGTACGATACAATTAAGCACAAATAACGACTCGCGAGTCTCGAAGATAATTTGAACTTTTGTAATAATATTCACGACGAGGGAGTAAGTCGATCTTTTTACAATGTCACAAAGATGATGATAAGGGATAATCGGGGGAGAGTTGGAGAGCACAGAGCAATCTAGCATTCACTCTTCTTCTCGTCAGACATTTTCTTCTTCTTTCCCAACAACTCGAGTGCAAGCAACACACACGGTTCGCCGCCGTTATCAGCGTCATCACTGTCGTCATTCTCATTATCGATTATTATCCACAACGCCTTAGAAAGCCACAGTCGAAAGCCGAGGAGCTGGCCAGTTTACATAAAAAATGAAGTTTCGATGACGATCGTGTCATCTTCAGAGGTTGCTGAATCTGTCTGATTGAAAATCTGTCATCTCAAACGCAGTACCGGAGAATGTCAATGGTCGACACGCTCAGTGCCGTGGAGATATCCCCACTTTACGCCACCATTTTTGGTACACGACACAAGAAATGCATCAAGCATAGTGTCTTTTGCGTTACAATCAAACGATATCAAACGAGTTCCATCGTCCACCAAATTTGGGTTACACGTGGCACCGAACGTGTCGAAATCAATGACCTCTAATAATGAGAATCTCAAAGTCAAGATTTTTGCAACACGTCGGAGGTAAACGTGTTAAACCCTCAGCGCGAGAGGTTTTACTTTGAAAAATGAAACTGACCGAGTGGGACCGTTTCCAAAAAGTTGCTCTCGGTCAATTTGATCGAGACGACACGAAACGACAATATAATAAACAGCGTTTAACATCGTTGGCAGTGTAACACCACGTTGCGCAACCGTACATTATGAAACTGTCCGACAAATTAACACGCAACGAGGTATATTCGAATATACGCGAAAACATTCGAGTTCGCGCGGTCTAGACAGGATTCAGAAAAATTCAGCGACCTCGCCGATCTTTCTGCGACAATTGCTGCGGGTCGATTGATTATGGCGCAAAGTCGAACGGCGATGATAGAGAAGAGAGAAAGGGGAAGACTGGGGGATCACCAAAAAGTGACAGAAACCAAAAGGAAAGAAAAACAAAAAAAAAAAAACACGACTTCTTTTGGAGAACGCAGGTGACAAAAACAAAAAAAACACGATATCAAGGTTGGGTGAACGTTTTAAAAACGAGACGAACAGTGGTGAGAAAAATCGTAGGGTCTTCGGCAGACCCGTGGACACATATGTATGTATGCACATAAGTGTACGCGTGTAACAAACACACGGTGATTATGTACAGAGCCGTTAATTCGTGATTAATCAAAGAATGTAGAGAGACAAAAAGAAAAAACACGAGAAGAGGGGATAAAAGAGAGACAGATAGATAGACAGACAGAGAGAAACATGAGCTGGGGGGTGGGGGTTGCTTCGAACACTGATCACCAATTATTAGACCATATTTCACATCATGTTTTTTTGGCGGGATCGAGACTTCACGTTACGTACAAGTTAGGCAATATATATTACGTATATATCGTACAATTAACAATTATTAACAGTTACTATTTTCTTCGTGGAAATTCCAACAAGTGCTGTTCTAACAGAAGGAAAACGTATAAAACACTTGGGGGTCTCGATTGGAGAAAACAAACGAGAGGCAAATGAAACAAAAGGAATTTTTAGTTTTCAAGTTTCACAAAGAGATGGTGAATGTCGAACGTACGTATACCTTTACTGCGCGTTTTATTCGTACTCTGAAAGAGAAGCGCAGACTTCTCTTCGATGCTCCGTTTCCTTTGCTATTAAAAGATACGAGAACGTTATTCCTTCGATTCAATTCCAGAACACAAAGCTCGCGTTTACGGTAAACAACGTGCTTCGAATACGTCGATCACGAATTAAACAATTGAGAAATTGCGAGAAATTGTTGCGCGATAATGGCAGAAAATTTGGATGAAATTGTATTAGACATTTCGTCGTATCAGAGACAGAGTTTGTGTTCTAGAGTGAATCACACTCTCGGAAGTATTAATATCGAGGCTCGGCATAAAATAAACATCCGAGCTAACAATGGCTGTGTTTTTCCACCGAACCGTTTGTTCGTCAATTACATTACATCACGTCGGAACGTGGTACATTCCGAACGGACAACACGCAGCTTTGGTATAAGAATAAACTGCATTACGTTATCGTACACATATTTATGAAACGTTTGGCAATCGTCCAGCCGACGCAAGTTATATTAGTTGCGCGCGCCCCTTATGCAACTGCCGCCCCATAATACGGTCAAAAGCCTTAAAACTTTTCGATTGGACAACCTCAGATTCATTTATTAACAAATTATTTAACAACGTTGACGTTCGTACACGCGAGATTGCTCAAGAGCCTCAAGAGTGGACGTAATTAATTATTCACGAATATATCTTTGAACACCTGTCTTTTAAACACGATAGAGATCTCTAACGCAAGAAATGGATCTTGTCAGAAACACATACACGACTGTGTCTTTAATTGAATGTTTAAAATCTTCGAGCAAAAATAATCAGTTCTTGAGCAAATTTAAACGAAAAAATAGACGTACGCACACCTACGTGTAAGAACACGAGTGATTAATTGTTGGTCAAGAACCTCTGCCAAAAATAAATTGTAATCATCTGCGGGCATCTTTGAATACTTTTCACGAGGACAAAACCCCTTTAACTTTTGAACGGTAAAGTCTGTACATTTTAAGATAATAAGAAGTATACTTTCTGAAATGGAAATTTTTTTTTGTAATTCATCGATGAATCAGACAGAGTCCTAAGTGTCGAAACGGTGATTGTATTTCTATGAATCGAGGAAAACAAACTGCATCGTCTCGTTCCCGCCAAAAATTCGAAAAGAAGCACGGACTTGAGAAAGGCCTTGGGGTGGGGGTGGGGGGTTGGTTTGTTTGTGAGAGCGGCCGAAGAACAAAGAAAGTATTATTGACGTGTATAATAAACCTTCGATAGTCAACTTACTTTTGGGACGCCCTACCCCTACAAAAAAAGAAAGGAAAGGCACATTAATAACAGTGGCAATTGTTCGGCTTTCTTAACAGACGGGTTAACATCGGGACCGGGTGGGGGGAGGGGGCGAGAAGCCCGCGCACGGCTTACTGCCTCTTTCTCTAAGTTTAGCCTGTTTTCTTTTTTCTCTCTTTTTTTCTTTCGCTTCGCGCGTTTCCGGTTCGATTAGAGTGCCTGAGAGAGAGAGAGAGAGTGGCCGATCGGGCAAAGAACGGCGTCGTTAAAATTGACGACAGTCTGCCGCGTTCCGTTCGCTTTTATTTCTCCTCGGTTCTTTTCCTCGTTTCTTCACGATGTCGCAACTCGTACGATAGGAAGAAAGAGAGAGAGAGAGAGAGAGAGAGAAGTTTTATGCTCGCTGCCGAGAGACAATCTCGGGAAGCGCGAATCTCAACGTCAGTTTCCATCGATTTCTCACGAACGACGTAAAAGAGGAGAACAGGCAGCCTACCGTCTCTTTCGTTCGATCGAACTTGTATAAATACGTATGTACGTGTATTTGCGGTCCCGAGGAGGTACATGTGTGTATGCGTGTGTCTGTGTTTGTGTAAAGAAAACAAAAAGAAAACCCTCTTCAAAGGCAGGGATGCGACAACAATTATGCGACAGACATGATTTTACGCAGTAAAACACGAGTAAATTAGGCGTGATTAGGAGTTCTTATCCTCCACCTCGATGCTGCTTGAAAAGTGAAAATTCGGACGTTGATAACGTTCCAGAAACGGCTGAGTAATTCAATGGAACACGAAGCTTTTCAACTTGATAATGAAAGTGGATATCGATATAATATCGACCTGTATAATACTACAGTCTATCAAATACATATCTGTCTGTTATTTCAATCGATTCAATGCGAGTTGTATCTGCGATTCAAAAAAGAATCGATACGATACCATCGCGATTATTTGAAATTCGAATTTAAAACAAAGTACGATGATTTTTGTAACGCGTAACATTTTCGAAGAGTGAAGCGTACGCGTGTTTTTGAACGTTTTAACAGGTAAAAATAAAAAGAGAAAAATTATCTCTTTGAAACGTACGACTTTAGAGCAGCGGAAATGTTAATTTTCGCACAAAGTACACGTTCGGAGGTAAAATTTGGACAACCGTTTCCACTTTTCAAGCATTCGTACACGGTCATGCCTGCTTCGTTCAAAACGTGAACACTGGAATACGTTTCCGAGACGTATTACGCGTGAGAGGTACATCAAACGGTACAAAACAGCTACGAAGTAAACATACTTGTTCAACCATCGACACAGCAACACCGACACAACAACACCAAAGATAACAAAGTGAAGACGGACCAATTAACAGAAGTGAAAAACGAAGGTAGCATCTGTTGATTCCACTTCCGTTTATTCGCGATAAATTCAACGACAACAACGTTTCCGATAATCGTGAAAAAAAAAAAATACTGAAAAATCGAAGGAAAATTCTGTTACGAGAAAAACAGAGGGTGAAAAATATGAAAAACAACGGGAGGGAGAGGGGGAAAGAGGAAAAAATAACAGAACGTACGCACGTGGCTTTTCGAAAAAGAGATCAAACTCTCCTTCTCGAAGAAGCGAAGAAACGCGCCTCGTACGGACGGCATCGACATTTACGAACAGTAATTTTACGTGCAGACGAGTGAATAAAAAGCAGGAGCGACACCGGCGGCACGTTCCGCTAATGCCCAAGTGAAAGAGGCGATTTTTCATTGCCACCGCGACACGAGCGACGGTGTCGGATTATTTTAACGTTTAACTTGAAAATTCCATCTACCGGGCGAGATAAGTGGCTCGTATGATTTCTCGACGGGGTTGGGAAAAAAATCTCGAGATGAAAGACGCGTGAAATTGCCAAGGTTGAAAAAACTTGAGAAGAGAAAATAAAAAGAGAGAGAGAGAGAGTGAACAAGATGGATGATAAAACGCTGGTTCCGAGCGTTCGAAGTGGTTCGAACGACTCACTCGCCTGCGAGACAGAGAAAGACAATTCTTCGAAATTATGGAGGGAAAATTAATCATATCCATGGTGCAATGAAATTTCCTTCTGAAGAGCAGCAAAGAGCGGGCAAAAAGAAGCGAACAGAGAAGAGCGATAACGATTAACGATAAATGCTCGGACGACGCTCCGAAGGAAGAAAGAAAGAAGTGACTTTTTCGCGAAAAAAGGAGAAAAAAAAAGGAACGATCGTCGATTATCGCGTAGACGAGGTAAACGAGAAAGACAACTTCGCAAGAGAGCGTGTACGTTTCGTTGGGCAAAAAAACGAACATCGACGACAACAGAAAGCGTGAGAGTAAAAAAAATACGATACAGAGCCAGAGAGAAAAACATTGCTCTCCGTGTGTTGTAGTACGGCAAGAAATACAAAAAAAATACAAAAAAATACATTGCGTTTACATAACAAAGTGATACGTGAGCGCGAGATAGCAGACGAACAGGTGTACTAAACTCGATACAAGACGACAACAACAACAACACCAGCAGCAATAGATACGGTTAGACGATTAACAAAGATAAAAAAAGATGAAAGTGAGAAAGATAGATAGAAGAAAGTAGTAGAGCAAATAAACAGAGAAAGAGTGGAAAAGATACTTGAGAAAAAAAAAAAGAGACAGAGAGAAAGAGACAGAGAGAGAGAGAAAGAGAGAGAGAGAGAGAGAGAGACGAGAGAAGTGAACACTGCGAAAATAGCTGCCTGTGAACAAGATACAAGGCTGAACGTAAGACATTGCTGTGCGCATGGAAACTTACTCGATCTTCCTCTCCGGCTGCCTTTGATTTGTCAATTTGTCAATTCGCGCCGCGTTGGCCGTGTTCGGTCGATGATGATTGGCGGTTTCGATCGATCGATCGATCGGTTGGTAATTTGTTTCGAATGTTTTGTTCGTGCGTTATATTGCGGAGATATCGGTCGATAAGGTCGATGGATCGTTATCGACAGAGAAACACAGAGAAAAAAAGAAAAAAACGAAGATCACAAATCAGAGTCAAATGATACGATACGATTGTCGATGAAAAATTAGGTGTCTACGAACTGGAGTCTGCTAACTAACCGTTTCCCGATAAATCCGATTATTGTTACTCCTTCTCCTCGATCTCGTTCAATTTCGAATAGCTCCTTTTTCTTTTCCTCGAGGAGGCAAAAGAACCACCGAGAAATATCGGATAACGCATTTTTCGTTTTCAACCCCCTCGCGGGACGAGATATTTCCCGGCGGTTCTTCCGGTTTTGGTCGGAACGGATTCGATATTTTTCCTCTAATGTGTCGGTGGAAATTGTTTTACGTTCGGCGAGCACGCTAGACGAAAGCCGGTTGGAAGAAAATGGTCGAGCGGTGTCGCGCGATCGGGATGAAGGAAGGACTCCGTCGACGCGAAAATTATAAATGTGCTCGTAAGGGGAAATGTCGCGGTTCGCGGTTCCGTGGGTTCTCGATCGGTCGGGCGATAAAACGACGCCGGTGATTTAATATTCGATTCGTTCGGTTCGGAGATACCCGACGCCATTTGTCTGCTCTATTTTCGCGAGGGAAGCACGACTCGGTTCTAATTTTAACAATAGTTCGAGAGAGATCGCTCTCGGGCACCGGCGCGATTTTTCGATACAGCTTTTGTGCTTTCGAAAGTTCCATTCGCTGGGTACGATTTATAAGCGAGGACTCGTTGAAAATTGAAAATGCTACGTCGAATCGACTGACCGGAATGACGGGCATTTCGTTTCGTTTTCGTTCTCTGTACGTCGATGTGAAAACAGAGCTAAATGGACGTGATGAAAAGTAATAGTATTCCGTTGGATATTGTGGCTACGATTTAATAATTGGGCGAAATGAATGTTAAAATCGCTGGCCTCGTATTGTTTTGCGTCGCAATTGCGATCGCAAATTCTACCCGCAGGCCGAATGAGAGATTGATTTTCGTTTTTCTTTTTTTTTTTTTTTTTTTTTTTGCCGTTGTGTAAACCGGTATATATTCAAGGCAGCGAGAAATAGTCCGTCCTATTTTTGTAAAAAGAAACATGTTTCGTCTAATTCTGACTGGCTTCGTGTTTCACGAGCGAACACGGCTGTCCAACGTTTCGATTCGTCGTAGAGTTACATAAGTTGGCAGCAAAAAAAAATCTCCAATTTTCACAATTCCGTATTACCCGACCATCGATCAATAAATAAACTTCCGATTGCTCCGCTTCAAAGTTCCGATCGTTAGTTTTAACATTTTGAAACATCGATCACGTTCGATCGAGGAACGATCTCTCTAGAAACTAGCAGAATCCTCGAAAATGATCCACAAGTAACAGACAAAAAAGACCCTAGTCCCTAGAGCACAGCGAACGATCGTTCCGAATGGAACGGGACGAAGGAATGCGATGCTCGGCTCGTTGGGAACCGTTGCACCGCCAAAGGAGTCTAGAATCTGTAATCGAAATCAGAAAACGACAACTACGACTCCCCTGCGGTGACTGCGCAGTGGTAGCAGACACCTAAACGCAGACACGCCTCTGGAACTTACTTCCTGGAATGAGAAAATGAGAGAACGTGGACGTTAGACGTATTTTCGGGCACGATCTCCAACGGAATTATCGAATAACCAAGCAACACTTACGTTTCCTCGACCACCTCCTCCTCGCTGCTGTAAAACAGAAAATGGAAAACGGTATTTGTTAGTCACCGGGTACAGGTGAACAGAGGGGGGGAGAAGTGGGGGGAGGGGGGCGCTTCTAAATGAACAATCAAAAGAAAATCGCTAAAACAAAAATCGGGCTTTGGGTCAGGGGCACATTCTCGTTTGGCTGGTGGGCAAGTGGACGTTTCTACGGGGTCTGTAACTGAATTGCACGCTAGAAACGTTTTTAAATAACAATTTTCCTTACTTTACGCTGCTTTTCAACGGTGTATTGCACGATGGCTTGAAAGTAACGTAAATTGAAATTTCGACAGTTTGAATTTAGTTCTTAAAAGTATGTACACATTGCAAGAGTGTAATAAATTTTTACAGCAACAAATGGAATTTAGAAAAATGACAAAATTTTAAAATACCAAGTCCAAATGTTGAAACTTTTCAAAGTTGACAGAATATGATGAATCGTACGAGTGGTGTAAATTAAGAGTGCAAGTATTTCAAAAAATATTAGAGTACTGTCTCGTGAGAAAATAGCGTATTGATTTAAATAGACAGCGAGCGAAAAGAATTTGTCGTAACATTTCTGGATACGTGTCTATCCACCACGAATATATAGATCCAAAGTTCGATTCAACCGAATAACTAATCTTTGTATCTTCGTATGAATTCCAAATTTTCTCTCAAGTTTCGTCAAGTTAACGAATACTCTCGTTTAAAAATTTGAAGCATCCTTTGCTTCTTATTAATATCCAAATAACATCACAATTTCCTAGTAATAGTACGAATAAAACAATTCTTTCGAACGTAAAGTAAGAAACGGACGTATTTTCAGCGTGCAATTCAACGAAGGGGATGACGTGCAACGATCACGATTTGTTCAACACAAAGACACGTGGGTGGTGGGGGGTGGGGGGTTGTAAGGGTTGGTACTTATACTTTCACAACAAAACTGTGGGGGGTTTGGACGGGGTACATATCGATGAGAACGCATCAAACAACGAGGGGAACGATAATACGAGCGCACAAATCACGGAGAGAATTTTTCATCTTACGTGGACGCAATTTGTTTTGTTGGATATATCGTTCATTGCGTGACAACGATCAACATCAACAGGAGGGGGTGAATCTCGGTAAATCCTCGATTTACGGTGGCAATCTCAACCCGGTGAGTCGCCACCGAGAACGTAACTAGAATTCAGCGACATTTTTCTCGACCCTGCTTCAAATCGCCACTAAGAAAGACTGTAGGTACGTGATCTATCGACGACATGTTTCTGTGACGCTTCCGATGGGCTATATACATCTATCAGCTACCCCTTAACTTAAAGTTACGCCTGGCAACTGAGAGACATCCTCGACATTCCCCGTTGCCCCCGAGAAACTTTTTCACGGATATTTCAGGCAACGTGCCTCGCTCGTTTCTCGTAGGTAACGTTCGATGCACGTGTATCTCTTGCGTAACGTTCCGCCCCCCCGTCTTCGATTTATCAATCGTCGGGACGTGTGCCATTTTCCTCGACGATTCCCTCGTTCGCGAATCATCGACGATTGTTACAAGAGGAGGGAGAATCCTCGCGAAGAAAGATCGTCGATTCTCGTTGAAAAAAATGAAACTCGGAGAATATCGAACGACGCAACGGCGAATGTCGAGGAATTTGATGAATTTTTTGACTCTTCAGGATATTCTCCTGGCCGGTTTTTGAATACTTACGAGTATTGCTCCTCGTCGTCAGACATGTTTGCTGGTGGTTACGGTACTGCAACACGCAAACAAACCACCGATTAACACAACGCGTTAGTTACTCGATCGCGAGTTTTCACACACCAGGGGAAAAGAACGATCGAATCGTCTACCTCTCGGGAGTCGATCTCTCTCAAGGAACGAACGAATCTATCGGTATCTTCGCGCGAAAATCGCACACTCTGGCCTGAACAAAGTATCTACGTCTCTTGCGTCCGGTCTCGCGCTCGGTCGAAAAATATCGCCGGTACACTCCGATGGGGGGAGGCGGAAAATCCTTCGGTGGGAAAAATGGCCGATTAAAAATCGGCGCGTGCAGCAATTCGATCGTCCGATTCTCTGGACGCCAGATTATACGTGGCGTCTCGCCTACGCTTCTCGCAGGAAATTTTCAGTGCCGACGGACCCCGACGGGATAAAAATGAAGAGAGCGAGAGTGTGTGTGTGTGTGAGAGAGAGAGAGAGAGAGAGACGAAAGGTAGACGCGTTGAGCGTAAAATCGAACCTTGCTGCCGCGAGAAAGAGAAAGCTGGAAAAGAAAGGAAGAAGTCGAAGGGGCGAGACGATGCACCGGTGCAAAGGTAATCTGATATTCTGAGACGAGAAAGAGAGTGCCAGTTTGCTAACCCTGGCCGCAAGCTCGACGTCGCAAGCTCTATAAGGAGCCGTCCCCTTCTCTTCCTCGTCGCTCTAATTTTAGAAAACCAACTCTACTCTCTTCTCTCTCGCTCTATCTGTCTCTTTCTCCCTTCCTTCCTTCGCTTGTCGCCTTTCTCTTTCTCTTTCTCCTTTTCTCTCTCTCTCTCTCTCTCTCTCTCTCACTCCCACTTCCCCGCCGTTTTCCTTCTTCTTTTCTTTCCTTTCTCATCTTCTCGTTCGTTCGTTCGTTCGTTCGCCTCCTTCGCTCTCTATGGAAGTTGCTCCCGTATGCTCTTCGACCTCATCTTCGTTGTCGCCGTCGAACTCGCTGATCGTTTCCCTACGCTGTTCCACATGAACAAATGAAGCCTCCAAGACGTACTTTTTTTTTTCCATCAGAAAATCCTCATTGACAAATCCTCTTTTCCGTTCCTTTTCTTTTTTTTCTCCGTTGATACTACTCGCACTCGCGGTCGTTCCGAGTTTGGCGCCGAGAAATCGCGAATTAATTGGTTCGTCGAAGTCTCGAGAAGAGGGGAGGAGGTTTCAGATGAAATCTGGATGATGCTTGACGATGCTAATTTTGCAAATTGCTCGGCGTGGTGTTTCAGCGTCGCCAAACGCACGGTCGGACGCGTGGGAGTGAAAACAATATTACATAATTACACACGTCACGACAGAATGTCTTGAAACGAGATATTCGTCCGTACGCGTACATTTATAGGCGGTGAGTTATCACGGCGCCAACGCCGTTCTATATCCGTGCTTTTTATTCCGTCCGTGCTACAAAAGGGGGAATAATTCCATCCCTCGCGGTTATACGATTTTTAAACCATCAAGTATTAAATTGAAAAACTTGAGGCTCAAAGCCTTGTCCCTTACATCAAAGGTGGAAATTAACGTTTTATTGTGCGGGATATTCGATTTATCGCGTTGAATTAACGCAAAAGGAAATTGATGATCGAAAATTATACGATTATTATTATTTTGCCTTACGAATTCATGTATCGAGCTATATACTATACTCTCTATATTCATTGTATGTTAAAGAAATTTTTCCGTTTATCCGAACGAAATTGAAAACGATTAAAATAAAAATATAAGGATCAAAGAAGACGAAAGAAGGACTTGGAAATCAAATCCCCATTCCAATATCCATATCGGTATCGAATATTTGTTACTATTGACTATTGTTACTCCGTGCTTTGTTCACCGATCAACCGTCAAAATTCGTTACTTTGTACGTCGGTTCGTCTATTAAATTGAAAGCCACGTTCACGGAGCAACGGAGACATCCTAAACTCGATAACTAATTTCCGGAACGATCAACGAGTCACATAATAGCCGTCGAGTGAAAGCACCATCGAAAAAAGACAAACGGAAGGCGAGACAAAACTCCAGCGGAGACCCGACCAGTTCTCCACCATGTTGCTTCAAATATCCTCCGGAAATTTGTTCAGTTATTCTCTCTACGAGAGAGAGAAAGAGAGAGAGAGAGAGAGAGAGAGAGAGAGAGAGAGAGACTTTCTGCTCAAAGTTTCCGGCGCGAGGTCAACGAGACACCCGATCTCCGGAATAGCAGCAGTTTCAGTAGATAAAGTCACAACATAGTCAGACACCACTTGCGCTCCAGCGCGGCGTTTGCTCGTAAATCCTCGCTAGTCTAGCAGATCTCTGCTCGTTCGACAGAGATTTACACAGAGCTTCGGGACTATCCTTCCATCTGTTTACTTTATCTCTATACCAACCGTATTCTATTATATCATATATATAAATGTATCCAACTCGTATAGTCAAACTTCTTCCAACTCGAGAAAACTCGAGATCGTCGAGAAACAACTTGCCGCTCACGTCCAAACGAGCTTGATCTCTACCGTGGTCGTTTCACTTTCACACTCTTCGAATCCTCTTGCCTTGCCCTCTCTTTCATTCATGGCGCGTGAAACCGATCGACGAAACGGCAACGAAGACGTTCTCGGCAGTTCTCTCTCTCTGTCTGGTCGATCGTGTCCGCGTCACAGTACCGAACCCGAACTTACGCTAAACGATCCGTGATCAAACGCTTCGATTCACTGATTGCATCGTAGATCGACGTGCAAACGAACGAACGAACGAACGAACGGAGATCGAGTAGGAAACGTTACAGTATATCACTGGATATCAACCAAGTCAAACAAAGTGAAGCACACATCGGCAGAGAAGAGAAAAATATGATGATGATATTGAGAAACTTACACTCGAACGGTGTGAATGTCTATGTGGCAATGTTGTACGGGTGAGTGGGAGGCTGTGCGCGAACGTGTGTGTATGTGTGTGTATGTGTATGACGTGTGGTAACGAGGGGTCTTCGCCTCGGGGCACCAGCCGAGCAAGAGATGAGTTCTCAACAGGCACGCACGGAAGAGCTTTTGCCGGTGGAATGTGGAGTCCGCGACAGCTCGAGCGGCTCTGAAGTCCTGCGATCGAGGCCTGGACAGCACCAAGACTCGGTGCACGATGCCTACACGGCGATCCGAGTGCCGGCTCGGGGATCCGCTCCCTTTCGTTTCCCGCTATTAATAGAAAGCAGATCCAACGCGCGTCCGTGGGGCGCGAGCGTGATACGATCCTGGCACGCTACTATTTTCGTCTCTTCTACGTACGCGTTCCCGTGCGTTGGACCCCGCTCTCTTTCCCCGTGGACCTCTTCGGCCGCCTGTCTCTCCGCCCCCGCAACACCTATGATCCGCCGACACGAATCATCGATGGAATCGAGTCAAGTTGGAAGGGATGTGCGAATTTTGAATAACTTGATTAGGAGCTGCGCTAGCCGCCGCCGGATTATATGCTTCTTCGCCGTTTTCCCTGCTCCTTTCTCCCTTTTCTTTCTTCTTTGAACTTTTTGCGACGACGAACGATGTTCTCTCGCCCGGATCGGATCGATTGTCATCGAATAACTTGATCGGGAGCTTGATCGTCCGTCACAGCAAATGATACTTTGCGCTTCTTTTAGCGGTGAACTGAAAAGAGGTGTTCTTGGTTGGTGCGATTATTATCGAGCAACTTGATTAGAAGCTTCATCTGCCACTGAGATAGATGATACTTCTTTGTCATTTTCCGAAATGGTGTTCTTGGTTGGAGAATTGTTATTGTCGAGGTTTAAATCAGTGTGGCTGGAGACATTAAGAATATCTTGAAACCTGACAGTTTACTTTACAGATTTTGAGCGTGATGAACTGTCTGACTAGCTGGGATACTACAAGTTGTCTGATGGAAATTTTTAAAAAATAAATCACAATTAAACATATCAATATTTAATGTGAATTAATGAAATTTCTACTCCAAACAATTGGAAATTTCACATTTACTCAATAATCATACTAGAGTACCTTCAGTTGATGAACGCAATAAAAGACAGCTCTCTCTCTCTCTCTCTCTTATTAAATCACTGTACATAGTACAGTTCAAAATGAAGGAAGCAATGTTTCAAATTCACATATTTTTTCATCTACTTTTATATACCAGCAAGTAGTTCAATAATCAACTGACTGTTACACCAATATTTAACTCTGATTCTAAAAACTCTAACCCTCCAACTAACTTCCAAATGATTACCTACAGCTAATGTTGAACGATTATTACCTACTGCAATCAGCATCCAATCAATTATTCAATTATCCACGATGAAATTAAAAAGTTATTGGTACCAGAAGCACTAATGCCGACCAGTTTGGCTTCCGAGCAAAATTGTTTAAAATTCTTATTAAACGATTATTCGCCGTTAATAATTCAGTAATTTAATAGAAACTGCCAGCTGATTCGACAACCTGCTCAATAAGCATCTACTTCCTCCGTCGTTTCAAATTCTAAGAACCTCTCGCGATTGAACGTTCTAAGATGCACGTCGAGACCTCTGGCTCGACGATAGCAGCTTCAGTTCCCAAAGACTTTGGACGTTCTCTCCGCCGTAATCCGTGGCCATTTAAAAATAGGAATTTATACAAACGTTCGTGTGGCAACCACTTGCGAACCTTTTCACGTTTTCTCTTTGCCTTCGCTTCCGTTCTCTCCGGCTGGCGCAAAGGAAAGAGGGAAAATGAGAGAGTGTACCTTTAATGGCAGAGCGAAAAATCTTGAGTCGGTAATTGTACTCGCGCCTGACCGGAGAGGCGAAAGAGGAGCGAAGGAACGAAAGCTGGAAATTGCGGTGAATTAAAAAACGTTTCACGAGAACGTTATTCGACGGAACTGTTTATCACGTACGGCAAAAAACGTAGCTTTTTCTCGCGGTCGTTTTCTGAAATATCCTCTTAAAAGGTTATTTGGAGCGTGTATGCGTGTGTGTGTGTCTGTATGTTTGAGAAAAGAACGGCGCGAAATATTCGTTAGGGAGTTACTTATCAGGGAGTTATCAGTAGTGAGAGATCAGTCTCTCATCTGTAAAAGATACGAGGAACAACAGCTCCCCTGTGTAGAAATATTTAATAATGTACAATAATATAGAGAAAAGAAAGTCTGAGCAAGTTTATTTTTGTTGAGCTTCTTAATTCTCTCACGCTACTCGATAACTTGGGCAAAGTGCTTCCAGTGCAGCTGGAATTGAGAAAAGGGCAGAGGAATTATACATCGAGAAAGTTTTACACAGAATCAAATACGTGAAAACAAACGTTACGACCATCAGGTCGTGGTTTTTTGAACATATTCGACAGGATAAAAATACATATTTCATCCGAAAGCGAGATAAAAAATACGATGTCGCTGTAATACGAGATTAATCGACCCAACAATTGAATTTCAAAATTACTTCCATGAAACTCGAATGACGCGTGTTGCTCCCCCGGTCTCCAAATATTATTGCAACCAATAAAAGCACGAAAATTTACGGACATAACGAATTCAAGCAAATGGCAAACAGAAAAATAACAGTGGAGAACTAGATCATCGAGTCCGGGTGAACAGAACGTGTGTACGTAACACGTTCCACGGTTTTCTACGATTTAAATTGCAAAACTGTAGAACAGCAATCAGCAACACGATTGCTTTCCACAATTTGTTGGTTTTGCATTAATACATACGTTTCAACCGATCGAAAATAATCACGTTGCATGCGCTATCACGCGTGGCATGTTTATTAATAAGCCCACCATATTTCTCGCGAGAGTTTACGTCGAATATATTCACAGCGCGTCACGAAAGTATGTGAACATTCGTCGTAGAAAAATTTGACGTGCAGAGTGGATTACCCTAATTTACCATATTCCTGCGATAATTATCGCGCGCACTGCAGAAAAATTTATGTATTTTACGTTAAATCTTTCTTCAGCTGATTAACACTTTTTTTTTCAAAATTAAAAAGCATTCTTTACCACAATGATAACTTTGAGATATTTGATTAAATTACTTAAAATTTTGAATAATATTGAAATATTATAACATGTAATAATTAAATTATTAATAATAACATAAATTAAAATATTTAAAGACATCTATCTGCTATACGGGGATATGGAAAATATTGGATTATTTAGATCCGTGCTCCTATCGGAGCGAATATTATCTGTAGCAGAGATATTCAGAATAAATTTTTCCTCGAGTAAGTTATTTCTGATGCTGATATAGCTACATTATATCTGTCCCGTAGTCATTTCGCGTCCAACCTCACCACCAATGAAAAGTTTACCGCTCACTGGTCTACATGGATATATTTACCACTATAATATATTTACCCTCCAGCAAATAATAATACGAAGCTGGCAGCTCCTTTGCTGAAAGTCATCCGCGACGCACTTTGTGCACGCGAAATTAACGTAATTATTATCACTGAAATACGGTGCGTAATTTATTCGTTGATGATAAGAAGACGGCACAACGACTATTAGTGCTTTATCATCGAACGTTTTGTTCAGAATGGTCAAACAACGAGTGATATTCATATTTGGAATTCGTTGATTCACGATGAATTTTCACTGTCTTCCTGAAAAGATAAAAGGAAAAATATTTATTGCGAAAGTGATAATCTTATCTTTCGTCGAAGGTTTAATAAAGAGATTTATGTCGGGCGGAATAAAATTCTCTTCCCTCGTTTGAAGGGGATATTATGAGATTTAACGGTGTAAAATGAAATTTCAAAGTCATAAAGAGTATATTAAAGAGGTGGAAAATTCAAATGTGCGAGGCAAAAATGCGGGAACGTGCAAACGTGAGAATGTGCAAACGCGAGATTGCGAAGGGAAAAATAAAGATATGGATATAACTCCTGAAGGATGGCGTAAAAAATTAGTGTAATATTCTGCATATTATTCAGTGCTTGTACAGTAACTGAGAAGCAACTGCCAGGAATTCACATCTTGTTTAAATCTCTGCAATTTTATTACTGTATGAAGAAACGTTTATCTGTACTACTGACATATCTCTACCTAAAACTCTATATCTATCTCTTCATATTCATAATTCAGGAAGATTTGTAAATTTCCATATTACAAAAAGTCTTCAAGGACCTTTGTCAGATGAGATATTAATTATTCACAGATAGAAAATTACAAATGTAACAAAATTATTTTCTCTTTGATATTTACTATATTTATTTCAAAACTGGAAGAATTGAACAATGTTTTATATATCTTACAAATCTGTAAAGTGTAATTTAAAAATTTGACTGTCTGCGATACTGTACACAAGCTTGATTTTCAATCATTTCTTTCTGCTACATACGAATATTAAATTTATTCTACAAAATGTTAAATATAGATCACAGACAAACCTACTTCTTCCCAATATTTTACACGCATGATACGCTCGTATCGAAATGAGTCTTCAACCGGCCTTCTGTCCCCAAATCAAATAGAACAGAAAAAGCCGAGTTCTAAAAGTCGAGTTCGAGAGAAGATGAAACATCTAGCAGTGACAGAATGTAACGAAGATCGTGAGTATACGAACTGCCACCACCGGCAGCTGTGTCCGTGAATAAAAAAAGCACCGACGGCAGAGCGCAGCGTTTATGTTGTGAAAACGGGAGCAGCGTCCGTACCGACCAAATAGGAGCCGCGATAAACCAATGTGGGTTGCCCCTCTGAGACCTTGGCGAAGGCGGTGGAGGCAGAGAGAGAGACGAGTCGAAGGAGGTGGCTACCTTATCAGAGGCAGTCTGGAGGCTGAAACTTCGCCCGCGTTGCCGACGTCGGGCCACGAGGCGGCTCCATATATGGAGGGGGCCGTGCTAGGGAGAGGGTGCCGACGACGCTCGAGTATAAAGTTCCACGACGCTGACGACGTCGCTTCACACCACGCCAGAATGCTCGGCTCTGTCGGTTCTGCTGTCTCTGTTGGCTCTGCCCGCTCTCCCGACCATCGCTAATTAATTGGCCGTGCGACGTCTGTTATAATCTCTCATACGCCTATCCGACTCGAGACTCTTAACATCTTCTCACGTTTTAATACGAATGTAGAGAGGAGAGTATAAATCTCGAAGATGAAGTCGAGAAGATGACATTTCGTTTCTATTAGTAGCCAGAGTCATTTGATAAATAGAGTAATTGATTTAACGAAAAGTTTGTTGCAAAGTGAGTTGGATTTGGTTTCGCATGGTTGAATTATTTTGTAGCTGTAATGCGAGACTTCCAATATGCAGTGAGAATATAAATCTTAATGGAGGTGGAGTAGGGACATAGATGATGTTGTTACAAATATATAGTAATTGGAGTAATTTTAGTTTATCTTACGAAAGGTTCATCAGAAAATAAATTTGATTTGGTTTGACATGGTTGAATCATTTCAAGAACCTATGAAATTCCGGATATATACACAGTCTTGAAGGTGGAATTGGAAAGGAATTTAATTGTTTTATTCTAAAAAGAACTTTGTACAAATAATTTTATTTGATTCGATGAAAGTTCCGTTATAAAGTGGATTTGAATAAATAATTGAATTCATCAACTCTATATATATGATTTGGATGTCATTAATCATTAACGCATTAATTATCTTCCGATGAAGTAAATTGAATAGTTAAGTGCATTCCTAGGATTTTATTTGGACCAAAATGATTGAATGGAATAACGAGATTTTGCAGCAACATAAAATTGAGTTGTGACATTGTATAACGGACTTGTGTCACGATAACTTTTGTTGAAATTGAAGAATTGAAAAATTTTTTATTTCAAATAAATTAAAACTGTTTTTTGAGATAGGCCAACGATTTATTTTAGAAAGAACGCTGTATTGCTCAGAATGTGTTTTGTAATTTTCAAAAACGAAAACAATATAATTTACGCAAATAGTTTTGGCATCAGCCAAAATTACGCAATACCGAAAGAAAAGATTCTCTAAAACATTAAAAACGTTAAGCATAAAAAACATTATGAGAATTCAGACAATGCATAAATTTCTTAGTGGGGATTTTCTACTTATTTAATTTGTGAATGTTATTTTACAAAATAATCTAAAAGAATATTAAATATTTTATTAAATGTTATATTTAATATGTTACAAAATAAATGTTTAATAATAGTTGAGCGTTTCCTAATACATAACAGACTTCTAATACATTTAAAGGATGCAGATATAGATTTCAAATATTTATATTACAGTGAAATCAAAATTACGCAGGTACAACGCGAAAATATTGTTAGAAAGTGTTCTAATGTTTCATTTTTATTGAATTTACGTTATGAATGTAAAACTTTCTTAGTGATAATGATGACGATAATGTTCTTGAGAATAATGCTGCTCTTGAGGGTGATGATGTTCTTGATGGTGATACTGTTCTTGATAATAATGCTGTTCTTGAGGGTGATGATGTTCTTGATGGTGATATTCTTCATGGTGATGATGTTCTTGATGATGATGATGTTCTTGATGATGATGATATTCTTGATGGTGAGGATTAGACCTAATAATATTAGGTATAATTGGCTTTTTAAAAGGCCTATCTCTTCCACCAAATCTAAGTTGACCCGATCCCTTTTTGCCACCAAAACCACCACCTACAAAAGTATAACAGATTTAAAATATGATGACACCTATTTTGCAGATATTATTACAATATCTAATCATTTACCAAGTCTCCTTGGTTTCCATCCCTGCAAAGTACGTCCACATTCATAATCTATAAAAATTTGATGTCTCTTTAATCTAACATCAACGCAACGTCTAATGACTCTCCTTGCTTCATCTTCACTTTTCATTTCAACAAATCCATAACCCTGAGATAGCCCAGTTACAACATCAATTATAACTTTCGCTGACACAACTTCTCCATATTTGGAAAAAAACTAAATTTATTAGTAATGTATATATATGTCTGTAAAAATATAAAAGCAGAAGCATTATTATACCTCTTTTAAATCATATTTGGTGATCTTTGAACCCAACCTCGCGACGAATAACGTTCTTTCTGGTTTTGATTTTAATCCATAAGGTGGTTCATAATGCGCTTGCATTGCACGACTGATAGCTTTATCATGTGGCTCTGTATCCGTACCATCAATACTTCCTGCTTTTAACGGATCATATTTTTTGGCATAGGGACTCCAATTCTGTAATACATTAGCCTAAAATATAAATACATTACGCTTTAAAATATATTGAAATGCAGTCTAAAGAATATAATGGTTATGTATTCCCAACCGAAACATAACCTTCAAAATTGTACGCGTTAAAATACTATTTATTCAAATAGTATTTTAACATATAATACTTTTGTTTTAAAATATTTTTAAAAAGAAACATGAAATTATTTTTACTTATAATGTGTCATTTACTCACCATCTTTGTGAAATAAAACAAATCACAACGAATATCGACAATAAATGCACCAAGTTGCAAAGAAAAAGACTATTATCACACGTCACATTCAAAAAGTTTCTACTTCTAATTATTATTAATTATCAATATTTTCTAAAATCAGGAAATAATAACATAATCTTTCCTACAACAAATACACATGACAATGTTGAAAACAATTTCAGATTATACGATGTCGCCATCTGTATGCAATATTAGTAAGCAAATTTAAATGGCAAATTATTTGGCCAACTCTCCGATCATTTCCATTTTTTAAAGACCCCCAATATTGCAATATTGCAGTAAATTAGTTTAAAAGATTATATACAATTGCGTTAATTAAAACAGATTTACTTTATTCTCATGAGATTATATCACGCGCTGAGCAGACTTATTCTATACTTTTTAACAAAGTAAATTGGAACTTAAAATTTACCCACTTTGTTAAAAAAGAAAATTATAAATCAGTTTGAAAACTCTAAATTACATAAAATACTCTGTAAGCTACATAATACAGTAATTTTTCATTCTTCACAAGCGACTGGCTTTTAAACACCGTTGTTACCATCATTTTTATCCTTATTATCGCTTTACCGAGTTTCGTTGAATTTGTCAAATTATTCGACGGCTTTGTCTGCGCAACGAGCGAGAGAGGCAACAGCGACTGAGAACAGAAGATGTCAGATAACAGGTGGAACTACATCTATTAATATAATACAACATCGTGCTGCTTCGTGTCGTGCACGACACTGTAGAAGACTTTATTTAAAGGCACGGCTGGTGCGTTACATGCGCGTATTTACATAATACGAATTCCTATCTCGCGGAGGCCTCGTAAATTCACAATACACGGCGGCTGTTGAAATTTCGTGGCTGAACGAGTGTATATTATCGACGTTGGCGTCAATGTCGACCTTTTAGTATTTATTAATCATGGCCAGAAACGAACAGGCCATGCACGTCGTGCATACCAGGAATGCGGATTATAAATCTACGACGGACGTAATTCATCACTCGTAACAACAAAGAGACAATTTAACGTCCAAAATGGCGCAACCAGACCTTACTTGAAAAGTAATATATTTATTACGTGCATAATCGTTGTCAAAAATATAAATAAAAAATTGCAACCTTGTTTAATTTGACAGAATTACACATTGATACGCATTAGTAATATAATAATGGAGTATTATGAAGTACTTACATCATTGAGAGACGTCACGATCGATGCCAATGCACGAATTAAATGGAAAGAAATTGATCAAAATTATAGTTAAACTTATTTTAATTACAGCTATTCTAAATCTAAGTAAAAGAGAATTCAATCGTAATTCTAGCATCTAGTGAAAACACAAATTTTAAAGATTCTCACTGAAAAATTATCATAAATTAATTATTTTAATACACGTATGTATATAAGCATCGATATAAGTTTCCCTTAAATTATATTTACATGTCTAATTGAAATTAACAAGAGACAAAGTTCTAACTGCGTAATAAATAAATAAGCAAGCATCGCTACACTCTACGTTTTGCACGTGTTGCACTCGTGTACAAGTAAGAAAAGATATGTATAGTGAAATACGTTAAATAGTATAACGATGAAAAGTATTGAAAAATTTGTTGTTTTATAATTGAATAATTATATCTAGACTATACAATCGTTTCTCGAAACTATTTTTCCGAAATGAAAATTATTCTCGCCGTGTCAATGTTATCTATAATACTGTCACAGTTTCCAAATGTACAGTTCGAGGGGGATATTAATTAAATTCTAGAAAAAAGAGGTCACAAGCGTCTATTCCGTTACACATGCGAATGTTTGATCGTTACGTTGTCTTAACAGAGACGCAAACTAGGGGGAGAGGGGATAATACTTTACACGGTTACGCTAATGCAAGTATCTCGTCCAAGAATCATCGCTCAGAAATCGTTTCTTTAGACTTGACGAGGGTCGAAACTTAGGGATTAATTCGCTATCTAAAAACAATTTGGAAACGGAGGACATCAAGCCAAATCCAATTCTAAGTGGGCACCCATTCGTCTCAACGCCAGTATCGTGTTAACCGCCTTGATCCATCTCTTCTTGATGACGTACCGTTTTAATCTACTTTTACAAATCGGGTTCTCCAAGGCCACCTCCAGCCACCGGTGTTCCAAGAGTTGACCAGCGGATGGTCTCTTCCTGGAGCAAAATCGATCAAATTCCTGGTTATTTTCAAGATCGTCCATTACTTTAAATGTAAAAAGCAAAAGTATTCGTATACTTGGAGTGTAAAAATAAAAGAGAAATATTTTTTGTAGCATTAAATGTATTTAATATATATGCGTTAAATCAACACGTAAGAACGTTGTTTGCTAACGAAATCTGATTCCATATTTTTCTTACAAGTGTTCTTCCAGAGATTAACTTTCGTTTCGTATAGAAAATTATTACCGCAAGGATCTATATACTATATATAGATAGTTACGTATTAAACATAGCTCGTAATCTAGAAAATATTTCTCTTTTTACTTCTACGCCCCAACTGTACGAAAACCTCCATCTCTGAAAGTTATTGTACATTTTTTTTGCTCTACTGCTAGCCAATTTTTTGTTTCGTTAGTATCGGTCGTGAAAGGAGATGTTTTCTGGAGAGCAAAGAATCGGTACACGTGACGATTGTCGAAATATTTTAATAATCAATCGTTTCTCTTTCTTCAGTCGAATATAACAAACTTGACAACGCGAGCAATTCACCAGGAACTCGCGTATTTACTTGAATTCGACACAAATGAATTCAAATAAAATTGCACGCTCACTACAAACTTGTCGGCTCCGTTCAGCGCTGTGCGCAAACATCGAACGAAAAAATAATAATCTTGCACTGCCCTGAGAATTCCGCAATAACGAATCATCCCCGACGATTATCGTCGTTGTAAGAAACAACAGGCAAATTCAGCATATGTTATATATGTAGTCCTCGATTTTACCGACAAATCGTTTCAACGGTGTATCGAACTCGACATGGGCGAGCTAACGTTAGCAGCCGTGGACTTTTGTTGCTTCGACTGGAAATATTCCGCCAAAGAGTTCATTGTCTTTCTAGCGACAGACTCTTCTCCGCACCAGTCAACGCTGACAGACTTGCGGCCAACCCCCGACGGTCTCGTAGCAACCTCTTCCCATTCGCCGAGCAAGTGAAGCAACAGATCCTTGGTATTGGCAGGTTCATCCAGATTCAGGCTCTTGTGCAAATTACGAAGCCCAGAGATCCGCGGAACGTCTCTGCTAGTCTCGCCGAACTGTTTCACGCGTGGACGTCGCCACGGTGGCGTAAGGTCCATCTCGCCGTCTTTCCTAGGTACTCTCTCGTCGCTCGTCTCATCGCGCGTCGCGTCTTCCACTTTCTTCTCGAGAGATTCCGACCTGCTCGACTCGAAAGACTCTTCCTCTCTCTTCTGCCTGCCTGTCTTTCTCAACGAAGCAAACACGTTTCCAGTGTTCGTCTCGTACTTGTCAAAGCTACGATTACTGTGAAACGTGGTTCCGTTCAGCTTCCTGTGTCTCATTATGCTCGACAGTTTCTCCGTGATTTCGTTGCACTCGCTGTTCTCAACGACCAAACCGTTCCTCTTCTCGCGGGCCTCGTTTCTCTTCTCCTTCTCATTCTCCTTCTCCTTCTCGTTCGGCTCGTTTCTCTTACTACTCCGTTCGCCGATCACCGAGGCGGTGGTCTCCTCGTCGTTCGGTGTCTCGCACGCTCCCATGGCTATGGATCTCAGACGCTCCGACAATTTGATTATCTCCTCGGCTAGGACAATCTGGCTGGCAGGGTCGCTCCTCTGCTTCTGCGTGGCGACGCTCTCGGAGGCTCTCCTCTCGAGACCGTAGCCGAAACTAGGCACCGTGAGGAACGTGCCGTGGCTCTCGCGGGGCGAGCTGTCCGTCGTTTCCGACAGCGTGCTGCAGATACTGGCGCACGGCGACGGGCTCTGACCTCTCAACGACACTAACTCCTCGTGATCGCCCGTCGAATTCAGCTGCTGGCCCAGCAAGCACTGCGGAATATCTATCAGGTACGGACTGTCCGGATGCTCTCGCCAACGCTCCACGAACAGCCTCAGATTGTCTTTGGTCACGTCCAGCTCGTCCGCGTTGCTCGTCCGCACTCGAGGGATTTGCACGCTTCGAGACTGTGGCTTCGCTGTTTCCTCCACCTGTCGCTGTTGCTGACTCGCTGGCTTCTTGGCCAGCCAACGATGCTCCCTGCACTCCGCCGCCGACATACGTTTGCTGAAAGATTCGACAGCTTCTTCGTGAAGATGATCTCGCCACCGGTTCTTTCTTTTTTTTTTGTCTCTCTTTCTTTGTTGCTTTCTCTCTCTCTCTCTCTCTCTCTCTTTCGCACACACACATGTACAATGTCTGGGTCTGTTCTCGCCTGAGCTGAGAACGTAGATTTCTCGGCAATGAGAGCGAATGTGGTTTGACACAGTGGTGATGAGATGGAAACGCGCGAGGGACACGTGCGACGTTGTACAAACGTGTGTTTTCCCTTGAATGAAATTCGAGGTCGAGGGCCGGACTGGCGGAGCAAGAAGCTACATGTACGATGCATTTCCGCTTCCTTGGTCGCTTTCGGTATTGGCATTGTTTAGAAGCAGCAGGGTTCTGTCGGAGGCTGTTCGTGAAACGCAGCGAGAGCAATTCGGTTCTTCTTTTAGAAAGGAAGCTGAGAGAAACTTTGAGATTTTGATTCGTTTTTTTTTTTTGATCCGTTGTAACGTAACTCGAGTGCTTACTGTTTGTCGGGAGTTTGATTTGAAGAAAGATAGAAGCTAAATAGAATCCTTGGTTTTAGGCTGATTAAGACGTTTGGAAGTTGCGATGATTTGTTGGCGCTTTTGGATGTTCATTTTTCACTTCGTGTGAGAAGCAACACGTCGAGAATGAAGAAAAACATGCTCGGGATTAATCAGACACAAAGGGAGAGAGAGAAAGAGTAACTGTGAAAGAGTTACAATAAAACCATGACTGCCGTGACTGCCTAGATAACTGCTCCATTCCATTCAATTTTAATTTTTCACAAGTTTCATATCATTTTCTTTGAAAATATCAGCAATCTAATCGTGATCTTAACAGCTGTTATTTTATTGTCTCAAATCAAACAAGATCAAACGACAAATTTTTCTACACGATCAGCGATTTTCGTTAATTTCGAGTTTGAGGAATATCTCAGATGTGACGAGACTAAACCAGAGATTAACTAGAAATTCCAATATTGATTCAATTTGCCACACAGTTCATTTTCTGACGATCTTCCATCATTCTAATTTCTATGAACATTTTACTCAAGATTTATTCGATTATACTTTATTCTTAATTTATCAATTTACGACTAAAGACCGCACAGCGTCGATATTCGATGCAGCGCGCAGCCTTATCAGTCTTCTTTAAATATTATAAAACGCAAAAGAATTATTTGATCTTGACGGTAGAAAATGACGCGTTTTGTTATCTGGACAGTCACGTTCATTAATAAATTGTGCAAACGCGCAATTTAAACGGTGTTCACGTTTGATTTTTGTCGGTCGGGGAAGCGCAATCGATGACGGTCCGGGTATTTCAGCACGAAATACGCGTCACGTTTGCACGGCGTAATACTCGTCAGAAATAACAAACGATACGTACTCTTTGTCTTTGACTAGCAGACATCGAATAAAATCTTTCGCGTCTTCCGATATGTCGGCGAACGCGTCGTGATCGAAGTCGTACTTGGCGATGGTCACGTTCGCCATCGTCTCGAGATCCGTGTCCCCCATGAACGGCGACAAACCGGACAACCTGAAAAATAAAAATAAACGACTCGCCTGTACGTTTCGCCGTAACTTACGTTTAGAGCGTTAAAGATTTTCAATTTCTCCTCAACAAGCGAATCTCACTGGTACAATTTACGTTACCCGAGCCGATAAAATTTATGCTCTCCGGACTGTTAGGAAATAGAACTGTGGAATGCAAAACGCGTTTTACACGTTTCTCGTTTGATGCTCGAAATAAAATGGAATTCTTCTAATGTCTACGAAAATGTAGACAATGCAGTGCCGTGTAAAGTAGACAAAGAACAAACGAGATTCAACGTTGAATTTAAAAAAAAGAGGGAGAATATGCGGTATGAGAAACTTTGAAATTGAAAAACTTAAATTAAGTCGATGTATCTCCTTCTCCGAAATTTTTCTAAAATCAACAATCACGTTTGTTGTTACGTCACAGTCGCATTTTACTTCTTGAAGATTTCTCAAACTATTCTATATCTATGTTCCTGTTTTTTGCCCACATGGTAAAACGACAAAGTTGTATAAAGCAGACGGATCGAAGTTGAAGGGCAACTTACAATACGTAACAGATAACGCCTATGCTCCACATGTCGGTACCGTAACCAATCTGATCGAAATTTACGACTTCCGGTGCAACGAACTCCGGCGTGCCAAATAGAACTTGCAGCTTCTTCTTCGGATCGTACTCCCTCGCCAGGCCGAAGTCTATGATTTTAATCCTGTTGCCTTCCTTTGTCAAGCACAATATGTTCTCAGGCTAGAAATAGAGAATACGTCGTTCATTAAGTTGGGATGATCGCAGGAGAGACAAATACACGTGCGTATATGATTAAATTAAATTAAGAAACTTTTGTGGCAACTCCCGAGGAGAAACCGCGCTTCGACAAATTACGAATAAATTGGCAAATAACGAAATTCAATTCCACGATCCAACGACCGATCGTTATCGACGCGCAAGCGATGTTTTAATATGATTCACCTTTAAATCGAGATGCAAGATATTCTGCCGGTGAATGAACTCCACACCCTCGCAGATCTGTCGCAGGAAAACGGCGCAACTGCGCTCGGTCAACACGAAATCGTCGTCTATCACCCTCTCGAACAGCTCGCCACCTTCGATCCTTGAACACACGCGGGAATAATCGTAATGGCGAGGTGAAATTTATAGAAAATAATCGCAAAGTATCGAGAGTGTCTTACAGTTCCAAAACCACGTGTATCTGTTTGCCGGTGTCGATGGCGTCGTAAAGTTGAATAAGTCGCGGATGCTGCAGCCGTCGCATGATCTCCACCTCTCGCTCCACGGCTCGTCTGTCCTCCTTTTTCGCGGTGTTCACCACCTTCGCGGCCAGCATCAGGCCGCTTACTTTCTCCTTACATCGATAAACGGTGCCAAATTTTCCTCTGCAAATAGGAACGAATCGTGTTTCGCGCGGTCCACGTACGTAGGATCCGAAGAAATTTCTATTCTAGCACGATTTCGATCGTGCCGTTGTCTTCGCTTTCACTGTTAACGCCAGACCCGTGGAAGCAAGAAGCTTCGGATTTTTCTACCTTTGTGCTTTTGCAAAATTGGATTCTTGCGAACCGAAAGTTTTTGCTGCTGTAGAGTTGACCAATATCACACGTGTGTACATGTTTCGTGTGAGCGACTCGAGCATTTTTGTGTTTAACATAATTTACCAAATATGTAACTTTCTGTAAAGTTCGATAATTTTCAAACTTTTTAATTAATTAATCTTCAACGTTTATTTAAACTTGGTCAAATTAATCATCTTAATGATTTTAGAAATTATTAAATTAGATTTAGCGGTAGTAATGTACATTTAAAAAATAAGAGATCAACTTCCAGAAACTTTCCACTGAACTATTTCGATCGCGTCTGTTCTTTCCACCCATTAGCCTCGCGAATTATAACAATTCAACGGTTGATACTGCGCGAAATCGAACGTTATTTTCGACGAAAAAAATATCTCACCCCAGTGTAAACGTGTACAATCGCTTTTACTCGAAGCATAAACACGCAGTTTGATGTAAATTGTTCAACAGACAGAGAGCGCATTAGCTATTGTTTATGTAAATTGCAATCAAGAACTCATTTCATTCGTCGAGAAAAATATGTGTTTCTGTATTTCTATCGATCGTTTCACGATTAAGCAGAAACTCTCATTCAATAATAAAATTTAACATTAGCGACACAAACATTCCCGCTGGAAACCTTGAAGATAGAGCAAGAAAAAAAATATTTTCTTTCTTTGTAGCCTTGTAGCAGCAAGATGTACGAATGTAATAAAACTGAAGAATATTTAAGCACGTGAAAGAACGGAGCAAAAACACCTTGTTAATATTTCATTGAACGTCTCGGGAACAAGAACAGCAGTCGCATTCGTGAACTTTGATCTTGTTAAACAAGATATCTAATTCCCCTTTTTTATTGCAATTTACACTACCGGTTAAAATACTTGATATTGAATTACCTTCTTTGATGAAATCAAACATTATTTCAATGAAACTTTGTTGATAAATTTGTTTCCATAAAATTAGAGTTTTTAAATGCTCTTAAGGTGATAGTATCACAGCGTTATTTATTTCTGAGCACAAAATCATCCGTTCAAAGCAATATGTTGCGAATCTTATCAAAGATCAAACAAATTTTGTCTAAAATTTCGGCAAAGTACAAATTTTAGTAAAATTTCGATCTAACATTTTGTACATACACAACATAGTCATCGACATCCGAGAAAATCGCGAATTTTGTACAGAAGCAAACAGAAGTGTCTCGGCACAAAATGATTTCATAAAAATTGAGTAAATTTTTCCTTAAGCAGTGACAGATACAAAAGAGCAGAAAAATTATAAAAAAAAATTCGCAAAATCGTAACACATATATCTGAGAATCAGTTACGCGCAGTTCCAACCGAAAAAGCTGCGGAATTTTAAATGCAATCAATTTGTAAAGTTCACGAAAGATCAAGACACTTTCTCGAGCAAGTTGCGTATAATTTCGTCCAATTCCGAAATTGTTGTATCAGAATAAATCTCTGGTTTATACACCTGCCACGATCTGCCGTGATCAGATTTATCGTGCGCTGTTGTGCCAAGCAACGTCGAATCAAAATACCGCCGAATATCTCGAGATCCTTTTTAACTTTGGAGATTTTACTATTCGTATCTCGTCAAGGTGATTTCGCTATAAATATACGGAGGAAATTGTACCCAACGTGATTTATCCTGTTCCGTGCGTGTATATATCTAGAAATATGTGTATCTAGGAATCTCGGTTCGACGCCGGCTGAATCGAAAATAATCTTCTTCGTGAACGGGAAAAGTTGCGTGGAAATAGAAATTGAGAGAGGTGTAGGATCAAGGTATGGCTTAGAGGCGTGATAAAATATGATGGTGCAACGTGGCTGTCGCCAAGCCAAGTTAGTGACTCAGCGAGTTTAGTAGAGCATACCATGGACACGCGACGGGGTCGAAATTGCAAATTATCACAATGGAATGTTTGCCAGAAAATTCGCCGGTGCGACGCTATGGCAAGACTGCGTTTCAATCCTCGGACGATGACGGAATATTTGGGCAGAGAGGGAGAATAATGGTACAGTGACAAAACAAATAAAGCAAAAATACCGAGTAAAAATATCAGCTGGTAAATATACCAGCAAACGAAATGTAACAATTACACTAAATATTCTAGGATAGGATAAATATTGGCAACTTGAAATATCATTTTTCTTCCTTTCTTTTTGCGTCGTAAGACCTGTGCCCGTTTAGCTGTTAATAAACGAATAAAAATGATATAACAATGACCAAGAGGTGTGTTATGACGGATCGTAAAAATTTCAAAGTTTCAACGTGAGAAGTAATTGCGAGTGGACTCGGCTGTTCGCAGACCGAAAAGATGCAACGACGATGCACGATCGAGGTGTATCATGGCTCAAGGGTGTAAGAGCGTCGGGATGCTAAGCGACTCGACGCACGGACGTCAGTCACCACGAAAAACGCATTATTTATAGACGTGCAAGGACCTTGATTCAACGCCGACTCTTCGCATACCTTCGTTATCAACAAACTGAACAGCACACTTCGCGATTCGATTCAACGACCATCGAGAAGATATTTTTCGCCGGTGGATACGATTCGCTGCGATGACTCGCGCTCGTGTACATCTCTCTGGCTCTCGATGGAAAACGGCCAATTCGACGAACGATCGAGGAACGATGAAAACGCTTTCGGTTAATTGGAAAACATGATTTACGGTACAACTTGCTATTAGAGTCGTGCTCGATGATTCGTGATCGCGGACCGCTCTCTTGGAACGCAGAGACAGAAATATCGCGTCGTGAATGAAATAATTCCGTTGTAAAATGGCCAATGACTCAAAATCGTGCACGTTTCGTTGGAATTTCGAGATATAAATCGTTTGGATTGTCGAAGTGAGAATCGGAGCGTAGCATTTCAGTAATGTTCCATGTTGCATTATAATTTGTACGTTTGCATTTGGAATTTTCATATTTGTGTCATTTATTTTATTATAAATCTTTGTAACAGTGAATTTCTTTAATAGAAGTTCGTTTCTTTAATTCCGAATTTGATCTTGAAAATTATTACGGCTATTGAACATAGTCATAATAATTAATATATAAAAATTCCTCGACTCTTGAAACGATACCAACTAGATTCCTATAGAGAGAATACAACGCTTCAAGGAGTTATTATTATTTTCTCACAACGTGTAATAATTATTTGTTTATCGCGTCGTTATTTACTTGGTGTCGCGAATATTCCAACGCATTTTGCCAACTATTGTTTAACCAGAAATTAAAATTATCGACGCTTATTGTACAGATCACAGTGTAAAGTGATCACAGTTCCTTCGCGAATAAAATTTAAAGCATCGCGATTCTCCCAGCTATTCTCCAAATAATCGCAAGCGTTAAGTCATCCGAAGAATGAAGAATTTTCAGTGTGATCGATCAAACGCGATCACTCAAAATTGACGGTTCACTAATAGTTCGTCATTGACATTCAGACCTTACCTTTGGCACCGGTCCATTTGTCAATACTTCGCGCCCGGTTGCCAATACACACAATCGCCATTGTACGCCTCCCAATTAAAAATAAAAATCAACCTCCGTATTGATCCTGATTAAAAATAAACATCCACTCCGAATCGCGAAGTGACGTTTCGAAATTTTAACAATTTCTTCGTAAGGTTCAAGCGAACGTTGCTTGATTGATTCGAGGGGTATAGACGGTGCATCGCGCGTGCGATCGCGATGCAGAGCGCAACTGGGAAGAACAAACATTCCAACGATTTATTTCAATAGGTTTTACTGGCTCGTGAAAGCAGCGTTGCATGTAAAAGCCATTCAGGTTCGAGTCTCATTCATAATGGCAGGCACGCATAGTACACTGAGAGATTACGATGTACACAAGACAGGAATACTACGTTCGCCGGAAGGAATAAACACGTCAAGGTTTCGAATTTTTCCCTTCCTCTTCCTCGATCTCTCTTTACGTCTCTGTCTACCGCCGTCGACGGAAAATTTATCGCCTATATCCTCGATAGTTCTAGCTTTTTAAATATTTCTCCTCGATTCTCTTTGCTTCTCAAATTGCTTTCAAATCGTTTTATCTTTTTTTTTTTTTTTTTTGTTATCTCTTCAAACCTTTTTCGATCTAGTTTGCACGATGTGAAATTGAAAAAAAATTGAAAATTCTTTGAAAGTTCACATTGATTTAATTTTAATTTAAGGTTCTGGCATCTAGTTAATCAATTTTTGACTAGTGAAAAGTAACAAGGAAATAGGTACATCTAAAATGTTTACCTTGGTAAGATCACGAGAAGAATTAAGCGATATTCTGATTTACTAATTTTTGACTCAACAAATGAAAAAAATCTTTTTAAGAGAAATATAATTTAGCTAATAATATAAGAGATTTTAAAAAATCATTACAACGTGTTAAAAATAATCTCGTCATTTTCTACTGAATCGTATTTCCCTATCTACAAAGAAAGAAGACAATCACATGCGTGATTTCTTATTTCAATTTTATATTAAAAATATATATATATATATGTGTTTCAAAACATTGAGAGTTCTTCTTTTTCATTAAAGCAGAAACAATTGGACAAAAAATTTACAGCAGAATCTGATACCAAGAAAGGAAAGTGCGAAATTTTGATTCCACTGATCTTTGCCGAATGAGCTGGTCTTCCAAACGGAACAGTCTGCCCTTCAAAACGGAAATTCCGTGTTCGTTGAAGCGTTCCTCCACGCCTGAGGCATGCATTAGAGTCTCGGGGCAGCTTGTACAATGATTGCGCAATGCTAGCACGCATATTGTGTCAAATTCAGAAACAGCATACCCGCCGACCCTGCGGCTCGCCGCGATATTTGCAACGATCGTGCCTCTGCGTGCATAAATTCGATCGCGTGTCGATTCTGGAAAGCTGCGCAGTGAATAATTTCGCTCGGTCTATTACCGATCACGAGCACGTAGACGAACGCGCGCGATGAAAGATCTTTGCCAATTGAACAACGGCTCGCTATTGCTGCTCGCGACGATTCGGTCTACGTACGTTCTTGGCGCCATACGTTTCTTCGTTTGTCAACAATAATAAATGTACAGTAGCGTATATGCGATCGATGTACGATCACTTACCGTCCGATCTCCGATTGGATGTCGTAGTGATCGTTGAATTCCACGCCACGGCGCACCGTCACGTTTCGATAGGGGAAACTCGGCTCGATCTCTGCAAAACGCCATTTTTCCATTTTTATACAATGAACATCGGAGTTGAAATTAACTAAAAGAAATTTGAGAATTCTTTCAAATGGTAAATTTTCGACCTACCAGATCGTGCTATTACACTCATAACTTGGAAAGTTTCGATCAAATATTAACACATGAAATTTCTTTAAGAAAATTAATCTTTTCCAAAAATTATAAAATTCGATCTGTAATAATGATCGAGTTGCTATGTAATTATAACAGGAGTACCTATTACAATAGGCGATTGATACAGTTAAAATAAATTAAAATACTTTTACGTTTCATCGTATCTTTACATCAACTTTATAAAGACAAAAGATAAATTCTAGTATTATAAAAGGTAATTTTACTTCGTGATCTCTGTTAAGTTCCGCCTATCTAAAAAGATTGAAGCAATAGAAATACGCAACACACACACACACACACAAATTTAATTAATTTATTCAATTTAAATCTGCAACGGAGAGGAAATGTGAAATTATTTCAAAGAGACGTCATAAATAGAAACGTTCGAGTATTTAGCTGCATTTTAAACGAAGCGCGTGGGAATCGATCCAATTAACGTATAGAAAATTACTTCCTCCCAGTGTTGAGTTCAATCGGAAATGAACTGAATCGAAAGCAAGTTTTATTCAAAAATAAAACTTCACGAAGAGAGTCGAATCGTCGACACGTGAATTTCGTGCGTGAAAGGTTTGTTGCTCGAATCGAAAGCTGATCGTGCTGAAACTTGACTCGAGTTCCGTTACCGACAGCAACAGTTCCGGTGACTGGCGCGTTCTTTTGCCACAAAGATTCGCCGAGAACACGATTTAACACGGCGAATATTCAAAATGAAAACCAAACGGCCAACTAATTGTCTATTTTCCAATGATCCCACAGGGGAACCTGGCCAACTCATCAACTCTGACACACAGGAAATGGTGCGCGTATATCCAATTTGTCCCGCGTGTAAATTTAGCGATTTTTTATATCTTAACCGCGGTCGCACGTAATGTCTGAGCTGTTATGTACGATGTTTATTACTACGCAAAAACTTTACTACGCAAAAACGATCGAGATTGAAACGAGAAGTTTTAATAGAAATGGCCACGAATACTTTCGCGTATTCGAATTAGTACAAAATGACGAATCAAAAATCAAATTGTTTTTTTTTATATTAACTTGCGACTTTATTTTTTCTAAATTGCTCAAGAAACAGGCAGTTCAATTTCACGAATTTATTTACCACGAGGAAGTGGTAGGTGCGAGACGTGATATTAAAATAATATCCATAGCATCGTTTCTTTTTTCTTTCTACTTTCCAATTTACAGAGTTGACGACGTGTGGTTTCTGAATGACTGAGATACGCGAGCACTGCGAGTTTCCTTTTTGTTTCGATACGAAATTCCTTTTCCACTTTGAGCGTCTCCTCGCATAGTTTCCTATCGGTCGCGACCTCATTTCGTCCTTTTGCACGAGACAGCTGGTTCGTCCTAACCAGCAGCCTCGAACGATTTCGGGGTTCATCGAGAGCGATCGTTCAAAGAGATCGAAAAACAACCAACGACGCTCTATCGCCGTCCCAAATTCCAATGAATCACTGCATTTATTTAAAGAAAAACCACGCTCGAAACACGCTCTGCCACGCTTCACTTGGATAAAAGCGAAATCACCACGAGTGAATTACCCTTCGTTTTTTTTTTTCGTAAAAAGTTTCCTAAACACACTCTTCCTATCTTATAGAAACGAGCTATCTTTCATATCACTGCCATTTTCACATGTACTTAAGACGTCAATCTACATTCCAGTTAGCCTCAACGGAATAAAATATACATTAAAATATTTCTTCCAAGAGGAAGCAACTTCACACTTAAAACCCTCGACGCCAATCTAGTATATTTTGCTTTAAAAATTTGATTTATTTACTACTCCGTTCCAACAATCATTTTCATCATTCACAAACAATAATCTTACACTTGACACTAAATCCTATTCACCGTGCAAATGATATATCATTGCTATAATTTGAAAGCCTTCTTTGTATCTTTATATCCGTATTCCAACAATCGTTTCTATTCAATCTGTTCCACAAACAGACCGCGACGATCCTCGACGATCTTTCGACAATTCTCTACTCGAAATCCTCGACATCTATCCACGATCCTCCGACGGATCGTTCTACACTCGAAACCCCCGACATGTGTCCACCGTATGCATAATACATCGTGCTACTTGAACTTTATATACATCTATATTCCAATCGTTGCCATCAAACATCTCACAAAGACGGTGCCACGACGGTGTTCGATGCAATCGTGAAACGCATTCCATGCAACCTGGCACGCCGTTTGGTGTGTATCGAGAAATGCTTGGTCTCCCTTACCGCCCACCGGGTCAGTCTCGTCGACGCGTATCATCCTGTCAACTCGCGTTGGCTACCCTCCTCCTCTAGCGCTTCGAGCCACCGAGGAACGGGCTCGCTGTGTTTCACACGCGGACGATAATCGCGCTCTCGATCTCCGTCTCCTGGCGCTCGCCGATCCGGTGCACCCAAAAGGCAATTATTGACTATCGCGTTTGTGGTCTCTCCCCGGTGGCGAGTCCCCGGAGGCCGGCGGCTGGTGCCTCTTCTTCTCGGCTCGGACGGATTTAGATTTTCGGCGGACGCCGCGGATTCTGCTGGCGGGTCACGTGGCCAGTGGCGTTCCTCGGCGCCCTCCTGCTCCGCACGCGTTCTTCGCCAGCCGACCACTACCTTCGATCGACTTTGTTCCAACATCCAACGCCGCACGACCAACTTTTCCCTTCGACTAACTTTGTCACGATATCAATCATCGTATCGATCAATGGACATTGATGAGTCAATTTCGGAATGAAGATTGTCTTCAGTTCTACAAGTAAAGTTGCCTCTTCGTTCTGGACATGCCGTGCGTATGAGTTTCGATATCGACGAATAAATTTGATCAATTCCAAGAGTTCCAAGAGTTCTGACGTGCTAGAATTAGCTCCTCTTTTTATTCTCTTTTGATTTGATGAATTCTTCCAAATTTTAATTCGCCACTTTCTCTTTGTTTCGAATATGCGAACAGGTCAGTGAGTAGATGTTGAGATTGAAGAACAAATTTTGGAAATAAAAGAGTTGTTTGATGAATAAGTATCGTGAATGGATTTACGGAATTGATCAAGGAGATGGATCCATGGCGCGCCAGTTGAGAACCACGTGAACGCAAGCGTCGCGGGTATTGAGGTTTTAGGGTGAACCCAATTTTAATTAACTAGACGGATATAGAGGTAATGGAAATTACACTTTCGATGAATTTCTTTCAAAGAAAAGGATAAAAAGAATGAGTTGGCAGATACTTCTGAATGAGATATGAGTGTTTACTGAATGAGCTTTTTATTTATTCGTATTTTGTTTTTTTTCTTTTATTGTGTCTTGGCGTTGAACGTTTATCAAGTTTTGTTGAGTATTGCAAATATGGCGGACTCGAGTATTTGATAAACACATGTTGCAAACGTAAATGGGTTGTTTAATAAACAGAATGTTAAGCTACATCTGTTTCTACTTTGTTTGTGCATCACACTCTTCTGCCTTGCAATTATAAGAAATAAAATTCTTGACTTTAGTACGACACCTTTTGCCAGGAACCTGGAACTTTTAATAAACTTTTATATTTTCGGCAATCTGCAGTCTATAATTGTTATATATGTTATATTTTCCTGCATATTAATTAATAGCTTTGAGCTTAAATTATCAATGTTGCGAACGTACTTAGGACTGTAGATCGCAAATGTTTACGCGAAAACGCAGAAAAATATTTCTGAAATATCCAAAACCGAAATGAGGGATCTATGGTCCCTCAACAATTTTTAACATAAAGCAAATGCCATTGTAAGACTCAATATTTAAAGAAAAAATAAATAAATACAAATATAAATGAAATTTCTAATGCAAAGACTTATCTTTGTAATATCAATTGTCATTTGGATTTTAGAATTCAAAGTTGTCTGAAAACGCGATGGCATGAAAATCTGATTTGGTCCAATTGTGAGTTGAACTTCAGTGGCCTCATTTTCTAAAGAGAAGACGCATCCCGTCTCGGTTAGATTCAGTTCGATTTCAGTACGTATTATAACAATTCATTACATTTAGCTTATGAAACTCGAAATGATATTTCTATCGAAAATTTGTTTAGGCGCGAAATCTTTGTCTGTAATGCCCCATTGCTTATACGCATGCTACGACGCCAACAGCGGCGTTTATTTTTAATTTTTTAAGTCTGCACCTTCGACATTCGCTGAATTGCTTTTGGCAACGTTTAGACAATTTGTTTAACTGTCGCATTCCTTACGCTACGCTTATTCGTAAATTTTTCAATTGTGAAAACGTTAATATACTCCGATCTTCAAGTAAATTAAAAAACTATATAACATACAGTTGAACATGTTGTCTTTGGTTGTATTTCAAAAATTATATATTAGACACTACGTACGTAAAATTTTTATTATTTTATTTACTTAAATTTCATTCATAATTACATTTTCAGAGATATGATGAACATAAAAATGTTGAAACTGTAAATAAAGCATATGTAAAAAACATGTTTTCCGAAAAATGTTAATTATCAATGAATATGCATATACTTATTTATGTGTTGTGTTTAATGGAATACAAGTAAGGAAACATATATTTATAAACACTATACTGATAGTAAACATAACCTCAAAGTTTTCAATAGTTTGATAGAATTATGTTGCAAATTAAATTGTGATGAATATTACAAAAATGGCAGGTAGTATGAGGCAATTAGAAGAAAGACAACTTTTAGCTGAAGTAACACGGATGCAATGGTCTCCGAAAATGGATCTTTTAGCAATTGCAAATGTAAAAGGTTAGATTTCTTAAATAATAGGCAAACTAAATCTTTCATTTATTTAAATTGCTACGATATTTCGTAGCCAATATTAATTATTTATATTTTAAATAAGATAATAAAAATGTAATGTTATTTCTTAATGATTATAAATGTAAGAAATAATATTATATTTATTAAAATATGATTGTTGTAGGAGAAGTTACATTGCACAGATTAACATGGCAAAGAGTGTGGTTGTTAAGTCCTCAAGAAGAATCTGATACTGTAGTGAATCTAGCATGGAGACCAGATGGAAAACTTCTAGCAATTTGTTATGAAAGTTCTAAATTAGTGTGTCTTGTAGATATTGAAAATAAAAATATTATACATAGAATAAAATTGATGCTGCACAATGCAATTACATGTATGACATGGTTACCATTAGCAAATTTGGAAAATGATACTTCATTAAATGGTAACAAAGCAAATATGCTACCAACCGGAGAATATCTTCCACCTTTACCTAGCTTAAACAGAAGTTTCGGTCAAGAACCAGAACGCAAAGAATTTTTATCTCAAACTTTGGACATACTTTTTGTAAGTATATACTTTTAGGATATTGTCGTCACTAGAGGATATTTTAACCATTTATAAATAATTGTACTTTTTTTTGTAGCTTGGCTTAGATGATGGAAACGTTGTAATGTATGTATTTGGAATGTTCTATTGTGGTACAATTTCTATTGGTCATGGCCAAATATTAGAAATTAGTGGAGGAATTGATAAATTAATGTGGATCACATGGAAAGATAACAATGGGATTAAAGCAAGTAGATTATGTTGTCCACTGTTAGAACAAGGCACGGCATTTTTAAAGGTTCTTAGCTTGATATATTTTGAAATTTTGTTATAATAACTAAATTTCTATAGGATTTTTATCTAAATTTGAGGTAGCACAGGCTCAAGCTAATATTGAGTATTTGATGGATTATCTTTCACGTACATTAATGGCAATATCTGAAGCGTGGGAGACAATTCTTTTGGAAATGGACGAGAAGCTTGCGCGATACGCGGAAACAAATCCACCCGGTGGAGTTGCTGCAGATTTTTTAGAATTATTAATGATTGGTATACCTACGCAAAACTTAGAGAATTTTTTGCTACGTGATTTAACTGAAAAGGGTTTAAAAAAGTTGGGACACAGTATTGAAATGTGTTATAGCAATATACAGGTATGATAGCAACAATTTTTAAAATTTGTCTATATCGTAACAATACATTATTATTTTGTAGAAACTAGTCTTAAAAAATTTAACTAGCGTTGGAATGGCCCTGGTATATCAATTAGCTGAAATGAGAGGAATGGTCAGATTAGGTGGTCCGTATGAATTATTGGGACTCACCGATGAAAGTATTATAACTAATGCTCTCCATGCATCAGAAGCTTTTCTAGCAAAATCTTCCGAAATTCAACAAGTGATAGATCACAGTATGCGTGACTATAAAGCCTTCTTCCGGTACGTTTATAAAAATTATAATTCTTGTTTGATATTTTCCCAAAATTTTCAATTTTTCCATATCTTTTCTATATCTTATTTTAAGGTGGCTGTACGTCGCAATTTTAAGATTATCAGATGAAAGAATACCATCTGAAGTAAGTCGTGTCAGCCAACAAGAATTAACATTTATCGCAGAATTTTTACGCGGTTTTGATAAAACTGAACCCGGTGTTGGAGGGAGAAAAGGAGTAAATTTAGAAAAGTTAGGGCAATACTTACGACGGGAAAATTTACAAATTTGTTTAACTCCCGAAGGAAGCGAATGGGCTACCATGCTCGATGAAAATCATTGCCTTCGTGATCATCCGCTTATTGTGAAACAAGATCTTAATTATTCTTTGTTGCAGTCTCATGCAAAATTGATTACTGCCATACACAATGTATTTCGTGAGTCTTATCAAGGCTTAGTTGAACATTTCACCATATCAAATATTGCTCTGTCACCATCTATAGGATTTACATCGTCACAAATTACAACAAACAATGATGGTTTGTTGGTAGTTACATGTGATGTAGATCATAAAATATTACGATTGTTCAAAGTTGAATGTTTATGCACGGAACCTATTTCTCTCAGTTTTAAATTGGCTACAATAGATACAGATCATAAAACAGGTTTGTTGTTTTAATATGAATATGTGTGTAATAATTTAATTTTTAGAACTAATGTAACTTGCGTCTTTTACAGAATCTTATTCCAAAACGTACTTAGATTGTACTGTAGTTGATTTACAATTTTACTCTAGTGAATATCTCAGTTTATTGTTACTTAATAAACATACGCACGCATCATACCTTATACAGTTACCATTGAATAATGCTCGAATTTTTGGAAATCAAGATCAAAATGTACTGAGTTTAGTAGATCTTTTAGGTAACAATTGGCCACGGCCTTTTCAAGGTATATCTGCTAAAAAAATAGCAGTTAGCGGTGCACGAAAAGTAGCCGCTGTTTTAAATGAAAATAATAGAAAAATAAGATTATTAGAAACTGAGGTAGAACCTGAAGAAGAGGATGATGAAGAAGACGAAGATGATGGAAATAATGATAGTATGTTAGATACTACTCATGGAATAACTGCAAGTTCTCAATAAACGTATGATTAAATTTAATCATTATTTATATATATATATATATATATATATATACAAATATATATACAACATGTTACTTTTCATCTGCAATTAGAAATGATTCTTTTACTTATGAAATGATCATGCATTTTGTATCTTCATAGCATAATTCCTAAACCAATGTATATGTACATAAATGAATATGACTGTATATATGTGTGTATGTCTTTCGATGTATTATTTATACTGCACTTTTATTGCATCTACTATAAAAAATTTTTCAATGAATATACTACAAAATTATTTATTATTTTTGCATTTGTTTGAATACCCTTGGAAAATCAATATCAAGAGCTTCATTATCAATACCCCCTTCATCGATTGTTGGTATAGTTGGTGCAGGGCCAGTATAGACATTTGGTGTATACTTTGCAGGGGAATTTTCTCTTGATTCTTCCAAATCTAGAAAAAATAATTCATTTAATGAAAAATGAAATATGATTTTTTGTTTTACATAGCAGTTAGACTTAAATATTTATAATTACCAAAAAATCTGCGTTTTCTTTTTGTTGTGATAATGTAAAGAACAATAGCTATAGCAACAACTATTACCATAACAGCAGCCATACCCCGTAATAAATTCGTCTATTTAAAAAAATTAAGTATTTGAAGCATATAGCAAAAATATATTTATTACGTTAAAGTATCCTAATATACCTCAAAATCATTTTCCCAAACATCTTCCCAATCTTTCTTAACAATTAATTCAACAACGTGAATATTAATAGCAGAATGATCTGATATACCTTTGGAAACACACTTATAGAAACCAGATTCAGCTGTTGATACACCCTGAAAACAATTTCTTTTTTAAGGTAAGAATGATACAAAAAATTTTCACTAATAATTATTTACCCTTATGAAAAGTTTTCCCGTTAGCACTTCATAATTGTACTTGTTTTCATCCATTGGATTTCCAGGTCCGATTATGCGATTATCGTTAGTAAGTTGCCAAAACATAAAACGATGATCATCATCACTGCTCAAACATGGAAGTTCAGCTAAATGACCAGCTGAAACTTCTGTTACTGTAACCGAGCCTCCGTCAGCTCCATTTTTCAATAATGATAATAATAAACATAAAAATATAAAATAAATCACATTCATCTGTAAAAGAGAATTCTGCAATAAGTCAAGAATCATTAATTGAATAAAATTGGATAGAGTACGTATCTATTTATTTAAGTATTAATAGCAAGTTTAAATTATAAATTATAAATTTTAATCCCAGAATTTTAGCATTAAAATTTTTGTAAAATTTATTGTTAATTTTATGTTATTTGCTAATAATTGTAAAAACATATCTAATCATTCTACCTGTTGTATGTTATTATCCATCTTTGCAAATTCAAAAATTCAAATATATATGAATGAATCACTATACAATTGTTATTGTCCACTTTATAAGGTCATAACTTTCAGTCACACAAAAATATTAAGTTGAAAACAGTCAAAATACTATGTAACTATATAGAACTTATTCTGCTGTCAACTAAACTAAGAAAACGTTTTGGCTTGTAAGTACTGTACTCCACTAAACAACAATTACATTCCAATTCCACTGATCATTTCCAATGAAAAAATTACAATACAACTTGAAACGTGACAGATGGTTGTTGGAATAATTACATGCATAATACAAGCAAAAGACACTTGTCAATGAACCATATTGCGTAACAGTAAAGGTAACTACATCAACTAGTGTTTTACTGTTATTTATTTGTTTCCTATTTTAATAAATATATTAAGAAATATTATAATCACTTTACTGTTTGCAAATGATGACAGTCTTATGAACTAATGAGGAAAGCTTCAATAATGAAGCTGGTATAGCGTTACTTATTTATATCTTTGTCCTATTCATCCTTGTGCAATAGAGTATTTATAGTACGCTAGACTGGCATCTTGTGACTAACATATCTGCACTTATATTTTAACTATGGAGAAAAAGACTGATATGTAGGGTAAAACCTAATGTCAAGGAAGTTTTTGTACATTGACACACACATATGAAATAGAATTCAAAATTACTTCAAATGCTTGAATTCTTGAATTATCAGTTAATAAATTTAATAATTTATAGAATTCTTAGACATGAAAAATATAAACTGTTGTTTACAAATAAAATTAGCTAACATCAATAACAGTTATATTAAAAATAATTATTCATCATTTAACTTATATAAAATATGATAAATATTGCATACACTTATTGTAATATTTCTGAGTCAATCGTGACATGGCCATTGTTAATATCGATAATGATATATCAAATGTACAAAAACATCAACTGCCAATGCTGGAAGAAGAATCCAAAATGGTGCCAACACAACTTTTGCTGGTAAAAACCAATGTGGTGCTTCTAATTTCAAACATATTAAAATTTGAGCACTTAGTTTCATGAACACAGCTGTCATATACCATATCTGAAAAAAAACTGTTTTCAGTTTTCATAAAATGCAACAAAGTAACCAGTTTCATCAACATAAATAGTTATATCAAATTCATACTTTGCATTATATATGCAACACATTCAGAAATTTAAATACTTATAAACTTTAATGTCATGATTTATCTACTTATGAGAAACTAAGAAGTACTCACAGACAATTTGTTTCGTTTAAAAAATGTTACGTATAATTTCATGAGTTATACAACATATACATGATGAATAGAACTTTTTTTTTAATGAAATTTTTATTAATACAATAAAATGAATATCTTTTATTTATTTAATTAAGGGAATAACATATATGAATTGAAATACAAAGCTTCATAATTTTTTATTAATAAATTATTTCATAACAATTTACATACAAGTAATAGTTTTTGATAAAACTGGATGTATGAAAAGTCTATTATATTTCTTTTAACTTATATTTTGTCATTCAACTTACTTCCCAGCGTAAATTAATGACACGTCCATTTTTACAATGAGATATCATATTGAAAACAATATAAACCAAAAGTATGTGATCATACAACCACATTGGAATAAAAACAATGAACCAATTCCATTGTATTCTCTGATCAAGCCTCAAGACAAGCAGAATTAGAAAAATTAAAAGATTAAACCACGTGAAAAGAGCACGATGCAACACTGCCATTGGCACGTAAAATTAAACACGTCAAAAATCACGAGACAAACATGATTTTGAAACCATACTGTGATTCAGTGTTTACACCAATATTTGATATGCCATATAAGTACTTAACTAACCTATAAATTCAAACAATTTCGAAGATGTCGCTACTTGCTAACAATAAATATATCAACACAACATAAACTAATATAAATATATTGATATTATATAAATATATCACGTTATGAAACAACATAAAAAATTTATTATTACAAAATAAATTTTTTTTTAATTTAATAAATAATAATAATAATATATATATATATATATATATATATATATATATAAATAAATATTTTAAATTTCTTTTTATATTGTAAATTATTAAAATAATTATATAAAGATATATTTATTCATATGTTACAAGATGACATAAGACATCATGAGTTATTGTTTTAATAAATTTAAAAAAATCAATTTCTACTTTTATCACGGATATATACGTATGCACGTATATAATATGGACTGCTATATGCATGAACACAAAACAAGATTATATAATTGTCTCATCATATAACATTAATCTTTTAAAATAATTGTTAAAGGAAATATAATATTACAAATTGTATATTAGTACATTTAAAAAAATGAGCAATTTTTCTACTGTTTAAATTAAAGAGTAATATAAAATTGCCTAAGCCACTTAAAATGATAAAGAATAAAAACATGCTATGAATAAATTTTTATCAGTATTGCTTCATCATTCGATAGTAAATATCAGTCCTAAAAATTGTACGATCATTCAGTTAAGTAATAGATAGTTTAACGCACTGTTCAACGAATTTGCATAGAGTAAATACTGTAGTTTAGAGTAGAGATTGATTTGTAATTGAAATATTTTTTTAAACGATACTCACAATCAGACATAAATCAATTGAATTGAATGATATAATTGTAATAGTGTAAATATTATCGTGATTATTATGTTGGATAAAGAGAACCTTACATCAACTGAACCTTATGTGCGTATATTATATTTAATAACTTAAAATACTTATTTTCACAAGTATGTACATGTAACTCTCATTAATGTAATTGTTTTAACAAATCTTTTATGTAAAATTTTTTATTGCTTAACTGAATTTACAAATTTCCTTTATATTCATTATATCCGTTTTGTATAGAGGAATAGAATGGGAGTATTGATAAATTTAAATTCAGGCAAATCTATTCATTAATTTTTTCAAGTGAATCTTATAGACATGGCTATACACGAATGAATATGTATATTTTTATACTATTCGTAATGTAGATATATGTGTACATTAAAGTTATACAACTTAAGAACTAAAAATGTACGAAAAATATTTATAATTGAAGATATTTGATATAATTCTTGCTCCATAGTATTCATTTAATAAAAATACTACTATTTATCTATGCAATAATATATAAACGGTATATGGAATCTTCAGGTTATGTCATACTTTATAGGAATTATGAAACATTTTTCGTTTGATGTATCATATAAAGCTACATTTATCGTGTCATATAAATGTCACGTTTATACATAATACCTCTAGTAATACAACATACACATGTATCTATAAATACATTAGAATGGTAGAACTGTTCTTAGATCAAGGAAAATACATAATATCTATTTTAAAGGGTAGCGCCCCATTTCTGACCTCATGTAGAAGCCGGCAATTTCTCGAAGCGTGCGCATAAAAATTTCAGAAATCGGTGACTGGTGACAAAAAAGACATTTTCTGTATTCTTTTCTAATACGAGTAGTGTCCAACTGTTAGTATTTGCGAATTTTTTTTTATTAATCCCCTCTATTTCGTCCTATGATCAGGACTTTAGTCTTACTTTCTACACTTTTTCGCTGAACTTCTAACCACGTGTAATTTAATTTACGATGTCAAATTTACGATCATTGGTAAGTAATTTAAATAAAAAAAATTAAAGTTACGAAAATACAATGTAATATTATTTATATTAATCAAAAATATCAAAGAAATAAGTCATGACATGTAACTGGTTTTCATTGTTCTTATGAATAACTTTGAGAAATCAATTTCTCCTTTTCAAAATTTAGTTTATTACTGTTTTATTCTAGGTATTGGTTTCTAATTTCTGTGAATAAAAGGAGCGATCTAATTGTATGAGATTGAAAGAGTTTGTGAAATGACGCGTAATTTGATTCAAATTTAAATTAATTGTTCAGAAGTTGAACTTTTCACCTATTGTAGTAGGGGAAACTCATAAATATTTATGATTTTGCGTTTTTATATGTATATAAAGATGACATTCAACAGATTACACAGTTACATTTTGAACCTTTGAACTTATTTATTTTGTTGTTACTATCTTTTAAGTTGGTACAACATGGTTTAAACTAATTTCTTGTATAAATCAGTAGTTGGGAATTATAAATTTTGTTTCCAAGTCTTGTAATTTTTATATTTTCTTCTTATTTTCTAGGTTGTACCAATATTGGCTGCTGTAGGAACCATAGCTGTAATAGGATTAGCAGTGAAATTCTATAAAAGTTGGAAAAAGAAATCTCCGATTTTATTAGTTGATCCAGTTGTAAAATATAGTTTACCATTAATAAAAAAAGACATAATAAATCATGATACAAGAAAATTCAGATTTGCATTGCCTACTCGAAATCATGTATTAGGATTACCAGTTGGTCAGCATGTACATTTAACAGTGAAAATTGGAGAAGAAATTATCATACGTTCTTATACTCCTGTATCAAGTGACGATGATCATGGTTATGTAGATCTTGTTATTAAGGTAAATAATAAAATAAAATATGATCTTTGTTGCACAATTCAATGTGAAAGTTATAAATCAAAATATATATTTAGGTTTATTTTAAAAATGTACATCCAAAATTCCCGGAAGGAGGAAAATTGTCTCAGTACTTAGACAATTTGAAAATCGGAGATACAGTTGATTTTAGGGGACCTTCTGGTCGACTTGTTTATAAAGGCCATGGGAATTTCTGTATAAAAGTTTTAAGAAAAAGTCCAGCTATGGAATATAGTGTTAAAAAGGTATGTACATTTAATTTATACAATCGTATTTTCTATTTATAAAATTTAAGCAACAAATGTATTACTTTTTATATTGCAGGTTGTAATGTTAGCTGGTGGAACAGGAATTACACCAATGTTGCAATTAATTCGTGCTATATTAAAGGATCCCACAGATGAAACTCGAGTTTCTCTACTTTATGCTAATCAAACAGAAAAAGATATATTACTTCGTGATGAATTAGATGAAATTGCAAAGAATCATCCTAATAAATTAAAACTTTGGTATACAATAGATACCGCTCGTGAAAGTTGGGCATATAGCATTGGATATATAAATGCTAATATGATAAAGCGAAGTATGTTTCCTCCATCATTTGAAACAATAGTACTTATGTGTGGTCCACCTCCAATGATTAATTTTTCTTGTAATCCCAGTCTAGATAAACTCGGTTATGATTCATTATTACGATTTGTTTATTGAAGTAACAAATTATTTTTGTCGCATTTAAATGTAGACTTTCGGTTTATTAGTATTCCCTTATTCTACAAGACATTAATGGTTTTAATTTTCTTAAAAATGTATCTCATTTTTGGTATGGATCTGTATTTATATGTTAGTGCAATGTACACGATACTATACAAAACAATATTCGTTACAATTGTACCATTAACCAAAAAAATATTTTTAATTTGTTTATGCAATTTCATACTAGTTAAAATAAAATAAATGATATTTGTTTTTTTATTAAAATTTTTATCAAGTACGTTGCTCGTGCAAAGCTTTAGTGAAGAAAATACAAATTGAAGGTATGAAGCATTTATTAATGTTAAACCTATTGTATTGTTATAAAAAATGATCACAAAATAATCATTCCGATTGTTTTATAAATCCTTCCAATACTTTTCTTTCGAACAGCGATGTGAAATTAATAATATGAAATGGTATTACATATTATATAGCATTAAAGAAATAATTAGTATATTGATATCAGTTAGTATCAATGTTTATTAACAAAATAGATAAAACTAAATTGTTCATCATTTAATTATAATTTCATAGTATGAAAAAAGCAGTGCGAATAATGCAGTAAATGGGCATCTGCGTAATTAACAATGGCCGCGATCTTTGACGCGCTTTCTGGGTGCAGCTCGCAAGATATCATCCACACGTAAAATCATTTCAGCTGCTTCTGCTGCGCTAACTAAAACTTGTCTCTTCACAGCCCACGACTCGGTTATTCCTAATCGCTTCATACAACCTACTTTTCCTTGCTCCATATCTGTTAATGAAAGACGAAAGAAAAATTGATCATTGATGTTATTTCTAATAGTAATAGTTGCAAAATTTATAAAGAAAATATATACCGAGACCCATAGTATTTGCACCAGAATTATGCGCAGCTCTTAACTCGCTAATTAGTTGAGCTGAATCGTAACCAGCATTATCGGCAATAACAGTGGGTAATTGTTGTAGTGCTCGAGCGAAAGATTCCATTGCAACTGCTTCCTTTCCAGGCGTAGAAGCTGCTGCTTTCATTACGGCACAAGCCATTATCATTTCACTACATCCTCCGCCATAAACGATTCTCGATTCTCGTACAGTAGCTGACAATACGCAAAGCGCATCGTGCAAAGATCTCTCAGCTTCATCGAGAATTTGCTGAGTAGCACCTCTAATAATTACTGTACAAGCTTCTCCTAAAGGAACTCCAGAGAACCGTAACAAAGTATCTTCACCTACCATTATCTAGAAAAATTAATGATTCTTTAAAAACAGTAATTCATTAATTATAATTTGAATCAAATTGAGACATACCTGTTCAATGAGGTCACATTTACCAAGTTTTACCATATCAGGATGATCAAAGGTACTAACAATTTCTCCACCAGTGACAAGAGCAAGTCGTTCAATACCATCAAAGTCAGCATGCTCGATAGCCATAATATTAGCATCCGCAAATAATTGTTCCGGATAATTATAAATTAACTGCCTATTAATAAAAACGTTGCAGCCATGTTTTATGATCTTCTCAACTTTATCCTAAATTGAACGTGTGATTAGAAATAATTAAATATAGCTCTTCTTATTAATTACCATTTTATATAATTACCTTCATTTTTTCCTTTTCTGCTGTTTCTAGTTCTGCAATTTTTGCCATTGAATCAACTCTGACTCTAGAGCCAAATACCTGTAAACCAATGTATCTATGACTATTGGTGAATTAGAACTAATTATTAAAACTAGTAAACTCATATATTTCTTCTTTACCTTAATTTTATCTGTATCCATAGGAGTGTTTGCTATAAGTATTCGTGCATCAGTCACTCTTTGGGGTTGATGCACTCCGGGTTTTTTGTCTAGCAAAAATCCCTCATCAAGGAAAGAATCAGCTAAAGTTCCTCCACGTTTCTTAATTACTTGAATGGCTGATAAATTCCCAGATCCTTTCAAACGTAATACAGCATCTACTGCAAGCTTGCTAAAGTGTTCCTTGTGTTGGGATAGAATTTTTGAACTTAAAGTTGTACGGGCAATATTTAACAGATCTTCACGGAAACGTTCGGGATCTGCAGAATTATCAGCTGCAGCATTTCTCAAAGCTTCTCTAGCTACATTGGTTGCATTCCTCCAGCCAGCAATTATGGTTTGTGGGTGAATCTTTTGATCAATTAATTTTTCTGCTTCTCTTAATAATTCGGCAGCTAAAATAATTAAACTCAAACGATAAAAAGTTTATATTAATATATTATTATTAAAGAAATTAAAAAATTATACCAACCAAGTACAGTTACAGAAGTAGTACCATCACCAACTTCATCATCTTGTACACGAGACATGTCTACTAAGATTTTAGCAGCAGGATTATCCACACCAACATTCTTAAGAATAGTTGCCCCATCATTGGTAACTTGAACTTGTCCTGCAGATCGACCATGAGCCACTAATACTTTGTCCATACCTTTAGGTCCAAGTGTAGATTTCACTAAATCACCAATGGCTATTGCTCCTACGAACAAACTTAGCCTGGCAATTTCTGCCTTTTCTTCTTCTGCTTCATTCTTAAGGATCCTGACAGGATTCAAAGAAACCTGCAAAACATTAAAATTTTTGTAATTACTTTCATTACAGATTTTAACAAAAACTTCCCATATACTTTAATTTAGTCGTGTCATGTAAATTATTACACTTATTCTTACATTGAACTTCTTGCATGTTCATTAATTATTGTAACATAAAAAAAATCAATCAAAATTTTATCAAACAAAAGAAATGTTTTTTAAGTTACAACTGTTATATAAATTACTATACTACTTTTTTTTAAGGAAGCTTTTTTTTTTAATTTATAATAAAAAAAAAAAAATCTATTGACACACGTGCGCCATTTGTCACATCTTTCTACAAAACCGGGTAATAAAAATTAAGGTATCATTATTTCGATTTCTGGCGATATTCTAATAATATTACTTCACGCATATATAAGAAACATAAAGATTAATTAATTACCATTGTGAATTACTGTCAAAGCGGTAGAACACAATTTATAATCGAATAACGCTTATTCAACTCCACAAATGTGTAAAGCACAATTACAAGAAATTGTCGAACTGTAGGTGGCGCCTCTACTTGAAACGCCAAAGATGCATTTTCTTTCCATATTCTGTTCTAACGTTTCTCTGATTGGTTCATATTAAAGACTCAAATTGTTTGAAACCAATGAAAAATGAGTTTGGATTGCTCGAAGACCAGAAATTGCTATGGATTTCTAGTGGCAAACATAGAGAACTTTCTGGTATAATGTTCATAAGCAGATGGCGCATCTTGTGTCTAAACAACCGACCGATTCTGAATTTAATTCCTTTTAAGGCTCGTAGAAGGTACAAATTGACACATAGCAGTGACTTGTCATAACAGTGACTTGTCTATACTACACACGACACGAGTATACACTTAATTATATTAATAAATAGTAAATTGGAATGGAAAGTACATTAAATATTACATATAAATTTATTTGTTACGTGAGAAAGAAATATTTCTTTTTATAGATTGAACGGACTGAAAGAGTTAATAGATAGAACGCATTTTAATTTTCAATAACTTTACATCATAAAATATGATTATTATGACTGCAATGGGCTATTATATTTCTATTCACTTGGTTTGATTACTCCAATGTTATCAGTCTTGATCTGAGGTAATATTTTATGGACTCCATAATTTCATTAAAAAAAAAATTAGGAAATTAAATGAAACTGTATCTGTATATAAAGGAAAGTTTTAAATTACAAAATTCATTCTCTGCTAGGTGAAAAGTCGATTACAATCTCTACAATTACAGTTATCTGTGCACATGACACACGATGAAAGAGTTTCTGAATCTCTTATCGGAAATTTAAATTCCACCAACCAATTTGAACAGACGCGTGTTCGGTAGCGTGCACCTTTAAATAACGGTCTACACCCAGCTGTCCCCTATTTCATACGGATCTCCACGTACAATAGAGCTCCTACAGACCCTTTTGATGCTTTTATGGGACGCATAACTGCAGACGTTCTCGTACATATGGGACGTTCCCGAGACAATGCTATTGGACATCGGTCGTTACAGAATAGAAACCTATCCTCGATCACCAATAATAAACGAATGTACCGATACATATCGATTATGACTTTTCCAATGCTTCGAGAAGTACATACTTGCGTATCTCCTTATCATTTCTCTCTTAAGATAAAATGCAAGGAAGATGCGCGCGTAATAAGTTTACGCGGAAAATTAGCCTTGACATTTTAGTAAAGCTAACGTCTTCGCGTTTCAATCATTTTGTTTGCATTAATGCACATGAACACACATAGCATTCGCGTGTACATAGATAGTATACGAATGCTGCATATGTAAAATAGTGGTCGAAGTCGCGCTTTCTTTCGCTCGATGCAGTCATATAATTTCACTTTCAGTGAAATTTACCTTGTAAATTGCATTTGCTATCAGTAAAAGTATGCATAGCTTCATAATTGAGTCTACAGTACAATTCGAGATATCAGGAAAGTTTCTCATGTAATGTAGTGTTATGAAGAACTTATTATGTATTGCGTTCAGAAGCGTTCGAAGATATCTCATCCGGAAGAATCTATTACTAACAAAATTCCAATGTGTGACATCACCGATTCACGAAATAATCGCTAAAAGATCAAGACTAAAACTTGCTACATTATGCGTCATATGCTTTGCTATGAGTGATTTAAATCATAATTAGAATCTGTGGTCCATTTAAATATTTGCTCATAAACATCCAAGGTATTTAAAAATTAAAAAAATATAATTAATTAATTGTACATAAAGTACATACAAGATATATGTATATTATGCAATTAGCATATAATTTTTAATACGTTGTAATTATGTATTCTTGTATAGCCTTCATATTATCACGTAAACGATAACAGATCTTCGAGAGTGCAGTCACCACTAACGCATAGTCAATTTTAAATGACTAATCCGCAAAAATCAATCGAACTGAATCGACGAACTCGTAAATGAATCATACACACATACAAAGATGCGGAACACTCATCAGTGGAAGCATTTCACGCAGATGTCTAGAGCGGCGCGTGCCCTTAGATCCGGTGGTAGTGGAAATGCCTCTTCAGCATGGGAGACCCCCACGTGTACACATACGTACGCGGGGGAACCGGGTGTCACACCTGGCCCTTAAAAATAGCATTGGCGTGATTTCGTGACGTCGCTCGTGGCGCACATACTGCATCCGCACGATTGTAATCTCTCCTCACCGAATGTTTATGAACGATCTTCTTTGTTTAGCAAAATTTATTTGTGAAAAGACAGGTAGCTATAAATATCATATCTAAAAATATATAATTTTTTTTTCTTTTTAATGTTTTAATGTTGCTCCTATTACTAGTTATACTACTATACTAGTTAATAACTAAATTTGATCTTTAAATTATTAAAAATTGACAAGTATCTTTTGTTTTCTGCTGAAGTCGAGACATCTACTTTTAATTGTACATATACGTTTGACAGAAATCAATCGAATGGACTTCCTATTGACACCACTGCATACTCTGAATAGAGAATGCACCTAGTTACGCTTTGGCGGTTACTCATGGGCTACGCATACCGAGGTACATGGGGGTACACGTACTGGTATGCACCCCTTGGAGGCGACAAAAGAGAAGGGGAGGAGCTCTATTTTCATGCGAGTTGGCTTACGAGCTCGAGGCGGGAAGGGAGCGCGACTTATGGGAGGAAGTCGGAAGCGACCCGATACGAGTCAGTCGTTCGCGAAGCACCAATACGTTTAGATCGATCGATCGATGTGTGCGTCTAATGAATTATTGATTTGACACGATGAATTTCAAGCAATATTGGTGTCGTTGTACTCGTTGCAAATTATTACACATAAATGCGCAAAACAATGTGTAAAACCAAATTATTTAACAGTTTGGCAATGCCTCTTTAAAATTTATAATTAAATTCTCTATCACTTAAAAGTTTAAAATATTTCCATGTTTTTAGTACATGCAATAAATTGTGCAGTTTGCATAGAAATTGTTTCGAAAGTATAAGAAGAAAAGAAGCAAATTTTTAAGGAGAGGTGTAAAAGAAATAATTTTCGGTGCCAATGCGAAAAACGATTGGACACTCCATGGGGGTTGCGACAGACACCATACGGTTCTCCGAGCACGCGACCTGTAGGAGGGTCGTTTCGCTCTGCTGAGTCGTGAAACCACCCCAGTGTGGCATCGCGTTGTTCCACTGCTCATCTTCATCGTTACCGCCAAACCTGAACCACCTAGGGAGTATTCCTCAAGGCATCTTCATCAATTTTTACTTGAACGTCTAGTTCAACGCCGGATATTTCATAAAAAGGGATTAAAATCGTTGCGAAAGTTGGCCGAGGAAAGTGAATAGAGAAGATGAGCGCGTTTAAGAGACATCAGAGCAAAGTGTTTTGGAATTACATGGCATCTCAGGATCTAGAAAGTCTGGGTGCTTTCGCCTCGAGGAACGATTTCGCTAAAGCCAAGCAAAATATAGCATGTAATTTTGAAATAGCCGAAGAAGAAGCGGAAGAGCACTCGTCCAGCGTCAACGACACCAGCGACACAATCGACGGTGAAAATGTAACGGCAATTCGCGTCTCCCTGAACGAAAACGATGAACGACAGTATTCTACGACGACGACGATAGACGAGGAAAATCTAATGACTCAGACGTAAGTGAAATTATTTCACGAATTATTTCACGAGGTGAAATCGGGACAAAATTTGTGATGCCGTATATTTGTTCGAGCGTGTCGTTTAACTTGGCTATTATCGGTTCTTCCTTATCACGTTGACACACAATGCTACATTCATACCGTTACCTTTAATTACTTAAGTTTCACAACCATATGATAAGTTTTTAAGCGTTGAGACGTTTTATGAATGATTTTTATAATGTTGAATCGTAGATGTGTCTGGGAGACATCAATGCCTTTAGTCTCGCATTCTGCACGATGATTTTAATTCTACATAATGGCATTTAATAAACTGAGTATTATACAAGTGTTATGCTTTAATTTACTGTAGGTCTTGTTTTTTTATATACTTTATATTCTTCCTTATATTTTTTTATCTCGCAAATTTGTTAATTTTAACGTACGACTATTTTTTATGATGTTACATTAACGTACGATTTTATATTTATCATTTTTTACATTTACATTGGTATGTAATTTTTAGTTAATTTTTAATATTTAATATTAGTCTAATATTAGTTAGTTTTTAATTTAATTAATAACTTAGCCTAATGAAAAATGCTAGAAAAATAAATTGCATTGACATTTAGTATCTTTAATCACTGTAACACAAAAATTTTTGAAATTTTATAGGGCTACAATGGAGATAAAGGACGAAGACAAAGAAAATGAAAACAATATTGTTCTGGCGAACAGATCATGCAGTCCTTTGAGTCAAGATCTCCGAAGTCTGGATTCCGGTTTCTCCGATTCCGAACGATCGAATTGTTCCGAACTTTACGAGAACGAGACGCCTAGACGTCGAAGGAGACGAAAGCGAGTTAAGGACCGACGACATGGAATGCATTCGAGACTCGGTGCCGTTTGGTTGAAGGATGAGAGTATTCCAAATCCAACGTACACCTCTACTCCCAAGGACTCCAGAGTTTTATCTCGGAGTACGATGATCCTTAATGCGCATGAAGGACGAGGAATGTCAAGAACACGCAGGTAATTTAAATATAAAAAGTCTTTATAAAAAGAATCACGTAATTCTTATGATTAAGATCAGATACAATATAATGGACTGATCTGATGTCTTACATACGAAAATTGTTCAGAATATTTTATTAACTACTCACATTAACTATCATTTATAAATACTTAACAAAAATAATTAATTGATAACTAACTTTTTATATTAACTGCCACTCATAGATATTTAACAAGTTATTCCTCTGTATATTTATTCTGTACATATGTTAACACTTGTTCTCTTATATATGTAATACTGATATTTATATCTACATGGATAAATATTTATGAAAATTATTGTATAAATTTTTCAAGTAGTTATCTACTTTCCATAGCAGAGTAATTCAGAGTAGTTCAAATCCAATATTCTAATCATTATCGAGAAGAAAATAAGAAAAAAATGTATAGTACACAACTTTTCTAATTTCAGTCGCTTTCTATACTGTAATTATTTCAAACTCAGAATATGTGTTTGTCTGGTACGTTTGATCGATAAAGGGCCACGAAATTAAGGGGTCTCGTACCAAAGAACATTATCTCTGAGAGCAAGCCGCGCCTTGTTTGAATCGATAAGGTATGAAGGATGTATGTTTTAAGAACATGAATCGTCACGATAAATGTCCCTTGAGTGAGCCAAGCGATAGGAATGCAACACGTAAGGCACTTCCCATGTTATTCTTTTGGTTGTTTCGTAAACTTTCATTTACCCCTATGCAACGGCGGAGCTATAGTATGAGCTTGTGTATGTACATACATGTTGTGGATCGGTCGTCAATCTATAGGTGCATTGGAAGTAGCGCAACTCATCGCCGGGAATATTAAATACTCATTATACACAAGATGCATAGCGACGAAAACGACTTAGCTCGTGTTTGATTTATGACACGAAACCTAATGAGCAAAATTTCTGTGTAATTTAGCAATTTTGATAAGACCTTTTACGAATGCTCGAAGGAAGATGAGGAAAAATGGTGTTTCATGCTACAAAGGAATAGATATTGGGGAATTAATTTTTCGTTTTATAATAAATTAAAAAACACTGAAGATGGAAATATTAAATTGTCATGCACACCAGTAATGATATTATGAAATATGTCTATAATAAGTATCACATTTGTATTTCAATTAGACGTTTACGTATGGAAAATTTAAATACGTTAGGATATGTAAAATATCCACAGTACTCTATCATGTCATAAGTAAACAAATTTCTTTAATTGTAATCATAAAAATCTGAATTTGCATAAAAGTTTGCAATTTACTTATAATTTTCTTTTCAGTTATGATGTCGTAATCATATAAAAATTTCAATTTTTTATTTTTTTTTTAATTAAAAAATAACGTGTTGAAACGTTCATAAGAATACAATTTTTAAAGATGAAATTTGATGATTTGTATGACTGCATGATTAATATTCACGGAAGTGGATGATAAAATTAATGTGAGACGTGTTCTGTAATCATTGAATCAACGTTCCCTATGGAATCGTACGGGACCCGAACAACGCAAATAGGACGAGTGGGAAAATACTGCGACATATCGTCAATTAACATCGATTAATATACGTTCGAACATATATATACCACGCAAATTAAACTCACAATCAATGTCTGGTTCGATCCGGTATTTGGAACAATTTAAGTCTGCGTTAACAGTGGAAAGCAAAGGACGATCGATTTACATATTTCCTTAGAAACTCTTACATAACATTAATACTTGAATTGATCTATGAATCTAATGATCTATGAACGTCTTGTTTTTAGTGTCTAAAGCAACAAAAAGCATATGAAAACATTTCATTGCAAAATATCAGCAACCATTTTGATTTATTTAACAATTTTACTTTTAGTAAGCAATATAAGATGCGAATAATGTGACGAACATATTAATAATTCTAATACAGAATCTATTTCTTAAATAAACTTGAAGCAATCACACAACAAAAGCAAAAATAGGCTACAGAGTTTATTATACTACTTCAAATATTTTAGACTTAATATTGTCCAAGAAGAGCTCGTCTAAATCTTTATTTTCTCTTGCCAAGTTCACAAAACGTTCGTCCTCTAAAATATACTCAGTGGAAGTGAGTCACGTTCGTCAAGCCATGTAATTCTTACATTTGTTTCTTTTTAGAATCGTTCAATTTCTATTTTATTTCAACATCATGAATGGTATAGAAAATCATCTCAAGAACTTGAAGGCTTTAGCCAGATTTAGCATAGAATCATTATGGATTCAAGTCTAGGAGATCTACGCATTTCTTTCGACACCCTGTAGATGTACGCGTGTACGGTACGTGATTCAATGCAACGTGCTACACGAGGAATACCTAAATGAAGGAACGACGTGGTTTGAGTCAACCACGGCCCCGGTGTGTCCTGGTGCGACGACAGCAAATGTACGAAGAATTCCATCCACCGTATGAATCGTGTGCAGGTGATGGCGTGCAGCTTAGTCAAAGAAATGGGATTAGTCATCGTTGTCCATGAGAGAACGATTCTAGTTCCGGAGCTGTTCGATTAGTCAGCTTTTTGCGCTATAATATATCCGTTCCTTCGGCGATCTCTGTTTGTTCCACAACGGAATCCGTGCACCTAGTTATGCGGATTGGATAGTGATTAGACCTTAACTATGTCGCGACGACAGTAGCCAAGACTGTTGTCTTGTTATGGCACGATTAAGGTACCGTAGATTCTCCGTACGATCTGGGCCATCTGTGATCTAACATTTTCATGCTGTTTGTCGAAAGTTCATGTTTTTGAGTTAAGTGAGGATGCTGTTTGATTGTTGGAATAAGATGGAAGAAGGATTACTTTTGAGAGAAGGATACATCTGAGACATAGTATATTTTTGGATGAATGCAGTGTGATCTTGGAGACAAGATTCTTTGCTATTTTTACCATGCTTATTAAAAATGAAATTTTTATTAAGGAAAACCTAATGTCTGTTGGAAAAATAGAATGAGGAAGTACCTATAAGATTTTTTCGAATGCCTCGATTATTGACTGGAAGAAAAATGAAATAACACAATTTTTACATAAGATCCTATTACAAGTTGAATTTATTAAATTGAAAGTTCTTGGAAAAGAAAACAATACAAATATAAGAAAACAGTATAAAAGTTTCTGAACAAAAACAGCTATAATAATTTTTTAAAAAAGATGACAGATAAACATAATTGTTTGTATTGTTACATCATAAATTCGTGAGCACGGTGGAATTTGACCGATATTAAGAGCATTAATGAAAAGTAAGCGCGTATTCTGAAATTATTACGTAACATATTAAACGACATACTTAGACAGAAATTGGATCTTCTTTCGATGAATCACTGTGGGAACGAAGATCAATGACTTTTCATGATATAAGATAAAATAAATCCATGAAATGAATCGGTGTTGCATAAATTTCATGGTACACGATCATCGAATATAATTTTCTATGCTATTATAACTGTTAAAATAAGAAATATGATATTTTCCCAAAGGATAAAATGCTTTAAACTTCTAAAGAGATAAATATAAAACAATAATAATTACCTTGATACATTTATATCAATTATATCTTATATTTTATAAAGATATAGTTTGAGTTTATATTACTCTAAAAAAACTTAGAAATCAGGTTTCAAACATTAGACAAAGACAATTAGTATATATTTTCTATTTATACAATATAAAGCTATCACAATAATGGGTAGCTTAATGAATGATAAAACTGTTTGATTAAGCAGTTATTTAATTGTCTTGAACAGTGTACACTTCTCTTAATGTTGTAAGACGAGACAACTGATACGAGTTACTTGAGTTAGCTATTAAATTTTTTTCTGGATTTGGAGCTGTTGTTAATAACTATTTTTGTATTACATTTATAACTTTCATTGAAGATGACATTTTATTAATCTTTTACAGAACAGAAGACGATCAAGTAGATACGTCGAAAATTCCGCCATCTGTTTCCTTGGAAGACGAGTGTCTTGGGGATTTCTTGTACGCGGCTGAACCACCGGAAGATGCGGTGTCACCAAGAAGCGCAAACTCGTCGATAGCGACTAATTTTTCAGAGACAAAATCATCGTACAAGTCTCTGCTACATTCCAGAACTTACAGACAATCCTCATCGGTGAGAGCATGGTTAAGCGATCTTCCAATGGAAACCGACAACGAGTGTGGTAACACTCTTCAAAGTAAAGCTCTGCCGCGACGGAAACATTGCAAAACTTTAAACGAAAAAGACGAAATGAATGATTTGAAAAATCTATCGACTCTAGCTACGGCTGCTGCAAATAAACTATTTGTTAGAGCTGAACAATTTGATCGTCACTATCAATATATCTTTAAGTAAGTGTGTTTAAGGATAGTTCAAAACTTTGAATATAGATCTTCGAGTCGAGAAAACATTGACAACTTACGAGTGATATTAATGATAATGACAAATCACATTTTCGCAGTAAAGTGTCGCATTTAGAAAGCGGCAGATCGGAGCAGCAACTTCTATGTGCCATAGAGGACGACGCTTTCTCCCTGCTTTCGGAGTTGGGTGCACCGCCTCCGCGTAGAATTCAGCAAACTAGCTTGAAAGCAATATTAGCACAGTTGGAAAACATGAAGAATTATGTTGACAGTGCTGTAGATACCCGTTTGGATTTTTATATCGAAGTAAGGTTCAATTCTCATCGCATAATACACATATACATATACTGCGAGATAATTAACAAATATATATAATAATGTATATTAAAAATCAATATTATTTTACAGAGGGTAGTCAGAGGATTGGAAGAAGCGCCAAAAGATGATATCATGTTAGCTAGAGGAACACTAGCAGCTTTAACTGTTTTAGGTTTGGTAGGACCTCGAGCAGGGAATAGCATTACGAGATGTTCAGGTATCAGAGCGCTTTTGACATCCTTAATCACGGCTGGGAGAACTTCGGTAGATTTTGTGGCAGCCTCTTTACGTGCATTAGCGAGCGTGTGTTGTTCCGCCATGGCGATAAATCAATTTGTCAAGGATGGTGGTCCAGAAATATTGACAGACTTATTAGCCGCAGAAAATACATCTGAGAAAGAGAAAACGGAAGCAACGGCATTGCTTGTGCAGATCACCGCACCCTGGGTCAATGGTTTGGGTCTGCCTCATCTGGAACCTTTTGCGGAGGATTTAATACCACCCTTAAATCATCTAGTCGAAAATACTAACTGTGGTCAAACTTTATTGCTAACTGCAGCCGCGTTTAATAACCTGTCAAAATCCAGAAAATGTGCATTCATGATATTGGAACACAACACGGTTAAGAAATTGCTAAGAACTGTGAAAAAATCAGCTGGCAGAAATGTTTGGTTAATGGAACAGGTAGCAGCTCTTATCAGTGAGTTAGCACGTATACCTGAGGCTCGGATACAACTGGCGGAAATCCGTGCGTCTATTGCGCTAGTTTCCTTTCTTAGAATGCGACCTCCTGGCTTAGAAGACGCATATAGGCGTTTAGAAATGACTGCTGCTGCAGCGCTTACAAGACTATGCGTAGATCCAGAGATCGCAAGGCAAGTAGTTGCTGTCGGAGGCGCAGATTGTCTTCCATCTTATAAGGCTGAAGATCTTTTAACCGAAGACGAAGATCAAATAGAAGCTGGATTATTAAAATACACGAAGTCTTTAAGAAGGGCATGTAAAAGAGCCGCAAAACAAATTGACATCGCGAAGGCCAGTGATTATAGCATTTTGAGTTAAGATTAATATGAAATACTAAAATGTACATATGTCGAATATATAATATTACATAAGAAAAAAAAAAAATTTTATATTTATATATTTGTAAAATAATGTAAAATAATGACAATATACATATATATATATTTTTATTATAGTTAAAATTATAAAAATAGTACATCTCTTCAATGTAACCAGGTACATACTTATAATAACATTTATAACTCTAAAATAGTTTAAATCAAATTCTACAAATGATGATTTGACTTAATAAATATATAAAATCATTATCTCTTAATTTATTTCTACTCAGTTATTTTTTCTCATTCTTTAATTGACTTTTGTGAAATATGTCTATAGTTGTTTCAGAACAAGGTCTCAATTCAAGATCACAAGCACCTAATACGAACTTTCCATTAGATGCTTTAAAATAGTCCAAACCACGACCGATTTTAACTATCCAACCATTGCTAAACCTGAAATAAAAATATACATATAATGTATTACACATTTCCAATATAACAAATGAAAGAAATTGTATCATTATATATTATATTTTATAAAATTGCAATACGAATAAAATAAAATAATTCAATAAATATAGTCTATATTCTTACATTATTTGTCTATCATGTAAGGTATCAGAGAAATTAAATTCGAAAGAAATAAGGTGACATGATAGACTTTGTTTCAATTCTTCTAGTCTTGCTATCTGATTCTTCTTATCTTCTGGATCAACAGTTGTAATTAAAGATATTTTAGATAATGCATGACATTTCCTCACAGCCAGTTCACATAGTCTTACTAAATTTTGACACTAAAATATAACGTTAATTCAAGATATATTAATATGTAACTTACAAACTAAACTGATAAATTAAATACCTGATGAAACGCTCTTATGTAGGGATCCTCAATGTGAATATATGTAACTGTTGCATCTAAAAATCTTCCAAAGACAGTACCATAACCATGTCCTGTACTACCTGTTTCAATTTTGATTAATTCTCTGTATGTCCCACTTGCTTTTTGCCTTTCAACCAAATCCTTTATCTTCTCTGCTCTGTCTAGGTATTGTGATGCTCGAGTAGCAAAATGTTTTTGCCTTGATGGATCTTTTGTTTCTACATGTTATATTAATAATTTGTTAATTAATGTAAAGGCTTGTAAAAACATATAAAACAATGTATGATATGCACTTAAATTTTTTATTATAATATTTGAAAGGAATTAGTGTTTCCCATAATAGTAAAAATAATAATAACAATGTTAACTGAAATAAAATAGCAATAACGCCAACTAAATATTACCTTTCATAGAATCAAGAAGTATTTGTACACCTTCTTGATATAATACTAGAGCCATTGTATACTGTTTATTATTATCCATTTCTACCGCTCGTTTTAAAATCGAGGCTGCCGCACTTTCCATTGCGTATATATGTTAAACGATCTACATTAAATTATCTTTCCACAGACAATTACGTACATTTAAAATGTATTACACATTTCCAATATTTGGATAACTTCTGAACCATTTGATCGTTTAAAAAATATCGAACACATGATCTGTTGTACATACGTAAGAGATTGTAAACAATGAAAACTTATGATACTTGATAGATCATAAATTTTTAATAACAAATAATCGTGACGTTTTTCCTTTTGATATTTTTTACTATTCATTATCAAAGTGAGATAATTCATTCAATTACACGAAGAATTCTCATGCAGATTTTATATTATTGCTAACAATAATTAGCATATTAAATGAATGGAAAATGGAAAAATAAATATTTACTTACTTGCTATTCATTTAATAAGTTGTGAAATATAAAATCTCTCTTGCAGTTTGTTCATTACATTATTACATACTTGAAATATTATCGATTCTCGAATATATCGAAAGTCATGTTCATTAATACTTGTGCATCGATACAACAAAATAATGGCGCTCGAAAATATTGCAATTCTAACCTAACATTTAGTTACTTGAGCTATGTCAAGTTGGTGTAATTTAAACGAGATGCAAAATTAATTGGAATTTACTTTCATCCGCGTTGAATTCTTCGATTAAGAATATCATTTTTAAATAATTTGTAAGGCAAACCTGAGATAGTTACTAGAAATTGTCTGAATACAGGTTTTTAATCGAAATGCAATAATGGTTTCTCAAGTGATCTCGTGCTACTTGAACTATATATCATTTTGTGCGCGAAATTTTGAATAGAAAAAACAGTATACATACGTATATGCTTTTGACAGTCAAAACAGTATATTACTATATTTTCAAGTATGACACATTATTAAAATACTAAAATTTGCATAGTAGTCTTTTTTCCTCTTTCGAATTAAAAATCCAATATAAAATTTTTTAATATCATTTATACTATTTATTAAATAAATTTATTCAATTATTAAATTTATTATTTAATTAAGAATTATTCTAAAAAATTGTTTATAATTGAATTTCTTTTTTTTAGATGTATAATAAGGATAAATGTAAAAATTGATATATTTTATGTAAATTATAATTTTTACAATGAAATCTACCAAAAACAGTGGAACTGGCTCCTTATGGGGAGAATTGCCAGCAAGAGAGACTTTAAAACAAGAAGTAATAACTCCAGATATTATAGAAAATATTTGGAGACAAGTTATAGAGGAATCAAATAACCTTGATTGTGATTTTCAAGTAGATAGACAAATTGAGTATGTATGATGTATATATTTTTAATTTAACAATAAATCTTGCTTGATATTATGCAGTTTTTCCTTTCTTTACTTGCAGATTACCTATGGGAAATCTTCATGTATTAAATACTATAAATCTTCATCAGCAACTAAGGATGATGGTAATGATATAAAATAATTAGTTATAATAATTATATGAATTTTTATTTTCTTGATGATTCTTTAATGATTATTAGGAAGAAGGAATGGTACTTGGAAATATGACAACAATTGAAGCACATGATTTGCCAGAAAAAAAAGAAACGCAAAATTCACTTCAGTTTTCACCTGTACAACAAGAAAGGTATTAAAATTTATATGTGTAAACTTATGTAAATTTATATGTATAAATGTACTGTAAATTTATATGTATAAATAGTAATAAGATTTTTATTTTAGAAATGTATTTAAAGATGCTTCTACAATACACTATCTCACACCAGAGGCAGCTCGGTCTATATTGAATCATGCAATCATTACTCTTTTGGCGCATATTGGATTTGAAAAGTCTTCAAATATAGCCATAGAAACACTTACAGATATTGCAGATCATTTTCTAAGAAGAATGACACTTTTGATGAAAGCAGCGTATGAACAAAGAGATCATGGTTTTCCGGTAAAACAAAATATTATCAAATTACTCTTTATAAAAATAAGAAATTTAAAAAATATTTGTGTATTCTTTATTTTTATAGGATATACTAGAAAGGGTATTAGTGGAAACAGGTGTTGGTGGAGTAGCTGCTCTTTATGATTATTATCAAGAATATGTGTTGAAATTTGAAGAGAATATGAAAAAAAAGGTTGAAGCAATGATGGAAAAACAGAGGCAACTTGAACTTAATGCTTATAGTTCTAAGTATTTAACTGTATTGAACGGTTGCAATGTTTCTGAAGAAGAAACCTTTTAATTTTTTAAATATTTGTCTAATTTTTAGGATGGTTCTTGATGAAGCAGCTAATAAGTTACAATTTGAGGAACTTGATGAATTCGGGAATGTTTATCGAGAAGTGCCAACTCTTCAACTGTTAGATCCTGAAATGGGCTTCCCTCCTAGTCTTGACGCAGGCTTTCAAATGTTATATAGTCTTGAACAAGACGAGTAAGTTATTTTTATAAATATTAATTTTTATAAATTATAATTTATATATTGTAATTGTAATATATTACAATGACACCATATCATTGATTACAGATTAAATAACTTGGAAGTAGAAGAAGAAGAAGTAAATGTAAGTGACTCTCCGAATACTGGGCAACGACCTGATACATCAAATGATAAAAAAAGATCTTGATATGCTTTTAAATTATGACGTACATAATTGAAAATCGTATTTTTGTTTTGTGAAAAAAAAAAATTTATAACAAATTCTTAATATTAGTAATATTTCTAAAATTGTACATATAATAATTTAATATCAAATAATATAATGTAACGTATCATTAAATCAATAAGAAAGCTCAACATATTATTTAACAAATTTATATTGTATGTAGAATATTTAAAAATAATTTGTAATCAAGTTATATTCTTATATTAAAAATAATTAATATACTCGGTATTTATTCGATCTTGAAATAATAGCCTTCTATTAAATTAACTGCTTCAAATTGTAAGCAAGCGACCTCTACGTATAATATGGTATCGCCACGCGTCCCAGAATACTTCGCGAGGCCATTGACAACACGTCAAAAATGGCAGATCCAGCACCTAGTAAAAGTGATATTGAGGAAATTTTTAAAAGATTACGAGCTATCCCGACAAATAAGGTTTGCTTCCTCATTTATTAATTTACTATATGACATTGAAAATTGAATTATATAAAAACACAGAATATTTAACCTGAAATAATTTCAACATTAACATCATATCTTCATTCCCAACCTGTAATTTTCCTAGAATCATTTGTTTCATAATGACACACATTGCGGAGTATGTTAATTTATATTTCAAAAATATTGCACATAACTCTGGCATATTAGATCATCAATTAAATTTATGACTTATAATTGAGCAATTAATCAAATATTACTATAATATATATTTTACTATAGTATTATGATTCTTTATAGACATGTTTCGATTGCAATGCAAAAAATCCAGCATGGTCCAGTGTGACTTATGGTGTCTTCTTATGCATCGACTGCTCTGCAGTTCATCGAGGATTAGGTGTTCACTTGACATTTGTTCGATCTACTCAACTTGATACAAATTGGACTTGGTTGCAATTGAGGAACATGCAACTGGGTGGAAATGCGAATGCTGTTAGTAAAGCTTAAAGATAACTATTATTAGGATAAGTTTATTATCATTTTATTAAATACTTGAAATTATTTGATAATAATGTAGCTTGAAATAGGTTTTTATTATACTTTTCAGAGAAAATATTTTGCACAGCACAATTGTACAACAACTGATGCTCAGCAAAAGTATAATTCACGTGCTGCTATGCAGTATAGAGAAAAATTGGCACAGGCATCTGCTCAAGCAATGAAACATTATGGAACAAAGGTAAAATTTCTGTTCTTTTCATGTGTATATGCATCATAAAGAACATACAGTTCAGTTAATTAAATATTTTATAACTACAAATATGATAATTATAGGTTTTTCTTCCTTCAACAAAAAATAAGACAATGGTGAGCTGTAAAACTACTTTTACAAAAGCATCATCAAATTACTAATACTTGCTTAAAAATTTATTTTCAAAGATAGCATTGTGAAGATTGATACATGATTTTTTTTACATTCAGTTACTAATAGTTACAAAAGCATATGCACTATTTTTTCAAAATTATTCATATATCATTGTATGTTCTATTTCATTTGTTACACCAATAGATTTATTTGAGGTTATTTCCATTATATGACTAACGTGTCTAATATGTGTGTATCTTACGTAAAATACAGCATCATAAAAAAGGAAAAAGAGAATTATATTTAAAAGTATTTTTAAAATAATTAATTTTTCATAAAGTCGTGTTTTATTGTAGCTGCATCTAGATGATGGTCCAGCATCAACAGTTGAAGAGCAAGGTGAAGTTGATTTTTTTAAAGAACATGAAAATACTGAAGTGTATCATAATCAATCTTCAGTGCATGCTGAGGGAAATTCAATTCCTGTTTTTAATTCCATATCAAACAATGACAATGACAATGAGGATAAAAGTAATCAAAAAGATAGCTTAGAAACTGCTGCTAATTCTTTAGGCCCTACTGTTAAGTTATCTGATTCTACCTTGGTATCTGAAAGGAAACCTACTATAGGCATCAGAAAGATTCAAAATAAACGAAGTGGTGTATGTATACAAATGATTCTTTATTTATTCATTACTTATGTTGAATGTATTTTAATGATTTTTTCATTTTAACTTTTGTAATACAATCTTAAAATACATAACACATTATAACACGTTTTCAATTAAAATGGTATTATTAATCATTATATTTTTTATAGTTAGGAAAGAAAGCTGGTGGATTGGGTGCTCAAAGAGTTAAAACAAATTTTGATGAATTAGAAAGAAGTGTTGCTGAAGCTAATAAAGAATCACAGGAAAAGAATCAACAAGAAAATACAAAAGAAGAACAAGAAGAAATTGCTACTCGACTTGCTTATCGTTATGAAAAAAATTTAAGTGAACAAGCTAAGAAGATAGAACAGAGAACAAAAAAATTAGATCCTGTCAAAGCAACACAAGCAGAACGTCTTGGCATGGGATTCAATACACGAAGGTAATATTTATATCTAATTTGTACGTTTGCATATATATATAAAATACTGTTTAATACTATTATATATACTTTTAATATATTATATATATATATATATAAAATACTATTTAAGCGAAAAATTATGACTTATGATAACGTAATGTGTAAAATTAAAGTATATATAATTTACAGTGGTGCAAGTCACTCCGCACTTGGTGATATGCGAACAATAACGCAGGAAACATCATCAAAGACTATAACTGCTTCTGAACCAAGGCCGAGAGATGTCGATATTGAACGAGATCTTTTCATTAGTTTAGACGAATTTTATGCGGCCTTATCAACCCCATACAGTAGCAATACCAACAATAAATCTCGCAACGAGGAAGTTATTGTTATTGCAGAGCCAGAACCACCAAAACGAGTAGCTCCATCGAGCAAACCAAATAATATTAAGAATGATAGTAAAACAATGGTAGAAGGAGAAGCACAAAAAAAATTTGGTAGTGCTAAGGCTATTAGTTCAGATCAATATTTTCAGGATAGCAAAGATGATGATTCTGTGAGTTGGCATTATATATTAATATTTCTACTATATGTTTTATTTTTCTATTTAAAATAAAATTTAAATCATTAATTACAGTGGGAACGTAAAAGCAATTTGCGACGTTTTGAAGGTTCATCTAGTATTTCATCAGCTGATTATTTTGGCACAGGAAGTTCTACAGCAACATCTCCCACGTCTTTGTCAATGCGTCTTAGTGGTGGGAGAGCTGGAGTCGATTTAGATGATGTTAGAGAAAGCGTACGTCAAGGAGTAAATAAGGTCGCAGACAGAATAAGTTCTCTTGCCAATGCGGCTGTTTCTTCTTTACAAGACCGTTATGGACTTTGAATGAAAATTTACTGCATTTTACTAAAATTGTTACTAAACTTATATTTGGACATTTCCTGTCCATTGTTTGAAATTGTAAATAAAAACTCATAATTCAACTTACGTAAGTTGCTTTTTAAAATTATGAATAAGACAAGTTGATAATTATAGTGAAAGATTAAGTACTATTGATGTAAAATCAATTTTTTTCATAAGAGATCTGTGTGTTCATTAAAACTTGAAACAGCAGAAGTTTATAAAAAAGCTTAGCAAATTTTATAAATTTTGACATGGTAAAACATGACAATGGGACGTTGTGATATAAAATTAAATATAAAGAATTTTAAATAATTGACAATAATAAATTATATCAATATTATACAACTAATTTGCACTAATGGACTCCTTGCAGCGTGAAATTAAATGAGAATATGGTTTTCCATGAAGAAGACATACAAGAACAACTGTCATATTATCGCAACCAGTGCCCATTAAGGCATCTGGTGCAAGGCAATGTTTCATAAGCTCTTCACAAATTTCTTCAGGATCCATTGTATCTCGTTCTTCTCCTGCTCCAAATTTCGACTGGACTAAACGTGTTCTTATAAAATTAACTACTTCATTACTCGTCATTACATCCCAAATACCATCACAAGCCAATACAACAAATTCCCAATCCTCTGTTATATGAAATTCTTGAACTTCAGGAAAAGCTATAAACACATAGTCATATATATTAATTTTTCGTTAGAAATTTAATATTGTTATTTATTATTTGTTACCAGTTACGATTTGTTCTTGTGGTGGTTTACGTTCATTTCGTTTGAACATAAAATCGCCCAAAGCACGGGATAGTGCTAATTGACCATTGACTCTGTTAAATTCAACCCAGCCACCGGCAGCTTCGATCCTTTCTCGTTCGTCTTTTAATGTAGGTTTATGATCGCGACTAAGTGGCACAGCATTACCATTAATACTTGCCACTGCCCTACTATCACCTGCATTTGCCTGTAAAGATAAATTAACAAGAGCAACAATGAAAGAAAAGAAAATATGTAGATTAGGAAGAACTTACACTATATATAACATTGTCCTTTATAAGAAGTGCTATAACAGTAGTTCCTGCTTGTTCATCTTTAAGTACTGCATCATTTTGCATTGCTTTATCTAATTCCAGAAAACCCTGTTGTATAGCTTGAACAATGTTACCAGCTTTGTATTCACTTCTTCCAGTTATGTATTCATGAAGATGTTTCCCAGCATATTGTGCCATTGCTGCACCTATTAATATTTATTTATCATTTCTTTGAGCATGAAAGAAATTATATAGTTAGACTTATTTTCTATAAGTTAGACCTATTTTTTATAACTTCCTTAATTTACAGCAACAATAATAGAACTTGAAATTTTCTTTTGAAGTATATTTTTTTCTGCTCAAATTGATGTTTTATGGTTTGATATCGTTCTCACCTCCATGACCATCATATACTGCAAAAAATGCAGTACCAGGATCATCAGGCAATGAAAGTATATGAACATGACAATCTTCCATCTTTATACGCCATCCTTGCATGCAAGAACTCCCAACTCGATAGTTTGAGTTTCTACAGCATGCTAATTTCTTAGCTGTCACAGGCTCACTGAGTGTTTGACCCATTATTTTTCTGAAGATTCTGATATTATTTATAACATGTTATTTTATTTAATTGAAATATAAATTACATAACTTTCGAATAATAGAATCTGAACTCAAACATTTGTAAAATGATACTTTATATAATATATCTCTTTTGAAATTTTAATTATTGATTTATTTACACGTATCACAGTTAATTGTTCTTTAGTTATAATTGTTTTATTATATTTTCTTTTTGATTATATTTAATTTTAAAAATAAGTAATTATTATTTTTGTTAGTGCTATGTTTGGCACCATCCTGACGCAAAATGTCTTTTCATCATGAATGCGCATTGTAATTTCCGTTGTTCATACAAAAATTTAATGCGAATATCTTGTATTGTTACAATATTAAATTACATTATTTAATACAAAACTAAAATCTAACGTCAAACATCAAAGATGATCTAACCTCTTGCAGAATTTTATACGCATCGCATCTTCCACGATTCAAGATTACAGATACGTCCTTTAAAAATAATATTTTTGCGCTTATGTATCACAATCTATAGTTAGCTCGTGTTCTATTTATGCAGTCATAATTTGACATCGGATCTCACCTTCTTATGTTGTCAAACGAACATAGATAAGTCTAACCTTTCTTCATCTACTATTCGTTTCGTAAGATTTTTTCAGAAATATACGATATCATATAATTTGGATGATACTGAAGCTTAATGACATTAGTTACGTGCCCAGCCATGCAAAAGCTCACTGCCAATTACTACTAAAAAAATTATTCAAAAATCTAACTCGTCTAAAACATATCAACAACTGATTATTCGTTGATCGGTAGCATCATGCAATCATGTCGAATCACGTGAACGATAAACATATGTGATGTATTAATATTTTAATGATAAAAATATTTTGCATGTAATGTGTGTGATTGAATTTATGTTATTACAGTCAAAATAGTAAATATTACAAAAGAAGATTATTATTATTATTATTATTATTATAGTAATAATAGTAATAAGTTAAGGTAATAGAATATGTACATAAGTAAAATATAAACATGTATGTATATGTTGCATGTTATAAATATTTACAAAAACTTAACATGTTATAAGTACTTATTATAATTATATTTTAGAATGTATATTAATATAATTATATTTCATGTACAACAACTTATATTTATTATATTTTTTATTATATATAGTATATTTATTTATTATATTTTTATTTAGGGATATTCTGAAAAAAATATTTATAATGGGACACAGTATAAATTCAGACTCTGAAAGTATTTTGTCTGAATCTAATAACATGACAAATGACACTGATGTTGCTGTTGAAATCAAAGAAGATGAAAAGCGATATAAATGCACTTATGGGTGCAATTTATCTTTTCGTAAACCATCGAGATTAAAAAGACATATAAGATTTCATACAGGGGAGGTAATGGTCCTATCGTATGCATACACATATGTTTCTTAATTTAATTTAGATATGGTTTATGTATTTGTAGAGAAATTACAAATGTACTTATCCAGATTGCAATAAAGCTTACACTAATAATTGTCATTTAAAACGGCATATGAAAACCCACAGTGCAATGAAGAAGGTGTATATGTAAGTAAACCTCCTTCTTTACAGGAATACTCTATTAACTTTAATTTGATTTAAGATGTCCAGTATGTTCAATATGTATTAGTAATCAACATAACTTGAAACGTCACTATAACACAATGCATATGAATTATAATAAATTTGCTTGCAAAGAATGTAATTTGACCTTTGTCAAAAAGCATCAGCTAGAGATACATATGGCAAAACATAATCCAGTTGTGTATAAATGTAGCGAATGCGATAAAAGTTTTGAGAATCTTAAAAAATTTAAAAGACATAAATCATATCATGAAAAAGCTAAACAATATCCGTGCAGTATATCAGGATGTAATAAAGTTTTTAAAAAATGGTTACTTCTCTACACCCACGTAAAAAACCAGCATCTGGTAAATGTACTTGTATCTGGTAAATATTAATTTTTAAAGTTTTATTTCTTTTTTTTGTAAATGAAAATGAAATTGGTGCAGTTTCTCTTTCAGATTGTAAATGCACGAAATGTGGTAAAACGTTTTCAAACAAAAACCATGTAAAAATTCATTCTCAAATTCACGAGGAAGTTAGACCTATTATACCTTGTCCATACGAAAACTGCCCTCGTAGTTATTATTTTAAAAGTAATTTAACTCATCATGTACGGACTTATCATCTTGGAGAGAAATATGAATGTGATATATGCAAAGCCAAGATTGGAACAAAACAAAGGCTAGCGGAACACATTCAGAATCTACACATGTCTGAAAAAAAAAAAAGAGTGATCAGAAAGAAACAAACAAACAAGCGAAACAAACGAAAAGATATTGGTGTAGCAAAAAAAAGCGCAGTATCCAAAATAGTTGGAATTAACTTGCCACCAAAAGTAGAAAAATTGGTATTAAACAGAGAAGAACGTATAGAATACTTAGAAGAGCTAAAACGAGATCAATTGATTTAGATTTTGTTATTGATTTTTGTCTATGAAATGAAATAATTATTTTATCAATTGATTTAGATTTTGTTATTGATTTTTGTCATGAAATGAAATGATTATTTTACATTTTATCATATACTTTTTTTTTTTTACTTCTCTTTAGCTATATTATATTTTGAGACTGAAATGTAACATGTATCACATAATCATCGTTTTTTTTTTTAAGAAAATATAAGTTTTAAAAGAATTATTTGTTCTTGTTTTTTAAAATTACTTCAAAAATATTAAAGAGAGACAGAGTTAAGTATGTGAAAATGATTAAACAGGTGAATTCTTTAACTTTAAAGCAATTAATTTATTCCATATAATTTAGTACAATTGAATTTTTATGATATTATTCGAGCGGCTGTTCTCTTCTTTGTAAATATGCATGAATTTTATAGATTAAGTGGGATATTAAAAAAAAGTTAGGGATCTGATTTTAAGGACAAAATCGTAAAAGTTCATGAATTATCTCTTTAATTTTTTTCTAACTGAAAATTTGACCGCGTTTTTTGGCATTTAAATGCTAGCGTTGCGTAGCAGTGGAACAATGGAACTAATGATAGTGCTGTTCTTGCAGTAAAGATTCTTTAGTTATTGACTAAAGATAGAATAGGCATCAAAAGGAACTTCGTATCCCAGAGGCTGAAATTCCGATCAAGAAAAGAATCACTGGTTCACATGCTCAGCGACGAGGTATATGAATAAATCTAGCACCTTACGGGATTTCGTGGCCGGGGATCTGAAATACCGACATAACAAAAAAGTCACTGGATTTTTAGTGCATTCTACATTTGAACGATGAATTAGGGAATTACATCAAGTAAAACGATCGAGGTTGGTCATGTAGAGAATGCGCCAAGAATATGATCTAAATAAAAAAATTTCATATTCTTATAAATTTTTTCTAATTTTCTATATTTAAATAATCTTCTACTTTTATTTATACTGGCTTGAACGAACATGACACTGCTTCTTTAATATACCTATAAATGACAGCATCTGTGTAAATAAGGAAGACGATAACGCGGGACAAGGACAGCAATATCATTAGTTCAATTGTTCCACCGCTACGCGACGCTAGCATCTCTTTATCTATAAATCGGGCAAATTTTCAATTATAAAAGAAAATCAATTAAGGAGATTAATTCATGAACTTTTACAATTCCGTCCTTAAAATTAGACACTCAACTTCCTTTTTTATATCTTATATGACCTATATGCATGCATAAAGGTTTACAAATTCTGTTTTATAGATGAAGTAACTTATTGGAGTAATATTTAATTTCTCGTAAATTACATTAGAAACTTGGATCAAAATTGACCGTAGATATAGTTGAAAGTCTTAGCATTGAGTTACATATGCAAAGAAAGTATATTTATATCGCGTGAAAACGTGAAATTTATTATATTTTACAATTTCAACGTTGGGACATTCGATCTATTGGATAGAATTTGTAATTTTTCATTAAATTTATTATTTTTAGAATTTACAAATTATTGGCAATTAATTATCTTTATGGATTGAACGTGTGAAAGAAACTCAGAGTCTAATTTTCAAAATGAAATTGTAATAAAAATAATCCTCGTTCCAGTTAATGATATACAGATAAAAAATTATTTAGCATAAAATTTTGCAATTGGTTTGCGATTATAACGTATCCTGATCTGTGCTTTATTTATACTATTTTCACGGAAGAATTTAATTTTAATCTGAAGCACGAAATCGCTGTTGTTTTTAGATAATGGTAATTGATGTAAAGATCGTCATCGTCTGCGATTGGTACTTAATGTTAAATTTTCTTTTATTTGTATGTATTATTCTTGTCATTTACAGTATTCTTCACGATTTATTATACAATTGATAAAAGTATTCGTTTATAATAAAAAATTGTATTTAAAAATTTCCCTCGTTAAAATAACATTAATTCAATCTCTCCAAAATCGAATCATAGTGTTTGTATCTCACCATATTACTCAGTCCTCGCAATCATCGTCTCAGATGTAAACCTCGCTCTGTTCAAATCTTGGGTCTCGTTTTTACATAACTGAAATACAGCAGAATCCACGTGTATTCAATTGTTTTCACGTATATTTCTCGCCTTTCTCCTATAACTATATTATACAAAGGATTATAATCGTTTAACGAATTGATATAAATATAAATATATTTTTATGTAAATACAAAAACAATTAAAGAAACACTCCATCGTCAAGATCGTAAAATTAAATTTTCGTATTTCGAGATTTCTTTATAGTAAAATATCAATGCGTATTCTAAGCAATCGACACTCACATTATCCGAATAAAACTGATTTTATTTTATTATTTCAAGGTATTCAAACGGTCGAATTACTACGATTCGAAAATGTAAATTGCATTCTCTTTCGAAAGATATTATCCTGACAATTCCAATTTATTCCAGTATTTCGCAGATTCGCGTTTCTCTTCTTATTTCAGTTTGGAAAGCTAAAAATAATAATAATACAGGTACTCATTCAGGTAGCAGACGTTTTATTTCGTTTCATATTTGTACTGACGCAATGTTATTCGGATAGTGTGAATATCTAAGTACGAATACCCGTATCGTCCCGCGAAGTTCGGGACCTGCTTACACTATCAGAAGCACGCGCCAAAAAGTACACAATATAACCGTGTGAAAAATATCTTTCCTTTCAACTCTCTGTTACTGCAAGAAAAGAATTCCGATAACAGAATGTCAATCAACCGAACTTTCTTGTCAACGAAAACGTTCCCTCTGCGTGAGTACTATTATACATTCGGTGTAGTAGTAACTTTCGTAATGCTGCGTCGCAGTTTTGTTTGTACGTCTTCGCATTGTCGGCTGTCGCGAGACGTTTCGGACCGATTTCTAACCTCCAAAACAATCTCGAGCGGCAATTAAACTTTCGTTACGCAGAATCGGATCTTTTGAAAATCGTTCTGAATCGTTATTACGTTATTGATAGAAGTAGAAACGAGTTACAACGCTCGAACTACTTTTTCACCATAGCGCGACGACGAATGAGCGGAAATACGAAAGAAGGAAGCCACGAGTGTCAACGACTAAGAAACTGTACGTTCTCTAATTGCCTACGAATAACTCTAACACACATACAAGATCTTTTTACTCACTTACGTTATCGTTTTACCAGCAGTGTTCGCTAAAAAGTACGCGTTCGAGAGGTTCGAGTTGAACCTCTCATATTACGATTTCAACAATTTCGTTCCGATTGTCTCGGCTCGTTTGCTTCTTTTTTTGTTTCTCTCTCTCGATCGTAAAACGATCTTAGGTACACTTAGGTTAATTGAAATAACACGGTCTGTGGCCATTGAACCAGGATCATTCGTAATTGTCTACATTTCGCACTTTTTTCGTGTTTTTAGTGAAACCGAAGGTCTGGTTGAAACAATTTAACAATTTTAATCAGTTTTATTAATTGCAGAAGTCCGCGCATACACGCACTTTGCAAAGTACACGACGTTGCACGCATTCATCACGTCGACAGTCTGTGTTTTTTCGATTTGAGTTTCTCTTCTGGCAACTGATGCTCATTGCCAGTGCTCGATTACGTGTAATAATTGTGTCGCTCTCACAATAAACGATAAGATATTCGCTAATACGTACGTAAGTATGTAAGAGACTTTAATGATCAATAAAACTTACAATTAAACTTTGTTCAATCTCTTCAACTTTATTAAAGAAAAAAATTATATAAAACATCGAAAACTCCAAGTGATCCTGATTCAATGGCTGGAAGTTTTATACCTTGTTGATCGTTGATCGAACCATTTGAGTGCAGAGAATACTTATACATACACGTACACGCTTGAATCGTAGATTTTTAAAACGCGTAGAAGACGTGTTTTGGGAGCCACTGGGTGAAATGAAGGATTCGAGACAGAAAGAAACGTTGCCTTTATTCTTTTTTTTTTTTTTAAACACTATTTAAAAAGTTTATTAACTGATACTGATCGAATAACAGTGAACGATTTTGTCAATGTAAAGGCACAGCCGCTGGACGTTGGATGCGCATGTTGTTCAATTACCGTCCAACAGCTGTTCTTATATAGGAAGAAATATGAGAAGCGTTTTCCGTGCTTTTCGTATTTCTGGTTCGAGCATCGAGGAACGCGCGGCCGCGATCCTCCGCACTCAAATGGTCAAGCACTCTGTCGTTCGACAAACGTTGTCCGAGTATTTTAACTCTCTGCCATCTAGCCCGTTCCTTTCTTTCCTCTTTTCTTTTTCACCTTTTTTTCGCACTTGTTGATCGCGATTCGTTGCAAGACAATTTTTACGTTACGAGACGTGTTCTATCGGCAGCGTGAACTTTGGGATGAAACGTCGGTTTCTAAAGAGCTTACAAAAATACGATCGATACGCGCGCACTTGCAAAGAGCTAAAGTGGACAAACCTTTGTCTTACAGGGAGAAATATAAAATATCGATCGATTATTGCGACGGTATATATACGATAGGGATGTGTACACACCTGCTCAAAAGTCTCGGGACGCTTCTTACTTTTGTCATTCTCATTTTATTTTTAATAGTCGGCATATTCGTATAGTCGTAGATAATGAAATTTCTCAATTTGTACGTATATTTCGAAATATATACAATCGTTAATGTTATTATTACTAAGCGAATTCTCTGTCTCGTGCAAAGTATCATTTAATTTCTAGTTTCGAATGCAGTTCCAAGACTTTTCAGAGAGGGGTGTACACATTTTGTTTCTTTGTTTGCTCGTGCATCCGTTTGATCGCTTGATGCGTTTACGAACAGCGTGACAATTATCATTTTCCATTGTATTTCCTTTTTGGATTTCAACTTCAGTTTTCGATTCGGTGAGTCGAACTTCACTTTTTTCTTTCATCTCTTCCGTCGTTTTCCCTATTCGCTCAAACTCTTTGCGTCCTGCGAACCGGCGATTGCTTGATTTTGTCTCGAACCAAACGTCATTTATACTTCGCGTTGTTAGATATGTTCACTAGAGATGGGATCAAATCCAGCGTTTAAGTTTCATTTTATAAATTTCCACGCTCGAAAGTAAAAAATGTTTCAACGAGTGCAACTTGCGACGTATACACTTTACATCCTGAAAGTTTCGAATTCTACGAAGTTCGACGTTCGTAAGATTCGAAACGTTCGAACCTTTGTAAATCGGATTTCTACGGAATGGCTCTGCTCTCGAAGGGAGCAGTAAAATTTTAGCAGAAAAACAGAAAAATTTCGGACAAAGTCCCACCGTGAGAAAAGTTGGAATCTACTTTCGAATTACTCCAACTCTGTTCACCAATATTCGACTCTACTTGAGAGTATTCATTTCTGAAGCCACTCGCGAAATTCGTTCGTCAAAGAGTTTGAACCTATTTACGAGGTGCTCGATCTCATCTCTGATATCCGTGACAGAACAGAAGCGTGTATTAATCGAACGAATAAATTAACGCAGGCCGTTTGACGGGAAATAGGGAAAACACATTGCGACGCGAGAAAGGATATACACTGTGACGTGTCGTCAATTGGTCATCGGATGAAACGATACTGACGCGATTAAGTACGAACGTGGGCGAGGCATTGTACAAAAATGAGCGAAACAAACGTTTAATGAACATCCATGAACGCGGATGGAAATACAACGCTGAACGTATTGTGATCCGGGCCGCAAGCGACGACAATAATCGCGTATTTATTGAATCTGCGGTAAACAAATAACACGTTGCGTGCCGTGTACGAGATTTCATTTTAATTCATCTTTGCTCGGAACTATTATATCCGTAGTAGAGACTGCGTATTAAAATTAGTGTCTTTCTTTTTATTAGAAAAATATTTTCCACGCTCTTGTGTGTGTCTGGTAGTAACGTAGCTCTGAATTAAAACGCGAATGTTTCTCTTAAAGTTGCGTGCTTCCGTTGCTTTCGACATATCGTGAGCATGAATGAATTAAAACATTCTACAACGACGAAATCATTCTCTGTCTTCTTCTTCCTTAGGAACGGATTGTTGTCAATTTTCATGTTGATGTTTCACAATTAAGCAAATACGTACGCACGTTATTGCCGTGGCTTGATCAAACGAACCAACGTTTCCCAACCTATAAACTCCGTTGCGAAGAATTGGGAGATTTCAGCTTAGAAGTAGTAAGCAGATGTTACACCCAAAGTTCACGAGATTTTCTGTATATATTAATATATATATATATATATACATATTGTAGCGTGAAAGATATATATATATATATATTTTTCACGCTACAATGTGTTTACAATTATAATTGTCAAAAATTGGATTAGAAACCATCGAGGTGAGAGGTCAATCGGCGAAAATGAAAAGAATTGGGAAACGCTGTACGAGAAGAGCCATCCTGTTAACTATAGCTTGCGCAAGTTACATTCCCTGTTCAGCATCGATCATCGGACACCGCCGTGTTGATCATCCGTGTGAAGGGGGTGTGATTGGAGTCGGCTGAAAATCTGTGCGTGTTACGACGAAAACGACGAAATTTCATGTCTCTTGTTGTGTGTATCTGTACGCACCCATACGTTACTAACTGTCACGTGTCATACGAGTGTTACATAAGTACGGCAGGAGAAGACGTGTGAATTGCGTGTGAAATTAGATGTCCGTGGTGAACGCGAAATGAGCGAGCATGAGCGTATCACGTTATTGCGTTGTGCGTCGTTAGGACGCTGTTATAGATGAAGGGGCCATATTATTATGCAGAGAGAAAGAGAGAGAGAAAGAGAGAGAGAAAGAGAGATAGAAAGAGATTAACAAATAAATATAATTACACGTACATCGCGCGCTTGAGCGTGCACGCATTAAACCTAATCTCTAACAAATCGATATCGTTTTTTTTTTTTATAAAACAATTAAAATGAAACATTTGTACTTTAGCAGTATAGAGCAGTCGTTTTGTCGTACTTATTTACCTTAATATCATTATCGTCGTTTATATTATTTTATACATATATATGTAATATTATATTTTTTTTTTTTTTTTGCTTTTAAAGAACAATTCCCGCCTTGGCACGCCGTCATCCATCGTCGTCGGTCATTTTAATCACTTCGATATATATATATATATATCGTGCTATACGTTGGACGATCTATAAATCGCGAATCGCGGCGAGAGAAAAAAAGAAAAGAGTAAAATCACGTGGAGATTTTCTCGCATCGGATGTACGACGACTCGACTCGAATGACTTTCCATCCGCAAGATGTGCTTTCCAGACGTGCGTGATTTTGGAAGCTACCGATTTCGATTATCCTCGCGCTTCGTCGCGTGTCGATGATGTGAAAAATTTCAATTCCAATTAATTTCAATTGGCATCTTTATTTCGGGAGTCGTCTTACATCCGATCGTGGATGTACACACTTCGTTCCTCGCTGTTTCGCGATTTATAAAAACACCCCGTATAGGTACAGTATGCAGTCGATATCTCGCCTATATAAAAAAGAAGAGTATGTATAATATATGTGATACAGCGTACGCAACGAGATGCACGCTTGAGCTCAACTTATCTATAAATATACAATCATAGAATCAATATCAAACAAAATCATGATTATTGCAGTGTCCTGTTTTACGGGCGGAATATATGTATATATTTATATTTTTTCTTCTGCTATATATATATATTTATCTCTGAAATGAAAGGAATCGCCATTCTTCCTTTTTTTTTTTCCTCTCTTTTCTTTACGTAGCGTTCCCAAATATTCAATATGCGCAAAGAAATTACCAGACGTAGTTCGTAAACTGACGTAAAAACTGTGTTAAACGTAAACGCTCATGTAAATATGAGTATCGATAATATCAAAGTAATAAAATAATAATAATGATAATGATAACCATATTGAATACGATTATAGTTCGAATAATATTAATAATAATGGTACATTGATTACGCAACGATTCCCACCAGTATTATGTACAGATATTATAGCACCATGACCGAAATCTCAAGGTTAAAAAATAGCGTGTTACACTTTTAAGAGATTAAAATGAGACGGGAACGGGGGGAGAATGGAAATGAGGCTGGGCTCGATGGGAAAAGTGTGAAGAGGGGAGAGAAGGGGTGATCTTGCGCTTCGGTCGGAACACGAGATGAGGGAAAGAAGAAGAATAATGATCAGAAGTGGGGATACGACGCTTTAGAGTAAACAATATTACCTCACTTACTGTCAATCTTATTAGCTTTTTGATTATGCCAGTCAATCACTTATCCATATCGATAATCTCGAGAAAATAACAATTTACAAGAGCAAATGAATTCAAAGGCTTTGTTCCTCCACATTGAGATTGATACGTTCTTACAGCAGATTAGTTACGTGTGATTTAATGATCCTTCGTGTACCGTTATTACTAGTTTGGACAGTAAAGAACTAGCGAAGATGAAGATTGACCGGCGTGATCGAGTAATCGTTATATTACATTAATATCGTTATTTAAGTATTTGGCCGTTTCAATTAACGTGTTTCCAACAACGTTTACGCATTGCTAACTCGGCGAATAAGTCGCGGCGACTAGAAATTTTGAAAATGGAAAACAAACAGAACGAATCGCAGAAATTCCGATACATATATATATATATATGTATATATATATATCACAGGAGGAAAATGTCGCAACTTTTTCTCTCTTCGTTTTCGTTTCTAGTTTAATAGTAGATTAGGAGAGCCACTAAGTCGATTCAAATTACAGAATTTATGTACACATAAAAATTCTCATTACATTATACATGTCGTATCGAGTGACTCGACTTCTTTTTTTTTTTTTTTATTCTATACATTTTATTGAAATTTTCCTCCTTTACGTGTCTCGCGACGAAGAGGACAAGATGGTTGTAATAATTTAAAAAGTATTCAAGCACGACTCGCTTGCACGCGCTTTCCTCTCCTATTACATCTTTTGGCGCAGATCTGTCTTGGTAGATTGTAAGGGAGCCGAGAGAAGCGTTGTTGCTCTTACTCTTGTCAGGACAGAGTTAGAATTGGAAAAAAAAAAGAAAAGAATATTATAGTTGCGTAAATTTTGTTAGCTCAGTAGGTTGAAAAATGGCCTACCATTGTAGATCTACGCTCATTCGACATAATGCGTTTAATAACTATTTCTTCTTGCATATAGATTTATAATCTTTATATATATATATATATTTTAATATATATATAGACTCATATTTATATTATATTAAACGATGATATCCCTTCTTTGTTCAATATATTAATTAGGTATGATATGTTTATTCACAACTTGATGTGAGCGCTTAGAGTTGGAATTTACTTCCTTCCTTCTAGTTATCGTGAAGATAGTCTTCTTTCACATTGTCTTCCCTTCTCTTTTTTATTTTTTTGTTTAGCGACAGTGATATACCGACGATATATTATATTTAATTTAAGTACGACGCTAGATAAAACATTAATTTCTCTAATAGATAAACTTACATTTTCATCATTTCTCACAATGAATATATAATATATACAGCGGTGGCTGAAAGAAAAATTAAAAATTCATATTCTCGTACATTTGCGTAATTACGTATATTTTATGCTAATATTTGTATAACTGATTTGTGAAATTCTCACGCGCTGATATGTAGATGTTCGTTTATTTGTAAAGTTGTATTTATACAATAATAATACGACGAAATATTAAATTCGTAATTTATCCATAAATTAACGTCGTAAAACTGACGATATAACAGATTGAATGAAATCAAAAGAAAAGTTTTGAAAACATTGCAGCATCCCAAGTACTCATAAAATATATTTGTAAAATCAAATTTATCAAATTTACATTATTTTATCTAATAAATCTTACACTTTTCAAATAAAATATTCCTTGACTAAAATATATCTCTTTCTTCATCTCTATACATATAATTATCTGTTTCGTTCTTCCTCGTATAAACCGTCTATATCGTACTATACTGTGATCCATGTTTATAAAATATAGTTCCTTCTCAATAAATTATACCGTTCAACGTTTCACCCTTTAAATGTTCTTTCATCCACCACTGTATATATAAATATGTATATGTATATTAATTACATATCGATACACATTACATGCTAGTCATTGTCAGAGAATTATTAGTGTTCAAGAGTTCGAAGATTCAAACATGCTCACTTCAGGATATAACAATCGGAAAACGATTTTCGGCCGTGGATCGATAACAAATACAACAGTTCAACGCAACAAGTATATTACATCATCATTAACATAACGTTCAACTCCTTTCATTTTTCCCCTTTGTTTCTTCCTTCCATTTTTTCCCTTTTTTCATTTTCTTTCTTCTTTCTTTTTTTTTCTCGTATTTTTTTCGCACGCGAGATATTGTTCACTAAAAAATCTTACGTCGACAATTTTGTAAAGTCTCAACGAAAGGACAACCTCGAACGTGTTATTCTCAGTTTCCGCGGGAAACACCCTGAAGCGACGCAACAATATCTATAAAGGTAATTCACTATGCTACTTGTCAAGTAATAAAAATAGAGATTGCATAGATTGAGATTCGTAGCGGATGCATCTAGATAGATACGTCCTATAAAGATTTCCTTTTTTGAGCTTCTTTTATATAGCGTGAAACTTTTTTTTTTTTTTTACTTTTGTATATGTATATAAGTGTGTAAGTGTGTGTAAGTTGTACGCGCATGCATTCGTCCACGTTGCGGCTGGCAGCATGCGTGTATCATTTTACATGTACGTACCACCATATTCATTCATTCATTTATTTATTTATTTATTTATTTATTTATTTCTTTATTTTCCTTCGCGAACGGTGCAGCTATTCATTGAGTCACAGTTTTCACAGTGGAGAGGACGACGGAAACGGTATTCTCGTGTCGATTGCATGAAAAAAATACGATATTATACGTTCTCGATATGTTTACAAGTTCGACGTTGCGTTACATGGTACACGCACAGGTAATTCTGTGAAATTTCTCCATCACTGTTTCCTCGACAGGTCGTTGCACACACCGTCTCGCTCGTCCCGTTCGAACTAACCCGTACGAATCCTCGATTAGCCAACGTTCCCGAAATGACTCGGTTCGAAGAATTAATTTAACTGGATAAAAACCGTAATAATAAACGTGCCTTGTAAAGTGATCACGGTTTTGTGCTATATCTTATCGACGCGACGCGTGTTCGATCACTGCGCCGCTTTATTGCAATCAACGATATGCGCGAGACCACCATCGGTACGGTACTTGATTCCCTTCATCGCCGAGTGTCTGAGTATTTAAAATGCTTTCGGTTGGAACAGCGAGTGATACGAATCCCTTCTACATGAAAATCATCCCACCCCTCGTGTTTCGCACTCTCTGTCTACCCTTGCACGATTTAGAACAATCGAAGGAGGCTCGTCGTTGGTAATTACATCTCGAAGAAAGAGTATTTGTCTTTCTTTTTTTTTTTTTTTTTTAAATCTAGTAACTTTTTAAAAGTTATCCATTCGTCGTATATACATACATATATATATATATATATACGTAATTATCGATTGTATAATTATATCTTTAATCGAATAAATCTCCTTCTCCTCGTGTATATGTATCGTGTCAAGAGCGTTTTCGATCGGCAATCTGTACCCTTCGCCTCGCGAAGTAATCCGTCCTGCTGGCCTGTACGAGCGAAAGCAGAAGGCGAAGAGCACGCGACGGATCGCGACGATGGCGAAAATCGGAGCCGCCAACTCGATCTTTGCCAGATCCTCCTCGGCGAAAGTTTCCAATCCTCCTTCGACCGAATTTCGAATCGAATCGAGTCGAATCAGTCGTCTGTATGATACGTCGTCACCGCCAACCAGCGAAAAACAAAATCGTCCTCGAGGTCCAAGCTGCGTTTGTGCGATGAACACCGGCAATTAGAAAGACTCTTCCGGCAGGGCCGTTCGTTCTCGTCGAATTAACTCGATGTACTCTGAAACATTCTTCAAAGACGGGGTCTCGCCATTAAAATTCCCCGCTATCGCGCGGATTGCCGCGTTGAATTGCAAATCGAAGCGGAGCTCAGGGGCGTGGATGAAAATGCAAACGTGGATTTATGGAGTGCGAGTTCGCCGAGTGGATATTACGCTCGGGCGAAATTGGAGGAACAAAGAGGTTTCGAATTGTTCGGAATTCCCGGCACCTCGAATGTTGCGCCTGCACTTTCTTAGATATCGAGTGAAACGGGAATTTAATTTAAATTGTTTGACAAAGATAATTACTACTGCTGATGAACAGGTAAAAAAGCTTTAGCTTTAATCGCGGAGACAAAACTAGGACAAACTAGGACAAACAGCAGCTACTTTCCGCTGTGTGCAATTGTTTCAAGTGAAAATTTGCAAAATTTTGTATACATATAACTCGATACCATGTCATATTATATTATATATCATTATACGATAAAATATACAACTTCAATCCATATTGACTATAAATTACTAATTGATAAAGTAACAATGTTACCACGAAGAATTGATACCTTAACAAGACGCAAGATAGCAATGAAAAATTATAGACAAATTGTAGGTATTTTATCAGGGGATTAAACGACACAAAGGGTGTGATAATCACCTCTTCACTGAAGATCTTCCTCGCACTTAGGAATGTCGAATATCTCGGCGAACAGCGGTGGCAATTTGAGCTTGGTCCAGTTCCTTCTGAACCAGTCGAGGAGATTCGCGTGTCTGGCACCCAGGGCCCTTAACTCTGGTATCCTTTGTGAGACGCTCGAGACACCGGAACAACCACCCGCGGATGTTGCCTCGCCGGAAACCGTGTGATTTCGTAACGCTTGCACCTTCAGCGCTTCCAGCAGACGATCCTGAAGCCTCTGCACCGCTTTCACGTCGTTCAGACCCGGCCTCTCGCCCAGAAGAACGGCACCGGAGAAAAGGCCCAATTCGGTGTCCGATAGTTGGTGGGCGTTCAAGGCCGATGTGAATTGCATCAAAGCGGACACAAAGTCTGGCTGTTTTTTTGTTTCGTATTCGTCAATTAATCGATTGTGTTGCCTCGCTTGGTCTCTGATGTTCTTTTTTTTTTTTTTGTCATTGTGGTTCGATCAATCACACGTGATTGCGATTAAAATATTTAGACAACGTAGTTACGGGACGTCGTAGCGATAAATGTTTGTGGAAGTTGTTTCAGGTTTGATATTGCGAGTGAAGAAAAAGTTCGTAGAATATGTTCTTTCGAATTTGGACGAAACTGGTTTCCTTCCTCGCTTCAAAATCGTGTAACGAATCGTTCATGTCAGAGAATTAATAAAGATCGAATGCTGACAAAGCTTAAAACAAAACAATCTTTCCAAAGATCTTTCTACGATCTTTTCACTCGCGCTCGCGCGAAAAGATTTATTTATTTATTGGATAGAGCGTGTTTCTTGCTTACCTCGTACATCAATTCCATTTGTTGCCTAGTGATATAAGTACCATCCTCGAATGTCATCGAGCTGTCAGTGGTCATCTTTGAGATATGGCTTAGCCAGACTTCAAAGAAACCGACCTTAATCAGGATCAGTTGATCGTCCTGCGAAAGATCACAAAATCCTGGCACCCTTTTGGCAAACTCCACCACCCTTTGCACCGATGGCGTTATCCTGGTGGCGAATTGTTGCCAAAGCCAGATCCTTTGCGATTCAACTGTTTCAGCTGTCGAGGATGCCGCCTCTGGGTCCTCTGGACTGGCGGGCTGCGAAGAAGTACTCGCCTAATCAGCAGGATTATAAAAGAAACAGGCGTTGCTGCCAGTTCCAGTTCCACCGTGTCATTCTAATATAGTAGCCAAATAATTAGAAGCGGATACGACGCTTAGGACAATGTGGGATAATCATAAACTGATCGTGATTCGTTGTCATTTCTTATCTTTTCAAAGATTTTAAGAGGTAAAAAGAAAGTTTATGAAACTGTTATGATTTCTGTCCAACGTTTTGCTCTTTAGTAATTTAACATTGGAACTACCAAAGTGGTCAAAACGACCAATTTATAACGTTGTTTATAGAAATTTTAGTGTATATATTCAGATGAGTGTCTAAAAATGACGACGAATGAGTGATTTTTAATAAAATACTATGATTGTATCAATAGTAACTAATGTTCTTTATCGTTAACTATTAACACTTTAATCCAACTCGGTAGTTCTGCAAGTATTCAATTTAATTAATTCTAAATTTTAGCAAAATTTTCTTCAACTGGCAATCCAATAATTTGAAACATCAGAGTTTGATTTAGACTGTGGACTGTCATCGCCGTCATGAGAATCTATTATCTCTTCTTTCGTGTATAAAAATTTATTCGAATTCCGCAGTTTTATTGAATTCTCTCTGCATCGTCGAATCAACGGAAGTTTGAAACGTTTCGTCGTGTCCGCCGCTAACGTGCCCGTGCTTCAGCAACATCCTCCCCGAAATTTCCAGCAGACTCACCGGTATTATCATCGGTTTCCGGACGATGCCCCTCGTTGACTCCTCGGTGAAGCCACAGTGAGCGTGATGCGCCTGAGATACTTGAAGTATCACGTCGTAAACCGCCAACTGTTTCACGTCAGCGTCTGACTGATCCGCCTCCACCACCGCAGCCGGCGGCACGCACGGTATAGCGTTCTGTGCCTGGTTGTTGTTGTTATTGTTTTGGCTGCTGGTGTTGTTGTTGTTGTTGCTGCTGGTGGTATTGTTGTTGTTATTGTTGCCACCAGCAGGAGACGTGAGCTGTTGTACGTCGGTAGTGGTAGTGGTCGTCGTGGTGGTCGGCACTGTGTCTTCGGGGCCGCGTTCCCTCGAACGTTTCGGCACCCTGCCGTACCTAACGGCTAAAATGAAGGGGACGATCATTCAATCGAGCCAAAGACGGTGCGAAATTGCTAATTTTTAGAGGCAGCGACTTTAGAATCTAAATAAATAAAGTTACTGGTTTTTAAGAATAAGTGATCTCAGAATGTTAATTGTTAATTTTCATAGGTCTTCAAAGAGCAATTGTTGATTTTTAGAGAGACAGTGATTTTAGAATCTATCTAAATAAATAGAGTCGTTGGTTTTTAAGAATAAGTGGTCTTAGAATGTTAACTGTTAATTTTCACAGGTCTTCAAAGAGCAACCGTTGATTTTTAAAGACAGTGATTTTCAAATCTAATTGTTCAGTTTTTAAGGTAAACATTTTAGAGTCGGGTTTAAAATACAATTGTTGATTTTCAAAGGCAGCGATCTTAATTATTTCATACAACGGTCAACAGATAAAAAAACTCACTGCTATTGAAACTCCAATTTTCGTGAAATCTGTAAGTTTATCGACGACAAACCTTTAATTCAATAAATTCGAAGTTTCTAATTCGGTCGATTTAACTCAGTTATTCAGCAATCGTTATTATTGGTTTAAATAAATCAAGCTTAAATAGAGTCAAAGTCGAAACCAAAGTTAAAACATTTAATATCTTTTAGATTGACAATCAAATTAGTACATAATCAACGACGTCAATATTCTCCAATGTTCTCTGTTATTTCCCCAAAATAAACACATCGGTATAATAAACGAATTTGAAATGCAAATAAACCGAATAAAATTTTATCTCGATTTAAAAAAACCTACTGCAATAAAATTACAAAGGAAAATCTGTGGAATCGTATAAAAATTACTTTGAAACGTATCACGTTTCGACGGTACTAACTGCACAAATAAAAAAGAAGAAAAGAAGAATTACGTACAAGTTCTTCTTCAAAGTGAAATTATATGGTTCTGTACGTGCACTTAAAATTCTATTCGAGAAAATGAGACTGTTTCACGTGCACCGATCTAATATATTTCTAGATGTTCTACACACACACACACATACACACACACGGCCATACGCAATTCGTTTTAACATTCTGCCTCGAAAGCGGTTTTCGTATTTACGAAAGATTAATATTTTACACGATGCTCGAGAGAATTACCCCGGACAACACAGGGCGCGGAGGTTTCGGGGCCGGCTTTATCCCGGTTACATCCGCTTCTTAAGCGGATCACAAGACTAGCGGAGGCTTATTACGATTTCGCTCGACAATACGAACCCGGCAAGCGTCGACGGTTTTCCTATTATATACTCACCGCATATTGTGCGATGAAACTTTGACGTTTAATTATGTACGCAACTTCGTTTCAGTTTACTTTACCATCCGGCCCTCGCTGCTCGACGGATGCCAGGAATTCCGGAAACTGAAAGACGCGCGCGCCCGGTTATTGCCACCGGGTATATAAAGAGTCGTGCCCCGCTGCAAATAAATTCGAACCTCGAGCAACTTTCGCGGCAAAGAACTCGGACATCGCCCTGCGCCAATGACGTGTTCAACGTTGTTCCGATTTAATTAAAAAAAAATTACTTTCAGGCGAAAGGGACGACAATCGAACGAAGTTGATGGTAATAACAATTTCGCAGTGAGTTAATCTTCTTAATTGGAGTTATTGGATCATTGGTGGTTATTTTAATAGATTTGTGTATTTGACTGTATTTTATAAGATTGTAAGATTTTATATAGCATTTTATATTATAATATTTTATAGTATCATAGTATTATAGCATAGATATTAGCAGATATTATAGTATTTTATATTATAAGAATATTAACGATTAATTCTACGATAGAATATAAATATAATTTACTCTAGAATGCGATTATACTGTGCAAATACGATACCGGTTTAAAGTTAATGAATAATTTCGTAGTCATTGAACCATTAATGATATACTTTGTATTCTATTTTACATAAATTGTATTTAACATAAAAGGTCGTTAATAATTAATGATTTGTTCTATCACAGAGTGTGATTATGTCATACGATTTACTTTATGACAGAATGTGGTAATACCATAAATATGATGCCGGTTTGAGAATTTACAGCGAACGAGAAAATATAAAAATGTCAGGGAAACTTTGCGTATACGCGTGAGTTTAAATGTAGTACGTCAGAAAGCAAACGAAGTGAGGCAGAATATAGATGATTCACGATCTTGGAATCGATGGTCAGGAAACGATAAATAGGTGTTCTTTAATCGATCAATATTTAATTCTGCTACTACTAAACTTCATCAAATAAATCGAAGATTTGTAGATTTTTAAATCAAGAGAATTTCAAAATAAGAACACGAATATTTTATGCCAAAAATGGAATATTTTCACGAAATTGTAAATTTTCATGAAATTTAATAATTTATGTTTACTGTTGTACGCATCTACGTAATGTCACGCATTTAAATCGTTCTTTTTTATCTTCATTAAGTTCTCGGTGCATAATTAACAAACTAAAACGAAATAAAACGAAATTTGCACGACTGATCGGGTCGAAACGAGTTAATTAAATTCCATTATCACATCTCTCGCGTTTAATTGAAATTTATGATGTTAATACACGGTGCACAGGATAAGTGGATACTTGTTGAGCGTTTAGATTTATTATTACATGCGGTGTGTTAATAAATTTGCGGCACGTCATGTGCATGCGTGTTATCATTTCTAGAAATAAATCGACATTTCAAATTATCCACGTGTTGTTAATAATTATTACTGCTGCAATAATAATAATTTAGAAGGTTCATTTGAAATTTCGTTGAAAGCACAAGGTTCGTTGTTACGTTTTTGGAGAATAATGAAGAAGATGTAAAAATGAAATTGCAGTTGTGTGAAATTGTTGTGAAAAATGCAATTGAAGAAGGAAAATTAAAGAAAGAATAAATACATTTACTTTTACAAAGTAAAATAACGATAGTCATATGTTATTAAGTTAAAAGTAGCAACAAATATCATTGCTTTGATACGCCTCAAAGATTTTTCTTTGTACGATTCGAGTGATTTAACAGAGTAAGTACTTGTGTAAATGGTCACTTACAATCCCTGGACATGCCGACAGCTAGGCACTTCTTGAATCTGCAGTACTGGCAGCGATTCCGACTTATTCTGATAACCAAACAGTTGCCGTCCTTCAGGCACCTGTATTCTATTTGCTTTTGAATACTTCTCCTGAAGAAGCCCTGGAGAAAAGGGAGAAATGGCACTTAGTACTTTCACACGCATTGTCGACGCTTCGAGGGGAAGGAAAATGTCAGAATATTAGAGAGGAATGTCGGAAGTAAATATTTGCAAAAACCATGTCTCTAACCTGGTGTAAATCTTGAAAAAAAAAAAAAAAAGAATAATGCTAGAATACAGCAATCCAAACTTCAACATTTCAAAATACAAAATCCAAATCCCAATGAATTTCGTTCCTCGAATTTCGTTATGGTCCTTCTCTTGATCTCTTTGGAAGTTTCAAGAGAAATAACGCTTGTCTTGCGAATCCTTGACACATTTATACCGCCTTATATACTTTACTCGACTGATATCGCAAAGTATAGCGGAGCAATAAAAGTTTCATCTGTGTCAAGCAACCAATATAAGTTACCAATATAAGTATCACGCTCGACGGTTTTCCAAGTTTCCTCGCTTTCCTAATGTCGAAGCTTATTAAATATTACAAAATGTAGCGTTGAAACCAAATTGGCGAAGAAGTAACAGCCAAAGATTTCACAGAGAGACGACACCAAGTTTTCAACTAGCATCTTTTTACTTCGTCTTACTGCAAGTTCGTTCAATTAACATCAATTTCAAGACTCGACTTTTTTGTTTATACTATTCGATCCTTCCTGCAACAGTCTCTCCTCTCGAATGATCGCGTAACAAGTGTTCGACGTTTTGAATACCGCCGATATCAACGATATCAATCTCTTTAAGCACGATTGTGAGAGAGAGAAAATTGCTGACAAATATTAACGCGTGGAGACACGGTGGAAAAGTTCAAAGCGATTACAGGGTTACGTCAAAGGCTGTTCGAGCGTCGAATAGCCTCGATTCGTCGGGGCTCCTCTGTTGCTCCTTCGGCGTCTTCCGAGGGAAAGAGAAATCCCTTTTCATCGCGCGATATTGCTTCGACAAATCCAACAAACGTTATGGTCGAGCCGGCCTCGTTGAAAATTGAACGTCCGCGATTTCTCTGTCTCGAGCGATACGCCGTTGGTAAATCCTATTCGTTTCGAACCGGATGCTGTGTCATACGATGTGAGATAATATAGAAATAAGAGACGGCCACTTGGGAAATTCTTTCGGATTGCTTTCGAGTTTCGCGGACGTTTCTCTTCGTCTTCGTCCGTCTCTTCGCAACGTTGCTCGTACTTTTGCTGTTCGATTTCTACTCGCTGAAGTTAAGTAAGAATGTGAAGAAATTGTCAGCAAAGACTATGACGATCGAGGATTAAATTATTCAATTTTAGAGTTTTGTAATCTAATCGAATTTTGGTAGTAATTAATCTCCGTCATGGAGAATGCAAAATGTATTTTGATAATTTTAATAATATACATTATTACAGTAATGTAACCTAACTTAACTGCACTATCAGCGACCCAACTATATTATTTGAGGGTTGATACGAAAAAGTATTACAATACGATTATTGATACAAATTGTTGCTTGTATTTTTATCATTTATGTGTATACAATTTTTATTTATCATTTTTGGCTATTAATAGTTTCAAGATGATCGATCAATGTCATCATCGTCGGGTTATATTTGTTAAAAGATGTCATTGTTCTTTGAAAATTGTGAATTCCGCAATTGCACGTCGAGTCTAGTTGAAACTCGGTTGATCAGTTTGATCAGATGCGGTTAGTATGGCAAAAGGATGATCGATAGTTAAGAGTGAAAGCTTGCCGATGCAGCGCGACTGGGAAAAGTCCGAGAGGCATAGCTCGATGGTCGGGATCGATCTGGCCTTCAAGGAGATACCGAATATACCAGCACGATCGGCGATTAATTTTCTCGGGTCTCGGGACTGGATTTAGGGCTCGTAAAAATGTCGTTCGCGGAGAAAAACGATAGGGAAAAAAACGAGCCTTCTAAAACGGCAAGATAGTCCCGTACAACCATTACCGGCGCCACTTCTGCCGACTCCGACGTATCCCTCATTGATTTACGGCGATCGATCCGTTTATCGCCTTTATGTAAACGCTCGGCAAATAAAGCGACTGAACGGTCGCGTACACGGAAACGTAACACGAATTTATGCCGTGTTAATCCATCGGGGAACAACGACGCTTGCCAGCGTAATTTATTATTTTCGTCACGGTTTTCGTCGACGCTGTTGACGAAACACTCTTCGAAATAAATGGCGCGTGAAAATGCTCGAACACTTGCTTACCTTTATCTTGGAATTGGAAAATTGAGCTACAATGGTTTCATTCTTTTTTAACATGCAATTGTCACAGATGCGTATCTAAAACTGATAAAATTACAAATAAAATGATAAAATTGAAAAAAAAAAAATTGGTACTTTTAGTTGGCTAACTCTGTTGCTTGACGAGATGGAATTTTCAATGTTCGTGTAAGTATTTAAACAGGTATATATAGTTATATTTTATAACAATAATTTTAAAACTGATGTAGTAAAATTTGTATTTATAGCTGTCCACAAAGTTCATATAATAATATGTATATCAACTAAATATTATATTCTTTACGTTAAAAGGACACCAATCTGTTCTGACATGCTTATTCGCAATATAATTTTTTTCAACACACGGTGTTCATTTTCTTACCATTCATCTCTCAAACTTTTCTTCTCGTATCTTTGAAAAATATCACATCTTTCGTTTCAGCAAGAATTTCTCGTGCATTCGAGCTATTTTCTTCCCGATCGACTTCGTACCCTAATACGGACACGCAAAAGCCACTCTCGATGAAAGTATTATACTCCGCAACGTTCACCGTACTATGCATCTGCAACGATACTTGCGAGATAACCGTTCGTACAATTTCTCTTCGGTGTTATAGTTCGGCCATTATCTATTCTGACAAACCACGCACGAGTCCGTGTACGACCTGTCGACTATCGACAATCGGGGAATTTTCGAAAGTTGCAAGGCCTGCGGAAGAGTTATCGAGCTGCTTCTCGCTTTCGGAGAAAGTGCAAGAAATCAGCGGCGGATAATGCAGGCTTTCCTAATTCTGCGATCGTGCACGTGCAGGGGCGCGTTATTGCAAACGAAATATCTGGAGTAATTAATTTGAAAGGCCGAGATCGTTCTGCAAATTCGGCCTTTGCTTTTCATTTCCGAGTCGATCACCATCCGTTTCTACGAGATTTGAATTATCGGCGGGTGCCTTCTTGCTGACGAATTTCCGAGATTAACTCGGAGTCAATTTTTTTTTCTTGGAACATGTCTTTTTAGAAGAGACATGTCTTTTTTTTCTGTTAGAACATGTGTTTCAGTTCAGCGTTTCTCAATTTTTTCCGTCGTGCAGCGTGACATGAATGCGTTTATGATATGAATTTTTAAGAATCTAGCGTAGAACGAAGACAGTGAATATTATACAGGGTTACACAAAAAAAGGCACAAACAAGAAACGTGATTTTTAATTTATCAACTTTTGTGGAAATTAATTTAATTTAATTTAATTTGCGAAATTTAATGTAATTCATTAATTTGTGAAAATTAATTAGTCGCACAGGGAATCAATTAACTTTGCGTGAGATCTCTGACGGAGGACGACAGGGACGCAAACAGTGGTATTTCGTTACAATGCTGGGTGGAATTATTATTCGACAGATATTATACGTGACGTATTTCTTTTTCGTGGTGAATTATTCTAGAATTCGTATTTGTTTTATTCGATAAAAAGTAATATTAATGAAAACACGGGCAACTAATATTCAGAAATACCCGCATAGCTATATGTTTCAATATATTCAGGCGAAGCTTTGCTTTTAAAAATGAAGCCTTGTATTTTCAAAAATCCAATGGAATCATCTCGATTTACTTTTTCCCCGTACGTATCAAATAATAGAATGTTCAGCGGAGCAGCGGAGCGCGCGAATCACGGGCAGGTTTGTCTTTCGAAATTAATTTCCTCGTTATACGGTATCGCATAATTGCTTCCATTTTTCCAAATAAAAAGGCATCGCTATCCAATCGATCTGTCGATTCTTCAAAAATTCTGAACGAAGCGCACCGGTTTATTGAAATATTTCGTATAAACTTTCCAATGAATCCGCGGCAGCTACCGTTAAATACCGAATTGCAGATGGAACGAAGAGGGAAAAATGTGAAAAACGAGATCGTGCAACGTGCAACTCGAAACGAACCTGAATTTTTCTCGAGGGATGTTTAATTGTAAGATATATGTATTTTAACATCTCTTTCGCAAAGAGATCGTACGAATTCTCTACCTTATTCGCTTAAAAATAATCTTTTCGTCATTCGTTCAAATAGGAATACCAAATGAATTTCATCAGACATAGCAGAATGAATAGAATGAAAAAAAGGTAATTATCAGTAATTATCAATTTACCTTTCTTTCGCATTTTTTGTTAAAAAAAAAGAAAGTACAGTGCACGAAAAATTTGAAGCAAAGTTCAAAGTACCACAATTTACAACAATTTTATAAAATCTAATTCCGAAGGAGAAACAGCTTTAGATGTAGCTTTCATCCCTAATTATTATATTATATGACTGAGAATTTTTTGTTGGAATTTAATAAACAAAGTATCAAATACAATTGAGTCAATTTTTCCACACAAGCGTATACGCTATATACTTCAAACTACAATATATTCCACAAGAGAAAATACAGAGAAAGACGTATGACAGAATGCCTCGTTAACAGGGTTGTACGATGTATCCCAGAGAGGGAGAATACATCTTCTCGGCGCTGGTTCGAAAAGAAACGTCGTCGAGTATCGATCGAGGAGGGGAGAATTTTCAAATCGGTGCCAGCTGATGCTGAATTATTTCCGTGCGAGACTTTTTTTTCCTCTCTTCGACGTCGTATCTATCTATCTAGGTCAACGAAGCGATGCATAATTCAATTTTATTTTCCATCTTGGTCGAATATCGACGTTGGACCGATATCCACCGAGATATCGTATTTTTCCCCTCTCGCGAGCATCCCGAAAAAGCTAAAAAATATTGTTTCCACGGGAAGGCACGCGAGCCGCTTGTGAAGCGTAATATATATCTCGAATCGACCGAGTGAGAATCGATTGTGACGCGCGGCTACAAGCGAGATCTTTTTTCCTCTTTCTAGGGATACTCATCGGATTAGCTAGTGATTTTCGTCGTTCCTGCACGCAGCCATTTTGGTTGGCAACAATGCTGAGAGTCGATTTTAAACTATTTGGAAAATATTGAATTAAGTCAATCTGGCAGGTAGAAATAAGAAAAGTTGAAATTTAGAAATTCACAGAGCCGATCATTTGAATCGAGTTGATTTGAACGAAGACGTAGGAATTAAAGAAGTTAAAAAAAAATAAGAAATTGAAGAATTCACAGAGAAATTAAAATATTTACTCGCAATGAAGGAAGAAATTAAAAAATTCGCAGAGCCAACAATTTCTGTTTTATGCCAATTTCCATTAGCAGGAAATGAACGATATTGAAGATCGACTATTGAGGAGCGTTGAATTAAATTAACTCGAGAAGTAAAAAATTGAAAAATCAGAATTAAAAAATTCACGAAACCAATGATGTCTAAGTTTAAGTTGAATTTAAATATTTAGAGAAATCGATAGAAATTTCAATTTTACACGAAGTCATCGATAGTTTAAGTAGAAAAAAGGAGCTTCGTTTGGAACGGGATGGAAAATGTTATGTCACCGCGAATCGCTACATGGAATTATCGGTTTAAGTCGTTTCTGTCCTTGAGATCTTTTTTAAGCTTTCGCGCCTTTCGAATCGGCGATCTTTTTTTATCTTTGCAACGTTTAAGCTTCGAAAATCTTTCGGGCGTCTCGAGCCGATCGAGTCTTTTTCTTTTTTTTTTTAAATTCCCTGAAGTTTTTTCAAAGTTTCTGAATGTTTCACACATTCGCAATTGCGCGAATCTTTAAAGAATCGTCGAAAACGTTCTGAATCTGTCGAACCTAAAAAAATCTTCAAACCTTCGAATCCCTATTTTCAAATCTTCCTCCAAGTCTCTCAAATTCAATCCCTCAGAAGTTCTTAACCATTAAAAATCGCGTTTAAAAACTTTCCCCACTTTCCCTGAGTTTCAGGCTTTCGAAACTTTCGATATTTCGATCACTCGGAAGCTTCTCAATCTCTTTAAATTGCTAAGATTCTGTTTACTCTGAACGTCAATAATCTTTCATACGTGCGACTATATCTTCTAGAAAAGAAAGGAAATTAATTAAATTGAAAAATAATAACCGATACAATTCGGGCAAACGTAGCAGTTATTATTTAAGAAGAAACCAAAATCTTGAAAGATACCACGAAATTAGTACTTTCTTTAACTCGTAGAAAATTTCAATTATTTTCTCATATATTGTACATAAAAGAAAAATCACTTTTTATTACGATTGGAAAGAAGATTGGAAAATAATTGCTCTCGCAATGAAATCCAAAACTTTTCTCTCGATTAATTCTCAATTTCTCACATCCCATCTACAAAAACTCTCAACAATGGGTGAGGTTTCATCTCGATACTTTCAACGTACGTGTTCCCTGTCTATTTATACGGAGGAGAGAAGCTTCTCCAGCTTCTCTCCTCCGTATAAAAAAAGAAACAATCATTTCGCTGCAAAACAAATTGCTGTAAGATATGCACGGGGAACGGAAGACGAACCTAACCGAGAAAAAAGATTAAATCCCTCTCAAATCTCGCTGTTAAATTCCCACTCCGCATGAAACATTCAAAACTGAACAATCTGCGAGTCTGTTGGCCCCGTCCAACTGGTTTCTAGACCGACTTAATTGTAACCGATGTGCACGCGGAACGTAATATACCGGGCGTGACACGCGCGCACATGCACGCACGTTCACGTTCACGTTCACGTTCACGTTTACGTGCACGCACGTTCGCGAGCGGGTTGGCTCGAAATTAACCGAGGGTCGGTCAGGGGCTGTGTTCCGGCTGTGAGTCGGGGTTGACCTCGTTGCCGCGGCCAACGGGACGACGGGTCTCGTTTAATAAGCGACGTATTATGATTAATGCGCTCGGCGTACAAACGACCTACGAGAAGTTTCGTAGTACGACGCCACGTAGAATATGGTCCCGCGCAGGCAACTCCGCCACCAACCTCTTTATCGCGCTTACAAAAGAGGCCAACCGACGATAGCTGGTCGAGATTAACGCCAGATAATTAATAAAACCCGCCTAAAATCGAAACCCGTTCCCTCTCCATCCTGGCTCATTTTCTTCCCGGGAAATCCCTCGGTGCTTTTTCACTGGTATATGAAAATGTCAAGATAAAACGGATAAAAAAATTGTTGACTTTTATTGTTAATAAACCGACGACATTTTTCTGTGCGAACGTTCCTCTTTATTGTCTCGATATATATATATACTCTGTTAAAAAGGAATCTGTTCGAAATTAATAGTATATATATATTAATATAATTAATATAATATATATATAGGACAGAGAATTCGAAATTAATAGTATATATGTATTAATATAATTAATATAATATATATATAGGACAGAGAATTCGAAATTAATAGTGTGTGTATGTATATATATATATATATATTATATTAATTATATTAATAGTATAGTATTAATAGTAGTAATAATTAATTAATAGTATATATATTATATTATATTAATAGTGTATATATATATTATATTAATTATATTAATAGTATAATAAATATAATATATTAATTATATTAATAGTATAATTAATATAATATATATATAGGACAGAGAATTCGAAATTAATAGTATATATATATTAATATAATTAATATAATATATATATAGGACAGAGAATTCGAAATTAATAGTGTGTGTATGTATGTATATATATATATTATTAATTATATTAATAGTATAGTATTAATAGTAGTAATAATTAATTAATAGTATATATATTATATTATATTAATAGTGTATATATATATTATATTAATTATATTAATAGTATAATATAGTATATATAGATACCTTAGAAAAATTAATTTCTCTGTTAAGAAACCGACAAATAAGTATTATAAATATTTTAAACGTTAACGACAGCATTACGACAATTATCGTTTGGTGCTAATTCGTTATCCATTTGTATCCGATACAGCAGGCGTTAATTATAACTATCGATACATTAATTCAACGTTTCGTACATATCCGCGCAGTAATTCAACGTTTGCCGTAATTTGTATTTATATTAATTCGTCGTATTAACCCTCCAACCGCGCGACTTTCATATTTTCCTACGCGGAATCGAGGAGATTAATCGCAACGCAGAAGAGGAAAAATTGAAATTGACAGAATAATTATCCGTTTATTTAAGAAATTTAAAGATACAAAAATACGCGTCAGAACGCATCCAATGTCTGTATGATTTACGAATGAGAGAGCTAAGGAGGAGGGTGATTCAGCGCGCACGAGTGCCAGCCATTTGGTTTGGTTATTCGACGACGTCGCCCGGAAATGAAAGTTAAACCAGAATGAATAGGTCGGAGTAATTTATATCGTGGGAATTAATTCGATGAGTTGACGAGCGCGTTCCCGAGATATAACCAGCAGATTCGATGAGAATCGTATTGAAATTGATAGGTGGTTCGAGTGGTTGAAAAGTTGATTCGATTGGATTGGTTATCGAGTTCTGTGTGTTTGTCTCTGATTTAAGCACGAATGTATGCACTTTGGTTACGCGTTTCATTGCACGCCTATAGATTTTCAGCTTGTTAGATGCTTTATGTTTTTTATTCATGCCGAACGTTTCAAACGAAGTACACCTTTCTTAACCAATCACATTTTCCTTTTGAATTTATTGTAGTTCCTAATTAATAACTAAAAATTATTCTTTTAATGGAAGTGGTTTTAAACGTTCAAATTAATTTCAAAGATTACACAACTACGTATGACGACATTTTTTGTGAAAAATAAAACTACGTTTAAAAAAATCTTGTTCTTCGATTTTGTATTTGTATTTTCTACTTTGTATTACACATCACTTTCACGTGCAAATAAGAAACATCAAATACATATCTTGTCTTATTTATAACCTAGAAATATACTTTCAGATTAATCGACCGTTCATTCGCTCAAGAAAGTATCCAATCTCACGTTAACCGATAATCATCGGTTGAAATCGAATCTTCTACTATATGCCTCGCGTCGCAATTTGTATAAAATTCATTTTTTTTTTTATATATTTTAGATGCTCGCATCTCGTCGAATATTTTGATCGTGCAAGTAATTTAATAACGATTCAATCAATATAGTTCGCCGATCGATAGAGTCGAAGCGTCTAAACTCGGTCCATTTTGCAAATTACCCTCCAAAGTATCGGCAATTCGGCTCGTGCGCGATCGATCTCCGATACTCGCGCAGGCTATTTTCGGCGCGACAATTTTATCACGATCGTGATTTATTTTTTGCCCCGTTGGTCGAATTATTAATCGCCGATTTCATCCCCCTTTCGCCGGCGCGGCGCGCGCTCGATCGCGGTGTCCCAATCTCGCTTCGATCGTTACCTCGGGACGCGGCTGCACGTGCTGCACGGAAACTTGTTTTCTTCGATATAAAGATCGTTCGGATGCGTTCAAAGGGTTATTTCATCCCGGGGAAAAAAACTTGTCGAACGGTCGAAGGTGATAAAATTATGTCGTCGAATCTATTATTAGTGGGGAAATCGCTCGGGAAGGGAAGGACAGGTGCTACCAGCGCTGCGCTGCAGTTCATCCAGAACGAAAACGATGTTTTTAAAACGTTCAACGCGAGCATATAAAATACGTGGGAGACGGAGGGTAAAAATAACAGGCGGGGTGGATTTTTTTTAATTTATTTCATTCAGGTTGTTTCATTCAGTAATTAGTTTAAATTGACGTATAAATAACTGCACACCCAATCCTCCGCAATTGGAATTGTATCATCGTCTGCAGTTTCTCACTTTAAAAACATTCTAATTTCCCCAATTCCCATGTAGCATTTGAGCTTATGAATCCTTGCGACTAAAATTTCCATCTATTTCTGTAAGAAAAATACCCTTTTTGGTACTATCCATTTCAATAAAAATTATAACACGCTCATTATGAATAGATTACTCCAGATGGTAATAGAATAGCGCAATGATAAATTGTATAAATAGTAATAAATTAAATAGGATACAGACACGTTACTATTCTTAAAATGATTTCGCAGAGAGCTAAGCTTGACGTTGCAATGGCGGCGTATCATTTACGAAACGCACACAATATTTGATTGGCAGGCTCTTTTATCCGCGATCAGATCCGAATTATTCACCTTGAGTTAGTTAATTTCAAAATCAATAACGGCTGACATGTTACATGCATGTTTAATGCCATAATCTATAATCAACTGGAAAGTTTGTCGTATTCAAACAATGTTCCGTGCAAGCGGAGCAGTGTACTGTGTATTTTGTGCCGTAGAAATTTAACTCTTTGGAAGCTGTCGTCATTTCGCAAAGTATCGTATAAAGTTACACAATAGATGGGAAATTTTCTCGAATTTCCTTACTATAGTATTTACGATATTAAGGATGAAACAAAAGATAATTAATTATTGAAAGCAGTGTATCTTAAAGGTTGCTTCATAAAGTATATTAATCTTTCGACGAATAGAATTTTTTTTTCATGAAAGTATACTATTAAATTGTCCATTTTTTTCAATTCACGTTAATCTGAACAATATTCGAGTAACGAAAGCATAGAAGTCTCGAATCACAGATTTGTTAAAAACAATTAGTTGTCTTTTGCATCATATTTTTAGAAAATAAATTAGTAATTGCGTCAAGTGTGATGATATTCAAGACGCGAAATTCAAGTGCTGTATTTTATACTTTATCCGAGTCTTCCTCACGTTACGGTGTAAATACTACCCAAGTGAAGATCACTTTGAGAAGAAACATCGTTGCGAGTTACGTTAAGTAAAAAATTTCACCGAAATCCACTTTTGTTTCCTTCACGCTGATGTTCAACAGAAGAAATCCAAAAGAAGAGAAAAACTCTGTTAAATTCTGTATTCGCCACGTTATTATACAAATTTGCAAGCTGGAATAGAAGGTGTCAAGAATTTATAAATTAAAGTAAGGAAAGAACAAAAGCAAAAAATATACAAATCGTTAGTTCGTTCGATTGATTTCATGTGTTTTTTTTTTATTTTTAAATAGAAACGATGAATCGATGTTATTGAACTAAAGCAGAAGTGTGCGAAGCGTTCGTTCTCGAGGCTATTTCAGAATGCAGTCAAGTATTTAATTAGAATCGGATGATGTTACCGAAATCGACGAGTGAACCGACGTACGTTGCTTACGTTATTTTCGTACACTCTTGGAAATCGTCGAGCAGTATTTGAAACGACGACAAGTAATTAAATTTGAAAAAAGGAAAAAAAAAACGAGAACTTTATTTCGGCAGCGAATAATCGGAGTCGGCGAAACGAGCAGAAATATAATATTTTTCTCTCTTTATCGCGTCACTTTAAAGTTTCAAGTTTAAATTAAATTTAACAGAAAGGGAGAATATCGACCATTCATTTTTTAGCTGTTTTGACAGTTCGTTTATTACGTTTTCAACATTGCTTCTTTAATAGTAAATGGAACGAGAATGCTACTTCGGGAATTTTCAATATTTCATTCTCACATAATGAATTTTCGTATTCGTCAATGTGTCAAATGTGTCCTCCCCAAATTATTTTTCTCTTCTCGTTGAAACTTGAATTACTATTAAATTTTTAACGTCGCGTGGTTAAAATTTTACCATTATCTTTTTAACTCATTTGGAACTGAATATATTCTAATCTGAGATTTAAACGAAGACAAGGGTTTTACTTAATATTGACTTCATCAAACACAAATACATTTGTTATTTAGCTAGTCGACGAATCGTCAAAATTTACTGAAATACACGACTCAAAAATTTTGTCAGAAATTTTTATAAATCACGTAATAGTTTTCACCTACTTTGTCAATTTCACAAAACCAATTTTCTCAACTCGATATTCTACTTTTCAAAACTGATTCGATCTAATTTATCTACTCTTGATATTTTAACAAAAAAAGTACGTACATTTAAAGTCGAATCAATTGAAAATAAATGTACGTGCAATAGAAAAACGAGAGAGAGAGAGGGGAAGAACGAGAAAAAACAACAGAAACGATAAGTGACAGGGTTGAAGGGCCCTCTAGGCCTCGCCACTCCGACAATGCATCGAAGTAACGAAGCAACGAAATAATGGAAGAGACTCGTAGGCGTGCTTCAACTGTCTGTTCATTTTACCAGCGAATGGTATCGGTTTATTGGTCTACTAACGATGATATTAATTAATTTATTGAACTTGCTCGTAACGCTGCGTTCCATCGACATCGACGCATGCCCGTCGACCGATATCCTGAAACGGCCGGATAGAAGGCGGCCAGTTGTGCCCCAAACAATTGATAATGTACTATTTTGCGTGGCACGATCTCAGTTCGTTATTAGAATCGACACGGTCCATTGTGTATTAGTTTGCAGGATAACGTAACTACCAAATAATAAACCGCCCTTTCGGTTGTGGGGTGTATAATAAGCGAATGTGCCTCTATTAGGGTGAATTTGCCTAATTCGCCTAATTATGCTACTCACAGATAATGCTTTTAGCGGATTTTTACGCGATTTCGTATTTTTAAAATATTTATAAAATATAAATGGGAGTCTATATGGGATTCTATAAATTATGGTGAGAAACTCCGCTATAATCTACAAATTTTATTTTACAAATTTCTTCTCTCTATGAGAGATTTTTATAAGAGCACAAAAATTTGTATGGTGTATTAAAAAGATTACTTTTTTTTCTCGAAACACGAGATGATATCGCATAGAGTTGTTTAAATGCAACGTGTAACGTTGCGGTTCGAAAGGAATTCTTACAACTTTCAAGAGACATCCCCAAATTGAGATTAAATTAGAAATGTTCGAACTTGCTTAGTTAAAAGTTCTTACTCGGCATTCGACGCTTTTCTCAAATTAGAGTTTCCCACGTTCGAGGCAAGAATTTGGAAAAATTGGAAATTTCGATGTGTCGAAAGCATTGCTCTACACTTTCTACAACCACGTCAATAAAAAGAGAAAGAGAAATTTTTCCTCTTCGGGAGATGTCTGAGTGATTTATAAAACGTATTATTATTATTTTAATAAACGTAAAAAATAAATAATTAAATGATATATACTAATAATTAAATAATTATAAAAACTTTGATCGATACCAAAAAAATTCATCCTGTAGCTCTCAGCTACGTGTCTATTTACGTCTAGAACTATCACGTCACAAATTAAAAAACAGACTGCAATCAATCGTAATCATTTTGTTCTGTAAGCGAACGAAGAAATTCCAGTTATAATGGACTGGAATCCGGATTAATTTTCGTTGGTGATTCGTGATCGATAACGTTTGCTCGCGTACACCGGGGAATATACGTGCGAATTTTCAGCCAGTTAATACCACGCGTCACCATTTTCGGCGAGCTCGAATCGCAGCCGTAATTGGATCGGGCTTTCCATCGCATTAGGAAATAATAATAAGTATTTTATTCCGATAACGAGCCTGCTAATATCCAAATGGACGCAATGCCGTTATGGCCGTCGGTTATTTACGATTTGATATATTAAACATTGGCTTATAATTTCGCAACGTGTTTGCCCGGTTGCGGCGACGCGAAAACGAAAATGCGTGTGATATTTATTCGACGTGAAACATTCAAGGAAATAACAATGCCATTTTTCATTTCGCGGAACCGCGAATAATTACTTCGAGGAAAGGTTCGTTGTTCGCAATGTTATTTAAATTAAACAGTTCGCTGAATATAAAAAGAAAAACACCGAGTCCAATCAACTTTCCAAACACGCGTAGTTTAAAGAACGATCTCGTAAATACGAGACGAAATTTTTCAGCTTGATCTTCGCGCTTTTAATTGCGCTTGGAATATTTGTATACTTCCATCACGCCGTGTGTTGTTGATCAAACTATTAAAATTCCAAGAATACCTGCAAAAATTTACGAGAAATCGATCTGAAATTTATAAATTCTTTGTAACTTTACTCGACTTCACGAACGATCCAATATTTCCTTTTTCTTTTTCGAAGAAATCTTACACACATCGATGTATCGTCGAAACTCTTAAAAATTTCGTTCGACGAGACTTAGAATTAAATCGAAAAGAAAACATTCGAAATATGCGTGAAAGGTACATCGAACGTTCAAAAAAGGGAAAAGTAAAACGTGATTAATCGCTGAAAGTAATCCAGACGGCTTAATTTCCCAAAGAATTTCGACAGAAACGAGACGGTCAGTGGAACGATGCGTGATAAATCGGACGTAAAAGAGGCGGACGCTCGCTGGCAGTAGAAAGGCTTAAATTTAATCGGACAAGACGCAGAGGAGCGTTCAACCTCCGCGAAACGCGTTTAACTGGGGGGGCTGCGAATTGGAAACGCGGCATTACACGCGAATTCAAAGCATCGCAGCCAGTCTGATTAATTAATTTTCGTTACGTATTCCGATCAACCGGTTAAATTATTACAATAAGGACGCAACGGGTTCGAGCTTGCGATTAATTCACCGTTTAATAATTACGCCGTGGCAAAGGTTCTGAAAAACTGACTGTTCCCCTGTATTTCGCCGTATCGGAAATATTGACGAAACAGCCATTCGCATTAAACGCGCATGCAAACGTTTTGTTCCGAGCAACTTTCCGTTAAATGCAAACATTCACTCGTCGATCAATCGTTGCGTGTGCCGCGGAACATGTTTGAAAACGTCTGAATGCATCTATCTATCTCACGTTTCACATTTTCTACTTTTCGCTAAACGGCGAATATTTTAAAATTCAAGCGCGTTGTTTCAATCTATCTGTGCGTTAATAAAACTGTGTTTTAATTTAATTTCGTGATAAATGTTGATAAAAACTTGCCTCGATCGACTTGTCTTGATAAATTGTATCGTACGAAACTTTGATTTATCCATTTTTGTCTTATTTATTTTCATTTTCCAGTATGAAAGTGTTCAAATACGCGTGCTGAACATTTTCAGACGGAAGGATCTTGACACTTTTCCACAGAGAATAAAAGAATCGCGCCAGTTAATAAAAAAGACACAGGAGTCTATCTAAAAACACACCAATGACCTCGAAATCTCGTTAAAGAATAACCTTGGGAAAAAATCCCTTTCATCATTACACGCGTTCCTTGAAACAACGTAACTTTGTTCTAACTTTATCCTTTTCACAACAACTGCGACAACTAAGACAAATATTTAAACGATCTCTCATTTATCTTTCGATCCACCCTATATATTAGAACCCATCATTAATCACAAAGTGACCAAGAGAAATGAAAAGGAAAAAAAAATCAACAAAAGCTGTTATCTACAGTGTTTTCCTCCTACGGTCTTCATTTTGACCGAGAAATGGAAAAAAATTGTTAGATCGATCGGAATAAACGGAGTACAGTAGCAGCGGTCGTTACATGGTCAGACGCGGTGGATTATTTTTTTTTCGCGAAGTTGCTTTAATGAACCTTGTTATTGGAACAGTTATTGGAAATTGTTTAACCGGAGAAATAGCATGTTCGTTATAATAATAAGATTTTTTTTCTTTTGTCAGATTCGATCTTTTCGCTGGAATTTATGGAACGAGGAAACGCGCCCGCTACTCTTTGACATTTATTTATTTATTTATTTATTTTTCTCATTCATACACTGGGCACAGATAAACGGCGAATGAATTTTACTTCGAACGTTTACGCTTCGTTAGTATCGTAAATATACTTGGCCATCAATCCTTTGACACCGTCCAGACTGCGTGGAAAAATTTATGGAATTTGAAAATTCATAGAAACAGAGATTTACGAGAGATTTTCGAATACTTGTATTCGCCAGTGTCACATGCCACTTTTTCAGACAAACAAAGATAAATACAAACGGAAATAAATTCGAAGGAAAATAAATTCAGGCTTGAGAAAATTTATCCGAAGTCTTCGTCGTTAGTTTTATTACAATTAAAAAGTGATTATAATTTATAAATTTAGAAATAAATTACTACCAATTGATTAATATTTTTCTTTTAAATCACTTTCCAACTATAGATAAAAGGAGAGAAGAATTCGACAGACTGTGGAAATTCAATTAAAAAAAGCTGGAAACAACGCTCGAAGAAAGTATTTCACAATTGCTGAAACTATCGAGTTAGTTTTAGCTCGAACAACTATTTTATTTCAATTCTCCAGTTCAATCAATAGTCTCGTTCTAATTTCTCCGTCATTCGAAGATACCTCGACTTGACCTTCGATTTCACGATGCAGTTTCCTGCGACTCGTGAAATCGTTACGCGACAAAAACAACAAAAAGGCGAGGAACGGAAGTGCATTCGTTTCCTGGCCAGGAAATTAGTTTCGTCTGCGTGTATGTTGTTGTGTAGTCGTAACTAGATATCACGAATAGATTGCAAATTTTTGTACATTTGTAAAAAATTTATAGAAATATACGAAATATTTGAAGTTATATATTTTTGAGGAGATAATTAAAAAAAAAATCATTTTACGCATTGTTATAAACGTTATAAAAAAATACTACACCTTGGATATTTTATGTACTTTATCGTATCATGCAATTTTTCGCAAACGTGTAAAAATACTGTTTGAAATAAAAAAAAGAATTACAACGTTACAGCTATATTTCATCAGTTAGGCACCAGAAACCATATTTAATTAAAGCGGACCTCATGTTTAGTAATTACCAAAGTTATTAATATCACAGTTGCACCGCTAAAGTCCTGAATATTTTATAAATTATAAATCGCTTCGTTTCGTTGTTTAGTTCTCTAATAATCATGAAACTGATGCGACTAAATAAAGTCAAATCAATCGATCAATCAATAACCTCCGTTTCCATTTACATTTACATTCGCGAGGATACAAACAACAAACTGACAAACATCCACCGTTGTCGCTACCAATTCAACATTCTAACGTGCTTTTTATTACTTTTAATTTGCCAAATACGTATTTATTTCTAAAATAATAAGTCCAACTCCGAATTGTGCTAGTTCAACGTTTCATCAAATATTACAAATATCACACTACGATTCGAAAACGTTCGATCTCGAAATCCCTGATTTTTGAGTTGGGTTATCGTTGCGCAACAGCAAACGAGCGACGTGTGCACGGCGTGTATCTCGTCCGTGTATCGCCGCGAGCGCGAGAATGTACCAATTCACCGTTAACCATGGCCTCGGGGCTTCCGTGTTTCAATCTGAGCGGAGGAGTACCGGCGGATGTGTATCTCGTGGCAAGATTAAGGCACGTACACATCGTGCCGAGCCCCGGCCTCCGGAGGGCACTTCCTCACGGGGAGATGCGCTCCGCCGGGAAATACGAAACGAATCAACGATTTCTCTGAATCGCTACATTTCCTCCCTTCCCCCTCCCGCCGCCAGACGCCGAGAGAGATTCGCCGATGAACGTCCGGGAGAATTTTCGTCTCGTTCGACGTCGCTGGAAATTGGACCTATCTTGCCGATTTTGTTTCAGAATACACGCGGGGAGGATCGAAATTACTCGCGAGATCCATTCTGCGAAACGGTTTATTTGCAAATATGCTGACTGATATTCTCTCTCTTTTTTTTATTACTATTTCTGCGAATTTTCACGCGATATAATTATTTTCTTGGAGTTAATTTGACGATCCTCTGTTTTGGAATTATTTGCGCTTTAATTTGGAATTAGAGAAACGCGCGTGATATTATTTTTATAAAAATAAGGCGGATTTAAGAATAACGAGACGAGAGAGTAGGTACGAAAGGTTATTTAAGTTGACTATGCTCGGGTGTTCCGAGTATGATCGATAATTAAAAAATATTGTACGTAATGCTATTTTTAATGTGAGTGTACGGGGTGAGTCACGCAATCGAGATTGCGTTCAGGTAACGCTCACATTGTAGAATAGAACTGTAAAATGGCAAGGGAAATTGTTGCGATAGTATTTAACGAATAAAAAGCCATCTTTCTGTATAAATAACACTTTATACAGAACCTTTTAAATTTTCAAAAATACTCAAATTCACGTTTCAAAAGTGCAAAACCCTTTATCCTTTGACGATGCAACTGTAGAATTGTAAAGAATCTAGAGCAAACTCTTGAAATTTCCGTGTTAAATATCACGTATTAAAAAAAAAAAAGAAAAAAATTTCCAATCCTCCATAGAAAATTTGACAAGCTGACAATTTTGTCAGAAAATTCAAGATCACTGCGCAAAGTTACAAATCGAATTGTCGGCTGTCAAAGAAGAAATGACGTGGGAAGGCTAAAAAGGTGGATGACGCGATGTAACAACTGCTACCTACTGTTAACAATTACTGATATCACCGGTGATAGTCTCTCTCCGTTTCTGGCAGAGACTTCTATTAAACGTAATTCAATGGTTTCGACAGTCGCGTGTTTGCAGCTGGAATTTCCTTGAAACGGAATTGAGAAACGAGATGTGCAAGGATGAGAAAAAGCAACGACAAGACGTCGTGTAACGACGTTATAACGATAGGACGAGGAACGACCGCGGTCGGTCTGATTGCTCTCTCAACTTGAACTGACTGAGTGCGTCAACGTTCAACTAGGAGGCAGGAATTCAAATTTTCCAGATAATCCCTGTCCGCTGTGAAATTATATACTCGTCCGCGTTGCACACAGGAACTACTCTCGCCTTTCCACTTGACGCATTCCTGTGTCACTCGTTATTAACCCCTTCGCGGCACAACCAAGAGGGACAACTCAGGCTCGAGCTGTCGAATATATAGTAATGTAAATATCTTAAATGTCATCGTTACACATGTGTATTTTTATGGATTTATCGAAGGCACGGTGTACGGGATATAAAAACATACAGGGTGTTCAAAGTACGGTGTTTGTTAATAACAAAATTTAATACACAAAATTATTTATTTGAGCTTCATATATAAATATTGGATTACTACGCGATTATTTATTTCTTGCAAGAGGGACAACGGATGAAAGTGTGCACGAGTTTTGCCAGGAAATCTTAACAATGAGAAAGTAATTACTTTTGAAATAATTCATTTAATCAACAAACGTTCGATCAAAGAAAATATTTTTTATACTTCAAATTTTGAAGAAAAAAAAATTTATATAATAGTAGATTCGAGGCTTTTATTGTCTGATATGTGTAATTATTGAAATTGACCTGGTACCTGGAACAAAACCAGCATCAATGCAATGTGTCATTTGATCACTAGTGAAACTGACTGCAATGCTGATGAAACGTCAAGATATTCCAGATTTTCTAGAACGATACAGCTTCAATCTGACAAAAATGTGAGAAACAATTAAAAAATGAAATATATATTGGATCAACTGCTAGGCTATTAAGAGATTACAAAATGCAAATACCCTTATTGTTAGTGAAAGATGACTTACTCAGGAAGTATGAAAGAACCTTGAAATTATCGACTATCCAGCGACATTGACACTGATTATCACTTAAAGATCGTCTAAAGCCTTCCTCTATTATTATCTAGATTATCCGACCAATTAAAACACCGTGTCTAATGAAAACCAGTTTCTAAAAGGGAATCACGAACACTCCAAACATTCCCAAAGTTCTTTCAACACATATTCCAATGTGTTAAAACCTCTTCATACATGATATAAATATATATATATATATATTTCAACATATATTCCAATGTGTTAAAACCTCTTCATACATGATATAAATATATATTCCAATGTGTTAAAACCTCTTCATACATGATAAAAAAAAATATACATATATATATATATATGATCTTTCATAAAATCTCTCATTAATCAGAATCGCTACAGTTCAAAATCATTTATTGTACATATTACAAAAATATTATTGTACCATAAAACTCAAACAAAATTTTCTTTTCTGTCTGATTAATTGAACATCTGTTAAAAAGAAAATCAGTGAATTTCTATTACATTACTTCAGCACGTAACATATATATTCTTACTATTTATTATGAGAGTCACAATCTAAGAAATAAACAATCAAGCAACAAGAGATCGCGTATTTGTCAAATCAGAGAATCTCTGAGCGTACGTATACGTACCAGTATCCTTCTCGTCGAGAGAAATTAAAGAAACAAAAGGAAATAAGAAGAAAGAAGAAAAATGGAATGAAACACACAGAAAGAAAAAACGTCGTTGCGGGAAACGCGTATTGTGAATCGTACGGTCGCGAACGTAATGAAATATTGTCGCAACGCCTAGGACGACGTTAACGATCCACCCAGTGGCTGATGGTCCCGCGATCATCCACTTCTTTCGCAAACCGTCGATGGCAGGGGCAATTCGTTTCTCCGTGATACAGTCGCGATCGACCACGATCGCCAACGTTAATTACAGTCGAACGTTGGTCAAGACGTATGACGCGGGCGATTAATAACGATCCTGGACAATGCTCAATTTACGACTCGTAGGAGACAACGCTTTCAACGACACTGATACGTCGTTGCGAATATTGCTCGATGGAATGCAGCTTTCGGCCGTGTCCCGTAGAATGGACACACGCCCGATAGAGTGGATTATTGTTTATGGCGATTGTCTGCGATAGACTGTGGATCAAGTTTCTCTTTTGTTCTATGGCTTTCGCAAGGAAAAGTAACAGAGAGTAAAATAAACTCGATTTTTCGAAGCAAGGGTTACACTTTCGAGATTTATTTGAACATTTAATTTTCTCGAGTCCTCGAGCTTTTCAAAATATTCAGGATTTAAGATTTGTTAAATTTCTTGTCTTTTAAATTCTCAAGTTTTCAAACGCTTTCAAACGTTTCGAACCCTTTCAAACGTTCGTGTATTTTCAATTTCCAAACACTTTCAAATCCTCGAATCTTCGAGTTCTCGTATGTTTCAATACCTAAATTCCCAAATATCCAAATTCGAATGGCAAAAGTATTTGTGTATACTTTACTAAGGTATACATCTCATTTGTTACGTAAATAGCTGTCTTTGATATCTACAGGCGAAAAGGAGGAAGAGGAAGAAAGTTGTAAAACAAGCGCAAAACCTGGTGTTCGCCAAAAGAAAAAAAGCCACGAGAATATCGGGCCGCCCCGAATCTTCGAATCCACGTTTAACGAGGGATGCTTTTTGTCGAGGCGAGCACGCCTGCTAAAGTCTAATAAAATACGAGCGATCATAGGCGTCGTATCTTGTCGGCTATAAATTCGCTTTTTCGTGTCGATTTATTGCTCTCTCCTTCTCAGCCCGTTCGAAAGTCGATCGCAGCGAGAGGGGAGCGTTCCTCTCTTCCGAAACATCGTCTTCGCGAAGAAGGAGAGAAAACGAGGGAAAGTGGTTGTCGACGCAGTAGAGAAAAAGATAAGAAATAATGAAAATATTATTATTGCAGATAAACACGTTGTGTGTTGGAAAGAAAGATATGGAAGTGAAAAGCAGTGATGTAAAGAAAGCAAAATAGAAAATCGTTTAATAAATACATAAGTACGTAGAAGCAGAGAAAGTGAATGTTAAGAAATAAATTAAAAATAAAAAAAAAATATAGAGGGATAGAAAATAAAAAACGGAGATGTAGAAATTTTGGAGAAGAATGAAAGTGATGGAAGATGTAGGGAGAGAAACAAGGATGGAGCGAGAGAGCGATCGAAAGTAGTCGACGCCAGTACTGGACAGACATACGCGAGAAGTCGAAGTGGATCTCGCACGAATTATACGCGGAGATAAAGAAAAGTCTGTAACATGTAATTACGTTTCACGGCGTAGAAAGTTTGGTGAAAAGCCGAGATTTCTCACGCTGCATCCTCAATGTATCACGCGCATCACGATTTATCTAATTCGTTATTTCTTTTACCAATCATCTATTTGTGTTACTTTACACTCGAGATGTTGTCGTTCGTTTCTGCAAACGTCGGAATTTGAAAATCTAACAACGTTCCGAATTTCGGATCTTTCAAATCTTCAAATGTCCAAACTTTCAAATTTCAAAGTTTCTAGCTCCTAAACTTTCGAGATGCCAAAGTTCCAAAGCTTCGAGTTTCTCCACATTTCCAAATTCCCAAACTTTCAGACTCGCGAACATGCAAATCCCCAAATTTCCAAGTTTGAATTTCAAATTTTCGAACTTCTGGATTTCCAAAATTTTCCAAAGAGATCCCAAACCTTTCAAAACCGCTCGAAGATTTGACAACGACAGTTGCGCGGACGGTGTACTTGGCCATACTCACTTTGCAACCCTCGCAGCTGGTCACGCCGTAGTGATAACCGCTCGCTTTGTCGCCGCAAACTCTACAGGCCACGAAACTCTTCGCGGGCGTCGAACTGTTCGAATCGGCAGCCGCGTAGTGTTGTTCTGGAAAACAAAACAGGCAGGCAGATTATGCAACTTGGTCGTCATCCGTGGAACTGGGTAAACGTTCCAACAAACCTATCTCGATTCTCCCGCGGAAGCGAGAAAACTGTGCGACTCGCGATCGCGAAGCGTAAAAACAAGCTTGCGTGTCAAACTGTGTCACGATGTCACGAATTGAACGCAAACAGAAAAGCCTTGATTATTTTAAATAATATCAGCACCAAGTCTGACATTTATCGCGTTTAACAGTACAGTCAGATTAAACGTAACGTAATAAATCTTGTCGCATCAACGTCGTGTTTCATGCATTTGTAAGAATCTTGATCTTTTGCACTCGACTTGCGAAAGTTTAAAAAAATGGGAGGTGGAGGATGTTATTTTTCCAGAGATTGAAACTGTGCATCGTTAACTCTTGTATATTACACTTGTTTAAATTATTTATTAGAAACACATATTAGATTGCTTTAAATTATTTACAGTCAACAAAATTTCGTGTTGAATACCATTTGAATAATTATTTTCAATGCTATAACATTTTATTTGAAGCGACGCTTTGTAAATAAATTACTGGTAGATGATACAAAAAAATGTTTGTCGCAAAGGGTTAAAATAAGTGCAGTGCAACACAGTACGCGTGAATATATATGAAATATCGAAAATGTTGTAATAAAATGTCGAACGTAATAAAATGTATATTTGGCAGAACAAATTTATATTTAATTTTTTTTCAATTTCCTTTACAATCTGTCATTCCATTATAAAAACTTGCACTTTGATCGTTATTTTCGAACTGTGACACAATCTTGTCGTCTCCTTCCCATCGTGCTTCCATTTTATTTTCGTTTTACACGCATGCACGCGAAAAATATGAATTTCCAGAAAAATGGGGATAAGAAACATTGCGCAAATCCCGTCAACCGTTCCGTGAACATGCGCGTCTCAACGCCGAGTTTTTACGCGATCATCGCCGACCTTCCTTCTTTCTAACGACCAAAAAACGAGCATCAAGCTCGTGGATATAACGGAATCGCGTCTCGATGGAAACGGTCACGCGTAGACAGGCACGAGGGGGAAAAAGGGCGGCCGTCGTTTCTAGCCAAATGGAGTCGAACGTCGGCGAAACAGAGAGAGAGAGAGAGAGAGAGAGAGAGACAAACGTAGGAAAAGTCAGAGGTGCAAACAGAATGGGAGAGAAGACGGAGAAGCAGATTTTTAATCAAATGGAATTATTGACAAAGTGGAGACAAGCAGAGTTAAATACGCGGACACGGAGAGAGAGACAAGGAAGATGATAGAACAGCGAGGAACGAATTCTAAAATAAAATTCCAACATTCGCGGTATTGATCAAAACTGACCGTTCGCAGAGGCAGAGGCAGAGCCGCGAAAATATCGAAAATCAGACAGGCAACGGAAATAAGGATGGGGAAGAATCCAGGAGAGAGAGAGAGAGAGAGAGGAATCGATTCTGTTCGACCAAATTTAGACGCCGAGTCGAATGTAGGCAAACATACACGAGAACAGAAGGGACCGCGACGCTGTCAGGCAAAATAAAAGGGAAAATAAAAGAAAGACGCAACCACAGATGGGGAGGAAAACTGCAAGGAGATGTCATCAACTAAATTTAGATATCAAACCGTAGAAGAAGCAAGAAACATCGAGCAAAGATTCGGGAAAGAAGCCAAAAAAAGTGAAGAACTATCCATCAATTCTGCCCGAGCCGAAATCGAGCCGTTCGATCGGATAGAACAAAGACACGGCGAAAGAAGACAAAAAAAAAGAAAGAAAGAAAAGAGGCAGAGAAATATCTGAGCGTCCGGCCAGACGAAAATAAGAAAAACTTAAGAAGCGGGGATTAAAGGAAGAGGAGGAAAACGAGGAACAAAAGTGGACGAAGAAGCATAAAGAAGGGAGGGCGGCGTAATGGTAGGGCGAACGGTGGCACGAGAGAGCCACGTTCGTCCGGGACACGGGCTGGTTCTTCCATTGGACGAGGAGCAGGCCCCCGGTTGCATCCATAATGCAACGACGACCGGGAACGCCACCGAGGAAGGGAAAAGGTTGCTCCTGCTGGCGCGAGCCTCGCTCAGCCGCACGCTCTGCGGTGGTTCGTGTAACGGAAAGCCCGCGTCACCGTTACAGAGAGAGAGAGAAAGAGAGAAAGAGAGAGAAAAAGAGCGAGAGAGAGAGAGTACGGCACAGCGGGGCACACAGCCTAGGAAGAACAGCAAGAGCCAACAGGAGGCAGAACGAGCTGGACGAGACGAGACGAGACGAGACGAGCGGGGCGAGAACGGGGAGGAGGAGGAGGAGGAGGAGAACGCGAAAGAAAAAGGAAGAGGAAAAAGGCGAAACGGGGCCGTCCGCAAAGGGAGTGCACAGGGAACCGTATAGGAGTAGTCCGCAACATTATATATACCGTTGGACTCTCGTGAAACTCCTGCCAGAAGACGAGTCGTTACGTGGCCAAGGAGTTGGACGGAGACGGATGGATATGGGTAGATGGATACAGGAGAGAGAGAGAGAGAGAGAGAGAAGAAGAAGAAGCAGCGACGATGGGAAGGATAGGAGAATTACAGCGTGCAAAAGAAGAACGACGAGAGAGCAAGGGAGGAGAGCGTGGTTGATTGTAGCGTCTGGAAACGGGGCCCGATCTCTCGGAGACTCTGTACGGCCACCGATGCGATTTTACGACGGCTGTAACCGTGTTCCACCATCGAACGGTACCGAACCTCTCGTCTCCCGCGACGACCAAGATTGTCGTCGAGGACTCTTGACTGACGGAGTGACTAGGGCGATGGCCGTACCGCAGCCACGTTTAAATTAGTCACCGTACGGTTTAGTCGCAGCAACGCGTTTAACTTTTAGGATTTTCCCCGTTTGTAACGAAACACCAACACAAGTTGTTCCTCCAATGATCAACAAAGAGGGCAGTACCGAAATAATTTAAAACGAGGAGTGAAATGTACGCACACACTGTGAACACGTATCTTTTACACAAAATGAGAGAATCGTTGGGACGATGAAATGAAACGCAACGAGCAAGTATAAATAAATTAACGAATATATTTATGTATCGAGAGAAATCGGCGTTGCAGTATTCCGCGGTGCCCGTGCAATAATTCACAACGCCGTGACGTTAATGCTAACATTTATGCCGTGAAAATTTACGTAGCCGTAAGGCAACAATTCGCAACGTTTTTAACATTGTGTTAAAATTCGCGTAAAGTTACGAAATCCAAAAAAAGAACCATCCGTGTGCTACCAAATTAAACTACTCGTTAAAACCCCTAAAAATTGCGAATCGGTCGTTTTTTCTTTGCACCTAACCGTCTGGTTAGCTCTTTCGGTGTTAAACGATCGGAGGGACGAGGAACGCGAGCCTCGCGCGTTCGCACGCCGATACATTGTAATTTATCGCGGACGGTCTGTAATTTCCAGGGACCAAGGCGGAAGTGAACGCGCCACGCCGCGCACGTAATGACGTGCACAGGCAGCCGCGCTCCGTGCGCCGGCGAGCCGAAGTTTTTCGGTGCTTCTTCATGGGAATTCGTTAAGGCGTACCGTATTAACGACGCCTTAAACGGCCGTGCACGAATAAATTTCCCCGTGTTCCTCGCGAGCTCGCTCGCTCGTTCCCGTCCTCGAGCAGCGAGATTCATCGCGGTAAGAGCGTCCCACCGTATGCAAATTCAGAACGACACACCGTCTCATTTCCCGCCGTTGCTTTCCTCCGTTTCCCCTTCGATCTTTTGTTTTTCAATTCGTTCTTGCTGCTTGCGCGTGTCTCGAGAAGAAAGCGGAAGGATCGAACTGATTTTCCATTCGAGAGAAAAGTTGATCCCGTTTCTGGCCCATTATTCGGGGAGCAGATGGATTTACCTGACGCAAACCACAATTAGACATTCCAAGTTCGAAACTGAATGCTGAATTTGAATTGAATTTCTAATTTGTACCAGGATAATCGAATCGCGTTAAAACGAAGATGCACGTCTCAAAAGTTATATTTCTACTTTCTATTAAGAATTCGTCGATCGAGTACGTATGAATGAGTAATACACATCCGCAATTAAAAGAGCTAAATTCTGCTAACTCTCTCGGAGATGGCAATTTAAATATTATATTCGAAGCACTTTCTTAAAATACAAGCTACCATGCTTTAAATCTATCGGAGGACAAATTTTGGAAAAGAACAAACGTACAATCGTACGTTTTGAAACGGCCGAAAAAAGGCAGTATCGACTACTGGTTGGAAGCACAGTCGGCTATATAAACTACTGTTAAAAAAAGTGAAATGTGGAGCGAAAGACTATATTTCTGGAAAAACAAATCTCCCCGTTTCTTTAGCCAGGTTCACATTAAAAAATTGCAATACGTTGTAAACGTTGGACTGCGAATTTTCACTTACATAAAATTTAAATCTACGAAAGTGCGCTAAATACACAAAAATCTATGGAATACGCGAATGAAACGCATATTTACTAGATAAAGCAAACCTTTATTGAAACGTTATTCTTCCACCGAGACACGTACGCAGAGATACGAAGTTACGTAAACGTACGCAAAAATCGATGAAAGTGGATTTACAGATGAAAAAGAAAAAAAAAAAAGAAAAAATACAAACTTCCGTTGAAATGTCATTCCCTCGCAAAAATACGAGATCACGCAAACGCGAGGAACTGTGAGAAAAATCTGGAAAATGTAGCGCAATTTAAACATTTATTGAAATTTTATTCATCCACGTGGAACGTACAACAGCGTATAAAAATATGAAATTACGTAAACGTCCGCAGTCCGCTAACAAGCTTTCCTGGCCAAGGTTTTTCGCGAACGCGCGCCCATACTCTCGGTCCCTTACTCCCGGCTTCCAGTACGTTTTACCGGGTGAAATATTCCCCGGGTGTTCGCGGCCACGTACAGAGCGTCCATCAATCCGAGGTACTCCCGCGAGGAGAAAGTTCGTTCGGCCGAGCGGAATTTATAAGCAGAAATAGAAATTGTGCCTCTGTTCCGCGGAATATTACCGAAGGCCCGGGGTGGTAAGTGAAACGTTAAGAGTTGTACGATTACGAAGCGAATATACGGCCGACTATAAAAGATTTACGATCGCGATACAACCGACTACAACCGTGAAAGTCGACGAGGGAAACCGCGAAGAGCGGTAGATAAGACGCCGCGCGACTCGTCGTCGTGACCGGGTTCTATCGACTGCGATCGGCAAGTTTTATCTTTGTTATCTTTCGGCTCGCAGAAACGATCGTTGCGCAATGAATATCCACCAATTGTAAAACGATATATAAGCCTGCCCGATCAAAATTCGTTCTTATTTACTATTAATCTTGTTGACTTTCGCAGTGAGCATTCTCTGTAAAAACGTAAAAAACGTTGCATTTATATAAAATTATCGAGTTAATCGATTCTGTTGCTATAATTTCATTGTTAACTTATTGATGGATACTTGAAAGTTTCCACTACTTTTTCTCTGACCATCTCCAGCAATTTTGATATTAAACTCGATCACTGCCCTCAATTTCACTTTCAAACTTACGACTTGTAGATTTTTCAACGCGTATTAAACTTTCAAAATACGAGTACGACACCTCGGAATTAGCGAGTTCACGTTTTTAACCATTTTAGCGCCACGCAGTGCGATCGCGCTGTTTGCGTACTGTAGTGAAATGTGCCGCGATGTTTGGTCATGTTTGAATGAACGAAGCGCTATCGCGCTGCATGGCACAATCGAACACGGATTTTTAAAAACCCCTGGCACTAAAACGGTTAATCATCTTCCTATTGGAATTGATTTTTCTCTTGAATTGAAACAAACGCTTCCAATGAACATTTTTTCGTGCATCCGTGCTGCTCAGTAACTCGTGCAGTTTTCGCTTCAAACATATTCGAAGCGAATAGGACGAACGACGAATCGCTAGTTGCAAATCGCTGGACAACTTAATTGCTGGTTAAGTAAATTGTTTGTCTTCCTTCCCACGTTGCGCGCGGTGTTTCCAACACAGTTGAAAAACAGAGGGGACAGGAGGACCCGTTACTCCGTTTCCGTTCTTCTCGCGGCAAAAACTTCCGCCGTTGCAACGGGGACAGGGGGCAACGTGCTGACTTCTTTCGCAGTTTCATCCAGCGAGTGATTGGCACTCGGAGAAATTTATCCTTCATTTCGTAGCGAATAATCTTGGAAACAACTACCAACCTTCATCAAGCATCGGCGCAATCTCTCATCTCGATCTACTTGGATCGCAGACTGGCGTTTCACTTGCAATAATTGAGGCTTGCGCGAAGATAGAACGCCAGTGGGATGCAACAAGACAAATTTGTCTGTCGCTTGATTCATACGTGTTGTAAATTGATGCCGCGATTCGCTTTTTCGTCTGTCGGGTTTAATCAACGCGCAATAAAGTAATTAATTTGGAGTTTCTCCAAAATGTAAATTAGGAAAAATTTTGTAGCTGATAATATCGTATTACATTTTATAATAATTTTGTGAGATTTATTCGTTTTCATGTTGCCTTTCAAATTAACTTTATACTAGAGATTTGTATTGTTTTATTTAATTTATATAATTAATTTTATGTTAGAAATTCCTTTTAATTTTTTGTACTGGAAAAAGGAAGTGAAAATCAAAATGAGATGAAAGAAGAAAAAAATTTACTTTGAATGCTAACTATGCTAAAAACAGACATTAACTGTTGCGTGAGGTATAATTTTTTGTAAGTTTTGAGAATTACTTGTATATAATAAAATACTTTTTATATATTATAAAATATGTTTATGAGATATATTTCATCTATAGTACTATTTATACATTCTTAAAACACTCTTTTTAAATGGTACTCTTTTCTTCAAGTTCATTAATATTAGACCCAACGTTTGACATGATTTATTATCCTATTCTATTCAGCAGAATCCTCATCTCAGATTGCACGTTCTACGCATTAGCAAGTTTCATGAGAAACAAAACGTATCAAAGTGTATTTAACGATCTAATTTTTTTTTCTCGTAACTTGAGTCTGAATCTTCTGAAATGATACTTCAAATTGCCTCCAATAAATCAAGCTTCGCTGTATTTTGCACGAGAATAGAGAAAAGAGAAACAGCTGAATTTCTAATATAGTCACTTTGAAGTCAATTTTTAAATTTCCAGTATGGTTGCTTCCAATAAATCAGACTCTGTTATGAAATTGATACAGAAAGTATTGGTACACTTGATAAAAAATTGTCGATATTTTAAACTTCTACGATTTTACGTATAAGAGGGAAATTTCAATCTACAAAACTACAATGAATTCAATTACGAAAAAAAAAAATTTTCTTCTCAACGTCCCTAAAGAGGTTTGAATTTGCAAAATTGTCGAGAGGAAAAGTATCTTTGAAAACATGAAAAAAAAAAAATTTCTCGCAACTAAAATCTTAAAAATTGAAGTCTTCTTTTCAGAACGATTCTTTTTTCCCCACAAAGCTGTAAGAACTCAGAACATGAAGAATTTTTTTACCGTACGGATACTTCCCCGTAGCCGCTATACGTTGCGTTTCCTCGTTTATGTGTTCGCGATAGAAAAACGAGGACCACTCGACGGAGGAGCTCACGTCTCGCGTCAACCGGCAATTTTCGTCATCGATCGTTCGAGCGAGATATTATTTTCCCGGGCGCGCATACGCGATGTTGGCAAACATCGAGGCCGAAGGAGTTTCCCTTCGTCGAAGACACGATACATAAATTTCGCGAGAGTACTTGCATATATTCAAGAGCGCTTTGAGCCGCCGCGTTCAAAAGCTCGCTCGGAAGCCAGCCAGCGAAGCAAGCTCCCACTTTTCTCGTTCCTTGCGCGCCTCCATCTGCGCGTTCGTCCCGTCCTTTCTTCCTTGTTCTTCGTTCACGATCTTCGTGCATCCTCGAACTAGGTCGTCGTCGTACACGGAATCAGCGAACTTCGGTCTTTTTCAACGAGATTGTCAATCCGTCCTACGTTAGCAGTTTGTGTATTTTTGGTAATGAACGACTCTTACTCGCGTAATTATTAATGAATTATCAATTGAATTATCGAATGATCTTTGAGGAACTCGTTTGTCAATCTTGGGAAAGAGAGAGAGAGAATAAAGCTTTCGTCTACTTTTCTTGTGAAAAGTCCCGTTGGTTAATAAGCTGTTGTTGGGATTATTCTTTGTTACCAGAATTTATTCCTCGTAAATTGAAAAGTAATTTTCTAAGTTGTTCATTTTCTCGAAAAACGAACGAGTGAAGATTTTTCTATAGTAACTATTTTTCTATAGTAACTATAGAAAAAAGAGTACTCTGATTTTCCAACGATGATATTACCAAGTGACAAAACGATTGAAAAGAACAATTATGATAGAATGGTTCCATTTTTTTGTAACCATCGAACATGATCGCATATCCAGTTGATAAAGTGAAAAAAGTTTATAAAATCTTTTTTTATAGTGACTATAGAAAAAAAGAGTACTCTGATTTTCCAACGATTTTTTTATAGTGACTGTATTAATTTTTCCAAAAAAGAGTACTCTGATTTTCCAACGATTTATTAATTTTTCCAAAGATTTTTTTATAGTGACTATAGAAAAAAGAGTACTCTGATTTTCCAACGATGATCTTACATTTCACTTAAATATTGGTAATCATGCGAAAATATCACCAAATGACAAAACGATTGAAAAGAACAATTAAGTTTCATCTTTTTGTAACCATCGAACATGATCGCACGTCCAGTTGAAGAAAGTTGATAAAATTTCGCGTTCTTAAAAGAGCGTTCCGCACGTCGAACAATATATTATATTACGTTCTCACCGTAAGCCTCTTACGATCCTACATAACATAACCGGAGGCTGGATTAGACGTTCGTGTCAGCCTCGACTTTGAAAAGAAATGAAAAGAAATTTTCAGGTTACGCGAGAATGACGGATAAACAATCAGTGGATTCTGACTCGAGAGGCAAATCGTGGAAAATATCATATTGAAACACCGGAGCGGCATGATTGACGGTGGGTGTAACCAGCGGACAGGCAAGAAAGCCAGACAGGATTTCCTGGCTGCAGATCAACGCCTCGTTACATTCTCATTTATTGCGTAATATTTACGGCGAATTAGATGCAGAAACGTAACTTTAACGCGATAAATTCCGATCGGGCCGATATGATTGCACTTTCACGAGCCAGTCTCTAAACACGTTCGACATTATACAATTACGTATTACGTGTGTCGGCGATTACGTGAGTGGAATATCTCCGCGGCTTAATTCCGCGGCGGAGGTTCCCATCCAAGTGTCAAAGAAATTTGTCTACTTCAGAGAATTTGGAACAACTCTCGCGCGTACGAAGCGAAAAGAAATTTCTTTGTTTTATCTCGAATATTTGTCGAAAAGTAAAAGGATAGAAAGAAAGTATATAACATAATAGTGATAATCGATTTCTTCGCAGACATACGAAGACATACGATAGAAGAGATCAATATTAGATTTTTAAATAGAATGTTCAATTGTTATTGATGGTGTTCGATGAAATAGGTTGGCTAAATAGGTTTGTTCTAAAATTTGCTTGAAATGGGAATAAAGTTGAAAAAGATGCCAATAACTTCTTTATAAATGAAGACGTACAATAGAAGAGATGTGGAGATCAATTTTAGATTTTTTAATGAAATGTTCAATCATCATTAGTTGTGTCCAAGTTCGATGAAATAGGTTGGCTAAATACGTTTGTTCTAAAATTTGCTTGAAATGAGAATAAAGTTGAAAAAGATGCCAATAACTTCTTTATGAATGAAGACGTACAATAGAAGAGACGTGGAGATCAATTTTAGATTTTTTAATGAAATGTTCAATCATCATTAGTTGTGTCCAAGTTCGATGAAATAGGTTGGCTAAATACGTTTGTTCTAAAATTTGCTTGAAATGAGAATAAAGTTGAAAAAGATGCCAATAACTTCTTTATAAATGAAGACGTACAATAGAAGAGATGTGGAGATCAATTTTAGATTTTTTAATGAAATGTTCAATCATCATTAGTTGTGTCCAAGTTCGATGAAATAGGTTGGCACGTTTTATCTTAAAATTTGCTCGAAATTTATTTAAAAAAATAAAATTGATCTCCTTTTGTAGATTTCCCTTTGCATCTTTACCATGCGAAGAAATTACTGTCTTCACTGCTGTTCTTTTCGATTCTTTTTTAACAAGTTTCGCGCAGAATATTTTCGTTTGTCATTTCTTACACTAAACAGAAGTCATTGTACACGTAGCAATTAGTTCAACAATAGACAAATTTAGCAAGAGCAATTATAACTAGACGACCAATTATAATTAGAGTACCGTTTCAGTGTTACGTGTTCCAATATCTAATGGATTGCGCATTTAGATTGCGTTTTCACGTACAACGTACGCTATAGAACATTTGACAAAGGCACATAATTTTGAGCTAAAACGGCGTCCGGTTCGAACGGTTGCAGCACTTGCGACAACACGTGCGCGCAGAAATCGGCTATGTCTTCTTCGGTGCGTGAATAATTCATCAAAATTCCACGCTGAATTAACACAAATATCCCCAAACAAACCAACTAGACGTTACATATTAATTCTCCTAGCTTCTACAATTCTACCTCTTCTTTTTCTTTTTACTTTTTAAATATATATATATAAAATTATAACATAGCAAAATAATAACATAGCAAAAGGCGAAATTCTTTTTTTTTTTATTAAAGAAACATTCGTTTAAAATAAAAATATTTTCAACTGTTTAAAACTCGACTGTCGTGTCAAAAAGAGAATACAAGAGAAAAATTTGCATTTCGCGTTACTTTGACTGAGAAGCAAATCTTCGATCGGGAAAATTTCAGTGTATTAATCGGTCTTTCTTTCGAATCGGTTTGAATGAACGGCTGGAAAAAAAACACACTCGAACAAGTTGACGCTAATTTCAAATTCCACGCTCAACGTTCCGCATACATTGCACACGCGCGTTAGTACATCATCGTCGAGAAACGATCTCACCCTCTTCAGCCAGCAATTACAGGCCGAATAATCAAAATATTGTATCAGGGTGTTGACACTGGCGGGTCCTGTCTACATTGAACAGGGAGATAAACCTAGGAAATTATTAATCGAACGAGGTTCGAGCGAGGCTTTTCAAGCGTTGAACTTCGCTTCGAAGCGCTGGACTCGTTTTAATGCATATTCGATGTCGAGCCGAATAGCCGGCGCACGAGGGTTACACACGTCGATTCGCCGCCGTCCCAGCGTGTAATATCAGCGATTCGTTCGTATGTTTACCAGCGCCGGAAACTGCTGTATTCTTGCAAGCACCAGCTGCTTCCTGGTGAAGAAACCCGTGTTGCGCGAACGCGCAACTTCTGAGTTTTTGGATTGTTGGCGGCCGGAGGAGCGTGGCTTTCAGGGAAGTTCCTTTCGGTCGGAGTCAGTTCGTTTAACACGTGCTATTGAATTTTTGAACGTGGCTCGTTATTTCCGACAAGTTTCCAACTCTTACGGAAGATTCTTTCAATTTCGAAATTGCTCGGTTGGCGTTCCTTCCGATTAAAGTTGATTTACTAAATTCGTAACCTTCGGTTCTCAATTTTGGGGATGGCTCTCCTGTTGACTTTGAATAGAATTGAATCTTTCCTACTTTACGAGGTTACTCGCTCGAGTTTTCTTAAAACTCATAATTCTGTGTTTTGTGAGTTTGGCTTTATTTTTCCCACGATTGAAGCTGACTTTTCAAACTTGTAGTTGATTGATTTCATTTCGGCATAACTGTTACAGAACGCTAGTCTGACTGTGAATCTGAATCTACTTGTCACTCGATTGATACTTGTATGCACAAACTAACGAGTACCATTTCGAAGCACTAACTTTTTAGTGTAACCACGAATTTCATCATTGTACGTTCTATGTCAAAATTTGAACAATGGCGGTCGGTATAAATTTAATCGATCCGGACTGTCCGTACGAGCTAATTTATTAATCAAGGTGAATAATTAGTAAGTACCGGATAATAATCGGAATGGAAGATGATCGATTAACGATTCAAATAATAATAATTGAAGTAATGAAGTAGGAAGTTACAGCCGTATCAATTACACGAACATTGACTGTGCGCAATTATCCATACACGTACTCGATATCGCTTTGTATCGTTTTAAACATCGAGCATTACCTGTTAATTTATATAGAATCAATTTTAAGCCTTGACGGGTATCACTGGATAATGGCAGTCATAAATTGAGGTTTGAGTCAGGTTTTAGGTTAGGTTTAGGTTAGGTTAGGTTTAGGTTAGGTTTAGGTTAGGTTTAGATTAGATAGATTTAATGCAATAAATTTGAGTTCAAATTAAATTTAGACTTTGCACTACTTTGCATTTTGTACCTTTTAATTTGACTTTCTAGCAATTCCTTTACCAATTTTTCATCAAAGAGAATGTAAGATACAAAATGATAAGATCAACTATTTAAATGACTGAATAAAAATTACCGTAATCATCTTGCGAGCTCACGACACAGCTCGAGGGTTAAAATCAACTTGGATTGAAATGCAAATCTACACGAAAGTTAAGAAACCGAAATATTTCGTTCGAATAATAGGCATCGTTTGCCGCGAGTGATATCGCGACGCTGTTCGACGAGCGCCGTTTTAATTATCGTGGAATTCTCGCGACGCGATTACGCAACGAGAAGTGAAAGTCGCTCGATATTTGAGAACGCGGGGCGCGGTGCACCGAGACGTCGAGATTTCTCGCTCAGAGGTTCGACCTCTTCGTCGTCTCCCGCCCGAAACGGCAAAGCGGAAGTGAAACGAAATGAGATTCTGCCGGAGCGAGATCCAGGAGGGAAGCTCCGTAGTCTCGTAATAGAAATTTTTGACGTTAAACAATTTTCTGTAACAACGTATAATGAAAATATTAACTCTCAACCGGTGCCAGTTTCTAATTTAATTGAACTTTTATTATTAATCACGGAGAGTGTAGTTTAATTAAATTTTATTCTTTATCACGGAAAGCGTAAAAATTTGCAAGCACCTAATATAAATTTATGATATAATATATAAATTTACAACTCAGAATAATATAAATGATATAACGCGTAAAATATAAATAATATGAATTTTATATTGCTCATCTACAATGCAACGACGCCATTTGAGGATTTTAATTAGTACAATTTACAAGGATCGGAAATCCTCTTTTATTTCCTCCTTCTGTCGTTAATCCATCCTCATTATCAGATCGCTGAAATCAATTAAATCAAATTCGTCAAAGCACTAACCAGAGAACGATCATTCCCCCCGATTCAATCTCAAGACGCACTCACACACTCGCACCCGCTATTAAATCGATAATTCCAAACTGTAATCACCAGTTAGGCTAAACCGTAACTTCCCTAATAACCAGAAACGGCCGGAGAGGGGCAGGGGAAGATTGGATTCGCGAGGCGCGAACGGAAGTGAAACGAAATGAGACTCCGCGCCGGTGTATTCGGAAGTGTTCCTCCTTCCACGCGGCCGAGATAACCCGTGCCTTTTCGGTTTTATTTCGTCTGAGCGCGGAGGAGCGAGTCCCCCTCGTGTTCCTCGGCACTTAAACATTTTATCGCCGAGCGGGCACCGAGGTCGTCGAAGCTCCATTGGCCATCGAACGATAAAAATCCGAACGTTCCGCGTTCGGTCCGGACGTTCCGGAGGAAAAATTCCCTTTTCCCGCGAGAAGACGCGGCGTTTTCGTCTCTCCTGCCGGCGCCATATTTGCTTACGAGCTCCTGACGCTTCTCACGAACTATCGCGAGTGCCACTCTTTTTTTCCTTTTGCAGCGTGATTTTCCTTTTTGCGGCGAATTTTCCACGGTCCCTTGACGCGTCACGTTCGAACGACCGGTTCAATCGTCTCGCGTCTTCGTCTTCTTCCTCGTTCTTAACGGCTTCTTTGTTTTATCACTGAGAGTGATTTTAGCGGGGGTAACCCAGAAAATCGGGCCTCTTCAGGTGCAACGAACGCTGATGCAACGAAAATTAGCGATTGGTTGATTTGGGTCACGTGATTCGCGAAGGGGCGTGGCGTAGACCTCGAGTGGGAGTGGCGTTGTCTGGCACTGAGCGATCGCGCCTGTAATTTGTTTTGTATCAATTCAAATGTTGCTTCTGGGCCTTTTAGTGAGACGAATCGTACTGGGGTACAAGTCGTGCAGTTTTTTGTTCTTTCTTTTTGTCTTTTTTGTCTTTTTGAGCATTGAATATTGTTTCTTTGGGAGTGTTCCCTCGTGATTTTAAAGATTTACAGTTACAAAGTTAACGTCTTTTTCATTTTAGGTGGTCGTTATCTTTTTCTAAGATCACTTGCTGAGATTACCCAAGGTTAATTAATACCTGAAGAGTATTTCACGATGAATGAAACTATTTGAAATCACCAATGAAAAGCTTGGAGAATCAATGTCGAAACTAATGTATCTCGATTTCTCGTTTTCTTTATGTTCTCTCGCTCGCGATTTAAATGTTCGATAAAGTTGTTACAATCTACCTTCTTGCAACAGACACATTTAAGCAATTTGATTATTGCATTGAAATTATTCACGTATATCTTATCCGAAACCTTTTCATGTTCATTTTATTTCAATCGCTTTGAAACGACTACAAAAATAAAACCACCTGATGGCAGACAACGTGTTGACTCAAACTGGAAAAATTATGAAACACGTAATTTAACGAAGCATGGCTGCTTGTTTCGACTTTGTTTAATATAATAAAGCAGGGAACGTTGCGCGAGATTGCGATTTCGCCTTTCAATCGTGGAAATAAACGTTGGAACTGGGAGGAACTCCTACGCAAACTTTGGCACACGAGCTTCTTTGTGCGTTTGTGCATACATTCGTGGCACAAAGATACATGTACGAGGTGTTTGCATGTTACGGCTTTCATACGAACCTGTTTGTCTCTTTATTTTCATACCTTCGTGCGTCTCTTTTCTCTGGTTTCTCTTTTTCTCTCACTGGTTTTCATTTGTTCACGCTCCTTGACTTTCCCTTTCTATCTTTTCCCCGTCCTCGTCTCAACTTTCAAGCTTTTCTTTCACGATCGTTTCCCATTCTTATTTGTATTCTCCACTGTTTTACTTTCATTCTGTCCCGCTGATTCCTCCCGACTTTTCACCCCGTTTATGCTTTTATACGTACACTTCCGCTTATACAGCCACTTTCCTGCCTTCTTGTTCCTTTCATCGTTCCCTTCAACCCCCTTTCGCTCTGCGGTTTCAATCCTTTGAGCGTTGTCTTGAAAGTTCTTGAATTTCTTTTTCTTTGTGTTTTTGAACAAAACAATATGCGTGCATCTCTTTTTGACAGATTGTTATTTCGTTGAATACCTTTCCGTATGTTTTTTTTTAAAGTTACCTAATCCCTCGACGGCCTAATTTTTTACAAATTATTCTGTTTTATACGAGTACCTATACATTTTGATTTAGAGCCAAATGTATCTGTAAATTCTAAACGATCTCCTAATCTAAATTTATAATCTGTAAAATTTATTCGACACCTCAATTATTCCAGTCAAACATTAAATTTATAGAAGTGAATGTCTAGCAAAACTCCTAAATCCTGCAAATTTCTAATAAACTCCAAATAATTTACAATCCAAATATACAATCTCTGAAATTCAATGGTTCTCAAGTACTCTATCAACCAAAAAATGAGCTTGTAGAAGCGAAAGTCTAGCAAAACTCCTAAATCCTGCAAATTCCTAATAAATTCTAAATAAATAATTTACACTTTAAACGTGTAATTTCTCGAATCTGATCATCACGATCAGACGACAAGAAATACTATATCAACCAAGAGTTAAGCCTGTACAAACAAACGTCTAACAATATTCAATACTCTTGTTCACATTCATAAAAGAATCCTCCTACAGAAATTTTTAGTTTGAACAAGATGAAAAGATCGATCAACGAGTATCTGAAAAAAATTTCCAAAAATACTAGCGTGAGACTAGTTCATGGTTAGATTTAACCGCCCTGAGGGAGCTAATATAATCCACTACCCCCTTAAACCTACCCTCTGTTTCTCTAGCTCGCGCGCATACACACACACACATACATACACATACACACACATAAAGAGAGATTGTCCCGAATGGTTGGAAATCGCGAACAGGTTCGGCTAACTGGAGATAGGGCACGTTGTCGAATACAAACGGGCCAGAGGCCTGCGGCGTTGTGTGCAGCACAACAAATGCAATTTGCCGGCGCCGCGTTTAATTACATCCGAGACGGTCACAGGCCCGCGTGGTCCAACCCGCGCGCGGACACGCTTCTGCCATCGAGCCGATCGCCTCTCCATTCCAGCGATAATTCCTACCGTGCTTGGTGCAACTATGTATGCTCGATTCGACGTCCCCGGGAAAATCGACCGTCTCCTCGTTTTGAAAGTGAAACGTTTAAACAGATCGTTTCCGCTTCATCGTCAGCCATTTTAAGGGTATACTAACGAGGGTGTTTCGCGCAGTGATAGCATCAACGTATCAGATTGTGTAATCGCATGGTTGATTGTTTTTTGAACGAATCAAGCAACTTTGGAAATTTTGTCTTTTTATCGAAAGGACTGTATGTAAAGTGTTGTATGTTTTTTTGAATTATTATAATTATCGTCTGGGAAGAACACTTTTCTTGGGTTGAAATGATCAACATTTCAACGTTAATAGTAAATATTTTAATAAACTTCGTTCGTCGATCGTAAAGCCAATATTATTTTGCAATAATAATAATTCAATATTTGAAATATTCCATGTGATATTTTCAATTTCATATTGCGCTTAAATATTTACAGTGTCCGTTTTCTCTCTCATTTACAATTATTAGCAATATTTACCCGTGTTATACGTAAAAGACGAATGAATTTATTACTTGATTTAATAGTATAGGTAAATAGATTGCACATATCTATGCATCTATGAGAGATGCGAAGAGAAGAATGCAAGAAACCATATAAAATATCCAATGTAAAACATACATTGTATTATTTAGTAGCTTCTTGAACCTCCCTCTTAATTGTCTTCCCAAGTTCTATTTCTTTCACCGACTCTCGGAAAAATTTTAATCTGAATAAACATTCGCGGCCTAGTGATAAATGTTAGATTTTTAGGACAAGGTTTCTGCAATCTGCAGATGTGTCATTTATCAAACAAATCAAACCCATATAGTTTCCCATTACGACGTATAAAAATTTCATGGTAATCCTAATTATAAAATATCAAAAATTACATCTAATTTACATTTTACAAATAAAGAAGTATCATCAGGTAAATATTTATCAAATAAATCAAACCCATATAGTTTTCCATTTCAACGTAATTATAAAATTATATGGTAATTATAAATTATAATATGTATTAAAAATTATAAATTATATGTATTATGTGTATTATAAATTATATGTATAAAATTTCATGGTAATTCTAATTATAAAATATCAAAAATTACATCTAATTTACATTTTCAAAATGAAGAAGTATCACTAGGTAAACATTTATTAAACAAATCAAACCCATGTAGTTTTCCATTTCGATGTATAAAAATTTCATGATAATCCTAATTATAAAATATCAAAAATTACGTCTAATTTATATTTTCAAAATGAAGAAGTATCATCAGGCAAATATTTATCAAACAAATCAAACCCATATAGTTTTCCATTTCGACGTATAAAAATTTCATGGTAATCCCAATTATAAAATATCAAAAATTACGTCTAATTTACATTTTCAAAATAAAGAAGTATCATCAGGTGATCTCCAACAAAAGTGGATACACGATGAATTTATTATCGAGAAGAAGGTATCGATAATATGCTCGTTTCAAGTGAAACTCTGCTTTAAATGGAGTTTACTCGTTTCAGTTGAAATTCTCCATCAATCACCGTTCGTATTTCGCCTCGAATATTACAGACGAAACACGAGAACGCTTTTATTGAATATCGATAGCGATACAATATGTATTATAGTTATAAGCGTTTGACGATCGTTTACCCATTATCCATACAATTTTAAGTTCTTACTGAAACTATATAAAGATTATTAGTTGCACGCCAGGGTACGTGATTCGGAGGGTTTCTGAATTTTTAACAGTTGCAGTTCACCGAGGCTGTCGACAAACCTTTAACAGGTTTAAATCAATCTCCAGCGTTGAAGATTTAAACAAGCAACTCGGAATTAATACATCGATATATCTTATTCAAAACATTGGCAAACGAGAGGAATTTCCTCCCCAATATTCGATAAATTTCTCAATAATAAATATTTCAATAACATCAATGGCGAAATACGAACGCGAAGCAGAATTCAATGTAACGTAAATGAATTTGAACGGACTCTTCAATCGAATTATTTTATTATTACTTTACATACCGAAATGCGAAGTTAATAAACGGAAGTATAAAATGATTAAACGATTCAAATGAAATTAACACGATGCGACGAATCAGAATAAAATTTGCTCCACATTTGGAATTGAAACAACACTCGACATTGTCGCGCGAAATAAAACGACATTCGCAAGAAACTCCATTTTCATCTGATTCTAATTCTTAATTTCATCAAGTATCTTTTCCTTCAACTCTTTAACCGTTTTAGTGCCAGGGGTTTTTCAAAATCCGTGTTCGATTGTGCCACGCAGCGCGATAGCGCTTCGTTCATTCAAACATGACCAAACATCGCGGCTCATTTCACCACGGTACGCGAACAGCGCGATCGCGCTGCGTGGTAAAACGGTCAAGATGCAAGATTTCCAACTTCGAAACGAAAAAAACTTCAACTTCCAACGCCGCGAAACACAATTGGACAAGCAAACAAGCAAGCTGGTTACACCAGCGCTGTTCTCGTTACTTTCGTTTCGTCGTGCAACAACTGCAGAACGAAAGTGCCATAATTTTTCCACCGCGGGTCCCAAAATCGTCGACGCACCTCCCCCATCGAAACTTTCGAACAGAGGCGGGGGCGTAATTTAACGAATTTTCGCGTCGGTGAAAATCAGCGGGTCGGCTACAAAGTAAACTCTGTAATTCGTCGCGGCAATGATGAATCGACGACACTATCGAGGAGGGGGAGGCCCTTCTCTCGGCTTTGTTTCGGAATCAGCCGCGCGGCGAGAGACAGCTTTGAATAAACGCTGCCACGGGATATGTACGACGATATCATCGCGTCGGATATTATCGATTTCTATCGTTATGCGGGCTGCGTATTTAGCGGGGAATTTTCGCGAGACAAGCGTCCCGTTGCTTCGTCCATTAACTTCGTCGGCTGAAGAAAGGAAGAGAAAAAAAGCAGCAAAAGTTATACATTGAAAACGTTCCCTTCCCTCTTCTTGTTTCTTTCGCGAATTGCTGGTTTGTACGGGCACTTTTCTAGAAAGTGGGACGAGCCGCGCTCCTTTTTTATTTTTATCCTTCCCCTTTGCAAGTCTCTCTCTCTCTCTTCTTTTAGCATAGACCTGTAGAGAAACATTGACAGGGAGGAGAAAAATGTTGAATTTCACGGAGCGAGTTTCGCAACGTTGGAATAATTTAAGAAAATAATTTTATAACGTGGAAATTTTGGAAAATTTGAAAAGCTTCCAGTATTCGATTTTGTGTAGTGTCCGAGTATTTTTGTAGGGCAAAATTTGGCATTATCGTTTTGTTAAAATTTTTCGCGCAGTAAGAATGTTACAGTTGCGAAGCAATTATTTATTACAATAAATAGGAGTTTTCATTATCTGCAATGAACGAATGGACGTGATAACGAGCGATCGTACGATTATTTGAGAAGGCAAGTCGGCAAACTTGAGAGCAAATTTCCGAGCAGTACCAGATAATTAATCCGATGTAAATATAAATTTTCAATTGTGCAACGAAGATCCGATACTGCGCGAGATATTTTAGCTTTCATCTTTGTATGCAAACGCTCGATCTTCCTGTTGAAATTGTATTTACTAGATCACGTAGCGCTGATGACAGTGAGTATGGCTGTCACGTATCCGCAGCCTTTGGTTTCAATGGATGATACGAAACGTGGAATTAAAACTAATTATTCAAGCGTCACAGCCGTGTAACTTAGAAATGTGATGGGAAATCTACAGAGAGAAATATACATATTTGGATCGTAACCAATGGAATGTCTGAATGCTTGAGAAAGTTGTGCTAAAGTTCGAATTTTTTTATTTTTGCACCTACGTGCGTGTACCAAAATCTGATGTAATTAATAAGTATATTGAAGATACTTTTAGTTGGAATTAATATCTATAGGCGACAGTGTACAATTTCTACAAATTTGTCAATTAATGCAATTTCAAATTCAGACTTTTGACAAAGAAATATTTCCATTATATTATAATACTATTAATTCCTTACTGTATTTATGAAAAGTAGAAAAGTATCATAAAATATTTCCGCGCAGTAAGAAACAATTTGTAGCTTCCGAGAAGCTCAAAAACTATCGGAAATTTTTCTTCCTCAATTCCTTCCATCCACCAGTGCAGAGGAAAAAAAAAAAGAAGAAGAAGAAGAAGAAGAAGAGAAAAATGAAAAGTTACATCTCGCCCCAGCTTCAACAGTTACTCAGTAGATACTTTATCGGTGTTTTCCTCCGGTCTGAAACGTCCTTTTCCCTTTTTCTTTCAGCTCATTTCTCCTTACGTAATATGAAAACGGCGAGCGAGGAATTTTCTTTCGTCGCGAGAGGGTTTTAATAAACACGACGCCAGCGGGAAAATAGAAAGAAAGTCAAAAAGAAAAGAGAGAGAAACACACACACACACATATACATCTATATAGAAATGAAAGCATCAACTGGAATTTCATTCCGAAAATGCATCCTTTATACCGAGAGAAAATTAATAAACATTCTCGTTCTCGAAAACGTCGAAATGAAAAAAAAAAAAACGAGCGGGGTTCGTTGGCACGAGAGACGAACGTCGCTTAAGGACGCCAATTAATTAAGAATCGAGCTGCTTAATGGGCCCGCTGTACAAGTGGCGCCATCCAGCAACCGAAACGGCCCATCGCGAATGAATTTTGTCGACCAATTCCATTAAATACCACGTCAATTGCTCGCGAATCATGGCTGCGAATTTTTCGAGAACCGGCCTCGGATTTTATTCGGATTATTTAGAGCTCGTTTCCTTTTCGAGCACGAGGGGTTTTTACCTCTCTATAGAAAAGTTTCCCGCGGTAATGTAATTGGCGCATCGATGGTCGGTGGGATCAACGTCGCGGTTAGGTAATTAGCACGATTGGTTGGCACGTGGATGATTGAAACTGAAAGAGGACAACGAGAACGCGATTGGATGGATTGATCGAATGTGGAATATTGTTGGATTAAATAGAAACTCTGTTAGCAAGTTTGGGTGGTCGATTGATTATAAATCGAAGATTATAAATGCACTCGTTGCACGTTGTGCAACGTTTTGTTAGATTTAGGTTAGGTTTCCACCCTGAGTCTACAAATCGTATATTCAAAATAAAGTATTTTAAACTAATTGCGATATCCAAACTTTTATTAGTCACGTTTTATAGCACTCGCAGCTATATGTACAGTGAATGCTGTAGCATCCACGTTTGCGAAAATCGTGTTAAATCGCTACACTTTCTTTTTCGTTAATTTGCAACAAGCATTCATATCGAAGGATTGACGCAACACCAGAAAGTTTAAATCTCGTCAAACGAATTGCCAAAGACGGGGCTTTCCCTGCCTGCCAAGAGTCCAGAAGATGGCCGATCGTGTCGGAAAAACATGTTTGCGGTGCGAAACGTTATCGTTCGCGCGAATCTACGCGTAGAACGAGAGAGCGTGGTCCGAAAGGCCGGCCATTGTTCGGGGGGCAGCGATGCGTGCTCTCGCCACGATGCCAGACGTTCCGGAAACGGAGGCAAGGATGAAAGGAGAGCGGAGAGACAGAGCCTCGAGGAGGCGCAGCCACCGCCGGCGCCCGGTTTCAGATTTACGGGTTCGGGCCCGTGTGAAAGACCGGGAAACGTGCTCGTGTGTGACCCACATCGTTAACGAGACGTGTTTCGCTGATTAAATAATGGGAGCTCGTTGCTTTCGGATTGGAGACGGGCGAAGACGAGCAGCCGAAAGGCGCGCTCTGAATGGAGGCGAGCGACGCGATTCTCCGCTGCCTGCGCCAGAGATCGCCTCGATAAAAGATCACCACGATCCTCGCGGCCCGGCTGTGTGCTTTTGTTTCAAATAACGGATCGTCGGAAGCTTCGGCTTTCACGAGCCCGAGGTTATCGCTGTCAAGTTGACAAGTCGAGCGTTTCTGCTCGGGGAACGAACGCTTCCCGCGTCGGGAAAGTGTTCTCGCTCTCGGTTTCGGGAGGAAACGAATTCTTCAATTTCCAACGTCTCAATTTTTGTTTCTCTCCCTTCTTTTCTTTTTTTTTATTGCCAATACGTATGAAGCGAGACTAATTGAATTCCACTTGTTCAAGTCTAACGAGTAAATAAATTAATTGTTTTGGACATCACAAATGAATTTAACGGTTGACGGATTCAACGAATTTAAGGGATTAACAACATCAAGGTACACTTTTAATGAACTTTCGTCGAGACTCAAATTTCAGTTCCAACTTTTCAGACAATGACTGATAATATCAACTTGTTCCAAAGAAAATTCAATATATTATACATATTTTAGTACCGCGTTTTATTGCTCAAGATCGAATACTGGTTGTTTCGGCTCCAACTGGGACTGAAATTTCAGTTCCAATTTTTCAGACTGAACATTATACCGACCGAATATAATATAATAATGTCGATTTGTTCTAAGAAAAAAGTCTCATTTATGTTGCAATTGTATCGCGTACAGAGAGAGAGAGAGAAAGAGAAAGACGTGTTTATTTCTCTTAGAAAATTCGATATATTTTAGTACCCTGTTTTATTGCTCGAGAGTGATTGGATATTTTAAGTTTCTCCGTTGCATCGTCACATTTGGAACAATGGCGAGGTGGGTAATGTTCGAAAGTGATATTGACGATGTCATTATAAATAGACTCGGTTGTATTTTGTTTTTACCTTTTATCGGTTAACGCGTTCGCCGCTAATAGGATCTCCATTATCCACAGTGCTCTGTACGTTTCTTCGTTTTATTATTAACGTGTACAATTATTATCGTTAGCAGGACATTTGCTCCGTAACTTAATTCGTATTCCAAATTGGCTGCGCGAGTGATCCTCCGGAGAGAGTGTTGGCACAACTTTTGCACGAAACAGAGTATGAAATTTTGTGTTTCAACCGAATTGTTATAAAAGTTTTTATGAAAATTTCGTGGCTTTTCATGATCATATCATACATCATCCGTAAGTTTCAGGATACTTGGTTGCTTGATGCCTAATTATTCTAATAAAAAAAAAAAAATTGAATTGATACTTATTAATAGACTTGCAGATTTTCGTGCAGTTTCATATTTCAGAAATATCAGTACCAGACAACGCCACTCCTATTCGTGGTCTACCCCACGCCTCCCCACGAATCACGTGACCCAAATCAACCAATCGCTAATTTTCGTTGCATTAGCGTTGCACCTGAAGAGGCCCGATTTTCTGGGTTACCCCCGCTAAAATCACTTTCAGTGATAAAATTAAGTCGTATTATATTTCGAAAATTTTGTTTTAACAAAATCTATACCCTTAGTATGTAATAAAATACACAAATGTGACGACGGAGAGCTCAGTGATTCGCTTGAATTTGAAATGTATACCTGTGGATCTGGACGAGCGCACTATTTCAAGAAGGGGACAAAAAAAAAAATGCTCGGCACGTGAGAATTAGAAAGTGAACGCAAATTTAGCGGGTCGTGAAAATAGAATTTTAGAAAATCGAAGCGGAGATCAGTCGAATGATCGATGATAGCGCCAGGGAAGCTAAATTACAACTTCAACAGAGACGTAAGAAATACGATTGTACCGGACGCGTTTAGATTAGTCATAGCTCAGGTGAACTATGGCGTTGAACGCGAATAGAAACGAAGCAGTGATAGATCTCATTCAATCTGTGTGTTTATATTTAACGGTACGGCCAATTACGACCAATACAACGACACTCCATACTTGTACGTTTAACGGTACGTGTAATTATGTGCAACAGAAACAGGCACTTCTACCACTGTACGACTAACATTCGCGATATATTTTACAGTCACAACGAAAAGTTGAATTTAAATTAAAAGTAAATACTAATTTATTGCGAGCGGACTGCAAATTTTCATAAACTAAACTAAAGATAAATATCAATTCTATTATGAACAGGTTGCAAATTTTCATGACTACTAAAGACTAAAAAAGAAGAATTTGAATTTAGATTTACATTAGCTATTAAAGTAACACTGTTACAATTAAATATAATTATATATATATTTAGAAAATAAATTATTAAATGGTGATTCTTAGCTGTGATGTTAAATTAACGTGTTCAGGGAACACTGAGGAACACATAAAACACGGGAGGAAATTTGTGAAAGGAAAAAAAAATGAGATAAAAAAGAAATCGACGATGATAAAACACGAAAAATTTCATTTCGTGGCACGGTAGTCATTGCACGAGGGTAACAGTTACATTTTCTTGGTCGACATGGTCGTCATGGTCCATTTGTTTCCAGAGTACCCTCAGCCTTAGGGTTCTCTCGGTCTCAGGGTCGTTAAGATATCAGAGTCCACTTAGCCTTAGAGACCATCTAAGTCTCAGGCTCCCTTTGACCCTGAATTATCGTAGCTCTAGCTGTTAATTTGACGCTATAGCCTCCTTTGTCTTATAGACTTCTTTGATCTTGAGATTACAATTCCTTCGGATGATCGTACAAGTACTTGAGAACCATTCAACTTCAGCTCTGAAGTGAAATTTGTCTCTAAATTTCCTACGCTTCAGAGTCTTTTTGTTTCGAGGCTGTCTTCATTCTACATCACGTAGATTCACGCAGTTTCAAGCGCAATGTTCGACTTTAGAATATTCCTTCCGCTTCTGAGATTAGCGCTTGACACCGAAATTCTAAAATTGATCCAAGATTCAGAATTTCGTTTCTTATATTCACCTTAACTGTATTGTACATATGTACAACTTTAGCCAACTACTAATATTAACGTATCTTGATTTTTTTATTAAAAAATATATTAAGGTACCAACTTAAAAAGTTAATGCTTTAGTGCAAAAATTGTCTGAATATTTTATTTCTAAAGAATTTAGGGCTTTAGGATCTAAATCTTCTTGATTCTCAGAATTTTGTCTCAAGGTTTTTCTTGATTTTAAAGTCTTAGGATTCTTGTCATTACATATTACAGTTCTAGACTTCAAAATTCTAAAATTGACTGAGCCTACTGTCAGAGTCTTGTCTTCTCTTAGAGTCAGCCTAAGTGTTAGAGTTTTTTTGATTTTCAGAATTTTGCTTCAAGATTTCTTTTTGACACAATTTGATTTCAAAATTGACTACCGAATTTCAGGATTCTAATAGCTCCAGAATTATCATAATTTGACATCTTCTTTCATTCACTTTATTTCCTCTCGTTTCAGTCCCCCCGATTAGATCGTCTTGATTCCAAGAGTAACCTAGTTTCCAGAAATTCCGTAACTTCTTCCAAATTCTCTGTGTTACTTAACATCAAATATCAACTTGAAATCAGCACGGTTAAAAGCTCGGTTAGCTTGGGCTTAAAACCAAGAGAATTTTAGGTCTAATTGCAAGAGCGCTCTTAAGGAGATTTGGCATACCCGAGAAAAACCTAGGGCTGCAGTGAATTCGAGGCTAAGAGATCAACGAAGTTCTGATAGTATGTAGATCCTGCGATTTTGGTAGACTTTGGTTCAAGACTTCATTTTCGCTTTGAATATCTTACATCTAACAGTTTCCTTGTATTTACTAAATCCCTATTTCTTTTTGAAAGTAATTACATCCAACTAAGTATCATAATGCATACTAAATATTACAAATGGACATCTCTCTTTGACCATTATACGTGATGTCTTTGAGTTTTTAAAACTTTCCACAAACACAAGAAAATTTGCAGTCTAATAATCAAACGTCAACTCACAGTTGAAAATTTAATCATTTCGATTAAAGCACGAACCACTTGTAAAAAAAGTAAAAAAAAAGCAAAAAAAAAAAAATGATTGATCGAAAAAGTTTGTTCTTTCGCCAATGTAACATTTAAAAACGCTGAAGCTTCGATGTGTAACGAACGTTCGATGGCTTTTTCGCTTTCTACCGCGCAGCATCAACAATTATTAATAATTCGCCGAACAACAGATCAAATTATTAATAATTCGCGTAACAATCCTGCTTCCTTTTGGTCATTATTATTCGTATTATTTGCACAGCCGTGGGATCTCGCGTTATTATTATCGGATGTTGTTCTTGCCAGATTAATCATCATATGTACATATATGATGATAACGTTAACATATACATTATACGATACACGTATATGTATGTTAACATTATCGATCTCTCGACACACACGGACTCGATTTATATTCGGACAACTGCGGAAAAGAATTGGGTCGTTGGATGGGTGAATAGGCGAAAATCGACGGGATCTCGTTAAGCGAAAATCGTTGATTATCGAGAGGAGAAGGAGAGCCGACCCTCCGCGAACATTGCCTAATTAATTTCACGATTTTCGTATCGCGAAACCTTCCCTCGTGAGATGCGAATCGTGACAATCGAGGGGCAATATTTTTATCACTGAAAGTGATTTTAGCGGGGGTAATTCAGACAATCGGGCCTCTTCAGGTGCAACGCTAATGCAACGAAAATTAGCGATTGGTTGATTTGGGTCACGTGATTCGCGAGGGGGCGTGGGGTAGACCTCGAGTAGGAGTGGCGTTGTCTGGCACTGAGCGATCGCGCCTATAATTTGTTTTGTATCAATTCAAATGTTGCTTCTGGGCCTTTCAGTGAGACGAATCGTACTGGGGTACAAGTCGTGCAGTTTTTTAGTTCAACGTGATTAAGGAGTTCCCTTTTCGATATCTCTGTGTGCGTTACATTCGCCTGGCCAGATTCTAAAGTAACGACACGACGTAATTGTCGTAATGGACGAAATTTCCTCACGATTCAACACGTTGGAAGAAAAAGTGAATTATTTTCTCCCTCTTTCCACGAAGCCTTCTCTCTCTTCTTCTTTCTCCTCTGTTTCGGCTGAGAGACAATTTACCGAACATACTCTCTGTGTATAATGCGAATTCTTTGCGCGTTATTTGATTAAGCATTCGAGGCATTTCGCTTTCGCTGGAATTCGCTTCGGCAATGGATTCCAGGAGCAAAGTGGCTGGCCTAGTTTCGCCGCTGTTAATTCCCTTTTCTGTGCTTTTTTTTTCTTCTTTTTCTTCTTTTTTTTTTTTCTTTTTCGCTGTTGTCTCTGACGAATTTGTTTGGCGAGAGGTGGCTCGGTTTCGAGAGGTTTCGGTTGTGCCTCTGCTTTGTCCGGCAGATTTTTGTTTCAGGAACGTTTTGTCCCTGTGGACGCTGCTTTAATTGAGAAGCTTTGGAGCGAAGAGCTCCGATGGTTTCGTTCGGTTATGACAGCGGTTTAATGCTGTCGCATGGCAAATGAAATGCACACTCCTTGAGTGTTGTTGCAAAATTTTGACAATCTTTTTACTCTTCGTATAGATTTTTATTACAATCTATAGTATATATATTTTTCACATATATGCTTTATCGTAATTTAACGTTTCACATTATTCACGATATGAATAAAATAACAGATCCTTAACACAAAATAACTAGAAAATAAAAGCAAGAAGATACCAGTGCATTTTATATCTAAAATTTTCTTCTTTCTTTCTTTATTCTACAGATTGGATCTACGATCAAGAGTGTACATATTTTTACTCAGGAGATATTTCAAAATGAATATGAAGCGATAAAAAGAAGAAGCATTTGATTTTTTTGTTTTATTGAACAAGAACATCAGAAAAGCAAACAAGTCAAAGAGAGTTGTTCTTATCCCCTAATTTTTGCGAGCAGTGTATTTTATTTCTAAAACCTAAATGCCCAAGTTCTTCTTTCTCTTGTACCGTGTCAGCAATTAAGGTAGACCTTAAACGCGAGAACAACCCTCAGTCAATATCGATACCGTGGGAAAAGATTTCGCTTCGTATTAACGAAGCATTATCACAATAAACGCTTTAGGGGGATAGTCAGAGTTACGAATTCCTGTTTCACGGCAACTAGCTGGTACATATTACACGTGTACACGCGTCCCTGTAACGTCGATGTAACGTCGATGTAATGCGATGCTGCACGACACGCAACGCGTTAAATGGCGTACAGACTGGTTCGTTAAGGAACAACGTATCTTTTCTGTCTAATTATACTGTGACTAATATCAAAGCGCGCGAGTAACGTGAAAGTGTTTCTCTCGTTACAGGAGAAAGTTGAAAAGAGCAACGGAAGAAGAACTTGTAAGAGACAATTAAAGACCGAATGTACGAAAAAAAAAAGTATGGCCAAATACATTTATAATTACTAACTGACCTCGACTTTCAAGGGAAAACACACTGAATTTTGATGAAATAAATATATAATAGTTTTCACAAAAATATTTGACACGTATTGAAGGGATGTTGTGAACTCTTAAAGTCGAAGATGCAAAATATATTTTGTCAAATATCTCGGAAATTATTGCAGATAACGTTTTTCTGTGTGAATCGATGAAATTGGTGCTTTTTAAAGACGAATTTAATGGTGTATTAATTTAATGGCAAAAATGTTTTTTTAATAAATTAAATAATCCTTTAAATAATATATTAAAAAAACCGTGTTTTTCGCAAATTTTTCCAAGTAAGTGTCAACAAATCTTGATAATATTTGTCGATGAATACTGTACATTCAAAGACTAATTATTGATAAAACGGAATCCTGATTTTCGCATTACAAAAGAAAACTCACTATTTTCAAATCTTTCGAATTGTTCTCTGTTCGTAAATGTGTCGCAAATCTTCTTTTTTTAAACGTTAAATGTTAATACATCTAAGCTTCTGAAGGAAGCTAATTTTATTCGTTCATCCGGCAAATTTATCCCCAATACCAAGTTTGGTCAAGTTCTTCGGCCAAATTTGCCCGGCGAGTGTTTTCGACGAGCAATTCGCGCGTCGGAGGTGACTGTTGATCTACGTAGCCGATGAACGAAACGGGCGGAATCCGCAGGATCGTCGGATCGGCGCGAAATAATGAAATTAGCGAAGCACGGAGAAACAGCAGGCTACTGCCAGAGGGAGGAGGAGGGGGGGGGGTTCAACTGACAATAGCGGAAATTCATTCGAGTTATCGCGCTCTGCGTTGGGAGTTCTCGCGGGCAAGCAGCAACAGAAGCGGCAGGAGGATAGTTGTACGGCGAAGTTTGGAACGCGCGGCCTCGACCCGAGAGCCAGAGAGCCACTTCACGGCATTTAGCAGCCCTTGTTTACAAGGAAGCGGCGCGCATCGCATATATTTGCTCGGGTCACAGCATTCGTATTCCAGCCGGCTGTGTGTCCGTCCGTTCGTACTCCGCCATGCAGAAGTGCAGTGTGCGAGTGTGCCTCTAGTGCCGATACGTGCTGGTATTTCGACGAGCCAACCGATTCCACCGGCCGGCCACGAGAGCCATCCAGCGCTATAACGTACCGCCGTTCTTTGGGAATTGTCGATCGGCCTCGATTTTCCTTTCTCCCTTTTATTTTTTTTTTTTCTCTCTCTCTCTTCGTGATTTTCGTTTGGTCGACTGTCGAAGCGAGATTCTGCAGGTAAATAGCAGCGAATAATTCTGTCGTTTTTATAATGTATTTTATTAGTTACGAAAATAACGATTGAAAGTCGCGTTCGCTTATCTAAAATTAAAAATTCGCCTCTGAACGAGTCAGAACTGCTTGTTAATGTCGATAGAGCTAGCCATTTATCGAGACAATGATCGGAGTTAAGATAATAATCCATCTATGCGATTGATCGTATGTAACTTTGACAAATGTAAGTTTGATTATGTGTAATTTAAATGTATGCGATTGATTGTATGTAACTTTAATAAATATATTATATATTGTATATGATTGATTATATATACGATTGATAAATGTATTATATATATATATATATATGTAATATTTACATTATATATATTTGTATTATTTATATTATATATATTAAAAAACCGTATATATATATATATATATATATATACACGATCGATTGTATGTAACTGTGATAAATATATTATACGTGTAAGACTGATTATATGTAATTTTGACAAACACACGATCATTCTTTGTCAACTTTTTCCCAGCCACTTTCCAGAAATTTTCATATTCCTCTGTACAACAAGTTCGTAACTTCGCAGAGTTTCTAAACTTCTAAAAGTGGAATATCGTTTTATCGACGAGTTAACGCGAGCCGATAATTAGAAGTTAAACATCACGTTAGCGAAATTGGAGATCGTTCCAGCTAAATCTTACCGTATCGAGTCAAGAGCCGCGCGTACGTTTAGCTAACAAGTGAAGATTAGCAAACTCGATTTTCCCCCGTGTTCGGAGGATCGGGCATTTTTTTTCCAGTGTTCCGTTCGTTACCTCACTTATTACGTGATACACACCGGGACAATGAAAGTTAAACGCGGTTCTTATCCTTAAATTGCTGCATTACGTAAGGCAGAAGAAGAAAATTATTACGTCATCTTGTTGAATTTAATCATTCAGGTGATTTCGATATCTTTACGATGTGAGGAAAATTCTCCTTTTTTAATGGGACAAGTAAATAAATGAATATTTCGAATAAAATACTAATAAAATGAATATATAATAAATAATAATATAATATGATATGAATAAATTTTCCATTTTAATAAAATAAATAAATAGCACAATATAACGTGTGAAATATTTTTTTTTTAAATAAAATAATGGAATGGATTTCGAAATTTCTTCGTAAATTTGTTTCTGAAATGAATCGACTGAGCAGTTCAACTAAAATATGACACGTCAACCTGCGACAAATTTATGGTTGTAAATATCTCAACGTCTCGTCGTCTGATTATACAATATTCCATATAATTTTCACTATTCATGTAGTAATAGCAGTTGAATAACGTTAAAGGTGGAAATAGTTTTGGGACGTGCGAATCGGGAATTTCATAGTACACGGTATTAATTTTCGTTTTATAAGAAGTGTTATACGTTTGTTGAATCGCATCGAATCTATTAAAAAATTTTCGGTGTACATTAACGGCAGAATTAAGTGAAACCGATTAACTTGAAAGCAGGTTATTCAACCTTGCGAAAGAACTAATTTCTACCCGAGATCTCATTTATTAAACCGATTTATTAAATTATAATCTCGCACTCTTGCACGATTCTATTAATAACGTCATCCCTCCAGAAATCTCATTATTTATTTATCAAGCAATTTAAAATCCCATATTCCACTGCAATTCTATTAACGATATCAGCTAGCTAGCTCCAAAAATCTTATTACTCGTTTATTAATCCTATATTCTCGTACAATACTTTATTTACAACAAGAATTTTTTCTTTATTATAAATTACAAATGATGTACAACAACCTGTTACGTTACCAAGATCTAACTTTATTTTGTAGTTTACGTTCTTCGCGATTAAAACAAAAAGAATCCAAAATTAAATAATTTAACTCTAAATCATCACGATCCACAGTAATTCAATGATAACCAGTGCAATGTTAAATGTACCACCTAAATGTAAATATTCTAAACATTTATTAAACACAATCTGCCGAATCAAGTTGATATTCATAATTATTCTGTCTTTATTAGAGTGCTTTGGTTGAATAAGATTCACTCACGTCTTTTGCCCTTTCTTTAAATAAGCTGCAACTATCGTTGTACATTCAACTACAATTGATAATAGACAAAATAAACTTAAATAAGCATCAGATAACATTTAATTTGTTTCTAAACCTGTTACTGTTTCGTAAGTATATGTATCAATATCAGTAACTTTGAAAAAGTGAAGTAACATGTATATATAATAGTGTTAGTATTAGGTTAATAATACCAAATAATTAGTATTATTATATAATAGTATTCTCGTGATATCTATTATAATTTAATATAATAATATATATTGTATAATAATATATTACGTATTATATAATATAACATAATATAATAATATATATAATACACATTAATAATAATATACATAATAATATTGTATTATACTATTATGTATTATGTATTATATAATATAACATAATATAATAATAATATTGTACTATATTATTATGTATTATATATTATATTATAATATAACATAATATAATAATATAATATAATATATATTTAATAATAATATATACAATATTATACACATATATATAATAAACACGTAAAAGCATTATATATCTCGCTATCGGTCTCTTTCACTCCATCTATCAAATTGCAAGCTTCCCTAATCCCCGAATCGGTTTCACGAATCCCGGCATCTCGTCTACGAAACTAGTATGGCACACTGTACACTCTACTCTGGAAAGTTCGCCCCTCTCGACAATCTCTTTCAGCACCGGGGTGCTGGAGCTTTCGGGTTCTAAACTTCATTAAATCAACTCGCCTGCTCTAATAAGGAACAACGTTTGTCAAAGGACGAAGGCTAATCTTCGAGTCGAGTCGAGTCGAGTCGAGTCGAGTCGAAGGGACACGCGAGAGATGCATTCCATAAGCGTACACACAGAGCGCCAGACAGATAATTTATGGCCGCGTTTATGCGTCCGCCTCGTTCGCTTTCCCGATGTGCACTTTCTACGGTGCGCCGATCTACTCTAGCAACCAGCCTCTAGTCCCTCTTGCGAGTTCTCTTTTCTCCTCTCTTCTCCCTTCCTCCTCTCCATTCTCACTTTCTTCTTCTTCATCTTCTCCTTGCTGTTTCTCTTTCTCTTCTTCTCTCGTTCCTCTCTCTCTGTGCGGCTCTGGGCGCACGTTACGCAATTCCAAAGATATATGGTCGCTTCAGGAATATCTTCGGCCGGTCTCGCGTGCGCCATTATTTACCGGGTGGCAATTTTGACTTTTATCTTTGCTTTCGACTGCAACAGAGGAACCTTCCCTCGCGTTCGACGGTTCGTAATTCTCGCAAACAGAATCGCGATGGGCGAAATTCGGCGAAGTGAATTCGGTGAAAGTGAGAGTGAAAAGCTCTCAACGTTTGTTTTTCGTTTCTTTTTCGAACTCGCAGCGGAGGATAATCGTGAATTTTGTTATCTCAAGGGTGGTCCTTTCTTTTTGAAGAGTTTGAAGCAGAGTGTGTTGTTGTTCTCGGAGGGTTTTGCTCACTCGAGGCATGAAGATTTCAACAGCTAGTGGAATTTCTTCTTTCTCGTTTAATTTGCCAGATTCAAAATTTTTATTTAAGCAGAATAAGGCCCATCGTCTCTGGATCTATGGTTTCTCGAAGCAAGTGACGAAAAACGAAAACATCATTTCGATTCAATTCTCCCGGAGAAGACTTTCGAATATTTGGCGGTCGTCAAAAATTTTCTCTTCCAAATATTAAATTCCCAACACTTTCCACGTAAGGTGGCAAATCCAAAAACTCCAAGGATCCACTCTAAATCTACGAATTGATCGACTTAAGGAACAACGACTTGCACAACAGTTTGGATGTCTGAATAAAAGGATTGTGAAGACGGAGGAAGAAGAGGGAGGGAAGAGGGAATTTCAACGAGGGGACGATTTACCCGATGGACGATTACGGACTTTGGACGATGGTCACAGAGGTGGATTATATGGGCAGTGAACAGGTGTTGTGCAACGAAAACGCGGAAATGCAATGTCGATAAACTCGCCTAAGCGAGAGAACCCCAGACGACCGGCGTCGCCAGACTCTCACTTGCCCTCCCCTATCTTCTCTTGCGAGTTCCTCTGGCACGTTACAGAAATACACCGGGAAAATTATGTCACTAATGCGACTGGATATATCTCTAGACGTGGAAACGTCGTTTAGATGCGTCGCGGGGCTAGCTGGAAACATCGTCAGCGGCAACGCGCGTAATGCTTCTCCTCGTTGCGTCGTCGCAACGATTGGGGGAGGAGTTAATTCGCCACGGATTATTTATTTAGAAGAAAACCGCTGGACACGTCAGAATTAATATTAGAAAATTGCTGTCAGCTGTTTGGAATTTTCTATTTTAAGATATTGAAATATATATTATACATATTTTAAAATATTGAAATGTATATTATAAAATATTAAAATATATATTATATATGTTTTAAAATATTTAAATATATATCATATATATTTTAGAATATTGAAATATATATCATATATATTTTAAAATATTGAAATATGTATCATATATATTTTAAAATATTGAAATATATATTATATATATTTTAAAATATTTAAATATATATCATATATATTTTAAAATATTGAAATATGTATCATATATATTTTAAAATATTGAAATATATATTATATAAATTTTAAAATATTTAAATATATATTATATATATATATATGTAATTGAAATTTTCTATTTTATTGTATTAGAATATACAATACACAAGTTAGAATGTTAAATTAGAATTTTCTGTTTTAATGTATTAGAATATACAATACACAAATTAGGATGTTGAATTAGAATTTTCTGTTTTAATGTATTAGAATATACAATACACAAGTTAGAATGTTAAATTAGAATTTTCTGTTTTAATGTATTAGAATATACAATACACAAATTAGGATGTTGGATTGAAATTTTCTGTTTTAATGTATTAGAATATACATAAGTTAGAATGTTAAATTACTGATATTATTCAGCTAAAATACTGTAGGTTCAAAAGATTAAAATAGTTGGAATTGGAATTTTTATTTTGAGAAATGATGTTAAATACTAAGTTGGAGTATTTTAAAATAGAAAATATAAAATTTCAACGTGAAAGGAATCTTCACACGATTCAACACGATATTATGAAAGTTTCGTTAATTTTAGGACAGTGCTGCAAACTATATTTGAAAATGGAAAATCTCAATTTTTCAGTCGATTCCACGATCAATATTGTAAAAACTGCTGCCGTGAGTCTAAATTCTCCATTTTAAAATAACGTTGCAAATTGAATCGTTCCCAAATAGAAAACCGATAATACTTCGCTGGTACCGTGTCCCTTTTTCATTCAAAATTTCATTTAAGACACCCTTTTCAAATCTTCGTGGATAGACAGAGACGACACGAGTCGACGAAGTTAATTGAGATTGAGCGAAAAAGGTATCGATATTCATGATATTCAACCGCGTCGAATGCACTCTCTGTTGCAAACGCAAAAACGTGAAAACACAAACCTGGTGTGAATTGTTACAAAAAGGAAAGCATCTTTAGAACTCGCAATAATTTATCACCAGAAATCTTTTAACGCGAACGAACCGAAGAATTCGAAGAATTCTATAATTTCGTCGTCGAAAAATCGTTGTTGAAAAAAATTGAAAGTATCATATATATATAAAGTGGGAAAAATAGAATGAAACATCTTTACGGTCGATAATTTCGAAGATATTAATTGTCAACGAAAAGATCGTTCAGAATGGAAATTCCACGATCGTGCGATCGGCGGTTCTCCTTCCGACGCTGTTGAAGCTGTTAATCGTCGGGGGAAAAAGTTGTCTGCGCGGAAATTTTTCTTAAACGCGCGACGCTGAAACAACGACGCCGAGGTGGAAGTTTCGTTCGGTGAAACCGCCGTCTCATTAACGATCATTGTGCGAATAGGCACGGCCGGTGGTGGATTTTATTCTCTTTTAATTACGGAAGATGATACGTCATTAACGGAGGCAGTGAGCTGGAAGGAAACAATTTCAAGAGAGAAAGTCCCTCCGATGGCTCGGAGCGTCGTAAAGTCGAAGAGAGAATATTGATGAATAAATAATTCGCCGGCTACGGCTTGTTAATTCCGCCGAGCATAAACCGTATTACGGGTACGTTAGATTTAAAGGAGAAAGTAGCTAAGTGCTGTACAAATGGCTTTAATTTGAATGTACGTGCCGAGGCGTTTAACAACGTCGGCGTGAAACAGAAAAGAAGCTGACAACAGGCGTTTTCTTCTTTCCGTCTGCGAATTGAATTGCGAACAGGATGTCGTTTAGTCGAAAATTTTTAACCGACCGATATATATTTTATTTGATACCGACGCGATAAGAGCAACTGGAGAACTTGACAGACGAAGAGAAGCAAGAACAAGAGAAATCGAGTAAATAGAAATTATCGAATAAAGTTCAAAGTTGCAAAATTGAAATTTGCCGTATCATTTATCTATTGAAATTTCTAATGTAATGTAAATTTATATTCGTCAGTCTAACAACTACGTGTAATCTGTTTGTATCTTATTTAATATCGACGCACAGTGTAAGAACTTTACAGATGTAGGAACAAGAGAAATGGATCAGACAAATTTATTGAGTAAAATTCAAACTCGATACCATTTGCTTAAAATCTCTGACGTGACATTTTTAATTTTCAGTCTAAGGCTAGTAATTTATTTAGATCTCATTTAACATCGACGTGAGATAAGAGCTCGGCAGTCGTAAGGATTGAGAGAAATCGATCGATTTCTTGGTATGTACCTAAGACTATCTGAAACCGACTGTACAATACTTGCTTCAAACCTCGCTCTCACGGCATTGACTGCTCTTCTTAAGAATACTCGCCCTCGCACACGCGTACGTACGAACGTCTCTGCAATTGCCCCTCGGCTGCTCTCTCGCGCATTTGCAGAATCCAAACTTTCCATGGTTAACGTCTGTCGTCGCGAAGATGCCTGGCTCTTGGACAACTTTCATATTTCTGGTATATTTGAAATGTTAATAGGCGATAGTGCGCGAATTTATGGGGGAATAAATAGTTTCTGTAATCGAACATAATGTGTAATAGAAATTCAGTCTTCTCATTTATAATTTATTTCTATCGTTATTTTTATTCGTTATTTTATCATTTATATAATTATACAAAAAAAATTATCTTTGGAATCAGATGAATATTTTTCTCGTGCTCTTGCACGTTTGGAAGATTTTTATTAATAAATCGTGTAGTATTCGTTTTTTCATAAATTTGCGCTCTTTCTTCGAATTTATCGGGTTATATTCTGAATTATACAATACTATTTGATTGAAACACTTTTTACTTAATCAAGTGACACAGAAGTCAGACAAAAATGAATTCATTATATTTTTTTGGATGATTTTTATGTATTAAAGATTCACATTCGAACTAGTAGATCTGTCTGGCGGGAGCATACTTGATCAGACACTGATCATAACTTTATTAATAAATGGAGTTTTCATTTATTCTTCGTTAACAAAGAAGCTTTAGTATATATATATATATATATAATATTACATATTTATTTAATAAATGAAATTTTAGAATATATATTTAATCTACTGAGTTTCTTGTCTCTTATTTAAATTGCACGTTGCGAGCAAATTTCTCTCAAATTCCCCGGGCAAAGGAAAATTACTGATACGCATGGTTTCTCATCATAAGTGCACGTCAAAGTCTTCCACGAAAAATTCCGCATCTCCTTGCTCGTTGAAACAAGAGGAGAAATGCAACAAAGTTAATAACGCAATCATCGTAATTAGTTAAACTACAGTATCTTCAATTCGAAAGTTGCGGCACGAGGAAAATAACGAAGCCGCTGCAGTTGTTGATGTTACAAAATTGCTACTACGAATTTTCTGTTTTAAATGGGAAGATTTCAAAGCGACGACGACTATTTGGAACCGGAATTTGAAAAAGACATAAAATCCTCCAGCCTGAAGTACGTCAGTTTTTCAAGTTCCTCGGTTTCTATTTCTTTTACAAATTTTTCAAACGTCGAACAATTTCATCTGTAAACAACTCTAATCTGTAAACCGGTAAATCGTCACGAATTTCGTGACTACGTTCATTTTAGAAATAAAAAAAAAAAAAAAGCAAAAGAGGAAAAAAGAGAGAAATGAATAAATTAAGAAATTACGACTAACGCGCCGGCTGCATCGACATTTGCATGTTCAAAGTTGCCCATAGAACGGCGGGTATTAGTTGCATGTCTGTTTCTTCCCGTTACAATACGCAGAAATATTTCTGCATGCATGCCGCGGTCCGCGGAACACCTCGAGGTTTCATAAGCGTTTCCTCGTTAACAAACGAGAGAAGGAAAGAGAAGCTAAGAAAACGAAACGGGAGGAAAAAAGGGAAAGAAAGAAAGAAACGCGCGTTTCTCACGATACTTCATCCCGAGGCTGGCATCGATCCATCTGAAAAAAGTTTCAGATGAATTTTTCCAACGTGTTCCCATAACCGTGCTTCCGCGTACGGGTTTTTCAACGTATCGCGAAAGTTTTACCGTGTCCTACACGCTTGGAGTCGTGACTCTCCATACTCGATATTATAGAAATCGTACTGAAAATAATCGAGGATGTAGAATGAGATTTGTTCGTAAGACGCTTCGTTTTTAATGAAATCGAATTTGCAAATACATGCGTATTTCCGTGATCCACTTTTCAATGGAAAACTAGCACTTGTGTAGTACTCAGAAACGAGTTCAATACTGAACTAACAAGAGAAAATAAGTATAATACATGATCATTTGTTGATAAACTTACAAAACTTAGCAAACGATTATTATTGAGTGAAATCTCGAACAGAGATCGCACAGAGATTTTCACAGTAAATTTGTACTGTGACATACGAGTTCGAAGGAAATTAGTTCCCATTCTCCGTGCATCTTTTCCCACCACAATGGGCCATACAAGTTGCTTTTCTTTAACTTTAATAGCTGAAACTAAAGTGGAGAGACCGATGTTTGTGGAGGGGATGGCTCTACCAGCGCTCAAGAAAGTGGAGTGGGGGAAGCGTGCCGCCAGTTCGCTACTCCTGACTGTACGCTGTCGAGATACGCACGGGCATAACCTTCAGGTAACCCGACCCTCCAGTTCTAACGAGCCCTAGCAAAACCCTAGTCCTCCTGCCGGGTTTTCTCGTCGAAAATATGGCGAGAGCCGTGCCATAAATCAGGGCGCCACTCGAAGTTCCCGAGATTATCTACCATAAATATCGCACATTAAAAATAACGAATGTCCTACTAAAGACTCCCTTCAAGGTGTATTTACATGCATTGCGCTTGCATTCTCTCGGAGTTCGTCACTTCAATCGTAGAAATATGCGGATTGAAGAGCAGAAACACGGGAGAGAGAAACGTATTGTCCGTCTGATTTAGCGAGAATCGCCGTTCGAGGTTCGTTGGCTGACTATGACGATGAAAATAAACGCGGCGCCGAAGAAGGGAAGTTGATACCGTGACAATACAATGCCAAGGGTGACTGGCTATGAAACGAAACGCGCCAAGTGGAACCGGGAACAGGGATCGGGAAGGAAAAAACAAAAAAAAAAAAAAGAACCCAGGCGAACGAAACAGCGCTACAAGCTGGTAACGATCGTTTCACGCGATGATTTATATAGCACAGCTCTGCATTCGAAAATAAACAGCACCGCGTAGTGTAATTATTTCGATCAGAAATCTAGAATTACACACACAAATTACCAGAAATAATTAAAGGGAAGATGTTTTAGGTAATTAACTCGGCGATATTTTAAAATTAATTGCAATTATTATACATACGTGGTAATGATACCTCGATCAACGATCGAGATATGTTCTTGAAAAACAAAGCGTTGAATAATAAAATTCTTAGCACGTAAAGAAACACGCGAAATAAGAAAGTTTTAGTTTAATTTTAATAAAAAAGTTTTGTTAATTTATATTAATATGAAATAGTAATAAGAATATATTATTACACGCAAGGAAAAGAGGAAGAAATATTTCAAAAGTTTTTCACTTTTAATTTTCCGAATTGAGTCATCAGCATGTTCGCGAATTTTTTGAAGCAAACTTTTGTTCTTTCTGAGAAACTTTTCAAAAACTGGTAGAATAATATAGTAAAATTAATTAATTAAACGAAATTTTTTTACGTTTTTTGAAAGCTTTCCCTTTACTTCAGTACATTTATTGCTTTGATTACTTTCCAATCACGCGTGTTATTTCCAAACTAACAACATTCGAAAATACTAAACAGTATAAAGGATTCGGTATGTCGTTGACGAAAGTTGTTGAAAAATTGAGAAAGTAGCAACGTTATTTCGAAGGAGATACTACGACGGGGGACATGAAAGAATGTATTACCGAAATTAAATGGAAAAATAAACGAAAAGAGTTACGAAAGTAACTCGCACATTTAGAAGCAACACAGCATGTGACTGACGTAAAAGAACTCTGAGAGATTGGAAACGGGAGACTAGAAAATTAATAAATCTAAAGATAATTTGAAGAGGGCAAAAAATAAAAAAGAGGGAATGTTAAAGCAGCAGGAAGCTTTTAACCACAACGATGGCATTTAAGATGTAAAGTCTGCTTCGACATAAAGTAAAATAAAAACTATTTTTTAGTGTCGCGAAATATTTTTCAGAAGAAGAAAAAAATTTTAACTGATCAAGAAAAGAAACGATTTTTTGACGTGGATCGGCGCATTCTCTCGACACTCGAGCAAAGTTAAAAAAGAGAAGAGAAAAAGCTTTTAAGCCTCAAGAGGAAACAGCGTCAGGATTAAGACGCGAGGTCGCGCGTGTTTCATTCTGACGCCTGAACAATACTTAAAAAAATAATTTCCATATTTTCCAAGCACGAGCAACGCGCAAGTTGAGAGAAAAAAGAAAGAAAGGAAAACACACTCGCACGCACGGGTGGAGCGTGAAGTCGAAGCGTTAGAATATCACGAGAGGCACTCTAACGCGTAATTCACGCGGCAAATCAAGCCTCGTGTAGGAAGTTGCGCAACCGGCCTCTCTCAGGCGTGTCTCGATAAATTATATAATAAATGTCTCATAAGTAAATTATGTAAGAGCGAACGGGGCGACGCTACGCAGAGGTATCCACGTTTCTGATAGAAAAGTTGCCACGATACGAAACGATAGAGACGGAAAACGAAGCTGAAACGCGTGAATTATCGAACGTGGAAACGAAGAATTCCAAGTTGAACAATAAATTCGTCATCTGCGATAGTTTGTGAATTTTTATCTGTTTACCGAAAGCTGGTCGCGAACACGTTTTAACGCCGCAGAGGAGAATTTATGACCGAGAAAAGTTCAAAGGGGAAGTTACAGGAATGAATCAAATTTTTTCAAAGTTGAAGAGAATGTGCGTGAACCTTATAATGGAATGGCATTCACGTGAGAAAAATTTCGATTAAGATCGAGCGAATCTATTGACGCTAGATCAGAAAAGAAACAGGAAATCTTTGCAAATTCAAGCGTCTTCGTGGACAATGAAAAATTTGTTTCGCTGGACTGAGTCCATCACGGTCTTAAACTCTTACGTTTTAACGATCCCTTACTAACTCTGACTAACGAAGAATCTCGTAAAAATTTTTTTCCTTTTTTTTTTTATGCAACTGCTGTAACGCGCGAGAAAAAGAAGAATGCCCGAGCAAAGAACGAGGACTGAAATTACACGTAGAAACTTGAGAACATTCGACAAAGAAAAACACATATCGATATTCACGTTTCTAATAAAAAATTTTCCACCGGTTCCAAACGAACATCGAACCGGACGATGACCGGGGCCGTGCTTCTTGTAAATATTCAAACGAGGGTGAGGAAGAGAGGGGAGAACGAATCCAGAGGAGCTGAAACGTGGTTGGAATGTGGGCCATCGCGTTCCGATCGATTTTTCCCTCGATCGGTAAACAATCGAATCGAACGGTCCCCCCGGTTTGGTTTCCGGTCGCGCGCCAGCATCGAAATGCCCGCCAACGAAAACAGAGAGACAAAGGAGAGAAAGAAGGGGCAAACGTTGGGAAAATGTTGGCGTTTGTTGATGGAAAAATATAGGGAGAAATTCGAGCGTGGCTAGCACGGAATGCTGCACCCACCGGAGCGCTACAATTAGTGGAATAAGAGAAAGAGAGAGAGAATGACAAAGAGCAGAGAGTCGAGTGAAGAGGAAACTAGACGAGGCTGGGTGGCCCAGGACTAACGAATGAAACGAATTATATCTGTCGAGAACAGGGTTAAATTTGGATGTTTATGAAAAGTGAGGTCTGCTTCAAAAATGGCTAATTTGTTCATCCTCGGACAGTTATATCGATGTATGATTACAAAATGAAACGTACGATCAATGTACGAACTGTGAAGTAAACACACGTTAAAATCGGAAGATAATAATATTTCTAGATTCAATTAAGATCGAGTTTCTTCCTAGAATAACTTACGAGGCAAAACATGCTTCTCGTTTCGCGCATAATGTTCCATAATTTTATTGTTCGACCGTCTCTTTATTCACGACTTATCTTCGTGAGTTTATTTGTGGAAAAAAAAATAACACAAATAATAGCAAATTCGCAGAATTGAAAAATTTCGAACTTGATCAACGCGGATCTTAATGATTTATACGTTTATTATTCTACTCTACAAGTGCATTCTGTGAAAATAAATTCAAACGATAACAAAACGAAAACTTGGGCAAACATACTTGTCTCTTCCCTTCGTGGATGACGAATCAATTCGAATCGTATTTCGGTATTGAATTAAACCGTACCTCGGAAAGAACGCGAGATTTCAGCCGAGAATCCGCTTGGGATTTGCATAAGCATTGTACTTCGTACGCGGCCTCGAAACTGGAATTAATCGATCGGTTTAAATCCCTCGATCGCTGGTAAATCGGTGAATTTTTAAGCACGCTTTTGCCCCCGAAGGGGCTCGCAGTTTTGTTTAAATCGTCGTTACCGGACGAAACGAGAGTCTGATGTTCGTGGAATATTCGATGAACTGGGAATTTATCAACGTGGACTGGAAATTTTTCTTTTTTTAAGGATGCAAGAATTTAGTTGAACGAACGAATTAATATTTCAAAGTCTACTAGATTTCAAAGTAGCAACACTTTTGAGAACAATTTATCACTAACTTGTAACTAAAATTTGGTAGACTGGAAAGAGTTTGACAAGAAAAAACCTTAATAGAAACAGATGATCAAATAGTAAAATAAAATCTGGTAGTACAAAAACATTGAACAGAAAAATACTCGCTATTCTTCGATCAACGAGAAAGTTTGTTTTCACTTGTCGTCACTAGACTGCAGAGTTTTATGCAATTTCGTATCTTTATTTCAAAGAGAGTAAAGACCTATTTCAGGTATTCTGTGCGTTACGAATTCTCTCTTCTTCAAATTTCGCACGAATAAAAATATATATCAAAAAACGTACGAAATAAAATAAATAAACTCAACGTATGAAATATATGTAAAAATAAAAGACTGATCGTCAAGGAAGAAAAAGAAGAAGACGCGAGAGCCGAGCTGTGTGAACGCAGAGGGGGATCAAACGGGACAATCGTCTGGGTAGACGCATCAGGCTCTGTTTTTTCCCCGCTTAAGAACAGCTTCTCGTGGCTGACGTGAGAAGCAAAGTGGCCCCGACTTCAGGTTCACTGCCACGAGCATTATTACGCAAGAAGAGCCTACCGTTCGTTCCTCCTGTTATGCCTTAACCGCGCTTAATTAATCGCCTAATTGCCGACCTGCCAATTAAACGACCTCTGGTGTCGGCACGAGTTGCGCTCGTCGGATCAATTTTCTTCAATTCATGCATACCTCGAGAACAGTCTCTCTTAACAGCTTCTTTCAACTAAAAGAAACGTTTCATTCTCTACAATTCTCAACGATTTTCAGTGAAAAGTTCCATCGTTACAGGGACCGTAACTTATTCAAGTTTCTTGTTGAATTTTGTCAACATCCCTTTGGTCTATATACTTATGTACAGACTTCACTATGTGTGTATGTTTGTTTATGTATGTATAATTACAGGTATATATGTATGTATATACAGACTTTACTTTGTGTATGTATGTTTCTGTTGAATTTTGTTAATACCCTTTAGTGTAATTATGTATAGATTTCACTTTGTGTATGTATGTATGTTTGCTTCTGTATGCATGTTTGGTCCATATAATTATATACAGACTTTACTTTGTGTGCATGTTTGTTTCTGTATGTATAATTATATACAGACTTTACTTTGTGTATGTATGTTTCTGTTGAATTTTGTTAATACCCTTCAGTCTGTATAATTATATATAGATTTCACTCTGTGTATGCATGTTTGTTTGCTTCTGTATGCATGTTTGGTCCATATAATTATATACAGACTTTATTTTGTGTGTATGTTTGTTTCTGTATGTATAATTATATACAGACTTTACTTTGTGTGTATGTTTGTTTCTGTATGTATAATTATATACAGACTTTACTTTGTGTATGTATGTTTGTTGTAATTTTGTTAATACCCTTTAGTCTGTATAATTATATATAGATTTCACTCTGTGTGTGTATGTTTGTTTGCTTCTGTATGTATGTTTGGTCCATATAATTATATACAGACTTTACTTTGTGTATGTATGTTTGTGTTGAATTTTGTCAACACCCTTTGGTCTCTGTAATTATATACAGATTTTACTTCTTTACAAAATTCTATTTCAAATGATCGAAGAACCAATGTGTTTGTTAGAAAAGAAAAAAAGAAGTTGAACATATCGATTTATCGACTCCCTAATTTCCGATTAGCCATCGATTAGCGAAGAACTGTTTCAAAACGCATCGTACGCAAATAGCTACGGTAATTTCCACGTATGAAATCAACGAAGCGCAGTAGAGCTCCGGCTCTCGATCGATTCGAAGTGATAATTTTAAACTCATTAGACGCGAAAACGAGAGAAATCCAAGCTCTCGATAAAAATTACAGGCTAACAGGGAAGGAAAGGAAGAAAAAAGGAGGGAATCAAGAAAACACCGAATGACAGTAATTAAACGATACAGGGAGCCGCGTGCTTAAGGTGGTCCAACACGTGGCGCAGGCACGTACAGGCACGTATGTCGGATCGCGTTAGGTTAATCGCGAGAGATCCCGGAAACTGGCAAGCGTCAGGCGAGTCCCACGTTCGATTCAATGGAGACTTCAGCGCGACCTTAAAGCCGTGTACGCAACGTACAACGACCCCGGTGCCGCTAATTATTCTCATTAACGGAAAAAGCTGGAATCCACGGTATCGCCAGGAATGCCGACATCTACAACGCTTTCGTGGATGTACACCGTTAGACACTAAAAATACGATCGTAATAGTTTTTGCTATTCGCGTTGCTTTCACGACAAATCACGCTTACGCTTACGAACACGTTTGTTTAACAAACTCTGTTCCTCTAAAGACGGCGCAGAGAAACAAGGTGTTCAACGAGCGTTACACGCGACCGCGAAGTTAGATCGAACCGATGATAGTACGATAGTAATTTTATTGCGATTTGTTCTTTGCTCGAGATTGTCACCGATTGGTCTACCTTTCCTGCAGATAAATTTACTCGTATTTGGTTATACGCGTTGGCTCGAATAATTATATTTACTTTGTTGTTTTGCTTATTGATTTTGTTTGTAAATGAAAGAGCTTGGAAGAGCTTCAGGCAGTGGTCGCGAGGTTTGATAATTTGTATTTAAGAAATTTAATTTTATTTACGTTCTCTCTTTGGTGGAGGTCAATGAAAAATCTAAATTATTATAGCTTCCAACGTTAATAAAAACATAAATAACACAATAAAGCATGTACTAATTAATATTATAAATTAATAAATTAGACTGTCTTTTTTTTACTGAAAATTACTGAAAATATTGGAATATTTTTCTCAAAATTAATATTCATCCATTGAAATATCCGTATGGATCTATTTATTTCAATTATTATCGTTCGAAACGTGCAAAAATTATTGACAATAATAAAATTAACGATACCAGCGTTTAATTAATCACAGTTGATGCGCAACAGCAACGTCAGTCATCACTCGCGTCAGGTATCACTGTCGCAGAAGACAAATCGGCCCGATTAAAATCCGTCCACGCAATTTCGGCGATGAGATTCGCATTGCGGAGGTCGGCGGTGGATAACTGGCCGCAAAACTTTCTTCGTTACTTCCGGTTCGCGGACGGAAGCGGAACTTAATTAATGCGGGCTCGTTAACGCGGCGCGAATATACACCGGGCGCTTTCCAGAATTTCAGATTAAACCTAACTAGAAGCTATACTTTCCTGGGGGAGTTGCAGCTTCTCGCGATAAGCTACGCTCCTTCAACGGCTCTAATTAATTGCCGCGCTACGATATCAAGTACTACTACAACGGCGACAAGAAGCACGAGCCTCGAGGTCCACGCGTAGAGATCGATTACTTAGTTAAGAGTTTCGAGTCTTTGATCATCTGGCAAAGAGATCGAATCGCCCTCGTTCCGAGGAGGAGAAAGGTGGGACGTTCCTTCGAGAAATATTTCGCAAATTTGGATCTCCGTTTTTGCGCGAAACGCGGATAAAGTGCGTAATAATTGAAGGAAATTACACGAGTAATCTTCGTAGTTTCGCAATTGTTGGTACACCTGTAGTGTTCTCGAAAGTTGAAAATAACTGAAAGTCGAATTACGAAAAACGACGGTTGCGAAATTAAATTAACTTTCGAGAGACTGAAAAACGGATTTGGTACTTGGCTGCGCGGTGGGAAACTAATTATTTTGCCCGCAGCGATTATTTACTTATTTTTCAAGATCATCATTGTTCTTGCAATTTAATTTAAGGACATTAAACACCAAAATACACGGATGTATATTTAGCATTTGTTGATTGCGAGGTGCACGATCTTACAAATTAACGGTGGTAGCGATCAATCCATATCAAATACTTATCAGATCTTAACCTTAATAGAGTGAGTAATTAACCTTAATACTGCCTTGCATTAGCATTACTCTTCTTTTGCTAAATATAAATATACCTTCCTCTCGTAACCTGCCGTTCAAGTTGTTCCCATCTGGATCGCGATATTGAGATTCATATTCGAATATAAAAATTCGTGTAAACCGTGGAATATTACGCTCCGTTCTTTCAAACAACATCGCCATGAAATTATTATCTTGCAATTAGAAAATCAACGAAAATTAAGTCACCCTGTTCCCTCGACATCTTGATATTAATTCAGACTCATTCTCTTTTTTTTTTTACATTGCTATTATGTAACCACGTAATTTAAATCATATTGCTTAAAAAAGTGGCGGTGACTGAAATTTAAAAAAAAATTGTTTTCATTCATAATTTTTGTTCCTATCTTCAAAAATAGCAAAGATATCCAAGGTGATCAAGTTATGTGGTAATAATGGTACAATCGGAAGAAGGTGACTCTATGAAAAAAAATAAATCGGAAACGGTGGAATGAAATTTTTTGATTCGAGGCTTCGTTTCCGAGAAAATCGAGTTTGAAATTTTATCAAGTGTTGAATTTAACTAATTCCAGAATGAACAACTAACAAAAGGTTGTTCCATGTCAAAAAAAATAAATCAAAAATGTAGAATGAAACTTTTCCATTTAGAGCTTCATTTTCGCGAAAATTGAGTTTGAATGTGTTTCGTTTGAAACTTGCCTTGACAAATTTATACGCGTACTTGATAAATTTTCTCTTTTGTTGATTGTTCTTTTTTATTACTTTATTATTCCTCTTAATTATCCTCTCCTTTCAGGTATACTTGACAAACTCGATTTTCGTCTTACAAAACAATTTTAACTATTCCTTTCTGTTCAATTCTTTTTGTTATTCTCCCTGTTATTATAATTATTTTCTCGTCTGGCATTAGCTAAATTCAAATAGATATATTTTGATAAATTTCCAAACTCGAAACGAAGTGTCTTATAAAACAATTATCACTGAAAGTGATTTTAGCGGTAACTCAGAAAATCGGGCCTCTTCAGGTGCAACGCTAATGCAACGAAAATTAGCGATTGGTTGATTTGGGTCACGTGATTCGCGAGGGGGCGTGAAGTAGACCTCGAGTAGGAGTGGCGTTGTCTGTAATTTGTTTTGTATCAATTCAAATGTTTGCATATCGATAAAATTTTATGGCAAAAAAGTCGTCTTCATTTCCTAATCAGAACAATTGCTTTTGGGCCTTTCAGTGAGACGAATTGTACTGGGGTAAAAGTCGTGCAGTTTTTTAATTATTTCTTTTTTATTAATCACTCTCTTATTTTATTATTCTTGTTAACTGTTCTTCTCTTGTTAATTATTGCATCTTGAATTACAGATACACCCGATAAATTTTCAAACTCTCTCCAAAAACGAGAAGCCTTGCGTGAATTTTATTTTTTCACGAGGCATCATCCGATTGTATAATCCTTCTAAATCGCTATAATTCTAAATCAAGTTCTCGAGAAGATTAATTGGGCGTAATTGAATTTGCCCAAGTAGATCGTTTAAATTCAAGCAACCCTCGCGTCAATTAACGCGAATGCCTTTCGGTTCGCGGCGTTCGACCAATCGACGTCGATAGTTCAATATTACCATTCCATCAAACCTTCATACCTCTGCGTTGTACCTCGGTCTCGCGTATTCGAACCAACCTTCTCCCGGAATCACGATTTATAGCCGTGGACGCAACGTTATTTAGCGAAAGAAAAAAAAGAAAAATGTTATTTCCGTTCGCGCGAGCGGAACAGGCACGTTGTTGCTGTTCGTCATTACCCCCGCGTGGAAATCTAATATTTGGCCAGCCTCTGTGTATCGATACCTCTCCGTGGCCTTCGTGGCACGATGGAAATCGAGCCGGCGGCCGATATTCAGCCGGATTTTCCAATCTGGCCGTAGTCCGACGTCGAAATTCCGTGCTGGCGCTCGGCTGGCGAGCGGCGGTGCTCGAAACGAGAGACCTCCGACGACGAAACAATCGCCGAAACGGCGCTCCGGAGAGCGTCGAAGGCGAGAATGGCTCTCGAGCAACGCGGGAAATAACGAAAGTGCATTCGTTACCTGTTCGTTGCGAGTTCGAGTAGCGTACGTTCTTTCTCTGCTCGTCGATTTCCTAATTTCATTTGACATCGTCCGAACGTTGTTCATGGGTTGTTTCTCGGAAAAATGGAATTTTGAAGTTTCTCGAGCTTTTCGTTCCACGAGTTGCAGACGTTCGCGAAGAGGGAAATTTTTATTGGAATTTTTCTTTCTCGCACGTTCGTCGATTTTCATCGGTTGGAAAAGTTAAAGATTTTAGAACAGCAAAAGACTTTCGAAGCGGAAAATTTTTTCGCAGGTTTACAGCCTTTTTTTATTCAAACAGCTGAGTACAACAACTTTATATATATTATATTATATTTCATTTTTTTTATAAATTATTTATTTTATTATTATATTTAATTATTATTAAAATATAATAATATTCAATTATCATATGTTACTTTTTTATAAATTATTTATTTTATTTGTTATAAGTTATTTTGTATAACTTTATACATATTGTATTTTATTTTTTTGATAAATTATCTATCTTCGTGTTTAGAATAAATTTTGTAACACACAGTGAATTTGAAGATAATTTCGAAGTATTTTGCAACGTAACTTTGTTTAGTAATGTGGTAACAGAAAGTATTTATTTTTTTCGTGAGGTTACTAGAGTTTGCAATATCGACAATTTTTCATCGAGCATGCGAGAGGTTCCCGTAGCCACTGCAGTTCAATAACCACAGTAATGTAACCATAAATTATTTTGTAAATTTTTTCTACAAATTCATTTTATAAATGCACTGATTCTAAGTTTTACTATATACTTATTGAACAAAAGAATTAAAGTTTGAAAATGAAATTTTTTTCCCTTTTTCTCTTTTTTTTCAACGAACGAAGTAATTAAACTTTGATCAAATTAAATTCCTCCCGTTTAAACATTCAAGCAAAACTCGAGCAGAATATCTTCCATTAATAACAATCATTTTCGCGAAAATAAATTGAAATCGTCGATCATTACGTAAAGTCGATTGTATAACGCGGTGAATATGAAATAACTAAAAACAACAAGCCTGAAAATCGCGTACAAACGCACAGAAAATTTTCCCGTTTCGTTACGTAAAACGTTTAATAAAACGTTGCTACGAAATTGCTACGTTTATATACATTTTTATAAACTACAGTCCCTAGATAATTTCGTCGTGTTTCGCTATACTTTACGGTTTAATTGTTCGCCAAAGTTTCACGAAATTATTCGTACACTGATTATTAAAAAAAAAAAAAAAGAAAATTAATCGATCAAAGTTATAGATGAATTATTTTCTCTGGTGGAAATGAAACCTGCATGTTTTAAAAATAAAAAGAAAAGAATTCTCTTTTATACTCTTTGTCAAAAAATTTCAATCCACTTTATACAAGTTACCCGTTCTTTATTATCAGAATGTCACAAGTGAGAAAGAAATTATTAAAAGTCTCGAAACTTTTCGAGTGAAATTTACAAATAAAGTTACTAAATGGAAAATTGCAATTTTTTTGAAGTGTATAAACGCGACTTCCAGCTACTCCATTAAAATTTCTTTTTAATAAAAAATAATACAAAATAACGGAGCTACATGAATTGCTCGTTTCAATTGCTGACCACTATCGCTGCGAAACCTGTTTAAAGAATTATTTATCGATTTCTGAAACTTTTTCAACTTCAACGCGGACATTAACATGGAAAATCGCTCAGATAAAAAAGAAACTCTCTTATTTACTTTCTCGTGAAATATTAAATCGGATACTCTCCCCTTATTTTTATCCTCCCCCAAGTCGCTTAAATCACGACCCGTTATCATAAAAAAGAGACAAATCTGCACGAGCAACAGAAAGGACGCGGTAATATTTGTCATCGTATCTCGCGACGCGAGGAATATTGGCCTGCGCGATATGGGGCCGTTTGTCTCCGAATAGTTACAACATTTACGTAAGCTGTTGAAAACGAGAGTGACGTAAGAAGAAAGTTGCAATGAAAGTTGCGTTAAATCGCGAGGAAGTTTGATTTACGCCAGCCTACTTGTTCGCGGCTATTCTTACGTTGCAGACAACTATAAATTAAACTGAATTTCTAAAGATGAACCTTGTCACTTTGTGCTGCAGTTCCTTTTATTCGCCGATGATGCAAGCCAGCCGTTCGATGCAAAGGAATAAATAAAATATTACCTCGTATATTCTACTCCGGTTACGTACAATCTCTCTACACGCAATATATCCTATCGAAGTGTATCTTTCTCGCATTTAATCGTTCGACTTTTTATTAATTCTGTTACGAAATCCTCATTTGTAAGAGTATATCTTAATTCTCGTATTTTGTAAAAAATTGTCCCGCGTATGGCTCTTTTTAATTATAAAAATATGTGGCTCTTTTTAGGTACAAAAATTTATTTCTACAAAAAAGATGCTTATTTAATTCTTGTAATAAACTTTGCCAGAAAAATTGTTCTAATCTTGATATATTAAAATGTGTGTCTCTTTTTAATATAAAAAAATGCGTGTCTCTTTTAAATATAAAATTCTCATTTATTTCTATTGTAAAGAGACGTTTAAAATTATCATTCTAACAAATTCCAGAAAAATTGCTTTGATCTCAATATGTTGAAATGTATGTCTCTTTTTAATATAAAAAACGTGTATCTTTTTTAAATACAAAATTCTCGTTCAATTCTATAAAAATACGTATAAAATCATCATTTGACTCTTGTGGTAAATTCCAGGAAAATTGCTCTTTACTTCAATACACAAAGAGGTACCCTTAAGTAGTACTGTTTTTTGATACTGTACAATGCCACTCCTACTCGAGGTCCACGCCACGCCCCCTCGCGAATCACGTGACCCAAATCAACCAATCGCTAATTTTCGTTGCATCAGCGTTGCAGCTGAAGAGGCCCCATTTTCTGGGTTACCCCCGCTAAAATCACTTTCAGTGATAAAAGAAATTTCAATCTTACATGCACAACGATACATTCTTTCCAGGCTTGCTACGATATTTTACTCACAGAGAGAAGTAGATCTAAATCGGGAATGAAAATTATCACCGATGGAATAATGATTAAACAGGTATTACGCGATAATGCTCATTAAACGAGGAATCGGAAGATTCATTCTGTTGCCATTGTGCAGGCTGCACTCTCTTTCTCTCTCTCTCTCTCTCTGCATTAGAGAGACAGGCTGCAATATCCGTCGAGAGTTGTATTGGCCTCGCGAAACCTGGCATTATTGATTTTATGGTGGCCCGCGGCAGCACGACTCGCGGATTTTGTTTTCGTCCACCTCCCTCTGTTCGCCGGACGGTTTCGCCGATCGCGTGTATCACACAGTGTGAAAACTGCCTTTGATAAAGCCTCGGCGATCGCAGAAAAACGCCCGGTAAATATTCATCAGGAAACACGTGGCTTCCGGTGCCTCCTGAATCCGTCTATGGCGACTGTGTGCCTCGAAAACGAAGGAATTATTGTCCGGACCGATCTCGACGCGTGATTCATTTTATCGGCTGAAACTTGCTTGTGGAAAACTTGTAGCGTCTAACAACGGTGGGACTCTGTTTATACAACACAGGCTCCATTTGTTTGTTACACTTCTAAGTTTGTCTTTTCCAAAGACGTGCAGATAGGAAGGTGAAGGTATTTTTATTCGCGAAAATTGCAAAATATTTCTAAAATAAAAAATATTTAAAAAATTCTTTTGAAATATTTGTAAAATAAATTGTAAAATAAAAAATATTAAAAGAAATCTTTTCAGAACTAGGTCCACCATAATCTTCACAAATCTGTACAACATCCCTTAAAACCCGCTGTACAATTTTTTTCTGTTTTGCTGAAATTTTTTTCACTTTGAATGGTAGGATCGATATTAAGATTTGTTGAATTTTTCTCATTTAATTTCGTTGAATTTTCCTCTCATAATGTTTCAATTATTATCGATAGACTGTGAATGTTTATGCGCCAACGGGGAAATTTGAAAGCGCACTTTGCTCGCCGCACTTTGTACACACACGTAATTGGATCATGATCGCTCGTACACAGAATTATAGGTTCGGCAAATAATTTGTATCACATTAATATGCGCGTGGTGCACAATTCGGAATTAGGCAGACAAACTGCTAATGGACATGTATACATGTAAATGACGTAATCAAAATTTGATCGGTGCCTATATATATGCATACAATGTGTTATCAAGCATCTAATCTAAAATTGCGATTGCAAACTGTATGAGAAATCAAAACCGAAAGTTAAAAAGATCAATTTCCTCCCGTCCGATATCGTGTGTAGTTCTTAAATATTACTTGGATATTTGCTTTTCCAGTACAATTTTATGATTTATTTCGTACTTTTTACAAACAAAGAAACAGTAAGTAAGAGTCAACTGGAGGTCAGCAAACTTAGCAAACTTGGAATCTTTTATCTTTCACCGCTCGATTCAATCGCCCATTTCGAACGGGGATCTAGCTTCAACGCCAATTTCCAATACATGAAACTCACACGTGAATCCCCGCGAAAGCTGCGCTAATTCAACCTCGACGAAACATTCCTGCACGCTCTAATCGCGAGAAGGAAACAAGAAGGCAAAGAAGGTAAAATAAAGAAAAAGAAAAAGGAAGAAAAAGAGGCGGACAATTACGCGAAACGGGCAGTGGTAATAAGAGAAGCCATTAAGGCAGCCACCCCTTCCTGCGAATCGTGGATTCCTCGAGGTCTACCGAGTCTACTATTCCGCCGAGAATTTATTCTTACCAGTCTCCGCCTGGTTAGACCGCGTTTTCCGCCGTTCCCTCGAAAATTCCTCGAACGAAAAAGCTTCGAAAGGAAATTTCGTATTCGCCGGTCGCGCCCTATCTCGCGTCTCTCTCTTTCATTTTCCCTGCTCGAACACGCCTGATCTACGTACATTCGAGACGCCGGTCTCGTACCAAGTCAATTACTGGTTACTCGGTTACTCGCCGATGCGTGCTGCGCCCAAGTGCAGAGAAAGAGAGAGAAAGAGAGAGAGAGAGAGAGAGAGAGAGAGAGAGAGAGAACTTGCAAGAACTCGCGGAAAGAGAGACGGTGTGTACGTGTACGTATGTAGACGCGAAACGTACGTAGACGGGTACAACGGGCGACGCCGTCGTATCGTAATTCGCAATTTGCCCGAGCATTCACCTTCAAATTCCCGTTACTCACGTTCCGTATCGTCGTCCTACACCCGACACCCGAGCCGCCAGCTACGAGCCAAAGGGGAACACGGCTCGCGAGCTCTGTGAAGTTCGAGACGACCCGTCACGGCCTGATCGATGCAGTTTTTCCGTAGATTTACTAGACAGAGGATCGGAGATGGATGTTTTATGGCGGGAGCTTCGATTTTTAACGAAGGTACGGGATTCGACGGGATGACTTTGGACGATAATGGAGATTCGACGTTTAATCGCAGAATGGTGGTGACGGGGTTGTTTGAGTAGAGGAGGAGAACAATTTGTAATTGTAGAGTAAACACGTTAGAGGGGGCAGCTATTAATTTCATACTGATTTTACTAGAGAGATTTACTGTGTTTACATATAGGATATAGAATATTATATATATAACACAGTACGTACGATATATGTATATATTCTACATATATATATAGAATATTATATATATATATATGTGTGTGTGTGTTTATTATATATTATATACAGTTTATATGTATATATATGGAATATAGAATATTATATATATATATATATATGTGTTTATTATATATTATATACAGTTTATATGTATATATATGGAATATAGAATATTATATATATATGTGTGTTTATTATATATTATATACAGTTTATATATATATAACACAATATGTATGATATATGTATATATTCTACATATATATATATAATATACATATAATATAATAATAATATAATAATATAATAATATTATAATATAATAATAATATAATAATATAATAATATATAATAATATACATATATATATATATATGGAATATAGAATATTATATATATATGTGCGTGTTTATTATATATTATATACAGTTTATATATATATATAGAACAAGCATGCATGCAAAATCCGGCTGAGGGCAACGCCGCGAGAAAAATCTCGCCGATAGATCGATCGACCGGCGTCGCCATGATAAATCGTGGCTAAACGGTCCGGTATCATGGCTGCGGTTACGCGGTTGCTGGCCCTTGCCTGCTCACGCCGAGTCTTCTCTCCTTTTTCACGTCGCGCGATTGTTGCCGGTGCAGAGCCAGCAATTAATTCCTACCGATGCCGGCGCTTTGTAATCACTGCTTAATAGACGCGCCGGTATTTATCGCCGGCCGGTTTATAATTAAACGCCGACGATCGGTTGCTTAACGCGAGTTGACGGGACGCCAGCCCGGTATTCACCAAGGGGGAATTTCCTCCCCCTCCCCCCTCTCTTTTCCGTCGCTTGTACCTCACGGACTTATCACGAGTTCCGTGCGCGGCCGTTGGCCGAGCTTTAATCTTAAAAATTAATTAATTCGGGGGTTTAAACGGCGGCGGTGATTTACCGCGGTTGAGAACGATCGCGCGCTCTCGTGTGCAACTTTGGTGATAAATCTGGCCGGGGTTGGGAGGAAAGTTGGCGAATTGTTGGTCGTTGAATTTAGAATGGACACTGTGACGTAGTTCGAGGCGGTGATTTCTGAAAGTTTCTCTTCAAGTTGTAAAAACTTGGGATCCTCCGCTTTTTTCCCCTCGATCCCTCGCCTCCTTGGCAAATTTTTGTAACGGTCGAACGACTTTTGAGAACGATCCAACGGTGAGGTTGTTTGCAAAATGAAATCATTTAATTGCATTTAATCGTACAGTTCCCTCGTCAATTTTTTACACCTGTGGAAATAGTAGAGGAAACAATTTTCATATCCACAGTTGTTTCAACGACGGGTTTAAGGATTTAAATGAAGAAGAAGGTCTTAAAACTTTGTCACAAATGTAATATAGTATAGAAATTGCTTCTCTCGATACCACACAACCTTGGAATATAAGAATTTTTCAAGTTAGAACACCATTCCAGCGGTGTTATATCGCATGTCTGACCAATTATATGCTTACACTACTGAAGCCAGTTTCCAACCTTTCTCGCTCGAATTAGATTGTTTCTTTCTAAGAAAACAACTTACCAAGGATTGATTACTGTCATGTTACAGAAATATGTTACAAATCGATGTTGTAAGTCTTATAAACAAAATCGATAATTTAAAAAAAGGAAACAAACACAAAATGAATTTCGAATGAATCATGTTTTTCCAGTGATTTTTATATCTTTCCCTGTCGTATTAATCAAAACTTGTCACTGTCGCAATTGCGCAATTTTGAAATTGACAATAAAAATGAAACGCGAATGTTTAAGCAAATGAAGTGCTATACTTTAGATGTTTTACATACAACTGCACTTTTCAATTTAAATATCCAAATGCAATTTAATTGCAACTGCCAAAGATCAAAAGTTTGAGTAGATACACGAATCCTCCAACATCAATTACGATTTCTGTCAAGAAAAAAGCACGCAAGAATCAACTAGTTAGTAGTTCGACTAAATTAAAAAAAAAAAAAAGACAAAATATTACACGCAATCTAAATATATTGATGATAAAAAATCAACAATGATTCGCTACTTTCCACGAGCATTACCCGGAGCGTTTAGAAAGCGTTCGAGCTATCGGTTTTCACGCAAGGAGGAAAAGAAAGAGGAAGAAGAAACTGCCGATGGCACTCGTCCTCGTCTTCGGGCGGCAAGATCGTTTAGCAGGCAGCGACGTATGGACGCGATTGCCGGGCGAGCAGCAAACCGCAAATTACGGAACGTAGCCTGAACTTTACGAGCACCGTGAGTAGAAAGTCCCTCTCTCGTTATACCCAGAATCGCGATCGATCCTCTTCGACTAAACTGCGAACTCGCTCTCTTTCGGTCTCTCTCTTTCGCTCGCTTTCGCGGCTTTTCGTAGCCGACCTTTCTTTTTCCCTCGCTTGGTTACATAACGCGCGAGGAAAGATAAGCGAAACACGTCGGACACGAGCTCGAGAAGGGAGGAAGAGGGGGAGCCGCGTATCTGCGGGGAATCGAACAATAGCGGCGTTAAACGCCACGGCCCGAAACCTTAGCGCGCTATCGGCTTTTCTGCATAAATAATAAGCCGGGCTAAATGTTACTGCAAGACAGGGGATTACGCGAACGGAAACGCGGAACGATTCTCTCGAAGGATCGTGTGAATAGAATTATCACTTGCTGGTAGAGCAGAGCCTGGTGATTTTATGGATTCTCACCGTGATTTCATCTGAGCGAATCTTTTCCTTTTCCAAATATCTCTCCAAATGTTTTTGCCACAATCCACGAATGTTCGTAGCTTGTTCGTAAATGACTAGATGCTTCGTTTCATTGTACGCAAGATAAATTAATGACGAATTGCTACGTGAGTTTCAGTTAATAATTGATAATAATTAAAGTTCAGTAAAATAATTTTATAAATATAATATAATATAAATATAATTCAGTAAAATTAATATTGGACGATTGAAAGATTAAAATATTAGGTATCGAAAGAGAGCTGAAGTTTGAAATTACTGTCTTTCACGGAAGACAGGAAAGGCGATCACGGTCGGTATGATTTTGACAACGAATATTGTTAATGTCAGGACGTGCAATCTCCTTTGTCCAATAATTTACTCTGATCAACGATATTACCAACGATATTACTTGTCACTTCGCTAGTAACATTGACGTTATTATTTAAACTGTTTCGTAGTCCACTTGGCCGGATTGACAATCAATTTCCAAGAGCCACATGTTGAACAAGCAAGAGTGTTTAAAAACACAAAGGGAAATGAAAAATAAATAATAATTTAAAAAAAAAAAAGGATGACAGCGAATTGCGTCATTTGTGCAATGGGAGAGACAAATAATGGTCGAAATAACGGTAACGAATAAAAGTTAAAAAACAAAGGTAATCAAATATCCGCGTTATTCGTGGCACAAACAAGCGCAATAAATATGAAAAATAAAGGTAATAAAATGCCACGGTGATTTATATTATTATTATTATTATTATTATTTATTGCGGTAAATAAAGGTGGAAACGAAGAGAACAGACAACCCAGTGCAATTGATGTTCGCGTGTACAATAATCCACTGATTTCTCCCCGAAGCGAGAGCAGTTTAAATCAACCCTTTCGCGAATGTTGTTTCGATATTATCGTCCTTTGCAACCATAATATTCCTCCGATTTTCGTGTTTCGTGTCGATCGAGAATTTAATTTTTGGAAGTGACGCGATAAGAAGTGATTTCGCCATTCGACAGCCCTCAAGGGTTAGGAAATCGAGTGAGAAAGAAAGCAAGAAACAAAGTACGTTTCAATTTCGACTTCCTCGATTAATTGGAAAAGAAAAAAAAGTACGCGCCGCGTGATTTGTCGCGTCTCGATGAGAAAGCAGGCGGGGTAATGAAAGAAAGAAAAGAGAGAAAGGGAGACAAGGGATAACAAATTTCTGCGACGATCCGATGAGCGAATACCCGAGCGTGGCATTATTCACGATCCCTCGAGCGTGTCCGTATAATTTCTCATTCGCACAATGGTGCACGAGCGACGCATTCGCGCCGTTGCTGCAACGCTGCAACTCTGCTTTAACGTATCGATTCGCCGAACGTCGAAAGTACGAACGAAAGTTTTTATAAGGCCGAGCGCGAGGCGACTCAGCGGGAAGGAGGAAACGGGCGAGCCGCCTCTTTCGCAAAGAGACGAAAACTTTTGCCCGAGTTGAACTTCTCGCCAAGGTTACGCGTTCTTTATTAACTTTCGTAGTAAGAAACGCGGACGCGTGGCTCGCGACGTGTGACTCAATAGCACAGTCCTTGTTCGAAAGCTACTCTCTACTTCCGGTTTCCTCGACTGGAGGACAACACGGGGCGATTCGTCGCATTTAGACCGAGGACGTTTGTGCAAATTTTCGACTGATTGAAATAATATTTGAAATTCAATTGCGTCGTATTTCACGATAAACTTGATGTGAATATTCTTCTTATCGTTTGTGCGATGAAATTATTTGAATATTTTCGTGAAATCGTTCCTAATTATTTATTTTCGTACGTGAACAGAGCAACTCTGTTTAGTTCTGCACGTGTCTTAATATCACGTTTACGTTTCTACTGTCGAAGGTTAACCTTCTCTCGGGAACAATACTTAATATCACTAACGTCAATACTTATCTTTTCTTTTTTATCACTGAAAGTGATTTTCGCGGGGGTAACTCAGAAAATCGGGTCTCTTCAGATGCAACGCTGATGCAACGAAAATTAGCGATTGGTTGATTTGGGTCACGTGATTCGTGAGGGGGCGTGGAGTAGACCTCGAAATGCAGGCATCGAGGCATGAAATATTATTTGTAACAATTTCCAACAGACACGCTTCAATTACTTTATTATTACTTCAATTAACAGTTCCCGCTCGTACGTTTGGAATAAATAATTTTCGAATAATACTCTCACTCGTCGAGTAAGGTAAAAATTCAAATGACACAAGAGTACTCGTCTCAAACAATTTTTATTTCAAATGTACTCGACACCGTGTCAGGCAAAAGAGTTCCAAAGTTAAACAGAATGCGAGAGGACGTCCCGCGAGGTATCCTGGATTTACAGAACCCCTTCCCTCCCAGGTAAGCAGCCAGGTGATCCGTTCACGGATGAAAACGCGTCGGCAGCTTTGAAACGGCAAGATTAATAGCGAACTTATTCCGCACGTGCACACGTCGCGGAACGAACCGCGCGGGGAAATATTTGCGCGGGACCTCTTTCGGAACTATGCACATAATTACGACGCGTCAAAGGGACCTCGAACGATGGCGCGCGTTACAAACGCGCGTTAAATTCACAATTAATTTCGTTCCGACTTCAAAGGATTTTCCGCGGGACAATTTCCCAGATTTCCTCCCCCCTCTTCCCCTTCTTTCGATGAAATAACGTTTCCCCTCCTCGGTTTATCAAGTGAATATTACAACGTAAAGAAAACACCGACGGAAGCTCGACGGAAGGAAGGAAGATTATGGGTATTTAACACTGGAACTGCCGTCGTTGTCGAGACACCGAAGCATAAAATTTTCACCGGGGACGTTCAAGCGGAGGAAATGGAAAAATCTTTGTAACAGAACATGTAGGAGTTCTTTTAGCAAACTTTTAGTTACACACATTTCGTGGTATAATAAGCTGTTTGAGTCTGTGAAAGTGTACTATTTCAAAGTCTGCAAGGTATCTTGACAATTGAAAATTGCAAACTTGTTTGTTTCTACCACTTTGATAGTTCTAGCGTTAAGCTTCGTTTATGTTAGTTAAATTAGTTGACTGAATTCAACTTGCTCGAAATGAGTTTTATTTGAATTTCTACTGTTGCCGATTCGTATGAATTTATGTAATTTAATTTTACAGTGAATAAGTATTTTGGAATGTTATTATAATTTAATATAAGTAACGCGATATGTTATATTATCAGTGGGTACTTTTTACTTGGCTTGTGTCGTTTGCTACATTATTTTAATTTAATGTTAATATACTTTTTGTTAACATAAATTTGGCATTTTATTTAATTAATTAAAACGAGAAATGCCAAATTTAAATTTCAGGTAGAGTTGAGATGCTTTCAACCGTTTGTTAACTCGAATCAGTTCTCTGCTGATTTTCTTACGGATAATTAATTAAAAGACTTCCAATTAATTTTGTCTGGACATCAAAAGACTTTTGATGGAAGCGTTGAATAATTTTCCAGACTTCCTTCTATATCTTCTCAACAAATGACGTTCCTTTTCTCGTTTCAACGAGTCGCGGTTATCATTCGATTAACAAAAAATTTGGGAGTTTTTTTCAATACTTTTGTTAAAAAAACTTTTGCTTACTTGGAACAGCGTGCAATTTAACTTGGATTTAAATCAAGATTAACCACCGCGTTCAACTAATTCCCAAGAACTTTGTGTAACCAGTTAATATTGAGTTGCGATATCAATAATTACAAACTCTGAAATTGTAATTTTACCTCTATAAATATGTTGATTAGTTAACTAAGCTGTTCGTATTAGCGGAGAATTACTTCGAGCGTAAAATTAAATAAAAATAAAATTAATCGTAAATGCTATTTTTGAGAACGTATCAACGCAATGAAATTCTTATCAGAGTATTTTTCTATGTATTTTTAACTTTTGCATGAAATTACGACTGACAAATGAATATTTTAATAAAAATATAGCAATACAGAGCGGCAGTCCAAGCAATTAAGTTACTCCATCTAAATAAACAGTTTATTAGTAATTTTATTTAGCATATTATAGAATAAAGAATCTTTTGCAAGATTCAAGAGTTTGAGATACGAAAGTGGAATAAAAATATTAATCTAAATCATGAATCTCTAATTCGAACATTTAAATATTCAGACACTAAATATTGAAACTCTTATAATTGGACTGCGAATTTTTATGCATTTGTAGCAAATTTTAAAGCGCAAAATTGCACACAGTAATTGTGCAATAATATAAAAAAATATATAAAATATTGAACATACAACACAATGGTTTCTGTATGATATTTTGTAAGTATAATTATAAAATCGTGGTTCCATTTTTCAAAACTGTATTCTCAAGAATCTGAATTTGCATAAAAATCCGCAGTCTAGTTATAATAATTTTATAAGAAGAAATCGTAATTTTGTAAAAAGAAATGTTATTTTAAACTATTTTAAATTCTTAAAACGCGTCATTTATTTTATTTCAAAATGTTTCCACACCATGTAACAAATGGCAAAGTGAAGCCGCTTTATTCTCGAAAACACTAAAGTACACAAAATACATCACAGTATGCAAAAACATTGAAAAAAATTTTCTCACTATTGAATTTAAAATAGATTTGAAAGTTGAAGACAACGATTTCTCAAAACTTGGTGTACAATTTTTTGTCGCCACTTTGTCGAATATTAATAAGACGAAAACGAATATAAACTGGAAAATGTTGAATTTTCGTCTGAGTCTAACATTGAAAGTTCAATAAAATAACGAAAAAAAAAAAAAAAAATTATACCTTAAGGGTGTTGTCACAAAGAAAGCCTCCATCTTCAAATCCATATATTATTTTTAGAAGAAAAATATCTTCACTCGTTACTTGATACAAAAACGTCTTAGTATAAAATATTCCGCGGATGCTTCAAGCCCAAGTCTTTTTTACAAAATTACAACAGCGTCGACATTAATCGGACTCATTGTGTACGATAAGATATTCCTCGATCCATAAGATATTCAGACGTCGTACACGACACGAAGCGTACCGTCGTCCAATTCAAATAACATTCGCGACAAAGTGGCTAAAAAGCAACAATCTCGGAAAGAAAGTTCGTCGTATCGATTTGCGAGCAAGTATATACGATCGCAACAGTTGCTCTCAATGTCACGGCACGGCTAGGCACACCTGCCCCCGATGAAACACGAATAAAGCAGCTTTCACGAAATCATTAGATGTAGATAGCAGCGGGTAGTATAACAAACACGAACCTCTTTTTCCCGCCCTCTTGTTCGCCGTTGCCACGTACAATGCGATTCTATAATTTCATTCACGGCTAACTAACGAGTTCTCGTGCATTTCCACGAGGCATCGCTCGCGGCTTGTCACGCTTTGCAATGCAAAGCCGCCGTCATTCCTTGAAAAACAATCTCGTTTTTTCTTTTTCTTTTTCTCTTTTTTTTTTTTTTTAAAGGGTTCGATCAAACAGAAGGAAGTTAAAAACGGACTCGCGCCTGGGAAAACGACGCTGAACTGGAAACTTCCGTTCCGTTCAAAGGCTGCCAGAGAGAGGAGAGAGAAGAAGGAATGAAAAAATATTTCCAGCGATGAATTCTCGCGGAATGTACGTACGTATGCATTTACCTCTTAGGCTGTATACCGCTTTTTGAATGTTTCATCGATACGACGCTAAGGCACGTAAGCGTGTGTATAGGATTACTTTTCGTCGGTTTACGGCAACAGCACGGCGAATTTCATACTCGAGCGTAGCACGAAGTGGTGACATATTAATGAACAAGAGCGACGCTTGTCGATGTTTTTCACCGAGTGTCCCGTCAATAATGCGCGACGATTAATAAAATATCGGAACGCTGTCGATTGAGCTTGGGACAAAGGCGAGATATACCATCGGCGCAGCTGAGCTGAAACGTGTAATTTTTTCGGCGCTTTCTTTGCAAACTGCAGAGAGTAGCAATCAGAGACGCTTCTTAAATCCGTATGATTTTGAACGCGTGTACGATCTCTCTTTTCTTTTCTTACGTCATGGAACTTTTATACATGTACGTAGGATTTTACTTTCAGTCATGAAGTGTTGGAATATTTTAAAAAAAGTTGTATTTTTTACATTTGAATAGCAGAGAATAGTCAACTTGGTATCAGCAGCAGCAGGTCCTCTATATCTCACTTTCGAAACTCAATACTAATGTACTCTTCTTTTGTCCTCTACTCTAATATTTATTCAAAATATTCTCCAGAAATGGAACTCTGATTCGTCGAATGTGTCACCAACTTTTTCCATCTTATTTTCAGTTTCAGAAAGTTTTCCTTCGTCGACATCCGATCTATAGACTTTTCGTCTGTATTGATTATTTTTTCCAACAACCTCGTATCTCTCGAATGCCTCGATATCTTTAGGATAAACATTCGCCACGAAATGATACACCAACTATGAAATACAAAATTTCACATTTAGTCAAAGTGTTTGCACTTGTGACTCGAAACGCTGAAGGAAATACTTTGTACCTTATACGCGATGCTCTCGCCTGGAGTTATAAAATTCCACTGCGTCACCCAGTATAATATAATCTTTCAACGAAACACTCTTGCAACTATCAATCCAGTTACAAACACTTTTATCGATCCCTGTTCCCGTGCGATCGATCGTACAGTTTTAGAAGAATGGATATAAATTTTTCGACCGGTCAGATTGATCGGTGAACAGGTAGAACGAGTTGCAGAATGGAAATAAGAGGAGAGGTAAATACTGAAAAATTCATTGTGCACATATTTTAGGAACAGTCGTCGAGATAAATAGCGCCGTGGTATGTAATGACGCAAAAGTTTGAAAACTATGCTTGATCGGGCATAGTGTTAATGAAATTAGCGGTCGAATCGCGATGGCGGAAAGAAAAAGCGCGGGAGACGGATCCCGCGGAAGAGTCGGGCTCGGGGCGCGTAGCCGGATACCTGATATCGGTATTAACTCGGCCATAAACCATTCCGCAGGCCCCGTCCACAAAGTGATTGCGATTACGCCTCGGGCATTACAACGCGCAGATTTATGAACAGGGGGTTGTCTCGAACGTAAGTCAAATCCCCTCGGGGATCCGTTCAACAGAAAATCGTTTGCACATACATACGCTGCTCGAGGCAGCGCGCGCCTCCCCGAGGAACAACCTCGCGCATGCACAAGGTGTCCGGTTTGTTTCAAATCGAGATTCGTCCAAAGACGGTGAACTTTTAATTGGCACTTGCGCCGAGGGGAATTTTAACCCATCGAACTCTCGATTCGTTTTCAAACGTTGTTGCTGAGGCAGAGATGTAAGAATTTGATTAATTTCGAATTAAATTTAAGTTCAAGCTGTGATGATTTTCTTTCATTGTGTTTTAAAAATCTGTGAACAAAATTTTTTTTTTAATTTTGGCTTTATTTTAGTGGGAAGTGATTTTTGGCCCATTCTGTATTGCTATTGTTATTGTATAATTTACTTTTTGTAATTTTTGGTTTAAGGTGTGAGCATATTTTTTAAAATTCAAACTCACTATTGCTGTCTTCCTAATTCATTTTCGGATGGAAAATTGGTGTTACGTATAATACTCGGAGACGAATTGTTCAATACCGAATAGACCTGTGTCGATAAACTTACAAAGCTTAGCAAATGATTATCGTTGAGTGAGATCTCGAAGGTTGCAAGTTTTACAATAAATTTGTATTGTCACCCCTAGCGTAACATCCGAGTTCAAACTATAGTTACAATGTCGATTAAAGAGTAAAATTTCCATCAAAGACGTGAAAGACACGAAGGAAATTGAAAAAAGCTCTGTAATGGAGCAGGCTTTATTTATATATTTTACGTCTAACTGAAAATTTCTGAGTGAAATTATAAATTGGTCATTTCGATCATTCTGGTGTTAATTATATATCCAAAAGTATGAGTTCGCAGAAAAATCAGGGTAATTACAGATGATTAGATCAATTTGTTCGTTTTAAGTATAAATAAGATTATACTTTAAAATCCCATGAAAATAATCAGACAACAGACGGAATTATTTTTGCACGAAACTTTAATTAGCGAATTAATTAGTTCAGAGAAGAATAGACTACCGAGAATGGTAAGACCAAGACGTAAACGGACTACGAAGATAAAGCGGTTCAAGGGAAGTCTCGAACGACTTTGTCGAGGAAATTCCAATCCCGATTGCCAGAATCCTCCAGAATTTGGAGGACGTTCGGAGACGTTACAAAATGCGTTCCGCAATGCAGACACAACCGTGAAACCTCTGGTACAGCTCCAAGCTGAGAGCACGGTGCCAAGGAGAAGTCAACTGAACATTTAACGTCTTAATACAGCCAAGTAAATAATATAAATAATAAAAATACGAAATATTCGTAATTCTATCGTAGGTTGTTCTGACTGTTACGAGTTACAGTCGTACATGACCTAACCTAAACGTCAAGCGTACAGCACGAAAAGGTGATTCAAACCAGCATGAAAATAACGAGAATATTTGAGAAAGCTTTACTCAAGTTAACTCTCAAAGGTTCAAGCATGAAGAACATGATCTTCGAAAAGTACAAAAGTTCGCCATTTTATTATAGGACAGTGAAATATTACTGAAAACTCGCGTTTGTTTATATTTTATCGCTAAAAGTGATTTTAGCGGGGGTAACCCAGAAAATCGGGCTTGCTCAGGTGCAACGCTGATGCAACGAAAATTAGCGATTGGTTGATTTGGGTCACGTGATTCGCGAAGGGGCGTGGGGTAGACTCGAGTAGGAGTGGCGTTGGCTAGTACTGAGCGATACGCGCCTGTAATTTGTTTTGTATCGATTCAAATGTTTTCATATCAATAAAATTTTATGGCAAAAAAGTCGTTTTCATTTCCTGATCAGAACAGTTGCTTTTGGGCCTTTCAGAGACGAATGTACTGAGGTACAAGTCGTGCAGTTTTCTCAGTAAGTTAAATATATTCCTCAAAGTCTAAGATCGAGTTCGTCACTGTACGTACGTACGCATAAAACATCCTAAATATCCGAGTGTAAGCAGCTTATACACGTTTCTAAACAGAATCGCCCAGGATTCACAGTTTCCTCTATTCCACTGTAAAATACATATCTGTACGATCAGTAGAATTAAACTCGCGGTTCACAAAACCGATCGTTACAACTACTGCTGCGGACCTCTCTCTCTCTCTCTCTCTTTTTCTCTTTCTCTCTCTCTCGCGCGTTTCATTTGCAGGTATACTTCCGCATGCTAGCTGGTAATGGCCGTTCGAAATTGCCCGATCTCAATAAAATGCGCGGCAACTTCGCGAGCGCTGTGTATGCACACACACATACACACACGCATACACTACCGAGCGAGCGTTTTGCACGCACGAAACCGAAGCGTGTACATGTACCGATACAGGTGAGCGCACACGCGCACGCGAGTATCTCCTTGCAATTTTACAGGAACTCATCCTCCTCTCTCGGAATTTATACTTCTCGTTATCTCTTGTGTGTGCGGTTGTACGCGCGTGTACGCGCGCGCGTGCGGGACAATTTCGTGCGGAAAAGTTAACGTTCGCGGCACGCCAGCCGCGCGGAAGCGAGGAATATTTCATTCCGCTTAAAGATCGCTCGCTTCGCTCTGTGCCCCGGCTGTTTACCAAGACGAATAGGTCGGTCACCGTGCGTCTCTCGTTAATGAGATTCTGGATCTGGAGTTCGAACCTCCAGATACATTAACTCATGTTTACTGATACTGACGAAATGGGTTGAGATTATTATTTCTATCCAGTGATCTCTTTGAGTTTCCTCTTTCAAGCTGTCGGAGATTTTCTCTTTTTCTGACTAACTCTAATAATATTTTATTAATATATTTGAGAAATAAGGACAGAAAGAGGATTAATAAAAGTGCTAATTAATAAGTGCCGAAGATATTTTGACTAATTTTTATTGATATTTCAATCAGTTTTACCAATAATTAGTAGAGCAAGGAAGATTTGATTGACAGAAGTGGAGGGATTTCCATGTCGGAAGTTTCAAATTTTCTCCAAAGCTATCCAAGATATTTCGACCAATTTTAATAATATCTTAATTAATTTTAATTTCTCAATATCGGTGAAATAAGGAAGCGAAGATTGATTAATACAAAAGGAGGGATTTGATCATTTCCGTGTTGGAAGCTTTAACTTGTAATTATTTTCTCTTCACTTTATACAGTATTACATTGTTCAAGATATTTTAATTCATTTAACTAATTTCGTTCACATTGATGAAATATGGATGGACAAAAGGTTTGATGATTTCTGTATTGGAAGCTTTAATTCGTGAGTGTTTCCTCTTATCTTTACGGACGAGTGATAGTAATACATTCTTTCAGTTATTTTTTTATTTACACATTTTATACTTTCTATGTAGTTTAGACTGTTTATACAACACTCTGTATCTTCAATATATAATTCAAACACTCTCAAGTCCAAATAGATTTTTATTTTAATCAAATAAATAACAATTCATCTCCTACTAAATATGTATACAAACATTTTCACTAAACCAAAACCAAAAATTCTCCGATAGCAATTTTAAATACGCAAGAGAGAGTTTAAATACAGAGAAGAGACGATATATTTTTTCGTGTTTTTCAAGGATTGACACACACCGAATCGAAGCGAGAAGTTCTTACTATGTCACCATCGTGTATTTCAGGCTGATCTCGCTCCAAGACCGACGACTCGAACTTTGACACGCTTGAATCTTCGAACCTTTCCATCCCACGAACATACCTCACGTCTCGCGAAAAAGAAACTCCGGCGCGACGAGATCAGAAATTTGATTTAGAACGTTTGCTTTCGACTCTCGCGACCTGATATTCGCCGGGAATACTTTTTAACAACTTCCGGAAACTCCTCGACGACGTCTAAAAGGACGACCCTTTTTTTCTTTTACAGGAAGTTTCACTCTCGCTGATCACGATCCGTCATTGAGACTCGAGACTCGAATCTATGACTCTGGTTTCGAAAATATGATTTTTTCCGACGGATCGAGTACTTGATAAAGGGAACGTTATTTTCTCCTGGCGTTTAGGAAGGAGTTTAAAGAAGCGCGTTGCTTGTAAGAGAGAAAGAAAATTGAAGTTGAAATCATGATTTGGAACGTTTGCTTTTGACGTTCTGTTACGAGAGTTCTCAAACCGCCAGGATGAGCGATATTCCTTGCGATCTTGCGTTTATTTCAGTGGAATAATTTTTAATAAATCATTTTAAAAATTCTTGATAAATTGTTTATTAACTTGCAATATTTACAATCGCTAATTTCTTGCCTTTTGTTGATATATTGATATGCTGAAACGATCTGTAGGGAAAATAATATTCCTTGCGATCCTGTGTTTATTCCAGTGGAATAATTTTTAATAAATCATTGCAAAAATTCTTGATAAATTGTTTATAATCACTGATTTCTTGCCTTTTGTTGATACATTGATATATCGAAACAGTCTACGCGTGGCATTATAGAAGAATTTTCTTCTCAGTAAATTTCGTTCTATGATGGATCTGCGATTTTTGCATAAATAAAAGAAAACATAGAAGATACAAGTGTACCTGTGCAGAGAGAAACTCAGAAAAACTTCAAAGAAATATTCTTTTCTGGAAAACGCATCAGCCGTCTGAAGTATATAATTAATTTAATTAATATAAATATTGAAATATTTATTAATGTAATTAATTTGTCGAAGACTCATCTTCCTCTAAAAGGAAGCACGACTCAGATAGAGACAGATCTTAAGCGTTTTGTTTTATTTTGGGAATGCGCGATGACGAGCATACACGACGAAATACACTTGCTGTAAGATCGAGTTTTTAATGTTCCTTTGAAAAATTTTTCATTTCGTTGGTATTTACAGAACTTGACATTTTATTTTTTGAAAATTACTCCATAAAAAGGAAACTGTTAGAAAACGCAAAACGTGGAGAGAAGAACTTGAATTTTCGTCAAATACATAAAATCAAATAATTGAAAAATTAAAACGATTAGAGATAAATTTAATTCGATTTATTTGTACATAAATTTTGCAATAAATCCGCAAAAGCGGATTTTTTTTCTACATACTTTTCGACGAGTATACTCGATGTTAAACAAAAGAATCCCCATCTTTTCACGACGAGTATACTCGACGCAAACGCCCAAGGGGTTAACTTAGATGGGTTCAACGTGTTCGCATCAGTCTATCCACGAGTGATGGCTCGAGGCTGAGTCCTAGGGTTAATCCTTGAATTTTAAGCGTGCAATCTCTCGACGCTTGTTCTCTCTCTCTCTCTCTCTCTCTCTCTCGTTGCATGCACGACGAATCTCGTCATCGATCGCTCGATACTTGCGGTGCGTTCGATCTTCTCTCGATCCGGTCTCTCCCTCCTCCATATCATCTTCCTTATCCACGGTTCTCTTTTTCCTCCTTTTCTTCGCGGTGCATTGATCCCTGAGATCGGAGTCGCGTAATTAACTCGTTATATCTATCCCTCGCAACCCGACGTTACGTAACGCCTCCTTCTCTCTTTCCTCCTCGTTCCCTCCTCGCTCTTTTAATTTCTCTCCCCTCTGATCATCTCCTTTCCTCCGATTTCCTTCTCCTTCCACCGTTCACGGATCCAAGTCCCTCCCTTTTACGACTCCGTTCCTCTTCGTCTTTCGGTTTCACGCGTTTTCCAACAACGTCGATGATGTTTCTTCGTCGGTTCTTTTTTTTTTTTTTGCTCTTGTCTTTCGCGGATAATAACGCTTCAGATCGAACAGCTTCTTCGGGATGGAAGAGTAGCTGATAATAGTTTCTTTCTTGAAGAGGATCTGATTAGAACGTTTTATTAATTTCAAGTTTAAACGTATCGTTACGCGTATCGACTGGATCATTTTATGAAGGAGGATGGTTCATTTTCAAAGAACGGTGGTGAAAGATCCTCGCAGATTGATCGTAAAAATGTAGATTCGTTCGAATCAGTGTTGGGAGAATTTTTTCTTTTTTTATCGAGCCAATTTTTCTTCACCTTCTCCTCTCGAAATATCTCCAAACTGAGAGCTCAAGGGAGAAAAATTCAATTCCAACAGATTAGTGCACTCTCGTTAGCGAGAACTTCTGTTGAAATCTTGCACTAGAGAATTCCTTCTTCTCCTCCACCTCCACCTCTTCGAATTCGCAAATGAGCGAATAATACTCCCTTTCAAACAGCGCTCTAAGAGGAAGCTCTAAGAGGCAACTACAGTGACAATTTCTTCCTTCCGATTAACCCAAAAATTCAAGCTTGTCCTTTCCTCCGTGACAACAGTAATTCCTTTCTTTCAAAGCACACAGAATCGTCGACTAAAAGCATCGGGTTCCCCACATTGACGAAAAAATTCGAAAAGATTCGATAATTCGCGTTAAACGTTCGAGGAAAGAGAGAACCACCGAGCCCGGATCCTACGTACGTCCAAGCACTGGAACGGAGAAAAACATCCTGAACGGCATCGAGGACAAGAACAAACCACCCTTCTCCATCTTTCCAGACCAGAAAATCTCCCAGCAGCAATGTGAGAAATCCTCCTGCCCCCCCCCCCAAAAAAAAAGAAAAAAACGAAAGAGAGAGAAGAATCGCCAGATGAAGCGGCGCCGCGCGTCGAGAGCATACGGAGCATTATTCTCGCGTCTCCTCTGACGAGGACGCGATAAATCCCGACCCGATTCCTCCTCCGCCGTGGATCCTCGTCTCTCCTTCAGGTGTTTCACGCTCGTATTCCCGGTTTGTCTATATTTCACCTGGCGAGGATTTACGTTTGGTCACCGGCACCGTCGCCGGTGAGTGTGTTGTCGTTCGATGACCGGTCTCGCGGTTGCTCGCAGCTGCAGCTGCAGTTTCCTGGATCCCTGGCACCCGAACCATCGCCAACCAACTCTCTCTCTCTCTCTCTCTTTCTCTCTCTGTCTCTGTCTCTGTTTCTCTTTAACGTACGCGCGCGCGCGTATGTGTGTGTGTGTTTGTGTCTTTCCTTTCTTCCCCTTTCTTCATCTCTTTAACTACTCCTTCTATCCTGTTGTTCCTCCACCCTTTTCCTCTTCAATGCCTGTTTTCCCATTCTTTCTCCATCTCCTTTCTCTCTTTCTCTCCTTTGCCGCTTTAACGCGCGTTCTCTGTTTCTCTCTCTCTCTCTCTTTCTCTACCTCTTTAGTGCATCTTCTCCCTTTCTCCCTCCATCTCTTTGAAGTACATTTTCTCTCGTTTTCACCCTTTTTTCCCCTCTCTCTCTCCGTTCAACGTGTATCATCAGCCTCTCTACGTCTCTCCAGCTCTCTTCCTCCATTCCTCTGTCACTCCAACGCGTGTGTATGTGTGTGTGTGTGTGTGTGTGTGTGTGTGTACGGGCTTGTACGTCGCTACGTATGCGCTCACACACGCGAGGCGTGTAGAACCAGTCCGTGACGTCACGTGAAGGACCCACCATGAACACGAGATCGTCCCGATTTCCGGGTTCGGCTCCTGGTGCCACGAACGTGCGCCACGACGTCGATTTATTAAATGCAGCCCTTCTCAGAGAAAGAGAGAGAGAGAGAGAGAGAGAGAGAAGTTCGCTTCACCATACGTTGTGTCTACGTATGTATACGTACACGTATATATACGGGTTAGGCGAAACTAACTCGAGTTAGGCGAAACGCCGGCTGCCCGCCGTGTACCTGTCGCGACGATGACAAAGTCGTTAAGAGCGTACGGCGAACGGTGCACAACTGTGGTTGAACAACACGCGAGCAACACGCCACGTTAGAGAGGCACGTCAGAGATTATCGCGGATGCTCGCGGATTGGACGGCTGAAGGAGCCTTTTCGGTTGCCTGGTCGAGAAGCATAAGCTGGTTGCCGAGGAGAGGATCTCGAAGTTTCCGGTAGGAGAGCGATATTCAAGTAGTATTAACCTCCTTAACCTTTGCTCACCAGACTACTAGAAACGTTGTCTGACCGCGGAGGTCTTTATTCCCTCGTCTTACCTTTTATTCCAGCAATTTGTACACTGCGGTGCTCGTTGTTGCAACGTACGATTTTGTATTTATATTAAATATTTTTATGTAATTTTATATTTATATTAACTATCAACGTTGCGAGAATCACTGAATCTTCGTCGCGGAAATTAACGTAAAACGGCAGATAAGAGAAAGTTTAAAATTTGTACTTGATTGACGATAAGAAACAATAATTACGTTTGTTAATATGGAATTGTATATGTGTATTGCAAAGCGTTTGCTTGCAGAAACTCGTAACATGAAATGGCGAGTAGGGGAGAGAATTGTAATTTTTCACCATGTTAACAATAACGAATGAAAGTGTACGTTCATAAAATTTTTTTTCTATTAGTCAATTTGGGACTTTCTTTCTTCGAACGCTCATTTTAATTTATTATTTATGCACATTTTATATTTTCGTAATATCACAGTTCAATCTATGCATTTGAAATTAGTTCACCGGCGTCAAATTAGTCTCGTAAAATTTCGCGATTTTGTAATAAAAATGTTATAGGATAGCATCGATACGATGAATCCATGAAGCAAGTTGAATCGATTGATAAATCTCGCTGTGTTAAACAAGTTGGTGACACCGTGACCAAAAAAACCAAGTCGATAAAGGCGATTAAGTTAATCGTTGTAAACCAATTGGAAACACAATTGCGACAAACCGAAAAGCAATTGATCTGCCCTGTCCCTGGTGGAACAACGCAGGCGAAAAAACTTAAATAAATATGGACACTGACGGAAGGTACGAAGCAAAAATGAAATACGAATGTAATCTATTTTTTTTTTAATCTGTAGCGACATGTATTTATACACGCGAGTATAATAATAAAATGTTATCAAGTGTATAAGAAAAATATTAGATAGACTAGTAAATGAGCGAATCCCTGTCTTGACGTTTGATTGGTGGAAATTTTTTGGAGTTTAAATGTTATTTTTAAAAACATAATATACTGCTACATTAATATTAAAATGACGAAGATATATTAAATTTGCATTATTTTAGATTTCAATAAAAAAAACATTATATTTTAATGAAATCATATGACATCATATTTTAATGAAAAGGCATCATTCATTCATTCATTCATTAATGAAATAAAATTCAAATGGATCTCATAATAAATCCAATCTTTTACTATCAATCTTCAATCCTATATCGACAAGAACAATGAAGATCTTCGTGTTCACGTCTGACACATTAGTTACATGAATTGGCACATCGATTTGATTGACAGTCGCCTTTTCAATCGGACTAAACTGAAGAGCAAAAGAAATTTCGCAGGTGAATTTTGAAAATTATTAAACGCGTCGAAGATGTGATTATTCGTTCGTCTTCATTCGACACGTCGAACGTCGAGATTGACTTCAAACTCAACGATTAATGTTTGATACTAAGTACATTCAAAGTAGAAAGTAAAAGCGCGTAAAAGCGGAATCCGGAAACTCGACAGCAGTTCTTTCGAGGGATATCGATTAATTACGGAATCTCGGAATGTTGCGGGCGATCGGGTAAAGTCCGACCATTATCCGGAGTTACGTCAATTAATCCTCGTTAACCCGTTTGGCACACGGCGCGTTGCGTAAATCAGACGGAAGCCGCAGTCGATTTCAATTTAAAAGGAAACTTTCGCAGTATTTTCTGTAGAAATGGCGAAATTCGTCCCCTGAAAAAATCTAACGAAACTCGACCGTGCACAAATATCAGAAAATAGCGCTGTGAGGAAGACGAATTAAGAAATTTTTAGCGAGTATGAAAAGACTTGCTATGTAATTCGAAACAAGCAAATATCAACCTCCAAATACGATGAATTTGTAATTTTTCAAAATTTTGTTCTGGGGCAGATATTTACTCTTATTTGTGAAAAGTTGACAAGTACGAGGCAACAGAAGAAGACGGTTTTACGAATATTTAACATATTAAATAGTTAACGAATATTAAATAGTTAACATATTTAATAGTTTAACGAATATTCGTGACTAAAAATGAAATGAAATCGGAAATATCGTGTCAACGTACAACTTCAAAATTGCACGAATTAAATTTGACAACTAGATTAGATGATTAACCAAGTTAGGTTAGGTTTAGGTTTAGGTTAGGTTTAGGTTAGGTTAGGTTTAGGTTATTAATTATTATCCAATTATCCTTATATTATTGTCTACAATTATCCTTGAAAATTGGCTAAATGATTTTCATGACCTCGAAAAATTTACTAGAAAATTTCGATCGAATACTCTCATCTCTACATCGATCTGCGTTAGTCGTATTTTGCGTGAAATCAGCAAGTGTTCTCACAACAGAGCCACGTTTATCACGAAGAACTAAAAAGAGCAAAAAGGAAAAAGAAAAAAGAAAAAAGGACGCGTGACAAACACCTCTGTTTGGTCGCCGTTTCCTTCTTCGCCGGATGAATTGGGCCGAATTGAGGGAGGCAAATGGCTAATTCTGGCCGCGAGGCTGTGAAAGCACGACTTTACAGGCGGGAAGAGCGGCGAGAGAAAGAGAGCACCGAGAGGATATCCAACGTTTCTTGAAGCCAGAGTTTGAAAAGAGGAAATGTTGCCTCGGGAAATATGGCGTGGCGCAGAGTATCGGTCGGTGTTTAACCTGTTAACCCTCTCGAGATGGATTTTTCTTTGACGAATGAGCGGAATAATAATGTGACAGTACATGCTCTAATACGTTTTCAGGTTTGAAAGAAAAAAAAAAGAAAAAAATCTGTTTTTTATTTCTTTGGGAATCTTCATTTCCCAAGGACGTAATTGTAATTGTAATCTAAAGAATGTAATTGAAATCGTACTTTATAATATACAAATTTTAAGAGCGTGTAGAACAGAGCAAAAAAGTCTCAATACAAACTCAAAAGGATCGAAAAATTATTTTCGAGATTTTTTTTCAGCAAAATATTATCTCTCAATTTATTGTAGAAATACGCTTCGTTGAAAGATTCCCAGTATTTCTCTCATTTGAAGAGTTTGCTGACAGCAGTTTTCAGTTTGTTCTATTAATTCATTAAAATGTAGAAACATTATTATTATCATAATACTGTAGAGATACTCGTGCATTCTTGTGCTTAAGACGGGTATCACGATAAACTCTAGACCTATTTTATTCCATTATTAGATTTATAGCAGGAAACGCACAACTCCGAAACTAATGGCTTCTGGATCCATTTATTTCATTAAAACCTTTTTGCTTGTCCTGACGAATATTATACATTCCCGACTTTATATATTTTTAAGGAAATATAATCTCGCCAAAAAGAAATAATAAAAAATACAAAAATCCAAGGTTGATTAAATATGAAATGAATTTCAGCTCGTTTTGTACAATGTATAAAAACAAGGAGGAATATTGTTGTAAAAAATACGGAGATCCAAGGTTGATCAAGTATGAAACGATTTCACGCTCGTTGTCGGATACGTATAGCGTTTTTCCATTGGAAACGAAGTCGAGTGGGAACCAGGTAAGCTATTATCGTCGATTAGTCGATTAGCAGGCCGTGATAACTTTCGTCGAGCGTCTATAGAACGTTACAACAGTCAAAGGGTTAATATCAATTTCTTCGCGAAGCGCGTACCGCAACGACGTAACGCCAGTTATGTCACCCAGATATCGCAGAACGAGCGTGCATCGAGAGGGTCGACGTCGAGAAAAGAAAAGAGAAGAAAAAACCGAAAAGAAATCGAGCCATGGAAATCGTGAGCCTACCGTTCCGCGACGCGATTCATATCTCTTTCTCTTGCAAAATTTAGCACCGCTGATAACGGCGAACAACGACGGTCACGCGGCGACAGCAATCCCTCTTGCATGCATCGCTGTGCGAAGAAATTTACACGATTCGCGTACACATTTTGAATTAAATTGCACTAGAGCCTCCCGTATGCCAACTAACGGAGAGATGACAAAAGTGCTCAGATACAACAGAACGAATACATTTTTTCTGACACAGTGGAACTCTTCGAACTTCTAGTGAAATTTGAACAATTATTACCCTGACGGAGAAAACAATTCCTAATACTGACGTGAATATTAACGAAAGTGTATGAGATGCAGGAAGCTTAGGTTTGTCGTGTCAAAAATTAAAAACAAATTTATATTGTGACACGTAAGCCGGGAGAAAGTGGTACAATTGGGAAGAATAATTCTGTAACAGATCGATGTTTATGAGTGACGAAAATACGAATATTGATCTGTAAGATAAAGTTAAATTTCGGTAAAATTCGAGTTTTCAAAAATTTAACTAATTTCGCTTTTTCGCCTATATTTTAAGATGAGATTTCCTATAATATCGCGTATATGCACGGACGTATTTGTATCAATAGAATATACAGAAGAATTGTTCAATCAAAAATTTTACAACACTTTTGTAAGATTCGCGATAACATGATGTTTCTCGACAAGAGAAATAATTATTTCGTTGCCAGTATCAAATTTTAAATTTATTTATAAATTGAATTACAATTAAATATTCGTGACAATATGAAAAAAAAAGAATATTTTCACACCTAAGACTGTTTCTCAACAAGAAAAAACAATCATTTCGTTGTTGTCATCCATTCGCCCAAAACTTCAATTTATTTATAAATTTATTTATAAATTTCAAATTAAGTATTGGCAACATTATGAAAAATCGAGGGATGCACTTTCTCTCAACGGGGAAGAAAAACCAATTAAAATTATTTATCTCGTTGTTAGCACAACGCGCGTTACGTCAGTGTAAAATTTCAAATTTCTCTCCTCTCCGCCGTGACCACCGCGATCATTTGCGATCGAACAGACGACACCGATTAAACATCGATCGCTTGAACGTTCCATCGCGGAGAACTCTCTCAGAGCGTCCATGGGAAAGTGATACTTTCTCATCAGATCCTCTTTGGAGCCCGACGCTCCAAAAGAGTTGACTCGCAGAGACTCTCGTCGTGCCTGTACTCGAATTGGCCTTTGCCCGCCAATGGTGTACGCCATGTGGATGGTTCGTGCAACGCTCCACACGAGCAACCGGCGCCGCGTGTATCAGATCCGCGCGTATAAGCTGGCCGAAGCTCTCCGCTCCGCGGTTTCTAACCTCTGCCATTTCCCATAGATCCGCGCTAGAGCCACACCCATGCATCCAGCCCGGCGAAGCTCAGCGTATAAGCGCTACGTTGAACTTTGTGGATCCCGGAACAAAGAGAAGACGCTCGCCCCGAGAGAGAGAGAGAGAGGTGGGTAAGCATTTTTTTAACTAGTCGCCGATCGCTACCGGAAATTCGGATACTTTGGCGAGTATCGCGATATATACCTTCCAACTTCCGTTGCCGCGCGTAACGAACGCTCGATAAGCGATCTCGAATCGCTCGGTTGTTGCTCGAAGAAGAAGTTGAAACGCTTGTTTTTGCTCGTAAAAAGAGTGTCGTGAAGAAGCAGAATGCAAAGTAGAAACGTGGAGATGTAAGAGATGTACCGTAGAACAGGGGTTTTCCAAGCTTTTCCTTTTTACCGGAGCAAATATTTTCGCGACCCTGAGTATAGAAGTATATAAACCAGCAGTACGAATTGAAACATTCGCTGGCAATAAATCGTCAAGAAAACAATTCTAATATAATTTTACCATATGTTAAAGATGAAGACAATTTTTTTCGTTTCGACCCACACTTTGAGAAGCCCCGCTATAAACGCGCGAAGAACTTGGGACGAAAGTTGCATACTATTGCAGACAAAAAAAAGAGAAAAATCTAATTTGAGGGAACTGTCAGTGAAAGAAGGAATGTAGATCCTACGATACAAATGAATTCTAACGAACATTATGAGATTCAACGCGAACCGAGGAAAATAACAATTAACAAGGGAGTTTGATGAAATATAACAATAACCCGAGTCAGAAGAATTTCATTATCTCCCTGACATTCATTCCAAAAAAATATTCGCAAACTCCTCTATCACTATCTCTAGAGATCCAACCGACTGTTTTAATTTCAAATCACGGAATCTTTCTAATATCTCCCCCCAAAAAAGAAGAAAAAGAACAAGAAGAAGAAAAACAAAAGATTAAATTTATAATTCGCAAGAATTCCATTATCTCTCGCGCCGAGTCCAAGTCTTTCAATTTTATATCGCAGGATTTGCTCGAAACAAAAAGGGCAGGAGGGTAAATGAGTAATTCAGAAGAATTCCATTATCTCGCGGAGAGAGAGAGATTCGCGAAGGAGGCAGAGCGAGAGGAAAGGAGGCGAGGTCCTTCTACGAAGGAGCCGTCGTAAAACGCGCTCCGAAATAACCGTCTAATAATGCAATGCGGAACAAGTTATTCTGGGTAGCCGAGGCCCCCTCACTGGGTTAAGCCGAGTGTTTGCCCGCGTTTTGCTTTGCTTCTTTTTGCCTTAGCAGCATAGATTGGGACAGGCCATGGATCACGGCGTAAGCTCGCAGACGACGCACAGGGACACTAATCACGCGCGCGCGCACACTCCGTTTCGTCGACTGCATGTACAGGGTGTGACGATTGTTCACCACTGTTGCTAATATCCCGTTCTAACATTTCGAATTGACATATATAATAAAACGCAGTGAAATTTTTGAGAATTAAAACAATGTCAAATCAAGACAGAACGCGATAAAATAACAACTTTTGTTTTGTGTAACGTGTTTTTCGTAAAATGTTGCGTTAACACTGGAACCACCGACGATTGAAGAATAAAATTTCCATCAGAAACTTTAAAATGCTTTTATGAAAAATTATTTAAATACACAGACGTTTTTACGTCTGTAAGATGTAAAGCAAAAATTATATCTTTTTATCGCCCAAGTCGTTTACTCGTTACTGTCTTTATGACTCTGTTACCACAATGTTCAACTGGATAAGAAAATTCACTTTATACGCCGAATAATTATTTAAACCGCGCGAGGAAATTTACTGTCACATAATTGCCGAGAGTATTTCACTATCAGGCAACTATCGAATAATTGTTTATCGAGTGGTAATTACAAATGAAATTAAATCGCTTTCGCACACATGTATTGAATGACTATTGAGGTTTGACACAAACGAGTTTCGAATACGATATTGTACAATTTCACGGTTGGCTGTAAATCATCGTCTATACTTCAGTCTCGTCTACGATTCCTCCATTTTTGCAGTTGTAATTGAAATACTACTACAGCGTTAAATTAATTAGTACCCAAAGGCAATGATCGAAAGTACTATTATTATTAATTCTCACAGCAAAATGCCACAATAACTGAATAATATGAAAACTTAACAAACTTGTTACAATACGTATAAAAATAGTTTCAACAGTCGAGTACAACTTGCCAAATCAATCGTCTGATCTGTTGACCGCGTTAAACGAAGAACAAAGTCAAAACTGTTTGATAAGATTTCGACCGATAATGACCCATCCATCCGAGAGGTGAACGATTGGCCAAGCTTTCGACGAACCGAATTGAACGCCATTACCGCGAAACTTAAATTGATAAACTATAGGAACAACGACCGCGCGGCAGATGGTATCTAGCGAGCGCGTCTAGAGGAGGATTAATTCCGCGTTTCCCTCGGGTTTGCGGCCCGTTATCGAGAAAGATCGAGCCGGAGCTCGTACTCGGGCGAGCATCGCGTGCGATTCCACGCTGGCACACCGTGTATGAAACCGCGAGTCCGCTCTCGTTCGTGCTCGCGATCGAGCGTGTGTGCACGCCGTGTGCAAAGATAGAAAGCTTCGCACACCTGCGCCACCCTTGTTACACGGCGCGCAACGGCGAAAAGAAGGGACGGGAAAAAGATAAGGGGACAGAGAGAGAGAGAGAGAACTTGGAAGACTCGAGCGAGAGAGCAACAAGATGAAGAAAGAGAGAAAGGGGAAGAGAAATGAGAAGACAGAGAGAGGAGGGTAAAAAGGAGAGAGAGAAAAGGAGATAAGAAGACAGAGAGATAAAAAGAGCTGGCATGAGAAAGCAGGAGGATGGGATGAAAAAGGAGAAGAGAAATGGGAAGAGAAATGAAAAGATAGATAGAGAGAAGAGTAAAAAGAAGAGGGAGAGAAGGAGATAAGAAGACAAAGAGATAGAGAGGAAGCGAGATAAAAAGAGCTAGCCCGAGAGAGCAAGAAGATAGGATGAGAAAAAAGAGAAATGAGAAGATGGATAGATAGATAAATAGGAAGCCTAGCTACGGAGGAAGCAAGATAGAGAGAGAGCTAGCATAAAAAAAGGGAGAGAAAAGGAAAGAGAAACGAGATGAAAAAGAGGGAGAGAGGGAGAGAGAGAGGGAATAGTTGGAGGGAAGAGAGTGTAAATGGAAAAGGAAGGCGAACGAGAGAGAATGCGTTACGTGAGCTTCTCCTCTCGCGAATAAAAGCAGCAAGTGGCTACCGCATTGGTACAAGACGATACACGCTACTGAAACGCCACGTTCCTACAGCGTAGAACGAATGGCAGAAATGGGATACCGAGGCGTTTCTTAGATGGATACCTTGATGGATTCGCGTTTCCACCGCCGCCTAATGTCCAGGATACCTTATACGTCCGCGGGAATCCTGGTTGGTGCCTGGGCTGACAGACACTTTAGGCGGAATCAAACGAATCGGTTTCAATCTTTCGCTAATGGCAGAAGGAGAAGAAGAAGAAGAAGAGGTAGAGGAAGAAGAAGAAGAAGAAGAAGAAGATGCCGGGTAGGTAGGTTGGTAGCGAGCCCCGCTGACTAATCAGCCTTAGAAAACCGTTTGACAAGAAACGGGCTCCAATTACGCGAACCGGAAAATCGTCATGAACAATCCCACGTTCAGCCTGGACGAGTAATTTATGCGAGGCTTTTTGCACACGAGTGTACACCTCCGCTCGTACATACGAAAATATTCTCAAGAAAAACGGGTGAAATATTGTTGACGACTTTATATTCATGGGCCTCCGTGATTGGTTCAATGGTGTCATCAACTTATCCTAGTTACTGTCGTTTGATTTAAACTCGCGAATCGAGTTCAGATTTTGGTTAAATTCTTAAGTTCCAATTCGTCGCAAATTTTGCCAATGGACAGTTAATTTGCTAATTTCTACAAACGTGTCCAACATTTGATCAATCGTTTCTCTAGCTTCACGTATATACAAACAGCAACATACGCGTAAAAACTCCCTACGTGAAATCTATCTTAAACCTTGAGAACTCAATGCGAAAGAGCCTGATACGCTCGTACGCGTGTAATCTTCCTTTTGAAGTCCAACAATTTCTTTCGTTCTCCGTCCACATTATTTACATTTTTCTGAATTTCCCAATTCGCTTGGACAAATGACTATGTATGCACGTGTGTATTTCGTTCCGTTTCCGCGTATTATTTACGACTGTGAGTCCCGAGGCGCCGCGGGCCTCGTCGCTGGAAAAAAAGCTCCAACGCGAGCCTCTCAGTGGCTCGGATTGATTTTCCCAATGTATCTTTTCCTGGATCCCTTTACCGGTCGTACGTTACGTATCGTTCGGATCGTTTAGAATGTTTAGATGGTCGGGGGACGAGGAAGCAGTGTGACGACTATCGGAGACCACGTGAGCAAGAGAGAGAGAGAGACGAAGACGAACGAAGAAAGCAAGAAAACCACGATAGAAAGGGAGCGAGGGAGACGCAAGCTCTTCCGTGTTCGCGCAACCGCTTATGGCTTATACCGGGGCGATCGTATATGCATGCCTGAAAGGCTGAAAGGCTGCCATGGTAACGCTGTCTCTCTCCTTACGTAACCATATTAAGGCACCTCGTGGTGACTAGCTTCGCGGCAACGTCACACACACATACACACACACACGTCACGCGGTCCCTACGTCGTCGTCGTTTTCTTTTTTTCGGCCCTCTTGATCGTCGCCACGTTCGCGACGCGTCGTGAAAGTCGTACATACGTACTCGCTCGTTAGACCCGGTTGCGTAAACGCGCGATTTCCTACGAGCGTCGACGTTGTTGGGAATTAGTCATACATGCGAGTCGCCCCAGGGTACTTTGGCCGGACCAAAGTACAAATCGAAAAGGATACTCACGGGACGAATAGGAAAAAGTAGGGTAGACAGTGCTCGCCGAAACGTGAAAAAAAGTTGGAACAAATATGGATGGAAGAAATAATAATTCCAAAGTAATAAACGATTTTTTGTCTGCCGTAAAAGTTACGAAACTCTTTTTATCACTGAAAGTGATTTTAGCGGGGATAACCCAGAAAATCGGGCCTCTTCTGCAACGCTAATGCAACGGAAATTAGCGATTGGTTGATTTGAATCACGTGATTCGTGAGGGGGCGTGGAGTAGACTCGAGTAGGAGTGGCGTTGTCTGGTAGATCTACTAAGCGATCGCACCTGTAATTTTGTATCGATTCAAATGTTTGCATATCGATAAAATTTTATGGCAAAAAATACAAAAAACTAACAATTACAGACATTGCTATTTTTAAATATTTCCCTTAGAAACTCTTTGCAAAATGTCAAATATTCATTCGTATACAATTAATTAATTGTCTCACCGCGTGAGAAAATGGAGTTAACGGAGTTAATCGATTGATTTCTAAAAGGCTCAATTAACAAGACATTTTCCAAATATTACAAATTTTAGTAATTTTCAATACGATAGAGATCGCCTTTGATTGAACGAAACACATTGTCTGTCTCCCTTTACGCGATTTTCAAATGTTCCATTCGCGTCAGACCGCGTTCGTGCCTACACACGAGAAACAATAACGCCCTGCCTTATACGATCATTAATTATACGTATTCCACGAGACGTGTACACTCCTGGAAACAAGTCTTCAAACTACTCAAGTTAAATTACCACCGGAATCGACGTGTCTTTGCAACGCGCGTTTAAACCGCGAAGAAGTTTATCGAGGGGGTGCGTGTCGCGTCGAGATGTTATACCCATTTTGTTTAAAGCTGCTATATAACCTGCGCTAACGCGACGTTGCCACTTAACTAGTTGGACAAACTTTGAATAATTAATCTGTCCGCGAGTTTCTGCGTGGCAAAGTCAGCCGGATGAACTTCTTAAACTTTGTGTATTTTATACCCAATTTTCGTCAAACACGAAACAATACGTGTACGAAAATATTCCGTATTTGCGGTTAAAGGAAAGATTAAACACGTCGCGCGAATTGTAATGTCAAAACGACATACGTAGGAAACATTTTCTATTTATAGTTAAATATCAGTCATTTACTACGACACGATATTAAATATTTCATTTGCAAGTCAATTATGACGTTTAAATACCGACGTAAATCTTTTCGAAACAAGCTCACCGTCTTTCGACAGTACACGTCTAAATTACAAGAAAATATATATATTTACAAATCTCAAACAGCTCAGTCTTTGCAACAAATTATCGATTTGCAAGTCGTGATAAACCGATGAAAATGGACGACCACTCGCGTCCAAAGAAGCTGTATCGATCATTGTTAACGCGATCACGATCAGTTACATCTGGCAACCAAACCGGTCTGAAACGTTTCCTTTTTTTTTTTTGTTTTTTCTTCCGATAACTTTTCTTCTTAAACACCTTTCCAGAGTCCTTTCTCTAAATCCGTTCTCCCAATCAGAGCAACAAGAGCACTTTGGTGCTTTCGACTCGTTATCCTACGCGCGAAAATAACGTCACGTCGATCAATAGCGATCAGTTCCTCGTGCCAGTAGATAAGGACAACGTTTGTCAGACTATAGAGCCGTGGTTCTCAATGTCTCATAAATTTCTTGTATTTCTCTAGATGAAAATTCAACTTTCTAATCTTTTTTTTTCTTTCGTGAATGTCATGTGTTCTTGATCTAAGCTTGCTTAATGGCCTTTTCACATCCAGGCTTCCTTCACATCGAAAATTCACTTTTTAAATAATGAGAATTGTATGTCACACATAATGAGAAATATGATGGCTGAGGTATTAGCACCTAAACGTCTATAAATACCGCGAACACGTTGCAACGTGTGATCACAGTGAAACGAAGTAAATCGGGGCATAAATGCAACAAACATAAGAAGAAGATTCGAACGAATGAAAGAGCACGATTCGAGATTAATGCATCGAGTGCATTGAGTGTCAGTGACCAGTGTCACGACAGGTGCATGATTGACCGTTTTGTGGCTCTTCTCTCGGCGCGAGCACGCCGTCGTGTGTTTATCGTTTTCTGCCTACGACGCCGCGTTTCGATCGTTTCGCGAGCTGCGCTCGCTCGTATTTAAGCGTTCGTCACGGAAAATGATTAATGGCTTGTGGAATGAGTCATGTGTTTCGGGTACGTGTCGAAAGTTCTGTTGCATAATGCATGCGCTTTCATCGGTCTTATTGATTGTCGTGGAATTTTCATCAGCGTCACTGAGAAAATTGCGGCTGATAATACCGGTCGATGCAGAACGTAGCGAGTTGATGGACACGTTAATTCTACCGTTTATTCCGCGTGAATTTCGCCTGTTTTCTAAAATAAAAAATCATCAGCTGACTGACAGTTGCTGTTTTACTTGGGTTTTTTGGATGTTTAATTACACTGTCGAAAGTAATTGAAATTGGTTAGTAATCGAAAATCGCGAGATGAGAACGATTCGAGCGATGAGGAAAATTTACATTGAATAAAGTTAAGTTTTAGTACAATTTCAAATGCTTTCTAGCCTCAAGGTCTGTCCCACGCCCCCTCGCGAATCACGTGACTCAAATCAACCAATCGCTAATTTTCGTTGCATCAGCGTTGCACCTGTTTTTCCCGAGGCCCGATTTTCTGGGTTATCCCCGCTAAAATCACTTTCAGTGATAATAAAAAATATTTTTAAAAAAGCATAGGAGGTTTTACAACTTCTTTCAACGGTCTGAACACGTTAAATCAGACTGGAACTTATTATCACTGATTAATTTACCACCCAATTACAGATTCGAAAACTATTAAACTTACACGAACGCTGATGCTCGAAATTAACAGCAGAACTGAAAATTACAACCGAGCGCGGCGTAACAAGAGTAACTGATTCAACAACTACGTAATTTGGCTTGTGTTTGGCCTATTGAGTATCGTGTGTTACAATTTGAACAAACATGCCTTCTCCTTTGTATTCCGAACGGTCCAGCATCGATAACGCCACGGTGCGAAAACGCCTCTCTATTTATTCCAAATGCCGACCGAGCTGAAGTTTCTTCCTCTTCCGTGTAATTTCCCCGGTGTACCGGGAATAATGATAAGAAAAATCCAATTCACGGACGTTGGCCACCGTCTGACTCTGTTCTCTGTTCTCCGTTGCAAGGAGACGCAATTCTCGCGTCTATCAGGACAAAGTCGCGAAACGAAATTTCCATCGAAACTCGGAAACAGACTTTGGGTCAAGAAAATCACGACGAAGGAACTCCGACTTGGAAATGGGAGAATCAGGGAAAGGAGAATCGTGTTTGCTACATATAATCTCGCGAGAAATCGAAAACAGATTCGAGGTCAATTGGCACTCGCGTCAAATTCGAATCAGGAACTCAAGGCAGATTTAGAACGTCAAAGAGTGAGATTGCGCAATGATCGGGAGGATTTAAAAGTTTTTTGAATTCGACAGAATCTAAAGATTCAGGAAACCAAAAAGTAGAGAGACTCGGTGGTAAATATCAAAGCAGATATCAAAGAAAGTGACCGGAAAAGTCGAGGAAAGAGGAAGATCCGCGTCCGTTTCTCGAGCTGTTGAACTCTTTGATACGTCAACATGCGTCAACGACGAAGGCGAACGCGACGGAAGAGATGTCCTGGCGCTGGCTCGACATCCCGCGAAACATCCTCGACCGTCAGAGTAGACGAGAAGCGAGAACACGAGAAGAGCGCGCGAAAACCGGCGATTCGCACGTCCCTCGAATGAACGAATCGCGCCGGCTTCTTATTCTACGGTGGTCCTCGCACGGAATCCTGAGTTCAATGCCTCTTTGATGAGCCTTCCCTTCCCCATCGGCGCACAACAACCATCGACTCCGCGGCCATCGTCCACCTTTTCCCTCCCTTTCCCTCCCCCCTTCCCTCTCCGCAACGATTTATCTCGATCCATCGACGAATCGACCGATCAAAAGCTGTCGATTCGCGTCGAATTCATTCGATCGTTCACGAACGCGTGAAAATCACCGGTACACGCGAATCTTCTTCGTTTATCTCTTTTCGTTTCTTCTCGTTCTCGTCGTTGTTGTCGTCGTCTTCCTCTCGATGGAGAATCACGCGTGCTCGTAGGTGAAACTGCGTCGAATAACTTCCCGTTGATAATGATCGTGAGAGAAGGTGGGGCAAATTTATGTGCGTCGACTCGAACTAGCTGCGTGCAGGTGGAAAATCAGCCAGCCACGACGATAACGCGCGTTATATAACGCTCGTGGAAGCTATTCTCGAAGCTGTCGAAGAAACTTACGCGCGAACTTTATTTTTGTCGCCGGATGGTGAACGACCGTTGTTAATGACCATCATTGTGTTCTTTTTTTTTATCACTGAAAGTGATTTTAGCGGGGGTAACCCAGAAAATCGGGTGCAACACTCTTCAGGTGCAACGCTGATGCAACGAAAATTAGCGATTGGTTGATTTGGGTCACGTGATTCGCGAGGGGGCGTGGGGTAGACCTCGAGTAGGAGTGGCGTTGTCTGGTACTGAGCGATCGCGTCTGTAATTTATTTTGTATCGATTCAAATGTTTGCGTATCAATAAAATTTTATGGCAAAAAAGTCGTCAACAGTTGCTTCTGGGCTTTCAGTGAGATGAATCGTACTCAAGTACAGGTGCAAGTCGTGCAGTTTTTTTTTCTTTCGCTATCCTCTCTCTTTAGTATTTATCTCGATGCGTTGGGAGTTGAGAAAGTTGTCGAGCACTTTAATTTAGCGTTTAGAGTGTTAGACAGTTTATTTTTTATGATAAGAATTTTACAATTTCCTACGGTTCTGCCGTTTCAAAATTCCCACGCCAGATATATACCATTTGTTGCGTTGAACATAGTTTACTTGAGGATAATTGCCTCTTTCACTTCATTCCGTTCGACAAACGCCCAATTACACGCAATCATTAAGACAGGCAATGATTCGCCGAATCTCGTCGAGAAAGAGATTATCACATCTATCAGGCACAACCATCAACTATGAAAGTGTACAAACCATACCACCACCACAAGGCACGATCAATCTCCATTTATAAAACATAACACTATCTGCAAATATACTTTCCGATGGGAAGAAGAATTCACAGCAGATAGTTCGATAAATAAATATCCAAGCGTTTAAACACGGTGAGAACAGAGTGAGAAGATTAATATTAATCGAGCATCGAGCATTAAATGGAAAATAATTACCAGCGAATCTCCTTTGAGCGAGACGACTTAATTCAAGCTTTCTCTTTCGTCGGAGATGTTCGACATTAGCCATGTAACATCCTGCAGATAACAATCGGGAGAAAAAAGAGAGAGAGAGAGAGAGAGAGAATTTATGCGGAGGCAGGTTCGAGGTGCGTTCAAGTGGGTGGAAAATCAGAGCCAGTGGGTGGTACAGCCGATAACTCACTCGTCTGCTGGCGGGAAACGAGAACCGACCAAGCCTTTCAATTTTTTTTGGAGGGAGGGAGAGAACCAAGCGTGAGAATTAGCTGATAAAGGTGATACCGACGCGATACCGATCGATTTATGACCAATTTGTACAAACAGAAGTTCTCAATTTTTTTTATTCGTAACCATCGAATGCGTAGATGTTACAATAAAAACGTAATAATTTTAAAAAAAATTCCTTGTTCCTTACAGTTTTCAGCTTAGTATTTTCTTAACGTTAATAACAAAGTACGCGCGGGTAATACGAAATTAAGTCCTTATCTTGTACGCGGTCAACGAACCGCGGGCCGAACGTGACAAACGCGAGTTACATACGAGACAAAGTTTGGTTACGATATTAACTTTAGTCCACGAAATTAAAAACTGCTTGGAGATAATAACGCATGATCATTTTATAATACGATAATAATATTTGAGACGTAGACAAGCGAACGAACGTAATTGTTGAAAATTTGATATTTGGATTAATTTTAATTGCAGAAATTATTTTCCAACGCAACGTTGGAATGCTTTCGCAAATTGTTCTATATGCACATGTAGACGAATCGGTTAAATGAACTAGCAATCAAGAATGTCAGTTTTAATTTCAGTCGAACGTCAATTACGAAAACGTGTCAATCTGTATACTAAAAATTGAACAAAGAATGATTTTCTATTGTAACGTGCTCGGCTTCGTCTTTCAAAAAGTGAAGTAACGCGTAACACGTGTCGCAGAAATGTTTCGCTCATTTTGAATACCTCGCGCAGAGTGCAACCATCTCGACGACCTCTTCCGCCTTTTCGCGTTACTTTAAGCACTTCCGTCAGCCCCCGCCGTTCTTATTTTCTCGTTTTCGCGACCGCGTTTCTCATTTTCCTACCCGCGCCGTGGCACGGGCCATTACGTTCCATCGAATGCGACGTCGTCCATCATCGTCGCGACAGATTTTCACGAAATTAGAGAGGCGCGATTGTCATTCGAGTCTCCCTCAAGGGTCATTTTCTCATCGTTAAATCTGCGGGTATTACCTATTTGGCAAATTGAATTAAGGACTGATCTCTTCACTTTATAAAGTGTGAGGCGAAAATAACTTGTAATTGATCGCTCGATACAACAGAGTTACAAAATAGTAGTCACAAATATTTTGGAGATACTCTGAAATACTCACGAAACTATAAAAAGTCAGCTGTTTTGCAAAGCTTGACTACGGAAGCATCGATCTGTTGCTATTATGAAATATCCCAGTCTACCTATTTCTATCAACGGATCATTGACAATAACACATTACATTTCCTGAAATCTCTCTGAATATGATACAACTCACGAAATTAATTATTTTCATGGTCCACGCAGTTTTCATCGTTTTTTAATTTCTAATTTAATTTCTTTGAAATTCACGTTCAATGTCGATCAAATAATCACCGTCAAATTTATTGTTACCGCTGTATGTCGTCTTTTTCATCTAACCACGGTCCAATTTCCATTAGTGGAAAATTTCAAAATTTTTTAAATCGAATTTTCGATTTCTGTGAAGGGGATTCTATCCGTGTGCCAATCAATCGACTTCTTTCGAAAGCCACGACCTCGTTTCTATTAATCTCAACGAAAAACAAAAAAAACTGAAACATTGTCGAGCCATACACGACGCAAGACCGCCGAGAATCAAGGATCGAAAGCGGATCTCTTTCACAGCCTCGACGAGCACGGAAATAAAAGCGCGAAGTCAGTCGAAAGTGCCGGGTCTCTCTGAAAATTTCATATCTAGGACGTTTTCCAGGAATAACGCCAATTCACCGCGAATCATCGTCGAAAGAAATCGATGCGGGCGTGAATTCGCAGTGAAGATACGTCGACCGGAAGATTTACCACCGGCGCAAACGCGATCCGGAGGTGGCCACGGGTTACGACGCCTTCCCGGCTGGCAACCCCTCGCGGCTCCGTTCACTCGCGTTCCATTTCGCGAAACGAGGCTCGAAACACCCAAGCCACGAACAGCTGTTCGAAGCTTAAAGGCAAGGTCGCAGCCTTACGTCCGCCGGCGTACGCAATGCCGGTTGTTTCAACGCGTCGCTGGACGCACGCGCGCGTTTTCAGCTTCGCTCACGTGCGAACACGCGAGGACCGTGACACGTCGGCGGGTACAGCGCGCTCCACGACAGCACTCGCTGTCATAGTCGTTCGCGTATGAAAGGTGCGTAGATCCCGGGACAGAAAGAAAGGAAAAAAAAATAGCGGACGCTCCGAAAGTTATTAAATTTCTCTTTATTAACGCTAGAACCACCAAAATGAACAAAACGACCAATTTATATAAGTTTCGTCGGATATTTTGTAGACGTGAAACGATAAAAAATAATTTCTCGTAGAATAAAAGATTGTACAGTCCATTGTCTCTGATGGGAATTTTGTGCTTTAATCGTTGGTGGTTCCAATGTAAAACTTTTTCCGTAGTACTTTTGTCGACACGTGTGAGTGACATTTTTAAAATACATTTTACGTTATTAAAAAAAAAGAATAGAAATGTGGTGATATTTGGCATTTTAGGGTCAAAATGGCAGCACATTTCGTGAAAAATAATGGAACAGAAATGAAAGAAATGGAAAGAATCGAGTTTGATAACGAGCTTAGTATGATTTCTTTTGCATTTAATAACGGCAGCCATTCTTTGAGGCAAAGATTTATATAGTGATGATTTATATGTGATTTTTTGGCTTGGTTCTTCCCACTCCTCTACGATATATTTTTTAAAATTCCTTAATATTTGTAAATTGTCTTCCATCCTGGTATATTGGGCTTGAATTAAGGCAAATTACATTCTGAAAAATGGTCATTTATTTTCGAACGAATATAATGTGCAAACGAGACATTTATTTTGGAACAAAGGGAGCGATAAATTTCACGCTTTTTTTTCGCGAACAAAGTGTACCAGAACAAAAGAGAACGCATTTTGAGAGAGTGTCAAAGCTAATGACACAGTTTTTCAATGTCTGTCGAAACGTTTTTACCAAGTTTTCCGAAATTTCGCAACATCGGCCGTTGACGACTTTATCTGGTTAAATTTAGAAATCCGGCGTTCCGCGCGGATGATTAAACGGGGAAAACTCGAATCGTTTCGCGGATCGACCCACGTGTGCGCGCGCACATGCGCGCCACGCACACGCATTTCAAACAGCGTGCAGCGCGGCGGGAACGTGTGTGCGTGCACGAACACGTTCCACAGTGGCAGGGGAGAGCCACCGCCGAGCCACCGCACATAACTATAGTTATGCAATCCACCAACTCGTATTCATGGTCAAGGCCTGCGTCCTTACCGCTAGATACGTGTACGTGCGCACACAAGCGAGCGCGACGGCCGTGGAGGAGCGAGCTCGCGTACGCGAAGGGTAGGAGAGGCGAGAATTTCGAGCTGACGAAAGAACAAGGCCCGTGGACGTTATCGAATTCGCACGGGAGTGAACGAACAAAGTTGAGCGTCGCCGATGGACCGGTACGCAGAACCGGATCGTCCGGAAACGCTCTAATGGAGTGGGCGTCCAAATAAAAAAAAAAAAAAAAAAAAAAAAAGAGAAAAAAGAAAAAAAGAAATTCCTCGCTCGCTCGTTTCGGGAAAAAGATACGAGTTTCGCGATCGACTCGGTCTTTTTCCCTTGATCCTCGCTTCGATAGCGCCGATAAACGCGCGTGTAATTTGCATAAGTGCTTCAAATGGGGAAATAAGCGTCGGTACAGTTACGCGAGAGAAGTTTCACGCGACTTTGCACTTTTCATCCAGCTTTCTTCGCGTCACGAATATCACGATTATGGGTCCCCCTCCCTGGATCCGCTTATTGGGCGTAGAATGGAGAGTAGTATGTAGAGCGAAACGTTGTGGTAATAAATAATTTGCTAGGAGAAACGGTAGTAGCCGATCGACGATAGAACCGAATAGTGCACGAAAAGCGCGGCCGGTGGTGGCGTGTGACTGGCAGCCAAGAAGGGAGAAGGACGCGTAGAGGAAACGTGGTTTCTTCTACCTTCTCGCGAGGAGGAGAGGTTGAGCTCGCGCGCGCGACGGCGGTGTTGGTACGCGGGCACACGAGCACGCGCACTGCTCCGCCACAGGAGGGTAATGGTAATGCATGGAGGAAAACGGTAATAACGCAGAAAAGCAAGAGAGGCGGTTGCAGTGATTTAATATAACCGAGTTACAGGAAGTGAATATTATTAGCATTCGCTCGCGGTGGACCTATGCACGTACGTGTACATTTATCTTCCTCGTTTCTCGCATGTTCGTTCGATGTACGTACGTACACTTACTACACGTACTTAGGATACGCGTACGTAGGGAAATATGTACCGGGCAGGTTTACTCGAATACGTACGTACGTACGTACATACCCGCACGGCGGCACACGCGTGCACGCAGGTACGCGTAAAGAAAAAAACCAGTGTACAACAGACAGGGCTACAGGAGATCGGCAAGAAAGGAAATAATCACTCTTCGTGTGCGTTTAACGCGTCGACGAGCGTGTATGCATATATAGCGTGTGACGGTGTACGACACGTAATATGCGTGATGTAACGCACACGGTGAAACGTGCGTGCGCGATTACAGCGCGCTTATTTGCGCGCCGAACGAGTTTCGTTGATGCAACGAAATCGCTTCGCGGTAACCACGGCCGTGCCTTTTATCTCGTGAATAACGACCCCCATTGCAGGAAGGATCGTCGTACTCGCGTTCGGTCTGCACAAACAGACGATCCCGCGGTGTTTAAATATCGGATCTCCGTGCATCGAAAAATCGGGCGCGAATTTGTTTGCACGCGAATGCGATCGGAAGATCGTCGCGTTGTCGTCACCTTGGACACCGACGTTTGCCCAGAATATTTTATTGTCTCTATTAGAAAGTTATTTTATTTCATCTGCCACGTTTTACCTCGTTCCTTAGAAATCGCACTTTTACGAGAGGAGTTCAACTTTTGCGCGTGTAAATTTCGAGCATCGAGGAATTCGCATTAATCACGAGGTATTGCCGCTGCACCAGGAAGTCAGGGCGTACAAGTTCGATCAGATACGTGCGGAACAACCGATCTTAATCAATTTCCCTTAATTTTACCGTTGCATGACCAGTCGTTGCTGTATAGCAGGCAGTTGCACTACGCCAACGCGACTTTCTCTCTTTCTCTCTCTTTCTAAACAGCTCTCTCCTGGTTATACCGTCATTAGCATCGCCATTAGCCAAGTCTTCGAAGAAGAAACTTATCTCGTGCCGATTAACAACTGATTAATTATCGATCGATTTAACAAAGAGGAGGCGAAAACAGATGCGGAAGAAGTCTCTCCCCGATCGTCCTCGAAATTTTTCGCAACGTTTTCACCCGCAACGTAAAGATCACGTCAGGTTTCACGTAACGTAATTTTCCTACCTCACGAACGACGAATTACGATACGCCAAACGCGAGAAACCTAAACCCGGAATGGCACACGCCATTCTTTCGAGAGATTTCGCCGACGAATCCTCCGGAATCCTTAATCCCGCTCGAACAGCGAATACGTTGGAATTCGTTTGGCGAAGATCGAGACGAACGCGGAGCTAGACAAAGCGTCGAGCAACAAATGGATTTTCAGTATCCGGGAGCTGACGACTTGCGGGCGAGTCGTTGAATCGCCGCGCAGCGCAACACCGAGAGGCGAATGATAAAATTCTCTTTTCAATTACGAGCCCGCGAAACTCGCCGCTCGGTCGCCGCTTATTGTCGAGCGCGTGCTGTCTCGTTAAAACGCACCCGGAAGGTCGATCTTTTTGTGATGCAAACAGAAAACGAAGGGGGAAAAAAAGAGAGAACAAGAGACTAACTAATTGAAAACGTACAGAGATTAGGCATACGTTGGAGGTTGGCCATTGAATCAGAACAAGGTGCGTCGGAGGGGGAATAATTTTATCACAACTAACACGAGATCATGGGTCGCAAAATTATTGAAAATTTATACGAATCGTTCGTAATAGCTAGAGAAAAAGAGTAACTAATTGAAAAAATTATAGAGATTAGGATTGGCGTACATTGGTCCACGAAACACATTGGCCATTAAAATAGAACAACGTTTGAGGAAGAATGATTTTATTATAATTAATAAAAAATCATGGGTCGCAAAAATATTGAAAATCTGAATGTGAATCGGTCTCGTATTAACTGCGAGATTAAATTCGAGCGACCAGAGATTTCTCACTTCATACGCAGTTAGTCTGCTACAAAGCCAGTAGGGATGTGAAACATTGTTTGAATAAGCAAAACTTATTTGTGTTATAACTCTCTCGAAATTAAATGCACATAAGCATAAAATCGCGAAATGTCGGAAACGAAAAAGACAGAGAGAGAATTAACAATAAAATGGATGCAAGGGAGGAAAATCTGTAAAGGAAATTTCGAAACTTATGAACGTGCAATTCGTTATATCATCAGAAAATACAAAAATCAGGAAAATATTGCGAATAAATCTCGTACTGAACGGAGAAGGAAGAAAAGACCCTAATTCGCTTCCGGATGATAACTGGCATCAATGGTAGCAACATAGTTTAACAAAGAAGTACATCCAAAATTATGTCGTAGATTACTGAAAAAACACGGTTCGAGTATCTTAAAATCGTCTAAGAAGAGATAAAAGTGAAAGGCGGATTTCTTGCCTGAAATTCCAAAATTTTAAGTAAAATTGTGAACACTTTCACGACTCGTGACTTTGTACCAGTCAAGAAAATCATTCTATCTCAAACGCATGTTGTTGGACAATCCAATCGTAAACTACGTACAGAGATTTAAAAATATCTGTTATTCTGGAGATATATTCCGTGTCCATCCCCATTGCAAATCCCTACACTGTGCTTCAAATACTTTGGTGGACCGGTGTACGTGCTTCGCGCGTGGCTGTCTCTTTGGCACGTAGTTACCCGGGTGTTTTGAAGCATCGTCGTGATTTCATTTTATTCGACGCGTATAGGCAGTGGGGAAAAAAAACCAAAAAAGAAAAAAAAGAAAAAGAGAAAAAAAAACGAAAAAAGGAAAAGAGAAAAGGTGCGATAGAAACGCGCGACTTCGAGCGTGTTGCGCGCGGGCGCGCTCGCACACACATCGGCGCACGCGCGCGCTGGTAGCATCACTTCGCTTGATGATATACCCTACCGAGAGTTCATTGCTCTTGAGGTGCAACGGAGAACGACGAGGATTCGCAGCGGAGAGAGAGGGGGGAAGGGGAGGGGGGGGGAGGCGAAGAGGGAGACACGAACCGGCATCGGCACGACGACCGAGAGAGACAGAAACGGAGACACACAAGCACGGAAGAGGAAAGAGGGAAGGAACGAGAGAGGCCGAGAACACGAGCGAGTTACATCGGCGGTGGAGAGCGGTGAAAAGTCGGAGAAAGAGCGAGGAAGAGACCGATCGAGAGAGGAGTATTTACCACACGCCGCCTCGACGACTTTTAATAATTCACACGCGATTCCCAGCGCGACCGATCCAAGTCGAGACAACTCCGCTCTCGATACGTTCGTTCCCTCTCTGTGGCCGCACTCGCGCACGCACACGTCGCGTCGCGTCGCGTCGAGGGAAATGGCAAGGCCGGTAGGAAGCGATCGAGTTAAACGTTCGTTCGACGAATGTTCGTCGATCGGCGTGTATCGGTTTCGTGTTAACGCAACGAATAACGTCGCGTGGAACGTCGACTGCGACCGTAACCACCGGTGCGAACCGGTTGAAAGAACATTTCCCTTAGCGGAAATCGGTGACGGTGATGGTCGTTAATCAAGAGTTGAGTCTTGGGTCCTTGGGAGTCAATTAAGATCGCGTATATCCGACCAACCCCTCGACCACCAAAAGTCCGAAGCAAATTGAGGCGTTATCGAAAAGTAGCGTTGCACTGGAATTTTCGTTTCTTTTTTTTTTTTATTTTGCTACGTGATGTACAATCGTGACGACCGAAATCCCTGATTTTCTGCTCGAAACTACCTCGTTGATCTCGCGGCTGGTCAAACGGCGAATTATCGAAACGAGAATGACAATGAGAATGGCCGATTGAAAAATCGGGAAATACTGGACTCGCGGTGGCTCGTCGAGCGTGTACCGACTCGAGCTTGTACCGGACACGTACCGGGTGCAATGTACCTGGATGAGTCACACGGTAACAGCGCACACACTCGCGGTACGCACATGCGTCTCCACGGGCGATTCGCGCTCGTGTGCGCGTCTCTCGTCCTCGTCCGACTCGCGTGGTCGCGAGTCGGCGATTCTCGTTACTCTCGCCGACACACTCTCGCCTGAAAAGAAACGAAGAAACGCGCGCGTAAGTTGCGCGCGATACGCGCCACGAAACGGAGACAGGCAACGAGGCAACGAGCGAGATGAAAGATAAAAATCCAATCATTTCGACCGGTTTTGCATCGCGCTGACGAGGATAATGGAATACCGCGTCACTTTTTGCCGGTGCACAGAATATTTCCCCGCGTTAATATCCGCGCGTTTTCTACACCCGGCTCCTCTCCGCGTATATCTGCGCCCAGGTACGTACCTAACTGTGGTAACATGCCGCGCGCTCGGCGCCCCTCACGCGGCTGGCGCCAACCAGGCATTCGACCATTTGCAACTTTTGCGGTCGCGCAACTTCCATTCGCCTCTCCGATTCTTTCTTTGCTTCCGGTCATCCCGCCGGAAGCTTTCGCGATATCGACGGTACGATTTCTTCTTTAGTTTTGTTACGTTTGCAAAGTAGTTAACGTCGCTGTATGATGTAATCGCGTTTGAAGCGAGTTTAACCGAGTAATGTCGCAAACACTTCAGTTTCTTGTGTAATGTAATTGTGTGATGATACAATTAATGTAATTAATGAGCGCATAATTGTAATAATGCAACGAAATGAGTTTAATAACTAAGTAATATTACGAGTGCTTCAGTTTCTTATAAAATATAATTGCAACGATACAATTAATATAATTATCGAGGCTATAATCGTAACGAGACGAATATAAGTAACATTGCAAATACTTCAATTTCTCATATAATATAATTGTAACGATATAATCGATATAATTAATGAGGGTATGACTGTAATAAGACAAGTTTAAGTAGTATAACAATTTTTCAAAATCCTATAAAAATTTCAAGCGACTCCATTTACAGCCACGATGTTAAAGAAACAATATTTTTCTAGTACAAATCGATCGAAAAGATTGAAGAGTACAAATGGAGCGTCAATGTCAATCAATAACATAATCCAGTTGATAAGCATGATAAACTAAAAGCTGATTGTAGCAAGTTGAAGTAGTGATATTGTTCTTTCAAGCCGAGTAAAAGCATGCTTTGTTCGATGGAGCATCCAGCAGCAATGGAGTAAAAAAACTACACGACTTTTACCCCAGTACGATTCGTCTCACTGAAAGGAAGCCCAGAAGCAACTGTTCCGACTAGGAAACGCACACGTCTATTTTGCCATAAAATTTTGTTGATATGCAAACATTTGAATCGACACAAAACAAAATACAGGCGATCGCTCAGTACCAGACAGCGCCACTCCTACTCCAGGTCTACCCCACGCCCCCTCACGTATCACGTGACCCAAATCAACCAATCGCTAATTTACGTTGCATTAGCATTGCACCTGAAGGGGCTTAATTTTCTGGGTTACCCCCGCTAAAATCACTTTCAGTGATAATAAAAATCAAAATTACGCGGTATTACATAAACGTGAAACTCCGTGAGTGTCAAAAAGTGGCTTCGAGGACAAGAAAATAACGTGATGGAAATAAATTTTCCATTTCTACGTGCGGTGCAAATTCGTCTCGTGGGAATTATTTTCAGTCGCGGAGAGACTATTATTGTAGCAATTTCCGACTCGATTCGATTGAAAACGAGCAGGCCGATCAACTTTCGTTTCGTCGTTTTCCTATTTTTCACGATCGAAGCCTGGCCTCGAGAAAACACGATTCGTCACTGGTGTGCGGTGGAAATAAATTTTAACGAGGTTCTGTCACCTTTTTTCCACTCCCCCCTTGGGAAAACTGGATTACCAGAGAGTAGACGACGACACGGGTGTACGCGTGTAGGAAAAAAAAAGAAAGAATTCCGGAAACGTATCGAAAAAGGTGAACGCCATACGAAGACGCGAAACGAGTATCTGGTTGCATGAATATTAATAAAGCACGTTAACTCGACACACGACTCTGCCGTGCTTACATTACACTCGGAAGTAGCCGGCAATTATTCAAAACCAATGACCACGTTGAGAAGATCCCTCTGGCCATTTGTATTGACAGTTTGACGTTTCAAGTGATCAAGGATGTAAAATAAAAATTCTCATCTTTTTTTATCTTCTCTTTCTTTTTTTCTATTTTTTAAGCAACCAACAGCTTCCAATAAGAATTCTTCAAAAAATAGAACGTTCTTTCAGGAATGTTTGTTATTAGAAGATTTCATAATTATTAAAATTTAAAGTTACCGCGTTGTCATGCGATATTTTTTTATCAATTTAAAGATCGTTTCCTTCCGCTGGAACCAAAATCAACCGCAAAACGTTTTAAAGATAATCGAAGAAAATCCCAAATAAATTCTCTGCTCCGTACATTTTTCACATTTTGCGGCGCAGATGCTCTCTCTCTCTCTCTCTCCCCGTAAATTTTCAAAATTTACCCTCCCCGGCGCGCACAATCCGCTCCTCTTAATTAATCAACGTAAACCGGACTTGAGTTAATTACTACCAACGCAATCCGACTCGAATTTCCAACAAGTATCACACGCGCGTAAATACGTCCTCGTGTAAACGTGCGAGGCAGATCATCATTCCTCAAAATCCGAGAGAGAAATTCCATCATCATGTCCGCGAGGGTCGGAGGAATTCGCGAGCAGCTGAAAATAAACGACAAAATGGTGGAAACGGAGAAAGGATGACGACAGAGGAGAGAAGCACATCGGGAGACTTTTAAAACGAGGTTGCGTAATCCTTTGGGTTTAGTTTACTTTCGTCGGTGTCGATGCCACGCACGTAGCGTGACCGTGGCACTGAACCAGCGGCACGAACTTTCTCGTGGCCTTCGTTCCAGGAAGACGATTTACGTGACACGAGCAGGACGCCAATGACTGTGAACGGTCATCGACGGGGTCCGAGCAGGCAACGCCTCTCCATTCGTCAGATAGCGAATACACGTGAATACACGCCGATTTCGAATCGAACGTTGCTGCTTCGAGACTTGGACGACCTGCGGCGAGTCTTATGGCGAAACGGATTTTTTATAACACGATGATGCAAGCATTGCGTAACGATATAAAAATAGAAGAAACGACATGGAAGGTGCGTCCTCTAGCAGACGCCGCTTTTCCATGTCGCTATTTGGTTTTTGATTGATTTTGAAATTTTAAAGCGAACGATTTATAAGAACTTGAGAAGTTATCTCTTATAATGATTAAAATGATTATACAGTATCATTATTAAAGATACAAATATAAAAATAGAAGATGTAAAAGATTTTACATCTCTAACAGATTTTTTTTGCGTTACTTTTTAGTTTCAGATTGACTTTAAAATTTCGTATTTCGAAGTAATGATTTATGAGAATTTAGGAAGCTATTTATTATAATAATTAAACGGTAGAAAAATAATGATATAAAAGTAGAATTGAGGATATAAAAGGTACGTTCCCTAACCTTTTGATACCACTTTTTTATGTTACTTTTGACTTTTGGTTGATTTAAAAATTTCGTACTTTAAAGTGAATGATTTATAAGAATTTAGCAGAAGTTATTTCTTGTAATGATTAAACGATACAAAACCAATAATACAGAAATAGAAAAGACGATATAAAAGGTATGTTCTCGATTTATCCTCTTCTGCGTTAGTTTTTCTTCTTTGAGAATTTATAAAGCATTTTTTATAATAATTGAACTTTATAACAAATTATATTTATATTATTTATATATTAATATTACATAATTATATAATATTATAACCAACTAATATTTTTATAATAATTTTATAATAATTTCTAATCCATCTTTTTTCGCGTATTAAAAAGTGTAGTAGAGAGCTTGGTTACAGATTACTTTCACATCAGACAACTACAGGTTTGATATTTCATATATTTCTTCTCGTTTGTTACGCACGCTCGAGCTTTTTGAATTTCATCTACACGAACATTTACAACCCAGCATTAATTTACTGAAACTGGAAACAATCGCTCACATTCAGCACTTTATCCCAATTCCTTTTAAATCAACCCCACAATTACCCGACGCTACATTGATCGATAGGCACCTATTCGCGCGAAACACCGCGCGGCCCCCGAGAGCGAAGGGAACTTTTCTGCCTCGTAATTCACCATCGATCAATAAAACTCAATCATTCGGCCGGCGAGGAATAAACAGGCGAGAAAAGAGATCTATCAGACAGGCAAACATTAATATTGTCCAGTCTGTTCCACTCGCAGCTTCCAAGAACTTTGTTTCGCTGCCAAACGAAACTCGAAATACCCTCGCGGCTCAGAAGGAATTGGGCGATCAAGCGAACTCTCGACTCTCGACGAGACAAAATTCTCCTTCTCGCGAAGTTTCTCGAGAGGAGAAGGGGGAGTCGGGGGCAAACGAATTACAGCGGATGGACGTGCACCTGAAGTCGCGTCGTCGTGCTTTTGCGCGAGAATTCCCTCGGACCCGCCTCGGATGACAGCTCGAGAAATATTCACGAGCCTGTTTCCTCCTCGAGAGTCGACGAGAAGACGTTATCGACAACTCCTCTCGAGGAAAGAGGAAATTCTTCGCGGAAGCGTATCGATCCGTCCCTCTGCGACGAGATCGTCAGCGAGCAGAATCGCCGGATTCTCGGGACTCGGGACTCGACGACGGGCCTTGACCGCTTCGGAATTGAAATTCAAAGTTGGAGTTTTGGGAACCCGCCGAATCAGATCGACGCTACACCGGACCTTTTAGACGGAATGTATAATTTAAACGCGCGGCCTCCAAACGCGGCTCTTCTCAGGGTCAACGAAAGAGTCGTTATCTAGCGGTGTCGAAAAATAACACGCGGTCGGTGTTGGGTGGCCAAAGACTTTACGCATTTCGTTGGTTACTTTTTCTTTCGATAATACTACATATTCACTGGGACGGCTAGTGTAGTTCTCTGCTAGTAAACTGTGAATTTTACGAAAGACTCGCGAGATATCTGTTGGAATTTTTTTTTAATACTTTACGGACGAGTCCCTTAGACCCTATCTGCCTCGTGTTGGTGAAGATTTGAATTTGTACAAATACAAAATACAAATCTGTCCATGGGAATGGATAATTACTTAATTATTATGGCATTATTGTGTTTGATTATTTACAACACTACGCTTTCTACGATCCGTATATATATTTACGCGAAGAATAATCGAAACTGTTTCATTATTCTGCTACAACACTTTCTTTCCCACAATTTACGCGATAAGTATTATAAATTATGAAAATCAGGCAACGATTTCGTACCAGATTGTGTAATTTATGCCACGCTTGAAATGCGAGAATTGTTTAAATTGTAAGAATCAAGCTGTAGCTGGGGATTTTTTTGATTACGATTGAGATTACGTAATTTACATTTGAATACGTTTTACTTTGTATCAGTTCAGATATCAGTCCAGATCACAGAGTATCATTCTGTGATGTGCAATTTTAAATTTCTTTTAAGATACCGATCTTGTATTTGCGAGAAAATGCTTCAATTTTTGATCGCACATGTACGGCAGAAACACATAATTCGCATTGTTCTTTCAAACCTGCGTCATGTCGCAGATTGTTTGAAACTTGGCGCAGCTTGTCTTCGGTCACTTGTAAAACTTCGAATGACACGCAAGAAATTTGAATCGACTTGCAAGCGACGAAAAAAAGAAAAACACATTGTTCCTTCAAGACGTTCTACATCGCTCGTCGTCGTTTCAAGTTTTCATTCGTTCCGAATCCGGCGCCAACGTAGTCCCAATCGCTCGATTCGCTAGACGTTGCTAGCCAACTCGAGCATAACGTTGAATAACCTCTAACATTAAACGTCGTTACGCAATCTGATTTAGAGTAAATGGCTTAACCTTTTCAGGCATGCTCAGACCTGCGTGTGTAAGTATTTTTATGCAAGCCAAACTTGCAAGTGGCACCAAGAAACGCGCGAAGAAACGAGAGCAATTAGAAACAACAAATTTTTCAGCAGGTTTGAAATAGAAAATTTCCGAGGCAAAATTTGAAAGTTATTCGTTGTCCGTTTATATATGAAACGTTCCTTCTCGTTTATAATTCAGCTCGTACGAATTTTCGGATTCTCCGATAAAATATTATTCGCGCGCGCGTATATTTGAAACCATCGGAATTAAATAGGAACGAAACGGTATGTTTGTGAATTATGAAATTCTTCCTATTACTATTATTAACTGATTAAATTATCGAGCGATTATTTAAAACTCGGACGATTGCTTCGATCTTAAGAAATAATTCACTTCGAAGATCGATTCCTGCGAGTATTTGAAAGTTTATCTAATCAAACGATACGTGTATTTTAACACCAAACGTGTCAACGCCCGGTTTAAAAATTCGATTTCAAATTTCTGTGTTTATTGTCACTTTTTTTCGTTCATTTAGTTCTCGTGTGAAAAAGATGAAAATTTTCTTGCACGTAATTAAAATTAAAATTAAACGTTGTTCCGTGCATTGTTTCCTGTATAAAAATAGCCGCGCTATTTTCGTAAAAGGATCTTTTATTTCATAACCAGTCATTCGATCGATCGTGATAGAGATAGGCGTGCGCAAAGTACGTTTAGCGTTAAGAACACTAAACAACAGGTTCGCTAACTATCCAACGCCTAAAATTTCTGGAATAACTCGAAGAGACGATCTACGCGACGATCGTCTGCTTTCCGATCTCAACTGAATTTCTCCCCCCCGGAAGAGATCTCACGATCGAACGAACCGATCCAGCTTTCTCTTCTGCCCATTTCGCGACGACGCGTCGATCCGTACGTTTTTCATCACATTTGGTTTTCCCGTTCGCGAAGACGTTCGCGGCAAAAGGGCAACGCGAATCCACGTTGCACCGCGAGATCCCAAGAAGAAAACGTGTGTGTATATCTCTCGCGAGCGTGAGCCGCTGGCTCGCGAGTGAAATGTCAGCCCCTCGCGTTCTCTTCGCGAACGGAGGCAGCGAGAACGAGACAGAGGCGGACGGGAGAGAACGAGACAGCTCGGGGCGGCTGGGCTGGATTCACGAGGAGGATCGTAAGAAACCAGTTCTCGATCCGATATTTCCTCCAGACAATGGGAACGCTCGAAGAAAACTCAATTGAAAGAGAAATCGGCAGTGAACGCCGTGCACCGCGTTGGATTTGCGCCGCGGCCCGATGGCATTGTGCTCGCCGTCCGCCAGATGAATCGCGAATATCGCGAACCGCTCGGCGACCTTTCCAATTTGTATCGTAACCTTTGTAAAAGCGTCGACGATCGTCGAGGAGGAGGGAACGACAGCCAGCGACAGATAAACGCGGCGAGTCTGAATTGTAAAATGGGGAATAATATTGTTGGAACAGTTGGAAGATTCGCGGGTCTCAAACCCTCTTCTTCGTTTAGGGGAGTAATTTTATGTAATGAAAATGTTCTTTTGTCTCTTTCGTTATTAAATATTCGATAGTACAGTGAAATTTGGATCAGAGAACTGAAAGAAACATTTATAATGCAACGCGAGGACTATCTCGTGAAATTTGATTCGTACGTTTCACGAAAAACAACGAGCTACGAAATTTCCGTGAAAAATTATTGGTCGTTTTAATTACTTTGGTGAGTAAAATATTTGAGATGAATCTACTCGACGTAGTCGAGGTAGATTTTTTCTTTCTTTTAAATTGTAACGAGTATCTAGGTGAATCTGACGTATGAAGCGATATCGATTTGATTAGATGTAAAAATGAAGTTTTAATCGTAAGACACTACGTGTTATTAGAGATAGGTAAAACGATAGATAAGATTTTTTACTGAAGATCTACTTGTATCTTTAATACGATCAAAATTGATCAAATAAACATTTACGATACTTCGAGTTAATTTCAGCTACGAATTGAAAGAAAAATAAATGTATAAATATAGCACGTACGTTGATAATATTCTACGCGCATGGAGCGCCGTCAAAATTATTACATCTTTCAAAGAAAATGACAAAACAAATGTTTGCTTTCAAACGGCAAACAACGTAGAATCCCGTCGTCCTTTTTCAGCCACCGTGGACCGTAAAATCGAGTCAATCAATTACAACTTCCATCGTTCCGTAATGAAATATGCCGGACTGAAATATACGTGAACGACGCGCCGCTTTTTCCCCCCGCGACAGCGCGCTTTCATAATACCTACATCCACGCAGCGTTACCAAATCGCGCGAGAAACCGTAACAAAGGCACGCGTTTTGCAAAACATCATCGCTTCAAACAATGCCTCTCCTTTCGAACAACACGCCGTGAAATATCACCGAACAATACACAACATCGACCTACTGCAGCGCAAATTCATTTTGTTTTTATTACACGTAGAACACGCCAACAAAATACGTACGCAGAAATACGCGCGCTTCGTTTCGGATTTAAAAGCGACGGAGAAACATCACAAAGAAACAAAAAGAAAAGAAAAAAGAAGACGCGTCTCTGCGAGAGAGAAGCAAGAGCGGTGATGAGAATAAAATAAAATAAAATAAAATGAAAAAAGGAAAAAAAAAAAAAAGAAAATGAAACAAACCTTGTTTAATGACGATGCCAGGGGGCACTTGGACAATCGGTAGGGCAGCGTTCGAAGGATTTACGGGGATGCTGGCCGGTGTTCCTGGCGGGGGCGATGCGCTGGCGCTACCAACGGAACCGGGATCGCTGAAGCCTTGGGTACTGTTCTCCTCCGGACCGTCGAAGAAGCTCAGGTTGAACTCACTACCAGCGTCGAACGACACTTCCGGCGTAAGGGTGTCCGGCGCCGGGGCGCTACCCAGACCCGCGCTCAGCGACTGGTCGATTTTGAAAACGTCCATTGTACGAAGAGGAAATGGCGATGATGACGTCGGCGATCGCGCACCTCGGTACCAACTGCGGTCACCATTCGCGTACTCGACTAACGTGACTCGATTCACGTCCGGGCTCGGGTGTTCATCACTTTCCTACGATACGAGATTCACGGAAGCTTCTTCCCCTCTTCCTTGTTCGTCTTGCTGTCTGTCTTGCTCCTTGCAATTAGTCCCTCTCCTTCTCTTCTCTCTTCTTGCTTTACTCCTCCAAGTAAAAATCGACCACTACTCGACTATTTACGTTGTTATTACGCGCGTATATATTACTCTCTCGACACTGTCTTCGGATCGTCGAACGAAGAATCGTGACACCAAAGTGACACCAGAAACACAGCAGCGAGACAGTTTCACGGAGTCGCGCCTGTCACCTCCGTGTGCCCACCGGATGTTCACTAATTTACTACCGGCGGAGCGGCACACATTCGCGATCTTTATCCCCCCTCCCTCACGAAGGTGATGCTCCTTCGTGAAACGGCAAGTACCGCGTCGACACTTTTGTACTGTTTCGACGAATCCTTTTTTGCGATCGACTCCGCTCGCTCGACTTTCCTCCGAATAACCGCGAGAATAACACCTACTGGAAACTTTATTGTCGCGCGAACGATCCCTGGATCGAGCACCGCGCGAAAAAGGAAGACGAGGGGAACGACGCAGTCGAGGACGAGATACGGACGACGTTTTTCGCAAGGTGACGGCCAGGTCTCGCCAGGATACCACCACGGTTTCGAGAAAGCATTCTCCTCTCGAACGAAACGACTCGAGAAACGGTCGAGCCCGAGGAGGTCACTGGCCGTTACTCCTCAGCCAGATTCTCAATGAAGTTGACTGCCGCAGGCGACTGACGAACAATTTTGGCACGTCCGAAGAGAGCCTCGACCGAAAGAGAGAGAGAGCGCGCGCGTGTACGCCGCGTTTTATCTGTTAATCTCTCGCCTTCAAAGCGACTTTGGAACACACATTAGGCCGTGGTCGCTCCCGTTCATACGATTCTCGTTCTTGTTCTTCCAGACGCTGGCTAGCCGCCGGGGGCAATGGTTTTCGGTAGCCTTGGGCAGCCTATTATTCAATCTGATACGATTACGCGCGGATGCTTTATTACGCTCGTCGTGACACGTTTCCCGATCCTTATCGCTAGCGGCCGCTCTCGGCGCAGTTCGATCCGAGTCGCCGCGAATTTCACCGATCCATCCGATCGATTTTACGCCTCTCGCGTATACCGTTGCACGCGTGTCGAATCTTCTTTCTCTCTCTCTCTCTCTCTCTCTGTTCCAGCGGCTCGTTCTAATTCCAAACAACGCAACGCCTGACCCTCTTTCTGCGTTCTTCGCAATCGATGACAACCGAATCTGTTGCTTCGCGTGGCTGGTTAAGAAACCGAAACTGAAACGCGAAACGCGAAAAATACCGAGGTGTCTGCGAATTCTGAGAAGTCGGATAGTTGTTGCGGACTCTAAACTACTGTGTGTGTACGTGTGTGCGCGCGTGTGTGTGTGTACGCTTGAAGTTACAGAGAGGTGTCGTTCGCGCGAGATTTGATTCCCTTCCTTCCTCTTGTTTCTCTTATTCCTTTCCCCCTTTCTTTCTCTTTTCGCCCACGAACAAACGAACCACGAAGCACCTACTGGCAGCGATTACGCGAACAAACGTGAAAACAAAATCCGCACTTCACTGGCACACCGTGTCACAACAGGAAGGGAAGACCTTTCTCGTTAGCCATCTCGCCCGAGGGCTGCGAAAATCCGTGGGATCTTGATCTTCGAAAGGATTCAGCATTGTTCGAGAAGACGCTCGGTATCGTCTTCGTACCAGGGCATGTTCTCATCGACATTGTTATTTTCCCTTCTTTAATTCTCTTCTCTCTCTCTCTCTCTCTCTCTTTCTCTCCCTCTCCCTCTCTCTCTCCCTCCGAGTTTCCGCTTCGAAATAAAAAAGCAACGCGAGGGTTCAACCCATTATCTCTCCTTTTTGGCGAAGATCGCGGCAGAGATCAGTTTGTCGCTTTCCTCTGCGTTCTTTTCCTACTCTCTCTCGTTCGTACTTATACGCATACGCAGATTCTTCGTAGCTCGTTCTCTTCCTTCTTCGTTCCTCTTCGCGGTTTCGTTCTCGCGGTTTCGCTTTATCTGCCACGCTCCATAACGGGAACGGTCTAGGGGGAAAACTTTTTTCGGGTAACGCAAGCACGGCCTTTCCCGCCGATTTTCAGTGGATCTGCGGTCCCCTGGCTTTTCGCGTGACCCATCGCTGAAAAGACAAATCAAAACGAAACGAAAATCAGAAAGAAAAAACCAAAGGGAGGAAAAAAAGGAAAACCCTCGACGCGTCGAGCGCGATCAACAAAAGGAACTGTCAACCTCGTCATTCCGTCTCCGTTATTCCCTCTCTCCCCGGTCAGACGGTACAAATATAAACGCGAGGCTCGAGCATGCGGTTGATCGATCGCCGCCTCTCTTGCTCGATTTCCTCGATCTTCTCGCCTTTTCGCGAAGACGAGAGGCGCGAAGACACCCGGTGAAACGCGCAACGTCTACGGTCTTGGTGGCAAAGTCGACGAAACCAAAAAAAAGGGGGGGGGGGGAATTGAGGTGAGGATCAGCGAGGATCTAAGGCGCCTCTCGACATTTTTAGGGATTTTATCAATTTTTCTTTCTCTCTCTCTCTCTCTCTCTCTCTCTCTCTCTCTCTTTCTCTCTCTCTCCGCGAGCAGCGAAAGAGGGAGAAGGAAAGATCGGCGAATTCGAAAGAGAGGAAAAGGGGATCGCGAAAGGGGAAAAAAGAGACGAGCGAGTAGTCCAGAGAGGAACACGAGGAGGAGAGTGAGAAAAAGCGAATGTCATTGCCGTAATCTTCGGACGTTGACTTCCTCCTGGCTCGTCCCTCCTTCCTCCTGGTCGCAAGCCCCTTCCAACAACCACCTCAACTCCCCCTCCCCCCGACCCTACCCCCCGCCGGCTCGTTCTCTTTGTCCTCTCCGTCTCACCTGCGCGTTCCTCCTCGCGTTTCTCCGTCTGCTCTCTCGCTCTCCTTCTCTTTCCTCCCCTTTACCTTTCCGCGCTCGCTCTCTCTCTCTCTCTCTGCTGCGCTCTCGCCGCTTCGCCTATCACACCAACCTTCTCTCGCTCTCTCTCGCCCTTTTTCTCTTTAACTCGTGGCTCGTTACGCCAGCCCGAGTGGAGTCTCGAATATTTTCGTAACGATTCGCGCGCGAAGAAGTTGCCGGCCGAAGAAGAAGAAGAAGAAGAGCGAGAGGATTTTAATAAACAGCGCGAGAGGAAAGTAGGCAGATCAGTAGGGATTCTCGAGGAGAACGTTGCGAAATATTACGTCGGGGGTCTCTCTCTCGCGGGAGAGACCCCGGGGGGAATGACACAATTGGCTGGGGAAGGGACGCCGTGATGTGAATTTGAAACGAGCCGTCCGAGCCGGGAATAGAATTCGTTAAAAATTTCAGGACGGACGATTAACTCGTTCGCCGCGGTCGGGTTTTTCGTTCGCGAAACGAACTTTTCGATCGCGAGAATTAACATGTCAACCGGTGTGTATATCGCTTGATCTCTCCCCCCTCTTTTTCTCTGCTTGTGGAGTTATCGAACGATGGGATCAAGTGGTTGTTGAAAAGAGTTTGATCGCGCGATGATAAGTTTGCTACCAGTACAAGTCTTCGTAATGGGAATGTCAAAGTAAAACGTTGAAAAGAGACCCATAAGTAATGTCTTGCTTTTGATACTGTACAACATTTTATTTTTATGTAAGAGTTAATACAGCATAATTTAGTTAACAAGTAGATTAAATGTCAATCTATTTTAAATTAAATTGTTAAATTATTGTCACTAGATGACAATGTTTATTAAATTTGGAAAAAACGACATTACTCTAAGGATACCTCTAACATTTGGAATCAAGGTGAAGAAGCGATTCTTCCCGGGGGAAGAACATACTAACAATTTGAGATGTAGAAGAAGAGTCAGTCGAAAGATGGGTGCATCTTGATCGAATCGACCACTGACGACTATCGATCACTCTAGCCAAGGAAATTCTGAAATATAAAACTGAGTAATTGAAAAGCTCAAATTTGGGACTGGTGAAAGAATAACGAGCTCCTATAAATTATGTGACGAATTATACATTCGTACGTTGAACGTAAAAATTATTTTGAAAGTCGAGAGCTATTACTGAATTTCAGCAAATTACCAATGCTCGTATAATTTAATTCTTTCCATTGCAATTTCTAGAAATACATAAAGAATCACCCCTCGAAGACCAACTAAAATCACTCCTATCTAGATCCATTCGATCGAGCCAATCAGAATCACGACTATTTGGCTAGTCCAGTTGTCCTCTGCATGTTCTTTCGCGGGCCAAAAGACTGGCGAGTCTTCGCGAAATCACGACGAAGCACCAGGCTATGATTTAAAGTTTCGCGGTGTACATACACGAGAGAGGCGTACGCTCCTCGGGATATACATTACCCGCGGTATAATCCGCCGCGGATGATTTATAAATCGAGTGAATCGCGATTTGGCACGAAGCGAAAACGGTAATCGCGAATTAGCATTTGCATCAAAGGGTTGGCAGGTAAAGGGCGGGAGAAAGAATAAAAAAAAAAGAAAGAAAGGATGGAAGGGCGAAGAGAACAGAGAATGAGAGAGAGAGAGAGAGAGAAGGAAGATGCGCGCGCGCGCACACACAGCAAAAGCCCTTGTCCGACAAATCGGTCGCGCAAAGGCGCGCTTCAAAGAGAGAGAAGGCTGGTCCGAATGGTGGTTTCGCGGCCTCGCAGACGGTCATTTGTCTCCTGCAACGCCTGCCTCGGTTCCGCGTTCCATCCGCGTCACAAGTCAGTGCGTTCACCTTGCCTCGAGTTATCAAAATCGGATCCGAAGCCGATAGGCCCTCGTGTGCACGCGCGTATTCTTGGATCTCGATCACGCCACGTGCTCTTTACCCATGCGGAAACCTCGACTAAACCGACTTTACAATTTTTCCTATTCTTCTTTTTCTGCCTTTATTCTTCCCCTCTTTATTTTACGTCTCTGTTGTATTTAACGATCGCTAGCCCGGTCTTAAGTCCGTCGTGCACTGTCTGTCAAAAATTTTTCGATCGTGCACGTAACAAATGTTTGATTTTTAACTAAAGTCCTTCTTGCGGTTCAACCAGGTTGACAATGCGTTTTAGTTTCGTTTAGGGAATGCCTGAACGTTACAAGTGGATGACTTTTAACGCGGCTTGACACGTAATGTAAGTACTTTTGCATCAGGCTCGGAGGCACACGCGTCGTTGACTCTCGTAAGAAATCCCACCTTTAATTAATTCGCTCGTATAACGTTTTGTTGACAGGCTACGTATAATGTTTCATAGGGTGTCCAATATACGAGAGACTCGTTTCGACGATTTAAATACCATTCGCCACCGCGCAGTAACCGCGATCGAGAAAAGGGGATTCGAGTGTGACGTAATCTGGTCAAGGTGGATTTGGGTAGCCGGGCTTTTGCCCGATTCGCGACGTTGTTGCGCAGAGGAGTGGTATATCGATTAAAAAGTTTCGCCTCGGGAAGGGAAGTGTTTACGTTGGAAATCACCGTGCAAGAGAAACGACTGGATCACGCGTAAGAGCTGACGAAACGCGCGCGTGACTCCTCTTCGATGATGACACAACGATCTCATCGATCATTCGTTTAATCGATTTACAAGAAAAAAAAAAAGATCATCGTCCGTTTATTGCTTTCTACTCCTCTTTTCCTTTTCTTCGTTCTCGTCGTTAATCGTCTTCTCGCGATTCGACAAAGGGTTTCGCGAGCAGCATCGAAAATTTCCTCACTCCGTTACTCGGCGAGGGGACAACCGTACCTGGGACTGAGAACACAATGCGGCTTTTGCAACTTCCTCGGCAATTATCCGAGCGCGGCGCACATGCGATTCGTACGAAAATAAAAGGGAAGAGGCGCGAGAGCCACGCTCGACGAGTTTTACCTGCACGAGACGACGCTGAATACACGCCGGCATCCAGCAGCACGCGCGTTTCCCTCTGCGAGCGCGCTCTTAAAAACGTAACCAGGAGGTTCCGAGCGTCCTTGTCCTTCCAGGATAACAGGACGATGCCGCCTTGGAAAGTTGAAGAGACGTTCGTAACCACGAAGAAGCCAGAGAATCGCGGACCGTGACTGGTTCCGCTTAAAGCCTCGTTCACACCTCGCTTTAAGACGATACAGACTCGCGCCAGATGTAGACTCTTCTTCCTGGCGTCAGCCAAACGGAGGAGAACCGACGAGGAGAATCCTTCCCCTCCCGAGTTTCCAAATCGACAATCCACAACAGATCTCTCTCGCTTGGTCGAGAAAGACGTTCGTCCTGCTGGTTTCTCGTCAATCGACGACCGAGGTGATCGCGTCCTTGGCAGGGGACACGCGACACGCGACGATCATTGAAACAGCGATCACCGGACTCGACTGCGACCGTGTCCACTTGGATCAACTCAGTCCAGCACACTGAACGTCACTCGACCTCCGTAACGATCTCTTTCACTGGGATCATTGTCCGTGCGCGTGGAACCGCGGAACAACAACAACAGCAACATCGGTGGAAACCTCTGCGTTGCCCCGCGCGGGGCAAGACGACCAAACGACGACGACGACGACGACGACGACGACGACGACGACGACGACGACGACGACGACGACGACGAACGACGACGACGAACGACGACGACGAACGACGTCGAGCGTCGTCACCACGACGCGATTTACCAGGGAAGCCGATCGACTTGTTGCGCCTGTTGCGTATCGACGATGTCGCGATTACGTCCGATGATCGGCAAGTGCCTTCCAGTCGGCCTCGGACTGAACAAGCAAACGACGTTCCAACGTCGGGGGGGAACGTGGAGACGTGGCGCGCGAAAAATCTCGGGAAAAACGGTGGTCGATTATTTGGAAAAGCGAGGGACGCACTCGGTGGCGGAGGGGGTTGTTGGAGAACGCGGCGATCGAAAAAGGGGATGGAACCGGGCAAATAGCCGCGAGCTGCCCTGTTACGATCACGTGCGTTTGTCACGAGTCGCGGTGGTGTATACGGAGCCGACTCGCTCGCTCTCGTGCGAGTGCCGAGAGCGAGTTCTCTCTGTATGTTTCTCCGCGCTCTGTCTTCGTCTCCGCGAACCGGCTCTCTCTTTCTCTCTCTCTCTCTCTCTCTCTTTCTCTGCGATTCGCGTACCTTCCCGCTTTCTCTCTCTCTCTCTCTCTTTCTCTCTCTCGCTCTCTCTCTCTCTCTCTTCACGCCGCTCCTCTATTTTCCTTCCAACGCGTCCATCGTTCTCCCTCGGACGTTCACCATCGGCCGGTTTTCCATCTTTATCCGCGTTGCCTGTGCGTCCCTTCTCGCTCTCGTTCTCGCTCTCTCGCGCGAGAGAGAGTGCCTTACCTGTGAGGTAAGTAAAACCGGCGTCCCGTCGTACGTGTTACGGCATTGCGCGACTCGCCCGACTCGTAGCCCCACGCTCTGCCATTACACGGGGTTCCGCGGCTCGCTGACGGGGAGAGGGGATCGCGAGCGAGCGAGCCAGCAAGCGAAAGACGCGAGTGGAAGCGAGAGGCAACGGTGAGTAAGAGGGTGGAGGAGGAGGTGGTGGTGGTGGTGAAGGTGGTGGTACAAAGCGAAGGAAGAGGTGGTAACGATGGTAATGCAGCAACGCAAGGGTGGCGACGAGCGGGGGAGGAGAGGTTAGCGGCATCAGAGAGAGCAGGAGAGGGAGAGGCAAGCGACGAAGGAGGGAAAAAGAGGCCGTGCACCCGAGAGGGAAAAGGGAGAAAGAATAACTAGGAATGAGAAGGAGAGAGACGGGGAGAAGAACAAGAGAGAGAGAGAGAGAGAGGGAGAGAGAGAGGGAGAAAGACAGAGAAAGGAGAATTAAGCGACTGGGTCGGAGGTGAGTTCTGCAAATGGCGGTAGGGGCTGTGGTATCGAGGGGGACCGTGGGTTCGAGGGGGTTAGGTGCAGCAGGAGAGGGGAGAGGAGAAGGCAAAGTTGGAGGTGAGCCGTGTCGTTTGAATCGTCCCGGTGGGGATAGCGTGGATCGAGGCACGCTACGGCGGCGCGAGGGGAAGTAATCCGTGGATCCTTGGTGGGGGATGCGAGTGGACCAACTGGGTTCGCCAGCAACCCGCGGTTCATTGACCGAGAAGTGCCGGGAGAGCCGAACGGTCGGCCGTGTTCGACCCGCTGCTAAAACAGAATTTGTACCGGCACTTTATGCGTCTCATCTACGCGGCTCGACGCGAAACCGACGAAGACGGACGGATACACGAACGAGAGCGGTGGAGCAGGCAGTCGCGGATCGCGGTCGAGAGGGACGAGGGCGAAACGCGACGTAAGGAGAGGGGAGGGACAGGGAAGATCTCGCGATGCACCGCGAGGAAGAATCGACGCGACGACCTAACCAGCTTTGGAGGGAGATTCTTGATCGCTCGACCAGAGAAGATGGAGAACGCGGCAGCGGCTCGGGAAACGGGGTTGCAAGAATTTCGGCAGAGAGAGAGAGAAAGAGAGAGAGAGGAGGGGGGGGGAGAAGAAAAGGGTGGGTGAGAACAAGCGAGGAGAGCGAGATGGGACGGATGTGCGGCGGGAACGAGCGTAAGCTGTTGCGCTCGCGAATTCTGACGATTCAATTAAGCAAGAGCACATTGCAGCTCGAGCGGGACCGCGACGACGTTTCCTGGTTTTGATTTTAATCGTGGCGCACGGTGACGACCGCTTCGATACACGGTGCCGCGTACCAGCCACGGTTGGGCGAACCGATGGTACCCTGTGTGTGCGTCGAACGTAATCACGGCGACGCGAATCACGCGAATACAATCGAGCGAATTAACGCGACGGCTCGTCGAGTCGCATTCGTTCCGTAGTTAACGTCGCAGCTGCAAAGCTGCGGGTCCCGGGTCTTTCAGTCGTTTCGACGGCATGTTTCGCGCCAGGATGCAATTTACGTCTTACGGAACAACAACCGGAATAGATAGAAGCGTGAAATAATAGATCGAAGACAGCAGCGCACCCTCGACACCGCGAACTCTATTATCATCGGTCAAATCGCAAGACTATGAGAGAGAGAGAGAGAGAGAGAGAGACGCGCGTTCACTCGAGATCGCGATACGAAACATCGAGTGAAACTTTCGTACAGGGTACGAAACGCTCGTTGTCGCGTGTTGACGTTGCGTTTGCCTTCTGAAAGATAGATTGGCTTTAGGAACCAGGATCGACTCGCGATACGGCCGATTAGATCGATGTTATCGGCGGTTACCCAACGGTGGGAAACGCCTGGACATATCGACGCGAACGATCGAGTTAGGCGAATGATCGGTTCGATGACTTATCTTCTCGTTGCCTGGCCACACCAACGATCATCGTTCGTTTCCTGATCGAACCGTGAACCTCGGACGAAGAAAATGGCCGGCGGATCGAACGACGACCGGCAACATTTACGAGAAAGGGATGAAGTTCCCGTGTAAGTAAGTCTGTCGACTGCCGGTGACCACACGGCCGCACACTTGTCGGGAAAGGAGATGCGCAACTCGGTGTAATGAACCTGGGAAACCGGTTACATCCGCGCGTGTATATATACAGATCGGTTCGGGCTGTACTTACGTTACATTACGCGAGATGCTGCTACCCGCGATCGAACTATCGCATTATTGTAGCGGATCGAGGAGTCGGACCGTTCAAAACGTTCCTCGTCGAAATTTTCGTATTTTTCGTATAAATCAATCTCGATAAGTGTTTTTGGCACGGCCGATTTTTGGACGGCTATTTATTTACGTGTAAATTTATGCTCGACACGAGAGATTATCCGAGTAAATGAATGTTTCTGTGAGCTACGTCCACTACTCCTGTTTGGACGTAGGCAGGATTAGGATTAGGTATCCACGCAAAAAGCTAGAGAGTAGTATATATCTGTGCGTGAAACGTATCCGAGGGAGTGCAGCGGATAGAAACAATTCGTACGTACGCTGTACGATATTTGTGCTTTAGCCCGAATACGATGAATTATAAGTTAGGTGCCGAGTGCGAAAGACTGAATGGTACGGTTTATAGATTATTCGCACGCTTGCCGATAGCAGATACAGATTGAGGATAAATATAGTTGGTGCCGAGTAGACGTTTCATCTATTCCATTTTCAAAGCGTTGTTTCGCCGGGATGCTTCGAAAGTATGCTTTTTGAAGCTTCGAATACCGTAACAAAGGTTGGCCTCGATGTTAACTCGAATGAGTAAATTTTGTAACACAACGAACCGATATATATATATATACCAGGTTTTCGCGAGAGTTTGTCCGTTCCCCCACAAAGAGAGAAAGAGAGACCGCGAACGCGAAAAACGCGTTTAGAATTTCAACTGTTTTTACCCGGGCGCACGGCTGCAACATTTATTTCCCGGAAACGGTCTCTGCATTCTTGTGACGACCACCGAAAGCGCGGTAATGCAACAGCGCATCCGGCCAGCTCGCTAAATCTATTTTATTCATATTCAATTACCCGGCGGTGCTGTGTGCGCGAACCGAAAATAAATTCGCCGCAAATCCCTCGCAACGACTGGGATAACTATTGCCGAACGATCGCAGAAAACGGCCAAGGAAACTCGCTGCACATATCGTTTCTCGATATAAAATCTCAGGGTAATACTCGAGTCCTAAAAGATTTTCAGTCGCAGTCTGTGGGAAGCGAAATCGACCAAGCTCACTTTTTATTCAACTTCTCAATTTCTTGGCACGCTTTTGTTCGATAAAATTGAATATTTCTCTCGCGTTGTTTAGCTAACAACATGCTAAAATACTCCACTATCGACAAGCAGAATGCGTACCGTTCAAAGATAACAAAGCTGGCAATTAAAAATTCTTGCAGCCGTAATCGTAAATCCTCGACTTTCATTTCCGAGGAAAATCGCCGCGCCAGGGAAGAATTTCTTGAATGAACGATGTTTCATTGTCAAGTAGAAAACTAGAGGAGAGAGGATGGGAAAGGGAGATGGGAACGTTCGTGGTAGCGCGGCGAAGGGTGGTTTTGGCAGGAGAGGAGGAAAAAAAAAAAAAATACCGGGATTCAATTACCGCGAGGCGAAAACGGTGAGAGCGGAACTTCCGGTCGCCGGGATCTTCCGGCTCGCGGCGTAAACCGTTCCGGCATAAAAGGAAGGATAAAGAAAGGGGTGGCGAGGTGCGAGTGAACGGACGGGACGGGAAGAAAGTTGCGAAAAGGGGAGGAAGGATACGAGTGTCGGTACGACCGGGGAGGGCGAGGGTTGGAATGGTGAACGCGCGATAGGAGAAGGGATGAGGATTTGGGGGTTTAACGCGAGAGGTAGCAAGAGCTAGGATAGCAGAAGAGGTAGTCGGGGGAGGTAAGAGAAAGGGATGGTGAGGTTGAAGAAAACACATAATAGGGTGGGGCGCTTTGCTGCCGCTTTTGAATCGATCCAACGCCAGCTACAGCTGGAGTCTCATCCCACAGGCCGCGGTTCGGTCAGCGGTTCTCATTCTTTACCCCCGTTTCGCCCCTCTTATCGGCCGCGAGAAAGATTATCGTGGATATACGAAAGGACAGGGGCTGCGATTGGATTTAGATTAACGTCGGCTTTAAAACTGTCGCGCCCAAGTGGAGAACCGAAACTGCCTTCGACGATAAACTGGGTCGTGGGTCGAGCGGCTCGTACCGCATATTAGGCATGTACGCGTCAAGCACGGATGAACGAGCTCCGAGCATACTTGTTCGGCCCGGTCCATTCAAATACGCGGCCGGTTATTAATTCGTCGTTGTCCGAACAGCGAGCCCGCGATTCCGAGCAGGCCGGCAACGATAAATCAAAATTGCACTTTGCAATCGGCGACGCGTTACTAGCCGACGACGCTGCCACCGCGAGGGATCGCGTTTCGTCGATCGCCTCCGTCGATTAATTCATCCGGCGGTCGACTAATTCCCCGTTACCGCCGTTTCGAATTTGCTCGTCCGTGACGGGCGATAAGTCTGTCAGAAGTCGAAAGTAGATTTTTGGTGATCAGGTGTGATTGGATCAACTTTGACCATAAATTTACGTTCTATAGTTTTTTTTCAATGGGAAATTGCTCAGACGTTGCTGATGCTAATTTACAGTTCATAGTACACTATGATACAAGTTACTCGGAGATAATTAATCCTATCGTAAGAATTGAAGTGGAAAACTTTTCTTGGAAATCACGTTCAGAAAAGTTTCTCAACCTCGAAAGGTTCAATTACCCTCCTTCTTTCTTATAACGTATTCATCGTGAGACAACAATGTTTCTTATCTTAACTACGTAAGAAACATTCCACTTCGTCAAGACCGCGAGTAACGAGAAAATGAGAATGAACGCACTTTAAACAATTTCCTCCTGCTGAAGTGGCTTCGCTTAGGAAAAACATTAACAAAAGACGGAGCTTCCCCTTTTTACCGGTCACACAATAAGTTGGCCGCAACTCGGCGTTCATTTAGCGAGGCCGGGTTCGCGTACTCGCGGTGAAATAACCGGCGGCTTAAATTGGACCAGCGAGGCCTCGAGATCATTTATAATAAGAGACTCACCGTTGTTGTTGCGCAGGATGGAAGCAGGACTCGTTGCCTCTAGAGGGCTGCTGGGCTCTTCCGTGCTCGGCTCCCTCTTCACGCTGAAATGGAAACATCTATTATGTATTCAATCGAACAGGGGAGGTGGGGAGAAGGGACAAAATCGGCCGAAAGTAGTCCAAGATCGACGCTCGGAAAAGAGAAGAAAGAGAATCGTTTGGATTCCTCTCTGAATCATTTTGTTCGCGGACTCGGGTCTTCCTTATCGCGCGCGAGGGGCTCTGTTTGCGCGCCGAGGGGTGGGTCCTTTGACTACGGCCCTGACTCGATCCGAGCAATCAGGATTGACCCAGTTTTTAGTTCAATTTGCGCGGTGAACGCGCGTTTCCCTTAAGCCGGCCGAAATGAAAATGGACCAACAGGGAAAAAGATCGGAGATTAATAATTCCGCGGAGGACGGTTTTACTGGCACGGTGGTCATTGTTGCGGAGGATCGCGTAATTGTGAATGATATTTTCAACACGAGAAGCACATGTCCCGAATACGTGTATATTCAAAACTCGAAAAGTGCAACGACAATCAAAACCAGACAGAATAAAGCCTCAAAAACGAAATCACGTCACGTCGATCTATTGTCAGAAATGACTGTTATCATTCTCAGTCTCACTCAGTCTTCGCCGACAAAAAAACCTCCTGCTAATAAAATCTCACTGTCAACCAGTTGAACGGTTCATTTTTTTTCTTTTTCGCGTTGACCCAAAAAGCTCATATCGCATTACCAAGCTTGATACGAAATTTCCCTGATCCGCGATCGAGACAATGATCACCGAACGTAAACGGACGCGAAGAAATTACATCGAAAGCTAATACGGTCAGCTGTTACGTTCCGCGAGAAGTATATCGACACCGGGCTCGTTGCGAGCCGACAGATTGGAAAACTCTCGGCGCAAATATTTTCCCCTGGCATCTTTGAGGCTCGTTCAAAGAAGATCCCGAGTCCGTCAATAACCGATAGATCTAAGAGGATGGAGAGCGCAGATCAACACCCCCGGAGAGAGGTATCTAGAAAGGGGGAAGCCGCTTCCTCTATGAATAGATCTCCTATTTCGGAAGCTGAAGGGTACGTGTCATCGAGCGGCGACCAATATCGTGTATGCTATGTATATTGCCAGCGGTAATTACGTATAGTTTGAGCAAAATGAAACGGAAATATTCGGCCTGAGAGTAACTATTAGCATGATTCGAGTATGATCTGGGATCGTCAAAGTCTAGATACATTTACCTACTTTATTTGAATTTCTATTATTCATACATTTTAATTATTTCAAATATTTTAATATTTGAATATCAAAATGTTAACAGATGATTTCCTAGTGATATGATATTTTGATAATTCAACGTTGTTAAAATATTTGAATAATGGAAATTTAGATTTTTTGGTAAGGGAGGTTTTACTGTTGTAAAATTATCTAATGTAATTAATATTGTAAATTAATAAATATCATCGCAATATATCTCCTATAGGTGACCTATAGTGAAAGATTCATATTCTAGACTTCCAACAAATGTAAGAAATTGTTGGATTATTTAATGAAATCAAATTTTAAAACGATTTTAATGATTACTCAGGAAGAACAAATATTTTCTTCGAGAAATTTAGCTCAGCGAAATTTTGCTCGAACAACCCGTATTGCCTAAATGATTAAAACAGGGAGAATTTCTGATATTTTATAAATCTCGATTAATTTCTTATTTAAAATTACCTGTTACAGTTGCTTCTAAAATTAGAATATTTTCGCCGTGTCGAATCTTTCATTGGAATTTTAAATTAAATTCCGAATGTAAAAGATAATTAGAGAAAGGGAACAGAGATGAATATGCGAGAAAAACCGAGCGTAATAAAATAACGTAATATGTATAAAATATATTACGGTACGTATACCTGATAAATTTAGCAGATGAAAAAGATGAAGAATCCTTCGACAAATCAGTGACGGATATAGCGAAATAAGATTTTCTTGGAAAGCAATGGGAAGATTGAAACACGACATCGATCATCACAAAAGTATTGAAAATGGATGTTGCGTGAATACTTTATTCGATCTAAAAATGAGTCGCTATTTCTCGTACAGAAATAAAGAATACGTGGAACATTTACGACGTGATTAAATTCCTATAATCTATAAATGACAGAGAACAAAGAAAAATTTATAATACAATATAAAACACAAAAATATTTCGATTTACATGTAAATTTCGGAATCGTTCAAATTTCTAGAAATCTACGAAATTTCTATAGAAAATTACGAATTGATCATGCTGGTTATTCCGTTGGAGCAGAAGAATAAGGAGGGCATCGTGTATTAATGATCTCGTTGGGTAAAATCATAACAGAGGTGCATAATGAACGGTTGCATACTTCGCAACGAGAAAGTATAAAAAAAATAAAGAATCACTCTCGTAAGTTCTCCGCTTAGATGCATAGTTAACAGTAATTGTGCCGAAAGCGCGTACGTAAGGGGAAAAAGAAGTTAGCAACATCGTAAACGCACTCGATGGCTCGGAGAGAACACTTTCATTTTGAAATAACGATTGTGCGATGAGCAGATGACATGAAAAGATATGGAAATGATTTTCCGTATAACGACAACGTGAAGAAGAGGGGAGTTTCAGAACTAGGTTGATAAATCAGAAATGGCATCGCGGAAAAGGATCCCACTAAGTACTGAAATTTATGCTTCCGTAATTGGTTCATACGTGTATACGCTGTATGCATTTTATCGTTATCTAGTGTGAATATTTTTGTATAATAATTTATACGTGTACCGCTTTAACCCACCGTATTAATCTGCATTTAAATGATATTTGTATACTTTAGTTAACACTTTGCATAAAACTATTTTTAGCTGTGTTTCTGTTGTTTAATCGAATTTTCACATTTTTCGTAATAACTGAAATTAGTAACTAAATAATAACTAATAACTAATAAAATTTTCTGCAATTATTCAAATCTTTTTCGAAATGCAAAAACACTTATTATTAGATGAAATAACAACGTCGATAAATGATAGAAAAATTGACTTTTTCAAGACTTTCGTGGGATAAGGTGATTAAATACCATAACTATTCGAATATATATATTAGTAATAATTACTACATGCAGCCAGTGGAACAAAGTCAACACTAACGTGCGATAAAATGATAATTTCTTTCCTTTCTTTTATGACACAGCAAAACATTTTCCTTGTCCGTTCATTTCACATCGTTGTTACCGCAAAGAGAATTTGCCACATAACGACAACTAAGTAATGAACACGCAAAACGTGCATATTGTGCATGAAAAAATAATGAACGACGTTCGTGCGCTCATTGATCCAGTCCCGAAGAAGTATCAGCGCATTCTAAACTCTAAACGAACGTTTCGACTTCCGTTTTGTACGGAAACATTGAAAACGGAAACAATGAAATGCGTAATTTTTATTTCGAAACTCTCTTTTTGTTTCTCTCTCTCTCTCTCTTTCTCGCTCTTCTTCGCTTACTCGGTGGTCTCTCTTTCCCGTTCCGAGGGAAAGAAATTAAATTTCTTTATTCACGCACTGTAAACCACGAACAAAGTTTAATGCTTGCAGAGACCTTCGCCGGCATTTACGTTTTTAAAACAATGACTAAAAGACGATGAAATTGACTTTGTCAGCCGCTACGAAAGTTCCATTCAAATTTAAAAAACGGGACGTTCGTTTTCGCGATGCTTTTCACAATGTAACTCGTCTTTCGACGAAACTGGTTATTATAAACGCGTAATTATGACGATTAATTTTACGAATACACCAAAGGCAATTAATCTTACGAAAGAAAGAAAACAACGAAAGGGAAACTCGTCAAATTGTACCACGTGAATTCGATTAGTAGAGCAGATTTTATAAAAATCTGATTTAAAAAAAACAATTATGATTGTAATATTTAAACTAATCACCTATATCATCTATAATCCTGGAATAATAATAAGGGAATATTAATTATAAAAAATTGCTATATGAATTTAATGTAAGATATAAAATAACTGTATCTTTAAATAAAGAAAAAGTATTGTAAATCTTCTTTATATACTTTAGTTGATGTCAGTCATTTATTCATAAATGATCATAGTTTTAATTAGAGATTATCTAATTTTAGAAACTTCAATTTTAATTTGAATTCTCCATCTTACGCGAATCAACGTCACAATCAAAATCAAATTAACATCACAAACGATTTTTATCACACAAAATGAACAACAGGAATTAAAATTAAATAGTTTAATTAAAACTCGGTGATATCAACTGAAAATCAAATTATGATTTACTAAATAAAAATTATGAACAAAAAAAGTGGTAACAAAGAAAACCATGGGATTTTTCTTTCTTGATTGCAACAAAAATTCAAATACAGAATACTGTAAACACAAACACGAATTTGAAACTCGGCGAGAAACCAATCGGCAGGTCTGATTGTTAAGGACAACGCCATGTTCGACCATTTGTATTTTTAAACTGGCTGAATAAAAAAACGAGGCTGAATGCTGGGGACGAGACGTGATGCTCTTAAAGTTTGCATTATTAAATGACATCCGTACAATTGCATTCAGTTGCAAAAACATGGTCACGGTAACAAAACGCGACTTTATCATCTTTCCTGAGGGGATACTTTGAAAGATCATGCACACACTTAAAAAGTTTCATCCACTTTGCCAAGTTACGTGACTGTGTAATAGGGAAAACGCAACGACATCAAAAGCAAGAGTCTTTCACGATGTACAAAGCGTTATCTCCTTATACGTTAAGTAATCCATTCACTCTATTCTGAATCCATATCAAAAAGAATTCACCGAAGCGTAAACATTAATTCGCTCCTTTCAAATGTTGCCGCCATTATGGTGAAAGAGTCGAAATGGTGAACGATGTAAACGCCAGAAATATGTAAAAATTTGAGATACAGATAAGAAATATTGGTTTGAAATTGACTTTGGTTTCCACTAGGAAAATTGTTTCTTTCACTTTTATCGTTGAAAATTCTTAATTATGCTATTCTTCAATTCTTAAATTACGTCGTTCTCCAGCTTTCTTTTAAAATTCATTTGAAGTGAACAAACAAATAACATAGTACGCATTACGCGCTTATACATCAAATTTCATATTAAAGGAATTGCACAAATAGCTTTTGTATTCGGTAACAACTGTTGAACAGCACTGGAACAGTATTATACATGTATGTATACCACTGTATTGGCATGCGATCGTTCAAATGGTGCGCAGCCTAACCTTAGCAAACTCCGAATCCTTACCTGATGAAAGTCGAATCTGCCGCAGGACTGGAGGGTCTTGGTGAGGAACTTGCGGTGGACGCGGTATTGGTCTCTTCCACGTCCATCATCATTCATACCGATAATGACGGATCAATGCAAACGTCAGAAATTAACGGAGAATTATGTTAATGAGAACAGCAAGATTAGAATCAGAAGGGATATCGTACGGAGGATGAATAATTTTTGTCGGGCCCGCCAATCTCTGAACGCCTAATTCCGCGGGGGCAGAAACCATAAAGTCGGGGTGCTTGACAAAAGGGTTGGGGGTTGGTTTCATGCGCCCGTCCACGAGCGCGGACTTACGGAAAACAACTGACAAACGATGTTACCCCCACCGTGAACAACCACTATCCGACGCCTGCAACCCTGCACCGCGGACACCTGCCGCGCAGGAACGCGAACACTGCGCAGGCGCCGCGCCCGCCAAAGAGTTCTTTAATTTCTCATGAGATTTAAATATTTTTTGAATTCTAAAGAAGCACAATATTTTAATAACAATACGTTATTAAAAAATTTTATTCATAAAATTCAATATTATTCTAGAGAAAGAGAATGAGAATTTTAGTTATAAAATATAAAAATTGCTACTTAATGTTAGTAACATTATTTATAAAAATTTCATTAGCTTGGAATGTTAATGAAATGTTTTAAAAATTTAAAAATTTGAAAACTTTGAAAAATTTGAATATACACATATATGCCGACATATGAAGGGAGAGATAAAAAAATATGTTTATTTTTTATTTAAATGTTTTTATTAAATTTTTCTTAAACATCTGAAATAGTCTTTTCTCTCGTTGAATAGTAATGCCGAGCAAAAGTTTCTCCAACAAGAAGTGGAAATACCAGAGATGCTTCTGCATAAATCTAAAATATTAATAAATGTGAGTTTATTCTGTTATTTAAGTAATGTATGTATTTCTGTATGAGAAATATTCTTACTTTAACTGGTTTTGCATCCATCCGAATTTTACCCCATGAAATAGCTTCGTCTGGACGAGCACCACTATCGCTGCCATCAAATTCTGAAGCTGTATTTATAAACACTGAATAATCAGCGCCATTTCTCTGAAATATAAATTATTTTAAATCATTATATTATCAAAATAGTTTCCACTTCAAACTTTTTTTTTATTACCATGAGATTTGCATTACATATATGATGTTTTACAACACCACCTCCAACGATAATCATACCACTCTTTTTTGCTTTCATAGCCACTGTATTTAATCGCCTAAGATCTGTAAGATAATTAATTAATTACACGAAAATTTTTAATCTCTTTTTACAACAAGTTAAAACCTGAAACTATATCTATAATCAGTCCTGGATTCTTAAAGGAATGGAAATACATCATATCACCAAGGCTGCCATCTGTCAAAGCTGGACTAAATACTGGAATATTATTTTTTGCAGCCCAATAATATATTGAATCTTCGTTATTTATTTCTCTACCAAGTCTTGTTATTACTTTAGATGGTGTCCAAAGTGTACCCTAAAATTATACTTTTATACATATTCAAGTACTTTATTTTTTAAAAGAAAACGTTTGGTTTCTTTTTATTAAGTCATACTCGTTTTTGCTGTTCAGCCAACATTGTATCTAATATAGGCATAACCCAATCTTCAAATAAACAATAATTATCATTAGGTACTAACAAGTTTCCTATTCTATTAATACCACGTTGCCTAAGACTTTTTCCTTCTAAATTAAAATCTCCTATATATGTTGGTGCTAAGCATTTGATCAAATCTTCTTCTATACCACCTGCTGTAGTTACAATACAGTCAATCTGCAACATGAGTAGATATTTAAATTGCCAATAATATTAAAGATTAAGGTTTTCAAATATTTTAACAGACCATTTTATGTTGTACAAGGAACCTTATAGTATCTCGAATTCCACATGAAACCATATTTGATGTATACCCTAAGAATATTGTGCATGAAGATTTTCTTCGAATAAACTCATCTTCTTCTAAGCTATCAATTTCATCATCTTCAAGAGGAATGTTTCTAGCATTAATCATTTGTTGAATTTGATCTACCGCTAATCCAAAATTGCTTGCTTGGAAACCAGAACTTTTGTATGTTTCAAGTAAAGCATGATAGTCAATTCCCTTATTCCAGTCATATCCTGAAACGTATTGACACCACTTATTATTTATATTTAATTGTTTTATATTTTGAAAAAGTTGAAAACACAACCTTTCACAATAGGAGTTTCAATTGGAATAGGTGAGCTATGCACCAATACAGCATTTTTTACAATTTCTGGGACTTCAGCGTGTGAATTTTCTTTATTATCGTTCATTTTTTAAATATAAAATTGAGTAATGTACTTTTAAGTAGCTTCATACAGCTTCTCATATACGCGATATTTACAAGCAGACATAACCTAAAATAAAAATCCATAACAGTTTAAGTTTTCTTCTACGCGTTATTATATGTAATTGCCTAATATATTATTTAATTATTTGTTGTATGTGATATTTATTTATTAATATTATATATTGTTTGAAAATTTGATAATTTTTTTACGTTATTTTCCATTTACATAAAATATTTAAAAACTATTATGTAAATCGATATTTTACTTTATTTTATTTATATTAATACGTTAACAAATAATTCGATTTTAATTGTCAATTTTCAATCGAAGTTTACTATTTATGTAAAGGGATTTAATATTTAAATTTCCTTTTCTCTATTGGTTCTGAGCGATCAACCAATCGGAAAAGAAGGTAAGTAGAAAAACCAACCACAGGAGTTAGGAAGCGTAGTTGCAGTCAGATAGATGAGTGGCGTTGTTGTGGAATATGAATTCAAAAGAACAACGGTTAATCGTGTCGCAAACAAGTAACGAAAGTTAAAGAAAGTTCTTATTTTAAGTGTTAAGTATCAGTTTTTTGATTGAAATATTTGAAAAATAAGTATAAGAATGGCAGATATAACTGAATGGGAGCCATATATACAGAAAACTGTGGTAAAACTTCGTAATACATTATCCAAATTGAACGAAGTGTGGAAAGAAATAGGGTTCAACCATGAAACACGTTCGGTATATTGTGAACAAGCGTTTGAACATATAAATGATTTGTTAAACGACATGGTTTCGGAATCAGACTCAAAGAAAGAAATGTTATTAATTAATATTAGAGACTTAATAGAGCAGATAGGCGTTCTAACGAAAGAATTAGAAATAGACGTTGGAACTGCTGGGTATGAGGAATTACCATTGAAAGAAGTAGAACAAGTGCTGCGCGCCGATTTACACAAATTACAGTATTGCAAAGAACAGCGTATAACGCATTTAAAGGAACTACTTGCAAAGGAAAGATCCCTCTGTAAAGTATTAGGCACACAACCAATTAATATAATAGAGGAAAAAGTGCCTTCTGAAGAAGAGCTTAATAGTTTTAAGCTCTATCTTGAAAAACAAGAAGATGAAAAAACTCGTTTGGAAGCAGTTTTTAAAGAGCAACGTAGAGCAATTATTAGAATTATAGATGATCTAGGCGCACCTTCATTATCTAATTTTGAACAATTGGTATATAAAGACAGCGAAAACTTTATCTTGAATAGTAGCAATATGAATAAATTAAGGGAACTTCGAGATGAACTGAAATGCAAAGTAGACACAGCAAAAGAACATGTTGAAAATTTGAAGCAAGAATTAATTAATATATGGAAATACCTTGATGAACCTGAACATATTTGTCAGTCATTTCTTAATAATTATGTAGGATATAGTGCAGCTACTATAGATGCATTAACTATAGAATTAGAAAGATGTAAAGGAAAACGGAAACAAAACATTGCCAAATATGTATCAGAAGTAAGATCACAGCTGGTTATGCTGTGGGATTTATGCAAATTTAGTGAACAAGAAAGGAAGAAATTCATACATTTTGCTTCTAATACATATACAGAAGATTTATTAACGTTACATGAACTAGAGGTGAAAAGGGTTCAAGAATTCTATGATTCCAATAAGGCTATATTTGAACTATTTCAAGAGCGTAAAAATTTGTGGACAAAAATGAAAGAATTATTACAACGTGCAAATCATCCGGATCGTTTTTATAATCGTGGTGGTCAGTTATTAATGGAAGAGAAGGAACGTAAAACTATTCAAAAAAAATTGCCCAAAATTGAAGAGGAATTAAGAAATTTGGTAAAGGAATATGAAAGTACACATGGTGAAACATTTACTATAAATGGAATAGCAGTAGAGGAATTATTAAAAGAATCATGGGAACATTTAAATGAAGAGAAAGAATTTATAAAGAGGGCTAGAAAAGAAGGAAAAGATAAATCAATGAAAAAAACACCACTAAGTACTTCTAAGAAGGTTGTCCTGAGTGCATCCAAAAAAATAACAGGTGCATTAGGCACTCGTCGTCATACACCAGTTAATTACTCAAAAAGGAAACTTTTGTTTAGTCCCTCTCCAAATACTTCAGCAAAACGTAGAAATGTAAGTATAGGAGCAAATGGATCTAAAACAAAAAGAAACAAGAAAATTCCTAAGAGGGTGTTGTTATTAAAAAATGATGCCAAGCAAGAGAGTTCCACATTAGAAAATTCAACTGCTACAGATACAACGTATAATCAGTTTAAAGAACATTTAGAAGACAGGAAAGAATTAAGAAGTTCTTTAATATCAGAACAATTATTAGCAAATGTAACTAAATCCAAACTAAAAACACCAGTACGAACACCTGCCAAGCCACTGAGAAAAAATTTACCACTAGCTAAGAAACCAGCAACTCCAAAATTATCACAATCACAATCACAATCGCAATTACACAAATCACCACGTAGTCCTAGGATTGCACAGTCCACAAAGCTTGCAACGGTGTCTACACCCTTACCCATAATTTTTTGAGATAGTATAGGAATCATAATAAATTTTCTATATAATGAGTAATACAATTTATAAATTAAAACACTAAACATCTTATCTTTTTAAATATTTTAATTTTATTACCATTAATTCTATTAAATGACATATTAGAAAGTAGCAAATTAAATATTCAAACAATTTAATTCTTATTTAATAAAGATCATTATGTATTACATAATTTATTGTGAGGATATTACTTTATGTTATTGCTTTGTATGTATATTTGTATGTACTCATTTTAATATGTAAGTCTTTCATATTTTGATATTTAAGTATAATGTTTCAAACTTATATATATATTGTATTTCAATTTTATTAATGTGAATTACAATACATATTAATGTATATATAAATTAATGCACCTATCAAATCACGTTGTAAATAAAGCATCGATTTTCTATATTGTATTTTAAAGTTGTATCTTCTAAAGTATTAGAATTTATTGACGATGGCCTGTCGCTAAAAAGAGTACATAATTTATAAGAATATGATTTTGTGTACGATTATCCTCCTTTTATTTTAAAATTGTGTATTTTATGTACCATTTATACACACTGACAAGTTGTAAAAAATTATTTTTGAATGATAATATTTAAATATTTAATAATGTCATATTAATTGAAAGATGCCTGACAAGTGTGTATATTGATGTATTCATGAAGTCACAGTACATATATATGTATCGTGCAACTGACAAGTACTTCCGTTTCCGCTTATCGCCATAGAAGCAGTAAAGTTGTTTGGAAGTTCTCTTTGTATGTAGGTTATACTAGATTTGATTAATAAACTTTCAAAACGTACGTTTGTACGTTCAATTCAAGTGCATTATTAAAATTTCAAAATGGGTGATATAAAATCCTTTTTTCATCAATGGTGTGCGAAAAATAGCAAAGAACCACAGTTTGACGTGAGGCCAACAGGTATGATAAAACAATTTTTTAAACAGTATATAAATGGAAATTTATTGTAAAATTAATGATTTTATAGGGCCAAAACATCGGCAACGATTCCTTTGTGAATTGCGAGTACCCGGATTTGATTATGTTGGTGCAGGAAATTCAACTAGCAAAAAAGATGCTCAAGGAAATGCAGCTAAGGATTACGTTAATTATTTAGTTCGTTCAGGACATGTGAACGCTGATGATGTTCCAAGAGATACAACAAGCATTCAACTACAAGAGCTGCCAATAGTTCCTAAAACAGAATTTGTTGAGCCAGTAAAATCTGTGTTTCAAGATGGAATGGGTCCTAATGACATTGGCGAAGCATATAGGGCTTATAATGAATATGGCCAAAGTAATTATACGTATATTGATAGAATAGCAGAACAGAAGAAAGTTGCAGATGCAGAAGATGTTGATGTCAATTCTGGTATTCATGGAAATTGGACAATAGAAAATGCTAAATCAAAGCTACATCAATTTATGCAAACTAACAAAATTAATGCTGATTATAAATATACCACACTTGGTCCAGATCATACGAGGTATGGATTGTCTCAAAGTAGCTGTTTACTTTTACACTGGATTGGACTTATCACTGCAATATCATGATGCCACTTGAAGTCTTCAATTAAAAATTTGTTTTACGAAGATATACAGAAAATTGCATGAGTGATTTACCATACCATTTGAAATTATACAAGACCATTTTGGAGTACGCTATTCATTTATATTTAATGCTGGTATAAGAGAAAAATGTTTTCTCTTGTGCACAGATGAAACCACTGTTTAACCAGAACTTTTATTGAAATGATTCAATAAGAATTTTGGTGCAATCACTCATATAAATTTATTACAATGTACTCCAATGCGGTCTTGGAGATTTTCAAATGGTAAGTTGAATTTATGTCATTGTAATTATTTGTTAGATTTATTATGCACAATATACATTTTTTATTAAAATTTTTATATTATACTATTATCTTATCTCTATTATCTAATAATATAAATTTTTGTTTAGGAGTTTTATGGCTGAAATGACTTTTTATGTGAAACAACTTGGGAGAAGTATGTTTTTAAATTGTTGAAATCAATATTTATAAACAATTTGTACCAACAATTTTTTAAAATAAATTTCAGATATTACTGGTCGTGAAACTGGTTCAAATAAACAAACTGCATCAAAAAGTTGTGCTTTGTCTATTGTTCGACAATTGTATCATCTTGGTGTTATTGAAGCATTTAGTGGAACTTTAAAAAAAAATAAAGAAGCAGAACAGATAAAACCATATCTAGTTAAAATTTCACCAGATTTGATAAATCAGATACATGATGTATTGTCAAGTTTAGATATAAACCCAGTTCCAGTGCAGCGTGAAGATGAAATGGTTTGTATTCTTTTTTAATGATAATATTTCTGTTAAATTTACATTTTTTTTTTTTTTTTTTTTTTTTTTTTTTTTTTTTTTTTATTAAATATATCATTTTTTATATTGCAGACAAGCAAAAAAGGAGAAGCCTCTGTCTCTTTATTAACAAATCAAGTGTTAGATGATTTTATTTCATCTGCACCTCAACCAGCTGGAGTAGTAAGTTGGTCTCCGCCACAACAAAATTGGAATCCATGGACAGGTTGTAATATTGATGAAGGACCATTAGCAGTAATATCTTTGGAGCAATTGTCAGAACAGTTATTACGCGAAGAACGAGAAAGATTACAACAAGATGAGAGTCTTCAAAAAAGTATTAAGGAAAGATCTCATTTACCAGTTTTTTCAATGAAGAATGAAATAATGAATGCTATCAATGAAAGTCCTATAGTTATTATTCGAGGAAATACTGGCTGTGGTAAAACAACTCAAGTGTGTCAGTTCATTTTAGACGATTATATTGTGTCAGGTCAAGGTGCATTTTGTAATATTGCTATAACACAACCTAGAAGAATATCTGCTGTATCTGTAGCTGATCGGGTTGCTTCAGAAAGACACGAAAATTTAGGAATATCTATTGGATATTCCGTAAGATTTGAATCTTGTTTACCGAGACCTTACGGTAGCATAATGTTTTGTACCGTTGGTGTACTTTTAAGAAAATTAGAAGGTGGTTTGAGAGGTGTATCTCATGTTATTGTTGATGAAATTCATGAACGAGATGTTAATTCTGATTTTATCATGGTTGTACTTCGTGATATGATTCATATGTATCCTGACTTGCGAATTATTCTAATGTCTGCTACAATTGATACTACGTTATTTAGCAATTATTTTAATAATTGTCCAGTGATAGAAATACCTGGAAGATCGTTTCCAGTGCAAGAATATTTCTTAGAAGATTGCATACACTTAACAAAATTTGTACCACCTTTGGATTCTAAGAAACGGAAAAATCGAGATTCAGATGATTTACCGACAGATGGAGAACCAGAAGAAAATTTGAATAAAGTTATTGATGGAAATTATTCTATACAAACGAAAAATGCCATGGCACAACTTTCTGAAAAAGAGATAAGTTTTGAACTTATAGAAGTTCTATTAAAATACATTAAGGATCAAAATATTCCTGGTGCCATACTAATTTTTTTACCTGGTTGGAATTTGATATTTGCATTAATGAAACACTTGCAACAACATCCTGTTTATGGAAGTTCAAGTTATGTAATTATACCATTGCATTCACAATTACCTAGGGAAGATCAACGTAGAGTTTTCGAACCTGTAATGTCAGGAATAACAAAAATTATTTTAGCAACAAATATTGCTGAGACTTCAATTACAATTGACGATGTAGTTTATGTAATAGATTCTTGCAAAGCTAAAATGAAGCTTTTTACTTCTCACAATAACATGACGAATTATGCTACTGTTTGGGCTAGTAAAACAAACTTAGAACAAAGAAAAGGTAGAGCAGGTCGTGTCAAACCAGGGTTTTGTTTTCATTTATGCTCTAGAGCACGATACAATAAAATGGACGAACATATTACTCCAGAAATGTTTAGAACACCGTTACACGAACTAGCATTAAGTATCAAATTATTAAGATTAGGGAGTATTGGAAAGTTCTTATCAAAAGCAATTGAACCACCACCAATAGATGCCGTAATCGAAGCTGAAGTCATATTACGCGGTACGTTTTTAACGAACATTATTTTATATAAACATTTATGATTAGTGTTTGAAACTGTCTTTTTTTTTTTTAATAATTACAATTACTTTATTTCAGAGATGAAGTGTTTGGATGAAAATAATGAACTAACGCCCCTTGGAAAAATATTAGCTCGATTACCCATAGAACCACGTTTAGGCAAAATGATGATTCTAGGTTGTATATTTCGTGTTGGTGATGCACTTTCAACAATGGCTGCAAATAGTACAACATTTCCAGAAGTGTATAATATGGGACCTGATGTAAGACGGTTATCTGCAGAACAAAAATGGTTTGCTGGTGCAAGATATAGCGATCATGTAGCAATGTTGCATGCTTTTCAAGCATGGGAAGAAGCTAGAGCTGGTGGAGAATATGCAGAGCTAGCATTTTGTGATTCAAAAAATTTAAGCATGGCCACATTGAGAGTGACATGGGAAGCTAAGGTAACTGTAAATGGCTTCTTTTTATATACTATAGAACAATAATGTGTTAACAGTAGTTTTTATTTGTAGAATCAATTGCAAGCACTTTTGCAAAGTGCAGGATTTCCAGAAGAAACCCTTTGTCCTACACCGTTAAATTATCAAGCTGGTGCAGATGTTCGTCTTGACACAATTACCGCGTTATTATGTATGGGTCTTTATCCAAATGTGTGCTATCATAAAGAAAAGAGAAAGGTTCTTACTACTGAATCTAAAGCTGCATTGATTCACAAAACATCAGTCAACTGTAGTAATTTTGAGCAAAATTTTCCATTCCCATTTTTCGTATTCGGAGAGAAGGTGAATTACTCTTCTTTTTAATCTAATAAATTTACATAATCTTAAGATAATGTTAATTTATTTTTATCCACAGATTCGTACAAGAGCAGTATCTTGCAAACAAATGACTATGGTATCACCGATTCATTTATTACTATTTGGTTCTCGAAAGGTCGAGTATGTTGATAAAGTAGTAAAACTGGATAATTGGATCAATTTAGATATGGATCCGGTTCATGCGGCGGCAATAGTTGCTTTACGACCCGCGTTAGAAAGCCTGGTTGTAAAAGCTGCAAAAGAACCTGAAACTATTCTACAATTAAGTCCTAATGAACAAAAAGTATTATTCTATATTTTATGCTATATTACTTCTTTTTTTTTATTAAAGAATTTTGCTTCTACTTTATTTTTTTTTTAGGTGTTAAACGTGATCAAGGCATTATGCGTAATGAATGCATGCCGTTATGAATTAGATCAGATTACAGATGGTGGCTTCTACTCACGAGGACCACGCAGGAGACAATCTGTTAATTTTTATTCGGAAAGTGGTATTCCCCCCAAATTAATGCGCGGAAGTAGTAATTATCGTGGAAGCGGTAGTGGATACTCAAGATATGATAATTATGGCGGATATAGAAGCGGTGGTAATAGAGGATACGGAATGAATAATTCACGTGGAAGAGGTGGTGGAGGTTGGGGTGGTAGAGGAGGGGGTGCCTACCGTGGTCGTTATTGATACATGATTTTATCTAATCTTTAGTATGTAAAATTAGTAAAATTTACTGTAATATGTATTCAATGTGTTACACGTGGATGTACATTTGCTTTTGTATTGTTCGAATCGAAATGTTGCTTTTTTTTTTATTAAGAATATTTATGTTATCCCATTAAATAACAGTACAAATAAAGCCTTGAAAAACAATTTAAAAACTTGGCTATTTAAATGCATATTATCAATGTTCAGTAGTGTGTTAAATGTATGTATTCATTGGAAAGATTCATACATATTTAACGCAAGCACAGCGTACGATCAAGTTAAAGAAACATATAGAACTGCGTATTATGTATTAGAGCTCTGTGGGAATGAAAATACGGCCATCTAACGGGCACGATGGAAACGGAAAAATAAGTTTCCATCTCTTGTGATTTCATAGGTTTATTTGTGAACACGTCAGGAGGCAACTATATGCCTGTAGTATTGGTCGGTACCGAGTGGAAAAAATGGCGAAGGTTCGCGTATAAAGACGATCGTCAACAGAGTTGACAGAAACTAATGAAATTGGCTGATGTCAAGTTTGACAACGTAATGCATGAAAAATGTTTCCTCTAGTCCGCGCCGCTTCGGTGCGTTTCGTATGATCAAGTACAACGTTTTACACAAGTGTTTAATCAAGTGAGAAAACAACGGGAGAAAAAAGAAGGAGTCCAGTGGTTGCGAAACGTCACAGATCACAACACGAAACGGACCACTCCAAGGCAAGAGTGAAATATTACTTCATTCACTCGAGGGCGACCTTCGATACTTAAAAAAATAGTGATCATGGAAACGATCACGTACGACGGGATTCACCAGTTCTTTGACGTGAATTCGTGATGACCTGATTTAATCTTTTTGTTTTAAAAGTGTATCTGATCTTGAACTGTGCATCGTGCAAGGTTATGTGCAGTTATGCATCTGACATTTGGATCTTTTACGAACGTTCAAGAATTCCTTAACCGTATTTGGCAATTAATGCGACATAAAATAACGATAAATCTTAAACCGTGTAAAGAGTATACGATTCATGTTTTCTCAATTATGCCTTGTTATTTGAAACTTTTTTAGAAGAAACTCTCGATTATCACACGAAGTAAAAGTTGACGTACTAACTCTTAAATAGTTGAGTGTAACGAGCGTTTCTACATTTTTACATTAGCTGCCTTATAGGAATTGTCACTTGTTCAAGTGCGCAATATCGAAAATTTGCTTTTTTCTGTAGTTGTGTAATATTGTTTCTGACATGTCATTCTTCTTTTACAATATAAGCACTTTATTTGGCAGAATGCCTGGAACTACTTTAGTATATTATAATGGCACACTAGCGAAAAATTAAAAATATAAAATACGATTCGAAGGGAAAATTTGAACTACAATGTAAGAAAATAATTTAATGATAATATGTATTTATTTGAAATTTTTATATTTTAGGTATAAAAAATGAGTCAAATAGAGATGGATCAAGAAACTGTATATGGGACCCATGAGGATAGTCATGTGGTCATGTCAGAGAAAGTGCAATCTTTGGCTGGTAGTATTTATCAAGAGTTTGAAAAAATGATAGCACGTTATGATGAAGATGTGGTCAAAGATCTAATGCCTCTCCTAGTCAATGTCTTAGAATGTCTAGACATATCCTATACCGAGAATCAAGAACGTGAAGTAGAATTGGAATTATTAAGAGAAGACAACGAGCAACTTGTTACACAATATGAAAGGGAAAAGCAATTGAGAAAAGCATCTGATCAGGTATAGCTGAAAATTTTGAGAATATATTTTTTAAAAGAAAGTAATATTTATGAATTTTTTTATTAGAAATTATTGGAACTTGAAGATGTAGCAGAAGATGAAAGAAAGGAACTTTTATCAAAAATTGATAGTTTGGAATCAATCGTACGAATGCTGGAACTGAAGACAAAAAATTCACATGATCACGGTACAATTGCTAATGGCTCTCTCAGTTCATCCCTTCACAGAACATCCCTCTATAGTAGAGTAGAAAGTTTTTTGTTTTATTTTTATGTAGTTAAATAATGGTATAAACATGTATCTGGGATGTAAAATATTTGCATGTATACTTTAAAAAATTTGTTTTATTATTAAGTGCTTTATTTATTGCTATATATTTAACATATGGTGAATGATTTATTTTTATCTTATATACAATATACCTAGTTTAAATGCATCTATGCCATTATTTCTCTAGCAAAAATTACGAAAAAGTTTTTCATACGAAAATTATTTGACACGGAGATTTATATTAATATTTAATGAATTTATGTGAAAAATAAATAATCAAAATAAATGTCATTTTTGTATAGTATCTACATATATATACATATATATATGTATTATGCTATATACTATATTTATACATATAATATCTATATACAATTTTAAAAAGAATTTTAATATTTTATAAAATTTTTCCTACAAATTTTCATATGAAAAACTTTTCCGTATTTTTAATAGTTACAAAAATAATAAGGCGTGTATATTTAAATTATACATATTGTTTCTACTAAATTCTGTAAAATTATGTTCTGTATTATACTCTAATCTTTGCTGAATTATTACAACAAATGTGAGATATGATTTTCATATTTGTTTAGTTATTCGCCTCGAAGAAAAAGAAGCTGAATTGAAACGTGAATATACCCGACTGCATGAAAGATATACGGAACTATTTAAAACGCATGTAGATTATATGGAAAGAACCAAGATGTTAGTTGGAAGTACAGAAAGATTAGAAAATTCTTCTAGTGGCCGCGGTCCATCACGATTACCATCTCTTGGTTTAACTCATATGTCTCGAAGTTCTGGACCACTGAGCTATGGTTTTCAGAGCTTAGAAGCCAGCATAAATGCAGAAGAAGTTCAACAAGAAGGAAGTCCACCAAGTGCTGTTGCTAATTTAAGAACTGAAATGTTGGACAGTAGCAGTGAAGCTGCTATTGAAACATCTGATAAAAGTCAATTAACAGATAAACCAGCACAAGCAAACAAAACAACTGCAATTTCTAGACGTATGTTGCCTCTTTTTTTTGAAAATTTCAAAGTACTTTGTGATATTTTGTTTATATTCTTTAATTTATATATAGATGAGAGCCCGGAAACTGAAATACCACCTCCTTTGGTTACACCGACATCACCGACTATAGAAAAGTTAGCTACTACTCCTAGTGGAAGAAGTAGAACAGAAAGAGAGCAACGAAGTGGTAACACATTATACCAAGAACTCAGTTTTCAAGATGCTGATGCATTGGGTGAGATGGATGAAGGAGCAGATATTACTGGTAATTTTTTAATATTTTGATGTATTTGGTTTGAGTTTTATAACTAATATTGTCCTTGTCTTTAAAATCTTAGGAAGTTGGGTTCATCCCGGGGAATATGCCTCGTCGGGTATGTTTCATGAAATAACATAATGATGTATCATTCATTAATCCTTCGAGTTCTCAAATTCGTTTTCTTATACAAAATCAAGAAAAAATAGTATGAATATAATGAGTATAATCATTGACGAATCGAACAGTATTCGTATACAATATTCGTTTTGTATTAATCTTGCATGTTTCATACGTACTAATATTACAAAATTAACGTCTAAATAAAATCGCATGTTAAATCACATATATGACAACGCGAAAATTGGAACTTTGAGGATTAATATTAACATTAAATTATTTAAGAATTAAGAGTTTTCTATTTGAATAATATGATTTTATATTTCATTGCTTACCTCTTTACATCTGTTGGGTCTGGTCATATTTTGACTAATAATCGCATGATATAATAAACCTCCTATGCAGTCAATGACAACTTCTTCGGTAAGACATTGATGTATTACTAGTAATGAAAATATTTATGTTTTGTTAAATTACTTATGAAAAATAATATTTTATTAGGGATGGGAAAGGAAGTGGAGAATCTTATTATGGAAAACAATGAATTGCTAGCTACAAAGTGAGTCATTTATATTTTATAACAATATCTATATTTGCAATATTTTATATCTTATATTTATTTTCCAGAAATGCGCTCAACATTGTAAAAGACGATTTAATCGTGAAAGTAGATGAACTCACAAGGTAAAATGGTGTTTTTGAAATGATATTATAAATAAGAATTATTTTGTGATGTGCAAATATAAATATAAGCAAATATGTTTAGCGAACAAGAAATATTACGCGAAGAAGTTCGAAGTTTGCAACAAGCTAGAGAACGCTTACGACAAAAAGTCGCTGCTCTTGAAGAAGAATTGAAAAAAGTCAAAGAAGAGGCCGAGGCAGCAGCAAAAGCAGCCAAGAGTGACGACGAAGAGGATGTATCATTAGCACAACGAAAGAGGTTTACTAGAGTTGAGATGGCTAGGGTGCTTATGGAGAGAAATCAATATAAGGAACGTTTCATGGAACTTCAAGAAGCGGTTAGATGGACAGAAATGATAAGAGCAACAAAGACTGATCCTTCTAGTATATCGAGTGGAAAAGTGTCGATGTGGAAGTTGTTAGTATCATTTCATATAGAAAGAAAGTGAAATATTGAATTAGATAATAATTTACTGCTTTTTCTTTCGTTTCGTTTACAGGTTTAGCAATCTCTTCACGGGACCTGCGAATCGAGGAGCCTTAGTTCGCGGACCACACACATTACCTCATATGAGGTATAGCGCACCAACCAACCAAGTTGTCCCAGCACCACCTTTGGATACCATGCGTAGACGTACGTTGAAAGGTCGCCATGAGTTTTTCGACCAGGGAGACACCATGTGAGAAATCAATCAAATTCTTAGATGTTATGACAATTTGACTTAAAGTCTGCCAAATTATTCTCCACCTTTCATGTAGAGACTTATTTCTTTATTATCACGCTTTCTCTAATTACATTTTTAACATCTGTGATCGTTTTTACAACGAAAATTTTTACGAATGTACACAGTCACTACACAAACTTCATGTGTAAAGTTTATTTTAATGTTTTTAACAAGCTGCTGCAACAACAAGAGATATTTTCTCTTGGTGGAATAGAGTTTTGATATCTTGATTTTTAATTTCCATTTTTTGAATCGACATCATCTTTCCAGATTAGAGTCTTCTTTGGTCAGTTGGGATCCATAATCTTTTGTCTCGAGTTTCAATTACTCTTGATCGTTCTTAAGAAATGTGAGTCATTTCTAAATAATTTGTTGCCTGAGCAATTTGCAAATGTGATGGTTTTTTAACAAATTGTCGTTTTTGATGAAAAAATACTGGGTATATATTTTATACGCAATATTATATGTGCAGTATAAAATATTAAAGGACTGAGGATTATGATCCATTATACACAAATCCTTTTTTGACAATCTTATTCTTACTAATACCTCTATCTATTTCTCGTTATATTAATAAAATTCTAAATGGTCGTCGATATTGAAACGAAACGTTGCTTATATACACTTATTATATAAATCAGTTTGTCATTTACTATTTCAGAATAGTAAATTATCAAAGTAAGTTATCATTGCAAAGCCATGCTTGAAAAGAAATAGTTTTGTAAATAAAAATTTGTACATTTCTAAAAGAAAATAATATATGATCACTATTGATCAACAAATAAATGAAATTTTGACTATGTTATAAACTTGGCTTTTATTTCACTCTTGCTCTGCGCTTTGATTTTTCGTTCGGGTTTCGTCCTTGCCTCTCCTTCATGGCGTTGTCAAGAGATACCTGGTTATTCTGGTTTTCGGTGGGGTGCTTATTGGCCAGCAGGTAAATCTGTTCTGCTCTATGTCTAACATTTCGTTTCTAATCATGGATATCTATAAATATTATTAAATATTGTTAAATTGTACAAATAACAAATAACAAACCTGAAAATTGTTATACAAGATGATGAAAACAACAATCGGATTAAAACTTCATTCAAATTCAAGAAAATGTTCTATGATCAAGAAAATCTTCATAGGAATATATGGTTGAACAAACAACAGCATTCAGTAAATGTACTAACTTTATGGTTTAAAATTCTACCTCAATCATGTATATTTTAAAAATAATTTAATAACTAACCTACTACCGATATATTTTTACAGATCTTCTGAGAAATTAGTGGCGAGACGTGCAAATGAACGAAGAGAGCAATATCGTCAAGTCCGTGCACATGTTAGGAAAGAGGATGGACGATTGCATGCATATGGCTGGAGTTTACCTGGGAAACCAAGTGCTCCAGTTAGACAACCTGTTCCAGTGCCAGTTTATTGCAGACCTTTACAGGAATCTGAACCTGGCATGAAGGTGCATTTGTTTGTTATTAATATATAAAATATTTATGCGTGACGAAATTGTCAAATGCATAGTTATTACCGTAATTTTTCTTTTTTATTTCTCATTTAGATATGGTGTGGTGCTGGTGTAAACCTAAGTGGTGGTAAAACCCGAGATGGTGGTTGTATGGTTGGAGGGAGTGTATTTTATGCTGCTGAAGCTCAAGAAGTAAATACGAATACAAAAGCTGAAGCGGAAGATGCTATCGAGCATTTGGATAAGGAGCTTCAAGAGAACGAAAATCAGAGGGTTGAGGCAGAACAGTTAGAACAGCATCTTAGTTCATTAGTGTGGATATGTACATCGACTCAAAAGATGTCAAAAGTTACTGTGATAGATGCTAACAATCCAGCCGATATTTTGGAAGTTTTTAGCGTTTGCCAAGGACATTTACTTTGCATTGCAAGTGTACCTGGAGCCAAAGAGAGTGATTACGCTCAAGCTATGAATGAAGATCCAATTCGAACTGCCAATGGAATAAATGAGAACGATAACCAAGAAGTAAATGCTACTTCAAACATTGAACACAATATTGAAACATTGTCGGAAAAGAATAAAAGTGAATCTGAGAATATATCGGAAGAACAAAATAATGAAAATGTTAAAAAATCAGATGATGGTAATCAAAGTATCACTACTGAGACACAAAGTTTGGAAAGTGTGGACAGTGAAACGACGAATTTAGGGAAAGTACATTTCGTAAAAACTAATGTAGATGGATTAAACTCACGATTGGATGAAAAAGATGATACAATCGAGCAGAAAGAAAATAAAATTGAGGAAGATGCACCTATAGAAAAGATGTCTTCGATACAACCAACAATGTGGCTTGGAGCTCAAAATGGTGCGGTTTTTGTTCATTCAGCTGTTGCTAAATGGTCAGTTTGTTTACATTCTGTTAAATTAAAGGATGCTGCACTGGCTATCGTGTATGTAATTTTTACTACACATTAAATCAATACTGTATTTTAATTCATAATCGATATGTTGTGATACATATATTTTCTTTTAGACATGTACAAGGACGAGTTCTTGTTGCTCTTGCCGATGGAACTGTTGCATTGTTTCGAAGAGGTCCGGACGGGCAGTGGGATTTATCTCAGTATCATGTGATTACTTTGGGTAGTCCACAACATTCAATCAGGTGCATGACGGCTGTTAGTGGTAAAACTGTATGGTGCGGATATAGAAATAAAATTCATGTAATAGATCCAGTTTCAATGATTGTTGAGGTATACTTTAATTTTAATATATTTCAGTATGTAATAAACTACATTGACATATTAAAAATATCTTTATAAATTAAACTTCCAGTGCACTGTCGATGCTCATCCACGACGAGAGTCGCAAGTGAGACAATTAGCTTGGTTGGGTGAAGGAGTGTGGGTCAGCATTAGATTAGATTCAACACTAAGACTCTATCATGCTCATACTTATCAACATCTTCAGGATGTTGATATTGAACCTTACGTTAGCAAAATGCTTGGGACTGGGAAACTTGGTTTCTCATTTGTAAGAATTACTGCGTTACTCATTTCCTCCAATAGGCTATGGATTGGCACAGGAAACGGAGTGATAATCTCTGTTCCTTTATCTGAAAGTAAGTATGAAAAATTAATAATATTTTTATCGAAGTTGATGAATACTTGTTTACAAATTAAAAAATTTGATGTAAAACAGGTGCTGGTGGTTCAATGGCGGTGTCCAGAGTTCAAGTAGGAAATGCTAAAGGTGATGCGCCGGGTGTTGGCGTTAGAATTTTCGCCTCAGAACGTGGTGTTACGCCCGGCAGTTTTATACCTTATTGTAGTATGGCTCATGCTCAACTTAGCTTTCATGGACATAGAGATGCTGTGAAAATGTTCGTTGCAGTGCCTGGTGTGTTCATTTACATAATTACTCGATATATTGGGCATTTGTCTTAATTATTAAAGATTAATCTAAAATTTGTTGACTTAATATTGAAGGTCATGGCGGACAAAGTGCAGTGTCAGACGGTTCTGAACCAGCTATGCTTGTTCTTTCTGGTGGCGAAGGCTATATAGATTTCAGAGTTGGTAAGTAATTATATTATTAATTTTGTTATTGTTACTGTTATTGTATTATTCGATCAAAGCCTTTACAAGGCATGAACAATTAAATTCATAATTTAATACTATGATAGTATATAAAACATACTGTTTAATTTAATTCTTCATCTATTATCGTGTTGAAAAAAAACTGTTATCAAGATGTTGTTTTATACAATTGTAACACTTGCAGCAGATGAGGCGGAAGACGAGAGTGACGTGGCAACTCATCTGATTGTATGGCAGTTGGTCAGGTATGCCCCCAGAGAAAAATGAAAAACAATTGATGGGTCTTTGTTTCGATTTATACATCCGTTTGTACAATTTAATGGATAGATTGTTTTTGTCATTGATCAACGAAACCTATACTAACTAACGGTGTAATGAAATTCCAAACTAACAAATTCGCTAGTAGTTAGATTCATCTCTAACCATTAAAATAATTTATTCTCGTTTCTTTTTAAAAACATCGGAATTAAGACGTGTTTATGTACTGATGCTCTCATTATAATCGTTGCTACATAAGAACAATATAAAGTTATTTGCTTCTGTATAGCACAAACTATTGTTATAATAATTTTCATTAATACAAAAAAAAAAAAACTGTGTTTGCACCTTTGTTTCTCAAGCAATTGTACATCGTACAATTGTTCTGCTTCCTTCATTCTCTGGGGGTTGGGCATTTCCAGCTGACATGCATCATATTGTATAAAAGACAAATGAAAATCGCACTTATCTACTTTTACTGCGCATTTTTGTTCAATTGATCATTCAGTAATTGTAAATTATTTTGTGTAGGTGATGGAGAAGACACAGAAGAGACTATGGAACGATCTAACAGTGCTGTCGCTGCGAATGCCGAAGAACACGGAGAACAAAGTCATTTAATTGTATGGCAAGTGCAATGTCCTTTACCAGTGCCAATGAATGGCTAGCCTAGAAATTCTGAAAGCGTGTTGATCCCAGTGTATGATTCAGCTTGAATTTCTACACGTAACTCGAGGCGTTTAATCGGTTCTCGTGAAATCGATAAATTAGACCTATCACTTGGTCGAGCGAATGCCGCATCTATTTAATTATACTTATATAACGATTGTAGCGAAATACGCAAACGATTCTACTACGAATACGCATAACAGTGAAAGAAAAGGAAATATTGTGCAATTTTGAGAATATTAGAGATAATTTTCGATATTTCATTATGGATGATAATTTCTAAACGAGGAGCTTTATTTCTTTTAGAGTATCACGTTAAGCAGCATTGACAGGAGATTAACTTTTTAGATATGGGATACTCAGCGCGGAATTTTTAAAAATTGAAAGATAATTAGAATCTCTTAACGCAATGCTTATAATAATTAGCTTTTAACTTTAAAAATGTCCTCTAAAAGTATTTTATTGAAATATTAATTCGATGTTGCGCGTCGATAATGTAATTTATAACGGAACTTCTTTTCTTTTGACGGTCATGCATGTCTTCTTTGTGCGTCGTTGAACGAAGCACGTACCTAAGAATTAAGTACATTCGTACATAGCAAGTTTTGAAAAAAAAAAAAAAAAAACGTCTTGAAGTCAGTGTTGATCGAGGAATGTTGAAGCATAGTATTACATTTCCGCCAATATATGTGATAACCGATAAAGGTATGGGATAATCAGTCTCAAAGCTGCCGTGACATTTGCTGTAATAAAAATCAAGATTCATGGAAGTTAAATAACAATCATTGTACAATGTTCATTTGCAGGGATGAGAGGTGCAACCGATTCAAATAGCACGTATTTAAGTATAATCTATTGTACATTGTTTCCGTTAGAGAATATATTATTTTCCAAACTTAAACGGTTTGATTCGCGTATATATATATATATATATATACATGGAATATAATATATTTTTTATGTTCTGCTATCTTCAAATATCACCGCGTTCGATCGCGCCTATTTTTCTTCGGATCTTATCATGATCTTTGAAGAGCATTTTAATAAATTTGTGTACATAAACTATTGCGAGATATTTGTATAGTGTTTTACGTAGCGTGTAATTTAAGTTTTCGTCGACGAACGAAATAGATGCAAATCTGATATACCCATACAGACAAACACACATGTGAAATTATATGTTTAATCTCTCATCGGTCGCTGCAACTTTATTTTGCCGCCAATATTACACCCTCCCTATACCGTTACCAAAGACGAGGAACGATTTTATTGTATTCTTTGTACGATTTCTAGCGAAAAAATGGTTTAAAAGTTGCGTGTTTTAGCCGATGTATAGCCGAACCCGAACACAGTATAGTACAACAACCACATTGCATTTGGGACTTGGAAGAAAGTCCCAAAGCCACGATATTCGGGCTTACAAGAATTTTTGTAAATTCCTGTGTTTATAAGCGACAAACAATGAAATTCAGGATGTGTACGATGTATAAGGGCTGCGCATTATTGTGTGTGAGCTCGCTTTCGATGTCGAGCTCGGAACTGTACCTGGCTCTGATGAAGCTGCAATGGCGTTAATAAAGAAAATTGAGAAACAATACGTCTCGATTTGCCCCTCTCAGCATAAGGCGTATGATATTTCTTTTGATATATTAATCACAGAACTATTCTTTGTTACAGTTTTTGCAATCTTCGAGTTTTTTTTTCCATGAAGAAGACACGCAAAGGTCCCTGTGATTCTAAAAAAAATCTGGTTATTTGATAAAAGCAATTATTTTTTAATAACAATTGGAGATTTATCTATATGCACTTAAATGTTTTACATATTCTTTTCTAGATTAAAAATCAATGCGATTCTCAGAAAGGAATTCAAATTAAAGTTTTGAATTAAACAAACTTTACGAGCAAGCAAGAATTAAGCAAGAAAACTTTACAAAGAATTTTTCCTTGATTTGATCAATCTTGATTGCCTGATGAAATTAGACAAAAACAACATTTCATTAATTCTAAGTTCAAGTTATTTCTTACGCTAATTTACGCTAATTTATAGAAACAACAATTAATTGTTTTCCGCATAATTACAATGACTGTTTATACAGGGCGAAGTTAGGGTATGGTTTGCTAACTTCATTTGCGTTGCCGTCCGAATTCCAACCAGCGACCTGAAACTTTATATGCATGAAGTTTAGTAATAAATAGTCCCTGTAAAGTTTTCCTAGTCTCCGACGATACTGACTACAGACAACGAGACTAGGTTAGCAAAGCAGTTACGAGGAAACGACTTATTCAGATCCATGTTTGTGGAACAAAGGTATGATAAAGAACCATGTTCTTTACACGTCACAATACTATTTAGATACTGTATTACTATGTGCAATATGTTTGCGATAGATATCATCTTCGACAGAGTTGGGTAAAGAATTAATCAACGATTTAAATTAATTAATGATTATATTTTTCCACTAATCTTTAATTGTATATAATTTTCAACTTTAGTTGTTAATCACAAGTAAAGATTAAATTTCTATTTTAATTAAATTTCTACGTTAATTGCGATGAACAATCAAATAGCTTTTAATTGTTCATTGCAGTTAATAATTAAATTCTTACTTTAATCAATAGTTAACGATTAAGTTTCAATCTTAATCATCAGTTGGACACCTCATCGAATTGCTGAAGTTGTCTTTTGTACTGAAAATAGCATTTTCCATAATTGATTAAATCATTTTTCGACGATTAATTTCCTTTAAACAACGATTAATTTTATTTATAGATTAAATCATTTGCCAATTTTTCAACGATTAATTTTATTAATCGTCAACATTAACCAGTTAATCTAAACTAAATATATATAGTCGATTAATGCCCAACTTTGATTTTTGAACACGTTATGTTAATCCAAAATTATTATTATCGTCGTACTATATCATTTTTTATATTTTATTGACTAATATCGATAAATAAATAATTAATTGACTGAAGAACAAAAGCGACCTTGATACTGGTAATAAAAATGCTACTCGTTTAAATATTCATTAAATTTATTAAATATTCATTAGCGCGAACGATTTTGGAAAATATACACTTTTTAAAATGAATGAGTTAATTCTTTCGAATAATGAATCACAATTTCTTATATATTTTAGTTCAATTTATCGATTATGTTTTTGGTTTGGCTTAAATTTTTTGTAAATTATTCGACTGATGTTTTCTCACTCATTTTATGCAAGTACTTCTTACTTAATACGCATAAGGTTTTAATTAAGATTATTATCGTACAGTTTGCTGACTGCAGTTATGAAGTTATCATTGAATTTTCTCGTCAAACGCTTTTTAACTCTTGTTAACTCTAATTTTGTTTTTCCTTCAAGTATTATCGTGTTATTACCATATTTGTTTTCCAATAATTTTGCAATTCGATGCAACATCTGTTCAAAAAAAAAACACAGATGAAATAGTTGTTAATTCGAATAATTTCCATGTTTCATATCGATATCAATATCGATTGCAATTTTCATCGATCATTGGTTAACAAATTTTAAATCATAAATATATACACACGCACAAGTTGAATATTTTATTTTCAATAGAACATCGTTTTCTACGATAGAACTTTGACGTAAATGCAATGCAAAAAATAAAAAAATATATTTACCTCGATACGGCAGACCTCGATTTTCAGTCAGTATTGAAATCAAGGTTTGGTTTCATATTCGTAACAATTCCTTCCTTGGTTTCTTATTGTTTTTACAAAAGTTTCCATTCTCGTGACTCATCAGTCTAATTTTTGTGCAATTACACTAATTACGGGTTTGAAAATAAAAGAAAAACATTATACTTCAAAGGTCAAGCAAAAAACATTTATTTCGTTCTTTATTATACCTTTTCAAATGTTTTTCGTAAAACTAGCTTGAAACAAATAAGCTGTTGAATAATCTTAATAATACTTGCAGTCACGTGATTTTTACGTATATGCAGTCATACGATTTTAAACGTATATTGTTATATTATCATTTTTGATATTATTATCGTTTAAATGTCGAATAATAATACTAAAGTTAAAGTTGATTTAAATCTTTGGGTATTATAAATTAATTAAATTATAATAATAAATTTAGTAAAAATCGCGGTTATTTTGTGAAAAATTTCCTGTACATTATCACTAATATTTATGTAAATTTATATTTTACGTATTAGATATTATAATTAATCTTGGCTACCGTATGCAATTTTGCACGTGAATTCCGTACTTTTGTACTTTTAAATTTTCGATAAGTGCATAAATATCTCCAGGCTCGTTATAACTATTATATTACTATTTCTTATATCAAAAAATTATTTGCTAATTGAATCAAGAGGATAAGTGAGTTTTTTAAAGATTGAAGTAATGGAAATCGACCTGTTTAAAAACTATAGAAATTAAGTAGATATCTTGTTGATCAATGATCAACTCGTTGAATACACGTTTTCTTCTTTTTTTTTCTACATAACTTGCATTTTCTCTTATCTTACGTAAGATAGTCTAGTCAGTTTTTCATTAAACCTTAAGCAACTTGATTACAGTAAAAGTAAACATTTGTTTTTCTTCGAGAATGAAATGTCTATTTTATAGAATTAAATTTAAGCTTTTATTTATTATTTACAGTTTTTAATTTACTCGAAAAAAAATTATTTTTATTGTAAGATCGCAATTTTTGCGCGAAAAAAAGTAGAAAGTGTAGATAGTAGGTTTCGAATGTTGGAACTTTGAATTTTTAATGACGAGAAAAATTTTAAAACGCAAAAGAAACTCTATAATTTCTGTACTGATAACGATAATCTCTATCTGGTTTTTTTTTTTAAATTGAAATATGTAAAGCGTAAAATGATCGAGACGAATAGTTTTTTTTCCTTTGTTGGATAATTTTTTGTACTGATAATTTTCAAAAGATGCAAGTCAAAAGATACTATGCGATAACAATAGAGCGTGAATTTTTCTGATAAATAGAATGCAAGGGTTAGATATCCGAGGAAAAGTTTTACAATCAAAGAGTATGGGAAATATTCTGGAAAGTGTTAACAAATTGCTAGAATGCTAAATAAACGTTTACTGATTTGCACACAAAAATATGAAATTATATATCACTCATTTCCAAGAATGCGCTATTTTAAATAAAATTCTTTAAATCTTTTTGCAATTGAAATTGAAGTTCTACTAATTGACTTTTTCGCTTCGTATCTTCACTTATTGTTAGCCTATCAAGTCGAGTTTAATTTTTTTTAATTTTTACAACAACAAACAATTTTTAATTTTTATCACGATAAAACAATCGTATGCAACAAAAAGCGCATTTTTCATTTTATTGTCCATTTTATTATTTATATTATTTAAAATATCTCTGTCGATGATATTCGTCTTATTTAAACGATTCTAAAATATTTGTGGAAAGTTACACAGCGTGTAACAAATTAGAAATATTCTCAAATATATTTTTTTATATATTCATAGGGTAAAATACCATAAAATCGTCGTTCTTTTTAAACTCTTTTAAATTCTCAAATCACTATCAAACGGACAAAGGAGTGCAAAATTGGTGGTTTTTACAGAAAAATACTCAGAACGTTTAAATTCAAAGTGCAACGTAACATCATTTACTAAATTTTGAACGTAGAAAGCTTTCAAGAATCATTTCCGTCAAAATTTAATTGACACTTCCTTGCTCGACCGCCAGAGAATTATTTTTAGTCAAGGCAATGACATCGACAGATTTTAAACGATTCTTTAGCCGCTGTTTACACACTGGCTCTTTGTCCGCTTTAAATGATCCATTTATGGAAACTTTCAGTTGTTTTTCAAGCTTCGCCAGTTTCTTAACACCGGTTGCAAGGGGACTAAAAAACCAAAGACCAAGTCCAGACGTCTACACGCGGATTCATCAGCGCGGGACAGGCGAAGCAATTGGCAAGCGGCGGACCGTACCGAACGATGTCAAAGATCGGCTCGGGCCTTATTTCGTCGGTTCGGGCGATTTCGTTGGGTCGGGTGTTGACGCGTAACGCCGTCCCGGCGCGGGCTTACCACTCAACTGGCTGGTATGATAAAAGTCCGTTCTGAAATTCCGACTGATCAGTTGCTGTTCCGAACGCGGCAGGCGAACGAGCGTGTTCCTATCGAAGAATACAACAAATACGCTGGCTTTTCGTCAGTTTCTATCGAGGAGGTACTGCTGCAAGAATCAAGTAGAGGACGAGAAAATGTCTGCGATGAAGAGAGAACCTGCTGCTGAGCAGCTGACAGAATACAAGAAACATTCAAAGGTAAAGTCGCAATCGTGTACGGACGTAGTAAACGTATAGCAAACGATGTAGCTAGACTGCGGAATTTTACGCATAATAATCTTGAAAAATGAGGCATACTTACTGTTTCGATAAACGTAAGCGTTCAAAACCTCTGTGTGAGGAACTTGGAGTAGTTTCTTCAAGTTCTGATTTTGAGAATCACTGTATGCTAATATTGTCACGAGTTATTTAAATACAGTTTGGGGATTAGTTTTAAGTTGAGTTATTTGAGCATAATTTAGAAACGATCTTGGAGTAGTATGGTTATTTTTAAATATTCACATTTTGCCCATCTGTTTTTTTCTTTCTTTTTTTTTTTTTTTGGATTGCCACGTTACTCGATCGGTACAACAGACTTTGATCAATATAATGGATCCAAAGGACAGATAAGGTGTTTTCCAGTTTGAAAAAGCGTAAATGGATTTAAATTTAGATTTCGGTGAATTCATTTTATTGTAATGACGATCGATGGGTAGGTTACAAGGCAATATTTAATGAGATGCAAGTACGACAAAGGCGCGTAGTTTGAAATCCAATGGGATACATTAGGATTGTTTAACACTAGAACTATTGACGACTAAAATAAAATTTCCATCAGAGACATTAAAGTGAAAAAGGGCAGGAAAACTTTATAATTTAACGGAGTACGCGAATTTTATGAAAAATCATTTGAATTTTTAAAAATACACTGCTTCACGTTTGTAAAATTTCTAAAAATTATAAATTATTCGTTTTGACCACTTTGATAGTGTTCTAGTAGTTGAAATTTCTCTTAAGATTTCAGTATAAAGTAATGTCTTGTGACAACGTCGGTAAAAAATAACGATAATGATAATGACACGAAAATTGAGCAATCGATTCAAAGGTTAAGGAACCAAGTTAACTTTTTTAGCGGATATTATTATCATCTTAAAATTTCCGAGATTCATTGACGAAAGATATAATCGCTAGAATATGTATCATATTATAACTTTATAATTATTATAAATTAAATATTATAAAGTTATCAATCAAATGTAGTTATTCACAAGGCAATTTAGTTACTGTTTTAAAGATTTCTGCACATTGTTGATTACTGTTGATTACGAAATCACTTCCAATATGTAATCATAAATATATCTCTAATTGTTTGAATTCTATCATAAAGAAATTTGTCGGTTATCAAGTGTTTAATAAATGATAAATGAGGAGCTCAATGAAAATAAAACTAACGATATAGTATATACAATGATAAGATTTGTATATTCAGTAAATTTCATTCATTCATACATCAAAACGATATAGAAACAAATAGTATTTTTCTGTCTTATATTGTAAACATTTGAACATAAAAACTAGAAAATTGAATGTTAAATTTCATTTGATCGGCGTAATTCATAATGATCAATTTGTATGCAATTTTGCGATAATCAACTAAACATTTTGATTTGTGATGAAATAAGTCATTCCTATTTTCTGTTTTCATTAATGTAATGTAAGTATTATCGATTCCCTTGATTTCAACAGATAATTCATTTTTCATCACGTTCAATAGGTCGAAGTTCGCATGAAATATTCATGAAAAACACTTTATAAAAAAAAAAACGTGATGCATAATAAGATTGTACCTTTGATTGTACCAATAATTTTTCATAGCTTCGATTGAAGCTAGAATTCGGCCAGACGAAGTTCAATTTAACAAAAAATGAATTCCGAACGATAAGAAGGAATATTTTTCTGAGAGACTTAAGTTGCACAATCAAGTACTGTTTTCTATTCTAAAAGAACCAAAATAATGATACGTTGATATAATCATTGAATTTATTTTCAATTACGCGAAACATACAGTAAATATATTATAATACAAAATTTGAAATTGAGAGTTTACACTGTACATTAAAATTCGAGACGCAAAAAAGTTAGAGAAATCTTTAATATTAATAACAGATAATAAATAGATAATAAATCTTTAATATTAATAACTGATAATAATGATAACTAATCATTAACTAATTAATAATTAATAAGACCGTAAAGTGCTCTCTTTGCATAAATATCTACAATTCAGATTATTCTTCGTATTTTACTTTAATCACAAAATGTGGAAGTTGAAGAAATATAGAGAAATAAAGAAACACGCAAGTTCAATTTATAAATTCTTTTATCTTCGTCGTTGTAGCAATTTAATGAATTTTTTGAATTTTTTCTCCATAGTACCTCGTTCAACATAGTACCTCGCGGAAGACTGATGGAAACGATCATTACGAGTAGCCACGAAATGTAATTAACTATGACGCTACGAGCTACCAGACTAACCTGATTGCAGACGAATGTCATCATCTGTTTCGGAGAAATAAATTCTCTATGTGATAACGTAAATACACGATAACGTAAATTTTTGTGCCACGTTACGCAATGTTAGTCAGTACATCATACTTTGATTTCTGAACTTGAGATCAACAAAACTTGCTCAGCACAAATTTTTACAGTGATCGAGAATTGTTCGTTTCTCCGCAAGAAGTTGCAATAAATATTGAAAACGGGAATGTTGTCTATTCGTCGCTCTGAAATGTGATTTTATCAGAGAAAGATAGGAATAGAAAGCGGTAATACACGTTACGATCGATATATTTATTTCACTGTAGCCATTCCACAGAGTTATTTTTCATTGTCAAAGATGAGGAGACGTAGACGAGGTTCACACAGAAAAATTTAACAGATTCTTCATAATGTCCTTGATCGTGAATGTCGTAATAATAAATTCACACGTGTCCTTGACCAATCGTCACGGAGACTTTTTACTGTATCTTATAAATTGATAAATAAAGTTTGCTCGATGATAGCGTAGGTGTACTCATTCTGATGGTGTCGTGACTTGAAAGAATATTTCTCTAACGACGGAGTGACGGAACGAATAGATCTTGCCAAATGATCTAGAAAACTGCACAGTGGCATAGTTTTCGACATTATCGTTTTGTGTGGGGAATTTTAGAAACTATCCTTTAGAAAGATGATGTAATTTCATTATTTCAATTACTGCCATTTCTTTAATAATTATTTTACAGTTCATAACTAAGGCTTTTTTACTATTTATTAATTATAAGCAAGTATACTACCGTTATTGATGTTAATAAATTTTGAGTTATTAATGATAACATTACGTTGATCACTAAAAATTCAAAATAGTACTACTAATTGCATTAAAATGATATTAAATGCACTATTTAGAGTATATAATATTTTTTAATATCATGGTATTTTTGCACATATAAAATGCAAAAAATTTTGTCAATATACATTTTATTTATAATAATTATCATACTATTATTGTACTATATATAATTACATATAATTACATATAATTACTATAATGGTACATATTGCTTACGTAGGACATAACAATAAACGGAGAAAATAAACTATGCAATTAAAAGTTATTTTCGATGATTTGACAATGACTTGCGAAACATGAAAATGTTTCTAAAAATGACTTTTGATGTATCAAAGTTTTATATATCAAACTTTCAATAAGAAAAAAAATTAATCTTAAATATTATCCAAATAGTTTGAGTAAATTCTTTTTCTTGTAAAGTATATCAATATCCTCGATAATTAATTAATTCTAATTAACTGTGGATCAACTTTATTTTTGTCACGAATAAAGATCGAAATTTGCGTTCAAAGTCTGCTGTTTACGCAGAATAAGCTTTTATAAGATAGAATACTTTTCGCGATAGCAATCAGATTTGCGATTTACTGCCGAATAACGCCGTAGATCGATATTTGTAGCCGCGTGTTTATCAGATTGGCACGCGAGAGACTGGCGCCTGCAATTTTTCTAAAAAAAAATTGAAATACACGTAAAAAGTTCCCGTTGGCAAATCGCCAATATTCCATTAAAAATTAAAAAATACACGAGCGAATTAGAATTAACATATTCATTAATTGAAAATTTCAAGCAAATCAGAAACTCTGATTTCGTTGTGCAATTGAATACAAAAAAGAATTTTTTTATTACAAACAAAAAATTTTCAGAATTAATAGGAATCTGACATTTCCAGTTAAGAAAAAAAAAAATTAATTTCGGCAGTATCACAATATTATGATAATAGTAATAACGTAATATTCTTCCGATAAAAAAATATCAGTCATACTATCACAGTATTTCATAACATTTATTACTCCACGTTATTATCACAAAAATATTGATTCTACCAATGAAAAAATATTTCATTCACGCTACAATAATGTTACGTCATTGTCATAAGATCAACGCCTTTTTAATAAAAATTTCAAATCACTACAATATTATTAAATTATTAAGAACATCAGTTTCATTCTTTGAATTACGATATTACTATTCCTGCAATACTACAAAAGCACCTTGATGAAATTTCAATCATGTCAATATCAAACAGAAAATAACCAGCCTTCGAGAACATTTTCTTTTTAATTTAACATCAAACTACATTTATAGTATGATTCCTTTTCTTCAAAGAACTAGCCACTTGTGAAACTACTGGCTGATTCATGGTTATCCACACCGGAAAGTTAATCCAAAGACAATGCTATTCGTGAAACGAATTCCCATACGATTTGCGAGACGGAATAATCCCGGTTCCAAGAAGCGATTTCATAATTTTCAATGTACATCGATAGAGCACAGCCGTGATCTAGAAAATTCTGCTCTCTATCTATAAATTGCACAACAGAACAGAGATGGAACTATCGTGAGATTGTTGAAATTTCTTTGGAAAACAATTTCTTTGCGATATCGTTGCGAATTAAGAATAAGAGTCAGATATTTATATTATAGTGATAGACGAGTAACAGAGATACGTTCTCTGTTATCTATTTACGTTTATTTTTGATGTTATTGATACATAGAAGTGATAGATTAATTTTGAAAGAAGCAAAGTTCGACTTTTAGAGTTGGCTTTAGAAATTACTTTTAAAACAATATCTAATCTTTGGCTATAATTTCGCACACTCTTGTCTCTTACGTAAATCATTACGTTTACACTTATTACATGGTAATTTTCCATTCTTTATGTTCAGAACGATTCACTAATTTCTATCATTTGCTTACTATGAAAAACTGATTTCTGCATTGAAAAATACACACGACGAGCGAGACATAAAAAAAATTATTGTTGTGCTTCGTCGATGTTTGTTATTACCAAAAACATTCTTTCACACGCGACTATTTGTGTAATGTGTTTAAAGGTGACAAGGTAAACATACCAAATAAACACATTTCTATCATTTGCTTACTATAAAAAACGGATTTCTGCGTTGAAAAATACACACAACGAGCGAGACATTAAAAAAATTATTGTTGTGCTTCATCGATGTTTGTTATTACCAAAAACATTCTTTCACACGCGACTATTTGTGTAATGTGTTTAAAGGTGACAAGGTAAACATACCAAATAAACACATTTCTATCATTTGCTTACTATAAAAAACTGATTCCTGCGTTGAAAAATACACACGACGAGCGAGACATAAAAAAAATTATTGTTGTGCTTCGTCGATGTTTGTTATTACCAAAAACATTCTTTCACACGCGACTATTTGTGTAATGTGTTTAAAGGTGACAAGGTAAACATATCAAATAAACACATTTCTATCATTTGCTTACTATAAAAAACTGATTCCTGCGTTGAAAAATACACACGACGAGCGAGACATAAAAAAAATTATTGTTGTGCCTCGTCGATGTTTGTTATTACCAAAAACATTCTTTCACACGCGACTATTTGTACAATGTGTTTAAAGGTGACAAGGTAAACATACCAAATAAACACATTCCGTAGTCGTCTCTCTATCGTTTCATATTATCCAGAAAAATAGTCGATCGATCCAACTCTATTATTTTCCTTCGCGATTAAAACGTATTTATGCGCCGTTTAGATAGACGCAGCTAGCAGTTGTAAAGTTCGATTTTTAGAATTGGCTTTAGAAATTATTTTTAAAACAATATCTAATCTTTGGCCATTATTTCGCTCTTGTCGTTCATTTTTATTCCGACGCAGTCGAATAATTCCGAGCGCGAGATAGCCGAGGCTCTGGCCGCGATTCTCCATGGAATTGCAAACTTTCGCAGCTGTATACAAATTAGAAATTAGCATTTAGATACTGGAGAATTGACGAGGAGCGACGATAATTGCTATAACGAGGTTTCGAACTGCGTTGCGATTGCGCACGATGAAAAGAAAAAGCGCGTCGCTGTGCGACTTTAAAAAATGGCACGTTTATCGATGATTTTTCTCGCGAGTAACGGAGAAAAGCATTCGATAATGATTTCTGATCTCCGTTTATCTAAGTTCAAAAATGAGATTTACTACAATAAGTTGAATAAAAACTGATATGTCATGTGATGACAAAATGATTTAAAAATCAGTTTCTAGATATTTGGTGTCGTTCGTAAGCAACCTTTCTCGATAAAATTACACTCCAATATTAATATTGATATTAATATTATTGCTAGATATGCTAATAATTATTGAATTTTAACATTACGTAAACATTAAATATTTTACTTCGCGTATTCCACATGTTTTTGAACGTTACACGTATTTTGTACATTTTTGCATTTCTAAAGTATAAAAACCAGCAATTCCAATTCTGATATCGCAAAAAATTTCAGTTCCAAATTCTTCGTTCGTTTCTAATAACTTCGTTCGAACAACGATTTATCTAGTTTACTCGAGAATAATTTTATTGCGCCACTAGTTACTCGAGTCGATTCGAGTGTTTATCTGACAATTGGAAAAATAAACGAAATCGTTCAGAAGTCAGAGTTTTCACGTAAAAGACGTACTTTTCGCTCAATCAATTTTATTAGCGAACTGTTATCTCGTCATTTTCCTCGCAACGCTCACGCTTGTATTGAAATACAAGCGCACGAAATAAAACCATTCCTGCACGTACGCGCATTTATGCAGCGATTCCACTTAATTCCGTAACGACGGACTAGTCAATGTTGACTTTGATCATGGAATACTACTTTTCGTTGCATCATTGCATAAAATTTCACGCGTAATTACGTCACGACGATTCTCAACGATACGTCAAACTTACTCAATTCATCGTTAAAAATCGTTTCGCTGCTGATGATCGTTCCGTGTCGACCCATTACGAACGAAGCGACGTTGCAAATTGAATACTTCAGGTTCAGTGTCTTTGAATTTCATGAAATTGTGAAATATAGACAGATAAAGGCACGACGATGAAACAACGAAAATGAAATTTTCATGATTTTCGAAGCATTAAAACAATGGAATTTAATAATTTCGATTGATCCGAAAGAATTGCAGATGGAAATGTCGAGTTAGCAAAAATTAGAATTCGTTCGATCGGAGAAAAATAAATTCTGCTATTTTACGGCTTAACTATAAAAAGAGTGGAACTTTCAGCGTAATTTCATTGCTCCGCGTAATTTTTCTTTTCCTTTATTTTTAATCAAGTTTCGATACAAAACGTTCGATGGAAGTCTCGCCAAGTTTTAATTTAATCCAATATTGCGAAGTGAATTTTGCTACTCCTTTTAAAAAGAATGAAAAAAAAATAAAATGTGCAAAATTCACTTCATGGGAAAATTGAAATTCGTTTCTACTGAAATTCCTTTAAGGTTCAACTACAAAGAAGCGAAAAATTCAGACGATTATTCCACATAATTTTTATCTTTTTTTTTTTCCTTCTAATTAAGTTTCGATACGAAGCGTCAAATGGAAGAAGTCTCGCTTTTAAACAATATTGAATCGCCAAGCTGATGTACGATATTCAAAGTACGTAATGAATCTACAGTGAATCTAAAGAATCAAACATCGATTAACTTAACAATTTCCTTAACGAATATCTCCTGGATCTCGAGGTACTCCAAGTTTTGTGGGGGGGAAGGAAGGAAAATGAATTATCAGCCGGTCGTTCATCATCTCATTAAGCAATCTAATTTATTAATCGATCGAAACGAACTCTGTTACGATCGGATTACCAGTATTAAAGTAGTTAACAAGCGTGCAACTTTTTTGTTGCAGCACTTGTTGAAAGAAAGCGATATTAAACGATACTACAACGATTGTATAATATTTTAGAAATAATATTAATATTGCTCTACGATTCATTTTAATATTCTAAATTGAGAACGTGATACACGAAACAACATTGAATTAAAATTTTTCCAGGCAATGTTGCAAAGCATACATATCAATGATTGTACATGTCTATGATTACTAATAATAAAATGTGAATTCTGTATTAATTTTACGATTCGTCGCGGTCAAGTAAAAATCTTCTAGACAGTAATGCAAAATGTTTAATTTAAAACAGATCGGTGCTATTTCATCTTAAATTTAGTTAGAGCAAGAAAGATGTATACCGGGAGAAATTGATTTCTAGTTTCAAACAGAAAGACGGAGAGTTTTGAAAAATTGTGCAGCAGTTTATTGAGCAATTATTTTGTCCTTTTTCTCAGGGCGAGCGGCCAGTATTGCTGACCGGAAATGGCGTGCCGATCGCTGAGAAGAAAGCCAGCTTGACGGTTGGTCCACATGGCCCAATATTGCTTCAAGATTTCGTCTATTTGGACGAAATGTCGCATTTCACCCGAGAAAGAATTCCGGAGCGCGTGGTGCACGCGAAAGGAGCTGGTACGTTCTAATCATATCGTGAAATATTTATTATTTGTAATGTATAACGAGATACTCTATATGCTCTATACATTTTATAGCTGTATTGTACTATCATATATTTTAATATACTACTATAAAATTATTTTGTACAAAATATAATTTAGTAGTATATAAAATACTTTGTATTAAATATACTACAAAAAATTTTTGATCTATAAAGTGATCGCTGTTGAAAGGCGCGAGAGAATTTTTCAAACTATGAAGCGTGTAAAATTCGCAGAGTACAAAAATTTATTTATGTTATTCTAAAAAAATTTCTTCTTTGCCATTACGTTGTGAATTTCGTAGTTTTCAAAGCGGCGACGAAGATGAAAGTGACGTATATTGTCTTTGTAATGTTTGAGAAATTTTTTTATACTCCAAAATCGTACGTTGGCCCACGACAAGATCTTCATTCTTCAAAGTAAAAATTTAAGTTGACGCAGAAAGTATTTTATCGGTTTGACCCATACTTTCACATCAATAAATGTAATTTTTAATTTCAACAATATGTCTACTTAACAGTAGACACTACATCAACTTTGTATCTCTCCCTTTCCTCGATGCGATGTAGCAATCCACAAAAGTTTCCCAGATGGCGCTCTCACGCCATAAAATCCAAACAACAATGATAAAAAAAAAAAGAAAAAACAGGAGGGAAACTAAGAAATTCTCCGGTGAAAACTTGAAAGTCGCTACATATACACCAAGGAAATATCCATAAAGCGTTCGAAGTGTCCGCGCAACTTGGATAACCCATAATCGAGCTGCCCTACTACCGAGAATCGTTTACATCTTTTCTCTTTTTGCTTGGCCGCAGGTGCGTTCGGCTATTTCGAAGTTACCCACGACATTACGAGATACTCCAAGGCAAAGGTGTTCTCCTCCATCGGGAAACGAACTCCCATAGCCGTGAGGTTCTCCACCGTGGGCGGTGAGTCTGGCTCCCCGGATACCGTCAGGTAATTGTCAACCCATACACTTCCGTTTTGAGCGTGCTCGCGCAAGATTTGGCCCTGCGTTTCGTATTGAAAATTTTGCGATTTTTTAATCAGTGGCTTCGCGTGTCGATGAGAACCGAGTTTCAAAAAAAAATATTCGCTCTATTCTATAATATATCCTGGATAGGATACGAGTTTCGAAGAATTTTACGATTTTATAGTTTTCTTTACTATGCAAAAAAGGTTTGGGGCGAAACCTTATAGCGAAAAGGGTTGGTCAAAAAGTAACTGTGTTTTTCTTGCGCGTAAAGGAAAGGCGAATTTTTCGTGAGAAATAAAAACTTTATTAATACATCGATCATTTTGTTCGATCATTTTATTATTTTCGATGAAAAAAAGTTCGAAGAACGATTTGAGCTGGTGAAATTTAGCAAACCATAATTTGGAGGTTTCTTCGCCAGATAAGGTTTCTGCGCATCAGATAATTTTTTGACGAACGTCGCACAGCGGTTTTTCCATTTCGAAATTGATGCTAAAAATCGTTATGAGATCGTGGATTTTTCTTTTTTGAAACAAGCTTGAACAACAATTAGGTATCAGATTACGCGACGAATCTGCGGTTTAATTTTTATATATAAGTAATATATAAAATTAATTTTTTAAGATAAAATTGGTTATGTTTCAAGATGTACACATATCTCCATCGATTAGAAAAAACATTACACAATTACTTTTTGATCAACTTGATAGATTACGTTATTGTACGTGCGGGATGTTTCCGATTTGGTGGTGAACGCAAAAATAAGTCGAAAGTAAGAGGCACAATTTTTGCATTTAAGTCTCCGTTTTTGAGAAAATGGAATTTGAGAATTTATCACGTACTTAAATTTCGCTAATTTTGGGCTGGACAGAAACGAATAATTAAACGGGAAATCATTCCACATGCAAAAATAAATTCCAAAACCGAGGTACAGCATTTTTTCATTTAAAGCTTCGTTTTCAAGAAAATTAAATTTGAATGTGTTTTCCTCGGTTTAAAAAACTCTTCAAACATCGATTTTCTCGAGAAAAAAGCGAAAGCTCGAACGAAGAAATAATTTTTTTATTTTAAATTTATTTTTCCACGTGGAATCGAACCGGAAACACTCTGCATATTAATTTTTAGATAAAAAACGAGGCAACTTGAATCGAGGATAGTGGAATTAATAAGCAGATAACAGCTGATGACATGTGTAAATGTTAAAATAATAATAAATATTCAAATGCATGCAATATTTATGTATTTTGCGAGAAATTCAAGGTTCTGAAAATGTAATGCATGTAATACGTAAAGATATAAAAATATCGCAACACTTGTTACAACATTTAATGAATGAAATAAATTGAGATCAATTGCTTTAGTCATGTTTATGAAGATATAAAATTACAAACGTCAGCAGTCTAATAATTAATTCTACATATCTCTGCAAGAGATATATGTATAATTTGTTGCCATTCGCAGTCGATCACTTGCGAATTGTCTGAGAAAAGGTAACATAAATTATTCCAAAATCACAATGAGAACTAATGATCAGGAAAGGAAAACTCAAGCTTCGCGTGTAATTTACGGATTGCAAAGGTGCTAGAAACAGGATTAAAATAGTTAAGTCTGCTTAGTCACACGAAAAAAAACACGTGCAAGAAAAAAAGGACGGAAATGTTCTTACGATTAATCGATCGACTACCGGATCTCGCGGAAAAGTTCCTCTTTTCGAAACCTCATTGTTGCTGCAACAAATGATTTTCTATGAATCACGCCGTTTGCACCATCATTTGCACAGTTGCGTTTTCATTCGCTGAGTTTACGGTTCGTTGGAGTATTGTACAGATAATTAATAATAATACACTTGGTTCACTTATTACAGATTCAAAGATCATGTATTGAGTGAATACATTCATAAAATTAATTACGAAATTTAATTGCAGATGTAAATAAATATGTGTAAAAATAAATTCGTAAAAATAAATAAACATATTCAGTATTATAAAATAACTATAAATATTAACTTGTTCTACATGTCCTTCACATAATATTGATTTCAACTGATTTGAATTGATTTGAATTTCAAAGAATTAATAAGAGTCGGTTCGTTGTCTCATTGAAAATGCAAATGAGACTGCAAGAAAAAAATATAATGCAAGATAAATATATTTTTTCTGCATGAATAGGATATGAAAATGAAAATGTAAAATATATGAACAAAGCACTTTTTTTAAATATAAAATATGCAATACTTTCACTTCAGGACGATGCCTGATTCCAATTTTTTGATCATTTTCGTAGGCTTTTAAATTATATTAATAATAATAATTAGGCAGACTTGATAATTATTTTAATAACCTTAACAACTTTAAACAACGACACACGTTGATTTGATTTACATTATAAATTTACCACTGTTGAAATAAATTTTGCTAGGAATCGTTGTTAAGACTGAATAGGTCTAATTTTTATTATTGGATACAGGGAAAATAGAAAGTCTCCAATTCGTTCTTTAGTAATTCTTTACTTTCTTTCGTTTTCAGGGATCCCCGTGGTTTCGCGGTCAAGTTTTACACCGAGGAGGGTATCTGGGATTTAGTTGGCAACAACACACCCATTTTTTTCATCAAGGACCCTCTATTCTTCCCCAGCTTTATCCACACGCAAAAAAGAAATCCTGTTACTCACTTGAAGGTGATGTCGTCGATTTCGTGAACCCAACTTTATAAATTCGATACTTATTTAGACTAAATCACGATTTACAAAATTTTAATTCTACGTAAAAAAGATTGATGAATTTAACATACTTATTTTAATTTGTATCGAAGGTTCATTAACTAACTGACTAACTAAGAACTTAATTTTGTTGCGATTTTTTGGTCATCTGACGGTCTGAAAAAAGTGAAACAAATTTTCATAATTCTCCAATATAATTCATTATCTAACGTTCTGAAAAAATTCGAGGATGTTCTTGTTAATACCTATAAATAATTTCTCGATCAAATTTTAAGTCGTTTTAAAATGTTATGAATTCTCTCTGTTCGATCGGAAGATGAAATATAAGAAAGAGACAGAGAAGAAAATCATCGAGAACCCCATAACGAGAAACGAGAACATTTTCCACACCTGTAATGTTCTCGCAATGTTTCACCTCCAGTTTCAAAAGATTATCAAGTACACTTCGCTCTAATTAAATTGCGTTAATCACTCACTGACTCACTGACTCATTAGAAATCCATTCCTTGGCAACAGTTTTAATTTAAATTACAAAAGACACAGTATACTCGGTTTTATTTTTCTAGTTGCCTGCCTTAGATATTGATCATTCTTATCGAGAGTTGCACGTTTATGTGATTGCTAGCTGCGTGACTACATTACATTACCTCTGTACCCTTCGTGCAGCTTTGTATCCGCGTACTCCAATTAGCGCCCGCCAGTCTAAACGATGTTAATCGAATTGTCTCGTACAGGACTCCGACATGTTCTGGGACTTCCTTTCTCTAAGAACCGAGTCAATACATCAGGTCATGTTCCTGTTCTCGGATCGAGGTATTCCCGACGGTTATCGTCACATGAACGGCTACGGTTCTCACACGTTCAAGCTCGTCAACGCCAACAACGAGATAACCTACTGCAAATTTCACTACAAGGTGCGATTTTTTTTCACATTTTATACATTTCTTTTTTTTTTTTTTTTATGTATATATATTTCGTTCGTTCAGTAGTGGAGTAAGCATCATCCTTTGATGAAACCGAAATATATAATACTCGAACGCCAATTGTACAATACGTTGATAAGAGTTGCTATAATTATTCGAATATTTTGCAATTGGAAAGTATTGAGAGTTTGACTGAGGATTTTATCACTGAAAGTGATTTTAACCCAGAAAATCGGGCTTCTTCAGGTGCAACGCTGATGCAACGAAAATTAGCGATTGGTTGATTTGGGTCATGTGATTCGCGAGTTTGACTCGAATAAGTTAATAGCGCTATTAATTGAAATAATAAATTTCCGAATAAAAAAATATTGCGTAAAATATTGCTTTATTTAAAGAGGACATTATGTTTAGTTTTGTACAATGTACAATTTATATATATAAATTATAAATTATCTAATAAGAAGTAAAAAGTTTCGTATATATTCATACTTTTAATATTCATTAATATTAATGAATTTGAAATTGTTTCAGACCGACCAAGGGATTAAAAATATTTTCAGCGACAAGGCGGCTGAAATAAGCAGCAGCGATCCTGATTACTCGATCAGGGATCTTTACAACGCAATTGCCACAAATAATTATCCGACTTGGACCTTCTACATTCAAGTGATGACTACGAGCCAAGCGAAGACTTTCAGATGGAATCCCTTCGATGTAACCAAAGTAACGATCGTGATTTAACTATTATGTTAGATCTCAATTCAAATGACCAGTAGCTATTTATCAGTAAATGAGTAACACAAATCACTACGAATTTTGCTATTTAATTTCGCGATAACAGCTGTTGATTTTAATTGTGGCAAAATTAATAATTCGAGCGACAGTAAAAGTTGGCTTCGTAATTAACACTAGAACCACAGAGTGATAGAAACGTCCAGTTTGTTATTTCTGTTAGAAATTCTATAAACGTATTTTCAGAGATTTATTATAAATAAAAGCTTGTGCAATTCTTTTTCTCCGTCGTTTTACTTCACTCAATGTCTTTGATGAAAATTTCAATAGCCATTTACAAAAATGCAATAATTGTAATAAATTTTGCTTCAATTCAGCATCACAAATAATAGCTGTTAAGTTTAACTGTTAAGATTGCGATTGTCGTAATTAAAAACGTGCTTTTTCTGAATGAAACAGGTATGGCCGCATGACGAATATCCGCTTATCCCTGTCGGCAAGCTAGTGTTGGATCGAAATCCCGACAATTACTTTAATGACGTGGAGCAAATAGCCTTCGATCCAGCTCACATGGTGCCTGGTATTGAACCAACTCCTGACAAACTGCTACAGGGTCGACTATTCGCTTACGGTGATACTCACAGGCACCGTCTTGGTCCGAATCATCTCCAATTACCTGTGAACTGCCCATACAAAGTAATTTCTCTCATATTTATTTAATATGTGTTCCGGTGGAAAAATATTCCATGTATAAAATATGATAATTATGTGCACTCTAGTAAGGCTAGCCTTAATATTCTAGTAAAACACTGATAATCATATTGATTAGAGAAACTTGCAAAGAAATGTAAGTTGCAACTTTTTATTACGTCCATTTAATTACAGATCACAGAGTCTGAAGAACAGAAGAATTTCCAGTGTTCTTTCTTCTATTGGAAAAAAGGAAAATAAACGAGATTCCTTTAATTTTCAGGCAATAACCGCGATGAATTATCAACGGGATGGCGACATGAACATTAACAACCAAAACGGCGCGCCCAACTATTATCCCAACAGTTTCGGTGGGCCTCAGGAATGTCCAGCCGTTCGTCCGCCAAGCTTCAACGTGAGCGGCGACGTGGACCGTTACGAACCGCAGAACGAGGATGACTTTGGACAGCCGACCTTATTCTGGAGACGAGTTCTAAACGCCGACGAGAAGACCAGGCTGGTGGACAACATAGTCGGCAGCCTTAAGAACGCGTCGTCGTTCATCATCGAGAGAGCCGTGAAGAACTTTACGGAAGTGGACTCTGATTTTGGCAAAAGACTTACGGAAGGGCTTCGTAAAGCTGGCGTGAGAATCACTATTTGTGGCAAACTATCAAACTTGTGAACAGAGCAACTCCTTTTTCTTTTCTTTCTTTTGTACTATGATCACTTGCTATTTACATTAGACGCATACATCATTTAATTGTTAATATTTTTCACAAATAAAATGCATTATTATTTTGGTTATACGTCACCTTTACAATTTTTTTATTTTATTTTACTATCAGGCTGTGGATTTTCACAGAAAATGTAACATGTAGCACGTAACATGTGAGATTGGACATTAGTCAAAAATATGTGAAATATTTGAATTGATATTCTGTAATATTCTTTCCTCTTTTTCATGAAAATCCGCAGCCTATTTATTGCGTTTAGCTTTGCTTTTCTTCTTTTACAATTTTTATATATGTTTAACGTGTTTTATTAACTTTGCACAGATGAAGAGACTCGACTAATTACAGTGATTAATGTAATGCACAGTGTGTACAATCTACACTCTCCATCAACATTTCCCATCGCTATATTAATGATCCATGATATTATATGCAAATGGATAAAGAAAAAAACGAAAATTATTCTATTATCTAATATGAAACTAAAGTAAACGCAGCAGGGTAAATGAGAACACATTGCAATGTAACTTCTATCGATTAAAACTGATTTTCATTCAACGATTCAGTGTAATATATCGGTGATAATAGTTAGTTATTTAAATTGAGATATTTCATAACAGAATGAGAGTACTAGAATTCATTGGAAGCAGTTTTGTAACAAATTAACATTTTTAAAAGGTCTTTGAAATATAGAATTGAAATAATCAGTAAATTGTAGACAGAAGAAAAAGGAAGATTTATGCAAGGAAATAGTAGAAATTTGGTTCTTCTGTAAAATGTCATATATTTCATATTTTACAGATTTTTAGAATCTTAAATTCTCCAAAAATACAATCGGAGCTTAATAATTTTTCAAATATACATATAGCTCGGAATTTCAATATAACACAATTTTTTAGTTCATTTGACAAGCTCTGTGTCAAAAATAGAAACTCAAAATGCGTTGAATAATAAAATAATATCTAAATTCCTCTTATGAAGATCACGCGAGAATTATTTAACGTTAAATTAAATAAAGAACAGCAATGAGTTCAATTAATTGCACGAGAGGATTGTCTTCAAGCGCTTCGATTCATTTTACAATTACTTTAGTAATTATCCCCGCTGAAAGAGAAGACCTCCAATTTCGCACTATAACATCTCATCTGTACAAGGATGAACAGGTACAGAATCCCACATTTAAGTTTGATTCAATACACGTCAATGTTGCAATCTTCTTCTATCTGCTAATTTTAGCTTTATTTTATGTTAAACTTTTTCTATAATTTCAAGTACAGCGTTAGCACATCGTTAATGAAAATTTTACACATTTCCCGAGTAAAAGAAAAATTAATCACTAGACTGTGAATATTTATGCATATTCGTACTTTTATGAAAACAATCAAAGGAGCAAATATATAATGCAACTAATGGAAACCTGAGGATACTTCTTTTTCGAAAGTTGCAAAAATTCGAACATCTATGGAAACTTGAATAATTTCTTTCAATTCGTGACTAGATTCACCATTATTTTAAAGAATGGAGTTTACAATGAGTTCTTAGAACTTGCTATACAATTTTTATATGTTAGTTTTTTATTTGAACCAATGACAAAAATTTAAGAAATTTCAAGGTATAATGTTCATCTAGTTACAATGTTCAGAATTCAATAAAATGATGGGGAAAAAATCGTACAATAAATTTCAAGAAATCATTGAAAAGAGATTTCAATCTTTAAGACTATGGATCTAGTTGTGAAACATTTTTGTACCTTTTTATAAATTTTTTATAAATGATAAAAATTCGCAGTTTAGTCATTAAAGTAACCGCCAATGACAAACAGTCCACTAGCAAGAACTAATCAGTATTCATCTTCTAGGTACAGATATAATGTCTTATTTATGGTTTCGTCTCTCGATAAGCAACTGCGAGTAAGCGAAAAAGGCCTTTTTCTTCAAGCAAGAATATTAATAAACAGGAAAATCCAGTTCAACAGTTTGCAATACGTTGGTTTATCAGCCAAGAAAAACACACAATTTTCTCTCTACGGCGAATCCCGACTGCGTCTGTGTTCTGTTTGATGAAAGATGATGCACAGTGTGTTCTTATGAATAAAGTATCAGGAATAAAGGAGGGGACACATTTGTCAGGTGTAAAATATTTGCCTTTATGCCGGGAAATATTTTCTAATTAAATTGCACGTGACGCAATGGAAGAGCGAATTATTAAAATCCTTATTAAAATGGAAAGAAATGGAATTTTCCTTTTTTTAATTACTTATTGGTGCATTAAACGTTAGAGTAAGATACAATTACTTTATTATACTATTGCTATACTATTGAAATATAATATAACAGTGTTTACTATACTGTTACTATACTGTTACAATTCAGAATGAAAGCTGAGTTTTATAATTTTTTTGGAGTGGCGTGTTTTAAAAAATGGTACCAGCTGTGATGAATTTATAGAAATAATATTAAAATAGTATTTTATAGTATATTGTAACAGCAGGAAATTTATAGTAGGACAGAAAAATTCACAGTATTTTTGCATTTTATATACAACGAAAATACTAAAACAATAGTATCTTTCCCAATTTAGAAGTGCACAAAAGGAAAAAACGTATTTTAGACTTAAGACACACCGACTGTAAAGTTTGTAATTTAAATAATTTGTAATAAAGTTTTTTGAGTGTGATATTTCAAGCGTTTTCAATTTTTGTTCGTGAAGAATATGTAATATTATAGCTACGAGATGATGTTCCTCTAAATAAAAATCATTACTTGTACTGAAAAAAAAATATATGTGTAAATACTACACATGCATTCTTTAAGAAGAACTTTTTGAAAGAATGTAGCAATATATTATAAGAAAATCTAGATTTATGCAGAATTCCACTTCTAAAACAGTGAAAATGTTAATGAAAATGTTATTTGATTATGAGAATATAACTACTTTGTTCTATTAATTTAATTTTGGATCTAAAATTTTGCTTCGTTCAAGCAACTGTTTGTCTTCGGTTTTCTTCGAATAATTGATTTCGCAACCGATCGATGTTATCCATATGTAGATATCGACATTTTATTAATTCCCACTTACTGAAACGTATCTGTTTATAATCAGAATGGTTGTAGATTAATCCACAACACGATAAATACAATCACATTGACTATTTACTTAGATTTACTAGATACAGAAATAGAACTATTTACTAGATTTAGATATAAAAACATCATAATTACGAAATATAATAAATGTACACGAATCACAATTGTAGGAAAGAAATTTTTTTTTATACCTCTCGTATCATTTTATTCCATTATCGTGTTATTAACAAAGTAAAATTTATTTTTAGATTATAAAACATGCAAACAAGAAATCAGTTTGGGATGTTAAAATGAAAATGCTGATTGAAAAAAATGATACGCTTCTGGAAAAATCCATTCTTTGAGAAACGAGAGAAACTATTAATTAATTTTGATTTCTTTACACTAGTTATGGTGGCCAAACTATGTCATGCATTATTTATCTATGCGAAATGTGTATGTATGTGTATGTGTATATGTATTAGATACTTTAAAAAAGCCTTTAAAAAAGGAATAATAAGTTTAATATAAATTAATTCTCATCTTACTTTTTGTTCTCTCACTTTGCTCATTTTCTCGCGGTCGATTTGCGAGTTTGTATTTGAAACACTAATTGCCTAAAATTTGATTCGTACTCCTGCAATAGCGCTCCATATTAAATCGTTCAGGTGTTGACGAGTGAACGATACTCATATTTAATAAATAGTACCTATATTTAATAATAAAATAAATAATACTTATGTTTAATATTTAATAAATTTCATGGTTGAATATTCATGCAGTTTCAAAGATAATGGACCATACTTTACGTTTGCAATATGTTCCTTCCTGTTTCAGAAGGAATTTCAGAAGAACATTTCAAGACTTTCATTTTCTTGCAGTTCTGTCAATTTCATCAATTTTGTCGTGGTTTCGTGAAGCAATATTTTCAAAAGCGAGAATCACGTTTCACCGCATCAATTTCGATTCAACTCGCTAAAAAATGTGACAGATCATTTTGAGTTTCGTAGAAAGACATCGTAACGTCGGTTTCTAAAATCGGTAATTCTTGTAAATTTTGAAATTAAGAAAAATCTCCTAAAATAAATTATGAAACAACGAAAAACAAACACGAAAAACAAGAATTGTCCAATGGAAATATTTCAAGCATCAACTGATCATTACAAATGTAAACGAAAAATATAAGACACTGGGATGAGGAGAATATAAATTTTATAGAATATAAATAAATTTTACTGTTTACACGTAGTGTTTCGTAATTCGTAATCTGAAACATGAAAAATCAATCCGAGTAATTCTAATCAATGTAGATAATTTACTTCCGTCTGAGGTGATAATGTTTTCAAAGGCACACTCGTGCGTTGATAAACAGATTATCTCTGATACAATTCATTTAAGTTTTTAACTGAAGAACAATCAAAGATACATTTATTTTAAGCAAACATGTTTTTCTACACGAAGTAAAATAAACACGTACTCGCCGTATATAAGCCACGCAAACTATCGTTCATTTATCAGAAACTTGCCAGTTCACCCTTCGAGACAGTCAATCGCTGAGATTTTAAACAAAAATTTTAACCAAAATGGTGAAGAACTGTTTTCTTCTCGCTCTTCTCTTCGTGGCTGTAGCTGCCATCATGGCAGTGCCAGTGGGTAAGTGAAAGGAAATTCGTTTAATTAAATTCACGTTGTTGCAATTGTTCAATTATTTAATTTTCACTCAGTTAATTCTGTTTCTACGTTTTTCACTTAGTTAATTCTATTTCTACGTTTTCGAAATCGGAGTTGGGAAAATAAGTTTAATATTCTTCCATCGTCATCATCGCCGTTTTCGCCTAGATTCTATAATTTTATGAAATTTCGAGAAATTGAAATGTCATAAAATTATGTAACACTATGATAAGTCGTTGCTCGATTTCTAATGGATATACGACTTACTTGGGCAAGATTTACAAGTGTGGCGTCGTTTGATTTTAAATTTTATAAATTTTTATAAATTTCACAAATTCTTGAAAACCTTCAATCTAGTAATAGCAAAGTATCTTGAAAAATTTCATTCTCCTTACATTTACGAAAACTAAAGAACAATTTAGTTGTTTTTTTTAAATAAATTTTAAGTTCGTCACTTTTTCTACGTCACAGTGAATTAAAATTTTCGGAAATTTACATTTCTTTCGACATACGAGTAAATATCAAGTTACAACGTTGTAAAAAATAGAAAAAAAATTTTTCTCTCTCTTCCTGTAGATATTTCCTTCAAATAATATTTACTAGATACAATCCTTCTTTCTTCGAAAATCTCACTGCCGATTGTTACAACCACATATATTCGAGAAATAACGAACGAAGTGAATAAACACTGTTTTAGCTGTTAAATGCTACGTGATTATTATCTTCCTCAATATCGAAGCGTTGATCCACGATTCCTTTGGAAATTACTGCGTTTCATCGAGATCATTGTACGAAGCAGACAGAATGCTTAAAGACGGTGTTTCAATTCCAGAGAAGGAGTGCGCCTCGTGTGAGCAGCTCGAAGAACCTGCCGATGCACAAGTAAAACTCAGCTGCAATTTTGGAGATGGTATTTGCGCTATGCACTGCATCACTCATGGGAAAGCTGGAGGCCATTGCAAGAAGGGAGTTTGCTATTGTATGAAGAAGTAAGAAGAAATGTCAAATATATCGTTGATGTAAACACTTATTAAAATACCTATAAAAACTCTGTACGTTTATTCTTGAATAAAAAACGGAACATATATCAGATTCAGCATTAAATATTCATCTTTTTCTTGAGTAACCAAATTCCGATATTGGGTGTGGGAACTGTAAAGAAATTAAGGAGCCAGGGATGCAGCTGGAAGGAGAGAGAAAGGAAATGAGGGAAAGTGAGAGAAGAAAGCGATTAATGCGTTTCGTCTTGGAGTCACTGCCTAGACTCATCAGTGGGGCTGATGGCAGCGACTCCTTACCCCAGACGCTTGTTGTTATAACTACCCGCTAGGCTGGTCCGGTTCACCATCCTAGCAGGGTTCCGCATTCTGCTTGCTTAACATCGGAGATCGGTAGGACCTCGACGCTAGGCGCGCAGCCACTTGCGGCTTGTGCTAGTCGAGTGTTCGAATCTCGTAGTCGAGGAATAGGGCCGCTACAAGGAAAAACCAATTTGTGCTTATGGCACAAACAGTTGAATGACCCGGCGCGCGACCGACTTTTTGTTTACTATGGCGGGAGTTTCTGCGTAGGTTCCACGGTTAAGAGCGATATGTGACACAAAGGCTACTAATGAAGGCACAGCCCCAGCGTTTAAAAATACACTTATAAATATACAATCCACTCATCATACAGTCCATAACAACACAATTAACACCTCGCCACGCTATTCACGCGGGCTAACAATCAACGGTAACGAAATTTACGTTATTTTGAAATATTTAGACACTGACGTACAATCATGGTTATTTTAATCAAGTTCGAAATAAATTTAAAAAAAAAAATATATATATATATATATAAAATTCGATTCAATGATTTTTGATTTTTCATAATTTTCCGAAACAGAAAAGTCCTTACTTGGTCTCACCAACTAAAACGATGTAAAATCGTTAAGAAGGGAAAAGGCTAAGTTTATCAAAGCACGGATCTTTAAAATAAAGATAAAAATAACTGGATACCGTTGTACGATTGTTCTGTTCAGAAAATTTCATACTTTAGGCAGTTTCATACTTTCTGCCTAATGTGATGGTGTGAATTAATCTGATAAGTTATTGACGCACCTCTAAGAGTAAAAAAAAAGTCAAACGCGCGACTTGCGTTGATTTAATAGTTCTTTACTTGTCGAAATCGCGAAGTGTCGAAAATTTCGTTCATTTGTTTCAGACAGCAAACATCGTGCGCGTAGCAGAAGAGAATCTACTTTTCCGGATATACAGACAGATCCTGGTATTACTATCTAGAAATTCAAACACCGACTTACATTCCTTAAATTACGTTGCACGCTGTTGTTTTCTTGAAATTGAAACTTGGTTTTGTTTACAAAAATTACTTACGCACTGGAGACTTCAAATTTATGATATGCACATTTTATGCACTGTACGTAAACAAAATTTCTCCGAATGAATTTTAAAGAATCGTTTGAATTGCTAAAATCGCCGAATATATAATCGCAGTATCATTATGATTCTACATCATTATAATTGTAAATATCACCCATCATTATAATTGTAAATATCACCTATAAAAGATTCGGAAAAATGCGTTTTCACTTATTTCCTCGAAGAAATACTTAGTAAATCATCTCCATCGTATTCCAAGGTAATTCAACTGGTTTATCTGCTCAGTCAATCGTTATTATACAATTCGAACAACATTTAACAATTTGAATAAAAATAAAATCGAAGAGGGAAAAAGTGTCGAGATGAGTGAAGTAGAAGGAGCCAGACGATCAACTAAAGAAGAGAGTAATTGTAAAAGTCAAATACGGAAGTTTTACGCCGGCAAGCGTATATTGCTCACAGGATGTACCGGTTACCTTGGCACTGTTATTTTGGAAAAAATTTTGCGCACATGTACTGAAATTAGTAAACTTTATATTCTGGTTCGAGAGAAAGCGAACGTGGCAATTGAAGACCGAATGAAAAAACTGTTTGAAAATGAGGTAAGTCTAAGAAGAAGATACTAAATGTGACAACAAAATACAATTATGACGTTAACGGACTGAAAATTCCAGTACCGCTTTATCAACTCTTTCAATTCACCGTAGACGAGATATCTCATCCTCCGTTTCATTACGATTTATTTAGTGACATGTAAGACAAAGTTCGCAAGATCCTGCAACTTACGTCGGTCGTGCAATGCTTCTACGATGCGATATCTCGTCAATGATTTTGCACAACCGATATATCTGGCGAGATATCTCGTTTATAATAGCGAAATGTTAAAATATTCGCTCTATACTTTCTTATTACAACATAATTTATTATTCTCTCTGTATTATTATCAGGTATTTGATACGTTACGTGAATCAAATCCGAATTATATGGAAAAGCTCGTGCTGATTTACGGTGATCTATGCAAAGAAGACTTAGGTCTCTCACCCGAAAATCGTCAGTGTCTGATACAGAACGTGAATATAATAATTCACAATGCATCGGTCGTGCGGTTTGATGTAAAACCGTCCCAGCTTTTGCGAACAAACGTAATTGGCACAGAAAAATTACTGCAACTTGCAACGGAGTGTCCTCATTTAGAGATATTCGCGTACGTCTCAACAGCGTACAGTCATCCTTCAAAGATAATAAAGGAAGAAAAATTTTACCCACCTCCGGCTGATCTGAAGCTCATCGAACACATAATAAAAGTCGATGAAGAGAGTGAAGGTGGAATTTCAAATGAAGCGATAGACGATCTCACAGGAGACTGGCTGAATTTGTATGCGTTTAGCAAAGCCACCGCTGAAGGTCTAGTCGAAGCTTACGGCAGAAAAAGATCTCTTCCCTGTATCGTGTACAGGCCTTCCATAAGTATGACAATTATGACATTTACGCTACGATACAAAAGTATTCGAAACTTTATCCCCTAAGAACAAAATTACAGACAAATTAAATCGCAATAATCTCACTCTTTATTAATAATAATATTAACGCAATGCGTACACATAAATAATGCTTACACATTACAATTATGTGCGTATATATTCAATAGTTATAGGAGCGTACAACGAACCAACTCCAGGATGGATCGGAAACAAAAATGGCCCTGTATTAGTATTTGGAGCAATAAAAGCAGGTTTCTTGCATGTGCTACAGTGTGATGATAGTAAAAGCAATATGGATCTAATTCCGGTTGACATGACAGTTAATAGTCTCTTGGCATCGATATGGGACTATGTTGCACATAGGTATTACATTTATCAAACTTTTTATCAAAAGATTGACAAAAATTGCATTTCTTTCAACTTCTGCATACTGAAGTAAGTAAGTAAGTAACAATGAACTATCCTACTATTCTATTCTATTATTCTTCGTTCTTTTCTAAAGAGAAACACACGAACCACAAGTATATAATTATGGATCTAGCGATTGGAATCCTATTCGCAATAAAAAACTGCAAGAGTATGTGATGAAAGTAGCACACGCATATCCATTGACTGGAATGTTTTGGTATCCGTTCCTGTTACAGATTAATAATTTCTACGTGTTTTCTATGTTATTTACACTATTTACTATTATTCCTGGTATACTGGCAGATCTAGTCTTCTTGCTTCGGTGGAAGAAGCCAATGTAAGTTTCTAACTTTAAGGAAACTTTACTAAAAATTTGACTTTTTAAGATAATTTTGATGTATATACCACTTGTATACTTGCCGATATATTTGTTTTGTACACAGGATTGTACCTATATTAAAGAGAGTAATTTCAAATTACAACACGCTAAAACGATTTGTGTATCCTGAACGGATTATAAAAACAGATAATTTAAAAAGAGTTTCAAGTCTTGCTAATTCTGCCGATACGAATGAGTTTTTCTTTGATTTATCAGCGATGGACTGGCATAAACTCATACAAGTGGATAACAGAGGTTTTCGAAAATTACTAAAGGAATCGTCAGAACCGACTCCCGCCGCATTGAAGAAATACCGAAATTTGAAGATACTACATTACACGGTTGTCGGTTTAGTTGTACTTCTATCACTGTATTTTTTCTACAGAATAACGCGTAACATTTTCTCATTGCTCGCGTAATAACTACAAGATGGATATAGCATGCTCTGATTCGAGTAATTTATACAATAAATACTACTAAAGTAATACTACTAAAATAATATATCTGTTATATGTTACGTTATATGGTTTAAGGATTATTAATAAAAAATTCTGTCTTCATAATCTGTCTTTGTTTTAAAAAACAAACAAATGTAATAGTAATTTTAATTATTTTTCAACAATGTAATTGCTAAGAATTATAAATAATAATATCTTCTTTAACGTACTCTGCAATCCTTTACAGATAAATATATAAGTATATAATTTTAGATACTAATTTTGTGCTTTGGTACAGATTCTGAGACACGAAGTCTCGTTTCACATCGTTTCTATCTTATCTTCAGTCAATGATCTCATCTTCCGCACGAGTCGATAAAGAACTGCGAGCGAGTGGAAACGGTCTTTTTCCTCAAGCGAAATATTAATAAACAGAAAAATGCATCGGTTTGCAACACACTGGCTTATCGCCGCGGAAAACCCTCTCTCTCTCTACGGTGAATCCCGGTGAATCCCATGTGTCTGAAGAAAGATGATGTACATTTTGTTCTTACGAGCAAAGCCCAGGGAACGAGGATGTGTTTGTCAGGTGTGAAATATTTCCTTTTATACCGGGAAATATTTTCTAATTACACCGCGCACGATGAAATTGCAGGCGATGCAATGGAAGAGCGAATTATTAAAATAGAAAGAAATGAAATTTTTCAAATTATTTATTAAACGTTGGAATAAAATCGTAGCTGTTGCAATTGAGATCCCAAGGATAAGTTGAGTTTTATAATTTTCTGGAAAGGTTGGTCTGTTTTAAAAATGACGGTGGATCTGATGTTTGATAAATTTATAGAAATAGTATGAAAATAGGAATGTTGAATAATATCGAATATTGTGTAACAGCAGAAAATTTGTAATAATTCAGAACATAATTATATATAATATAATTTAGAATGAAATAATTCAAAGCATCTTTGCATCGCACATAACGAAAACACTACTGAAACAGCAGTATCACAATCTGGAAGTGAATTTGAATTCTAATTTCTAATTCTACAATTTACGTGTATTGTAATTCAGAATTATTCAAATTCGAGGCACGAGGGAAGAACTATCGCATTGTAATTTCTATGTAGATGCGACACATCTGTCGAAGTACATGGAGCAATTTAGCAATTAGCTACTGTTTACTCCAAACATGTTGCAACAGAGATAATCTTTTTCCGTCTGAGTATGACAAAAGTTCATTTTCAGGGGCATACCCGTTCGCTGATGAAAAGAGTCTAATACAACTCAACTCACGTTTAACATTACACTCCTACACACAAAGTTCAATAAACATGAAGTCGTATATAAGTCGCGCGAGCTATCGTTCATTCATCAGACACTTCTCATTAACAGTTCATCTTCCATCGTCTTGCAACACAGCCGATCGCTGAGTTTCAGTCAAAATGGTGAAGATTTATTTTCTTGTCGCTCTTCTCTTCGTTGCTGTAGCTGCCATCGTGGCAGTACCAGTAGGTAAGTGAAACGAAATTCGTTTAATTAAACAATTCACATTATTTCAATTGTTAAATTATTTGATCATTTAACTTCGTTTTCAATTCTCATTCATGTTATCAAGTTTTACATTTTTTCATCAGTTTGCCTTTGCCTACATCCTACAGTTTCACGAAATTTCAAGAAATTGATACATTCGTAACGTCATGGTAAGTCGTTGCTTGATTTTTGATAGATACTTGGGCAATATTTGCCGGTGTAGTGTCATATCATTCTAGATTTTATAAATTTTCAATAAAATTCCCTGGTTCTATTTATAATTATTAGTACAGTAATAGCAGTCGCTACAAAACCAAAAATTTCTATTTTTTAACATTTTTCATTCTTCCAATTTTTGGAACATTCCAGTATTAGCCACGTTTGAATTTTTATGAACAGATCTAATGAAACGAAACCTACTAACAATGCTTGGAATAATTTATATATTTTCTTTATACACACTTCACGGTTCTGACTACACGTGACCCAAATCAACCAATCGCTAATTTTCGTTGCATCAGCGTTGCACCTGAAGAGGCCCGATTTTCTGGGTTACCCCCGCTAAAATCACTTTCAGTGATGATATTTCGTAGGAAAATAAATTTTCATTTCCTGCGAAATGACATTTCTCCATTTTCCTGTAGATATTTACTAGATATAGCAATTGTGTGACTTACTACATTAAAAAATTTCTCTGTGATTGCTGTAACCAGGTATAACCATATTTTAACTATTAAATGTTACACCATTTTTATCTTCCTCAATATCGAGGCGTTGATCTAACGGTTTCTTTGCGAACTTCCGCGTTTCATCCACCACACGAACGAGACGAAAGGCTCAGAAACGATGTTTAAATTTCAGAGCAGGAGTACGAGCCTCTCGAACTGCATGGTGTCGAGGAGCGTGCTGACAGACAAAGAAGAGTGACCTGCGACCTTCTCTCCATCAAAGGGGTCGCTGAACATAGTGCTTGCGCTGCTAACTGCCTCAGCATGGGCAAAGCTGGAGGCCGCTGCGAAAACGGAGTCTGCCTCTGTCGCAAGTACGTGATTCCTCCCATTTTCGGTTCCTTCGAATCATTTCGACTTTGGTCACCAATTTCGGCTCGATGAATGTGATTCGAAGAAACACGAATGTTGTAAAATTACTGGAGTATTCTTAGAGAGTAAAATTAAACGACTCGTATGATTTTTCTTGTTCCAGGACTACTTTCAAAGATCTCTGGGACAAACGTTTCGGTTAAAGTCCACTTCTACCAAGTTCCAGTAATGGAATTTTCTGCACAACGAGAGAGATATATGAAAGGAATGCAATTGTTGAAATATTGATAAATATTAAAACGAAATACGCTTACTTTATCATGCTGAAGTTAATCTCTTTTTGATGGAAAATTTTGTGAGCCCTGACTTGCTAAAATTTTTTTAGCTCTAATAGTGTACATCAGCTTTCGAATAGTATTAAGTAACATTGGCTTTCGATATAATAGTATTGTTTATAGTATTCAGAACCAATAAAATATTCAAAAAAGAAAAGATACGAGTTTAACAAAAATTTATTTACCAAAATTTTTTTCTTTCGTCGTAAAACTTTTATCGCGACATTTCCCTCTTTTGTTAAAAATAAAAAAAGAACGAACACGTTTTCAACAATCGTGCATCATCATCCGATAATGACGATCCACGTCGATAACAATTATTTCGAGTCTCGTGAAACAAAACGTGCACCGATTAATCAGTCACGCCGTTCTTAATCGCATCGAAATAAAGCATACGTGCTGGCTGAGCTAACAATCACGAGACAAATTGCCATGCAAAATACCAATGCATTAAATACCAATAATGAATGATCGTTTATGTTGTTACTGGAAAATACTGCATCCCGAATATATACAATGGTGGTATCGTGAATCGCTTTACGCAATTATGCATAAAAGGTACAAATTTATCGGCCGCGGTGCCTAGATCGGGCAACTCTATTTACTGGAGATTTCTATTCTCGTAAAATGAGAAACTAGACATCAATCTTCATTTTTTAAATGTGTATTCGATCGACTGATCCTTTCTTGAATTATTTATAAAATTTGTAGCTTTTTTTTGCTATTATTCTACGATGTTCTCTTTTATGACACAAAAGAACGACAATTTTACTCAATTTTATTGAAAACAGTTAATTTGGTAGTTGAACGAGAAATTTTTTAAATTTTCTTTCATATATATTTTCGATCGAAACGAGAGCAATTACGTTTCATTTTCAATTCTTTATTATTCATCGATGATCCTTTAAAATTTAATTCAATTTAATGCAATTCTGTTGTTACAATAAATTATTTCCGAATGTAACGAAGATAGGAGCGAATGGAGCGAATATGGAAAACGTAGATAAAAATATGAGGTTTCGCGTCAGAAAATTGCTGGATGGAAGAGAAATCAATTAAGCGGACCGTTGGAGCCGAATCTTATATTTATTCGGTCGAATCTTCCAACAAATTGACTTATTCTAACCGTTTATAAATTCTCTTTGCCTGGAACTAATATTTGAAAATGGCCCTCTTTCCGGGCCGTCCTTCCTCGCTGTTAATAAAATACGATATTCGAATCGACACAAAAATTCCACAGCACCCATTTTCATTCAGGGTCCCCACCGAAACAAGAAATCTCATCCATTAAAAGTCGCACGGAAATTCACATTTTGAAAATTAAAATTTAAATTAATATTTAAATGAATTGGAGTGAACTTCTTTCTTCTTCTTCTCTCCAAAAAAATATTTTAACAGTGAATGAAAAAGAGAAGCCGGAAATTCAAATCTCTATCAAAATTATAATTGAGATTGACCACGTACCTTTTTTGATTTTGTCTACAAAGAAAAAACTGCACAACTTGTACCCCAGTATGATTCGTTTCACTGAAAGGCCTAGAAGCAAGTGTTCTGACTAGGAAACGAAGACGACATTTTGTCATAAAATTTTATCGATATGCAAACATTTGAATCGATAGAAAACAAATTACAGGCGCGATCGCTCAGTACCAGACAACGCCACTCCTACTCGAGGTCTACTTCACGCCCCCTCGCGAATCACGTGACCCAAATCAACCAATCGCTAATTTTCGTTGCATCAGCGTTGCACCTGAGGCCTGATTTTCTGGGTTATCCCCGCTAAAATCACTTTCAGTGATAAAAAAAAAAACACGTCTTTCATTCGCAACAATAGTCGATGAAAAAGTCGTACAATAATCATCAGAAATGAATGAAATGAAAATTAACTCCATGTTTATCTTCTTTCTGCTAAAAAATATTTCTTATCCATTCGTGGATAATAATGATAAATACAAAAAAAAAAAAAAGAGAAGAAAGAAAAGGATCGAGCAAGCAACGTACGTGCAAAAGATTCAGGAAGGGAATCCGGTGATACTACTTTTTCCCCGCAGAAGAGGATTAGTCCGAGTGAAAGAGGGTGAAAGGCCGTGAACGAACGAAAAAGAGAGAGAGAGAGACGAACTCGTTTCTCGAGCGAGAAAGAGGAAGAGGCAGCGAGACGATTCGAAAAAAGAGCAGGAAAGGAGAGGAGGACACGACTGGAAAACCAATATGCCTTGTGCTTCGGTGTGCAATTAAAGGGTCGAGAGAGTTTACTGTCGATATTTTTCGACCAGCAATTATTGGAATCTTTTTTCTCCGCGCCCCTCCTCCCCCTCCACCCGATTCTCTCCCACTGATATATCCGGAGCCAGTGTATAACCGGATCGGACTCGACCACGACCACGATAGTCCTGCAGGACTCTTCTGCATGAAGAACCCTTCAGAAGCGGACAAATGCGGCCACTATATGCACTTATGGTTCTTTCCACGCTTTCATTAAAAATTGGACTCCGCTCTCCAAAGCACCTTCTTCTCTCTTTTTCTCCCCCCTCTCGACCCTCCTCTCTTTCTCTCTTCCCGCTCGTATACTCGTCCATTTCCTTCCAATCCCTGACAGAGAGCTGTCCTCGTTCAACGTTTCCCCTCTATTCTTCCATCGGGTCCAGCTTCCGAGCTCCGGCTCTCTTTTTCCTCCCTGTCGTTCTTTTTTCGCCACTTCTCTCGTGGCTCGTGTAGATCGCGCGGTACATAGCCTCGACGTCAGTCATATTCGTGGCTGGCTTTTTCTTTTTTTTCTTCTTTTCTCTCTCATCTTTCGTTTCGGTCCACCCTGTTCGGTGCACCGTTGAAAATGATTTCCTCCGGTATTCCGCGCGCGGGCATACCGCGCGGCCTCTTCAGCCGGGGAATTCGGCTGGTCGGGATACAGCGGCCGCGAATGAATCGCGAATAACCGGCGCACGCCGGGCCGAACTTTTCCTAACCGTTCGTTTTCCCGCGTTAAATCGCCCGTGTACGCTCGATCGCGACATACGTGCACACACATATATATATATATATATATCTCTGCGCGTCCACTTTTTTCTGCCAGCGGTTTAAGAAGATTACCCGGGGCCAACCTTTCGCGTGGGTTTTGCGTCGTTACTGAACGGGATTTTTCTGTCGATCGTTTTCTCCCGGCACTGTCGGAGTTTTCCCAACCTGGAGTTTCAATTTGCAGCGGGGAAACTGAGAGCGGAGGAGCTTCAAACGGAAAATATGAAGAGAAGCACGTGCATACGTTTAAAGGAAAACGAAACGGAACGAGACAGCGAATCAACAGCAATTTGCGAAATTTCAACGTGGTTTCATTTTGTATGTAGTTCTCAAACAGCTCTTCGATGCACATTTGTAGCGTTGGAATTGGATCGTAATAGAAAAATACAGTGAAATTGAGGAAATCAGTTGAACAGAGAAAAAAAAAATCACTCCTTTTTTAGAGAAACTCAATGTGGAATACAGTAAACAGCCGCAAGTGCTAAAATAATTTATTTCGACTCTTAGAATCGTCGTAAAACGGATGTTATTGTCTTAAAACAGAAAGCAAAAGTGTAACATGTAAAAAGAAAAAAAATTCAATCTGCAAGATCTAATTACTAAATTACAACATAGTTCAATATAGTACGATATAGTTCAAATAATGAACGATATTTCCACGACGATTACAATATAATTCAAATAATAAGTTATACTTTCAAAACAATTTTATATCTAGGAAATTTAATTTAAAATATGAATATAAATATAGAAAAAACGACTTGTATCCCAGTACGATTCGTCTCACTGAAAGTTCCAGAAGCAATTGTTCTGACTAGGAAATGAAGACGACTTTTTTGCCATAAAATTTTATCGATATGCAAACATTTGAATCGATGCAAAACAAATTACAGGCACGATCGCTCAGTACCAGACAACGCCACTCCTACTCGAGTCTACTCCACGCCCCCTCACGAGTCACGTGACCCAAATCAACCAATCGCTAATTTTCGTTGCATTAGCGTTGCACCTGAAGAGGCCCAATTTATTTAGATTAATGCAACATATGTAGTTCAATTACTGTTTAGGAGATTAACAATAAAATTGTTCGCGATCATCACGAAATGTGATAATGAATTAATACGATTATAATAATAATAAATACGAGAGTGAGTTCTTTTCGACTGTTTCCATAAAGCGTTCGCCCGATGGGGGAAAAACTGGTTTCTATTTATTTGCATCGCTAACGAGACGTGTTCGAATGGAAATAGAATTTTTTCTCTTCGATTGTCGAGGTCTTTTCCTTCACGTACGCAATGTTTCAGCGGTATTACAGCTGCCATTATTTTCATGTCCCATTGATTTAGTTAGCGAACGCAACTAACTAAAGTTCATACCTTTATTCGTCATATACGTTTCTTTCACTCGGCAAATGAAATTTTATAACAAACGAACGTGCGCCGGGTGTTTCTTTGAAAAGGACGCAATGAAAATTCCTCGCGATTGTTTCTAACGATATTCTGCGACTCTGCGTGCACGTGTGTGCGCGCGGGGTTCTATTCACACAGAGGACGACTTGTTTTTTAATAATGTCGCGGCACGGGGTCCGAAGAGTTGTTTCGACGAACATGCGATGTTTCGCTTAGGTAGGAAATAAATAAAAAGTAAATATATTGAAAAATTTCTTAACAACATCTTTTAGACAATGGAAATTGAATGACGACGCTGGAAATCGAGCGAAATTGTAAGTTGAAAAGTCGATCGTTGAAATTGTAAGTAACATGTTACCAGCGGAAAACGTTCCATGAATTTTTAATTTCAACCTGAATCTGAAAGCGTGTTGGAGTTCCTTTTTGTAGCAGGAATTAATTCATTCTTGCTTCAAAGAGAAAAAGGATATTTATCGATTTTAGTGTGCACCAAACGATTTTCGTGAATTCGCAGTTGTTTCACTCATCTCCATTTACTATATTTATGTTTGTAAAATATTAAAAAATATATTGTGATAATGGCAAAATATTATCGATTCTATTGATTTTAATGTCACTTGATGATTAAATAGGAGTTTTACGTAACGCAATTGAAAAAGTAGATAATTGATTGAAAATCTGGTATAATTTTCGCAGTAACATTTCAATATTGCGATGAAACAAATATTTAAAACGTTGGAAACGATGAACAAACACATGTGTATCTTCGAAAGCAAACAAAAAGACCTGTATAAAAAAACCAAATAAAATTTTGGTAACTTGGGATTGATTGAAAACGTTCTCCATTAAAAAAAAAAATGAAAAAAAAATAAGAAACTTGATTGAAACGTGCAATTTTTATTTTTGTTATTTTTATTCTTTTAAATGTAATACATTTTACTAATGGACTGCGGATGTTTGTGCATTTTGTGGGAAATTTAAATTTCGCAAATTGTGCGAAATTGCACAAAATGCGTACGACATAAAAATATATATAAAATCTCGAAAGCATGAAGCTTTTCTGCAATATTCGACGTGTAAAGCGATTTTTTTACCCAAGTCCCATTTTCTCAATTATATTCTTCAAAACATGAATTTTCATAGTTTTCATCTTATTCGATCGTTTTCTCCTCCTATTAACAAAAAAAAAGTAGCCGATACAGCAGAAACGGAGTTCGACGGTATTCGTCCGTCGGGACAGGTTCAATTTTTGTAAATTCGTTCGATAAACTGCACAACTACGTGCCATCTAACTCACGTCATTTTTCTCCCTTCTCCCTTCTCTTTCTCTCTCTCTCTCTCTCTTTTTTTCGATGCACACACGTGCGTTATTAAATACCGCGACAGGAGAGAAAAAAAAAACGCAGCTGCGATCTGAAATTGCGTGGCACTGCGAACAACAAATCCCCGATGAAATTTCGCATTCAATTTATAACGCGTTGCAATTTCTAGCAGCCGTGGCCGTTCCCCGGAAATTCATTCGTTTCCGTTCTCGTGTGTGCGTGCAGTGCCCAGCCACGCAGCCAGAGTCTTCGATCGTTCGCAAAGAGATGTCTCTACGTGTGCCGCGCTGGTTTTAAGTGCAATATCCCTGACGTAGACAGACCCGACGTATTCACCAGAAATAATTTATTTATTACTTGCAACACAACTTAATCAGTGCCAGACACAAACATTGGGACACTTACTGGAAAATTTGAGCAAATTTTTGCTGTATTTTGCTATTTTCGCGTTTTATATTTTTCTCAATCTCGAGTAGAAAGGGATACACATTGTCGGCCACAAATATTGAGATATCTACACTCGTAACTATCAACTGGTAATAGTCAACAAATTTTTGTATTTCATGTTATTTTATATTATACATTTCTCCGTCAATGGAATGGAATATATGCTATTAGACGTAAATATCGGGATTTATCAATTTATTTATTCGTCATTATTTATCTTTATACATCTTATATCTTTTTATACTCAGTCGGTAGAATGGAATGTACCATGTCAGTCATAAATACATCAGGATCTCTCCTTGCAATTATTTTCCGGGAAATTTTAGCACATTTTAATATTTTATATTACCTTGTACACTTTATCATCAGTAGAATAGGACATACAACTGTCAGACATAAATATTAGAACATGTTATTTGTCGCTGTCCATTTGGAAAATTTTGACAAATTTTAGTATTTTATATCATTCTATATTATTGTTGAATTAACAATTTCAAAAAACTTTGGTTCGATTAGAAATGTAAAGACAGTAAAGTAACTAAAAGATACGAATAGTTTCGATTAGACACAACAAATAATATCAGCGATCAAACAGATCCATTGTGGAATATTAATTGTAAAATATGACGTGACCACTCGTTTCCTTCTTCCCTCCATTAAGCAACTTGGATATTTTAAATAATTATTCGCACTGTGCGTCGCTCGTCAAATTCTATTCCAATATGTAACACTTCGATCAACCTAGAATGCAGAAATTTCGATCGTTCGAAAATATCCGCAGACCTCTTTCTACTGAAAACCGTCCGTTTTTCCACGGAGCGATACGTCAGAACCGCGCGTTCAAACAGGTGACGCGCAGCTGAAAGGATTAAATTCCGTAGCGAACGCGTGATTACAGTATTCGATTTCGATACGCCCGCTTTCGCAATGGAGAATCACAAAATCACACGTTGTTAACGGAACACAATCGCCGATTACGGAACGGCGGCTCGCGAATTTACATCTTTTACCGTACCGATCATTTTCCTCGCCGTGCGCATCCTTGTACTGTATTTTCATCGAAAAGTGAATTTCACTGGTACAACGATCTTTCTATCTGGAACAACAACGAGCGAATTTTTCCTCAACTTGCCACTTGACTCAATCATTGTTGTTGCGATTTTATTTCAATGGATCGAATAGTTTCAGATTTAACAGTTTCGTCCGATCTATTAATAGGTTAATCAGTTTTCAATTGTCCACGAGCAGGTTACCGCGTTGATTTCGTGGAAATTCTCGTCTATTGGGAATCGTTGCACGCGACGTTGAATTCTGTTTAACGCCGTTTGTGTAGGCGTTCAATTACTTGTGTAAATATTGGAATATTTGAAATTTAAGACTGATCATATAGATCGAGGAAGTGAGAAGTATCATCAGTATGACAATTCTTTACGACCTATTTGATTTGAATAAAAAACATTTCAAATCCAATCGTGAGAAATTGAAACATCGAAATATTTGAAATAAATTCGAGGGATTTATTTGTTTATTAACGGAGGCAATCACGCGGAAGCATTGCGGACGTCGAGCAGATGAATCGTTTAATTAATACGAATCAATTTTACACTGGAAGAAATTCTGTGTCCGCTTACACTTAGAATTAATTCAGACGAAATCAGGGAAAAAGAAACGTTACGTCTACACGGCACAATTATAAATTTCGCGCAACTTTGACGAAAGGAGAAACTCGATTATAAAATACCGAGATACTCGATAAACCGGAGGGTTTATCTCATCTATCAGCTGGCTAAAATATTCAATGTTCGAAACGTAACAGACATTTCCGTCACACGCGATTGTATCACGTCAAAATAAATCAAAAATGTAGGTTAATGGTAACAATTGATATCTTCGAAAATAAATTTAAAATAAATCGATGGCCAGTCGAATAAATAAATAAATTAACGTAAAGATTTACGAGAAAGAGAGAGAGAGAGAGAATGCTTCGCTAAGAATTGAATATTCAGAATAGTTAGACTGGAGCAAAGAAAGTTTAAGAAAGGAAAGGTCCACGTGCAAAATACTGAAATACACGAAATAAACGAAGCCGAGGGGATTTGTCTTATCGATCAATTAGCTAAAGTAGCCAATGACGGGACGTAGCAGACATCGCGTAGTCGAGTGGTTGAAGCTGGTCTGCCCTCCGGAACGAGTGATCGGTTTGGAAATAATGCGATCGCAGGAGCACGAGGTCTCCTCGGTCGGTACGCGAATTAACGCTCAGGAAATCGGATTACGTCGTGACCCACAGCGCTGGCTGTCTACTAACTCCTGCATTAGCCTCCGTTCGAGCAAATTGCGTTTAGCTCGCGCCGAGAAGGGAGGACCGATGATCGGCTTGCTAGAAGTGCCCGGCCGAAGTACAATAAATTGCTAATCCGCGAGTCGCAGAAATAACCGTGGATGTGAAAATACGCGGGATTTCAGCGAATTCTCGCCGATCGACGGTCGAGGTTACAAAATCGATTCGACTCGAAGTTAATTCCGAAGGATGTTGGAACGGGCGCTGAAAATGATTGATTCTTCCTCGTTTCGAATCGTTCCCTCTTTCTCAACTTTTAGTTTCAGAATCGGTAATCGACACGTAGCATTTTATCGAGGGAATATCGCAGGGAAAGACAAGTGATTTACTTTTAAATTAATAGCGATATACAAATTTTTATTAGTCGCGAATTTTTTTTGTCCGAGTGTTCGGAACGTCACACTTTAATGCTATAGCATTCACGTCGACGAACGTGTTAAGGAATATTAGACTGTGGGAGAATATTAATCGCCTTTTTCTTTGTGATTGGTAGGATCGTGCACTCTGCTCGCACGAACCCCAGATTTTAGTCAATGCTCGATTAACTCTTTCGGTTTGGAGAAGGGAAAGAAGCGATAACATTTTTTCAATTAAACGAAGCAATTAGAATATACGCGAGGGAAAAGAAAATTTAAGAATATTTTATTTAGTGCAAAATAAAACAGATCATTACGTACATAATATTTTTAATGATTTTTCGTAGAGGTTGCTGAAATAATGACCGTAGAGTTGCGTGAATATAAAAATAACTTGGACTAACGAAGAAAAAAGAATCAATTTCGTAGTTTGACGCTCATTTTGATAAATATTTTACACTATTGTAGATTTTTCAAAATTAATTGTAACATATAATTTACAGAACAAAAATAAATAAAAATCACAAACTTTTGTGAATACAAATCTCCTTATAATTGGACAGAATGTAGAAAACTATATTTTTTTCATCCTATTTACGAAGAAATTTGGAATAAACATTGCAAGTTTATCGAAAAATAACGCTCAGATTATAAGGTACAATAGCAGGTACGATTTTTTAAATTAGAGAATCAGGAGCTTCTGGATCCCTGCCCAGACAGAAAAGGCTAAATGAACTTTCGCTTGAATCCACTTACCTAAAATTGAACTCTTATTTCATGAACGAAAAATCACTGGAAAAGGAAAGAAACCAGCGGAGTTCTCTGCCTGGGAAGTGATTTCTCTACAAATGAAGTGCTCCACTTGTAATAAATTATTCATTCCAGAAAAATCCATATAATTGGAGTGCTACTGTATTTGTCAGAGAGGTCTGAAAACCTAATTTTAATAGTCTGATCTCCCGTCTCTTTCGTTTTTTTATTCTTTGAATTGGTAATTGGTACGAATTAAAGAATATTCGCAGAATAATAGGATAATTAATGAGAAAATATTGATTTCCTCTTTGCGACTGCATTACGGTTTAACTGTCCAATTTTAATTTCAATGATCTTTCCTGCCTTTCGTTTTTTATTCTCCGAATAAATGATAATTGGTAGTGATCAAAGAATAATAGACTATAAGAGAATAATAGGATGATCAATAAGAGAATATTAATTTACTCTTTGTAAACTGAGAAAAGTTTCCGAAGTATCACGATTTAATTAAAACAGTTCGATTTTATTAGTCTAATCATTCCTGTCCTTCATTCTTTATTCTTCGAATTGGCAATTGGTACTAATTAGAAAATATTATTAGACTATAGAAGAGAAACAGATTGTAATTAACGAATAGGGAATATTGATACGGTTTAACAGTCCAATTTTAATAATCTAATCTTTCCTGTCTCTCGTTTTTTTGATTCTACGAATAAATGATAATTGGCGCTAATTAAAGAATATTAGACTACAAGAGAATAATAGGATGATCAATGAGAGAATATTAATTTACTCTTTGTAACTGAGAAGTATTAGAGTTTCAAAAGTACTACGGCTTAACAGTCCAATTTTTCCTAGTCACTGTCCTTCGTCCTTTATTCTCATCAAATTCGTCAGACTACAGAGCAATTAATAAGAAAAAAGTTAATTTTATCCAGGCTGGTACACTCAAAGCTTTGTCCCATTGCTTAATTACGAAACGCGATGGGAAACGAAAAGACAAAAGAAATCACGCAACTGCATACGCAATGTGGATAAAAAGGCTGCACGCAAATGGCGACCGTTTGGGGATTGTTCGGGTGAACGGCCATACGGGGTGGCTGACAAACGTCGCTCCGAGATAATCTTTGTCCTGTTGCTACTTACCACGCCGTGTATATCCTCCTCCTCCTCCTCGTCGCTGTAACACGCGGCGGTGAGCTGCGGTAAACGTGTATCGCGGCACGTATTTGGCTTACAACGATTACGAGAGGATCATAGCCCCAGAGCCCGTTCAATCAATCAGCTGTTCAGGTATTAGCGTTTCCTGGCACGTAGCGAGCTCCCCGGTCCCCGATACGTTCAACTCGCTGGCGTTCCAACAGCTGCGGAGGGGGCAGATATCTCGTCTTCGCCATATTCGAGCAGCCGTATTTTCCTTTTCTCTCGCGATTCGCGGGAATTTTCAGATTCGCGGAATTCGAGCGTTAAAGGCACTTTCGAGGCATTGTCGATCGATCCGATTTTTTCTACCTTAAGCGAATGGACCGAGAGAGTTCTTCTATTCCTCTCTCTGTGTCTTGCATATTGCGAATCGAATCTTGGAATGGTTTCTTTCGTATTTTCATGCGTTATTAGCGGGGATAACTCAGAAAATCGGGCCTCTTCAGGTGCAACGCTTCAATGCAACGAAAATTAGCGATTGGTTGGTTTGGGTCACGTGATTCGCGAGGGGGCGTGTAGACCTCGAGTAGGAGTGGGTCTGTAATTTGTTTCGTATCGATTCAAATGTTTGCTTCTGACCCATTTCTACTTTGAGATTAAATTGTAGTAATTTACGATTCTAATTCTTCAAACTATAATACGAATATATAGGAAAAATTCGGATTCGAATATACCTCAAATATGAAAAATCCTTTAATCCAATATTGTTCCATTATTCTGTCCAGGATTTGATTTAAATTAAATCTCTAATCCCTGAGTAAAATTGAAAATTCACGCTGAATCGGAATCAGTATAAATCGGATTAACTTAGAAAATCTGATTAGAGATCAACATCAAATCGTAAATATATACGTTGTTTAGACGGCGATTGAAATAATAACAGAATGCAATGAATTTAACACGTATTATAAAATATACGTGTTATTCCTTTCGATTATATCACATAACCAAAATTATTTAAAAAGTTGAAAAATTCCATAAAAAACCCGACAAAAGACATTTCGTTCAGTCATTATTAATTATGTACTAAAATGATTTAAAAAGCCAGAATATTCAGCAAAACAGAAATGTAAAATTATGTTTTAAACTAGCAAAACTTTTAAAAAATAAATATGCGTTATAACTAATTTCTTCCCAATTATTTAACTTGAGAAGCTATAAATATAAAACACGAGTTACAAAAGCATAAGGTAGAAAATGAAAAGATATAAAATGCAAAAATGCGAAATTAAATGCAGAAACAAACGTTTGCAAAATTGCTAGTTGCAAAATTTACATTACCGAGTCAGATCCGACCCGTGATTTCTATCGTGCGTGCAAACATAAAATGCCAATTTATGTAAACTACTCACGTAGGCACCGGACGATGATGGACGAATGAGGGGGACCTCATTACAGCTGCCATTATCGCGATTCAGTATTAGAAATCGTCGTTGCATTGTTAGAAATCGTTTGTACGACGCCTCGTCCGGCGAAGCACGCCAGTTGTTTCGCCAACGAAACCTCAATTAGCAAATCTGTAATATCGTTAGCGGAACGCGATAATTGTAACATCAACGCTGGCAAGTTTGTTTCGGTGTTTGGCATTGTTGCGCGATAACGTTGGAAATAAGGGAACGAGGTTTCCCGCACTGCAACGTGCGTTACATAGATTCGCGATTACCGGGTCGCGTTCGAAATTTATATAATTAACCGATGCAAGTCGAGTTTCGTTACGCGAAATTTGAAAGAAGATGTTTCAAAATTCCTAATCAACAATGAAAATTTCAAATTGTTCGAAAGAAGAGAGGGAAATTACTGCTGACTTCGTGTTTTTCGGCGAATGTAACAGCAGAATTTAGTCGCAAAATTTTTCCTGAAATATTTACATATTTGTGGAAAGTTCGAAGGTTTAAATATTTACATTATTTCATGCACAAAATGTATGAAATATAAAAATTAAACTGCACACACGCTTTCAAGAGAAAGAGTTACATTTAATCTCTTTGTATTTGACAAAGACTTCAGATCAAAAACTGCATTTGCGTCGACTTAACTCTGCGCAGGGTTCTTTTGTTAAATATTTAAAAAGTGCGGAAATTTACATAACATGTAATTTCCAACTTCTACTACAACTATAAAAGTTACATTGTATTATACATATATTAAACATATAAAATATTAATGAATTATAAAATATTAAACTAAATATAATCTCAAAGTGAAAGTCATGCCTACACTCTAAGTGTGTATCATTTGTTATAACACTTAACATAATATTCGTTTCACTTACACGCTGTTATTCGTTAGTATCTGTTCAAATTTGTTATAATATCACAGTATAATATTTTATAAAATTTGTCTTCTACAATATTCACAAATGTATATACAAAGACAGTAATTTATATACACATTTCGAACTTATATACATGTTATATACATACATTTCCCCTAACCTAAACCTAACCTAAACTATTATTAGTATACTCATTATTAGAGCATGAGAAATTGCATTGTAACTCAACAAGACAGGCCACTAATTGCAGCTGGCCGAAGAGGCTTACGCTGCCACGTTACTTACAACAACATTACAAGCAGACGTTTTTCTAACCTCTGAGAATTTACGCTCGTTCGATGGATCAAGGGAGCAACTTCGACCGACCTCTAGGCAAGAGCGAGGAGATTTATTCGACAGGGAGGCTAGCTACGCGTGCTGCATGACGGCTCGCAGCGGGTTAAAGTAAGTCAGAATAATCCGGCCGGTTCGTTTTCCACTAATTGATATTCCATTCATGGCGATCCGCGAGACAGGGATCGTAATAAAGTTGCGTCGCGTGGTTAACCGATCCCCAGGTTAACTGACGCACTCCGTTAACCGTTGCTGGCCGATCAGTTTTTAATTCGTTCGATCCTGTTTTCGCCGTTCTTCCATTCGCCGTTTGTATTGTTGGCATGCGTAGACTGCAGATTTTTCTATGCATCGTGCAAATTTTGGGAAATTTGAAGATGAACGCTGGTGTGAAAAAAATGTACAAAGCATCGAACGTATGTAGAATGGGCCAAACATTTCTTCCCGCTTATTATTTCTTTTTTTTTTTTTAACAAAACATCAAAAACTAATTTTATCAATTTTAAATTAAATTTAACTTCAAACTTAAAAAGAAGAAGAAAAATTAAAAAGACATGTAGTAAAAAAGTTATTTATTTTAGCAGAGAGTCATTTTTGTAACGACTGTTTATCGAAGTAAATGTACCGAAGTAAACTTGCATGACCGAACGAAGATTGCAATACAAAAAAATTAAATTCGAACGCAGAGAGTGTCCTGCTTCAAAGCGATACGCGATATGTATTTTCATCCTGCTCTTCATCGAAACATGAAGCGAATTCGACGTTCTTGATATTTTACATTCCACATTCCACATTTCCACGTTCCGTATTTCATGACCCGTATCCTGCATCTCGCATTTCGCGTGTTGTACAAAATTTTCGAACGTGAGATGGAAACGTACCGTTAGAATGTGGGAAAAGACACGAGGAGAATGTTTTACAGAAGAAATTCTCTATTTAAAAATCGAACGTGTATGGATGCAGAGAAGGATGAAACTGAATAAGAAAATATTAGTAGAGGAAACTAGGATAAACTAGGATATCAGTTCGAGATGCTAGAGATGGAATATATATTCGGTAAATTTTACTACGTTTAGCTTCATCAGCATCAAACTTGAACATATTTTAATATTTGAATCAACAAGAGTCAGTTGGTCAATATTATTTTACCACTGAAAGTGGTTTTAGCGGGGGTAAACCAAAAAATCGGGCCTCTTCAGGTGCAACGCTGATGCAACGAAAATTAACGATTGGTCGATTTGGGTCACGTGATTCGTGAGGGGGCGTGGCGTAGATCCCGAGTAGGAGTGGCGTTGTCTAGTACTCAGTCTGTAATTTGTTTTGTATCGATTCAAATGTTACATATCAATAAAATTTTATGGCAAAAAAGTCGTCTTCACTTTCTAGTCAGAAGAGTTGCATTTGGGCCTTTCAGTAAGACGAATCGTACTGGGGTACAAGTGAACAAAGAAAAAAAAAAAGAAATTTGAAAGACAAATGGCACCAGGCAATACAATTTTATAAAATGAAAAAATTATTATTAATACTCAGAAATCAACATCACACAGATAACTTGATATTTATGAATTTTAAAATTTCTCTATCTACCTACCACTATATATAGTTATTGTAATTATTATAGTAAATTGCAATATATAAATGTATGTTACATATATACATATATGTGCATGCATGTATATCGTATTATAAAAGTTTTGCCATCGTCGTGTTCCTGCAAAAACAACGTGAAAACACGGCAAATATTTTTAACGAACAATTAACGAACAATAACAGCAACAATCGACGTGTGCGTTGCGCACGTTATTCAATAACTATATTGCGAAACAATGCCGAATGGATTTTTAATTATGGTCATTTCGTCGCGGTCGAATGGCTGTTTACAATTAAAATGCCCAATTAATTACATCGATTATACGTGGAACGTAGGTCGCGCAGCTTGTTTTCTTTCCAACGAAAATGCGTTTCGATGTAACGCGAATCAGGTTAACGGGCCATGCGGAATAATTGAAACGGAAATATACGTCGCTGATGAAGTCCCGTTGAAGTTTAAATTCACGTACGGGGGGCCATAATATTTTCCGACGAAATATTTTCCTCCTTCTTTCTCCTTTTTTTTTTAGTTTCGAACGGGAGAAAATTTCGAGAAAAAAAAAAAAGAAAAAGAAAATATTGAAACGCGTCCAATCAACGAGAACAAAAGCTCAACTTCTCGTCGTTCGTTTCGTCGAATATAATCGCGTGTTTAAAAACGAAAGTCCCGTGAAAACGCGCGTTTGCTCCCCGGCAAACAATTCGTCCGGCGATGACGCGATAAAGTCGTCGATAAAGTAATTATTAAAATCACGGAACTTTGACGGAATTTTGCAAAACGTTCTTGCACCAAGTTCTCGCAGTTCTTGGCCCACGCGTTCGTCAACTTAAATCACTTTTACTTCGTTCCAGTTAATTAAACGCGACATTGTAATAATTTCGTACTGGCTGGGAAATGCCTGGGGAATCGATCGCCTATCCATCTCGCCATTAACGCCCCTCCATGACGGGGACAATCGAGTTCAATCGACGGTGAGTATGGCGATAATTTGATAATCGTAAAAATTTCCAGTGTCTGACGTTATTTCTGTGCTCGCGTTCGAAACTCTATCGCGACACGGTATTTTCAGCGTGAGTATCAAGACTCTTCATTATCTTCAACGATACAATCAATATTTCGCTTTTATTTTTATTTTCATTCTTTATTCTTCATATTCACATTCTTGTTTTTTATATTATGTTTTTCATTTCGTTTCTAATTTTATCAGCGTTTCAAAGGTCCGCGATCTCGCGTACGTATTTTAATTTTGTAATTGCATTTTATATTTCATTTCACTTCGTTATTAATAACTTCGTTACGTGAAAAGTGTCATTCAATTTTTCTCAGTTCTTTTTTTTTTTTTGGAAAAAACGCGACGCTTGCTCCGAAATTTCTGCAGTTACTCTGGTCGTCGTTGAAAATGTCTCTTCTATCGTATTTTTTTTATTTTTCAATGTAGAAAACTGCGAGACTTTAAATCGAGTTGGCAGTACACATCGACAGAAAATTTGTCAAACAGGCCGCTCTTTTCTTTATACGCGCGCGTTATTATCGAACAATTAAAGATTAATCAACGGGTAAATGAAAACAACAGGACGATGTTTCTCGTCTCTGCGACGCAAAGTCGTATCACAGAACGCATCACGTCTCGATATTTCACGTCTCTGCTCGAATTCGTCGTTCGTTACTCGACACGGAAAGTTTCGAACGAATGCACACGCCGCGAAACTTTCCATATCGATCGTCGCAATCGGCACGAACTTCCCGAACAATCCAATACAACTTCTGATACATTATGCAAAAATGAAGGCTCGACATTCCGCGACTACTGACACCCCCCCGGCGAGGAAACAAAAGCTCGATACGCACGTTGCAACTTCTGGCCGGGTCCCCATAAAAATGGAAAGCCTGATATTCTACAAGTTCCGATCCGCTTTGCATAAAAATGGAAGGTTTGACACTCCGCCGAGTATCCGATGCTTCGTATAAATACAGAGGCTTGATATTCGACGCCTTTTGATGATTTGCACAGAAACTTGATATCCCGTCGAGCTCTAACAGCTCTCCGTAAAAATGGGGATGCTTGATACGCTTGACAGTTTATAGCTCTCAGTACTTGATACTTTATAAATCGAGCACAGTGTACACGGAATACGCGCTCCGTCGAGTTGACAAAATCGTTCAGTCCGATGCCCCGGACAGAGGTGAACGACAGTATCCGTGTATAAAAATTATCCACGTTTCAAATTTGTTCGAGTTCCGCAATTTTTCTCTCGAATCGCGCAGCAGGTGGAAATTATCAAAGATTTGAACACACCTTCGAGATCACTGGACAAATTTTTTCGTGCCTAAATCTCGAAGATTGAAGTTTCTTCGATCTTGAAACCTGCTCTGTTCTCCTTCTCGCCATTTCGATATAATCTTGAACATACGTGTATGATGAATGAAGAACACGCGAGCCGGTAACGAACGAGCCTGCAATCTGCTTGTGGAAATGATTTCATTGTTCGACGAAAGCGATAGTCTCGAGAGAAAGATGAAGAAAGAGAGACAGAGAGAGAGAGAGAGAGAGAGGGGAAGATCCAAGGGTACGTACCTTGGGAGAGATTTATCGGTTCGCGGGGGAGCACTTCGTGCTAACTTCATCTGTATTCTTCGGTGGAAGTTGGCGGAGCATGGAGGGGGACGAATGATTCGATTCTATCGGTTTACCGAGTTTCGTAGAGTACACGCGAGAAGATTTACGGTAACGAGATCGCGAAACAGAAACGGCGGAGGAGCGGGAAACAACGGGCGACAACAACGATTGAAACAACAACATTGGCGGTGGCCATCGCTGGACCAGATGGAATTTCGTCAGCGCCATTGAATATCTTTCTGCAGTAATTATGTTCTGCTCCGCGGGACGGCTGTGATTAAACGGCCGATCGATCGGGCCATAATTCAACGGGACTATCAGAAATCGTGTTACGCCGATGTGTCTCTCTTTGTAACTGGCGTGCCGCGTGATTTCCGGATCTCGCCGGGGTTTGAAATTGCGATTTCAAACGAGTGTATCGAAACAGACACAGAGATAGATGCTTTTTCTTTCGTTTCTCTTTTTCACTCAAGGAAATCTTTTTTAATATTTCGAGAAATTAATTTGACGTTTTTGGGAACTTCTTTTTTTAGCAAAAGTATAAACGATACTACGAGAATATACTACTCTGTTAATTCAAATAGGCGTGTCTAATCGAACTTTAGAAAGAGGGTCTTCGGTATTTAACAATCAGGGATCGAAATGTACAATAAAAAATTGTGCCTTCAATCTTAACACAGGTAAGATTTTATCACTGAAAGTGATTTTTAGCGGAGGTAATCCAGAAAATCGGGCCTTTTCAGGTGCAACGCTGATGCAACGAAAATTAGCGATTGGTTGATTTCGGTCACGTGATTCGTGAGTAGGAGTGGCGTTGTCTGGTACTAAGCGATCGCGCCTGTAATTTGTTTTCTATCGATTCAAATGTTTGTACATCAATAAAATTTTATGACAAAAAAGTCGTCTTCGTTTCTGGGCCTTTCAGTGAGACGAATCGTACTGAGGTACAAGTCGTGCAGTTTTTTTTATAAACTATTACTCTCGCTACTTGATTTAAACGAAAATTGCACAAAGTAGTATAACGATCGGTGCACGTTTATATATAAGTACTTACTATCTTTCTATTCTCTGTCGATTTACACTTATCGATCATCCTCTTTATATAAATCAAATTTTGTAAATACTTGATGAAACTTGTCTAATGAAAATTATTGTTAAAAGTGGTTGGTATACATTAAACAAGTATAGTATATTACGTGAAAATGTAACAATAATAATACAAAATTCGCAATCTAACGAACAAACAGTTCAACACAATTTTCAATGTACGATAAAATGAGACGCAAAGTTCTATTTTCTTTCTGTTTTCAATCCCTTTTGTACCCGAGATTTGTACGTGGCAAATGTTTAATGTGCGTGGCACGTGTAAATTGCACGCGTAAAGTTCATTTACTTTGTTGATCTCGTAGGCAAATATAATAAAAGGGACCGGGCAAATGTTTGTTCTGCCTCATCTTGTTTCCGAATTGCAACCCAATTTCCCAAACTGTAGTCAAGTATACCGGGGCTGCTTGTGTATCTTCGCCAAGTGTCGTCAGAAGTTACATACACCGAGCGTTGAAAAAAATATTTGATCACGTTCACTTCTAGTCGACTTTTGTGCAATTTATATATATATATATATTAGCAGAGATTAGTCTAGATTCTCGAAAGAAAAAGACGGTTCAGAATTTTCGCTGACAATAATCTCGATCGATTTACGAGAGAAATTTTCCTTTCACGTTGCTCGATGTAATTTATTCCTTTATGTAGTTTCCTAGTTGTTTGAAATGTATCGATCGAAATAATTCTATAGTTAAGTCGTTGCCAGATATGTATGTGTGACACTTCGAAATTGATTTAGATCTAGTTTCAAATTGTGAATTATTTACGTATTTACGTAAAGATATCAGATATAGTTACTGTTTAGAATCAGATATGTTGCATAATATAAAGTTGTAAGAAGCGAAGCGCAGTCTGTGGCAGAGATTTTGTTGTTGCAATTATGAAATGTACAAAATTAAATGTAAATTCTGTAATGGAAATTATGTTAACAACGACAATATGCCATCGATTAAGAAAAATACGTAAAATATTATTCGCAAACTTCGTTGAAATTTTTACTAGTAGATAATAATATCACACTGATCATATATTATAATGTGGATAACGTTCCATAAATATTTCGAATTTCGTCGGCATCGGCAATATCGAGTCAAAATTCCTTCAAATTTTCATAAACGGCCGTCGTCGAAACGCGGCGCGGCGAGTGGCGCTGTTGAAATCGTTACGGCCGATTGATCCGAGTGGCTCGCGAGATAAGAAAAAACGAAAGCTGATTATGAAAGAGTTACCGTGCATGCGGCGATGAGATAAAAATATTCGAGATGAAATGAAACGTTGAAACGCGGAACGAGAGACGATTCACCATCATGCGCAGACAGAAACTCGTGCAGCACGAGGTTTTTATGGTTGGCCAACAACCGTTTGTTAGGACGCCGATTAAAACCTCCAATAGTATTCAACTCGAATTTGCATATATGTCGATAATAAAATTCTCGAATCGGTCGAAACGAACTACTTCCCTTTCTTTTTTTTTTTTTATCACTGAAAGTGATTTTAGCGGGGGTAACCCAGAAAATTGGGCCTCTTCAGGTGCAACGCTGATGCAACGAAAATTAGTGATTGGTTGACTTGGGTCACGTGATTCGCGAGGGGGCGTGGGGTAGACCTCGAGTAAAAGTGGCGTTGTCTGGTACTGAGCGATCTGTAATTTGTTCTCGTATATCTCTACGAAACATTTCTACATTTATTCTTCCAATATTCATCTTCGTAACTCGTTTCATTTAATTTATTTCCCTGTCTTCGCATTGTTAATCGAGGCAACATGCCCGTTCGAACACAAGTCGAACAAAACGCAGTTCGAGACTTGTGCTCGTTTAATTTCGTCGAGATCAACGAATTCTTCCCATCATGCGCAATTCCACGTGCACGCAACGTGTAAATTCTCGGACTGTGAAACCGATCGGTGAACTATTTTTCTGAACTATTTTCCCAACCTTTATGACTCTCTGGCGAGTATCGATTGTACGTATCTCCGTAATTTACGTGTTACGCGTTACTCGTATTTTTCCGCGAGTTTCGGATAGAAACTTCTCGCTCTCTCTTTCTCTCTCTGTCTAACATTCTCGACAGCACTCGAATCTGCCTGATGTTTGCAACTCACGCGATCGTAAAATTTGTAGTCGATGCGAAACGTGCAATTAACCAGAATCTCTGGACTGCTCACCATTCCAAGCATCGAACTTCCTGTTTGTTTGTTTCAGTTGTCTTTTGTAAATCGTAGAAACAAGTCAGTTGATCTGATTCATCGATGAACTCGAACACCTATGGGGGAAATGTACGTAATGGTTTCGACAAAATCTTTCATTTCATTTGCACGTGAGCAATAGTAAAAATAATATAGAAGTATAAGCAATACTAAAAATGAAATCGAAGTACGAAATACGTTTTCGAAAATTCGAACACATTGTGCAGAATTTTAGAAATTCTAATCGAAATTAAGATCGATTCTCTTTTCATCTGGAATAATAAGTAGCGTAGTTACCAAGAAGATTAACTATATTTTATTCGAATATAATATATAATCACTTTTTTTGAGCAGGAAAATTCATTTTTCATTTCGATGTCGCATAACGCCCGTTCGTTAAAAAATTGTACGACTTGTATCCCTGTACGATTCGTCTCACTGAGAAGCCCAGAAGCAACTGTTCTGACCAGAAAATGAAGACGACTTTATTGCCATAAAATTTTACTGATATGCAAACATTTGAATCGATACAAAATTACAGGCGCGATCGTTCAGTACTAGATAACGCCACTCTTATTCGAGGTCTACGAATCACGAATCACGTGACCGAAATCAACCAATCGCTAATTTTCGTTGCATTAGCGTTGCACAGAGACCGTAGATCTCACAAAAATTCACTAAATTCTACTAATCTGGCACAAAAAATCTACACTCGATTGCTTACACAACAGATTCGAAGAAGAGATGTTTGAGAATACGACGAAGAGGGGAAGAACGGGTAAGTGGAAAATAGTGCGATCCAAAACCGGAAAATTCCACTTGCTCGAAAAAAGGATTCGACCGAAGAATAATAAATCAACGAAGCGTGGAAAGGCGCGGAAGTTCGACGACGTGGTCGGTTTCTCTTCGACGGGCAATGGGGAATGGCCACGGTGTTCCTTTACATCGTCCCCGTGGATCCTCATCCTCTGTCGCTCGCTGTTCCGCCGCCGGTAATCTGCTCAGACCTCCGTCGTTCCTCTCTCCTGCTCTCTTGCTACTTTCGCTCGTCCTCGCCGGAACGGTTTCGGTCGATCGATTACGCCGTGGATACGCGCCGAGCCGAGCGGAGCCGGAACACCGAGCGAAAGAGAGAGACACTCGAACCGGGCAGTGCAGAGAAAATAGAGAAGAGGAGAGAAGAGAGAGAGAAAGAGAGAGAGAACGAATCAAAGAGTGAAACAAAGAGAGAGAGAAAAGGTCGAAGAGTAAAAGAGACGGAGAGTGGATGGAAAAATGAAAAAAGGAGAGACAAAGTCGAAGACTGAAAAAAAAAGGGAGTCAAAGAGCGAGAGAGAGAGAGAGAGGGAGGGAGGGGCGAAGAGTGAAACCCGAAGAGAGTCAAAGCGGTTGCAAGTCTGACAAGGATGCAAAGCAACGAAGAGACGCGACAAAAAGGGTTGGAAGAAGCGTGAGGAACAGAGACGGACAGAGAAGCGGAGGGATGAAAAAGGGGGGGGGGAAGAAAAGGAGAAAAAGAAAAAGAAAGGAGAGGAACGCCGCGGCGGAAACGAGATCGCGGAATAAAAGGGTTGCGCGAGAGAGCCGCGTCGGGGCCCGCGCGCAACCACCGAGCAGAAAGAGAGAATCCGAAAGAGATAGAGCGGAGAACGTGGCAGAGACAGAAGAGGAGAAGAGACGCAGACGCGTTGCGCCTGGTTTTCAACTAGCCGCCTGCCTACAGGGGATAGGACGCGGGTTTGGTTCCTCTTTCTCTGCCTTTATTCCTCCATTCTTCCCCTCTTCTTCTTCTTCTTCTTCTTTTTCTTCTTCTTTACACACTTACGTATCTATGTTTTTCTCTATTTCTTCTCCTCCACCGTCTCTCTCCGGCGAGAAAACAAATTTCAATTCTTAGCTTGAGAGGTGTATGGTCATACGACCACACCATTGACTTAAACTACTGTACAGATGTTCTTCATTCTTGTGGCTTTTGAGATTTAGCGTCTATTTGTAGGTTTGGAACTTGATCGACGTAATAATGACAATCACGTTCATGACAATGTGAGTGAAATTCTAAAACGGTTTTGCGGTCCTTTCTGTATAGTAATTGCTCGAATACTTGTACGAGCAATAGATACTATTTTTCTTTTTCTTTTTTTTTCAAAGGGATTTAAAGTCGCATCGACAACGAGGTCTTTAGCGACTTGATGGAATTTTCGCATTAAATTTGGTCTAGAAGTTGGGTCTCATCATTTAGGAAGCTGATAACATTATGTTAGGTTAGGGCGGTGTTTGAGTTTAGTCTGTGTTTGCTTCTTAGGTTTCAATATTTTCGTGAAGTGGGTTTGGTTCATATCAGTAATAGCGATGCTATCAACAACTGCTTTTTCTATTTATAACTACCGGCTAGACTGACGGTCACCCATCTTAGCGGTATTCCGCACGCTGCTTGCTTAACCATCGAGCTCGCTAGGACTTCGACGCTAAGCCCACAGCCACTTGCAGCTTTACTTTTTCTTATTTCATCTCCTTTCTTTTCGTAACCTTTCTCTCTGCACCGTATATGGTTGCATGGCATATATCATTGACTTGTACTACTGCGAGCAATATCGCTGCTATCAATATTCTGTTTGTGTGAAAGGAATTTTAAAACATTTCGTGGAACAAGTTTTTTTTATGCATATTCGAATGCTTTCGTGAACGCCAGTGTAGATGAACAGTGGATACTATTTTTTATTGGTTCATTTTTTTTTTTTTTTTGTAACAGGCAAACAAACTTCAATTCTCAGCACGGAGGTACGTGGCTACATCATTGATTTGTACCACCAATGTATGCTAAATATTCTATTTCCTTCTCAGACTTAACCCAAAAGACTTAATCAAATGACGAGCTGTAGTCGCATGAAGTTGCTATGGCATCTAATCGTATGACGAGCTCAGCTCGCAAATGCGCGCTTCACTATTTGAATGCATGGAGTTCCTAGCTAATAGATGGTTGATTTTATATGATTTTTTTAAAATTATCATACTCTCATCCCCATTGGTAGGGTATTTAAATCTGATTTCACAGCAACCAGTAGGGTATTTAAATACGATCTTATTGGGTTAATATCGAGTTGATATCAACTCAATATCGATATAATTGTGATCAGTGATAAGCTCTGAAACGCTTTAAATCCGAATATGACAAATCGAATATGATTCAAATTACAAATCTCTCGGAAGTCTCTCTTGAAAAAGTCTCCGATCTCATTCGAAATTATAAAACGTTTCACGTAAATAAATTCTCTGTGTACAAGTAGGGTTCGGAATACTTTCACGAGCCACGTATTATTTATTATTTCCACTCTTTCGCGTTAGCATCGTCTGGTATCACGCGTGGTATCATCAACCAAAAAATACGCAGTAGAGCGGCACTTTGCAGCATCGTAGTAATCAGCACCGCCATCTCCATCAGTCTGGCTGGCTCTCGGTGGGATCTCGCGGCAGCAACAGCCAGCAGCATCGGTGGTGGCTGCATTCGTTCAACCCCCTTCTCGACGACGCTGCGCCGGAGCGCGCCGCGGCGCTTTGAATGTAACTAATTAGTAACTACGTTCAGCGTGACGTAATAAGCAGCAGACGGTTTCTAGCAGCGAGCTCGGCGTACCATGCGCCGCCCTCGTTATCGTTTTATTTCGAAATTTTCATCCCCTTGACTCGACCGCCCCTTTGCACCGACAACGAGCCCCGTTGCTTCTCCCTCTCTCTCTCTCTCTCTCTCTCTCGCTCCTTTCCGCGTCTCTGTTTCTTTTCGACGTGATTTCTCTCCTCGACTCGAAACACACGAGAAAATACACATCCGACGCATCGTGCTTGTTGCATCGGAACAAGTTTGCTTCTCCGGCAGAGTTTCGGAAACTTGGGGCACACTCGAGGAGTTTGGGGAATCTCGGAATTTTGAGAGATTTAGGGAGATTTGACAAATTTGGGGGAGCTTGGGAAATTTCGAGAAACTTCGGAAACCTGAGGATTTTTAGAGAGTCGAGAAATTAGTTAGCAATGTAAAAAGTTTCGGGACACTGGGGAATTTCTGGAATTTCGGTGTTTTTAGAGAGTTTAAAAGTTTCAGAAAAATGAGAATCTTTAGGGAACTGAAAAATTTCAGAAACTTGAGAATCTTCGGAGAACTGAAAATTTTCAGAAATCTCAGAGAATTCAAAACTCGGTCGAAAACCGAGAAATGGCAGAAATTTAAAAAATTTCAGAAAATCGAGAAACGTCAAATCACCGAGACATTTTCTTCACATTTCAGGGTAAATTTTGAAAACTCGAGAGCACGAGTTGAAAACGTCAAAGGCATTTCGACGGAGAGAGAGAGGTGAAAGAAGAAAAGAAAAGAGCAAAAAGAAGAACATCGAGGAAGAGCAACGTTTTTGACGGACTGGGGGAATTAATCGTTCAGTTTCGGGGATCGGTCAGAGTTTCGGGAGAGGTGGGGCGGTTATGCAAACCGGCGCAAGTTTTAATCGATGAAATCGAGTGTTCGCGCAACTGGGTCAACGTATCGCGGAAAAATTGCATGGGAAAACGGGTAATTGCCACTGGACACACGTTGGATATCCCTTCGTCATTGTTGGCAGTTTCGATGGTTTTCCTTTTTGCTACCAAACAAAACTTCGCCCCGCTGCGGTATCGCGTTGTGTACGCGCTTTATGGTCGAGTACCAGCTTTGTAATTGGAAAGCGTGCGAGAAAACTGTGATACATACGATCTCCTAAGTTCGACGTTGCTTGTTAATCAATTACGAACGTAGCTGGAAAAATCAATAACTCAAAAAACTGCACGACTTGCACGTACCCCAGTACGATTCGTCTCACTGAAAGGCCCAGAAGCAACTGTTCCGACTAGGAAGTGAAGACGAATTTTTTGCCATAAAATTTTATTGATACGCAAACATTTGAATCGATAGAAAACAAATTACAGGCGCGATCGCTCAATACCAGACAACGCCACTCCTACTCGAGGTCTACCCCACGCCCCCTCGCGAATCACGTGACCCAAATCAACCAATTGCTAATTTTCGTTGCATTAGCGTTGCACCTGAAGAGGCCCGATTTCCTGGATTACCCCGCTATTACTTTCAGCGATAAAATGTAAGATTTATAAAGACGAACGATAAATTCACAGACTTATATAAAATGTATAGCCGTATAATTTATTCTACGACTCAATTCTTTTTTAACCTTCAAGGGAATAATAAAGATACATTCGTGAAATGAAAAATAGTGTAAACTCTTCATCTGTGAAAAAGTGGTTTGTCACGTTCTAACTCTTACTTATAATTTTATAATTCTTCTGCTGCCGACAAAGACTGCGAGTGTATCGTGAAAGTTGAAAAGTCGAGAGCTAATAAATGGTTTCAATATTGGAAAGTCGAGCGTTCGAGGAGAATGTAAAGAAATATTAAATATAAAAAAGAATCGTGCAATTAAATGTAAATTTGATTTCTCTATACGAGAGTACTGTCGGCCGAGATATTGTAGCTTTAGTCGACGTTTAATTTTAAAAAAATACCGTGTTATTTATTATTTTGCAATGTAATTCAGAGAACGATAGCAAATGCAGCCGAGAAAGTGCATATTCAACACTGCGTTCCCTCCGCGTTTCAATTCAATAAAAACTGCGCCGAAGTTGCTGAACACACATATTATACATGCATATTGCTGAAATAACGCGCACTGTGCAATACGAAGTGATATCAAAGGTGCTGCGAGGACGATTTTCTTTGAGATAATCAAGCACGTATCGACTAAAATTCAATGTTCGACTTACACATCCAAAGGTCTGGGTGTAATCGAAAAACTATAACCTTTCCACAGTATTTCGAGAATACTTAATGTAGTTCTTCGCTGAGATTTCTTGCATTTTTGACATTAGACAAATATTAGAAATATTTTCAATACCTTTATGCACTTCAATCGAATAAAACAAATATTATTAATTTCAAAGTACGCACTTTCAATTGAACAAAATAAATATTATTGACTTCAATTTTATTTCATTTAGAATCCTACCAACTACTATTTATTATTAATTCTACAACAAAAGTTAAAAGATTAACAATCTCATTGAATAAATATTCGGACACCGAAAATGTAAACTGTTGTAATTTTGTAAAAAGAAGAGCTCGATGTTTCCACTTTTGAAACGTATCGTCATTTTATTTTCAAGTGTCTTTGTAAAATGAGCGTCGATAGCGTTTTAAAAGCAGAGACACATCGAGCTTCAAAATGAGCTCTGAGCTCTTCGTCGTTGAACGATCTTTTACAAAATTACAACAATTGAATTCATTATTTACATTCGAGTTGAAATTTAATAATCACGCAGATCGCGATTAAATCGCGTTAAAATCGTCCATCGGAATCGCGAATTGCTGAGTCTGTTGATAAGTTGATAAGCTCGCTTCCACTGTACGTATTATTCATCAGATGATCTTTGCTTGGTCGCTTCCAGAATAGAATCGAGGGTAGAACTTATCTTCTTCCCGCTAAATGGTCCGATGTACACGTATATCCACCCGAAAAGTGCACTTTCAGCACTTGGCAGTGATAGTAGATAGTTCGCGTCGGAAATAGTGTAATATATAGTTGAATGCTATTGTTATTAAGCGATTTAGCGACTTTCGGAAACGCCGCTGTTGTGAACGCTGCATTACAGCGAATTGGTAAGCCAAACATGCACCGAATGAACGAATTATCCGTCCAAAGTTTTAGAATTTTTGGTAGATGCAACTGCTTGTTTATGTATTCATTTATACGCGTGCAACCAATATGCCATTTGATAGATTTTTGTGAATTTTGAAATTAAATCTGTGGAACTTCATTGCTATTTTCTAGTATAGTTGAATGCTGTTATTTATCAAGAGATTTGACTTCAATTGATTTGCTGTTAAAATTTTTTAATTTTTCATTTCTTATTGATAAAATTATTTAAATTAAATTAAACGATTTCATCGTTTAAGTGAACTGACAGAACGATTTTCTCGGCTGATTTTGCCAGCCATGTGCGAGATAATTTTAGAATTATCACAGATTCCAATTTCAACTTCTAACTCCGGGGAATCAATGGTAAGGAATTTTATATCGGCGGTACGAAACGGTGGGAAAACGTAAAAATTCGATTACTCAGAATTCAGTGGTTCGATGGAAAGGGAGGCCGCCGCGAGAGTTGAGCGGCGAAACGCGAATGATCAAAGAAATAAAAATGCCGTGAATTTTTCTAGACGTCGACGGGGAGCGGCGACGACTGAATCCGAAGGAACGGAGAGTTGGAGCACTAGACGATGAAATCGGGAAGCGGTCGCCTCTCTAATTAAAATCCGCCGCGATCCGCTTAGCCTGTCTGTCCGTGAATGACTATCTACCTCCGGGGATTAACAACGATCTCGCGACTATTACGCAGAGACCAAGTCAACGACTATTTCACCGTTACACCACCACGACACACGCTTCGTTTCGTCCGTATTTTTATTTATTCGCATCGTCGCGTCCCGCTTCCGATTTTCCGACTGGCTGATTCTCATTTACTCGTCAATCCTCTTTGAATGAAAATTGTTTCTCCGTTCTGAAATTGTTTTACAGTAATTTTCAATTAACAGGCAGATCGTTTAACTTGTAAAATTCTTTGTCGAAGGAGAAACAAGTACGAGTAACAGGTTATTAGTCGTTATTATTAACACGTTTCCATCGCCAGTAGTTGATAAGAAAAAGCTTTTTCTCGCGAGGATTGATACATTTTATCAAAGGAAATGAGTTCTATCCAAATTGCTTCTGTTATCATTAAACTACTGATTTTTACACATTTTTTTGCATTTTTGTTACTAAATTACGTCGCATTTTGCAGTTTGTATATTTAATTTTTGTATTTTGCACTTGTATTTATATTCGTCTTGTTATAGAGTGTACTTTAGATAGTAATACTCAATCTAGAATATCTGGTATAAATATCATGATAACAAATTTACTATAAATATTATAATAAAATTGTTCAATATAAAAATAATATGATACTGATACTCAAAATAATATGATAATGATAATTAAAACATCTATTATAAATATTATAAACAACTCAATAATAAATGCTCAATTTGGAATATCTACTATAAATATTATAATAAAATATGTTCAATATAAAAATAATATGATACTGATACTCAAAACATCTATTATAAATATTATAAACAACTCGATAATAAATACTCAATTTAGAACATCTATTGTATACAATACTATATACAATACTATAAACACTATAATATTTGTATTTACTATATATACAAATACTATAATAATTTAATTTAGAACATCTATTATAAATATCATAATAAAAATACACCTCAGATGATTCACACAATTCTGCACCCCGCCGAGCAAAAATAAAAATCCACGATCTAACCATTGCAACCGAACCTGCAACCTATTAAAGTCAAATCTTTCTTCCTCAAAAATACAATTTGTCAACTTCTCACCCCCCAACCTTCCCCCGTCACATTCAAATCCTCAAATTTGGCCACGAGCCAAAGAAACGACCCTCTCGCAACGTCTTTTTTCTCACCGGAGCTTGCAAATTGCGCGAATCATCGTTGAGAAATTTGTCAGCACGCGGCGAGAGAAAGCCTGCGATCGAGGAGAAAGCGTATCGCGCGGGATGGCGAGAGGAGAGAGAGAGAGAGAGAGAGAGAGAGTGATAAACGCAGGGATCTTTAACGAGCTGAAGCGAGAGTTCGGCTGGCCGTGGCTGCTTAAACGTATTTTCTCACCGGGAGGGTTGAAAACAACTTTATCCGGGAGTTTCCGCGAGTCGCCGGGGCGTTCGCGGTATGATTTTAAATTCGCCGTGCTACACGCTGAACCGCAAACTCCGCTTCCCTTATATACCATACTTAAGCCGTTATTTAGTTTATTAGCAACTTGGGGGAGCTCGCGGGTCGCTGCTCGAGGGCTGTGCACGGGCCGCGCCGAGGATCGCGCGCCTGCTGCGTTCGCAGCCGCGTAAAGTTGCAGCTTTACGCGAGCAACCGGAAACCAGTAGGCTAGTTTTACAGAATTAGGAGTATTTCCCGAGGCCACGATACTCCCGGGGCTCGTTCCGCTGGAATTCCGTTCACGTGGTGCAATTTCCGCTCGGGCGCGTGCTCGAGTAACGTTACCGCGGCGACGTACGTGACAGTGTGAACGAAGTGCAATCGATTGGCATTGTACTGTCCAATATTCTTTTTAAGCGTTATCGTTGGGACTAGCGGCACTGTTAAACTAGAAATACATTAATATTCCAATCTAATGATATAACATTCAAATCTAATCTAATAATATATATATAAAAACCTAGTATAATCTAATAATTATACATTATTAATATTATTAACATACAATTATTATTTAATTATCATATTACATATTCTCTGTGTATGTGAATTGAATATTGAATACTCTTTCTAACGTTACCTATTGGACTAGTTTAGAAGCATTATTAGATTAGACATTTATGTATCTCTGAGAGATTCAATTATTGTTCCCTGAAATTAAAAATGAAAGTCTAAAAGTTTCACAAGGAATGAGAAACATGGAATAAAAACTGCACGACCTGTACCCCAGTAGGATTCGTCTCACTGAAAGGCCCAGAAGCAACTGTTCTGACTAGGAAATGAAGACCACTTTTTGCCATAAAATTTTATTGATATCCAAACATTTGAATCGATACAAAACAAATTACAGGCCACTCCTACTCGAGGTCTACGCCACGCCTCCTCACGAATCACGTGACCCAAATCAACCAATCGCTAATTTTCGTTGCATCAGCGTTGCACCTGAAGAGGCCCGATTTTCTGAGTTACCCCCGCTAAAATCACTTTCAGTGATAAAATTAATCTTTTAAACGCCCTTGATATATTTGGCGATCAAAATAATTACAATAATACCAAAACTCCGAAGCACGAAACTTCTCCGCCACTCCTTCTAGTGCCAGAGTTAATTCCAATTTTCCACTTGACTCGAGTCAACGAATTAACTAAGCAGAGTGAGGCAGAGCAGTACGATTTCGAAACAATTTTACAGTTTTTGTCGATGGATCGACGCAAAAATACATCAGAAAAGGGAACGTCTTTTCAGTAGAAATTTCGCAGACCTGTGAAATTTTACGCGACGGCGGGAGATGCGGGCTGTCCCAGGCCAAAATGCATTCGTCTCTCTCGCGCGATCGTCCGCCTCACCCGGCTGATTATGGTTACGCGATTGCCTTTTACGATCGTCTCGGCGCGCCCCCGAGATTCCACCAGGCTGGTATAATCGACGCTATAACCATCCGAGAAATGTTCTCGCGAGGCCACGGGCCGCATTCTCACACAAAACCAGTCGTCGTCCGATAATAATTGCTACTCTGTTACATCTGCTGACCGGTTCGAATTTTTCATTTAACCCTCGAGTATAATGGTACGGGGTTTACGCAATTACTATGGAGCGCTAATATTTATCGCTCGTGCTTATTAGGTGCACGATTAAATTTGAACGAGAAGTATTCATCGCGGAACGAGGAATGTTTTTCCATACCGTAATTCTTAAGTGTCTATAAACATTGGTTATGTAATTATTTTCTCACAAGCTGTTAATATTTATTGGCGTTGCTACGCGCGCAGTTAGATTCGACCTGAATTTTTCATTTATTATTAACTACTATTTAAACAACTGTTACACAAGTGTCATAAATTATCGTAAACTGTAATTAAACTCGTCCTTGTACTACAATTGAAGAGTATTTTTATCATTTAATCATTAAAAATATTTTTGTAGAAACCAGAAAGACAAACGGTGGTTTTTTAAAAGTCTCAGGTGCACTTTAATTTAATTTCATTTAATTAAATTTCATTTAATTTAAAAGTTTAATTTAAACACAAGCCTTTGCTTTCCACAGTGCACCTCAGATATATTTACGTCAAGTAGCGAATGGGGAATTTTCTTCCTGAAAATACTGCAAACTGTTACAGCGTATAAAAATATTGGAGAAATTTCGATGCACTCAAACGAGATACAAGTCTGATCGTAAAATTTAACAACGTGACAATAAAAGTTGACGATTTTTTCGCGCGTTTCTCAGCTCTTCAATATGTTGAAAAAAAAGCATGCTCGATCGCGAAGAGTGTTAACTCGTAATTAAGAGTCAGCGAAGTATGATTCATCGAGATTTCGTAGCTCGCTCGGAGATCTCGCTCCGAATTCCGCTGAAAAAAGTTTCAAGCATAAACGAGCTAATAATTAGGCGCGGAAACATTCGCGGCTCTAACTTTCGCGAAAACTTGTCCGTCTATCTTGCGGGATCGTGAGACCTCGGGGGCGGGCCGCGTTAACTCCAAGTTTACGATCCGACACGGCAGAGGATTTCCGAGGCGAAATTGCAATGCACTCTGCCTGAATATTCTCTCTTTCACAGCCGTGATTCGCGGCTGTTTAGAAAGCCGAAAACAACGTCGACAGAAACGCGAGCTCATTTCAATTCGTTCCTCGTTTTTCCAACACCTTCTTTTTCAAGAGCGAGGAAAATGTTTCTTTAAATTTCGGGATTCCCTTCGATGGGCTCAAGATCGAGTGAAGAATCAAATTTTCACTTTTTACTTTGTGATGTTGTATTGAATAAAATCCAAATTTCTAAACTTTCTGATGCTGATAAACTGCTTGCAAAGATTATTGATTTTTAATTATTATGAGGAGGTTATTGACACTTCTTGCAACTGAGAAGAAGAAATGATTTCTTTGTACGATTTATGGAAACAGTTGTATAGACAAAGGCACATTGTTTTGATAAAATATAGGTAAACGAGATGCTTTTAAAAACATCGCTGATTAAGTCTCTACGCTAAACCTCAATCAGTCATTCATAATTCCACAATATTTAAATTCACGTTTCGTAATGAATTAATCCTATTTAATTTTATTTTGTACTCCACTTCCTTGAATTATTTAAATTAAAAATTCGAAAATTATTTAAAAAAATTTCACGAAATGAATATTAACAATTTACGTTATAGCCTCGAATGTGAGTAAATATTTAAAAGGATTCACATTTTTGAACAGATTCAATTTCATCACAATTTTATCTTCTGTTCGATATTAAATTCTTTTAATTATATCAAAAAAATAATGAACCAGAATTGATTATCACGTTTCCTTCCTAATACTCAAATTTGATTCTACACTTCACAGTCCACCATTACGATCTTTCCTTTGCCTCCTAAAGTTCAAATTTGTCGAATTTGGATCAAAGTCCGCTGAAAAATGCTACTTCAGCTCGTTCAATTCATCTCATGCCAAACGAGCATTGAAATTATGATTACGTCGCGAAGATCATAAGCGTCCATAGATGCTTTACGACCTGTAACTTCGTTTGCACAAAGTGTGTGTACTTCGGAGTCACTGCGTTAGGCGAGAGTTGCAAATGTTGCTATCGGCAGAACGCGTTTAGAAAGTTTAAGTAGCGAACGCGTCAACTATCGCACGCAGTGGCGAAACAATGACGACACTTGCGCAATTGAAAATTAATCAAGCAATAAATTTAGAGAGCGAGGAATCGTATTGTTGGGGATTTACATCAAATTCAAACACGAGCTACATTCTAATGAATAGACAATTACACAACGAACATACTAATAATTAAATTTATTAAACTATGTACAATATGTTACTAAATTTACACTGAATCTAAACATAATCTAAATAAGTCTTTCTCCAACAACGAATGTTCTACAACACTAAATCTATGATAATCGTACTTAAAAAAAAAAAAGGATTAATATAATTCCGAATCTGTGAATCACAGTCTATGAGAATTAATACATGAATAATTGATAAAATGAAATTTATCAGATTTACATTGAACTCGATAAACCTTTCATCGTGAATATTCCAAGAGCAAATGTGCGTCGATCGAAGAAATTTATACGAAGATATTTTTACAATTTATAATTTATTCACGTCGAGCCGCGAAGGGTATAAAAATTACGAAGTAATTCCAAACGGTGCCAAGGGGAACGATATATTTGGGGATTTATAAAGCGGGATCCGGGTGATTCCGGGCGAATAAAGGAAAAAAACGTAGTTTAATGGAAATTATGCATGGTCCAGCCAGCGCATCAATATTCGATCGGAAGCATTACGGTGGGGAAACATCGCGCGGAAAAAGCAACGCGAGTTTTTCACGAGTCACAACATACTCCTGTTCTCTCCGTAGCCTATTAATCTTTTTCAGGAAGCGATTCCGAGGAAGTCGTCAGTCAAATTTTCGATTCTGCCCCGAAGCTTTTCAACTACTCTACTCTCCGCCGGCGTATTTAAAATCCTTCCTCGGATTTCGCGGCTATCCATCATCCTGATCAATAAAGGGAAGAGGTTACACTAGCATAATTCCCAAGCTCGCCCGTTATTTTGAATATAATTCTCGCTCATCGACGCATTACTTACAATATAATTTATCACCGTTTTGTTTTGTTCTTTTCTTTTTCTTTAACACGAATAATAATTCACTCTGGATAAAAATATTCAGAATCGAGTTGAATGCGGCAAGAGGATCAAAATTCTTTTTGCGCGAATGCAAGAGAACGATTTAAGAGTGTGTAGAATCTCAATTAGGAACTTCACTATCGTATCGTATCGGAACAAAATGCGAGAGAGAATGCAATAAAACGAACGAACAATACGAATATGATACAAAAAAGCACTCGTTAAATTTTGTTACTTGATGCACGATACGTATAAATTTTCTAGACTCGATTATATGATATTTCAACAGTTTTCTGATTCTATTGTGCGTAACACAATATTCAAAAAGAACAATTACGAATTTGATGAACTGATCTAAAATTTCAGTCAAAATGATACTTGCTAAATATACTAACAATTTACTAAATCTATCATATGTATATACAGATGTTTAATATAATATACAGGATGGTTCGTAACTGGTGGCATCATAATCTGGGTGATTCTATGAAAAACAAAAAAAAAAAAAAATAGATAAATTGAAACGATATGATAACAATAAAAAGGAAAAAAGAATAAGATGAAAAAGGAAAGATTGTTTCTGTATTTTCATTTAGTAAGCTCATAGAAACTTAGTACAAAGAACGCAACTGTGTATTGTGAACACGATATTGGGAAACATTTCTAACAATTTTAATAAAGTAATCAAATGTCAATGACAATATCAGTTTACTTTATTTACTGAGAAGTAAGATTGACAAGTCAAACCTAATGCTAGATAAAACTAAATTCACAGTATAAAAAATTTAATTCTCCGTTTCCTCGACTTATTTTTTCTCGTAAATCCTCTGAACATGTACGACATAGTATACAATTTCCCAACTTCATTCCATGTATCATACTATAATACTCAAGGAAGATTACTTTTCAATCGAACCAAAACCTTCGCCGGGGAATTTCCAATCTTCTCAAACAAAGTTGTATTATTAATTTGCCAGAAAGAAAGAAAGAAAGAAAGAGAGAAAGAAAGAGAGAAAGAGAAAAAAAAAGGGAAGAAAGAAAAAATTGCCATCAAGTAACGCGAGGAACGAGCAAGGGGATAAAAAGTGTTTGCACGCGACGTGGCACGCGATGCGCTTTCAGGTTAACGCCGCGTACAGGCAATAATGTATCACTGGAGGCACGCGGGAAATTCATTTTCGCGGGAATATCGTGAAAGACTGCCCGCGGCGAGCGTAGGATGATAAAGGGCCAATAATGGCGTCGATACGACGCGGATTAACGCGCTGTATTTTTGCGAACAAAGCTCGCGGGTAATAACGACGTCGGGCGGCCGCCGACGTAGGATTTCCATCCATCCGTCGCCCACTCCTCGCTCTCCACCGTGTCTGTTGCGTTCATTAAAATTTAAACGAACAACACCGCGATCAGTTTATTCGATGCAATTTACACGACGCGTCAATTTCACCGTGCCGCCGCGCCCGTGACCCCCGGTTTTTACATCCGCGAGTAAATTTCGCAAATTCGCCCCAACGTGCCCCAACGGCGAAAATCGATCCCGATCTGTCGATCGATCGCCCGAGTACACCGATTTTGTGCGAGAGACTTCGTTAACGAAATTGTTGAGACGGGTCCCCGCAATTGGACATTTGAATAATTGCGGGATATTTGAACGTGAATGAAATTAACGCGACGATGGGGTATTCAAAAGGGGGCGCGATAAGTTTGTCAAATCGTTGGATTATTTAAAAGTTACTGTAAATTGCTTTAGCAATTGGTAAACTCGGTATCGCAGTGAAAATCTTATCAATTGTGTGCAATAAAGTTAAATTGTTACATAATCACTGTTACTATCGTTCGATTATTATTGTTAGTTTCGAGTATTTCATTAGGTGTTTAAAATTTACAATTTTTTTGTTGCTGGAAACTTTATAAACTCAATATTGTGATAAAAATCTCATCTCGTATGTACAACAAAGTTAAGCGTTTATTATAGAATCATTCTGTGTCATTCGATTATTATTTACTCTATTATCATAATTTATCATATTTCTATTATTATAATTGATTATATCCTGCTATTTAATTATCTATCAAGTACATCCTAAACCATTGAGTTTATCTCAAAGTCCTTTAGCTAGCTTTATACACCTTAAAAAATTAGTAGCGTGCTAAAATTATACAACAGAATACTTTTTTTTTCCAGGGTGACATCACGAGTGAAACATCCTCATTGAAACGAATTAAAATTAAAATTTTTTTACATCTCACATTTAAGAAATCGAGGAATCACGATGAATGCCATTCACAAGAAGAAGAAAAAAAGAAATGAAAAAACAATCAACCCGGTCGATCTATCACGCTCGCCACGTTAATTCTATGAGGATGTATTATTTCGTAGAATTAAATACGTATTGGCAGGTAGGTAACGTTAGCACAAACTAGATTTTGACGGATATTAATGGATTAAATAGGAAACGATTAGGATTATGTAGATTAATCGCGGTAGCGGTCAACTAAATAATTACCGAAGTGAAATATAATCAGTTTAATTAATGATCGAGTTACAGGTCATTGGAATCGCGCGTGACAATAAAACAGACAGACAGAGAGAGAGAGATGGAGAGAGAGAGAGAGAGAGAAGCAAAGATTTAAAAAAGATTGAAGAAGACTCGAAACGAGAGGCACATTTATCCCAAAGTATACCCCGGGGGGAGAGAAACTTATGAGCTTCACGGAAAAGTGTTCAAGAAGCCGGTAACTGCATTACCGTTTCTCGTCGGCGAGTTGACTTTGCCCAACAATTGGACCGCGTGCTCGAAACGCTTAAGAGAGACCCGGGATAGTTTCTTAACTTCTTGCAATTAGTTCGCTCGCGACGGGAAATAGTCAGCGATGCTCGTTGCACGGGGATCAATCTTCCCGGCTCGAGGGTCTACGTTATTTCTACTCGAAATGGAAATTATCAGGATTTTGCATACCTTTCATATTTGCGCGAATTCGCGTCTTAAAAGCTGGGCGCGTGATTCAGAAAAAGAAGCATCTACTGTATTTTTGTTCTCGTCGAATGTTTCGTATATGCGCGAAGAATTCGTGGTTTGACGATTAAATAAATGACAACGCACGCATCCGGTGAAGAAACGAGATGAAGAAATATTCAATGTAATTAAGTAAAGAGATTCTTCTGGCTTCTAAGAGATTGTTTTTTTGTTAATTACAGAGAATGAATCAACAGAGAGCGGCTTTGGACAAGTTTAAAATTTGGAATTTCTTTCTGAAAATATAAATATAAATTAATGAATTTGCTAAAATTTGTAAGTTAAGAAATAAACATATTTTTCTACCCTCTATTTCAATAAAAAGTTTTCCACGAAGATAGAAAAATACGAAGCATAATGCTTAATATATGATAAGAATATAAGCGTTTTAGACATGATATTTCACAATTGTAAATTTCTGCTTAATGCATTAGCAGAGTTTATGTGCCGACGTTATAGCGCTGCTTTATTTTTCTTTTTGTTTTTTTTTTTTTTGGAAGAAACAGCTACATGGAAAAGAATTTGAGATTGTTTAGCGAGTATAAACCGCGCACGGGAATTTATTACGTTAAGTGTAAGTTACGGCGGACGCGAAATTAAAATATATTCATTCTGGCAGCGGGCATTACGGGAGCGCGTTATTTTATCATTTTTCGCTGTTCAATATCGCAACGAAGAGCAAAGCTGATAACGCGAACGAACGGCGAACGTGTTCAAAATAATTTCACCATCTACGATGAACAAACAGCCAACGACGATAACGGCAAAGGGGTATCATCGATCGTTGAAACGATGGCGCAGCCAAAACATAAAATATTAGCCGCCGGACTTTTTAATTTTTACAGTAAAACAATGAAAATGAAATACCTGGCCAAAAAATCCCAACAATTAGATTTTTAATTTCTTAATAATAATATTCGCGGTTATAATTTACGATATAATACAACTACTTTATAATATTTTACATTTAATATCTTTATTTTAATAGTACGATTTTATACTTTCATCAACGTAAATGAAACAATGGAAGAATTTTTTATATACTTTTGTATATTTTTCACTATTATACGCGTCTCTATAAATGCACAAAAATCTGCAGTCTAATGACAATACAAAAATCAGAAAAATTCGACTTGGTGTAAGAAATCAAGAAATATCAATAAGAGTGGAACTAGAGTTGATACGTCTTTCTGTCATTCTATGCATTTTGTAGATTTTTGCAACCTCAAGCTTCTCTTTGAAGTCAAAAAATATCTAAAGAAATTCTTCTTTTGACTAAATTCAGCATAGTATTGAAGATTGAACTTTTGCTGTACAATTCTTTTCCATTTTATTGTGCTTTGAAAAAAACAAAAGTGGGGCTGGACAACAAAGATTTAAGAAATTTCGTCGTTTGAACCTAATGTTTCAACTTCGATGAATCGAAATTTTATTGAAAAAACGATCGTACAGTATGAAGAGAAGACTTCAATCTTCAAGACCATGGTAGATTTAGTCACGAGGAAAACTTTTTAACATTTCCAGAGTTTGAATTTTTAACAATTTTCGAGAACGAAAGTATCCTTGCTTTTTACACGATGTAAAAAAAAAAGACCGAACTCAAGATTATATTAGAGCGCAGTTACTGCAAAGATTTTTTTTCGATATTTCAAAGCTGCTAGTCGTAAAACACGAATGTCAAGAAATTTCAAAATTGCTTCACAACGCAGGGAGATGGCTCTTTGAATTCAAGGGATAAACTCGACTAATCCGAACGAGCTTTTAGAGAGCGCGATTTACCTAAAGCGTCGCAGCCCTAGAGGGGATTCAGCCCGCAAGTTAACCAACGTCTGTCAATTACGTATATATTTAAGCCGGTCAGTCGTAACTATATACGCAAGCTCCCGGTATTTACCATCCGCGGTTGCGGACACTCACGATGGAAAACTAATTATAATCCTGAAAGTTGCGCGGTTAACGTTCGCCAGCTTTTCGAACGACGCGCCAACTCTCTCGGTCGGTAACTTTCTTTCTTTTTTTCTCCCTCCTCTCTTCTCTTGTTTGTTGGACAATTTCTCTTTTTATCACTGAAAGTGATTTTAGCGGGGGTAACCCAGAAAATCGGGTAACGAATCAGCCTGCTCCATTGGAAAATAAAGAAACGCGACGACGTTAAATTCACGATTATTCACGTCGTCCACTTGTGGCCAATAAACCGAGTATGAAAGTTAATCAATTGTCTTTCCAAGAAATTGAGAAGGTAATACTGGACTTGCTTCTTTCGATCATTCTCGACTCACTAAGATTAAGAAAAAAAAGAACAAAAAGAAATTCCAAGTTTGAAATATGAGGAATGTGATAAAATTTCTCGGTTAAGTCTTTACGCGGAGCATCTGAAAACAATGTGAATCACTTTTCCTCGCTAAGACAGATTGAAATGCAAGAAGAAATCGAAAGATCGTAACAGAAAAAATTGGAGGAGAGCATTGAGCGAAGTCGAGAAATTGAGGTTGGTCAATTTTGCTTTCGCGTTCTGTCGACCGTTCGGGAAGACGTCTTCTCGAGCCGACCTTTCCGACTCTTGCTCGCGAGAAGCGGGAACGCGACGGTTCTGCCTGCGTTGGCCAATGCGAAAAGCAGGATGTGTCGCAAGGATGTCGCAAGGCGAGCCGGGGCTGATCACCGCGAGAGGCGAGAAAGAAAGGATAAAGGAGGTAGTCCGGTTGTTTCCCGCATGAGAAATTACGCCGTTCGCGGCACAGCCGTAATAATAACGACCGATGCGGACCGGCGGTGGCCTTTTTCTCGGACAGGCGGCCGCCTGCGTTTTAATAACAGCCAGAGCGGTAACGATCGAGTCGACTCGGTCGGTAACCACTGATCCCCCGACCGTTGACATTACATGGCTGTAAGATAATAATTACGCGCTGTTAACCTCCAGTCTGCCTGGATAATTAAAGGGCGATCGATTTCAACTTAAATATCAGCAACTTCTCTTTTGTTTCGCCGGGGGAATCGAATGAATGGAAATTTCGAATACGGGCCCTGAGGTTTATTTGGCGGATCTGAGGGATAATTGTGATGAATTTCTCCGTGTTTCGTCGAAACAATGGAGAATTGTTTATTACGATATTAAATCGCCCGACGTGCGAAAATTTACGGCATTTGTGTGAATGGGAAATTTCTGCGAAATGATTCGTTATGTACGTTATTACGATTCAAGAATCATTGCCGAATTAATGTACGAATGAAGATCTACAGCACCGTGCATTAAAGAAAAAAGAAGGGGGTTTAATACGACACTTGGCTTGATCTCATTTCGAGATGATTTTGCGCTATATAACGGGGGAAAGTAAAGACACTTTGTTCTCGAAAATTGTAAAAATTCAAACGTTTCTAAAAATAATGTTTGAATTTTTATCGTTTAATTCTCAATATTCAAAATTCAATAAAATGCTGAGAAAAAAAACAAGCTTCTAAAGGGAGACGAAACGACTGAACGTAGAAATTTGTGACCGCCTTATGTGATAGATAGAGGGAGAGAAGAATTTCGTCTCGGAGTCGCCTGCCCTCCTAAGTTATCAGCCTTCATAACTTGATAGCTAGGCGACTTCCTTTTACCTCCAGACGCTTGTTGTGTTGTAACTACTCGGATACAGGCGGCCTCTCGATTATCACCCCACCGAGTGTTCCGCACCCTGCTTTTGCTTAACGTCGGAGATCGGTGGGACCTCGACGCTAAGCGCGCAGCCACTTGCGGCTTGTGCCAGTCGAGTGTTCGAAACTCGTAGTCGAGGGATCCTAGGCCGCTACAAGCTTTTTAAGGTCTTGTGAGACCCCTTCTACAAAATGATGATAGATCCAATCAAGAAAATTTTCCAACGTTTTTGATTGTTTGAATTTTTACAATTTTCAGAAAAAAAAAAAAAGAAAAAAAAAATGAACCAAGTATCGTCAAGAGTTGCCACGCTTTAAAATAAAGATAAAGTAGATTGTTATACGATTCTCTTTCATGAAATTGTAAGAATTTGAATTATGGACAATTTTTCACTGTTATTGGTTCAGTTAGTACGCTCTTCGCTGTAATTGCGCGATTTGTTGAACTGCGAAAGTTGAGCATTGAAATGATTGTATTTGATTCAGATTTAATTCAAAAACACGTAATTAATGTTTACTCAGAATTGATTCTGACTCTGGGATTGATTAGATACAGGTTTCATTAGATAAATTTTAGTTTGGATGAAATTTGACCCAACAATAAATAATTCTGAATTGTTTTTTTAATTGATACCGTGACTGAGGCAGTTTCATGCTCAAATAGATGGATATTGCGGCGTGTAGCTTTATTTATTCTCTTCGACAAATATTGTTAAAAATTGCGTATACTGCAATTCTTCCTCGTTGTTCTCAACAATGAACGACGAACGATGAAAACAAATATTGCATTCTCTGTTTGATTGTTATCTTTTATTACCGTAAAAAAACATTATAACTAATTCCAGTGTTTCGGCCAGTACGATGTTCCTACAAATTTCACTTGAAAAGTATTCATTTCATCGAAGTTCACGTTTTTTTTTTCTCTTTTCGTAGATGTTCACTATTTTAATTCATCTTCTACAGATACATCGAATACGTCAAAGATTTTCCTATATCTCGTAGTCACGATGATTCTTTCGACGTATAAATCGATTCCTTCTGATTTAAAAAAGAAAAAAAAAAAATGACAGTAGCGTGTCATGTCTACAGCGTAAATTTTATCACTGAAAGTGATTTTAGCGGGGGTAACCCAGAAAATCGGGCCTCTTCAGGTGCAACATTAATGCAACGAAAATTAGCAATTAGTTGATTTGGGTCACGTGATTCGCGAGGGGGCGTGGAGTAGACCTCGAGTAGGAATGGCGTTGTCTGGTACTGAGCGATCGCGCCTGTAATTTGTTTTGCATATCAATAAAATTTTATAGCAAAAAAGTCGTCTTCATTTCCTGGTCAGAACAGTTGCTTCTGGCCTTTCAGTGAGACGAATCATACTGAGGTACAAGTCGCGCAGTTTTGTTTTTTTTTTTGTTTTTTGTTTTCCTTCGGTATAATTAGAGACCGGAGGAAACATCAAGGGAGATGGCGTTTTATGTACGGTATCGATGTTGAGGGCGACTATTCCCGTCTCGTTCGAGCTTGAAGATTTATTAAGGAAAGTTTCTCGGCATCCGGTTTGATATCGGACGGAGAGGGGAAGGGGGATTCACTCTGATATCGAGTGAATGGCCTAATGGCCCAGGTAAATCGATGGTTACGCTCTGTGTACTCCGTGTTATGGAAAAGGATTCTGGATGAAATTTCAGCGACTCACGGCTGCGAGTTTCCAAATTGGTGTACTCGGTTTCGTATGTCAATTTCATTGCCAGGGAGAACGTCAAGAAATGGTGATTCTTCTTGGATCGATTCGAGAGCGAAGAGTTTTCGCGAGGCGTTGAAACAGATAATTCTCTTGATTTTAATACTCGAAACGCGATGGGAAATTTGTGAAAAGTGAAAGCACGCGAATATGAATTTTTGCATGTATTAAGTTTTACCTTCGTCTGGTCTCTGAACTATTTGCAAAATACTTTTTTAGAAATTTTACAGATAGATCAGTTGAGCAATTCTGAAATACGATCAGATTTTTTTAATACATTTTAATCTAATAACGATTATTTAAACTGTTATAATTTCGTAAAAAAAAAAAAGGGAGAATCATGTAACGATCCATTCATTTTAAAGCGTAAGATCTCTACTTTCACAGTCTCGAGTCCATTTTCTTTAAAGATGCTTTCACATCACGCAGCAAGTGGAAAAGCAGAGATACTTCCGTTCTCGGAAATTGTAAAAATTCAAATTATTCTAAAAATAATTTTTGTTACGAAAGGAACTTCTCTCTCTTAGAACTTGCTGTACGATTTTTTTTTTTTTACCATCTTTTACTGAACTTTATCGAACATCAGGTTTAAATGTTAGAACGAAATGTTGGAATTTCTTGAATTTTTGTCGTCTAATTCTTATATTCAATGTTCAATAAAATGCTGAAAAAAGATCGTACGACAAGTTTTGAGAACTCGAGAAACTTCGTTCTTCAAAATAATGGTGGATCCAGTTGCGAAAAATATTTTTCAATGCTTTTAGAGACGTTCGAACTTTTACAGTTTTCGAGGAAAAAGAAAAAAAAAAAGTTACATGATCGTTATGTGAACTTTCTCTTAAAAAGTTGGAAGAATTTGAATTATAGACAATTTTTCGATTCGATTATCCTCCTCGCCGTATGTTTAATTCATTTAATCGGATTGTTGAATAAAAAAGGTTTGTTCAAAATGAATTTCCACCGAGAGGAAAATCGAATGCATGTACAGGGAATGAAGGTTGGTATTAAAAAAAAAATATATATATATAGAAAAAATAACGAATTTAAAAAAAAAGTACAGCCAAATTGGAAATTTCAAATTAGTATCCACGTTAAATGAAAAACGAAAAGGGTTTCCCAACTTTGGATATCAATTTCTATCAGGGGCCGCGGAAATTTATGAATCTGCTGACTTCGCAAAGTCTCAAATTAACAGCATAATCTGCATGATGAAAAAGTTAAGTCTTGCGAAACTTTCCACGTCGGTGCATCGCCGCGTGTTTTAGTCCGCAGAAAAGTCGAAAATTTTCAAGCTCGAATTAAGAGCGTAACGAAAGAGAATTGCAACGATTTATTCGAACGATTCGATTCAAGGAATTGAAAGATCCATTTTTGTCAGAATTGATCTGAATTCTCAACGCCGGAAAAGTTGCTCACTTCCCGAGCAGCAGCGAAGTTCGCAGTTCACTCTCTGTACCAAATTAAAAGCAAGCCTTCGCTAATATTAACTTCGTCTAACTTCCTACAGATATTCTTTTTACTCTTTGTTATTAACGTTATCAATGAATATCTGAATTTTCACGCACTTGCGGCAAATTTCAAGGCACAAAAGCTTTTCTAGCTACTTTTTGTAACAAACCAAAATAATCTGTACCAAATTAAAAGCAAGCCTTCGCTAATATTAACTTCGTCTAACTTCCTACAGATACTCTCTTTACTCCTCGTTATTAACGTTATCAATAAATATCTGAATTTTCACGCACTTGCGGCAAATTTCAAAATACAAAAAGCTTTTCTAGCTTTTCGTAACAAACCAAAATTCCACTTGATTCCAAATGATAATCTTCAAAGCTACGAATTTTCGTCAAGAAATTTATAAAAAAAATTCCACTATCACACGAGATCGTACAAAAATATCTGGCAAATCCTCTGCACGTCGCTGAAAGGATCGCGCAAATTCGAAGATAAAGCTCGGATCACAGAGAGAGAGAGAGAGAGAGAGAGAGAGAGGGATGAAGGAGTGGCGAAAGGTAAAACTAGTGTCGGTGGTTCCTTCTTTGGGTTCATTCCCATTACGAGGTACAAGTAACGCGTTCCCTTTATGCGTTAACGAGGCCCTCCTCCTTGGAGTCTCGCCGGCTCACGCAAGCGCGGAAAAAGCCAGCCAAGACGGGTAAAAGGAGAGGGTTAGACGAGGCAAGAAGGATCGCGACGGGGTTGGCAGGCTCCGCGGAGGGGACGGTGAAAGGAATTAAAAGAAAAAAAGGAGAGAAAGAAGAAAGGAAAAAAAAAGAAGAGAGATAGAACAGGGTGGAGGAAGAGCAGAGAAAAGGAAATAGCTGAGGCCCGAGCGTTCGTATTCGTGTTTCACTCGGAGGAACACGCATATTTTTTCCCCCGCCGCGGCACCAATACCGACCCGTTCCGCCAGCTACACGCTTGTACACATTTATTCTAGCTCGTTCGAGCTCACCTCGTCGCTCGTACGTACACGTTTATCTCAACTGCGTGCGTGCGACTGTGCACGTGTACTTCTACACAGGGTGTCGCTGACAAATAGCAGTACGGAATTAAAAAAGTACAAAACAGTATAGAAATTAAAAAACGGAGTGCGTGAATTTACTCGTTTATTTTTTTTGAATAAATTTATGTGAACAACTCGAAGATACTTGTAAATTGCGGATCTTTGTGAAAACATCGGTTTTCTATTTGCTCTAATAATGACATAACTCGACATTTATAAATTTTGAGTTATTTATACGGGGAAAGCAGAGAACAATTAATTGTTTTTATTTTTTACATTTTATAGATAGAGTTCTATCGTTTTATAGGTATAACACGTATTCGAATTGTTATTGTTATTAAAAACTTGATACTTTCACATAGTACAAAATTATATTAAGGAGAAATGAGATTAAGGATTCCGTTTTACAAATATTTTTTTTTAAATATAATTAAACTATAGATTCTCGTTTCGTTGTCAGAAAAAAAAAATTACATTCAAAGAATGGAACATGGAAAATATAGCGTGCCATTTCTTCTTATTAACATGGAAATAAAAATTCAAAGCGTCTCGCATATTTCTGTCGGCGTCACTATTTCCAACATATTATATTTACGCGAACGAACTGGAGGAATCTTCAATATCAATTTATGAAGTTTCCAACGAGAAAGCGTCACCCTCCGGTCTCCATCTATTTTCTCATACAATGTTATCAGGTATGCTGCATAAATTCTGTCCATCTCGTCGCTCAGAGTACGTACGCACGTAAATAGCCACGTACAACTGCGATTGTATAATAAAATAACAATAAACAAATATTTATAAATGCGATCATCCTGGAACTAAATCCGTTTCGTCGATCTCCAGAATGATCGATCATTCTATTCTTTTTAAAATCGTACAAGAATTTTATTTATAACAGAAATCATTCTGTTCCTTCCGTTCACTAACTCGTGCCGACAGATTTCTACTTTCTCGAATATTGCAGAGTAATTTGGACGAGAAAAATGGAAACATTATAAAAAATGTAATTTTAAATCTTTTTTTGAAACGAAATGTAAATTTATGACTGAAGAAAAGTAGAGAAATGTTACAATTGACGATAAAAGAAACATATGGCGTACCGTCGCCGTTTATCGATTTTTCGATTTTATGCAATCCGATTAGAAGGTTCATTTGTAAAATTATTTGCGACAGATATACACTAACAACTAAACATAACGTTTGTACTAATAAATGTGTATATTAAATAAAATGTACAAATATATTGATACAATGATATGATACATCATTTTCCACATGTGAATTTTCCCAAAAGCTAAAATTTGTGAAAAAAAGAAAAAAAAATGTAATCCAGTGAGCAAAATTTGATAATCTACCTCCTTTATTTAAGAGACACCCTATATATTTTTAACGGCGTGTGCGTGTACGTGTTGCCGCGAGTGGCGAGCGCGGACACAGGGGGCAGGGAGAGGGTGGCGGTACCGCGAGCACGTCGACGGTGGATATTGTTCGTCCTGTGACAATGTCGCCTTGATTAGGGAGTCGTCTCCTCTGCCGGTTTCGCGTGCCGCCACGCTGATTCCTTTCTCTTAACCGCGGTCCTCCGCCATCCTCCCCTCCCCCTGTGCAACCCTCTTTTTCTCCCTGTGTGTGTGATTCGCGCAGCGTGCAGCGAAACTCTCAGAAATGAAGCGGCGCGCCGCCGGATGAAACGACGGTCCAGCCGTTTAATGAGAACGCGTCAGAGCTTTGGCGTTTCGTAATATCTCGCTTTGCCAGATATTCGTTAAATCTCGACGCGCGAGATCTGGGCTAAGATTGGCGATCGAGATGATGACGTATTTTTTATTACTGACTGCGTGACCTTGGCTACTGCACAAGGTCGTCTGCAACGTTCGAATGGACCAGATAGAAAACCACTAGCTAGATTTTAGATTAGATTGCTGAACGAATTTGTTTATTGACTGATGCGTGCGTGAGTGTTGTATATGTGGTTAACGCGTATACAAGGATATAAGAAAAATATTATCACTGAAAGTGATATTATTAGCGGCGGTAACCCAGAAAATCGGGTCTCTTCAGGTGCAACGCTAATGCAACGAAAATTAGCGATTGGTTGATTTGGGTCACGTGATTCGCGAGGAGGCGTGGGATAGACTTCCAGTAGGAGTGGCGTTGTCTGGTACTGAGCGATCGAGCTGATCGACATGACTAAATTATATAATATAATATCATCGTGATTTTTTTTCTACGTGCTTGACATGATTCATATTCTATATTCCAAGTTATATCTACTTCAACGAAGCAATCACTGGCAAATTTTCTTCTGAATGTTGCGGAAAAAAAATCCTACGCCAAAACTCCTCGCTGTCATATCGTGCTTGAGGATCGAACGAAGTTCACGACAGGATAACTCTATTGAGACTAACCTTGAAAAGTGAAACTACGTTAAATAGAGACTGATCCTCAAAAATTCTCAAAACAGGTACCCGTGAGTTGTTTTCCTTTCATTGCCCAATTTAAATAAAATAAAATTTCGTACAGTATGAAAAAACGACATTACCCATAGGTGTCATTATTAGCTTTCTCTGATCCTTGTCCACAAACTTGTCCACGCGATTCGGGCAACTTCCGCGTCATCGCTACGAGTTCGACGTCCCCTCGCTCTGATAACTCGGTATCCGAGTGTACGTGGCCAAGTAATAGATCTCAACCGTGTTCGGCGGTTGTGTACTCTCGCAAAGCCCGAACCGATGGAGTTCGAGGTGCCGCGTCTCTTGGGTAATTCGCGGCGGGAGCCTACGGCTCCGTGTAACGGAAGTTCAAGCCTCGAAAATCCTCGAGGACGCCGCGTGACGAGAGTGGAGTCTAACAATCCCGGAAGTGACGAAGTTGCCGGGCCCCGCGATTCCTTGGCGGTCTGCGAGTAATTGAGTTTATACCGCCGCACCCCACCGTTGGGTGGTTTGTGGCGCGCGCGCGGCAACTAGCTGACGAAATTCGAGGTCACGCGAGACCGCGCACGTGACGATTCACAACACTTCTGAGGATCTTCTCAAGTGACGAATTCGACGGCAGATCGAACGGTGACGAGATGACGAACACTCGAGGTACCGAGTGATCTCAATGTGCTACGGAGCTAGTTTCGCCAGTGCAGAATACACTTGCGTTCCCATTATCATAAAGTGGACATTCCTGTAGGGTAGTTGAGGATATTCGAATATCTTCCTATCGTTTAGTTAGTGTTGTTCTTGGACAACGATGTACCATTAACACAATGTGATGTAATAAACTGTTACCCTGAACTGTTTTTGATAGTTGGTCAATAATTTAGGGTCACTATGTACTCCAAAGGAAATACTTGAAAAACTTAACTTTATTTCTTTCGAGTAAAAACGGTAAATCCTCGATGAAAGTGAACGAAATCGATGGCGATATGCGTCGAATTAACTTCGAGTTAGTGATAAAATTAACGAGTAATTTGATCCGGGCATAACTCGAGAATCGATATCGAATTTTAGGTAAAATTTAACATACGTTTGAAAATAACTTTGCGATATCGCATAATTGAACGTAATTTTTAATTTAGTCATGCCGAATGATTTTTAATTTCCACCGATATTCGAACCGGCGGTGCAACGAAAACATCGTCCAATTGAATATACCTACAAAATGCATTTCTTCCATTTGAAAAATTTCATTGTGTTTTCTTTCATTTTTTTCTTCTTTTTTTTTTTTTTTTTTTTTAATAATCCACGGATTTAATTTCCCATATGTTTTTAAAACCGGGGATAGCTTTTATCCCGTCTCGGTCGAGCAACAAAAATCTAAAAAAGATATAACAAGAGTTTTACGCGGAATCCAAATATTATGCGTTCGGTGCACACCGGCCGACGTTATTTGGGTAAGATTAAGCGGATCGATTACCGACACGTTCGAATTAATTTTTATTCGTTATATGCAACGTGCGCCTCCGTGCTTTTCTCTCCCGTTTTTATTCGCAAACGTCCGCTGAATAACGCGGAAACTTTAATTTCACGCGACGCGTGAAACACGAAAGTTGAAACTACGCTTCCCCCGTTAATTTAGAAGACCGAACTTCTGAAGAGTAATCTTTTTCGCACGAGTTTTAAATATTCATCGTACGATCGCGAAGCTCTACATCCTCAAACTTGAAAAATAATAATATTTTTTAATATTATTATTTTTAATATATTTATCATTTGGTCAATGATGTACCGTATTTCTCCTTCAATTGCAATTTATTGAACATTATTTTTAAATGTTACTTTTATATAACACTTTCAAAGTACCATTTTACGTTTCGTCCATTACCAAAAATAAAAACTTTTGCACCGTTGCTTGGTAAAAACTACCACGGTCTTAGGGAAAATTACACATAGTCACGTTAAACTCGAATTACGATTTAAGACACGATTGAAAAGCAAATTCGCCTCTACCTTAAAAATGATTTGCGCCGCCCTCAAAAATTACTAAAGAAAACTTAAAAAACTTACTAAAAAAATATATTTTTCGTAAACTGAAGGAGCTCTCCCCTGAAAAGGAGAATCATCCGCTGTTGGAAAGAAAAACGAAGACTGGAGGCGACGAGAGGAACGATAGCTCGCTTCCTCGAGCTTTGGAGAAATTCGTTCTTCGCTTCGGTAAATCGGATTTTAAGTAGCTAAACTTTAGCGACCGAATTCTCAACTGCGACGACAACGGTCGAATCCCACTTCTCGTCGATTCGTTGCAAGCGGAATATGAAATTGTCCCTCGTTTCAACGGACAATTAGCTCCGAGAGCTTCCACCCCGAACGAAGCGATTACAAAGCGAGCAGCGTTGATTACTGTTTTTCCTTTGTGTGGCACAGAACGGCGTAAATGAATATAAAAGATGGAGATACAGGGCTTGATGTTGGATCAAATTGCCTTTAAATATTATAACGATCGATTGTTACAATTTCGATTCGAGAGCAATTAACAGACTGCGGAACTTTTGCGCAAATTTGAAGATAAAAAATTGCGCGTATTGCAGTAGGAAAAATGTGTAAAATATAAAATATTCGAGGTACGGTGCTTTCACATTTCGCACGAAAAACAGAATTTTCTACCCATTTTCGATTTTTCTGATACTATATTTCCAGAAGGATGATTCTACATAAAAATCCACAGTCTAGTAATTAATTAGAAGCTAATAACGAAGCTAATTATGAAGACCAGAATCTTCAATTCACGGAACAATTTAGTTAGAATATTATAATAATCACATTATACGATTATTATACAAAATATTACAGCACAAATTATATTATTATAACGATCATACGACCAAATATGACTGACAGTTTTAAAACAACAAAAGGCATAAATCATCTCTAATGAGAAATTGTAAGTGGCTACCGAGCGGTAACTCATATTCTTCGACCAACAAATTTAAAAAAGAAACTAAAAAGAAAAGAAAAAAAAGAGAGAAAGTCGGGAAGAATTTTATTGGAAAATTTTAAGAGAACGCGCGAGAACAGTACTATTACTAGTAGGAAAGAGGGTAAACGCAATTTCGCGAAATTTAATATTAGCTCTTTTTTTTCTTTCCGGGCTTTGCTCTCGCGTCGTGCGCGCTATTTAAATTCACGGAATTTGCTGTTCCGGGGCCGACGTTTCGCGTATTAATTTTTAATACTGTTATCGCCGTTCCTCCCCCCCCCCCTCTTCTCTCTACGTAGAATGGAGTTACACAACAGCTGCACACAATTTGATAATACACGGTCCGGCTAATTTCACGGAAATTGCGGTGAATTCGAAGACGTAGACACGCGAACTGAACGAACACTGGGTTAATATCCACGTAACTTCAGTCACTTTGTTTTCAATCTGCTTTCAAACAGTAGTCGCACTTGCTTACGAAGTTTCGCGCGAGAGTTGTGATTAAAATGAAGAGACAGAGGGATTGAAAATTGAGTATTAACTGTTAGATTCGGCCGAGATCTGAACTGAAAAGTTTCAGTCATAAAAGCTGAACCGTATTTATCTCAGGTATTTATATACTGAGTCTCGTACATTTCTAATAATAACGCGATTTTTCTAAAAGTTAAAACAATGAAAGCTGTTATCATCCAGACATTGCAAAGTTGCAACAGATAATTCAACGAGAAAAGATAAAGAAATTTATTAAAAAAGAAAAAAATGTATAAAAATACATAGATGTAATTTTTTTTTTTTAGTTTCGTCTAGTGAACGAATTACTATTTATAGCACGATGGAATAAAATGGAAATGGGCAGCGTCGGGTTGGAAATTTATGTGAACAGAGAGAACTGGCTCCGGGCTTTTTCTAGATTTTTCTAATGAAAATTTGTCAACTGCGACTGCTCGACACCCGGGTGTGTCGTAAAATGTTCGCCGCTCAAATGTCGACGAACCTTCTCGACGCTTTACGATCGCCTTGTCTTTACGACTTGACACACAAATCGCCGTCGCTGCGCCATTCTTCGATTGCTTCATTGCTCCTGCCACTGTTCTTCATTTTCCTCGAGTAAACTCGCTAAAAATCACGTAATTGAAACCTACGTGCCTCTTAATACGAAACACGTACAAAAGGGAAGAAAAGCATCACTTACGATGCGAAAACATTTTACAATAAAATGAATAACATGCTTCAAAGCTTTGGGAGCTTTAAGCTCTAAAATGAGCTCAAGCTCATGTACATGATTTCGATTTCCAAAATTGTAACAATTAATATTCAAATATCTAAATATTAATCGGATTCGTTTCCATTTGTGAGAACTTATAATACACTCGAAGAGAAAAGCGTCTTCACTTCGCTACATTTTAAAATAAAAAACAAAATGAGCGATGCATTTTGAAAAAGTACAGTCTTCAAAGCAGGCTTCGAAACGAGCCCAAAAATCTAAATTATTGTACGATTTCTATTTAATAAAATTATTATTAATCGAACGCGGCAGCGAAGATCTACTGTCTAGTCATTTTAGAAGCTGACGATATCCACGATCGAGCAGAAAGGAGGATGCAAAGATAGGAGACGAAGTGATCGAAATGTGTAAGAAATATGAAGTTGACTCGCGTCTTCGGCGCGTCAGAGGGGCAAAACGATTGTCAAAACAATGCGTCGCCTTTTACGTGCCAGCGGAATTGGATTTCTCAATGGCCCGTGCCGGGTGTGTTTCTCGTGTCTCGCGTGACGTGTCCCGTTTCGAAAAGTTCTATTCTCACGGAGGAAGGAGAGACGGAATCCACGGGGCCGAACTATTTTTCAGCGAACGGCTCACAAAAGGCGCGATTATTTCCTGTGGCTGGTGGATGCGGTTCTCCGGCGCGGGAAACGCTCGAAAGCCTCGAAAGGCTACGCCTTTGGCCACCTGACGTTTCCTTGTTCCGCCAGAATTGAATAACTTTGCTCTCCTTTGTGTCCCGAGCCGGAAGATCGATTAGTCTTACCAACGAAATTCCCCGACCACCGATACGATCGTGACGTGGGTTTTTAAAATACGCGACAACGTGTAACGTGAACAGATTTTTCCAACGAGAGGCATTTTTCTTTTTCTTTTTTCTTTTTCTTTTTCTTTGATATTCTCCGAGGAGTTTTTTTCTTTTTTTATTCATTTTTTAGATTTAATATTATCATCTATTTTTTTTTAGATTCAGAAGAAATGTTGCGTTTCGGTATGTCTGAAACGGCGAGAAGAAAGAAATAGTGAAACTTTTCTCACGGAAGATTTCGATTTTTGAGAAAATCGAGTTTAAAGATTCGTCAATTATATAAAAAAATAAGTAATGTGCAAAAATAAGTAGAAAATGCAGAAGAAATTTGTTCGTTTCCACGGAAATGGACGTTGAGTACGTTTCGTTAAAAATTACCTTATTTGCCGTACCTTTATTTCCAGGTCATCGAGATAGAAAATTACGTTCCAATAAATACCGACGTTTGAATATTCTTATCTTTCTTATCGCTTCGAACTTTGGAATTTTCGAAAAACTGGAAGCGAAGCTTTTTTCGAAACTCCGAAACTCTGGGAGACCAACGATAGATTTTTATCGGCTACCGATTTACCGTTTGCCATCGAGTTGAAATTGCATTGCTAAAATGGAGATGCAGCATTGTTCAAGGATAAAACGCTTCGAAAATTTTTGAAAATACTTTCTAGTAAATAACAAGACGCAAGATCACAGAGATTACTACTATTATTATTTTATTCCAAACAAGACATTCAGAGTGGAAGAGACACCTTGGCGATTTATTCATTTTTATTCTACATTTCCGCAAATAAAATGAAACAAAGCGACATTGCTCGTGCATTTCAAACAATAAACTGTACAAATTTGCAAGATGCAAATTTCAATGCGAGACGGGGATTAAACAGAATTAGACGGTCGTTGATTAATGGCTGTCTGATTGGTGAGATCGGCGTGGCCGAGTGCTGGCAGATTTCGTCCGCGAATATTTATCAGAGCAGAAGAGCGAGAGCGCATCCCTGGCTGAATTTGTTAACGCTCCATTTCGTCGATGGCATCGATTACCGGCGATAGCCAGAAAAATGCCTCGTACGTACGCACGATTCCTGCGAGAGTCGAGAAATTCCGTTTCACCGACCGCGTATTACACCCGTAACGCTGCCATAAGTCGCGCAATTCCTCTTGCTGCGATTTTGCCGTTTAATTCCGTTGCATTTACTTGGGTTCGTAGTAGTATCTCGATGCGAATGTACAGGGGTTCTGGAACGAGGTTTCATCGCCTCGAATATTTCTGTTGTTTTTTGAAGATGTGAGGAAATTTTTAACAAAAATTTTTTTCAACACCGAGAGTGTTAAGTATGATATGACGGAAGTGAGTTTTGCAGCTGGAGAAGCTTTAAGGAGATTTCAAAGTCACTCTCACTTATATATATATATATATGTTATTTTTGATTGTAAGATACATTTTCAAACTGCTTTCAAATTGCACCGATATAATTATAATAATTGTCTCTCATTATTATTGTATAATATAATATTTTTATATTATTATATTAATACTATATTTATATTATATTAATTTTATAATTATTAATTAATAGTAATATAAGGTATTAATATTATTATATTTATATTATATTAATTTTATAATTATTAACATAGTATTAATTTATACTATACTGTATTAATACTATATTAATACTATACTGAATGAAATTTCAGAACTGAGTGAAATTTCACATATGTAAATGTTCGAATTTCATTTATCACACGTTCATAGGTTGACAATAGAATTTGGAATGAAATAATTCGTTATTTCAATCTATGTCACTGTCGTTTGATAATAGCGATTCGCATGGATGGTAATTTAGAAGGAACAAACTGTGATACGAGACGAGTCAGTCAAGTAACGATAATCCCTTTATATCTCCATCTCTGCGAACGTGAGGTAAATTAGTTTTATCTACGGCAGAAACGCGAGGGAATCGATTTTCGTACCGACGGAACTGATTTATGGTCCCATGTTAAGCGAACATTTTGTACTCGGCTTGACCAACGCCAAACACTCGAACTTCTTGAGCTGTATGTACGCAAATACTGTTTCCCTACTGTTGCATTAAGTGGGCAAAGCCCCTCTGTGTTCCCTATTTCCGGCGGACTGTGAAACCGTTTTGCAAACGGTTTTCACTCGAATCGTCTACCGTTTGTTTGCCTACGTGTACAGACATTTTGATAGATGCTTTCGCATATTTCCTCTATCTCTCTCTCTGCCCCTGTTCGTTTCAATAATCCTTGTAGGATTCTTTTTCGCCATCTCGTTCCCTCTCGTCTCGAATTGATAAAAATGGAAGAAGCAGACGTAATTGGATTAACAGTGTTTGACCTCGTTCTAAATCCAATTCTTCTACCATTTTTTTTTTGTTAATCACTTGACGAGACATTCATTCTTGTTATCACATTTTGTGTGTGTGTGTGTATTTTATATTTTTCACAAGCATTTCAACTGAGACAAAAAATCGTTTATAACTTTGCAACTATCATTATTAACTTTTCGACTCATGTTTATTAGGACCTTTTTGGCGGGTACTATCTATCCTGGAGGTTACGATTCCTTTTTCCTATTCATCCTGTGTATTTTTCGATTTGTCGACCAATATAGTCACGTCACTATAATGTAAATTATTAAAACGTGAAACTTCGTTTTGCGCGCAAATACGCAAATACATTTCGAGAAAAAGAAATTTACGAACTTCTAACTCGACTCAAACTACGTCACGATCTACGAAATTTCTATTCTTGTCCGCTAATTATCAGCTATCAAGCAACTCCCTTCCAAAGTTCTCTCTCCCGCTCGACGAGTCGAGTTAAAATCTGAGACGGACGAACGACGAAAAGGGGAAAACTGTGGAAGGAAGAGGAGAGAAGGCCGGATGCAGGATTCTCTCCATTTCCCGGCAGACGCGATTCCACGATTCGTAAACGACTGTCGAAGCACGACACTTCGGAAACGAGGATATTGCCGCTACGCGCTCGTTCCCATAACTTACAAGCGTACGTTACGCTCGGACCGAAACCACTGCCGATAGCGGACGTTTCGCTGTTTTACGACGCGGCTCCGCGCGATCGAAAACTTCCTCCCTCCTCCGATCTGTGTTCATTGTCAGAGGATAAAATTGCGCGCAAGATACGCAAAGGGCGCGAAATAAAACGGTGCGTATAAAAGCACGAAATATATTGGGGGTGAGGAATTCTCATTGTTCGGTGCGGTCTAAGAGCGAGGCAACTATCGCCTGATGCGATTGTCGCAAAAAAGCCAGACTTGAGACTGAGTCTAGTCGCTCCAATCTTGAGATAAAATACCTATGGTTGTGTATGTGAGTGTGTGAGAGTATGAAGATCGAAATTTTAAAGTTCCAAGATTTTGGGTTTAAGAGGATAGCGAGTCGCGATAGCGTGCAAGTCCTGAGACTTACTCGGTTTCCTTCACAGTACTTAAATATTAATATTAGTTATTAATAAATTATATAATATATTATATTAATAACAGTTATTGATATAAGAAAATATTACAAATCACGTGGGTTTAAATTTTTGTGTTTATTTTTCCCACAAACATATATATATATATATATATATATATATATATCCTAAGAGCAAACCTAACTTACACCTTGTGCAGATACAAAATATATTCGAGTTAGTCGGGTCGCGCGAAAAAAAAAAAAAGAAAAAAACAGTTTACGATACGTCGTAATCGCTCTTGGGGATAATCGCTTAGTTAATGAAACGAAACGTTGAATCTCGTAACGGATACAACGGATTAATCAGTTTTAATTATTCATGAACTCATTGACTTCTGTCGCTTGACGAGCGTAAATAGAGCCGGCAGGACCGATTACAGGCGCAATTACAAATTTAATTCCCGCAGCTGCTCCGTTTCTCGATCCTGCAGCACGCTGCGCAAATCTCGGTTCGTTCTCGTCGCTTTAAACTGAACACGATCCGCATAAAGTCTTTGGTGTGACGATCCATAGAACCTGTACGATTTCTTGCGACGAAAATGAGACAATGAAAAGAAAAAAGAAAACGTGACTTTCAAGTTATCGCTATAAAAGTGTATAAAGGCAAAGACAGTCATCCATAATTAATATGAAAGTGAAATACCTCTTAGGGACTTGAGAAACTTTTTGTCACTGAAAGTGATTTTAGCGAGGGTAACCCAGAAAATCGGGCCTCTTCAGGTGCAACGCTGATGCAACGAAAATTAGCGACTGGTTGATTTAGGTCACGTGATTCGTGAGGGGGCGTGGCGCAGACCTCGAGTAGGAGTGGTGTTGTCTGGTACTGAGCGATCGCGCCTGTAATTTGTTTTGTATCGATTCAAATGTTTGCATATCAATAAAATTTTATGACAAAAAAGTCAGAACAGTTGCTTCTGGGCCTTTCAGTGAGACAAATCGTACTGGAGTACAAGTAGTTTTTTTCTTTGTGTGTCGTTGTCAAATTTATTGTTCAAACTAGACGAATTTTTCGACAAGTAACGCGCTTACAATTATGTACAATTATTTGTTATTATTGTCATACTTTAATAATGTAACAATACGTTAACACATATTTTGTTTAAATTATTTCTCTTCTTGTTTTAATTCCGACACACAAAGCAGCTGCAATTCAACGATTCTTTAGCAAAACTCATTGTACAATGTACGGACAATATATACAGATATACATCCACAGAAATAATATTTTACTGTTGTGTTATTATTTTTAATTATCGTTTCTCATTATATTTTATTCGTAAGACAAAACACAGTTACCAAGAGAAAGAAGAAAAAGAATGTATTGGTATAAAGCACGCTATTTGATCACACTACATTGAAGATATTCGTGTCGTCAAATTTTTTGAACGAAACCGTCCGTCACTCGTGGCGCGTGAATTTAACGAATTCTTTATTTCAATTTTGTTTGAACTTTGTTTGCCAGCTAGTTTAAGCTAGTAATTAACGAGTAAAAACAGCTTTGCCCTCAAGTCCGACGAGGGTTAATTAAAATAACCGAGCACGTTCGACGCCTCACTGTACAAGCAATTAATTTTCCATCAAAACTTTTTCGTAACAGGCACGCTGCCTGTCAAAAAATTTATCCGATCGATTTATTTTATCATTCTCCGTTCCGTTACGTTCTACGAAATAACCGTAACCGCGAAGAACCGTCGCTGAGACACATTTTTGCTCGTACGCACATGTAATTACGCTTCTCCCGAGAGGCTGCAACAACCGTGAGACCGTACAAGTACAAATTTACTAGTTTATCTGACTAATTTGAGCTTTTAATGCGGCTCTTTCAGGGAGAGCACGAAATGACTGGCCGCAAGATCAAGAGGATCCACCGTGGTTAACAACCACGAGATACATACAGTGAGAGGCATAATTAAACACGCGATGATGAGAAATTGTCGATTACTTTAAACTGAAAATCGTTGCAAGTAAAGCCTCTGCTAGTCAAAGAAAATTATTATAAAATCACATCCTCTGTTTTATTTCTAAACTCGTAATTGTGAAATTGCAAAATTTTTCAATACGCGATATATCTTTGATTAATATCCCGTGTATTTACATAAAAAAAAAGAAAAAAAGAAATAAAGAAAGAGAGAAAAATCCTCCTCTCCTGCGACACTGTCGTGAAAATTCCTCGAAAACATCTCTCGAACGAACGTCTAAAAAATCCATTTGGCAAAGCATCGGGGGGGTGGAACCCTCACAGAGGCACGCGACGCCTCTTTACCCAAACCTCCATCGAGCGACGCGAGCGCGACAGCTTCAAACGTGCAAATTGCGAATCTGCTGCGAAGCGGTCCGGGCGAAATAAGAGAAAAATACATCGTGCGAAACACGTAGAGCCTCGGACTATCGATTCGCCGACGCTAGAGTGCCGCCCAAATGAAAACAAAAAGGGAAGATGGAGAAAGGAAAAAAAGAAGAAACCTGGAAAGAAAGAGGCGAAAGAAAGGAAAATGCGAAACCACGGTTCACGCGAGACTTATTTCCTGAATGTTCAGCTTTTTATATAAAATAAAGGTAATGTTTACAATACTTGACACTGGAACTACCGAAGCGACCAATTGAAAATTTTCGTCAGATATTTTATCGATATGAAACAGTGTGCTTTTAGAGATTTAAATGTATAAATAAAAGTGTGTTTTGTTGTATTACAAAGTTTTCTTTCCTTTTTTTCTTTTTTTTTTTTACTTGACGTCTCCGATGAAAATTTTATAGAAATTTTATGAAATCGTTGGTAATTTTAATGCTAACTGATAAAAAGGGTTTCCTAAAGTTTTGTTATTATACGTTATTATGCGTTATTTTGCAAATTATACGCAGCTCAGTAAATATAAAGATCGTGTTTGCAATAACTGATGACAAACCTTTGTCAATTTGCAAAGTCGAGGATGTGTAAATTGTTCGGTGTTTTCCTGAAAAAGGGAATTATTCCAAGCTGCGTTATATATATATTGATCGTGTTATGTAAACTTAATCGCGCATGGAAATAAATTTAACGCGAAATGAGCCGGAATAGTTAAAATTATTCAATCAGTTGTGAATATGAAATTCCGAAGGTAGCAAAATTCATTTACAATTACACAGCGATACAATTATAAAATGCTCGATTGATACTCGAAAGAAAGATCGTTACCAGACTGCGGGCCGTTATGCAAATTTCAAATGTTTGTGATCGAAATTGAAGAAACGTTAAACTTCTAAACAGAAATTTAACACCCGCTGTTGAAAAAACTGCAACAAGCACTCTGGCATATTTGTGCCTTTAAATTTCGCATAAAAATGTAGATGCATAAAAATCTAATGATCAAGAATGCATCGACAAGTATCGTAATTTTTGGTAAAATATGTTTGCTCATATATCACTACGCAACAACAAGTTTGAAACGAACAATGACAAACAGACAAATTTGAGAGTAAAATGAAACGAAATAACGACTGAATATTAGTCCGAATAAAACCAGTTAAAATCGGATTAAATCAGGTAAAAAGGGATAAAACTGAGAAAAAACCGATTAAAATCTGACTAAAACCGAACCAAGCCGTACCAAACGGTATCAAACTGGACCAAACCAAAACAAACCAAAACAAAATAAAATAAAATAAAATAAAATAAAGGGAAAAAACGGAGGAAGAAAGGAGGAAAAAAGGAAAAAGGGGAAAACAAAGAAGCGGTCGGTTCACACGAGACTTATCTTTGAGGGCTGTGTTTCGAGTGTCTAACTTTCACACTCGAGAAAGCACCGGTAAACTCCCTTCTCGCGTTCCCTTCCCTTTCCTCCGTCGCGGATATTCCCGCTGAACGAAAAATTACAAGGGTAGGAAGCCGTCGGCGCCGCCAGGACATGGAATAATGATGGAAGGAAGAGGAATCGGCGGGAGATGGTTCCAACTGCAGAGAAATCATCCACCTTGGCCGCGGTTCGATTCAGCTCGCAATTACTCTGACAATCTGATCGACTGTCTGAGGAAGATGGAGAGAAGGGAGATAACGGATTTAAACGGCGTTTATTAAATGTGTATAAAATTCATCGATGTGAATTGTATTAACGAGAGCCAAAAAGAGAGAGAGAGAGAGAGAGAAATTCAATGAGACAGAGCTTGCCAGTTTGTGTAATTCTGGTAGTTAGAAGGGAGATGGGGATTTGTACTATGACCGAGGTGATTCGAGATGATGGAGGCACGAAATTCGTTAGGGTTGGAAACGGGGAGTTTGATTTGTTTAATTGGATAAAGCTCATGAACGAGGGAAACGGGTAATCGATTGTGAATTTAAGTCGCCATTTTCTCCGTTATTTGGCGGATTGAGTTGTTCTCGCTGCAATTGGCAGGATTTCCGTGAGTTTGTCACATTATGTGACAGACCACGCTTTTCTTGTTACAACTGGCAGGATCGACAATGCATCGATTATGTTATTTATTTATTTGATGGATTCTGTTTTTTTTATGATAAGATTTTCATGCATCATGTTATATACTATTTGATGCATTATGTTTACGTTATTTGACAGACTATTTCTTGTTCTCATTGTAATTACAATTATATTATTATTATGCTGTCTGACTATTTTTTTTCTTGTTACAACTGCCAGGATTTTTATACATTCGTTGTATCATTTATTTCCTGAGTTATGTCGTTGCTGCGTTATTTGACGGATTATAGTCTTTTCATTATAACTGGTAGGACTTTTACACGTTTACTGGAAATTTGGAGATACGGAAAAATATACAGCGTGAAAAAAATGTGTAGAATTATCATATCCCAAAAATATCTGCAGCTCAATAATGTGATTGAAGATATTTTTGCAAAGAAAATTTAAATTGTATTTATCGACCGTGTTGCACATATTTATTAATCGCGAAATGAGTCGGAAATAGTTAAAATTATATGATCGACGGTAAATACGAAACTCCGAAGGTAGCAAATTAATTCACACGTGCACAGCAATTATAAAACTCAATCAGAGTTCCTTAGTTTCCCTCGTTCATGAAATATTATAATATAATTTCTTATAATTGATCTAAAGAGAATCAAAATTAAGAATTTCGTGATAGTAAATTAATAAAATTATAATGTAATTTCTCTGATCCAAAGAGAATTAAGATTAAGAATTTCTTAATAATTTCTTTGATTTAAAAAGAAATTAAAATTAAAAATTTCTTGACAACAATATAATTGCTTGCAGCATAATTTCTTTGATCCACGGGGAATAAAAATTAAGAATTTCTTAGTAACGTTACAATACAATTTCTCTGATCTGAAGAAAATTAAAGTTAAGAATTTCTTAATAGCTTTCAAAAAACATGAAAAAAAAGAAAGGTAATGCATGAAAAAAAAAAGAAAGAAAGAGAGAATTTGATGGTGCGACAGAGCGTGAATATCTTTTTCCGTGTGTTGAACACCTTCGTTATTTCTCTCTAGAATAAATAAAAAATACGACGAGATTTTAGGCGAACAGCTCTATAAATATTCCTATAACATCCATCTCTTCCGTTGTCTCATTCTCCGCTGTTTCACGGGCATAAAATTTGACTAATGTATCTGCACGAAGCTGCGCGCAACCCGCATATGCATTACAATGTTACGCCACAAACGGAAGTTGTCACGTCCGTCGTTAACGTCTGTTGTTTAAACGCTAATGCGACCGCGGATTTAACCCTTTACCTGCGGTGAGTTTAGTCACAATACGAGAATCAAGAGTAACGATAAATACAGTGCGTCTTACCCTAAACTAAATACAAAACTAACAATTTACTTACTATCTTATACATTTTTTGCACTTCAAGATTTAGATGTATTTGCTCTTTATTATTCAGGCGCAATTATTAACAATTGTCTTAAATCGTTTTTCACGATGCAAGATTTCAACGTGATTGGGCTAAATTAGGCAGAAAGTTATCAATAGACTGCGGATTTTTATGAATTTTTATAAATGTTCAAGAACATGTCATATTAGACAAAATGGAACTTAAATCGTTTCTTCTGCACACAGAGTTATAATTAACTTATATACTCTTCTTTGGATATTTTATACATTTTTGCGTTTCTGGATCTTCAAGTTTTTCGTAAATGCATAAAAATCCGCGCTAATTATTAATCCTCGATAATCTGAAACTGAGCAAATCGACTTCGAAGATTTTTAATTTAAAAAAAGGGAAAGGACTTTTATTTCTGTTGGGTATATTTTACTTTTTATTTTTGTTTTACAATGCTTTTTAATGGTGTATTTAGCAATGAGTGCTGTTCAGTCTTACCGAACAGACGAGGGAGCATTTAGATTTCGCGCCACACGAACATACATTAGACCAACACACAGTCGGTAACGCAGGGTACCCTGGACGGGATTGGCCTATTGTTGCGTCGCCAAGTCCTGCGATAGGTCAAGCGCCGGTCGCAGGATCTTCTGTTTTTCACTGGTCTCTATCTCCCTTTTCGAACCTTCGAGAATTTTCGAAATCGGAAGGAGAGACGAGCCACGTGCTAACGAAGCCCTCCACACAGTACAATCCAGACCTTCGAGCGACACAGTTCAGAACAATCTTTTAACGGTGCGAGTAAAAACAATTCTAAGGAAATCCATTCCCACATTCTAATCATCACAACTCATTCACATCGAACATCGCTCCTAGCTATTCTTAATCTTATCCACTCAAATTCCATCCAATCAATAATTGAACCGGCTGATCTTCATTAGTGTTGGAGGTCAGCAAGCTACCGACCAAATTCATGATTTCATTGCGTAAATTCGGGTCGGCACGCGACAAGTGCTACAGACATCGGACTGTAGATTACAATGATCTAATGACTAGACAAGTCTAAACAGTCTAAACAACTAAAAGTAATAAAAGTTGACAAGTTTTTGCAAAGTGAAGATCACAAAATCATGGAATGAATTTTTTGTCACTTCTAGACAAAGACAGGTTTTAACAAAACCTGTCTCGATTAATCCCCCGAACTTCGATAATTCAAGACTGACATAAAGTCGATCTCGATCTATATTAATGAGATACTCCTATATTCTCCTAAAATTCAAGATTCAGCTCAACAAAGTGGTGAAAAAATCTTACTTTAAAGGAAAGATTTCAATCCCCAAGGCTATAATAAATTTAGTTAAAAAATTATTTTAAACATTTTTACAGACTCTCTGACAGACTTTCGCAATTTTCCGAGAAAACGGTATCCTCTACTTTTCTACCCATTACACGATGTAAAATAATCTTCCAAAAAAAAAACAAGTTCAAGATTATCAAAGCAGAGACGTTTACGGAGACTTGGTCTTTAAAACGAGATCAAGCGATCTTTATTTATAAACATCGATAATTTTTCATCGTCGCTGGTTCAGTTACGCTCTTCACTGTAATTTCACTTCTCTAGAATTATTCTGCAACTTCGGATTGAAAGTTTTCCATTTAACCAGAGAATTTTACACGACTCGACCAATTATCAAGCTCTGTCCACGGCGAGGTTGCCGCGTCAAAAGGGTTAAATGAACTCGAACTCGCGATATGCCAGACCAGCCTGAAACGATAGGAAAGGACGAGGGTTTGAGGCGAGACGTCGCGTCGGCTCAGAAAGAGAGACCGAAGGGCTCGAAAGATCGGAGAAGGGTGCAATTAGCTTTATTAGGGGGAATAGATTGGGGAGACGGACAGGGACACGAACGAAGAAACCCCGCGCGACTAAAGCGGATCTCGTTTTCTCGGACGCTTTACGACCAACTAGCCAACATTTGCCTGGTTTCTCGCCCCTTGTTCTCGTTCGACTGCAACGCGATCGTTTCAATTTCGTCAGGTGGAAATTTCAGAGACGGGTGTACAAGGGGTGGAAGATTTGAATTTTAGGAGGGTGTTAAGGCCACTTACTTGGGATATGCTCCAACCCAACGTGGTAAATTAGAAATGTCCAAATGTTTGTGTTTGGAATCATAAGTATAGGCGATTTAGAATTTCGACTAGATGACTGTTTAGACTCGTACTGATGCCACATATGTACAACTATGAGAAATCAAATTTTAGTGAAACCTAATACAAAAATTACAATGCAGAACGATTCGTCTCACTGAAAGACCCAGAAGCAACTATTCTGACTAGGAAATGAAGACGACTTTTTTGCCATAAAATTTTATTGGCATGCAAACGTTTGAATCGATAGAAAACAAATTACAGGCGCGATCGCTCAGTACCAGACAATGCCATTCCTCGAGGTCTACCCCACGCCCCCTCGCGAATCATGTGACCCAAATTAACCAATCGCTAATTTTCGTTGCATCAGCGTTGCACCTGAAGAGGCCCGATTTTCTGGGTTACCCCCGCTATTTCGGTCTACAAAATTATGATAAATCTAGTCGTGGAAAAAAATTATTGGAGACGCTTAAATTTTTACAATTTTCAACTGAGAAAAGTATTATTGTTTTTTCACTTGCTGCGTGATGTAAAAACATCTTTGAAAAGAACCTCTTTGACTTTGGTAAGATAGAGATTTCAAGCTTTAAAGAGATTCTACACTTTAGAAAGAGGCCAACTGGATTGTTTTACCAATTTGTTTTACAATGTTTAAATTATCATTCACCTCTATCCAATTTTTATTTCCAATAAATTTCTCGATAGTTAAAATTATCATTTACAATATCGATAATTTTTCATCGAGTGTCACGAGTACAACGTTCCGTCCACTTCCGTTCTATATCCAATTTTTATTTCCAATAAAAGTGTCCAATAAATTTCTCGATACTTTTCAATTACTCTCCCCAGATTTCTCAGTAACACACATCCTGAGAGATACACTTATTTGCAGAGAAAATCGGCAAGTTCGTCCACTTTGCCTCTACACACTTGCTTGCCGCGGTAAACACGAGCGTATAGAGATGATTCCACAAACAAGTCAGGTACTCGAACGTGAGTAGCGAACGATACAAGGTCTAACCGTACGAAAGCGAAATCTGTCTCGCCGTCGTTTAAGAACGAAGTTATCCGGTTTGAAATTGTTTCTTTCGAGTCCGCGCTATATGACTTGCGTGTATTCCAATTAATCGTGAAACCGGACGTTGTTACTCGAGACTTTCGATTTGTTTCGTCGACGTGCAATAAAACTCTAAAATTGTATTTTGCTACAGGTAGATAGTTGTCAGAAAATAAATCGAAACCATAGTTTACGTGAGACTTCATTGTGAAGTAACGTGCAAACTTTGAGCAACTCATCGCTCGTTAGATTTATATTTTCGTAATATTGTCGTCCTTTAGTTTCTTTATGTAGAAATACAAATTTCGTACGATTCGTTATTGTTAAATTAATTAATTAATTTATCAAATTTTACAAGTTTCGCAATAATTTTCCGTATAATTTTAACGAATAAAACATTACAACCTATCGTGTTCTAAAACAATTATATCATAAGTTTCTTTATGTTTCTTTCTGTACAACTTTCTCAGATAAAATATCACAGTCGCGACTCTCTCTGGACAAACAAGTTTGTCACATTTAAAAAATTTTTCCCAAGTTAACTAGTCATCATGCATACATGATTCAGTGGTAATTTTCTTTCAAAAATGAATCACCCTCCAAGTAAAAAAAAAGAAAAAAAAAATCTTCAAACGGTCGAGTTGAATTTAATCATTAATCAGCTGACCTGCGTTTTACACTTTCAAACGTATCCGTGCTCGTGAAAGAATAAACTATCTTCGAGCCGGCTAGATTAAAAGTCGATCTCGTGAATAATTACCGCCACGTTCAGCTGGCTGATACGTCCACCATTAATCAGTTATCCCGAATTATGGAATCTGACTGGTAAAAGGGAGAACTTCTTCCATGAGAACGATTCACGCATCCGCCACGTTACCTCGCGGAGCGATATTTTATTCGGAAACGTTTGCGAAGTTCGAGCTACGCGCGACTTGTTTTTTCAACTTATTTTCAAACTGCAGTTGCAACGTGTGTTTCATCCTTCACGCAGTAATCTGGAATTTTATACAATCGAGCATTGGGTGTTCGCGTGAATCGTCTTGGTCAACGATGGAAATATTGCGCGATACTTAACACTGCAACCAAAATGACCAGTTTTATTTATAATTTTTTGTTCGAAATTTTATGAATTTTACGGATGTAAAAAACAGCGTATTTTTAATAATCTAAATATTTAAATAATTTTATGAACGTAAAACGTACGAACAAAGGCTTGTAAGTACTTTTATTTCTTTTACTTTGACACTTCTTAATGATATAAAATCAATTCTTCGAAAGAAACGACTACTGTCCACGACTATCAAAATAGCTTTGCTTTTTAAAACGAGACCAATGGATTATGGATTACTATATGATCTTTTTTCTATATCAGTTTAAATTATTATTCACAATTTTTGAATAAAAATTTGAAGAAAAAAAAGGAAAGAAATAGGTCAGAAAAAAAAAAGAAAGAAATCTCATTTTCAGATCTCATCGTTTCCTCACACGTCCTCAACTCGTTAGCTACTCGTTAGCAGCAGCTACTGTACAATTAAAATCACCCGGACTTTCGTTAGTCAAAACGAAATTACTTCCTCCTTCCATTACTTCGTTCAGCTCCCCGAAAAGAAAATGCCTCGCGTCTCAGTTCTCAGCTCATTAACCAGACTCTGGTCAGCCAGCAGCTGACCAGCGAACCAACTACCAAATGCACGACAACCTACACACGCGCATGGTACACGTCAGTTGATTCGGTCTGCGAGGAAATGTTGCCACCGGGTCGCGATACAATTACGTTAGGCATTCGGCGAACGTCACGCACGTTAATTGCTATCCAGAAGTCGTTCCATTTCCAGGTTCAACCTCCACGACGTTTCCACGTGCGATAAACGCTGTGTCGAGCTTCAATCGTTCTCAGTGACGCGAGTCATTCTAGGCAGCTCTCTGATCGGCAAGTCGCTCCAACTATCCGTGCTTCGTTTCGTTTTCTTTTCTTTTTTTTTTTTTCTTTTTGTTTCGGGAACGATAAGAGACAAAGTACAAAGTGAACGATTTTGCGTATAAAAATTTAAGAATGTATCGGATTGGTAATTGCGTTCTTAGATGGACGTGCATGTATACAAAGTTCGTTTTAAGCCGTAGGTTTATTGTATAATGTGATGATTTATTGTATCAAGCTTGTATTAGAAAAAGCTACGGATATTTGTGCGTTTGGATATTTTTAAAAACACGATCCCGGAAAGTTCAACGCAAATATAGAAATTTGGATTATTCGTTAAACCAACGACAAGTATTCTACTTTCAATGTTTCAAGTATTTTCGCCGTACAAAACTCTGACGACTGAGAAGGAAAATGAACGATATCCTCTGTGAAAACTGATTTATACTTTATTGGTTATACAACATTGCTCGAAGCAACGTAATTCGTCAGTCTCGCGTTCATTTATGGCCGGACGGCCACGGTGTTTCGATCGTCGCCTCTCGAGTTTCGCGTTTTACGATTTCGCCAGAGCCTGCACGGACTTTCGTAAGCAACGTTAGAAGGGACGAAACAGCCAGCCGCGCGGAGAATCATTAATTGCGCCTAGAAACTGGCAAATCGAATTAATTATCCGTGCCCCGTGGAGAGCTTCCCCCTCTATTTTTCTTTCTCGTAATTTCCTCTTTTTTCTTTCCTTTTCTATTTTATTTTGCTCCCGCCTCCTGTCATGCAGATGTTGCTTTTCTCGCGAAATTTTGCCAGGCCACTCGCGAGATCCCCATCATCAATCATCCAGTCTCTTCGTAACTTTGAGAGAAAGAGAGAGAGAGAGAGAGTGTGTGTATATGAGAGAGAGAGAAAGAGTAAGAGTCGCGCCTCGTCATCTCACGAACAAACGAGGAAAAGTCTGACGGTTCGCTTTTCTTCTTTCCACTTGGTAGGAATCAGTCCTCGGCTCGAGTGCTCGTTGAAAAATCGCTCGCCTTTAAAGCGAATTCTTTGCGCGAAACGCAGCGCGACCGTCGGTGGATCCTGCCCTGCTGTAATTCCGTGGATCGCTCCCGAGAAATCAGAATCGTCGGATTTTGCATTTCGAGCGTTCGCGTGCCGCGAGGAAGGAAATGGTTAAAATAATTCGTGAACTTGACCACTTTCGTAGTGTATGTATATGTGTATATATATAAAACACAATAATTTATATATATTAAAATACAATTTACAATTAATGCAAAATACAATTATTATATTACATACGTGTGAATTATTGTATTTTACATTAATTGCGAATTGCATTTTAATAACTAAATGTTTTTATTTCTGTGTGGATATTTTGTTTTGTAATCAAAACATAAAATAAGAAATTCATTAAACGTTGTTCAAATAGTCCCTGATAATTGTATTAAAATTAAACGATATTTTGACATTCCTTCCACGTCTGTACCGATATTTTGTTTCTTCATCACGCACACGCGTATATAAAATGGCAAGAAATTCATTAAACATTGTTCAAATATTTCCCGACAAATGTATGAAAATCAAGCCATATTTTCATATTCCTTTCGCTCGCGCATTAACGTTTTATTTCTCCGTTAAGTATAAAATTATACGTTCGTAAAACATTGTTCAAATATTCTGCAATACACAACCGTGTTATTGTGATTAAATTAATTTCACTTATCTATTAACGAACGGTAATTATAGTTATCGTCGTTAATTATAATTTTCTCTCGAATTTCCCCCTCTGTAGGGAATCAAGGATAATTTCCATGATATGTAGGTTTTTTCGTAGATTCATCTTTTTTTTTTTTTGTCATTCACATGCATAATAACCGATCTACATATTACTAGCTTTTTATCTATCGCCGGTGTGCAACGCGAACGTAGTTATGAATTTACGTCGAGTTACGAACACCCTTGCGGAAGTTTCGCCCGAAAGTTTTTACGACCGAGAAATTTAGAATCCGTGCAATTTTCCAGAGTGATACTCAAGTACATACATCTCTGCCGTCCACTATCACGCGCAGTTTTTACGCGATTTAGATCACATCCCGCCGTCTCTGAATGCTCCGTTCTAACAAGAGAGAAAAAGAAAAAAACCGAATATTTCGCTAAATTTATGTTGCATTTTTACAGAAATATTAGAATTTAATTCCTCTGTAAAGTTATATTTTATACAGAGAAATTCAATTCAAAAACTTCGCATCACTCGATGTTGTACGAAATAAAATATGTCAATTGCAATATGCACGCGCGCAACCGTGAAAATATTAATGAAATTAAATTTTTAATCCAATAAGTTACAATTTAAGTACTCAAGTATATTTTATTATCCCAAATTGAAATTTAGGATAAATCGTGAATATATTAATTGAAGTTGAATTTTTAATCCAGCAAGTTACAATTTAAATGCTCAATTTAAGTACATTTGATTACCTCAAATTGAAACTTGCGATATAAATACTTGATCAGAGAACTGACATGACAAAAAAAATATCTCAAGATCGTTATTAAGTTTATGTGAAAAATTAATGAGATGTAGATCGTACGTGTGTGAAAATTTAGTGAAAATTTGAAATGTTTGAAAAGTATAAAAGTAGAGGTAAAATAAAATAAAATTGAAAAAGTGTGTGTATTATAGTAAATTTGTATTGTTAATAAATAAATACGAGTATTAAAGTGTGTATTATATGACTGCGACCAAATTTTTTTCCAACTTTGTATAAATCTTCAGATTACATTTATTATGTCTTTAAAAAAATGGAACTTTTCATTTAGCAGTTACTAGACTATTGATTTCTACGTAATGAGGGAAATTCAACTCAAACAGAAATTGGATAGTGTATTTTGTAATTTGTATTATGAATATTCTGTGCATTACTGAATTATTAACCTTCATCACAGTCCCTCATTTTTCCAACTTAATCTGTCAAATTGACAGCGGTCAGAAATTAATACACGCACTGAAACGATACCTGATTGAATCTGCAAACTCTTTCATTAACAGTAAATTTCTATCTTGTTCAATAGCTATTTCGTTAAATTCCTATTTCATTCAATCTCCTTTAGATTTTGTGCACATTTCGCGAGAGAAACGTGTCAAATTGCAGCAAAGGACGAACGAAGCTTAAATCACGCGTAAATGCAAAAAAAAAAAAACCCTCCCCTGATTTCAAGCAACTCAAGATAATCCATTTCCTCCCTTGATCACTCAGTTTGAAGATTCAAATGAAAACATTCAAGATAACGAGCGAAACGAACCTGAAAAGATTCGGTTATACAGATTGCTCGGAGGATAGGAAGAACGATCGCGAGAGGCGATCGTCCCCTCGAACGATTAAAAAATACTTCTCCTGCCGTTTCCAATATTCAAGTTCGTTTCTCGCTTTTCGAACACGAGTGGAGAGAGGAGAGAGGAGACGAAAAGAAGGCGGGCAAACAACGGTTTCGTAACAATTAAGCCACGGGGATAATTGACCGGCGCTCCGAAAGGAGTAAAAGTATTCCCAATAGCGGATACGCCCTATTACGGAGTTCGAGAAATAATCTCGAACGGACGACGATGGGGAGACGCGGACGCGTTAAACGACGAGCGAAAGAAATCTTTCGACAGGAGTATGCGACTTGGTTGCGAAACTGTTTATCGAGGTATGCGACGGACGATTGTAGTGAATCGCTTTGTAACGCACGTGACGATTTATCACCGAAGATGGATGGATAACGGTCCACCGTGCTTTTTCCACGCGCGGTTTTTATAATGCATTCGTGTTTCTTCTCCTTCGATCTAATCGAGCAAAGATTCGACTTGAAAGCGAGAGAAAAAGAGATACGAGGTCTATCATCGTGACGTACGACGCTTAATCGTTCGTCTCGCGTTCGAGAAACGATTTCGGAAGTCGAATTTTTCCTTTTAGTTTGTTTGTGAAATTTTGAAAAAAAAAAAAAAAAGGAAAGTATACGGAAAACGAAAAAACTGCGCGACTCGTACCTCAGTATGATTCGTCTCACTGAAAGGCCAGAAGCAACTGTTCTGACCAGGAAATGAAGACGACTTTTTTGCTATAAAATTTTATTGATATGCAAAACAAATTACAGGCGCGATCGCTCAGTACCAGACAACGCCACCCTACTCGAGGTCTACTCCACGCCCCCTCGCGAATCACGTGACCCAAATCAACTAATTGCTAATTTTCGTTGCATTAATGTTGCACCTGAAGAGGCCCGATTTTCTGGGTTACTCCCGCTAAAATCACTTTCAGTGATAAAATTTACGCTGTAGACATGACACGCTACTGTCATTTTTTTTTTCTTTTTTAAATCAGAAGGAATCGATTTATACGTCGAAAGAATCATCGTGACTACGAGATATAGGAAAATCTTTGACGTATTCGATGTATCTGTAGAAGATGAATTAAAACAGTGAACATCTACGAAAAGAGAAAAAAAAATGTGAACTTCGATGAAATGAATACTTTTCAAGTGAAATTTGTAGGAACATCGTACTGGCCGAAACACTGGAATTAGTTATAATGTTTTTTTACGGTAATAAAAGATAACAATCAAACAGAGAATGCAATATTTGTTTTCATCGTTCGTCGTTCATTGTTGAGAACAACGAGGAAGAATTGCAGTATACGCAATTTTTAACAATATTTGTCGAAGAGAATAAATAAAGCTACACGCCGCAATATCCATTTATTTGAGCATGAAACTGCCTCAGTCACGGTATCAATTAAAAAAACAATTCAGAATTATTTATTGTTGGGTCAAATTTCATCCAAACTAAAATTTATCTAATGAAACCTGTATCTAATCAATCCCAGAGTCAGAATCAATTCTGAGTAAACATTAATTACGTGTTTTTGAATTAAATCTGAATCAAATACAATCATTTCAATGCTCAACTTTCGCAGTTCAACAAATCGTGCAATTACAGCGAAGAGCGTACTAACTGAACCAATAACAGTGAAAAATTGTCCATAATTCAAATTCTTACAATTTCATGAAAGAGAATCGTATAACAATCTACTTTATCTTTATTTTAAAGCGTGGCAACTCTTGACGATACTTGGTTCATTTTTTTTTTCTTTTTTTTTTTTTCTGAAAATTGTAAAAATTCAAACAATCAAAAACGTTGGAAAATTTTCTTGATTGGATCTATCATCATTTTGTAGAAGGGGTCTCACAAGACCTTAAAGCTTGTAGCGGCCTAGGATCCCTCGACTACGAGTTTCGAACACTCGACTGGCACAAGCCGCAAGTGGCTGCGCGCTTAGCGTCGAGGTCCCACCGATCTCCGACGTTAAGCAAAAGCAGGGTGCGGAACACTCGGTGGGGTGATAGTCGTGGTCCGCCTGTATCCGAGTAGTTACAACACAACAAGCGTCTGGAGGTAAAAGGAAGTCGCCTAGCTATCAAGTTATGAAGGCTGATAACTTAGAAGGGCAGGCGACTCCGAGACGAAATTCTTCTCTCTCCCTCCATCTATCACATAAGGCGGTCACAAATTTCTACGTTCAGTCGTTTCGTCTCCCTTTAGAAGCTTGTTTTTTTTCTCAGCATTTTATTGAATTTTGAATATTGAGAATTAAACGATAAAAATTCAAACATTATTTTTAGAAACGTTTGAATTTTTACAATTTTCGAAAACAAAGTGTCTTTACTTTCCCCCGTTATATAGCGCAAAATCATCTCGAAATGAGATCAAGCCAAGTGTCGTATTAAACCCCCTTCTTTTTTCTTTAATGCACGGTGCTGTAGATCTTCATTCGTACATTAATTCGGCAATGATTCTTGAATCGTAATAACGTACATAACGAATCATTTCGCAGAAATTTCCCATTCACACAAATCCCGTAAATTTTCGCACGTCAGGCGATTTAATATCGTAATAAACAATTCTCCATTGTTTCGACGAAACACGGAGAAATTCATTACAATTATCCCTCAGATCCGCTAAATAAACCTCAGGGACCGTATTCGAAATTTCCATTCATTCGATTCCCCCGGCGAAACAAAAGAGAAGTTGCTGATATTTAAGTTGAAATCGATCGCCCTTTAATTATCCAGGCAGACTGGAGGTTAACAGCGCGTAATTATTATCTTACAGCCATGTAATGTCAACGGTCGGGGGATCAGTGGTTACCGACCGAGTCGACTCGATCGTTACCGCTCTGGCTGTTATTAAAACGCAGGCGGCCGCCTGTCCGAGAAAAAGGCCACCGCCGGTCCGCATCGGTCGTTATTATTACGGCTGTGCCGCGAACGGCGTAATTTCTCATGCGGGAAACAACCGGACTACCTCCTTTATCCTTTCTTTCTCGCCTCTCGCGGTGATCAGCCCCGGCTCGCCTTGCGACATCCTTGCGACACATCCTGCTTTTCGCATTGGCCAACGCAGGCAGAACCGTCGCGTTCCCGCTTCTCGCGAGCAAGAGTCGGAAAGGTCGGCTCGAGAAGACGTCTTCCCGAACGGTCGACAGAACGCGAAAGCAAAATTGACCAACCTCAATTTCTCGACTTCGCTCAATGCTCTCCTCCAATTTTTTCTGTTACGATCTTTCGATTTCTTCTTGCATTTCAATCTGTCTTAGCGAGGAAAAGTGATTCACATTGTTCACAGATGCTCCGCGTAAAGACTTAACCGAGAAATTTTATCACATTCCTTATATTTCAAACTTGGAATTTCTTTTTGTTCTTTTTTTTTTAATCTTAGTGAGTCGAGAATGATCGAAAGAAGCAAGTCCAGTATTACCTTCTCAATTTCTTGATTAACAGACAATTGATTAACTTTCATACTCGGTTTATTGGCCACAAGTGGACGACGTGAATAATCGTGAATTTAACGTCGTCGCGTTTCTTTATTTTCCAATGGAGCAGGCTGATCAATATGGCTTCTGAACAGATTTTGCTCGACGATAAAGATTTTGTTAAATGGCAACCGTGGAATATTTTATGAAGCAAAGACGCTGATTTAAGGAAAGTGGTACGTCGTCTGAAGTCCGAAAAAGCGGAGAAAGTTTCCCGTAAAAATATTGAACGATCATCGTTACTTCGCGTTTTTCGTTTCTCCTCTCGAATATTATGCAGTTTACGACGAGTGTAAATGATAACGATCCCCAGGCTGGATATTGGACTTTCCTTCAGAAGTTACCAGTTTGGCATAGCAGATCCTGCTTTTTATTTAAAGAACGGGTGGGAGGAATGACTCAGTATCAACACGACTCTCAATTTTATATACCTTTCGTACAAGAGATAACATCGAATGTACAAACGTCGTGTACGAGGTATTTATTTACTCTTTGTTAGAAACGCAAATTGAAAATCTAATTCTATATACTTTTGAAAGATCACATTACGATCCTTTTTTGTTCGAATTTTCTAATACTAAGCCTTTGACGCGTTTGGTACGTACTGGAGTAATGTATGGGTAATCTTCTACATAAATACTGAGAATTACATGAAGCTACAGTCACGTTACCGATTAACAAATGCTGAAAATCACACGATACTGCAGTTACATCATCGATCACCAATCACCAAAAATCACACGACGCTACAATCACGTAAACAACGCTATCACACTTACAACATTAACACAAAGACAACTGGCTTTATAAATATATATGAAATAACTCGTCACTGTAACACTTGCAAAATTAATGCTAAAACAACTAATCTTTAATATGCATCACGATATTAAATATTCTGATCTAATATCCTACTATTTAATATTTTTAAAATTTATAATTCTCAATATTTTTAATATTTAATATTCTAGTATTAAACAAAAAATTTGAATCATTAGCAAATCGTCTTTCTGCCCAAACTCGGAATTCAGTATTAATTTTGACAAAAGTACCCGTACGCTTTCAAGCAACTGTAGAAAAAAAAGAAAATCTGAAATCTCTCGTACCGACTGGTTCGATTGGCCCAATGTTAGTACATACTCTTCGAAACGCGCGCCAATTGAACAAAGAAATTCTCGAAAGAAACATCGCGAACAGTTTCGTTCGACGAGAGAAACAAAGAGAGAGAGAGAGAGAGAGAGAGAGAGAGAGAGAGAAGCAAGGACGTCAAGTCGCAATGATCGTAACTCACCAGTGGGGCCATCGATCAATCACGGTGGATTCTGTCGTGCCTATCAAACCACCGACCGTCCCGTTGTTTCGAGGGCTGACCAGGTCCAATCGAGCCTCTCTCGTGGCGTCGCGAGTATCAGCGCGCGTTACCGAATATCATTCCCGACATGAATTATTTCGTCCCCGCGTCGCACGCGCTTTCTCGCGGCGGCCATTTCACGCGGATGAATCTCGCAGCATTGGTGGAAACGACGTCGCTCACGGCCCCGAGGATTTCGCGATTCGCGCGGGGGATTAAGTGGACGCTGTTACGAGGAAATGCACTTAGTGTCGCGCTATTCGCGACAGAACCGTGGGGAACAGTGGTTCGGTCGGATCGTGCCAGCAAGAAAGAAACGAGAGGAGGCTTTGTTGAGAAACGGCTTGCGGACGATTCAGAGTCGAGTAGGTATCGGTACTAGGCGAAGAGCGTTGGTTAAACCTCTCTCTGCAAAATCTAGGAATAATTGAGAAATATCTAATCGAGAAATGCCTTCACTTCTGAGCTTCTTAGGTGGATTCTTGCTCGTGGGATTGAAGAGTTCGCGGAATCCATTAAGTGCTTTCTGGATCTTTTTTTTTTTAATCACTGAAAGTGATTTTAGCGGAGGTAACTCAAAAAATCGGGCCTCTTCAGATGCAACGCTGATGCAACGAAAATTAGCGATTGGTTGATTTGGGTCACGTGATTCGCGAGGGGGCGTGGGCTAGACCTCGAGTAGGAGTGGCATTGTCTAGTATTGATAAAATTTTATGGCAAAAAAGTCGTCTTCATTTCCTAGTCGGAACAGTTCGTGCATTTTTTTTTTTTTTTTGAATGACACTCTGATTTAAATTAGATTCACTTTAGATGTAGAACACATCTAAAATGAAGAGAATGATGTTTCAAGACTTCTCTTTTGTGACTTTCTTGGTACATATTATATTTGATACATAAGAAATACATTAGAAGAAAATTATTTATTTTGAAATAGCATGTACATATAAAGTCTTTTCAATCATCTTACGTAAATCAGATTTCAACATCTCGATGAAACATTTCAGCCTTGCGTTTATCATCAGCCAGCATTCAGTGTGAATTGCAAACTGTAAAAATTCTTTCTGAAGTAAATTTATTTAAAATTTATCGTTAAATTTTAGTATTAATACAAATACTAAAAATCTAATTATCCAGAAATCCGTAATGCGTTTCTAGATTCTGTGAGGTGCGTGGAATCCCGTCACGTATGACACGAATTGTGAGTGACTGGTGAGTAACACGCGATTATTGCGAAGTTTAACCGCTTCGAGGCTTCTACCAATTACATGCTTGGTCTAAATGGCCAGAATTAACTGTCTTAAACTCTAATTGACTTTTTGCTGTCTCTCGCTCACCACGTCTTTTCTCGAATAAAAAATAAGAATTGTATAATTCCCGGAACACGGAGAAAACCTGCTACGGTTCATTAATTTTTTCATCGTAACTTATTTTCTTATCGACGACAAATTTGTCGAAGAATTAGACAGAAGAATTTTCAAAAATTTAACTTCGACGCACGAATGAAGTTGGTTCGACTGTTTGGTAATTTCATCGACGAAACACGGAAGAAGCAGCATCGATTTTCGAAGCTAGCATCGTCTTTAATAAGCGAGCTCGAAATTCAGCACTCTTCGTCGCTCGACGATGAACGAACGCAACAGTTAATCTACGCTATTAACAATGATGTCTAATCTTGGCAAACAACTCTATAACTCGTGTGTGAAATCATCCGAACGATCACTCTTAAAACCCAGCTGCCTGCTAGTGAGTAATCACCACGTGCTGTGCGCGATGAGTTTACTGAAAAGCACCGCGTAATACGCGAACATTATTAAACATGGTTTTTTCTGTTCATTTTTCATCCGGCTCATTTATTTAGTATCTAACAGACGTGATAATTATTACCGTGATTTTATTGTACAACACCTAACAGATGTCTTAGGAAAAATATTATCGTCAGAAGAATCCGGATGATTTTGTGCGGCGCAAGAATTATTGGGATTTCTTCAAACTTTGAAAAGTGCGACCAAGAAGAGAAAGAAGATTCGTCAAATTTTGATAATTAAAGAACAGAGTTTGATCATTAATTAAAGACAAAAATAACTTTGAGCCTTCGCTACCGAGTTAACAAATTTATAATTCGTCAGAGAACATTTACAATTTGAACGATGATGTTTCGTTGGAGTGTACGAAACTTCCCTCCAGCTTCTGGAGCGCACTCGGCAGCGCACTATAAATTTCAAAAGTGTCGAATGCTCACTTTTCCAAAAGAGTAATCACAATGTTTGCCTGACGAAACAAGCAAAACCACTAATAGCAAATCGAAGAAACCTCCAATTATAAGTTACAAATTGTACAACTATGAATTAATCACAAATGAATTAATCACAGTGTCGCGGAGCGCAAGTACGTATGTAAGTACGTGCAGGTTCCTCCTGCGCCTAGGACGTTCGCATCGAGGAAATCGCAATTTGTCAACGAGAGCACGCGGCTTTCACGGGTAATTCTTTAACTGGAGGCCGCTTTGCCGAGAGATCCTTTGAAGCAGACGGACAGAATTCCGCGATGCTCGAGGAAATTTTGTAAATGCATACGCGGGTACGCGCGGGGGGCCTGGGAAGTCCAGAGGTTTTGTGTCGCGTGGCGAGCGTGTCACGCGTGAAAAGTTAGTCTCTGATTTTTCTCACTCCATCGCTCCCCAGCTCGTCGCCTGTTCTTTCCTTTCTTCCCCCCCATTTTTTTTTTTTTTTATTCCGTTGCTTTTCCATGCGTGTGCGCCACACGTCCCCTGCAAAGAACCTTTCGACTGCACATGATTCGGCGCACAATGAAGAACCGCCGACAAATGATCCCCCGGTTTTCAACGGCCAACCGTCCCGTCAACGTTCCGCGCAATTCTCTGCTCGTTAAAAATTCCCGAACCGCGGGCCGAGTCGATACCTCTCGCGACGAGGGATGACGGTTACCAGATACGCGCCGTCGTCGAGGAACGTCAGTCTCGAAGAGAATTACCCGGACATAGTTCTCCAGCTGAATGGAACGCTGGAACGATGACGGAGAACGGTTGCAGCGAGTGTGTGTCGCGTAATAGATAATCGTAGTAGGGTTGAAACGGTAGAAAAATTAAGAACGATGGCTTTATTGATGAAATTTGATTGATGTAGGTAAATGTAGTTTTCGAAAAAAAAATATTTGACATGATTTTTTTTTTTTTTTAGATTGGTAATCGTCGATGTTGAAGAGGTGAAAACTACCCTCAAAGTTCGGGGTGCGGATCATACATATTTTGTCAAATATCTTGGAAATTATTGAAGATACAGTTTTTGGGTAAATTCGTAAAATTATTGCTTTATAACAACGAATTTATAGAAATTATTATAGAAACCATTTATTTAAACAATATATTTGTTAGTTGCTATCATTGGAATCGTAATAAATCTGAGGACCATAATAAATCGTTCGAGTTTAGAATTTTTAATTGGATTTAAATAAGATAAAATCAAATTATTTAATATACATCGTATCAATTATTATATTACTACACGACATAAATTGGTACATGTCATCTATGACTCATCGATGCCACTTGTTAAACAAATAAATTACACGATCTTATCGTTTCAAGGAAACAGAGAAGAATTAATTTTTCGTTTCCACAATCAGTTAAAATATACAGCGAAGAAAGGAGAATTGTTTACTATTTAGGATTCAAACGCGCGATTACAATATTTCCCGTCTACAAATATCTTATGCATCTACATCTACTTGACGAGGAGTTTTAACTTGGCCTACTTTAAAATCAGCATGTATAATGAGCTTAATACTGTTTAAGACTTTCAGCTCCTTGTGAATCACGTTGTTCAAAGGGAACTTTTTATAGCATTAAAGATTGTCAACCATGTTAAAGAGAATCCTCCAATAATGTAAATTGCCATTTTATTTTTGTAAAATAAACACGACAGGAATTCAATTAAAAATGCCAAGCCTATAAAACCCATCAGCAATTAAGTTAAAGAAGAGACTTCAAAATTCGAAACATTACAAAATAATAATTATTAAATAAAATATATCTGACAATAAACGTAAAATAAATTCGTTTAAACACTGGATTTGTAAGCAAGTAATTAATTAAATTGCATTAAAGTAGTTCATATTTTAATTGAACTACAATATTTTAATAGTGGAGATACTTCATTTAATTAATACTTAACTAATTAAATTTTCTACTTACGAAAGACGAACCGCGTGCAATTCTCTGATTTCAAATATATTAAATAATTTGAAAGTCTAAATCTAGATGTAAAACTATCTGAAATATAATAAAGTTTCTAATAAACCACCGTGCACACTTGGACATTTCTAAATCATTGAAACATGAAATATATTTAATTTAATCTCAGCATGTACAATTAATAGACATTGATAAAAGGAATAGCTAATATCGCAGTCATTAGGCGGACAAAGAATGTTGCTGAAACTTTAGATCGATTGAAATACGTGTTTTTAAAACGTACAGATTTTATGAAGCAATTAAAATAAAAACGACGTTCGAAAATTGCAACTAACAATAATCTCTCATTTGGAGTAATCCCCCTTTTCAAAATATCCGCTGCTTCGTTCAAAGCGCATAACCAAAGCGCATAACCCACGAAATAACCGCGTGTTTCCAACGCCGCTTCGGCGCGCGTAGATCAAATGGAGCGCAGCAGTCAAAGTAAATTCAATGATCGTTAAACTCTCTATTATTCCTCGCCTCTTCGCGAGGAACAATTTCTATACGCCGAGTAAAAACCAGAAAAAACTGCACGACTTGTATCCCAATACGATTCGTCTAACTGAAAGGCCCAGAAGCAACTGTAAAATTTTATTGATACGCAAACATTTAAATCGACAGTACCAGACAACGCCACTCCTACTCGAGGTCTACGCCACGCCCCCTCGCGAATCACGTGACCCAAATCAACCAATCGCTAATTTTCGTTGCATCAGCGTTGCACCTGAAGAGGTCCGATTATCTGGATTACCCTCGCTAAAATCACTTTCAGTGATAAAATACTTGCTCCGGCGCACGACGAGTTTCGAGTGCCTGGACGCAGGACGATTTTCAAACAGGGCGAGGGCACCGAGCCGGTTCCTGTAGCTTTGATTCCGAACGACGAACGCTGCTGGATCGGCGTATTTTCAGTCGAACGAGCGTATTTTTTATAGATACACGCGCAACAAGGCGTAGCCTGGCGCTCATTCGAGAGGAGCTTTAAAACTGCACGGTCCCGTGCGCTGATGCGATTCCGCATCGTAAACAATTCCACGTAAAATCATCGATGTAAAACATATCGGTGAATTACGGCCGCTCGTACGTCGGCTCGCGCTCCATTCGCTCGATATTTGCTTGACTGCATGGAAATGCGATTGTTTGAATTGTCATTCACCGCGTGTCTAAATTCGATCATTTCGCCCGGTAGGTGTATACGTGTACAGGGTGGTTTTTGACGGGTACGAGAGCGAGGGAAAAAACCGAGTCGGGAAGAAGAAGGGACAAAGTTTTTTCGTTTGGGGTTTGGTTATCGATGGAGTTCGAAAGGTTCATCAGCCACAAAGGTTAATCTTTATATCGTTGTTGATTAATTCGTTTCTTTACAACAAAAAAATAATTTATTATTATTCGTTTATTTTCCCTCTGTTCTTCAATTTTATATAATTATCGTTTTGCGCAAAATTTTTATACTCTTTTTGTCAAACTCGCCGCATCGACTTGGCTCGGTATTTTTATAAAATAGTCATAATTTTTCTCGATTAAAAGAGTTAATTTTTTGCGTTCTAGCTAATTTTATCGCATGATCCAGCAGCCATATACAATGAAGCCAATTTTTTAAATTAAAAAATGTTATTGTACCGAATATTAAAATCTATGTATAAATTTTATTTCAAATTCCACCGTATTTTAATTTCTTTACAAAGAATAAATTTTTTTCAGTCAACTCGCAATTTTCATCTCTTTCTTGGCATTATTTCTCCGCTGCTGCTTTCAACGTCACATGTCTCAATTTTATTTATAATTGACTGCAGTAAGTAAATAATAAAAAAAAATTCTGGATCTCCAGAATATTCTTCTTTCGCCATTTTTAACAATAAAAAATCCTTTTATGCAACTATGGTAGCGCAAAGGATTAAATTTAGCTAAACTGGCCGAGATCTACCTGTAAAATATAATTTTCTCGTAAAAGGCCTCGAAATTAAATTTGATATTTTGTCGAGACCAATCGCGACCAAAGATGTTCAGATTTCCTCCCCTTAAAAACACCTTGCAAACACGTACACACGGTAGCACGGCGAAGAGCAGAACGTCGGACGAGTCTCGACTTTCTAATTGCCACGGTGATCAATCGTTCCGACTATTCAATTATGTTACATCGTAGTCTCGATGCGAAACGCGTAACTGATGCAACGATCGGTCGCCCTTCACTCGTTCGACGTTTTCTTGACGCCGGAGAAGAAAACTTTTATCCCGTTTCGCGGAGATGCAAATAGTTGGTGAGAAAATTCAACTGGCCAACAAACGAGGACGAATTAACTCGTCACGCGGACTGTCCGTCTCTTTGGATGTTGCAACGATGGATCGTTTGTTACGTTGACCGAGTCGCAAGGCGTGCGCAATGACGTGGAATTTATTTTCTGAAATGTATCTTGCAATTTTCCCCACCTTGTCCGTATCTTTCTACAGATAAATGAATTATTTCTCTCATTGGTGAGAAGGTGATTCTTTCAAGACTGATGGCGTCTCGCGCGATGAAATAAATTTCTTCCAGGTAGTTTTCTAATTAAATACCAATTTAGAAGCAAGAGCAAGGATGCATTAATCAATTCGAAGATTTATTCAGAGATTCTTCATTATCTTGGATGTGTCAAAAATGAATTCCAACTACTACATTTACCTTATTTATTAATTAAAGGCGACTTTTACATTTCTATCGGTTTTTAATTTTACCGATTGTCCACGCATGTTCTGTTTATCAATACATTTCACGTAACGCGTGATTGCGAAATTTAATTCTCGAAGAAAAAGAAACATTCACGACGCAGAAACATTTAGATGGGAAGGACTTACAACACTCGGCACAATTTGTACAGATGAATCTGACAGATGATGCTATACTGACGTAGATGTAATCTGGTTACCGTGACATACGACAGTCACGAGCCGGGCATGCGAGATTCTATAGACAAGCCTCTGGGCAACGCCACACTCGGTATAAATTACTCAATGACCATGAAACTCGGTACCCGAATAATGGCGTGCGACGAAGATGGATAAACAAACTGGGAACTTAGCAGTTTCACTCGTCCTAATCGATAACTCTGATTAAATCGATGCATGCGCCGAATCAAAGAGACTATTGTCACTGGATCACCTGACCGCGATCGGTAATCGTAGTTTAGAGAAATTAGAAAACACACTGAAACACAAACTCCAAATGTTGTATCAGAAGATATTGAAATACATAGAATGAAGGAATGTAATTTTTGAATTATTTGTTTTGGAAGTTTTTGATAGGTTCCACTTATTATTTTCTACTACTTAGTTCTGGTGTTGATAGATAATAATAATTAGAGAAGAATAATTTCTCAAACTCAAACGAGAAGCCTGCACCACGAGTTTTTTAGCGTAAGATCGAATGTAAATGATCAAGATCACGTAGGGATGAACTTTGCGATGAAAAAAGAAAACGGAAATCTTCACATCATAGCATTAAAAAAATAAAAAGATAAGAATTCCTTGCACGTGCATACAGCTATGAGAATACTAAATTTCAGATAATTCTGTCCTGCAATCTTTGTGTCCTCTCTCACTATAAGTATTCTGTCGTTTTATTAATTCAAACAGGTTGGATTAGGTTTGACATATGACTTTGGAAAGAATACTTTCAGTATTTAACAATCAGAAATATAATTATTTTCGTTCGAGGCTTGTTAAATAAATTGTTACACTTGCAGTTTTAATTCAGTTAAGATGTACACATACAGGGTGTCGCAAATTTAAATGTCAAAACTACGGGGCTGGGGTTGTTTGTTTCGGAGCTGGGCATGTTTTTGTTTCTCGCGAGTTCTCTGAAACGAACATATCTCCGAAAGATCTCTTTCTCTTTCTCTTACAATTATTTTATCGATGCTCTACACACTCCCGAAGCTTTGACATTTGAATTTGAGACACCCTGTATATGTAGATAAACTATTTTCCAAAAAATTGACTGATCAACGGTTCGATTTAAGCGACAATTGTGCACCTACATGAATTTGATTCTAGATTTAAGTTTCGAGTCACGTTTAGAAGTTGTGAGTTGCGATTAATTATCTATGCGATCAAAAAAGAACTCTGACGATTCGGCGACGCGTGTCGGGAAATATATCCGCCGAGAGTGCAACAGTTTTCACAGACCGTCAATACCGGAACAATATCCGCAACTGTATTCTTTCGCCCTCGAACGGTTTCCAACGAGACAACCGCAAAGGATGCGGCGACACGATAAACGATCGAAGTCTCGTGGCTAAACGATCGTAGCGCGCCGTTGTGTCGTTGGCCTCGAATAGCCTTGACACGCTGCACTCGAGGCTGCAGAAGGAAAGAAGAACACACACCCGGCCGAGCCATGAGAACCAGCAGGAGAGAGTCACAGTCGAACATTTACTATTAAGGATCGGAGAATCAACTTGCAAATCTTTCACACGCGAGCTAAACACTTCGCCGATATTAAGCAACGAGTTAAGAATTTACGAAGAAAGAAAGAAAGATTACTTCTCGTTGAGAAAGAAAAATAAATAGATAAAGATAAATTAGACTGGGGATTTTCACGCATTTGTAGAAAATTATGAAGTGGAAAATTGCACGGAATATTTAGTTTGTAAAATAATTTTCCATCTGTTACATTTTCAAAAATATTAACTATTAAATGTTGTATTAATTAAAATTAAAATTAATTAAACTGACAGAGCACGTGTTATTTTCAAAGTTATTTTTAGAATTGAGTAAATAATAAGTTCAATAAAATAACGACAAAAAATCATACGTCTAGTTTTTCATGCGCTCCAGTCTTTAAAAACATTGCAGATTCAGTCATCGAAAACATTTTTCCAATAGTCACGCCATGACAATTTATAGTATATTTTCGAGAAGAAAAGTGTCCTCATTTACCCAGCCGCTACCTGTAAAAATATTTTGGAACAAAACGAACGACGCATTTTGAAAATAAAGGCTTCGAGTTTCAAAATAAACTTGTCGCGCGATATTTTTTACGAAATTCTAACAATTCAAATATTCAGTGTTTGAGCCATTGTAAATGAACAGTTTAAAAAACTTCCAACTGAAACCACACGTTGCTGCTTAATAAACTCTTGAATAGAAATAAAACTCGAATACATGAATACGTTTCGAAGCTGATAATAAATTAATAAGTAATTTCAATTTTTGATACTTATATCAAAATATCTTGCCTCGTTCATTGTTCGCAGTCTGATCAACCATTGTTGCAATAAATTATCGAAGGAATTCTAAAATTGTAATTATAGCGATATGCTTATATACATTTTCTAGAAAAATTGCACACATTTTCTGTTTAAAAGTTCTATCAATTCCAAAATATTTTTAATTATCTCGAGTAGAAAAAGCTACGCATCAAAGTGCAATAACGCAGCCCACGGATAAGTTTTTGTACTACAATCACCGATATTATTATACCTGACGTTTCAAACAGCGTAAAACAGCGGCGCAAAGATTCGCATTAAACTCGAAACAATTGACCAGACACGAGATGCAATTTTCACGAACGTTTCCCCGGTAAATTGACACTGTTCTTTTTTTTTTCATTTGTTTTTCACCATTTGCTTCCCTCTCTCTCTCTCTTTTTTTTATACACGCCATCCGCGTCGAACGCATTTTCCGTTTTACCCCGTTTTCCATTCTGGCTCCATTAACATGAACAAACAGCGGGACAAGTGATTTGGTTACAAGGTGATTTTGTCTTCGTCATCGGCGGAGCTTGGCTACAACGATGATTCGTTGTAAACAAATTGATGAATCGATTGACTCGATTCGACCGGCTGCCGAATGGTTCGCCGCGCCAAACTATTATTCCACGGATGCTTAATTATGAATGCAAATTTGACAATCGCGACCTGTCTTCTGATTGCGTTCGTTCCCCGCCGATGAACGCGGCGGAACGCTGCGAATCAGCCCCCCTGTTTATCGCGTTTTTAACTTTCATTACACGTTCGATGAGGCATTATGAAACAAAAAGAAAGAGACATTGCGATCCCGCGTGATCTACATTTTGATACGCGCAGGTGTGCGAAACTTTTAATTTCGCGAGTTACACCGAACGAAAATTGCTACGTTCGTAAAAGAAAAAACGTAGTTTGGAATGTTCCGTCCTTGTTTAAATGTGCTTTTAGTGCATTGAGTTCAACACATGCGTGATAATACTTTATACTCGTCGTGTAAAACTGCGAGGTATAGATCGCACGAAAAAAATTATTTGGCGCTAGTAAAACTGGTAATGTGTCATTTGATAAATTATCGACGACTGAAAATGTTTAACAACTAAGTCAGAGAGTGAAAGATGTATAATGTAATGTTCAGAGAGAATGAAAAATACGTGACATGCGTATAGTCAATGAGAAAACGAAGAACTAACAACTGAAATTATTCATTTCATGAATTTAAATGATGGTAATTCTAATCGTCTTTCAACATGTAGATAAATGTGTACCAATTACACCGCTGCTGTTTAACAGAGGTTCAGAATGTACTTTTAATTACTCTTATCTTTCCAACGTAACAAAAATAAATAAGAGATCAATTTTTATATAATCAATTTCAAGGCTGAGCCTGCAAACTTTGAAAAACCATCGTTCGTACTTCTTACAACTTGCAACACCAACAATAAATAAAACAAACAATTCTCAGACAAATGTTTGACAAATTTAAATGTTCAACTTGTTAAAAAATGTCTCGAAAAGGAAGCTGCTTAATCTGCTAGCCGAACGACCGCGGGGGAGGGGCAGATCAAGGAGAGCATCGGCCGGAAATCAGTCTCTAAAGACCGGAAACAATGAGAAAGAACCGAGAAAGAAGACCCATTGAAACATCGGTGAAACTTTAGCCGAGACAGGAGCCTGGAAGCTTTGCAATTATTCGTGGACCGGCGGTAATCTATTACTCGATAGTCCATCGAGCCGTGGTCATCAATAAGGAGCTAATTACGAGGCGGAACCCCGAGCCACGAAACAATCCTAAATTCACCGCTGTCGATCACGGCCTGGACAATCGATACGGCGATTGTGCGGCCAATAGCGAGGGTGCAAGAAACGAATTTCTCGACGACTGCCATGACGTCGATTTTCGCGATCGAGCGATCCTACTCGCGAGTCCTGCTTGTCTCACATTGTGTTGCTTCGCTTAAAAGAGCGAGTCTCCACGAGACTGAATTCTCTCGTAATCGGACGACAATAGACTGACTGGCAGCTAAAAAGCCAAGATCAAACAGGAGCATTGTTCTAGATTTTTCTTTTTTTTTATTGCTTATTGTGTTCCGGAAGTTCAGATCGCGCACAACCTTTTTTCTTTTTTTTTTAAATTGATTGTAAGCGCAGATTTGTGATACATAGAAGTACAGATTATTATGAGTTAATTATAAGTAGACTGCGGATTTTTATGCATTTATGGGAAACCTCAGAGTGAAAGAATGCAGAAAATACAACATTCGAAAGTACATAACATAACGAAAGCGGATGTGTTTAATATTGGAAATGAATTTCTGCTCAAGTTGCATTCGTAAAAATTTAAAACTGCATAAAAGTCTGCAATCTAAGTACAAGCACGAGTTAGGTACATTTAGTTTAACCACTGACTTTTATAGATTTCAGTTGAAGGTTTGGATACACGTTCTGTGCGTGCGAAAAATATAGATCTTGTATTTCTGATTTCTATATTCAGAATATATTTATCCCTTAGTATATTGTACGTGGGAAATTGTCGAAAAATATGTAAGAATTAGTGTGCAACGAAATATTAAATTAAATGTGCTAAAAATGTACCTAAACTTGTTTGACCTGTACACAATAAATTATTAATTAAACATAGTCTAGCATTAATTAAATACAGATATTAAAATCTGTATAAGTAGTAATAGCGGAAGAAATGTTAAAATTCTACTACGTATCTCTCCTAATCAAACAACTTTCATATAAAATATCTTCGTATTTTTAATAGTTGGAGCAATGATATAACAGATGGTATCAGAATAAAATTCCAGAATAAATTTCAAAATTCGATACGCTGTAAAAAAGAAAAAAAGACCGGACAGACTGCAACGAAATATTTATGCATGTTGAAATAAATCAGATTAACCATTAGCTTCAGTAGGTGCACAATGTTATCGCAACGTGAGCAAAACTACGTTGCCTAATCTAATAACGTATTAGCCTTTTACGCGTAATTGACATTAGCACGTATATGTAACCCTATGAAACGAAATTTCATCATCGCGAGAATTTTTTTCACAACCCGCGACACGTGAGAATATTTTTTGTGACCTTTAGCCAATTGCGAAATGATCGCTATACATACGTAGTATTTCGGTGGATCGTTCGGCAAACAGGCGCGCGCACGTTGAACACTAACAAGTACATTCAGTAATGCAATCGAGCGTTGCATACAAATTTCAACTATGTCTGCCGATATCGGTCGCGCAGGTTGGTTAAATTATGATTCGAGCATATTCCATTATTTATTACTTTGCAACGCACACTCCCCGCTCCATTCTTTATTTCAGCACGACGAGCGTGAAATTTTACAAGCGACAGATCAACAATTTCCGACACCGATAAATATTTTCGTATTGTACAGACAATTTTTTTTGTATCCAAATAAGAAATTTGATCGAACGAACGAAACTCCACAGGCAATCTGCATTTAAAATGTAAAATTATGAAAAAAAGAGAAATTAATAGTTTCAAAGTTATAAACGATTCTATGTTTCGATCGAAGAAACGAATTTCTCCGCTATATGTACATAGTGATTATAATTATTCTTTTTATCACTGAAAGTGATTTTAACGGAGGTAACCCAGAAAATCGGGTGCAACGCTAATGCAACAGAAATTAGCGATTGGTTAATTTGGGTCACGTGATTCGTGAGGGGGCGTGGAGTAGACCTCGAGTAGGAGTGGCGTTGTCTGGTACTGAGCGATCGCGCCTGTAATTTGTTTTCTATCGATTCAAATGTTTGCATATCAATAAAATTTTATGGCAAAAAAGTCGTCTTCATTTCCCAGTCAGAACAGTCTTTTTACTTTAAAATATCTGTTAAGAAATAAATGTTCCTTTAGAACGTTTATCAATCAAATACAAAATAAAATCTGTTAAAACTGAACTTTTATAACAGAATCAAAATTTCAATGTAAACGTTAATTTAAAACAGAAAAAGAAATAATTTTAAAGGCTTACTAAATAACTTATATTTACAAAAGTTTACTGTTAAATTCAAGCCCTGGGTTTGAAATGAAACAAACAGTTGACGCACATCCCTCTTTCTTTCGGTGCCAATTCACGGAATACGTCGCCCTATTAAACTTAATGAGACATAAACTCCATTTTACGAGCGACACATTTCAATTGATCAAGACCAGAACAATACTGAAACTTCGTTTTAATATTCCGATAAAACTGTTTTCTCTTCCGGGCTTCTAATAGTTGGATCTTCGCAAAGTGATGACAATAACCTCAGACACCCCTGTATCGATCACCGCGTCTCGCCGCCCGTCTCTGTTAGCGTCTAACACTAATGAATTCGACGACAACGTCAAAGTCGCGGTTTCGAAGCATCCGCGACGTGGTCTCACCTGCATTTCACATCTCCGTTTGCCTCCGCTCCACTCAGACGAGTTTCACTCACGATTTCCAAATCGTGTCATCGCTTTCGACCTACAGATCTCGAAAGTGCGCTTCACTGCCTCGTACAAGTAACAAGGATGGAAAGGTACACACGTAAGATCCTCGTGACAGAAGTCGCCAAGATGCTCGTTGCAGTTGTTGCGTGCGGTTCTGCCTTTGTTCGGTAGTAACCAGCCACGTTCGCTCGAAAATTTGGCCACTTTCTTCTCGGCGCCGTAGCGCAAGGAGACGCTAATTGCCACGGGTTGACACAGTTCGCGCGAGAAAGGTCCAAAGCGGCGAGAGAGTTTAATGGTCGGAGCAGAAAAAAAGTAGGGCTAGATACGAATGACGCACGTGCTGATGGACCTCTTTTGTCGTAATTCGCGTTCCTGCTTTTTCCGCGGTGGCCTCTTCTTCCTCGATCCTCGAAAAGATCGGTAGCAGGAAAGATCGATGCGTCGTATCTTTGCAAGTTTGCTACGATTTGCTGTTTGCAATCGATCAACATCGTCAAATCTGTAGTTTAGATTTGGGACACATTCTGTCAAATACCTCGGAAATTAACGAAGATAGTAAATTGATGAAATTAGTATTTTTTTTTTTATATAAAGTTACAACTGATCCTATAATTGGTAGTACAATTCTCTAACGTCAACGAACCAACATAGTCCAATAGGCGAGCCAACCCTCAGCCAAGTTTCCACAACCACCAACTACCTAACCTACCTACTTTTCTCCAGCTGTACGTTACACACAGCTCGCAGCTGCATTGCATTCTCCCGTTACGTAACGGCAAGTCGTAACGCCGATCGAGACGTTACAGTGGTCCGCGTAACGAGAACTTTCTCCTGGGACGTCGGCGATTGCGCGGCGGGAGCCGGAGAAAAGTTCTCGGGTCGAGTCAAGGTAGCCGGTCGACCGGGTGCGCGATGATGACAATCGGTATAGCGGGAGGCTCTCGGGAGTCTGGTTTTCAGGCTGCAGGCCGGTAAGCAGGTGCGCCAGCCGTGAACACCGATAATTGTGGTTCCCTCGGCTAGCTGGCCTCGACCAGGTGTACGGGATGTTTCATTCTGAAACGCCACCGCGCGACACCACCCCTGGCCCGCGCGATTAGCGGTAATGCACGCCGGCCTACTTTCACGGATTAGTGCGGCTTTGCTCGTGAGTTAGGCGCGAGAACGCTCGCTCGCGCGCCCAATCCAGCGCATTGGCGCCCGAAATTGCATGAATTGCGAGAGCCATTACCCGGCTGTTAAGGACTCACCGGCAGTGAGTTTACGCCGCCGGATGGAGTACAGGACGATGCTAGTTTTTAGGGGATGCTCGTTAGCACTGAAATATACACCGGGTGATTTCAAAATCGAGACGGTGTCGATCCTTTTTTCAGCGAGAATGTATTACGTTTGTAGAGTGTAAATAGAATTTACTGAGATGTACCGTGGTACTGACGTGATTTCTGCGAAACTACGCACGTTGAAAATACACGATTTTTAAATAAACAAGAGAGTTTAAATAGAATTTTCGAGCGAGTGGCGAGTGATCTCAAGATTTCGTTCGTCAGATGTACACGTCACGTGGATTGAAACGAACGTGATTTTCCGTTTTCCTACTTGTGCCAAAGTACGTCGAAGATAGATAGAAACTGTCGTCAAATGGAGTCGGTTGGTTTCTAAGTGACGTTGGTTGACATTGTGATAAACTGGAATGGTTTTATCTTTCTTCCTTTTTGCAAAAGTACGTCAAAAATATGGGGGTGATACAGATTGCCGCTGGACTGTGAATAAATTGGAATAAACTGGAGCAATGCTAATTTTTTGGGAATGTTCGCTAATATGAAGATATAGTATGGTAAATTGGAATGGACGTGATTTTATTTCTTTTTTTTTTTTTTCTTTGAGAAAGTATGTCGAGAATATAAAAATTTTTAGACGAGTAGATTGCCGCTAGATTACGGATAAAAGCAGTGCTAATTTTTAAGGGATGCAATGTAACAGATGACGTTGGAGTAATCGTGATTTTTTTTTGTAAAAGTGTGTTGAAAATGTTTATATTTTTATGGATTATTATTTATCAGCTCGACTGCAGACGAAGTGAGATATTTGTTTTTAATCCTTCATTAAGAAATGACAAGGATTAACTCGTCATTCACTATTAAGGGATGTTCGTTAATATTAAGATATACTTGTGGCATAATTGTAACTACTATGATGTAATGTATTATATACAATATTTGAATTATTTATAACAAGTATATAAATAAATAAATAAATATATTAATGTAACTGTATATATTACATACATTTTATATTAGGAATTGTCTATACTCATTTTACACGAGGAACTATTCTATTATATAATTAATTTTGTGCAAAGAATTGTGGAGTACGATAGTGAGATTGAAAAGATATTTTGATTGACTGGTTGAACCTTTCACGAGGAATGAAGATTGACGATAGTTTAGAATAATGTTGGCATGTAATGATGGAAATAATAATTGCACTGTTCGGAAGTTAGATCGATCAGCTTTATAAATTGGAAAGTAGGTTATAGACTCTACGCCTATTTAAAGTATCGAAGTGGTACTTTAGTCGGTTTGAACGGCAATTAGGACAATGACGATTGAAATTGAAATGGAGATTCTGGTTCAGAAATTGTATCGATTAACTTTATAAATTGAAAAGCATGTTGCAAGTATTATTTGTGAGTTGAGCCCCACTTTTTGAATTTACGATTATTCTCATCTTTTATGGAAAAGTTTGCTCGACTTTATTGCTACTTTTTTTTTACTATAATCGCAGTATATAACAATCAATGCCTACGTTTATTTTAAAATCAATTTAAAACAAAACAAAACAAAAAATAGTAAGAGCATCGAATACACGTTTCGAACAAAAAAGAAAAGTTTTTTTACGGCCTCGCGTTAACTATATTTCCATCCGTTTAAAAGAATATTGGCTTTCGAAAAAAAAAAATTGACGTTATCGAACGGAAATAAAATTTTTTTCACAAACATAACTGGCCAGATATACGTTTTCATGCTTTCGTTAATCCACGCACTTTGCGGTTCGCCAATTTTACATTCACTTCTATATCCACCCAGAACGTTCCATTTCATCCTCGTGCCTCTCATATCTTGCTCAAAATATTTTATTTTCTTCCTGATCCTAAGATTAGCTTCCTCGTACAGGAAAAGAAAAAAAGAAATAATGTGCAACACGTAGGTATTACAAAAACTGCACGATTTGTACCCCAGTACGATCCGTCTCACTGAAAGGCCCAGAAGCAACTGTTCTGACTAGGAAATGAAGACGACTTTTTGTCATAAAATTTTATTGACACGCAAACGTTTGAATCGATAGAAAACAAATTACAAGCGCGATCGCTCAGTACCAGACAACGCCACTCCTACTCGAGATCTACCCCACGCCCCCTCATGAATCACGTGACCCAAATCAACCAATCGCTAATTTTCGTTGCATCAGCGTTGCACCAGAAGAGCCCCGACTTTCAGTGATACAAAAAAAAAAGAAAAGAAGAGCACGATAACCACAAGTGTGTGCCGTAAGGTTTTCTCATGGCTCGTTAAATACGCATCGCGTATGCAATAAAGATTGGATGGAAGAAGTCGCGCAGAATTCACGAGGAAAGTTCAGCGAAAGAATATGTACTTACACACACAGAGAGGCACGCGCAGATATTCGACCAAGAGACAGAGAAATGACTCGCTGGAAAAATGGAACGTGCCGACCTTTTTTGCATTCGTAATCACCGTGAATGAATCAACGAATGTAGACGTCCATCGAACGTGAATCGTGACGAGGTTTCCAATGTGGAAAATAGATGAGATCAGATTGAAAATGACGGTACGATGGAAAAGACCGTAAGTCAGCAGACAAAACAAAATGTGGCTGCGATTTCGTTACCAGAAATGACCCAACTACTCGAGATTACGCAGAGTACTTCGTAATTTCAATTTCATTTTAATTTCCTTTTTTCTAAATTCTTCCAACGATTTTTGGATCAACGTCCTGCATAAATAGAAGATTTACTTTTACCAATCTTTTGCCTGGTTCTACAAAATATTCAAACATCCTAAAAGTGTTTTTTCAAAACTTTTCTTCAATGTTCATCGAATATTTTATTCCATGTTTCATTTCATGCTTCATTGAATACCGAGTGTTCAATTTTGCTATCCGACAATAAGACTTCAAGTTTCAACCTCGTCAGTGGATAACATTCATTTCAATTACGTATGTACGCGTCAAGTAAACCATCTGAACATAATTAAACAAAAACTGTGCGTCAGTATTGCGTTCATGTTGTACCAATTAATAATCATACCGTGCAGAACAAGCGTCCTTGGTGACTTATGGACAAAAGTATAGGATCGTTCGCCAATACCCCATTCGCGTTTCACCTTCCAAAAAATTGCGTCAAGGGTGGGAGCATCGTTTGAACGACAACAGCGGAATCGATCGGTCGATGAATCGGTTGTTTTTCGCGACCTCGTACAATGGACACGCGCGATTCGTCAGAGACCTTCCTCTCGTCGATCCATCGATCGCGAGCCAAATGTTCGACAAACGAGTGCCAGTGTTTCATAATTGCCAGTAACTTTCTACCGATTATCTATTGTGCTGCGCCTTTTTCCTCTGTCTCTCTCTCCCTCGCTTTCTCTCTCTCTCTCTGTAACTGTTTCTCGTTGAGTCTCCGACTGTACGACGGCCAGTATGATCTCATCTCCGGACGTTTGGTATGACCGCAGTATGGATCGTAATTGAGGTTACGCAACTGCCCTCTTGAATCGTTTAGATGCGAATCATCTTGGACAGAAGCAGTGTGGTAAAAGTTCTCAGATGCATTTCTCGTGTACGGTATTACGTATTGTTCAGACGTGAAAACTTCTCCGTCTGTGCATTTAATCCTCGAATCTGTGCACAGTTCTCGAATTTTTTTCTTTGTACTAGAATTCTGTGGTTTATTTGTAGTCGAGAATTAAGGATACATAATCACCGAAAAACATTGCCGAGTTGCACGTTCTTAATTAAAATTCGACTGAATCGCGACTCGGGTATATTAACTAGTATCACTTTTAATTTCTTTAGGATGGACGATAAATGTTAAATATCCAAAGTTATATTTAGCAATCTAAAATGAATCAATACGGGCATATTTAATTCGACTATTTGACAAAAATGTATTTTAAAATTATATTTTATTGTTATATAATATTTCATCACATAATATCAGTACGTATTTTAAAAATGCACATATTTTATATTTTAATTATTAAAAATACACAAATATGTATTATATTTCAAATATTATTTGGGACGCTGATTTATTTAATGAAATATTCCTGTACAAACAGATATGGTTTTAGATAATATGAATCACGATGGAAAAAATAATTAAAACTGGTCTGTATTTATTTCTCAAACAAAGATCGTATCGTGCATGTAACAAAAATGCACCGTAATATGTTGTAATTGGAATAACGTATCAAAGATCAGAGGTGCGTGGAAACGGAGTCACGCATATTTAAACGAATCATGTTCACGAGAATAAAGGGACTTACGACACGTTGATTAATTAATTAAAACAAAAAGGAGAGAGGAGGCTGAAGATGATCTCTCTGTTTTCATGGCACGTTGAGCCGAGGAATTTTCACATGACGAGAGATTAGCTTGCTGATTACATCTGCACAGGCGGCGTTTTGTAAGAAAAGCGCAAACAGTGATGTTGCAACGAATGCTCCTTGAAGGATAGGAAGAATGTTCCTATCCTTGAAACGCGTCTATTGACATGACGTTTATTTCAATGACGTGTACTCAGCCGTGCCTGTGAATGGTTGAAGAAGTTTGTTACGACTGATTTTAACGAGCCTTGAATGAATTTTTAATTTACATTTTCTCTTTTTTTGTTTCTTAGAAAGAGGCATATGTATATATGAAAAAAATGTAAAGAGAAAATATACATCTGCGATAGTGATTTTTTGAACGAAATTACTAGTGTACGGTGAATATTTTTGCGGATTCAAATTTTTCGTAAAATTTCGCGAATCCTGTGTTACTGCTGAATCCTTAAATTTCTAAATTCTACGTTCCTAAATTCTAAATTTCTAAACTCTCAAATTTCCAAATCCCTCAATTTCCAGATTCTAAAATGTTTAATTTCTAAATTTCCAAATTCCCAAATTTCTAAATTCCTAAATTTTGAATTGCTAAACTCTCAAATTTCAAAATTTCCAGATTCCAAAATATTTAGTTCCCAAATTTCTAAATTCTATATTCCTAAACTTTCAAATTCCTAAATTTTGAATTGCTAAACTCTCAAATTTCAAAATTTCCAGATTCCAAAATATTTAATTTCCAAATTCCCAAATTTCTAAATTCTATATTCCTAAACTTTCAAATTCCTAAATTTTGAATTGCTAAACTCTCAAATTTCAAAATTTCCAGATTCCAAAATATTTAATTTCCAAATTCCCAAATTTCTAAATTCTATATTCCTAAACTCTCAAATTCCTAAATTTTGAATTGCTAAACTCTCAAATTTCAAAATTTCCAGATTCCTAAATATTTAATTCCCAAATTTCTAAATTCTATATTCCTAAACTCTCAAATTCCTAAATTTTGAATTGCTAAACTCTCAAATTTCAAAATTTCCAGATTCCAAAATATTTAATTTCCAAATTCCCAAATTTCTAAATTCTATATCCCTAAACTCTCAAATTTCTAAATTTTGAATTGCTAAACTCTCAAATTTCCAGATTCCTAAATTTGTAATTTCCCAATATCAAAATTTCTGAACTCCTAGAATCTCAGAAATTTCCCAATTTCTAAATTTCCAAGTCCGCACGTTCCCAAACCTCCAAATCATCTAAATTCTCAAATTTCCAAATCCTCGTATTTCCAACTGGAAATTGTTAGATGCCCGCGATTAAACACATGAAATTTAAATAGAGATTTTAACGCTGCCTTAAATATTCCATATATTTTCATATGTTAAATACGTTCCGCGTGCTTGAATTTCCCATAGAATTTATGAATAATCCGCGGTTTAATTATTAGCGACACAGAAACGCGAAAGCAACGAGAAACGTGCATCGCAACGAGCATAACGCGAAACGTGTCGTGTCATAACAAAATGGAGAACTCTTATCCGAGGAGGATCGATGAACTCGTTAACGTGAACGCAGAGTGGAAATGTAACAACGGTTGCACAAAAATTTAAACGAATCTTTCTGAGAATAAGGATACCCACTCCGCAATCTACTACATTACCCAACACAGTCCTAGTCCAAAATAAATAGCGGATGGTGGTCTTTCTCTCTCTCCTTTTTTTCTCTTTTTTAATTCGCTCGAATTGCAAAGATTCGCACGACGAATCGTAGCAATGATTGCATACGTAACCTGAATTTCTAGAAGCATTGCGCGGAATGTAGCAAATGCTCTCTTATCTTCTAGATCATCGAGGCGTAAAGTGTGCATGTATGAAAAATCAAAGTGTGAAATACGTGTAGGTATTGAGACACTCGCGATAAAATACAACAGATAGTGCTGTATCTTTTTAGTGCAGAATTTTAGTTTTCACTTTTCGGAAATAATATTTAGTAGCTTTTAGTATTCAATTTTACGGGTTTTTACGAAAAATTTTAGTGAATTACAAACATCTGAAAATGAAAAATTCGATAATGTGAAATATTTGTTTAGTAGATATTATTTATAAAAATTTAAAATTGCACAATGATCCGCAAGCCTGTTGACGTTGCTTCTTAGATCACTGTGGATTACGTAGTATAGTTACACGATAGTATAATAAATATTACTGAGAAAATCATCAAACACAATTAGACGGTTTTAAAAAACAATATTGTCTTAATTGATCACATTGAATTTCAACGACATTTCTTAAAATAAAGTCTTTGCTCTTACCATAACCACTCAAGGTCGAACAAGGTCACGAGGGAAGAGAAAGCAGTTACATCACCGCAGACACCAAGGAGACGTTCGAGTTGCCGATTTCAATTTCGCGAACGTTTTATTACTAATTTATCTCGATTTTCACACACACACATATATGTATATAAATAACTACAAAAATGCTAGTTTAATTATTACTATATATATATAGTAATAATTAATTAATAATATAATAGTAAAGATATATATATATATATATTTTTTTTTTCAAACAACTTTCATCATACAAAAATTCTAGTTTAATTATATATATATATATAGTAATAATTAATTAATAATATAATAGTATATATATATACTATTACTATTACTATTACTATAAATATATATATATATATTTCTCAAAAACTTTCATCACACAAAAATGCTAGTTTAATTATTATAATTTATTTATACCTCCAATATGTAACAATTTCCGCGTAAAGTAAGGTTTCATTCAATTTTCTGCCCTACATGGTGAACTCCACGCACTTCCCGGAAGTCATCGCCTGACACTCCGACTTTCGCAAGGTTCGAACAAAGACGAGATCACCGCGGCTCCCAGTTGGAAGACATTCGTAAAACTAGTTGCACATCGTGCCTGGACCCGGGCAATTAGCGGTTTAACATACAATGGATTCGCGTGCAATTGACTCGCGCTCGAATCAGCGACCGCTCGCACCGTGAACCCTGGTAATTAGGAGTTAAAGCGGATGGAGTTGAGCGATGCACATACGTATATACGTATATACGTTCCCATTTCTCCGTTCTGTTTCTACTTTCGTTGATCAATAAATCAACACTTTTTCTGAAATTTCTTTTTTTTTTCAATCGAAATCGTCCACTGTCTCAGAAACAGAGACAATATGATGCAAATGAAAGTAAAAAGTGTTTCGTTCCATTTCGCGAAGAATCCTGTCGCATTTGGATAAGTTGAAGAGGAAGATCAATTTTGTAATTACTTTCAGTCGATTTGCGACACGAGACTTCATTTTTAAAACACCCGTAGCTGACGAAGAGAAATTTCGAGTGTTCGTTTCGTCGTTTCGTTCGCTCGTGACGACTTTTTTCTTCGAAATGTCCGTGAAACGAGACGACACGGTGCATCATCCGTGGCTGAAAGTAGGTTATGCGCAATTGGGTGGAAATTTAATCCATTTACTGTATAACAAAAGAACTCGCAAGTTCAACTGCTTATCTCCTCTTTTCTTTTTTTTCGTCGAGGAATTAATTCAACACCAAGGAAATAAAATTGAGCGAAGAAGAAGCGACAGAGTCAACGTTTATTTTCAATCTTTCATTTTCTGTCTTTCAGATCGCGTAATTTCGCGAAATTTCTCACCGGAATCGCGTGTTTCTCCCCTGCTGAATCAAAAAATAATTCGACTCGATCGTCGGTCTTTGTCGCGCTCTCGGTCGGTGCGCGCTACTCTTAATCAGCGCTCCGCTTAATTAATTGTCAATTCTGTTCGTTTAAAAATCCGGAAAGTCCCGCGCGACTAAAGGGGGCTAATTGCCGTGGCGGGAGATGTGCATTGCGAAAGACATCCGGTCCCGATCGATACGAGCCGTTACGCGCGCGAAAAATATTTTCACGGCGGCGTGGAACTCGCGGTTGAACAAAAGTGTCTCGACGCGATGGCCGATGTGAAAGGGTATGTCGCGAAGTCGCTGGGAAATATTGAAGAGGATGCGATTGAATGCTCTTTGTGCCGCTTTCTTTCGCTCTTTCCCCGTTTTATTTGTTTTGTTTGCTTTCGCGTCCAGGGGAAGTGGAGGGATGTGATTCTTTCGAATGGTTTCATTGTCTCGCTGGATAAAGGGTGATGGTAATTGTAGCAGTTTCCGTCGAAGGGAGCCATTTGCGTCGTGAAACTTTACCGTCAGGGATCGGTTTAGAGGGAAATTAGAAGTCTACGTGATTTCAGCAGTAATTGTCCCCTGAGACGCTTAAAAATTCATTTGACGGAAATACGAAAATATAAAAATGAAGATTGCACAATTATTGGACATGAAGTGTTAATGTATATTGTAACATTATATTATATTATTAAATAAAATATAACAAGATGTGTATAATTATATATGTGAAAAATAAATAATTATTTACATAGAGGAAAGGACTTGCGAATAAATATAAAAGTTAAATAAAGAATTAGGGTCATCTGCAGAGCGATCGAGTCGACGAGCGAATTGCCCGATAAATGAAAGAGTCGGATGTTTCAAGCATTTAGAAGCGAGATAGTACCGTAATAAATATTCCGCTATTCTTTTCTAGAATATTTCTCCGATATTTCAGCAGAATTTCAGCTTTTCCAATTGGAACTTATTGGAGCGTATTACTCAGATTCGTGCGATTAATTACAAAGACCTGCGATATCGAAATATTAGAGATAATATTTGAGAGGACAGTTAATTAGCGACGGATATTACGAAAAGAACACTGTACTGAAACTCGGAATTAATCGAAAGTTCAAATTTCAAATTATGATCCTGCCAGTTTCGACGAATTAATTTCTTCGTTGCTTCCAATTCTTATGCCCCAGTTGTTCGATATTTTACGCGCGACAATAATTAGCTCCGATTCACTTATGAACTTTCGAAAATACGAAACACACGGTGTAAATGGTAAAGCTGGTTCTTTCTGTTTTCACGTTAAACATCCTTCGACTCGACGCACGACGTAACGCTGTTGTAATTCAAACTGAAGAGCTAAATGTAGCATAAAGCACTTGATAAAACCGTAAAGCAAATATTTTAGGCACTGGGTCGGGTATCTACGCGCGGACTCCAAGCTGAGAGAGCTATTTATTTATGATAATCCTCCTGAAGGATAAGATTACGCGTCGTACCTCTCACCTGCCACTTTACGACCTAATAAAATGAATTATCCATCTCACACTCGGGAAATTCCATTAAAATAACATCGCCCGTTCCTATCGCACAAATAACCAAATTTTCTCCGCGATGTTTAACGACTCGAGATTACACCGAGAAGCTCCGAAGTTTCCAAATTTTGAAAGTTTCAGCCTCCCCAAAGTTTCCAAGTTCCGGGCTACCGGATTTTGCAAATCTTCCAACGTTCAAACCCAAATCGAGTTCATCTCGTAACATATATTATCCCATAAATAAATAGTGTGACTTGAATCTACAGGGTACTTGCTTGTAGAATTTTCATAATAGTCCAAAAACAGTTCTCCAACAGTTTCCTCGAGAATTTTTATTTTTCTCCTAAAGGAACTGTTTGAATACTCTTCGCCAAACTTGAAAATACCTCTCTCGACGATAAGCAACCGCTTATCGAATGATATATATATACAAATTCCTCGCAGTTTGCGCAAACGAAATAAGAGTACCTCGAACGATGATCGAAGATACGTGACGGCGTCAACCGGGGAGGAAATTGCAAAATCTCGCGGAAGTTTCGCGATGAGTGAGCGAGCCGCGCGAAGGCCGAGATCCTTTCAAATTGTTGCAGGACCGTCTAAAAAAATGAAAAATAAAGGTGGCGTTATCGCGGGGAGCATCGCTCGAGGGTACGAGCATGTCGTCGTTGCCATTTCATGCTAATTCCCATGGACACGTGCAATGAAGCGCGCGCATAACCTTGGTCTCGCCAATTTTGAAACTTTCCACCTCGTTCCAGAAAAAAAAAAAAAAAAGAAAGAAAAATGAATCACGGAAGCGAGATGAGAACGAGATGAAAAGGAAGATCAAGGGCGAGCAAATTACGGGGAGGTCCTTTGTCGCGACAGCGGAAGTTAGGGGGATTTTATCGGTGTATCAAAGTAAAGTACAGTTTTTTGCGCGACATTTTTATGCAGGAGACGTCACTGAGAAGAGACGGCGCTTTCGACCTGTCAGTATTTTCCCAACCGGTAGTTGTTCCACTTCCTCGAAGCTGAATGCAGCTCTAGAAGAATCGAGTCGAGACTCCGCGCTCAAGTCTGTAAATTGTTCTTGCTAAAAAGATGTATAAATTGTTCGAGGTACCACGGTTGTATTTCGAATTAAAAGTAGATGCTATTTTAATGTTATTTTCTTCCTAAGTAGATATTAAAAGTGGATAGAGGTTTTGCAGGTTGGTCCGTGATTTTATGAATTGCAAATATAAAGTTTCCGAGTTTCCACGTTGAACAGTTGCAAGCGTATTGATCAGAGTGCTTCTTTAGTTCGAAAACTCCGTTTTTTTGAACTACGAAAATTAAATTTATCTCGATTATAATAAATATTATATAACATATATATTATTATAGAGTTTCTTCTTTCACAAGATTTTTCTTTAACGAGAACGAATAATTTCTTAAATATATTTTTCGTTACGCAGGTATTATGATGAACTATTTCTTGGTCCTTGATAGTTAATACTCGCTCTTTTTATATATATATTATATATATTAATCGAATTTATATATATGTGAAATAAAATTCCATTCCAGATCACAAATTCTAAATGTTTGTTCTTCATTTTGCTTCATTACTTTCCTCGACTATTCCCTTCCATTATTTACAATTAGTAAATGACATACCTGTCAGATCGCACAGAATGATACGACTAGCTAATGACCGACAATTACCTGTGTAATCGCATGAATCTTTATTGTCAGTCAGTGAGATCAAACTGAGTGTACTTTGCTTAAGTATACGTCCAGAGTGACTGTGCGTGATTGTAAAACGATTAAAAGAGAGAGGTTTGTTTTATCTTGCGACACATGCTTAATGACTCTTAAAGAATAGGACAGTCGACTACGAATTAATGATAATAACAGGACAATGACAAACACAATAGCTCGGACTTTTCTTTGTTAAAATTCTCTGGTTATTTATTATCGACACTCTAGAATCTATTTCCTTCTCAAATGTCCTTCCAGAAACTTCCCTCTCACTAGAAATCGATCAACCTCAAAAAAAGAAAAAAAAAAAGAAGAGAAGAAAAAAAGAATACAATCACCTTCATCTGACCGAAGAAACACATTCACTTTTATCTGAGATTACGACAGCCACTCGATCTCTTGAAATTACTTTTTGTGCGCTAGTGTTGTAACTCAGAACTCGAAATTTTACTTCAACTAGAAAGTTCAACGAAAGATAAATTTTTAAGTGAAACGAATGAATTTTGTTCAAAAATGTGTATTTTTTCGATTAATACTGCGTTCATTTCGCTACAAATTGACAATAACGACATGAACTGAAATCGTTATGAACGTCAACAAAATGTACGCAATAATCACAGGGTTAAAGTCAAATTTGCATTTAAAATGGGAGAAAATCAATTATAAAGATAATTAATTGGATTCAATAGATTCAATTCGCGTGAAATGCAATCCTTTAACCAAGCGATTTAGGATATGCTATTTCGTACGTGCTCAATTTCGAGCGATCCTTCCAAACAGTTGCACTTCAAAATCCGAAATTTTGTTTAAATAATGAAAAAAAAATTCGAAATTTTATTGAAGCAATGAAATTCGAGATTTTGTTTTAAGTAATAGGAAAAAAAATTAATTTTCATAATAATTGTCTATATACCTACATTTTAAAATACGAAAGATATTACCAAAAAAAAAAAAAAAAATATATATTCTTTTTCAAAATATCTTCTTACACATCTAATAATCTTCTACTAATAAACTTTTTCCCACGATTAGATCATCTATGGTCCATAATTTCTTAATACCTGCTGTACGACTTTCGTCATTTCTTTTCTGAACTTTGTAACATTGAAATTTCTCGAATTTATAATTTTCGTTTAATCTTATAATATTCAAAGCTGATAAGAATTGTATAGTAAGTTTTAAGGACTCTAAGATTCTTCAAAATCACGGTGGATTTTATCAACAAAAAAGAACAAAATTTTTCAGCATTCTCAGAGACGGTTGAATTTTTATAATTTTCGAGAAAAAAAGTATCCCACCCGTTTCGAAAGAACGGAAGAAACGAGCTCAAAATTGTGAAAGTAGAAGTCTCGAGATTTAAAATAAGACCAACGATCGTTGCATAATTTTTCGTCATATTTCTAAAAAGAAACTGACGCCGCAAAAGTCTTATTCTTTCGTCGCACTTCACTGTAAATTCTAACATTTCTACCGTGTAATCTTTCGATGCTTTGTTTAGGAAACCAGCGAGAACGTTCGAGGGATTTCGTTGAACCTGTTCGAAGGTACCGTGGCTTAGCGCGAGGCTGTTTCGGAGTTGCTTTCCAGGAACAATGTCCGGAGCGGAGAAATCGGCGCGATCGAACGCTATCGAGAATGGATTTGGGACGTATACGGCTTTGCCAAGACTTGCCTGGACTCTGTTTCTGAACTATGCACGTCGGATTGCGTCGATTAATGGAGGATTATGTAGGTTAATTAAGATTAAGACGTCAGTTAATGGAGGCATTGAGAGCTCCGTGATTGAATAATTGAAGCCGTCCGAGTCGAGCATAGAAACGTAACTCGTCAAGATTGCTAGTCGACGAAACAATTTATTGCGTACGTATAATTTAATTATATTCGTTCGAAATAGACTCTTCCTGTGTAGTTCTCGTTTGCTCATTCTACAACTCACGAATTAAATTATTGAACATCGTCGTTTGTTGTTTATAAAATACACTATCTTTGCAATTTACACTGAGCGTTTTTCTTTGTGACGCTATACAATATAAGGTATAAAATATGTATATCGTGCAATATTGTTATCATACATTACACGTCACTACATAAAATATATAAACTACAAAATAGAACGTGAACATAATACAGGACATAATGAAACATGTGAATATAATATGAATATAAATACAAAACTGAACGCCATGCCATGTTACAAAATATCAAGCAACCAATTTCGCCCAACGATTGATTTATACCTACAAAATGGAGCAGCACGCGATTTTCCAAGATAATTTCAAAGTAATTTCAGAAATTCCTACGCACGAAAATACTCGGTAGAAAAGAGAAATCTACCTCTGGATAAATGGAAACATGTTCCACTGTTCGAGGGACCTAGACGCCTCTTTTTACATTATTTTCTTCATCCGCTTTTTTTCTTTCTTATCATCGTACACGAGCAACTCTGCCCGCTGTTCTCTTAGGAATTGCACAAAATGTGCTCGCTCGGAAACGTCCCAGCAAAAACGAGTCAATACGAACATACAGCTATGTACATACGTGCTGCAAATATTTGAAGTGTTTCATAATTTTCCTCCTTAAATCGGCGAGAAAACTCGTCGCAAGACGAGTACCCGGCGCGTCTAGTCACGTAAACGGTCGCGTGTCCTTCTTCCGGTTACACCGTCTGAATACCGTTCGTTTTTCCGGCGTCGATCGCGCGGATGCTTTGCATTTTTCCAGGGCGGAGGACACGCGCCCTGCGCGAAATAAACGCGGGAATAGATGGCTGGCAAAGTGTTCGGGGATCCGTGAAAAATATTCAGAAGCGGCGGCAAATCGATCTCGAGGAATATACACAAATCCATTCGCCGGGCGCGCGTCCGAGGAACGGCGAACGCGACGCGGCGCGGCGCGGCGCGACGTCTCGGCTGCGCCACGGAGGAGGAATTGCCTGCAGCTTGGTAAAAACGATAAACCAGCGAGGAAGGAAGGATGACGGAAGGGAGAACCGACGGCGAAAGAGACGGATGAGAGGCGACGTTTCTCCGCAGCTGGCGAGAAGATCGATCTCGCAGCCTCTTCATGATTTGAACCTTCTCCCTCCTCCTGGAGCGAGAAATCGAATTTTCAAAACGACTTGCCCCAAGATCGATTTCAGTTTCGAGTTTCAATCCTCTTCTTCTCTCGTGCTTGCGAGAGTGATACGAAACACGCGATCTGGAACGAAGAGAAGAGAGACTCGAGGGAGAGACCTGTATCGACTCATTCGAACTATGTACGTGCCACGTACGTCGAGGAATCGAATCTTGGGATCTTTCATCTTGACGGATCGCCAGGGCTGGCAGAAGGCGCGACGAAGGAGACTTGGCTCGCAGGAGGGAACGAACGGCGGTGGAGCGATAGGTGAATATATCGAAGTTGAACGCTGGCGATATTTCGAGGAAAAATGAAGTGTTCTGCGGGAACAAGACTGAATTTGCCGAGGGTGGCATCGGGACTTTTAGAGTGAAAGGACTTTTAGGGTGGTTGCTCGAGCTGGAAAAACTAAAAAGAAAATTCGGAACTTTGCACGGATCTATGTATGTGACGTTCAACTGCGTCCAACAGTGCAATTGACGATATATGGTGTGTCTTTTAATTTACATGATTCCCAAACGTTAGAGAGATTACGTCAAACTCGACGAAGCGTTGTTTCTCTCTTCCTCCAGGCAATTTTTAAGTGTGGTTCGTTTCACAGTTGTGTCGAAACTGTGTCACTGCCTTTGAAAACTAATCAGTTGAGAAATTAAACGAACAATACATAGAGAATAAAGGAAAATATTATAACAAACTTTTTATCCAATTAATAATTCGAATTTCTCGAAAAAGAATGTGTACTCTAGTCTAAGAAACTATATTACATTACAGGTGAGTATAAATATAAGGCTGGACGAACGCTGCTTTTTCTCTCTCTTGATAAGATCCGAGTTTACGCGAAGAGTTTTAGAACTGGAACGGAAAGAATCCCAAACTTCCGTCAAGTTCGTCGCTGCACAGCTTCAAACTACGCTAAACATCTCGCTCATTAACCTTTTAAAGGAAAATATATTTCGTCTTGCTAGTCGACTATGAAACCGAATTATATTCGCACGGACCGAGGTAATTGATGCTCCAAGTTAATCGCTGCCTAAACTAATTTTCTGCTAACTTGCTGCGAGTTAAGAATTGCCCAATCAACGATTTGAACGTCCTTTCAACACGGCTGGCTATTAGAGTTTCGTGTTTTCGCAGTTGTAAATATTTTTAAAAAGAGAGAGAGCAGATTCATTATTCCTCTGAAAAGTAATTCCTAATTTCTCAAAGCTAATGTTGATTAAATACGATTAATATAAATAATTATAATTTGTTACGAGTAATTATGATCAACGACAGAGATTAATACAAGTGACGATTGATTAAATATGATTTAATTAAATGATTTGATAAATTCGATTGATCACTGTTGATAGCAAACTATTCGCTATTTCGTATATTTCGTATATTCCGTACATTTAAATTTCTCACAAATGCGTAAACATTTCAGCGTTTCAAACATCGATGTACAAAACATTAATCTTCCTTCACCGATCTTCTGTCACGGTTAATCTCGTTTAGTCGATCGCACGAACGATCGATCACGAGAAAGAAAGAAATAAAGATCGCAAGCCGTGTGCTAGCATTTCTGCGTTATAGAATTCACGATAGACTGACAGACAATTCTGGAAACGTCAAAGCATCCTGCGAACAGGTAGCAAGAAGAACATATAACACAGAAACCTCTCTCGCAAGATCCTTCTTACAAAGGCTTCAAAGATATCAAACGTGCCCCCCTTGGGTTCCTCCGAACCAAGATCCTAAAATTCTACGATTTTCAGTCTGCTCGTCTTCCCTCCTCTTTCCACCGCGTTACGAATCCACATCATTCTGGAAACAATCGTAATCCCCTGACGAATTTTTCAATCGTTTCTTCCGCCTACGTTATCCACTGACGATCGCCGACGAGAGCAAAGAGGATCAAAGAGGAGCGAAGATGGCAGAAAAAGAAGACAGAAATGAAGAGATATGTATCTTTTGATCAGTTGACTTTAACAATACATGAAAAAAAAAACTGCACGACTTGTACCCTAGTACGATTCGTCTCACTGAAAGACCCAGAAGCAACTGTTCTGACTAGGAAACGAAGATGACTTTTTTGCCATAAAATTTTATTGAAATTTGCAAACATTTGAATCGACAGAAAACAAATTACAGGCGCGATCGCTCAGTACCAGACAACGCCACTCTCACTCGAGGTCTATCCCACGCCCTCTCGCGAATCACGTGACCGAAATCAACCAATCGCTAATTTTCGTTGCATCAGCGTTGCACCTGAAGAGGCCCGATTTTCTGGATTACTCCTGCTAAAATCACTTTTAACTTAGTAATAACATGCTTCCTCTTTGTTAAATACGAAAGTTTTCTATTTCGTTAGCTTTCGAAAAGTCGAGTTCACAACCGTTTCAGTTGTGAGAAAAATCTGTCGTTTCAATTATAAACTAGAAGTGTAAACACTCACGCTCGATGGCAGGCCATCGCTCATCTCTCTATAATTTATAAACAAAGAAGAAGAGGGAGAGAAAAAAATGTATCCGGCTTTGGGTGTGATATCCCCTGTTTGTAACAGTTTAAATATTTAACGTCTGAATATTAATGGGAGTGATTGCAGTTTGTCAAGGTTTGAGAAAAAAATTCTGCAAAAAAAAAAATGATAATTACAAAATTTAAAGTGAGACCCACCGAGGAATAGAAGCAAAGGGAGAATAAATCAGCCATGTTGCTCGTTACAATAAAAAGGGTTAAAATTCACAAAGCAGAAAGACCATCGAATCCTCCAAAGTGCAACAGTCGAGGGAATTTTTATTAGCTACAAGAGAGCAGCTCGGTGCTCGCTAAACTCCGACGTGAATCTTCTCCGTAATTAGTCGATTCTCGTTGGTCGAGCGTGGCGAACGATCAGAGAGCGAGCGTGTGTCGCGTGGTTCGAAGCCAGGGAGCAAGCAAGCAAGCAGTTCGCACGTACGAGCGATCGGCAAACGAGCCGATTGTTCGCCATCGAGCCAGATTCCACGCGACGCGACGCGGGGGTGGTAGCAAGCAGGACAATATCCATCGAGCACAATCGGTCGAAAGAGGTTTCCGAACGGCGATCTATCGGCGGATCGAAGAGCCGAGAGCCGGTGGACTGCTGCCAATCGCGGATGTCGCAATTCCGGCTGGTCGGCGCCGACACGCTGGAATTCCGTTCCGAGGAATCACGCGAGAGAATTCTGTCGCGTGGGAATTTGAACGCTTTTCTCTTTTTCTCTCTCTCTCTTTTTTTTTTTTTCTTTTTCACCGAGCGTGCCTCTTCCATTATGAATTTCAAGCTTTTCCCGGGGAATGCGAGGAACGCGCGGCACGTACCGATCCTTCGACTTCTTTCCCCTCGATTCGAGCAGCGTGTAACGCAAAGTCCTTGCTGGTCGTTCCCTTCGCGAGAACGAAGTTTCCTTTCGTTAATCTCAGAGGCGAGCGTTCGAAAGATGATTTTCGAGAGTTTGTTCCTTCGTTCTTCCTCTTTCTTGAATTTAGTATTTCACAGTTATCGAGTGGCAAGTGCTCGAATGTTCTTTTATCGAATTACTTTTACGTTTCTCTTGGGATGGTGTTGGTATTGATTTCTTGATACTTTCTCTTTCTCTTATAAAATATATTCTTGTATAGTTTCAGAAAAATGCGTGGGTTCTAACAGCGACTTTATGGTTTTGGACGCGGGGATGTAATATTTAAATTTCGAATAATTATGTTTCGATTATTTGGACTCACGACGATGCTACAACTATGATAAATCAAATGTTAGTGACGCTTAATACGAAAATTACGTAATATAAACGTGATCATAAAGTCGCTGTTAGCACGCAGTGTTAAACGATCAAGAAATCTTTTCGCCATTTTTCAAAAAAACTATTAGGTTTCTTGCAACTTATAATTCCTTGGAAAAGTTAATAAAATACAATGCAAAAAAAAAAAAAAAATTTTAACTTTGAAATTCAACTTTTCTTTCCAGCTTGTACAACACTATAAATGTACAATATATTACGAATGTTATGAAAATCAAAGTTTGTAACTTCAACAATGTTCTAGAATTTTTCATTCTAGAACACTCGATCTTTTCGTTTTTAGGTAAAGTCAGACTTGTTCCTCTGCATTTAATATTACAGAATGTGTAAGCTCCTAACCACGAGTGGGTTGTTTCGAGAGCACGCTCAGGCATACGAGATATCTTGTTATTTCCATGGTGATAGCATCAATTTGCGCGAGGGGATGTAGGAAACATTGCAATATTTTTAGACAAAGCCGCAGCTACGACCCTGGAAACTCGAAGCTCACGCCGCGTAATATGTTCCCTTTGCAACTAACAATTTTTCACATTTTAACACGTGAGATTGCAAAAAGTGAGCCCTCCGAATTTTCCACATCGTCGACGACTTATATAATTCACGTATCGATTAACCGATTCCTTTTCATACTCAATATAACTTTATTAATTATCTAAACAATTAATATATTTGTCTTTGATCAAGTATTTCTCAACACTTTCTCGATCGAATAATCAAACAAAACATTTTGTAACAATTATCGTGCAAATATACACTATCTGATCCATCTTCGTTCATATTTCATATTTCTATTCAAATGAAATCCATTAAGTAACGTCGTTTTTTGATACTGTACAAAATTTTATTTTACTTACAGTGTTAATCTATAATACAATCTCCATTGTTATTGACAATCTTCGTCCATCTCTCTGACAAACTTTCTATTCCCTTTTTGCAAAACTAAGATTCTGAACTAAAAATAAACTGGTCTTCTAGATATTGTACCGTCAAAAAGATTGAAATCACCATTCTTATTTTTTAAATTAACAGACATGTTCTGGTATCCAAGGCACCAGGATAAACAGTATTATTAATTTAACTTCAAAAGTCTTGAAGAATTGTGGAATTTGCTCTTCCACTCTCATAGAATATTCGTCAAATTTTTTTCAAATTCAACAATGAGCACACTAAAGTCAATGCATTTAATTAGAATACAGATTATGTTATGACAAGTTAAGTTATTGTTGCTAGATGGCAATGTTTATTAAGTTTGAAAAAAAAACGACATTGGTTATAGTTATCCCTAATATTTCAACTGAAAGTAGCTGCAACTTTAACCACTCGGAAAACACTCAAAAATCTTTCAATCGCGGATGATTCCCAAAATTTCCCACAATTTCTCTAGCAAATTAAAACTCTGGGAAGAGTTTTAAGCACATATAAAAATTCTCTCGTCGCGCGACTCGGTTGTTCCGCCAAGCTACGCCTAATCTCGCGAGGAGGAGATCTCGCTTCTTTTCCGGGAGAAACAGAAGGCAACAGTTGATTGTTAGACCAGCGGAAATGAATGTTCGGCCTTAGAGAGAGGTGAAAAAAATCAACGCCGTCCAGACTCTGCGAGGAGGAACGAGCCGCAAAGGCATAGGCAGAGAAGGCGGAAGAGGTGGAAAATCAATTCCTCGAGAGTCTGGACCGCAGCTTGCTCGATAATTCGTGCGAACACCCTCGACGCTTACACCTCGTTTGACACAAGAGGAACCCACCTTAGGTGCCGATAGTCAAAGTCGTCGACGCGATAGGCTCTTAACACACAGTCCCCCTCCTCTATCGACTATCAGCGACACGAATAGATTCTGATGTTAATAACGCCGATGAGATTTTATCAGGAACTTCGCGAACAATGCCGTGCCGAGCACGGGTCTGACCCTGCACGGGGAAATTCTACTTTCATGTTGCAAGAGGCTGCAACATCAGCAGATTACGATATCAAGTTGATTATAACACTATTTTTTTCTTTTTTTTTTGTCGAATCTTCGTTCTTTAATTTTTTGTCCGAAGAACGAATGAAAAATTTTATTCATTTCATCGTGCGAAGTTTTTACGAGTTTTTACGGGGATGTTTGTACGTTTGAAAATTGAAAAATTTGGTGGGATGCTAGTTTAATATACCGCGTGAGCGAGACAAATCTTTTCAATCGTATTGAATGAAAATGTGAATTTGCATGAATATTCAGAGACTGGTGATTTGACAGGAATATATCGTAAAATATGATGTGATTTGGAATTTGCAACGTGGCTGGCGCGTGACACTAGTGTCACGATTCAGACGATACGTGAAATACGTGTATGACAATTTTAAATTACCGTAGCACTTTTAAAGAATATATTTACGATCAACATATGTAACGCGTGACGTTTTTCGTTGTGTCGCGCCTTCCAATTTCATGAGAAGCAACGTGGCACTTTACGATACAGTTCGATTGGCAGTAATTCCCAAGTTTTCACGTCCCCGAGGGATTTTATTCGCCGTTCAAAAACATTCCCAAGAAATTTCACTTTCAGTGCTTCAAACTACTCCGCGAAAGTGGAATGGTTGTCTTTTCTTTTCTTTTTTTTATCTCAACATCAACGTAACGGCAGGAAGATCGAAACGTTCCTTTAGGCTTCCAAACACTGAGCTTTTGAATGCTTTTTAAGAAAGACAACGTTCGAAGTGCCTCGAGACGTGCAAACACACGTCCTCGCAGGGACTTTTCTAATATCGCGGATAGAAAACAAGAAAGTCAAACAAGGCAGCCACGCGAAACGATATTACCATATCTTGGAAAAGATCTCTTTGGAGTAGGAGACATTTAAAAAACCCAAGCGAAGAAAAAACATTCCGATCGATCCGCGAAAAATACGTCAACGACGCTTTTTCCGCTGTTCAAAACGAAGTTTGAATGAAACTGAGTGTGTACTCGTTCAGACTGTCGTAACGGTCGGTTTCCAAAACTTCCCCCCCCCCATTGTGACCAGCAGACAATAGGGGGAGGAGGAAAAATACACGACCCCCAAGTTTCTGCCTCGAGGCATTCCCGAAGCTTTCAATATCAAGCTGCCCAATAAAATGGAAAAGGGAGAAAAAAATTCGTCTCATTGAAAGGCCCAGGAGCAACTGTTCCGACTAGGAAACGAAGACGACTTTTTTGCCATAAAATTTTATTGATACGCAAACATTTGAATCGACACGAAACAAATTACAGGCGCGATCGCTCCAGACCAGACAATGCCACTCCCACTCGAGGTCTATCCCACGCCCTCTCGCGAATCACGTGACCCAAATCAACCAATCGCTAATTTTCGTTGCATCAGTGTTGCACCTGAAGAGGCCCGATTTTCTGGGTTACTCCCGCTAAAATCACTTTCAGTGATAAAAAAGAAAAAGGGAAAAGAACACTTGGGGAATTAGAGTCCGTCGAACAACGCAGGTCGGTGACGTCGCGTTATCCAGCGCTCGATGAAAGCGCCAGACCGCTGACAGCGGGCGAGTAAACCGCTTCGCAACTACAACAGAGGAAGCTGTACTCCGTCGCGCGGAAGCTGCCGGTTGGCCAACTATCCCCTAACTTCATTAAAAGTTGCGCCGAATTTGCGCGAATCGCCTGTCGAACGTTTAACGTCCCCTAGAAATCACTGCTATACCACCGGACACGTTGAAGGCTACAGCAGAACCGTTTCCATTAAAATGTCACCAAACAGAATGCATTCATGGATTTACGCGGTGATACGGGGTGTGTTCCCGTGTCGCTGTTACCTGTTAGACGCGTCGAGGAGTAGTATTATAATTGAACGGAGGACAGAATTACCGGCGACGTAAGTTTCCTGTTGTGCAGAACGTAGCGTTTCTTTTTTTTTTATTACGTCTCATTGATTATATCCACAGGTAATTTCGTTTTTTGATACTGTACAAAATTTTATTTTATTTAAATTATTGTCGCTAGATTGCAACGTTTGTTAAATTTTGAAAACTCACGAGTACCCCTAATATTCGTCGATTATATTTTACTAGTGATTATGCCTTACGGAAGCACGTCGTGGACAAAGTTACAAGGTGATTAATTAAAGGGACGATTATGCTGTTAAAAGTTGAAATGATCAAATACAAATTTGATTTTGAGTAATACTCAAATAATTCTCCAAACAGTTCAACTTGCGCCGTTGATTGATGATCGCAAGATGATTCAACGAGTTTTTCTTTAAATTGCCAAAGACTAACAATTTCGTCGCAGTATCTTATCAACTGCAAAGTACATCTCTGTAAAAATAAATATTTTCCTTTAACAACTGAGGAAATTCCTCCAAAAGAATCCTGCACACCGCGTACTCGTGTGTTTGGTCCGTTTGTTTGAAGAAGCTGGACAAAGTGCTTCACATTACGGTGGCGATACGTTTCGTTTTCCAAGACGAACCACTCTTTGAGAATAAATAGAGAAACAAAGTAACAACCTTCACCTTGCTGTTAATCAACATTTAAATCCTTCATACGCACACGCACACTCATACATACGTACAAACACCAAATTGATCAATTCTAAAAATAATCATTTTTCATTAACGAATTCACCGTCGATGGAACCGATCCAGCTAGTTACACATACTCATACACATATGTACAAACACCAAATTGATTAATTCTTAAAGACCGAAGACGACTATTTTTCATTAACAAATTCATCCAGCTAGATACGCGCCTTCCAGAAACGCAGTAATTCCACCACGTAGTCGCGTTTGATCACTGAAGAGACTCTGTACGAGGCGTTTCACTCTGGAAACGTTTCATTTAAAAGACGAACTGCTACTCTCTGAAAGTAGACAGACAGAGAGTGAGAGAAAGAGAGAGAGATAGGGAGGGACTAAAAAGAGCGAGGGGGGAGAGGGAGGTGGCTACTCGAATTCTCGAGCAAAGACGTTTACGACGAACGAGTTAAGTTGCGGACAAGGGTGGCTTCAAGTTCCAGCCGCAAGGAACCGTTCTAAAGTGCTCGTAGCCGACGGAGCGGAATCGATTTCTTGATAGACGTGCGCACTGATTCACGGCTACGGCCGTTGAGGTCCTCGAGCGCGCGCCACGTCGCAACGAGAGACGACGCGAGACGAGCACGTTATCACTTTAATCGTCATTGTCGCTAATGAAATTCATTAGAATTCCACCGGCGGCCGACGCCGCCTGTTATCAACGACTATTAAGAATCGATGATGGTGGAGGGCCTCCGTCAACCCTTGCCGCGTTTAATCGCGCTCCAAAGGTGCCTGACAATTCTCCACTGTTCTCTAGATCCTTCCTACGCGATATTTCCTATATACATATATATATATATATATCGTCTCGCGCATAAACGTCTAACGACGTTTGTCCTAATTGACGAGCGAGTTTCCGAGGGAACGCCAAAACAATCCACTTTTTGTTCATTTCTCAATTTCGAAATTGTTGCTACTTGCTTTAACAAGAAACAAACAATATAATCCACAGTTTGTGGAACAAACAATCTCATTGCAATAATTTTCAATGAATTTTAATTTAATTAGAGTTAGCAACGGCAATAAATAATCGTAAATTTTGTAAAATTAATACTACCTACGGATGTTACGTTACTTCGTAAATCACGCATTTCTCACGGGTATTTGATCCAGGGATTTTAATCACATATTGGCAATTTGTTTTTGTTCTCGAGACGGAGGAAAAATTCTCCACTTCGTTAAAAATGTAGCGGATACTTTCTGAATTCTTCGCCGGAATTCCTCTCGTAATTCTTTATTAAAAGTCTTCTTCTACTTTCAAGGAGATATTTTCTATATTTACATAATATATATGTACGTAATCTATTTGCATAATGTTTTCATCCGATGAACGAATTAACACGAGTACTCGGTCAAAGTTTGAAAGCATTCTGTTTGTTTAATTAATCGTCGCGTGTGATCGTTCACAATGTAACAGACACTTGAATTGAAAAGAGGAAGAGGACGCTGTTTCATTCAAGTAATTCGATCAATCTCGCGATAATCGTAACATCAGAGCTTTTGAGAATTTAACTACAAAATTCCACATTACGAAAATATTTATTTTCTGCGTGACCGATAAAATTAAAAACTTTATGCAAAATAGACTTAATCAGTTTGATTTCACACGCAAATATATTACTCTTACATACAAAAAAAAAAAAGAAAAAACGAAAAAATAAAGGAAATAAAGGAGAGCATTATTTATTACTATTTCGTAAAAAGTCTATACGACAAATTAATACCACGTCTGGTACAGTCGCGTCCTGTCTTCCTGGAATTAAAAACGAGCAAACGAAAAATGGCAAAAGCAGAACTCTCTCTCTCTCTCTCTCTTTCTCTCTCATTCTCTTTCTTTCTCTGTCTCGCGGCGTATGAAAAACAAAACTGTCTGGGTGAATATCGCAGCGTAACGCGTGACACAGTTGCGCGGAAGGATTTCGAGAAACAATAAAGCGCTCCCGTTTCTCCGCTACTTTTAATTAATCAACGCTGGTAACGACGCGCCGCGAAGAAAGGGATCATGGAAACAACCGATAGGGGAAAGCGCGTGTTCGTTGAACCGCGTTACACACCTAATTAGTCACCGCGATGCTAATTGGACCGGCGTTGGCACCGAGGCCAACGTTTCTTCGCCGCTCTCACGGAGAAAATTCGATAGCGACAGTTTAGTTTTCCTCCCGCGTTTCTCCGCGGTCCTGCGATTTCTTGCCCAAAAGGTCGAGCCCGGACAAGGGAGAAAGTTCCCTTCGAAGTTCCTTCCTCGCGTCGAGGAAGATTAATTCTACAAAGGAAACTTCGAGAGTATTTTCTTAGCGCGAGTTTTGAATTTGTTAATTTCCCTTCTTTCTTTTTCTTTTTCTTTTTTTTTTTCTTTTTCTTTTGATGAAATTTGGTAACGAGAAATTTGCTCCTTTATCCGCGCGTACAAACTTCGTAAGCTGATTCTGACGGTTTTGCGAAACTTATTCAGGTTGGATAAACTGAGGAGAACGATCTCGAGAGATAAAAAGGTAGAAGTGGAAAGGCGAGATGTTGCGACGAAGAGAAGCTTTGCGTTCCGTGTGTTTGCCTATATATCGTGACATAAGCGTATATTGTTGAAAGACGCGAGAAGATTCTCTAGGATTTGAACAAGATAACAATAAACATAATCTAACGTAGTTGATACCAATTTGGTCTTACTTGATGTAGTAGTAATATCAACGACATAGTGGTTATTAATAAGTACTATAAGAAATTGACACAATAAAAAGTTCTGTGCGAAAATTTCAAGATGAAACTGTAACCATTGCAATTTCAGTCATTCGTTTCTAAAATATTCCTGAAAAACTTGATGCAGCCTTGCAATTAAATAAAGTAAAAAATTCCGTGCGAAAGTTTCAAGGTGAAACTGTAATCTTTGTAATTTTTAGTTTTGTAAATCGCGCAGTTATTCGTTTCTAAAATATTACTCAAAAACTTGACACAGACAACATATATACAATTAAACGCGAAAGCTTCAAGATGAAACTCTAGCCATTATAATTTGCGCAGTCATTCGTTTCTAAAATACTTGAGCTATTATCAGCAGACTGATGCTCACACCATGCTCTCGAAGCTACATTCATCCTAATCTCTTCTTGACTTAAAAGCACCGTCGCCATTCCGCGCAAAAATGTACGATAAATCGGCAATTAGTGAGAGGTTCGGCTCTAGCCGAGGGAGAGCCGCATCGCGGCCACTCGTTTCTTATTCCACGGAGGATAATGCCGCGCATTAAATCGATATCAACGGAACGGATATTCCCGCGACGGTAACGACGGTAAAGCCGCGTCTCGCTTTTTCCATCCCCGGTCCTAGGCGTTTTCACCGCGAGGCGTTGCCCCGTGCATGGCCAGCTAACAAATCGCGCCAACACCAACACCAACACCAACATACCAACACCGTCACCGCCGCTATTCGCCATCGGCAGTAACGTACAGAGAGAGTTCTAGCGGCTGTCGCCATAAATCGAGAGGCAATTTGTCCGAACCGGTCACGCTCTTCCGTCCCTCGTGTCTCGTAATCGTTCGTGGCCAGCTTTCATTTATGCCCTCCCCCGCCGACCACCCTCGCGCTCACTCGCTCGCCCTCTTTGAATTCGTACGATCCTGCTATAATTCCCCGACAAACGAAGCCAAAGGGGTCGCCGACGAATGCGAATCGTGTTCCACTAGCGCGACCCCGGCCATCTGGCTCTTCCTCTTTCGCCGACCTCCTACCCATTCAAACTTTTCGACGACGCACTTCACCAGCCCTTGCAAGGACTTCAATTGCCGCGTTTCAGAGCATGCCCGCTTTCCTATTATGATTTTATTGCCACTGTTATCGCCGTTATTGAGAACGCGTCGGCGCGGAACTGAACCGGCCGATACTCGCCACGGAATTGTCAGTGTTTCTTTTTTCTTTTTTTTTTTTTTTCAATAAAGACGCGAAAGAAATTTAGGGTTGTTTCTGAAAGGAGCGTAGCGTGCGTCTTCGTGTGGGTGACGGGGATTTTTGAAACTTTCTGGGAAATCTCGGTCTCTGGATTTTTGAAATAATTTACGCGAAATATTTTAGACGTTGATCCCTGGGCTAGTGTCGTGGTATTTTCGAAATTTGTCGTTTATATAGGGTAGGCTAAAAGTTTCTTCCCACCTACTTTTTTCTTTTTTCTTTTTTTTTTAATAAAACATCAAAATATAAGGAAAAAATCAATTTCATCAATTTTAAGTTAAATTTAAGTTCAACGTGGTTCTTTCATTACGTTTTATAACAAAAATTATTCCTTTGGAAAATTAGTAAAAGAGATAATTTAAAAATTGCGGATTTATTTTAGCACGAAGTGATCCTATACTTTTCTGAAGAATCCTTCCATATTGTACAATATCAACTATTTCTTCCAATCATTTTGCAATTTTCATTTTGGCGCTAAAATCAGCGTTTAGTGTAATAAGTACGTTTCCCGCCGCAAGTAGTTAAGAACGTGTATCAAATTGCAATGAAATGCAAGAGGGTTGAAATTTCAAACTCGTACATACATACGCAAAACTGAATCTAAATTCCCGCTGTATTTAGCAAATAAGTCTATACTTTATTTAAAACAAAGACTTGTTAAATCCACGCTATCTCCGGGCGGAGAATTTTTTCTAGCATCGCGTTGTTTCTTTTCGGCCAGAATAGCGGGAATATATTTCGGTGCCATTATTTCGTAACTCGTTCGCTGTATCTAGGACGATACCTAGAGAGAGTAGACGGAGGATCGACAAGAAAACGAACTTTTTACTCGGATTAAAGAGAGAGTTTTACCTCGGGAAAGATTTGCTCGCGGATCCAACCTTTACCAGGATTTCTTCCCCGGCCATTCTACGTACGAAACGCTCGCTCCTTTTATGAAATTTTTCAGCGAATTCTTCAATTTCTCGCATTACGAGAACGCGACGCGGTTTAAAACGGTTAGTTTTCCTCAAACGTCGATTGCTACTTTGCAATCTCCTCCGTATTTAAGCAGCAGAGTGTTTTCACTCGTTGAACAAACTATATACGTCGGGTTGAAATTTATTTTTCGCAACAAACTTGTGTACAAACTGGCTGCGGGTTTCAATCATCTCGACAGTAATTAGTGCTGGAGCTCTCGTACAGAGATATAAAGAGTAAGAAAAAAGAGAGTGATTCTACGTAAAAAAAGAAATATACAACAAAATTGCTTTCATCCAAGCCATCAGCTTAGTTTAAAAATTGATTTAGCGTACTTGATAAAATATCAAACTGTTCTTTTTCTCTATTCCACACTTTCACGGATAGAATAATTTCCAGACAAATTCAGAATTAGTCAAGCCCGAATACACTTCTTTCGACGAATGGAATGGACGACAATGACGAGCATAAATTTAGGTTTTATATTCCGTGTGCATGGCTGTCGCGAGTATGGCAATGTCGAATAAATGTTCGTGCCGGTTCATTTCTCCGTCATTCTATTTCCTCGCGTGAAGCGAATATGAATTTCGGGGATAGTTGCCTGTAAAGAACAAAATTACTGTGTCCTTTGAGAGAAGAGAACGAAGAACACCACAAACAACGAAGATTAGTAAATTCAGTCAATGAACTGTTGCAAATACTCTGTCTTTTGCATTCGTCTCATTACTGTATGAGTAAAACTGAAAATGAAGTGATAAGTGAAGTATATATATATATATATATATATATATATTTATTAGTGCAAATAAAAAGCCTTTGAAAACACTGAAAATTCCACCGAAGAATTCACCTTTGAATCGTCAAACTGACTCAAACATTTGTCACAGTCATTTCCCTAACAAGCACCCCCACGCAACAATCCCTTTCTTCATCGCCCTTTACCGGTGTCTCTTTATAACGTGGTAACGCACGTTGTACGCAACAACGTCATTATTCGACGATTAACCGCGGTGTATCAAAAACGTAAATAGCAACGCGCTGTTACGGGCACGATCAAACTTATTTCGTTCGGCGACGGCGAGATCCTCCCTTCTGTTACGCGTATTTACCGGACGATTTGAAAACACAGGTCGAGAAGATGAAAGCCCAAGTTCTCTGTTTATCCACCTTTGCATATCTCGAGCGGATCGAGGAGGAACACGCTCGCAACTCTCTCTCTCTCTCTGTTTGCCAGCGACGATACAACACGCCCGCGTACTTACAATTTCTACGTTCGCGGCAGAGAGTGAGATAGCAAGGTGAACGAGTGAGAGAAAGAGAGAGAGGGAGAGAGAGAGGCACGTCGATTACTCATCTTCTGCCGTTTGTATCTCTAGCGTGCACGCTTTTATGGGCCGCATTTGCATACTTTGTGTCCGCGATGTATCCTTGTCTCGGCGGGTTTTAAAGCTCTTTCCGGCATTTGTCTGTCCGGGCAGGAAGAGGTCTCTCTCGTCATGGATATTCATCGCGGCGATTCCCTTTTCCCTCCCAACGGCCACTCGTTCCTTCGAACGCGGCGATACTTCTTCTTCCACGTATGAATAATTAACCGGGCCGAATTTTTTCTTTCTTTTTCTCGTCCCTCGCGTTCTTGACTCTTTGCTCGCTCGCGGCGAATCCTACGAATCCTACAAGAACAATACGGTGTTGGAAAGTAAGACACGTGTCGTTCGATCGATCACTCATCGGCCAAGGTTTCCTCCTCCTTCCTCGTTCGATTTCGTAGGATTTCACGAGGACTTTGTCCTGGCTGTAACGCTCAGACGGACACTGTTGAGACTGTACTATGTTGTCCTCTCAGAAGGACGATCGCAAGGCTGTTTTATTTTAAGATTTGTAAAAGTATCGTCGCTCCTTCCAACAGTGTCCAACATCCTTCCGCGAGGATCATCATTCTTCTTATTTTTGAAATTGTTAGCAGCCTGCGGTAAGTATGACGAATAGTCCCGGACGTAACTGAATTAAGATGTAAAGCGGCACGTAGAAACTTCGGTCCAAAGTTCACTTCAGCCACATCGATGCGTTTTCTTACTCTTGAAGACTGAGTTAACAAGACCATCTGAGATACAAGTTGTTTTAAGATCGTGTCAGAATAAGATACTGAGTGAAAAGTATGTTAATTTCGTGTTTTAGCGCAAAAGTGAAACAAGCTTCTTTCACGTTTCAAAGAAAGTTCACCATATCAAATATGCGCCGTTATGTTTGACCATGTTTGAGGTAAAACTAAGATCCCGCCACTGTGGAAATTCGCTTCAATTTCGTAACAATGAGATGAAATAAAAAACGTTATAAAAATGTACCGATAAACTTCAACCATCTGTGCGTTATAACCTGCTCAGTATGTTTCAGCAGTTACTTTCCAAAGTAGTATATTATTCAGCACTGCGTTCACTTTCTATTTCGAAGCCTAAACTCGCAGCAAGTTCGATTGAATTATTCAGCAAGAATTAAGACAGACAACCTTCTCACTCGCACGTGGCAACGTGTCTTATTATTCTTTTAATTCCTGGTTTTCTTTTTCCTAATTCGTATATTTTCTTTTTTTTTTTTTTTATTTCATTTTTCTCTTTCTGAAAGATCTTCGTCAAAGGTTCAGAAATTTCAGTAGGAACAATTATGCAAGACGCGACAGGCGCGTTCATGTTTTTTAATCGAGCCCCAGCGCGAGAGAAAGAAAGTCATTATCTTGAAATAACCATTTTTATAATCTTAGAATAACCAATTCGCTTGTTTCAACTCTTTGCGCTCATTTTTGTTGTGTTGTTGCCTAGCAGCAATTTATTTACGAAAAAGTGAGTAAAGTATCATTTCGAATAAAATGACATAGCATTAAAAATAAATGATAATTCTAATAAATTAGAAATAATATTCCTGTTCCAATGGTATTTAGCATGAAATTTCGTTGATTGTATTTCTTTTATGTGACTTCGTTTAAAGCAATCACCAAATATAGTGTACAGAAATTAATAATACATACGTGAAAAATTTCCTTCACCATTTTATAAACTTTCGTAAGAAGCAATAAGATGATAATGAGTGTCAACTGACTCGCGATTGCCTCAAGAATTTCTTCTTTTGAAATTTTATTATTCCTCTTACGTTCTAATATATCATACAACACCTATCCAATTACAAAAAATTTTGTAATTTTAGCTGTTGGATAAATTCAAGTACGATGTCGAGTGCAAAGGGTTAAAACCGGAAACGTTTTTCGTACGTCTGTACCATTGAAAAACATGAAAAGAGTACACAACACGTTTGGAAAAATACATTCTGGACATTTCATCCCTGTATCCCCTGTTTAAACATATCTGAAATATCGAAACGTAATTCCAACAGTAAAAAATTCCGAATGTCCAACGTCTGAATTTGAATTACGTCAAATCCGCCCGTATCTAATTGCAAGAATTCCGAGCGTTCAAATTTTTTGAATCATCAGTGCCTGAAACGGACGTCCAGAGTGGAAATTTTACAACCGTGCGGTATCTAGAAATTTAAAAGGTTAACATTTTTCGGACTCTCACGTCCGAACGTTCGAACGCGAATTACTGAAATTTCATTCCAGTTTGAATATTTCGAATTTTCCCAGAAAAGAGAGATCTGCCGTCAGAATTGAAAACGTGGACGAGAGTGTCTCTGAAATTATTTAACTGGCAATTTCTTCACTGCCTTCTCGTGGCGAACGACTACGAATCTTCGCGGAGCTATGAAAAATTCAAAGACACAAAAATGTCTGGAAAAGAAAATTAAGGATACAGAAGTGTCGTACATAAATATGTAGAAATATGTAAAACGTCCAAAATGCAGTACTTTTTACAATATTCAGCAGATGGAACGAAAAATTTTTCATCCACCACTTTTATTAATCACACTCACAAATATATGAATTTGCAAAAGTTTGTAAAAACACGTGCAATTCATATAAATACGATATATTTCGAGGGAACATCGCGATCAAGTTTCGTGGAGAGATAATGATTCAAATTTCATTAGACTTTCGTTTGATTCCAACTAGTGATGGGCGCGAGACGACCTAAGTATATATTATACTTAGTTGGCCGATCGTGTGCGTTGCATCTTAACCGTGACAGGCGGTTGCTTGCAATTCCATTCCGTCGAGCCACTTCACGATTGTACACATCAATTACAGCGAGAATCTACGTGAACACCGAGCTATTTGGCTAAATAATTCCATATTCCGCAGCGAGCAGGTTTAACATCGTAACATTCTCGATTTGAAAATTTATATTTACTGTAAAATTACTATTGTATTGTACAATTACCACTCGAAAGTCTTAGGAAACTTTTATTTTTAATATTCGATACTTATCGTGGATTATCGTATATCTATGCGTACTTTATAATACAGAATAACAGAAAAAACTGCACGACTTGTATCCTAGTACGATTCGTCTCACTGAAAGGCCCAGAAGCAACTGTTCCGACTAGGAAATGAAGACGACCTTTTTGCCATAAAATTTTATTGACATGCAAACATTTGAATCGATAGAAAACAAATTACAGACGCGATCGCTCAGTACCAGACAACGCCACTCCTACTCGAAGTCTACCCCACGCCTCCTCGCGAATCACGTGACCCAAATCAACCAATCGCTAATTTTCGTTGCATTAGCGTTGCACCTGAAGAGGCCCGATTTTCTGGGTTATCCTTGCTAAAATCACTTTCAGTGATAATATAATACAATAAAAATGTATTAATACATTAACAGAGTTAATACCTTTGTCTAAAGTGTGTTTTATATTTATTGTATTTAATTATACTGTACGTATTGCATTTGTTGCAAATACAACAATTTACATTATACTGTATTTATTGTATATAATTTATAATTTATAATTATTGTACTATTTTTATTAAACAAATGTTATTCTGAAATTTCTGAGCGTGGATGTACGCGGAAGAAATTTCTTTCAATGATTACGTGGTTCTTCGTTGACATTTCACGAATGGTATTACAATATTCATAGAGGATTTTGCCATTCGTGTAAGACATTTTGTAAAAGTTGAATTTTATGTAAAAAAAAAAAAAAATACGTTGAAATGAGTAATGGCTGACCTACTTTCCGATTCCATTCGCATTTTGGGATTTTCTTCCCTAAAAATGATGAATATTTAATAAAACGAAATAACTGAATAGGTGGCCGCTTTCCAGTCAGTTTCGAACATTAAAAAATATCGAAATATGAATGAAAGTACGTTTTCTCTTCCAAATACCGCTGCATACGCACGTATATTATAATACATACTCAATATTTCATATATTCATTTTTACGTTTTCGCTTAATTTTGCGCATAATTAACATAAAAATCTGCAGTTATTCATCATCTAAATAATCAATTTCACAAATTAGCATAATGAATAATAAGTTCGTTCGCCTCTTAGTGGTATATCTACTTTCAGGAATACCATAAAAGTTACTTAGCACAGTGAAACACAATTCATCTAATTATCTCAGAATGACTGAAACAACATTTGTCAATAAAAAACTAAATACTCCGTACGTCATTATTAAAATTTTAGAAATATATGTTCTCCAACCAGGTTGAAAAGGTTCGTAACAGATTTTACGAAGCATCAGCTATTTATTAAAAACGCATAATATAAAATTTGACGTGAACATTCGTCAAATAATCAAGCTTCTAATTGCACTAGTTAATTATTAATGTACTACAGTCGTTATAGTTATTACCTAGTATACCATGTAGATTATGTCACTCTAGATGTGATCGAAAGATAAAGAGTCAAAAAAGTAACACAAGAGCCAAAGAACCATAGGAATTATCATCGAAGAGGATTGTCGACGATCTATTCTTCTTTGCAACTACATACCTACATCTCAGCGATGCATGGATTATGACACTCGTAATCAGACGAGATCGGAGGACGGGCAGGAGAGTCAAAGGCCAGAGGGACTTTTATCGAAGAGAATCGTCGATAAATCGGACGGTGGTAGGCCGATATTAAGAATCGCGCGACGTACAATGGACGGCGATGGAGCACGCGCTTAATAATTAACGGATTCCGCGGTATCCGTGGAAGAGGAGAAATGAAAACGTACGCGGCAAACGAGGCATCGGCCGGCAAACAATGCCGCTCATTACCGTCCATATCCAAGCGCTCGAGTCCTCGTAACGAGACGCAAGTAGCGGCATTCGTGATTTCCACCGTGATAACCTAATAATCATCGTGGCAAACGATGACCCACAGTTCGCTAGATACCATCTCCTCCACGATATCGTTCCCCCATTGATTATTAATTGCGTCTCAATCATCCACCGTGTCGACTTTTTATTCCCCCTAACGAGACCAATCATCCGTCATCTTCGAATCTGTCGGCAATCGTTCGAGTTGAAAATAAGAGCACGAGGAATGTAGTTTTTTATTAGATCCCATCTCTAGATCTTCTTCTCAATACTGTTTCTCCTACTGATTATTAATTAATTCTTAATCATCCATCGTCAACTTTTTAGTCCCTGCAACATCCATCTTTGAATCTGTCAGCAATTGCTCAAGTTGGAAACAAGAGCATTGGGAATGTAGTTTCACAACAATACGATACATTTGGAATATTAAATTCCATCTCCTTTTCAGTATCGTTCCTCCATCGATTATTGATTACGTCTTACGAACCTTTTATTCGCGATCGGTCCAATCCTTGTTACAGGACCAATCATACTTTGAATCTGTTAGCAACTGCTCCCATTGGAAAATGTAGTTTTTTAATAATGAAAAGTACACAAACACTTGAAAAATTTTTATACAGAATACTATAAAAGAATTTATTAACAATTTCTAATGGCACACCGGCAATTTGGTAGAAGTATTTGAAACAGCACTAATACTGGAGAACTACCAAGGCGATCGAAATGACCAATTTGTACATTTTGATGAAATTTCGGAGATCACGGATAATTTATTGTTTCAATTTTTCTCGTACAAGAATACACAAAGTGACAAGAAGGGATCTTCACTTTTTGCAATTTAATATCGAGACTTTCCTCTTGAGGTGCACGTGTTGATACATTTTTGAAATGTTTCGATATTTGCGCGAAATCGCGTGCCAATTTCCAAGTAGAGAAATTGTAAAGTTTTTGGAACGCGAGAGTTTTAAACTGTCATAGAAATACTTACGACACGTCACATGAGTGGATTCGCACTAGCTAATTGCAGAGAATAAGCAAGAAAAATAAACAGAGGTTAATTTTATCGACAAACATACACGATACGAGGTAAAAGTTATCAGATGGAAATTAATCACCGCGGAGTTAATAAACTGCTGATCGTTTGATATAGCGATCGTTAGGCGCGGTGTGCAAGTTCGCAGGACTTGGCATTATGTCAAAAAGCATTCAACACGACGGATTCTTGAGAAAGTTTCTCGAAGAAGTGTGTCGTTCCTCGTAGATTCTCTGCTCCAAGGTGAGCAACGTGTTCACACTGCTGATAGTAACGTAAAACCCGAGATACTTTATCTTCTGCTATCATCTTCTCACACACCCACACACCGGTCAAAATGGACAATTATTCCTTACGTTTAGCAACTGCGTGACTTCCATTCATTACACTTCGTTTGATACAATAATGACCGGCAATTAGTCACGTCGCGTGCCTAACGTTGCATTCGTTTTCTACGACTGTCACTCTTTGCTTTCCTCTTTCATGCACGCGAAACTAACATAGTAGCACTCTCAGATAATTATTCATCCTTCAATTTTGCGATTTTGTATCTTTTAAGCTCATTATCATGGTGTATTTAATTCGAGTAATTATAATTTGAATTGTAATGAAACAAACTGAGAAGATACAGAGAGAGAGAGAGAGATAGATTTTTTAAATATAATTTCAAGATTATATAATATTATATAATTATTATTTATCTAATTTTATTAGATTATATAATTTATATTTATTTAATATTATATAGACTCTTACAGTTCAGTTAGTGTTTTTTTTTTTTTTTTTTTTTTTTTTAATAAAGAAAAAAGGAACTCTTAATACGATCTTTGAATTTTTAACGTATGATTAATTTTTGTAAGATTCTTTGTACGTATGTATATACAGTTAGGATTCTAAAGAGTTTTCTGTTACTTGAATAGCAAGCACAAGTTCGAAGTTTGCACGTTTCTTGCAAAAACATGGTCTGATGTCCAAAAATTACTCAATTTACACTGATCTATCATGTTAATCTATCATGTCATTTTCACGCTCTAACGATAAGTGAATTTTATAAGTGAGTGACACATGTACATAAAAGATGACACGATCGATATTGAAGGATATCGTAATATAACTTCGGTCTGACATATTTAAAAATTCAGAGGATGACTTTGACAGTAACTATTCCGGTCCCCGATCAATTTTTCATTTTAAATCAACGTCGATATTCTCTTCTTGCATTATCACGCTGGTTTCCTCAATATTAATTTGAACAAAGAACACTGCGAATTTTTAGGAATATACATCAATATACAAAAACTGAAATATTTTATGATAATTCAACGTTAGTAAAATATTTAACATTAAAAAATTAGAAGAATAGTAGTCTGAATATTGCGTCGAGAGAGGAGGAAAGAAAAAGTAGAAAGAGGAGAAAGAGTGGGAAAATGCGATTCGTCCGGGTCTTTTCAGGAAAAATTCGCTAGTCTGTGCCTTTGACCTGGAGCAGTGAAAAATACATCAAGAGACTTATTTTGTACGAATGGAACAACTGTGAAATTCGTGGCGAATCTGAAAAGACTGGACCAGTATTTTCTCTGGTTCCTTTGATAATAATAATTTCCTAACACCTGTGTCGTATGCGTGCGTATCACGTCGACTGTTGTGTTATGATTATCCGCGTAGTTACGAATATTCAGTAATTTTCAAAGTATTTTCAAATTTAAATTTTTTAAAGGCACGTAGACAGCTCAGAGAACAATCAGACAAAGTCACTTTTTATTAAAAACAATTTGCACTATGCAAATACTCCTTTGTTGACAAAATCTTCGGCTGACGGAAGAGTTTAGTCGTATAATACAATCACTGGATTGCGAATTTTTATGCATTGGATTTGAAAGTGCAAATTTGCACGGAAAGCACGCAATGTAGAAAAATGTATAAAATGTATAAATATGTGCTTTTTATAACACTTAATAGATAAAACAATTTTTTCCGGTAGTTCTAATTTTTCTAATTCCGCTTCTAAAATATATTGTACCTAAACTGTTGCAAAATATCCATTTCTAATGGAATATATAACGTATTATGTAATTTTTTCGTTTCTAATTTTCATAACACTTTTTTTTTTTCTCTTCGTTTTTATAAAGTAGATTACCTTCTCTTCCAGCGAGTATCCTTTCTCTTCCTGAGCTAACGTCTCTCGATTGAATCGAAATCGTGACTCATGATCGTCAAACGAATGATTCATAACGTTCTTGGCTATCTCCTATGGTTGGTCTTGAGTACAGTTTTAGTGCTCTCTGTTTTCCAAGTAAAATCAAAATATGCAGATTTCTCAAAAGTGACTTGAAATTTATAATTTCTTCAACAATGGAACATCATGGTCCTGTGGCGCAACGGATAACGCGTCTGACTACGGATCAGAAGATTCCAGGTTCGAATCCTGGCAGGATCGGATAATATTTATCAATTTTTGTCGATAAAACTGTTTTTTAATGACGCACGTGGCGTTTAATGAGACATTTTATTCCTCTCTTCTGTCTGTGTTGTATATTACAGAGTAACGATACATGCGTATGCCTAGAAGCGTAACGATTAATTTATTATTCCTGATGAGATGCATGTTGTATCTATCAGTTATCATTGGGAGAGTAATCTGTACATCGATTCAATCAACTGTTTCTGTGAATTAAAATAATAGAAATATTTTCTACTAAAATCCTGTTTGAATATTAACCAACATTTGCATTACAACTCGGATTTGAATTGCATCGTATCAACGTGTATTATAATTTGTCAGATCTCGATTTAAATATTTACACTGGAATACCAGAGTGTGGAGAACTCTAATCGGTGTAAGTTGCTTTCGATTAAGAACAATTCGTGCTATGAAAATATCATAAAATTTGACCAAAGAACAATTTAATCGTTGTTATATGGTCACTGCAACATAATTATTAGAATATAACAACTAAAACACTATTAAAAATATTATTAAAATAACATTATTATATAAATCATTGGAAATGATAATTAAACTGTTTTTAACAGCAAAGAAATATTTTCCCGATACAAGAAATCACTTGCATCAACCTGACTTTTGAATCTCATATTATCGTACATTGATAAATGTAATGATAAATAAGATTCTTAATCGCAGCTGGCGAATTATTCCGCGTTTTATCCGATTTACTCGTGAAATATTTCGCTTTAACGAACAGAGACATTAGCAGAGAGACAGAAGAAATAATTCAGAAAGATCCGTCCATTTTTGATGAATTTTCCCATCCTCTACAATATCCGGCAATCATTTTCCCATCATTGGTCATTTAATTTCAGATCGCTTCAATTACCTGCCCGATATTCCATCCCTCCCTCTCTCTCTGAATCTTACTCCCGAACACAAACGCAACGCAGCCGGTTTCTACTCATCCGTGCAGCCAACTGCGAAGTGGAGTTTTATTCACGTAGCTACACGCTCGACGATCTCATTCAACTATCTCTCCTCCAATTTGAATCGGAAGACCCCGAGTCCGTCGTCGTGAAGATTTACGATCGCGTTTCAACCGACGCGAATTTATACGGGAGAAGAATCCACGGGAGGGGATGGGGGAGGGGGAGAAAGAGGCGTTGATCGTTCTAATCGGGGAGGAACGGGCGCGGGAAATCTGACGAGGGGGTAGCGCGGACGCGACACACCCCGGCTCTAACCTCAAATAACACGCCGTTAATGCGAAGTTAATTGTTATCCGCGGCCCGTGGCGAATCGGACGAATGTTTTCATCAATGTTAAACGAGTAATACGCGACACGGGCCGCGAGCCGCGAGTTCACCGAACGAGCCAGCAATTAAACGGAAATTATAAGCCAGTTATAAATGATTAATTTCGCCGACCGACCGAAAATAACAAAAGCCGATCCACGAGCCCGTGACAACTATCCACCACTTTCGACGGCTCTGCGCGTCGTTCTTTTATTCAGACACGCTTCGGCACGAAATTGGGATCATTATTAACGTAACGAAGGATGCTCGCGCAAAAGGTAGTATATTATTTGATTTTATTTGACGTGGCAAATAAAGTCGAGTTTCGATATCTCGATATCTTTACAAGTAATGCTCGAAACTCGAACGTTACGGGGCATCGTTACAAAAATACGTAACCGAAACATAACTGGAAATATTCACGTTAATTGAACAGACTTTCCTTTCGACGAACTGAAGTTATATACTCGTAGTCAAAATTAAATTACAGACGCTGTCAATTGTTAATATAAATACGTTCGTTTGTCAAGCCACTAATAGATTGTCTGTTTTCGAACGCTGAACTAGATCGCTTAAAAATTGGTCAATTACACAAATATACGAGTTACTTAGCTCGTTGAGTATTAAATTATTGAACCAAATAACCCGCTGATGCTATTAAATATATAATTAAATATATTGTATTATATAATTATATATAATAATAATAATTATAGATATAATTATATAATATTATATAATATAATTAAACATATTAAATGTTAATAACTAAACTGCAGATGCACATTTCTTTAAAACAGAATTTATCACAAGTAAAAATCAGTCACAATAAGATTTTATATTTTGAACATTTTGCGAAATCTCGTTCAACCTTCCTGCTGTTTAATGAAAAGCATGCAACAAATTAAAAATGTATCTGTCTTTAAACGTGTATCTTTATATTTATTCAATATATCGTAATATGTTGTCTTTAAATCCTTAATAAGTAAAGCAATTATTTTATTAGTTGATTATGGAATTATCCGTACAACGTTCTAATTCCGACTAAACTCTCGAAACTTTCTACAAATACGTAAACAAGCGCAGTCTGTTTGTTAATGAATCAATTGATTAACAATTGTATACACAAAAAAGAAAAGTCAAATTAAATTGTAATTACATGAAATGATAAATTACAAGTATACATTTTTTTAAAATAAACATTTAAAAGGTTAAGTTAAATACATTGAAGTACGCATTAAATACCAACGGTATTAACGGTAAAAAGGCAAAATTCGATGATAACAATCGCCGTTCTCAATTGGCATGCTCCGCCAGCACTGCCAGACCCCAGTGGTTGTGTCCACTACCCCGTTATACATTTCTTTCTTTCTAACCTCGCGCCGATGCTACTTCGATACCCATTAACCTTAACGACCGCAAGAACATCGGATTTCCTGTATTTCCACAGCAACGTCCATTATTTTTCCTCTTTTTGACCAACGAGAAACCAACCGGTTATGTACTCCGTAGTAGTCCTTCAACCACCGACGTCGAGGGGTCGGATCGATAAGATCGATAAATCAATCGGCTACCCGCGACACTCTTGCCCGACGATGTCTTACTCTGGGAGAAGTTTCTCCTCGTTCGACCGTCTACTACCCTTCGTGTTTCTCCCTTTTCTCCTCTTTTCTTCTTTTCTCTCTCTCTCTCTCTCTCTCTCTTTTTTCCTTCGTTTTTACGAAACAACGAAGGCTCGCGATATTACGCGACCACCTAACTGTTAATTAAACTAAAGAATTATATTATAAAGCGGAGAGGAGCTAAAGGACCCGTTCTTTCTTTCTTTCCTTCTTTCCTTTCGTTTTTCCCTTCCTTTTGACGTAGCACGCAAGCAACTTGTCCCCTGCGTGCGGGAAAAAACTCAATTTACCCGGGGTGTCACGTGTTTTAGATTTAACGCTCCTCGTGGAGATGCTTGTTTTCGTGCTGTGTTTTGTCGAGTGGTTATGCTACGTGCTCGCGGTGTTTTTTCTTTTTTCTTGTTTCTTTTTTTTTTCAAACGACTCTCCGATAAAATCTATCGCGAATGTTTTGGACATTTAGAGAAGACGCGTGTTTTCGAACGATATCTTTGCGTTGCACTTCGATCGACAGCGCGGCCGTTGTTTGCTTCCAGATGTGCATTTCGATACTTGTGAAATGAAACGCGTGCATGGCTAGTTGGACGTGTGTATTTTTTATTTACGTTTTTCTCTGTCATATCTCTTCATCTACAATACGCTACGTACAGTGTTCTTTAATAATTTTCAAACTATCTTTCTAAATTACTGTTCTTTAAAACACCTTTCAGAATTTCTTTCAACGAAACACAGCCCGATGTGTGTTTTAATCCTCTTAGTACCTTACAATTTTTCTATGCAAATGATGAAAAGTGCATATATATTCTGTCAATTTAAAAGTTAAAAAGTTTTCAAATTTCATCCCAATTAGCAATTTTCATTGATCAATTCCCAAGAGTCGCAGCGCACTTTGTAAACTTTGCTTTCGAAATCACCAGTTTGTACTATGTGGAACCTTTCTCTCTCTTTTTATCCCCCCTCCCCCCCAATTCGCCGTTTCATCGACTTTTTCTTGCTGCGGAGCAGAAGAGGAAGGACGAAAGCGTGCACTTTACAAATAGTTATGCACACACTTTGAAACTCCGCAAGGACTCCTGGTTCTAGAAGGAACAGGCGAAGAAGCCAAGACGGGAAAGCCAAGAAAGAAAAAAAAAAAAAAAGAAAAAAGAGGAAAGAGAGCAAAAGTACCGCGATCGAGGCTCACGGGCTATAACTCGGGCGATACGTGGATTTTTCAACGAGAAAAATCTTTTCGACGCTAGCAGGTTCGACCAGTTTTCACCTCTTGACCGTGAGGCACGTAATATTACGTCACGTGCCAGGGAAGCATCTCGTCGGCGAGAGAGATTCCCTTGCTCTTTCCACGTCGAGAATGCTCGCGTATTTCGCAATCCACCATCGATACAGGGAGGCACATGTGTTTGTACGAGTTTGCACGTGTTCGACTGTACATTTTATAATACACGCATTTATATGTATATATATATTTTTTATAACTGCGATCGACAAATTGATTGGATCAGATTTCGCAAATGGCAGAGGTAATGATACACCGCGTTTCAGTGAACTTTGCAGGATGACGTTATAAAAATTAGTTTCAAAATTTTTTTGATACTTGGAAAAGGTAACTGGATAAATGGTAATTTCGAACAGAGCAGAATTCTCAAGTGACTTTCTCTAAAATTTTTCTTCGTCCTACTAGCTTTCCAAATGACGTTACAAAGATTTGGAAGTTGAGACACAGAAAATATCGAATTTTCGTTATCAGTTTGAGACTTAAGGCTTGAATATTAAGCTTAAGGCGTGCGTGAAAATGATACAAATGAATGTACTTGTGTCTTACGTAAAATTACATTTTATGTAATATTATCACTGAAAGTGATTTTAGCGGGGGTAACCCAGAAAATCGAGCCTCTTCAAGTGCAACGCTAATGCAACGAAAATTAGCGATTGGCTGATTTGGGTCACGTGATCCTCGAGTGGGAGTGGCGTTGTCTGGTACTGAGCGATCGCGCCTGTAATTTATTTTCTATCGATTTAAATGTTTGCAAATTTCAATAAAATTTTATGGCAAAAAAATCGTCTTCATTTCCTAGTCAGAACAGTTTCTTACGTAAAAAATGATATAAATGAATGTACTCGTGTCTCATTGAATGAATAATTCATCGCGAGAGGGGTTGATCCAGTAAGAATGAAATATCGTCGGTTGCCTGGCGAACAAGTCTGATTCGAATCGAATCCTTTTGGGGGGGAATCCGCAATCTCCGCAGCATTATGCGAGGTGGTGAAAGTTCCGCTGTTACAAACAGACACCGAAGGTGCAATGGAGTAAGTGTAGCGAGGACCGGGTGCGGAAAACTAGCCAGAGGGCGGTTGGTCCAACGTGGTACAAAGCGAACTCGAAGCAACAATGGCTCGGCGTGCTCGCGTTTGCGGACCGGTGCAATCGAATTCGAGTGTGTATCAAACGAAACCCGCGGTTTCATCGCTTTTCAGCTTCTGCCATTGCCGACGCATTAGCTCGAGAATCGGCCAAACCGATCGAAACGATTTCTTACAGCTGTTGACAAACTCGAGGTTGGCCGACTTTGAAAAGAAATTAATTTCAAATTAATAAAGAAGATTCGACCACGTTGAATAAACGCGAGAAAATGATATTTTCTTTTATGATGCATGTGTAAGTAGCTGTGAATGTGTTTGTAAAATAGATTATTGAATTAAATAAGATTGCGAGTGAAATAATTTCAAGACCGACTAATTGATCATTGACTGAAATAATTTCAAGATTAATTAATTGGTAACGGACTGTAGTAATTTGAAGATTGACTAATTGATCATTGACTGAAATAATTTCAAGATTGAGTAATTAATGTACATTTATAGTACTTCATAGACAGAGAGATGTAATGAAAATTCATAACTTGGTGTGAATAGGTATTTCGTCCTAAATTTATGCTGTCATAACACGTATGTGATGCTAATTTCGACGTTTTCGATCTTAATCTGACATATGCGTGATACCAATTTGAATGTTAGATCTAAACTGTACTATTCTGATTAAAGTTGAATTTTCATTTTTAATCTAAATCGATATATCATCGAGACACGATACCGAGAATTTAGATGTTGGATAGAAACAGAAAATCACGATATCTGGAAAAAGAATTTCCTGCTGTAAACTTCGTCGATCACGTAGCAACACAGCTAACGTGAATGTTGACTCAACGACGTTGAACGCTGTATTTAAGGAATAAAAATCACGTGTCCGCGAACAAAGAAGAGGCGCAACGCGAGGCAAGGCCGAGCACTTTCGACAGTGAGGGGAACGAAATTTCTGAACGTCGAAGAACATCGTCGATCGAGATCGAATAACAGACGGAAATTGTGCAACTCGGGGAGAGAGAGGTAAACCGTGTTACGTTTCGCGAGAAAGAACAAGCGAAACGGAAGAATTCCGAGGAAGCTCGGAGAGTCAAAGATGGTTTACAAGCGAATCGAATTCCTCGACGATGGACCGAAGTCGAGTTGAATGGAAAGACTTTTCTGCCAAATGCGTGCTAGAATTCAGGCTGAACGGTTGAATGGCTGTGTTTGAATAGCCAACTAATGGACGCAAGTTGGCGGTTAACATTTCGAATCGGTCAGTTCGTTGTCGAATTCCTGAGTAACTTTTACGAGAGACAACAAGCGGACATCTCTTTCTGTTGCCAACGGAATCGATGCGATTCCACGCTCAACCTCCGGTTTAAAAAAATGAAACACAGGCATGTACCAAATTCAAACTCTAAGCAGAAACAACATGACAGTATTCAAACTGGCTGCGTGCGCGCTGCCGTAGGGAGATAATTTAATTAAATGATATCAATCCAACTAATTGAAAAACCTCGTGAAATAAAGAACATTCCATTTCGAACGTAATTTCGAGTCAACGCTCGGGAAATAAATGGAAAATACACTCCAAAGCAGCCAAATACGAAAATCGTTCGTAAAAATAATTAAAACAGGCTCGAGACGAGTTAAATCGCGATTTAAACTGTACCTAAAAACGACTGCACGGCCTCTTATCCTTTCCAAATTAACTAGATTCCCCCTCCCCTCATCCTACGCCAATTAACTCGCCGAATTAATTACCGGTGGTCTTTGCCTCTCTCTCTTTCTCTCTCTTTCTCCTACGTAATCTTTTTAAACCCTTGCGTCACGTCTAATGTCCACGACGAAATAAAAAAAAAGACAAATGAAAAAAATCGCGCCTGATCGCCAGAGCCATGCAACAACGAAGCGATTTCGAGCACACCGACGAACGCGCGTTGCGAAACCCCCTCCCGTGTCTGTGCGTGTTTCACTTAAATACGTAAACCGATCCTCGACTTCCTCGATACTTTCGTCGATAAATAAGAAAGGCAAGCGAAAAGATGAAAACTAAATTATCGTCAAAATTCGCGTCAAGACCCACGCGGGTCTCGTTGGGATCGATACTCGAGGACCGGTCTTCTCTGCCTTATCCCATATATCTTTGCCCGCCGCGGCGTGTTACGGTGTAACTTTCACCGGTGAAGTGCGGAGCACGATCGGATCCGATCCGATAGGTCGACTCAACGGCGACTGTGCTACGAGAAGCGTCGTTCAAATCCTCACGAGGTTCCGTCTCTGTTCTCGTCTGACCACGGACAGAAGAGTCATCGCGATCGCGGTTGGTCCACCAGGAGGAACAAAGGGACCTCCCGGAAAGATCACAGTTCCGCGAACCTGGCGCTGAAACGTTGGTTCTCGTGTAATTCGAAGCACCGGTTAATAATTCGAACGAAAATGATTTTTCACTTTGTTGTTACTCGCAGGGCATGAATTTAAACTGTTCAATTAGAAATTTTTTCTCACTTCCGAAAAAAATAAGTTTTCTATCTATATATATATATATATAGAATATAAATCTCGGTATGTATAAAACTGTCTTCTTAGAACAGAAAACTTAAGAAAAGTAAGGAAATATCTGTTACATCAGAACTAATTTAAAATTTTAACAGTTTCATTCAAGCCCTGGTTACTCGACAATATTAAGTTTGCATGATTTATCTGCAAATTGAAAAGTTTGGTTGAAATTCTCCCTTCGCGCCTGTCCGTTTGAAGAATTATACGTCTAAAGGGAGACTAAAATGTTTGATTAATACTGTTTCTAAGGTATCGATCGAATTAACATAGAGCTATACGCGTTCGGGTTTTTCTGTTTCACCCCGAGTATTTATAGAAGCCGCGCGACAAGAGATACGTTCGAGTAACTAACAAACTGACGAGTCGCGCAATTTGTTATACTGAAGCACATATATCGATCATACATGGGATACTTAAAAATTTAAAAAAAAATTACCCGCGAAGAAAGCTGGCGAATCTGAATTTGACCTGATGAAAAACTACCAAAATATTAATGGAACAATTTCATCGCAATTAAATAATTGACGAAATTTTTATACCGATGCACGCGTGGCTCCTTGGAGATTTTACAGATATACATGCAATAATTTCATAATCGCTTTCAGCATCCTAATATTTATCAACGAACATACACGCACACACACACAAAAGCTTCATAAAACATTTCGACGTAACAGTTGGAAATCTCTCGCAGTATAAAAAGAGAAAAAAAAAACAAAAGCACGCTTCTTCTTTGTATGGGAAATTCCAACGTGACGTAATTTTTCGAGGTCCATCCAAACTGTAAGAAGTCGATCGACCCAAACCCTGGTGAAAGGCCAGACTCCTCGGCCCCTATGTATCTCTCTCTCTCTCTCTCTCTTTCACTCTCGCTCTCAAGAGAGACGTCGTTACCTTTCTTTATTCCGTCTCGAGAAAGCGAGCTGTTTCACGCGATGCGATCGTTTCGCGCGAGATGTATCGTGATCGCGGACGCATTAGCGGAAACGAACGACCATGCGAGCCACCCCCGAAACGACGGTCCATTATCGTCGATTTCCACTGTTTTCCAGGGCGATTAAGCGCCCACGGCGATACAACCGGACGGGATAAGATCGGTTTCCGTCTCGAGGAGCGAGTGCTGAGACGTCGGATCGGTTTCGCTTCGTCCTCGAAACCCCATTACGTGCCAGAGTTAAAACGCTTATCATCGTCACGAAACTCCCAATTCGTCGGGGGTGGGGAGAACATGACGATAATGGACAGTCTTCTATTGAAAAATCGGTTGGATCGGATCACTGGCCAATTCTCGCCGACGCGTTTCTCTTCCCTCTCTTCTTCGCTAATTACTTTTTATTCACTTGTAATTTTGACGAAACGAAATTGCGCCGACGTATGGTGAAACTCTTCTGTACAGTGGCGAAGTGGATGAAAGAAAGCTTGAAATTGGCTATTCAAGCCTCTTTTGAAATGTGATTCCATTTTATGAAATTTTAAATTAATCTCGTTTCACTTGGCTCGTCCTTCTACGCTGGGATTAATTAACACTGGAACTACCAAAACGGTATGTTTTGTACCAAAATGACCAATTTGTAATTTTTGAATATTTGACGGGCATTGAACGAATTTTACAGATGTAAAACAGTATATTTTCAGAGGTTTAAACAATTTCTCATAAAGTGTGTAAATAAAAGTTCGTGTACTTCGTTGTATTGTAAAGTTTTTATCACTGAAAGTGATTTTAGCAGGTGCAACGCTAATGCAACGAAAATTAACGATTGGTTGATTTAGGTCACGTGATTCGTGAGGGGGCGTGGCGTAGACTTCGAGTAGCAGTGGCGTCGTCTGGTACTGAGCGATCGCGCCTGTAATTTGTTTTCTATCGATTCAAATGTTTGCATATCAATAAAATTTTGTGGCAAAAAAGTCTTCATTTCCTAGTCGGAACAGTTGCTTCTGGGCCTTTCAGTGAGACGAATCGTATTTAGGGATACAAGTCGTACAGTTTTTAAAATTCTTTTTATTTCAACATCTCTACTATAAAACCTAGAAAGGAGCGTATTCGATCGGAATACTCGAGAATTATCCGCAATAGAGAATTTCTAGCGCTAACTACTGCGTTAATTAAGAATATTTGCAAGATTACCCAACCTAAGAAAATTTAGACTAACTCGAAGAATATCCGGAAGTACCGAGCGAGATTAAGAATCTCTTTAACGACGACGGCGATTATTTATGAATAAGAGAGGCATTCGAAAGTGAGCGCCCGCGGATACACAAAGTGGGGGCAACTCGGATTGGCTCGGTAACTTAGATTAGACGAGTTCGCGATTCGACGGTTCGATGAGCAACGCCACGTCGCAGGATCGCGATACCCCGGCGCGTAATTTGCTCAATTAAAAGGCGCAGCTGGGTTATCTCGTAACAATGACGCTACTGGCTGTTGCGTCTCGCCGTTGCGGGGCCTGGTAAAAGTGTAGTTTGCGTAATGGGTTGAAATGTAGATGAGAGTCGGACGGAGTATGGGAAAATGATGGGTCGCTCGCGCGTCCGGATGGCAGGAATTGGCTGGGATTCAAGGACCGAGCGTTTGCAACTGGTTAAATGAAAGTTTCGCAGTTTTCTTATTGGTCCGGTGGCCCGTTGCGAGCTTTCATACGTTGCGAATTAATAATCTACTCGAGTGCCGAAAGTCTTGCAAAAATATCTCGACGGCACGCGTGTCTGTCCGTCTCATTTGGAAATTTCGTACAATGTGCCCATAAAAATTTTGCATGACAAATGTTCGAATGCTATCTAGTCGGAACAAGTGCAAAAGTATTTGAATATTCGTCATGGTGAATTTTTATGGATACGTTATACGTAAGAGTATGAAATTTTACAAGTCGACTGATTTACGAATGAACGTAGGAGTTGCGAGTCGTTTATTCGAATCGTGCACTCATTAAAACGTTAATAGAGCATGAACAGTCGTGTTAAACGCGAAATTAGTGTTTACAGACGGTTCTACTAAATATTGTGACCCGTTAACGTGATGAATATTTAAGCGTTCAAATATTTTGGTAATCTCTGCGAACTGCCTGCACAAATAATTTGCAACTGCCATGTACATTTCCAAATTGGTTTCAAATTTTGCCAATGCGATCGTGAAATTTGTAATTAACGAGAATTATATTATCTGCAATTATGTGTCGGAAATTTTCTCAAAGTGCACAGTCGTCCAGCTTGATTCCCGAGCAGCTCACAGATTTAGTCTTTTCAGAAAAAAATACTTTGTAAAACAACTTGGTCGTGACACGACAATTGTTGCATAGAAATGATACCAGCAACTATACGAGCATGCTCAAAAGCTAAATTCCAAATTAGTTTCAAACTTTACCAATGTGACATGATATAATTAATAACATGATGTGAAATTTGTGATTATATTACCTACAACTAAACTGACGAAATTGTATGTCAGAAATTTTCTGAAAGTGCAGTCGTCCAGCTTAATTTCCGAGTAGAGCACAGACTCAATATCTCCGAAAAATATGTTGTAGTGTAATATTTATGAAATATAATTTATAAAAATGCAGATTTAATAGAATCGAAAAATATGTTCTACTGTTGCGTAAAAATGATACCAAAAACTGTATCAAAAACTGTATCAGCTCAAAAGCTAAATTCCAAATTAGTTTCAAACTTTACCAATATGACATGATATAATTGTGAAATTTGTAATTACATTATCTAGAACTGAAACTGACGAAATTATATATCAGAAACTTTCTGAAAGTGCAGTCGTTTACGAGCAGCGTACAGATTTAATATTTTCGGAAAATATATTGCACAATAATTGTTCAGAAACTGCAGAAAGGATATGACAATTATACCAACGAAAGAGTTGATAAATTAGATACCTACGATCAATTACTCGCGACGTCGAGCATCGAATTCGCGTCGCAAAGACGTTATTCATTGCGAAAACGAGAAAACAAGCGCAACAGAGCCTGTCTTGTCCGTCCGTCTGTCGTTCCCTCTCCGGACTTGGTCTCGCGACTCCCAGGTCGACACATTTTCCACGAAATTGCATCAAATTCCCTCGTCTTTTCCCTCGGATCTTCCGGAGGACTCGTTCCCTCCGCTTTTTCCCTCGTTCTAACGACCGTCTATCGTGAAAAAAGAAAAAATTCACCGCGCGCATCCTCGCTCGACATCGACCTCGTTCGACAACGACCAGCAAGAACCAGCAGAAGAAGAATCCATATCGGACATCTCTCGCAGGTAAACATCCCGCAAGCATCGGAGATTATCTTGCTAATGAATCATCGCATTTCCTCTGGCAACGAGGTCGGCGAATTTCCACACGATCCGCGATTTTGACAACAATACGCGAAAGAGGAACAGAGGGGGGAGAAAGAGAAGAAGAGAGACGAGAGCGGCACGTCTGTACGTACAGGCGAGGATACAGAAATTTCTCTAAGCGCGTACGGGAAGAATAGAAACACAGAAGGATCCTTGGGGAAAAAAATCTTGGAATTTTTGAAATATATAGGGTTCTACCAATTATTACAGCTGTACTTGCTCTATCGTAAAATCTACCGTCACTAATTACTCGAGAAGGTGGATGTGACTCTAAACCACAATTGATTATAAATAAATAAAAATAGAAACACAACAGGGAAGAATATATACGTATCCCTTCAATGTATGATGATCTTCCTTTTTATTAAGTAGCATTTAAGTTAAGCTGTACCAATAATCAGATTTTATCAGATAAATGGATCTTCATTTAATATAAGTAATAATAATAGAATTTTAAGAATTATTCCTGTTATTCATATTCACGTTTAAGCTAATTGTCCTTTTAGTCGCCTTTTACGACAGGCAGGACTTACCCAGGGCCTATTCTTGTACCCCCGTGCCCTGAGGGGGTGTTATTTAATTAGTTAAAAAGTAACATTTAATTTCGATTCAATTTCGATTGAAATCGAAATAATCGTATTTATTATTTTTTACCATAATTTTATATTCTGATGTTTTATTCAAAAAAAAAAAAAGTAGGTAAAAATATGTACTTATATACGACGAGAAAGAGTAAAGACGGGATTTCCTATAAGCGTCAGCGTCCGGACATGCGTCTCAAAGAATTCGTCGATTGGTGAGAAAGCAACAACTTCGCTACGTATAAGAAATCTTTCACTTTTGTTTCGCTGAGGACTTTCTTGCGTTTCGCGTAATTGATAACAACGTCATCTTTCAGTGGATTTTTTAGAGAATCCGAGAAACAAGCGAACGTCGAAGCCAGAAATTTCTTCAGCCGACGTAGCTACATTGCCGCTCGAGAAAATCCAAGAACTTGGACGCGCTTTTCCGTTGCATCGGCGCGGATGCACGCGCATAGAAAATTCCACCGCAACGAAAGAATCGCACGACCCTGTAACTCGGACGCGGTGGCGGCCTCGTCGCAAGATTCACGATCGCCCGGTGTTTGGGTTACACGCGGTTACGTTGGTTACACGTCGTTACAAGGCAAGAGAGACTCCGCGGAAGAGGAGGGGATTTTGCCAAGTGCATGCAGGCTGGCGGTCAGAGCCGAGTAGGGGATTTTTGTCGCGATGGTAGTGGACACGAAAGTTAGGCGTTGCGAACAGCCAGAAGACGAGCTCGGTTGGTTAAACGGGGGGAGAGAGACGGAAGGGCGGGGATCGGCGAAGAAAGGCAAGAGCTATAAAAGAGGCACCAGCCACGACGATGGGCATCAAACACCTCAACATGAAGGTACGTGGTACGAACGTGTTCGTTTGCAAGCCTCTCCCATTCGTGTTTCGTGTTTTTGCTATTATTTTTTCTTTTTTCTTTTAATAACTTTTCTCTCTCTCTCTGTCTCTCTCTCTCTCTGTAATAAGGATACGATTCACGATCTCTTTTCGTTACAGGTGTTCGCGATTACGATCCTCCTGGCGCTCGTAGCCACCACCTATGGTGAGTAGAGTAACCCCGGTGCTAACACACCAGTGAACGTGGACTTGCAAAGTGAGCCGAGCTAAGAAATCGCGTGCACACCGTGGCTGGTAAACGCTGGTGGTTCCGATTACGTTAGAGCACGGACGATCGATGACTGGTTGAACGAAAAAACACGCGGAGGTTGGAGCGAGCTTTCTTACCCTCCGCCCCCGGGAAACGAGACGTTAATCGAGTGACGGACAAAAAGCCGCGCACGCTCTCTCAATTTTCACGATCGCTTGCCTTCGATCGTTAATCGATTTACGCGCGAATCAAATTGCCCGTGTATCCCGTAACGACGTCGCCGCGAGGAACATACGACGCGAGAGGCAGCGCAGCGATTTTGCATTATAAATAATCGTTGGAGGGGTGGAGTACGATTGATCTCGACTTTGAGTTTATTTTCGTTTCTTTTTTTTTTTGTGAAAATACAAAGAAATCGCGACTTATCGTTTCAATTTCGAATCGAAGCATTCGTAGAAAATTGCGGAAAACTAGACGAATTTTCAATCGGTCAAACAACTTTGCGCGACGAACCACCAGTGAATCGTGAAAAATCTAAGATTAATCTTTAGATTCAGTGAAAAACCTACTAAAATCTTCTAAAAAACGCAATGTTTTGCAACTAATCCTGAATTTCGAAAAATTACCTGGCCAATCGTTTGTACGAAGCTCACCAAAAACAAACACGAACCTAAAATGTTTAATTCATCCTAAACCCTCCCTCTAAAGAAAACATCGTTTCCTCGTCTTTCGAACTCTCCTCCAACTTTAATCGTAACCCTAAAAGATCATTTTCACCGGTCAGCCAGTGTTCGTCAAGAGAAAAATTCATCCAAAACCTAAACCTCTCTAAAAAATATCCGCTCCACGTCTTCCTCCAACACCAATCGTAAATCTGAAAGGTGATTTTCACCGATTGGCCAGTGTTCGTCGAGAAGAGTGTAACAAAAATACCAAACTGACAGCGCGGTAATCCATCGTTAACGAGTGAAGAAAATGGACGAGCGTTCTTGTTTCGTCTTGCAGCCGGTTATATAAGCAGCGGCTGGTCCGGAGGCGGTGGTGGATGGTCCGGCGGCGGCGGCGGCGGCGGATGGAAAGGAGGATGGAGCGGAGGTGGCGGCGGGGGTGGATGGAAAGGAGGCGGTGGCGGTGGCGGCGGCGGCGGCGGTGGAAAGATCATCAAAGTGATCACTGTGAGCGGCGGTGGAGGTGGATGGCCTAGCGGCGGTGGTGGTGGATGGCCGAGCGGCGGCGGCGGCGGCGGTGGATGGAAGGGAGGATGGAGCGGCGGTGGTGGCGGATGGAGCGGCGGCGGCGGCGGCGGCGGTAAGAGGACAATTTGATTTTCCAAATCTCTTACCCGCGATCTCGTCCCGTTTTTTCTTTGGTTTTTGCTTTCTGCCTCAGACACGTTTTCTTGCGCTTCGGCGCCCGTACTCGCGGCGAGTTTCGCGGCGGGCGTACTACTATCGATCCAAAGTGCTCGCGAGATTGTTGCGCGAATTTTTCATTAGCCGGCTCCTCCCTCTTTATTTCCCGTTGCCGTGATATTACGAGGTAAAAATATTGGCTCGAGGGCGGAACGATGCGACGATGAATTTTTCACGGTCTCGTTTTCCTTCCTCTCGCCGTTTCCATCGGTCGTGCTCGCGGAACATTGATTAAAAGCAGTTTCGGGGTAATTAAGAATCTTTCGCGGTGTCGGCGCGCTCTCTCCTTGATTTCTTTTCGTTTTCGAAACGGAGAGATCGAAAGTGTTCGAGAGTAGAGGCGACTGATTTATCTTCGTTCTTTGTCTTTCCAATCTATACTTTGATAAAATCGTTTAACCTCGAGCGATATAGCGAATTTATTTCCAATTTCTCTGTTGATTTTTTAAAATAGCGTTGAAAAAATGCTCGATTGGAATTAGAGAACGGGACGAAACGAGATTCCTTGGCTTAACGTGTAAATTGGGCTTAATTCGAAAAGGCGGATCTTTGTTTGACGTGTTCGTTGAGAGGGTAACGCGTTAATTAGCTGATTTAGCCGGCTGATTCGAAGGCAGAGGGATTTATTTGCTTGTTTGTTTATGGGGAATGTTGTTGCTGATCCTCGATTTAATTTGCCGGAGGTTGGGGAAGATAAATGAAATGGATCCTGAATTGAATCAACGTAGGGAATTATCGGCGGATAATAGATTTTAAAGTTGTGATTAATTACACGGTTTTACTCGGGACCGGCTGGAAAATACCGCCACTCGCGTGACCGGTGATAAATGCCGATATTAAAAAGGAAGAAATATTGGATTTAAAAAGACGTGATAAATATTCATGCGGAAAGTTACAATTGAAGGTGCCGAGAGATGAAATTCGTTCGGCGAAAGCTTTTCGAACTATTGACAATCGATTTCTTTCAACTTGCTCCTCCGTTGGTTCTCGATTCTATTTTATTTTATTTTACTCTTGCGATGGAAAGAAAATGCCTTCCACGCTCTACAGTAAAAATTTTGAACGATCGATTTGACAGACGCACCGTCAAAATCCAAAATGCGGAATTATCGTAAGATAATTCTCTCGTTATCTCACCAATTTTGGAAATTATTAAAAACCGCGACAACGAAATTTCAGAAAAATCTCTCGAAACGTTTGCGAGAGAAATCAGAATTTTCGTGCAACGTAGCACCATATTTACGTAGAACTGAAACACACTCGCTGGAAAAAGTTCGCCCCCAACGAACGCGCGTTTCGGCAACGGCGCCGGCACACCAAAATAACACGTTGATGCACGTTGATAATTTTTTAACGCGGCTCGCGGGAAACGTCGCTGGAACGGAAATTAGTCAGCCGCGATCGGCAAATGTAATACACTCGTTGAAAAATGAATGGACCGGCGCAGCATCTAAATTTACAGCGTGCAGTTTAAACGGCAATTAAGCTGTTTGCGTAGCAGACAGATTCGGTGTGTGCACAACCGAGCCGATAAAAAGCATCCTCTCTTTGCATTTCTGCACATGCTCTCCCCCCTCCTCCCGATGGGAGAAACAGAAAGAGAGAGAGAAAGAAATAAAAGTTTCGGCCGATCCGCGAAAAACGTTTGTCAGCAAAGTTTTGCCGGTGTTAGCTGATGTTTCTGCAATACAGGCAGAATCGACGGTGAACGATTTCGATCTTGCACGATCGCGATTAATCCAACGGGGGGAAGGCAGCTCTCGGTTTGACGAAACAACGCGGAAACCAGTTTCGAAGCCGGCGTGGTAATTGGGACGAAATGACGTAACGAGCAATCCCCGCGAGGAGAAGAGCGGTGGGGAGGGAGTGGGGAAGCTTGTCGCTTCCGTGCTTTTGATTAAAAGGGTTACACCGCGCGTTGCAAAATAACGGGAGGAAGGAAGGGGAGGGGGGAAACAACGATCTCTGGATCCTAGGAGATGACAAAAGATAGGAGCGAACAAAAGACCTCGCGAGCGAAGAGGCGGCGGTTTTTCATCCGTTCCCGATTAACGCACGAAAAATTCTTTTCAGGCTGGTGGTAAGGGACAACCCGGAAGAGGACCTGCGGACAATTAGAAGGAAATTTTGCTCACCGATCACCATCAGTGCACGTCTTGGCTGTAATCACACCGATTGTCGGTCCACGAAGGGATATCCTGCTGACCTCTCTCGTATCGCTCCTTCTCTCTCTCTCTCTCTCTTTCTCTCTGTCCATCCTTCTTTTCTACCGTCGTACGGAGGAAGAACGCGAACAGCGGAGCATCGTCGGCGGCGAGGAACCGCGCGTTTCCATCTCGATGCAAAACGTACCGGAGAAAGGAAGGGAAAGGAAAGGACACACAGGCCGGCTGGCGAGACCAAGATCACGCTTTCGAGAGCGTTTCTTTTCTCCGTTGCAACGAACCTTGGACGAACCTCTCGTTTGGCGTGTCGTTGGTACACAGAAGCTGGCCGGGATTGCCAATCCACTTCCGGCGACCCTCTCCGATCTCTCTCGTCCAACTCCAACGTCCGAACGCAAGAATCTCCAACTCGCGGGACACATCCGAGACTACGGGAGGAGGCGACAGGCTACTCTTCGACCAAAATATTTAGCGAATATTACTCTAGATACTGCAAATTCGATCTCGCGTCGGTTTATGGCTCGTACGTTGTAATTCGGCTTCGCGTTACCGAGGAAAACAGGATTGTAACGACGTGGGAGAAAGAACATCGTACAGCGTGTTTTGTACCTTTTTTCTTTCTTTTTATATCCGATTTCCACGTGGGACGATTAAAAATTCATTGACACACAAAGCATCGTGGCGTTTTATTTGTTCGAGTCTTGCACTACCTATTGAGAGCACTACCCTTGCTGTTCTCGAAATGTTACAATTGGACGTTATTGTTGTCTATTGTTGTTCGACTCAATGATATTATTCTCATTTTTAAATACTTCGTTTCAATATTCGATACGATCTCACGATCTTTTGCATCATGGCACGCACATCTGGGAATAAAACGTTAGAAAGGAGAACAAAAGTATTTAGCAAGATGTAAGTATTTAGCGACGAAGAAGCGAGAGGAACAGCAAGGCGAAAAATTCATTAAATAGATCCATCGACACCTTCTCCTCAACCACTTCAAATTTTTCTGTCCAATTCGCGAGATAAAGTTTCGACGTCCACTGAGAAGAAGACCAACGAAACATGTATCGACGCACAGAAAGAACGACGCTGTTTTCGAAATTTTATAAATCTAGAGAGAGAGAAAGAGAGAGAGGGAGAGAGAGATTCGTTGCCACGCAACGCGCAATGTGTTCGCGTCACGTGGACGTGAATTAAACGGCTGTAAATCCCCGAATCGGCGAGCCTCCTTTCGATTTATGAATCCACGGTCATCTTGCGCGCGGGGTGAAAATTAAAATCGGGGCGAAACGGGCGTGGCACGGCCGCGATATTGCACAGCCAATGGATTTACTATCGTTCGCGCGCTCGCGGCAATAACATTTCCCCGGCTGCAACGACGATATTGCAACGGCGTAAATATCATGGACACGGGATCGTTGAAATGATCGACTCGGAAAGTATCGCGATACGTGGGTGCAGCGACTCCAGACACCCATCGTTTCCACGGATAACGTCATTGTCGAATTGCGTCGACTTCGGTGATTCTTTTTATTAATATTCACGGATGGGATCGAATCAACGACATTTACAACATGCAACGCGTGTTTTACGTATTTTGTCGTATCACGTTTTAATTTTTTCAATCACTGAAAGTGATTTTAGCGGGGGTAACCAAGAAAATCGAGTCTCTTCAGGTGCAACGCTGATGCAACGAAAATTAGCGATTGGTTGATTTGGGTCACGTGATTCGCGAGGGGGCGTGGCGTAGACCTCGAGTAGGAGTGGCGTTGTCTGGTACTGAGCGATCGCGCGTGTAATTTGTTTTCTATCAATTCAAATGTTTACAAAAAAGTCGTCTTCATTTCCTAGTCAGAACAGTTGCTTCTGGGCCTTTCAGTGAGACGTGCAGTTTTTTCTTTCTTCTTCTTTCTTTTTCCTATGTTTGTTTTTACCTGTTTCAAAAATTTACGACGAAAAGTCTTTCGGAGAAGATAACAAGAATATTGTAGTGCGTTGGAAATATTTGGTATATTAATTTAGTTGCGCAACATGGTTTAATAATCTCTAACAATTTCCCGGAATGAACGATATATTTCGCGTCTTGTACATTCTTGTTAGAAACAAGTCGTACGTGCAACATCGTGCAATGTACGGAACGTTACATACCAAAGGTAATCATCAGGAAACCAGGTCGCGATAATAATGGTGATTTACTCTCGCGTACTCGTTAATAATTTTTCTAACATTATTCCCCACTATAATATATTCGAGTAATCTGATCGATCGACGCTCCCTGATGTTTATAATGTGTAATCTCTTAATACCTAATCTCCAATATATAATACATATATGCTATTTTTTATTTATCACTACTATCATCTTTCATTCAAATCTGACTTGGAATTTCATTGGCAATTCTGCTGAATTCAATTCTGTGTTGAAACACAGATTCAAATCAGAATGAATTCCTCAATCGGAATTTTTCTACCGTCACGTCCGATCCCGAGTTTCTTTCCAGAAGAGAACCACTCCGCGATGAAGTCGCACACGTCGCACGGCATTAAATAATCAAGAGAAACAGACCTCGTAACAGCGTGTCGCGCGGAAACGTCGGAAATCCAGCGATTTCATCCTCGGTTACGACTTTCATTCGTTATACTCGCTCCGGTGGAAACTACCCTTTGCGCGCGCGCAAAGCTGAGTTCCTTAATTGGAAAAGCGCGTGTGTCCCGACGCAATCGCGCGAACGGGCCCCGTCAATTATTTCGTTTGCCAAACCAGTCGACGAGACATATTTTTTTTTTTTCTCCTCATTGGCACTTTTTCGCTGAAAAGCCCAAATCCTTCATTTCTCTCTCTCTCTCTTTCTCTCTCTTCTCACAAACGTTACATAATACGATTTTTAATGGACGGAATTTTTATCTGAATTTTAATTTCGCGACAGGTGTATATTATTCAAAATTGTCTGACACACTTTCAAATGTACGAGGACTACGGAGAAAGTGCACTCCGACGTTACGTTCTTCGACGTCACAGTTGAATTTTAGAATTCGATATATTTTGACACTCTAACGACATGTTAAGAAGCCTATTAATTCAGTTCATCTGGTAATGCTTATCAACCAAGAAACCATCTATTGGCTTTTTTGCCAATTTTAATGACGATGAATGTTTGTTTAATACATCAAATACTTGCAAGAAGAATATCGAGGTTTGATAGTCTGGCAGAACCATGAAATTTCAGAAAATATAAACTAGTAAACATAGTAACCAGTGGCAAAAGTAAAAAAACCCGAGAGACAATGTCATTCGCGAAAAAAATTACTCGAGGACAATCATTATATTTGAAATGATTACGTCGACATTATGTTTAATAAATTTAACTAAATATTTTATAAACAGTTGTTTTATAAAAATATTTTCATGCGAAATAAATATTGCACAACTCTAATATTACGAAAATTAAAAATGTTATTAAATCTCATTAGCTTATGTTAAGAGAAAGCAGAACGATATGGCGTAATAAGTTTAATCACGAGCGGTAAAGTGTTAACAATCAATCTGACAGTCTCTTCAAAGTTACTTGATTTTTGAGTTGCATCTACGTTTTTCCATTTCTTTTATTATTTAAAAATTATCACTTCAACGCACTATTAGCTATTATAAAATATTATCTGCGTCTCTTGACGATTGTATCTTCAATTTTCTTCGAACCCTGACATATTTACGTTCTTCTTACTTCCGAGTATTTTATACCGAAAATATTCCTTTTCTGTAACTATAACGTGCAGGAACACGCTTATAGCGATTACACGCTACGATCTCCGTGTAATAATCCACCACGTAACGCCGCGTAATTTATCATTCCGCTGCATCGCTAATAACGCGCACGAGGGATCGATGCGATTATAAATTGGATGGAAGATCTAACGGTATAGATCCTCGCGATAAATGGTACACCGCCTGTGTGTACAACCCTTTGCATTTTTCAACGGCGTCGCTCGCTCGTGTAACAAGAAGCTACATTCGCCAAAGTCATCTCGTTTCCCCGTGATGGAACGAGCTGGATATCATTCGAGAACAGACATTAAAGAAAAAAAGGAAAAGAAAAAAAAAGAGATGGAAGAAGAATCTAGGAAATTTTAAGAAATTTTTACGAACCAAGAGGGAATTGGACTCGTTTGTCCAATTGCTTTTATTTACTCTTTCACTCAATCCTTCTCAACCCTTCGTCTTCGATATACATCGACGACGTACATCGCTCCCTGAAAGAACGAATTTTGTTTCTTGGGATAGCTTCGAAGAGCAAAAGACGTACAAAGACCGGGGCGAGAAATTCGAGACCGGGTTTCGCTAACAATTCGCGAAATTCGTTACGTTTTGCGAGGGGCAGAGCTGAAAGGCTGGCGCGGTCCTCTCCCGATATATGTCGCATTAATTAATTAATTTACGTAATCGAGTTACGCGGCAATTAAGGCACTTACGCGGTTACGCGCCCGGAGAATTCTCGATAGACGGTGGGGAGGGTAGTGGATCTCGCTCGATGTGGAAACGCGTAACCGTGGCGAGGAAACGTCGGCTGAAAGACTGGAATTTCTATGGTCTTCCCTCTCCGTGTCTTTCGTACCTTTGTTTCTACTCTCGTTTCATTCGCCAAGAAACTTTTATCGCCCGCAGAGAATTTGAAAGGCAGTTGTTTGAAATTAATTGTTCTCTGGTTGGTTTGGTAGAAAGGGAGTGGGAAGTGACTCTGTGCTCGCAGTGTTTTGCGTTTCATCTGCTTCTGCAAGTGTATTTGTACTTGCGTCTCGACAAACTGGAATATTCACAATCGGTTGTAAAGTGTCGCTCTGTCTGTAATTACATCGTTGATTACATTTTTCGATACATCGATCGCTTTAAATATATAATTTCTACGAAACTTGGGTATTTTGGTCATTTCTATTTAGCAATTCACTGTCGTTATCTGTAGCAAATATCGTCTTGTCATCAACAATATGCACTTCGTCAAGCGTCATTGTAGTTATTCACAACTATTTCTTGTCCTGTATTAAAATCAAAAAATTGCACGATTTGTACCCTAGTACGATTCGTCTCACTAAAAGGCCCAGAAGCAACTGTTCTGACGACTTTTTTGCCATAAAATTTTATTTTATCATCAGCAAACATCTGAATCGATAAAAAACAAATTACAGATTGCTCAATACCAGATAACGCCACTCCTACTCGAGGTCTACCCCACGCTCCCTTACGAATCACGTGATCCAAATCAACCAATCGCTAATTTTCGTTGCATGAAGCGTTGCACCTGAAGAGGCCCGATTTTCTGGGTTACCTCTGCTAAAATCACTTTCAGTGATAAAACCCATAACGATACACTATTAAAATTTCAGCATATTGGACAAAAATAAAACTGAACCGGCTAACTGGCTACCCCCTCCACTGCATCGCTCTCTTCACTTGCTTAGTAGGGAAATCAACAGACTGGGAGAGTGGGGTTCATTACACGGCGACGATACTACTTTCAATGTAGTGGAGAGATCGATGCAGTGAGAGAGAGTACTAGCGATCAGGAAAGTGGGGGCAAAGTCCCGCAGGCCGCCAGTTAGCAATAAAATATCTTTTATAATTTAAAGCAATTTTAACTCTTCGAGTGCTCAGTACTACAACAGGATCGTAAAAATAATATGAAATCGAGACAATTATAGTTTACTTATTAAAAATTCAAAGAGAGAATGAATTATCATAAATATCGAACAAATGTGTAATACAATTTTTAGACTTTCGTGATCGCTCGACGAGTTAAAAAGAAAATCTTCGATAAATCCGTTTAACAAACTTACCGAATGCTGCATTATTAATCGCGACGAGCGTACCGAGCAATTTCGATATTTATAGAATATTATAGAACAGGCCGGACGAATTCGTTGAAAATACTGGAACGATAAACCGATGTTCCGTGTAAAAGATTAATAACGCAGCCTGATGAATAATAATAACGTTAACAAGTTACCCAGTGATCCCCATAATGCGTAATATAATATTCAAGAAATTACCGCGCGTCAGTGCGGTTTGTTTATTTGTTCGGCAGCTTGTTTATCGGAGCGACGAAACGCAACGCGAGATGACCGATGTGAGATTTTTCCAATTCCAAGTAAAAACAATACAAACGAAATGGGGAAAACAGGAAATAAATCGAAACGAAGAGCAAAGTAATGAAATAAAAAAAAAGGAGGGGGAAAGCTGGCAAGGGGACCGACGATAAACAGTGGACGGATCAGTCCTGATGGAAATTGAACTGAATGGCAGTGTAAAACGTAAAAGAGATGCGTACAGAAAGATTCGTTAAACGAGCTTTCTCTAGCCCAGCTGTAGTTATCCCATCTACAATTTATTATTCCATTTGATTAGTCAACGCGCGACCCAGTTTCAACATTATTTTCTTTCCGTAACATGCACAGCGTACTACGTGCATATTTTCAAGAATTCTACGTTCACCAATTTATGTTGTCTGACTCATCTTGAAGGTATGCAGAAACGCATTAGCTTAACACAGAAGTTTTTACGAGATGAAATTTTATAATACGATATATATATATATATATACACGTAATTTTTATCTGCCAACTAACCATATTTTCTTTCCTGTTTCAATAATAATTTTTTAAATAAATTGTACCTCTCCGTCGCTAAAAAGTTCCTCGGAATTTACGAAGAATCGTTATCAACATGCCAAAATTATAAAGCAAAGAATTACGTAACGATAGTAGGATTTCAATTTCAGAAGGATTTCAATTTTTGTACTCGAGTACTAAAGTCGAGCCATTGAGAACCGTTAATCCATTAAAACGTTACATTACTCGTCGAAACTATTCACTTTCTCTCCGTTTGAACGAACTAATTTAATGGAGGCGCGCGATAATGGACGATAATGGATTCTATTTTGATAGATACAAACTTTCGGGAACTTCCTGTGAGAAGATGTACGCAGAACGAAATCTCTATAACAATCCGCACCGACCCGTAATTGTGCCATTAATAACCCGTTCGTACAACATAATACACGATATGAAGCGTTTCCACAAAAGCATCCGCGCGACCGCGGATATAATTTCCAGGCACGATATTTGTGTGACAATCCCACCCCCACCCCCGACGTTGCCTCCTTGCCATTACAGCTTGCTTAATTACTATTATCGCGACAACTGCCGGCATTTATCTTCCGTTCCCGACCCGGCTACCTTTCGGTTCTAATATTCGTCGAACCGATCGGTCGATATTCAATTTCGGATATCGCGCGGTCCGCCGTGCTACCGAAAGTTTAAAACACACACGTGACCGCGGTAATAAATACGAGTTTACAACGATGTCGAGTCGACGATGACGTGAAATATGTATTTCCAGCGAAATACTACTGTGCGATATCAGTAGCAATCGATAACCGATCGATATCGTTAAATATTTCAGTTTCCACGCTTTGATTATGTAGAATTCAGCTGGCTAAACTTTATAGTAATCTACCGTGAGGGAGAAGGCGTCTGATATAGTGAGTTATTTCTTATCGTTGTTACGATGTACACGTGGTCACGTTGGAGCTGTTTGACAAGAAGCACTCCGAGGGACCTTGTCTTAATCCATTCGCATCACGTGATTTACGTGTATTATAATTTATCAACTCTCAATTTACCTTTTCTTTTTTTTTAATACTATTTTTAATACTAATTACAACGAAATATCAGAATACAGAGTACATGATATTACATGGAGAGCTCCTAATCTAATCAGTGTACAGTTGCTTTCGAGTAAGAGCAATTTGATAAAACCTTCAGTCAACAGTTTACTACTGTGATATAATTATTAGAATGTAATAACTAAAATAACTAAAAATAAAAATTATTGAAATGAAATTAAAATTATTAAATAAATCATTAAAATTAAATTAAAAATTATTAAATAAAATTGTTAAAATAATTAAATTATTCCCATCATCTATCACATGACTGATAGTTTTAATAATAAAAAATTATTTGTACGATACAGTCACTTACACTAATTTACTTCTGAGCCTTTCACGTATCAATAAAATATAGGATTTTTAATTTACTCGCGTTATATTTCGCTTCGTGGCGCAAACAGGTTAAGACTGCCAGCGTTATTCAACTTTTAGAGACACGCGTTTTATCTATATTTCTCTTCTTATAGCTTCCTATATCCTTCCTCTCCTTCTTGCAACTTTTTACAAATGGGAAGAGATCCTATAATCGTCAAACGAACGTACGTCAAACACACTCGTACCGATACATGTTTCCATACGCGAACATACAGAGACACACCGAGATGCTTCTTAAACTTTGCCATCTCTATCCTCTCCTTCCTTTTCTTCATCTTTCGCGCTCTTTCTCTTTTCCTTGCATCCCTTAGTCTCCGTCGATGCTCTCTCAAAGTGTTCTTTGTTCATTTCCCCGATACAAGCACCTGAAACCATTCACTGAAACGCCTTCTTCCACCTCCCACTCCAAAAAAAAAAAAAAAAAGAAAAGAAAAGAAAAGAACAAATTCGTAAGGTAACTCGATGGTCGATAAGAATTCTCATTATACGGCGATCGGTTATCGAAAAATAATTGCGATCGATGAAACGAGTCGGCTGGCTCGAAGGCACACGACGCGCGTGGGGGAGGATTTCCACGTTTCGCGTTCTATCGCGAAAGGGCGTTGTTTTTAATGCAGCCAATTTACAGAGCTCGCCGCTACCCTCGAAGAAAGCCTCGAAAAGCATCCGGACGCTAATTGGACCCTTCAGATATCTGCTTTGAATAATTACCAAGCGTCCGTCTTCGAATTATTCGCGCGAATGCCGTCCCCCCGTTCCCCACCCTTGGTCCATCATCCCCCAAACCCCCACGACGACTTTCTCCTTTTTCATCTAGCCAGTAGGATGATATTTTATTCTTCCTTCCTGGATTCGTTTCGAACAGGTAGCTCGATTTTCCCGTACGACTCGCGGATATAATACAAACCCGACCGGGGGCGGGTTATTCTTTCGGTATTTTTCCTGCGACGTTCGCCGATCCGTAAAAAACGAGCCTTTTAAATCGCTTCTGCCCATCGCCATCGCCATCGCAATAATATACGACTTCCGGCTAGCTAAGCGCCCGCTCGAATTAATCCCTCGACGACGGAGTTTCATTAGATGGAGACGGAGTTTTTGCAGTGAAAATTGTTTCAAAGTCCATAGACGAATGTTCTATTAAGCCAAGGTGAGAAGCTTCTTTCTCTTTTATATATTTTCGCTTTAAACAGGATATGTGATAATTATAATAATTATTTATGTACGTATGTGAACACTAGTAACTTTTTTTTTTTTATCAAATATTTTCACCATTGTTTGTAACGTTCAGCGATTTCGAGTGTTAAATTTTCTTCTAAAATTAAGCGCGAGATTAAATTTTCTTTCATTACTTTCGAATTATTTAAAAATAATTACTTCAAGTTATTTTTAAAGTTTCCCCTTTTTATTTTCAAAATAAATCGAATTCCTCCTTCGGAATTTCTTCAAACTTAGTAACAAAATCTTGAAGATTCCCTCTTTTAAGATACTTCCAGACAAGACGTATAAAATTCGACGAGAGACACGGCAAAAAGAGGGGGAAAAAAGGAAGGAATGTTTATTTGCTTCGAAATAATTCATGAATTATTTACCAGCTTATCCGCGAAGTCGCTAAGTTTGCGCGGCATTGAGCATCGAGAAGTAAGCAGGAAAAGAATCTGTATACTTATAGCTGCGCCGGAACGTTCTGTTCGACTTCCTAATTGCCTTTAGAAAGCGCATTGATCTCTTTTCGATCGGGCATCCTGCTACGTATCGAATCGATAAGCGAACGAATTGCTCGAGAAATCCTTCCTGCTACGAAGAGCAAGCAACTTTTTCCCAAGAACGAGGAACTTCTCTTTCATCTTGCTGCCCATTTACGGCGTTTCAGCCGGCTCGCGGTAAAAGCAACGATTCGTCATTACGTTTCCGCAAAGAGGGGAAGAAGAACGTGGCCTGTGTGTCGCGAGCCGATCGTCGCTTTTGCTGAATCCAAGTCGATCGCGAAACGGACAACAAATACTTCGCGTAACTTCACGTTCACGTGTACTCGCGTGAAGTCTCATTCTCGCGTATGTTGCACGTTGCGTCACGAAATAATGTACTTATGTAACAAAAAAAAAGGATGCTTAATGAATACAACCGGTTTCGAAAATCCGGAATTCGACGGGGTTTCGTCGCAACGAGACACGTAATTCTATTTATTACCAAATTTTACCAAAGGCGAAGCAGAATTTAACTACGCGTTATTAAATCATTCAGCCTGATGGAATTATTTAGAGTTTCGTCAATTTTCTTCTTCTGGCGTTTCAGTGCGAGTGTTGTTCAGAATTTTCAACGAGTTTCTAATTGAAATATCGAAGAGAGTGCAGATGCTATGTACCTTGCATTTTGTTTACATTATTGTAAATATGTACTACGATCTCCTTCCATGAATTTCTAATCAAACTGAATTGATCATTGCCATTTAAAGATTGACGCGTCAAAGAAAATAAACATATTACGTAGCACCTTTGCTGGACGACGAACAAATGGCATGATATTTTTTACACGAATACCTTGGAAAAGAGAAAAAAAAAAAACATCCTCAGAATTTCGCAGAAATATTCAAAACAGAACAGATTTTACTGTCATCGTCCGCTTTCGTTCCACTGTGACAGGTGACAGACACTCGTATAATTCACGTGAAATGTGAAATACGTCGTCAAAAAATTAAAAATAATACACTCTCGCCGACGTATTTATTTCCGCGTTCTAACGAATGTCAACATCTAGCATTAATCTGATTGAAAAAAAAAAATGTCTATCATAAATTCTCTCCTATAAAGAAAAAAAAGAAAAGCTCGAAGACTATATTATATAATTATATATGTATATATTTATAATTATATATATTTTTATATATATAATTTTTATATATGTATATATAAGGTCGCCAGGTTTAAGAAAAAAGAAGACACAAAAAGCGGCGATGTTCTGGCAACTCCGTTTCAATTAATGGCATATTCGACTGGCGCGTTCGGTCGCGTGCGACCAATTAGATTTCGAGTGAAAGCTCTTCAACGTAGACGTTCAGGCAGCATCAATTGTCGCATAAATTTATTGGACGCTGATGGCCTCGCAACCGTGCAATCGACTGACACCAATTTATGACACCGCCGCGGTAACCGGCCGACTGGCAAAACCGGAAACGGTATCGTTTCATTCCTGTAACGCGCTAACGCCTCCACTTATCTCTATTTTCATATTAAACGCGGCGTCCATCGCAACCGAATGCAAATTTCTGGCTCGAGCTCGCACGATCGATCAAAATTCTGGCTCTTGTTTGAACGGAATGTAGACATATATGTACATGTGCGAAAAATTGTGAATATTACACGATCAGGATAAAAAGAAAAAGAAAAAAGAAACTAAAATATTACATTATCCAGAAAGTTTTCGATAAATGAGCATGTGATTCAATAAATAAATGAATGTGTGGATTCTGTAAGATTATAACGAAAAAAATATTATTTTTTACATATTACGAGTTTCAAACTGATGTACCCTCTATCTTATTATTTTTGAGACAATTCAAACAGAAAACAACCGGATCGAAAGAGTAAATAATATAATTCAAAAATCATGGACATCTTTCTAAAAAATACATATGTGCTTACTTCGAATGTTTTACAATGTCGTAAAACGTTACAAGTTTTCATTTAAAAATATCATTTCTTAAATAGCCTTTTTATGACAGGGAAGAAAAAAGATGCAAAAAAGAAAAAATGTAGGAAAGTGTTTTTAAGAAAAGATGATCAGATACAGAGAGATTATAGAACTCGTGAAACAAGTTTTTTGCCTCCCAAAATTTTTTAAGATTGTTTTCCATTAAGAACAGGTATTTCGCATCAGAGAACTGTTTTTACAAGTAAACCGGCTTGTTTCTATTTTGTAGTTATATAATACGTCGAATATGTCGAACGATACTTTTAATTTTTAAATTTGCGTTCATCCCTTTCGATCTAATCCGAATGTTTCGAAACGTCATAAATTTCAATTTAATATCTTGTTAAATTATTATATATATAACTGTTATTCAACTATTATTTTACTATTAATGATTCTGACTTGTTCTAACTATCGTTGTTTAACCATTATTCAACTGTAACTGATTCTGACCTCTTTCAATAAAACGAAATAGACAGTTACTTCTACAATAGTTTGAAAAGTTTGAAAACAGAACAGTAATTTAATAAAGTTGCAGTACAGAGCAATAAAATTGCAGTAAATGAAAAAACATGAGACATCTCTCTATACTGTCTAAACCTGTTATAATGGCGAGTTTCTACATCCCCTATCTGTCCAACCCCTATCTGTCCATCTATTTCTATCCAAACTTCCAAATCCCTTTCATCAACCAAACGTACTGTTGTAACAATGTTCTCGATGTAACCTTCGGACAATGTCCAACGGTTCAAGTTTCGATAAGGGGGGAGGGGGAGGAGAAGGCGGGTTTACAGAAATTGCTCCTTGCAGGCGATATTGCCGACAATTCTATTTCGGTTAATGGCCATCGATGACGAGAAGCAATTAAATTAGCAAGGATTAGGAAATGCGCGTCAGTGTGTATGTGTGTGTATGTGTGTGTGAAATAGGGGACGGCCAGTGTGGGCGGTCGAGATCGAAGGGTGCGGGGTATAAATTTCGGGGTTAGGCCTGGTAGTGGTACCATGTTTCAAACACATCTGTGCCACACGGCCGTATCTATCTCTCTCTCCTCTCGCTCTCCAATCCGACTTTACTCGCTCTGTTTCTCTCTCTTCATCCACCTCTATGTCTCTGTTTCCGTTTTCCTATCGAAAACGATCCTCTGTTTCTCTCTTCGCCGCTACTGGACGTTTCACAGATACGCGGCCGCGAAATTTTAGATAACGACGAAAGGATCCTTTATTTCGCACAGTGTACGAGCGTAACGAGCTCCCATTCCTGCAAACGCGAAAGAAGTCCTCGTTTGCCGGGGACACTTCATTTACCCGAGCAGAATTCCGCTTTCTGCCCGATTGAACGAATCTCGCGCCAATCGAATCAACTCGTACCACGTACAAATCCCACAAATTATACAAACCGCTATATCGATGAAATTATTGTATAAATTTACTCTCTCGCGGACACGCGTCGTCATTCGAGCTTCGATTACATTCGTCCAACGAGCCACCAAAATTTCGTCGACCATTTCTGAACCACCTTGTACACATCCCTACCAGCCCTCCCCCCTCTCGCGCTTCTTTCTCACGTTCCATTTCCCCTCCACTTTTGCAGTTTCACCCTCGTCACCGCCATCCCCGTCGTTTCACCTGTACCATCTAGAGAGCACGCGGCCAGCTCGTCCTATCTTCGTCCTATTTTGTCCGGTCGAACGCGCGCCAGGTGTGCCTCCGTCTTCGTCGGACGTTCGCGGCCGTGTTTCAACCCCTACCACCGCCCCCACGCCGGGGGAAACGCTGCTAGTGCCAAAGCCGAATCGACCTGACGCTCGCCGTGGCCGATTACAAATCTGACCAATTAGGCGCACACTGTGCCCGCCGGATCCGAACTGACGGCCGTTCCGTTCCAAGGTGGCGCCGCAACCGCCGTTCACCGACCGATCTTCCGGTGGATCGGCCTTAATGGCGATGTCGCGAGCCGATATTACGCGCGCGCGATCGGGATCCACGAGTGCAGAAGAAAGAGAGAGAAAGAGAGAGAGAGAGAGAGAGAGAGGAGGTTTCTGTCGCTTGACTTTCGCTCGTATATTTTCGCCGTGTAATCGGCTCGTTAATGGAATCAGTCGACGCGAATTACGCTGTACAAGCTGCACAAGATGTCTGAGTGGCAGAGAAGATTGCGACGCGTGATCGACGTTGCGTGGGACGATGTTCGATTAATTACTCGGTAATTGATAGGATTACGACACGGGTTGCGTAAGTGTTTGCTCGGTAGAGGCGATATTTTTGAACGTCTGCTGACATTACACGTAGAGGGATTGTTTGAGTATTTGTTACAGCGTAAGTTCGAATAGAGATTGAATATAATTACGTATTTATATATATCTAGAGCTGACTTTGGACGTACAACATTGCTAATGTTCGAATCTCGCAATTCTTACATTTTCAGAAATTCTTCACTACGACAAAAATTTGATAAAAATTAAATTAGAAATGGTTATTAACTAGAACAGAATTTTCAGAAACGTTAAAGAGAGAAAAATACAATAGAATACACAAGCTTTCATTTATATATTTTTCGAAAAATCATTCGAACCTCTAAAAATCTCATTGCTTCACATCTATGATGTATCATAACAAAAATCATGATTTAGTCATTTTGACCACCTTGGTAGTTCCTTGACAGTGTTAAAGAAAACGACTGAACTGAAAACCAATCCTTCAACTATTTCAAATATTATCATTTTCAATGAATTATTGAATTAAACAACCAAGTACAAATTTGTTACAAAAAGAAATCACAGTACCGCGAGGAAACATTTCGTGTCACAGAAGGAAATTCGCAAAACGGTAATAGTCTTCGTACTCGGAGCGGATGCTTTCACGATGACTTAACGCCGTAATGACTATAGTTGACACGTGGAGAGCAAAACACGAGTGAAACACATTGCGGAAATGGTAACACGGGTACCTGTGTAACGCGTATTCCTTTGGTAGCCAGTCTACGACTATTAAGAGGGTTAGAAACCCTTGTTCGTAGCCAGATAAACGAGCTGCGCGGCTGCTCAAGAATCCCATCTTGTTCTGTCGGCGACGATAAACTAATTTCCAAGATAGCTAGACTTTTGTGTCTCTTGTTTCTGTACCCAATTCTCTGCTTTCGAAGAATCTTCATTAAGCTCAACGAGGCATTTTACAATTAACATTCTCGTTTCAAACGAGAAAACGGTGCTTTCAACTTGGGTCCATTAATCACGGAGATTAATATCTTCGTCGTTTGTTTTATCGCGGACTCGTTTCGCTGTGTTTAATTGTCAATCAACATTTAAATCGTTAATAATTAGATCATTCACCATTGGGGGTAATTTAAATTTAGTTGCGAATGTGTAAAAGTAAAAATAATTAGTACTACGAAATTCTTACAACGTTAAATTATTGGTACGAACGATTTCTTCACTTTCCACTTTCGCGATATTTAATTAACGTGCCTCGAGTCGATGTCACACTGATCGCGTTAAATTCGATTATTTGAGAAAGTTACAACATTACTGCAAGCAAATATGCGTGCATTTATGAGTTCAAAGATAAAGCGTATAAATGTGTAAGATTATCATTCAATGTACGATACAAATTTTCATTTATAATACTTGCTTAATTTGTACAAACATCAACAGCCTAGTTACGTGTAATACAACTTTCTGCAATGGTATTTTTCATACACAAGACGATGATAGCTACGAATAATACTGCGACTATAATGCGATAAAATAATGAAAGAAAATCGCTTTTCATATCTTGATACTTTGTGTAATCATTCCGAACACATTGTACGTATCTGTTGTACGTATTGGGAAATATAGACTTTTACTAACTGGCGACAACATGCTTTCAAACGTAATTAAAAAACGAGCAAAGGGCCGATAATAAAATCAATCGTAACGGAAACCTTGTAATTTTTGGAAGTTGCGCTCGTGTCTCGCAGTCGTACATTCGCATGGCTAAATCGAACGATAAGAATACACCGTGGCAAGTTTCACGGCGCAATTTGTCACGCGTGCGCTAATACGTAGCAACAACAGTCTCTCCGAACAGCGGATAACGCACCGGCTGTCAAACGCGACGACCGGGAATAGAAATGAATACAAATTTTTATCGACGTATTACAATATCGTCGGTACCGGTTTCGAAGGCAGTAAACGTCAAAAAACATGCACCGCCCCCCCTCCGCCGTGCGTGACAAAATTTCACCCAGTACGGCATAACCGTACCGTTACAACCCCATCGGAGTCCTTATCGCGACGCGTTGCACCGCGACGTACAACGAAACGAGAAAGGGGAAAAAAGAGGAATTTACAAAAAAAAAAAAAAAAAGAACGAATGCGTATGTGTGTTTCCCAGCGAGGGGAAAAAAGAAAAAAGGAAAAACACGGACGTTTCACGTCGACCCCGATTCAATCGACACTGCCCTACACACCCTCTGCTCAACTATTTCCAAATGTTCTTTTTTTTTATTCATTCTGCTCGAATTATCCGCCGCGGTATTTTCTACACAACCGACCAGAAGAGGATATATATATATAGATATATAGATATATATATAGAGAGAAACGGTGGAAACAGGGGATCGAAAAGAGAGGGAGAAAGGACGAGGTGGGAGGAGGAGCTGCCGGAAAATTCGGATGCACGCGCGCTGCCGGGCGACGATAATTTATTATTCGCTGTTGGGCCACCGGCCTCGATCCATACACGGTGGGCTGTGCGATACGTGCACACACACCGAGGCTTTTCGAAAGGGGAGAAAAAGAGAACCGAATGCAACGAAAGAGAGTCGGAACCAAGAGTCGAAAGCACGGGGAGGGGGTGAGTATGGGGGTGAGCGGTAGGTTGGGTACTGCTGGTGCTGGTGCTGGTGCTGGTGGTCGTGGCTGGACAGGAGGTGGGGAGAGGTTAAAAAAGAGGAACAGAGACAAAGGAAACGGGGGTGACGGTGGGAGGAGAAAAATGCCAAAAAAGAGAAACGAGAACGCGCGAGTCGGTGTTTTATTGCCGGCGGATTTGTCGTATTGACCGAGAGCGTGGGACGGGCTGAGAGGAGACGGGAGACAGAGAGAGAGAGAGAGAGAGAGAGAGAGAGAGAAGGGGTTGCAGAGGTGGAAGCAACGGGGTTGAAAGGCAGAATACGGGGAGAGCGGAAGATCCAACAGGAACGGCAAAAGTGACATTCGCCTACCGGCGGTCGATAAAATCGGCTGATTCCGGTTGTGTATAAATGATTTCGCGAAAGACAGAATGATCGACCAGCCGATTTCGAACGATTTCGCTTACACGGTAGTCTCTCGGCTGCTGATCGATTAAACGGAACTTTGTTACCTGGCGTGCGTTTCTCGCGGCTCGCTTCGATCGCTGCCACGCGCCGCGATTGTAACGGAAAATCATTTTTCCGCGTTAGAAGTCCTCTTTCGAGGAACAGGCGCACGTTCCTATATACACACGTTCGTGCAGAGTCGACGCGATGCGAGTCTCGCTGGTGGATCGTGCACAGGCGTGGCTGGTATTTCCGGTGGCCGGTGTTCGCCACCTGGACGAGGGTGGCTCGGTTTAATTGACACTCGTGCTGCTCGATTAAAAGTGTTTCATGGGTTTGTGCATGAGCGCTGGCGTTATCGTTTGGTAATGCGTAGTAAATCTTCAACAGGTATATACAGCAGGGGAACGAGAGTGGAAGATCGATTGACGATGAGGCACGTATGTTTGTTCCGTTCGGGGGGGAGGAGGAAAGGGAGAATTTGGTTTTAAGTAATCGAGTTAGCTCCGTTTTCGTGTCACGTTTGGACAAACAGGTGTGATACACGAGGGAACGTGTACCTTCGAGGAAGATTTTACGACGTAAGATTGCGATCTCTCAGCTATGAACTGCCGGTTATATTTAACGCGGTTAAATATTCTTCCCCTTCCAAAATTTAATCTGAGAATATAAGGTTGCAACGTTCTAGTTTCGAGATGGTATTGTTTAGTATAATTCAATACTGTTCTCGTTCCAAACAGATCGATATACTTCCGAAAGAAGAGAGATACAATAATATTTGAAGCAACAACCGATATTTACTGGATAAATACAGTAATCACTACATCGAGGCAGTAATAACAATAACACTTCGATAATGGGCAAAATTGACAGGCGATGAAATTTCTCCAAGCATCGATCGCAAATTGCGTTGCCAATTTTTCCGTCAGCAGAAATTACAAAACACCGAGTAAGTAACATCCAAGTAATTTTGCAACGGCAGCAGCTTTGTTTAAAAAGTTTCACGCGTGAATAAAAATTGTCAAAAATCTACGTGAACCGTTAATTACCCAAACGTCGAGGTATCAGCAAAATTCCCACCATAAATAAATAAAAAAAAAAAAGCTGCACGACTTGTACCCTAGTACGATTCGTCTCACTGAAAGGCCCAGAAACAACTGTTCTGACCAGGAAATGAAGACGACTTTGAACCCACGCCCCCTCGCGAATCACGTGACCCAAATCAACCAATCGCTAATTTTCGTTGCATCAGCGTTGCACCTGAAGAGGCCCGATTTTCTGGATTACCCCGGCTAAAAATCACTTTCAATGATAAAAAAAATCACGAACCGCGAAAGATACGCGCGTAATATTCGCAACAATGCTCGTTATTTCGCGCGCGTCCCCTACAAAGGTCATGTTGAATCGGCGGCTGAAATCGTCATTTGGTCGAGACAAAAGCGGCGAAAGATCGCGGCAAAGGTTGAACGACATATGAAAATTGACGGAGGCATAACTAACCTTGGACGAGGAGGGGTGTTCAACGTCGGCGTGTCGTTCAAGGGGGGCGGAGTGAAGAACCCCTTTAGAATTTCCAGAGGTGCAGACGATCGCGAGGCGTGGGCGTTATAAAAATTACACGCATTTCCATCTGCGAGCGATACCATCAATCCACAAGTCTCGGGAATAAAAGGAAAGCGGAATGAGTCCCGCTGTGAATCGTCCGTTGATTCACGGCTCGCATCACCCCGAGGTCTTTGTCCGACCTCGCTGCTGCCTCTCTCCTTCTCCTTTTTCGTATTTCGCGCACGCCTTTCTTGCTGTTTCTATCTTTCACCCTAAGCCTCTCCCACTTTCCCACTCTCTCTCTCTCTCTCTTTCTCTCTGGTTCCCTGGCTTGGCTGGACCAGAACTTCTTTCGGAGAGAGAGAGATTGAAATTACGGATTAGAATCTACCTCCGACGAGAGAGAAACCGTGGCAGGGACGAATTAAACAACCTTCGACCCCTGTGCAGACAGGGAATAATTCACTTTGTGCATTCGCGAATTACCATTGATGTTTAGCACTCGGTTCAGGATCGAAGACGATTAAATCTCTTCCGTGGTAAATGTATACATCTTTCGTAAGACGTCGCGGATTGAATTTACAAGATGATCTACACGTCGCGAAGAAATTACGTGCCACGGATGAAATTAAAAATTGTTAAGCGGTTTTCGCGAGAATATTTGGCGGAAAATTCACGCGAAGAAATTTAAATCCAAATATTCCTCTGGTCGAAAGGTAGGATGAAATGGAAATAGTATCTGCGCGAAAGAAAATCCTCGTATGAGAGCAATTTTCTGGAAAAAAGTCGAGTCGACGTTTTTCCAAATTGAATTCCACGCTTAAGGCAAGAACGCGATACGATAAACTCCGTGCTTGCGTCTAAAGCATGAGCACCTTAAATCGCGTTTCTAACGTGACAAGATTTAATAAAAATGTCGGTTCATGATACAAATACTGATATTGAAATCTATGGGGGAGCTCTACATTTATTTATGACTTTTTATAACTTTTAAATGGCAAAAAAGAACTGTCACAGTATTACTCAGGACGATGATCTCGACAACATATTTCAAGATCATTGCAGTCAAGGGATGCTAGTTTTTTGTAAAGTCCATTTTACAAAGTCTTAGACTTTATCAGAAATCGAGAAAGTTAAGGAACTTTTAAATAGGTTCCATTTGAAACATGGAACTTTTTCGAAAAATGTCCTCACAAGTCCCGGTGAGAACAGATAAATAAACGTTCTTCAAGATGAAAGAACAAACAGAATAGAACTTGTACGATAAAATACAAAAGTACAAATTTTCCTGACGCAGGAACAGATAATTTGTTCGTCAATATTAAAAATGTTTTCACAATCAGTATTTGTAGAATATGAAATATGAAATATCCAGAATATTACGTACGAAGAAGAACGATAAAATAATACGACGTTGCATATGAAAATTATACACGCAAAATTGAAACGAACACAACGCCAGCGAACTAAAGAACTTCTTCAAAGATCGATCGACTTGCTCGAGTAACGCGGCCGAATGGAACTCTGATTTCACGCGTGTCGTCATATCGAGAAAGCTTCTCTTTCACGGGTGCAGAAATCGCGCGTTATTCTGATGGCATCGCCGCGGCGGTGCGACCATCTTCCGAAAAGGGGAAGTAGAAACAGATACGCTTCCTCAGACAGTAATGGAGCGCTAACTCATTAAAATCTCCGTGATGAAATGGCATCACGGAGAATACGTTTCTAATATCCGGGAAACGTGTGCAGTCTACCAGACGCGACTTCCTCAATATTCCTGAACGAATTTTTCGTTGGGAATACGCCGATACGCAACAGAGGGAGAACGGAGGGAAAAAAAAAATTACCAAGACACTGTTACGGAGTTTGAAATCAAAAGTGGAGAAACGCCGTGCAGGTTAGACACTCGCATTGAACAGAAAATGAAATGGAATTTGACAACGTGTAATTGTTGTCGGACTTTGATAAGTTAAATGCATCAGTCACAAACTGAGAAACATCCATGAAAACGAGAAACTTGAAAATTTGGTGGACGTCGATATCACTGAAACGAGATTGTCGTCTGCAAAGAGCGGAACTCCAAGTTACGTTCATTAGCGACTGGTGGCTGTACGAACGTTTGCGCGTATCTACACGTTTGACAGCAACCGACGGTTCCAGGATGGCTGAATGTTGCCACGGCCGACGATAATAGAGTTTGATTCGTTTTAAACAGAAGCCTAATATACAGCGCATGACGATTGCTTCGATACGCGTGATCAAAGCGAGCCACGTTCATCGATTAAACGGCCCCTGATGCGTGAAAGCCAATTTGGCAATGCACGGCTTTCCTGAAATTAATCTTCAATCGTCCCGGGTCGTTCGGGCCGACCCGGGGGTTTCAGCCCCCTTGCCGCCGGGAAAGAATGACCGTGCACCGTAATAAACGAGACAAAGGCAACGACTTGCGAAAACTTCGACGCCACTGCTGCTCGGACTAATTGCTCGGATAGTGAAGGGATAATTAAAAATAATTACCGTTCTAACATTCCCCCCCGCAGCGACAATCAATTAAATAGGCCGTGTTTCACGCGCTACGTGCACTCGCGTCGTTCTCCTTTTTTTTACTCTATCCATCTGGCTGTGCTTTATCCTGTCATTGTGTCCGGGTAATTGGGAAACTAGACGATGAAATATTCGAGTGTTAGGTCGTACAATGACGAATTATAAATGCCTGGATTATTTTATTATCTTTTAAGTAAAGTATATTTTTTTTTTACGAAGTTCGAGCAAAATGTACCTTTCGAGTGACTGTTTCTACGTATATATGTGTAACATGTAATTTCTCGTGATTACAAACTCATCGTAATTTATGCGATGTGAAACCAAGATACGTTCGATGATATTGTGTTTTACACGTTCACTGCGAATTCGTATCGGATTCTGCGAATTCGACGTCGCCGGTGTTGAATTGCAGACATGCGCGTACAGTCTTAAGCGTTGCGAGTCCCGTGGGAATCTACGGGAATGAAAATCGCGTCTTGTGGATATCCAGCGACCTGTTTAAAGTTTGTACCTCGAAGTGTAATGCGTACTGTTCGTTGCTCTTGCAATCATATCAACGCGCACAGCTATTCGTGAGACATTAACTGTTTCTGACAAAAAGACAAATTTCACTCCATAGATTCAGATGGATCAATTGTGATTACGCGAATTTGTGGATGAATCTTAAGTCACAGCAACAACAAAGGAAGAAAAGAGAATTATCTCGTTGTAAGAAACTGATATCTGATAGAAATTCGAATGCCTGTACAAAGCACGCGTATCGACACGTGCAAAGTAATATATTCCAATAAATTTTTTCACGTTGTTAACCCTTTCGCTATATCTTCGCCGCCACTGAATGGAATGCCAAAAATGTACATACACATTGTCTGATCTAATCATTTTCTGAGTTTGTCAATCCGTTTTGAAATAGAATCTTTTTTGAATTTCCAAGGACCTAGAATATTTTTTTTTTAACAAACTGTAATCTTTCAATCCTAACCCAACTAAAAAAATCTAAACCTTAAACCTGACCACTAACGCAAATTTTTAAAAGATTAATAGTTATACCTATAGCCGGCCTTTTCCGAATTGCGATAGATCAAGAAAGATTTCTGATTGACAATAATTTCTTATCGTATAAATATTCCTCTATCGAAAAGAAAAAAACAAAAAAGCTCGTCTTGGCGACTAAAGTGTATTATTAAATTTTTAACATGTGATTACTCCGAAAAATCCGTCGATAGATGCCGTAACGAAAGGGTTGAATTTAAATATCCAGCCAGCCACCGGTAAACAATCGATCCACGAGTCTCGCAAGTAACGCCGCGGGATGACCGGAACGTGTCAAAGTAGTGAAACGTCGCTCGATTCGTGTCGCTCCGCCGGGACCACGAGACGACGACGGAAACCGCGAAAGGAATAAACGCGGGAAGCAAGGAGAAAGCAGAGAGAGAGAGAGAGAGAAGGAGAGATCGAGACGAGGCAAGGGAAGCGACGAGGAGAAACTCTTAACTCGGTTCCAAGTTCGACTTGAAAGGGGCTAGAGTTTCCGCCCTTCAGCGGCCATCGCTCTTTAAACGAGAGGTAGAAAGATCCACCCGCCACGTTTCTCGGATACGTACAACCCAGTCTCGCCAGAAGGAAAACGCGAGCCTCGGCTGTTCCACACGCGCGCGTTCCGGGTACGTGACATTTCGCGAACCTAACGCGGCCACTGTGCAACGCGTCGATTTGCCATTTACACGAGCGCAACGCACGTTGTAATCGCGAAACGCGTCTTCTGCGTTATCCCGCGGCGATGAGCAACGTTAAACGGTAAGAGGTTTTTTAAAAGTTCTCGACCGAACACGTAGTATTCGAAGATGGGAACGAAGATTAATTTAGATTTTCAGAGTTAACGGTAGAAAGAATTTAGATTGATCGCAATTACGTTTGAATTATATTCCAGTTTCTTTAGAATATTTCTAAATTTAATGTTGTTTATAATTTCCTAATTTTCCTTGTCGGTCCATCAAGTTTTAAAGACACAATCAAGTGTCCGAGAAATACAGTCCCTATTGTATATGTGTAGAGTCATTATTTTTACTCTCCTAGAAAAATAATTGTGCAAGCAACGAATACAAACTTTCTTCAAGCCGTTAATAAAAATCTTCTCCGCAAGATTAGACATCTTTTAGAAGACTATTCCATTTTGCGCGCGTTAAGTCGAACGACCGACAGCCAAGATGTAAACAAATTCCGAGCGGATCCGTAAAGATCGCGCTCTGCCGGCATAAATTGCGATCAATTTCGAGTATCGAGCACACGTCACAACTTGGAACCGCGCGACCATTTAAGACGTCTCCAGATACATACTGGAGATGCAACACATGCACATGTGCATAACGTACATAGAATATACAATATAACACAAGGGAGCCGTTTCATTCGGTCTCGAAGCGAGGAAAAATACGCTACGTTGGCAATCTTTCTCTCTCTCTCTTTTTCATGGAAAGAATTCACTTTGCATTTTTACAGTTTCGCCGGAGAAGAAGAAATCGACGCAAGATTACTCTTCGGAAGGGACATAACCTTCAATGGCGGCTGCTGCACAGTTTTTTTTTCGTCTACCCTCTATCCGACTTCGCGAGGCTTCGTCCTCCCTCCCTCCCTCGCCGCCCATTTAAGGCACTCGTCTCCTCACGACGATTCAAATTTTAATTCAATTACCAGCACGACGACAGCGACGCGTCTCCGCCATTTTCTTCTCCCCCTCTCTTTCTCTCTTCTCCCATTTCACCCGACCGATTTCTTTCCTCTCCTTTTTTCTTCCCTCTTCTCTCTAGCCACCAACCCCCGCCAAATCTGAATTTAATTATGACCCTTCACGTAACCGTTTTCGCTCCTCCGCCCATCGAACCATGATTCGTGGCCTATCTCGCTCTCACATCTGCCGCCTCCGGAACGTTAAGACGCGTCCTTTCTTCTTTATTCGCTCTTTCTCTCGCTCTGACACATTCGACGAGCTTCTATCTCTCTCTCTCTCTCTCTCTCTCTCGGTTTATGCAAGGAAGGAGCTGGATGATCGTAGACGACGGCGAAACGCCGAGGGTGGAACGCCTTAAATTTTAAAAGGCGTTTAACCCGCCTATTACTTTCCGATTTTTTCGTTTTTTTTCCTTTTCTTCTCTCTCCCATTTTTTTTTTAACCTCCGTTAACGCTTCCACCGTTCGAACGTTCTATAAACGAATTTCCGGATTATAATCGCGTCCTCTAAGTGGATTACGAACCTTCATGGGACTTTGTATAATATTTCTTAACGAACGTTTCATCGTCGTCACCTTTGAGATTGATTCTGTTGGATTGTTTCGAACAGCACGTGGAACAGTATTATTCTGTATCACTCATACAGGGAAAATTATTAATACAGTCAGTTATCGCAAACTCGTATCACACTCGTAGATAACACTGAACGAACTCTGCTCTTCAAAGACCGACGCAAAACTGTTCCTGACACTGACGATTGCCGGAGTATCGACTGAAAACTGCTGGGCCAACTAGTTCGCGTGCAGTCGATGCAGAGGATCTAATTTACGATACCTTCAGGTGCCTTCGCTTTCTCTTCCTAGAATCCAATGCAGAATAGCGGAGACCAATATCCCCGTGGTTATAGATAAGTTAACTCAAAATTCAATTACGTGTCGATCATAATTCTCAAGTTACTGACTCTGACTACATAAACAAGAAACTATAACATTAATTTATGTGTAGGAAGATCTTTACGACCGTTCGCTTTGGTTGACTCTCAACACCTGAGATTACAATATATTTTCCGCTATTTTATTTTCTTCTTCATTTGTAATTAACGTCGTCGCTGTTAAACTCGTTTTTAAAGAAACTGCACGACTTGTACCCCAGGAAATGAAGACGACTTTATTGCCATAAAATTTCATTGATATGCAAACGTTTGAATCGATAGAAAACAAATTACAGGCGCGATCGCTCAGTACCAGACAACGCCACTCCTACTCAAGGTCTACCCCACGGATCACGTGACCCAAATCAACCAATCGCTAATTTTCGTTGCATTAGCGTTGCACCTGAGAAGGCCCGATTTTCTGGGTTACCCCCGCTAAAATCACTTTCAGTGATAATACGCCACGCACGTATACATAATATGAAACATCCAAAGTAAACAATTCTGAACAACTCGGGCAAATTTGAAAAAGAAAAGTTAAATGAAACCTTGCTGCTTACTTGTGAAACTGAACCTGACTCATGAACGGAACCTGATGCATCTCGTAAAGTTTTCAGTAAAACGTACAGTTGTTAACGATCGGTTATTCGGCGATAACGAAAACGATAATAAACAAACGATTGTCTGCACCGCTAACAAATGCAAATGCCAACGGAAAGTTTTGTCTATTCAGAACTCAACGTAATTGAAACTGGGATCCAACTTCGCGTTAAGATATCCCATTCGTTCGTAGAATCGTGCGTAGGATAAAATGTAGATTACTTATAGGACAAAAGTGAAACGTCTGAAAGTTGAACAACTACGTCTTCGTTATCTTTAGATAATTGAGGGCGAGACAGCAGAAATTGCCTTAACCAAAGATGCAGTCCAAGACCAATTAACCAAGTGTACGTATCAATTCATCTGCGTTTTTGCTCACAATCTGAAATAACCCACGAATGTACCAATTCACTCGCTTCTTTCTTCGCAAGAAACTTCACGTCTGCTCGCGATATAAGCAGAGCTGCACAATTCGCAACAGAATACTCCGCGTTACGTTCAAAGAGCATGAGGATATCAAAAGCTCGGTAGAAACGTGGAGAGAAATATGTAAGTAGACGATAATCTGCAAGTTCTCTCCTTCTCCCTCCCTCTCTCAATGCTATAGTTAATGCTACAGCCGGTAACTCGAAGAAGCTCCCGCTTTCCTATAATTGGCGTCGGATTCTTCGTCCAATTTGAATCGTTCCGATTGTCACGACGATCGCGAGCCCGCGTTGCCGGGCAATGGCAGCGTTACCGTCGTAACAGAGAGGAGAGAGTGCATACACGCGACCGGTGGGCGCACAATATCGATCGATCGTTGAATAAATATTCTTATACAGAAATAATGACGGCGGGTTGCATTATGAAAAGACGGTAATAACGCATTCAGAATTGGTCGTCTGCGCCGTCCTCGGTCTGCTCCGATCTTCATTAATTCTCTTTTTTCCATTGGCCGGTTCTCCTTCGTTTCGCTATCTTATTCCCCGGTCTCGATTATCCTTTGGAAAACATTCGCATCGACGAGCCTTTCTTCCGATCGATTCACCTCTCCCACCGGTCTTACTCTGCCATCCAAGTATCTCCCTCGTACTCGCTCCAACCTTCTCCGGTATTCTCATTACTTCGGCTGCATCGATTCCGTCCCGTCCGATACTAACGACAATTAAACTAATGCCAATTAAACAAACCGACAACCGTTAATTGATGGTTTACAACCCGGTCGCATCTGCCCATGCCGATTCCCGCAAGTTTTGCAAACGTCACGCTGCTAATTGGTTAGCACTAAAGGCGGATTACTACGTGCCGCGCGATCCTTGCGATTCTCGTTAAGTTGGTAGAGGTTAGGCTCTTCCGATCAATACCGATCCCAATGTCGTCGAGTATAAATATGGATTTTTGATTACGTTGCCAATCTGTTATTTTTATCAACCACCTCGATCTCTAATTTTACAATTGAACGTGGAGCTCAAATCGTTGAAGAGAGATTGAGAATTTTCGAACAGTAAATTCTACCTTTTTCTTTCCTGTCGATACTAAAATTCCTCGACGAAAAATATACTCCAATTGGTGATTTCTGTAAAATTCAACTGACAATGGAACGTATTATTATCTAAAAGTAGAAAATATCGCACAACTATTACTCAATGTAAAAACAGCAGTCTTTCGCTGAATGACACAATCTAAAGGATAAAGAATCGACCCTAAAACTAATGTTGATAATTTTCTAAAATAACAATCTAACCTATATAATAGTAGATCGTAAAATTTAATCACAAGTGGTCGATGCGATAATTTGAATAAACGAAGACGATAGAAACAGAAAAATATTGAAATATTTCCATAGAGGCAATAAATTTTGTAACTGGTAATATCGTACGGCACGGAATGTGGCCGTTCCAACGACATTCCTGGGAGGAAGAAAACGCGCGCGGACAATCGACTGAAAATTGCAACACAGCCACCCAGTGACATCTATTTGACTTTCATTCCCCTTAAATCTCGTCTGAAAACTCGCCGTTTCGGAAAATAGCCGGTTTCCTGTCGGCTAAACGCAATCGAAGACGGCAAAGCAACGAAATGGCAATGGGAAACGATAACAGGCTCCGATCAATCTGGCGGGTTGGAGAGGGAAGGGAGTGGAGGGAGGGGAGGGCTATGAAAATCTGCAGAAGTCGAATCCATTCGGGCAGCGCGATGCTCCGGCATTTGACACAGCGGTGCAGCCGTATTCTAATTAAACGGTACAACGGACCTGATCTCGGGATGGAATCCCAAGATCGGCATCGATTACCCAGCCAATTTGCGACCAACCACTCTCCCTCATCCTCTGCACTCCTCTCTGCTCTTCCCCCTCCTCCTCCTCCTCCTCTCGCGACAGCCACCACCTTCTCACGGCTGTTCACGGTCTTCGGTTCTTCGAATCCGTTTCGAGCAGTTTCCTCCGAGGAAACCCCATAAATGTGCACGGGCTACGCGTCAAAGGACACGCGGAAACTAATTTCGAAATGAGAAACGAGGCTTTCCCTCGTACGTACGGGATGTCCCGACGTTGGCGGTGATTCTACGTCGAAAATTGAGTCGAAGAGAGAGAACGTTGAATGAAAACAGATGTTCGTTTTCAAGAAGGTCGTTTGGAAATTTATCGAGTATACTTGAATTCGGTTAATTTCAGGCGTGATAGAAACGAATGATTAAGAAAAGGTTATTTTCTGTACGAAAATAAATAAGAAACGTAGGATCAAATTTGGTTTTTGCAAAGTGAATTATTTTCGAGAGAATCGAGTACCAAGGCAATTTTTAACGAGACACATTCAAAGAACACTATTTTCTTGTAAATGAAAACGCTACATTTTTTCTGCATGTATACTTGATAAATTTTCAAACTCGATTTTCTCGAAAACAAAGACTTTAGAATTAGAATCATCTCCTTCTCCAACCATCAATACTGGGACACCCTGTATATGTACGTCGACATACAAACTCGTTCGAAAATCTTAGATTTCTTTTTCGTTTCCAATATTCAGTAAATTTTGAAGTGCACGTTTTGTAATATATATGTATGTATTTTATGACGTAACTCTCAATATATGAATTGGAATTACCATTTCATTTTTCCAATTTTGAAAAAGTAGAATCCTAAGACTTCTGAGGTCCAATGGAACACCTGTCAATGTATTACGCAAAGCATTTTGAAATTTCATTAGCACAGTAACAAAATGAATATATTGACGAAAAGTTTCTCTCATCAGATGCCCGAATACTTTTATGAACCACTTTACGTGTTATTCCTAGAAAATGATTTATGAAACGTTCCATAAAAAAGAGTATGTAACACGTGTCAGATTATACATGTCAATAAACGGAACGAATCGGGTTTTTTCTTGTCACGAACTTTATTTTTATGTTTGACAGCTGGAATTATTTTTGTGCTAACACGCTGGAGTAACTTGCGACGAAAATATTACAACGACTGAATAAAAAATTAGGATCATTCTGCAATGAAAAGAACTGCGTCTAAATTCGCCGAAATTATTATCACTGAAAGTGATTTTAGCGGGAGTAACCCAGAAAATCGGACCTCTCAGGTGCAACGCTAATGCAACGAAAATTAGCGATTGGTTGATTTGGGTCACGTGATTCGTGAGGGGGCGTGGGGTGGACCTCGAGTAGGAGTGGCGTCGTCTGATACTGAGTGATCGCGCTTGTAATTTGTTTTGTATCGATTCAAACGTTTGCGTATCAATAAAATTTTATGGCAATAAAGTCGTCTTCATTTCCTACTCGGAACAGTGGCTTCTGGGCCTTTCAGTGAGACGAATCGTACTGAGGTACAAGTGCAGTTTTATTAGACGTTACATTTTGCTATATGAGTAAAACGAGTCTCGATACGACGACTTCAGTAGACCAACCCTTACGTGGTCAGTCAAATTTACAAGTAACCGCGCAACTTTGACAATTAAAACTTTCGAATAAATTTCAACTTTGAAAATACCCAATATTTTAAAAAATTATTAAATGTTAGAAAAAAACTGATCAGGCATGTGTAAACTATAAACCTGAATATCAAATAAATTTCGAAGAAAACGTAATCACAGTTGGCGCATCTCCGATTCTCGTCCAAGTGCAAACGCGAAAGTGTTCACCTACGGGTAATATCGCGAACACCGTCGATGTTGGAGTCTGACGCAATTCACGCGATGGCGGAGTTAAGTGGTCGCCAAGCCTTAAAGCGGTCGTCGGTGAAAATTTCCGCCGGGTTCTCCTCCGTCGTTGCCTTAATAGTTCATTTGTCGTCACACAAGCTCCAACAACCGCGTGTTACCAAGGGGTGGTAGTAAGGGAAAAGCCAACGAATAAAAGAATAAAAGGCGCGGGAGAGAGGAAGAGGAGGAGGAGGAGGAGGAGGAGGTAGGAGGCGAGGGAGACAGAGACTCGGGAACCACTGTTTATGTCAATTTCGTGCCTCACGGTGCATCACAAAGGAAATAAAAGGGAACAATTGCACCGTCGCCAAGTGCAATTTGCGCCTAGATATTATAAAAAGGTAGAGCGGCCAGAGAGAGAGAGAAAAAAAGAGAAAGAGAGAGGTGGTGGTGGCGGAAGAGAAAGGAAAGAAAGAGCGTGGAAGAAACGGCGAAAAAGAGAAAGAGAGAGAGAGAGAGAGAACAGACAGAAAAGAGGACTAATGGCGAGAGGAACAAAATGGTCGGAAGAATGCGGAGGAAAGAGGTAACTAGTACAAAACAAACGACGTACCGTTCTACGTACAACGGCTGCATTGATATATTATACGGCGTGCGAAGGCAGAGAGGGGGGTTGTAGCCCCCGCGTGTGCTACGTCGCGACCGCTTTCGCTGCGCTTTTAGAATTCGATTATTGGACTACCGGTAAATCAACCGTGGATATAAATTTAAATTACGAGCGTTTTCTTGTTTCTTTTTTTTTTCTTTCTTTCCTTCTTCCGGCGCTCGCAGAAATACAGATTTCTTTCCTCTAAAAAGCGCCGGTGGCAAAGGATCGCAAGCCGTGCGTATTAAAGAGATAAATTCAGTGCAACGAAGGCGTTACGTTCGAGTGCTTTTTCTGCTCGATTGTAAACTCGAAACGAGAAATCGGCATTTTAAAAATTAATCGTTCAAAGGATTACACGTTTATCGGTGTTGTACTTGATACGCGATTTCCTTTCTGTTTTTTTTTTTCTTTCTTTCTGAATTGGTTTTTGAAATGGAAAATAACAGGTGTATGGTAATCTGTTCAAGAAATATCGGATTAGAATTTCGCTACATTGTCCAAAAAATTTTCCATAGCATAGAAAATTACTAATCGACGTCTGTGGTAGTAATCTTGAATTGCTGTCTCGAACGGTTAACGAAATGATTCCAAACAGGCGATGGCATAAATGATACAAATCCTTTAATTGCTTTCCGATAGATTCGATTGATCTAATTTTTAAACCATTAAATTAAAATTAAACCATTAAATAAAAGGAACAAATCTATCAAAGGAATGAATTCCCGTTCGGGAATTACGCCCGACGCACAATGAAATTTATACGAATTCTTATGATTCCTCGATGGATGCTGTCACAGATAATGAGTTAATAATTACCTTTAATTAATATTACCTCGCGTCACATTAACGCTATACTTGTTATAAAATTGTTCAAAGGACACTTTGACGCGATCGCGTTCCACTTCATAATCGGGAACCACTTCGAGAACGAATTACATTGATTAAGCGGGACAATCAGTTTTGAAAGAGAGCGGCAACTTGCAATGGAAGTTTCTTCCACGGGAAGACACTCATTATTTACCTAATTGGGTCGACGCTACGAAGTGCGACTACCTACAGTTTTATTGAGAGAAGATAACTCGAAGATGCAGAAATACTTCCCTCCGAAGCCATTCCCGACAAATAATGGCAATTACCAAAGTTCGTCAATTTTTCAAGAAATCGACTTATCAAAATTCCGTCCCAATTAGCGAGTTTCGTGCTCTCAGACTGTTACACGAGATGAAATTCTCCGCTGAATTTTCAGTTTGAGCACTGTGCAAAGCTGTTGATAAATTGGACCTATTGTCAGGCGATCTGTGCAGTGTTTGATTATTTCGTATTTACCAATTAATTTTCTCTTTCTTTGTCGCGAGAATATTACTCATGCATCGAACGTCCTCGTACATTTTCGTACTAAACAGGTGACGTCGATTTAGACGCGAGAGAATCGAGATTCTTACAAGTGAAACTAACCCACCTTGTTTATAAATTTCGTTCGAACCATGATCCAACTAACAAAAGTGTCAATAACGTTCGAGCGCGGCGTTAATCGTAATATCGATTGAGACAAAAAGAGGAAAGCGAAGGTTTCACATTGCACGAAACTCGCAAGACCAACATTCGGCTCTGTCCTACACGCGGCGAAACTGCCCGAAGCCGCGCAGACGAGGCTCGAAAACTCATCGGTGTTTCTCATCATCGGCAAAGGCACGATGGTGTTTCAGGTCAAAACACGCGCGCGTCACCGACGACGATCAACAGAGGGAAACGTCCGCGTATCCATTGCCCGAGGGTTTCACCTAGAAAACGCACGGTTCCCCCTTTCCCATTTTCCCCCTCCTTGTTAATCCTTTAATTCGCTTCTCTCGAGAGAACGTGACCCGAAAGGGGACTGGTATGAATATCATTGCGAATTATTTTGCGCAATTGCTTCTCTGTCCCCGAAAAAGGACGGATAAATGGCAGTAGAAAGAAATCGAACGAGCAGGACGGGGATACAAGCGACTAACGCGACCGACAGAGAGAAAGAGCGTCAAGACAACAGCCTTAATAGCCAGTACAATGGGCGGATCTTCGAGTCTTTTACGTCGCACTTGACGAAACAATAGTCGAACGAGTAGAACGCGGGCGATAGACCGACGCTGCTGGAGGGTGTCGAGGGTGTCGAGGATGCCGAAGAGGGGCTGCTACCACCGGTAGACGACTCGGAATCCGTAGCCCCGGGTCGGGTTTTAACGACGTGCTCGGACATAGTAGTTGCATCCCTCTGCCTCCGATGCACGCGCTCTCTTTCGCCGTGACACTGTCCCTCCCTCTCTCTCTCTCTCTCTCTCTTTCTCCCATTTCACCACCACCTTCTTCCTCCCTCTCTTCTCGGCCGTTCTACTTGGCCTAGCTCCATCCGTCTCTCGCGCTCCGGCTTTCGCTTCGTTTCGTTTTCGTGCATGCTGCAACCCTGGGACGCGCATCAACCTCTGCCTTCCTTCCCTCCACGTACACACACACATACACAGAGTTCTCTTCTTCTCTCTTTCTACCTTTCCCTTTGTTTCTCTCTTTCTTGCTCTGTTCCCCTCTGTCTTCGTTCCTGTTGCTCCTTTGGCCCCCGTCGAGTGCCTCTGCCCCTTTTTCTCCATTCTCTCTCTCTCTCTCTCTCTACTCTCGAGCTAGGGTTTCCTTCTTTCTTCGTCTTGCACTCCGTATACTCCTCCACCGTTTCACCCTTCGGCTCTCTGTTCTTTCTCATCGTTCACCAACCCCTCCAACCCCATCGTCGTTCCTCACGAACGCGCCACTTTCCCCTCGCACCCTCCGCCGTTCCCGCCGTCCCTGTCCAACCAGGGACGACCAGTTACCACTCGCCCCGTATGTCTCCGTCGTTCCTTTCATACGGCTCGAGCTCGTGCCTGCAAGCTCCCTCGTCGCTTAACGTCAAAACTTTCGTGTCCCTCGTCGCCGCTCCGTTCTCTCAGCCAATGAACACATCCTTCCGCCTGTACACTGGGTGTCCAGCTTTATTACCAGCGATCCCATCCTTCGTGAAAACAACCTGTCTCCCCCTCCCCTCCCGCTCGAACCCCTGCCGACCCCCTGTTTGCCGCTCTATCGCGGTCATTTCCAAGATGCACGCCGAGACGATTTAAGTTTCCGGACCGTTCGGATTGACGGCTCTGTATCAACTCCTCGGAGAACTCGGAACGAGCGTTTTGACTCTTTAGCCCCGAGATCTTTTCGCATCAACGCGGTAAGTGTGGCTCCGACTTTTCAAATAACTTGTATTACGTTATTGAAATGTACTTTGCTTTTGCATTTCATTCTCCGTAATGACAAATTTAAATCTTCGATGGCTCTAATTTTTACAATTAGAACATGCAGAATTTAAAATTTTCATGCATCTGTTATTTCGCGCAGTTACAAGCATTCCACGATACTTTTTTCTAGTCACTAACTCCTAAATCTGTTAACGAGTCACTTCAACGAGTTATAATATTAAGTATTAAATGTACGTTGTACCGCGCCTGTATTAAATTCGTCTTTATTAAGTTTGACTTTGTTTCAAAAAAGTGTTTGATTTATAACTCGTGGCTAATAGATTAGGAAATGTGCTCGTTTGCGAGGAGTCACGGGCCGAATGTTTTCCACCTTTTGCTGATCGTTAACTTGAAATTTCCAAGATTAATCTCCCTCATAATTGATGATCGATCGATAAAATAAATCGGAAATGGAAAATGCCAACGTTATTTTATCTTGAGTAGTTATTCGCATACCGCACGTTTTTCTTGAGGTCGTGTGTTCCAATCTTCAGTTCGAACGACCCAAATCTCAATTTTTCTGATTCAATTTTGCGAAACTTTGATAAGAATATTTACGTTTCCCTCTTCAATGCTCAAAGAACGTCGATCCTTTCGCTAATTTTTATTAGCAGTCTGCCGTGCAATTGATCGAATGAAAGTTTTCATTTTATCAGTTCGTTACGTCGAAGTTTCTTTATCGATCACGACGAATGTTTTACACTTCAAATTGTAAATTGATACCAACAGTGAGATAAAAAACGTACTTTTTCCCTTATAGAATATTTTGCACGCAGAGGAAATATTCTTTCGCGTATCACGATAGAATTTGAAAAAAAAGAACTCGTCCAATTATCTTTAACAAGTTTCCCAGAAAAACATTTACGAAGAATGTATAATTTTCCAACGTAATGTAAAATTAAACTCTTGAAACTCGCTCGCTGCATCGTTTCCACGGTCAGAAAATTCTTCAAATACCGCATTAAACTTGTAGTAATGGAAAATTAATTAGGTCAAATTTATTAATGCGCGCTGCGAGAAATTCTGTATTTTTGATGCAATCTATCCGCGCATTCTGAAACTTGGTTGGCCAAAAGGTAATTGCGCTTCCAACGGGTGGGCGTACATATATGCATGTATTGAAATATAACCGACTTTGTTTTAAACCGCAAATTCGTTGTTCAGTCTGATACCTGATTGTTCAAACTTGTTTCAGAAGAAGAAAATGCACGACCTCGTTGACGATTGCTTGTTCGGTGTCGACTTCAAAATCGGGACATTTTCGTCATATTTTGCTGTACCAGTTTTAAAAAGCTGTGCAAATTTGTAAAAAATTATCATCAAACTATGGTACGATGTCAGAATGGGTTTGTTAAATTTCATCTGTCAAATCGTTCTTGGAACATTTTTTCGTCGAAGAAGATACGAAATTTTCAAAGTTGCTTGAAAAGTGTAATCGAACAAAATTGTCGATACATCTAATTTTGTTTCCCATGAAAAATTCGCCTCTCGCAAACACACACACACACACAAAAAAAAGAAACGCAACCAAGTTTTTTGGCCAAAGAGACAAACTAGAATGTAAATTCATTCCATGTCGACGACGAAATCAAAGACGGTTCGACCCTGGCCAAAGCGGGAAATTTCGTTTCGCTAGATTTTCCACGGGAGAATCGAGGCTCGTGGCTCGTTGCCGCCGGTTTAAAAATTTCACGACTACGTATGCATAAACAACGAGAGAAGCCGGGAGAGGAACTTTGTAAAAACTGTATGAATATAATATGGCCGGCGCGTCTCTTCTCTGTTCCGAGAAGAAACTGCAGCCATCCAGCTTCTTGCAACTTCCGCGGCAGTCTCGTTTCAGGAAGTACCGAGGAAAACAGGAAAAGTGGAGAGGAGCTGGAAGGGAGAATGGAAAACCGAGCCCGGGCCGAGTGTATTTTAATAAAGTCGTTAAAACTCCGACGCTGGAATCCCTGGCAAATAACTGCGTAAGAATTGAAGAATTGAAGCGCTACGTATATTTCTGACTCGCGTTTCCTCCTCTTGTTCCTTCCATTATTATTTTTTTCAGTATCTTTCAACTTTTTTTTCCTTTTTTTTTTTTATTAAACAAAGCGACAAGACCTCTCAGCGCCGCGAGGATTCGAGTCGAGGCTCGTTTGGGTAAAAGAGTAAAGACTGTAGAAGAAGAAGAAGAAGAGGAGGAAGAGAAGGAAGACAAGAAGAGTTTCCCGAAAGAATAAATAATATATCCCGGGGTGGTTGCGCGAACCACCCAGGCTGCGTGCAGCTAAGTCGCAAAGTTCCTCAAAGATGCAACGACTGCAAAATGTTCACCCATCGCCCCCTTTTTTTCTCCCCTGGTCGCGCGCTGACACTCGCGCGCGCCGCCCTTCTCGTCTTCCTCGCCGGAGCCCCTCTTTGCGGCGTGCCGGCTCGTTCAAGAAACCTCGAGATGACAACCGGTAACGAGAAAGACGCCGGAGCGCAATATGCGCGTCATAAAGCGCGATAAATTTTCAGCAAGGCGTCACAAAGGGAAGGAATCGTCGGGGAACGGGTAACGAGCGTGCTCGTCGAACCAACGTGCTCAAAGAAACAACCGAGGACTGAATTCCGAGGATGAAACGACGCGCGCGACGTTAAGCTCGTATACGGGGGGATCGCGCGACTTTAGTTTCGGCTGGATTGCCTTTGTTAGCTGCTTTCATGTTGGATTAGCGGCGGATAAATAAACAAACTGTTCGCTGCAAGACAAATATTCGGCTTGCGGGGAGAATGGTACATAGGTGTGCTTTTGTTCCCTTCGCCGTTTCTTTTTCGAGAGATAAGCAGAAGAAGCGATACGATGCGGGATTCGTATTTATATTTATTTGGAGGATCACGGCTGTGGACTTTCGCTATGAAAAATTTTCGCGAGTACATATGTTTTGGAGTTTCGAATCGTACGGATTTTCTTTTCTTTTTTCTTTTTTTTTTTTTTCTTTTTGAGCAAAAATTAACAATGACGATTTACTCGTGTAATGTCAATTTTCACGAATCACTGTATGTAACACTGAAATGTGTACATTGCGACAACAATATTGTAATAATTAACGATACTGAGATGCATTTTTTTCACAATATAGTTGCGATGAAATTATGATGTTTCTTCTCTCTAACACGTTCCTATTTAATCCACATACTTCAATTGATCAAAAGTGATAAAAATTTTTCTAGAAAGGTCTGCCCGTGGGAATGCGTAGAAATTTCTGAGTATTTCTATAGTAAAAGTTGCACGTCTAAATTATAACGCTATTAAATTAACAAAAACTTTGTTCTGCCATCCGGTAAGCTCCACGGAAGTGAGAATGCGCCGAGTTCCAAAAATGGACAAAATCAAGCGACTTGAAATTCCACAAAACTCGAAGCTTCGAGAGAATATTTGAAATCGTCGTGACTTCAATCTCGACTTATCGCAACAAGACTTTCCAAAGAAACGAGAAAAAAAAAATGCTCAAGATGATTCATTCTTCCCCGGCTACGTACCGCAACCGCCATATATCAATGATAGCCACAACGAACGACCATTAGTGCTCGCGAATCGCGCGTGCTGTTCAAACGGGATTATATCGTGGCAAGGATGCTACAGCTTTAATCTCTATCGTACGTGAAATCGTAAATTACTCGACCGCCCGTTTAAATTGCGCGCGCAAACGCGCTGACGATTTATCAATATTCCGGAACAAGCAAACGGTATCATTACCGGTGCACGTTGCTTGGTACGTTTAACAAGAAACTGGGGAAATCAGAGAAAATCGGAAGTTGATACAATTCATTATGCGCGTGCGTTTAAACATTCATGGGCGGGAATTCAGTTGTTGGCGTTTGTAGACTAAATAATAATTGAAATCACTGGAATCTATAAGCTGGATATTGTTATTATCGTAGGTAAAAAAATACAAATAGGTTTAACTTACGTGGTTTAAAATAAATAGAAATAAAGATTATTGATTTAGGAATTTTGACAGATAATAATCTGAAGCAACCCAATATGGCGATGACAAAAAATACTGATCTCTCACTAGTTACTCGCTATAATACTGTCTACTATATAATTAAATACGCTATATACTCACAACTATGTAATTTCTAATATAATTTCCTCACTATTCGCGACTCTTTCGATCTCTACGTCTCGCTACTATTTTCCTGATTCCTCCACGATATGCATCCTCGAAACCTTTGTCCTTTACCTAATACCCTAATATTTCAAGTCTTAAAATTTAGGCGACCAGACAAACAAAGTCTGGTCTTTTTTACTACGACAATCACACATCGGCGACAATTGCCTCGCTCTTGGGCCACGCAGAAGAAAGGTTTCAAGCAATTTCCCAGGTTTCCTCACCCCACATTATTATCGGGACGTGAACGCACCGGATCGTGAAACACCGAGATCGGTGAAACCCACATTCTGCTACGTCTACATCGTCGAAATTCAAATACACCTGTCCCTCCATTTTTTTCACGCGATATCAATCTACGCGGCTGGAAAACACATCGCAGACATTGATCCAAACGTTGTTCGACGCAGATTTTAAAAAATGTTGCAGCGAATATCAACAAATAATTAACGAAAAGATAAGTTTGCAAACACATAGCCTGAAAAAAATCTACATCAACGATGAAAATTTGAAAGTTTAACTTTCAAATATTTCGAGCGTCGAGGATAACGAGTTTGCGCTGAATTAAAAAGAAAAGGTTCGTTGTTTTGAGTTACAGTAGCGACAGCGACACCGAATAAAATACTGTTACTTTCTGAAATGTCATTATTATTATTATTTCCTTTTTTCTGTCAACCCGTGTGAAATAAACGTGAATATCTACAAGTTATATCAGCTTTTGTTTGCAATATTTTATCTTCTTTTCTACCGACAAACTCTATTTACACAAATATTTTCATTCGCGTAAAACGAATCCACGTTTTCACGTGAAGTGGAGGGACGAGTCTGTTTAAGTCGAGAGATTAGTGGAGCCCACAACGGATCAATGGAACTCATACATTAGGCCTCTAAGATCCTCTAAGCCCATAACCACCGATACCCCACGCAATTAGGCTTCGAAAATCGTTGGAATTAGTACGGCGAATCCCTAAAATCGTCGGAACGTCGTGCATTAGCCCTTCGAGATCGTTGAAACTTTGATCCACGTTGTCGAAATCGATTCTTCGCTGGAACTTGGCCAATAGAGTGTGGCCAACAGTAAGTGTGTGACGACTTTGAGATCATAACGTATTGGTTTCGAAGCCACTGTGTTCCAGGTGTTTGCGTTCCAAGGATGTCAGGATGTCTTGATGCATGGATTCTAACAACGTTCAGACTGTATTGTACGAGTTCCAACATCCATCGCGTGTCTCCGAGTATTCGCTCCAACAACTTTGAGACAGGTACTAGACCAGCGTATAGATTCCAACAACTTAGTGCTCCTAAGGTAGATCCCGTGGCTGTACGAATTTCACAGCAAGTACATTTCACGCAGCGTTCGGGAGAGAGCAGCGTCGTGCTCTCGAAAAGATTACGCGCGATCTTCAGCTAGAAATCCGCTTGCAACGCAATTTTCGTTACGCGTTGAAATCCGATCGCGAGCCTGTTCAGTTTCGGCGGACGGAAACGAGAACGCACCCGGAGCGTGCGCGGTGAAATGAAAAACTCTGGGCAAATTAATAACGCCGCGTATCCCGAAAATGTTTTAATCGAGAGAAAAGGGCTTCTCTGTTTTCTTTTAATTAACGTAAAACCGAATAAATTAAAAGCGAGAAACGACGCTGAATACATTACAAACTTTCCAGCGCCGTCGTTCAAATTAATAGCGTGTCGCGGAACAATTTCCAAGCGAGAAGACGGCCGCGGGCGCGCGCGCGCCGCGTACACACAAAATACACGACACGACCAAAAGTATTCGAAAGCTTTGCCGCGCGTGCAACAATCACCAAGCATAACACTCGCGGCCTTTTATTCCGTCCTAAGCACCGCGCACCACCCGCGACATCCAACGCCACCGCGCCAGCGATCGAGAGATGGCGAGAGCAACGAGAGAACACCCGCGACAAAGCGGAACAAAAATTACGCCAGAGTTGCTCTTCACAACGCTCTGAAGAAACCGTACGCAACACAAGTATGAGAGAAACTCGGCAAAAAAAAAAAAGAAAAAAAAGAAAAAAAGAAAGAAAAGAAAGAAAAAGAAACAGCGTACTTTACACGCCATACCAGCATTCTACTACTCGGAGAGTAGAAAACCCGCGAGAAGAGACGAAGGGGGAGGATACTTCACGAAGCAGAGACCAGAAACCAACCCTTTATCGTGATCATCTGTCTATCTGTTCGTGTTCCTCGAGTCGAACGTCCAGAGACGCAACCCCGTTATACTCTGGAAGGAATAATTTCTTCTTTTTCTTTTTGTATTTTTTTTTTCTTTTCTTTTCTTTTCTTTTCTTTTCTTTCTCGGTCAAGACAATAGAGAGACGAACGAGAGAGGTAAGAAGAGTAAAAGGGAGGCAAGGGAGAGAGAGAGAGAGAGAGAAAAAGGGACAAAAGTGTAACGCATCGCGAGCATCTACGAAACGCTGGATGCGTGCGCTGGCCGCGCACCGTACGTCCTCCCTTTCATTCTTTGTGGCACCTGCAGCTAGCTACCCTTTCCAACCCCCTACGCGACACGGCCGAGAGAGCCGAAGCGAGACGACGGAAAGTTCGGCTCGACGCGAGAAGGACCGCGGTAGTCCGCGAGGGAGAGGGGCTGGACGCATGCGCGCGAGTACTCGCGGGGGTTCCCCGGCACGATCAGTCGTGGCCGGCGGTGCCGGAGGCCAAAGACTTTCGCGAGGGTGGACGCGCCGCGTTTTCTGCCGGACCTCTTTCGCTCTATCTACACCTATCTGTCCCCTCCTCTCCTCTCCTCCAGCCGCCGATTTACGCCGCGACTGCTCTGGTCCGCGCCACGTATGACCCTGCACCGCCACCGCGTGCACTTTCGCGGTCGGCTGCACCACCATCGACGTCGTCGACCACGACACCGATCGCCGTGTCAGAGAGGAGCTGCTCCTACTACTACCCTTCCGTGGTTCGCCGTCGTCGCTGATCCTCGCTGCCTCGTCGTCGCGTGCTACTCCGCGCGTACGTCGCGGCCACCGACCGACGACCGGAGGAGGAGGAACCGACGCGACCTGTGACCGACTTCTACTCGTCCATCGACGCGACCACGACCGCGACCACGACCACGACCACGACCACGACCACGACTACGACCACGACCACGTTCCACCGCGATCGAGGACCGGCATTGGTGTGACGTTCGAGGACCGCCGACCAAGTGCTCCTCCGAGTCCGAGTCCGAGTCGCTTCCGCCAAGTTCGTCAAGGGAGAACTTCTCAACTGAGGAGAAAAGTCAAGATCCGAATAATGCTGGTCAGCTGCTTGATCATCGTCGGTAAGTCATCTGCGATCCACCAGTCTGTCTCTGTTCCCGCGTGTGTCTTGACCGATTTTTCGTCGTTCGGAATTCGGGATTAGGCAAAGTTTCGTTGGTCTCGCGCGGATCGAGGCCGCGATTCGCGAAAAAGGCGCGATCGAAACGGTGTCGATACGCGACAGTCGCGGATGCACTCGTATCCGTCACACGTTCTCGGGCGCGATGATCGATAGAAATCTGTCAGACGAATACAGTTTTTCAGAGAAACACTCGCAAAAACGTCGTTTCCATTCTTTCGCTCTTCTCTCTTTTCCTACCTTCGTTTTTAACGTGGACGTGTCGATAGGAGGGATGAAAAGGGCGGTATATCTCCGACGAAATTCACCGGCGCGTAAAATTACCGCGAAAGAAAAAGGAAAAACAAAAAAACAAAAAGAAAAAAGGAAGGAGAGGCGCGTAAGAATCGACGGCAGTTCCGGCTATTTCGGGGGCAGGTTCCACCGTTTCGAGGAGAACAATCGCACGCTCGGATCGTGCACGCGCAAACCACGTTTCTCCGTGATTTTCTAAAAGTCCCCCCCCCCCGCGAACACCGGCGACGACGGTAACTGTATTGGAAACGAGATAACACTCGAAGCACGTGACACTCTGAACGTGTAAATCTAATTTGCGAAATACAGGCGCGCGATGGAGTCGGCACGTCCCATCGAACCGTCGAATCAAAGGACCGCGGGGCTCTATCATGCCCAACTTTTGTGCGTGAATGCCTCTCGGACATCAGTGAGTGAGTCATGCGTGAAAACGTTCGGCACGATACGCTTGTCCCTACGAGGGACGTGCTCCTTTATTCCCGACGATCGCGTACGTGACTTCTGAAAAACCCTGTGCGCGTGTGTGCGGGGCTCCTCTCTAACGAAAGAGTATTTTCTCATTCAAAAGTCAAGCCTCGAAGTTTGATCGATCTAATTGGCAGATACGCGAAACCAAACGGAGATTTACGGACGCGAAAAATATCCGCGGTCGGGTTTCGCATTTGCTGCCGAAGTAACGAACTTTTCGTCTCACAATCAGTGTTCAACTTTCTCGAGTCCTCGAACATTGAGTATAAAGTATCGGATGAATTAAATTTTGACAAATATTAAGTATTTACTTCCAATAAAATATAACACACGAATGATTCATAGTTCAGACTACGTGCGTTTACAATTGATATTTACCAGTGTCTAACGTGCTATGATGAAAATAAAAATCCGATACGTGCAGATAATTCGAATTAAATCGGAGTAAGACGGCAGAAATTCTGTTTACTCGTGCCGCAATTCTAACAAGTGTCTAGGTACTCTACGGAGCGCTGTGCCGAGTTTATTTGTCATTGAAATTATCCTAGCAGATAATCTTCTAAAGGCTTTTCACCATTTTCCTCGTTCGAAGTTTTCTTATCCCGAAATAGGGATTCTGACAAAAGCGCGTGATCCGTTATAAAATTATCATATCCGGGCTGGTAGGATTGTGACATTCCTCCCAGAGTTTCAAAAAAGCTCCTCTCCTCCCGTTTTTTAAACTTGCGATTTTACAAATTGTTTTTCAATTCCTTTGTTTAGCGAATGAAACATTTCAGTTTGTCACTGTATCGCAGTTTTCGCGCTCGTGTGAAATTTTGGTTCCCTGTTTCAAATTCTCGTTGAACAATTTTTGTGAACTGATCGAGTACGATCGACTATATATTGTCACGCGCGTCCCTTCATCTCGTTCAGAATTTACTAACGAGGGTCTAACTAATCTCGAAGATCGAAGATTGATCGAACCTCTACGCGTTGCTGTTTAAAGCACCGTTATCTTCTCGTCAATTAACTTTGGAATCTTCGAACAAAACTAAATCCTAAAATCTTCAATAAAATGTACAATAATTTGAGAAAATCGACGAAAATCGCAGCAGAAATCCGTGAACTTATTCCACGAAGACGCGATTCTTTCCGAGACTGTTGGAACGACAACTTTTAAGGAAAAATCGCGGACGACACTCCGTGGAGGATACGTGGCAATTTAACATCGCTGCATCTCTTCATAGACGATCCTTCGCGTCAAACGCGAAGAGTCAGCCGCAAACGTTTTACCTGTTCTCGTTTCGCTTCTCTGTTCCGCGTGGAAACGCGACTTGCTAACCCCTCCTCGTCCAACAAAATAATCGACCCGTCGTCGAACCACCGGTGCTGAATTTCACCTCGTTTCTTCTCGAATTTCTATTTTTTCCTTCTTTCTGTTACATTTTCCACACTTTGATTGTTCCCGTGTTCTACATTAGACTTGGACGTATCACACGCGCGTGATACGCGAGTCGATTTTGTCACGTGCCGATTAAATCGTTAATTACATTAATAATCACCGTTGATTAAATTAACACCGCGTAACCTCGATAATAACCTCCGTTCGAGAAATCTCAGATATTCCATAATCTGTCGAGATTCTACACCAATATTTTTCTCAGCTTCCGTGGTGCTCGAACCACAGAACTTAACGATTATCCTGTGAAACGAAGGATAAGAAGAATAGCTGAAAATGTCTAAGCGGCTCTTCCGTAGTTTCTAGTTTCCGCTTAACCACCGTGCTCTCTTTCCACGAAAGAGAATAAACAAACCGGAGAGAAAAACACAAAACAAAAAGAAGAAAGAAAAAGAAAAGAACCGCGAGAATCGAAGGGAAACGACAAACTAGCACGGACGATTCGCTTTCGCATCGACGTTCACAAAGGGCTACTACATCGTCTTATTTGCGTTGGCAAGAACAATACGTTTGTCTGGCCGAGGGATGAGACGACATCGCCCAGACAATGAAGAACGTCGATAATGATCACGACGCATCTTAAGACCTCTCTCGTTAACGTTCTACTGGCTCTTTCGCTTCTTGCAGGAAGCTCTCCTCTCTCTGTACTTTTCCTGAAGGAGCTCGCCACCCTCCCCCGCACTTGCCATCGCCGCCCCTCTGCCGCCCGGTCGCTGTCCTCTCTCACTCTCTTTCCTTACCCGTTTCGCACTAATTGCGGACAATTCCAGACTTTAAATCTCTCGAATCTCGAAAGCCTTTAATCTCGACGGCCGAGCCTTAACGACGTCGCCGTGTTTCGCAGAGCGACAGTTTGAAATTTAAGCGCTCGAGGGGGCGGAACAGACACCCTTAATAAGGTTCCTCCATCGTCTCCTCCTTCCTCTTTCTCTCTCTCTCTCTATTTCTCTCTCGACAATATACGTATCTCTCTCCATCCAGCTGCTCCATCTCCGTCTTTCTCGTTCGCATATATACTCCGTAGCCATTCGGCTCATCTTCTCCTCTTTCTTCGTCGTTCGTCTGACCTCATCTAGCCTCGCGTATGCCCGATTGCACACAGGCGAGAACGTTAATGGAATATTTTAATGGCTAAGCAAATCTTTAATCAACCTTTGTTCGCTGGCGGGGCATCGTGCGAAATTAGGGATAAGCAGGCGAGGCGTTCGCGGTGTTTTAACCACCGAGGCATCAGCCGATGATGGAACATCCCTGTTAAGCGTGATCACGAACGATCTATTTCGCGGGGCTGCTTCGGGAATTTTACCCCCGTGTCACGAGTAGTTTAATTATCCGCGTAATCCGTCGCGAACGAGAACAGTGTAATTGTAGAAACTTTCAGGCCGCGAGTTGTCGCGAAAGTCATTCGAAAGAACGGAAGAGAGCGAGAATATTTGGAGCCTCGGAGAGCAACTCTCGCGAGATTAATTACCATATCCAGAAAAGAGATGTTTGCGTTTCTGCCGAGAAGTTGAAGACGTAATTTAAACAAAGTTCAGCGAAAGAAGGAGAATAGGCTGAGCCGTTGACACCGAGGTAACTTTCACGTTTCTCGAGAGTTTCTTCGTACAGAAATCGGGAAATCTTTCCCTCTCGGGAGAGAGTTTATAAAATCTCTCCTCGAGAATAATCTCCCGGTAGTTGCGAGTGATTTTCCAAGTCGTTCTTTGGATTTTGAGCGATTGAACAATTTTGAACTTTGTCAATCAACTTCGTCGTTGAATGTTGGAATCATTACAGTATTGTAGTTATCCATTTCGTTGTTTGCAACAGTTTCAAGTCACTTCGAACTTGTGCCATGTAGCACTTTCGACGCAATTTCGATGAGATGGAGAGAACACCTACATCTCTCCACGTGAAATGTACGCGAAACAATAGATTGTTCGCGAAGCAGGTATTCACAGAAAATAACCAACATAATAACAACGTGGATCTTAATTTTTCATTGAAATTTCACACACGATACATTTCTTTGTTCTTCCCTTTTACTTATCGGCGTTGGAAGCAAATAACTTCCAACTTGTGCCTTTTCCCAAATTTTCCCACGTCGTTCACATTTCGATAAATGTCAAATATAAAATTCACCATGTCCACTAATCACGGCTATATATCACGTCATACATACACAAATACGCGCGCGCGTGTCATAAACTTTCTAAAAGACAGAAACGTGTGTACATCCAAGTGGAAGCAGGAAAACGATCGAAAGAGGGCGGAACGCAATGTACAAAACGGCGAAACGGCAGATTACACGCGGAGCTGACGCGCGAATCGATGCGAAACTAAATTCGAAACGTTCGAATCGGCAACACTCGGTAAAAGTTTGGACGCGGAGAGCGCGAGAAGTTACCGGTTCGAAACGAAACTCCGAAACTGCGCTGGCTGCCTCTGGCCTGTCCATACCGCAGAGAACGCAAAAATTCTCGCTCCCCCAAATATGATATAATTACACGAAATCGCGTAATTAAAGTTTCGAAGCGAGACCACCTCTCTCTCTCTCTCTCTCTCTCTCTGTTTCTCTCTCAATTCGACTCGGTTTATTTTTCCAGCGGAATAACCTCACGGTTAAAAAGAACGAAGGAACGAACGAGCGGACGAACGAGAAGTATCGATCGAGCTTTATCGCGAGACGTCAAGCGGGAAGGTTGTTGTCGAAAAACAAAGCGACCGGATCCGGTGAACGCAAATAGCTTAATACTCTGTCTCGGAAATAAAAATGGAGAAACGGCAGGACGCGGGCTGCGAGCGCTGTCAGTCACTGTGAAAATTATCGCTCAAGTATACCGGTGGTTTGCGCACGGATCCCTAGACAGTCTGAAGGGTTGCGCTCTCGCAGAAATGGCGGAGCCAACGACAGGTACACACGAGACACACCGAGAAGGTAGTAGCGTGCACACCTCTACCTCTTTTCCCCTCTCTCTCTGTCTTACCACCTTCTCCCTTTCTCTTGCTGTCTCATCTCCATGTACTCCCTTAATCTCCCCCCCCCTCTCTCTCTCTCTCTGTTTCTCTCTGTCGCTCTCTGGTTACAACACTCGACGTTCTCCGATTATATGGATAATGCGAGACGATGCAACGTGACAGGGCTACACACAAACAAACACACACACACACACACACACACACACACACACACACACACATGTGCAGCCAGATAGGCACACCCCAGACTCAGTTGAATAACTTATTCGTTATGAATATAAACTCCGGGAAACTGATTCGTACCGGCGCGTTTACACTCTCTAAACTACCACTTATGGCTGGAGAGCACCCTCGTCACCGGACGGAAGGGACATCTCACGGTGAATTCGCGTTGCTAACTTTCCTCTCGCTTATCGCGCTCACGTTTTCTGACCGTTCCCGACGTTTTTCGTGTCCTTGCTCCACTGATACGAAAGATGCCTCTTCCGGCTGTGAGAAGGTTTCCTTCGTCTCGTACGCGAGAGATTGTTTGGGGAGAGGGCTTTTGCAGAGGGGACTTGAGATTTCTTCTCCAGTTGCTGGACGACGAATGAAAGCCAAAGAGGGAAACGGCTAAACGGACGAAACGATCGACCGTGCGTTCACTCGTTAACTTGTTTGCGGATTCGATTGTTTCATTGGATTCGAGACGATTCTCTTTTGTCAAATGTAGACTGTCCTGAGCAATAATTTAATAACAAGTAGTACGCGAAGAGTACCAATGACAATGAAAAATTTAAACTGATGTAATTTCGTAAAAAAGAATCATGTAATAATCAGTTTAAATTGTTTAAAGGCCTCTACTTTGACAGTCTTTCTTTTTTAAAATGATTTTTTGAAAATTGTAGAAATTCAAACACGCGTAGAAACGTTAAAAAAATTGTTTTCGTTTCGACTAAATCCGCCATGGACTTAAAGATCGAAACTTTTTCTTTACAACAAGTTCTCAAAACTCACTGTACAATCTTTTTTTCTCCATATTAAACTTCAGAACATTATAATTGAATAACGAAACGTTAATATTCCTTGAACCTTTGTCGTTTAACCTCAATGATGTTTGATGTTTTAGAAAATGATGAAAGTAAAAACAAATCGCACACAACAAGTTTTAAGAAGTCGTGGTGAAAAGGAAACTTCAATTTTCAAAATGATGGTAAATCTACGAAAGTTACGAAAAAAATTTTTTCTACACTTGAATTTTGATAATTTTGAGAAACAAAGTATCCTCACTTTTCCACGCTTTAAAATAATACCAAATAGATTACTACGTCTTTTTATACCAAGTTACATTTTTTCAAAGTTGAAATTATCGACAATTTTTCATTGTCACCAGCCGCAATTAAGCTTCTCAGTGTAACTCTAAGAACTTTTTAAATAACATCAAACTCCTCCTCCAACGCTACTTGGAAGAATATCGTTTCTCTCAACTTTACCAAGCTATCTCTTCACAAAGTTGTTGCATTATATTTTTCTTTAGCACGTGTTCATCAGTGCATTCCGTAACTTGGTACTGAAGAAACAGTGAGGTACAAACGCAACGCTTTGTTAATTCCTCTTCCTGGCTAACCACGACATTTTTGCTTTAATATTAATCGTTCGGGAAACGCGTAATCAGAGCACAAAAGCAGAAGTTGCAAACGTTATTACAACCACGCACGGAAACGTGCCATTGTACGCTGTTATTTATATTTTTTCCACCCTTCTTTGTTATCCTGCGAGAACGTGCAGTCATCACATTCCTTTGTCGAATGGCAAAAGGCTAGCACAGGCAGAAGCTGGCTGTTAGCGTGTTTTTCAGTTAGATGCTGGCCAATCGAATTACACTCGATGCTGAGAACAGCCGAGTTCAGTTCAATGTATTCCTATTTAGCGAAAGCACATTCAATTTGCTACGAGCTATATTATCGTCTACAATTCCTCCCCCTCTTCCGATTTCCTCTCTTAATGTTTCATTCTATCCCTCCAGTTGAAAGTAACCTCGCCACTTCCACTTATTTCGTTGGTAGAAAATTAAAAAAAAAACTGCACGACTTGTATCCCAGTACGATTCGTCTCACTAAAAGGCCCGGAAGCAACTGTTCTGACTAGGAAACGAAGACGACTATTTTGCCATAAAATTTTATTGATCGATAGAAAAATTACAGACGCGATCGCTCAGTACCAGACAACGCCACTCCTACTCGAAGTCTACGCCACGCACCCTCGCGAATCACGTGACCCAAATCAACCAATCGCTAATTTTCGTTGCATCAGTGTTGCACCTGAAGAGAGTTACCTCCGCTAAAGTCACTTTCAGTGATAAAACAGCTGGTAATGTTACTGTATCCTTCCAATTCAATTTAGATAAGTGTGAAATTGAATAAAATAGAATGCGGGTATCTTCGCTGTTCTTCGCTTCAGTTTTACCTATCTCCTTGTTTAATTCAAGAATTATACAGCTAATTCGACGAGAAAGTATCGATGCGTTGAAACAACTGATATTTTACGTTTTACGCTTTTTGTCCTCTCGGACAGATAGTATGTTTTCGTGAAAAATCTGTCACTCCGTATTCCAAATAATTCTTCCATTTCCTTCGTTTTCACGGCGTGTCCTAAATCGCGTTTTTTAACGTTCAATTTAACGTTTCATTTGTCAAAACATTTCCGTATGATAATTATTTACGTCATTGTAGATGGTCTAGAATTTCCATGTTCTACTTCTATTTAAAAGTTAAATCTGCTCCTTTGCTTTTCAATGCGTTGCATTATTAAAAGCGAGCACTCGCGAGAAACTGAATGATGCAAGTAGCTTCTGAAAATGACGCCACTGTTGATCGTTAATGGTTCAGCCGCGAGCATAACGGAGTAAGACGGCGTCTCTAGCTAGCTACCCGCTAGAACTTTTCAACTTGCCTCGTTAAATGTATATTAAAAAGGAAGCAGCAGTTTGCAAATATTCTTCGTAACTTTCTACGAAACTTGTCGCGAATTCAGAATTGACGCATTCTTCATCTCGGCGTGCCAATTTAACGCGTGTATCTATTGTCGCAATTTTTGTAGGTAAAAATGATACTAAATAGATTTATTTTCTCTACGTGGTTTAAAATAAAGATAGATAAAGTTTATCAAATTAGGAATTAACAGAAAAATTCTATACTCTTGTGACTCATTACTCTCTATAGTAGATCGTCTTCATTCGATCACGACTCGATTCTCTCTCGATGTCTCGCTTCACAACATGCATTCTGGAAACCATCGTACACTCGCGCGCACAAACACAATCATTTTATAACATCTCAAGTCCCAAACTTTGGCTGCTAAAACAAATATTCCGTGGCCTGGCCTTCGCTATGACAATTGTCACGAATACGCAGCAAGCGACGATTGGGCCACACAGGAGAAAGTTTCCCACGTCTCTCATCCCACTTTATTCCACATCTGTACTATTCAAATTCTAAATTCTTGCTAAGTTACCTTCGTTACCTGCTTCCTTTTATCGCAGGAGATGGTCGCTCGCGTTGCTGCTTCATTCTCTGACTCTCTCTTGAAATTTATCCTCCCGGATAAAGGAACATTCTCGATCGGAATATCCGAGTATCCTATTTTTCCTATCGCACGGTATCCACCAGCCAGGTTCCAACCTTTTCCTCCCTTTCGTTCATTCAAACAGTTATTTCTTGAATTTCCTCCTCCTCCTCTTTCCCGCCCCGTTTCTGATATCGTCACCGGCGAGAAACTTTTACGTCTGCCATCGAGAGTCATAACATCTCCCTTTAACTTCTTTCCCCTCTTTCGCGCGTCTAATTTTATTTCTTCCAGCTCGTTCGTTTCTTTCAATCTGGAAAAGCTCGTTTCAATTTTCCACGCGCCATTGAAAAAAACACAAAATATATGTGGGTAACTATTTGTCTATCCTTGTTTCGACAAGATATTAAAAAAGGAAAAAAGAAAAACATCGCCGAAATAGATGAGATCCTACGATGAGAAACGCGTTCGTAATGTATAAAAATCGTTTTCGTTTTTCTACTGCTTCTGCTGCGACTGAAAAATTTCTGGTCTGTCAGATTCACGTATTTATAGAAATTAAAATCTTTCACTTTCGTTCGCTTATTATTTTACCTATTTTCCCGTCTAAATATCTAAAAATCTATAGCTCGATTCTCAGTAAATAAATATTAATCAATTATTATTTTCTTATTAAAAACGTCTTTTCTTTCAATTCCGTGACAACAAGATGTATTTCGTAAAATAGAAAATGCGATTCAAGTATTGTCCGCGCAAAAGTATGAGTGTAATAATTACACGTGTAATAGCCATTGACACCAATTAAGTATCAAGTGTTGTTTCAGAGCACATTGCACGAAGAGAGTAATGCTAATTGCAAGATCGGATTATTAAACACACGAGCCAGAAAACTCTTTTAATCTCTGAAGTAGGATATAAATTTTGAAATGTTCATTCGATGAATAATTTCGTTTGAAATAATATACTCAACGAATATTTTTACATTTCATCCCGATGAAATTTGAAAAAGTTGCACGTTATTTTTCATCTTCGTTCAACAAATAACGTATCGTTAAATCAGCGAGAGCGTCTTCCCGATGATTCATAAAGTTTCGAACTTTCTCTTTCAGCGATTAATTAACACGCACGAACAACGCACGCAGAAATCTGCAGTTAAGCAGTTTAATATAAATCACCCGACACGCGCGAAATCTGATAGCAACGCGCGTACACACAGCAGCCGCGGGAAACCGCGTGAAACGTACGACGTACTTAAAAACACCACATACACGCCTTCACGGGCGATTTATAACCCTCGCACACGGCCGTGGATCGATCCACGGTGGTGGTATTTTTAACAATCCGGCGGCATTCTTCGAAAACCGTTATACCGCCCTTTAAAACCTTCCGGAACGTCAAGACCGCGAGGAAAAATGGCCCCCATCGGCGCAACGAGATCCACCAGTATAAGGAAATATTAGGCTGCGTAACAAGTTCATTCGTCTTGGATTCCGAATTCAAAACGAACGTTTCAATTTTCGCTACTCGTTCCGCGTCCCATACTTTTCGCGAACGAAGTATTTTGTACGATAAGGAGGAAAGGGAAATATCCGAGAGAACACGAACGCGAAAAATTGAGAAGAATATATATATCATTTTGTTTGATCCTGACTCTGTCAAAATATTTTGATACGCGTATTTCGACATTTTTTATCACTGAAAGTGATTTTAGCGAGGGTAACCCAGGAAATCGGTCTCTTCAGGTGCAACGCTAATGCAACGAAAATTAGCGATTGGTTGATTTGGGTCACGTGATTCATGAGAGGGCGTGGCGTAGACCTCGAGTAGGAGTGGCGTTGTCTGATACTGAGCGATCGCGCCTGTAATTTGTTTTGTGTCGATTCAAACGTTTGCATATCAATAAAATTTTGTGGCAAGAAAGTCGTCTTCATTTCCTAGTCAGAACAGTTGCTAGTCGTGCAGTTTTTAATTCTCTCTGTGAAAAAAAAATTGTTCAAGCATTGTTGAAATTTAACCCGTTGAATGCCATGAAGGGGACCAGTACCTAAGTCTTTGTTTAATTCGGTGTGAACTGAAGTTCACTTCATTTGAAATCGTTTTTAAAAATACGCGCCACGTGTCGAAGAATTTCATCAATTCTCCGACGTCTTTAAAAAAAGAACGATTATTTTGGTTTTTTTGAGATTCTAAAAGCGGAAAGAGATTCAAGGAGGAAAGTCAGGATTGTCACTCTTGGCAACTCGGTCGATCGTAGAAAGAAAATTTCGTCTTAGTTATTTTCCTTGGCGAACAAAGTTACCAACGCCCGGGCATTTACAATTGAAATTACTTCGCTCCTCGTCTCTGGATTATTACTTTAAAGTCTGCCCACGAATATCCGCGCTGTTCCTTTTCCCCGCGTGCTCGATGGTCCTCTCCTTTCGCTTATAGGAGAAAAGCTTCGCCCCGAGGACACGTCGCGTCATATCACGTCATCGGGAAATTCTCTTTCCTCGAGGAGATGTAACGAATTTCACTTTTCCCGTTTCTTCTCGCCGTATTTTCTTCTTTGTCGCGCTTTTATTGTACAAAAGTAAGGAACGTGAGGGGTTGGACGAGTCCAAGTCGCATCAAACTCCAAACGAAAGTTTCGAAAATGTTCCAAAATTTTGTTATTGTTCGTCGGACGTGCGTACTCTTTTTGATGTCGATCGATCTCACGCGTGAACTTAAACCTTCGCGGCACCAAAATTTTTATAATACAATCGCAGCTATTCCAACGTGCTTTTGCAACGAAACTTTCTCAAACTAAAGGTTTGAAAAGTGGATGTTATGAATGTTTCGGAATGTTTCCCTGTGACGATAGTCTTTTGCCACTTGTTATCTCTTCGATAAAAATAAAAATTTTTTTGGATAATAGAACAGAAGATTAATATTTCACGAGGTACTGGTTTAGTTGATGAATATATTTAACATACGCATATAATCTTCTATAATCTGATTATAATTAACCGATTTTCTCTCTCTCTCTCTCCTTCTCTCTAATAGATTACATCTATATTTAATATACTCCGACAGAATTTAATTATATCGCATTGATATTTCTAGATAATATACATTTGCGTATAACATCGAACAAATGAAATTCACGTGCGAATCAATAAATTACAATCTGTTTGACGGAGTTGTGAAAAATGGAGAATAACACGATTCACGAACTCATTCTTCCTATCTAACCCAGGTTGAGAGTTAACAGAATGGTGATAAAAGTATAATACGTATAGTCCAGTATGTAGCTCCTCCGCCATGTTGGACCGTCATTGACGCAGTTTATGACACGATCGTAAGGGACAGCTATTTTTCAGTTCAGAATTGTCATTTATTGTTGGCACGTACGAAAATACCTATCGCAACCTGACAGATACGAAATTTTCGACTGTAAATTGGCTATAAAGGATTACGTGACATTGTAGATTTATTAAATGTTGACTGTACAGTGATTAAAGTTAACAGAGACGTATGAACACGGTGAATGGAAATTCAATTAAATTGACAAGATTGAGTGGAATGTGCCATGAAAATCAAGCCAGTCGCCTGATTCTTCTCATCAGATTTTCCCAACATTCCCTTGTTACATTCTGTAAGTTATCCTCATTGTATATTAAAGATTCTCCGAATTGCACAACAACTTCCGACGAAGATCCTCCCTCAGCGAGAATCATCCTCTTCAGCCTCACTTTCTCGCAATTTTTCTCGCGAGAAAAGTTTCACGCCCGACGGACAGTCGTAAAAGACTTAAACTTTCATTCGAAACGATCAGGATTGCAAATACTTGCATCCACTCTACTGTAATCGTCGCTATTAAAATTCCCAAGAATCTTTGCCTGATAAAAAAAAAAAAAGAACTCGATCAAAAATGACAAACGAAGAATGAAACGAACGCTCGAAACAGTCCAATTGTCAGACGAAAAAACGAAAAGAGGACGAAAGTTCGAAAGGAAAGGAACGTGCAACCAAGGTGTACGTGAAAACATGTTAAATTTGAATTACCAATTGTTCGTTTACGACAAGGACTGTATTGTTCTAAAAGAAGCAAAAGAAAAACTGCACGACTTGTACTCCGGTACAATTTATCTCACTGAAAGGTCCAGAAGCAACTGTTCTGACCAGGAAATGAAGCCACGCCCCCTCACGAATCACGTGACCCAAATCAACCAATCGCTAATTTTCGTTGCATCAGCGTTGCACCTGAAGAGGCCCGATTTTCTGAGTTACTCCCGCTAAAGTCACTTTTAGTGATTAAAAAAAAGTGTACCGCCACGTCTGCGAGGAAGCAACGGCAGTTAGCGACCAACCTTTACGAAATATACACAATTTAAAACCGCTGTTACTCTTTGAATTTTTGAATCCACGTTTCGCGAGTCTTCTCATAATCTCAGAAGTGGCATCTGGAATTTTAGCGATATTGAAGTGCCACGTTCGTGATTTTTGTGTCGAAAACCATCATCTTGGGGAATTTCGTCGAGCAGAATCGAGAATAAAGGGATAATCAAATCTGCAGGAAGAAATCCGAGAGGACGTTCGCGGGGCCCAACGATCTTCGAACCCCCATTACTCGGCGACTCTGCCGCGGTAGCAAAGATACAAAAGAGGAGAACAAAGGAGAGAAGGAGAGGAGAGGAGAGAATCGAAGTTCTCGTAGAATCCGGGCGGCATTGTACCGGTAAATTAAGTCGTCACCGGGGTTAAAGGCGTCACAGTTTTACGCGCGATAAAACGACGAAAGGAGGGCCAATTTCCTGATCGACCATGGGTGAAACGTCGAAGCTCACCCCGTCTGGCGACCTCGCGTTACCGTAGCTATACCTTCGAACGTGCTTCTTCGTATACCCCTCTGATTCCAAACCTCCTACCCTGCACCCCGCGATCAACCCTCTTTAAACTCTCAACCGTAACACGCACGCCAGTTGGTTCGTCGAGTGGTCGGTCGGAACGTTTATTTTCATTCGTCGAGATTGCTTTTCATCGACGCTCGACGAACACGACAAAAGCTACTCTCTCTCTCTCTCTCTCTCTTTCTGCTGGTACGAAAAGAGAAGATAAACCACAGGCAAGTAGGTGCAAGTATACGCGAGCTGCAACCCCCCCCTCAGCCCTCTACCCGTCATACACGTGGGCGTACTTTTCACGGGCTCTCGTCTCTTTCAATGGAGCTCCTCCTTGGCAACGTTCTCGATCACTTGTATCGTCGACCATCACAGTGTAATATCATCGTCCTTCGCCGAACCAACGAATAACACCGGCTAATTTGCACGTTAATGAGCTGATTATTCCGGGCAGTTCGCCGGTCTCGGGATATTAAGAGATAATTTAGGTAGCGACCCCCAACCGGCAAAATCGTATCAAACGGGTCAAACCTTTGAGAACTATTGGGAGGCGGGGGACTCGATTGCCCGCAGCCCTCTTCGAAGAAGGAAATTGCGCCAGACACGAATTTGACGCGTCTGTCTCGCTGACGTCGCCTCACTCGCGTCTCGCAACAAGCTTGGGTGTTAGCTGGATGACATATTCGTGTGGATGGGATCCATATTAATTGGATCAACAGTAAACTGTACGGTGTTGGACTCTAGTTGTTCAAACGACACACCCTTTAACTTATTGCACTTTTATTTTATATGCTGAAATATTCTTTGGTGAATACTGTTATATTAATACAAAATATTATGATTGCGAATGCTATTTGGAGTCTTGAATTGAAATTGCATCAACTTTGAATTGTAATCGTGAATTGCAAAATAAAAATCATCTGCAGATGAAGAATGTAAGAATCGAGACAAAACTGCACGACTTGTACGATTCGTCTCACTGAAAGGCCCAGAAGCAACTGTTCTGACTAGGAAATGAAAACGACTTTTTTGCCATAAAATTTTATTGATACGCAAACATTTGAATCGATAGAAAACAAATTACAGGCGCGATCGCTCAGTACCAGACAACGCCACTCCCACTCGAGGTCTACCCCACGCCCCCTCATCAATCACGTGACCCAAATCAACCAATCGCTAATTTTCGTTGCATTAGCGTTGCACCTAAAGAGGCCCGATTTTCTAAAATCACTTTCAGTGATAAAATGTACAATCACTGACAAACCCGCTAGAATACGACAAAGCGATACAACCCTGCAGAAAACGCAATATTCATAACGCAATTTCAACAACGAAGGTCTGTTGACTCGAAACGATGATTCGACGTTACTCGAATCAGTCTGAAAAAATACGATATCGGAATCGACAGGACATCCGAGGGGAGAGGAGAACGCAGAGAACAGGGAAATAAACGAGCTGAAATGAAAACAATGAATGAAAAAAACCGATCGATCCGCCTCTCGCGGAAAAATCGCCGAACGGATCGTTAAATCAACGACGCGTATCAACAGAGAGAAAGTGTCCCTAGCATGTGGCCAATTGGTGACTCTAAGCCGTGCAAATTGCTTCGCGCCTTCCGGCGCGATTACAACATCTCTTTCGGCAACGCGGCGGACCATGTCCCGCGTCGAAACACGAAAGCGGAGCCCCGATTAAATTTTCAAGAATCACGGTTTAACTTTCCGCGGCGATCATTAAACCGTCGTTTGCGCTTAACGCGTACGCGGTAATAATTAAAAGCAAATTTACGCCTTACGGTTGAAATTCGAAGTTTGTTTTCCTAGCAGTAACTCCCGTATTAACGCGTATTAACCGCTTTCGCAGTTTACGTTTTATTGTGTAACTTCTTAAAGTCGGGAGATACTTGGGATTAAAAGACAATCAACCTCAAACGTAATTATTGATCGTCGTGTATTTCTGTTGTTAGAGAGAGAAAGAGAGAACGAAAGTAACGCGTTTTTCTTTTCTTTGCAAGATCGTAACACTCGATTCTATTTTATGAACATTAGTCTATTTCGTATTTTGACACGAATTTCTTTTTGATCTTCTTTCTCCTCTCGCAGTGTAATAATTCTTAAAACGAAATGTTTCAACTTCGAGACACCGGATTGATTCGCGTGTCTAATGAAATTCACATGAACTTGTCGACGAACATATAACTCGTCTAATAAAAATTCAGGTTCAAATAAATTTAAACGGATTCAACAGGGTACCGATTGAAATTTGTTTGGAACAAATGGAAACTTTCTACCGTGTGAAAAAACTTTAATTAAAGGCCGCAGATCCTGACCCAAAGTCTCGACGAAATAAAATTAAATTCGAAATAAAAATCTTTGCTCGAGATCTTCTTTCGAGATTTAATCTAAACCAAAGCTATCGCCAAGCGATATCGAACCAAGATTAATTGTCTCGATCCAAATTGTCTTGATCCAAAGTTTCGAGAACGTGGTGTTCGAACGAGACTGATCAAACAAACGAGGCTAATTTTTGACTCGGAATGTGCAAACCCGTACGCGTGCACGTGCTATTCAACGCGGGAATCCCGGTAGGAGCATGGCGTTAGTCCGACCACGTATCGGACGTGTGTGCACGTTATGTTCCCGGCTACTAAATTATTCCACGATAAACGTGTTTGCGTACGTTTAGTCGCGCAGCGAGCGTCACGCGGGCTACTTTAATCGCCCCGGCAAATAGACGTGTTCAATATCTATCCAATTCGATTGAACGGCTCGCACGACGGTCACGTATCGGCGTATAAACGATCTGCTAAACAGCTCGAACGCGTTTCCCTCGATTCCTACCCTCCTCCCCCTCCCATTTTTTCCTCGTTTTTCTTGTCGCGTTCGCCGACGACGCTTTATCGATAAAATTTTCAAACGAACCAAACACCATGCTTGCCTAGGCCAGCCTTTAAATTCAAATACAGGATTCGTTCGAAATGCAAGATTCGTACGATGTGTACATACTTGGCACGCGTTACGTTGACACTAGGACTACCAAAGCGATCAAAATGACTAATTTATTATTATTTTTTAAAGTAATTCACGGACTTAGAATGTTGCACACTTTTGAGAGATTCGAGTGATTTTTATAAATAATTTGTACTCATTATCGTGTTATAAATTTCTTTTCCTATTTCTTGCATTCTAATTTCTTTTTTATTCTTGATTTTTATACTTTGGTCCTCGGTAGTTCTAGTGCTAAACATTCGCGAATTCTTTTTCTTATTGTTTCGTGATAAGCGTTATCCTTCGGTATGTTACGTCCAGCTAGTTTGTAATCACTTTTCCAAGAATTCGAAATTTCACTAATTTCACTTCAATGTCGATTCAGAAGTTGCTACGGATTATAATAATCGAACAAAAATTTAAAGTCACTTCTCACAGAGAACTTTTAACGAAGAAAAATATGTAAAACAATAATAAACTATTCATCATTGCTCTTAACATTTTACGCGAAAAATATACAAACGGTATTCAAAGTTGAAAAATATCAAAAGCACTATGATACGTCTAATCTGAAAACTGTAGAAAAAAATCATGGCAATTTTATCGTTGAAAATCCCAGGCTGGAAAGAAACAAGCTCGCAGCTAAATTCAACCTCAACGCACGAAGAGACCCCGTCGGTTCTCACTTTACCGTTGCAACGTTGTATGTTACTTCGTTCATCCCAACTTAGTTCGGTGAAGCATCGAAATAAGACGAACGCGCGACACGGCAACCTACAAAAGGCCAAGTTTCAAAGTTTCCATCGAAACACGACGGGAAGTCGATCGTCCTGAAATTCCATTGTTCGGTTACGAGGCAGCCGCCGACTACGCCCGGGATACGTGAAAATTTAATAAACACTGCGTACAAGAGAGACAGACAAACAGAGAGCGAGAGAGAGCGAGGTACGACAGCTCGTGCTTAGAGCTAATACGAACTTTAACAAGTAAGAGGCGTGCTCCGCGCAAGCTGAGACACTTCCGGAACAGCAACAGCCCCGTATCCCGCCTCTAGCGCTTGACCGGCTACACGACAAAGGCGGATTTTCCGTTGGACAGGATCGCGAACAACAGCCACGAAAAACGAAAGATCAATGGCCAAAGTACCAACGATCGTTTGACGCGAACTGGGTCAGTCACAGAATGGAAATTCACATTGAATTTCTCGCTTTAAACTCTCGGTTCTGGGGATTAATCGCAGTGAAATCCTCCCGTAGGAGGTGTCTTTAGTGGCTTTGTTTCGGAAAAATTGGAGGGAATATTTTACAGTTAATTCAAGTTAAGTCAAAGAAATTTCAGATAGTAATTGTTGATGATCTACGGACTTGTCGTCAGAAGATTAATATTTAATTAATTTTTTATTGCTAAGTTTTATTATATTGTAACAATACTTGATATTATCACTGAAAGTGATTTTAACGGGAGCAACCCAGAAAGTCGGGCCTCTTCAGGTGCAACGCTAATGCAACGAAAATTAGCGATTGGTTGATTTGGGTCACGTGATTCGCGAGGGGGCGTGGGGTAGACCTCGAGTAGGAGTGGCGTTGTCTGGCACTGAGCGATCGCGCCTGTAATTTGTTTTCTATCGATTCAAATGTTTGTGTATCGATAAAATTTTATGGCAAAAAAGTCGTCAGAACAGTTGCTTCTGGGCCTTTCACTGAGACGAATCGTACTGGAATACAAGTCGTGCAGTTTTTATTATTTATTGCAATATCTACGTCTCATTTATCATCGCTATATCATTACAAGAAGAAGTTCCCGTATAAAATATTTATACTTTATTGTATAAATACAATACTCCAGTACACGTGATTCTTATCATTATTAATTATCACTGACGATTAATATCGCACTATGCCTGACTCATAAACCGAATAAGGATGGTCTGTTCTTCCGACACATATTCCAATTATAACGAAACAGAAAAAGACGAAAAATTGACAGGAGAGTTACGAACGATCTATCGGGGCGAACCCGGTCGAGCGTGGAACGGAAATCGACGTTAAAGCTGATCGATTCTCATTTCTGGAAAATTGATTAGTTCGATTTTCCTTCGAGGAAATTGAAGTCCGCGGCGTGTCTTAATCCAGTTTAGAGAAACGCAAGGATATCTCGAAACGATCGGATGGAGCGAAATGGGATAAAGACGCCCGTCGATTTTACGAATTACATCGTATGATTGCAATCGCTCTCTCGCTGCTTGTCTCTCTGGTTATTGCGCGATGATCGATTCGCAACGATGATAAAATTATTTACAAGAGTCGATATATGAGTTACTTTACAGAAGGAGGAGACTCGATTTAAAGCAAGACGAGTGCTCCAATAAAAAAACAGATCGATTTTGGTTAAATCTTTGTTATCTGTAAAATATACACGACACACGTGCAAACTCGATAATTTAAATCGTCGTCTTTCAAACAGAATCCCCACGAAATATAATTCAACATCAAAATAATTGTTCGTTAAATGAGTAACTGTAGTTTTTAAAGTACTTGCACTTTAAATCCACTTCTCCGTCGTTCGACGCTCGATCGGAGATCAAACATGAGCTACGCGCCGTGTTATACGGACATTCGACACGTTGCAAGAAAAGGGAAGGAAAAAAGTGGCGTAAAAAATTGTTCGTGCATTAGTCGAAGATAACGCGATTACCATAAAGTTAATGGATTCGGAGAAAGATGCGGGGCACGTACACGGATAGTTGCTCTATTTTTCGAGTCGTTTCGCGAGGCATTTTATCGAAAAAAAAGAAGACTCGGGAAAAAAATTAAAAAAAAAAAGAGAGAGAGAGAGAAACTGAAAGAAAGAAGGGAAAAGGAATATCGTCCACGCGAACACGGTTGCGTTCCACCGAATAATTTCGTCGCGGAGTTTGCGCTCGTCCACTAGTAAAACAAACGACCTCTCCACCGTTCCATTGCCGGCAATAATTCACTAAAGGCTATTGCCGTGGTTCCCTCGGATTATTTCTGAATAATTCAACCGTTTTCTCTGCAATTTAACGAATGCACCCGGCGCACGCGAACACGAATCATCACGGTCGATGATTCCTCCGCAGCACGTACACACACACACACACACACACACACACACACAGCCACGCGTAACCTTCTTGCTGGGCGCTTTGTGCGTTTTCGAAACGTTTCCTACACGCCATGTAATACAGCCGAAAATGATATGATGTCGCTGTAATTAGTCGAATATATCAAAATCCTCGTTTCATCCGCTATCGTCTGGTCTTGTCTTTCTAAAATGAACTGAATGGAAGTCTTACGAATTTTAATTGATTTATATAGCTCCTATGAATACGTGTGACTTCGGCTAGCTGAAGAACTATAAAACGAATGCTCCCGCGAATTGTCACGGTTGATGATTCCTCCGCAACAGGCACACATACACACACACACACACACAGAGCCGTGAGTAACCTTGTTGCTGACGGTTTGTGCATGTTCGAAATGTTATTTAACACGTATAAAAATGAGAAAATCTTGATGAGAAATCTGCGAGCTACTTTGTCGTAAAAGTTCACGAAAACTTGAGAAATCTTCGAAATTCATTTCTTCTATTTTTGCAAGATCCACGACACAATTTCAGGGTAAGTGATTTGATGTACGGAACATTCCACTCCGGAGTCCATAATAATCCCCCGAATATACCAGCTATCTATCTATTTCCAACCGAAACAAGAAACCGTGTCCGCCTCTTTAACAACCCCATTTCCCCTAACAAGAAATCGCGATCCGTCACGAGCTGGTTCGTGGCTGGCCGATTCTATCTTCCGCCACCCCCTATCTTCACCTGGACGATTTCCTTATCAGTTACGTAACGTTCTGCAAAAATTCCTCATCCTCTACTGTACACCTACTTTTTCAGCCCTCTCCTTATCATGCTCGACCGGTGACAGGTGTGTACCGTTGTGTACCAATGTACCACGATCTCTCGATAAAGCGACTATCCAGCAGCGGCAACTTCGACAACCTCGTCGTCCTCGTCACGGTCTTCAAGAAGACTCGCCGGAACGGGCGGAACGGCGAGGGGACGAGAAACGCGAGAGAATGAAACAGAGACGGCGAGCGGGCTGGCACGACTCGCTCGATATCCATTAACCCCCTACCCCTGCAACCATCCCGAGTTTCTGTAGAGTTTAGAGGGAAGGAGGGGGGGGGGGGGAGGTAGGGTTAGTCCCTCCTCGTTCATCGAAAAGACACGAGTTTATGCCACGCCGAGAGGCCGAAGCCTCCTCGTTCGTTAACCTGCTCGGAAACTGGAACTTTGGAAACGAGCCCGACCAAGTTCTCTTTTTTTTTCTTTTTTAATTCCACCCTGTTTCGCCGAATCGTGCCTAGATTCGGATGCCCTTCGTTGCGGGAAACGACGGTGAAAGTTTTGAGAAACTCGCTCGCTCAATTTTTATGTATCATACTTTGAGATGTGGTTTGCACAGAGTGTTGCAAGAGGATTTTTGAAGATATTAGATACTTGAAATTTGGAGGAAATTAGATACCAACTATCATCTGTTTAATGTTTTGAAGGGCTTTATTTTACACTAATAAAAAAAAATATATATAATAATAATAATAATACAGAGATGTGTGAGTATACGAAGACCGTGTACAACGGTAATTATTTCTATTGTCCGTTTGTCGCGAGAGCTAAGTAAGAGACACGATCAGGGAGGACTCACAAGACGTGGACTAGTAATAAACTGCAGATAACTGACTGTGTTAACGCGTTGGAGTCATCCCTTTTATACCCTGACTCTCACTATATCTTTTCCCCTCAAGGGGTTGGGAAGCGTCTGTTATTTTACGGTGTTTATGGTTAGGCCCATGAAAGGTTTTTGACGATTACCTCATGGCCCTGCCGATACTGTCACCTGGGTCCACGTCGTGAGAATGTTTATACTGCAGCCTGGGTTGTGTTCCCTACAATCTGGTAGTATTTTGGACTGGGCTGAAACACTCTCTCGCTTCCAACATTCGTGAGATCCACTTCAATCCCCAATAAATTTACTTAGTTCGTTTTACAGTACAACTACCAATTAGCTTCTCCAGTTCTTTGACGTTCAAAATTACCCCGACGTTTAATCCCCACCCGCGCAGATATTTCAATATGAGAATTACAGGCGACAGTTTCAAACGCGAGACAGCAAAAGAGGCTCATCGTGAAACATCTCCTTTTGGCGAAGCTTTTTCCTCGCGTCTTATTTTACTCCTTACAGAGTCGACCCTACAGAGTATGTCTTGGCCATTTGATATTCACATGGTGGCACACTCCTCGCCACACGGCAACCTCTTTCTCTTGCGTACCTCTAAAAAGAAACGAACCACCCCGAGTCCCAAAGCGTGCCCCATTCCCCCGTTCCCTTGACGAAATAAGAAACTGCATTTCAGAGTCGTCGCCACTCGTCTCGAAAGCTTGATGGCTACTCCCGCCGGCTAATTACCCGCATTTATCGTGCTCCGCCGTTTAATGCAATTTCGCGATAAAGCGGCGAATACCGCGGGGAGCCGTTTACGACGACCACGCTCGATCCTCCTTTGATGAATGCGCATTATCGCCGCAGCAAAGAGTGGACAGACGATCGATACACCTTGGCGAAATTCAAACGCTGTTATCGAACGACTGTTTTTGTGCACTTTTGAGAAATTTAATTCTCAACGTTGGACGTTAATTAATTTTCCAACTTCTCTACTCGACTCTATTTGCTAATTTCATTGCTACTTTTAATTCTATTTTAGCTCAATTATTACTAATTTCATTAACGATTCAGTTCAATTTCATTATCAATTTAATTTTTCAATGTTGTTGTCTATATGCTTCTTCAGCTGTCTGAGATGACTCGTTTTTATTAATTCATGATTACGCGATCGTGGAAGTTCCTGGAAGGGTTAACAAAATTAATTATGGAAATTGATCGCTCGTTGTTGACCCTTTCATTTCCAAATTACTCTACGGGCAACTATGATTTATCTGCAAATTTACTGATTTCTCGTCACGTGAGACAAATATTCCGAATCGATCGAAAATTAATTTTCCGATGATCGGATCGTGACATGTCAGTCACGTGATTAATAATGCACATTTTTGAAAAATGAGGAATACTTGATTACGATCAAACTCTAAAGTCAAAAGTTCCATTCTTAGAATAAATGTCTTTCAATCTATACACGTAAGTCACTCCCTCTAGATTAACTGTGACAAATTAGCATCTTTCGTGCGAATAAACGGACGTTTTATTTCCAACAAACGTGCAAGGTGCAAATCGTTTTTTTTTTTAAACTGCATCCACGTCTCGTACGATGATATCGAGGTCGTGGCAAAACCGTGCACGCAAAAGAAGCAGGTCAACCCGAGATAGGAGGAAAGTTCTCCAAAAATGTAACAGCAATTTGATAGCGTTGCCCTATAGACGAGTATATCGATTATTCCCGCGGCAATTAAAGCTTCCACTCTTTTGCTCGCTCGCTCTCGTTTTCTCCCTGCAGGAACGAAAATGTCATTTGAAAGCATCGATCCAAATACTGAATTCCTACTTTCCCCGATTCCATCGCCGGAAACAGGAAAGTCGACGAAAAAAAAAAAAGAAACGTGACTGCTTTTTCTACGATTCTCTTTCTTCTCTGTTACCCGTTTGAACGTACTATACAACGGTAAAAGAAAACGAACGGAACCGCTTTAAACAGTTTTGTCGTGTGCGTATACATAGGTCATTTCGTTTTAGGCGAACGACCGATTACGTTGCCCCCTTCTACGGGTGCCAATTTGGAAATAGTTAGAAATTTTCGTTTCGAAACTGCGACTCGACGTTCATCGCTGTAATCTAATCGGCTCGGTACTTCCAGCTCGTCTGGCCTTTTCTCGATTTAGAAAACGCGTTTCGTATTTTCGTATTTCCGGTCGATAAAATAACGTCCCCAATTTTCGGGCGAGTGCAGAGACAAGCGCCGCGCTCGCACAGTCGCCGCTAACAGAGTCCATTTATACCAGAATCTCAACGAGCGCACGCACCGAACGCCGACTCTGGTTCAATTTTAAAAACCGCCCCGGTTCTAACTCCGCCGTTAAAAACGAAATTCGCCTCGGGAAACGGTTTTATTTCCCGGCGATTTCAAGTTTACGTTCCATGAACGGACCGGATCGTAGCACACCTTAGCAGCACGATTCTCGTATACGTATAGCTATACTTCTATATCTCGAAGTGCTTTCACTTTAGATATTTTATATATATTTTAAATGTTACTTTATGCCTATGACTCACAAATTGCTCGATTTTAGATATTTTATATATATTTTCAATCGTGTCTATAACTCACCAAGTACTTCACTTAGACGTTTTATACATTTCCAAATGTCACGTTACGTCTACGACCCACGAAGTGCTTCACTTTAGACATTTTATATATTCTTGAAGCTTTGTTCAATCGTTCACATCGTGCATAAATATAAAAAAAAAAAATTCGCAGTCCAGCGAATTTTGAAACTTTAAAATATCCCGTAGACATTTAAAATGAATCTCTGCGACTTTTCAGAGCCAGATTCGGGAGCTGGACAGCGGACGGCAGTATCTCGCGCGGACGTAGAATTCAGATCGATTAATCGTTTCCCTGATAATTTAGAATAATGGTCACGTTTCGTACGAAACCGTCGGGCGTCCCGATACTTGCGAGCGGCGAGCGCGCGTGTGCGTGTGGTTTTCGTCGGGACTGCAACGGATACATGTTAGCCGTGACCGAGGCGGCACATTCAATGGCACGAGCACAGCGGAGGACCTATGCTCTACGCTCGCACGACGTAATGGTGCACGGTGGGGTGGTACACGGGCTGCGGTGAATGTGCAGCACCCCTGTGCCTCCACCGCTTTCGTGCAACTGCATGGCGATGCAGAGACGTGGATGCATCCTGTAGGAGAGTATAACGAGCTCGAACCCGAGCTGCTCTCGGGGTCGATGGCTCATGGTTTCGCCTTGCCCTCTCGAACTCCCGCGCTCTTCTCCCCCGTCGTTTCCTTTTTACTTCCCTCCCTCCCCTCCTCTCTCCTGACCCTCTTTCGCTCCTTCTCCGTCTGTCTTTCCCGCTCTGTTTCACCCGGTCTCGCCCCGTTACACCCTCATTACCTCTCTCTCCAGTCGTCTCATCCTCGCCCCCTCTACCCTTGTGCCCTGCTCGTCCATACGCATCGACACCGGCGCGTGTAACTTTTAAATTCCGGACCAGCCAGCCAGCCGACGCGGGCGGTGCGCCACCCTCCTCTCTCACCTGTGGGACAGCCGCCTGGTTACACTAGCGTAGAAAACGTTTTGACGGCTGTTTTTTTCTTTTTTTCTCTTTTTGAGAAACGGCTCCCGCCTTTGTTCCGCACTACGCCACGGTGTTTGTTCTGGATTTATGTAAACGCATTTTCGCGACCATTGTCTTCCGCGGCAGGGAAGGTGGAGAGTTTTATCGATGAAAGAGAAGGGATACAGTTGTGTGTACAGTTGCATCTCGTGCGTGGAAGTATAGACGCGTATTCGCGACGGTATGTACGAAGGAAGCGTGAATTCAGCCGAGGGATGACACGAGGACGTAGCCAGAGTAGACAATACGTAGGTGTTGTGATAACAAATCGATCGAAAGAAGTTTCGATATTTATCGGTGATAAAAAATGTTCAGAAATGTTCTAGCTTTAAATAAAAGCATCGAGGATGTTCAAAAATAGTCAAGAGGAAGAGAAACGAAACTGATGCTGCAACAGTATGAAAATCGTACTCGTCGATCCAATCGATTTCAACGAATATCTCTATCGAGAAAACCGGTCCTCCTGTCTTCCTGTCCCAAGTTACGTAACACGTGAGTTCCCCGAATCGAGAGTCAAGTTAAAAACACCGGCCGAGAGAGAGGAAACGCTGTTGCGTTCCCCAGTTGGTAAAACACTCGCGTCATGGCAACTATCGTCGTAACCGGTGACAGGGCGGCGGCGAAACGACGCCGAAGGTACCGGAAGAAGGTGTCGTCTCGTCACCTTACTCGAGTAAATACGACGCAAATTCGATACGAGAGGCATCTCCCCGTCGTCTCGGCCGACCTGACGCTCGCGCGTCGAGAACGAGATACAGCACGGCTACACCTGGGAATAGCTGCGAGCTCTCTCCTTTCACGCCCTCCCCTCTCCACAGCTTCGAGCGTCACTTCCCCTGTTCTCGCGCTCTCGCCAGTGTGCGGCGTCTCGCACCCCTCTTTCACCTTCCATCTTTCTCTATTCATCCACCTGCCTTTCACGATAACACGTCGGCCAAAGTAACATGTCGGTTTGACTGATGTTGCCTGGCGACATAAACGCCCTCCGGGAGATGCCTTCCGGTTTGATGGCGCAACCGTTCTCCAGCTGTCTGTTGCCCCAGAAAGACACGCGAGATGCCACGCCGGCAAAGATCGCACGATATCCTTGCTTATCGCGAGCAAAGTATGGTATTGCGCTTTTTTGGTTCGACCAATTTATCGGCGACATTTATTTTTCATTCGGGTAACAGCGAGAGTTTATTTGGGATTTAAATTCGAGTGGAAAGAGAGAAGTTTAATCTTTCGAATATTTAAAGATAGTTGTGAAAGTTTGTAATATTATTTCAGATTCGAATAGGAACGAAGAATGTAATTGGTTTGTGGTAATTTTGCTCGAACGCAAGAGTGAAAAGTAACGAAGTAGAAAAAGACGGTTCTAAGCGGACGCAGCGGGATTCAGAAGACACAAGTAATTTCTGAGGTCCGTGGGATGTTACAAAGGGCTAAACAAACGAAAGTTCCGGCTTAGCAAATTCAAACCGAGAGATAAAGCACGCCATTACGTTTCACCGGTTTTATCGTCAATTATGAAAGTGGAGATATATTATGCCGGGGATTTAAATTATCATTATGGCACTGAAACTACGTAAGGAAATAATAAAAGAGCTTGAAAAATATTTCATCGTTGTAATATATTTTTGGAGACAATCTCTGGCACAAATAGGTCAACTTATGACGAAATTAAATTGTACACAGAGAGCCACGAAATACATATAATAGTTAACACGTTTCGTGCCGGGCCGATTTTTGGTTACTATCCTTTTTTTTTTTTTGGCATCATCAAAAAATTGTTAAATTTGTTCTGTAATGCAACTGAAATTTTAGACACTTTTCCTGATAATTATAGTAAAAATTATAAGACATACTTCAGAAATAAAACTATTAATCGCAATTAGCAGGGTGTGTATGCCTCACGATAGACTAAACACGGTATTAAAATATCAACATGATATCGACGTGACATTGTAACAAATTTTTAAAAAATTCTTCGTTTGAACGGATAGACTCGAATCTTTTGATTCGTAGCTCTCAGCGTTACGTATGTACGTACGTAAGTAGAATGAAAGACACGTTTCCGACTTTTGTGAAATACAACATTACAACTCCAGCATTAATCTGAATTTATCTTTCTGATCAGCCGGTTCCCAGCTTTTATGGAATAACGACGACAAGTTGCAGTTTCTCAATCTTCGGTAGAGAACATCATTTTCTCTCTATTTCTGGCAAGCCTGGTGGAAAACAGGTTTCCCTTTTCCTCTCGCGATTCAGCGATTCTATGCAATGTCCATTTACGTAAACGAACGAGGAAACTTCGTTTGCGAGAAGGCCGGCCTCACCTAGACGATTTATCAAAAATTCCAGGTAGAGAGGCGTTCCAAGGTAAAATATAAAACTAGAAAGTGCTCTGCGAGCGCTTTGAACGGTAACAATATTGCGAATTCAGGCACCCCATTTAATTTTTCAATTAACTCGTCAGGAATCGAGCAATGAAATATCGCGAAAAAGTTGCGTAAAGCTTTATCGAGTGAAAAGCGCGGAATGAAATTTCCAACGAATAAAGAAACTGAAAAGGTCTGAGGGTTTGAGAATTTAAAAGGAGAACGTTCGAACGTTTGGAAAATTGAAAATTCAGGAAAATTAAGATCGAACGTGCCGTTGAAATTAAAAGTTTCAAAGCTCGGAAATGCTGAGAGAAAAATAACTTTTTACAATTGCAACGTCAAAAAGTAGAAATTAGCGAGAAGGCTTGAATATTCCTCGTCTTCTAAATATTTCTATCCAAATTATTCTCGGTATTTTCATGCGAATTATATATCGAGCAAATTTCTTGAGCTTTTTTAATAATAATTGGACGCGTAATTGACGGATTACGGAGATTTGAAGGGAAAATTCGTGTTTCGCGCATCGATGGTACTTCCCGAATGGCCGCGCGCAAAGCTGGCGGGACTTTTTGTCGAAACCGCGATGCTTCCGATTTTCGAGAGATAAGAGCTGGTGCTTCTTCTTCGGTCGTTGACTCGACGGTAAAATATTATTTCCGCCAGCACTCGTCCTTCCTAAAGCGAGCGCGTGTCTCGCGCCCGCTCACGTTACGCAGAGCGCAAAAGGATCGTCGTTGGCTCCTCATCCTATCCGGCTCTCTTTCTCTCTCTCTTTTTTTTCTTCTTTGCCAGCTGAAGAGCGAGGGTGGATCAAAAGGACGCGGCTTCTCGACGGGACGCTCATATGGGAATACACAATGCGAGAGAGCAGTAATGGTAAACGCGCTGTCAAAACTGCAGCCGGCTTCAGATCTATCCGCACTTTTGCCAGCAAGGGTTTCTCCTTTCGTTTAAACACACGAACCGACCCTCGATTGATTTCCCCTCGTCTTTTCGTACGTGTCTTTCACTTTTTTCGAAAAACGGATTTTCCCTGACGATTCTCTAACCTTGAAGTATTTCATTCAACGGTGATGTCAGAAGAAATTTTGAAGAAAAATCCATCTAATCAACTCCGGAAAACACCGCGAACAGCCTAGATCAAACTCTGTCAAACATTCTCAAACAACGAAGAATTTTACCTAAATTTTAAATTCAGCAAACAACCAGAGAGTGTAGGAGAAATATATACACGTCATAAACGTACGAAATAGAAACGACGTAATAATTTTACTGAATATCTGCGAAAATTTCCCACTGCCGAGATTATTCTCTCTTTAGAGAGATATATTTCCGTCGAAAAAAAAATGTTCGTTCAAAGGCCGGTTCTCAAATGAAATAGCCACGACTTGGCAAAAACCGCTGATATAAATTTCCTTTGAAAAAAATTTTCATTGAAAGACGCGGGTTCTTGAATTAGATAGAAATTTAACAAAACCTAGACAGAAACGAAAAGTACGGGAGTATTATAAATTTTGTTACAAATAGTAAATTAAAGATCGTGAAAAATACATTTTTAATGATTTCGCGCCGCTAAGGCCGTTCTTTGCTGCGAGATTGCAGAGATAGTTGGATCGAGAAATGTCAGCGAGATGCTTCATAAATCCCACGGATTTTCCACGAGATCCGGTAAAGATTACTATCCTCTGATCCAGACAGGATATACGACTAACAGCTCGTTTGAAACGCGCTCTCTTTTAAGAGCCGTAGACGTCCTCCGAGATTGGATTCCAATTTTAGTTTCGCGAAACGTCAATTAATACTCCTTTTCCTCGTGAAATATTGGAAAAAATATTTCGTCTCTATACAGGGCAGGTCAAAAAGCCGCATCAGAGAGATGACGGTCAAATAGGATAACGATAGCATCGAGTCACTTTTAGACGTAATGAAAATTACAGCGCTTTAAACGTCACGCTGATGAATATTTAGATGGAATTTTCATCCAACATCAAAATTACATACATAAAAGCGCTCGTTGTTCTTATCAGTTTCGACGTAAAAAGAAACCCCGATTTTTCAATTCTCTCGGATTGTCAAACACTCGAGATCCAATATTAGCGCGAACAATGTCTAGCGAACCTTTTAAAACGGAAACTCTTGGAATTCCTTTCTGCAACGTCAAACAGTACAAACCGATCGAAGAAAATTCCGCCTGTAATCGCGGAAGAGTAAAAGTATCTGAAACTTTTACTCGTTCGATTCAATTTCAAGCTAATCTCCTTCTAAATTTGACGAATTCTACATATACGTTCCACGAGCAAGCTGCCGCCGCGAAAAGTGATTTCGATAAAAGCATTAATAGATCGATTATCCCGACGGATAAGGGATTGTGGACGTGGTGTTTGCCATCTAAAAGCGAGGCGAAAGATTCTTATCCATCGGCGTTGGTCCATTCGACGACGGGTTCGCCTCAGCTCGGGTATTTGCTCTCGTAATCTTTTTATCCCTTTCCTCGCGTTCATGGTCTACGGGATAAGAGGGAAGGAAGGAGAAGAAGGCGGAGGAGCAGCAGCGACAGTATCCAGCCAGCCAAGGAGCAATATCGTTCTCCTTCGGGCGGCTGCTCATCTTCAGAGGACATCAGTTCCTCTGTTGCGTTCGCCTTCTCTCTGTTCGATCCCGCTCTCTCTCTCTCTCTCTCTCTCTCCCTTTTTCTCTCCGACTGCAAATTAACCGGGATCTCGCGCAAGGAGATCCTCCGCGTCTCTTCTTTCACCTCTCGCGCGGTAGCACGCGAGTCGTGCGACATCATCCCTCGGCTTTGCTCCGTGATCTTCTCTCCGACACGGTTACGCGAGGCGTCGTAAATGAAACGGCGGGCGTGGAAGCTCCTCCTGCCAGAAGCGTAGCAACAGTTTGCCGCGTGTGAATCAGACGCGACGCGGTTTGTTTTGTTGGCCCACTTTCTTACCGCGGCTGCACCACTCTCCCCTCGAAGGTTCGATCGGAGAAGCGACCGCATCTTTCTTGGCCCGAGGTCAATACGACCTCGCGGCGCGACGCGCCTGAACCTTGGCGAGGGACATTGATCCCGATTCTCCGAATGGCCAGTGAAAGTATACGAGGCACCGCGCACATGAGACGACGCGCGCCGCGAATTAAGGACGTTGCTTTTTTGCTTCGACGTTTTTTGAGAGACGCGCACTTCTTGGCGAGGGAACTCGCGTTGCTGAATGAAATGATTTTAGATACAGTTCGCCTTTTCGTGGCGATTGCGAAGATGAATTGAAATAAAGGGGCGGTCAGTTTTTGCGTGTTCGTAGATCATTGCGGCTCGTTGCCAGTCGAAATTTGTTTCGAAAGAAAATTGTACGTCTTTTGAAACACGTAAATGCACGAATGAGAGTCGGTTTAACCCTTTTAGTGCCGAATGATACGTAGATGAATCAATATACTTATCATAATAATTATTATTTCGCTCAGGATTACTTTTTTCGTCGGCACTACAAAGATCACTATATGATATTTTTACTTGTTTCGGTCAAATAACAAATTGCTATTTATCTAAATAAAGCTGATGTTATCGAAGGTGCCACAAGTTCGACTCTCTGGCTACTGAACACACCTGAATCTCTAAAAAGGACATTTCTGAACCCAAACAATGGAATATTAATAGAAAATAGCAATTAACGAATCGCTATTTCGAAAGGGATTTTCAACAAGCAACGTTCGCACAAAATTCGAAGCAAAGAGCAACGTGGCTCTTACAAAGGAAATGGCAAAGTATCACACTCTCTTTGCAGACGAAATGTATATTTTCCGGTGTCCTTACTTGCTTGTTACGACGGGAGATGCAAAACGATTGTTGGTTTATGCAGCGTAATAAAGTTTTCCGTCGGAGGACAACGCCCTGCCACACCTTTTGTAGAAAACTTCGCGCTCGTGATAAATGAATCTGTCGTGTAAAGTGTATAACCGCCTAATGCGTTAATTAAAAAACTTTCGCCGACTTTGGCGACTAGTTTGCAGCGATACCATTGTCTCGAAATTATCATGCCGGGGCGGACTTTAATGCAAGGCTCCGCTAAAGGAGAGCTGTTTGCCGCGATAATTGACTTCTTTCGTTTTTACTTCATCTTCGGATGACTTCGTCGTGAAGTATTAATACACCATCGTGAAACGATTATTGCATTGTATCAGATACTCGATGAATTGGCTTCTTTTCTCCTTTTCTTTTTTTTTTAATTTTATTTTCAGACTTATCTTCTATCTTTGACAGAGAACGCTCCATCGTGAAATGATTATCGTATCGGATGTTCGATAACTTGATTAACCTCTTTTCTCATTTTTCGCTTCATTTTCTATTCAGACGTCTTTGCTGCAGTTGATCATAATTAATGACAACGTTCCATTGTGAAGTAATAATTACATCAGATACCGATTTGAAAATTAATATCAATGAAATAATAGACGACGAATCGGTTACGTGGATGGGTGTTGGATATCCCGCTTGCACAGGCTTTTCTCAATTACATCATATTTTATTGGTTTCATTACGTTGATTTATTGTCCCCGTTACGATCGATCCCGAATTATGCTAATAAATTCCGCCGTAAGATTCAACTCTCGAAAGAACTAATTAAAACTTTTCTAATTCCTCCCACTTCTAATTACGGCAAAATCGCGGCCGAACGTTTACGGCCGTCGATTCCACGTTGAGACTGTAAATTCATTCGCCGGATTATTGATTCGACAGTCAGGAAACTTTCTGAATGATCTGCCCTGAAAACGTCCCCCCGTTTAGCTCGAAATTAGCTCGCGCAGTTCCAACCCAGAGTTAATTACAATGTCTACACTTTGAATATACATGCCCTTAAGTGAATTAATTACACAACGCATCTGCTTTGTTTATGGGCGAAATAAATTTAATTTAATAAATTGCGCTGGACTCGAGAAGCTTCGAAATAGAAGGTATCATCTTTAACGTGCAGTAATTGAAAATCACAGATTTTGTAGCGTTTAATAAATGTATTGTGATGTAACTCGAAACTGTGACAAACCAACATGAACGTTGATAATCATCAGAAAGCCCATCAGAAAGTTCGTAATTACAATTGAGGTCAATACTCGTCACGACTGTTCCCGATAACAAATATCTAGAATATTTAGAATCTCTCTGCTCGACGCACTAAATTCACGCATGTGTGTGTGTATCTACAGTGAAATGGAATTAAATTCGCTACAAATCCTACATAAGTTCCGTCCGCATCAAATTTTGACGAGTGCCTTTGTTCCATTTCTACCCCTCCTGCTTTGCAAAAAATATTTGCAAAAATATTTAAACGATCCTACTAAAAGCCGTAACCAATTCTTTTCTCATCCATATTCATCTACAATTATCTGGAAGCGCGAGCAAACTTTCCAAATCCAAGATCGAAGAAGCAAGATCAACAGTACTGCAATCCCCCTCGCCAATCAAACTTTCCGTCTAGCTTACGTACACCATCGAAAGCAACAAAGGCGAGCCCAGCAATCGCCAGACAATTCTCCTCCGATCAGTCATTTTACCCAACACCGAAAGCTGATTCAATAGCAGCCGTCCCGGCAAGATACTTAAAACGATTCCCATCTGACTGCTTCCATCGACGCTATTGTACAACCCAATGTCTACGACGCGCCACCAGCCCAGCCTTTTCGTTCGATTGTTCGCAATACGTTAATGAATCCCATTACAGGGGTGTCTGTCATTCCCTTATCGTGTCGCACGCTCGAAAAACTGGCGTCTAACCACCGATGATATCGATGCGAATTTAACTTACTCGACGTAGTATCGGACAGTGCCTAGTCAGACAAGTGCACGATCTGGCCTGGTTGCGCGTTGTGCTGCTAACTAACAAGTTACGTACTAATTTCTTTGCAAATAATCTTCTAACTCCTATATATAGCAAACTTGACTGATACGACGGTCGCGACTTGCTGTAATTTGAAAGTGTTTTCTACACACTATTGGTTTTGTCTAGGTGAATGAAATACTTCTAATTTTCCTCAAAGAACTTTGGCTGAAACCACAGGAAATGAACAGATGTCTGTCGTTTTATAGTATATAATACATGTTGAGATTAACACATAAAAAGCTGAGCTGAAATATTCCGACCGGTACCTGTACACAAAAGTTGACCACAGTAGCAAGTGCTGAAATACTATCGCGAACCATAGTATAACGACGTTTAATCGCGATGCCAACCGGTGTCTAACAACAAGAGGAATTCGACTTGTTCGAGACCCGATGCGCTGCCAGACAGAGAAGCAGTCTAGTCAGCCACGTGTGCCAGCCTGCAACATGGCCAATTGTGCGTTACGCAGTAGATAGCTGGCTGGCTCACGGAAGAGGGGTTGCGCCTGGCTGCCTTAACGCCGCCAATTCGCGGGGCTTGGCTACTACGCGCGTATACTATCTCTCTCTCTCTCTCTCTGTCTCTCTCACTGTGGCGTCATTTCCGGCTGACACCGGTATTGTGCAGACTACATTGTCCCCGCGTGTATTCAATGAGACGGCCCGCGGCAACTAACCGTCAGGGGGGCCAAGGGACAACCAGAGAAACTGCATGCAACTAGAGCTCTCCTCCCTCTCCCTCTCCCTTACCCTCTCTCTCTCACCCTCCCTCCCTCCTTCTCCTTCTCTACTCTACCTCGCTGCCTCGCCTCGCCTCGCCTCGTAAGCGAACGAGCTTCCTTGGAACAATGAATTGTTCTGGAAGATGTCATTGTCCGATCGCTCGCGGGCTCTGTCGCGTTTCGCACAGTAAACTCTCGCAGCTCTCCTCGCAACCCTCCAACCACCCCAACCACCCAAACCACCCTCCCGCGCGATCGTCGTCCGAGCCGTTTCTTGCACACAGTCGTTAACCTCTCGCCGTACATCTCTTAATTTCTCCGTTTATCGATCGGCAACAGCGGCAAATATTACACTGATTTAGCGAGGAAATCGGGCAAAGGAAAAGTTCGGGCCGTGGTAGCTCGCGAGCAATTTCAGGAATTCATATCCGGCTCGTCTCTATTGGTAGCACGCTAGTCGTGTTTTTTGCTCTTTTGTCCATCGGGATGGATATTAAAAATGGCGCGTTTTTTTTACGAGAACGTGAAATGAAGAGACAAAGGAAAAGTTGTTTGACACAGGGGGGGGGGGGGGTCAAAAAAAAATTGTTCTGTCGGAAATTTGCAAGGTTGATTGAATAATTTAATTAAAATTTCGTGATACATTTTCTACGTAATTTGACGTTGCTCTTTGAAACTTTCAAAGATAATGAAATGAGTTTAATTAACTCTGACTGTGTGAGCGATAGTCTTTCGCATTCAGTAACGTTTTTATTTTGCAATATCTACCATCCACTATATATAATACGTCAAAAATTTCACGAATAATTTTAATTTAGAATATTTGAATTTTTGCGACGAAATGTGAAAAATGTAAATACGTGGGATTACAATTTTTTATTATATTCTATACTAGATTTTCCCTAGTCGCCACAGCTTTATTTAAAAGAAGAGAAACGGTATCTCTTTTGAATTCGAGTTACCAATACGAGTGCAGGGAAAATTTAATGTTCACTTGCACGCTTGGAAAGATAACTCCGGGAAGTTCAGAGCACCCGCCAGGGCAACTTTTATTTCCGATTCCACAATTATACTCCGCACTCTATATTCCATGTAGGGTCGCCACTCATGCTTCAATGTTCACGGCTCTTATCGCGGCAAAAGATTCAATGCGCGGTAAGTTCGACGAGATGATTTCATTGCGGGTACCGGCCCGATATGGTCTGTTACACAAGCTGAATAGACTCGATTATATCAATGGTTGGCGTAAAATTCGAACCACCGCGATAACGACGAGTTTTTATTCGCTGCCACATCCGAGAGAAACTTCGATCAGAAGGGTGAGCATTAATACCGCGAATAACGAAACCAACGTTGTTTAAACTTCAATGTAAAAAAAAAAAAAAAAAAAAAAGAGTACACGGCGAAACATGTGTGAAATTTTCATTTTCATCGGAACTCTCTGCGTATGCGAATACCAGAAGTTAAATTTCCATCTTTCGCTATTATCGTACTGTTGTCGGTCGTATTATTGTCGCCAACGTTTGAATATTTGAAACGTCTCTGGTGTCGAATAACGTACAGCGTCTGCGTGAATTCTGAGACGATCGATAAAATTCGTTCTTTTAAAAATTGAAAACGCGGTTACAGCGGAAATTCGGAAAAAAAACAGTAAAAAAAGAAAAGAAAAGAGAACTCTCAATTTTCGTTTTAAAAGTTCGAATAAAGATCGCTATTCGAATTTTATACGAAATCAATTGTGAAATACTAATGTTATTAAGTCTTAAAGAAGCTTCGAAAAAAAAGAAGAATTCGAACTAAATCCAAACGTAGACAGTATTAAAAATTTCCACTCTTCGCTCAAATGGTTGGCAACAGCCGTTTGCCGAGCATTCTACATCCTTCGTAATTGAAACTTCCGTTGCAGCACACGGATAAGCAAGGGACACGTGTCTTTAATACGGTCTGATACGTGTTCAGACGTTGGCTGGAACGCGGAGATTCAAATACCGGGAGGAACATAGGAGGCAGGCAGTAATATTTCGTTTTCGTCGACGGAGCGAGTCCGCGAATTAGTGCTCGACTCGATGGGAAGTAATATTGTCCGAACAGCGTGCCACGGGGTCCTGTTTCAACCACCACTTGGTCTCCTTTAAACAACGGGCTCTACGCCAAAACTGCCAATCCTATCCGGACCGAGTCAGCTCGGAGATTTCTGAGGAGTTCTCTGTATTCGCGTCACGGTTCCCGGTTAAATCCAAAGATACGTACGCGGAGAAAATGAATTCCCGCGCGGTATCGTCGAACATACACGATGCTTACCTGCTGGTAATGAATTTTTACGATTCGAGACAACGCGTCTCTCGTATTTCACGTACGTACGCTTCTTCCTTCTCCCTAAAGTGTCACGAGATTGACAAATCACGGTGTAACGAATGAAATTAACTGTGGAAATGTACGATATGAATAAACTTGTCAAATTTTTCTAGTTTTCTTTGAGATAATATTTAGAATAGCGAAAAAACTGCACGACTTGTAAACGAGTACGATTCGTCTTACCGAAAGGCCCAGAAGCAACTGTTCTGACTAGGAAGTGAAGACGACATTTTTGCCATAAAATTTTATTGATATGCAAACGCTTGAATCGATACAAAACAAATTATAGGCGCGATCGGTCAGTACCAGACAACGCCACTCCTACTCGAGGTCTATCCCACGCCCCTCGCGAATCACGTGACCCAAATCAATCAATCGCTAATTTTCGTTGCATTAGCACCTGAAGAGGCCCGATTTTCTGGGTTATCCCCGCTAAAATCACTTTCAGTGATAAAATATACCGAAGTGACAAACGACGCAAGTAAAAAAATATAAACTTGAATTCTCGATAACGAAAAGTCGGAAGTAAAAAAATCCAGAAACAAAAACAAAAACAGAAATGAAAGTCACAAAATAGAACGAGATACTCGTTTGGAATATTTTTCTCTTTCGATCGCATCATTTCAGTTATTTTGAAACTATCACGATCCTGGTTCGAGCAATAATTCAGCTGCCCGCGTAGCTACACGTCCGTGCCACTAAAAACTGACGTGATACAAATTGAACTTGCGTGGCTTACATAAATCATCTCCGTCTTTCTTCCCACGGAGCGAATTCTCTTTGGTCCTACCCTACAGCTAAAAACTAACGTTTATATCTTCGACGAAATGTCGCGTGTTCGAGTTAAAAAAAAAAAAAAGAAAGGAATTATCACACAGCCATAAAACTAATCTACAAAAATCAAAATCTATTTATGAAAAACTATAGGGGAAACTGTAAGGGAATAATTCTTCTACTGGAGCCACAATAGTTTTTGAAATACATTATACAATATAAAATAGCAAAAATATTAATAAAATCGTTGTTACAAAATAACAAAAAAATTAGTAAAATCTTATTCATACCAAAACGGTTCAGGAACATATTTCCACGATTCTAGTGGAAAGAATATGGGCATTTTATGAACGCAACACTATTTAAAAAATCGCAATCGTTTATTATCGCAACACTAATTCGAAAAATAATAGAAACAACCGCGATAGAAAAATATCACAATACTAGTTCATAATATGAATTCAACAAGAGTACTATTATTCGCGATTAGCAAATATAAATACAGTTAAAAGTTAACATCTTTCTAAAATAAAATAAAAGCTGACAAATTCCAATATTATCTTCTAAGCAATTTATAATAAAGAAAATGATAAAAGCAATCGCGATATCTTTTAATTCGCAACACTAAAGCAAACGCGATCATGATTATACCGTAACGCTAATGCAAACTGAAATCAGCATCCGTTCGCAACTCTAATTCACAACGCGAAACCTTGATTACGTCGCAACTCGAATACAAACCGTAATTAATATCTCGAAACATTAATAAAAAAAACCGTGATTTGCCCAATATACGGGTAAGCCAACATTGGTCACAAAGAAGAAATATTACACTACAAATACTAAAAGTGAGCATAGTGACAAAGTAGTGACAAGAATGACTTCCCATGCTATAGATGGATTTCCCATCCAGAGGATGATAAGCCATTTGTTGCAGCCCTCTTCTATAGCAGTTTGCCGGGCCTCTTCTTTTCTTCGGGCGCGATGCCCGCTGAAACTTTCATCCAGGCTCTTCTAAGTTTTTCTAATCGCAAAACAAAAAATAATTGATAAGAGACAAATCACGAAAGCCGACTCAATTGCACATGGACGACCATAGATCATAATGATCGTTATCCGCTCGTATGTGCACGCTCGAGCAATATACAAACGTTCGTTTTGGGATCTATCCGCGACTACGAGCGCGATAATAAATTTGAAAGATCGGAGGACTGAACTAAAGACGAGTAGCCCCAATTTCACTATCGATTCTTTAAATTATAATAGATTTCCTGAAACAAGTTGAACAACGCGCCTATCCTACCTGCTTATAATTAACACACACACACACACACATACCAGAAAGTAAACTATCTATTCCTATTCAGCCGCCCTATATTTAAAAGATGGCAAAAGCAGACACACCAACACACTCACTCCACGGTTCTCACACATACACCCAGGCGCAAGGACCTAGAGAAAGCGTCCCGGGACGCCTCCAACACCTGAGCTTCGCATACAACTTTCACACTCTAATTTACGTACCATTTGCCTGAAATCGACTGATGAAAGTTAGCGATCATTACGTAAAACATGATAAGTACATACTTCGATTTTAATTAAATATATTTCAATTTTAATTATGTGAATATTCATGGTCGTGTTGTATAAATATTTATAATCGTGTGAATATATTATCTGAAGGAATAAATAGTTGATACGGTGATATTTTATATCGTTATTGTACGTTTTTCATTATCATGACATATTAAGATTAGTAATCTATTCACGATTTGCTGCATTCAACAACAAAATTGATTCGAAATTATTATTGAAAAATCATCGAAATCATTAATTGAAATAATAGAAAAAACAACGCAATTCTACATAATGTAGAAAATACGTCGTGCACGATACACCAACGTGTCATCAATCGCTGAGAAATTATTGAAGTTATATAAACTATAATCATCATACTCACTGCCTTTCTCCCATCCAAATAGTACCTGAGCATGTGAGTGAGATCCTGGCAATGAACATGGAAAAGATTAAACCTGAAAATCCTGAGCTAAAAAGATGATTAGTACATTCACTTTGTATCTAACGGGATAATATTGCTTGATGTTGTATTTTCTCATTTTATTTGAATTTTCAATGACTCTACAATTTAATTCAATAATTTAATCATTATTTGGGATTGATGAAATCCCATATTTGAATAAAAAGAAGACAACAACAAATATATTATTGAAAAAGAGATTAAGATATCATTTCAATAGAAATTATATAAAATTCAATAAACAGTAATGGGCTCTAATAATAAGCGATAAAAATATCATCAGACGATTCCTTCGTCAAAGCACATCTTTAAAAATATAAGAATAGAGATTCAAAATCATTGCTTTAATTCCAAAATCTATCTGTCGCGAAATGTCTTCTTGCATGTGAAATTTGATACATTCTTCAACGGATACAATTGAATTTTAATACTTTAATTCTATTAAAATTGTACTGAATATGAAAATAAAATAATTTATATTTTATTAAATTTATATTGTAACGAAAATCGGAGGATATCCGACTTCTCTGGCACAATATACTTAAACAGAATTATTGTAACATTTATTCAGATATTCATATTTTGTTTATTCATCTTTGCAAATAATTATATTGCATAATTATGATGAATACACTTCAAGATTTTCAACAATATGCTAATATATAGTTAACTCTTTAGATTGTAATATTATATTAGTATTGTACTCATTTTAATTATCAATGCATTATTATTAATATCCAAAAACGCGATTTGCAAGAAGACCTATCCTGAACTATATATGAATAAATAAAATATAGACAAAGAAATGTTACTACTCACGGATATAATAAATATCCGTGGTCACTATGCTCGTCAAAAGTTCTATGTAATACAACCAATCACCCGTGTCGATTCGGACCTTTCATCCTACGACATGAGTGGGTGACCGGAGGAACATAAATGTATACGACTCACAGGATAGATGTGAAGAACGTTATCACTGATGCTGCACTGGAGCAGGAAAAGTATCGTAAAGACCCTCATCAAATAGACACCACTGAGAATCTCATGGTGGAAGAAAACGCCGTCAAAAATTTCTTAAAAAATATAAAACATTTTGTTTCTAAAGACACAATGTTATTTGTGAAAATTTAAATATTAATAATGATAAAAATTGTGACTAATAATTTGAAGTATTTTTATTTTATTAATTATAATTTTACATTCGATTTCAATAAAAAGAGATCTAATTAAAATAGAATTTAAACAACATGCCAAAGTACTTACATTTTTTAGCTTTTGAAGCATCATAAGATTCATGGAGGATTAGAGGAAGTGGAGACTGTAACAAAACATTAAACATTAGAATTTATGTTTAACAGCAAAGAAAAATCTTAAGCTGGAGATAATGAAAAATTCTTACATTCTTGGCTTTAAAGCCATCGTTCGATTTTCCCCAAAAAATCCTGTGAAGCGTCTGTAAGAAACAAAGTCAAAACATTATACTTTGTTGTTAAATTTGAAAAATTGAATAAATTGAGATATATAAAACTACTTACGATTTCAATCTTCTGGAGAGACTTTATCCTTTTGTGCACTGACTCTAATACCGAAAACGAATATTGAACAAGAAAAAGTACAAAAACAGAAAAATAAAAGACTATGAACGCGCTCGTTTAAGTAATAATTGGCGGACTCACTGACTCTAACTCCGCGAATTACAATTTAAATAAATTAATAATCTAATTTAATGAAAAACCATTTTGCTTAGGAAAGTATTAAAATACTGCGCAACAAACACTGACTCTACTGACCGCATTGCGCGCGATCACTAAAATTTTCTGAAAACAGAACTGATTAATAGGAGAGCGAAGGATACGTTCATTTAGAAAATATTGCTATTTTCCTAGAACATGATAAAAAAACTTGAATATGTATTAAAGATATTAGTTGTAAATTATAAAATATTTTTCAATACTGAATATTGTAAATGAAAGACAATTACTGCATTCTGAAATTATATTCTGAATGTTGGTTATTAAAATGGGAAATATGCACGTTAGTAATATATTACGTCACATGTGGTAAATATTCGAAAATGTTTGTACAAATCAAAAATTTCACAACTAAATATATTTAAGAAACAATACCATGAAAAAATCGGGTGTGAAATCTTGCTTTGAATCATTTTAATTGCGTGTCAGCGTTTGAAAAAAGCAAGTACAGTATTATAAAGTACATATAGTATAGTAAAGTACGAAAACTTTGAATTTGATTATCTAATACGAGAATATACATTGAGAGTATACATATACCGTTAAGCTGGTATATATCTTTGTATTCCAAATAATTACGAAATTACATATTGTGAATTGTATCTCAAATATATATAAATTGTATACCAAATGTTCCTCAAAATAAATAAAATGTTGCCAAATTTCCGTGGAAGTTCATCAAATTGTCCATTAATGATCATGGTATTCTATGCAATCAAGAAATAACCTGCACAAAGAGAGAACAAATTCAGAACAAATGAAGGCAAATGTGTAAAAATGGAACGATAAACAAATTTTATTAAAAATTTTATTAAAAAGACGTACGAGATGATTTGCCGGTAACCGTACAAGTGAAATCGACGATTGAAGAAAAATTGGCGCGAAAAGTTTCAAATCAATATTCGATTTTGTTATTGTAATGCTTAATGAATCGTTAAACACGCGTATTAATTAAATGATACTATTAATGAGGTATAAATTGAAGTAAAAGAGTGTCGAAGAAGCGACGCCATCGAAGAGACGCTACCGATAGGTTAGAAAAAGTTACGAATCTAATGCGAAGTAATACATGTTATTGTTACGAAATTCGATAGCCGAATGACTTTCCGCGACACGTACGTTCGTCTCACAACTGAGAAAATAGTAGGGGTTAGGGTGGGGTGATCTTCAACAGGCACGATAATGACGAGTATAAACATTGTATTGATTTCTCGCCATGTTTCGACACGTTTAGTCGAAAGTATTTATTTGGGACGCCGAAATTATACAATATTATACAAAATTGTTATTTTAACTATTAAATACGTAAATTAAATTCTTAATAAATTATTGTTGAACTTAGTATTAGAATTATTCAAAATTACGCAGTATCAAGTTAAAGAATCAACAAATAAGTAGAAAATGTTATAATAAAAGTGTAAAAGCATATAATAAAATACGTGTATATATATAAAACAATGAATTAGTCAATTACAAGGTTACATTATTTTTACTGGTTAGAATTAAAATTTAATTTTGGTATAAAATTACAAATAACTTTCAGCATAGTATGTTCTGTTTAAATCTTTATATGCTTTTATTTCTTTAATTGTTGAAAATTATATGTAATAATTATTTAATCAAATCTTACCTTGAGATGGAACACATTTTATCTTAAAAATTCAAAACACAAACACAAATCTAACAACTATTGACTTATATTTTTACTTGAGGACTTCTGGATAATACTTCCCTCTGAATGATTTTTCTGGATTATACTTTTTTTCTTTACAGATGAGGTGTGCTTCTTTCCGCCATTCTTCCCACTTAATAATCGATCATGAGAAATATCGATTACGTTCGAGAATCGTAGGAAGTGCATTACGTATTTCACCGTTGGCGCTGTAGTCGTTAACTAATTTAAACCTAATACGCATGCGTTTCGCACAAAATGTTAACTGGGAATAAAAAATAAAAAATTTTGGTCTAAATCAAATACATAAAATTCATGAAAAATTCTTAAATAAAAACAAAAATATTCATACACTATATGAAAAATTGTCAATACATTAAATTGTTATAATTTGTTGTCGATATAATTGTAATCCAAGTCATCGTCAAATCTGTGATCAAATAAATATTGTCAAATCCCATGGAAAAGACAAAGCATGGAAAAAATCTAAGAAAGTCAAGTTTTAAAAAGTATTCATAAAGATAATTGGGTAATTATTTAAGAATAAATAAGCTAATTATTGGAAAGGAATGAGAGATTAACATCAATAAAATGTTATTCATAATATTACATTAAAGAATAAAAAATTCAAACTTATCAAATTTGCAAATAAATTATATTTTTTAATTAGTAGTAATCTGGAATTGTAATGTCTATGCAATTTAATTTATTGGAATTGAATATATTCATTCAGTAACTCTTTTAAATAAATATTTGTTATTTTAAATCGTACACGTATTCAATAATATAAAGTCTAAACGCTACTGATTATAATTTTTACCTGACAATTTCTGGATGATACTTCTTACCGTACACCCTATCTGCGTCACAATAAATTACACAAGGCGTAAGAAACGCTAACTTTTTCGAAGTCGATATTTTAGAACGACGATACGAAGCTGCCAAGTTTTATACGAAGTATTTTATCCAATACTGCAATATATTCATATAGTTTGAGCAATCATTCGCGTAAATCCAAACAACTGAAAGAAAAATGACACAACAAAAAAATAGAAGGAAATTGATATCGCCTTAATATAGTTACTTTTTCTACCGTTGCCTATATATACTTCCTACTAGGGATTTTATATAGCAGTTCATCGTTACTTTTTACTGCTTCCTACGTCTATGTACTTTTCTTGATTATTTATCCCACTCGTTCCCATTCATCCATTCTGGTTATCTCTTTTTCTTTTCCACTTAACGAGCTCATCTCACAATAAACATTGTCCCAATAATAAAATTTAACAAAAAGTATAAAATATTGCGAGGAACGAATCGCAACATACTTGTTTTGTTGAACTCGAATTGTATTTGTTGTTGAACGTCGAGAAATTTGTTTTATATACACAAATAATATCATTACTTTACTGTTATATTTTATTACATACGTACGGAAGTTTAAAATCGATTAAATAACGTAGAGTCAATATTAGTATTATTTCGTGCACCATATGCAATTTACACTACAGGCGGAATAATTGATAAATTAAGTAATGTAGAGGGGCATCACGAATCAAATACTGTGCAAATAACTGGTATCCATATTACCATAGTGAATTATATACACCTCACGAATAGCAAACTCTTAGTTGTGTTTCTGTCAACAAATTAATACGATAGGCAACGTTGACTGCAAATAAGCCAATATGTGCGCTGGATCGATGCAAACCCACTATCATCGATGTAATTTCAAGATAAATGTACTTCTGAGGAGATACCGAAGATTCTCATTGTTGTTGAGACAATACTGTCTGTGAACTGTATTGCACTATTAGAATAGTTTTTAATACGCTAAAAATTCTTTATAACGATGTAAAGATATTTAAAACTTCCAAAATTTCAACTACATACCAACACTTTTAAGATCAACTAGTGTCACTTACATTTGTGTTAGTAAATGTTTTACTTCAAACTAAGCTCTTCTCTGATTGGTGTGCAAATAAACCATTCTCCAATTGGAATTTTAGTGGAATCTTATTGGTCGGGGAAATTATCATGCAAATGATCATATAAATTATCAAAATTTAAATAATTTAAATGAACTAAATTTATTGTTCACGTATTTGTGCATGTTAAATTTATTAATTTAGTTTCAAATGTTTATCAATTCTTTAAAATGTACCAATATTCTGCGTTAACCTAAACTCTCCTGTGATTGGCTTACTGATAAATTCACCTCTCTGATTGGCGTAGAATCTGATTGGCTTAAAAAGTTGTTGTATTAGAATTCAAATAATTTGAACGAGTCAGAGATTGCTTCCATATTTGAGTGTGCTAAGCTTGTTAATTGAGTTTCAAATAGTGTTTGTTATAAGTATATTTCAAACGAGTTTGTTAATCTTTTACAATATGTTAATATATCATTTTATCCGATCAAATGGTACGTAATTGTTATTCAATATGCAGTTTATATTTTAAAATTGAATCGTATAAATCTTTAACCTTTTTTTTTATAGAACTGTACGTGCTCATTCGTGTTTATATACATAACCACATACATATTTGCAATGAAAAATTAAATAAACAATGAGCTGAACATCAAAGTGGTGAGTTAAATACAATTTATACTACGAATTATAGTAATTTACATTACTTTGTAATTACGTTATGATTGCGAGGTTATGCATTGATCGTTTGAATATAAATACATATAAATATCCATATACCATTTTTTTTAATACAGGCTACGTTTATACATCATTCACAAACATTTGATAAAATCTCATTACTTTTATAATTTTAATTTTTTAAAAACATTTTCCTCGTACCATATTAACGTCATATTTTCCACATGTTGGATAATTTGAATAATTTATTCAGGTTTAAACTGTACTATCTCGATCGTAATGTTATTTTCATAATTGTAGAGAATATTTTTCTCGTTGTTTCACGTTAATCTTTTGCTTAGCTTCTGTAGATGCTGAGCGAAAGATAACATGCCAATAACACGCTAGTTTTAATAAGTAGCGTAGAGATATAGATTGGTTTGTGAAAAATTTTAGGAAAATAAATGGACCGTTAATAAAAGTTTCAACATTTCGCGGATCGAAAATAAGTCTTGCCCGATTCTCTGCGGCCATTCTCTTTGTTGCTGGTCGAAAGAGCAACTGAAAACGATGAAAAATTGACTCCACTCGTTGAGCTGTAGCAAAGTTGCCGGAACTTTCCCTACGACTTTCCTCTTCTTCGTTAAAAAAGGAAGGATAAAAAAAGCAAAAATCTCTCGAGGATGAGAACAGGATAACAGAGTCCAGAAAAAGAAAGGCAAAAAGCCACGGAGGGAGAAACTTAAGGTGTTCTAGTTCGACAAGCAGAAAGAGAAGTTTTGGCTTGTTAGTAGTTAAAAGAGTCGATAGCAATCTCGAAAGCATTAGATTTTTCCTGGATCTCGATTTATCCGTACTCAAGGGTTGCTATTAGCATTTTCAAAATTGCGAATTAAAATTAAATACAGGAAATAAAAATCGTACTTTTAAGATAACTTAAGCAGATGGCATAGAGATGTGAAGTTCCAACGAAATTGATATCGAGAATTGTTAAGTAATTTTCAAAAAGTTGGCCAACGTAAGACTAATTTATATCGATACAAGCTTCGATTAAAGGACTGGGCCGGATATACCATATCAGTGCTTAAATAGGTCACTGTTTTAACTGGTTCGATCTCTCGAAAATTTTCAACTAGCCATCTCTCGAGGTCGATGATTACCTCCGATAAACCCATTACCGTACTCCGATTAATAAAGCTTATCGAACGTAACGAAGCGAACAGGGAAAGGAACCATTTATTAGGATGGAAAGAAAGTAATCGCGAAAGATAGGGCACACTCGTGGCTGCCTAATTTCGGCCAACTATCGGCCACGATTCAATGCAAACTGTATAATTTCATCAAAATCGAAAATCGATAACGATCACGCGGACTGTCCGTTGGATCGAACATCGCCGCGATTAATTATCCTGCAGGAAAGTATACGCGCAGATCGTATTAAACCCGAGCACTTCAAACGTAACAACGTATAGACAACTTTTCCTCAATTTCGTTTATTGCGTGCAGCCTGATATCGTGTAGCGCAGACCGGGATAGACGGTTTTATTAAACTTGGTCCGGTGGTACACACATTCAACTATCTCTCTGATATCGCGCCGCTACGTGCATAGCTCTCTTTGAGATGAACACCATCCTCGAGGCAACCACCGGTAAAAGTCCAAGCAGGCAGGACTAAAAGAGGTCGACAACCCCGCCTTCGATAATTACCGTGGGTGGCGTGGGCGAACCTCTTTCTCTCTTTTCCTTCCCTATTTCAACTTTTCTCTCGACCTCCCCTATCCTTCTCTTCACGGTCTCCACTACCTCTCTCTCCCTTTTCATTGCTCTTTCTCGTCTTGCATCTTTGTCGCTCCTTCAATCTCGTCGTCCTCGTCGTCCGTTCCATTCCCTCTAACCCTCTTCTGGCCCTCTCTCTCTCCCTTTCACGCCGAAGCTTTTGCGCCTCGGTTGCGACGAATCGATGGAGCGACCCAATCGGCCGATAAAAATATACTCGCGGCGTACGTGTGGGTGTGTTATTTTGAAAATCGCCTGGTTCACCTGATCCCTGCGTCGATGAACGATCCCAATCAATAATGGTCGGTGAATGGATGTTGTTTCTTTGAGCAAAATCTATACGAAGGGAACAAGAGGGTGAAAGAATGAGAGGAAGAAAGAAAGAGAGAGAGAGAGAGGGAAAGAAAGATCATTGTCGAGAATGTAACCGTGGATAGAAGGAGGGTTGTCGTCGGTAATAGCAATACCAAGCGAAGGGAGCGTACAACATTCTTTGATGTCGAAGACTCGGCGTTTACCAACGTCACAAGGATTCCAACGCGGACATAGTTCGTATTCAGTCCATGAAATACATCGTGAGCCGTGCAGAAAGAAACGAGAAATGGCGAAAGGGCAGGTTGGAAGAATGAATGTGATCGTTGTTGAAGGAAAGCGGGCCGAGGGAAAGCGCGTAAAAATATTCGCTCGAACGAGCTTGTGAAATAGGTTCCCGTTTCCGATAAAAATCGCGGTTTCACGCTAAGCGGCGCCGGATATAACAATCGCGAGAATTATTTCTCGCAACGAAAGGTTCCGTGACATTGTCTCGCAACACCCTGGCAGATGTCTTCGACGTCCGATCTATCGTAAAAATTGGCAGAGTTTAGAAATTTTTACTGTACATACACAAAACATTTCAAACATATAGATCGAATAAGTAATAAATTATAGAATTTGTAATTGCGCACAAAATATTCCTTTCATTCAAAAGGAATTGAGAAATACGCAAATGATCATTTTATATTTATTTTAGTAAATACCTGTTGTCCTTGCTACGCTTTCCGAGTTTTCATATGCCTTTTAATCTTGAAACGTATTCGCGCGTACATAATTTCCAAATATTATCGCTGCACATTTTGGTACATGTTTGTACCGAATATCGTATTTAGGTGTAACATTAAACGTAATTATTCGTAAGGATATTTACCTGATAACATTTACTGTCTTAATGCTCCGTAAATAGAACGCAACCATGGACGTAAACGTTCATTTGTTCAATTTACATCGTTCATTGCAAAGTTATGAAATTCATTTCACGCTCTTACCGCTCGCTTTGAGGTAAGAAAAGCCTGAGGGACTGTGAACACGCTAATTGCGATTCGCCAAAGGCTGTTTGAAACGGTTTACTATTCCAATTATTGCGCTGCGAAAGCCTGTTCAATTTCGAGAGTAACAGCTAACACTGCGAATAGAACGAATAAATTGTATCAGTACCTCTGTATAGTTGCCGAGTTATTATACGGCAAAATCGATAAATTTTAACATAATTATCTTGAATCGTAATTAACGATCGCACACCTTCTAATATTTAATCGTGGTTTTTAACTAGTGCTTCAACTTTCGTACCGAAATTTCGTGTAACTGAAATATTCAATGAAAATAAGCATTTAAAAAATAATTATGCAGATGTGGTTCAATTATCAAACAACAATTTTTCACTTTCAAAAGTGAATAACTGGGATGCTTCTTTGAAAGACGAGCCATAACGCAATATTCCAAAAATTTTAATTCTAATTTCTTAGTTAGTAAATTCAGTGACTTTTGAAGGACATTATTTTCTTTACGTTTAAATATTTCATATTTGGCTACCAATATGCAAAAGTGTCTGGCTAAATGAATTTTTCACTTCACGTTCCAAAAAGGACATTTAAAAAGAATTTTTAATTAAAATACTCATTTGTTGTTTCGTTTTCTTTTGCTCGCCGTGCTCGTGCGTTCGATGTTAATTAAAATTCTTCTAGATATTGCTTCTGGAATATAAAATGATCAAAAACTTTTACTACGTACTATTGATTTGTATTCCGGCTACCCGAATGAATCGGGCCACTTCGGCATTGAGCTACTTGAACATTCCTATATGTCAGGTCCGATATTTTCCGACCCGACCCGGTCGAACATCCATAAATTTCGGGTGGCCGCACATCCCTAGTTTGTATCTGTCATAAATTTTCCCATAAGCTTCTCAAAATTTCAACGTAAAAATTCAGATTATTCCGTTCTGGTAAATGAGCAAGCGAGTGTAAATCGATATCCTTCGACGCTGAATAAAACAGTCGCAACACTCGAGAGCTAATAGCTCGAATAGCCAAGTAGCCTCTGTCTTCGTATTTCATGGCAAATTCCAGCTTCTAAATATCGAAATAGTTGCCATAGATTAAACAAGCGGCACTCTCGCGCGCACACAAAGTGTCGTATTTAAGGTAACGAGCCAAACGGCAAAGCGCGTGCAAGTTGATAGGTGCACATTGACCTACATCAGAGTAATTCGAAGTGGCTCGAAAGCACTCTGCCAAGAGGAAGAATCAACGTCTGATACTTGTTGAAAACTACGATTCTCACGTTCTCTATTCAAACTAGCAATTCTGAAGCGTCAAAAACACGTGGCTTCGTCTTTTGTTCCGCACTCTCCGTCGCTACGCAAGAGACAAGCCGTTCGTTTCGAGTACAGATTTTTTAGAGACGCGTCGGTGAGTTTCGTTCCACCAGAAGGCTCGTCGAAAAATTGCGGCAAGATGGACGACCGATCCCGAAAAGGGTAAAAACCTCCAGATGCCAGCGCCGCAAAGCGTTAACACTCGGCCCGTGCAGCACGATTTTCCGCCTGGTCTGCCGTGTTAATTCGCTCGCTCGAACGAAAATGAGAGAATACGTTAGTGGAACAATTAGAGTAAGAGGACGTTGCATCCGTCACCGTTGGGTGGAACGAAGGAAAAAAAAGAAACGAGTGCAGGAGAACGGAAAAGGGGAAAAAACGAAAAAAAAGGAAGAAAGGGAAGAAGAGGTAAAACGTGAAATTTCATCGTTGCCTTGGTCAGTCTTCTGTAAACTACAACGCTCGGCAGAGATCAAAGGTCGCTGGAATCTGGGCAGGAAACTGGGTCAACGGTGAAATCAAATATCATCGTATGATATATTAATGGGAGAACGGGCACCCATATTCGCGCCACAAAGACAATTCCTTTTGCCTGGAAAACTTTGATTTAATTAAGAATGCCGAAGTTTAATTAAATTTCGGTATCGTCGTTCGAACGCGAATCTTTCCTGCGTATTTAGTACGCGCGCGTCTCTGCAGTCGGTGGCGAAAAGTAATTAGCAGTAAATTTCCATCGTTGCGCACGATCTGCAATTATTATATAAACGGTATGAAGCTACGGCTTCATACGTAGTTTTGTATTCTACGGTTGGATGACTACTACACGGCTCCCACAATAGAAGGAGATCCATGGAAAAACAAATGTTCGTGACAGGAGATGTATGATTGGTAAAAGGTTCGTCGAACTTGACTGACCCAGAAGAGAGCAATTTCAAGAACGCGTAGAACAGCCGCAAGCGGCGGACACGTTTATATAACGTGACACGTTTAATTGTTAATCAATACTAGCTGGTCAGACTCGGTGTAGTGTTCAATATTGCTGTAGCGTCGCGCTTCAATTAGTTTTCGCGGCGCGTGCATCGTAACGTTTATACGGACAGGATTAGACGCCTTAACGATTCGGTTTGACAAAAACAGACCATTCGCCGAGGGTCCATTTAACTTTGCGACCGATGCAAACATCTTCCATTTCCTCGCCAAGATTTCTCTTGCGATTCGCAAACGTTGTCTTCAAAATCACGAAAGCCACGATCAAACTGGATCGACTCATAGTCGGAAACAGCTTTTCCCGAAAAAAAGATCTCGCGCTGCGTCGATTGTTCATCCGTGACGCACGAGCGATGGCTAAATGGGTAGAAGCGAAGAATAAAAAATCGAGCAGAACGAAATTCTTATCCGGGAACGCTAGATATTTTCGCCGGTATGTAGGCGAAACGTTCGCGTTCCGCGTGTGCAAATGCGCGAGGATGCGCACCGCACGTACACGGTTCCACCACAGTGGGCTTTTAAATTCTGCGCGATTCGAATTCATTTCGAGCGCGGCCAAGCCGTTATCTGTGCGTGTGGAGCTTGCGGTTCTCGGCGCCCTGGCGTGGTAATAACTCCAGGGTAAAAGGGGATTGGGGTTGGTCCGGGAGCGTGTGAGAGACGGCGAAAGAGAACGCGGTGAAAAAAAAAAGAGGGATGCCGCAATGGAAAAAGGGTAGAGTGGAGAGAGGAGCGGAAGGGAGAGATTGGTGGGGAGAGCGTGCACCACCCCCCAGGGATAGCTTGCGGAAGATACAAAGGTACAAAGCCCCAGTAATATATTTTGGATTACCTTGGGTGGTCTATCCCCTCGTTCTCGTTCGTTCCTTGTTAGATGTATTCAAGCGTACCTCTAACGAGACTACGAGTACAAACAAACATCGTATACCTACTGGATAAAACAGACGGGCGAAAGGGGACAGAGGACGTCTTAAGAAATACGCCGTTTCGCTCTATCTCGATCGTTGGATTAGTATTTCGGACGCGAAGGCTCAACAGGGTAAAATCTTTTTTCACAGCGAGATACGAGTATCGTTTGCGATATGCTTACTGGATACGATTCAGTCGCCAAAGCAAAGATACTTTGTTTAAATTTGAAGAAAATAGAATGTAAAGTAGAAAAAAACTGCACGACTTGTACTCCAATACGATTCGTCTCACTGAAAGGCCCAGAAGCAACTGTTCTGACTAGGAAATGAAGACGACTTTTTTGCCATAAAATTTTATTGATATGCAAACATTTGGCGCGATCGCTCAGTACCAGACAACGCCACTCCCACTCGAGGTCTACCCCACGCCCCATCCCAAATCAACCAATCGCTAATTTTCGTTGCATCAGCGTTGCACCTGAAGAGGCCCGATTTTCTGGGTTACCCCAGCTAAAATCACTTTCAATGATAATAAAAGTAAAATTGTGAAGCTACGAAACTGATCGACGTGTTTACGATCGAGTTTCAAACAGTTTTACCATCGTTTAAAAGTTTGAACGGATGACGTTACATCCGTGACGAGACTAGTAAGTTTACTCGTAAGAAAGTGAAGTCAACAGGTACAAACGCAAATGTGCATATGTACATATATACGTAGTTGCTCCGTTCGAAAGAATTTATCTTTCAATTCGAAAGATAAATATCCCGAGCGTATTGCATACAATGGTAACTATAAGGAATAGTAATATAATGTTATATCGGACAACGTCGGAACTATTCCTGTTCTCGAATCGATAGCTGTAAACGTAGGATATTGACCGTGGAAATAGAGATAACGTCCGAGTTACTTTTCAAAATTTTGGCAAACATTTACAAATATGTGACTTCTGTATTGGTTGTTCAAATTTAGCGTATTCTTACTCGTTCTTCTCTAGCTTGATATTTTGTGCTTGTAATTTTTTGTCAATTAGGTTTGTTAAACTAAAATCATCTCCATTTTATTTTTCAAGTCCTTGCTGACTTACAATTCGTGAACACAATACACTGACTTCTCTGATCCCAATTCCCCAAACATGTACGTATACGTATTCATGACGTACATCGGTAGTAATTCATTACGCAGTCGGAAACTTCATTTGCGCGCAACGTAACGTAGATTTCACTCGCTGACGAATGTTTTTTCGTTGCGCTTGAATTTCACTTTGAGCCGAAAAATTCCGCGAATATTACAGACAGAGAGGAATAAATTACAGTTACAGATCTGCCTGTCCGTTAGAGGTAGTTTCGCGAAAATATAGCGAAAGCTGAATACATCGTTCCGTTAGTTTTCCAACCGTTGCCACGGTCACCATTTTACGTTCTATAGAATCGCTCGGTGCTTCAGCTCGATAACATTCAGCTGTAAACATTTTCCACACGAGCCCTGAACCACGACCTTCTTTCTCTCTCTCTCTCTCTCTCTCTCTCTCTCTTTTTTTTTTTTTTATACATCTGAATTACCGCTGCACTTACACTGCACGTCTGCCTGCGTGTCTGTTTCTTTTATTCTCTTAATGCTCGCCTTCCTTTCTCCACCACTTAAAGGCTTTCTCTTACGTAATTGTACATTTGTCCAGGATCGGACCGGTTTCGCGTACCGCATAATTTCACGAGCTTTTTATTAACGAACGTTGCCGTGGTTCATGGTAAATGCAAATTCCAGCGAATCTAGCCCATCCGGCGGCAGATGGAGCGCATTATAATGTTATACGGAGGAATTATGTATGCCTTTTGTATTATTTCGAACGAACTTTCGCACAGAGGCCGGGTTCTTTTGAATTCTTGTTTGACTACGATCTTCCCATGTTCCTTGAAACACGGGCAAAGCGTACATTTATTTCGGTTAATATTTCATGACCAGCGAGAAAGCACGTTTTCAAGGAAAGCTTATGTTTTCTTACTGAAAACTCACCGAACAGGCGACTCTGCAGATCCGTGTTTTTGCTTGCAATTTCTTGCAACTTAAATGTACTATTGACTTTATAGTACACATGTGAAAGATCGTTTTGTCACAAAGAATATTGCTCGTGATTTTACTGTTTAAAGTTTAATTTCGAGAAAAGCGTCACTCTCGGATTAAAATTTAAAGGTCCGTAATATATAAATTAGTTTAGAAGTATGTGTAACAGTTTCAATTCAAGAACATTTCAATTTTAGAATTAATAATAATTCTGGTAGATTTGGAATGAATCAATTAATTGCTAAAGTTTTATCAAAGTTTCACTAGTCTTGCAGTACTTGATAAAATTTACATCTTTCACTTGCCGACCAACAAAGTATTATACTAGAAACTGTAAAAGTTCCAATTTTCTTCCACTCGTTCCCATCTGTCTAGACTAAATCCCGAGCCATGGAACGAAAATGATTTATCACTTTTCTCTAAGCCGTGTCGCTGTATCATATTTCTATCAGCGACAAACACCTGAATCAAACACGTAGCAAACACGAGCAAACACGATACGAATTCAAGAATTATCTGTCGGAAAACAAATATTTGAGCACATGGAACGTCTTCTGTCATCCTTCTGCTCGTTCCCCGCTTTTTCTCCCAATTCCCATCGAAATAGATCTAAACGTATCCTGCGATAAAATATAAAGGATGCTTCCCGTTTCGCCGCTTATCCCTCTTCGCGTGCATACGTATCCTTATCCGTATACACGCCCGTGCGTTTGCTTTTCTCCGCTACAAATAGAGCGTGCACAAACCCTCAGACTCTCGCGCGCTCTTCAACACGGCCGAGTCTTTCAGATATCCCTTTTCTCGCATTTCAAGAAATAGAATTGATCCAGAGATGAATCTCGCGAGAAATAGAAAACGACGTGCACACACCTGCGTGCACGCGTACGTAATCCGGCGCAGAGGATGCAAAGCTGCAAGTACGATCCTCGGATTGGAATTTATTCGATGGTGAAATCACTATCGCGACTATCCCTGGAGGGAACGGTCAGAGGAGGCGCGAAACAAACTCCGCGGAATTTTGCAAGAAGTTCGAAATAATTCATGCGCGAGGAGCTGACTCTGTATCACTGCCGGAGACAAAGGGAAGCCCACCCTCTCGGAATGATCAGCGATGCAGAGATATATACGTATATATATATATATAAAGAGAAAAAGTTCGGTCTTGGCCACAGTTAAACGTGCTTCGAACGCTCCGTCGTGCGCTCAGCAAGCCAAGGTATTTCCGGTCGTTCTGCCGCCTCATTATTCCTCGACCATCTTTGTTCTTGCTTCCCGAGCAGCAAGAAGCCGCTGCTGCTTCGCTTTTCGTACACCGCCCGCTAATATTTTCATCAAGCACATCCCCACACCCCTGGTTTCCCTCCCTCACTCCCTCTCTCTCTCTCTCTCCGTGCCCACCGGCGTAAAATATTCTCCCGGTGGTCGTTGGCTCGGCCAGCCGGAACGAGAGAGAATCGCCGAAAAATTTATTCGCCGCGAAGTCTTCCTTTTCTCTATCTATTCGAGCGTCGAGGGGACGGCTCGGGATGGGTCGGCGCTACGAGGACGATGGAGGTTGGAGAGAGAGAGCGAAGCTCGCTGGTGGGATAGGGCAGCGCCTAGCGGTGGAAAGGCATCCTCGTCGAAATTTCCAGACGAAAAGTTTCCGCGCGGCAATTGTACGGTGCAGACTGTCGGTCCGGACGCGGAAGAAAGGCCGACGAGAAAGATGAGGCACGAGAGATGAAAGGACAAGGAACAGGCGCGGAGGGCGAGCTCCGAAGCTTTGCCGGTGTGCGTTAGAAGGAGAAGGAGGAGGAACAGCGCTGGACAGAGACAGCGGGGGCAGAGGAGGAGAAGGAGGAGGAGGAGGAAGAGGACGGCGAAGGAGGTACGCGAGAGGGTAGAAGGTTGTTGGTGCGCGCGAGTCAAAGAGGCGCACATAAAGCGAGCAACGTCTACGGGCAGTAAAGGCAGCCGAGGGAATTGCCTCGTCCGGAGACGGCTCGGCCTCGAGATTACCGCTAAATTTTTCGTCGTTTGTCAGCCCACCCTCCCGCCTCCTGCGCCATTGCCTCGCTGGTAATTTCAACCATCCTATGAACGTTACCGGCCTTTATATGCCGATACTTCAACGTCGAGCCGGCGCCACCCCGTGTATTAGCACTACGCTCGGACATTCAGACCGCGGACCCAGCCAAGAAAAGAGGAGGAAGATGAGGATGAAGTCTCCCGTTTACATTGACGCCGTCAGCCTCGATTTTCGCCCCCAACGAAACCTTTCCGCGTCCCCCGGAACCTTTCGTATCTCTCTTGTTTTTCAACGGATTACCAGAACGAGCGCGTTCCCAAAAGGCGAGCACCGTGCCACCGTTTGAGAATTCGTTTGCACGCCGCGCTCGTTTTCATTCGCAAGGGGGAGGAATGCGAGAGTTTCGTGTTGGCTTTCGAGCCGCGCAACGCCCCCCCAACTCCACCCCACCCCGGTGGGATTTAAATTTCGCGCTGTTTTCATTCGATTTCGAGAGAATCATTTGTTCAAAGGAACTTGTAGAGCGCGGAAGGTGCAATGGACCGATAAAAAGCCTCGTAAATATGGAAATATACGATCAAATTTATATTCGAATGTTCCTCACTGTGCGCGTTGTATTTTGTACAGTCGCTTTTGTATAGAACGGTTTTTAAAAGCCAATATTTACATGATATATCGGTCGATCGAATCAGTAATTATCAAACCGAAGTTCTAAATTGAATTTAAAAGAAATAAATTGTCGTGCTTTTTACAGTTATCTATAGCTATAGTACACAAGCCAAACCTACTATTTTTAAAGAACAGTTGAACAAATTACTGACTCACAAAAAAACTGCACGACTTGTTGTATCCCAGTAGGATTCGTCTCACTGAAAGGCCTAGAAGCAACTGTCCTGACTAGGAAATGAAGACCACAAAATTTTATCGATATGCAAACATTTGAATCGACACAAAACAAATTACAGACAACGCCACTCGAGGTCTACCCCACGCCCCCTCGCGAATCACGTGACCCAAATCAACCAATCGCTAATTTTCGTTGCATTAGCGTTGCACCTGAAGAGGCCCGATTTTCTGGGTTACCCCCGCTAAAATCATTTTTAGTGATAAAAAAAATAGCTAGAGGAATAAAAATAAATGGAAATTATATTTACGTGGAGTTTCTCACTGCTCTTTTTCCACTACGATGACTCACTTTACACATGTCCAACACAAATGTTCTATGTGTTAAGCAGTTTATTACGTTAAAAGACACGCCATATTTTTCGTTACAAACGTTTCTGCGCGTACGCAAGTATGTAGCAAAGTTCCCAAAGCAAAAATTAATGCACTTTAACCAACAGGGAATTCCAATCTGAACTTCTCTGCACTGCCAGCTCTGTGTCGTACAAAATTTCACGATAGCGTAATAATATTCAAATATCACGAACTCGTTGTTTCTTTTTCTTTTATTAATAAATAACACCGTAATTTATTCTACCCAGATTCGACGTAAATATCGACAACGTCAACATTTCAGCAAAATTCAAACATTTTTTCCCCATTCGTGTCTCTGTGTCCGGTTTGCCTGGATATCGATTTGGCAAAAAAAGAAAAAGAAAAGAAAAAAAGACTGTGGCCCCATGTAAATGGAAACGACACACGTAAACGCGGCCGGGTACAACGGGGCTCCATCTGCGTCTCGCATTTTATTACCAGTCGAAATCGTACGGTGCACGCGATTCGCCGCCGCGAATCCGCGAACCATGTACGTAACATATGCACAAGCGCGTCCTTAGAATACGGGCCAAGCCCCGTTGAATTATTCATGCCCGGCGCGTACGTACACACGACCGATTCGAATTCGCTTTTTCTAATTTTTTCTATTTTTTTTTCCTTTTTCTTTTTTTTTTTTTTTTTTTTTGTTGTTGTTATTTTACTGCCTTTCGTTCGTTCCTCTTTTTTCCCTTACGTCTCGTTTTCTTTCGGGCAAAAAACTGTCCATCTGCCCGTTGCTCGTAAATTGGGATTTCAAATTGAAATCCGTAGTCAAATCCGGTATCGCGCGCGCGCGCGCGCGCGTTAAACGGAACAAACACCAACGAAATTCGTTATCTAAACGATACGGCACGTCGCGAAGTGGCTGGATACCTTCGAGTTACACGGGACGCGCGTAAGAATTCCGTCGACGAAAATGGAACACACGCGCGGAGATAAAATTTTCGCCGGGTGTTAGCCACGATCCACGGGAACGTATCCGTATTTCCCGGAACATGGAATATCGCGTCGCGTGGAATGTCGCGGATAAAATTGCAGGAAACGAAGGCTCGGCTTTGGATCGTATATTTTAGGATCATATTCATCGGATGGAGTCGTCGGTGGGATGCGATCCGGCGGCGGTGCACTTCGATCTTTGGGAAAATGTTGAAACACGCTGCCGGTCCGCTCCATCTCTGGCCGATTCATATATACGCCCGCGAGCGACCCTCGCATGTCTATGAAATCCAATTCTTAAGTCGGATCCTCGTACGCGAGAGGAGCTGCGAGCTCGAATCGCTTACGCGGCAGGGGAGTTACGTATGCCGAGTAGAAAGAAAGACGAAAGAAGAAAAATATAGCGGAAGAAGGACGTGCTAGTCGCAAAGTGGGTGAAAGGAGGGGGGGGCAGAAATAGTGGAGGGAATAAGATCACCGCAAGTTACGAAAGTCACTTCGACGCAGCTCCGACGTTGCTACACCGGCCTTGCCTCTCTTCGACTGTTTCCCTGACCCAACTCCCCTCACCACTTCCGATACTTTTCTCTCTGCTTCCGCTGTAGGTTCGTGGTATGTACGCGGCTGAATTTTCTCAGTCCATCGAAGACATCCATCCCCGATTGGCGGTAGTTCGCGGAGCTGCGTTTGGAATTTAGATTGCGTCGTTAGGGAGACGAGGGAAACTCGCGTCGCGGATTCTGACTTTGATTGGGAAGCGAACGAACGATTTACATATTGTTTTCCTCCGGCGTCCTTGCCCCATTATCGTTACGCGGATGAAGTTCCTAGCTTTCGCCGTTTCTGTCCTGCGGCTCGCAATTCAACTCCACAGCCGGTCTCGTTCTCGTTCTCGTTCTCGTTCTCGTTCTCATTTTCGTTCTCTCCCTTCATCCCCTTTCCCCTCCACTTCATCCCCCTCCTCCACTCGTTGTTTTTACCTCTAGCCTCTGTCTCGTTCGCGCTATCGGATCGCGTTTCTCTGGCTGCCTCGCACTACTCGTTGCACTCGTGCACCGGCAGTGAGCGAGAGGGAGAGAGAAATTCCAAGCTGCCGCGGCTTCACCGAGACTTTTAACCGAGAATGGAATTCACGATGGAACGTGAATGAAACGCAACTCGACTATACGTACATCCTATTTCCCGGCTATTCGCAATCGTTCGCCGAAATTCCTGGTTGTTTTCAGCGAGACGAAATTCCGGCGTGGCAGACGCAGCGCCGTTTTCCGGTTCTCGGCTCTCGTTCCAGAACCGCAAATCCGAGAATTTATTTCGCATTCTGCGCTGCCTTTTTTTCTCTTTCTCTTTCTCTCTCTCTCTTTCTCTTCCTCTCCTCTCTTCCCTCTCCCGCCGTGCGATTTATCCTGCCACGCGATACGCGGATTTGCGTTTTCTAAACGCGACACCAACAATTAACGCGGTACGATTATTTTTCCTTTTTTCCCTGAATTTTCTTCCCTTCCCTTCCGGTTGGATGAAATATCCGCCGGCGGCGGATTATACGCGCGCGGGCGTGCACGCGCGAATGAACGTTCTGGTTTCGGAATGACGATACGTTCTTTAATTAAAACACTGTTCTAGCTTTATTGGATACAGGGAACGTTCGGACATGGAATATTGCGTTAAACGTAAAATGATAAAGGGAATTAAACCTTCGTTAACTAACTGCTATCTACGGGGGATTGGTAATTAGTGTCCAAACTCTTGGTTTAACTGTAAGCCTCGCCCCGAAACTTCAGACCGGATAGTCACGGAAAATAGGATTTCGAGAGATCTTTGGATCACGATAGACGAGCCAACCTGCTTTAGATCGCGTACATTTTGATTAAAAGGCTACCAAAGTCTTTTCAATCTTTAATCTGTCATTTAACATTACACAGACCGAGTTGAATTGATCGAGCAATTTTCACTCGAACATATCGCGCGATGAAGCTATAATTCAATTTCAACGCGATCGTAATCTAGATTTTAATAATTTATGAATTAAAAACAAATGTCGATAAAATTGTTCGAAGATTCACGGTAGTTTTGCAAACATATTAACTTTGTAAATATATTTGTCCAGGTTTACATGAAATTTCCCTGGTCTGAGTGTTTTAAAATTATATTCGCCTAATTGTTAAAAGATGTGCCTAAATACTTGAACGATTAAAAATTAATCGCGAGAATGTGACTGGGCTATCAAAGACAAAAATTAGATACAAACTAACATTCCCACTTAATCGAGAGTCTCTGCAAATTAACTATACAAACCAGATTGTAAAACTCGAACTTTTTATAATTGTTATAGAGCATTACACGATTAAAGTAAGAGTATTTCAAATGTCGATTCACGAACAACGTCTGTAACTTGAAATTCGACTTGCATTTCCACTGTCAAATCTCTCTCTCTCTCCTGCAGACTGAGGAAACTATTTATCCCAGTACGTGCAAGGTGCGTAAAGCCGTGGCTATAGCTAAATCAATCGCCGTATCCGCTTAATGCTCCAATTTACGACCTCGATATATCCTTCGCGCGTACATGCACGTACATGTACGTACGCGCGATCCAAAATGAAATATTCTCCGCTCTAGGAGAATCCAATTTTCCGTCAGTAGGTGAGGTTAAATAGAAATAACGGATGGCCGTCGTGTGCCGTACCGGTGCGACGAGCGAGGCAGATGAACACCAGGCGATAAGAGCCAGGCAGCCGGCTTGTAGCTGGAGGTGTTGGTTTGCCGGTGGTGGTTGCAGTTACCCGGGACGCCTCTTATTACCAAGAGTCGGCGTCGTTAAACCGGGACTATCGTAGTAGACCATCTACACGAGGAGCAACCTTTATACGTGTTTATACGCCTCGTGACACCAAAAAGCGTCGGGCAATTTTACTGCACTGCGCGGGAGATAACGTCGCATTCAACGCGCCGAACCATCGAAGCTAATCCCAAAACTCGGTTGATCCCGTTGATAAGGAGCCGGCTGCTGCTTGCACGATAATCTCTAATATAATTAATCTCTTGTACGCTTTGAACGGGAAACCGGGACCGGGCGGGTCGAGTGGGTAGGGTTTAACGAAAGTGGCAAAAAATGACGGTAAATGAGCACCGCAAAGGTTATCTAACGTAATTAATCTCTTGTGTACCCTGAATGGTGCAGGGAACAGCTTGAGGATTTAATGAAAATTGCCGAGGATGGCAAATATAGCAGCACGCCATTGAGTCTCGATAATCTTACCTAAAGAGGCTATGTTTCGTCTTCCTCGTGATAAAAGTATTATACGAAAAAGGAATACTTGGTGTAATTAATATCGTGAGATGACTCGACTTGCATTATCTTTGTACTCCAGAAAGATATAAACTCAGCTCTCAAACTAATTATCAATGTGTAGGTAATTTTTTTTTTTAATATTTCTCCAAACTTCGTAACTTTCAAATCTTACCAAAAAGAAATCTATGCAAAATCAATTGACCGACACTTTTTCCACTCGACACTGTAGATAGTAGAGAGCGATGAAATTGGTACACGACGCTACAGCGCTATCTCGAATTAAACATCGACGCACATTTTCATCTTTCAGCGTCTTGAAGCGTTTCGTAAACCACTTGCTACACATACACACACGTGTTTGCATTCAATTACGCGCGCCTCCGGTTGAGCACGTTCCGGTTACGCGATAACTAGGAGCTCCTTCGGTATCAGGCAGCGATCTTGAGTCTATCAAAAGAGCAACGCGGTTAACGGCCCTTCCCTGACACGTAACATCGCGTGTTCAATAGAGCCACGAGTACTCGAGTATCGTGTACTCGACGCCTGGCAATCAAGACGACGACACGTCCCGATCCGGCGCACCTGCTGAACCACTAAACCGTGAATTATGGCGTTACCGCCGTCGTGTACCATCGTCGAGATGCTCCCCCGACGGTTCTCGCGAGAGCCGCGACCGATTGGCTTGCAAATTCGCAGCCTTCGAAGGATGGAACCAGGCCAGCCGAGAAGCAAAAGGGTATGTCGAAGACGAAGGACGTTAGACGCGGTCTGGAGACTCGAGATAAGCGCCTATACAGATGCTGATGGGAGGGGGGATTCTGGATAAAGGGGAAGGATGTCAATCCCGCTGCAATGGCGGAGAAAACGTTCGCTGGTTGGATGACCGGTACTCGGGCCTGGTTCCATCCCTCGGTTACGAGACCGTAGAAAGAAACCGTACACGGTGGCTCGTCGAGCATCCTCGAGGACGCTTGGTAACGCACGGATAAACGATTTTTCCAGCAGAAGGCCGGAAATTGGATGGGGAATACGCGGTCGACGCAGTTACGTTCCGCGCATGGGAAACGCGCGTGTACCGTGATTCGATTACAGGTCACTCGGAATAACGATACCGCGCGCAGTCGGAGATTTCAGCGAGATTTCTCTGTTTCTGACGAGTCGTTGATGATCGTTGAACTTACTACGAAGGTAAGGTTTCGCAAGGTTTGACGTTGCGTATAAATACATAAATCTGTTCTTCCGTAAAGAAGTAACAAGATCTCAATCTTGTCACTCAAACTGTCAGATTAGAGAACAAGGATTTATCAGTTTGATAAATTATCAGTTTGATTTGACACGAGCATAGAAATCTCCTCGTGCAATCTTGAAGTCACGATTTCGAAACCACTCGACTTGGAATTGCGGCGCATTCTCCCGGTGTCTGGCATACGATTGACTTCGACTACTGATCTCACGAAACTATGCATCGCACATCGCGATCAGTACCGTGCAATATATTTTCCACGCAGTCACACAGGATGTTAAACCCCCGCGCCACCTAAATGTGTAAATACACACACACACACGTATACGCACGCCCACTCACGCACAACCACTCAAAATAATCCTCAACGTGCAGGCTGGCGATAGCGCGAGTCAGAATGGGAAGTAGAGTAAAAGCGTCTCAGTGTCGCCCGTAACAACGAGAGAAAGAGCTTGCCCGGGAATTTTTCTCAGAATGCGCGATTGCGTTGTGTGTATTACGAGGCGGGGGAGTGGTGGAGCGGAAGCGGATGGAAAAGGAGGGTAAGCCGAGCAAGTGAAGTACGGCTGGTGCAGCGAGATAAGACCTCCCGCAGGTGAACCGGCCACCGGAAGAAAACGACGGAGGACAGCCGCCGGTATACCGGCGGCGGCTCTCTATACGTAAGGGGATCAAGTTATGATTTCCTCTTCTGAATTACGGCCGCCTTGTGGAAATATAAATTGATAACATCGGAACGGAAGTTTACAACCGTCGTGAAATACGGAATTCATCTCTGTTGCGTGCCCGATGGAATCGAGTTCGTTAAGAAGAGTCTCGTACCAGACGGATAAAAGGAACGTATGGATCGTACGCTTTTATACGATTTGTACCGGACGTGTATACACAGAGAGTACAGTGGAACGTGATAGTCGGAGACTTTTTATCATCGTGTTTCCTTTTTCTCGCAAAAATGGAGGAAAATTGCGTAGATATGAACCTCGGGTTTCTTCCTTCTTGGAACTGTAACTGAAATGACTGTTGTACAACGTGTAGAATTATAAGAGTTATGATTATTCAATTTCTGGCGTGAGCAAGTAGTTTCAAACAAATCTAATCAATCCAACGAGGATAATAGCCATTTTTTGAGATGAAACAATTTATCTGTCGGAGAAAGAGCTTCAGTTTCGTATCTCGCTTAGTTAAATTTAGATACATCATTATTCACGTTTGAATTTTAGTAAATATAACGGAAACTCGGATCTTGTTGTTTAAAATGCTTTTCGAATTCATTGTATTTATGATAAAGAACTTTCGGAAATGTAAACGGCGAAACAATGTTTCTCGAAATTTCATACAAAATACTGCATAACCTACTACTCGAAATTTGACTGAAACTTCAATCTATGGCGGATTACTTGTCGACGAAAAAGATGTCTACTTTCAAAAGCCTTATAAATACCGAAAAAAAAAAGAAAAATAAATAAATCGCGAACGAATGCATATTCATTTAATGAAAAAATCCAATCCCTTGCTGCTCGGTATTTAATTCACCTGTGCTCCTGAAGCACTCCGATATTGCAAAAACACGCGTTACGCGAAAAAAGCAACAACCTTTCTAATTCTCTCGCGGCGCGCAGCGCGATATCGACACGCGATATTATTTATCTTTCAGCGCACAAATATACATGCACGAAATCCGTCGAAATCCGTATGCATCTCGGCTCAAGTAACAGATAGCGAATCGAGAGATGGGGCACAAACGAAAAAACGTTCGGTACGTAAATATTATTCGACGAGATTCGATTCGATCCGGGAGCAAGTTAGGCAAAATTAACGAACGCGACCTGTGAGAATATCGAGACGAACCGGCATCGTTTCAATTCGATTCAAACGATCGTACGTCGCGTGGCATTGAATACCAAAAACTGCAGTCGAGTTTGTTCGAGAGACGTAAACGATATTTCAAGATTTATACAACGTGTATGTACGAGTGTATCGCGTAACAGTCGAAACTTCATCAAACGTGACTTTTATTACAGGACTTTTATAAAATACGAACGTTTTATCGACTATATCGAGGTATTTTTCATTAAATACAAATGACACGTAATAGCCGTTACATTTGTGCAATTTTTGCGATAACCGCGATGCTTTTAACGTTCACGGTGCATTGTAATGCAATAATTTCGCGCGGAACAACCAACTGGCGTGCGCGCAACACAAATTGTACTCAACATTAATTTCGCTCAAATTAATTGGTATCCTTCGTCGTCGCAATGTTGATGTCGTATAAAACTACAAAATAAAAATTATGCATTATTTGGTGAAATTTTATTGGACAATACGATCGCGGATGATACGATACCTACATTGCGGATTTCAAAGGAACTTCAGAACCTTGCGAAAATTATTGTTAACGTACGTTATAAATAATAACACGGCTGCGTGATTTCGAGCAAGTTAACGAGGGTATCTTTATCGTCCGGAAGTTTATCGCCTTCGACGGATTCGAGGAACGAAGGAAGGTGGTTGTCGCGGAGTATTATGGCGGCGTTTTCTCCGTAAAAGGAAAAGGGGAGCGCGAGGGACGAAGGACCATGAAGGAGGCTAGAACCGGGTAAGGACGCCGATGATTTCCCAGGAGGGATCGTCTACTCCTTCCGTTCGCCTCTTTCTAGTATTTCCTCACGAGTCGTTCTATCCTCGCGAGTAACATGGTCCGCGTCTTAAGCTTAGCAACGTCGTTATTTTGTCTATTCCGTAGTCGGCAATTTGTCTTGCTCCAAATAGAAGCGAAAAACCCTTCCAAATAGAGGCGGCCATGCTCGGGCAGAATTTTAATATTTCACGCTTCCAGAATGCAGAGGGGAAAAAAATTGGACGATTCTAACGAGAGACATGTAAGAGCGAACCAATAACGCACGCGTAAAGAATTGAAACTATAATAGTATAATAGTACATCGTTTCTCTCACTTGTGCAATTTTGTTGACGCGACGGTTGTTGCTTTTTATTCGGAATAATATTCGTGTTATTGCAACATTGGTGCAACGACGTTGTACGTTGTATATATACGTTCCACAAATCAGATTTAGGCGGTTTACTAATAAACACGTTAATAGGATTAAACAGCTTGCTGCGTTATTGGTCTTGCGCGTAATACTGTTGACACGAAAAACTCGTCAAATGGGAAATTCTCCTGACAATTCCTTTCAACTGGAAATCTCGCTAGCTGTTCAAAATGTTACGCGGTTGTATATAAAAAAATATATATAAAATACTCGACTGAAATATACAGCGACACAATGGTGCACATCGAAGCGCGTATACCGAAAAAATGACATCTGTTCGGCAAAGTGATACGCGAGGAGCTTTTAGAAACTTGTTAACGCAATCGTCGAGGATATTCTCGCATTTGAATAAAACACCGATGTCTCGCCGCTGGATCGCGATTTATATCCAGCCGGGCTCGTTCGGAGACGTCGAAAATTTGAAAAGCAACGCGACTCGACGCTTCCACGGGAGCATTATATCTATAATTACAGACCGCGATATAGTTGCGTTTATCGATCAACAGCGAGGTTATTGACCGCGCACCAAACGTCGAACATCCAGCGAGCACGAAGTCTGGATTCATCTTCAATTATTTCGCGTCGTAGACACGCGACGTCGAACAGGGAGGGGAAAAAAAGAAAGAAAGAAAAAAAGGGAAAAGGTAGAGAAAAAAAAAAAAAGGAGCCGACAATCCCGCTAATTACAAGAGCTCGTCGGTCGGGGCTCGTCGAAAGAGGCGTTCGTTAAAATCAGTTCGTTTAGCACGCTGCTTAAATGTTATTTCTGTTTCATAAGCGCGCGTGTCGCCGTGTAATGGAATATCGTTAACAAGACGCGAGAGCCCGAATATTCGTCGTGTCGAGTGCGATGTGATATATCTCCCTGGCCAATGGTAACCGGAAAGCAATCGATAGCTGCGTGTAATTATTATACCGCGTCATTAAAACCGCCACACAATGGCGGGTTCCGCCACTTAAACCTGTTATCGAGCGCAATCCGAAATTTCATTCGTATCGACAAATTCCTCTCTCGGCCACTCCGCCGGGATCAATAATACAGAGCCCGTTCGTTCGAAATTCCTATCCGTCTTCCGATAAAATGTCCGACGAATTATATCGGTCCATCGCGGATAAGAGGAAGAGCTAATCGTTCTTTCTCGAATGTAAAAAGAACCTCGTCTCTCGAGCGACACGATGCGATAGTGGAACGGTTGGAACCGCGATTTGGTCCGATCGATGGGTTGAAAGGAAGCAACAACCCGCGCGGGACAAGAAACCGCTCCGTGGAAGACGCGTGGAACGATGTTTTACACGTTGTCACCGCGTGGCGATATTAGCGTTCTACATAGCAATCAATCAGCAGGGAGTATCCACGCTCGAAACAAGGATCACCCGCTTTCACCTGACCCTCGTGTTGCGATAATCGATCGACTCGCACCCTCTTCACCTCCACCTCCACCGAGATACGTTCGAATCAACGCGCTTACCGATATATTGCCTCTCGGACGTACGTACATACGTATGTACATTTATACATATGTACGTATATACATATATATATATACATATATATCTCGTTCACGTACGCACTCGATTCAAGAAGATCGACGGGCAGAAGGGTAGAAAGAGAAAGAGAGAGAGAGAGAGAGAGGAAACGTCATCGAAAGAGAAGGGATGGTACACGCAGTAGGCAGAGAGAAACGCACAAAGAGAAAGAGAGAGAGAGAGAGACAGAGAGAGAGAGGAAACTACCCCTGGAAATTGGGTCGTGGACTGGTCAGTTCTGCAACACGCGTGTCGCAACCAGGCAGAGTATTCGGCTGGAATTCGCTCCATTTACCGTTCGCTGCAATCTCTCTATCCGTTCTCTCTCTTCCCCGTTCCATTCCTCTACTCCCCCGTGCTCCGTACTCGCCAATCCCTGACCAAGCTTACGCTCCCCCTTCGTGTCATTCCATTTATTAGTCGGCGCTCGTCTGACCTTCCCCCTTTCTCTCTCACTCTCTCTCTCTTTCTCTCTCTCTCTCTCTCTCTTTCTCTCTCTCTCTCTCTCCATCCGTCCTTCTTCATGCGTTACATTCTCTTTCATCTCTCCGTTGCCCGTCCTCGCGCGTGTTCGTCCCCCTACCTCTCCAGCCAGCCGCGCCAACTCGCTCGACCCTTTGAGTTTCTTTTTCGCTCTTTCCGCCGTCTGTCTGTCTTCGTTCGACTGTCCGCTGGTAGATCGGGCCAGGCCGCATCATCCCTCCGGTCCGTCCGGTTCCTCTTTGTCGGGCACAGCCGGACACTAGACCGGGCGACAAAAGGGCAATCGGGGCCAATGGGCTACTGGCGCGTACGCCGGCCGTTTGATTGACATCGAAGGGGTGCTACACCGCATTGATTGCGTTCATTGTTCCAGGCGCACCTACGTACATGTCCTTGCACCTGCGAGGCGGTGAACGCGAACCCTCCAACCACCCCCCGATCTTCCGTTACAAAGAAAATGAGATTGTTACGTTTCGCTCGAAATCCTTTTACCCTCGCTATCGACGGATCGTTTCAGTCGACGTTTCGCTCGAGGGAGGAGAGGGAGAGTTGTAAAGACGAAGCACGATGGTTGCCCGTCGTCAAAGAGCCGAGTGTTTCTTCACACGATCGACGTGCAATACCTCGAGAGGGTCAGAGTCAGTCAGGTTCATTTGCGACATTTGTCTTTGTTTTACAGGCTTTTGAATTTTGTAGAAACATGTAATTCTAATCTAGGTATAATCGCGACATCAGAGCAACTAGTACATAAGCAATTGTCACGTGATGTACTAGTTGCTCCGTTTATTGGACACGTTTATTATTCCTCGTGCACTTCCTTCTTCCTCAGCGAGCAACCAAGCAGAATACATATGTAAAGCAATCAGAATAATAATATATTTTAGACAGTGTCTGAGTTTGAACCGATTTCTCCTCTGCCTCGTTTCTCTCGTCGAATGTACATGTTCAAGCTCGATCGAAAGGCAAATCAGACGTTTCTACTTTTGTTAATTATTCTTCTCTGGCAAACTTCTTTCGAGGAGTGGAGAAAGCACGAACCATGCTGATGCAGAAAACGCTTTCCAAAGTTCCATCGAATCCAGGGATAAACGAGCTTGTAACTCGTTGGTAGAACAACGTATTGAAACGTATTGAAATGGTGTTGTTACTTTGAAAGATGAGATATATGTATTTGAAATTGTTAAATAGAAAAGCGTAATTATTTTCCGATCAATCCAAAATAGATAATTACGAATTGATTAGCTGCGCAAACATTTTAACGTAGAAATTATTGTTACACGTTGTTTTGTATCGCGAATATCTACGAATGCATTTGTAGAAGCCACCATTCGCCGAGAAGGTGATCCTTCCGAAAGTACGACAAGCTTGATTCGCCTTTCAAACCGATAGCGTTCACCGGTTGAAGAAACGCGACCGCTCGTCTCTTGACCGCGACAAATTGGACCGGAAGTTTGCCGGCTAACAAGAACACGAGGATCTCCGCAGGACCTTTTTCGTCGGGGGAAGATTCTTTTATCGAAAGTATCAACTGGAAGAGGAGGGGAGGGGGAGGCAGAGTGACGTCGTATGAAAGAACGAGCCACGAGCGCTAAGAAATTGCCACGGCGTCGACAAGTGGGAGGGGGAGGAGAGAAAAAGAGAAAGCAGGAAAGAAAGAGACGAGACAGAGAAGAAGGGAAAATAAGTCGGCAGGTGAACGGAGCACGGCACGATAAAACTAACGTAACCGGAAGAAAAGCAGCTTTTTGTCCCGAAAACTCCGCGCCGGCTTTCAGAGCCGTTTTAAAATGACGAAAAGGTTACGGTGCGGAGCACTCCAGCGGTACGCTGCGAAATCCGCGCTAGAAGACAGGAAGGAAGCCTAAAAGGGAGGGAAAAGGCAACTGAAAGAGCGTGTATGCTCTGGCATAGAGTACAACCGAGAAACATAGGAGAAGAAAGAGAATGAAATGCGCGTGAAAGAGAGAAAGAAAGAGAGAGAGAGAGAGGATGGTTAGATTTTCGTCTTAACAGAACGGTGATATAGGTAACCGTGGGGAGGGCGCGGTTCCAGTTGAAAGTTTTTCTCATATTTCCAACAATCACCCGTGCGTCCTTCTTCCTCTTGAATCAGCCTCTCCCTTCTGTTCTGCCTCTCTGTTCGGGAAATTGAAACGACTAACACCTCCGAGAGCCGAGACGAAATCGGCAGACCGAAAGTGCGTTCACCTCTGCGCGATGAAAAAACTGCACGACTTGTACCCCAGTATGATTCGTCTCACTGAAAGGCCCAAAAGCAATTGTTCCGACTAGGAAATGAAGACGACTTTTTTGCCATAAAATTTTATTGATACGCAAATATTTGAATCGATAGAAAACAAATTACAGGCGCGATTGCTCAGTGCCAGACAACGCCACTCCTACTCAAGGTCTATCCCACGCCCTCTCACGAATCACGTGACCCAAATCAACCAATCGCTAATTTTCGTTGCATTAGCGTTGCACCTGAAGAGGCCCCGCTAAAATCATTTTCAGTGTTAAAAAAAGCAGATGCACCGGAGCTTTCACGTTTTCTCCTTCGTTCGTTCGAGAAAAGAAGAAACGAAAAATACCACCAACTGACTGGAAATAAATCGCGAGATACTACCTCTGATCATTCTTTTTATTTCTTTCGTCTCAATTAAAATTTTCTCGAGATCTTCGAGCGTTCATCCCACACAGCGATACGTAGTATTCTATGACAACGCTGTAAATGCGCGTACGCATTATTAGTAACAGAGACGCGTGGGATCGTATTTTTTCGCTCTCGGGACTCGTTCCAATGAGTTTCAATGGGAATGTTCGGTTGTAATGATTCCCGAAAAAAAAAGGAAAAATGGCATTTCGCGTTTCATATTTCGAACACGCAGTATAAAAAGGGGAACGAACGATGACTTCATTTTTCACGGATTAAACCGGTATTGTTGCTTCCCATTTATGAGGAATTCGTTTTTATTCGAACAAAAGCTTGTTGCAAGATTAATAGTGCCAGATGAAAGAGTGTTATTACGTCCTCGTATTCTTGCGGCACCGAGATTTTTCATTTCCGTTTAGCACAGCTAAATTAATTATGCCAGGGAAGGTTAGATTGACGGTTGACGGGAAGTAGCAAAAAAAAAAGGAAAAAGAAAGATCAACGCACGTATGATATAAAACGTAAAGATGAAGCTTCGCGAAGTTTATGAAGGTGGAAGTTATTCAGTTTATTAATCTGCGCGTAAAATATCTTATTAATATTGAAATTCATATTTAAAACAGCTTACGGAGTACGCGTTTGCATACCCGTTTATCGTGAAATATTCAAAGGATATATATCAATAGAATAAGATATTCTGTAGAAATATGGTAATCGAGTCTACAAAAATACTCCATAATGATAATAAAAATAACAAGATATTCTATAGAAATATAATATTCAATAGAATGAGATATATTCTAAAAATTTCAAGCCAAAAAGAAATTTCATTACAAAGTTCAAAAGTAGAATTAGTCTTTTAACTCTATCCAATTCACTCAATGCGAATTAGTATTACAACCATCTGTGCAATCGTACAATCGCAAGCTCCAATTAATCCAACACAGGACATTCGCTACATCATCGTAGAAATAAGAAACGAAACGAACGAAACAATCCTCCATCTTCAATTCCAATAGCAATAAAGTCACGCGCAAACTGTGTGTCCGGCGAGTCTTTCTCGATTCCCGACGGAATCTTCTCGAGGACAGAAGGGATTAGAGCCAAACGTTCGTAACTTTCGTTTTATCGGTGGAGCGGCGTAATCTGGCACATTAAGAAGTCGCTGGCAAGAAAAATTGCGTTACAACTAGTCCGGGACAATTCTCTTTACCCCCTGTCCGATGAAATCGACGACGCTCTCCCTCCTCCACGAGGAGAGGATTCGCGAAAAACTTTCCACTGCGGATAGCGTTCCACATCGAAGTTCCGGGAGTCGTAAGATTAGTCGTTCGACACTCTTCGAAACGCTTCGCGGATCGTTCGCCAAGCACTGCCACGGTCATAACGCGAAACTTCTCCAACTTGTTGCCCGCCGCGGGAACTTTTTCCCCGGGCACGGTACACACGCTGTAAAATTGCCCCCGTGTCCCTACACGGCGATAGTTTTTTCCAGTGGCGTTCGCCAACCGGTTCCAAGGCGTTTTAAACAACTTTCGCAACTTGTTGCCCCTGACTCTCTCTCTCCTCGTGGCATTGGCTCCTAAAATCGCTCGATCTCGCCGCTTTCTTTTTCGCAACGGCACGTAACAACGAAGTCTCGCTAATTGCCGTGATTGATCGAGTATATCGAGTCGATCTTTACTTTTCTTTGTGGAACACGTTTTGTACTTTGTAAAAAATAATTGAATACAGACTGATATAACGGAACGTAGCGAGATTTCGACGATGTTTAATTTAATCACAGAAACGTGTAAGTTGCAGTGAAAATGTTGCGTTAACCTTTCTTGGGATTTGATGAAAACAGTGTCATTAATTATTAGACGAACGTCGCGCACTTAAAGATTTTAGGCCACGTATCCTTAATTTCGTTCGTGAAAATTTGAAATTGCATAAAAATCCGCATCTGTCGTTTCTCTTCGGAACTTTGATATTCCTGCGAACTTTGATAATCTTGGATTTTTCCTCTTCTTTTAATTTCTGCGTACGATCGATTGCTTTTTACAGTACTTGTCAAAATTTGACAAAAAAAAAAGTTGACCTCCGACTTGTACCTCGAAAATGTGCAGATATTCACGAAAATTCGAACGCCACGAACAAAGGATATTTCGCCGGGAAACTATATCGCGCACCGAGATTCAAACACCGTGGCAGATTGAACGCATCGGTCCGGCTGGATGTTACAACGGGGGGCGATGTGACTGCATAGCCGCGGGGACGCCATTCATCCTTCGAGGAGACGAAGAAGCTGCCGCTATCGACCTCGAACAAGCTCAAGGCTCTCTCCGTACGTCAGCCTGAAACACAACGACGTAGCGCAACGACGGAGTGCACGGGTCTCCTTAAACTTTAAACTCAGGGCCCTCGGGAGAGAAAGAGGGAAGAGAGTTGGCCGGAGACCTAGCCAGCGGGCTGAGGTGAATATTTCAGGTGACTCGAGTGTCCCCTAAAATACACCGATGAATCCGTTGGTGGCTGTACGCGACAAGATACCGGGAATTTATCGCGCGGCTTATCCCACTGCCGTTCTGCGAGAAGCTGATAGAACACGCGGTAATGTCTCGCTTGTTTTGCAAGGAATTTCAAAAAATTATGCACACAGATCGCAAATAATATTCGTTGGCCGATCCTTAGGAATGATGTTTGACGATCTTCAATTATGTACACATTTATTTGAAGATGGAATTTTAGTCCACTTGTTGTTGAAATTTATGTTTATAGGAAAGTTGGAAATTAGACAACTTTTTCTTTCTGAGATTGAAATTGCTCGAAAAGAATTGGACAGTGCAAGGATTAATGCATCATCAATGCGATTTATTCAAAATAATTACTATGATAAATCATATGCATCAATTACTGCGCTACAATATAGATCACTCTCTTTCTCTCTCTCTCTCAAGAATTTTCTAATTTAAAAAAAGAAAATCATAGGATTAAGGAACGAATAGAACGAAGTAACCAGAGTTCGTAAGAGCAACTTGTATTCGCGCGAATTTCTTCGACCGATAATTCTATACCCTCTACTTACTCATAAAGCCTGAGCTCAAATAAGAAAATTCAGACGAAGAGCAAATTCCCGGCGCTTAATATTTAAAATCCACTCGAGGGAATATCAAATTAATTATCTCGAAACTCCAAACAGTTGGAGAAAGGGAGACGAGTCTCCGTCTTGGGGGGGGAGGGATGGAAGAGAGTGGAGGACGTTCTCCTGGAATGGTTACGATTCACGTTGGGGTCGCTACAGACGGATCAAATAATTGCTGTCTTGATCGGCAGTGTAAACACTGGGGCCTTCGCGGCTCCAGAAGAAAAAAGGGGAGGGGAACAATTCGCGCGGAATCATCTTCGTGAGACTTTCAGATTCTTATCCGTACCAGATTTGCCCTCCGCTCTCTTTCCCCCTCCCACCTCCTCGTCTTCTCTCTTTCTTTCTTTCTGTCTTCTCTTCTCCTTTTTTCATTCCTCTCTATTTTATCCGGTCCCGACAAGGGCGGTAGAGTCTGCAAATTCAATCTTGCCAGCGACCTCTACCCACCTACACAGTTTGTTCCGCCTATTGATTCCGAGTTCGTAGTCGGGCTTACCTTGGCCGGACCCGAGGCCGGCTCGCCTCGTGGAAACCGACTCCGTCGACCTCCCGAAATCCCCCACAAAAGCTCTGATTCTGGAAGCAACCCAATTTTTCACGGGAAGGAAACTTGTTCTGAATATAATCCTCTCTTTTTATCAATTTCTCCCGGACTGACCCGGCTCTTCCCTGGCTCGCCCCAACCACCGTCGTTCCCAACGAATTTCCTCGTGATTTACGACAAACAATTAATCTGTTCGCCAGTGTACCAATGACGCGAGGCTGCCGTAAATACCCCACGATTCTTTCGCCTCGAAAGAGCGTTGTGCGACGAATGCGTGTATCGACTTTTCACGGCTGGTTTTGAAAGTAGTAAATTTATAGTTTGTGACAGTCGACGTACAGTGAAGAACACAACTTGTCGATAAATGACAATAAAAAATTGTCGAAAAATTTAAACTGATATAATTTCATAAAAAAAGAGATCATATACAGATCCGCTTGGTCTCATTTTAAAGCACGAAGCTTGTACTTTGTACAATCGTGAATTTGTTCTTTTTTAGGATAATTTTATTGTATATCACGTGGCGAAACTGAGGGACTTTTCTGGAAAATGGCAAAAATTCAAACGCGTGTAAGAACATTTTTTAATTTTTTCTTGTGACTAAATCTAGCATGGTTTTGAAGATTGGGATTTTTTTCTTTACAACTTCTTTAAACTCGCTGTACGATATTTTTTACCATTCTGATAAAATGTTGGGATTTTCGAATTTTTGTCGTTTAATCCTAACGTCTAACATTCAATGAAACATTGAATAAAAAATAAAACAAGTTTTAAGACATCGTCGGAAGGGAGAAACTTCAATCTTCAAAGTGATAGTGGATCTAGGAAAGAAATTTTTAATATTTTTATACACGTTTCAATTTTCACAATTTTCGAAAAAAATGTGCACAGTTTCCCACCCGCTATGTGTGTAAAATCATCTTCAAAAAGAACTCACAACTATCAAAATAGAAGCTCCGTTTTTTAAAATGAGATCAAGTGAATTACTACGTAATCTTCTTTTCTTACAAAGTTATATCAGTTTAAATTATCACAATTTATTTTTTTATTTTTATTATTTATTATTATTGGTTCAGTTATTGGTACAATTATGCTCTTCATCGTGAGTGCTGTTTTTCATGCTTCTACGTTGAATGGAACTTTTGGATATTAATAGAAACTGCAAGTAAGAAAGTTACCTTTTTTTCCCTCAATTTCGAAAAAGCACTTTTTCGTCAGAAAAAGCAAAATACTTTTTTAATTTTATTATTTTTTGGATTTTGGTGGATTTTAATTTTAATAGTAGATTGGACTCTGTAAAGTCAGTGTAGAGAAAAGAACGAAATTAAAAGTTCGTGGACAGAAAAGCGATGGAGGGAGTTTTTTTGAAATTTCAATTTTCGTTACAGACGAAAGTATCAAGTTGGCAATCCATTTTTATACTTATTACCTCGGGTCTGTCTTTTTCCGGGAGAAATTAGTTTTAAAGCTTTATTGACGCGCGAAACAATAGTACGAAGCTTTTGAAACTGAAATTTTGTTTCGCGTACGGTTTTTTACTTGTCAAATGCAATATGCGAAATTAGTTTGAACGTTGATTAAAAATTACGATGCACGTACACGCGAGCTTCACTCTCGATAGAAATACGTATTTTCTGATGAATATCAAAACTAAAATTACAGCAACGTTTTTCAATCATACGGTCACGAATGTCACGAGTAAATAAAGCATTAACGACAATTAACGACGTCACATGTTTTCCCTGTCGACAAAATGCACTTTCCATATTAACGAAATACTTTCAGTCCCAAAGTGAAATAAACATCGAGAATTCTGATTTATTTCGCTATAAAATAAATATACACTATATTTCTAGTTTAGTTTTAACTTGACTAAAATCTAACTACCGCGTTACTACACTTTACTTTAATTACCTGACAAAGTCTGCCAACAAGTCGTTTATCACGTATGACATGACAGTAAAGCGTATATTTTGCCACAATGCACAAGTATCTGCAGATCGCAACGATTACTCATCGATGTCGTAAATTATCGTTATCAACGTTTCAACACGACCGTCACGCGTCGCGACGATGCTGGCGAAAGCCAAAAATCTGGCATTAACGGCAAACAATACTGACGTAATTCAGACACGACGCGAGGGGAAGGTGGGTGGCTGTTATCGGCGTTTCCGCATCTTCGAGTTGAGGAACGTCTGAGAAGTAACCTAGCGGAAGTGCTTTTAGCATTTCACGAGGATCCAGTTCTACTGGAGCGTGAGTAACCACGAGATCAAAGACCGATTTGGAAATTCATGCTAGCAGGCTGGCATGGACGCGCGACGTAGCCCAGAGTGCAAATGCCATCGCTATGGATGCACATAAACGGTAATCCACGTGCAATGTGATTAATAATAATTTGCCGGTCGGCATAAGCGGAACCGATTAGTCGGCTTAGCCAAGCGTTATGGTAATTGGGAGCTATTACCTACCGAGTGCTTCCTCTCTCTCTCCTCTCTCTCTCTCTCTCTCCCTCTCTCGTCATCTTCCCTTTTCTCTCACATCTTCCGCCTTTCTCCCTCGTTTATCATTACAACTTACTCTCTTTTTTTCACTCTTAGCTAAACACTCTTTTGCACTCTGTCATTCTTCTTCTCTCACGCTCTGAATTTCTTTCTATCCTAGCCATCCCTTATTATCGCGTTTCTTTCTTTTTTCTCAATTAACTTCCCTTTCTCTTTCTCTATCCACGCTTTCTCTGTCTACGTATTTATTTTCTATGCCTTGCCCCTTTTATCCTTTAATACTGTATTTTTCTTTTTGCTCTCTTGGTTCTCTCTCTCTTTCTCTCTCTCTTTATTATCACTGAAAGTGATTTTAGCGGGGGTAGCCCAGAAAATCGGGCCTCTTCAGGTGCAACGCTAATGCAACGAAAATTAGCGATTGGTTGATTTGAGTCACGTGATTCGTGAAGGGGCGTGGGGTAGACCTCAAGTAGGAGTGGCGTTGTCTGCTATTGAGCGATCACGCCAAATGTTTACATATCAATAAAATTTTATGGCGAAAAAATCGTCTTCATTTCCTAGTCAGAACATTTGCTTCTGGGCCTTTCAGTGAGACGAATCGTGCTGGGGTACAAGTCGTGCAGTTTTGTATATTTATTCTCTTTCTCTTTGTATATTTGTTCCTTTCAGTTTCTTCATTTCATCTCTCCTGCTCTATCTTCCTCTTCCTCTTCCTCTTCTCTCCTATTTTCTCCCTCTATTTTCCTTTCTCTCCTGTCTGTATTCCTTCTCTCTTGACTTTCTCTCTCTCTCTCTCTTTCTCTCTTTGTCTTTCTATCTTTCTCATTTCTCGCTATTCCTCGCATATTTTTCTTCCACAATCATCACCATCTTTCTTTTATTTATACGAAATTACACGAAATTTATATGAAACCAGCAACGCTTCATCTTTCTCCATCCATCTTGGCCCCTCTTTTAATTGTCTCTGCTATTTAGCGTTCCGGATCTCTGCGGAGTCTAGGCGGCGCGCGGTTCTCTCTCTCTCTCTCTCGGTCGTCACGGGGTCGTTCCGTGCAATCCGCGCAATTCCCAACGTTGTCGGGAATTCCTGTCATCCATCCAACTCTCGTTCGATTTTCCGGCTCGTCGAGCAAATGCCTGAGACGACTCTGCGCGAAGACGGATCGTCTGGTCGGATCCGATCCCCGGGGCTGCGCGGCGTTTTTTTAGATTTCCTCGAGAGGAATCTAACGAACGCGGTCTGCAACCCCCGTCGTCTCTCGTATCGATACGGATCGGAGGGGATAATAGCGGCACGGGGGTATGGAGGAGGGGGGAGGGGGGAGGCGAATAAAAAAAATTGGAGCGTCACTCCGTTCGAATCCGAGTTCAGACATTCTTTCCGCTGATATCGAGCATTTTTAATTCTCTCGTTCCACTGTCTATCATCGTCGGAATGTCGCTCGAATTCTCGAGTCTTTCAGAGATTGCTTCGAGATGCTTCCTCGCGATAAATTCCAGACGGAGATTTTCGATTTGCGGACACTTCTGCCAGTTAAGTTGGAGTTTTCGGAATTTCTTTCTGAACTAGAGAGAAATTTATTTTATTGCAAGAAAGAAACGTAGTTTATCACCGCATTCGCGTATCGATAAACAATAAAGAAATACGAAACGCACGAGGAGCATTGTTTAGAATTGTTTGTCATTTGGAAAGTTGAATGATTAAAAAATTACAATTTGTAGGAAGGATTCATTAGAATTAAAAAGGATTTAGAGTAATCTGCGCACACATTTTATTTCGTCGTAGATAATTACGTGCGTTTTAATTTTGTTACCTAATTTTCGTTGGGGGGATCACTCCAGTCCTGAGATTTTCGGGCGAGAGCGCACGCAACGTGAAAAATCTTGGAAATAAAAAATTCTTTAATTCGCATTGACAAGAAGAAAGAACGCAGGAGCGTTGTTTCTCTAAAAGAATTTATTAGCAGTAAGCGGTAAGTAGGAAAGCATGGAAGGCAAGTTAACAAGAGCGAAAGTTAGCGATCGTTACAGTCTGCTGGCGATAGCTTGGGATAATTTTCTCCGTGCTTCGTAAGGTCAAATGGCAAAAAGGATTCGCGTTCTCCGCTGCCGGTTTACCAAGTGCTTCTGGTCTATTCGTAGCTCCTCGCGACCGTGTAAACTGACAGAAAAAGAACAACGCAACACCGTTCCTCTCGATTTAAAGCGTCTTGCGCGCGGCTGTTTCACGGCCGTTTCTCCTCAATTAAACGCAAACGTACCTCGCAACTCGCTCGTTAATTCGCATTTTAATCCCTCTACCGCGTTGCGCGATAAAAATTCGCGCGTCAAATTCGCAAATAACTCCGTAATTACCCTATGCTGCAATTGGAGAATTTAGTTCAATATCCAGGATGGAATGTTGCGTTCTTAATTTGACGATGGAAAGAGTGCCGGCTTCGTTATTATCGAACGATAATCAAGAACAGTAATTACGGCGCAGTAATTAGGATTTTTATATAAATATCCGGTGCAATATCGACGTTTCCTGATTGAAGTTAAACGGCAAAAATCTGTTGAATCAGAATCATTATCGAATCCTTTCGAAATGATCGCGAAAACGCCGAGAGGCTGGAAGGCAATATAACAGGTAGAACGACAAGGATAACACAACTCTAGAATTTTAATTATTTGGAATAGAATTTGTGCAATTTGATTAAAACTATTCGTAGAAAATTTAATTTTACTAAAATTAATTATTCAAACGATGATAGCAAAACGATGGCACGGTGGATAATTTCTTTCCTTCAATTTCAAATAACTGTAAATGTTACAATCATAATACATCGATTCTTTTTTTTTTATGAAACTTCCCCTAGCGAGAAGATCGAATCAAAGTGTAATTGATTCATTCTGATTCGAGCTAAAGAGCTTGGAATCTCGTTTAATGTACGAGAATGGAATATTAATCGTTTTTGTTTCTAACGGTGGCTTTGTATTAATGTTGCAAAATGGTATTGGCTATAATTATCATTTAAATTAAATCGTTGCATATCCGGCATACATATGCATATGTTGTATACTTTACCAATACGCGTGATATTTATTTCTTTTTTATACATATTATTATAAAAGTAGCTACATGCGTATTATGGTAATGTGGAAATAGTTGTATAATGTTATCAGCTAGTATCATTTGCGTATTTAATTAGTGTTTGTTGAAAGTAATGAAATTCAGCTTACGCCGATGCCGTGATCAACCGAATGCAAATTGGCTACGAATTGCTACGAATCACGAGAGTGCAACGATTAAAAATCGAAAACGGAACGATCCGAGAGCGAATGTGTCAATCAAAGTGTTTTTAAATATTTTTCCATTTATTTATTTGAATGAACAACCCGTATGTATGAGCAACCCGTAAAGTAGTTAAAAAATCGTAGTGAAATGTTTGAATTTTCAATTCGAGCCTTAAAAGGTACGAGTAAAATCACGGCAATTATTATCCACGGATTTTTCTTCGAAATAAATGTATTCTACTATAGTACTACTATTCTCAACGTTACTCTTCTGTCTAAAAAGATCAAGCTTACTGCAACATAGGTAAAAGACGAGTGCTCGAAAAGGATCAAAAGTTTTCCAAAATTGCTATAGCAAAACGTTCCTTGAAACCCCGTAAATTCGCCTATAAAACGAATGGTTATCGTAGAAACAGCGAGCGTACTCGGTGACGAAGAAAGATCTAACAATCGTTCCTTCAAAAATTTGTCTCTCGCCAAGATCGCATCCCCGGCGTTGACAACGAAATCTCGGGGAGAGCAGCAAAAAAAAAAAAGAAAAGAAAGAAAAAAGAAAGAAAAAGGAAAACGCAGCACGTAATTTCGAGAAATTTCGCTACGGGGAGTGGAACAATTCTGCGCGACGTTCACGTCCGTCAAAGTCGAGATGTCCACGTTCATCGCGACGCCGTGTGTATTTCCGCGTGTGTATACGCGCGGAAAACGAACGAACTCCCCGTACGGGGGAGGGTAAGGTGGCATGCGTGTAATTCAACGCGAAGCTGCCGGCCAGCGAAATACTTGGCTGGAATTAGTAATTAAGTGCTCGAGACAATTCCGGAAGCGAGTCACCGTGACGGTCTGTAATTGCCGGACACTACGGGGATTTCAATTCGGCCGCGCGGCACCCGGGATTTGCATACTTTGTGTTTTGTATGCGACGCTCGTACCATCCTGCAACCGGTATTACGAAATTCGGTCGCGACTTTCCCCCCTCTTTCTCTCTCTCTCTCTCTCTCTCTCTCTCTTTTTATGCCGTAATTTCCTATCTTTCTCTCCGTCATTGTCCGTATCGCTCGTTCTCCTCTCGAACGAGTCGTTATAAACGAGTTACGGTCCCGCGTTCCCTCGGACGTCGTTATGAGTTCCACGTTTCACCCGACCGAGCGGCTCTTCACTCTTCGCTCTTCACGGACACGACGCCAGAGAGATATGCAATATCGTTCCGTCTCTCCTGGTTTTCGGTGCGTTCGGTACGAGCAGCCGGCGGCGGTGCTCCTTTTTTTTTTTTAACAGCGGAGCATGCTCTTTCGCTTCGAAAATTACACCTTTATTACGCGAATTAATTCTGCATTATCCTTAGCGTTTCCCCTTTGCGTTTGTTGCTCCTGTTGCTCACTCCTGTCGCTCCTTTTTCCTCCGCTTGCACGCTGCGCGTAGTTATAAATTTTTTAGACGTTTCCCTTTCTTTTTTTCCTTTTTCGTTTGTTCAGACGATACGCGTACGTGTGCGTGTATGTGTGTGCGTGTGTGTGTGTGTGTGTGTGTGAGCGCAAGCACGACTGGCTCGTAGTCAGAGGAAATTGAATTTAAGATAAATGAATTTTTAATTAACACACGGCCACACGGCCGGCGTGCCAGCGATCGATACGCAAATTTTAGAACGTGCGCGCTTTCTACGTGGCCGCGATGAAATCGTGATCTTCGTTAAACTCGTGCCAACGGGAAAATTCCGCTCGGATATGGCACGAGGTTCCTTTTGATCGTCGTTATCGTCCTATCCTCGTCCATCAGCGCGCCCCGTCGTGAAATCGGGGAAATCGGTTCTTGGATAAACGTAACCTGCCTCTCTGCCCAGATTTTTCCAAAGTCTCGCGTGTAGTAAAGCGATGCGTGTGCGCGACTGTGCAATTTATCTTTTCGAATAATGTCATCCTGAAAATTCAGTCAATTTGAATCACGCCTGAAGGATGAAAGATTTTATTAAAAAATCGTCAAAATACACAATAATTCAACTTCAAATTCTTCGAACGGCAAATATACCCAAAGTATAAAATCAATTTAAACGGCAAAGGAGCGATTCGTTTCTCACAAACACAGAGCAAACGTACGTTTCGTTAAACCGTTTAAAATTTTTAATTAAAATATTCGTTCGATTTAAATGGTTTTAAATTTTAAGAGTTTCTCCCGCGTTTTATCAAACTTTCGCTTCAAACTATTTATCAAATCATTTTAATCGAACGCGCAGTGTTAAATCGTTTTCCAAGTGATTTTTGAAACGCATGTATCGCCCGCTTCGGATTAGTTTCGATCGAACTGGATTAGTTCTCGCTGTCTTTGAAAAATTTCGCGTACGTGACAACTTGCTTCAATTTGTTCGACGCGCACGGTGCTCCGAAAGCGTGCGCCGAAAGAAGCGTCTTTCTCTCGGTCTCGTAGCTGAAACGAGATTGAATCGCGAAGCGTTAAAGAGTCAGAGCGTACAAAAACGGGAAACACTCCGCTATCTTTGCCGAGGTAACCTAGATCGATCCAGCCGTGCTCGACACGCCGTGACGTCCGAATAACCTCCGCTGCCGGTGGAGCGTGGTTACTCGCAACTTTCGGATCGTTTCGAACACACGGGGAAGGGAAAAGGAAGATATTAGCTATCCCGGCCCGGTGAAATTGAACTGCTGCACTCGTAGTTTCTTTCAGCAGCGTACGAATACCGTCGACAATTAAACTGCACTCTCGAGTTGCGGGAGCGGCCTGGCCGGAGTTATTAGCCTCAAGTGGCTTCTAACGATGCAAGAGCCCCGAGTACTTGCTGACTCGTGTTTTCGCGCCCTCGATCAAAGCATTATGTCGAAGTACCGCGCGTCTGATACACTTCGAGTAGGATAACTTACCCGGATAACCCGCTGGCCGTCGTTCGTTCGACGATCGCCCCACCAGAGCGTTTAATCAATTCCAAACCTGCCTGTGAGAGTGACCTGCAGACGACGCAGGCCTCTCCTCTTTCCGGGAGCCCTTCTCGTGAAAAGTTAACGAACGCTCGTGATATCCAGTCGTTCATTATTCCTCGCTTTGAATTTCTAAAAACAAAAGTGACTACTGGAATTCGTGGTCAGTTGATGGAAGAATTTGTAACGTTTGTAACGTCGAGTCGTTTCACGAGTAATGTTGTCGATCACTCTTCACTTTGAATTTCTTATATAAAATTAGACAGCAGCTAATCGAGAAGTTAATTATCGGAGAGATTGCAAGTGACAAGACGGTGGAAATTCTTGTGTATGAAATTTCACGACGTAATTTTATTTATCGATAAAGAAACACGGAACAAGTCGTTCTTGTGCTTTCGATACTTTCAATTTTGAAAATATAGAGATCGTCAGTCGTAAAATTTTAACGTATCTGCTGTTTCATCTGGAATTTGAACTTGTTTCAAAATTAATACGAATCATTCGACTACGTCGGGAAAAATTAATAAATATGTGCTTTAATATTGCAACTGGAACGAACGAAATGTTCATTTGTAAAGCTATTATATTTCAGTTTCGATATAACACACGTGCAACGATCCTCGCGCGGCAAGAGAAAAACTTATATGAAAACCTTCATAAACCATCGAGCCGAACGTCACGGTTTATAATTACAGTTTAACTGGAATTCCACGTGGAATGATATTTTGATTCAAAAGCTTCGCTTGCCATTCTTTCGTTGCGTTATTTTCAATATTGAACTTTAGAACGTTCGTAATAACAACAAAAAATAGTAACGATCGTTTACTCGATTTGCCGTGCCTTCGATCGGATCGTGATTAATTATCCATTGCTGTAGATAACTAAATAAAATCGTGTATGTCGCGTGATAAATTAATGCACGCGCAAATAGATTTACGCAGTTTTTTAAGCGCAATTCCACCACAACGAACACTAGCTATCAATTGTTTCGCACATCTGCGCGTTCTGCCGATAAATTTTCCGCGCGAACATCCGCAGCCAGCTCTCACTGAAAAACAAACTCACGTCGAAGCGAAGATTTACAGTCGATTTACGGCGTGGACGGGAGTCTACCTCCTCCCCGCCCCCCCAAAAAAATAAAAAAAAATAAAAAATATCAGCGCGAAGAAAGGGACTGGTCTGTAGACCAAACGAGCGAACAAGCGCGGCGCGCGAAGCGTTTTATTAGCAGCGATAGGAACGGCGCGGCGGGGAGGGGGAGGGTGCGAGGCGGGAAATATGCAAAAATGGAGGAACGACGGGATTTACGCGGCAATTAAACTGTCGCGTGTCGGGAACGCGCGGTCGACGATTCGGCGCGAGCGGCGCCGCTTTTTCCACAATCAGCCCGGCAGATTTATGCGAATTTTCGGATGCGTTGAACGGTTTTCGTTTCGTTTTGTTTCGCAGGTGCAGCGGCGGCGGTGAGGTCCGCGGGTGGCCACGGTTTCGACGCGCATTTGCGCGGGCCAAGCTTCGTGATGGAGCCGCCGTCGAGGGTGGAATTTTCGAATTCGAGCGGCGCCTGGCTGGACTGCACCGCGACAGGAAGCCCTCCGCCCAACATCGATTGGTCGACCGCGGACGGACATCCGGTGAACGACGTCCCGGGGGTGCGGAGGGTGCTGAGGAACGGCACGTTGGTCCTTTTACCATTTCCGGCGGCCGCGTTCCGGCAGGATGTGCACAGCGCTGCCTATAGATGCGTGGCCAGCAATTCCGTCGGCAGAGTGCTCAGCCGCGACGTCCAAGTCAGGGCAGGTAAGACAATTACTGGCAATCATGACCGAAATATGCAGCGAGAGATTCCCTTTTGAGAGAGGGACAATTTGATCCATTGCGGTTCTCTTCCGCGAAGTCACGAATCAGAGAGGTTAGAACTGTACAACTGTATTCCAGGCTTGTGTTTATCCTACTCTGTTTATATATTTTTATCACTGAAAGTGATTTTAGAAAATCGGGTCTCTTCAGGTGCAACGCTAATGCAACGAAAATTAGCGATTGGTTGATTTGGGTCACGTGATTCGTGAGGGGGCATGAGATAGACCTCGAGTAGGAGTGGCCTTGTCTTCGTTTCCTAGTCAGAACAGTTACTTTTTTCAGTGAGACGAATCGTAAAAAACGTGGGGTACAAGTTGTGCAGTTTTTTTTGTATTATGTATTATCGGAAAGTAGAGAGAACGCGTAGATCATTACGTCAGTATTCTTGCAATATTCATGGATGTGTAGTATGTTGAATGTCATTACCGAGAAACAAAATATCTCAGAGCTGCAAAAACGAAAATGTAAATATTGCGCAGCCTCGCGGCGAATAAGTTCGAACGAGTCGAATATGTTTACGCTCCACAGTCGTACGGGAGCTACCGAGAGCGTAACATTCGTGTGAAATATAATACAATCAGTTTAATTGCGTGTTAACATTTGTAAAAATGGAAATGCATCTGAAATACACACCAACGTTAAAATTAAACGAAGAATGTTATTCTGCCATAAAAGTAGCCGGGACAGTTAATAAAAAATCGTAAAATAATAATAAATTTGCTAAAAGATCCCGATAATTATGAAAAAAGAAAAATAAAACAATACTACGAATAAACTTTGCGCGTTCTTACACATTTTAAGTATAATTGAAAGTAGAGCCTGACAGAAAAAAGACAGAAATTTGTTTCATCTGTAAAATATTACGATAAATACTCCATCATATCCAACTAATTCAATACTATAATAAATATTCTCTCATCAAATGTGAGATACATTCAAAAGCAATTCGTTAATTATATTTTCATGTTGCAACGTAAATGTTTTTGTACATTTACGGGAAATTCAAAAATGCGAGAACGCAAAGAATGTCGAAACAAAGTTCCATCTCGATCCTGTTTTTTAAAATTACAAACACAAACATCAACAGAGTGGATAAAATTTAATTTAGTGGGAATACATTAAGGAGAAATGTAGTTTGTAGTTTGTTGCAAAAACACAAAAACATCAAATCGTGGACGGCTTTAGAAATTAGCTGATTAAATTTGAGCCAGTTGAAACAGACATAACGTGTCAAACGTTACTTGAATTATCCTCAGTATGCGACTGACGTCAGATTGTAACAAATGCAATTTTATAAAAAGATCTCTCTTTGTTTTTTCTTTCAACTTTCCGACGCCAGACTTCTTTAGACATCTTTGACATTCCTTTCCTCTCTTTTGTCCTGCTTGCTTTTTCTTGAAAAAGTCCTTCTTTCGCCTTTGCACAGCCTTTGCCGGAAGTACACATGTACCAGCTTGCGCGAGTACGAAGAGATTGAGATCTTTTGCTTTTCCTATACTTTCTACACTATTTCCTTTTTTTACAATTTTTCCTCCTTTTTAAAACCCTACTTAAAGTCGTTGACGTTCTTTTCGTACGAAACATTTTCTTCCTACGTTATATATATTCTCAGAACCGAGATATTTTACTTCTCCGAGAACAAGAATGATGCGTAAATTTTATAAAATGCGTCGATTGTAAATCTGCGTAAACAATTACGATTTACGCATAGGAGAAGCAATTACAAAATACTTTCTACATTTCCTCTAATCTGTTGTCACTCTTTTTTAAAATCTTTTTAAAATACACAAATCCTCAAATCCCGTATTTTTTCTAAAAAATAAACATCGCTCAAGTTGTTGAAAATTAAACCCAACATTCGACATTGACAAAAAAAAAAAAAAAAAAATTTGAAGAGACAGCGACAATTTATGCGGAGCGAAAGAACACGAGAGCAAACGAGCCACGATCGTGTCCGGGGACGTTCGAAAGAATAGGAGAAGCAATTAAAAAATCATTAGGAGATGCGTCGGCGGCGTTTCTCGAAGGAAGGAAGAAGCGAAATCCAAGCGAAGACGAAGGATGTTTTAAACCCGGCCGGATGCAGATGAGACGCGGCCAGGCTTTCTCCGTGCGGAACTCGCTGTAATTACCTCTTTAAAAAAAGACAGAGAGAGAGAGAGAGAGAGAGAGAGACACACACACACAGAGAAAGAGAGGAAGAGGGAGAAGAAAAGAGAGGAGGAGAGGAAAAAAAGAGAAAGAGGGAAAAAAAATGCAATCTGAATGCAAATCCGTGGCAGCTGCGAGGTCGACCCGACGCTTTCAGGATTGCCAACTACTCCCTCGCGGCTATAAAGTTCTGGCCGGGACGTGTGGCCGTTAATTAAAACTTTACTTCCTGCTTTCGGTTTAACGAAAGAAATTTCTATCCCGAACTGGCTCGACCGGTCCGAACCGGAAGTTTTCCCGGCCGGCTGCGCGTCGTTCGAAGTCGAAGGAAATCTGGGAACGGCCAGAGAACGCTATATCGATACTGTTTCACTTCCACTTTGGGTGGATAGCTCTTCTCGAGATGTGAGAAAAGTTCCTCTCGAATTGAGAACCAGTAGAATGTGATAAAACGCTTCTACGTTTTCTATCGATACGGTGTTTTAATCGACCAAATTGGACGTTCTCGTTGTGTAATTAAGGAAAAGAAAGAGACAAGTGCGAAAGAAGAAAGAAGTGCATTCCGTGCAATCGCAACTGGATTTATTGGTAGACTCGGTACTAAAGCTGCCTAGGCTTTCAGATGTCGGGATAGCGAGGGAAAAGTCGGGGTGGAATTTCGAGAATGGAGGTTTTTTGACGTTTATCCTTGCAGCAGAGCGTGAGAGAGTCATTAAAGTGGGATTTGGTCTTTAAAATCTACAGCCGCTCAGTTCTATGATTTCATAACGTGCGTCAAACGTAGGGAAAAATTTTGATATCACACGACGCAAGATATCTTGATTGACTTTAAACACGCGGAATCCTGAATTTTAAGGTCCAATAGCAATCCAAACCTTCGAGTCTAACTCCAAAATCATAATGTTAATCAAGAGTAACTTAAACGTATTTCCAATTATTAAATTCTCCAAATTTAGTTGCAAAACTCAGTTCTGAATCAAAAGTTTGATGTTCACACATTTTATCGATTATAAAATATCGATATCAGTCGTGAACTCGAGAAGCCACAATTCTCAGCTTCAGAGACCTGGGGAGAGAGATACGAAAGATACGAAATCTCAGATTCGAGAACTGGAAGTCAAGGTTTAAGCTCACGTACCCAAGAATCAGAGTTCGATATCAAGATCTAACGTTCGGGACATATTCTACCACACGGTGATAAATTATCGCGATTTTATGATCACGAAGTTTGCTTCAGCGAGTTTCGTGACTATCAGATTCCACTATCAAGTTGGAGAACCTGCGATTTTTATTGCGAATAAAAAGTTCATATAAAGTTTGAAATTCTTAAACTTTGACAGAGAATTGATTTTGAGACTCCTAAAATTCTACTTTTCGAATAGATTAAACTCAAATAATTCACGTTTCAGGGAATTTGCAACGCTTTTAAAGAAATACATTTACGTTTCTCATTTCTCTTTAAATTGTTCTCTTCTTTCTCTTCGTTAACATCCTGTTAAAAGGATCTTGATATTTGTATCACACGTTAGGCAAAATGCTACGTCTTGAATAAACGACTATTTGCTCGATTTGAATATGCAAATAGCCGGCAGAAAGACCAGTATAAACAACAATGGTGCAATCTGTTTGACTATGGTTGGGCTATTAAGCGAACTAATCGTTCAATCTATTGTATTTCTCACCAGAGAAATTCCACCATTCTTGCTGTACCGGATTACCATTTCCATTATCTCCAATTAAGGGCACACTTTAAAATTAACGTAAGGGACAATTCAAGGAACGAAGAGAAATTGGTACATTAAATACTTCTTTCTGTCTTACTGCTTAATGTGTAGTATTTTACTTATTAATGTAGAGTATTCAAAATTATAATCTTCCAATTTTTTGTCATTATATTATACGGACAATTTGTTAATCTATAAAGTAGATCCATTCATAGTAGCAACACGTTAATCGCACTTTTGTCAATAAAATTGTCATAACGTAACGAGTGGACAAATTTTTCATCTATTACTAAATTTTTCATCTATACGATTTCTTTCTGAATAGCAAAAATTATAAACGATTCATAAAGCACTCTTCGATCCACATCCGTCGAAAGAGAATTTCAAAAAATATAAACAACATATTTTAAGATCGAACGTCGAAGCATAATTCAAACGAAATAGTTTTATTCGAAAACAAAAAGCAATCGGAACGTTCAGTTCCCTCGACAGAAAATTCAATCGGCCCGAACTTGCTATTTATTCACGCGAACCCGAATGTTCGCTCGTATTTCCTTCCACCGTTCCACGGAAACAACCGGGAACAACGGATCGGGCCGAAAAAAAATTCCGCTCTTCAATCGCGCGACAACCGCACACCGGGTTTCCTCTGTGGAAACTCTGCGTATCCTTCGAGCGTTACAGCGAGATTCCAATTTCGACGATCGCGCTCGACGCCCGTCGCGTTTAAGTGTTTTCATTTCCAGAAGAATTCCCATTCGGCGTGTGTCGGTTTGACGTGTTCGGTGCGCTGCTCGATCAACGCGTTATTAGCTTTCGTCCGGGCCGCAGCATTCGAGGCCGTGACACGAAGACACCGAGAGTGGAGAAAGAAAGAAATAAAGAGAGGAGAAAGAGTTGCGAGAAGATTGGAATTCTCGGAAAAATTGACCGAATATCATTGCCACGATAAGCATGAACGGAATACCGAGGAATACCGAGGAATACGCGATAAGGGATGAAGAGGAGACGGAAAAATTAGAGATGGGATCGAGTACCTCGCGAATAACCAACTGCATTGTAATCTGACGTTTATCTATTTTCCGTTCATACGATTTTGTGATTGCAGTGAAACATTCGAAATTTTTCTCCTTCTGTTTGTTGTTTACAAAAGTATCTTTAAACTCGGTCTAATAAAATAATTAACAACGAAGATAACGGTAAAAGTCATTTTATTCGTGCGGGGAGTATCTAAATGTTACGAGTGGTCGACGTTCAATGTGGCATTGTTTCATTTTGTCTACCAGACGAAGAATATCCCTTTTCACGTTTCTACGCGCGAGAACTGAAAAGGAGCAAATCTCGTATTCATTGCATGCATAAATCACTACGTTCGTTTAATTGCATTCGTTTACCGCTTGCATAAATACGTACACGTTCGCGCGAAACGTGGATATAATCATTGCAATATTTTTACTTGCAATTAAACTTGACTCGAACTCGTAAGTACGCGTCCCATCCGTGACAAAAAAAAAAAAGGAGTTGACGAAGACAGAGGCCGAGTTTGCAGCGCAAAAAACAGCGATGAGAAGAAGAAATTCAGGAACGCGTTGCGTAGAGGAACGAAAGATAAGAAAGATAAGAAAGAAAGAAAGGGGGAGAGCGGCGTGTTCGTCAACGTCGCGACGTCGGCGTGTCAGAGCCGGTTGCAGCGTCGCTGGCCGCCGCCCTTGGAATTTCCACGTAAATAAAATCTCCGGAAGAGTATAGTGCCTCTCGAGCGGCTGGGCGACGGTAGGAACAAAAAAGGAAAGGAGAAAAACGACCGGCAGACGTCGAGGACGAGGCGTTCGTTACGCTCGCGTCGCCTCACGCCTCGCCGCTTCCCTGATGTCGACGTCGACGTCGAGATTCACCCGGTTGTCGACGACGAGTAACGACGTGACACCCTGTATCTAAGCCTATACGCGTGTGTATATCGCCGTGTACGGACACGGAAGTACATGGAAGGGTTACGCAAGTGAACGAGGGTAAAGGGTGACGTGACGCGCCCTCGAATCGCGTGTAATGCGTTTTAATTACCATCAACGCGAACTATCGCTCTCTAACCGTTTGAGCGTGGACGTTGCACCGAATCGAATGTTTCGATTATAATACGTGTCTAGCGATCACCGCCCAAGTTGTTCAACGACAGTTTTGATTTAACTCCTTGGCTACGGCAGACTTTGAATCGCGACCTACACTAAGAACGGCAAAATTTTCGTCAGCGTGCATTTCTCAGAAAGTATATTAAAATATTATTGTCACTGGAAGTGATTTTAGCGGGGGTACCCAGAAAATCGGTCCTTTTCAGGTGCAACGCTAATGCAACGAAAATTAGCGATTGGTTGATTTGGGTCACGTGATTCATGAGGGGGCGTGGGATAGACCTCGAGTAGGAGTGGCGTTGTCTGTTACTGAGCGATCGCGCCTGTAATTTGTTTTCTATCGATTCAAATGTTTGCGTATCGATAAAATTTTATGGCAAAAAAGTCGTCTTCATTTCCTAGTCAGAATGATTGGACCGCGTTTGTGGGAATTGGAGAATTTCGAAAATCTACGAAACGGACGTAACGAGGTCTAGTAATGGTAATGCGAACAACTTTGTGCTTGTTTGTTCACAGTGGTAGCCCAGGCGTACAAAGTCGACGTGGAGGTGATCGGAGGTGCATCGAGGGGCTGCACGGCCGTGTTGCGATGCGTGGTTCCCAGCTTCGTGAAAGATCTGGTGCGCGTAGTTTCCTGGCTGCAGGAGCCATCGTTCTACATTTATCCTTCGTTCCAAGGAGGTAAGGAGCGCGCCATTGTAATCGAAAGTTTCACATTTCTCAATGTTAACATTAATCCACTTCTGTGTCGAATCGATCAAATCCACGATTGCGTCGAAACGCAATTGAGCTAAATCCTTCTTTAACAACCCCCTTCTGTACCCGCGTGCACCGAGAAGAATATGTGGGTACAGCTAATAGCCGGCTGGCTCTGCGGCGGCTCCCACGCTCGCACGCAATTATTCTATATGAAAAGCGACGCGCTATCCTATAATCGATAATTTCGCCCTATCTGGCAAAATGTAATATTCCGCAAAGCGACCGGGAGACTGTGTGTAGCGGGAGATGGCAATAAAAGCCCAAGGGACATTCCACGGGCGCAGATGCAGCAACACAGGGCCAATAGGCGGGCGAAAGGCACGAGGCAAGAAGAATTATACGGCCACACGTTCGTGTGGTGGAACCAGCGTGGAAACAACCAGGGCGAAAGAGCACGGCGTTGGAGGTAGAGGAGGATAGACGCGCAGAGATGGCAGAGTTTCAGGGGGCGATTTTCACGTGGGTAAAGGTTAGCACGAAGTATTATATGCTCGGGTGGTGGCATTGCTTACTGGGACTAAAATTTAATATCCGGCCACGGGCGTACAGCCGGCCGGTACAGTGAAATTTAATATCCACAATAATCTTGCATCACCTTCCCGCGTCGTTGCCATAGGTCGCGGGTCGAGAGATCGGGGGTCGAGGACATCGACCCCGTAACGGTCGAGCGGCCCGCTCATTAATAGTCGTAGAAATTAATTGGATTTAAGAACGTCGTCGGTTGGTCTTGCTTTTTTTCTTTGAACCTCTCTTTCTCTCTCTCTTCCTCTCTGTCTATCTCTTTCATTCTGTTACCCTCGTGCGACCGCGACGACACGGATTGAAAAAGATGATACCCGGTAATTAAAACGTAATATCACGTCGGTTCGCGCGCTATTAATTAGTAAGCTTAATTAGTAATCCTTTTAATTGGACGCGGCACGGCGTTGTTAATGCCGTTTGACGACCGATTTCGCGATCTTTTCGCGATTTACTCTCCTCGCCGATAATTATTTCCCTTCTGCTCGCTTCTATTTCTCGTCTCGTTTCTGTTCTTTGTGATTTCAATTTAGAATATCGTCGGATCCATATTTTGACAAACTGTCGTTCCGACGAATAAGCGAGCTCAGCACACGTTAACCAGCGCTTTCGACGTTATATGAAATTTAATAATTACTGTATTCTTCAAGAACATGTTTCACGAAATAGATGTTTTTGTGTTTCTTATCGAATGAATTAATTTTCAGACTTACATCGGAATTAGAAATTTACTCTTACTTTCCCTCTTTCTTAACACGTTTTGTAAATTCTTGCGGAAATGATTACACGTCGCATACATTTTATTCATCAGTTTGTTAAAACAGCGATATCGTCAACTCATCAACAACTATTTCAAACCAAATCAATCAATTCGATTCATCTAATTTTAACCTTCGTGTTATTGCCTTCTTGCGGCTCCTTTCAAAGAAGATCGTCTTAAAATTAAACTTCTAAAATCCGCAACGATACAACTGAGATTTCGTTCGTGATCTCGTTGCTCTTCCGATGCTTCGGCGAAATTTCATAATTGCACGGCGGAACAGCGGGGGAAGCATATTCACCGGCGATAACAGAGTCGAAGAAAAAAATACGGGGGCTGGCAGATATCCAAGCAGCCATTGTCGTTCGGTTTTCGAGGGAAGAACGACGGGGATAGCGTAACTTTTATGCGACCGTGCAAAAAAAGCGACCGTAAAAACACCCGCCACCCTCAACAAGAAGATATTGGCGCACCGTGAACCGTTCCTGTTATCGCGCGATACATAAAATTCCCTGCATGTCGCTTTGTTTTTAACGAACCTCCTGATCTTTCTGCTCCGCTTTCCAACAGAAATTCTCCGCTCCCTATGGCTCCTTCCTCCCTGTTGCAGCTTCTTTCTGCAATGCCGCGTATGCTTTTAAAGTGCCATCTCTTTTAAATTTCAGTCTTCGTTAAAAACGAAACGTCACTGTGCTACTTTTAACAGCAGTAACGACAATAACGATTCGCGATAGTGGAGTAGAGAGACTGAACTTTATCTTCAAATGGTGTTTCTCTCGCAGCGCGAGCTCGCGGTAAAAAGAAAAATATTATCGTCTCTGCTAATAATCAGGACTTGTAGAACACGGTGTGAAAAAGCTTGAATTTATTCGAAAATGATGTTTCTCTCTAGTAAGTTTACAGTGAACAGTCCTTAATAATCAACCGACAATGTTGAAACTGAGAAATATACAGATTTGGACGAAACTAATCGTTAAGTGAAATTACTTAACGACAGATTCTACTTGTAACCTATTCAAAAGTAACTCACGCAAGAGCAAATAAAATAAACTCGAAGTAGACTAAAGTAGACTATTACGTAGAAACCCGAGAAAATTAAACAAACAGTTAATTGTTATATTGGGAAATTTAAGACAATAAGCGAGATACCCGAGAAGTTGCGAAATTCCTGAGGATTCACTGGCGCAGAACGTCGTAACACGCTTCGAGCATACCAATTTGCCGGATCCCACTCGTGATCCTTGGCACGTTTTGTCTATTATCCGTTAGCGAAACTTGTCAGCGTAGCTATTTAGAAACCCATATCTTCGACGTGCAAGCATTCGGGGCGAATCGTTCATTTCATGGAATCGAAGACCATATAGGGGAGAACTTATGGGAATTGGGGGGCTGATGGAAAGCACTCTGGGGTAAATGCACGAGGCACCGCCACAGATCAAGCCACTGTCAAGGATACTGTCTTCGTTCCCGTTGATCTACAACGTGCTTTAGCTATTAGATCGACCGTAGGGATTCGCTACCGCCTGGAAAGTCGTCTCAGCCTCGAATGAAATTGGTTTAGCGATGGAAATAGAAATTAATCGAGAGGTCGATATTTCATATCGAACGAGCAGTTCCATAATACGCATTTAGCTCGTCATTCGCTGTCGTTGAATTATCAGAGAAAAGTTCGTTTGTTCTATTTATAGTTGTGCCAACGAAAAATCTAACCAGAGACGGAGAGATATTTGAAGACATTTTACTGGTTCAAATAGTTTTTTACCGGTTTCTATCACAGGCTTTTGATAAAACTCTTTTTTTAAAATGGATCCTTAATGTGATTTGTACTAAAATGTACTCAATTTGAAATAACGGGACAAAGATTTTGTCAAAAACATCATTACCGTGAGCTCACGTTTGTGACATTCGACTAGCCATTTATTTTATTTATTTCACACAGAAGTGAATGATGGAATATTTTTGAGAAAACCGAAAACTAGAGAGTTACAAGAATTTTGATGGAAAGCACCCTAAGCTGTCTTCGTTCCTCCATATTTAATGCGATGTGCTATCGCATCGGCTGTTTTCTACACAGATTCACCAATGGGATGTCTATGAACCGAAGATAAAACACCTGACGTTAAAAATAGAATTCTTTAATTGGATATCGACACTTTGAACTCGCGAAAGTTGTTTCTGATGAATTACAGTCGGACGTCATTCGTTTTTGGGATTACATTCGTATTTCTACTTTCTCGTCTGAATATTTCACACGTCCAGTTAAATTTTCATTCATCTTCTTTTCTTAGCTCTTTCATTCCCCTGTCCCGAACCTCCATAATATATAGCGCGAATATTGAGCGCGATAGACTGATCAGTAATGTACATAATAAAATGCGACGTGACAATCGTCAACGACTTTTGTACAACGATCGATAGCATAATCTCGAGAAAGCAGTCGCAAAATGTTTAGGGTCTCATCGGTTTGAGAAAGAAATTAAAGATTGTCTGTTTGTGTTAATCATTTCGAGTCGCGAATACGATCCACGTTTGGTCTCGGTAAACAGCGTGAAACGAAGAATGTAACAAATCCACTACTAACTCTGCGATATCATTCGAACCGTGCACGTGTTCAGGGTTCTGGATGTTCTCGAGAAATTAAATTTCATCGAGTTCTTTTTTGGTCTGTTCTCTTCCGCTTTCGTCGCGTCGTTTGTCTAACCTCGCTAGACGGTAATCCTCCTTTCTGACCGGAATCCCAATGCTCTCGATACAAATCGGAACAATATCGGCGCGTATGCTAGATGCGTTCTAACAAATAAAAAGTTAAACTTCAATAATTAAGTTTGCTGAAAATTAATTTTTGACACAGGTGTGCGTCAGTTTAGGATAGTTGTCACATTTGCTCCAAGTTTAACTTGAGTCACATTGGGTTCTTTTTTTTTTTTTTTAAGTAATCACGTTTCGTAATTCATAATTTGTTCAAAGATTTTGGTGTTTACGTACACATCCAATGAATTGTCAAAAGATTTCTCCAATCGAACGAATAATTTTTATTTGTCATTATTGTGAAATATGAAAAACTTTATTTTAAAAGCAAAAATGCATGTGATGTACAAACATTTAAATCTAGAATCAAAATCTATTTCTAATCTAATTTAGAACCTCTTCGTGCCTTCAAACGCGATTCCGCACAAATATCCTCAATTTACACGCGTTACAAATTAAAAATCTTCGGTTTGAAGAATTCACGGAGACTCCAAAAACAACTCGCCAATGTGCTTTCCATCGCGTCTTCTCCTTTAATTCTGAATGAGCCTGTACACGTTACATCCTGCGCATCCCCCTCCCTCCCCATTAAATCTATCGCCGTGCATCTATCAGGATCAGCCCGCAATTAATTCCACGTGCATATTTCATCGGCGCACACACGTGCGCGCGCGCTCACGGGAAAAATTACAGCCTCCGTCTACTGTCACGAGTCCTCGAGACAAAACGACGATTCTTCCAAAGAGGATTGTCGAACGTTCGCTCGGCCCAGGAACGGTCGAAATTGTCGCGCGAAACGAGCGAGAAGTTTTAATTGCTTCGCGTGCGAGCGGACCAATTCAATCGTCTTTGTGCCGCGATATTGTTTAAACACGCGCCTCTCTCGAAAAGGAAAAAAAGAAGGAAAAAAGGTTGCACGGTTCTCGCAAGTTGACGCTCGCGACTCGTTAAAGGTGCGCGCGTTGCCTAGACAAAACGCGGTGTATCGGTACAATGCGGTTCTCCGTCCTCATTGTTTCCAACTCGCGGTGCAAACTCGTTGTTAATTTCCTTTATTTGTCCCTGTCAATTTTTTTGCATTTTTTTTTTTATCTTCTCCGCTTCTTTTGTTTTTTTCCTGTTTCTCTTCTCTCTTTTTTTTTGTTTTGTTTCTGTTTGCAATTTAATTCGTACGTTCGAGCAGAAATTCGCGCTCAGGTGAACGGGTCGGGAGAAGTTTATAAATAGAGCGCGCAAATTTAACATCCGTCGATTAAACGAAAGCGTTCGTTTCGCTAGTTTTTTTTTCAGAGAAATCAACGGGAAATCGTGCAAATTAATTGCTTGCGTTCGAACGGCAGGTAATGTAAAAAAAAAGGAAACGCGGTATATTAAAAGAGAGCGAGGAGGGGGGATTTCGATGTAATTCGTCGACGGAGTGAATCGTCCGAGCTTCAATGCAGATATTTTGTCGTTTGTACGCTGATATTGTTGTTTGCGGTGATTCTTTTCATTTTGGAAAATCATCATTTTCAGATAACACGTCGATTTGCTTGGAAAGTTTTGTTCTTGTTACCGAGCCGTTCGTGTTGGAGATCACGAAAGAAGAAACTGAATATTGGTACACATTACAGTAATACAAAAGTATCATTTTATATGCATTTAACAAATATCGCGTCGCCTCTCGTTAAACATTCTACAACTGTCCTTTTACACGTCGAATAAACATCAAAATCCATCGTCTCTTCCGTTATACCCCATTATAAACAATATTTCGTTTCACTATACAAAAACTTCTTATTAATTTAATTAATATCTAAATTCTATCGCACAGTCAAAACCGACTTCAAACGAACAAATATTACTCGACGTGGCCTTGGTCTTTACACCCACCGAACATCGCAATTCCCCAAATCTGCAACGCGTTTGCCTCTCCTCTGAGGTTTAGGTTCGACGTTGAGCGTCAGTGGAAGTTTCAACCGGCCGCCTCGTATTTCTTGCGGCCTGTACATAATATCACAAGGCTTTTGTTGCCTGTCTGTGGACGCTATATTTCTGCAAGCGTAACATATCCATCTTACTAATAGCGCCATGGTCAGACTGCACGTAATTCGAGGCAGTCATCCCCTACTGTTGCGTACATAGTGCGGCAATACATAGTTCGGCGTACATGACCGCGTATGTACTCGGTCCATCTACGTCGAATAGATCGGAGAGGGCAAGGCGCACAGGTAGTAGCATCGAGTGTGATACCGAAACTACATAACCCATCCAAGCCGGCTGACTTGGCCGACAATCGCTATTTAGGAGGGCCGCTTATCTCAGCCGGTCTTGGCTTTGCTAATGTCTCGTGGCCGAATCTGTACTCGCACACGCAATAACATACACAAAGTTTTGGATGTGGAATGTCAAAACATGCGTGGTTAAAAAAATGTTAGGCGTTAATAAGATCATACGGGATAAAGGAGTAATCATAGGAAGATAGTTATAAGATGAAAAGAGGAGTTTTATTTAAATAACATGTGAGAAGATTAGATTTGCGAAGGTAGATTCCTGAGGTGTTAGATTTGTGGAAATGCAGATAGGATGTCAAACAGCGAGTACTGTGCGTGGGTAAAAAATTTATTAGTAAGATTACACAGAGATGGAAAAGTAGTTGTAAGATGGGAGTAGTTGAAGGTTATGAGTTACAGGGTAGTTATAAGATGAAAAGAAGAGTGTTATTTAAATAACATATCAGAAGATTAGATTTGTAATGTATTAGACGCGAGAAGTGTTAGATTTGTGAGAATGCCGGATTCATAAAATAAGGGATGAGATAATTTAGAGATGAAGTGAGATAACCATGATTTAGCATTTAACCCACTTAGGCCACGGTTGGTTGCCTTTCTTAGAATAATGTTTATTAGGTAAAGATAGAAGAGGAGGGAGAATATTGAAGAGAAAGTTAGCTGTTGAAGAGGATAGAGTCAGTCGAATGGAAAATAACACAGAGTGAAATAGGACAGCGTAGATTACACGGATTAATATTCTTAATATAAGTGTAATATTGTTTCAAACTGATTTCGAACATGAAAACACACAGCTTTTGTTAACTAATCTTCTCACGAAATAATTACTTGAATTTATAAATATTCTCTCATTTACTCGCACGCTCTTATAGACATGTCTGACACAACACGATTCAGCGCTTATTCTACTTCGAGATGTACTGTTTCTCTTTTCATTTGCCCATTCTACTGAAATTCTATTGACATTTATAATTTTATCTAGAGATAACAAGCCTCTTTCTTTCTTCGTCTGTGTAAGCAACAAATTTAATTTGATTTATTAATCATTCATAATTGTGTCATGGAGAAAATGATTGTATTAGAATATAAATCCATTGGGATTGCATACATCCTATTGATATCGTTTCCAATCACTGAACAATAGCGGGAAAGATATGAAGGGGTAGTGAGAGGCGAACGTGATAAGAATGAGTAAGAAAGTTATGGGGGGATGTTGGAAGAAGTTTGTGGTTAGGGAGGGTGACAACGAGAAAAGAGAAAAGTGGCCAGTGGAACAGGATGAGGATAAGGAAGTGTAGATTTAGAGAGGTGACAATGGAAAATGAAGAATAAAGGGCAACTGTTGAAAGGTTAGGGTTTACAGTAGTAAAAGTAACGACATAAAAAAAATGGAGAAGCAAACAACGTACAATAAATTGAGAATGAAAGACGGTAAAAACGAGTTGGAAATGAAGGAAATAAAGATTTGACAATAATTGACAAGATGATGGAATAATTGGGGATAAAATTGCAACAGATAAAAATTGAGTGAAAACGACGAGGAAGCTAATCTGGGAGATAAAAATCCATAAAAAGTAAGCGGAAGGCAAAAGGAATCCATAAAAGGAACACGAGGGAAACACGGAGGAAACTCGAGGCTACAAGTAGCTAAAATTTAAACTCACGTAGGAAAAGAAGTAGGAAGAAGTTGGCGAAACTGCAGACGAAAAAGAGAGAATTAAGACTGTTGAAAGCGGGACCAACGAGAGTAAGAAACCAACAAGCAGCATGCTACGATAAAAAAGTAACTACGAATAAAGAACAAACTTAAAAAAAAGGAAACGCCTACGATCGCGAGGAAGAAATCGACGAAGCGATAGGAAACGAAACAGCGGACAGGGGAATAAAAGGGGAATAAAAAAAGGAAGGAAACTGAAGCAGGAGGACGATCTCCTCCGTGAGAGATAATCACGTATTCGCGAGACCGTGTTAAAGATTTTCCGCGCGTGGATCGAGGGGTTTTCGCGAAACGACTGCGAATGTTTAGGATAACTACGGTCATTAACGTTGCTCGGGCTTATCTAAGGAACGAGCACGAGGTTAAGCCGTGCTGGGCATGAACGGCAAGATCGTATCTCCTCGCCAGTCATCCAGAACAGGCCGCTGAAAATCCCGGAATTAGCATAATTATCGTTACGGCAAAACCGTTCGCCTACTCGCCAACGGAAATATCGCGAAACCCTGGGCCGTTAGCTCGTTCATCGATGGTGCGCGGTAGTTGTTAAACGTAATTCGCGTTCATTTGAACATTTTGCATATTTTTCGCCAGAGTGTGCGATGTAACCATTTTTTGGTAATTTCAAACTTCGGTTATTCTCAAAGCTAACGATTGGTTAAAACTAGGTACATAAAATGATCAAATTCTTAAAATAAGTTTCAACGTCCATAATTTTCTTAATAATAATATTAATCAAATTTAGCAAAGAATTTATTCTGCTAGCCCTTGTGTTTCGAATCGAGTAAGATATTGGTGTTTTTCTTTTCAGTTTTTCAATTTCTAGAATGTGTGAGAATTAAATACGGATAATTATTATTTTTAAAGAACGAATATGTAATAATTACGAAAGGGAAATTAAACAGCAAAAGTTTAAAATTCCGGATTTGGCACACAATTTGGCCGACGAATATCATTGGCGCAGTTATTAAAGATAATCCCGAGTCCGCGTGCCATGTTTATTGAAAAACGTCGAGGCCAATTATCGTGGCGCCAGAGTATAAATCATGGGAATAAGAGAGAAAAAAAAAGAAATTTCTCGTTATATTTCTGCTGTATATAAAAGCAGATACTTTTCTGCGAAGAATCTATATCTCGCTTTAAATAATTCACCAAACGTGCTATTTATCTTGGAAACGATATAATTAATTTAACGCCGTGCAAGATAGTTTTTACGATTGAAAAACTTCGTGATGAAAGCCTTCGGATGCGAACTCCGTCATGACTTGGCCTCATCGTATCGAGAGTAATTTGCAACGATTGGGACAAAATCACCACTGAAGTTAATCATTCGCGAAAACAAACTCGGCCCGGTAAGCTAACAAAGAGATATAAATTACTCTCACATCCCTGTTATTTAAATGTTTTGTATAAAATATCAACAATCAGAATATCAAACATATAGGACAGATATGGGATGGCATGAGTTTCCAAGTTTTATTAATCGTGAAAGTCAAATTCGTTCATCAGTAGAATTAAAATGGGACAATGACGCGTTCATGTATGTATTAAGCAAATATGAGCAATCCAATATGAAAAAAAAAACAATAACTGTCAAACACTTAATAATTGAGTGTAAAAATCACGATAATATTACCAAATTACCTACAACTAGTTTCGACGACTATCCACCTAATCTCGTTTAGTTTTTGAAGATTACAAAATTGTACAAAATTGTATCAAGCATCTTCTAAATCTGTAACATTGACACAAATGTGCATTGACACAATACAACTGTATTATGTATGTAATTGCACGTTAACGTGTTAATCACGTATGTTTAATTACGTATGTAATTGTCTGGCTAACAACCTGAGTTGTTGAAGCAGCGTTGAAATAAATAAATAATAAACGGGTGGAAGATACGCAAGCATAAATCTGGTTTCTGTTGTTCGCATTCGCAGACGGGAAGTTCCACCTCCTGCCAACCGGTGAACTTCTGGTCCACAGTCTGGAATTCAGCGATCAAATACACGGTTACAGATGTCGAACGATGCATCGCCTCACTAGACAGGTGGTTCTGAGCTCCGTGGCCAACGTAAGGATAGCAGGTAGTAATTTTCACTCCGGCGGACACGTCGATTTTTCTTATCGCTCGGGAAATTGCTCGAGGTTTTTCTCAATTACCCGCCGCATTAATCGACCCTCCATCGAGCGACGTTTTTCTTCTCTTCTTTTTTGCACAGATCACAGAGGGGTGATGCCACCGGTGATTCTTGAAAACTCCGGCGTTGTTCACGTCGCTCAAGATGAATCAACGTCGTTAGTCTGCGTGGCGCAGGCTTGCCCTACTCCCGAGTATCGGTGAGTTTCTCTCTTATCTCGATGGATTAAACTCTTCGTTGATGTTGAAGAGTTGAGCAATAGTGATTGTGAATTTTATTTTAAAAGAGGCTTTTCAATTATGTTAACCTCGCTGTGATTTTGGAATTTTTTTATTTCAACTTTGCTCTCACGTTCGCGTTATTTAACGTAAGATTGAAATGACAAATTATTCGTAACAATAATGATTGTTTGCTTGAAATCAATTGCTTTTTTAATTTCTAGATTTATACAGAATAGGTCCTTTATTCTCAAACTCAGTAGTAGTAACCAGTTATTAATTTCTGATTATTACAAACTATTTTTATTTCAAAGTATTTTGTTTGCATAATAATAGAGATTTGTATAATTGTTAATCTACATTTGTGCAGAAAAATATATATTTTAGCAGAAAATAATTTTAAAATTTAGAAAATACCTTTGCCAAGATCAATTGATCAGTACCGTGTCTAACGCAAATTACCTATTCTACTAGTACGACACACATCGTCGAAGGAACGTTCTTTTTCTTTTGGAAAATACAATACAGTTTTTTACTTTTACACTGTAAATTGTCGATGGTCAGTCAGTGGCATTTTAGAATGTTAAAAATTCTCGGACAATTGTTCGTCGGCTGTCTGTCATGTACGGAAGACGCGACCCAATTGATCAAGGTTATCAGTACTTTTTGCTTGCGGATGATTAACTGGTTGGCAAGTATAAATTAAACCGATCATAATACGTCCAAATAATCATGGGAATAATTACACGTAATCGAAAACCGATACCGTGCTTGTTGGTAAATTTAATGTTATTATTATTGCAAACGATGTAAACGAATTTAACGCTGTAATTACGGGGCACCGATCGTTTGCGAGTTCAAAGCGGCGGAAACGAAGCGTCCATGGAAACGGAAACGCGAATTCTCGCGTAAATTGAGTGTCCATGTAGCAATATGATTTCAGTTCCGATGCAAGATGTGGAAATTTATCAACCGTTTGTTCGCTAAGACTTTTTAATTTCTATCTGGCACGTTCAGTCTCTGTGTCCGTGGATTTCAAAGAGGAGGAAAAAGGGAAAATCGCACAGGATGGAAAGAGGAAACAGGAAGAGGGGGATACAAAGGAAAGGAAAGGACAGGAACAATGAAATGGACGGAGAACGAAGGAGAAGGGTCTTTTTACAAATTTCCAATTATTCGAATAATATTTTCATAAAATATAACTAACAAAATAATATTGCATCAATAATTACAAGTTGTTTTCGATGTCGATGTAATTAAACATCTTTCATGTGTTTTTCACATAATTTCTATGCAAAAGTTGGCACCGCGGTGTAATTTAACCCTTTGAGAGCCACTTCTGCGAAATCTGAAGAGAAGAGGATAAAAACCGTTGTTGCAACTTTACAAAATATATATTCGTCACGTCAAAAATATGAAAGTCTCGTATACGGTGAAAAGATCCTATTAATAAGCTCAAAAAAACAATAAACAATAAACGTACGACGAGACGAAACACTACGTCATTTGTACATTTGCCTTTCTCAAAAACAAGCTCAACTTTTGAAGCTCTCGACAAGCATGTCGACAAGACGACAAAAGCGAAGCGCAAAGAGGAAAAGGGCAAAGAGGCAGCACACGCTGCGACTCATCCTCTTTAACCTAAAAGAAAATTACGAATGTCGTTTGTCGGCCTCGAATCTTCGGGGATCGAAACAAGAATGGACGGACAGACAGCGAGGAGGCAGAGAAAGGAGGATCGAAGTCAGGAATATTCGAGGGTAAGCAGAGGAATAAGGACTAGGCAGGACTTTGATCGAGGAAAAGTGGGAGCACTCGAACGTGAAGCCTCGCGAACGAAGCACAATCGGAAACTCTCCATGTCGCTCGCCGGGTCTTCGAGGAGCCTTTTGCTCTACAAGCTTTCCCTCTCTCTCTCTCTCTCTCTCTCTTCTTCCCTCGCTGCGCTCTCTCTTTTTTCCTCCTGGATTTTCCTCGAACCCGAGACCAGGGACAGATGCATGCACGGGACAAGAAACATCTGGAGAGATGAAAATTTATCGACGATATCTCTGGCCAGCACGGCGTGCCAAGATGTTTTGCGAAGGACGTGCTTGAACAGTACTCGCCGATACTAATCCATTCGACTGAAATATGGAGCCGGACCTTGTTTTGCCGCGTGATTTAGGCTCGAGTGGAATTAGTGTAAAGAGTTATACGTTTTGCCGTATGGGGTTCTAATTTTATTTTATTTTGGTCATTTATTTTATTAAGAATCACAGTGGCAGTGATGACAACTACCATTTGGTTGAAACAACCTAACTGGAATCGCCCTGTCACGTGATTTAGATTTACGACTAGCGTCAAGAATTATATTATATTTTATCTTCTAACATAATGGGATTGTCACAATTGCAATTTTACTGCTGGTAATTTATTTAATTAACGATAATGACGACAGTGCATAACAACAACGTGCTTATAGATAGAAATAATGAACCAAATTTATTCTGCCACCGTGATTTTCATTCGAGATTTATGAGTACGTATTTATGATACAATTAGTTTTATCTGGGTAACACTGAGGTGTAATACTCGGTGTAGTTAAATTAAGAATGAGACAATATGAGCAAGATAAAAGAGAGAGTATGAGTATGAGAAATTTTGGAAATTCAAGTAATTTACCTCTCATTTTTTTACGAATAAGATAATTTCATGTTTATCCGTAAAATAACGTAATGCGTAATAAACTGTATAAACTTGAACACGTGACCGACCATCACTTTGTCTCTTGCATATCCACAAATGGGAAACGCGACTTAAGTAGGGGGCAATCGATCGAAACTAGAAACGCTCAGTTCCTAACAACAAACTTGCTCCAATTTACCAGCAGTCGCATACTATGTACAAACGGAATTAGCACGTACGTACATACCATGAAACTGATACCGTGTCGCGTTATCGCAACGTGATTCCCCTTTACCTAAAGAAAGACACTGCGCAAGAATAATGGCGCGCAAATAAACAAAGGGCACAGTTTGATCTTAAACCGTTGCTCTTTCTCTTTCTCTCTCGAGATTATCTTGCCGCTCTTGAAAGAGAACGCAAACCGATCTACTTCACGAGTCGAAGCTCGTAACTTCTTATCTGCTCCTATCCCGGATGACTTTTTCCGGGAACTGTCAACTAAAATTCTGGAGGAGAAGCCAGCTCTGTTGCTGTTTTACCCAGAAATTCTAGAATCGACAAAGATACGAGGCATCAAGTGTTTCAAGATGATCTATAAAAAGAGGAGGGGGATGAAGAGGGGGGAGAAACGAAGAAGAAAAAGAGGCTGGAAGGGATCTGCCGGAGTGGTTCGATTCGACGAACGTGCCTCGATCGAAAACTGTCAAGAAGTTGGCGAGGAGGATGAAAGAAAGAGGAATCTCTGGGATAAATGCTCGCCGTGGATGCGACTGGTTGTCGTTTCTAGGTCGTCGTGCCCGAAAGCCAGCGAAATTGAAGCGCCCCGGTTCCCACCAGCCACCCTTTTGCTCGACGCGCGGCCCACCTCGCCTTTCGATGAAAAATTATTCCTAGCTCTCGGGGAAAGAGGAAGTTCCGAAGGGAATCGAGGCGAAGACGGTTGCATTAACCCTCTGCGTTTGGTTTGGCGCCCGCCACCGTCTTCTGGGTCCCAAGATTGCTACGACTGATTATAAACTTTACGACTCCGCGAGCGAAAAGTATTGGGTGCTTCAAGTCAAGGGTCGAGGGCACGCCATGCAATATTCGTGAGAATTTTAAAGAGTGGAACTATTGGTTGTTACAATAAGACTATTGGATTGTTTCACGTGAATTTTGCAACTAAAAGTACTGTTAAGCAACGTTTATTTAAAGAGTGAAGTTAACGTTTATTTAAAGAGTGAAGTTTGGGTCAGGTTTAGGTTAGGTTTAGGTTAGGTTAGGTTAGGTTTAGGTTAGGTTTAGGTTAGGTACAAAAGGTAGATTACGCGTCAAATTCAAGTGTATTTTTTATAAAACTCAAAATTTTCACCAAACGAACTAAAAGTTGATGCAAGTTACATCAAGAGAACGGACAACCTGTATGAAAAATTTGGATTAGAAAAGACGTGAAGAATGCCAAATTACAAAATTATTAACTAACATGAAATATTATCAATGTGTAATAGTTATGTATACGAAATATGCACCGAATCGAAATTTGATTAATATCATTTTCATCGTCACGCAGCAATAAGAAGTTGAAACTTTTACTCTCAATTTCGTAATTTCGTCGGAAATTAAGCCTCTGTGTTATTAAGAGAGACAGTAAATAATCAAATTCAGAAACAAATTCCGGACAGTCGATCGAATCGTTTGCCTTAATTCGCAGTCGTGCAAACCGCGTTAGTTTCGCGACGTTTGAAAATTTTTTGCTGGAATCCGCGAGACCGACGACGGGGACCGGGATCGGGAATGGAACGCTGCCAGGACCTATTTTCGTGCGGCTGTTACAAACGATTTTTCCGCGCGCTCCCGGCGAATTTTCAACGGAATGTACGAAGTTTCGCGGATTGTACCCCGGCAGAGAGATTTCAATGGATTCGGATAATGTAATTGGATGACATATTACGTCGCTGAGTGAGTGAAATGACGTTCGAATTAATTGAGATTACGAGGGGATTTATCGCCGCTGGAATTTTCGGTTGTTTGCCGATCGGCAGCAACCGACCCGACGGAATTTTTAATTGGTGCTTTGGGATAATTTTATGGGAAATATAAATTAGGGAATATATTATTACATTAATGATATTCCAGTATTGCCATCGATGGAGAAAATGGTAGGTGATAATGAAAGGAATGTGTCTAATAAAAATCGCAGTGTGTGTGTGTGTGTTTGATCTTGTTTCACAGAATGTCAAGAACAGTCTTAACGAGTCATAATTACAAGTAGAAACTGTTCTTAAGCTTTACAAACCTGTAAATTTTGGCTTGAATTTTACAGCTTTGTTGAAGAATAAAATATTCTTTACACAAGTAATAGTTTAAATACAATTGAGATTTAACGTGCTAAACTGTGACTTAATTTTCAGGTGGTACGCACAAACCGGTTCAGAGCCAATGCTGGTACTCTCTGGACCAAGAACCAGGTTGCTCGGGTCCGTTCTGGCTCTCGAAGCGGTAACGTTGGAAGATAGCGGTATTTATCGGTGTTCCGCGTCCAATCCCGGTGGTGAAGCCAGCGCAGAAGTTCGGTAATTAATAAGTAATAAATTACACACGAATAGTAACAATTAAAGTAAAAATAATAGTAATTAATTATAAAAATTTATACTAGTTTAAAAGCGAGATTTTATTTTGAAACGTTTTGAGAATCTAAGCGACACACATTTCCAGTATATTTTTTTACTATTAATAAAATAAAATTTGAGGAATTAAAATTGGGTTGAAAATATCGAGAGACGGTTTCAATCATAAAAAGTGCGATGTGAAATTGATGATACTTTTCGTTTCCTACATGTTTACATTAAATCGAGGAATTTCTTTGTTCAACTAATTAAAGCTCCGCTTCTGCTAATTATGCCCAAAGCAAGCGTTAAACGTCATGACTCGCTTCGGCAAAACTTGGTAACTTTTTTGCAAAGACTGAGAAACTTGTAACCCAGAACCGAGTAATTAACAAAATCGTTAATTAAACCCCTTTTCCAATAAATTTCTCAAACGCTTTTAGTCAGAAAAAAATATTCACCTCGCAGAATTCCAGGTTTTCAAACCGCTGCGCTGATCAAATTTTCATATAAAATTCATCTCTTGCATCTTCGCACAAAGAAAATACTCGATAACAAAATTAATAATTTTACTTTTAAAAAAAAGGGCATAATTCCGAATTTATTATCCTGAATAAAATACTTAAAAATGTTATTAGAAGTAAAGACATTCCACGACTTTTCCAACGATTTATATTATTTATGTCTGCGTAATGTTACGTATTCAATGTTAAATTCTTAATGAGAGGTTCAAAGAACCGACAGAATTCAAAGAAAATTGTTCTTCAGGCTCATCGTGACGGCCCCATTACACGTGGAAGTGACGCCACCATTGTTAAGCGTCCATTTAGGAGGTAATGCCGAATTTAGATGCGAGGTCAGCACGCATCCACAAGCTGGACCACACTTTGTTACCTGGTACAAGGATGGTCGACAGTTGCCAGGCACCGGCAGACAATCAGAATTATTGAGGCTGAACGGTATCAGTAGGGAAGATCGTGGAATGTATCAGTGTATCGTGAGACGGGCGGAAGGAGACACTGCACAGGCCTCTGCAGAATTACAATTAGGCGGTAAGTAAGAAGCATTTATTTATTTCTGCCTCCGATGAAAGTCAATGTAATGGAAACGCCGTTTTAAATATTTCAGAATATTTCAAAGAAAGTTTAACAAGTTAGAGTTAATTGAGTTAAAATTGTGGGATAAAATTGTGGAATTTGGTAAAGTTTGTTTTACCAAAAACAATTTAATTCAGTAAAAAAGTTTCAATAATTAATTTCGTATAATCTTCCACTAACAAACAAAGTTGTTAGTCGTCGTATATATAACTAGCAATTATTATATTATTTTACTTGTCTAGCAAGTAATTTTATTAAGTTATATTTAATTAATTTTTTTAAGAATTAATTTAATTTTCTTAATATATTTAACTTTCTAAGAATACAATCTTTCTATTCGGATTTCCATTACGATGTATATATTTAAAAATAATATATATTTCATATTTTAAAACTGCAAATTTGCAAATTTACGTCAACCATTTTTCCAAGCGACTTGTCAAAGTATGTTTTCAAAATCTCCTCGAATGTTATCTTCTTCCAATTACGCGCGTATAAATTTCAATTGGTTTTTGAAATCTACCGAACAACACTCGAGGGAAGAAAAAGTTCCATCAAACGGCCGGTTAATGGGCAACGTGATTTTCGTACGCTGAAACGCGCAAATGTTCAAGTGCGCACATACGCGTATATACGATATTCCATTCGATACGATTCGATTCTCTCGATCTCAATTACTGAATTCCACACACTCGGCTTCGTTTACAACTTGGCCCATACAAAGGAAAATTACATGGAAAGTTGCGGTGCAGTTTCGTTCGGAATTGCAAATGAGGGAGGCTTTCAATGGGTCTACACATACGTATAAATTCACTTTTCGACGAACTATCGACCCTCCGTCTCGGGTACAAAGCAAATTAGGTCATTCTCGAAGATTCATCTTCTGCATCTCGAAACTTTATCGCTTCCGTGAAAATTCACGGTGGTCCAATTAGCATAGAAATGCATCACCCTACTGAACGGAAGGAAAAAATGACGTGAGATGATTTGGAATCCGCAGTCTCGTCCAGTCACGCAACGAGTTTCAACTCCACCTTTTTCCGCGAAGAGTTACTCAATTATTTCAAAATATTTCAATTGATTTGTATTAATTTCAATTATCGTATTTTTATGAAATTAATAAATCTAATTGTTTTCTCTCCGATTGCAGAGACGCTCGATACGATCGGTATAAAATTGAAGTTTGCTAATTGTTTCTTATTTCGGCATGTGCGTGTTTGATTAAGTGTATTAATTAATTCAAGTAATTGATTCATATCAAACGGTTGTTAATTGACAAAATCCAATTGGTAATAATTACAACCTCTCAACTGCATTTACTTCTCTAAGAAACTAGTTAAAAAGTAATCGTTTCGCTTAATATATTTAATTATTCACTTCTCTCGCAATCGCCAATTTAGTAATACGTATTTTACATTCAATGGACAAAGTTTCAAGAGCCTGGAACTTTCTCCAACTTCCAACCGAGCCACTTGAACCCCCCCTCGATATCGTTTCGGCCGGTTACCTGATACAGTTTGCCTGATTTCTCAGAGCACGTCCGCATTCCGCACACTCCCACGAAATTGTCAAACGAATTTACCAAACGACGTTATCAAGACTGAGCGTTTTAACGAACAGTAACATCGATGAATCCATCTCTTCGCATTCTTCGTTGATAACATCCGCACATATTGTCAGAGTCAAACCACGACGCTGCACGATTGCGAGCCTCGGGAGTCACCGCGAGAGAGTTCTGTTCATCGATCGCCGGAAATCGAGTCCCATTGCCCTCGAAATACTTTGGACCGATCGATAGCGGCCAGTGCGAATCGATCTCTCGCCCCTTCGTTTCGAGGCTGGGCTCCACCTTTTCGAGAAGGCGGGGGCCAGAAGTGACGCAAGTGCAACAGCGCGGAAAGTAGGTTCTCGCGATCGGTAGTGAACGTCACCGATCGTATTACCGGCAACTCGATTATCGTGAAAAGAGCATGTAGACCACGTGGCCCGTTAAAACCGGGAGAACAGAGACCTCCGCTTTGAAGTGGAGGAGGCTTCTTTTACGCCGCTTTAAACTCCCCTCATCCCCTTCGTTAACTCCTTCATGCTCGCCACTGCTACCACTATCAACCCTCCTTTCCCCCGTTACTCTTTGGTAACCATCACGAAGCATTTCTCTGTCTCTGTCTTTTTCCTTTCTTCGACCCTTTTCACTCTCTCTTTCTCTCCGGACCGTTTGCCCTATATCTGGACCGCCCACCTATGGATGAGGAGCGGTGCATGAAAGAGGAACATCCCGTTGGCGAGGGACGCGGAGGAAACCAGCCAGAGGAGGGCCTTTGAAACAACAATGAAGTTAGCGTCTCTCGCTCGTCAGCGTCGGTAATGCACGGAATTTACGTCAAAGGGAATTCGAGCAAGCGGTACACCCGTGGTAAGGACGTACCGTGGCCTGGACACAGAGCGCAACAGAGACATACATATACATATATGTATATATATACACACATATATATGCACATATACAAAGAAGAGCTTTGGCAAGAGAGAGAGAGAGAGAGAGAGAGAAAGAGAGAGAGGATTACCGAGTTCGTTGCAATTTCACGACTAGGAAAAATGTGGGAATAAAAGGGAGAGAGAAGCTGATTTGCCAGTAGTGCCACGAGCCAAGGGGCTGGCGGAAAAAAGTCGTTTCGTTGACGAGTTGAAACCAAATGGAGACGAATTGCGTTTCGATCGAATCGCCTCTGGTAATCCAGCGAGCCGATTTTCTCGACTTCGTCGCTCTCCTCTTCGTGGTACCTCTAATTTGCCCCTCCTTTGAAAGAAAGCAAATGAAAACTAAAAAGCAAATCGAATTTGCGTTTGTTAAAGGCACGATTGCCAGAGCGGCTGAACGTTACGTTCCTCTGAACGAAATTACGAGCCACGATGCATTATGAAAGTTTGAAACGTCTTCTCTCCTTGTGTGGACGCCAGGCTGCCTCGTATTCTGTCGGGTGCTGCGTGAATGAGAATTCACGGCCCCGTGAATACGCTTCAACGATGGCTCGGTATAACCTCGGTGAACGTATGTATCCTCCAGGCTGAAATTTGTTCATCTTTCTCGAGAATTCTTTCGTGCCAATTTCATGCGCGAAACTCTCGCGTATAGAGAGTATCCTGTTATTCAGCTGCACGCTCGACGCTCGTAATTGAAACGGCGAAATAAAGAAGGAATGGATGTTTCTATGGACGTTGGATGTTGGAAACGGTTAATTAATAAAATAAACGCTGTTAAAGATTGCTACGAGATAAAGTTACAATTTATTTAAGCTTTTGCGTAATGTACGTCGTAATTGGAGCGTGGATATATTTATAACATTTAGGGGGAGGGGGAAAAAGAACAAACGTGGAACGCACTCGGCGTGCAGGAACGCGAAATATTCAATGTAAAATACTGACGCTCGTATAACGTCAATCGATGTTAAAAAAATAAAAGTCGTGATCACCAGAGGTTTCGGAACATTACCCGTCATTCCCTCGTATCTCTTCATAATTCAAAACATCGTACTCGCACTGTGTTATTTGTCTCTATGCATACCTGTTTCGCCTATTTCAGTTACAGCGATTAAACTCACAGACTGCTACGTTTACGCAAAAAAAAAAAATAATAATAATAATCAGATATAATAATTCGTATTATAAATTGTCACAAACTTATCCCTCGTGGTAGAAAGACCATTTCTCAAAAGTTCTTCATCTTCCAAGTTTCGCTTCAATACTCGCAACTTGCCCGCTCTCCTTTCACGATTCTGCCGAGGCAAACAGACTGAATAAACATCAGGAAAAAAGAAAAGAAAAAATGCTGTTTTATCGAAGCCGGTGAACGAGATTTCGCGGTCTCGCGACTACGTATTGACGATCGCTCGGAGGCATCGAGACGAGATTCATCAATTTCCGCACGGATCCGCGAGCACCTCTCTACTTGCTGTTCGTAGACGAAAGTGTCCTAGCTATCTGTTCCTGCTTCTCTCTCTCTCTCTCTCTCTTTTTCTCTGTCTACCTATCTCCACTTCTCTCGTCTCTAGACGACGAAACTGTCCTTTGTAACGGGACGCTCGAGCATTTTTAATGACGACGAAATCGACACTTTTAATTATGGAAAGTCCCTCAACGTCGACCGAGAAACAGAGAAACAGAGAGAAAGAGGGATAGAGAGAGAGAAAAACTCGACTTCGATCTCGGACTTTCCCCAGTTCTCCTTTGCCTTTCCACCAGCAGCCGCTTTCTACCCTCTACCCTCCCTTCTTTCTTTCCACGGCCAGCCCCGTTTCATCCTCCCAAGACCCCCTCCCTCTTCCCCCCCTATCCCCCTGCCCCACCGGTCGTCGTGTCGCCGAGATAGAAACATCGAGAGAGAAAAAATATCCCGGCGCGCTTCCGTCGCAGCGAGCCCATTGTCTTTCGTTTTCTATCGCGATGCACAGGGAAGCAGCCAGCCAGCCACCCAGCCACCCAGCCACCCAGCCACCCAGCCAGCCAGCCAGGCAGGCGTGGCGGCTTTCAGAATCAAGAATCCGTCGTGGTCTTTCACGCTCTTGCCTCTTGTTCTTTCCTCTTCCCCGAGCAAACGGGGATTTCTACTCTTCCCGCTATCCTGCCATCCCCCTTGTGAACTCCTACCTACCTACCTGGTCCGATTCTCTCCCTAACCTCTGCCGCGTATACTTAACGAGATGAATTCGATTGCGTCGCGGTCATCGTCGCGAATCGAACGGCCGTTACTCTGCTCTGAGCGTTCTGACTCGATTTCTCTTCTTGTCCTTCTCCTCTGTTTCCGCTCGTCTCCCTTTTTTTCGAGTCGAGACGTCAAAACGAGAAACGAAGAAGGGAGAAAAAGAGTCTGATCCGTGTCGAGTAGCAACGAGTTTAAAAAAAAAACTGCACGACTTGTACTCCAGTACGATTCGTCTCACTGAAAGGTCCAGAAGCAACTGTTCCGACCAGGAAATGAAGACGACTTTTTTGCCATAAAATTTTATTGACATGCAAACATTTCAATCGACACAAAACAAATTACAGGCGCGATCGCTCAGTGCCAGACAATGCCACTCCCACTCGAGGTCTACTCCACGCCCCCTCGCGAATCACGTGACCCAAATCAACCAATCGCTAATTTTCGTTGCACCTGAAGAAGCCGATTTTCTGGGTTACCCGCGCAAAAATCACTTTCAGTGATAAAAAAGAGAAAGAGAGAAAAGAAAAAATCCCTCTTGCCCGGTATTTCTTTCGATATTTCCCTGACCGTTTCATAACCAAGCGCGTGCTTCAAATGTTTCTTTGAAGTCGTACAAAAAACGCCAGCGCACAGAGTGTGCGTGCGCCCGGATAGAGGGATGAAAATGAAGGATACCGGGATATGTATGTATCGCGGTCTTGTTTTCTGGGTTTCGCAGACGCGCCACCGATGCTGCTCTATTCGTTCATCGAGCAAACGTTGCAGCCGGGGCCGGCTGTGTCCTTGAAGTGCTCCGCCGCTGGGAACCCAACACCGCAGGTCTCCTGGGCCTTGGACGGCTTTCCCCTGCCAACCAACGGAAGGTAGGCTTCATTTAATTTTCGTAACCTAATTCACTTAATTGTACGTAACCGGATGCTGGTACATTTACCGCAATGCCCGGTATAATTGCTCGTTAATTGTTGCACGCATCGATCCGATCCGCTGCAACGCATCTCGGTAGGTTAATTAATTAATTCATTCTGAACTAACGTAATTATACACCGAGAAACGATCGTGCGAGGAACGAAATGCAAATTTTATTTGATCTTTTACACGCGAGCGTTTTGACGAATTAACGAGTAACTGTTAATTGAGACATTGAGAGTGTACTTTATTAACAAGTTGCAATTGTAGATTGCCGATTTTTTTTCATAGTTTTGCAATTCTGCGTCCAACTGAATAATCTTTTTAAGATTTGATCGTGTAATATACATAGTGCTTTATCATAAAATGATTTACTCATTAGAACTGGTATTTTATTTTGTAGAAGGGACTAGATCATAGTGTACTAAATACTTTCTACTGCCGGCGAAAGTAAATTTACACAAACCAGACTACTTAAATGAATTTCCAAAATTGAGGCGGAAATTCATTTTCTATGTTTTATACGTAACGACATGCCGGTGTTGTTAATTATTCAACATTATACGACGAGACGTGTTGTCTCTTTATTTAATTTCTTCCATTTCCACGACCGTAACTGTTTGCTATCAATCTTTCAATTTTAAACCATCTCGGTGAGTTTCTCGCGTGTTTATGCGATTCGACAGAAACAGCCGTTACTTTCGCACATGGCTAACAAGGCGCGCTACCGCTCCTTCAGTCGTCGCGCAAAGCACGTGGTCGTAACCCCTGAACAATTGTTTTAACGCGTGCTTGATGCATCGTAATTAAAATGCAATCTCCTGGCGGCGAGTAGTCGAAGGGATCGCATCTGCAGCGAGGCCAATTTCAATCTCAAGTGCAATATCCCGGCAAGGAGCAGGCCGGGGAATATTTATTGCAACGACACGGAGTGCCGTCGACGCGACGGATGCGAAAGGCACAAGGGGGTGGACGAGAGGGTATGACGCGCGAGACCCTCGTACGGTTTAACGTTTAGATCGACATACATAAAAGACGCTCTGTGATTCTTCCTCTCCCCCTCTTCCGTGGGGTTTTATCCCGGTGCGCACCCGGTGAAATGCACCGTCTCGTTCTCGACCATTTCCTTGCCCTTCTCTGGCCAAAAAGCCATCAATCTCTCCCATACCGATCCTCGGCAGTAGCTCGTAGACGAAACACGCGCAACTCGCGTCTCGTCGCACAAACTGCATTCCACGGTTCTCGGCGCGCACGTGAAATTAGCAATTTCATTGAAATCGGGGCCGCTTTGGCCGGAAACGCGCGTTGCGACGCGGTAATTGAAAAGCGGTCTCTCTGCGCGCCGTGTCGGAGAGAGGTGGAAAGTTAGCGTGTTCCTCCGCTCCTCCTCGTCGGCAAAGTTAATCGTTAATTAAAAAAGAAAAGGAAAGGAGAGGAAAGGAAAAGAGAAAGAGGAAGTTTGTTCATTATCTTGGAGGATTTTGTTGAAATTTCGCTGGTGAAATATAGTTTCAATTTGAAACGTTCTATGGAAATATATTCGCTCTTGTCCTTTCCGAAAATCCTGCTAAATGGTAATACAAACCGGGCAAAAGGATTAACGAATACTCGTTGGCGCGAGTTTGTATGATTGATGATCATTGCGGCGATGGGAATTTTAGGCGGAAGTTTTGTTCACTGTCAGTGGTTGAATTTCAAGTAGAAATAGCGTGTGTGTACGTGTGAATCGAGTGATCGAGGTTTCAGTGTGAATAATGCATGAACGATCATTTAGTTGTAAACTTTGAAATGTTATGACGATATTTCGTTGCGTCGCGTTATGACACTTTGGAATCGTTTTCATACATTATTCGAAATAATTAGAAGATCGGGCGACAGAAATAAAGATCAATCGATAGATGGATAGATTGGCATATTGTTTGTGTAATTGCTATTTTATTTACATAATTTTATAATCAAAATTAATTTCAAAGCAAACTTATCAAAAAAAAAAAAAGAAAAAAAAAACAGAACGATATCCTAATTATTGTAAGTATCTAATTATAGATTCATTTAAACACCACAATAAAAATTCTTACGTTGTGTCACGACGGTTCATTAAAAAAGGATTTTTTATCGATGTTCGAAGGTTCGTTATCGGTCAATACGTGACGGTCCACGGCGACGTTATATCGCACGTCAATATCAGCCACGTGATGGTGGAGGATGGAGGAGAATATTCTTGCACGGCTGAAAATCGAGCTGGAAAAGTCACTCACGCTGCCCGCCTCAACGTTTACGGTAAATTTCATGCTAAATCCGGCGACCGAAACTTCGTGAATAATGTTTAGTAAATTGATGTCCTGTTGGAGTTTGTCCAATTTATGGTTTACGTTTGAGCTTTGGTTCCCGGCTCCGTCATGCTCTTCGTTCGCTGCAAATTGTTTAAATAAAATGGAAATAAGTTACAGTCGCGAGCGCGCGGCCATTGCATTAGCAAGTAGGAACGCGTAAGTAGTACTATCGCGTACGATGTCAGACCGCTTGCTCGAGCGTCCACTCGGATATTACTTCTATTCACGCAGTAACAACATTTTATAATTTTTGCTACACTGTGCTCGCATTCCGCGTGAAATTTACATTCGAATCGTAATTTTATGCTTTCACGCGGAATTTTATTTGCCGACGTACGATAACTTTATTCTCCGACGACGTAGAAGTAATAGTACCGTGTGAGTAATCAGGCCAATTGTATTTCTTCGTGCAATGATAAGAAATTCTCCCTTCAGGAGCTATTTAATTGTGAAATTTCGTATGTTCGGACAGCAAACGAAGCTTTCATTCTCATTTATGGGACAAACAAGTTTTAGACAAAATTTTCAAAAATATTGCAAAAGTCTAATTTATAAAGTCAGACTTGACAAATCTCGGAATTATTGACGAAAAAGCATTTTCAATTTATTCTCTGAGTCGTTCGTAAATTTTAACACCAACTAATCGCCATGAATTTTCTGGCGCTTCAGGTCTTCCATACATCCGACTGATTCCAAAGGTGACCGCCGTCGCCGGTGAGACTCTCCGCTTGAAGTGTCCAGTGGCTGGCTACCCGATCGAGGAGATCAAGTGGGAACGAGCGAATCGCGAATTACCGGACGATCTCCGGCAGAAAGTGCTTCCGGACGGCACTTTGGTGATTACGAGCGTGCAGAAAAAGGGCGACGCGGGCGTGTACACGTGTTCGGCGAGGAACAAGCAGGGGCACAGCGCGAGGAGATCCGGAGACGTCGCAGTGATCGGTAAGGCATTTCGTTCGTGTCACTATTCCACGATTGTTGCAGGTGTTTCGATATGCCGTGGGGACAATGATACCAAGACTTAACCATTATCTCGTGGCAAAGACGAAGACAAAACCGAACGTAATTTTCGAAAAATTGTTGCTTCGATCAACACAATGAGAACGATGAATAAGAAAAAGAAAGAAAAATCGAAAGCGAGAAGAAAAAAAAATGTTTAGGCTTCCAGGATGGACAGAGAGAAGGATTCCCGGAGCACGCGACGTGTTTACCTTCGTCTCTGCTTCACGAGTTCACGAGGTGTCGTTGTTGTTATTATTCCAGTTCCTCCCAAAATTAGCCCATTCACGGCAGATCGTGATCTTCATCTCGGCGAACGAACCACGTTGCCTTGCTCGGTGACAAGAGGCGATCTGCCACTGTCGATCTCCTGGCTCAAGGACGGACGATCGATGGGACCGTCGGAACGAGTCAGTGTGACCAATGTGGACCAGTACAATAGCATACTGATGATTGAAAGTTTATCTCCAGATCACAACGGCAACTACTCGTGCGTGGCCCGTAATCTGGCCGCAGAGGTATCACACACGCAGCGGCTTGTGGTTCATGGTAATCCTCCTCTAGGCCCCCTTCATTTTTGCCCGACGACCGCCTGACCGCCCGAAAATCCGTGCGAGTGTCGAGATCGGTATGAGTGCGTACACACGGTTGCCCACACTCGCGAATGAACCGCGTGAGGATCTCAAAGTGCTGTTTTTTCTACTACTTTCACATCCTCCTCCGTGAAAGTCATAGCGAGCGTATCCATATCTTTTTTTTTCTCTTTTTCGCTCTCTCTCTCTCGCTCTCTCTGTATATTTCACACACGTTGTTTCCTTCGTTCTCGCTTCGTGTGGAAAATCTCGATGTGTGTGTTAGCGCTGTCTCTCACCGCTGTAAATAGCTTTCAACGTAAACCGATACGATGAAGACGCGTGATCGCACAGCTCGTTCAGTTCTTACGCGTTCATTCGAGAAGGAGTCACTTTTTTTATCTGATGCAAAGCCATCGGACGTCATTCAGGAACGTAGAGACCTGGTGACGCGTACTTGATGACGGCTCACGCTTAGCGTGGCTCATCCTCCTGCACGAGACCTGCCACTGTCATCTCCCACGTTTCTTCCTTGATCCTCGTCTCGACTCTTCGAAGTGAAAAATCAAACGTCGATATGGAAAACTCGAAGCTGTGAAGTAATACTAATAATAATTTTTTCAAAAAAAGTAGCAATTCCTTGACAGAACCAAATTTTCAAAGAGTCGACGCGAATGCTAGCTCTTGCGTTGGGAACGACCGTATGCAGAGTGAGTGTGCGATGCCAAGTTTAAGTGTACAAGGTGTTTTAGGGCGGCAGGGGCAGGTCCGCGGCGGGGCCACCCTCTCTCTCCTCTACATTGCTACGTTACTATACTGCCTCTATTGTACATATTCTACGTATATATATATACATATTATATTCTATATATATATCTATACATATACATGGACGTACTACTGTCTATATATATAATATATATAAACATACCGCTACTATATTTAAAAAAAAAAAGGAAACATATATATATATTTATACATATATATATAATGAACACATGTACCTGGTACAAAAAAAAAGGTTCTTGCGTTTTTTTGGTGCCATCTTTTTCTCGCTCTCACGTATGGTTCTCTCTTCTCTCTTGACCTTTTCCAGTACCCCCTATTATTGAGCCATTTACGTTCCAAGAGGGACTATCCGAGGGGATGCGGACGCGGACGGTGTGCGGGGTCGCGGCGGGTGATCCACCCCTAACGATATCCTGGCTGAAAGACGGCCAAAGCCCTTTCCCTTTGCCACCGAATCTCGCCTCCGTCGCAAACATCTCCCAACTGGATCCTTACTCCAGCCTCCTCAGTATAACGAACCTCGCGGCCGAGCACTCCGGCGACTATACCTGCGTCGCCGCGAACCCCGCCGCCGAGGTCAGGTACACGGCCAAGCTACAGGTAAAAGGTAACTAGATGATCGGCGACCCTTTTCCATCATCATCCCGGAACCTCCGACTTTCGCCTTTTGCCCAACATCTTCCATCGATCTCGACGGAAACGCGGATTTAATAGTCTTTTGTCGTCCAATATCGTGATGAAATTACAATATACCTTGCGTTCCTTTGTTCCTATCCCGAGAAATTTTTGTTCGAGGTAATTGTCATTTGTTCCCAGTAAGCTGTACATGCTCCTCCTTCGTTGTGTTTTTTCCTTTTACGTTCGTTAGGTTGTGATACTTTTATCTAGCACGTGGTAATCGTAAATGGAATTTGTGCTCCTTGTTTTGCTTTTTCGTTAGTGAAACTTTTAGACGATTGAGTCCGTTCGTAAGAGTTTAGTATCCATTTAGAGTTCGTGTCTGCGATTTGGTTTTTGGTAGCACGTAATTTGACAAAGGCGAATCTCTGCACATTTGGTAGCACGTACGTTGAACGTTATTTTTGTCAATCGTTACGCGTATTTTGAGATCAATGACGAAAGAAATATCTGATTAAGCGCGAGTAAAAGAATTCTGCAATAATGCGTATTTTGTTAAAGGAATTACGTCGAGGTCGAGAATCTACCACTACTCTGCCCCGATCCCAACTGTACATCCTGAGAAATTCATCACATCCATCTCCGTCCGAATTGCCATAATCTAACATCCATGACCATCGAATCACGTCATGACGCTTTACTAATTCGACTCCTGCATTACCATCGTTAATCGTCGTAGTGTTCTCGCACGGATTAAAGACGAGCTATCGAAACGAATGATCCTGAGATTATACATAGGAATATGTACATGCCAGTTTTCAATTTACGAAGAATAGCAGAGGTCTGTTCGTAGCGAGATCACGCACGTTTCATCATTGAACCTTCTTGAATCATCGTGTCCCGTGTCCAGTGTCCCGTCTCCAGAATCCAGAGAATTCTCCCCGTTCCCTCAGACACAGTGTGTATTACATTTACGTTGCTTTGGCTCTCTGGGAATGCGTCGGTATCTCGTGGACCCCCGAGGTTTGCTTGACTTGACCGAATAATAAAGGTAACAGTTTGCACCTTTCCTTATTTTTTACTCGTTTTTTGAAAAACGGAGCAACCAACCAACCAAGCAAAACTATATATATATAAAAAAAAAAAAACAAATGATAATGGCGATGTGTACGAACAATAAACTGAAACTCTCTTCTGGCCTGCGTGCGTGCGTGTATGTGAGCATCATACACACTTTATCTGCATGCTCTCTTTTTTACTATATATTGACGTAGCTGTCGTTTTTTCTGTCTGTTTGTCTACATATTATTATTATTATTATTATTATTATTATTATTACTTCTCTGTATTTATATATATATACATATATATATTTTAAGTGTTTTTTGATCAAACCGAGTACGAGCACGTGCCACTCTGCTCACGACCAAATAATCTTCACAGAACCTATGCGCTGTGGCTCTCCTTTGGGCTCGTTGGAAGGCAACCTTTTTTCATTACACTTCTGCATGCTTTTCTCACTGTCTTTTCTATCTTTCTCTCCTTTTCTCTCTCTCTCTCTCTCTCTCTCGTTCTTTCTCTCTCGTTCTTTCTCTCTCTCTCTCTCTTTCTCTGTCTGTCTGTCTCTCTCTTTCTCTCTGTCACGCTCTTTTTTATCTTTCCTTCGCGGCCGCGAAATACACGGGGCGCCAGTCGGAACGAACTTTTTCCATTTTGGTCGAACGGCGAGCCAGCAAATGAAAATAGACAACAAGAGTGAAGTATACTTGCATAGACGCTCGCGCCGATGTGTGCACGCGTGTGTGAAAATGAAACGTCAATCCAGGTGAGACGCAATATTCGGCGGTGAAGGAACACGTGGCCCGCCCCGTGTGTTTCTAACGCGAAACTTTCCGGTAATGTAGGCTAGTAGTACGTATTTATGATTAATCAAACTCGTATTCGTCGAACTAGTCGTTAGAAGCGGGTACTTGATATATATCTATATATACATATATATATTATTATTCGCCTATCCACGATATATATATACTATCTTTCGGTCTTCCGCCGACATGCTCTCATCCAGATAACCCCGACACATCCCGCCCAATTTTGCCGCCTTTTCTTCTTCCGAGAGTTCTACTTGTTTCACGCCACGATTGAACGAGTATCTTATATATATATATATTTAATAACACGTTATACACACACACACACACACACACACAGATTTTTTCTATATACTATACTTGGGCTACGTACACATACACACACAAACACACACACACATATATATATATCTATATATATATTATATTGTCGCACGCGTTAAATGCGTGGCCGGTATTTGCCGTCTTGTAAAACGTTGGAAATCCCACTCACAGTATCTCGCTTGTGCAGCGTTTTTCACCACCGTAAGAAGTAGAACCCGCCAAACAGTAACACCCATAAAAGACAGATATCAACCTCATCAACTCTCGACACTGGTCGATGCGCGACGGCACCGTGTCCGCCAGATAACGTTCATGACGTTTTTCTTCTCTTTTTTTTTTTTCCCGAGGACTCACTCATACTGTATATCCGGCGTTTGTCGCAATTTAGACGATGCACACATTTTAGTGGCGATTTCGTTTGAGCCGTAGCTAGACATACAGTGATCTCAGATAGATGCTTCGTACTGCACTGTGTACCTCTCATTCTCTTTATCTTTTTTTTTTTTCTTTCTTTTTCTTCTTTGGTCTATGATCTTCTTCTTTTTTTTCTCTTTTTTTCTCTCTCTTTCTCTCTCTCTCTCTCTCTTTTCGTCTCTCTGTCTCCTCTTTGAGCTACCTATGTACATTTATGGTGCATCGATCGAACCGCTTTGACGATTGACGATCCTTGAGTAGAGGCAGATGAACAAGTGGTTTTTTTATTTCTTGCAAGCGATCCACGAGAATCGGTCGAGGGCTTGTAACCTTGCCGCGGACGTCTCGCATCGACAGTTATAATAACCCCATACTTCCATACTGAACCTCACCCCCACGAACCTTCATTCACTTTGTCTATTAATGTCTCTGTCACTTTTTTCATTATGTAAATTTACCATTCTCTCCGCCACGTGTTACGGAAACATTTGTCAAAATTTCTAGTCCGCGGATTCTGCGAATTTCTCCGTCTTTTATCGATGATAAGTCGATTGTTTCGAATAAAGATTGACAAAGAAAGAAAGATTAATGAGTTCCTCGTCGACGACAGGCGATCCTACGTCACTCTACGTTCTCCCTCGTACTTTTACTTTTGTACAGTGTGTATTTCTCGTTTTGTACATACGTATCACGATGCTGTATATGCGACGACGACGTAGCGCCACACCGTCGACGAGCTCGTCCTTTTGACCGCGCTTTTCACGACTCTCTCACGACGTACCTGTCTCTAAATCGCTAACGACCAGTAAAAAAAAAAAAAAAAAGATAACGTAGACGAGAGTTGTCTACGCGACGGACTTGTCTAAAGCTGTCCGCTCTGGTTTTCAGTACCGCCGCGATGGATCGTCGAGCCGAAAGCGGACGTCAGCGTCGAAAGAAACAAGCACGTCGCTTTGCACTGCCAAGCGCAGGGCGTGCCTACGCCTACCATCGTCTGGAAAAAGGCCACGGGTAAGACGAAATGTTGTTTTTTTGTCTAAAAAATCAACGACTCTGCTGAAATTTCATTTTTAACGATTTCTTCTTAAGTTCATTTGCATGATGATCGAACTCTATTGTTTCAACATCGTGGTGACAAGAGGCAATTCCAAGCGTTACGACAAATTATTACTTTCCAACTATGGACGTCTGTTGCAAGAAATTGAAATTATAAAGGAAAAATAGTAAAATAGTTAATTTCAACGATTGTCGAGGTACCTGCCCTTTGAGTAAAAATTTCTCATTAAAAGCATCACCAGCTCCGAGCAAATTTTTCAAAAGGAAAAACGTGGCACGTGGGAGCTTTGATTCTCGTAGAAAGTCTCCTGTCGCCGCGAGATTACGAAGCTTACGCGCGAGTTCAAAGTGAATTTAATCCCTTACTCGTCGAATTTCATTTCCTTACCTGTTCTTTCACATTCTTTGCAAAACGAAGGGAATACATTCTCCTCTTAGTTTAATTCTCTATTCATCTCGCCGTTCAATATATATCTCGTTATCTCAACGAAATAGGGAGCAAATCCGGTGAATACGAGGAGTTGCGGGAAAGAGCGTACACGAAAATCCTCAGTAATGGTACGCTGCTGTTGCAACACGTGAAAGAAGACAGAGAGGGATTTTACCTCTGTCAGGCGAGCAATGGCATTGGTAGCGGTATCGGCAAAGTAGTCCAGCTGAAAGTAAACTGTAAGTATCGACGGTATACAAATCCATCGATCATATATACAAATCGGGCAGTAATCGATAAGTAATAAGATCAACGTAAAATTGAGTCGAACGTTTCGTTGTACTGAATTTCTCGTTTCGTTCTCTCCGTTTAGCTTCTCCGTATTTCGCGGCACCATCGAGGCTCGTCACCGTGAAGAAAGGTGACACGGCAACTTTGCATTGCGAGGTACACGGCGACACACCGGTCACCGTCACCTGGCTGAAAGGCGGAAAAATTGAGTTAAATCCCTCGACGAACTATCGGTAAAACTGGGATTAGCTTGAATACTGTCGAATGAGGCTCTTTGATATATCGCTAGATACTCGTCTCCGTCTCTTCTTTCGCTTTTTTTCAAACGCGCGATGGAAAAAGTTGTTTCAAAGTTTTATTAACTTTCGATTAAATTTTCATCAATTTGTTTCTCTTCTTTCTTTTTTAACGCTTGTTATCTACGAGACGTGTGTATACGTTCAAAAGTCTTGGAACATTTTTCTCTTTTCAAAATTTATCGTGGATGTACAATTTTGTAAAATCGCATGTGTGCTTTAAAATATAATTTTTAACAGATTAATCACGGATTCTTTGTTATAAATTAACATTTCTAACAGAAGGAATTTAAGTTTATAAAACTTGGTTAGATATTAGGTATTATAAAGTATAGGACTGTGATTGATTTTCTTACGATTATGCGTAAAGAGTTGCAGTGAAACGGGAAGTAACACCGGACGGTGTGATAGCACAATTGCAAATCTCTTCGGCGGAAGCGTCCGACAGTGGCGCGTATTTTTGTCAAGCAAGCAATCTGTATGGACGTGATCAACAGTTAGTGCAACTCCTCGTGCAAGGTATAATCTCATCAGTGAAAATAAATCCAATTAAAAAAAAATATTCGTTTGAGGAATGAACGATTTTCTCCTAATTTAGAGCCACCGCAGCCGCCAAGTTCTTTAGAAACTGCCATGGTTGCCAGCCGGAGCATTAACGTTAAATGGCAACATAAGTCACAAGACACCAGCGAAGTGACCAAATATATCCTTCAATATAAAGAAGGCGATGGTGATTGCTTTAAATTTATCTGAATTTATTTTTAAAAGGAAGATACAATTGTGGGGAGATTTGAAACTATAATGTTAATTTAGTAACATGCAAACTGCTGGTGTTTATGCATTTGTATTCACTCGCTTCTTAGATTCCACAGATTTCTTCAGTAGAAAAATGAGTTTGCATAAACATTGCAGTCGAATAACACGTACATTAGTATTTATTGAGTCGTATCAAAAACAGCTGGAATGTGGCAACAACAAGAATTCACCGGACCACCCCTTCCATACGCTGCTCTAATAGACGAGTTAAAGCCAGCAACCAGATACACTATACGCGTAATAGCCGAAGGACCAGCGGGTAGATCAGTGCCCTCGGCAGAACTGATTGTCAGAACCGAGCCACAAAGACCGGCTGGACCCCCGATTAATCTTGAAGCTAGGGCTCTGTCCTCCTCTGAAATTTTAATCACTTGGTCGCCACCACTGCCTGAACTCCGACACGGTGACATTCAGGGATTCAATGTTGGCTACAGGGAAACAAGGTAGGAACGTCGAAGCAGAGTAATCTCTCCTGTATAGTCGTGCTCCGAGCGAAACTCGTCTACGGAAAGTTGCATCGCTCTAAAGAAACATTCTGTGCTATTAAATTTTATAACGAGTTCAAGAGTATATGACTTGAGCTAAGTTTCGAAGTTACGAAAAATAATTTGCATAGAAATTAACCAGTTCTGCGAATAATTTTCTCACGAGGTTCGTAGTTTCGTGATTTAATTAAACGTGACATTCGTACAATATAAGTGAAGATATTTTGTTTAATAATTTTTTATCTTTCTAGAAAAGAACGAATAATAGACATCCGATTTAAAAAATTAAAAGAAAGCGCGATAACAAGGAACGCGCATAACGCTGTGTACCATAATTTAATTACACAAATGTTTCGAAGCACGTTGAACTATTCAAGTTCAGAACTCCATTACGCTTGCAATTTTCTTTCAGCTCGGCGAATCCCTCGTATAACTTTAGCTCTGTGTCCGGAGACGGAGAAGAAGGGGGCGCAGAACTTCGGTTAACAGGCCTTCGACCCTATACAAAGTACACTTTGGTGGTTCAAGCGTATAATCAAGTTGGATCCGGTCCACTTTCTGAACCTTTGCTCACGCAGACAATGGAAGATGGTAAGATATATTCTTACAAAAAATAAAAGGAAAAATCGCCAAACAATTGTAAATTTCGATAGGTATGTTTAATGACAAGATTGGTTTATTATCTAGTGCCAAGTATGCCACCAGAGGACGTAAGATGCGCTGCGTTAACTTCGCAATCACTTCAAGTATCCTGGCAGCCGCCACCCAACACGCACAGCAACGGTATTATTCAGGGATATAAATTACATTACGAACCTATCCTGGCGGATATGTGGCGCAGCGTCGATGAAATGGAAGTGAGCACAACGTATCACTTTTTATTTGAGAAAAATCTTAAGTGAGTTTCTTCAACGTTGCCTTGTTTTAGGTACGAAAGACTAGTGCTTTAACCACTGTCCTCACGGGTCTGAGAAAATATACGAATTACACGATTCAAGTGTTAGCATTCACAAGAGTCGGTGATGGAGTAGCTACGACGGTAACATACTGCCAAACGGAGGAAGATGGTAAAATTTTTCAAATTTCGAATTGAAAATTGCAGTAAGAATAATTTAACTGATAATCTTAAAGATGGAAATTTAATGGTACTTTTAATTTTGTCCATAGTGCCAGGTAGTCCAGCAGATATAAAAGTGGTGGTCAGCTCACCACAGGCACTTTTCATCTCTTGGCTTCCACCCTTAGAGCCAAATGGCATTATTACAAAATACAATCTGTACACGAGGTAAAAATAACTATTATTACTATGTTAAAATTACCGATTAATCATATAATGCAATTTTAAATCTTACAGGGTCGTGGATGGCCGAGAGGAACTTAATCACGGTAAAAGAACACTGTCAGCGGCGAGTACTTATTTTGAAGCGACTGATTTACAGCAACACGTAGAATATCAATTTTGGGTGACCGGTAGCACCCGCGTAGGCGAGGGTCAAAGTTCCAGAGTAGCTGCACAGGTACCAACGAATCGGGTACCGGCAAAAATTACGTCTTTTGGGGGCCATGTAGTGAAACCGTGGAGAGGAACTGTCACCTTGGCTTGCAACGCAGTTGGAGATCCTACTAGAGAATGGTACAAGGGACAAGCCGAGCAAATTCGTACCGATACAACAAGAAATGTGCAAATTTTGCCATCTGGAGAACTTGTATTGTCGAATTTACAATCACAAGATGGCGGGAACTATACTTGCCAGGTGGAGAATGCTCAAGGCAGCGACAAGCTGCATTATACTTTGACTGTACAAGGTAAGTTTAATTATTGACAATTGATGCGAGGTTCCTATAGGAAGAGACTGTCAATTTGGAATCTTTTCGTTCGTAGTTCCACCTAATGCACCTGTTCTCTACGTGACAAGTTCTACGTCGAGTAGTATTTTGTTGCACTGGAAGCCTGGACACAGTGGTGGCGCGCCACTCACAGGGTACACGTTACATTATCGAACAACGCACGGGAATCTAGATGAGTTACAACTATCTCGTCACGCCACAAGTCACGAATTAAAGGTATAATAAATAATAAAAATATTAAAAATAAAAGTATAAAATATGTTAACGTCATATTACTATAATGTTAATTGAATGCCATTGTCAATGATTAGGGTCTTCTGTGCGGTAATACATATCAACTGTATTTAACATCTCACAACAAAATCGGAAGCAGTCCATCGTCACCAGTGCTCTCAGTGCGAACTCAAGGACAGGCGCCAGGAATACCACCAGCGGCAGCTTTCCTCAGTCCAAACTCGACCACGTTAGTTCTCCGACTTCACGTGTGGCCAGATAACGGTTGCCCAATCCTCTACTTCGTAATTCAGTACAGACCCATTAATGAATTTCACTGGACACTAGTCTCGAACAGCGTGAAAATGCAACGACGGTTTGTCGTGACGAATTTACAACCGAGCTCGGTTTACCAGCTGAAAGTTGAGGCCCACAACGTAGCTGGTAGCAATCACGCGGAGTTCACGTTCGTGACGTTGACGAAGGAAGGCGGTAAGCACGGTGATATAACCATTCTTTGTCCAAAATCAATTAAGACGAAATTCCAAACTTCGAACTTGTCACTTCTGTCAGTTTAAAGGATAGAAAATTAAAATAAGAATACGGTACGATTCATCGAGAGCAGTTAATTTATAGTGGACAAAGGATAGAAACATTTCGCAACCATCAAAATTTGAAATGACGAAAAAGAAAGACGATTCGGTCGGTCTGGTGACAGTATTCAAGTTGAAAGAGTCATATCCAAAAGCACTGTGTTCCTGAAACTTTGCAGAACCGCCTCCTCCAGAACTGTCGAAACGTGGTATTACCTCGGCCGTGCCATTCTACGCTGACGTGAAAGTAATGCTGCCTCTGATCGTGGCCACCGTTGCCTTAGTTGTCGCTGTGGTGATCGTAGCTCTTCGCTGGCGAAGCAGTAAGTCGTTTATTCCGAATTTCCGTCAAACTCTGTTTTAAATATCTAAATGAGTCAATGATTTTTAAATTGTTAAATTTAGAAAAATTAATCTACTATAAGGGAACATTTTTGTTTCTACTTATATATCAGGATATCTCGGAGACAGAATGCAACGTCCGATGAAAGAGACCCAGGAGAATCAACAAAACGCCGAAACCCAAAGAGAACGTTACTACGCGACGATTCACAAGGTGGCTTTGCAACAAGCGGCGAATACGGGTGGAGGGCCCGACAAGATTCCAGGTGAACCTTTGTTACGATACGGACGACAGCCAGGTTTGGTACTATAATTGTTGTTCAGGTAAAAGAAAGTCGCACGCGTAGCGCTGTTCAACCGAAAGTGAACAGACCCGTTAGCGTTCGATTGCAGATTTCACGAAAGCAAAGGTGGATTATTTTATACATCTTCCTTCCATCATCATAGATCATCGTCTTGTTTCTTTCTGCCCTTTATGCGACCGACATTGAATGTATCACTCGTGTATCAGCTCCATCACACACATTTCGTTCGACGTTTCATCACGCTTTCATCGCTTCTGCCTTCATTGAACATCCTCCGCAATTCTTTAGAAGTATTATCCCCTAGGATGTCACGTAAATTTTTGAATGAAGTTAGACGATTTTTCAATCTTGCTCTTTAAGAGAATACTACTAAAATTCTATTCGTAAATATTATATCTACTCGACAAGCGAGAGGACAATTTGTGAAAATTCTTTTAAGCTTTTAAGCTTCTTCAACCTAAAGTGATATTCTCCTCAAGGGGCAAGTTCCTTTCAAGATTCATAGTTCACAGTTGGAAGTTAGAAGAGAGAAGTAAAGTAAAGTAAAGTCGTTTTATGGTAGTATGGAGAAAAAAAGTCGATTGCCAGATAAAAAATTCATCCCAACGCGATTTGAAAGGTAGGCAATGCCTCTGGTGGGTTACAGAGACAGCGGAGGACATCTCGCCGTACGCTACGTTCCAGCTTTCGGAGGGTGGCGGGGGAAGCCTGGCAGGGCTGGGGGGGTTGGGAGGACTGGGAGGCGCGGCGGAAGCTTCAGCAGCCGGCCTCCACCCGAACAACACTCTTCTACACAGTTTCATGTATCACGAGCACGCCATGACCGAAGGATGCGCAAGCCCTCCACCTGCCGCAACGGTACGTTCAAGAAAATTTACCCAACATTGTCATTTAACATATTTTTATCGTATTAACCCTTTGTGGTCGATTAGTTTTACTAGAATCGGGTTAATTTTGAAAATAACGTAAATAAATAAATCCGAATAAATAGGATCGTGATTAAATGAAAAATCTGTTAAAAGGATCTGGACAGTGGAACACAAAGGGTTAATATTTTATTAATTTAATAAAATATACGTTCTACCGTATCGTATTCACAGAGTATGAAGAGCGTTTCGTCAAGGAGACGGCAGCAGAGAAAGCAACAAACTCCGGGCGATGTCGAGAGCGACGAGAGCGAGTCTGACCCAGATCAGTTGACGAGCTCTCGCACGGAGTCTTCCAACCAGCTGGACGCTGGCAAACTCAAACACAGTACGCATAATTACTCAATACACTGCCTTGTTGTTGAGAAATTCATAAAGTTGAGAATTCCGTTTCTGTAGTTCGGGCCGTTTCCGATTTCATTTACCACGGTACGTCGAGCACTTCTTCGGACATTTCACCCATGTCAGAGCAGAAGTCACTCCCTCGAAGAGGACGATCTAGGTAATCCATCTTTTATCAAACTCGATGAATATTTTCATTATTTAAATAGATAGATTCGTTAGTTAAGCTGTCATTCATCTCATCCATCATTCAGAACACATCGTACAGAGCGTTTCTGCAACAACTAATTTCATATTTCACGAACAATTTTCAGACTTACTGCATTAATATGCACGTTCGTTGACTTTTCACACTGTTCAAAAGTTTGCGATCATTATTTTGTACCAAAATTCAGGCATCAATGAATTAACTTATCAGTCGCACGAAATTGTACAATCCTGGATCTTACAACCAGCGTGCAATATAAAATAATGATTCAAACTCTTGAGAGCTTGTTTTCAACATTCAGCATTCATAAAACACTCTGTACGGCCAGGACTCGGCCAAACGAAAGCTGACGAAAAAAAAACAAACTCATGCATATCATATTTTCACCCGTAGTAAGTTCATTTCTTTGGCTGTCCCGTAAGATGGCATGTTCCCAGCAGGAGCTCTCTACGCACATTGTTACCGCCGATATCGGTCGCGGAGACCACGTTCGTCGGAGGCAATCAGGGAAACGTAGTGCCAGGGAATGGCGATCGTTCCGACAGGCCGGAGCTCAGCGAAGCCGAGTGCGATATCGACTCCCTGAAAAAGCTGAAACTCGGCCTGAGGAGCTCCCTATGGTCAAGGCCGAGCACTCAAAACAACCCCTCCTCCGACTACTCTATCGCCGTTTAATTCACTATCCGCTCTCTTCCTCCGTGTGCCTCCCCCCCACTTCCCGTTATTTGCCAATGGTAGGCCAAGATATCTCTCTGTTCTTCCCACTCTCTTGATCCTATGGTCCAAAGAGTTAGACAAATGAAAGGAAAAAGAAAAAGAAAAAAAAAAAAAGATCCTTCTATCTGGTGTCTCGTCGGATGTTTCGACGGTGGTTAGATTTAAAGTTAAAGGCGAAAAGCAGAAAACGAAAAAAAAAAAAGAAAAAAAAAAAAGAAATCGAAAGATAGGACTTGCTGACGCGCGAGTACGCGCGTCCGTTTCCCTTTTTCTCTCTGTCGATTATAGATGAAAATTAAATTATATTCGTTGCTATACGGGAGTATATCGGCAGATGAATCGCTCGTAGATAACGAAGAGAAATATTTAACTATTTAAATGCACTTGGGACACGCGCATTTGTTAGGAAGAATAATTCGATCGCCAATTGTTAATCAAAAGGTCTCCCGTCGAACGAAACGTCGAAACAGAACGTTCCACGCCGTTTCGCCTTTCTCTTCTTTATCTATGGCGCAACGAGATATTATATCCGTGCGTGCGTGTGCGTAACGAGTGAATGACACCAACCGAGGTTGAATGAGTTGATCGCGTGTAAGAGTGCGTGCCAAACGACAATTTGCTCAGACCGCTGCGACTCGTTTGCCGGCGGGCGACCCATTCGAGACCAAAGACTTAATCGTACCGAGCAGAGCACGGGAAAGTCCTTGGAGCACCAGCGAATCGCGGAGAACGACGTCGTCCTGTATTCGCGGGGATCTCGCGTCTCTCGAGTGAAAGAGAACGTTTCGAACGACGGACAGTCGGCTTTGAACGTTCTCGCGATTGACAGATTAATTAATGTATACGTTGCATATGAATCTTGAACGTTAATTACTCGCATAACGACAACGATAACGAAGCGATGGAACACAAACTAGACTCTAAATCGATCATTGCGTAACTGGTAATTGCCACGATCTAAACAACGTGCACGCCGAGAGCATTTATTTTGGTCATCCTGGCCTGCATTAATTCGCACTTTGATTCTAGAACCGTGTTCGTTGTTATTTTTCGCAACAACGTTCCGCATTCGTTCTTCTATCGGGTTCCCCGACACTGCCGATTCGATCATTGCACGCAGACTGAATGCCGATTGAGTAACATTTCATTTCACAACTCACGACACGCACACACACACACACACACGATACGGTTACGTTACGTATATTTCTGTGTCTTTTAAAATACCATTTTTGGCCGCGACCGTCACGAAATAGACAGTGATCGATTGACCAATATTTCTAAATATTAATATCTGCAAACGATAGTTAATCTTAAGTCTCATCTTACTCTTGTTACTTTTTTACCAAATCGCGTTGACTGTTCCTCTCGATCGTAGTGAACATTGCACAAATTTTACCGAGCAACACGCTCCTCAAGCAACAACGAATCTCAACTGAAACGGTTCAAAGCTCGTGTAACGTTCGTTGCCGAAAGAACGAAGATTCTTTCAATTCGTAAGACTGATTTTCTTACTCTCCGTTCGATCGCGATTGTTCACGAGCACGTTTGCCCGATCTTAATTTTAATTAACCAAACGAATCGCCGGAAACGTCGTTCCCCGCGTTCTCGATCCGTGCTCGCCTGTGTCCAGTTACGTGCGCGTGGTATTAGAATCGGGACGAGAGTTATTAAAAAGTTGAAGAGGAAAGAGACCCGAAAGAGAGCGCCGATCCGGCGCGGTTTTACGTGGCGAGCCTCCACGGAATCGTTTTTGAGAAAGAAAGAAAGAAGAAGAAAACGAAAAGAGGCGACAATGAGGAGGCGTTCGTCCGTCTGGAGGGACGGACGCGCCGACGAGGTTGGGCTCTGTTGCATTGTAAAGTTTATACGTACGTCTAAACACCGTTGATTACTTTAAGTCCGTTATTAAATCCTAAGACTTCTATAGTAAGGCATTATTTCCGCGTGCGAGCGGACCGCGCGCTCCTCTCCCGCTCTGTACATTTTTCGCCGTGCCGACGAAGTCGAAAACGTCGAACAGACGTCTGCCTCGACGCCGATCGAACATTCGTTCGTCGATACAGATCAACACATCAACATCTCTCTTCGAATGTCGCGCACTTCGGCCGTAAGAACTCGCGAGTCGTATCGTACGTCGAATCGTGCGATCACGGTCGTTATTTTCTAATTTTTCTAAGCGATCATCGGACGCTGGTTAACCCGTTAAAGACCGATCGAAGCCATCGAGAGGGCAAAAAACGTGACGAGTTATATCTTTTGTTTCTTGCAGACGAAGGAATCTTTTGAATGAACGTTCTATTTAAAATCGAATAATTTTTGTTGCTTATCGTGGAATTAGTCATACTCTTGGCTCGTTGAAATATCACATTTTGTAGATTTATTGTCGTGAGCATGACACAGTGATTATAAAAAGTATAGGTAGATAGCACAGTTTCCAAAGAATCGAGTCCTCTTTCGTCAAGTTCAAAGTAATCTTTGTAACATTGTGGTCCTTAACGGGTTAAACGCGGAATACGTTTGTTCGTTGATGTGTTTCACCGAGCGATCCGAAGAACCTGAAATTTCCACACGAGACTGAACTTTTACCATCGTCGAAATAAAGTAATTTCGAAGTCTTTTCTTATTTTAGAAAAAAAAAAAAAAAAAAAAAAGAGTAGAAGCATATCTGCGTATCTCGTTGACGTTGAAATCAAAAGGAAAAAAAAAAAAAAGAAAAAAAGAAAGAACGTGGCGAGGCTGCGCGAGCCGCGACAAATTCGTACGTTCCCCCGTCAGACTGATTTGAAAGTAAAAATAACGTGGTTTAGCGGTCTACGCGCGCGTTTTTACACGTACCCGTGTTCCACGAGTTCCAAACACTACCACGACACTGCCATTCCGCAGACTAAACTCGACGCTACTGCCAAATTGCTGGCCAATTTCCTACTTCCGGGTAACAATAATTCTACGAATACGAGGGCGATTTTTATCCATTACCCAGGTAGCCGATTTTTCGAAGTCTTTAGAGTTCGAAAGAGAAAAAAGGGAAAAAAAGGAAAGAAACAGGCGTTTTTTTGCGACAAGAACTTTATATATTATACAGTGAATCTCCAATCCGTTTACCTAATATAACAACAACCGAAATTGCAAACAGCTGAGTTCCGTGAGTGTGCGCGACACTGCGAAGACGAGGGCATATAGGTATACGTATATATATATGTACTTAAAAAAGCGCGTGTAAGCGTGATGCATTACATGATTCAACGTATCAACATGAATGTATATATTGAGAAGCACGTCAATCAAACTCGTAGAGTTCGATTAATTTGTTAGATCGTTTTCCCTGGGAGGCGGGTATCATTTATCGCGACGATAAATAACCATCTTTTGTACGATTTTTTCTTGCGTCACCGACCGACTGACGGTCCGCTCAACGAGGACCCCGTTGTTATACAATTTGTCGATTTGTCCAGTTTCTTTCGCTAATCCGTCGTCTCTCGCTTCTGGAAGTTTCTGGCTCCAGCTCTCAAGAGCTGATCCGAACGCTCATCTTCCACTTTATTCGGGTAACTGAATTATTTCGAGCGTTGGAACGCTCGAGAGTGTCGATCTAGGTAACGAACTTAGGAACTCTGGCCTATTTTTAGAGGCTGTTGAGCTGTTCGAGAGACTCGTTGATAAAATTGTACGCGTACGTTCGATTTTATTTTACATCGCTCGAGAGATGGAGGATATTTATTCGACAAAGAGAGCCGGAAATTCCTCGAACGCGCGAGTCGTTTCCTCCGCGTTGATCGTACGAGGCCGTACGAACGATGGCTTCCGACTGTTAACGTTTTATTTTATTTTTTTTTTTTAGTTAAAGCGGTGACGAAACGCGCTGAACGCATCGGGGTTGCACGCGGACGCGCGTTACCAAAGATAATCCAATAGAGAAATCCAAAAAGCGCAATAGCGATGGTCCATCGGATCGATGCTAAACACAGACAAATGTAAGATTTTACGTCCTTCTGAGAGATCCAAGCTAGTCGTGTACAACTATAGTCGTAAGTGCTGTATTCTCAACAAATAAAGCGTAAAACTAAAGATGACGTAGCGGAGGACTTTTTAGCGAAACGTGTCGACGATTAACGCGTAAGCTTCGCGAGAAATCCAAAAAGAGAGAGAGAGAGAGAGAAAGAAAAAAAGAAAAAAGGAAAGAAACCGATCGACGATGGACTTCGTAATCGCTATAGTAGTTGTCTAGATCTTTCGTGTATCTCTAGAGAAATTTACGAAACTTCCCCCTTGGTCGCGATCCCTTCCCTTTCGTTTTTCTTCCGTTCCTAATTCAGCATTTCAGTATTACGTCACCGGTTTGACCGCGTTCGCGAATGAACGAAGGCGTGGGGAGTGAGCAAATCAAACGAACAATTATTACTGTAACTATACTACTAGCGTCGTTGTAAATTAACAAATAAAAAGAAAAGTAACAATAATAATAAAGAACTGAAGCAGAAGAGGTAGAGAGAGAGAGAGAGAGAGAGAGAGAGAAAGAGAGAGAGAGAGAGAAGAAGAGGCGCGAATGTGAGGGTGTGTCTGCGATATCGAGATTCTATTCTTGAGTGGCACGGCCACGTGCGAAGCGACATCGAGGACTCGGTCGAGGAAGCCGCGATTTTTCTTCCTGTGCGTGTGTGTTGTTAGCAAGCGACGCTGGTCGCTGGTGCCACTGCTGAAATTGTACTCGAGTCGATGGTATGGCATTTTCGAAGCATCGTGTCGATCGTAGAATCGATTAAAATGAAATAAATTGATATCCTGTAAAGTACTGTACGAAAAAAATCATCTTTGTCAGTTCTTTGTTGCCATCCCTCGAAAATGGAAGATTCATCTTGCAATGTTTCGTTTAATTTATTTATTTGTTTCAATTAATTTATTTGTTGGTTTGTCAAGCTCTTTTTCTCTTTTTCTTAGAAGAAGTAAATTATAAGAATATCACATAAAGAAAGGCGAAAGATAAAATTGACCTAATTAAAGTTGACTTTCATTGAACGACTTGGTTAATCAATTGGCAAGGATCATTTCGTATTTTATCTTGTAATTAATCCTTTAGATTCTGATTGATTGAATCAAACAAGTGAACAAGTAAGTTGGAGCGTGGTTTTTAATAGAAAAGGAACAACACGGATACACTGACATAGAAAATAGCCGAGTTCGACGTTACAAAAGTTCGACTAATATCCAGTGAGTTCAGCGAACGTAGAGTCCATGTCGTCGCAGATGTATTTGTACTTCTCCTTTTCTCTGAATAGAAAGTCTGGGAAACAAAAAAACACGGCCGTAAATGTGGATGAAATGGAGACGGTCGCTAGAAAGCGTAATAAAAAGGAATGGCAAAAAATGTACCTTCTCTCGCGTCCAACTCTTTCGAGAACACTTTGACCATCTTCTCGGCGATGACGGCTCTTTTCTCAGCAGCCTTCAACTTTACCTTCAAATCCTTCAGTTGCGTTTTAAATTCCTCCACCCTTTGGTTAGCCTACAAAAATTTCCAAATCCGTCGCGTGTATATATTTTCCTATTTTCCAATTACTTAAAAGATTACCTTCTCCTCGGACACCTCCAAAGACTTCAGTATGTTACCAACAATGAACAATTCGTCCTCCCGTTCCGTTATCTTTCTGCGAATCATTACACGAGATCGCTCACAACGTGCGCGACTAAAATTTGCAAGAAACTACGATCGTTCGTTCTACGTACGCCTCGCTCGATTTCACTCTTTCCTCAGCCGCTTCCAACTCGTCCTCGACGAAAGCCAATTTCCTCGAGATCTCGTCCGACTTCGTGTCGGCGTCCTCGGCGATCAGCCTCGCCTCTTTCAGCTGTGCCATCAACTGATCCATCCTCTCCTCGTCCTGCTTGCTTCTGTTCTCCAAAACTTTGCAGATACTGAAAGCAACGATTTACTACGAACAAAATCTCGAACGTCAATCGAATTCTTCTCGCCTCGTTTCACACCGGACAAACCGTTTCGCATCCTCAGCCGTCTCCATCGCCTGCGCCAGCTTCGTTTGCGCCGTCAAGCGACGCTCCTCCGATTTCTCCAGGTTCTGCAGGCACTGCTGCATCTTTCTGTTCAGGACCGCCAGCTCCGACTGCGTCTGTTGCCATTCGTGAAAAATCCTTCTCAGATTACCATCAACGATTACAAAATTTTACTTATTCCCGTGTCTCGCTATAAAAGTTGCCATTGGCAAAAATTTGACTTTGACTACGAGTCAAAGAGACTTTTGAAATTCGCAAAAATAAAAATTTTGCAAGACAGTGTAATAATAAGTTTTAACAATTTATATCGTGACTATGAAGAGAACGTTGTATTTCTGTAAAATCACCAACCACGATGTAGACTCTCTCTTTCTGTTCGAGATCTCTGTTCGACTTTTCCAACTGAGCTTTGCTCAGTTCCAAGTCGCGTTCCATTTGCACCAGCTTCTTCGCCAGTTCCCGGACCTCGTCCTTCAGCTTCTCCTCTCGCCGGTTCGCTTCCTTCGCCTGCTGATCGCACAGATCGGCCCTGTCCATCGCCAGATCCTTCTCGATCTTCAGCGTTTGCAAACGTTTCTTGATCGCGTTCATCACGACGGTGAACCTACGTGGAAAATTCGACCAGCGAATTAAACCTTCTATCAACGAGACTCTATTCCATTTTAATAAAATCGTCGACACAAACGCCAATATTCTACAGCGAGTCGTTTTAATTTTAATTGAAAAACTTTTTTGAAATATCGCAAATATCTCCCTGTTACCGTAAACTTTGATATCTTATAAATATAGAAGAACTCGAGTTTCTTTTTTTAAGAAAATATTAAGGAAATATTCTACGAAAGAAGGATCAAACATGGAAAAGTTGAGGAATTTTCTTGTGTCAAAAAGTCACTCTTTCGTTACACCGATATTACACCGATTCTAAAGGTATCGTTACTCGATCGAAACACTTTCACACTTCTATATTGAAACGGAACGTCGAAACAAGATATTAGTAATGATCTTACGTATTAATGTGCTAGAAGGTGAATTCGTAGAGATGAAATGACTGTACGGTCTCTGAAAGGAAAGCTCGCGGGTTACTGCACTCGGTGACCGACGAGGACAATGCTTTATAGACTCAAAGAAATGCAAAAGAACCTAATGGTCTGTTTCTTTAGTTAGACGCAAACGAATTCCTCGACTTCTCTAGACATTTGTGCACTCCCAATAGCTCGATATTGACGTAAAAGCTGCGAATTCGAGCATCGACAAATTTTAAAATAAACGTTTCTGAAACGTATTTCTACGTAAGAGAAAATATCTAAAATGAAAAACTGTTAAAAGACACAGAAGAGAAAAAAAAATATAAAAATCCAAAACATTTTTTACCATACAAAAATATCTAATTTAAAAGTTTAATTGCAATGCAATCGAAGATATATTTTTATTTCTCAGTTATAAATTATAAAAGCAAAAATTTCCTTTTTTTCATTTTCACATAATTTTCATCTGATTTAACTAGTTAAAGGTATTGAATTAATTATTTCACCGTTGGTATTCTTTTCTTTTCAAGTATCATTTATTGAAAATACAGATTTGGCATACAATGATAAAAAAGGGATGCAGTATCGTGCTTGCTTTCATATTCACCGAATCCTCTTCAACGTCTCTGAAAGAAAAATAGGTGATGCCGTTACTATCAAAAAAAAAAAAAGAAAAACCGTTTCTTTCTAAAGCAACTACAACACCATCAGTTCAACCATCTCCGCGAAGCCTTGGCAAAGCGTCAAGCTCGAAGCAATGATATTACATTAAGCGAGAAAAAACTAGCAGCGTGTGCTCTCTAATTTCCAAATTGCGTTAGTCGCGCAATTTCGCAAGTTAGCGAGTTACGTTTGCGAAGCTTCGAAATCGAAAGTTCTCCTTTACACGGCACACTACATAAAGTCAGCGCTATGTAAAGTCGGCGTAGCTGAACACAGCCGACCGATGTCCATTATTAAAATATAGCGATTAAGCGGAAGAAGCTCAGAGTAGCAAGATAAAAGAAACTCCATCCATCTCTGAGGCTTTAGTATCCCGTCATCTCTGCGAACGTGGCGTCCATGTCGTCGCAAACCGCTTTGTATTTCTCCTTCTCCTCTCTCAGCTCGTCTGAAAAAAACACCGCGATCGTTGAGAAAATCGTCGTCCTCGGAGAAAAAAAAAGAAAAAAGAGAGAAACCAAGTCCTCGCCCACTAGACATCCTACCTTCCTTCATGTCGACTTCCTTCAGCAACTTCTTCACCGTTCTTTCAGCGTGAATCGCGCGCTTCTCGGCTTCCCTCAGCTTTTTCTTCAGCTCTTTCAGTTGTATTTTGAAATCTTCCACCCGTTGATTAGCCTAAATCACACGCAAGAGTGAATTTTTAACAGGAAATACAACATTGCACAACAATTGTAAAATAGTTCGTTGAACTTTGTTGCTACTCAATCTCGCTTAAGAGTAACCAACCTTCTCCTCGGACACTTCCAAAGATTTTACGATGTTCTGCACGATGAAAAGCTCGTCCTCTCGCTCTATGATTTTTCTGCAAATGAGTCACAAGCGCGTAAGAATAGAATGACGAAACTCGCAAGGGAAACGTAAGAGTAACGTAATTATACAAACGCCTCGCTGGTCTTCACTCTCTCCTCAGCGCCTTCCAGCTCTTCCTCAACGAACTGCAGTTTCTTCGATATCTCGTCAGACTTGGCGTCCGCGTCTTCAGCGATTAATCTCGCGTCTTTCAGTTCCTGCATCAATTTTCCCGTACGTTCTTCGTCCAATCGACTTCTGTCTTCCAGCACTTTGCACATTCTACCATGAAAAAAAAAAAACAAAAAGGAAATTCATTTATCAGCAGTGCAAACAGTGCAACTTTTATAATCTGTAAAATTATTATCCAACAAACTCCAACAAACTGTGATATTTATTTAAGATATTACACACGCGAGTGTCTTCAATCATAGGACAAAATATTGCATCCGTCGTGTAAAACTGAAAAGCAAGATACTGTCGATACCTCTGAGCGTCATCAGCGAGTTCCGTGGCACGGCCGAGTTTCGTCTGAGCCGTGAGTCGCAGTTCCTCCTTTTTCGTCAACGTTGCTTCAATTTCCTGCACCTTCTTCGTCAACGTGGTCCGATCTTGCTCCGCCTGTGTTAATCAATCGCACATTGTCATCGTCCATCCAGTTGCACAACGTCAACTTTGCAAATCAATCGCAGCGCAACAAGTGCGTCTTTACGCACCTTGGACCAGGATTTTTCACATTGTTCCAAGTCGGCGGTGGACTGCTCCAAATTCGCCTTGGTGATCGTGTAATCGCGCTCGAGCTGAACCAGCTTCTTCTCCAGATCCCTCAGGTCGTCCTTCAGCTTGTCCGCTCGAAAGTTCTCCGATCTTGCCTTTGCGTCGTTCGCCTCGACCTTTTCATTGGCGGCGTCCATCTCCTGCTTCAGCGCCGCAATTTTCTTCTTAATCGCCTCCATGGTGAGAACAGTCTCTGTTTCTCTCCCCTTTTGTCCCCTGTTATCCTCTGTCTGCGGTTACGAACCTGATAAATTCATCGACAACAATTATTATTTGCATGTAATTCGTTCGTGTATTACACAATTTTATCAAACTGGCATAGAAAACGTTACGAGTTCGTGGATTATTATTTATTTTAGCATCGTACTCTTCTGTTTCGATCTTTAATCAGTTTTTGATGTTACTTAATAATACTTTGTTCGTTTTGATCGGTTCCAAATTGAAGCGTTGCTCCGCGTTAGTCTGACTACAGTCGCATCGTATCTACTGCCGTACCTATAACTTGCGCTAACGTTACCATAAAATCGGCGCCATGGAGAAAAGTGTGAATGAAACAATTTCTTTTTAAATAAAAAAAAAAAAATAGAGTAAAGTAGAACCTCTTACGACGCGGGAGATACGTTACATACGAACTCCGTGTTATACCTAATCCTATAATAATAATAGTAATGAAGCAACAGTCACAAAATTGAATAATTTTAATAATTCTAATCTTTCAAATCTCGGTCGAAAAAAAACATTTGGGTGTCTCACGAACAAGTCACGAGCAAGTCACGAATCAGCAAGCGTTAAAATCAAATGAAAATGTTAAAATTCTTACTCTCGTTTGTTTACTTTGTTTAACGCACTGCAATATATACTTTCGCACCTCCAGAATTACGCTGTCACACGTACGCGTAAAATGTAAAATCTGCTCGAGCAATTTTGCAATCGCGTTACACGAGGGCTACCGTACTTAATTCAGCGAGCATCGTTCGAGACAAAAATCAGATCTGAGCGCTATCCGGCGCTCTCACGCGATACCGAAGCGGTTATTGCTACTCGTCACTCGGTAAGCAACATTTAATAACAAGCAGCGCGGTGAGAAAAGGGAAGTTGCAGGTTAAAAAGGGGGACAACACTCACTGTAATCGTGGCGATGATCCGCGATGAGAATGCACAACCGGATGCCTTCGAAAGCTAAGCTAAAATAAAACGAAACCGGTGTCGCAGGCCTCCTCGAACTTCTCGATCCAATCCAATTCTATAATTGCTTGTCGCCTTGTTGGCCGTCGTCCCGATTTTATCTCGGCTCTTTACTGGCTGATTGCTGCTCGCCGCACTGACTACCAACGAAACGCGATCTCCACCTCCCTTATGCTATTCTCGGCTCGAAGGAATTCCGTTCCTGTTTCTTGTCGGCTACGTAACCTAGTCTGCATAAATACCATACTGAGGCAACCATTCTCTCGTTTCGTTTTATCTTGGAAAATCTGTATAAACCTAATTTCGCGCCGTATCGCGTCCACGTCCACGCCTTCCTAATATTTAAATTTCCCCGCTTTCGACAGCGACACCCCAATCGATCCATCGAATCGGCGCCGGCCGCGTTTCAAACGCGGTAACTTTATCGTTTGAAATTTCGATAATTACGCTGTAATTCTTTCACGCGTAAATTCTTCTTAGTAGATTGTTTTAATTAACATATATCATCAATCGACGTGCTCTGTATCGACGTTTCGTTCTATTTAAAGCTTTGCTAAAAACTTTGCTTCCTCGCGAGCGGGTTGATAGTCTTGCGATAAATTGAAATTTCATCTATGAAGCAACATGATTTTATTGACGTCTCTCTCTATAGTATAAAAGGAATAGTTACACATCTCGTTTAGCTAATGTATTTCTTATCGTTTGTCGTTACAAATAAATGCGCAGCATACAGGTTTCATTTATTCAGAATTCAATATTTGCTTCTACCACCATCGACTGTTTTTTACAAAGGTGCGGATAAGAAATATAAGTACGTTTCTATCAAGTCGTTACACGATGAACAAAATTGAACGCAACTGTTCGACACTTTGCAATAGTTAATTCGAAAGTATTAACTTCCGTCTTCGCGGAATCCTAATCCATATAGTGCAGTGTAAAAATTTTCAGAGCTACTTTATATTACAACAATTTATTCTTTTCTCTCTCTCTCTCTCTCTCTCTCTCTCTCTTTCTCTCTATTAAATTAAGAATTGTTCTAGGACACTGACATTTATTATTCCGCACTAATTTTGATTGTTGAAGCTTTAAGAATACAATCTCTTTTCGCTGTAGATATCATCGAGTTAAATGTGATTTATTTTAACATTCAAGCGAATTTACAGGCAAGATTTAAAAAGAACAATCTTCGGTAAACACCAAAGTTATTATAAAAACTAGAAAATTATAAATATTATTAGTTTCAACAAAATCAATATCTCTATATTCCTATTTTTTTACAAAGTGTAAATAAAGACCTATCGTAGTTGCATTTCTCACATCTCTCAATTTCCTATTCTGCAAAATGTCCTTTGTTGCGCATAATCTCACATCGTTAAATTTAATCTTAACTATAACTATAACTATAACTTTAACAAACTTCATATAATACTAAGCGAGAACAACAAACACAAATACTAAAGCGTATCTTCAAAGTTAATCGTAACGCTGATTTCCTTTCCTAAACAAACATATACGTGCGTTGTATAATTAATCAACAATACTGAACAATAAAAAAGACTTTCGAAAGCAAACGTTCATCTACAATTCAACATACGCATTGCGAAAACACAATTCCTCGTAGATGTACAACATCAAAATATTCAATATTCAATATTTCAAATTGTCGACGTGTAAATGCAAGATGAACACAGTGCGTAAAAAATTGAGACCATAAATTTCAAAAGATGATTCAGTTCCGAGAACCTCGACAATTCGTGTAAGTACATTCTAATCACGCATTCATAGTAAATTCTCATTGTATAGTAAATACATATGCAAAGGACACAGATAACAAAAGTATCTTAGATACATTTTACAAGAGCAAATTAGAGCTAACTTTTTAGATATTTTGTAATTAGAGACAACATTTTGTCTTGTTCCTATATTAGTATCATGTTCAATTAGTCTTTTGAGATTTTCTTGAGATTCATATCAAACGATGTAAGATGGAAAAACAATATTTTAATACGTTATAAGCAATGTTAGCTAGAGTTAATACATAATATATATGTTCAAAGAATAAATTTTCCATGAACAAATTTCATTTATTTTTTTTTTTTTTTTTTTATATCTATGCGCGTTGTACATAAACAGCGCATCTTGTATAGTATTTGCGTGCCTATAAAACATGAATAATTTTGTCAAAATCTTATGTTGTCATTATTTGCGATTGTTTCGGACAGTGATCCTTTGTGCTGTATAAGCTTGAAGTTGTTGATAAGAAAGTGCATTATATTTCCAGAAACAAAAGGATCGATTTAGAAATTTTTAGAGAAACGTTTCCTTTTTTTTAGTAAATATAGATGAGCAAGTCTCGTTTATGGCACATAATAAATATTTTAGGAATGTTGATTCAGTAAAAATGTCCATATAAGAAAGCTTCCATAAATGTACCAAAAGCAAAGAATTGTGCGAACTGTTTCGCTCTTTCTTTCTTTTCGCGTAAATAGTTTCTAAATATCATAGAAAGCAGCGTATATTGACACTGAGTTTTGGCAAGATATAGTATATATGCATATCAAGAAAAGCTTTCAAAACAATATTAGTATCAAATACGGTAATACGTGTTATATAGTGTGTAAATGTGTTTTACGAGTCACGCGCGTGCATACACAATATTTAGAATTATTCTGTCTAATACAAATTTACATAAGAAATTCGATTAGAAATGTAGTCAATCATACAATGTATCACAATACAAACACTTACAAATATTTCGCAATTAGAAAGAAACTCTAGATAAAATTAAAATTTCGTTTTATATAGCTTTTCTTAAGTAAATATTTTGAAACCTAACAAAAACATAAAATTATAAATATATTTACCAATAAATAAACTTAAATTTTTTTTTTTTTTTAGAATTATAAGAGCTCGTAACAGAAGACAGAAATTTATGCAACTTGTGCAATTTTTTAACTATATATATATATATGTATGTATGTGTGTGTGTGTGTGTGTGTGTGTGTGTGTGTGTGTGTGTGTGTGTGTGTGTGTGTGTGTGTGTGTGTGTGTGTGTGTGTGTGTGTGTGTGTGTGCGTGTGTGTGTGTGTGTGTGTATATGTATATATTAAAAAGAATATATTAAAAAAATTTTGTGCCGCTTAAAATGTGCTCTAATATTTTGATATAAAAGTACACATCAGTGCGTGTGCATTTCAACATACTTCTAAAGAAGTACACAAAGAATGTACTATAACGTATGTACTTAGCTTAAAGAGCAATGCACAATTTACGTTGGGCGGAAGCGGTGACGTAATAAGTCTATTAAACCCATAATAAGGAAAAAAATTCCCTTCAGAAATCCATCTTTCACAAAGTATTAATGCACCATTGATAAATGCAACATTGTCATCTAGAAAGATTAGATCCTGTTTCAGAGTCAGTAGCCGTTGACAATATATATGTCGGTGTATAAGAGAGCAAAAGATGTACAGCATCTTCTCGATCAAGAGCTCGTAACTGTTGTATCAGAGATCCTACGGTGCAATCAACACCTGCCGTGTTAAGTAATCTATCGAACGATAAATTTCATGAAATATGAATATATATACGTATAATTAATTCGGGATTATAATTAATAATTATATATTGTCTCACCTTAACGTTGGACTGTCTACCGTACTGTCTAATTGAGCGACTCGATCTCCCAAACCTAGTCTTACAGCAAGTAAACACCAATCTCTTCCGTGACGGTCAGGAGGATCGAGCATCTGCGCTAATCTTCTTTGTACAGCAGACTTGATTTGTTTTACTGGTTGCCTTGGTCCAGGGAGACAGTTCTCTACTAAAGGTAGTCCACAACCTATTATTTCCCATACAGTTTCTTCTCGACCATTCAAAGGATTTTTGAGTGTTGCTTCTTCGAAACCTTTATCAATTAAAGCTGATATAACTGGTGCTGGTTCCCAAGAATGTATAATCTATAAAATTTCATGATAAACATTAAATATATTTTAATCACATTAGATTATTCTCTCATTCAGATCATTGTCAGATAACTAACTTCATTATATTCCCGAAGTTGGCTAGGACTTAACCAGTATCTTTCAAGTAACATGCCTGGGGCGACTAATTCGATCGTTGTCTCAATAGCATCAAGAATAATGCTGAAAAGTGCAAAGCATTGAGCACTGGTGCCTCGTGGTCCACGTACTCTTATCTCTATGCAACTCTGTTCTTTCTCTTCAAAAGTAATAATACTTTCGCAAGGACCGATACATAATTTTGATCCCCTCCACCATTGATATAAATCTGAATTTGATGGATCCCATGTCTGAGTGATTTTTCTCAATTGTGCCTATTTAACATCATATCGTCATCAAAGACTTGTTTGCAATTAAAATAATAATTATTAATTAAAATTAAGATTACATAAATGTTTACTACATACTTGTAAATGTGGAAACACAGCGATCAAATGATATAAAGGTGCTTCGGATGGAGAAAGACGAAGACCGGTATGAGGCAAAGCATTAGAGCATGATTTCCATGGTTCCCATAATCCTGGTAAACGTTCGACAAGATTTAAACACGGAATTTCATATTCTACTTCATCATCATCATCCACCTCGCACTGAAATAAATCACTTACGTGATTTTATTGTACAAACGAAATACAGACACTTAAGTACATACCGGCACACATAAATTTACAGCCTGTAGAGCTTGTAAAGCCTGGCCCGCGGGACACGGACAACGAGCCTGAAAATCTTCTAAAGCATAAACCCCTGTAGTACGACCACCAAGACGTCCTCGTTGTTCTAGACTTAATTGCCAATTTATTACATCCTGCCAGAACCATTCTGGGCTTAAAACTATCAAATTCCCAGGAAGAAGCATACATTCCCCTAAATTCTAAAGATAAATTTTAATTAATAAATACACCAAGAATGAAAGTTAAATTAAAAGAATGTAATGACAGAAATAGGTACCTGTAATTGTAAGCCAAGATGTCGACAATGCTCTAAAGAAACTAATGGATTAATTTTTCTCACTTCCTTCAAAAATTCCTCCTGCGTTAGCATAACTGGAGGTACCTCTAAAGATTGGACATATGATCTCCAAGATTCAGCAAGACCAGTCCACACTAGTGCACTCTATAATAAAATTATGAAGTCTTTAATGATAAAATACAAGGGGGAAATATTAAATAATACACTGATGCAGAAAATATATACAAGAGTAGTTTCTTAATTGCATTGGACAGTAGTGCACGTATGTATTAATGGGTTAAAGCATTAGAGTAATTATTAAATAAATTACAGCTTCATTATACGCATCACTTTTATCAAAGGAATTGAGAAATAGTTCGACCTGTTTATCAAGATTCGCCAAGGGCACGTACGAGGCCGCAGCCCGCGGCGTGTCACGTCGGAGAATACTTTCTGCAACTTCCGGTCCTTCCTACATCATGCATTGCATGCAGTAAGGCTGATGTTAATAAACGTTAATGACCAAATAATCAGCAACTAAAATATACGTTGTTAGTAAATTGATTATGTGATAGAGTGATAGCAGATTTAAGAAACTTTACTTATAATATCTGTTTCTTTTTTTTTTTTTTTTTTTTTTTTTTAAGAAGTGCTTGATTAAATGTCGCAAATAATTATTTTAATCGAAAATTATGAATAATACAAAGTATTATATTTGGTGAACTTAATTACTTGTACATATATATTAAATCAACCATGCATCATGAAATGACCATGGATTACTGAACCATAACTTCAACAAAAAGGATTGCATCATATTTAGGAATGAATGCTTTGATTAACATAGTATTAACATTGCGGGATTTGAAATCAAAGAGACGTGAATCGTTTAAATGTAATTGGCACTATGCAAATGAAATGACTTGATTCTAATTAGAATCGTTTTGAAAATGTTAATGCACACATTTATTGCATGCTGTACAAACACTGGCGATATCCCTGTAAAAAAATGTGGAAGTATAATTATGTACACAAATATATTAAGCTGAATCTAAAATCTTTTGATATTTTATATATTTGGCATCGATTCTTTAATGATATATCATATGACTTCTCTTTTTACTAAACGAGTCGCTCGTGCAATCAAGCATGAAATGATTGCAGATTTTGAACTGAGATTTTTGGATGTAAATCACAGATATTCAAATGTACTTACATCCTTAAATATCTTTTTTACTTCACAATTATTATTCAAGTTAAAGCAATAATCATATTTACATATGATTTACATCCTATATTCTCAATTTAAGTTAAGTGATCTTGATACAATGATCTTAATTTGATATTTTGTATGACAACATGCAATAGTTTAATTCATTTGGTATATCATAAAAATTTTATTCAGAATTTTAAATTTCTAAATTCATTAAATTTGATTCGGTAAAGAATCAATTACGAGTTATTATGAAAAACTGAGAGACTCGCAATAATATGCTTTTTTAAAAGAAATATTGTTATATGTGTAAAAGATGTAAGTATGACAATTTTTATAAATCGTTCAATCACTTCACCTCTAAAAATTCCATCCTTGCATTATTCAAGTAAGATCTTAGAAGTTTCAGACCAGGACTAGAAGGATTAGTTGCATCCACCGCGACCATTTGGGGTTCATCTCCCAAAATTAGTGTAAATTCTTTCAAAAAAGGTAAAAGTGGGGCAAGAAGGCTTGCACTATTTGTATTTGGAGCAAGAGGTTCTGGAGCATAAGTACCAACTAAAATTACTTTTACATCATTATATTTGCCACCAAAACCTGTTGTAGAAAAACGCATTTGAAAAATGTATAATTTGCTAATAAATATAATTATATTCTTCTTTACAAGAAACTGTTAAACTTACCGAAATTAGTTGATGCAATACGATCTGAAATAAATCGTAGCCAAAATTTTACTTGTTGAAGCTGTATAGTGAGTGGCTCTCTAAGACTGACTGTAATAAGATGTACAGCAGGTTGTTGAAAAGTGAGTACATAGTGATAAGATGCTAAAAATTCCTCCCGGCCGCATAATTCCCAAAAAATACATTCTCCACCTTATTAAATTTATAAATACATATAGTTTTGTATAATCATAAATAAAAATATTTAAAATTACATTTCTCACCTACGTTACCGCGACTCCATTCTACTCCTTGTGTACCTTCATATTCACTGTCACTGTATTCAAAACTAAGTGAGCCATGCTTACTAGTTACGTCTAATTCAATACTTGGTTCCCTCTGTAAAATTGTTCTCGATAAAAATAATTTGTTTCAATACGTCAAAATAAAATAATAATTACCTTTGCAGTATAATTCTGACTTCTTGATCTTCTAAAAAACCCAAAACTAAAAATGCCCGATTTTAAAGAATTTATTAAAGATGATTTTCCTGATGCGCAATGTCCTAAAAGTCTTATGTGTAAACGATCTATTGGTCTATGTGTTGGTTGCAACTGTTTAATATAATTTTCACGTTGAATGGGCTATAAATTTAGATTCATTGGTGTAAAGCAATACTAAATATAGTAAAAATAAATCATTTAATAACGTACATTACGAAGTTTATCCAACAATGATGCAATATCAGGATATCCATATTTAATTGCTGTTACATCCGCTCTAATTCCACGATTTGTTTTATCAACGTCACAACCAGCAAGGCACAAATGTCTAACGAGATTAATGAAACCATATCTAGCAGCCACATGTAGTGGTGTTAAGCCCTTCTTGTTTGGTGTATCCAAATCTATTCCATTTTCTATTAAAAAAGTTACCATTCCTTCATCTCCCGCTTCACAAGCTATATGCAAAAGCGTATCTTCTTTCTGTTAAACAAAAAAATAGTAATAATAGAGTTATTTATATTTTATTCATATTACATTTGACTTAAGAAAAAAAATCTTATTTTTTTTCGTATATCGAAAGAATCTTACAAAATCTTTCACATTCAATGGTGCTCCTTGCAGAAGTAACTGAGACACAGCCTCAACACAGCCTCGTTTAACGGCACTGATCATTGCTCCACCAAGACCTTGAGAGGCTTCTGACTCCTACAGAAGAACAAACAAGTTATTTTGATCAGTATTATATTATTTTATATTACATTTTTATCAATATATACTACAATATACAATTACAAAATTATATATTTATATATAAATCCTAAAAATTTTTTCTCAAAAATGAATTATCAACGCATGAATAATATTTCTATATTGTATAATGCTATGTAAAAAAATTGTATTTTTTAAAACATAATTAAGGTACATACATTCAATAAAAAATTTGTTACATTCAATTTATGTATATTCTGTAAAAATAATGTGTATGTATGATGTATAACAGATATGTAACTGTACAAATGACACTAACATTAGTCAGCGATGTACATAAATAAATGTTACTTTATAAAAAATCAAAAAAAATAATATGAATAATTGAAAACAAAAATTATAGTCAGCCTGGCAATTACAAAGGAAATTATAATATTGCATTCAGGAACAGACCGTGAGGATCCAAGGATGTTTAAGGCACGATTCTGCAGTTCCTCTTTCTCTGAAAATCAAATCATGCCATTTCAGATTTCACACTAAAATTTTGTAATAAATTATTTCTAAATTTACTTACTTTGGATCCTTGATCAACAAGGATCTTATGAAATCTTTGGCAATTTCAGATACTGTACTGAAATATTCATTGTCAAACTGATATTGGCAAGCAGCAACATTCGCATAAGTTTCTTGTTTATCTTCACCTAGAAATGGTGACGCACCACTTAAGAGAATGTATGTTAAAACACCCACTGCCCAAAGATCAGTTCCCAAACTGAGTGGTTCATAATTTACAATTTCAGGAGCAACAAACTCAGGTGTACCAAATAATGCTCTGTGTTCAGATCCAGGTACTAGTCGATGTGAAAGACCTAGATCTGACAAAAAATCGGTGCACGTAAATTTTTATTACATGTTTTAAATGATACATTCACATATAAACTTAAATAGCAAATTACTAATGCTTATAACTTACCTATTAATTTTATATTTGGCATAGGTGGTGGGGTTGATAATAGAATATTTTCAGGTTTGATATCTAAATGAGCAACTTGATGAGAATGTAAATGGCTTAAAGCCATTAAAACCTGACGAACCTATATATATATATATACATATATACATATATATATTTAGATTGTTGAATTATTGTTAAATATTGGTTATTTTAAACTACATCTACTAGAAAAAGATTACAAACCACATGTGCAGCCTCTAATTCACCAGATGGTACCCAATGAAAAAGTTCTCCTCCTGAAATTAATTCTAAAAGTAAAACAACTGTTGTGCCTGTGTCAACGACTTTGTGCAATGAAACAATATTTGGATGTCTTAGTCGTGCTAATAAACCTGCTTCTCGAGCTAAAACAAAAATTCAACAATTATTTATAAGCAAAAAATATTATGAAATATTTGTAAAAATACCTACCAATGTCTTCAGCTGCCACACCTCTAGCAACTCTTCTTTTTCTCATAATTTTGGCAGCATAAAACTCTCCAGTTTTCATTTCCATACATTTTCGTACTATTGCAAATTGTCCTCTGTAAATTATAAATATATTGACATTCATAATTTACATTTATTATAAGTGTATACTGTGTACATTGCATGATGACTTACTTCCCAATTTCTTCCAACAACTTATAGTTTTTTTCAATTGGTTCATGGTGAACCTCCATTAAAGTGTCCCACTCAGAGCCTATTTGATAAATAAAAATTTTTAAATGTAATAAGAATATATATCTTGCTTATATCATTTTACCGAAAACACAGAATAACTGTGTGTTATTCTTACAACAAAATAAAGCGCTTGATAGATATTAAAGTAAAATTATCAACTAACAGAAAACAAGATTTCTCATAAACTCATAATGCTATTCAAAAGATATCCATATGTGCATATAAAAAAGAAATGTACGAATGTTTACAAAATAATAAACATTTTATTTCTACTACATGAACAACTTAAGGAATATTATTATACAAATAATGTCTATCAATACAAATAGAAAAGAAACAGTAAAACGAATGTTTCTTAATCTCTTAAAATCAATACATGATACTGTACAATAATAATCATTTATTAATAGTCGTTGTTCAAAACTAACAGAACATAGACACCTGTCAATCCAGTAGTAAACAGATATGAAAATCACTTCCATACACACGTAGCCACGTGGATGTACTTTCATTAAGATCAGAATAATCGTGTATTAAAAACGTTGTTGCACTTTGCATCTCTTGATCATATCGAATCGCGGAGAAACATTAAACATCTGCCAGCCTTGACAGAAACATCGACATCGATATCGTGTAGAATGTAGAATGATTAAAAACAATTGAAAAGAAGTCGGTTTTTACCACCGTTCGAAGTTCCCAATTTGCGAGACGTGCCTGGCATCATCTCATATTTATGCTCATCGTTCAGTTTATCCGAACAGTTTTGAGTTTCGCAAAGAGCCGTTACGAAAATTATGTCCCATTCGTCGGCCTTCACTCATGCCGGCCACCCTACACACACAATCGATATACCTGTGTCGCGTGAAACGCCACCTTCCTCAAAACGCATCACGATCTCCTCAGAATCTTTCCTGTTTTTTTTTTAAACGAAATTACTACTACAATTGCCCGACTCATGTCCCACGTTGATCATTAATTATTAGTGATTTAAAAATTATAAAAAACAGAGATAGGGTAGATTATATTTTATTATTGTTTTAAAATAATTGAGACTTCACAATTTATAGAAAATTATATTTATAATTATTTGATTATTTGTAGCAAATCAAGTAAATGAATACAAGTAAAATTGTAAATTTTACTATGGTATATTAGATATGCACTGGAACAGTTTTATAATATATTGTTGATACAAGTATTAGATAGGAAAGCAAAAATATAATAAGGACATAATATCCATCAATTGATCAGTTTCTCCATCAATATCCCATGTCATTCCTTCAGTGGCATGTTTTTCACATAATGTTATGGTTCTAATATTTGTATTGAGTTTTAATACCTTTTATTATTATGAAAATGCGTACAGAGTGTTTTAAACATGAATTAAGTTTCAATAAAGTTATCGTGAATTGTGAAATATTAACAAATAAAAGCATTACAAGTACAGTATAAATTCAAAAATTCAATATTTTTAATCTTTCATAGATTCTTCTGAGACTTGTGCAGGTTGGGCAGGTTCATTTTCTGACTTTTTCTTCTTACTTCCTGATACAATATCATCAATTCTTAGCAATAAAATAGCAGTTTCAATAGCCGTTTTATATGTCTGCAATTTCACAGATAGAGGCTCCCAAATACCACGTTCCTTCATATCCACCAATTGTCCAGTTTCTCCATCAATACCCCATGTCATTCCTTCGGTGGCGTGTTTTGCACGTAGTGCAGTTAAAGTTCTAATAGTATTTGCTCCGCAATTTTGTGCAAGCGTTCTTGGAATTATTTCTAGCGCTTGTGCCACAGCTTTGTAAGGCCACTGCTCTACACCTGCAAGTCTTGCTGCTTTTTCTGTTAAAAGTCTTGATACTGCCATTTCCACAGCTCCTCCACCTTTAAAAATAAAAATATAATATAATAATATATATTTTACAAGCGTACCTGTGTACTGTGCTATTTCAATAATAAACATTACCTGGTACTAATTTAGGTTCAATGAGAAGATTTCTTGCAACATGAAGAGCATCCTGTAAGTTTCTTTCAGTTTCATTTAATACATCTTTGCTAGCACCTCTCAAAATTATGGTGCATGCTTTAGGATCTTTACATTCAGTAATAAAGCAAAAGTATTCATCCCCAAGTTTTTTAATTTCGAAAAGACCAGCTCTGGTACCAACATCTTCCTCTCTCAATTCTTCCGTACGATTAACAACAGTTGCACCGCAAGCTCTTGCAATTCTGTTAATGTCGCTTTTCCTCAATCTACGGATAGCAGAAATACCAGCTTTGACAAGATAATGTTGTGCCAAATCTGATACTCCTTTTTCGGTGATCACCACATCAGGTTTTACAGATATAATATCTTCACACATTTTCTTAACAAACTCCTCTTCCAATTCCAAAATTCTGGTGAAATCTGTATCTTTCATTATTTCTATATTGGTTTGAGATTCTCCCTTTTTATATTCTAAGGAGCAATCTAACAAAACTATTCTTGGATTCTTAATATGTCTTCTCATTTTTGGGTGAGTGACATCTTTGTTGAACATCACTCCTTTAAGGACAGTGCTGTCCTCAATAGAGCCACCAGGGATTTTTTCTACCTTTGCATAACGTTTTATATCTATTTCTCTTCTGCCGTTCTCCTCAAGCATAACTGTGTAAACTGCATCTAAAGCAATCTGACATGCTAATTCGCACCAACGTCCAATAAATTTAGTACCCACACAGGAATTAATAACCTGAATCAATTTGCTTCTGTCATTGCAATCCAGATCTATGCTAACTTGCTCATTGAGAATAGCCACCATATCTTCCAGAGCTTGACGAAATGCTCTTATTATAATTGTAGGATGCATATTCTGTTCAAGGAATGGTTCAGCAGTGGCTAAAATTTCTCCAGCCAATACAATAACTGATGTAGTACCATCTCCAACTTCTTCATCTTGGGTTCTAGCTATTTCTATCATAGATTTTCCAGCAGGATGTTGTACTGTTATCTCGCGTAATATGGCATTTCCGTCATTGGTCATAACTATACCTCCCATTGGATCCATCAACATTTTCAACATTGCTTGTGGTCCCAAACATGTTCTAATAACATCTGCAATAGCCTTTACAGGAACGTACAATATTAAAAACTTTGAAAGTTTATTTTAAATGTACAAATATATTTTGTACTTTAGGAAATATCTATGAACATTTTGAACTGATATTAGGTACAAAAATATTAAAAATATTATTACACTATTTATATTATTAAACATTATGAATGAGTTATTCATAGAGAAATACACGTGGGCGTACGTATTCAATAAAGGCCATAAAAGGGAAATATGAACGCGTCGTAAAGACTTACCTTTCCGGCTTGTATATTCTCTCTCTGAACTTTTCGACCAGTATCTCGTTTCGTATTTTGACCTGCAATAATCAAAGCACACGACATAACGAAATGGATTTTTCTCGAACTCACTACTGAAATAAATGAAAATCGAAATTGTCATTATATTACATACTTAGAACCACGATCGGAGCAGCCCCTGATCCGAACATTTTTCTTCAATTATTGTAGCGGTAAAATACTATGTTAAAGGAAAAAACAATTAAGTACACGCCTGACTTTTCCAAAAGAAAACGAAAGACGGGAAGTTGTAAGAACTGGTTAAAGATACGAACAATGATTCGAAGAGCAGTCCACTCTTAGGATGAAATATACTTTAGTAAAATGGACATTGCCACTATATGAAATGTCCCTATGATTACTTTTGGTTTATATTATAATTTTTTGAATGCACAATAATATAAAATCAAGAATAATTGTTTGTTCTTTAATCCTACCATACTACATGTAGTTCTGTAACAAATATTTGTAATAAAATTTTAAACGTTATACAGTAGAATTGAGTAATAACTATATTTTATAATTTGTATAATACTTTAATATTTAATAAAGGTGGATGAATTTGTTTAATGCTGTTAAATTAAATACATATATAAGTAAGAAAGTAAAATTGAAAAGAATGCTTTGTTCAAAATATAAGTTATTTATACATAATTTACACAAGACTACAACCATTGCTACTGTTGCTACAATTTTATCTATGAATGATAAGTTACCTACTGACAGTAATAGCCACACAAACAAAGTAGTTTCCCAATTCATCGTTCTTTAAATGCAGAGTGCGCTAAAAAGATAGTGATTTTTTTACCATGTTGGTATTTCAGATCGTGAGACACAGTCTCATAAGATACAGGATCTTTTCATATATCTCGTCTGTGATGTGCAACTGCAGCAATGTATTTAGATAAAATAGTACAATGGACAGAATGTTGGAAAATGTGAAATAGAGAAACGTGTGAACTTTATGATGTGTAAAATAATTTTATAAAATGATGGAGGATATTAATGATAAGTTTTTCTACGTGTACAGTTCTTCGTTAGACACGAAGATACAAATTAAAATGTAAGATTTCATTGCATGTGTGTGAAATGTAATAAGTGTCAGTATCAGCTGGTATCAGGTTACCATAATAATTGCTTTATAGTGTGTCTCACTTAATAGAACAGATGTACTACTACTACTGCCAGCACCGTTAAATATGAAATAATCTGATTGCGATATTTAATTTATATGTAAAACAGATAATCAAATATTTCATTGCAGACAATCCGATTTTATTGGCTCTTTTAATTAAAATGCCATCTAGACACGTAAATTTTAATGTAATTCCATGATGATTTATACATTCTAATATGATACATTTTGTTTTTCATAGAGGAACCTTAGAAGGTAAAAGACAACGACCAGAATATGACAAATTACTTATTGACCCTATGTTAAAATACTCTGGTCTGTATGGATCCAATGGAGGACGAGGAGATTTGGGAGCTTCCTTACAAGTGTGGGCTGGTGGTAGACCACTCGCCTTACCTATTCACACAGCATATAAACATTTCACATCACGTTGGAAGTATGTATCATTTTTCTGGAAGTACATTGAAATCATAGCTCTATAATACATGTACTATATGTTTGAATTTCATTGATTTTCTTAGTTGGAATCAATGGGTAACACTTCCTATTTCTTATTCTGATCTACCACGGGATGCTCAATTATGTATAAGTTTATATGATTGTGCTGGACCTGGTAGACAGTTGCCAGTTGGTGGTACAACAATATCTTTATTTGGGAAACATGGAGTGTTTCGTCAAGGAATGTTGGATCTTAGAGTGTGGCCTGGAGTAGAAGCAGATGGTAGTGTACTATCTAACACACCAGGAAAAACTAAAGATCATGGAAAGGAACAAATGCAAAGATTAGCAAAACTTGTTAAAAAGCACAGGAATGGTCAAATGAATAAAGTTGACTGGCTAGATAGACTAACATTTAGAGAAATTGAGTTAATTAATGAACGGGAGAAAAGGGCATCTGAATATTTGTACTTAATGATTGAATTTCCAGAAATTACTATGGATGGAATATCGGTATAAAAATTTTTAAATTTAAATGCTATAAACTATTATTCTATAGTTTTTTTTGTAATATTTTATATATATTTCTAGTATTCTATAGTGTATTTTGAAAAGGATGGAGATGAAGTTGTTCAACATAGATCACAACCAGATGTTGTAACTTTGCCTGATTATGAAATTTTACAAGTATGATTATAAATTTTTATATAAAATATATAAATATATTACTTTATTTACAAGCTTAATTACTGAAATACTATAAAAAATTTTTGCGAGTAGAAAAAAAGATAAAAATATTAGTTTCAATTATTTAATATATGTATAATTTTTATATTTATGTATTTTATTATTAGGAAAATCTTGTAGAAATAAAACATCACAAATTAGCTCGAAGTTTACGAAGCGGTGGTCATACTCGAGAACTAAAACCAACTTCAAATGTTCGTGATGCTTTAAATATAATAATAAGTTATCCACCGACAACGGCTCTTTCTACAGAAGAACAAGATCTTATTTGGAAATATAGATTTTATTTGTCAAATCAAAAGAAAGCTTTGACGAAATTTGTGAAATGTGTAAATTGGAAAGTTGCTGGAGAAGAACGACAAGCGTTAGAAATGTTAGCATTGTGGGCACCACCTGATCCTGAAGATGCATTAGAATTACTTGGTCCAGCATTTACGCATCCAGCTGTTAGAAGATATGCTATTACTAGACTTAATCAAGCGCCTGATGATGATTTAATGTTGTACTTATTACAATTAGTACAAGCTTTAAAATATGAGGATTTCGAAAATATCAAAAGAGCAAATCAAGCATTAATAAAAGAAAAGGAATCTGAAAAAGTTGAGAAATTAGATCGAGATGTACAAATTAACGATTCTTCATGTGCAGCTGTAACAACGGTAAGTATCTTCATAGTATAAACATTGAATTTTTAATTTATTATAAATAATACACAGGATTTACAGTCTAGCGAATCTGAAAGTGCACATTTCTCAAGAAGTCAAGATTCTCTTATGGATTTAGCATCTTTTTTGATTACTCGTGCATGCCAAAATACTACATTGGCTAATTACTTTTATTGGTACCTCTCTATTGAATGTGAGGATCAAAGTGATCCATCCATAAGTGCAAAACAAGATACTCGTGTCAAAGAAATGTATAATACTGTAATGTCAATGTTTTCAATGACACTGGCACAAGGAAATACTGTTTGGCAAAAAAGAAGAGCATTTCTTTTACGTCAAAAAGTATTTATTGATCAATTAGTCGCATTGGTCAAAGCAGTTGCACGAGAAAGCGGAAATCGTAAAAAGAAAACTGATCGACTCAGAATGTTATTGACAGATCCGGACCCAACGTTTAAGATCAATTTTTCTAATTTTGAACCAATACCTTTTCCTTTGGATCCAGAAATTTGTATCAAAGGAATTATACCCGGAAAGTATGGATAACTTTCTTATATATATTACATAATAATGATATGTATACTTCAGTAATTTAAATCATCTCTTTAGAGCCAGTCTTTTTAAATCAGCTCTTATGCCTTCTAAATTAACATTTTTAACAACGGATAACAGCGAATACATTGCGATTTTTAAAAATGGTGATGATCTTAGACAAGATCAGCTAATTTTGCAAACAATTGCACTTATGGACAAGTTATTAAGAAGAGAAAACTTGGATTTAAAACTCACTCCTTATAGGTAAAAGTTTTTAGAACAATTTTTCGATGTATAGTATTATTTAAAATATAAATTGTTTCATTTTCAGGGTACTTGCAACAAGTACTAGACATGGTTTTTTACAATTTATTGAGTCTATAACAGTTGCAGAAGTTTTAGCTAGTGAAGGTTCCATTTTAAGTTTTTTTCGGAAACATCACCCATCCGAAAATGGTCCTTACGGTGTTGTACCTGAAGTTATGGATACTTATGTTCGAAGTTGTGGTAAGAATTATATTAATAAATAATTTATATTAATTTAATAAATTCATATATTGATAAAATCGTGAAATTTTAGCTGGTTACTGTATTATTACGTATGTACTCGGTGTCGGTGATCGACATTTGGATAATTTACTTTTAACAACATCAGGTAAATTCTCTTATAAATTTTTTGATTACATATAGACTGTTAATATATATATATAAGTTTTTCATGAAATTAAATGATATTTATATTTCAGGCAAACTTTTTCATATAGATTTCGGTTATATCTTGGGTAGAGATCCAAAGCCATTACCTCCACCAATGAAATTAAGCAAAGAAATGGTTGAAGCTATGGGAGGAGTGGGTTCAGAACATTATCATGAATTTCGAAAACAGTGTTATACTGCATTTCTACATTTGCGCAGACATGCTAATTTAATTTTAAATTTGTTTTCATTAATGGTTGACGCTAGTGTACCAGATATTGCATTGGAACCAGATAAAGCTGTTAAAAAGGTTCAAGATAAACTACGATTGGATTTAAGTGACGAAGAAGCAGTACATTATGTACATAATCTTTTGGACTTATCAATAACGGCTGTAATGGCAGTATTAGTGGAACAATTACACAAATTTGCACAATACTGGCGAAAATAAAACCAAATCAATTAAGATAATGATTATAAAGACTGTGTTCCTTTATAACTATTACAAATATTACTATATTGTATATAAATGGCCATACGTCTATAAATGTAACATAATTTATTGTATTTTGGGATTACTTTAGGTAATAAATCTTTGATAATAATAACAAATAATAGAACTTTTTATACGTTTGTAAATTGCATACAAAAATTTTTAATAACTAACATGTCATGCGATCACAATAATAAAAAAGTTGTTTACTGTATATATCACGTATGTAAAAAATACACGTATAAATTATACATGTCAACGATAATTTTTAACAATTTCCGTAAAATACAGTTTAAAGTACAATAAAAATATTATTTGCTAATTTCTTTATGAAGATATATTAAACAAAAGAGTAAATATATTTTTTTACAGGCAAAAATTATATTGTAATGGGATAATTTTAAATAATAAAACAACAAAAATATTTATTGCATATATAATTTGTTACGTAAATATTCATGTATTTATTTTATCTCTTAGTTACAATCGTGTATGTGGTGCACACTGTAGAAATAAAAAGATAATATTGTTAGTGATGAAAATATCAAATTGTTATCCATATAAGAACGCATTAATGCTATTTTAATTACTGACATTTTATGTCACTTAAATTTGATTACTTCAATGAAGCAATATATACCAACTTACGATTGTACCAAAAAATTTCAATAGAAAATGTAATTTTCCCCATTTCATACTATATTTTATTTTTAGGTACAGAAATTTTTATTATATTTCTTTGAGTGGAAAATATATGTACATATATATTTATGTATATATTGATTGAATTCAAAAAACAATTAAAGAATATTAACATTTCAGTCCATCTTTGAAAACTGATGTGGCTAAATTTTTTTTCCTTCAAGTCCGATGTATGATAGTTGACAACTTCTTTCCCGTAATAGTAACATAATATATACATGCGTGATCACGATTCAAAACGCCGCGGAAAATAAAAACAAATTTCTTTTTAATAACATGAGTTTATAAAGAGTATAATATAACCGTTTTTATATTAGAATAAGTTGGAAAATCTGTCTTGTTTGAGATTTGCTTTAGTTTTTAAAAAGAATTATTTATTTTAAATTACACGAGGAAAACTATTAAAATATTTGTATATTATATGTATGTAAAAATCTATTTATTTATAAAATTATTGCAAATATTTTACAGGAATAAAATAATTTTGTTTACAATAAATCGATTGTTTCTATCAATATAAACATTTATTTTAAAATTACTCCCCTGTAAATATTAATAACTCGTATCAAACATGACAGATCTTCTATTAAATTTTTTTATGCTTTACATTTCATCAGCACACGGATTATACATTATAATTGAAATAATAGGCTTTTTTATTTCTCATAAATGTAAACTATTACCTACAAATAAACAATGTATATGTAATAATTCAATCCTTGAGTCTTTCAATTATCTACACTTCTGATTATACATAAAGACTTCTCTGTCAGCAGGTAGGTTCATAAGTGGTGAGAAAGGATAGTGAAAAACTTATCTGAAAAATTAAGTCTTTAAACAATAATCCAAGAAACTATTTACTTGAATTTTACAAATATCTTACGATGTACATTACTGATATTTATTGAGGATATATTGTGCATTTATTTTTTATTCGCTCATTAGGACTTGCCATTATGGGGTAGTAGTTTCATCGAATTACTTTTTTGGTTCTTATTTGATTTTGTCTATCTTTCATAAGAATCCGTGATAATGTACAAATATTTTACAATCGTTTTATGTTTGTTCACATAGTGTAACTATTAAATTTCGCTTGCAAAACTAGCAATAATTAACAGTTGTTACTACTACTCCAATGACATTTTACAAAATTTTACAATATACACATTACATGTACATTGTATTCAAAAACGTATAGATAATTTATTATATACTAAAGTATTGTGTTCAGTTAAAAGGAAAAAGAAGTTATGAATGATTATCTAATTTAATAGATTGAAATTTTTACATTATTTCAATGTATTAAATGAGATGAATATATAAGACAATATTTTTGAAATAAAATCATAGTTTTCTTCTAATTATACTGCTCACGTAGCAAATTCTATGTACGGATGATATCCGTAATTAAGAATATGTGTATATATATATACACATACGTACGCACAGCAGCATATACGAGCACCGCGTTTTGTGATAACGTGTATGTATACATATATACATATACATATATACATGCATACATATATACATATATATACATATACATACATACATGCATACATACACACACACACATATATATATATATATATACATACATACACATACATTTAGACATGTATATTTATTTATATAGATATAAATTATAGTATAAGAATCTAATTTTAATCTTAAATTTAATCACTTATCGTCTTAATGTTATATTTACATTTGAAAATAGACGAGTTTATCTATCAATGGCTGTAATGTTCATTAGTCTATGAAAACAAGGGTTCTTTCTATAGCACAACGCTATTTTTCATCATAATATATTACCTCTCTGTAGGCCTAGTGGCTGGTACAGAACTTTCTACAAGATCGTGTCTTTCTATTGGTGAATTCTCCAATGTGTAATCAACTGGATATCTTTCCGTATATGTCGGTGTAGCTTCTCCTTGTTGGGATAATTTTAGTTCGTCAGATTGTTCTTGATAAAAACTTTGTGATGCCTCAATATTTTGTGAGGAAGACTGCTCTGACTTTTCTATATCATCTGCAGAATAATAACTTTGACTTGCTTCACTTTCTGGTCTGTGATCATAATAACTGGGAGAGACGTTATGACTGGAATAGCTTGGTGTGGCTTCTTCTGGATTAAAATAACTTTGACTTGCTTCTTGTGGATTACTACCATAATAGCTGGGAGTAACTTCCTCTTGTGGATCTTCATCCAATCTCGAATTTGTTTCTTGCCCTACAGATTCATAATAACTTGCTGTTACTTCTTGATGATGGGTATAATAACTAGATGGTTCGTTTCTATGATCTGTACTTTCTGTAACAAAATTTTGAGACGGAGTTTCCTCTAAGCCAGGCATTGAGATTGGCACTTCATAAGAAGTTGATACATTTTGTTCTTCGTAACTAGAAGTTGGTACAGAATCTACATGTGTTGAAGTAATGTCTGGATTCAAATTATATGAAGATGTAGGTATTTCAGGTACCCCATTGTCATGGATACTTGTATGTTCTGCACTAGATGATGCAATATTCAACTCAGCACAAGGTGGAATTTCACAAGATGATGTACTTATTGCACTTTCCTGATCTGGATCTCTTTCTTGATTCTCAGGTGTTTCTGGAACATAAGACGAACTAGCAGTTTCGTCTTCGTTAAGACCAGAATTATTTGTAGAAACCGAGGATGTGCCAATCCCATCTGTACCAATATCGTTCGATTGAGACGGCATGTTTCCTTCCTGACTAATTTCACCATCTGTTTCCAAATTTTCTGGAATATTTTCTGCTTTACCAACTTCATAACTCTGTGTTGGGAACGTTTGATCATCAATTGCATCATCGATAGTCGATCTTTCTTCTTGACTTTGCATTAGTTCGTTAAAAGATTGGGTAGGTGCATTTGTACTTGCTTCTGCAGATGTTTCATATGATTGAGAGGCTTCATTTATCTTCGAATGTTCAAATGATTGTGTCGGTGGTTCTGTTGCAACAGCTTCTTCATCTGTTTCCATAGGTTCATATGTTATTGATTGCGAGGGTTCTCTAGAATTTTCAGATTTTGTAGCAGATTGACTAGGTAAATCAGTGGAATCGCTAGTCATTGCTATTCCAAACTGTTCATATGATTGTGATGGTGTTTCATGGCTTGCTTCTGCATTTGTTTCTTCAAAATGTAATTCTAGATTTCTTTGGACCAAATCTGATTCACCTTGAGATGATGGTTCATCCCTTTGAGAATCTTCTGATTCTTTCATTGCACTTGCAGCATAAATCTTTGATTCAATAGTCTCATCTACATCCATACTGTGTTCATCTAAACGATTCAGTGATTCTGCTGGTAAAATTTGTGCTCCTTCTTGAGCAATTTCTACTTCATTAGATGTTGCTGCTTGTTCTTCACATGTGGGAGAATGGGGCTTATTATCAGATTGTTCGTTAAAACTCAATTCTTTAAATCTTTTTATATTCTCTGTTTCTTGTGAACTATTTGTATCGATTTCATTTGAATCTGAAACTTCAAAACTTGCGTGTTCTTTAGGTGAAATTTTTACATTAGACTCAGAGGTAACTAAAGTATTTTCATCCATTATCGACATACTACTCGTCATTGCATCATCTGATTGTTCAACAATTTGTACGTGTACTATATTATCATTATTACTAACTTCTTCATTTTGGCTACCAGTTGCCACATTATTCTCTTTAGTAACTGTTTGTTCCAGGAGTATCTCCTCTGACTTAATAGAAATTTCTTGAGAAGAGTATACTTCCTGTAAAGGTATTGTATTTTGCTCTTCATTTAATAAAGAAGATTCATTTGTTGATACAACAGATTCCTGGGAAGATACAGGAATACTATGAGATACTACCATTTCTGATGTTACAGCAACATCTTCTGATTTTATATTTTTCTTGGAATCAACTGGTTTTGAAACAAGCATTTCAGAAACAGGCACATCTACAAAAGTCTGTTCCGTTGCTATTGATGGTTCTATAGTTGAAGTGAATTGCACATTTTCAACATAAGTATCATCTATTATCGGCATTGAAGGAGTAGTTTGAACTTGGGAATTTTGTAATACTATATTATTTGGTATTGAAACTGAATACGAAACGTTAGGCATTGAAATAGTATTACTCTGATCATTTGAAGTTCCTACAGTAATATTATCCTCTAAATTTGGTAATACTAAATATTGAGTACTTGCAGGAATTTCCGTTTGAGCGATTTCAGTTGTATTTGAATTTTCCATGATTTCTCCAATATCTGGCATAGAATTACCAGGAATTTGTATTTGTGCCTCTCCCGCTGAAATGTATGAAATATTAGGACTTGTGATTGTTATCGGTAATTCGAGAGAAGACGGGATGGTTGCCACAGCAGAAGTTGAAGTTGATTCTGATTGTATTGGTAAATTACTAGGTACTTCTAAAGGCGTCATTATAGGTTGATTTAAAGTCAATGAAGTTTCAAGCACAGAGGGAGAAGATATTGGTTCTGTAGGAGGTATGATAGTTGACTGCAAAATAGTTTGATTGATTAAACTTGTTTGAGTCAAACCAGTGGTCATTACATTTCCTGCAGGATTCTCTGTTAAACTAATTTCTTGTTGAAAATCTGTATTTGCCAAAGCAGCAGCTAAAATATCTTGATTTGATGTGTGTATTACTTCTGAAGTAGAAAGACTTTCTGATATAATTGCTTGATTGGATTCTGTAGTATTGGTTTGTATATTTGGTAATACAGCATTATCAAACTGCAGAACAATATTGTCTATGGTGCCTGCTTCTCCTAATGAACTAGGATCTATGTATAATGTTCTTGTGCCATCTGGATTTTGTGTAGTACCTTCTAATGACATAAGAGTATTATTATCAAGAGGTTGTATTTGTCCTTGTTCATCAATAGTTACTAGAACATAAGTTTGTGTTCCATCACTGCTTTCTGTTGGCAGAGCCATTATTTGTGGTTGTGTTGTTATTTTTGGTTCTTCTATTTTTTCTATCTCACCACTTTTCTCAATACTGAAGTTTTCTAATTTAGGCTGATCTTTCTGAATAGGTTCAACAACTACATTTTCTATTTTTGATTTCCTTTCAGATTCAATAGGTTCTAATGGCGGAAGAGATAAAGATGTAGAAACATTAGTTGCAGTTACTGAATTCATTGCAATGTTCATCAAATTCTTTTGCTGTTGTGTAGTAGACTTATTTGCTATTTGACCTTTTGCAGTAAGTTTTGTAGTTGCTGTAGTACCAGCTGCCTGTTTTTGTTGACTCGTTGTTTTAGACACAGTAGTTAATGGTGCTGTGTTTGTTTGTTTTGACTGCATATTTTGTACAGTCGTAATTATAGGTTCTTGTACTTTTTGAACAACTATTTTTTGTTGTGTTTTTTGTTGTCGACTACCTCGAGGTATAATAACTTTTTGTACAGTTGATGTAGGTACAGATTTTCCTTTCTGTTGAATTTGTGAAGTCATCCCAATTGTCTGTTGACTACCTTGAGATGGAATATTTTGAATAGTGGAACCTTGCTGAACAACTGTCTGTTTAATTACTTTCTTTCCTTGTTGTATAGTCTTCTGTGGAGAAATGGTATTTTGCATTACTACTGTACTGCTGCCACCAGTTTTTACTTGCCCAGATCTTCCTTGTGAAGTAGCAGACACTGGAACTTTCTGTGGCTTGTGTAACATTGGTAGTTGCACTTTTTGTTGCACTGACTGATATTGTACTTTATTTCCTTTAGATGGACTTTTCGCTGCAATAGCTTTCACTTGTTGTCCTGTTATTGGTGTCAAAACTGTTGCTTTGCTGCTTACTATACCTTGAGTACTCAAAATAGTTTTGCCACTAATAGTTTGAGATATGGGAGTCAAAATAGCTTTAGAAGTACCTAAATTCTGCGAAGATAAAATGGTTGTACCTTTTGTAACCAAAGCTTTTGAACCAATAATAGTTTTTCCACCTAAAGTAGAAGTGCTTATCGGCGTATAGATTCCACCTTTTGTGATAATTCCTTGAGATAATGTTCCTAATAAAGCAGTCTTTCCAATTGCTCCTGAAATAGGAGTTAGAACTCCTTTTGAAGCTATGATACCTTGTGTGTTAATTATCTTATGTCCAGCAGGAAGCTTAGATGTTGTTGCTGAAACACCATCTCCCTTTGGAGCAATAAGGGTTTTTGAATTTATGATACCCTGAGGACTGATGGGACAATATACTTGACCTTTACTTGTCATAATTCTTTGAACTTTACCACTTAGTGTTTTAGAGATATTTAAAGGCAGCATTTTAGTTTGACCTGATTGTGCCGATGTTAATATAACTACTTTACTGCCTTGGTGAACCACTTGTGCATTTCCAGCACTTTTACCAGGTATAGCAATTTTTTGTTGCATACCTGTTTTTCCTTGAACACCATATCGCAATTGTTGTCCTCCAGAAGTTTGTACCACTACGTATTTTCCTGATGAGCCTTTCTGTGTCAAAAGTGGTGGTACTTTATTTGTTGCTGGTGCATTTTGGAATTTTATACCTTTCACACCACCTGTAAGTGGTGGTACCAGCGTTTTTATACTTGTAATTGTAGGTTTTGCTTTAGTTTTATTTTTCAAAATTGTTGGTGTGCCACTCTTTTTCTTTATAGGTGATATTTCATTTATATTTTCATTTAATTTAAATTGAGTTTGAGTGGGAGATACTATTTGTGTAGTTGGTGTAAAAGATAATGTTGCTGGAATTGTACTAGATGCAGGTATAATAGAAGATATAACAACAGGCATTTGTTCAATGCTTTCTGGAGTTAGAACATCTTCACTTAAAACAAATGGCATTGAATTTATATCTAGTTCCATGTCTGCTAAGCTCTGTGAACTTTGTTGAATATATCTTTCAGTTGTAGTAGTTGTAGCGGGAGTTTTTGAAGTTTTTACATTTAACTGCTCATTTTGTGCTTCTATCATTGCAGCTGTTTCTGCTTCTTCTGCTTTTAAAACTTGTAACTTTTTAGTCAAAGATAAATGTGGAGATGTAACCTTTGAACCAGTTTTAGTTTTGGTATTTGAAGATTCAATTTTCATCATTTTTGTTTTTGGAGAACTCTTTTGGTCAGATTTTTTTGTACTATCTGTTTCTAATTTATGTTTTACTCCTTTCTGTGGTAATTTATCTAATAATTTTGACTTTAAAATTTGCATAGGTTCTGTTAATGTTACATTTTCAATTATTCGTGGCATTTCACGTTTTTTTACCGGCACATTAACATCAGATGATGGAGAAAGTGTAGAAGTTGATGTTCTTGAAGATTCATCTAACTTCTGCACATCTATACTGATAGATTTAGTACTCTCTTCAGTAGGTGATTGTATCAATGATTTAGACATAATATTAAATTCATTTGATGATGATGATGATGTAAGTTGATCAACATTTTGAAAAATAGTCTCATCAACTTTAGTGTCGATTTCAGGATTTTGCTCAACTACTACTTCCGTACCTTCAAAATTGCTCATAACCGTAACTTGAGAAAGAATAGGAAAATTTTCTGGTGTATTTGAACCTTCGGTTGTCACAGTCTGAGTTATCTCTGAAGACATATTTGTATCTATTTCTTCTTCAGGCTTTTTCTTCATTAACTTTTTACTTTTCTTTCCTTTTCCAGTTGTATCAAAGTCATTCACTGTACCTTTTTTCTTGTCCATATGCAAAGTTTTTAAGAAAGCTTCTTGGAATGTATTTGTTGATTTTTCTTCAGAAAATAATTCTTTATCTCTTTTTAATCTAGTGCATGTGTCCGGTGTAAATTTTCCTTTGTATCTTGTTTGTATAGATGTTTTATTTTGAACTTGTTGCTCACTTAATATATTTGAATCTGTAGATGATTGTTCTCTAACGTTTTCTAGTTCAATTTTTTGTTCTTCTTTTTCTGATGTTTCCATTTCCGTATGCTCAACTTTTTGATTTATTGATACAGTCGTGTCTTCAACTTGAATTTTATTTTCTTCTTCTATTTGTTTTGCATCTTTTGTAATTTCGATATTATTTGTATCTTGTTTATTATTTGTTTCAAATTTTTCTGGAACATCTTTTTGTTTTGAAGAATCAATTGCCACTAAATCTGTACTAGTTTCAATTATTTCACTCATATTTAAATTTTCTTTTTTTTCTTCTTCACTATTTAATTCAGAATCTATAGTAAGTTTTTGAGTAGAAACATCAGTATCAAAAAAATCAATTTGTGATAATTCAAATTTCTTTATTTGAGACTTTTTAGGAGGAAGCATGTCTACAGTTTTTGAGGTATCTATTTGTTGATGAGATGATTCTTTCTCTGACGATAGTTCCAGTTGAAGTGAACTAGAAGATTCTAGATCTTTTAAACCTTCTTGTGAAAGATTACTTAGAGTTAATGTATTTTCAGTGTCATTATCTTTTATTTTCTCATGTTCAAGAATTGTACTTTTAAATTTAACAGTATTATCTTCTGTAACTGAAGAGCTTATATCTTCAAGAACAAGTGTATCAGATTCTTTTACTGGAACTTTTTCCTCAGTTGATACTTGTAATTTTTTAGGACTCTCAATGGGAGTTTGATTGTCGGCAGATTTCGTATCTAATTCTACAAGCATTTGGTTTTTGGATGTATTCTCAAATAAATCATCTTTCAATTCTATATTTGAAGAATTAACATTATTTTCTGTTGTATCTACTGTACAGGAAATTTCTATTTCTTTTTCTTCTTTGAGATCAATGTCATCATTTATTTTTTTAATAATTTCTATAAATTTCTTACTTCTTTTTGATTTGACTTTTATTTTTTCAGAAGATTTTTCTTCATTTTCAGATTGACTTTCATCAGTCTTATATATCTTTTGATCTACATCTTGTACATATATATCGGATTCTAAATATTTTTTATTTGGTTTTCGTTTTCTCCGACTGTATGAACGTTCACTATCAGATTCTGATGTTCTTCTTTCTATTTCAAATTTTTCAAATACTTTTGAATTGCTCTTGCTATCTCTTATTTTTGGGCTCTCACTACCACTGGGACTTCCACTAGTGCTAGTTCGAATAGATCCTGATCTTCTTGATCTATGCTTACGAGCTTGCGGAATAATATTTAACTGATCGCCGTCTGATAAAACATTTGTAGAATTTGAATTAGGCACTTGATCTTGATCTAGCATATCCACATCTGAATTTTCACTTTGCTCTGGAAATGTTTCAGCCGATTCAGAAACAGTTTCATCTTCTGTTTCTATTGTAAATCGCTGAGACAAAGTTTCTTCAGTTTGCTTTAAATGATCATGTTTTACATTTTCTGTATTTTCACCGATAATCGCATCTTTAATATCTGTTTGTTTATCATCAATATTTTGTACATCCAAATTTTTGTTTTCTGTCAATTTCTTATTGATATTTGACGTTGCAGAATTTTCTACATCAATATTTTTTGAAGCATTTATAGCGTTTCCATCTCCGGCTTCAACTTTTTCAACTTCAAATATTTCTACGATTTCTAATTGTGTTTCACAAGTTTTAGATTTTTGTGTTGTTACTGATTCCTTTTCAGATTTAATATTTTCCTGCGTTTGTTCAAGTTTAGTACTTGTCTCTTTATCATCAATTATAACTTTGTCATTATTTTCACTTTTTTCTAATTTTTGTTCACTTAAAGATGTTTGTGTATCTAATCTTTCATATTCATTTGGACTAGTATTGTTATCTTCATCTTCTGGTTTATTATGTTCAATTTCCTTTTCTTGTTCAGTTTTTAAAGCTTGACTCATTTCAAATTCTTTAATTATTTCCTTTTTCTGATGAAATGCGCGTGATTTTTTCCTTACCGGAGGTATAGATGGTTCCTCTTCATGGAAATCAAAACACGATAACAATGACTTTTTATCTTCTTTATTTGATGCAACAGATTTACTTTCATTCTCAATATTAAAAGTTTCTTTTTCCATTTGTGATTTGTTAGTAGATTCATTACTCTCAACATCAGATATTCTAGCATCTTTTGTTAATTCAGACTGTTTATCAAAAAGATTTGATTTCAGATTTTTTGCAGTATTAGTGCTATCAGATGAAGAATCTTCTGTTATGTTAATTGCTGTAAGCTTTTCAGTTTCTTTAAGTAATTTTTCAGTTTCTGCAATAATTTCATTGGCTTCTGGTAGTGTATTATTCTTTTCGTTAGGTTCGTCTGACTTCTCAAAATCAAACTGATTTTTTGGCGATGAATTGTTCATAGATGTCAAATCTAGATCAGTACTCTGATTTAAATTAAGGTCTTCGTCTGACTCATCTTCCCAATCCGCTAATATGGTATCACGAATTTTAGGATCTGAAATCTTTTTCTTTTTAGGAGCTTTCTCATTTTGTTTAATTTGTTTTCTTTTGCCAGAGTCACTGATACTTTTATTTTTATTTGACTGGGCTTTTTCTTTTTTTGTGTATTTTCTTTTTGGAGTATCCACCACATCAGAATATCTACTTCTATGTTGAGAATAAGTTTTTACTTTAGATTTTGACATTGGTGAATTTCCAGATCTGTGGCTTTTTATGTGACAAATGATAACATTAACTCGTGAGGAAGTAAAATTACATAAATGACAGGGATATTGCGGAGAACCACTATTATTCGGTGTAGATGGTAAGCTGCTAGGTTGTTGACGTATTCGAATTTCATGATCACTTTCTTTTAAAAATCTTGGATGCGTAATTTTTCGTACGATCTCCATACCATCGCTTTTTCTACGACTTTCATCACGATCTCGTTTCTTTTTAGGAATTTTCTTATCCCCGAATAAAGCTGATATATTTGGCTTCTCCTCTGGACAAAATTTATCAAGACTTAATATGTCAGGATCTCCTCCTGTTAACTTTTCAGCCATTTCAACATCTCCAGGAAATTTGTCCATGTATCTGGATCCATCTTTGCTTTTACTTCTATACTTGTCTGCAAGTAAATAAAATTATTAATGCATAATAACTATGCCAGTACATGTGGTACAACTGAATAGGAGATTATTTAAAATGCAAAAATAAATAAAGACCAATTAAGTCTGAAAATTTATATTGTATATATATACAAATACAATATAATATATATATATATATGTATATGACTGTTTTAACTAACTGTTTTAAATATAAAAACATTACCCAATCCTTTCCTGATAAATTCATCCTTTTGGGTACAGTTGTATTTATAAATCTGTTGGTAATTCTTCACAAATTCACTGAAAAAGTAAACAGTACATATGAACGATCTCAATTTATTTATAAAACGAACATATAAAAATCTATCAATTAAAAATAATACTGAATGTGAATAAATTTAATACGTAAATAAGTTAAAGATGTAAGGTTCCTTACTATGTATCCTCCTGAAAAAACTTCACAGCAGCTATTAATGGCTTCTTTTGAAATTCATGCTGAATATCTTCAGGTAAATTGTGAAATCCAGTAACTTGTCCAGGCCACCAGCATCCTCCAAGTTTCACCCAAACAACATCTCCATCCAAATAATTAATTTCTGTTTGCTCACACATTTTACAAAGCTATTTAATATTATTCTTTCACAAAATCAGCGTTGAAATTCAACATAAATATCTCGTATATTATATATTTGTGGATGAAGCACAATAAATTGTTCGCATATATAACAATAAGAAAGAATTATTCTATTGATTGAAATCTAACCTTAATATGTAACAACAATAAGTGGTTTTTTATTTCATTTAAGAAGAAACATGATAAATATGTATGCAAAACCATATAAACAAATGCAATATACAATTGCCAAATAATTGGAGGATTCCCTTAAGTTTATGAACACTTTGCGATTATATTTCTCTCATTTTCTCTCATTTTGTAAGTTTTCAAACACATTTCTAGATTGATCAAAAGATCTTTCTTTTCTTTTTCTATGTAACATTACACATTAAGCATAAATATGAGAGTAAATAATAGAGTAAATCCCCCGAAAAAAACATTTACTGAGCTTTAATTAGTATGTCCTTTCTCGCAGATCTATAAATTGCACCATAAACATTCGTTCCAAATCATGTATAACGTATATTTTTATTAGAAATACATGAGAAAAAGAAAGAAAAAAAAAAAAGAACGAACAGATAATACGTTAGAAAACCGTTGTTTTCATGTTATATTATCTTGAATAAAGTATAGCAATTATATGTAGTACGTAAAGTTACAGATATTTCCTCTCCTCGAAACAGTCAGTCAATTTACAAGCACTATCCAATTATTTCAAAATACGAAAAACTGTTCAGCCATATGCGCGGGCATAGGTAAAAATGGAATCGGAGGTATTCGCGGGAAACCAGGAGCGAGCGTCGCTCCTCTCGTCGTCCGTCGCTTCGTTGATCTTGATCTCGATGCCGACGTTGTCCGCGGGAGCCACGTCGGGCATTTTAGCCCGCGAATTCCCCGATTGGATGTATTCCACACACAGATACACACAGCGCGAAACCTTTACGTGTTCCCCCAACTGTTTGTTAGAACGACGCCGCAATAGAATCTTACAGCTCGGAAATTGGCGAGCGTCCCAAGAAAAGAAGTTTCTCTTTTCACCTCACCTCTTATCACTTGGTCACTGTAAACTGGAAGGGTTCGCGAACACCTTGATAACCGACCACGCGATGTTGCTGCGCGCACATACAGCCGCGAAAAGTGCAAGCCAACCCCGAACACAATCGACACATTCAACGCTCTACGTTGTTCGTACGACATACGTACATATTCAGTTTCCCGACGTGCAACGGGGGCTCTGTACGGTGGATGGATGGATGTGTGATGGATACTTCCTTCTCTCTCGTTGTTCGAGATTCTCGATTCAGCAATACTGCCAACTGCCGCGTCTTTTATTCACCATCTGACTTACATATATTTTGTTTTAATAATTTAATCATTTCAAAATTATTGCTATAATTGATAATTCATGGAGCTAGAATATTATTCTTACGGATAAATAAATGAATAAATAAACATTGCTGATGTTAAAAAAACTTTATTTTGTATATATAACAAAAAAATTGCACGAAATCAAAGGTTATGAGAATTTAAAAGCTACGTGCCACACAGTGCGCGGTTAATCATTTTAACATACTTTATTAATAGCTATATACTACGTACATAACTACGTTTATCATATTTTGTGTCTAAATTTTTTATGTCGATTCAATTTTGTACTTTTCGTATTATCTGAAACGTACCTTTTGTTGCAACATATTACTATAATAAGATGTTTAATATAACTTTCATATATGTTTTTTATATCATTTGTAAATATGGTATAATCGCCTAATGAGATTTAAAAAATTTAGATTTAATATGTAATAAAAAAAATAGAAACATATTTTAATCGTAATACTGTTACGAGAATCTTTTTACAATAACACGATACAAAACAATAACTATAATGCAAATAAATTCAAACATCAAAACAAATCAATTGATATTTACTTGCTTTCTAAATTTTCTATGAATAATTTACATATCTTTTACAAACGAAGACTGGACGTACATGTTACAATACGTAAAGATATAAAAACACATAAAATATAAAATACCATACTATTATACTGAAATTACAAAATCGCATATAACATTACGTATGTACATATGAATCGAGGTGATATATATTGAAAACAATAAAAAAATGCCTAAAAAAATAAATCACGAACCATTCCACTTCGATACTGCTTCTTAATTGATAAAATCGTTACACTACTGCACTGTAGTAAATAACGATGAAACATTAATACAAATTAGAAGAAAAAAAAATAATTATATAAAGCAATTCAAACGTAATATTTCTACAGTTGGTCTGACTGTGTCGCCGGGCGGGTAATTGTAATCTCCATAATATTTTCCGCTAGAGGCGCTGAAGGTCCGTAATAACGTCTATAGCTCGTTTCCGGTTTATGTGGTAGCTTAACGTCGTTCGTCATTTTTTGTTATACATCCGTTTGTATACGATAAGTATAGACACGTAAGTCGTTTGTAATAGGTTATATCATTTTCTACATCATACACGATGTAATAATACAGGAATCAATGAACATTAGAAGTTTTACGACTATAATGATACCGGAAGTTCTGTAGTTTTTGTTATCAATACGTATATTCAGAGTTCACAGAAATGGCGACCGCCGTGCCATCGAGATTTGCAGTTCTCAGCATTGATGATGATGATTGTAAGCCGAAGAAAACTCAGAAGAATGTTGCTACCGGTAAGACGAATCAAAAAGCTAAAACCGACAAATCAAAGCAGCAGCAACCAAAAAAGGATGACAAGAAAAAACAAAATAAGGTATGATACATGTAATCTTTATTGTTTTTCTCCTGTTTTTGATTAGCCGGTAAACGTTATAGTATTTGTAAACCGTGGCGGGACTTTGTATTTCGAAATGAATTTGAATATTGGTTTTGACGTTCAATGGTATACGTATAGTGTAACTTGAATGTGCTTTAAAATATAAAAGACAAATCAGTTTATAATTGATAATATACTGTATATCAGGCCGTCAAACTGTCAACTCGCGCGCCAACCGTGCCCTAACTGTGCCCCAACTGTGCCTCAACTCGTACCCCTTTTTTTCGGGCCGTGAGGGGAGAGCCCCCCTCCCCTTATCTATTTTACTCTGTTGCTTCCTTCTCCTCCAGATTCTCTATAAGTCCCATCATTACTCGGTTTTTGTAACCAAAATTAAAAATACTTTCATATCGATTTTATTAAATAAAATATGATAAAGTAATATAGGAACATGTAATAATAATTAATTAAAAACTAAATTATGGATTATAAAAATGAATCACCACTAACATATGAAAAAGATTGAAAGGTATGGAAAGAAGTTGTAGAAAAGCACTTTTTCCCATAAATTGACAAAGTTAAAAGTTAAACCAAATAGTGACTAGCACATGATGGGAGAATCGATTATAGGGCCTGGAAGAAAACAAGAGGAGGAAGTGGTTCATCAAGCGCTAAATTCGTGAGGCACGCGGAGGGGAATATAAGTTTGATAAGCCTGATTTGATTCTGTCAGTAGCAGAAAATAATGATCATAACAAAAAATAGAAATTTACATAATAAATCTTTTGTTTTCTTTATGTATTTTCTTTGTTGCAGGGAAAAAAGAAAAAGACTAGTAGTAATGAAAATCAACAATGGGAACAATGGAAACAAAAAGACACAATGGTAATGTATAAATTATTTATAATATATTTTATTTGTTTGTTATTAGCTCAATGAAATTTTTTAAGAATGAGTTTTTATCTGGACATTGATACAATGACAACCAACAAATTGTGTGTAATAAGGACAGGCACAGGCTTCACTAATATGTGCGAAAATTATAGTTTAGTTTTAGATATAAATTGTTAAAACTAAGGTTTTGTTTCAGTAGAGACATATTTATAACTGTTGTGTGTTATCACGTCCAATTGTGATTTCCTTAAGGCTGTCGAGGAAACGTTTGAGCAAGAATTACATCAAGCCATCTTGCTGTCAAAGTTGGCTTATGAAGAGCAGCTAGTAAGTGCAGCCAGGTCAGAAAAAGAGCAAGAGTCAAATAAGAAATCAGGGAAAAAATCAAAAAAGGCTACTATGTCATTGGAGCAATTCAACAATATGGGATCAGATACTACTACTACAACAACAACAATTACTACTACTACTGCTACTACTACTACTACTACTGCTACTGCTACTACTACTACTCAAAATACAGTATCACTACCAGAAAATAGTGATACTAAATCAAAAGGTAATGTAATTTTGCATCTTAAATCTTAAATAGATATAAGATTATTTATTTATTTACAGAATTAGATACAGAATTTTTTGAAAGAATTGAGAAGGAAACAAAAGAAGAAATTACAAAGGAAAAAGAAAAAGACATGTTGAAAGCAAGATTAAATAAAATCGATGATGATATTACATCTGCTCAATTAAGGGTAGAAGTGGAGAAACGCGATGAGATTATTAATAAATTAAAAAGTCAAGTAGAAAATTTAAAAGAAGAATTAACACAAGTTAAAGAAAGAAATAAAAAACTTTATCAAATACTATCTCACGGAGAAAGTAGGCTACTCATTCACTTTATTGATTAGAATTCGGTGTTATTGTAAATGTGGTTAATTATCTCTATTTTTTTCTTTCTTATCAGTGAAAGATAAGGCGTCAGTTTTAGCCGAAGTAGCAAAGTTGCAAGAAATAAGAGATGAATTGACATCCGAAGTAGCGTCTTTACATGCACAATTAGAACAAGAGAGGTCCAAAACACGTACTTCTAGTACGGATATTAAACCATCTAAACAAACTGTAAGGTTTATTTTAGAACGACATTATACCTAATGTAATTAATTACAAGTGTACTCTCTAAATAAACAAAATGTGTTTATTTTTTAGAATAAGAAGAGGCCCGCTAGTGAAAATGCCTAAATTACAGAGTATTTTTGTTGAACATAAAATACTAAACCATTGTGATCTATAAAGCTTATTTTACTGCTAATGACTAACCAGCTAACAGTCTCAAGACTGATACGTAATCATTAAAACCTAAGATCTCATGAAACTGTATCACGTATTTGACTTTAAAGCACATAAAGCAATCTTTTAAGTAAATATTTTTCGAATATATAGAAGTTCGCTCGACAAAAATGTGGTCATATTTTTCTAAACTGCATACATTCGTTTATAATTCAAGTTTCATTTTTCCGTAGTACGAAAACATTTTCCTTCTCATGCAGATTTTCTTACATAGTAATTAAACATAATTTTGCAGTCAAGTTTAAACGGGAAACTAGTCAAACTTGACGACATAAACAAATATTATCTTCCAAATTTTGTGCGAACGTAATATTCAGTGATATTATCTGAAATATTTTGTAATAAATATGTATATTCTACAGCATTCTTGTTGATGTTAATAATTTCCTTAATATTTTGTTAAAATATTTTGTTATCAGTGGAATTAAGATATTTTCATATTATACATTTTAGAACTGATATTTTATTCAGTGGACAAAAGATTTAGAAAGAATAATCGAATCTTTTCTTCTATGAGACTGAAGCAGAATTATACATAAAAGAAAAATTTCAGGTCCTAAATGTAAGCCATATTTATATACAAACTATCATAAATGTATCGAAATAAATAATGAAAATATATTTTTTTCACAAAATTAATTCGACATTTAAAATTTATTTAATAGACTAATGAATATTTATTTTTTAACATGACAATTCACACGTATTTTAATTTACACCAATGTCATCATATATAATACATTAGATCTTACTGAAAATAATTTTTTAGCATGTTAGTAGATTCAAATTTCTAAAGTTCCAAGACCATTTTTTTCAAATGAATTCACATGAATTTTTATAATGAAGTATATTAATAGAGGAAGATGTATATTTATTCTTTTCTTATTAAGAAGCAAAATACTATATATCTTTATATGCTACGATATTTTCTTCACATGCCCCTTACAATCTTCGATTAGCGTCATTTCCATGTACCAATTCTATATTTTTTCCGCCATTTCCACCAGTGACATAGCCATTCTCACAATGCTAAGCTTTATCCGGATTATACATACGGGTGCATTTTTATGGAAATTTTTTGTTCACTTTTTCTGCCTGGAGTTATTCCAGGCAAAATTTTTTTCGACTCGCTCTCTCACTGGCTTCAACATTCAGTTCGATATGTTACACCTCACGTTCCAATTCTTTTTTCCGGCTTTGCTCCATTCGTTTCCGAGTTCACGTAAAAAAAAAAAAAAAAAAAAAAAAAAGAAGTAGGAAGGAAAAAATGGAAGAGGATTTGCATGTACCATGATAAATTTAAATACGCATTATGCTTTTGATTTAAAAAAGCCATCAGCTTTATTTAATCATAAGCGGATAAACAAATTAATTTTTTCCTTTTTTTAATATGTGAAACATAAACGAAAATGAAATATTAATCATGTTCGAGTGAAGTGAAATTGAAAGCACAGGTAACAGTTACAAATAATATAATCAATCGAAAGCGTAAAAATATTTGCTTAAATGAGAAAATTATATTTTTATCTATTGAAATCCATTGAAATGTTCTTCGAAGTAAGTTAATCTGTGTGTAGAAGTTGTATACATTGTCAAATGAAGTTTTAAAAAGCAGAATATAATATTTACGACCAGGTATAATCAATGGTTCGTTTAATTTTTAGAGGAAACCGAGTTGGAGGTACGACCCGAGCGTCTATTCAGCTTTTGACTGGAATCTTGACCAATAAAAGGGGCATTAGCGCTAAGTGGACGCCTCGCCTACTCGGTCATAGTCCTGTTTGCTACAAGAGTAGAGGGTGGAAAGTATAAGGGGTACAGTTAGCGAGAGATACAACTGGAATCTAAGTAAAAGTTACATTACATCGTTTATTAATTCACGTAACAATGCAATATGTAATAATGCAACTATTTTTATCCAGAATAATGGACAGATTTTATTATGACAGAAATAAAAATAGAAGGGGAAAATAAAAAACAGGCATTGCATACTAAAATAAAAAGAAGAAAACTAATTACTATTAATTGTACGTAGGAAAATTAGCCCGTAACAACAATATTACACTGCCGTTTCTTTAAAATACGGGAGAACTTTAGATAATTATTTTCTCATATTTTATATAAATTTGAAACGAACGATAAAGATATATTCATTTAATTTCCTTATTGTCTAAACTACGTATTATCAAACAGATAGAATTAATAATTAGCCCGGCAAATATTATTTCGTGGTCGATTCGATCAAGTCTAATTTATCGTGATATATCGATGTCGTGAAAAAAATTTGTTCCCCGATGAGTAAAGGTTGATGGTTTCGAAGCTGTCGCTGCCGAGAGAAAGGGAGTCGCGTAGAGAAAGAGAGGGCATAGCAGAGGGTGGGTTTTAGGACGTGGGATGGTAAAGGGGGTGACAGTGGGGATTCATTATCTGACAGTCTATTGTCATTCCTGCGGACTGAGATTTTGCTCGGGCCAAGAGCAGCATCTCTGGTGTACGTCTGTGTACATGTTATACGTGTATGCGTGTAGTGATACGCGATATCTGCCATCGGAAACGCGTTTGAAAAGTCAGACATCTCTTACGGTTCTTTTTCGCCTCGTGTCATTAGATACGTTCCGGTCAAAGATCTTTCACTGGACCAATAAAGTTCTTAATTTCCACTGACGTGAATATTAGCTTGCGTGCTTCTTATTTCAGCATTTATATTATGCAATGAACCTTTATCTTTAACATTTCTTATTAAAAAACTTGGAACTTCGCGGAAAACATTAATAAAGAGAGTCGCGAAGAAAACGTAAAATATTCCCGCGTGACTTAATATCTCTGCTGATTAGCATTTAAAAGTTAAGAATATTAAAGTTATTACAAAGTTAATACCATCTTTGCACAAATTCATCTGAAAGAAACAAGACGCGCGATCGAATATATAAACGAGCAGAGCACTTTACGTAGACGCTTTTTCTCCGAAAAGCAAAACCAACAAAATGATGTTTCAAATTAACGATGGTAATTAACATTTGGGTGAATATTTGGGAGTAACGACATTCTACTAGAATAAAATTATTATAGACATATACATATATTACAATATTAATTGTGGCTCGCCGGAAGCTGTATACCGTGCATATTATATGTATACACAGAGAGAATTTGTGACGGTACAGCTGCAAAAGGAATTTTCATATTCAGATAGGAGACAGCGGCCTACATTCTTTGTTTTATTTCAACAAAAGTAAATACGCGGCGCGCGAAAAAGACGAACGGAAAATTAATCCAAACATTAGGCAGGAAAATTAAGGGGTCCGTTGCGAACAACGGTTGGCACTCGTTATTACGATCTTATTCATCGCGTGTATTCCACGGTGTCATTAACGCCTCCACGGATGTACTGTCGTTCGCGATATGAAGTGTCGTCGCCTATGTCGGGCTGTGAGAGAAAATTAAGACTAACGAGGAAAGCGTTTCTGTATCGTGAAACGGGAGGTCCTCCTTCCTTCCAGGCGAAAAAGAAGTTCCACGGAGACGATCTCGTCTTTCCACGCTGGATAATGAGATCCCAGCGACGCCAGCTCGATCGCGCCCTATCATTTTTCACCACTGATCCAGGAAAATATCTATCTCTCGGCGATATCGCAATCCTCCGTTTATTTTCTGTGTCCCCCTCCCCCCCTTTTTTCGTTGAAATACACAGAGTCAACAATTTCTTATCGGTTTGTTTGTTTATCGATGTTTGATTCGCTCTGATAAGCACGATCGGAAATTTTTTTTTAATTGTCACGCGCCGCGTTTAGCTTTGTCTCGATTAAATGTCTTCATTTCCGTCTGTCTGAAGTGATATCGAATATTTCGTTGTAGTGTTTAAAATTTGGAAATTGGAAGGACTTGAGTTTGTCTTGATAAATTAATAAACGTGCTCGTAGCTCTAATAGATTTTGATATTCGTTGAAATTTAAATTTATTTATTAGTATGTCGTTAGAACTTGGATCAGATTTACACATTAAGTTTTCAGTATCGTATATGTAATAATCGTAGGGTATTAATGTTGTACGATTACGATTTCAATATCGAATCCGTGTAATAAATTGTTGGATCCTAGATCGTCAATATCGCTGAGACCTATATCATCTTTCTGACGTCTCAAAGTTCAAGTATCTCGAGTATATCGGCTCGAAAATCCTCCTTCATTGTGCATTCGTCCTAAAAAAAAAAAAGAAAAAAAAAAGAAGAAAGAAAATTTGATACACTCAGCCAAACCAATCACCGTATCGTCAAAAACTTTCCCCTAACTAAAACGATTTTCGCCTCATCCCATCGTGATCATAACCGATTCAGATGAAAGAAAAATCATCGACACGAATCGCACCCTTCTCGACACCTTCTCGATCGACTCTCTCCCCTGGCAGCCTCCTCGGTGCGAGCGGTCGGCCTCGGACCTCAAATATTTTCGCATGCGGCTTAACGCGAAAGCATGTCACTCATACGCGAAACGATTAAAGTTTTAGAAGTATCGATTTCGTTGGCGTTACCGTTGACAGACAGAGGGATCGTCAAAGAGCATAATAATTACTGCGCCCGCAGAGAAGAGGCTCAACCCTTTGTTCTATAGTCACTTTGCGAAAGGGGCTGGTGCGCCAGGAGCGCGGGGACGCTTCGGGTGTGGGACGGGGCTAAGGGGGCTCGGGGCGGTGGTTGAAGAGCATCCGTTTCAGTCGCGCCATTATGTAATTGATCTGGGCTTTCCGTACGCGATGATCGTGTAATGCGTTCCACGTACTCGACGCGCGCGATTCCGCATGGATCTCCTCTCTTCTCCTTTTTTCCTTTTTCCTCCGCTCTTTTTCCCCCCTGCCTCCCTTTCGCTCTTTTTTTTTCCTTTTTCTTTCTTTCTTCTTCCATTGCTATCCGAAAGCCCCCGGAGGCAGAGGAACGTTGCGCCACGCGGATAGATTAAAAGGAACGCACGCTGGCAAAGGTGAGAGTCGGTGGACGGTCAAAGTCGATACTCGTTTTCGTATCAATGGCGCTTTCCGCTGGATCGGCGCCCGCTCCCTCGAACCGTCGATAATTTTCCCTAAAGAGAGGGATTTTTCGTTTCCGGCTCAGCCCACGCGCTCTCAATCAAGATCGGAATGATTCGAGGAATGACTCGAGGTCGAGGTGGTAGTGAATGTTGATCGAGAAGGCCCTTTACCTAGTCGGCGTTAATGCGATTATCGTAAATAGATTGCGGCTGTTTATGCATTCGTGGAGAATTTGAAAGACGTAGAATAGAAAAAAAACTGCACGACTTGTACCCCAGTATGATTCGTCTCACTGAAAGGCCCAGAAGCAACTGTTCTGACTAGGAAACGGAGACGACATTTTTGCCATAAAATTTTATTGATACGCAAACATTTGAATCGATAGAAAACAAATTACAGGTGCGATCGCTCAGTACCAGACAACACCACTCCTACTCGAGGTCTACCCCACGCTCCCTCACGAATCACGTGACCCAAATCAACCAATCGCTAATTTTCGTTGCATCAGCGTTGCACCTGAAGAGGCCCGATAATTTGCATAAACGTCCACAGTCTAGTTTGAAGCGTTAATTTGTTAAGAAATGTTTGATTGATTTCTACAATATCGTTCTTTTTTTTTATGGTATCAGCACAAATGGCTCCAAATAAATATATTCAAGATATTTTGCAAATATATTTATATAAGCGTAACAACTAATTATATAGATTTATAATAATTAATGAAAACTGCACAAATAGATTAGAGTGAAATAGTAAATTAAAAATAATTTAATCTCTTGGACATGTTCGTTAGACGGTGACGTCATTATTATACAGTGTTATATCTTTCATATTTTAGCTTAATTATTCAAATGTCGATTAATTAGTCAACGCAACAAACATCTAATTTCAATATTTTACTATAGTGCGATGTTTACCACGTGTACAATTAATCAAATCGACACACTACATAGAGACAAACAAATAAGATACGTCTGTATCTTATCTGACTGTTTCAAAAAATTCAAGATTTAAAGGACCACGTACGAATCACATTCTCCACAGCCGAGGGAAATTAGCGTGGAAAATCTCTCGTTACATTTCATTAAAACGCGCTTCCAACATCAGTAATCTGTCGGTTACAGATATCAGTGTTCCCCCGGTTACAGAAACGTGTCGGTAATCCGATTCTATGGAACAAAAATGACCATCCTCGTATTTACCCTAATACACACGTCGCTGGGACTCGCGATTCATTATAATTAACGAAAACCGCGATATGCCAATACGATGATGGACGCAATTAGAAAATGGCGTGGCTGGGGATGGCCGTGTATCATCGAGTGTATGGTATGATTATCTACCCTGTCCATTATTCATTTTCATTTGTGCATATATACACTCGATCAACCGCGATTCCGGCTCTCGTAAAAAGAAGAACCAACCTAGGATTATATTGCTAGTGTTCGCGTTTAACTCTCTCGTTTCTCTCCTTCCTCCCTTCAACCGATTCAATTAATTCGCAAATCTTTCGTCTTCTCGTCCTTATCCTCTCTTCTTCTTCGTTTCCTCCTTGTTCCTAGTCATTTACATTCATTCGCTCGTCGATCGTCTCTTTCCATTTGTTTCCAACTTCTCCCTTCTTCTTCGTGTCGGTGGTTCATCGACGATGAAACACACGCAGGCATCGCTGGTAGATATTTAATTAAAGTTGTTTGCGCGGCCAAGTTCGGAAACTTTGGGAATAAGTTACCAGAGGAGGGAACCACCGAACGGGCCATTTAATTGTCCTCGCGTTTAATACGTCCAAAGAGTTATGCTCGTCATCGTGTCACCGGATTGGGGGTTTGGGTAAATGGTAAATGTCGTCAAACGGGTTCCGTGCGAGAAAAGAACTGCCGGAGTGTGTCGCGATGCCGCGTAAAATATCTCCCGTCCTTAACCCATTTGCATCGACTGCTCTTTTGTAGTGTAACGTTTCGCAAGGCGTTACAAGCGAAACGTTAATTTACTCTGCCGCGCGTCTACGTACGTACGAACGTGTACGTACGTGCGCGAATACACGTGTACTTTTATCGCAATTACACAGAGGAAGAAGTTTTGCACGTCGCCGCTTTTCATATCCCTCGAAGTCAGCGGCGATATTACAATGCGACCCTCTTGCATTTTATTTTTAATTTGCGCTACCGATACTGAAAGCCGAATCCGCGGCGCGTCCGTCGTCGCGTTGTGTTTCACGTCGCCCGTAATTACACGGAAAGCGCGCTGCGCATTTTCATTCAAATCGTTGATTTCGAACGACGGAATCGATACCGGCCGTATTAACAATGACGGACGTCGGCTGCGAGAGAAGGAGAAAGAGAGAGCGTCTCAACGATTTTACGTACGAGGTAAGAAAAGGCAGGGAAGCGTGTGCACAAAGAGTACGCGCTCGCGACATCGACTCGGGCGAGTCGCGATTTAATTGACGCTGCTCGCGAATTAATTACACGTTAGTGGTCGGGGGAGATTCCAGCATATCCGATTAAGCCGAACGAAGCTTTGGAACGTGTCTCTGCGATTACGTAGATTACCGGCGTCCTCGATGAGGAGAGAATTCGTTTCTTTCAAGTTGCTCCATTTCACGCGCTAATAGGTTCGCGGTGTTTCGCGCACTCGTGTTGCGCGACGCCGCGTTTACAGACGCGATTCACTCGAAAAACCGAGCTCTGTCGTCAGCGGATTTCGTTCTCTCTCTCTTCTTCTTCTTCTTTTTTTTATTTCACCGCGAAGCGACACGATTATACCAACCGACTAAAGCTTGATATCAAAAGCATTATAGATTCAGACGTATCCAGGTAAACGCGAGTGGAGACGAGAAAGACAGAGAGAGAGAGAGAGAGAGAGAAAGAAAGAGAAATGAAATTTCGCGACACGGCTGGAATATCCCTTTAGAATATCAGCCGGTGCAAAATCTTTCTCCCTGATTTACGGCCGAGGAAAAGCTCGACGACGCGTTCTCCCTGAAATAAAATACCGATAAGTGATCCGCGTCGGTGTGGACAGAGCCTTAACGTGAGAAACGAGAGGCCAAGTGATCGCATAAACGTATTCGTGTCAAAAGCAGCTCCGGTCGAGACCCGAGTTATCCTCTGACCCCACTCTGTCATCTCGAACTTACTTCGCCTCCACTCCGTATCACCGAACCGTTATTTTCGGCCACGGTTTTCCATTTTCTTCCGGGTCTTCTTCCGGCCGAACGATTCGACCGCTTTGTACGCACTTTTTGAGACAAGCATACATATATACTCGGTCGGACAACAAAGAGAGGAAAAAGATATTACTGTACGATATGAAGTTTTATTTATTTATTTATTTTTTTGTATTTATTCTCTTTTAGAAAGATTAATGGAATTAAAATGATGAGAAATTTTAACTATTTCCTGATTTTCTTCCACTTACTTTTAAAACAATGTCTCGAAATAACTTTAATTCAACCGACCTCGGAATTCGTATTTTTAATTCCGAAAGATTTCAAAAATTAACAAACTCTCAATGAGGATCTTGCGATCTTTAGACAAATTGTTCGAACAGATAAACAAGCGATTTTACAGATTTCGTTTCCTTTTTGCAAAATAATTTCAAGTCTGACAATAATAAATAAATACTAACCCAAACTGGTCTATTCGTCTCTGTTAAATACACAAAAATTCGCGTTCTCCCCCGTTGAAGATGGAGGAACGTTCGATGAAATAGCGCGACGCACGGTTGGCACACGGCATTCTTTGGTATCGAATGCTTATGCAATAATATGTCGCCGCGTCTACTTCTACACGAACGTAGAACGTGCGCGTTCTATTTTCCACGGAAATTCTCGAGTGCGGTGCATCGGTGCACTTTAAAGCTCGCGGTTGCATATTTCGCCGGGTGCACCGAACACCTCGCACTTGAGCCCTGTCACAATAAAACATCGGCCGCGCTTCCGCGGCGTTGCTCGCTCACTGTCGCGAAACAAAAATGTTTCATCGCGGTACGTCGTGCAATTAAGGGCACAGAATCCCCTGCCGATAAACTTTGTAACGTAAGCCCCGGCTAAGTCGTTTAATCGCTCGGTCGTCATCGCTTCCACGCCTCGAAAGTTCCATTTCAAATGATTTAACATTTTTCGCGTTACCTTTCTCGAGACTTTGCCTTTTACGAAAAGTTTTACATGCACGTACGTCTATCGACAATTGAGCTACTCATCTCTGTCTAATGTGTATTTTGTCGAAGTAAGAATTATACAGAGAGATTTAAAATTAATCCTGAAAGATAAAATGTTTGAAATTTCGATATATTTTTTACTCCTTTGAAAATCAATGGAATTCGAACAATTAATTAAACTACAAGGAATATGTTAAAAATATTAATTCAAAAGTATAGCGAGAGATACAGAGAGAAATGTGTGTCAAAGTTCGGATCAATCGATTCAATATTTTGTGATATATAGTGCGTCGCTGTCGTTAGCCCGAAGAATATTCCGTGAAAAAACCATGCAAATTTTTATGCAGATTGTGATACAGGTAGACAATGTATCTTTGATATGTCTATAAAATATTTTAAAAACACGAGTCTGTGCATGTAAAAATTTAAAAAAAGAAAAATAAAAGCTGTATAAAAAAATCGGCGCACTTGAATGCACTTATGTTATATTTCTTTCTTATAAAAGTATTTATCAAAAATATCTTTGTCCGTCGGAATGAGAATTTACTTATTGTCATAGATTCACATCGCTTCACACTCGACGCGAAACCTCTTGCAAGCCTGATATTCCGCGTTATTTGTCAATCATAAAGAGATTTAATAAAGGAACGAAGCAAGAAAACGTTTAACGCGGGAAATTTATGGAAAATTTATGTGTTTATCTATCGTGTATGCCACGTGAACACGTGCATCCTCAAAATAGAACGCAAATATTGTTAACGCGAAATAGGAATTAATAGATAGGATCTGAAATACCGAAGAGACAAATACAGATGCGACGTATCTCCTGTTCTGCGTGCAAACAACCATATTGACAATAAACTTCCGATAAGCGAAGCATTTGCGTGCATGCATACATTCAATCATTGATGATTGCTAAAAGAGCAAACGAATGCAATAACGATTTTACGTAATAATCAGCTTGACAGCACGTGTTCGTTTCTGTCACGCTTGTCAGAAAAATTGCTGGATGAAATCCTATTATTTTACGTTTACGGACCAGTGTACGAATTCACGTGGGCAGGACGTCTGATCAGTTAGTGAAAGAACTATACGTATATTCGGACATCGGTAGAAGTATTCCGCAATGAACAGACGCGATATTACCATGGAAAAGCAGTGTTAATATAAAAGTGCAAAATATAAAAATGTGTTTCTTTGGTTTGCTTGATTCGTTTTGGCTTGTTTTCAATAATTTATAGTGCAACTTTGGTACGTGGTAGTATTTATTTTTATTTTTTCAAGTGAATTAAAAAAAGATTGTGAAAGATATCAGTGTTCAATTAATTCGTATAAAAGTTGAAATGTAAGAATGATAAATTGTATTTCAACTTTTATACATTGTATTGCGTATTTATTACTCGTTATTTAATAGTCTCCGCGAATATATGAACGTTAATTTACGGGTTCTACACGATTTCAAGCCTGTTCAAAATTTTTTCGCTAAAAAATATCAATAATCTCCTAATTAGCGTTAATGCGAAATCCGCTGATTCGATAACTCGCTAAACGAAATACCAACTCGTGTCGGAAGCAAATCTGAAATTGCTCGACGCTCCCTTTCATCCGCGTATCCATCTTTTTCTCTCCTCTGCACGTCTCGTTCTTACGACCCCGCAACATTCACCCAAGTCTGATCCAATAGTACACGTACGACAGTAGAGACGATTATCCCCAAAACGTCGTGTACGTCAAACGTGTGTATAGCTAGCCCCGATATATCTGATACACACACATACCCGTACCTATACACGCGCGCGTGTACATACAGAGTACGTATACACATGTACAACGGTGCGTTACTCGCGGGCAAAGCAAAGCGGAGTAGAGCAGAAGAGCGGAGCAGAGAAGAGTAGAGAGATCCGTAGGTGGATGTGCATCCGGCAACCTGCTGACAACAAGGCCTCAATACACCGGAGCCAGCCGGCAGTAGAAATTTACGTGCACGTATCGACGCTCGTATATGTACGTACGTTCATCCATGTAACATATGTACGCATGGGTCGCGTTAAGTGTAGCGTACCTCTGTGATTCTCACCCGGTACCCAGCTCAGTTCTCCCACCCTCTCATCGCGTTCTCTTCCTCTCATCCTCGCGGTCGCGCACCACCGTCGACTCTCTCTCTCTCTCTCTCTCTCTCACTCTCTCTCTCTCGTTCTGCTGCCGCCTCCAACGCTCCCGACCCACCCTCTCGCGTGATCCCTTTCCTCTACGAACCACCCCCGCCGCCCGTCACCGCTGTCACCAGGCTGGCAGTCGCATCGTATCGCAAACAAAAGACGAGCGAGCGCGCGCCACTCATCGCTCGCGCTCGATGCGACAGCGAGTGACGTCCCTCCGCTTCCTCCTCTCCTTCGCCCTCCCTCATACCCGTCTACACACCCTTCGACTGCTCCCCTCGCGTCGCCCGCCGTATCGTTCGCTTTCCTCGGACCACCACTGTACCTTCGCGGTAGCTTTTCTCTTTTCCACCTTCGCCCTTCCATCCTCTCTTCTCCGTCTCTATGTTCTTCTCGCTTTCTCGTTCCTCCCGCAAGCTGACTCGTTTCAGTCCTTTCTCTCTTCTGCTCTTCGTTCCTCCATTTCCCTCGCATTATCCGTACTCTCTCTTTCTCTCTCTCTCTCTTTCTCTCTCTCTCTCTTTCTCTCTCTTTTTCTTTCTCCTCGTCTTTCTACTCTATTTCCACCCTCTATCCCCCGCATCTGACAGAGAGACTAACCCAGCCTCCTCCCCCCCAACTCTCTACCTTCTACCCGGTTTCTGTTGTCACCCCTCCTCCTTCTCTCCACCTCCACCGCCACCTCTTACTCCCCCTCTAGCCTGCCTCACAACCGAAGCCATCTCTTCTCTGACTCTCGCTACTCTACGATTTCTGCCGGCCTCTTCACTCCCACCGACGACCATCCTCTGTGTGTACTCTCTTCATCTTCCATCGTGTCTCACCGTCTTCCTCCATCACTCGTCGCTCGTCCTCGTTCCCCGCGATCTCTCTTTCGTGTTGCGCGTCTCTCTCGCCCATCCCCTTCCAGCCTGCACCACGCTCTTTTCCTCGATCTCCCTTCGTCCCCGAAACCTAAACCGCCACCGCGTAGTGGTACACCGACACAGATATACAGTCAGCCGTACCGGCAGAGCTATCTGTTGTTATCACCAGTTATTTGCATCCCTTCTCGTAGTTGGTGGGGTGGCTGCTACTGCCTGCTGCGAGCAGGAGTATACGTTCGCACGGCGGTGTAGAAGGGGCGGGGGCGGGGGAGATGGAGTTGGAGGCAGGGGGCCGTAGAAAGGAAGGATGAGGGTTTGGGGGTGGTTGTAGAGGGGCCACAGGGAGACGGACACGGGGGGTTGACGGTGGGGGAGGGGTCTTGAAATTCTCGGGAGCTTTACTTCCCGGGAATATTACACGCCCCGCCGTGAGCTCCCGCCGATTCGAGTGATTCCTCATCTCTCGCCCTTTTCCTAACCGTTCCGTTCTTTCGCCAAAGCAGATGCGCAACAACGCGGCTGTATTTATGCCCTTCTCCCCCGTTTGATGAATTTCGATTTGATGGAATGTCGACCGTGTTTCGGATTTAACCGGCCGCTACCTCCGTTGTTCTACCTCCGTTGTTGTCGATGCTCTTCTTACGTTCTCCCTTTGCCTCTGTCCCTGCGTTCATTTTTTTTTTTTTTTTTTTTTTTTTTGATTTCTTCTCCTTTCGCTCGTTCCTTTCTTTCTCTCGCCTCGCGTCACCATTCACATTGGTTTTGTATTTGAAGGACGAAAGAGCTCTACAGTCCTCGTACGTCGGTGAAAAGGAAGCTGAAAAGGAGTTTCGGTAATCTTTAAAGTTATTTGACAATTAATTAAGGAGAGAACGTCTCGAGACAGAGACGAATCATTTTGATCACCATTTTATAACTCTTGGTTAAAACGGATTATCGACTGAAACGAAAGTGGTATTGAAACTGTAAATAATCGAAATTATTTAGTGATACGAATGAACGATACTCCGTCATTTGCATGCAATGGAAGTAGATAGCGAGCGAAAGTGAGAGTCGCATCGAACGCGGTTAAATAACTAAATATTATATCATAATATTATACAGTTGATATTTTTAAGGTGGCGAGAAACAACTGATGAAATTTTCAAACTCCCAAGTTCTGCGTTCGTATGATTGGCAATTAATGTTCTGAATTTCATCAGTGAATTTCATCCTCTATCGAGGAGCCAAGAATTAAAAATTCACGGTCGAAATATCGATTGACGATGATGTGTCAGTTACCATTGAAAGACCCCCATAGCCAATCCTAACCAACGGATTAATTCACAGGCCACGTTCGTTATAAGATTACCAGTGCGTAAGTACCCCGGTGAAGAACCTTTAGACCCTGTCAGAAGGGGCGCGTTAACGTCGAAGCGGTCCCCTACCTACAAAGACAACATCAACGTCGCTCCGCTTGCTCCGGCTGCGATTTTCGCGTGTCAAGGAAGAAAGGCTGCGCGAGATTCGAATGTTTCCGCATTGTCGCCATGGGAAGCGTACGGAGTGTCTCGCAGTGACGACGATGGCCCCTCGTAGTCTGTGTGGAAAAGCATTTCAGTCGTGGAACGTAGGAAGGAAAAAGCCTTCTGACAGAAGAAGAAACGAGTAAAGAAGGGAAAAGAAGTCGAAGAAAGAGAAAAAAAGAAGAAGGGAAGGAGAAAGGAAAAAATAAAGAAATACGTTGCATGGGAGTACGTGTGCGAGAGTGCGCGTAAGAAGGAAAGAGATGGGAGGAATGCTAAAGAACACCGACGAATCACCGGTGTTTAAAATTCCCGTGAGGCTTCGCGGTTTCGCGCTTCGCGAGAAGAGGTGGGAAACAGAGAAGAATGGGGTTGGTGGGGATCGAGGTTGAAGGGGTTGCTTGGAAAAGGAGGTGGAGGACCAAGAGGAAGCGAGGAGAAGGGGTTGAGCGTTCGGAGTCGACAGATTGCCGAGGGGACAAATAAGAGTGTATCCAGTCGCCAAACGCGACGAGGCGAATTTCGGGTAAATTGTTTCCCCCGGAGCCCTCCCTCTCGTTCCCTCTTTTCACCCTGCCTCTTCGGATTCTCTCGCCATCGCCCAGAGGAGATTCACTGGTGTCGTCGTGGAAGCGACGATTTAAATTTGGGGTACTTGCCCGCGAGGCGAAGCACCCTTCTGGACTTTGCGCTGCCCTTCACCTCTCTCTCTCTCTCTCTCTCTCTCTCCGTCTTTCTCTCTCTTAGTTGAAGATCATCGATTTCAAATCGTTATACTTTAATCCTACAGCCGATTCTCTTCGAATCTTATTCCGCCAAGCCAAGCGTTGTTGAACATTAATGGCCTCGAGTTGGGGTGTGTTATTTACGCTTTTTCAAAAAGAAACTCGTTCCGTTTAACGCGTGTTGACATTGCGACAAATGGGATTTACTTGAAGAAAATTTGAATTCACGTGAGTCAATGAGAAGATGAGTTGAAATACTCGTAAGAAGCAAGAGGGAGAGACGTTCGTCAATGAGATAGTACGTTCTCTTGAAGCACGGAAGGATTATCGCTGTTTGGGAATTTCGAGCATCTGGTTGGAATCGTTGTACTTTAACCCGATCCGTTATATGGCTGAGGTTCATCTAGATTGGCCTTATTCTTCGCGTCATCGCAAAATGTGCACTTAAAAAGGAAGATCGAGCAACTTTTGAAACTCTATGTTTTATATCCTGTTGAAACAAATTGTATGATAAATATTTTATAAGAGTTAGTACTTGTTCAATTGGAATCAAATTAAGGATCATTCATAATAAATTTCCAAATAAACTTTATACTGTCATATTTTGGTAGAAAAGTACACGACGTACAAATATCGCAAAAATAATGTAAACAATGCAAGCAACTTGATCTTTCCCTTTAAATACATCGAAGCAAAACCGGAAGCAAGCCTGGCTTAAGGCAGTGTGAGGAGTGCTACGAGTGCTTTCGCACATTACCCCTTGCAACAGGCCAATTAGCACCGTTTCAGAGTCTGATGTGAACGATCATCTAACTTCCACATGCAGCGGAATCTGTTACCAAGGACAATCATACGTACGTACACCGTACGAAAAGTCTCATTGAATAATAAATACTCAAACCGATCGTATACGGTCGATCAATTTTTTCAACATTAATTATTCTCTCTTTACGTTTGCAGTAACGAGACTTATATAAATAACGAAATGTTTACTCGTAAATTAAATTAACTATACTGGCAAATGTCTATCTTCTATCTAACTATACTGCACAATTTTCGCAATAAAGAATTTAAAAATACATTTTTAGATTCTTTTTGTTTCAATTGATAACTTTAAAATGAATTAAGTTACAAACTCGACGTAAGCATTTTCCATATTTATATTCTCGTTATCGTTGAAACATGTTAACAATATATTAATATTTCGCATTGTACGAAGAAGATGTAAGAAATTTTTATTTGGAACGAAACACGGGCAATTCCTGGCTATTTTGTTTAACTTTTTCCACGATCAGTAGGTTGAAATAATGCGGAAATTAAGCACGCACTATGCGTACCTATGCAAGCGTGGATTGATCCCTGGTGCATTGAAAGCTGCATCGTACATCGTATACCGTCGTTCACGGCTTAACAAAACGGGCTCGTTGCGCTCGAGGTAGCGAGGGATCCCTCGAAATCCTTTAAATTCTGAATCGAAATCATCGCACGGATCCCATCGCTATTTATCTTCACGCAGAATTCAGCTTGTCGAAGAAAATTCGTTCGCTCGTGGCTGCTATACATTTCTTGGCAAAATAGCTAGCTACCTTCCCTTTTCATATATTCTGTATACACAATAATTATCTACTAGAGTTAATGAAACATTCGTTAAAACGTACAATTCTTTCTTTCGTGTATTATTATTCCTTTAAACTCTTTGACAATAATTCTTCTCGTTTCTACATAAAATTTACGGATAATTGTAGAAAATGGTAAAACCTTAAAGTGTTGCAATAATATAGAGATACTACCAAACGATAAAATTCTTGAGCTTTATTAATTAGTATGTAAATGATGAAATAAATACTATGATCGAATCAATCGCCGAATAACCCGAAGTTCAAAGAAACGATTGAATTATTTGTACCGTCGCGTTTCACCGCGTCCCGTCGTCTTCACCCTTATGCCATTATCCGCGTAATTTCGGCAGGGACATCCACCTCAAGCGTCTCGTCTTAAGATAAACTAACAAAGGCATGCACGTTTCAATTCCGCGGTGCATTTAAAGATCGATATCCCCAGTCGTACGTTGAGCGGAGATTTCTCTCTGGTAGTGTAAACATATCCTCGATACGTCCGTGGAACGCAGCAAAGAGACGCGAAGAGACAGCCCGAGAGCAAGGGAGGGTGAGGAGGAGCTACCGGGTACGGGAGAGAAAGATTCTCTTTTGCCTATATCTGTTTTCCACTTTTTTCATCCCCCGGTAGCAGGGCTACGCTTGTATTTCTCTCTCTGTCTCTCTCCTCTCCCTCTCTCTCTCTCTCTCTCCACTTTTTTTGCTCCCTCTTTCTTTAATGCCGCCCTCTTGCTCTCTTTCTCTCCGTTCCTTTTTCCTTGCTCTGCCCTTCGTCCTTGTCGGTCGCCCGCGCACGGCCCTCCCGTCCCTTTCTTTTCCATCCTCGCCTCAAAATGTGGCATTCAACAGGGCTTCTACGGTGCTTGCGGTGGTGCGGAATCCGCGCCGGTTTGCCGCGACGCGGGGTGCATCGGGGAAATGATGCGCAGATTGGCCGGATCATCTCAAAAACCACCACCCTCTGCCTCCAGCCCTCCTCCCACTGCCTGTTCGTCCCCTCTGATTTCTCTTTCACCCTCTTTCTCGCACTCGACATCACGTGCCTCGTTCGCTCGCTCGCCCCCGTATCGCTGGCCCCTTGTTCCATCTCTGTCGTTCTTGCTCGTGCTCGTGCTATCGTCGCCGACGGTCGCCAGGGATGGAATACAACCCCCACTTTCGGCACCGCCGCCGAACAACCACCCTGCCACCGCTGCCTGCCACCGTGCCCGACGACGAGTGACTGAGTCCTCCGATTATTATCTCATTTGCTGGCACGAGCAGCACGCGACGCTACTGCCGCTTCCCGCACGATCCCGTAGATCGCTCGCCTCTGGATCACCGGCTGAGGAGGAACCGCAACTCCGGGACCACGCTACCTGTCGCCGCGTGTACAGGTGAGTCGAGCGAGTTTAACTTTAACCGATTCTTCTCGTCTCGTTGCAATCTTCGACCGTAAATTTTCATTTGTCGTAGATTTTCTTTTTACTTTCCTATTTTCTTTCGTTTCTTTGCGCTTCTCTTTTCTCCTCTTGCCGTTTGGTTTCTTGGATCTACGTTGCTACTGAGGGATTTTCACTCTCTTCGTCTTCTTCTTTCCTTGTGCCCTGAAATTGTGCAAAATTGTCAATGTCAACGTAACACGCATGAGAAATTGTGTTTCGGTGTCGGTTGGAAATTTCGCCAGTGTTCACGATTTCGAGATGATTGTTGATTTGAAAGTTTATCCGTGATTTTGCGGAGGAAGGTACACGTGGGAGAATTTGATTTGTCGCGTAACGATTACGGCTGTGGATTTTCGTGGTAAAATGTAGTGAGAAGAAGTTGATTCATCGATAAATTACGAGATAATTGATCTTATTTATGCTGAAGATTGCTCCTGTAGTGAAGTGTAAATAAATTGTCGAGTAAGTTTCTCTCGTCGGTCATTATTTGCAACGAAATAAGAATTAAAAAATCAAAAGTATGATTTACGATCGTGAGCGTAATGATTTATTCCACGTCATGGCAGGGTGATAAAGTAAATAGAAAAAAACGATGGTGGATGTAGAGGATCAATTGGAAATTAGCATGTTACGCGAGAATGCTACGAGTATCATGTGTCCAGTAATAATTCAACTCGCAATCCTAGATCAGCCCCTATATCTTCCTTTGAACTGCTTTCCTCAATATAATGATAATATTGATTATACGTCCATCGTATCTTTGTTTAATTAAATAAAAAATTTATGAAAATCCGTGTGCAAATTCACATTTATAATAATCTCATTATCTAAACTCACGTAGATATTTATTAGTCACGGTTGATTACCGTTATCAATTGCCAAGAAATTGTAAGTTTTATATAATTTTCTCTATCTGTATCTCCAACAGTCTTTTAAATACGCTTCGTTTCTCAGAAACACGTATAATTTAATTACTTCACAGATTCGTTGCGTTCCGATATGTTTTATCTCGCGTGTGCAAAGTTTCACTCATAAGTTCGGGAATTAAAATTCTAAACTGAGTGCTCCAATTGAATATCCAACACTCCGAATAACTTCAATTCTAAACTAAGTAGAGACTGAGAAAGAAAATCCAAAATGTTCCGACAAAACGAACCTTTCTCCCAGCAAGCGGAATATCGAAGGATTCAATACGAATATCCTATCCATCTTCTCCGACGAACAATTTCTCACCAGAGGAATCTCGACTGGCATCTCATCGAACCAATTAATCCTCCCTTTCTTCCATAATCTTTCGCGGTTATCGATTGTACCGCAATTTGTGCACCCTCGAAAGCATTCAAATCCCCTGGCCGTTCCTTTAAACCGCGATACGCCATCGCGACTAATCTTCAGTGCTAACGAAAGAGTTAGTATCGGCGGGCCTGTTTTATTTATCGTATCGGTGCGTTCTCTGCGTTTTTCGTCTTTCGTTCCGTGCACGTTCCGTTTTCGTTCTTTTTCTTCTTTTTTTTTTTTACGAGCACATGCACAGAGCGCACACAGAGACGAAGAGAGGACCGTTCGAATTACGCAGAGAGTTCAACCGTAAAAAAACGCCGAGTTCTGTCGCGACTGACATTTTTTTCCTTTCTCTCCGTGCGAGCGAAATCGTTTCGCGTCTGATCGCAATAAAAATGTTTATGCTGACCGTCGTAAAGGGACCGTCGTTGCTCGAAGGGAGAACGAAGTCGACGCGAAAGTCGACGGAGTAAAAATGAATCGGTTGAAATAAATTCCGTCGCAATTAATTCGCCTCTCGCTTCGTAATTGACATAGTCTCTTTCGACCGGTCGTGCTTACAGGTTTTCTCGCGTACAGATGCGACTTTTTATTGTTCTCCGTTGTCCATTATCGCGCGTTCGTTTTCACACGATCTCTTATCTAGGATTTTTCTGCTTAATTACGCGAAGAGAATCGGAGACGCGCTGAGCGAAGCTAATCGACTGTAAATGAAAACGATACATTAATTGCGGCAGATGCGTTGGTAACGATTCCAGTGATTCGAATTGCTTGTAATTAGGTAGAATTTAGTAGTAGATATTCGCGGTGCCGAATGTATTACGTGGTATATTCGGGAAGCGAAGATGTACGAAAGAAATATTCCTTGGAATTTCGAATTGTTTTTAAATTATCACAAAACGTGGTTAAAACAATATTGTACAAAATTATTGACGAAACGCGTGCAAGACAGGAAAGTAACGTACGAAGATAAAATAGGCGGATGAAATAAAAAAGAAATAAGAACGGAAAAAATCATACTAAACATGAAGAATGTAATAAAACTAAAAAGAAAAAAGAAAAAATCCTCAGAAAATTTTTGAAAAAATCTTATTAAAATAAAGAGAGATGAAGATGAGGAAATAGATGCAAGAAAAGAAACGACCAAACACCCTTTCACGTGAAGACGAGCGAATAAAATATAACAGACAAAAGAGCAATATGCGATGCACGACAGATCCTTGCAGAAAGGGGTAAAACGAGGTATACAAGTTGAGGCAAAGTACATAGGGAAGAAAGAAAACGAGAAATTAAGATGTGGCAAGGGGCGGGGAGGAAGTTGAAAGGGAAATCGTTGCGAGGAAAGGGTAGAAGGGAATGAATTAGGAAAAGAGAGGAGAGCCGTACGTCGGCGAACAGTTGCGGGAAAAGAGATGGAAGAGATAGAAACGGAGGGATGGTAGGGCGAAACGAGAGGAGCAGCAATGCAAATATTCGCGGCGACAGAGATTGAAACAATCCGCCAATTAGAATCGTCGACGTGAACGGGATTATGCAGATTCGCGGTGGGTGCGCGGACAGAACCAGGAACGGACTGGCAGCTGCCGCACCGCTCGCTTAATTCAATCCACCGAGTTGTCTTATGAATCGTAAACCGGCCTTCCCCTGCCGCGTGAAACTGAAACTACGTCGCGAGGAAGACGGCAAGGAAAACGTCGCCGTCGTCGCCGTCGTCGCCGTCGTCATCGTGGAGCGACGCTTCGACGTCCGCAACGATTCGCCTCGGATGGAATGATAATACAGCCTCGTAAAGTTCGAGGGTTAGAACGGGCGCGACTCGTTGCTTTACCATGGTTCTATAGAGGAGTTCCTAGGAGAAAAAAATTCGACTAAAATATGTTCTGAAGATGAAGATGGAGACTAAAAGTATATTCCGAAGAATAGTTGGAGATTTTGTACCGTGTACTCGTTGCTTCATTATCATCTTGCAGAGAGATTGCTAGAAAAAAGAATTTGCTTAAAATATATTCTGAAAATGATTGAAGATTAAAATACATATAATTTATATGTTTCGAAAATAGTTGGAGACTTTTAATCTTATACTTTTTGCTATATAAAATGTTTTATAATGAGAAATAATCGCTAACGTAGGACAAACAGGATTGATGTAGAAAAGAGATGAAATACATTGACCTTTGATTATTGCCCCATGTTTCGCCGATAGAAGTATCTCGAAATACATCAAAATGCTCATTAATCATTAGATTCGTGTTACACTGCTACTTATATCGGCGAAATATCTGATTGAAGAAAGTGCAAAGAATTATACAACAGTATCATTTGTTATAGAAGCGATATATATAGAAGATGAAAGTCGGAGGTTGACTACAGAGGGATAGACGGAGAATGTATAGAGGGGGATGTATATTGCAATTTTTAAAGGACACTTAAATGGAATATTACGAGGGTTGCCGGTGAAAATGTGTTACCATTGACTTTTAGGAGCGAGAGAACCCAGCAGGGAATAAATTGTTTCGTGCCAGAGAATCTCAAGTAAATACTCGCGGAGGAGACTTTCCGCGGAGGCTTTCTTTATATTGCGCCCGGTAATAGAATAAAGAACCAACCACGCAATGGAAATTCTCACTTTTTGCATAATTGACGTATCCTCGGGAGCACGTTGGATTATTTTATCTCGGGGATAATGTGATTTAAATACGAGGGACCGAGAAGATGCTGTAGCTGTTTCCATAAAGTATAGGGGGATGTAAATTTCGCTGCAGTTCCTTCGCTTCTTTCTCCGTGTGAATTTTTACAACATTATGGAAGGATAAAAAAAAAAAGAAAAAGAAAGAAAGAAAAAGCAAGAGAATGAGAGAAAGAGATAAAAGAGAGAACCGGAGGAAAAAAAAAGGAGGGATTGTGTAAAGTGGCTACAACGCGATCTCGCGATTAATGTTCTAGAAATGTAAGATCTCTTGCGCGCTCGATGTAATTCAAGCTTGGTTAAAACAGCGCGACCGTTGAATTTCATGACGCGGCTTTAAAATTTCCTGTTTAAGAAGACCACGGTGTAAGCAATGGAAACGCGTCGCTATTGTCTTTCAGCGCAGCCATCGCCGAGGGAAAAAAAATCGTTTCACGTCTCCGGGGATTCTTCAGGAGCTCCACGTACCCGCGAGCTTCTCGTTTCGCATTATTTTCTCTCCGCGCAATCTCTGTCGACGTTTTATCATTCAAATGATCAAGTAAATAAAAGATCAATCGCAGCATGAGATTTTTTACAAAGAAAATAGCAACGTTAATCTTGTTGTATAAAGAACAACAAGTGGAAAACTTTACGACAATTGATTTCCCTTCGATATTTCTGCTTGTCAAGATTTTGCAAAACGATTTTCATCGTTCATTAAATTCGCGCAGAAATTTTTTTTTTTTTTATCGCCAATCAACGTTCGATTTAAAGGTTTTTCGTCAAAAATCGTTTCTTCATTCTCCCTGCCGCATCTCTAGAAAAGATTCCCATTAAATTATTTGGACAAAATTTTTTTTCTCAATAATCAAAAACTCCTCAGTGCATACACTCTGTTTTTCCATCAACGGATTTCTATTGCTTATTCCTCTTCGTTTCGCATAACGCGCGAATAATATTGGGTAAAATACGCGAAAAGCGTAACCGTCGTACCATTTCATCCTCGCTTCTGACAGGAATCAAAAGATTTTCACCGTTCGATGTTCAGCGGCGATAGAGACGGCGCGGGAATTATGAGCGCGCTGTAATGAGAACCGACGACGAGAGCCTGTATTTATCACGAAGAGTAAAACTGACAGCAGTCCATTTCCTGTTCGTCCTGCCTGTCTGGCTGAACATATCTCCTGACGAAACAACGTGGACGCCGTTTGTTTGGGAAACAATGGACCGAAACAATACCCAATCCCTCCTCGGTGCGCGGACATGGATACAGACCACCATTCTGCTTTCCACGCCCCGTTACACTCTTCTCTCTTTCCATCGACGAAAGAATATCGCCAGGGACCTGCGAAGACTTCGCCGATTCTACGCGAATGGACACGGCAAAGATCTTTCCTCCCGTCTCGCTTCGTCACTCGTATTAACGATTGTCTTTCGTTCCCCGGTTTATTCCGACACCTGAAACGTTTTGCAAAAAGTCACCCTCCGATTCCTCCGCGTCGCGATGAAAAAGTTTTTTTGTTTTTCGTCGAGAATGCCAAGCCATGGGAGAAAATGTTCTCGAATCCACCCTTTTCTTTTCGAGAAACTGCTTACCGATACGTCTCGTTTTTGCGAGTGAAAAATGCGTAACGAGGAAAACATACTCTGTATGTTTTGTGACGTGCTACTGTACGTATGGAATGTTTCGGAGTATCTATCTGGACGACAGAGAAAATGCTTTTTGCTTAAAAGACGATCATATTCCGATTTACTTTTTAAAACAGAAGATTGAAAGTGTTGATTTTAAAAGTCTATTGATCAGCAATCTGTTTTTCACCTGTGTTATACATTTCAAAAAAAATTGAATAAAGAAAGATAAATAAGGTGAAAGAAATGAATTAAAGAAAAATTAACTTACGATATTTTTAAAAGATATTGTAATTAACAGCAATAATATAGCATTGGAATTTAAGCGCGAAGATAAAATAATATAAAACTGACAATTGAGATGTTATCGAAGCTGCAAGCATAATAAATATTCGACAGCAAATATTCAAAATTGTTTTAGAAATAAATTCAATATGTATCAATATTAAAAATCGTCGTAAAACAAACGATCAAGAATTCAAAACGCGAAATTTCAATTCCGCGATAGACCGAAGTTAGCCTTAAAAATTAAATAAAAGAAGAAGAGAGTAGATATTTCTCAATCCCAGTAAAATGAGAATTAAACCAAATGCAAATGGAAGAAATTATAACTATATCTATCAATCACGAAGATCCGTCGGATATGAGGAACGCTCCCTTACTAATTACTAATTGTTCCTGGTGCGATTGTTCGTACGAGTGTGGCACGAAGTTTAATTGAAATACCTACGATCGTAGATTCTCATTAACGATTTCACGGGGATTCCTGGTAGATTCCTCGCAAGACGTTCGTCGCGCGAAACCGAACGTGCACTTGACAGAAATTAGTAATCCTTAATGGATGATGCGACGCAAGCCTGGTATTACTCATCCCCCTTAGCCATAGGCGTTGTCTGGCGCTCTTAGACTTAACAACGGCGGATATTCAATTAATTTCAGAAGACAATAGTAGCGTACCTCCGCTCCGACGATTCTACTTACTTACCTACGACCATCTTCCACGCGTTCGATTATTGCTGGGAACCAAACAGATGTGTGATATTCCAAGACTCAGTTCAACATTAGAACCGTCAAATCCGTCGCGGGGTTGCTATTGTATGTTACCACTGCATGTGTATTCGCTGTATTCGTTTGTCATCCTTCGCTTCCATTTGTTTCATTCTGTAAAATGTAAAAAGATCAAGGCTACTTTTAGAATATAGATGTTAATTATGTTAGACATGTCGGAAATCAGAATATATGTCTGCCAATCATTAAATGTCATCTAGGGGAAATATCAATTTGATGAAGATAATTGTTAGAATTTCAAAACGAAAGATTTGGATTCTAGAAATCATATATGATTTCGATATCACATGAATTTAAACAGTCTGTAACGATTCTTGCATTGATACAATGAATATAGAGGATTTCTTCGAGTTGATAGCAATTTCTATACCGAAGTTTCTTCACAAACGTGCTCCGAATTCGATTCGTGAATGCAAATCGACACCACGAAATACTTAAATCACAAACTTTAACCATCTACTTCTTTCTAACACCTCACGACTTCTCCAGAAATCGTTCTCGAAAGCCAGCAACATGACAACGACCACAGGTGATCCATCGACTCTGAAGAGTCCAGCCTCGCTCTCCGGCGGCGATCTGGTCTCTCGCCTTCTGGCAGCGACTCCTCCGTACTTGTACAACGTGCCCTTAACGCCGCACAGCTTCTTCTTCAGCGAAATGTTGCGCTCGTTCGTGCAAGCGAAAACGGACGTGTCGTCAGCGAATAACACGACGAGCGCGCCCCGACGTCGCAAGAGATCCTGGCGAGACGCTCGCGATCGCCCGTTGGAACTAACGACGAAGGAAAGGCAACATCATCATCACCATCATCATCACTCGCAACAGCAGCAACAGCAACAGCCACCGGACAAATATTTCCATGCTCAACAGCAGCCGCAGCAGGCGGAGACGCGGCTGGAGAACGGTGGCAAACAGAGCGACGGCTACGATCCGGCGAACAAAGTGGGCAACTTCGAGCAGAAACCAAGCTTCGGTGCGGATATTCTGAAGCCAGTGGACGAAAATAAATCAGAGTTTGGCAAACAGAGTAAGAGCTTCTTCGACGAGCGGCCACGCCATTTCGAGCAAGCCCAGCCACCGGAGAACATATTCTCCAGCGAGTTGCAGAAGGTCAAACCGGAGGAGTCTCACTCCAGCGATCGTAAGAATTGCAATTACAACGACAGAAACCCGTACGACGATCGCACGAAGAGCGCGATTGGAAATCAAGAGCTACCGCCGCTGTTGTCCGATCAGAAGAAGCTCGATTTCTCCAGGAATTTTCTGCCCAGCCTTCCAGGGAGGGGCTGCGACATGCTTCCGGGCGTGAAAGGATTCGGTCTGCCCGGAAACGTCACCAACCCGGAATTCCTTCCCAGTCCGCTTTGGTACCCGCCTTATCCAATGCCCCAGTCCTATCCCGGCATCGATCCCCTGCACTTTTTCATCGATCTTCGCGTTTCCGGTCACATTTGGGATCGCAAGTTGAGCGAGAGACAGCTACCCTTCAAAGGCAAGCACTGCTCCGCTTTCAGCGTGCCGCAGTCGAAGGAATACAACAGCAATCGACCGTTGAATCTGACGAGAGACGAGGCATGCACGTCCAGGAGTAGCGAGGAAAATTTACGTGGCACTAATTATATTCTGAGACACTTGACCAGGACGTACAGGGACATCAGCCAGGCACGAAAAGCAACCAGGAGCGAAACATCCACTTCCGGCGAGAGTGAGGACAGTTCGAAGGACGTTGATAACAGTGGGTGTTGATTTTTTATAAGTATAATTGCTTATTGCACGATCCCTGTTTCCACGATTACTTTCCGTCATAACGATGTAATTGAAATAATCTGTGTTTTAGTACGGGTGTTGCGATAGTGTAGCGTGACCAAGAATCTTTTGGACAGATTTTCCTTTTCGAATGCAAATTAAAATTAAAATTACGATTCTCTTAAGAAAGAACTATTGCCATTTTACAGTACAGAAAAGATATTGTATCAAATAAACCTTGAAATGTTTGCCTGTCAAAAATTATAAAAATGTTCGTAATATACTTTATGTAATGTTGATTCTTCATAGAGACGTACCTTTGATTAATTAAAACATTCTGTATGTTACAAAACGCAGACGAAAGATCTCCAAAATCGGAAGACATCTCGGTTGCGTCTACGAGCCCGGAAGAAGAGAGAAAGGATCTTCGGGCGTTGATAGGGTTGGAACTGGTGGTGGATTATGTGAAAGAGCCGAAGGGAGATGCCTCGAACGAGCAGACTTCGCAAGTAACCGAATAACTCGTGAAAATCGAACGATTTTCTTTCGTTCTTGCCTGTATAAATAGATGTAGCTCCGACATTTACAATCTCGGCTGGTTTTCACTCCACTACGTCGTTCATATAGAATCTTTAAATACAGAAGTTTTACTTCTTTGAATCGTTGTCGAACGATCACATTTAAAAGATTGTCAACTTGTACAAGTAATCCCGCTATATTTAATAATATTTCTTACGTCAAAAAAATGTTAATGTTTAATTTTCAATTAAATTCTACTTGAAGTGAATTTTACTTTCAAGTCCAACATTTTTTTAGAAATTTCCTTCTAGGAATCTTTTTGATTAAATATAAATTATTTCGTTGGTAATATATTAATATTCTTTTCGTGTCACGATGTCAAAGAATGATAGCAGCGGAAAAGAAAAATGGAACATCTTGCTATTTTTCTGAGATATTCTCGCCACTGTTCGTTCGATCTTTTGCCCCCTTATTTTCGTTCGATCTGAATATTTAGAAACTTTGCACATTTAGAGACGATACATTTGAAAAATTAGCAGCCTCGAACTTTCATCGGTGCTATCTATTGCGTAAATGGTAAATATGAATGTGCTGCTCTAATCTGACAAAACGAGGCAATATACATACTCTGTTGATTGATTCGTGCTTGATGCGCAATCAAACAGCGTGAAACTTACGACGTTTTTTAATATCACAGTTTAATCACAACACTTTCCAGACACACTGAGTTTTTCATTCAGCAATCTATATCACTGTGTCTGTCGTTCTTTGAAGACTCTTCCTATCTTACACTCGAGACTCGACTCGACTCGAAAGAGACATTTTCTGGCGTGGAGATAGAGGATCTTAGAGATCCCTCGTGGGCCGGAAACGCTCCGCTCCGAATTCAACTGTATGTGATATGCGGTGTACATATTATAGTAGCGTTCTATTGTATCTATATGTATTAATAGAAATCATTCGATCTGTATATTGAACGTAATAAAAGTAATGCGATTCAATCACACGAAACAAATTCGTATTGTTCTAGTAACTGTACCATCTCATAAACCGTCTCATGTTGCTAGATCATACTTTAATATTAATTCTTATTCTGTAACAGATAAAAAAAGTTTCAATCAAATATCATCTTTCGTTTCATTTTTTAATTTTGCAACTACAGTCAAAACAATTATAAAAAACTACTAAATTGTAAAAAGATAAAAGAAAAGGGCCGATAAGACGACAAAAAAAAGTGTCCACGGCACGAACTTACATCCAGCGCCACGGACATAAAGATACATTTTTTCACGAGTACCATATACGAAGGGTCTGAATGCTCGTCGCGCTCGAGGTCGATCTTCTAGAGTGAAACAGAAGAAGGAAGGGTGATGCAGTCTGCAGCGCATGCAGCTTTTTCACCTTTCTGAATGCAATCCGGCACTCGTTATAATCGAGAGTACCCTCGAAGAAACGCACGTAGAAGAGGAACGTCATATTCAGCCGGATATGGTCACATTCTCTCTCCCCATCGGTCTCTCCACATTATTTGACTAATAAACTTTTATCTAAAGTTCTTCTTCGTCGATCGAGATACTGTTTCCCGGTTTCGTCTCTCCGTCTATCGTTGTCGATACGAACTCTCTTTGACGCGGCCGTTGACAGAGCACAATTAGGGGAACCGAGTCCCCGATATGTACGCGCAGAATGACAAGAGATACGTGGCTTTTAGGGACGAGGGCAAATCTGACGAGAGATATCGATCTGCGGACTCATTTGCAAAGGCTGAATGGAAAAGTTCGCCGACGTGTTTGCGGCCGATTAGATAGAGGAAGATACGTATCCAATGTCGATTTGCAAAGAGCGACTCGGCCGAGAAATTTTTTTGTCCTGACACTTTTTCAATGGTTGATCCGTTCTTTCTTTCGTTGTTTGTGTTTATTTCAACTTGAGTTTGATGAAAATTCTAGAGAAAGTAGATATTACGGGCGATCGGATAATTTCTAACTGTCTGAAATTTGAAGAATTTCGGAAATATTACATTAATTCTTTTATCAATAACTTTTACTAATAACTCAAACTCTACATTGAACATTGTGAAAATATAAAACTATATTTACCCCAAAGTTATCAGCGATATGAAATCGATTTTTTAATCTTTCCAAAGTGAGAAAAATTAATCTTTTTATCACGCCATATGTAGTCTCACTTTCATCCGTGTTTCTTGATAAATTCTTTAAACAGAATCATGATTAGCGATAACGCGAAGCTCCAAGATCACTTCACCTTTGTTGTTCCTATCGATTTTCACCATTCGGCGGTTCAACTCCGGGAGCATGATGACATCATCCGATCCGACTCTCTTAACAGGTGCTTCAACTAATTTGTAACGTGTGATCGGTAGCTCCTCTTTGTTCACTTCGATGAACGGCTTTTCCGGCGCGGCAAGCGTGTACACCTAATTCGTAACATTAATGCGACATTTATGGTATTACTGTGAGACTACCACGTGCATTGATGTTTGTTCATGGAAAATTTTCCGCTTAATAGGATTAACCGATACGAGAGGTTCGTGCGAGGTTTTAATTTGCAATTGTCATCGACGACCAATTTGTTAGTTATTACAAAAATTACTTTTTTTTTTCTTTTTAACAAAATTAGATTGAATAGTATTATCAATTTTTCAATTTCATCGTTCTAATTGCATTCGATTATTTTGTTCCATAATTCCATTAAACGTTTAAATAAAAAGTATTAAAAAATGCGAAATATACATTTTTAATATGAATATGCATTTCGGAATTTTACACGCGATTTGATGCGAAAGACAATCACGTAATTCCTATAATAATCGATATCCCCTTTATTTTTAACAATAGGAGAAAGATGATTGACAAAAATTTACCGATTCATATTATTCTGTGAGATTAATTTTCCACGCGAGTCGTGAATAACAAAAACGACATGGTAGAAACACCATTTTAACAAAGAAACAGAAATAATGAAAGGACGAAGTCCCGCTCATTACCATAATTTCAACCAATAATAAAGTCTACAGGTAAAGTTCTGTTGAATCGATTTACCTTTTTAACAGGACGTATCATATTATCAAGCTCGTTCGGGTCGCCTGCGGAGAAACTCAGATCCAAATCCCGCGAAGATTGCTCATTCGGAACAGGGTAAGCTAAGTCGGCGTATCGATTCTCGTCCAGAGTCGGCAAATAATAAACTCGTCCATTAACGACGGCCACGAAGATCGTTAGGATGGTCAGAAGAATTCGACTGTTCTCCATCGTTTAGAGTACTCAGAGGGAGCTACAATTTAAAAGACCGTGTGCTCGATGTAGCTCGATTGAAAGCGACAAAAATAATAAAACAGAGCTTTCCTCGTGACAGCTGGCAGATCCATTAATCCATCGTAAGGCGATTACAGACCATTCTTCGGAATGATTAATTAAGAGTACAACCTGCCAACGAACGAAGAAACGAATAATAATTTCCCATTGGTTTAACTGTAAATGGAAGGTTGTTTCGTGCAGTCGGAAAAACGAGGATATTCTTCTTTTTTCTTTTTTTTTTTTTTTTTTTTTTTGACCAGAAAGCTTTGGATTACATTGAAAAATGGAGACGTGTTTATTATCTCGCAATAATAGCTGAAAATTGAATACGAATCGAGTTTAAAATATATTTATGCTGTCCACGGCTTTATTTCGCTATCAAATACTTTTCGTCGGCATGGATCCGTTTTGAAGCATCCAATTATGAGGAAGTTGAAGTCCATTTATTCTATGAGATCAATAACTTTTAATAGCTTTGCACGAGTTTCGTGAAAAATAACGCAAAAGGGGCCATGATTTTTGATAGAAATAATCTGAAACGCAATAAAATATACTATCGTTTTAACAGTAAATTGTAACATACTATGTATACGTATACTTGTACTATTCCAAGATCCAAATCTCGTAGCCAAATCTCCACAATCTTCAGTCTGCTCCCAAATGAGAAAAATACATTCTCCGTCACTTTCGTAAAACTGTCTTCACTAACAGCTAATAAAAATGATCATTTCGAAAACAACGGATAAGCCGCGACGAGGAAAGAGCTGACGCGACACTTACGCGAGAAGATTAACATAGCAAGATAGTAGATAAAACAGAACGAAAAAAGAGAAAGAGGGAGTATTAAGCAGAAAATTTGTAGCTGCTCCGTCAGCAGCTTTTTACATTCCGGTTTGACGGTTCTTTAAAATGATCAGGCCCAACGATTATGAACACCGAGGCGGTGAAAATAAATCGCGGAACTCCAAGCTGAGAACGTCACGTATTCACGGGGATAGATACCGATAGATCCTCGATTTATTGTTCGCGTTCGAACTGGTGTCTGCTTTAAAGGCAGAAAACACGGTTTTCACTCGTAAAGCGGGTGAAAGCGGCGCGGATAGCGCGCGGGGAATGAAAATAGGTGAGGGGAAGAGGTGAGCGGGTGTGCATGTGCATTATTGGAACGCGACGAGAGATTAAAAACGACTTTTTCCAAAGGATCGGTTCCATTGACTGGGGTGCATTGCGGCGAGTCCTGAATAATGCATGAAATTTGTTCCCCGGAATCGAATCGCTTCTCGTCACTGCCGGCACCGGAACAAGAGAGCGGGCATAAATCTAAATAATTTCAACCCTCGAATTTTTATTATTCCTATGACTACGTCTGCGCCTCCACGCTGAATATGCATGTCTTGCTTTCCGCACTACGCCCTCGAGTGTTCCACCTTTTGTGTAACCAGCCCTTCGCCGCAACCGTATGATACATCTTGCGACTAGCCCGGCCGCCGATGTATGCTTCTTAGATCGTCGATACACTCGTTATCTCTCCGTCTAAAACGGAATTAATTGAACAATCGTTTAGATGTTTTAGATATTTCCGTCGTTCGAATAAATTTTCAATAGAGCAAGAGGAAATTGAAAATATCGTCGCGAATAAAAAATATTTTAAACTATTCGATCGATATTACGTTAATCAAAAATTTCGTTACTCTACATATTGTAGTACGACGTAGATATTATGGTCGAACAGAAAATTTAATATCAAAAATTTACAAGAGGTCAGTCATTACTCACTCGGGGAATTCCGATAAATCACAGAAAGTATTAACGAGCAGCGAGGATGACACCGGATCTTCCCCCATCCCTTACTTTCTTCCGCCTGTGAAATATAGCCGACAACTTTTCTCATACTTGAGAGTTTTCCTTAGAAGCATACTGTACTACACGGTGGAAAGGGGTAGAAGAAAGGGGAAGTTATAAAGTGGTTGAAGACCAGCGCTATAACATAACATCACAGAGATAAAATTCTGTAGCGTTTATGCTACAAGAATTATCTTTTAACAGTAACTATTTAACTTTGTAAAAAAAATATTACAAATGGGAATTGATATAATAAAAAAAAAAAAATCTTGTCTTATCTTATTCATATGAATATTAATATTTATAAATATTATATATTTGGTTGTAAAAGAATCTAAATTTTCTTTCAGTATTTTCCAATTTAATATAAACATTACTGGAAATAAATAATTATAATTTAATAAAAATTATTCTTGATGATAATAATTATATTTTAATATTTATAACGGTACTTACAAATGATTTTCAGGTGAAATAATAAATACAACACATAGAATTCATAATATTTTATTTGTGTGTAATACTGCGCAATGTTGTTTTTTGAAACTCTTCTTCGAGGCACACATCATCAACAACTTCATTTAAAAGTATTATACAGCATTTCTAGATTAATTTACATATATAATTTTTACAGATTCTATTAGAATCTCTTTTTTTCGCGTGTTCACAAAATTGTATTAAATGCTATTATTACACATTAACAAATCCACGAAGTTGAGTAACATCAAGTTTCACAATGAACTAATTCAAGTATTCAACAAAAATTATCTAAATGGATGTAAATAAATGAGAAAGATATCCTTTTTGCTTACATTGAAAATCTGCAATTCGTTCGATTAAACGGCAGATACATTCTTTCAAAGAGCACATTGAAAAAGATTTCGGAAATAATAATTACAGAAACGTTTAAAAATAATGTTTTACTTCACATGTATTGTTTCTACGAGTATTTGGCAGTTTATACCCAATAAATTTTACATCATCTATTTCGCTAATGTTAAAACTTTCTTGCAAATTTCATTAGTGTATTCACTACATTTTGCAGATCCACCAAGATCTCCTGTTAAATGTTTACCTTCTTTAATAGTTTCATAAGCAGAATTTTCAATGATTCTTGCTTGTTCATTTAATCCCATATATTTAAGCATCATTACAGCAGAGAGTAATAATGCTGTTGGATTTGCCTTATCTTGACCTGCTATATCTGGAGCAGTTCCATGCACCTATTTTGAAATAAAATTATTACTAAATCGTTATTGCATTTGAAAAGAAACATAAAATTTTGCATACATACAGATTCAAACAATGCACCATTCAAACCAATATTTCCACTTGGTGTAAGACCAAGTCCTCCTACAAGTCCAGCACACATATCAGATAAAATATCGCCATATAAATTAGGCATTACAAGTACGTCATATTGACTGGGATCTTGAACCATGTTTAGACACACAGTGTCCAAATATCTTTCTTCAAATTTAATAGAAGGAAACTTTTGCGCAGCCTCCCTACAACATCTTAAGAACAAACCGTCTGACATTCTCATTATATTTGCTTTGTGTACAGCAGTCACCTATTAAACAAATTAATAATCATTTAAAATATTTCTTAATTTTATGCTTGAATAAATGACATACAAACCTTTTTCCTATTATTATCTTGAGCATACTGAAAAGCAAATTCCGCGACTCGGCTCGAAGCTTCCTCTGTAATTAATTTAATTGACTGTACAACTCCTTCTACAATTTCATGTTCTATACCAGAGTATTCTCCTTCTGTATTTTCTCTGATAGTGACAACATCTACATTATCGTACAATGTCTTATAACCTTCTAAGGAGCGACACGGTCGGACATTAGCATATAAATTAAATTCTCTGAAAAAAAAAAAATGGTTCATTTACAAAAAATACATCAGTTTCTGAATACTTTAAAATGCTTGTATAAAGTTCTTTATACAAAAACAAATAATTACATGTTTACATTGATATTCATGATTATATAACTCAAACAGCTAAATAATAGATAAATATATTAAGACTGAGACAATATGCATAGATGTTTGAAATAGATGCATTTAGTTATTCTTAATTACACAAAGATTAAAGCAGACTTACTTTCTTAATGCAAGGTTTAAAGATCTGTGTCCTTTTCCTATGGGTGTCATCAATGGTCCTTTCAAACCAATTTTATTTCTGTTAACTGAATCAATAGCAGCTTGTGGAATGCCAAATTTTCCATCTGGGCCTTTTACTGGTGTCACATCAACAGATTCCCACTCTATCGGCACCTGATATTTAAGATAATATTACAAACATAAATGCATATTAAAAAATAAGAAATGTTAAAATCTTATCTAACATTCAATATACTCATTCTTATATATATATATATATATATATATATATATACTAAAGAAGAAAATGTATGCATCATATATACATATATCGACATATATATAAATACTAAAAGTTGAGTAACAGTGTTATGCAATACATGATATGCGAATAATATTATTAAAGTTTCTTTATTCATGCTGAAAAATAATACATTGTTATTTTTTAATACTAAAACTATTTTATGTACATTCACTAGACATATAGATGGAAACAAAATCAATAACCTCATGCATTTACTTGAAGTCTATAAAGCTTATATTCTGTGTTTATAAAAAAAAATATACAAGTAAAAAAAAAAAAACATACCTTAGCTACAATAAGAGCAGACTGAATTAGCCTACAATTGGATCAACCTGTATAAGAGTAAGATTAAAATAAACTCCTTAAGGTTAGTGCTAGGACACATTGGGTCACCTTGTAAGGTTCAAATCACAAATAATCAAAAAAATTGAAACAAAATATTATGTCTACAGTGCAAAAGTCCGACACAAATGTCAAAGTGAACGTATGTTATCAATACATTTCCACTTGACTGATAAGGCATGCATATTAATGAAAAAAAGAAAAAGTAAAATATCGTGCATAACGAAAGTTATTAACTTATCAAACGATTTGTGAAAACCACTTTACCTTGGCAGCGTCAAAAATCTTCTGCACGGCAGAAGAAATTTCGGGCCCGATACCGTCTCCGGGTATAAGTGTACATTTGTGAACTTTACTGCTGTAAAAACGCACGCAGCCAATTTTCGGGACCTGTTAAATCAAATATCGACAAAATTAATAACTATTAATAAAAACGCACGTAGAGATTCTTATATTTGAATCAACGTGGAAAGGCGATGTTGAGAAATTGAATGAAATATGAAAACTGGAAAGGATAATTGTAAACGATACAAGGATAAGAGGCAATTTAAGATAGATTTCAGAGGATAGATATATAACCGATCTATGAAGAATTCTAACCTTGCTGTCTGGGAGGGAGCGTAACTACGGGCAGGACATTAAATGTTTCAAAGATTTCTTGATTGACACGTGCTACTTACTGCATTTCGTATCCACTGCGCTGCCATTCTCTTTGTAAATTTTACAATAAAAACACGAATCTCCACCACCCAAAGTAGTTGCGCACGTCAGAAGTAACACCAAAAACCCAGAGACGAATCACACTTGTGATTGGTTCCCGCGAAACGACGTCTTCTGCTATTCGGAAACGGAATACAGCGGACGACAGTGCAGAACACGACGAGTGGCTCCACATGTACCAACATTTTATTATTACGTGACAGTGGCTAAGGGTAAATATATTCTCAACGTGTAACGTCAGTCGATTTCAATTTTCTACTTCGAGCAACAGAACAACGCGTGAAAAATATCGAATAACTCGAACGTTCTTCTAACATTTGAAAAGCACCTATTTCATTCGAAATATCGAATCTTGTTACAGGAATTCTGATTGGCTGCGAAATCGAGTGTTAATTTTTTCCGAACGCGATAGTTCGAGTTTGAAAATTTCCAATCAGTTATGTTACAATTTTCAACAACCGCAGCGTACAACATTTTCCAAATATAAGAAATACTACTGCAATGTGGGGCGACTGCGACGCAATAATTATAAGGTTGTTATAGCGAAATGATTCCGATACCTTTGTCCGTGCCGTTTCAAATAGGAACTTATTTTGAGTACAGTTGTTTCCGGAATGGCTAGCATTTCCTCGGACGGCCATTTTATAAGACGCTTCGTGATCGCGTATGTTTGCATGTTCGGTATCTTTTACTCTTTTTAACAAGTAAATTATTTACCCCTTAAATAATTTAGTTTCTTGAGTAGAAAACGTATCGGGGATGATCAAGCAAGAGGAGTAAGTATAAAACCGATATTTATAATGATTCATCACATATCCTTTGTCGGCGTGCAGAATCGTACAATTAACATAAACCGACGCTAATACGTTTTCAATACATCAGCAGTGCGCGTTTTCTGAGCAAGTTCTCGTTCAATCGCTCGATTTCAATCGAAATTCGTGTAAACTGTAAATTGCGAAACGCATGGTAAAATCTGTCGGTAACAAGCTATAATGAAACGTGATTCTCCGTACGCATGTTATTTCTACGTAATCGTGTTGAATATTTAGGAGTCAAGTGCAGAATAATGACGAAAGGGACCGAAGTAGAGAGCGCGATCGTAACAGGAGGGCCGAGCGACAAAATCGTATGAATTCTACGAGTCGTGATCGTAGCAGAGAACGGAACGATCGTGGTCGAAAAGCCTCGGATCGACGAATCTACGTATCAAACATTCCCTACGATTTTCGCTGGCAAGATCTGAAGGATTTGTTCAGAACGGAGGTTGGGAAAGTGGCTCACGTTGAACTTTTCACTGATGAAAATGACAAGCCAAGGGGCTGTGGCATCGTTGAATTTGAGGATTCCGATTCGGTAAAAATTGCTGTAGAAAAAATGCATCGGTATGATATTAAAGGGAGAAAGCTGGTCGTCAAAGAGGTAGTTAGTATATTGTTATTTTTTCATCTTCCTTACAACTACGATGCAGTGCCATGCAATTAACATTGCAAAGAACATTTCATAACATTTATTTATTCTAGGATTTTGATGTCGAGCGAGATAAATATGGTCGGTTGGCAACAGCCCGTAATAACGAAAGAGTTCGTGATGATAGATTTAGGGATCCACCAAGGCCGCAAGGTGGTGGACGTCAAAATATGAATGCTCCTACTGGTGGAGGTGGTGGCGGTGGTGGCGGCGGTGGCGGTGGTGGCGGCGGCGGCGGTGGTGGAGGTGGTGGCGGAGATAGCAAATTTGGAAATACTTATGGTTTAAGTACTCAGTTTTTAGAATCTTTAGGTATTAATGGACCTTTAGTTACTAGAGTATTCGTAGCCAATGTAAGTATGTCTTTTAATACTGAATTAATTAAATTGAGTAAATAAAAGTCAATTAAATACTTCATTTGATGTATTTAGCTTGACTACAAAGTGGATGAGAAGAAATTACTGGAAGTATTTAAATTAGCTGGAAAAGTCCTACATGTTGAATTAGGAAAGGATAAAGATGGAAAATCGCGAGGATTTGGAGTGGTTGAATATGATCATCCAGTAGAGTCGGTACAAGCTATATCTATGCTTCACAACCAGCAACTTTATGACAGACGCATGACTGTGAGACTCGACAGAGCAAATGAACCGGATATGCCACCAAAATTACCAGAAGGCAATTTTTTATTTTTACATTTTCATTTTCTGAAAGATATACTATTTCATTATAAAACCGTATAAAAATAAAAATTAATTTTATGTTCTAAAATAGGTTTAAAGGGAATTGGGATGGGTCTTGGAGCTGGTGGTAATAGACTAATGGATGTAGCTAGAAACATTCCTAATGTACAAGCAAATAATCCACCTGTCGTGAATCCCATTTCTGCTCCCGTATTGGCTGCCGGTGCTTTTGGTGCTGGCTTAAACAACGTTGTGCCAGCACAGTTAGGTAAATATTTACTAATAATATATATGAAATGAAGTAGAAGAAATTGACAATGATATATTTGTACATCTATAGCATCTGCATTGTCAAATACAAATGCTGCAGCTCTTCAAGCAAGTCTTGCTGGAGGTTTGAGCGCTAACCTGACTACGAGTTCTTTGCTAAATTCGTCGCTAACAAATGAGTTGGCTTCTAATTTAAATAATTTCGGCGGAGGAGTTGGAGGTTTGTCTAATTTACAAGCCTCTTTAGCTGGTGGACAAAACAACAATTCATTTGCGCCGCGAGGCTTATCTAAAATGGACAATGATGTAGGCTTTGGTGGAAACAATGCTTTTGGTGGTTCTAACTTCGGGGGTGGCAGAGATTTTGACGGTGGATTCAACAGAGGGGACAACGATCGTGTTCCTGGTGGAGGCGGTGGTTTCGCTGGAAATCAGGGCCAAGGAGGAGGTGGCAACAGACAGAATACCAATGGTTCACGACCGATGTCAGATACTATTCTTATAGGAAACGTATGTATTTTTTTTTTTTTTTTTAACTTGTATGTGAAAGTTAATACACATCTCCTGATTTTAAACATAAAAATAATTGTTACAGCTTCCACCAAACACAACATGGCAAATGTTGAGAGACAAATTCCAAGACGTTGGGGAGGTGAAATTTGCTGAAATGCGAGGTACTGACATGGGTATGGTACGATTTGCATCTGAATGGGATGCCGAACGTGCTGTGTGTATCCTCTTAAATATGTGCTGATACAGTACAGATCGCTTTTGTCTCTTCAATGTTCAAATGTGCATTTAATATTTAGGAGATTTTCCTTAATGACTTTGATATATATATAGCTATGATGAATCGGTCACGTATCGACGGCAGAACGATCGATGTTCGTCTTTACTAAAAGCTGGAAAATACATTCAAGGTAACATTAATAGAGAACCTCTGCAGAATTTGACGCTTAACAATAACTTATTGATGCAGCGAGAGGAGACTGGGTGTTCGTATGTCGTCTGCAGGATTATTCCACTCCTGATGACAATACTTGAAATTCATCCTAGTAGTGTGGCAGAACTTAGGACAGTGGGTGAGAAGTATCTGTCGTTGGAAGATCAACAGTTGTTTTATGCCTACTCCAACGTTGAAACACTCATTGGCTGCCGATGATCACCTTCCTACGACTGTTTCATTCGAAATTCTTTTACGAGATTATCGTTCCTTTTTACAGTGGTAGTCTACTAATTGTTCACTCCTAAATGGATCTTTTCGAGTGATCGATACATAGTTTAGTTGTTAGATTTAGGTTCATAATGTTCTATATAATCTGTAGGTTTTTCAGTATGTAGGTTTATGCTATTTACAGTAATTATCAAATGTAGATTGTAAGTTTATTTCTTAGTTTTCACGAGAGATCAATCAATTTTTCCCACATTCCGGTTGAACATGACGCTTTGGTCGTTCGCGGAGTGGTTTATCGATCAGGGACAGATTAATCTTTCAAGCATAAATACTAACGCGATATAGCTGTTACGGATTTTATGACTTAAAGTTTATCCATGTATGATAGATACTTTCATGCACAATCCTACACAGTTCGTGGACGTGTGTTGATTTTTCTGTGGTATCGGTCGCACTTCTTGTATCTAATACAGTAGTAAGATACATCATGGCTCAACAGGGGACTGTATTGTTTTCACTGTAGTTCTGCGATCTGATCTTTTTATTCGTCGCGTCACATCATTCTAGCAACTTGGAGATTCAAGTGTAGTAGAGTATACAAAATTTTAGTTGTTAGGAAGAAGGCCCCTTCCAATTCAATCGTTTCGAGACTTCAGCGAACGAATATTGGATGATTTTATACCCTAAATTTGGCAGAATTTGTCTTACATATTGTGCATCAATAATATGTTTACCAAAAAATACTAAATATTTATCTAAAGTACGAACAATTTTTAATATCTTACGGTTTTTAAAAAATCGAATGGAGGCTTTCCACAGCTAATTTTATAAGTATATATTCTTTGGTAAACATATTTCCTCTCGCTATGTAGATCTCGAGGAACATTCTGCGCATTGTATAACACTCTTGTATAACCACGACATCATGACAGTGATTGAATAAAATCCAAATCCGTTTTGACTACAAAAAAATACGCTGGTCGTTGTGTTTTATTTCTGTGTTGTTGTGATTCTTTATATTTTAAGCAGGTTTAAGCTGTGGATATGCATTGGCATAGAGGATATCGTTTCTGCTACTTTTACATGTGCAATACATTTACTCAGAACGAATATTTTCAAAATGTATTGCACTTCAACAGAAATTTCTGCTTAAACACAATTTATAATTGTAGATACTCTCCCTGCTTGCTTTTAAAATTTGTAAACTTCACAATCTGTGAGGTATGAATATTTGTTTACATCGCAGGTGAGATATTTTTCAGGTGATTGTGGTTTTTCTATTCCTCTATGATGAATACATGTTTCAAGAACGAATAATTTGCTTGAAATTTATCAAATATTTGTTCCTTCGTCAATGGATATCATCGGGATGTATCGTTAATGTAATACTCGAATTATCAAGTTATATGTGGTAGCCTTCTTTCTAAAAATTATTAATAATTTTTAATATTGTTTGAAATAGATGGGTTAACAGGTTTTGGGAAAGTGAAAACTGTAGACGGTAATATAGTACTTCGTCTCTAACATTGTGGTTGATTCTTATTTTATTGTAGCATTTTAGAAAATGCACCTTCCATATATTTATCGAGAACTAGTTTAAATGACTGCAAAACTCTATATTCCAAGTGAATTTGCGTAAAGTAAGAAACACAATACACTTTTACGTGTGACTGTAACTTCTATGGTAAGTGGTGGTAAACATTTTACGCTCTGGTCTTTGCCGCAGTCGTCAATGAAATATTTAACGCGTTCAAATCATTATGCGTATGGAATTTTTTAATAACCATCGTCGATCTCCGCTGTGTGGTTGCCAAATTTGTTTCTTAACATTTGAAGGATGTGGTCTTTTTTTTCTTACAATGTCATTGATGTTAGATAGATAGGGTCTTATTTTATAACGCATGAGATCGTGTGCAATGGTTTGCTGTATTATTTCCATCGTAAGTGATTAATTGGTTGTGTTTTATTATTCCATGAGATATTTTGGAGGAAGGATGTATTTCAATGTGGGAGAATAGGGATAAAGACATCTCCTCTTTGATATCGTTTAAATGTTTATTGTCGAAATTGTTTGAATAAGTATCTGAAAATAAAATTTTCTGATATAGAGGATCAGATTAAATAATTTTGAGTACATTAATCACTTTCATATTGCGGCTAACGTCTTACAGGAAAATTAGGTAAGTTCCAGAATTTATGCAACAGATTTTTATGAACATGTTGTTCTTCCAGGAAAGCTATCGCGTCCGACCAAAAGGTAAAATTGAGCGGTAAGTTTTATGGGATGAAAATCTATTGATATTTTGTTATAAATAGAAATAAATGAACATCTCGATATATTATTAATCACACCTGTATTTCCACAGTCTTCACATTATAAAACAGTTAAATTGGGTGACTTTGAATGTAAGATACTTTTTTTGTAAAGAATCAGTGTTTGTGTAAAAATAAGAAGTGTGTGAATTACTGAAACAGAAATGTGTTCGGAAAAGTACAAAAATCTTTAAGTTACATCAAGATCTCAATGAAATTATGAACTCTATATGCATTAATGTGAGGAAATTGTTATAGTCGTGTTATTTAGTTTAGTGTCATGTGCATTTGTTTATTTTCAAAAAAAGCACCTTACTAGAACACCTCAAATATATAATTCTTAAGTATATATATATATATAATTCTGTATAATACTTATAATGTATATGTATGTTTATCACATTTTAAATAAAGGTAAGCTTAAAGATTATAGATTAACATAATATATATATATATGTATATATTATAACTTCAAATCTTTTAATTAGCAAATGTTTTAAGTAATCTACTAGAAAAACGTTCGAGCAATGTCTACAAAACATGCTTGTATGCAAAATAAAAATTTTATGATATCGTAGAACTTTTAACTTATAATTTTAATTTTCCTTATTTTTTAATATATAAAAGCATATAATTTATTTTTAAGTTATTCCATGCTATATCAAAAAGTATATTACAGAATCTTATTTTTATTTTTATTTCTTTATACAGCAATGAGAATGAAAATAATTTCTACGATTACACAATTTTTCAATTTAACGTCAGTTGTAACTAAATATTATCAATGTGTATATTATGGCTTGTAATGGGGTTTATGTATAAGGGAAAGGCTGTCAGCCAAGTATACGATAATAAAATCACATTAATTCATGGTTTGTAAGCCATCGTAATCGATGCCACTTAGCAACCTTTGATGTATCAAATATTTTATATCGAGCAACACTAATATCAAAAATCTTTCTTTTATTGAACGAAATAAGAGGAACGTCTTTGGAATTAATTTGAAATTCATAGTTATTTAATTGCTTTTTTTTTTTAATTCTTTACTAGCATTGAACAATGCTCGAGTCGTAAAAATAGCGTAGGGTATATTGACTCGGTGATTTTGAATTATCTAAAGTTCAGGTCTAACGAGAAATTACTGACAGCATCATTTCATCGCATTATACGTATAATGTGATTCTCTTTAGATTTCGTATTTTTTTATTCGGAAGAATGTTCTAACGTTAATTTTGCACTTTCAAAAAAGATATAAAACTTTATCGTCAATTTTCCTTATCGGTTAGATAACAAATAAACATCTCTTGTGGCATCAAACCTGTGTGGCTTAAACAATAGCCTATCCTCATCACTGTTTAACTCACTAATACCACTAGTGCATTTGAACAAAGGCTTGAAGATGTTTTGGAACAAACCTAATATTGTATGTTTTTCTCACTACTCTGGCTGCTAGACAGGCAAGTGTAGTGTATCTTACAGGAAATACCGAATTATACAAGCGTTTGTTCCATATTAACGTTTCGTACGTGTTGTTACTCCATATCAATGTTTCGAACGTGCTGCCCATTTTATTAACTGCATCGATATGTGCACCAGCATCAAGAAGAATAGTGACAAGATCGGGTGATGGATAGAACATGGCAGCGAGGTGTAATACTGTACTTCCGGTTGCATCTCTTGCTGTGACATCAGCACCGACTCTTATGAGAGCCTTTATTAAATGCGGTGAAGGGAACCTATACGTCGATGACTTCGGACCGGCTCCGAGTACGGTACCTCTTTCGCTGAAAACTAAATGCAACACGTTTCGACCCTGCAAAAAAATATATAAAAAGAATTTATCATTTTTTACATATGTCAAACTTGTCACATGTAGTGAAACGATTATTTCGTGACTTACGTTATTGTCTTTGGCATTTATTTGAACTAACTCGTAAAGTGCTTGATGCAGTGTCTGATATTCCGCGGTGCCTTCTTCTGGCATTTCGTGAGTCAATAAACTTGCTAGGTGTAAAGTGGTGACGAGAACTCTGTTTAAATACGCAATATCACGTCCGCGAGCAGATCCTTTGTCCAACATTTGTTTTCCTAGTTTCACTTCCAGAACCTGAAATAATACGTATTGTGTAGTATCGTGGACGTAGTATATTTTCCGTAAAACAAATTGTCCTCGAAACATACAGCTTTCTTGAACACTCGAAGAAGTTCTTCTCTCTGAACCGGTGGTACTCTTCGTCCTGTATTTATTTGTCTACTTATCATAAAGCTAAAGAGTTCGGTAAAACTAAAAAGCGAACTCTGAGTCATTGGATCGAGTGGTTCCAGCATACTTTGCTGCATATCTAAGGCATAGTTCCAGAGTTCTATACAACGGCTGAACATTCCACCATCCGCGTATACAGCACCCCTGTATCGAATGTAATAGCTAGTGTCAGGATGGGCCGGTCCTAATATTCGTTCTCTAATTACAAGTGCTTGCATTCGCATTTCATCCGGGTCGTTTAGTAATGCATCTAGCGCGTCGGGATCGGTGATTTCCCGTGCAAAATCGTAGGCAGCTACAACCGGCGACGGCGGTGGTTTCAGTATTACCGGGTCACCTCGATATCTGAAATACGACATTCGACAAATATTTCAATAACTTTCGAAAATAAAATCATAAAAATTTATATATGTTTGTATAAAAACCTCTCGTCCATTGCCTGTTTCCAACATTCAAGCGCTCCCATCATGTCCCTCTTTTTATCTACGTACGTGGCGCCCAGTAATTCCAGTGCGTCTATGCGTTCCTTCCGACTCACTAAATTCGGCATATTGATGAAGTACTCGACGATGTGCTTATGGCCTGTAAAATCAAGAAGACTTTATGATAATTCACTTCCTACTAGAGTGTTTCCTTGTTTACGTAATGAAACACTCAGTTAAACAGTAATTGTAATCGTCTTAAGGGAACCTTCGGGGTTGCGCGTGGAACATTCTGCTTTAACCTGTTACTGCTGCCGTAAGGAGTGGTGACATCCCGTAGGAGTCCACGTCCATTCGGGCACCATGCTCGATGAGTACCTTGACGACTTCTAGGGATCCACTCTCAGCGCAATCGTGAAGTGCTGTGTTACCCTTTATGGATTTTCGGTTAACGTTCGCTTTCAAGGCAAGTAGGAACTTGACGATTTTAATGTGACCTTTGTAACAGGCGATCATCAGACTCGTGTGACCATGACGATTTGCCATTTCAATATCTGCAATCAATCATCGCGTTTATCGTTTGATCCGCTTCCTTATACGATACGATAAAAAAAAAAAAACGGCAACTAATGATTCAAATTCAAATCTTTCGTAACGTAAACAGTAATAAAAATTTGATGAGAGAGTTCATTTTATAAAATGGTACTTGACATTGATAGAAACATCCTGATTTCTCTTAAGAAGTATTCGAGTGATACATACCCGCACCGTGAGTCACCAGAAATCTAACAATGTCGAAGTGGCCGTCGAAACATGCTGCTCGCAGAGGCGTGGAATGTGTTTTAGTGGTGGAATTTACCCGGGCGCCGTTTTTCACCAACAATTTAACCAAAGCCAAATGTCCGGCAGCTGCAGCGCACCACAGAGGCGGTGCTCGTTCGATCATTTCGCCATCGAACATCACTATTTAATTGCACAAAAGATATTAGCAATAAATTTCAATTGTACGAGTTAGAAATCGTTTCTTTATTCGAAAATATGTGTATATGATTTGGGAATTAATGGACAAAATTAAAAATATTCTTACACGATATTTCTTACTAGTACAATAACACCAGATAAATTGGAAGAAAGTTCCAATTTCTTCTTTATATATTACTACTAATGCAATGACACCAGATAAATTGGAAGAAAGTTCCAATTTCTTCTTCATATATGTCATGCTTAAAACAAAAGAAAGAAAAGTAATTTTCTACGTCTCGAATTGGAACACTGCGATAAAAACTGCCTTGATGATTCAATTATTTAATCGTTTAATCGAATCGCTCGTAACAGTGTGCTGAATACTGAATGCTGAACGAAGTTGAAATATCACACACAGAATTACATTTTAATAAGTATGTCGATTTCGTCACAATTGATGAGCCTAACGGTTGTAAATTGGAAAACACTGATGTACGTGATAAATTGCACGAAGAATTTTATAGCGTAATCAGAATTTTACCTAAACCAGGTTGATTGACGTTCGCCCCACATTTTTCAATGAGATATTCAGCTACGTCGTAATGTCCGTTTCGGCAGGCAATAACTAATGGTGTTGTGCCATGGCTCGTTGTACTGACTAATTTCACTACCTCATCCTTTTCTCGATGTTCCAGCAATTCCTGTAACAAATAAATCGCGTATTCTGTTTTTAAAAATATCTACCCCGTTGTCGTGTGGAAAATTGTAGGAAATTGACAGAAATCGCAAAAATTAACAACGAACGCTGGGTAGTCCATAAAAAAGAAAAAGAAAAAAATTGCACGTTTAACTTATCTACGTTATCGATCGAGTATCTAGTGAAATTTCAATAAGAATTGCTTCGATGACATAACAAATAGAATATTACCAACTTGGAAGTTCCAAGTGCAAAGTTCGTCGAGCACCAACACGTTAGAATAGAAAATTAATGGAAATATTAACTAGCCTGGCTCTGTTTTATTATCGCGAGATAACAATGCTCCATAAATATACGGTTTAAATTAGTTAACTTACGTTTGACAGTAAGGACCCCGTGATGAATCGTTTAAAGTAAAGTTCGTTCCTAGACGAACGAACTACGCGCTTTTTTTTTTGGTTAAACCCGGCGACACTCGTGCCACTTGCGACAACGTGCTAACTAAACGTAAATTTCGAACTGAAGACTGAGCGTGGACGGGTTATCGCGAACCACGCTTGCCACCAACGGGTTCCCTTTTTTCCCGACGAATGATAAATATGTAAAATGCGTCCGTTCTTCTGTTTGCGTAGTCACACGGGCACTCCTTGAAACATGCCTCTTCCAAAAACTTTGCAGTCTTCTCTTACGATTCTCTATCTTTTGTTCACTTTACTCTCGTCTTCGCCCCCTCCACACACCGTTCTCACACCGTCTTTTCGTTAAACTTCAACTCAGCTCAATTTCCTTTTTACGTAACTTTTTCCGTTTCTATGCTCGACAGTTTTTTTTTTTTTTTTTTTGAATATCTCACTTTGTAGGATTTTCACGTGTCAGAATTATTCTATTAATTTCAGACAATTACTCTGTAACGTAAGGAATTTCACGCGACCATAAACCACAAAATTTTCCTCGAAAATAAGACCATACCGGATGTCGGTAACAGGATGTACCAATCCAAAAATATAATTATCCGTTTCTAGTTCGCTTTTAGTTTCTATACTTGATTTACGATCGTTAACAACGCTTTGAACTATTACTCCTAACGTGTGTGCCACTCTCGTTTCTTAATTATTTGTGAACAATATAACGCAGAAAACGACAGAGAGAGAGAGAAAGAAAAAGGGAAAAAAGTAACTACACGTAAACACTGTCTGTAAGCGGTCAAAGTATTATTCGGAAAGTAAATCTCCACACGGTGTACACAAGTGTTTAAACGCCTCTGCCCACGTGGTAGTTGCACAGGTTTAACAATACCAAGTTTACAGAGAGAGATATCGCGAGGAGACAGGATCCTTGCGTCACACACACACGGTCCCTGTGCAAATTTACCGAAGAACGAACAAACGATGCACCGATACGAAAAAAAGAAGAAGAAAAAGTCAGATCGCCATCGCTGCCCTTCGCAGATGCTCGCGCGCAACAATGTGCTCTTTGACTGACTGAAGCCAGGAACCCCTTAACTAGCGCGATTGGTCTCTCCGGAGAGATCACCACTACCGTGGACGTGGAGATCCCGTTAAACGAATAATCGATGACACTGGGCCCACGACCAGGAACGGTGAATGGACAAACCGACGCACGGTGAGAAGGAAAAAGTGGGAAGTGGAAAAGGGAGTAAGGAGTCAGACGGATGCGAGGCCCATTTTTCTCTCTCATATTTTTTGTCTGACTGTTTATTACTTTGTCCTCTTTTCTCGTCCTCGACTCCCTTTTCTATGGCTATTCTCTCTCGTTTCTTTCTTTCTTTCTTTCTTTTTCTGTTTCACACATACGTACACACATAAACTTCCGTTACCTCGGTTTCTCTTGTTTCAGAATTTCGCGCGCGTGCGCATACCCACGTGGAGCGTAACGTAAATCGAACAGCACATTCCGTTATGCGAGTGACCTGATATTCTTTTTCGTGGGCCCGCCCGCTCGTTTTCGGGGCCCCGCATCGACAAGAAATCTAGGTAACGAGAACGAAACACACCGAAACCGATTGCCTCTCGTAAAAATGAAACTTCCTTACACCGGTGAACCACGTGATTGACCTCTTTGCCTCAACTGCTTGCCGTTAACGTCGAACGAAACGACCGTTTCAAATATATATTTTATGGGCGTAACGTGGCAAATAATTCAATGGGAGAAATGTATCGATTTGTTTGAAGCGGATATCTTCGTAACATATACACAAATCACATTGGACGTGTGTACCATGTACCATGTGTTAAATTGCGGACATCGCTATAAAATTAAGCGTGACGCGGAGCTTATTCTTTTTATTAATACGTTATTCGTATCAATACAAGTGGAATAAGCTTTGAGTTGTTCAACCACCTTTTCCTGCAATCACCACTCACACGAATCGCACGCAAAACAACAACCACAAATGCGGGTTTTACCCCAGAAACTGCAGAAATAAAATTGCTCAGGAAAAAAAAGATAATTACTGGAACTAGGTTATTATTTATCTGATTTTTGTTACATTTCTTTTTGCCACTTCCTTTGGTTTAAAGCTCTGCTTTAAACGTTCTTTGCGGTTCATTACGTATTCAGTTCCAGAGTTATTATCCTCTGTGTTAAGCTTTACCGCGTCGTTAATCGTGACACTAACGGCGATAAGTGGATTTCATTACTTTTGTTTTAGATTTTACGATTCTCCGTTTGAATATTGGACGAACGAAGAAAACTCTCGTCGTGAAAAGAGAAATTAGAACTATCGCACGCACCAACACCAACAGAAGATATGCTACAACGTGTAACGGGATAAAATGATCAGTTTGACAACGCTGTGAATATTAAAATTAAAAAGAAAGGATAAAGATAAATTAATACGCCAATAACGTATAATTATAAATGTTTGACGCAAATCTTCCGACGTTTGAACTCTTACGTCCATTAGAATTTATCGCGACACTTTTAACGTAGATTTCCCACTGACATTTCGTGACCCTAAGGAAGTGAATAAAATTATTTCATGTCACGTTATCTCGAGACGTTTCTCTGCGAATATTCAGCAAGGAATATGAAAATGTAACGTGTAACGTAACGTCTATCGCGGAATTCGTATATTAGTCTCTTCCTTTTACGATCGTAATCTCGACTGTTTGAGATTCACCGAGCAGCACAATCTTATTCAATTTTTTTCAATATACGTACTGTCCTTGAAAGAGACATACGTGACAACTTTGTACATCTCAATTACAAGATAAAATTCTATGACAGTGGTGAGTGATATCTCTTGCTACGTTGAATTCTGTAAAAAGGAATGAAATTCGTTTTAAACGGAAGTTGAGCGTTTGAATTACAAATTTCTTAAATATCTGGGGAATTTTTATTTCGCAACAGATTTGATAGTTCATCCTGAAATCCCGATCTAGGAACATTTTACACGTGGAGACTACCGTCGCCATTACATCGAGATAATTGTCGCAATTTCTATTCAGGAAAATTATGTCAAGTGCGATTGCTACCTTTGCCCGTTGTACTTTGTGTTGGTTTTCAACTAAAAAAAATGACGTATTGAAGAGTAATTGCAAATTATGCCGGATAGCATCCGTCGTATGGTACTGGCAAGGCTAATGCGTGTCAGTGACTTAGAACGTAATATATCTATATTTATTACTAGCATAGCAAATATTTCATAACATCTAACATCCTGTTGTAACCTAACTTTAAACGTTGAGTCGTTCTAAGCAGATGAATGTGTTTATTGGTCTATTTTGCAATACATAATTCTTTAAGAATTGTATCTCTCGTCTCCATATTTTCTCTTGTAATTTTGTACTGCTGTTAGACTTATATCTACCATTTTTAACTCCTTTTTATTTCTAACCTCTTTTTTATTACTTGATGAAAAAAACGATTTCTTTGCGATAAAAAACTGACGGTTCGCGTTATTACCTAACCTTTTCTTTTTCTTTTCCATACGAACGAACACGAATATATCTATAGACTCAATGGAAAATTCGCGTAAATATCAGTATATTTCTAATGACTTTAGATCATGATTAATGACTTAATGACTCTAGGTTCTCATAAATAGAAGCCAATTATCGCTGTTGTTCTTCAAGTTTGTTAATCTCGAAATATTCCGATCTATCAGCATGATAATTAACACACGTGCATGGAAACCGCGAATAATGTATATTTCGCTTCAATCCGACTGAGAAACCAGCTATAAATAAACGTGTATCGCGTGCATGCACGCGCTATACAGAAATGGTAGAAAAAAAGAAGAGGAAGAAAAAGAGGTAAATTCGAAGAAACGGAGGAAGACGTTGGAGAGTCATGACGCGGATCAGAAGAGTTTATTTTTCTGCAGGCAACGAACGCTGAGGACGTACATTGCTTGAATACGAATGCGCCTCTTAAAACACGAATGAGGGAATTCTATTTCAAGACCAGATTTAACGTCAGCGTATTTATATTGGTTGATCGTCAGGGAATACCAGATTTTCAAAGATTATAAAAATCTTTTTAATATTATAAAAAAAAAAAAATTTTTTATAGCTTTTGTACGATAGCTTTTTTTTAAGTAATAAATTGTTCAAGAAGAATCGATTGTTTCAAGTATCACAATTGAATTTCTCAGTTTTTTTTTTTTTAATTAGAAGCAGACTTTGTCAAGTCAAAATTACAAAATCTACAAATCTACGAGTTCGTGATTCGATGCAACCATACTGAATTCTTTCCTCTGTAATATAAAGTGACACTGTTATTTGTTCTACACGTACACATAAAAAATATCACAAAGGACCAAGACGGTACAGGATTGTTAAGAATATCTTATTTTTTTCTTCAACGCGATGGACATTGCGCTTTAACGTCCTTCTTTCGTTACCTACGCGAAAGTAAATAAGTGCAATTACTCGAAGGTACTCATTTTCTTTCACGACGGCCGGGAAAAGTACCGAACGAAGCTGAGGAACGCGTGTGTAATTGCGGAGAAATTTGAAAGTACAGCTGCGGGTGTCCTGTTATAACATACAGGGCTTTATGGGAAAACCACCATTAAGTAAGTTTTACCATTTCTACAGCTAAAATAGTCCCCCCTCTTCTTTAAAACTGTTTCTCATTATCTCGCAAATACAAAGTACGTTTAAGTAAACATGCTTCAGCCTGTTCAACATGTCCTAAAACTTATTTCTTTATTTTATATCCCAGAAGCTCTTTTACGACAACAATGTTACATAGTTTGCAAGAGAAAAAGAGAAACGCGTAAAAACTTCTCGGTCAATGCTTCAACGATCACGTGAGTAAGGGAGAATTTTTTACACATTTGCGCTTGAACGATCGGTAACTCCTTACCGATACACGTTTAATAACTTCCGACCGTGTACTTTTAACGAGGTGAAAAATTATGCACGAAAAACGTGCACCGACCGGTAGCCGTGTTGTCGTCGGATGAATCATCTATTATAATCAACGAAATGGAATGCGAAACTCACCCGCGTGAAATAATCTTCATCGTTCATCTCGTACTCCATTTTCTCGTTCTTTTTGGTCAGTCAAGTTTTCTTTTTTAACACGCACAATTACCAAGATGGCTATAATATTCAAATGACGCGAAATCGTACATTTGACAATCACGTGGGGTTCTAATACAATCTTTTACGAGACTATCTTTCCGACTCGAAGAGTAATCTCAGCCACCTAATTCTACGTTTCACTTTTGGCAAATTACTCTCATTGGCATCAAAAAAAAAAAAGAAACAAACAAAAAACAATTTCCAATTCTCTACGTAATTGAAAAATTTCACGCTCGATCGAGTACACTGGCCGTGTAGGAAGAAACGACTGAAGATACAAAGAAATATTTCTCGGATGCACGTATCTACTGCAATATATACACTCGCGTAATAACGTGCAATGACATCAATGACTGGAGAACGTAGAATGAGCAGTTTGTCATCGTCGTCCAGACGTTGGCGAGAAAGCACTCCGAATGCGCGAGTTGTGTGCGAGGATTTAAATGCGCGATGCGCCGAACTTGACAATAGCCGAACTTGCGATCACGTGAGAGACACTCGGTGAACCACACGGCGACGCCCGATCGGTAATCGACGGTTTGATCGACCAGCGATAATCAACCAACTAAACTGACTTTTTCATCGTAATGAGTGAAGCCGAAACGGAGATTCACGATACGCAGTTCTCGGAAAGGAAAAAAAAAACGCTACGGGGGAAACCCCATGTGAATCGGTACTGTTAGTCCGGCGTACTTTCTCGGAGTATGTAGTACTATCTCTCGTGCTCGCAAGAGAGATTCTAGCTGAGCCAGGTGAAAGAGTAGGAGAAAAAGATTATACGGTGAAAGAGGAAGAGAGGGACCTTCTTTACCAGGCGAAGGATTGAAAAGAGGTAGCTCGGAGACAGGAATATAGATATACGTATAAAACGCGAGAAAGTGAGCCCTGCGTGTCGATATTTATGCAACAGCCCCGACGATCGCATAAGCTTGTTTATACGCCAGAACACCATCGTGTACACTTTCTAATTGTTCTTCCTGATCAACTCTTACCGGTCGTATTACGTAACAGGAACATAGCCGGCGTATATACGCGAGTCATGAGACGCCGTACACGTTCTGCTCTGCCATATCGGCTTTAACATCGGCTCCGTTCGAACGAGAAAAATCCAATTTTCCGAACTAATTGACAGACAGACACCGCTCGGGTACCCGATTTCTTCCACGTCATCGAACAATTGTCGTTTATTTGGGGATTTAGCCGCTAACGCTGTGTGTGTGTGTGTGTGTCTATTATTACGTAAAGAAAGCACACGCAAGGGTTAACGTAACGTTTCTAGAGTTACTTTGCAGAATTCCCATCCTTTTCCTTCTCTCTTATCGACCGAGAACGCAATTTATCGAACGTCTCGATTATTTCAACTTTCTTTTTCCTTCCAGAAACGGGGTAATGCTAACACAAGAGCAGGTTGTTTCGAACGAATTTGTCTGGAATGATCGATCAGATAGTGGAAAATGGAGGGGAAAAAAACCGAAGAAGTAGGAAACGTCTGCTCACTTGTATACCGCGTGCCGTTAACGACTATCGGGGCAACGTTAACAGATTTATTATCTCAGGCCTGAGTCAGCACTTCGTTTTACGATGTGGAATACAAATTGAGAATAGGAAGATTTGTCAATGTACAACCGTAGTCACGGTGTATATCACGGTGTAATCCTGTTTATTTGAACTCTGCTTATCGAACGAGGCTTTTTTAGTCGACGTCTGAGTAATCGAACGTTTGCTAATTGAATCTTTCGACCCGGCCTGACGCGAATTGGAAAAAAACAATGGCGTAACTTCGAACGGCGATTACATAAATGTTTATCTGTCTGTTTCTCAACAACAAGTTCAGCTAAACGGAATTCCGCTTGCAATAATCGGCCGTGAATGCGTTAATAAACGCGATTCGCGTCACTTAACAGGCGAGGGATCAATTGCTCTTCTAAAACGTAACGCTGTGCGATGCACGTCGCACGTAAGGTGCATAAAAAGAGAAAAAAGAAAGATAATAATTACGCGATCGACTACGACATATCATCGTTCGTTGCATAACGCGTTAAAGTTAGATGCAACAGGTATCGCACGTACGCTGATATTACGTGCAACTTCCCGCGGATGTAAATCTTCGATACGAGACACGTCATACGTGGATGTTATGTAAAATCACACTATTCGCTGACATAATATCGGAAACGAGCTTCTTGTACGAAGTAACGCAGAATGATCTTAGAACGTAGGCCGGATCGGTTAACGCAGCAAATGGGTATTTATGTAGAAAACGAGAGTTGCGACAAAACACGTGTGGATCACGATATTTGTTTAGTGTCAAGCACCGATTGTAATTTATATCGTTATGTTAAAATTAGTTTTCACTTTTTTCTATAAAAAAAGACTCGGCGGTATTTTAGTTCAACGTTTTGCGACCGTTTTACTGTGAGAAGCTAGACGCAAGGGTATTCCTGAAAGTAGATCCAATGGGGTGAATATACCGCCATTTTGTTATACGTATAGATTTCGAAAATTTTACTAAAATTGTGTGATATAACTTAATTGTCGCCAGACGCAATACACTATATAAAACTGATAGAGCAGTAAAAAAAAAAATTATAGATAGTTAAAAAATTATCTAAAAAATTATAGATACTTAAAAATTAAGAAATGATGAGATTGTACGATTGCAGAAGTAGCAGAGGAAGAAAATAATTGGCAGCTATGTAACTACGATGTTATGCGAAATAACATTTGCTTTCCAAACGAGATTGTTACGTAGACTTTCGAGGAAAGTGCATCTGCGAAAAAGTGTTACAACTATGACAGTAGAATATCCATGTGAGTATTAATTGCACGAGAATAATTTTGCAATTATTTCAATTGCCATGGTAAACAGGATGTCATCAAGTTTTTCCTCGACCAAGTGAAACTTAGACGAGACATAATGTAATTTTTGTGACGTGCAGAATCGAATTACGTAGTGAATTATCATTCTGCGACAAGGGAAATTATTTGAAATTATTTTGTTACTCTTGTTACGTCTTTTCCTTACATTTATTGGTTTACGAATTTGGAGCGACGAGTCTCTATCGATCACTGATGTAACGATTTAGATAACCAATTACTTTATAATGTGTATATTATAATGATCATAGATAATGATCTGCCTTGTGATACCTACATCGTTACTGCAAAATTGTTCTCGTGCAAAAAATTATACGCAAATAGAGCGCGACCTTTTACTTTTATGATTTATTGGCAATTGCTCGAGGAAAACAAGAATGAATCACACGCAGAAAAAATAAATTCTTTGAAAATGATATCAAGAAATTTCCATGCGTGATTATGATGCCATGTTACGGGTTGTTTCATCAGGTAAATGTTGCCTGACATTGAAATGGAATAATATTCTCGATAATATACAGGATCTTTGCGCACAAACGCTGTGTAATACAATCATTTGTCGTGCGTAAAAAATTCAAGCAAACGCAATCACGCTGGTAATAATTTCAGTTGTGATTTTTAAACTAAAAAAGGTTTAGGTTAGGTTTAGGTTAGGTTAGGTTAGGTTTAGGTTAGGTTTAGGTTAGGTTTAAGGTAAAATGTTCAGTTTAAAAAGATAGATACTGAAACATTTGCTCTCTTGGAGTACTTTGTTTATTGCACTAGATATAAAATGTAAATCAAATTTATATATATGATAATTTCCTTCAAACTATTATGTATATATTATGTTATGCATCGTCCATGATTTAACGACAGCATCTAACAAGGGGATGGCAAAAACTGTGACATCTCGAATGAGTTTTATAGTTAGGTGAATGACGAAGGAGTTGTTTTACCATCGAATGCACATAGATCACATTTCCTCGAGGCTAGAACTGTAAGAATATAATTATGAAAGAATTACAAGAACATAATACATAATTAATTTACACGAGACGAACGAAAATGTCGATTAGAAACATTCGCTCTGGTTTAGAAACCTACGTTATTTGTTCATTGAACGTTCGTGACGTAGCGTTGTAGGAAATACACTTGCGTTTTATTCTCATCGTCTTGCAAATCGTCTATTGTTCGCCGAGCTTCCTGGTTATTCACAAAACGCAATTTCGCGAGAAGGCGAACAATATCGATCGTGGAGTTCCTTCCTTATGAGGATCGTATCCGCGTAATTAAAAATTATGTTCTAATTGGAAATTCCCGTTAGGAATAATAATAAATAATAATAAAAAAAAGGAAAAAGGAAACAGAACGAATGTAAAGATCCACAGCTGATTCGCAAATGAAAAAAAAAAGTGATCTTACAAAAAGTTCTTGTTTCATTTAAGTGAAATGGAATCTTTTCTCTAGATGAAGTTACATTTCACACGTGGAAACATTAATCAAGTCGAGAGAGAAAAGAAAATCTTTCAATCTGTTATATTGATATGAATATTTGTCTTGAATTTTTACGAAGACAAAATGCAATGAATCGATATTTAATTCTGATTGTATCGTTAAAGCGACGAATCGATTTTATTAATACGTGTTAAAAGCACCTGCATAAATTTGCTTAGGTCACAGTGAAAATATAACGCGTAGATTGTACCTACTTCGTTTCATTCGTTCGAACGAACATGCAATTTGGAAATGGCCGATTCACAGGCATTTCGAATAAGCCATCAGCTAAATTGGTGACATTGGTAAAATTATACGGACTACGTAAATCCCATCTGTCAATCATCATTTTAACTCGTCATTTATCTGAACAAATTGGTATCGCAAAGATTAAAAATAATGTTTAAAATGAAGGGGGAAATCAAATTGTCGATCTCTTAATGTAGATCCCTTGGATCCGTTGATTATTAAGAACAATTTATCTTGTTGGTGTCGTTTCTTTGTTTCCACAAGAACGAGATAAATGTAGCAGCATTCAACCATTTAGAAAAATAACAGAATCAAATCTCGCGATAATTTTTAACTGAAACTTCTTTGTAATAATTCCAATCGAATGAGTCACTGACGAAGCTTTGTTTCGTTCTTTGTATTAGTTCCGACTGTAATTAACCAGTCGTGTCAAAATGGACTTGCAAGAACGTCTAATTTTGAGCAGCGTCAGCACAAGGAAGTACAACGAAGCAACAATAACATTGAAGACTTTACTCAAAAAAGGTAACTGAAGGAAAGGACTGAAGTTGACTGGTTAAACCAGTAAATTTCTTCCAACTATGGGCACTTGATCGTATCAAGTGGCATAATTGCTTTCAGCAACGCAGTAGATGCGACGAGTGTTTGCACATGCCGAGTATTTACGTTTATAAATTAAACATTTTGCCGACTAATGGTCGACATTTCATACTTCGCGATAACACACTTCGACTTCTTTACGACAGACAAATGGCCCGTCAATCGCGTTAACAAAGTGGCAAGGAAACGAAACGAAGCTTTGAAAAAAGATACGGATAAATGAGTAGTTTCCAAGTCGCATCGAGCTTTCATGAGGTTACGTAGATGAAAAAACAGGATGAGCAAACATCTTTTATACTCGTTACGTGTGCCATTTCTGTGTTTCACGCGTACACGTTAAGTACTTGATCAAAGTAAGAACTCGGTAAGTAACTTGTTTTTTTGGATCTGTCGAAGAGCAGATTTTCGGACGGTGATTGAGGAATATTTTAGAAATTAGCAAATCACCTGGTGAACAACGTCGCGTGTTATCATCGTCGCATCGACTGTGAAATGTTAACGAAGTCAGAAAGGACCCTGCTGTTCCTTCGAGATTGACCTTTCGATCAAGTCCACGGACGGAAAAATTTCAAGCACACGCTCTCTGTATTAATAACAATCGCGGGGTTATGACGTCCGAATGGCTATTGATCGGCAGAGTGCTAATTAAAGGACATCCTGCAAGACGTCTCGACTTGAATGAGTAATGGGGAAAGTTTTACGTAAGAGGGAAAATGGACCAAACTCGATTACTCGGCAACCTGAGCAATCTGCTGCGTAAAATAAAATAGTATAACTGATTTTGTTACGTCGCTTCTGTTCGATCTAGAATAAATTAATATAATATTTGGAGGAATGTGACTCCGCTAAAATGTATCCGTGCAAATTACTCTTACTTTTATAAGATTAAAGTCAACAAAATTAATTTCGCGATAAAAGTACGTATTTGCCAACATATTTGTCTGGCGATAAGTAGCAATTTTTAGAAAATTTAATTCGTTTTACTGATACCGATGCTTCCATGTGTCGTGAAATTTGATACGATCAAATCAATACAAACAGCTCGAAGAAATATCCACCGACTAATAAAAACAATTTGGGCATGATCGATCGATTTTCATTTTCTTTACACGCTCGACGAAATTATCATCACGTGAGAAACTAATGATAGAAACGACCAAAGGAGTGATCGTTCAAGCGGAAAGTTCCTCCGTCTCCTAGCCACGATCTGGCAACGTGACATCAGACGATTATTTTCGAATTTATGCCTTCCGAAAATTTTAGTCGATTAGCGTTAAATACACGCAAGAGAAAATTAACACAAAGGTAAAATTCCCGGAGATCCGTCTACGGACTGGGAAACTTCCATTCGGCGTGATCGATCTTCTTAGAAGAAGCATCGAGAAGTTTGGCGAATTATCCTGTCAATCGAATTCCTTGACTCTCTTGTTGATATTATTTCTCTTGAAAATTAATTTGTCTTTGTTATTCGACGCGTCTACTTACTTACGTGGAAAGCAATATTTCTTTTACCAAAATTGCCTCTTCGTTGATCTTAAAAAGCCAAAACTTTGTCTCTCTGCGTGAGAAGAAAGCGATGAAACTTACTTTTCTTACTTTTACAGGAATAATAAAAAAATTCTCCTAAATTTCACCTAATTTTAAAATTATAAATATGCCCTTTTATCTCTTTTAAATTTAATTTTCACAACGCGATACTGAAACGACCGACTTACCAACTCGCTTTTAAGATTTGCGCTACTTTCGCTTGCGATTGCGCTATTTTTCAAGCTCCCCTATTCGATCCCGAAGCGACGTTCAAATCAGGAGAATCTGAGAACTTCTGATCTCAACAGCAGATGACCCTGGTTAACGAAATGAAAATCACCTCCTCGGCGTTGAAAAGAAAGCCGCTGTTTGATTTCTCGTACGAGTAACAGTGAATAAAAGGCGGCGTGGGCGCGCAAGGCGTTTCAGTTTTTCTCTCCGCTATCACCGGGTGACGTCTTTCCTCCGCGCCCGGTTATGCCTCTGACTCACGACTTCGAGTAATATTAGAACGCGCCGTGAGAGTTGACTCGCGTATGCGTTCCTCGAGTCGCTCTTCCACCCCCGGCGTGCGCATTTCCCTCGCTTCGCGCAGCACAGACGGATTAATTGCAACTGGGAGAAGAAAGAAGGGTTGACGCGAATCACCGAGACAAAGGCGAGAGGAGAAGACGAAAAAGAAGAAGAAGAAGAAGAAGAAGAAGAAGAAGAAGTGAAGATCCGTTACACTCTGCGCGTAGTCGTGCGATAATTGCTGGCAAGACGAGTGAACAATGAAGTTTGGAGGTGTTTGATGGTGCTCCAAGTGCTTTGTTTCAGACATACGGGACACGTAGGAATACGTTTCGAAGAGAGGAGACGATATTTATAGAGATATGAGTCACGCAGAACTACTTTAAGTCGAGATCGATAGCAGAACCGTCAAATTTGTGAAAATTGTTTCCCTATGCAATGTTCGAAACGTTGTCGACACCGTGGAATTTTAATCGCAATTGTTTTCTGAATAATTAATAGGGATAGAGGGGTAGAGGATAATCTGACGTTTTACACGTTGTTTTAATATTAATTTCTTTTTCTTTCTTTTTTTTTTTTTTTTGACTTCTCAGTGACTCTTAATTTTTTTCAAATATTCTTCCAATTCTGTTTGAACAATTTTATCATACGATTAGTGATTCAAGAATAAACAGGGAATTGTTATGTCGCTCAATCTCGTCTACGTTATCGTTCAATTATCTTTAGGAATGTCTTCGCTAAGTTCTTGAATAAAAGACGAAAAGTCGAACAATACTGTTCTATCGGTAATCCGTAATAATTGTAAAGTCACAAAACTTCAAAAGAATATGACAAAATATATATATTTTTGCTTGAAGATTATCCATTAATCGTTGGAAATTTAGAAACGCGAAGACAGATTGAGAGACTCAGAATTTTCAAAAATGTGAAGAATGCTGGCAATAACTTGCTTAGTCAGTGAACTGCTCTCTGACTTGGTCAGAAGGGGGAGAAAAGGGAAAGCCGATGGTGCTTCGAACATGTGTATAGAGAGACATTCTCATCTCGTCGAGGTTGACTAAATAAAGATTTAAATCGGCGACCGTGTTGAGAAACGATGCAGAACTCGCTTCGAATGCGATAAAACAGCTTTGGACGCAATTTGTATTATTAAATTTTCAATTCTTTTCACGTGACATGTAATTACATATATTGCAATATTTTTCGAAAAACTAACATGTTGAGAAGACATTGTACACGTGTATCGTGACGACTAACATTTGGTTTTCTAAGACCCACTTTGATCATTCGAAAACAGTTATTGTCAGTCGTTTGCATAATAATACTCAATAAAGATAACTCAAAAATTCCAAATTCTAATTCACAAACTGGAGTCTATCTGAAAATAACAGAGGCTTCGTCAGCCAAAATTGTTGCTCAAACACGCTGTTCAGACAATCGGGCAGCTTCATTTTCGCGGAAATTCCTCAACAAGAAAATCTGACACAATTTCCATTCTTCGGTATCCCGAAGTTCCCGCCAATAATCGATGCTCCAATAATCAATCGTTCCATTAATCGCCGCTCCAGCATTCAAGCTTCTATTGTACCACAAAAAAAAAAAGAAAAAAGAAAAATCGACTAGAAAAACGTGCATTTCGAGATATACTCGAGTAGAATCGTCCCGATTGGATCGATCGTACTAGTAACGGAGTTAAACCGCGATTACACCATCATTGAAACGTCACGCAGACATTATCATTACGCTGGATGCGCGATGATGCAATCTTCATTGTCCGCAATTGAGAAAACTTCTCAGCTACTTGCTCATCAACGGAGAACTACCACTGTGCGAACAAGATGGATGAGGCAGAAGTTGCGGTTTTACATCAGTCATTTCAATGCTCGCGTGTGGCCACGACCTTACGTGGTGGCTCTGTGTGTTCGACGTGTTTACGCCGCACGTAGGAGAACAAGAGGCGTAGAACTCTGACACGGATAACCTTATCGATCTTCCGAGCAACTTCGAGAGTTCCTAGACGTTGTATAGAGCGCCGCGTCGGGTTTTGTTCGCGTAAGATGAGAAATGACGCTGCACGAAACATAAATGGGGAGGGCCGTGCGAATGAAGACACGCCATTGTCCGAGATTCTCTTGTAAATTATTGCAAAAAGAATTAATATTAATAGGCACGCGATGCGGCTATGTACGTAACGACTGTGCCTTATCTTGCTCATCTCCAAGTGACGATTCCTTATCTTTCTGAAAGCATTTTGGCAAAGAATCAGTCCGAGAGTAACTGAAAGTAATTAAGGCATTTATTTTTTAATCTACGTTCCCAACCTTTTTTTGACCATGCCTCACCTAAGCAGCTCTAAAATCCTGATGCTCTACGCGTAATTCTTATTATTCAAAAAGTGAATTTTGGAGGAAGCCTAAAAAGCCATTAACTTCAAGATCCACAAAGGAAAAAATTCATTCTCGAATTGCCTATAATTAATTAACTTTCGTTGCTAGTTGCTCGTTCAACTTTAGATATAAGACGTGAACGTAATTTTTTTCATATAAAATATTTGGCGATTCGAGGCTTTATCTTTCTCGATTAACTCTGTCACAGCGATTGACGTTGGCGGTTCGTCAATTTCAAACGAAAATAATTCCCAATGACTATCAGCAGTTACATAAATACACTCGCATGTCAAGTGCAAAATAAGCGTGCAGATATTGGCTATAATATTGTTATATTTAGAGTCTGCTATAGATTTCACGCCGTGCCAATCAATAAATAGAAACAAAGGCATGGTCATAGTAACGCAGTCGTACGAGCGAATTTTTTTACTTCTCGCAAACGTTGTGTGAATTTATTTTTTCAGAGCTTTTAAAAAAAAGAAGCGATTCATAAATTACGTTCTTTTCATTTTATATATTACGATAGACGATAATCTCGAACAAGTTAATATTAATGTTACGCGTACATTATGCGCGTTATATACTTTCCGAAGAAATCAAATCGAGCAAATTATGGAGAAGCGAAAAGAATCTGACGCCAGATCTGAACGAATTCCGCGTCCTTTTGTTTGTTCAAACAGGAACGATATTGGAGGATGTAGAAATTCGAGGATCGTAGAATTAAGCTGAAAGTCAATACAGCTAAATTCGTTTTATTTCGAAAGGCAGAATCGAACGTTCTCGTAAGTACGGAGCCGGCAAAAAAGCGCGAAACGTCGAGAAAGAGAACGTTTTTGCGCCGTAACTGAAAGTTATTTCGGTAATTGGAACGTTTAGGCTTTACACACGTGCACAATCCTAACCTAGATTTCATACTATCTCGTCCGTCGCTAAGGTGACTGGTGTCCGCATGAAATGTCTTTCGAAAGCGGCGCTGAACACGCAGAAAACGTAACCTTGCAACGGGAATTCACTGAACAACTGTCTCGTACATCGTGATCTTAACCTATTTCGCGACGCAGCCGTTTCCAACCAATATACATTTCAATGGGTCGTTTTTCTTACAGCATTTTGCAACGATTTATCTGCCAGCGGCGTTGATAATCAACGGAGCTACACAATCGCGAAGATATTAAGTCGGTATCTTTCTTTGTGTATTTTCTATTTTATCTGTTAGTTTAATCTCGCTCGAACTGGAACGTGAGTTATAATATAATATGATTTGTTCCACATTCTCGAGCCAGAGTAGTTCATTTAATGATCAATCATTTGTTGAACGCATAATGTTTTAGGGAAGGTCCTTGAGTAATTTTTTTCTTTTTTTTTTTCTGAAGTGATATTTTAATTATATTATTACAGGCCACGAATGATGGAAAAGGACAACTTTTTATGGGCACAAAAAATTAATCCTAGGCCAATGTTAATGATTTCTTCGTTGAAATATATTCATAAATTTCGTTCAAGTATACTGTTTCAACGTTAGTGTTGATCTTTGCGTCAGATATCGACTATAATGATTTCTCAGTCTACTGGCGCCGTATTATACAGAGTCCGAGATAGAATAAAATTACATCTATCATTTGTAATTTAATCATAAATATTCATGCACTCGCCAACTCGAGATAATAAATGACTCTGCGATAGAAACATGGTGTTCGGCAATTAAGTTCTTGCTGTTCCTGCTATTAATTATCTCCATTTCATAATATCTTGCAATTTGCAACGAAGGGGAAAACCGTAGTCAGTTGTATGAACTCGGATCAAGCGTGACTCATTGTCAGTAAAAATACATAAAATCTAAATTACTTTTCACGGTAGTACATTTCGATTCTATCAACGATTCTAGAAATGCGTAAGAAAACAAGCACCTAAATGCATTGTTACGGACGTGTAAAATGCATAATAAAACAGTACATACTTGGAATAATCGCGTTGGCTCTTGAAATAAATTTACCTATTATTCAAGAGCCAGAAGGTCATTTTTTTATTTGTCGTTTAGCGGTGTTACGCCTCGTTTAAACGTAAGAAAAAGTTAAACATCAATCACGTGCTTTGACGCTGTTCCACAGTCGTACGAACAGGTCTGCTCCATCTGAATTATAAATCACGCAAAAGAAGCGTTGACTCTTTTTACTCGGTCGGTTTTTTTGATTCTTGGAGCAGCGTAGCGAGGCACGCAACAGGGGAACGTACTACCTATATATTTTTAGCGACTGCAAGAAGCGGCAGCGGCAGCAGCAACATGGCCGCTGCTATTTTTCCATGTGCAATCTGGAAGTGGATACTCGCGAAATATCTTGTTCGCGGTAAAACGAGTCGGATTCTACGCTTCCCGTTCTACGATCGTGATTGTAGTTTCAATGGGATCACTGTTATAGCACCGATAGGTCACCGAGAGGTCTTCGCGAAATCAAGATCCCGAGCGGAGTGTAAATTGGTGTCAGCCTTGACTCGTTGAAGAATCGACGTTACGTAATTTCCAACGTACCCGTGTGAGAAAACGCGTTAGTTCGACAGCTCGACGCGTAATTTGAAACGCGAACTGTGAAAACATTCGTTCGCCGTGCATCGAGAACGCTGACCAGGAAATTTTGTATTTCAGCCCTACGTGGGCGAGTCACGGTCAACGGCGGGCTATTTAAAAGATGAAACTCAAGCCAATACCGTTTTGAAGGTTCAGTTTATTTGTTTGCTTTTAATTGGCTCTAACTTTAGCCACAAACCAAGGTGTTCGTTTTTCTACGTTACTTCATTTCTCTAATAATAGTTGACTGAAATGACGAAATAAGGATTTTTGTTTTTTTTTTAAATATCGTTTCTACAGGATAGAAAGATTTCTTAGTCACTTTTCATACATCTAACGTCAGAACGAATCGAATTGAAACTATCTTGCGTCTGATCTGGGACTTCAGCGTTAATTATAGCGTTTGCGACGCGATAATGCAATTATGGACGATTTTCCAGAAAGGAAAAAACGCGGGAAAAACGCGGGAAGTCAGAAGTTGTTTACCTGTCATTGAATTAAACGATTCGCATTAATCAGAGGATCAATCGCAGTAAGTGTTTTCAGTTACTTCTCAATCAAGATTGCTATAATTTTATCTATCAAACTAGTAGTATCTGTCCATAGTACTCTGTGTGATACTATTTTTAATAGATGTTTTCTATTATTAAGCCAAGCAGAGGACCTCGTCGTCTTTTAGAAACGCAGCTTGTGACCCACCGCTGAGTCATCTGCTGCAGTCCTTAGATTCTTTTTCATCAAATCATAGCTTTTTATATATACGTGGCAGTGCACGAGTGGACTTCTAAAAGCGTGCTGCTCGTGAATCTTCAGCAAAAAGACATTTATTTATCACAAAATATAAAACATATGTATGTCTTGTGTGTCTTTTTATTAAAGTAACAACGATTCGAGAAACAATATTTGTAACTGAACAAATCACAATCTGATATAATAGATGAAATCCCAGTGGATCTCCAACGTATATATGTTTGGATTAAAAATTTTTTATTAAAAAAAAATATATATATGGAAACATTTGCGTGCCTGTACTTCATAGTCTGGACAATCAAAGATAATTTGATCGAAAATATGTATACGTATAAAGAGATGGAAATATTTTAACCGATATGTCAAAAGTTTGTTCCGTCCACGAGTCAGTTGATTACATCGCAGCAACATTTTAATTACGTGGAATTAAACGCCTCGCAGCATGATAAACGTTCGATTTAATAATCGATTTTCTACTTAACTTTCGATCAAGAAGACGCGCAATCGTTAATTCGCGTGAATTCAGTAATATTATCTATACGTTTCACGCGAAAACAAATTATGACTGAATTATACATTTGAAGCACCATTTGCTTTCTGAACAAAAAAATATAATTAATCACCTTCTACCGATTGCTCTTGCTATCATGAGCAACGTTATACATCGGATATTTACATTATTTAAAGAATTCGTTGTTTCTTTCTGAAAGGCTGTACAACTCAATTCGTTTAATTAATTATTTATAAACAACTCTGAAAAAATCTCGTTTGGATTGAATGAAACATTATAGGGAAATGGCATGACAAAATATCACACTTCGAACGTGAGTACGCGTTGAAAGTATCGTTCAATTTATGCAAAGCATTCGACAATCACGATCCACGATGTGCATACGGTTGGATGAGACCAAATGACAGCTGCATCCGCTTGGTTTCTAAATATTCATGCGAAATGCACCGTTTATCGCCTACGCCTGTGCAGGCTAAATATCGCATCAATGTTCAAACCAAATGATTAGATTCTAAACAAATTTATTTTTACAAGTCGATAGAACTTGCAAGACACATTGAATTTATAATTCAGTTCTCCAATTCTAATGAATTCTAATCAATTTCCTCTCTCCTCTGTAAGATATTATAATACGTACACGTTCAATATGTTTTCTAGTTGTAAAATACTCTATAACTGAGTCAAATACACAGTTTGTTCGTTTGTTAACAAAACAATACAACTATACTGTTAAATGAGTCTCAACCGTTTGAAACTTATACGACAGTGTAAAAAATTAGAAAAAAATGGGAAAACCTAAAGAAGAAAGATGAAAATATTGATTTATCACGACGAACAAGAAGAACGTACTTAACACAATTAAAAAGAACAGAGAGAAATAATGAAAATCATTTGGAACATTATCCTCCATTACAAATACCTGCAAGCTACGTGCAACGAGTCGTTAGAAGTTTGAAAAACAAAATATTTATGCGTAATCTTTTCAATCTTGAGGAAAAACGAAATCATCAAATTACGATGCGGTTTGCACGTCGTAAACATGGTTTACCAGATTCCCCACAATCGTAACTACCGAGGCTCTAATGAAATGGGAATAAACAACCAACTTCCTTATTCTCATTATAAAGTTTCTAATGTTTTTTCTGCACGTATTAGCAAACCTGTGATAAGACAATTCTAGCAAGATATACATACGTGCATTTAATGACGACAGTATTCCCAGCACGAAGCAAAACACATTATTGCGTTGATTGAAGTAAACAAACCAATAAAGCTTCCTAATGCACGATACCTAATAGATCATCGAGTTCTTGACAACGAACCGGCAAGATTAATCAATTAATTTGTTTACGGCTCGAACGAAATTTCATTCTCAACTATTTTAACTGTCGTTTTATTTCTATTGAAAGATGTCTCGAATATTTGAACAGCGCACGAGCAAATTTTTGTTAACTCTCTGGCTAATTTACAATTGTATTCTGTACCTTGTTTTTTTTAAAATTTAATATCAAATATTAAAATGTGTACTTTATACAGTATACGAGCCTTTATAACTATATATACTATATAAAACTATATAAATATTAAAATGTGTACTCTATACAGTATACAAGCCTTTATAACTATATATACTATATAAAGCTACATATACTATATAAAACTATATAAACTATATAAATATTAAAATGTGTACTCTATACAGTATACAAGCCTTTATAACTATATATACTATATAAAGCTACATATACTATATAAAACTATATAAATATTAAAATGTGTACTTTATACAGTATACGAGCCTTTATAACTATATATACTATATAAAACTATATAAATATTAAAATGTGTACTTTATACAGTATACGAGTCTTTATAACTATATATATTTATAAAGGCTCGAGAATCTTCAACTGTGAGTTAACAGTTGGTATTGTTTTACGTTAGTATATTTTTAACTCGACCTCCGCTGTTTCAAACACGACTAAAATTCTCGACGGCGAATTTTACGTGACTGTATTCTGCACGATTCGATTTGCGACTATAAACGTTCGAAACTGCTGGTGAAAATAAACTTTCAAGACCGAACTGAAACTATATACCAACGACTTGTTTTCAATGCAGTTTATTCCTGCCTATTCGGGATGATTTGTACTGTAATGTAAAACAGTCACGATTACGATGTTGAGTAGCTAAGGATCAAACGTTATCGATATATATTTGTCTCTTTGACATTCTTACATTTGATGAGAAAAATCTGGAGAAATAATTGAAGCAAAAAGGAATTCTTTGTTAAGAATATTTTCCACCAAATGTTAAACACGACTTGAAAAAAGGAAATGACTATTAAGTTCACGATGAATTGCGATTACTGTGACTCAAATACATAATTGATATGAATATTTGAAAGTATAATTACCAAGTTGCACATTGTATGGTCGAATAATGTTTGCTCGATGCAATTACGCGATCCTCCCGCTAATGCGAAAATAATAATTTAAATTTTTATAAAACGCGATATTTTGTGATTTTCAATAGCGTTTCATCTTCATGTACAAATACAATTAAGAGAGGAACATGTATATTTTAGAAGACAAAAAAAAAAAAGAGGGAAGAACAATTATATTACCATTCACGTATCAAGAGCGAACATTATTGCGCGAGGTATATTGATCGCCGGTTCTAAACCAGATCGAATGAGTTTGTCACTAGACAGACAGGAATAATGTACGCGACGCGCGTTAACACGCGCACTGTAACAATGTGGTGGCGACAACTACCGTATTAACCTCACTAAATTATACGAGGAACCGCATTTAAATTTCCGAGCTTGATCAATATACCGACATTGACCTCCATCAAGAAATTACCATTTTCATTCGAAACATCGTGTAATTATGGTTCTCCACAAATTACAGTGCCCCACGTGGGCTAATCGATCCTATAATCTGAATATTTTAATTCGCACCGAGCTCCTTCAGTTCGAACAAATTACCGCTGGAACGAATTGAAATAACATACGAACTTAATTCAATTGAAATTAAAACGGTTGACTTGGGACTCGGATTGCGAATAAAATATTGTTATCGATCTTTATTTACATTTTGTTACGCGGCACGTTTGTTTACGTTGAAATTGCCAAAGAAAAGTGAAAATTAATTGTTCTGAAATTACACTGATTATTTATTCTAGGGAAAAACAATTGTTTGTAGACTACAATTGTAGATAACAATAACCTGCCAGTTCTTAGCAGCCTCAACTCTGTAACAAATGTTAAATGAAATGTGGAAAAGAGAAATATCGAGCGGCAAAGGATATGTTTAAAGCGAATAAACACGGTTTGAGTGGCAATACAATTATCGATATCGGTGCCGGAAGTCCACGTCAAAAGACTAAATACGTCAGGCACTCTATAAATCTCGTACATGTAGAACAACACCGCAGCTTCTATTTTGGTACCTGAAAGACTTTTACCTATTACGTTAATGGAACGGAGCTGATATTTCCGTTAAAATAAAAAATACTTTTCCGTTCGTGACTTTTAATAATATCAACCTACGCGTATAGATCACGTTAGCCCCTCTCCCTACCCACTCCCTCTCTCCCTCAGTGCATTTTAACTTTACTCTTATATTCAACGTGGCGGCAGATATACATACTCGTGAAAAAGGCACGTAATATACACGGAAACCTAACCTAGGCTTCCCCTGCTATTAATGTCTATAGATGTCTGAATCTAGTAAATATAAGTGCTGCTTGTCGTGACTATTTCCTACCTGAGATACGTTAGAATTCCAAACATGTCGAGGAACAAGGGACAATTCTGATAATCGAATGACTCCAATAACAATGATTCACTTATTCTCTTGCTAGCTCATTTTATCTGTTCTTGTTAGTTTCGATTGACAAAACTAAAGTTGAACACATTTATGCGTTTTGTTAAACTGTTCTTTAATTGCTTATCGACTATTGTTTATCCACACACACACACATAGAATTTGTTCTAACTATACACGTCCAATATGGCCGAACTATAGCATACATACTCTATCCCTATTTCAGCGGTGCAAGGAAAATTAAATTGATTTTACTAAAATAACTGTTCTATTTAATAATAATTTAATAAGCTTTGCTTTTTAGTTGCATTTAATAATTCTTGCTTTTTCTTCAAGATTATGTTATTTCCAAAAAGAAAGTTAACTTGTTTGCGCATTACTTAATTTGATTGTATACCAAGATATATGTATGTGAAATTAAGAAAGCAGAAAACTTCTTCTTTGTAATAGTAAGATCACAGACAAGAAGATAGTAACTCTGATTATTTTCTCTCTCTTTTTTTTTCTTTCTTTACTCGACATTATCGCGTTGCGTGTCCTGCGCGCCACCACGGAGTAAGATGAGAACGCCACGAATTGGTAGAAGGCCAACCACATTTGAAGTTTCATAACACGTATGTATGCGCTCGCGTGTACATGACATGTCATTAAAACAGCGTGTTGCTATTTCGAATAAGCGTGCGCGGCCACCTAAAAACGCGAAGAAAAGGAGAAAGAAAGAATATGCTCGGGTCGGATTTATTTTAGTGGCGAGAAAGTATTCGACAAAAATCCTTTTCGCCGCTTAAATACGACTAACGATTACGATTATTTACGGAGGATTATTGAACCGGAATGATATTTGTATAAAAGAATTAAATATCAATGCGATTAAAGTAGTGATAATTCATTAATTTTTTTTATACACCTAGAAATTTGGCCATTTGCATAAACTTTATTAAGTATGATTATTTTAGATGTTGCACCGAAATAAAATGCTTCGAGTATTAATAAGTTGGTTTGTTATATATCTGAAAGTATATATCTTGACTATAATGAAATGAACTAAGGATAAATTGTTTCGTGGTTCGAGGTTAGATTTAGTCTCAAACGATTTTGTATTGGAGATAGTTTGGATTGTAATTTGAAACCTATTGATACAGATTTAATAAATCCTTATGTTATGTATCTTAATATTTGTCTACAAATTTAACCTCGAAATCGCAAGATCGTAGAGATAAATCTTGTATCTGACTTCTTGATATTATAATGTTGTATACATGTATGGTATCGTATTCTTAAAAGGATTCATTAATAAATTAAAAATAGAATAATTTTGCATACATAATACAATTTTTAAAATATTTTAACACGAAATTTATAGATATATTTTGTATATTATCTATGCTGAAATCCATGATTTCCAAATTGATGAAATATTTCCTTTATCAATTATCCTAGTATATATTTACAGCACGAAATTATTTATAGCACGAATTTATTTATGAACGCGACTATATCAAGAGCAGGATAATATTTTTACGAAATCTGAAGCAAAAAACAATTTCCTTCGGACGGATGTGGCAAGAAACGTAATGTAAAATGTGGCTACGATACAAGATGAAATTTCCATGTAATTAGAGGTTTGATCGAAACTCACCTTCAAGCGTGCCAATTTGCCTTCTCTCACGATAGTATATATGATCTTTTTAATATCCATTTTCACACATATAATAACAATTCCGTTGAATACGACACACTATTCGATCCCCGTGTCGCAGTTCTTTCTCGTTCGGCGACTGGAGTATCTCTTTGTTTGAAGAGTACGGCAAATACGTTGAAACAGTCTTTTACCGTTCGTCACTTGCTCCGATCTCCTTTAACAAATATGCAAAGCAACGGTTTATCTCATGTTGCGTATCACGGACGAATGAAATAGCCTCCGAAAGGTGAACAGTTACCGCTTATGTTTCTCACTTCTCGAGAACAGTTTTACAGTTAGGCACGCGCGCGCGCATACAACACAAGCATTGGATCAATTCCTCTCTTCAGGCGTCTTGTCTCGGTCGTTTTACGAACGCTCGTCTAGTTTGCTCACCAGATGGTGATACCTGTACTTTCACTTCGACAGTTCGTCAACAACTGAGCCCAAGTTGCCAACTACGTTGAATCAATCGTGTTAGTGCCAGCTGTTGGCCATTTCCATCTCTCTTCAATCTCTCGCTTCTTGTTAAATATAACTTCACCTCAGTTGCATCTAAAATTATCTGTCTCATATTAGAATATGCGATATATATAACACCTAATTTAACAATGGCTCGGCGATATTTATTACTGTCATACATAGTTTTACAAAGATTCATGATTTTTCTGTCTTTGTCTCTGTCTTTATACACACTTGCCTATGCCAATATATGTTTCGATCATCCGTCAACAGAGGACAGCACGATACAAGCTTTGAAGCAACGTTGATAAACAAGATCTACCTTTTTCTACAATTAAATTTATAATAAAAAGATAGAAAGAAAATGTAATTTGTAAAATATTCTTTATAAATTTCCTTTAACTACAACTTTCGAAATACTGAAGAAAAAGAAATTGTTGTTACGTGGTACACTTTACATTTTCTTAATATATAATTCTGTATAATTCTTTTTATTTAAACAATTTCAAAATATTCGTAAATATTAGGGAATATCTTTATTTGCTGTCCAATTAATATCTTTTAGTAGAGGTTATGTTATAAAACTTATTGATCGTTGATCGATAAATTATAGAGTGTTTACATGAAATGAAAAGTTTGAAATGATATTCAAACATTCTTAGTTCTAAAATTCTTATTTTCTATCGCTTTCTCCGTCCAAACATTTATTGTTACACTTTTAATGTACATAATATTTAGTAAAATTAGTAAATTGCATCGTTTATGTTTCATCGGCATGTACATATTTAACGATTGAATATGGCTTCTTGGTAACTGAATTTGGTAACTGAAATTGTTACTTTGTATGCATTAAAGCACGATTTGCAACCTCTAGAGGCAAAAAAGAGAAAGAATAAAACGGGAGAGTCGAGGGAGTCGTTAAGTCGGCACTTCACCCTCGATTTTAACGCTTCGAAGTGACGCACTCCTTCTGCATCAAGTGCGTTTTAGTTCGTCCTACATTTTCGCCGATATCACGAGCATTACTTTATTCCAGTCTCAACAGTTTCGACAGGCTTACGTCACTAGTCTTTGAGTACATCACCTCAACTTTTGTACAAGAAGAAACGAAACGCTGATACTCGCTCCCGAACAATTTCATAATACCGATTAATCTTAAGTTATAAATCACTGCCAAACTCTTGTTTACATCAGTCCTATGTAAGGTTAGTATTGAAGTTAATAGATTAGTTTTGATATATTTTCGAGATCAACTTTACACGTAAAAGAGTTGTCGTAGAAAATGTGTATCGTATAAATGAATAAAATTTACGCAATTTACGTATGTGTGTAAAAAATTGTTCAAATTGTTCAGCAGGCAAACGAATAATGAGTCTTGTGTGAAGGAATTACGTAAACATTTGGAAATCAAAATGTGTATGATTTCGTACCTTATTATGAAGCACGTTCCAAGTTTACACCTTTGGCTGTTAAACACAGCTTCAATAAAGTTTACCTTTCTGTAACCTTGAATCGTATGAAAATTGCTACACATATATAGGGTGAGTTTATAATCTTTCTAATAAAACTTACACATGCTATAAAGTGAAGAAAAGAGTTATAAAGTTAGCAATTATAATATACTAATATATAAAAATACGTTGTTTCATATACATAGTTAGAGATTCATTTAATATCAGAGATGGCACTTTATAAAGATTAATGTTAGAGGATCGTACAATTACCATCATATTTCAAGAGATCGCAAAAACCGAGCCATGCTACCAAACGTTTCTCAATTATCGAAATGGAGAGAAACTAAACGAGAAGGCGGCAGTATTTCGTCTTGTTGCTTTCTTTTCTTTCAATGCTCGTGCATTGCCTGTTCATACAACGAAAGGATAGGTCGGTGTAAAAATGAGTACAGAAAAGGGCGCGTGGGTGGTAGATGGGTCAGAGACAGAATGAGATGGCTGATAGATGGAAAAAGTCATGAGTGTGTGTGTGCGCGCGCGCGCGTTTACCACACCGTATATATGAAAGAAGCACAGCTGGAAAAAAGATGTACACAATAAAAGCGGTACTGTCACACCGAGCTCTACCAGAGGAATGAAAAACAGAGTCACCGAGCTTTCGTAAGACTGGTGTTTTCGGTGACAAGACCAGCTGGAAGAATAAGGAATGAGTCTTGTAACCGTAGCCTTGCTACTAGCGGAAAGGACGACATATTTGAAAACTGTAAAAATCATATTTATTACGTATCACACGTGAGCACCTTATTAAGCTCCGTATTATCGCTTGGGAAAAGTTTAAATTTAAAAATTTCAGAATTAAATATCTGGAAATTAGGAAATTTAAAAATTTATAAATTTAATGAAAACACGTACATTTCGCTTATTTCCGTATTTAATGATTCATATTTCACGATTCGCGAGTATAACGAATATATATGTATTTTGCTTATTTGTGTATTTAATGATGTACATTTAACGATGTACACTATAATGATGTATGTCGTTTGTCCTTAAAGTTCATTATCTTGTAACTCAACAGAAAAGTACTCTATGATTTCCTTTGAAGACTTCATTTCTACCTTGAAGACGCATTCTTCGTAACGTCTTGCCAAGGTAGAAATGCAAAATTGCAGGAAACACGATGCAGAACAAAGAACTGCGAAGTTATTTGAAAAGCATAACTTTGTTACTTTGATAGAAAGAAAGCTCCTTAAATTATGTATTCGAATTATATATGTACATTCCGCCTGCAATAAGTTATCTCGTCAGTCGTAACGCACGCATAATTGGTGCTTGCGAGGAATTTAAAAAGCATAAGCCATAATAAATCCATCGTAAAAGGAAATATTTAAGCACTTGTTTTGAACGCGTGCTACAAAGACTTTAAGCTAGTCTGCTTACCGCGATTTCGATCGAATCGAGAAAGGAAGGTATTATGTTAAAAGCATGGTTGAATAAGCGATTGGAAAAAGTAACGTTGATGATACGTATAAATAAGACACGGCAAAGGATGAATCTCTTTGCCACTTGATTACCATATGAATGTCGATCGAACGCTGTTGGTATTGCGAAAATACGATATCACGAACGATATCAAATACTCAAGATAAGCCCGTCCTATCCCATTAACCAGTTCCTTTCCTTTTTTTCCTCTCTTTTTTTTTTTGTCTTTGACAAGAGACGTAGCCCAGGAGCGAATCGTTCCCTGTAGGAAGAATGATTATCCGGACGGTTCGCGTGTTTTACAGGTTTTCAGGGGTTCGTGCTCACCGGAGTGGTGCAAGTTAGATATATAGACCCTTTTACGACGTCGGTAGTAGATGATTCCAGCGTATACTTTAAGAATGGTAGTACTCTTTAGGGAAGCAACTTAAGGTGACTCGTGCCGACGACGCTTCCAGCAAATACAGGAGTTTTATATTTAAAACATTCTAGAGACACGCTCTGTTGTTCTACTCTCGCATCAACGTAACATCGTCTTTGCTGCTCTTTTTGATACATCGTTGCATGCGCCCCTGTTGTACATCGCGACACAAAAGACATATCGATTTTCATGACATCGGCTTCCAACTGCAATACACGTATTTGCTCCAATTACCAGTGAAGTTACGAAGGTCTCCAACATCCGTCGTTACTTCGTTATTAGTCACGCGATAAGAAACCAGTAATTCCGTCTGCGTACGCAAAGATGTTTACGTATATACTCTGTTGTTTTCTCTGACACATGATTTACGAGGAAATTATGTAGATGTCCGGTGAACGACAATTTGAGCGTGGAGAGAAGAAAGGGAGAGACAAGAAGAGAGAGAGAGAGAGAGAGAGAGAGAGAGGAAAGAAACGCGAGCTTTCGCGTTAGCCGGTTTGAATAAACGATTAATCATTGGTCGTAATTATAACGAGAATGGCGGAGGACGCGAAGAAGGAAATCACTCGGTCTCCTTCATTTCATTCACTGCATACGGTAGTGAAACGAAATCGTAGAGGGATTCGGCTTATTATTTTAAGAAACGCATTGCTTCCTTTCTGACTACACGACACCACAGGAAGTTCCGCGAATATATCAACTAAAGGTTTCCAATTGCATTTATGGCCTTTCTCTGTCTCGTTTCGTTCCTTCCTCTCACTTTATTTATCTCCCTTCCTCTTCCATGCGCCTCTTGTGTATATCGACAAATAGCATTTCGTTTCTGTGCACAAGTCGTTTCTTTGCAACCTCATTGCACGTTGCGTCCGTGTGGGTGACCACCGACGCTACGTAAATATGGTTATACGACGTTGTACGTTGATAATGAACGCGCTCGTGTTCGTGCAAAAGTGTAGTGGGCTGCGGCTTGTGGTAAGGGCTCGGAAGAGGGATCGAGAACCGAAGCACAATGCACCAAAGGTAGGAATGAGAGAGGGTGAAAGAGAGACAGAAAGAGAGAGAAAGACGGAGGGAAAGACAGTGTACACGTACATTTACGTTCGCTATATGCCCAGCACGCGTAACACACTTATGGATACTTCTGCGACGACACTGACACTCGAATAGCAATAAGTAAATGAGCATATATCGTGTTGTTTTCGTACGTGATTTATTCGAGAGACGAGAAATGGACAGACTTGCACGTTGGACTTATACGTGTTTGTCACTTTTGAACTAACGGTAATTAAACAAGTGCTGAAATTTTGTTACTATATATTTTCATTAAAGTTTTCGAATACATTATTCGATACGACCTATTTCATAACGTTACTCTTTCAGTTTTCTTTCGTCAATGTGCAGATGTAAAACGACAATTTAAATGTAAATAGTTTTGTCATAAATTCCGTCAGAAAATATTAATCTCCGATGGAAAGAAAATGTAGTGACATCCATAATTCTCTTAAAATCTTTGGAGAAGCAAAAAGAAAAGCGAGATGCAGTGCTTTTTTATCTTTTTTATCTGTTCGATATAATTGAAAAAATATTCCGAAAGTAAGTCAAGCAAATGTTTCTTATTACTGTCTCGTTCAAAAACCCAAAGTACGAAACTGTCACGATAAAAATTGTTCGCTGATTTTAATTGAATAAGTTCTAACCCCGAAATTATGGCGAGCAAAGTCATATTAAAGGAAATCGAAGTAAGAGAGAAGTTTTAATCCGTCCTTTCAGAGCGTTTTGTCGGAGCTCCCTTCAAAAAAATATCTGTCTACCGTAGCAATGTGAACTGAATGAAATCCTGTGGAATGAAATCCTTCGGTACAGCGGAGGGGTGCGCCCTGTGCTTCACAAACTAGTTTTATGATATCCCACCGACACCTACCATGCTAATCCGCCCACAAAGTTTTCTTCGGCTGTTTACTCGCCTCCTGACTGCACCTCCACTGTCACACCCGCGTTCACCGCTTTATAACTGCTATGGTGGATATAACATAATTTTCCTCCTCCTCCAAGTACGCGAATCGATACAATAAATGCAGCAGATTCCGAAGGGTGAAGTAACAGCAATTTCAGTCGGCGTTTAATCACGTGATATTTCATTTATCCGCTATATATTACCAAGGCTAAATGTTTTACGGTTATTGCATTCTTGAAATTGATGTGTCAATAAACAGAATAACGCTTGCATAAAGGTGTGTTAAATGCATTTTCATATTGTCATTGACGTGTTAATATCATGATTCACTCTCTCTCTGTCTCTCTCTCTCTCTCTCTGTGTGTGTAATAAATATATGTCACGATATTTTGAATCTCCTTCCCTTCGCTCACGAAGATCGTTGTTAACTGCAACGAACGAATGCGAGTCTTAAGATTATACGCGTTTCATCTATAAACTGTTTCGTATTCTGCGCGATGAGAGAGAGGAATATGGGTATTGGAATTTCAGAAAGCCGAGTCGCAGGTAGACAGCCTGATTTAGAACATCCCCAGTTGGCGGGCGTTTAACCGAATCGAGGATTCATCTCCTCGCGCCCTCAAAGCGCAGCAGATACGATGTATGAGCAGTGTGTAATATGATGAGCACACACACGTTCTCAGTCACGCTTGGAATATCACCCACACCATCGCGCCGCTTGCACCCACCTAAAGGTCTCTCCTTACATTGCCGGTTGACTCGTGTTGTCCGGCTCCAACACTTTGACTCGCTCTATCTTTGTCCTATGCGCGCTGCCGACACTCCGTACACGCGACACACAAGCAACGTTCGGCACTTGGTTCCGGTACTCCTCCTTCTACGCCTCGTTGCAGTTAAGTGCAAGCAGGACAAGCGCAGAGAGAGCGGTCTCTGTTGTTCTACCAGAAACTGAGGGAACGCAGACGCGACGATCGTGGTGTACACGGTTAAAAGTGAGACGAGGCGAGAACGAGAGGGTGAAGAAGACGAATAGAGACGGAGCGTAAGAGACATATGTAGAACAAAAGATAGGTGCGAGGGAAACAACGATAGCGATGATGCGGTGCACCTGTAAGACAGAGGCCGAAAGTTTGAAGATGGAACGAATAAGTGAGACGAAGAGACGGGAAGAGGTGGAAGATCAAGAAACACCGAGGCGCGACAAAGATCGCACGATATGTCGCGTTTACTGTGTGTGTACGAGGAAGATAGCAACTGGGAGGATACCAACGACGAGCGCGAGCGAGATATCCGAAAGCAGGGGTGTCGATAAAGATTTTTTTAAAGCGAGAAATTATGTCTTGAGATGTATATCGTGACAAAGGGCACGAATGTAACGAATGAAAAAAAAACCGAATTAAATTTTGAAACATCTACAACGATATCTGTGTTGTATATTTACCGTATACATTACGAGGTAACGATACACGCAGCGTGTTATAACACATTGTAGTTGTATATTTACAAATTAACAGAGAAATTACACGAAATTAAGTTGGTTTGTTTTCCGTGCGAAATACGAGGCAGAATATTGTTTTCGTTCGCTTATACGCGGGCGGGCGGGAAAAGAACTCGTGACAGAACGTTCGTTAAAAAGTTGCCGGAGAGTGCAAGACATCGGCGGCGGTGGTGTTAGCAAGTTTAAATAGTTATTAAAATTCCCGATAGAGGAAGCCGTATCGGGTGCGATCTTTCGTGGACCGTTCTCAACGGCAGACGACGAATTCCGATCGATCTCCGTTGCCGTATCTCGTTCAACGAGATGAAAACTTGTAATTTCGTAGTCATTATGAAATTAGCCATTATTGGTTTCTTCGATATAAGGAAACAACGAATCGCCCCTGCCGGTCGACGCCCTTGACTCGACGAACTGAGAGAACCGAGTCGAAGGAGGACGGACTGTGAAAAGAAAAGAGACGCGCGTTCCGCTCCTTTGTGTATATTCGTGTCCCCTTGTCCGTGTGTCAGTGTCGTTGCCGCGGCGGATAGTGTTAGTAGCCGCTCATTGGTGTTCGCCGCGGCGGCAAGCGGCGTTCACACGTTTCCCGTCATCCACTTCGGTACCCGGCTCGCAGTCGAGCGTCGTTCGTTGTACGGTGCGGTTGTGGCGTTCGCGTTTCGTCCCGACGCTTTGTACGTTCGATGTATGTACGTATATATGTGTGACACTGTGCACGCGTTTTCTTTTTTTCTTTAGACTACACACATATACATGAAGTGTTTGTGATAGTGCGAATAGAGAGAGGATCATCGGTGTGTGTATAGGTTATATTTTTTTCGCATAGTGCCAAGGTGGATTAAAGACGTATCTCCTGAGAAAACGAAACGCAAGAGACAACGAACGAGCCACGAGCAAAGGTATTATTTACTGACAGCTTTTTCTATTGACCATTCCCGGCTTGTCTGTTGCCAATAGGTGAAATTATTGTTTGCCGCGTCGTTTATCGTGTTCGCGATAGACTTTTGTGTAAACACAAACGCTTCGCTGTCGATTCTGTTCTCGTGGAATACCGATTGCTCGAAATCGCGATAAGTAGCCGGGTTTATTATTTGTTTAACGACGCGCGGAGTACGATTCTCCGTAGGAAAAGACAACCCGTAAGAACGATATCTACGTATCTCTTGTATAAAATCGAAAATTCTTTCGAAAACCGGCCATTAATTATCTGGAGTTTGAATCGTTCGTACACATTGTCACATGGTGGAAATACCTGACGGTTAGAGAAACTTACCAACAGCACGGTATCGTGTAACATTAACCTTGATAATTGCTTTGCTCAGTTCGTTGCCAACTCAAATGGCCGGTAATTATAGAAATGTTAGCAGATTTCAATAACTTTTCACGATACACTGAAAATTGTGTTTCACGTTGTTTTGGATACGTGTCGTCTGGTTAAATCTGATTTTAACGAGTTTGATGAGTTTCGTTCATTTTTGTCCCTATTGTATTTGTTAATGTTTGAGAAATTTTTTAGATTTTTTGCAATCTTCTACGAAAGTATCGTTAATACGCGTTGTTGTTAATTTTATTACGTTTAAATTTTGTTCCAAAGTATTTCTTAAAACATTTAAAGATCACTTCGTCGAGGTCTGAGAAGAGAAATGGTAACATAAAAATTTGAAGAATTATGAGGTTAACCGTCGGCTATTAAGCTTGTTTGAAAGAAGTCAGTTTTGCTCTTTCTCGGTTTAATAAGCCACTGGTAGCACCTTCGATGCGACACAGCTGCGAAGTAAATTACTGGAAAGAAACACGACAGTAGCGGGAATGGGAGTTAGCTACAAGCTGGGGGTAATCACGAATCAACCGTACATGGCTCATTAAATCATCCAGACAATCGACACGTTTTACTCGCTACTTTCTTCGTCGGTCGGCTTCTTAGAACTGTTACTATGCGTTTTTTTTCCCCCATTTATTTCAACATTTCCGTGTAATTCCTTTGACGGCCGATACACGATTAACGAAGTAGGAGAAAACGATGCCATTTATCTGCCAATTGTATGATAATGACGTATGTGCGTTTAAATGTTTAAATATTAAACAATGGCGGCATTGGTCAACTGCTCGATCTTGGCATAAATCAACCGTAATATTAGTATCGATAGCTTTGTAATTATCCGATGCTAGGGTAAAATAGCTCGTAAACCGGCATTGCTTATTATCATCGTTATCGTTTATCGTGATTTTTTTGCTTAAATGTTAATTAACCAAATAAAGTGTCAACCATTTATCGATGACACGTGCCTGCGCACTTACGCACGCGCATCGCGTAGCCAAGTCGTTTCCCGTCGCTACGCTATTGGTCCCCGTCCATAAACCGTAATTTTGTTAATGCGCGGGTTACTGTGGGAAAAATCCTTTAAGTTGCAGAGGGCAGCACGCTCGTCGGGACTTGACCATGTCGCGATAACGATCACGCAGGGGGGAAAAGAAATCACGGAGATCGCGTGATTAAGGATCTTAACGGCGATTAAACGAGATTCGTGATAACTTCCTTCGTGACTTGTCCGTACAGTGTTGCGCGTCCGGTATACGTTCGTCCGACCAACGACATTTAGGTGTCTTTGAACAGCTGCCGTGTTATGCTTGTTTATTTTCCTTTTCACGAATTTCATCTGAGCATACAGTCCAACCATTTTGTTTCGCGTCGCGTATATCTTCGAGTCGTTTGACAAATGGTAGAAACGTTGAAGATACATATTCGAAATATCAGTGGTTCGCGAGAGCATTTGAATACTTACCACAAAAGGTTCGTACGTATATGTACATATACTATTAATATTAATTGTAAATAATATCTTGTGGACTCTTATATCTTTCCAGAATATTATAATACGTGTAATATATTCATAAAATATTATTACAAGTGTTGAAATAATTCCGTGAGCCATTGTATACGAACATTACTGCGTGTTATAATTTAGGTTATACACTTTGGAATCTCTGTACAATTTGTTTCATGCAATTCGAGGACTTGAAATGGTTAGTTTAAAATTCCGTTGATTCTCCAGTTAGGGATTCATCGAAATAAAGAGGAATTGATTGAAAATGATCGATCGGAGGAAGTTTACCGGAATGAAGCATAATTGTAAACGGGAAAATAATTATAAATTTTTAACCGGTGGCGTATTTTCGATTTATATGTTATTACGTCAAGCGATAGGAAAAAAAAGAGCGATAAAGGCGTCGCGAGTTAAACTGCTGAAAGTTTTCATCGTTTCGTCATATCCATATATTGCAAATTGATGGAAATGACTGTTCAAATTTGGCTGCGAGTTTTTCACGTACGCCTGCACCATTATACATCGCTTGTGAAATATATTATCCACGGAGAATGGTCTGCTAACAGAGTTACATGACTCCATTTTCATGTTACACGAAACATCATCCGGCGTTACAAAGAACCCATAATGACACGTGCACGTGTATGAAATCGCTCCGTATGTCAATGTGGGAATGATAACAACAACGAAATCCTTCGCCCCGATGAAAAATTTTATACTCCACTACGTTTTATTCCTGAATGTTTTCATTTCGGTATTTTAAATTATTCAGTCACTTTCAATCCCGAATTTGCATGCATAGCTGTCATAAACAGTGCTGTATTTTATTATCTGCATAGTAATACACACGTACGCAATTCGCACGTGCACGAGCTTTGTTTCATATATCTGATTTATTATGCGAAAATTGCTTAAGGAAGATTCCCAACGTAAGCCGTCAATGTACGTACTTTGAATGCTCACTTATTTCGACATTCTTGTGCCCGTAATATTGTTTCGCAAAACCTATGAAATTTTGAATTTATATATCTTGTATCCTACATATCGTGAACTAGGTGTTCTCAAGCGTCGCTCGTGAGATAAATTTGTCAGTTTGACACGAACAGAAATATAACGGAATTTTAGATATTTAAATTATCCGGACTTTTTTAATTTACTTCAAATATTCGAAGAAATCGAGTTTCTCGGAAAACTCGAGCCACGGAGTTGCACGAATCACTTAAATAATCGCGTGACCGATTTGATTCGACAAATCAAATTACCCGTCTCGAATTCCGAGTGCACGGACGATTATAGCATGTGAGAGTCATGGAGGAGTAAATTACACGTGCAAACTACTGCAAGATACGCGTTGAATTCCCTATGGTCTGCGACCTTTTCAAATCCACACGTGGCATTAACACAAACCAAAAGAACATCCATATCATCGTGCGCGATCTTTTTTTTTGTTTTTGTTCAATTAACTCAACTAACCGATCGTTCTTATTTTAATTTTCCCAAATTACCATTCCCTACGTTTAAATTAAATTCACGCATAACGAGTCATTTGTTCATCCGTATTTCGATGCATCTCGTCTCGCCACGACGTTGAAATTTTTAATTGTTAATTAAATACAGTTAAATACGCGGGCGTTAAGCGCGAGAGAGTTTCGCAACGCGTGGAAGTAGACTGTTTACCGAAAACAGTATTTTTAAAAAATACAGCACACAGTTTTCCGTACGTGACATTCCGCTGGCGTAACATCTTTGCGTTTCGTCTAAACAAGAGGGCGCTCGGCTCACCTTCTTTCCCCCATCTCCCTTTCCCCCTCCGGCGCCAGTTGCCACCCTTTTTTTCCTACTTTTTTTCTCCGTACTTTGTCATTCTGCGTTAGAAACACGCCTCGGAGATTAGGATAAATGTTCTCGGAACAGTGACGGAGCATGGTTTTACACGCCTCGTAAATCGAACGATAAATTGATCGCTCAGATTCATAAAGCCGCATACACAGCCGACATATACATATATTATTTCGAAATCCATATGTAATGCGTGGCTGGAAATTTTTCCGTCCCATGAAAACTACAAATGACACGGATGGCTTTTATTTTTTTTTTTTTTATTTTTTTTTCCCTCGCTCCCCCCGTAAATTATGTTTACAGTTGCTTTGATGCATTTTTCGATCGTTTTCGATGTTACACGTGTACGAACGAGGAACACGAAATGTTGAAACTGATTGAGAGTTTTAAATTATTCATTATTTTTATGCTCGCCATGTTGATTTTATCTCTCTACCAACAATCGATACAAATTTAGTTAACGTCGTGTAAAATCTTTCGCTGATTACCGGAAACTTCTTCCGTTTTCTATGAACGTGAACGCGCATAACTTGTTGTTTTACAGTTTTTTTTTATGTTGCCACAAATTACTCACGGAATATAGGTTTCGGTATATCGCTCGCGTTTACACGGCGCGATAGTGTAGTTAATGTATGCGCAGTTTGTTCATTTGGAACAAAGCTTTAATCAAACAACTTCTACAGTATTAATCCACTGAATATTTAAATTTCAATTGTTAATGCAATTTGTTTTCAAATCAGTTCAATTTTTTTAGAGCTTTAAAAGGCAATTGTTGTTGCTATAAAACTGTGTCAAATCTGTAAAATTTCCATCTGACATTTCGTATTTTTTTTTTATTCAGTCAATGGTAGAATTAATTATAGAGCCAAAAAATTATGAAACCTATTGTTTCAATAAATTTGGCAATTGGCAATTTGGTGTTAAATTATACTCGTGTTAAATCAACTATAAACGAGTCGCTCGCATCGATCAACCTCATAAAGCAGAGAATTGTTTTTTAAAATTTATTTTGAACTATCGTTCCTTTGTGCTAAATAAATTTACGGAAGTAAGTTACATGTTCCTTTAATCATACGTTTCCAGTAAAGAAATCGGGAAACTCATTAAAAGTGGAGTTGTTCGAAGTTACGTATCTTTCTAAGTGACTCATGTCACTTTATGTCAGCCGTACAATCGTACCAAGTGATTAAAAGCCAATTCAAGTACTTACTTACGGCCTCGTCGAGCGATCAAAAAGCAGTTCGTATCGGTCCGAGCGGCGTAAACGGCTATGTTGGAGTAATGATTTGGTTCTAAGAAAAGCAAACAGAGTCACGCGAAATCGCGAAGAAGTTTACGAAACACACCTCGTTTTCGTTCGAAGTAACGAATCGTGTCGTGTTATAATTACAGTCGGCGAAGATCTAGATGCTGAACACTGAAGGAAGACCGTTGGCGTTCCTCCAATATCCTGAGAATGTCGCTGCAAAGATCGAGCCGGGGAATGGACCATGAAGTGACCGTGTACAAAGGACATTGCGGACGCGTGTGATTCTTACGGAGTATTTAGCCACAATTAAGATGTACCCCGCGCCGGCGAGACACCCAGCCGCTCCCGTAAGTAGCTAAAAGAAAGGTAGATAATGATAGCAGATTCCATCGAGTAGAACCTCGTTTACACGAACGAAGCGAATTTCACAGTTACAAACTCATAAGCAAGCCTATGTAGCTTGGATTATACGAACGTGCGATTAACGCGTACAATTATCAAGGATCAATGTAATAAAATTGATCGACAAGATTTACATTCACTTGGAGCAATTTTATTGAAAAAAATAGAAATTGGAGATTCCGTTTTCCTGGTGAAAGACTGGTTAGTATTCTAATTTTATACGTCAGAAAGAGAAACAATCGTTACATCAAATTTTATGATTCGAATTAATAAGAAAGGCTAGAGGGAATACCCAGTGAACTGACATGAGTGTGAATGGACACATTCGACGATCCGAATTATTTCTCCTCTTCCGTCTGTTCTGATAAACGAGGTTCTACTAAAACTAAAGGCTAACTTCTACTAAAAATAGAAGAGAATGGAAGCTGAAAGGCAGAGAGCAAATAGAAGACCACGGTCTCTTGTTTTACTTTCTTTATCGTCGTCTTTTTCAAGTTTCTCGAAACACGGCGAGTGAAACACGGTTGTCGCGGTCGAAATTACGAGAGGTGCGGGCGTTACTCTCGCCTGTAACTCAAGATACCGCGAACTTGGCCAATTTTTATTGTGTCCGACGTAGTTCCGCCGTGGAATCGCTAATTTTTGTAATTTTCTTTTCCTCGGGGGAAATTTTTATGATGTATGCTTTATGGCGCCGCGGCGAGTACCTCCCCTTCCCTCCATGTTTGTACGAACGCGTTGTTGACTTGGGTATAAAAAAAAATTGCACGACTTGTACCCCAGTACGATTCGTTTCACTGAAAGGCTCAGAAGCAACTGTTCTGACTAGGAAATGAAGACGACTTTTCTTGCCATGAAATTTTGTCGATGTGCAAACATTTGAATCGATACAAAACAAATTACAAGCAACGTCACTCGTACTCGAGGTCTAGCCCACGCCCCCTCACGAGTCACGTGACCCAAATCAACCAATCGCTAATTTTCGTTGCATCAGCGTTGCACCTGAAGAGGCCCGATTTTCTGGATTACCCCCGCTAAAATCACTTTCAGTGACAAAAAGTAGTTGCATTAAGCAGAGAATCCACAGATATAGACGAATGTAGAATTTCTAAATTTCTCACAGTTGTGTTCTTAAACTAGAGAATACGTAAAGTAACTTCAAACAAAACGAACAAACTATGGTATTACCGTATGTACGTGACGAATGATTTGAAATAACATAGATTAAAAATTCAAACGATAACGGAAGAAGAGGGCTAAGTGCAAACGTAAGGATGAGATTTTACGGTCAATTGAAAACGTGTTAATTGTCAGTTTGCTAAAAAAAAAAGAAAAGAAAAAAAACAGACGAGAAGCCAGAGAGAAGGAAGATTTATTGTATCAACTTGAAATTTCATTTCTTCTTATAATATTGCTATCGCGATGAACCGGCGCGGCGCTGCGCTGTGGGGAGAAGCGCCTTAACCACTTCTACGGGCGAGGAATAAAAGGCGTCGGTGCTCGTGAGCTTTCAACTTTTCTTTTCAAAGTAGTTACCCCGTCAGTTGCTCTAACACTATCGCGGCACCGCCGGCCGCCCGTATTATCTCTCTCTCTCTCCTCCCTTCGCCAGCCCACTTATGGGGTGGCTCCAATTTTAATTCACCGCTTTGTTCGTTGTTTGAACTATTAAGCGTTCGCCCGCCAAGGCCCTTGGCGCGCGGGGGCGGGGCAGGAAAAAAGAAATTTACCGAGTCGATGTTATTTTTCCCGCTGCTAGATTTTTATTCATCCGCGACGGTGTATCGTTACGTGTGATCTCGGAGCGTAAAACAGCCAGTGTTACGGGTGTTTTTTAAACGCTCCCTCTAAAATGGTTAGCACCGCCGCCACGCGAGATATCACTCGAATACAGTTGCATATGTAAATATCCTTCTTTCGCGTGGATTTTCACATTTTTCTCGGCTCGCAGTTAAGCCTTCCGGCAGCTCTCTCTCGCTCTCTCTCTCTCTTTCTTCTTTTTTCTGTCTCGTTCTCTCTCTTCTCCTCGCGCCAGCTCGTTGCAAAGAATAAACCAAATGGCGGTTACGAAGTTTACGGAAGAAAGGATCGGCACGGAGTAATATAATTGCAGGGTCATAGTAGAAAAAGCATTTCTCCTTTATATGCGCTTAAAGCCGCGGGCCGCCTTTGCATTTTCATTTTCTTACTGCAAATAATTCCACTATTCAAAGAATGCTTTGGCCCCGGCCGCGCGCACTCTTTTTTACTTTTCCGCCGCCGTTATAATTTCACGCGTCACATAAGCTCAAAGTCCTTTATGCGAAACGAGACCACCGGAGAATTCGCTGACACAGGAGGCCTCTAGAAATTGTAGAGATTATTTATAGAGGGAGAGAGTAAGAGAGAGGGAGAGAGAGAGAGAGGGTGAATACAAGTCAACGTACAACAATTGCCGTTCGTAGAAGCGGGCTGGCTGGCTGACTGGCTGGCTGGTTGGCTGTATGGTGCCCGGTGCCGTTGATATGTGGGCACACTTGCCGGTTGTTTGCTTATTGGCGCTAATGTGGCGCCGTTCAAGGAGCACAAAGTGGTTCAATAATTCCCTCGTGAGGATTCTTAAAGAGTAAAATCGCCGTTGCAATAATACGCGGTTTATTCTATTCATAGACGACGAATGCGTACGCGTCGTTGCAGAACGTTCGATCCCGATTGGATGCTGACCGCCGCCGCGTGCACGCCGCTTCGTTTCGTTCTGATTATTCGATACTTCGTATCGGCACTTTCGTTTAGGGAAATTGATATCGCCTGTTTCTGGTTCTCTGGTAACAAATTTATGAATTGTGCGACGTTCGAATTGTGAACGCCACCGAGTACTGGAGGACTCGATTTGACTCAGTCGTTTGATTAAGTCGCTGAAATTGACACGCAAAGTGAAAAGTCTCTCTTTGCCTTTGAAAATTGAAACTTGCCAAGCATAACGGTGGATAGAACAAAATACAGAACAGAACGCAGAATTAAGAACAGTTTGGACACGAATGTATGGGACGTCGCGCGTCTGGAGTCTTATCTCCAGTTTCGGAGCGGAGAAATTGATTTCGAATTTACGATCGGGGATGATAGATGGTCCGGGGTCGCAACAGAAGCGAACGCCATCCTAAGCGCTAAGAACTGACCCATTCTCTACACTTGGCAACCAAACAAATGATGGGGATGGCTACGACCATTGTGCTCGTAACTCTGTAACTCGAGCCTTCGCGAAGAAGACATAGATAATAAAAGCAGACGTTCCTCGGCGGAACATTGTTGTTCGCTCGTTGCGTACTCTGCTAAACGATTCGCGATTCGCGAGTGATTCTCAAAGATCATCGATGACTATTCTCGCCCCGAAAAATTCCACGCGCAGAGTGAGAAATTTCGCGAGAAGAGTGCTCATAAAATAAGGTGTGTTTTTTTTCTAAATGTTAGATATTAGTTTGAGAAACTCGCAAAGATAAAGTTTGTAGGAGCGCATCTTGATAAAGAAGCACGAGGAGCGCGCTGGTTCTGATCTCGTTGCTGTCAAACGGATGGTGATAATAGAAACGATAACTGGCACAGTAACGACTGTTATCCTTGATTGTCTAATGTGTCCTACAGAGGAAGCAAAGAACTTAATCAGCTTACTATGCATGAACGTGCTGGTTTTCAGGCAGACCATTCGCACGTACACCGTCCATAAGTCGCGGAACATTTAATACACTTAACACAGACGCAAGTGGATGTTATTATACGCAATTATTTAAAGTTAACCCCGTTAAAAAGAAAAAAAAGAAGAAGAAGAAGAAGAAGAAATTGTATCACATTTTGAAGATTTTATTACAAACAGGTTAAAATTAATGAGCATTCCCGCGACTTACGGTTTGAGAGTGCGTTCATTTCGTTTCGTTCTCGACGATTTTATCGTTTAAAACTTGGTAAAATATTCAAGTCGTTTGCGACTTTGTACCAGCGTCCCGTCTTTTGACAATTATCTAATTGTGTTTTGCAATTATGTAGAACGCACCGCGAACATATATACACGATATAATTGCACTGTGGCTGGGAGCTGTAACGTCTACGCGGAACGAACGTTTGATCAATTAACGATATGTACATATTTACTACGCATAAACGAAGGAAAAACCAGGAGGCAAAAGGAAATGTCACGGTAACGAAAAGTCTTGCGACCTCTTTGCAAATGCCCCGCCACTGACTTGTACCGTGCATTATAGCAAAGGACAAAGGGACGCGCTTTGTTTCCTCCTGTCTTTCTTCTCTTTTAGTCTTTTCCTACCCACTTCAATGTTTCCCCCTTTCTGTCTGTCTCTCTCTCTCTCTCTCTCTCTCTTTCTTTCACACACACACATTCGCTTGTTCATTCGTATTCAGTCTGCATACACAATCTTTTGCATCGTTTATGCTGTTTGTACGTGAGACTCCACCGGTTTTTCGATGTCTCCTCTTATTAAAGTATTTAAGTTATAATCTCATTGAATCTACAAAGCACGAAGAAAACGACGTCCGCGGAAACCCATAAATGTTTGCCAAATCTCTATCGAATAGCAACGTCTATCCCTTCAGAATTTATCGTATCACGTGGGCGTTTCTTAAATGATTATTTGTCGCGTCAAATAATTTGGAACTCTCGCCCCATTGCGCAGAAAGACGTTCTCGCGTCACGGTGGATTTCAAATTATTTTCTTTTATAAAAAAAATTAGCGTTGCGACAACGAAGAAAGCATTGTATCGTAAAAATTTTTATAAATAGATAAAAATTAAATTATAGTTAATAAAATTATAAATAAAAAAAAACAACGTTGTCGCGATGAAATTTTCCACAAAAAGGTAACAACGGTCTTGCAAATCGTGACTTGCAAATTAAGATTCCAAAGATTACATCGCGAAAAATTTTTATAAATAAATAAATAAAAATTAAATTCTAGTTAATAAAATTATAAATAAAATTATAAATGAAAAAAAAAAACAACGCTGTCGCGATGAAATTTTCCACAAAAAGGTAACAACGGTCTTGCAAATCGTGACTTGCAAATTAAGATTCCAAAGATTACATCGCGTAAAAATTTTTATAAATAAATAAGTAAAAATTAAAATAATAATAAAATTATAAATAAAATTATAAATGAAAAAAAAAAAAAACAACGCTGTCGCGATGAAATTTTCCACAAAAAGGTCTAACAACGGTCTTGCAAATCGTGACTTGCAAATTAAGTATTCCAATGATTATATACATCGCGACAGTATTATCGACGTGTTACGCATAGTAGAACGCAATGTTACGTTCCACGTGCGAGTCTATCCAAACGAATTTAAAAATCGAGAGGATTTCCGGTTTTAATCGAACATCGTTCACCGTTAAGATGATGCTCGAAAATCCCGTTGGTCGACAATGCATCCGGATAGAAAAGCAAAATTGCAACATAAAAATGATTCTCCACCGCGAGTTTTTTCAGCGCGTCGACGACGACGGAGGGGGGGACGGTGAAGGGGGGTAGGGGGCAGGGGGAGGGGCGGGAAGGCGGGGGCGACGCTGGTATACGCCGATGACAATCGCTGATCAAATTGCACGACGACTAATTGTTCGTCGAGTCGTCCCATCCGAATTGAAACGAGGAGCGAAAATTGAAATGCTCGCCGGAGGGTCACTTGATTCTGAAATAGAAAAAGTCATACTAGACGGCCGATTGGTAACAATGGATGCCAATGACGAATTTATACTTTCGAGATGCGCTCGCGGAGGAGGCAGACGCAGTTTTCTCTCGTCGAATCCCTCGTTTCTCTTACGCGCAGGCGGCAGGAAATCTATTTCAACGCGTATGTACGTGGTAACTTTGTCTGTGTGCGTTACTTGCATCGTGCGCAGGACATTTTGAAATTCTTTTTGACGCATTTACGTTGTTACAGTCGTGACTATATTGGGAAAAACTCGAAGGAAATCTTACAGTCTGGAAATTTTATTTACGGTGTGCGAAAGTTTCGAGAGATTTTATGCAGATGTACGTCATTTTAATAGACACGTTTGGAACATTAAATTCTGTAATGAAACGGATGGCGGTGGAGGTGCAAGTAGTAGCGTTAAATACCCACATCGGGGGTAATATTTTGCAGTTTCTACGCGCATTTCCAGATTTGCTTCGAACCATAGATAGTCGTGGCTCGTTGCAGCCCAGCAACATGGTAAAACATTCGTGAGAAGTTTCCGCGAGTGTACAAATGCCATTGTGTACATCAGTTGTGTTGCAGTCCCGAGCTGTAGAAACGGTAGTCTTGCGATTTTATTGATTCCCATTGGGAAAATTAGCACGAAGAGTTACGATATCTTTATAGCCGCGTCTTGTATAAATGCCTCAACGTTTAACGTCGTTACATAACGCGAACTCGCTCTCTTCGAGGCGATAAAAATGCTCTCTGAGATTTCGCGTCGGCGAGAACGTTTCGTTTCACCTCGGTTCGTCTCGCGAGCAATGGAAACGTTCCAAAGTTTTTTCCGCGAGCGAGCGCTCTTAACCCCTCCCCCCTGCCCCCCGTGCCCCTGCGTCGCGAGTCGCCGAAATATCCTTCCTGGCTTAACTGATACAGAAATTCGGTAATTCAGTTTTTATACGCACGGTTCGCGGATTTGATCGCGATACATTTCGCCAACGTTATACATATATATACCGTGATACGTACGGCGCGTACAATTTTTACGAGACACACATATATGCATGTTATCAAACAAATTTTTCGGTATTTCCGGCCCGATGCATCTGGCAATTTTAGTATTTTTGTACACACGCCGGACACGCGGCGTATACACATGTATTTACACGCCTGGATCTTTATTTAATACGTAAATAGCGGAATTTTAAACAGAATCAGATATGTGTGTGTATTTTCCGGTCTGTTTGACGCCCAAAAAACATTATTCCTTGTCGAGCAAAAAATTGTATTGTTTTTTCGAGCGTCGGATGTTTAAACGGGAAAGTAGGAACGTGATGTGTCATGTTAATAACGGTTAACAGACAATTGGATGAATTTCTCGTAATAATTTTTGCGCTCGGATTATTTACGATAATATCGTTATCGGCACGTGTTGGATGGAATATTATATCGTTCGTAACGGTTTCGCTCTGCGCTCTGTTTGTGCCGTATCGGTGAATTGTTTATCATAATTGAAATTAAAAAGGTTTACAGGAAACACGTACGTACGTGCGCGCGTGCGTGCGTGCGCGTATGTGTATCGTATTGCGAACCTCTCTTTTCGCACGGCAAACAACGAGAGAGAGAGAGAGAGAGAGAGAGCGTGTTTCTGTGTGTGTGTGTATTCGCAGCGGTATCCTTCGCTCGAAAATACGAACAAAAACGATCTGCTGGTCGATGAAAAGCGCTTGGAGTGATTAATCGCGAGGATTAATTAATCGCAGAGGGAGCAAGAAACCGCATGGTTTCGCTGATTAATCCGTCGCCGGATACTGGTGGTGGTGGTGGATACGGCGCGCGACGACGTTTCGTGAAATCGTAATCAGACGGATGGTCTTTTTCATCGTCGAATGATAGACTACGGACGCACGTTCGGAAGACTTCTGCTCGTCCCTTATTATTCTATTCTTCATCCAACGCTACACCTACATACCTATCGTTTGTAATAAACGTCGTTCTATTTATCTCTCGTCGTTTTCACTAGGCGAGAGATAAAGGTTCAAAAACTGCACGACTTGTACTTGAAAGGCCCAGAAGCAACTGTTTTTAACTAAGAAACGAAGACGACTTTTTTGCCATAAAATTTTATTTACACGCAAACATTTGAATCGATACAAAACAAATTATAGACAACGCCACTCCTACTCGAGGTCTACCCCACGCCCCCTCGCGAATCACGTGACCCAAATCAACCAATCGCTAATTTTCGTTGCACCCGAAGAAGCCCGATTTTACCCGCGCTAAAATGACTTTCAGTGATCAAAAAAAAATATCCAGGATCGGGGCTGTTAAAATTCTAACGAACCCCCTTGATAAAACATGATTGTTCCAAAAGTTTTGTTTTTTTGCGGTTAGAAACGCTCGTTCGTATCCCATAGCGTGGATTCGATCTGTTGGTAACTTTGGGGGGAGAAAAGAAGAAAGAACAGAAGAAATGACGCGTGCATGTTTTCCGTGCACGCGCGCACGAACACGTTGAGAAAGAAAGTGGAAGGGAAAGAAAGAAAGCCGTTTTCGGGTTGCAGCCCCCGTAATTGGTGGGTTTTAGCGACATAATTCTTGGTCCCGAGGCATATCACAGGCCTATGGGCTTTAAGCCTTCGTCGACGGGTCCATTGGGGCGGTTGCCCACCTCTTCTCATATACACATCGTCCTCTTTCTCGTTGTGTACACGGGGGTGCGGCTCGGGCTTTACCCGACTGTTGGGATCCGTTAGGCTCCGGAGTTTGAGGGTAAGAACGGTATGACAAGCATTTGATGAGGGGACTAACGCCACCCACTGAAATCCCAACGAGTGGTTCTCATTTTCCCCGCTATTGAAACAATGTTCCAGCGTTCTGTCGAAGACCAAAGTTCGATGATTCAACGGATGATTCGTACAAAGTTTTCTTCTTTCTTTTTTTCTTTCTCTCGAGAACAGCAACTTGAAAATTCCGGGACGAAAATTTACAAAGTACTTCTCCTTCGTCTCGAAATGGTAGACTACAGTGGTAGTGTAAACTTTGTTCGTATAGACTTGACGAGGGGCAACTAGTTCAATAATTGGAGTTCATGCGGTAACGAGTCCGCTCATTCTCTCCGCCACCTACGATTTTTCGTTCGTAGGAGGCTTACACTCATTCGTTCGTACGCCTAATCTTCTAGGAGTTTACGTTCGCTTGACGCAACCAATAATTATAATTACCAGAATATTATTATTGGTACGTATTATTAGTCGTTGCTTGCGCATCTTGCCTCAACGAATAAACGAAACGACTCGGATGGAAGGAGAGTTTGACTCGAGGCGAGCATAGTTCGCCGCTTGGAAACACAGGCAGAGCAAGTCAACGGGATTTTCTACCTGCCCGTTTATACTGCCATTGTGCAGTCGGTGTGCGTTTTTCCTTGGTGACGGACGTGCGCGATCGAAGAATGTAACGTTGCCGTGGAAGATTGATCACCACTGCCAACTGTGTCGAGAACGTCGCAACACTCTTGCCACACCGGGGAGTCACCGAGTGTCCTCGCCAGTGATTCTCACCGGTGTCCAGGTTCCCCTCGCCGGCCGCACAGACACCGCCGTAAGAAAGTTGAGAACCGCTGGGTGGTTCTTGTCCAACATTTACATTTACATGTCGAACGAGGTTCGACCCTCGGCTATCCTCGTTAAAGCACAGAAGGGCAGGAGAGAAGGGCATGGTCAGAAATATACGTGCACACGTATATGCACGCATATATTCATATGTACTTACGCCCATAGAATGGCCGTCAGTGTCATCCGCATGATTGTCGGCGCGGCGAATGATGCGTATCGATCAAAACACCGACTCGGTATCTCTGACAACGAGTTACTCTTCTTGGAAGACACGTGAAAATATTTTCGAGACGGTACATCGGAATAGTGTACCTGCGTTGTCTATCAATAGGCCGTGGAAGTTTTTTTTGAAGGTATTAACCTCTTGCTTTGGAATGGTGCCACGCACGTCGAGAATATTTGGTCCAAAATTGCAATATTTTCTCAGTTTTAAGTATATTGAAATATAACTCAGGCAAAGCGAATAATTTGAATTTAAAAAAGGAGACGAATCACTGTATACGGTTTGGTCACTCGTTACGGTCCGCGAATCAGTTACTAGCGCAAGAGGTTAAGCTTGCGACATGTAAAAATCCAAGTATCTTTCTTTTGAAAATCGCAAAAGTACAAGTCTTTAAATTAGGATTGTTACTAGAATCTTGGCCATTTACTGCGAGGAAAATGGAGTTGAATTCTGATTTCGAAGGGTTAGTTCTTATTTAGGGAGGATTTTGAGAATAAATAGATAACGCGCTCCCGTGTCGTATGGTCAGGACGATTATCGCTTGGAAATAGAGGCGTGTAAAGTAGAGGGAAAGATCGATAAAAAAGTACATGTTTGCTGTGGGTCCGTGTAAAGGTGTGTACTCCCACAGTAGAGCCTGGAGCGAGATGCACGAAGGGGAAGGTTGAAATGAACAAAAAAAAAAAAAAAAAAGAAAGAAGAAAATGCCATCGTTCTTGCAGACGATAAACGTTTCATCCCTCGCGTGACGAAGGCGTTTTACTCCGATATCGTCCACGTGCTCGATCCTGATACAATGAGCTTCCTGGCAGAGCCACTCGATGGCTATTTCGAGAATTCTTCGGTCTTGTTGGTGAAACTTGCTCAGTCTCTGTTTGCTCTTTTGTTAAAACGATTTCGAACCGAAGAAATTGAAGGAAATTGAGCTTACATGTAGTCATTGTTTCAACAAAATATCGTAGTGTCATTTTATTTGAACGACTCGAAATTTTAAATTAGGATAGAATATACTGCTACATGTATTCCTAAATAGTTTCTTTATAATTTTTAGAGCTCCTTTTCTCATTCAAGTTTTAGAGCTCGTAGGAATTATGATTCGTATCGAATTTTCAATTTCAATTCTTCAAACTGGAGATTAACGAACGCAAATTAAACGCGTATAATGCTTTCGACACTTCTGCGTCTGACACGTTGCGACGTAGCGCGTTACAACAACCGACGTCCACCGAAGACTGAGAGAAGACAATCGTAATAATCTCCCAACGTGACTCTCAACCAAGAACGTTTTTACTTTCTACATCCTCTAATTACTTCCTTCACGGCTCGCTCCATTTACACAATCATCGATGTTAATTACAATCGTCCACGGTTAATTACACGCGTTCCACAATCTGGTATGAAACTGAAGCGATCCCGGCGCGATCCTGCCCTCCTCGCAAACGGCCCACACACGCCCGTATTTTTGCCCGACCGGTCCACCGTATCGACGAGTACGTTTCCACAGACGATAAATCTTGTTTTAGTCGCGCGTAGGTTAAGGGGAACTAGCAACACCCAGGGGTGACTATAGCATTGTGCCCGGCCAACGATGCTACTCGTACTCACACACACACACACACACACACACACACACACACACGACGACAAAACCCGTGCACGTACGTGTATCGGTACACACAACCCTATTAAGAACAACACTGTGTGCGCGCGCGCGCCCCGTTCTGTCGTTGGATCACGTCGCCCTGGGTCTGCTGCGGGAGAAGCGAGGTTATATTCCGTCGGTCCTCTACTCCGCTGCATTGTGCGCACTGCCATGAAACGTCTAACCTATAATAATCATACCGATATACAAGACGAGCTTCGTGATGCTCGGCTCTCTCGGTACATGCTACACACGGTCGTGTTTCGCGCCGTGTCTGTGTGTTTGTGTGTGTCTGTGTCTGTGTGTGTATGCCGACCCGAGCGGTAACGCGGCCGTCAATCCGCCATTGCGACACGGACGTGAGGTTACGCGCGTGAACGAGAGAAAAGCGAGCTTCGAACATCCTTCCCTCTCTCTTTCCCCTTGGTCTCTCTTTTGTAGCCGTCTCTCCTTTGCCACACGATCTCTCATACCACCCAGAAATGCAACGCGGATCTCGCAAGAAATTGTAGCGAAAGCCGGCTTTCGACGTTCGATTGCTTGCGTATCTCCGATGGATTCTCCGATGGGTTCTCCGATGGGTTCTCCGATGGGGGAGGCTCGTTGGAATAGTTCCAGTAATACGGTTCGTTAATGGAGGAGAAAGAAGGATTCGAGCGTCCGGTTCGTTCGTCGAGACAAGATGTTTCGCTTGGTTGGATCGTCTCCGGGACGCGTGTATTTCTTTTATTCGTAACTTTGGCGAAGTAGCGATGGGATTCGTATTGGAATTGGCTGCTCTGCGCGTTGTCAGGTGTCGTACTCGGTAACTTGCGTCAGATATGTGCCATCTGAATATTTCTGTCTGCGTGATAGAGCGATCGCTCCGCTAGTTCCGAGTCGATGGAGCACGTGTATCGCAGCTTCCAGTAAATTGCGGAGATTGACAATTCCGCAACTTGTAAATTAATTGAGCGACAAATAGATGTCTTTACTTTCGGAGGCTGAGATAAACTCGATCCTCGAAAGAATTGAGAGATCGTAAAATCTTGCAGAAAAATAGAACTTTTCGTTCGGTTCCAAACTATAATAACAATCTTTGTGTAATTTTTTTTATAACAGTTGATTTACATGAAATTTTCCATCATTTAACGCGTTGTTTACTCTCATTGTTATTCCATGTTTGAAAGAAGTTTATTATATTCTACGTCCATTCGCCATAAACGAATATCCTCGTTGTTGCAATTAACCTAGCCTAATTATCTCTTCGATTTTATCTCTCTCTTCGGTACAACGTTATTTACGACTTTAAAGCAATCTACAACGCGTAGAATCCGCGGGGCGCAGCTACGTTAGTGTTACAAGTCTCGTTTAATCGATAACTTTGCCAATAAGGAGGACGTCAGTCAATTCACTGCTGCTAATGGACCGCACGCTGTGTGCCGAAAACTACCGCGAGGTGTACTTACACTGCTCGTGACAGTGTGCCGAACCATACGTACGAATCTTTGTGACAGATGTAATTCAGTAACAACAAAAGAAAAAAGATCATCGTAGATAACACTTAGACGCGAGAAAAATTACGCGAAATGCCTCTTGGCCCTTTCAAACATCAGTTACATGCTCGCCATCGCAACGAAGATTCGCGTATTCCAACAGCGCGCCTCTGAACGGCAGGAATTTCACCACGTGCTCTCTCTCCCTCCCTCCCTGTGTGTTTCACCTTGGTCTTCTTCAACCAGGGTCTCCCTCCTGCTCATCCACCCTCTAAATTCAGTCTAGGTTCCCCTTACAAAGCGTGCACATTTTATGCCCCGACATTGATTGAGCATACGTTTTCCTTCAAGTTGCTTCGCAGCCAGACACTTCAAAATGTGCTCTGTTCTATTATCGCGAAACTGTCTTCCCTTTTTTCCCCTCTTTTTCTCTCTCCTCTGTAAAATGCATCGCGCAACAAACGACGCGCATCGCGGAAACAGACGATGATTAAACGAAGCTTAAAATTTCTTGTTAATTTCACGTTCTTGCGGGAATTAAGATCGATAAGTTGGTGGCTGTGTTGGCAAGTGTTTCGTTCGAAAGAGCCGCGAGCCTTTTCTTTTTCAGTCATGTCTGACGACATGAGAGAGCACTTTTGCAATTTTAAACACACGCTTCATAGTAATCACGTCCACGCACGTGAATCAACGTGGCTCCGAAATTATTACTCGCGACTCCTTGCAGCGTCACGTATCGATATCGTGTCAGACGCTTGTTTTCGTTCCGAGGTGCCACTTCAGAATTGGAAAAAAAGTCAGAAAGACGAGAGAGAAGGCGCTCTCGATTCCTTTTCCAATCGTTATCTTAAGCTCTATCACGTGCAACGCGTAACTAGCCACTTGGATCGCCGTTTCCTTTATTTGTCGTTTTATTAGCGAACCCCGTGTGTAATTCAAAGACCCGGCCAGGCGTTTCGAACGGTCTGGCCTGTGTTATTCGCGGCGGTGTACGCCGACCATGCCGCGTGGTCGTGTACGTATAGAAAAAGGTTACGCGTTATTCGTCAGTGTTCACTGCATATCGATGCATCGATGTTTATTCAAGTGCAGCTGCATCGGCATCCTACGTCTGACTTTCAACAGCCTCGAAACACGATTTGAATAATTCCCAATAGCGTTGCCTCATCCAATTAGGCTCCTTCCCGCCATATGAAATAAGGGAGCCACGAGGAGCAAATATTCGCGCGAATAAGACAGAAATAATGGAAAAACTAGATCTATAGGCGTTCGCGTCGATCTTTCCCTTTTTTCGAGCAGCGTAACTCCATTCCTCGCGCACTTGTTTATCGATCATTTGCGTTTTGAGATTCTTTTCATTTATTCGAATAGTTTGCAAAATTTGTGGAAAGATCTTTTATTAAAAATAGTTGACGCTAATGCGCTGTACGTGTATAAATTAATTCTTATTCGTCATTTGTACTGCAATTCATATTTTTTGTACAATCTCTAACATATAATCGAAATATTAAACATGACTTTTATTTTACGTGTCTAACCTAAACCTAACCTAAACCTAACCTAAACCTAACCTAAACTTAACCTAAACCTAACCTAAACCTAACCTAAACATATAATCGAAATATTAAACATGACTTTTATTTTACGTGTCTAACCTAAACCTAACCTAAACCTAACCTAAACATATAATCGAAATATTAAACATGACTTTTATTTTACGCGTCAAAGTGTCAAATTAAATTTGCAAACAAAGGTGTCCGCGGTCTGTGAATGCAATAAAAGTTGCACGGTCTTTGTTAATATCAGAAACAAACAAAAAGGAGAAAAATAAAAGGGAAAGTAGATTACCCGATCCCGCGGTAATTTTAATCTACACGCGCACGTAGGTTGAATTTGTCTGAAAGGCTACACCTAACCCGAACGCGTAGCTTCCTCGAATGTTGTGAACGCGCCCTTAAGGGGCTTCTCGCTTACGTCATTCGATCTTTGGTCTATCCTCGGCCCTGCGAAGACCTATTACCTTATTTACGATTCGCATGGCCATTATCTCCTGGCAACAAAGTGAACCAGCCGGTTTTTCGATACGGTCCGCGCTGTGTGCGCGCGCACACACACGCCGCTTCAGCGTGCCGCGCGCGCCACGCACACACAATTACACGCGCGCGCACATAGACGCGCTTACGCGTGCTCCTTCATTGATTTCGCTGGTGTGAAAGGGGAATCGGGCAGACAATGAATACAAAGGCCCCCGTGGTATATAGAGGTCGGGCAAAAGCGTGCTCTCTCTTGTCGAGGCGCCCAGAGAACGGAAGACTTTTGTCTTCGCTCGTTAATAACAGTTTTGACACAGAGAGAGAAAGAGAAAGAGAAAGAGAGAGAGAGAGAGAGCGTGGCAAGGCACACACGGATGATTGGACAGCTTATGGCCAGGCAGAGAAAATTATTGAAAAATTGATTTTTTTTTTACCGTTCGAATCCGGCTCCCTTTTGATCAGGGGAACGAACACACGGATCATCGACGCGTGGGCTCATCTTGCGCGCATCGTCGGCTCAAGCGCTCTGCTTGCGTGCGATTCGTTGGCTCGTGCAGGGAAATCCGATAGTCGCGTCAAAGAATGGTCGAAAAACGGTGATTAAAAAAGGAAAAAGAAAGGGAAGCAAAGAAAGGGACGAAAATTAATTCGGTAAACTTGGACCGCGGATCGTTGTCGTTAATTAATGTCTATACCTGGAAAGAGACTATAGTGATCGATATATCGATTGCGTTGAAGTATTGTTACGTTCCCTTTTTGCTTTGTTATTGGTAATATTGCGCGTATTCGCGAACGTGAATAGGTATTTAGATTTCGCGTTGTTTCGCGTGTAATCTAGTTGCTAAATGATTTTAATTAATTTCGACGATTTTCATCATTTTTCTCGACTTAATCGGTCTTTTGGCATAATAAATTGACACTTTGGCTTCTTCTTTTACAAATAGGACTCACAACTCTATGCTATACTCTCGATTTTACAAAACAGACAGGAAGAATTGCAAAAACGAAAAATGAAGATCAATTTCTCGAAATATCGCGTGTATAGGCAAATAACATCAACTCGAGGTTAGTCGGACGAGAGAAAAGAAATCGAATACACGCTGCTGATACGAAATGTAATTCCAGCGTTAAGCACGACGCGAGACGAGTGGCTACGGGGCGATGGATTTGATAACAACGTCGGGAATTATCATGGACGGTGAGCGCGTTGGTCAGATGGCGGGCGAATTTTCATGAAAACGAATTGTCGTTGGCCGCATCACACGACGGATATGTGCACGGCGGGGCGGGTTAACCATCGGAACAACAACCTGTTCGATGACTGTTCCGTTTGATGATTGCAACAAGTGAGGCCCACCACCGTTCTCTCTTCCCCAACCTGTTCCCAAACCCATTTTACCACCGACAGCCACTCCCCGTTTCGAATTCAACAAGTGGCCAAATCATTCTACGCGAGACTGCATAGCGCGTTGAAAAACTGGAATTTTCCAGCCGGCGGACAATCATTGACCATTTAACGCCGCGTCGGGATATTTCTCTCCATCGAGAGATTTTGTCATTCTCAGTGCCAAAATTCTACTTTCTCTCTCTCTTTCTCTTTCTATCTTCGTTCCGCTCTATCTCTTCCCCTTGCTCTCTCATTTCCCTCGTCGACGCGCAACATTGATGCCCAATGACGCCACCGTAATCGTATCGAATTAATGATCTGATTGGAAAATGATGCAGTTCCATCGTTTCTCTGTCTTTCTCTCTTTCCTTGTGCTCGTAATAAACAAATCGTTTTCCATCGAATTTCAATAAAGAGAGCACTCTGCCGGACGGGTATATATATATATATATATATATATATGTCACAAGTATCGCGTCAAAGGAATAAATTTTGATGTGAAAGAACCTTAACGCGAGCAAACGACGAAGGAAGCCAATTAGGGTGCAATTATCGTTGCGCATTCCACGCGAGTAATTCTAAAACAACCTAATGATAAAACACGGATAACCAGATTCAGCTTATTCGTTCCGAAACAAACTCTTAGTTTCTCTTAATATTCTCGTCGTCGCCAAATTGCAGCCGTTTTCGAGCGCGTGTATTTACGAAATTTGATCGACGTCCACACGTAGAGTTTATGTGTACGCTACACGATACGTAAGAGTCTGTGTGTGTGCGCGCGCGCCGTGTAACGTAATCATTACTGTCATCGGAAAGCTCGATCCTTTTCTTCGTAATTTCAACCGGCAGAGGCGCGGCGTCGGTGTACGAGGCTGAAGAACCCGTAGACATAGACCTCGTGCTACCTGGTGGAATGGGTCTCATTAAGGACGCCTTCATGGCCCTTCATCCATCCTTGGCTCTTCAGGCCTTGCCTCTCCCTCTCAGGCAACCGAGTCGCTCGTCTTTTATACCTGGATGCCCTCCTCTGCTCGCGTTTCTCAGCTCGGTTTCTCTGTTTGCGTGCGCCTTATGCGGTCGAAGGCCATTTGATGGTGGTTGCTTGTCATCTTCGACTTTAACCTCGTTACGATTTTACAGGCGTTCCTACAACCAACCAACCAACGAACGAACGAACGAACGAACGAACGAACGACGTACACCGCACGGTTTTCCTTTAAATTCGGATTTGTTAAGATTTATTCCAGATTTATTCCGCGGTTTCGCCAACCAAAGGTCCGACGCGATGTCGACCTCTCCCTTTCTTTCTTTCTTTCTTTCTTTCTTCCTTCTTTTTTCCTTCTTTTTTCCTTCTTTTTTCTCTCTTGCCCCTCTCTTTTATCGTGTATACACGATTTCCGGCGTAACGAGATTCCTCTTCGTTGCCTCTGCACCCTTTAACGAGTTTTCTCTTCTCCCTCTTTTTCCTTTTTAGCCTCGTCTATTTCGCAAATAGAGCGCCATCGTTGCAGCGAGACTGTTACCGTATCGTCTGTTCAAATTGTACGAGTCGATAGAAATCTTGCTTGTTAACTCGACCGATTCTTCCCGCTCTAGACGACGAGATCGCGTTTTTTTATGTCACCGGATGTAGAGTTACATCCGCAGGAGATTTTGTAGGACACTTGGCAGGGTTGCGATGATTAACGGACGGCATTGAGATACGAAGCTACCTGTGTACGATTTAAATGTAGAATCGATTCAGTCGTAATCTGGATTCAATGGTAATTTCGTCTTTCGATGTCACGAGAATTTTGTTACAAACCTTATTGTAGGACGAAATTATACATAGACGGAATTTTTAATAACAGACTAAGTTATATATATGCGACTAACATCTTATGATATCCTCTGACGATACTACGCAACTTTATCCTTGAGATAAATTATCGTAAAATATCTCCTTAACCATTAGGACCAATGTGGGCTCGATACTTTTTTTTTTTACTTAGAATTTAACTTATTCTTTTGGTTTATGATGAAAAAAAGTATATAGTCCGATTAAGAAGAAAAAAAGAGACCCTGGAAATTTCGAAAACCACAAAAAATTGATATACCACATTTTACCTCTCTTAAAACTATTCTACAATTCGTTAGACGCATAATTTGAAAGTTACTTTAGGTTTGAATTACCCTGTACAGGACAAAATTATATTATATATATTATTAATAGACTAAATTTTTATCTGCACATCTTTGCAGATAAAAGATTGGTGAATTTTACTTTAAAACTTCAGCTCAAGATTTCTCAAATTCCATGTTCCTTCTGTCAGAACAAACAAACTTGAAGAGAAACGAATATGTTATCACTCTGTTTATTAAAATTTACAATTAAAAACAAATCTTTATGCTTCTTCGCATAAAAGCGAGAGAAGCATAAAGACTTTCATTAGATCAAATTAGCACACCACCGAGTGCGAAGTTGTTGCTCCAAATTACTCCGTCAGTCAATCGTCAAACAGCAAGAAACGCGTGGAAACCTTTCGTACGGATCGAAGCGCCCCCTTAACGACGTATACGTTCGTACAACCATAACGCCTCGCCCCGTGTTAGCTGATCTATTTTTCGTTCTTTGTCGCGGCTGCTTTGTCGTGTATGCTAATCGAATTCCCTCCTCTTATTTTCTCTTTCATTCTCTTTTCCCTTCGTCTTTTTTCTCTTTCTCTCTGTGTTGCAGGGTGGCGGAGGAAGCGGCGGGGCTGCGGGAGGGCTGAAATTCACGGTGGCTGACACTTGCGAGAGGATCAAAGAGGAATTCAATTTCATCCAGCAACAGAACCACTCGTGAGTCTTTCTCTTTTCTTTCACTCGCCTTGTCCTGGCTCTTTTTCTCTCTCTCTCTCTCTCCCTCTTTCTCGTTTGCTCTTTGTTTTTCTTTCTCCACCACCTCCACACCCGAACACACCCACCCCCTTCTTTCCAGTTTTCTCGTCTATTCATCCCTTCCGTCTCGCGTTCGCGTTTCTCGAAGATCCACGATTATTGACGCCGATGCTTGCCTCGGCTGTTTTCTGCCCGTCTTTCCTCGCTTTCCCTCCCTGTTTCGAGGTTGTTTCAGAACCCACCACCACCACCACCACCACCACCACCGTCATCCTGGTTGACGCTGTTGCGCGCCGATCGCTTCCAACTTCCTTATCCAAGAAAGGAAGGTGGAAATTGCACTGTTGGATGCAAGACGCGTATTAGTATTCTATACTGATATAACGGTCTATATCGTTAGTGTTGGTACATTTTATGATAGTACTATTCTATAGCTATCGTCGATAGCAACTTTGTTGCAAATGAGAAATATTTCTCTTTAAATGTAACTGAACTTTGCGCCACCCAAGTCTCTCTTGCATTCAACAGTACGATTGACAATATATATATATATATATTTTTTTTTAATTCAAACAATTGTCGAATCGAGATCTTGTCGATTTGACGAACCATGTTCATGCTTCTCCAAGTCGAACGCCTTCGCACTCGCTTCGCCTTACACTTGGACTGCGGATTTTCATGCCTCGTTTTACTTTTGAAAATACAAACAACAGATTGTTTCACTTCGTACGACATTACGAAGCTTTTACGCAAGTTCGTATTTTTTGGAAATATAAATGGAAGATTGTTTGTGCAAACGTTACCAAGCTACATTTCGTATGTTTATATATGTATTTTTATTCAATCGCTCTCTGAAAATTACGTAAAAGTTTCGCAGTCCAATTGGCGAGAATTTCCGTAGCATCTCGACACGAAATTAACTTAACATTTTGCCAACCACCAGATTTTATAAAAAATTTTGTGTGTTTCGTAGAAGCAGAAAAAGTATCCTATGTATAAAGATAACTGCAGTAAAGACTAATATAATTAAAAGCAAAAGAAAGAAAGAAAGAAAGAAAGAAAGAAAGAAAAAGAAAATGTGAGAGGTCTCCTCGGTCATACGGCGATTTACGTTAAAGCGGGGAGATCTCCCCCCATTCGGTTGGCTAATTGCAACTGTTGAGTTAACTCAACTTCAATCAACTCCCTGTTTTTCGTCAAACGAAGGCAAACAGGCCCCCTAGACGTGCCTCAACGATCCCTCTTGCTTACAAAAATTTTGAAAGCTCTCCGAACGCGGATAGAGCGAGTTCGTCGGCGTTCCGGAAAGAACATTGCGCGCGACGTTGTCCCGCGTGTTGACGATTTATGGTAATTGATTATCGAGGCCGGGACATGGTAATTAATCGACATTCCGGCAAGTAGTATCCAGATGCAGGCGGTGCTATAACCGTTAACGTTATTGGAACAGCGCTCACTTTCGAGCGGATGCCCCGATGTAATGGGACCGTGTGTACAAATGTCTGCGTTTACGTATCATTAATTATCTTGCATGCCGCACTTGCGATACCGTTGAAACCGCCGGACGGACGGTTAAATTTGCGTTTCGTTGTTAACGCCCAACTAGCATGTGCTTCACGTAGCCTCGTCGCTCAGCTCGCGCGTGTCTCTCTCTCTCTCTCTCTTTCTCTCGTCCACCTTCCTTTCACCGCGACGAAATTTCTCCTGGTAATTCATGAACTTTCTCCCTCTCTTTTGGCAATTTTTTACGACCTCGTGGAATTTCGCGACGCGTTTCCCTCTTCCCGGACACGCGACACGCACACACGTTCTGTTCATTGAACGATTCCTCGGGATCTGTGCTATCTAAACTCTCGATCATTCTTCCTACCGTGTAATCTTTACGGCAACGTTAATTTTCATTCGATTCGCGGTGTCGACGTGGCACGAATGAATTTTCTCAACACTTTCACGTGTGTCTACGGTACTTGATTTTGGTCGTCCAAAAATATTAATATAAATAGATAAATGAAAATACTTGTCAACGGTGGAACAATTGTATCGAAATATAAATGTATATCTACGTATAAATCACTGTAATTTAAACGATAACTGTAATAAGTAGATTTGTACACTCGTGTTTCTGTCCTAAAGGGAAGTTGATATTAATTTTAACAAGAACAGCCGTATCTTTTAAGTGATTCAAACTATTGTGGTACATTAATAAAATTACGATAGTTAAATTAATACGGTGTAATGACAAAAGTTGCACAGTTATTTAAGCACACATAAAAATAATATTTTTCCTATACGCGACTGTCATTTCAAAATATGTTATGATAATCATTTTTGTTACAACCTCGTTGCGCGAAAATTCCTAGTTATTGATCATCCTCACGAATCGAAACGCTGAAGAAAAAATTATTGTTGCAATTATACATGTTGTCTCGTGAAATTTGCCTTAAAATACATTTGCACTATTTTAATAAGAATTTTGTAAAAAATGGGGTTGACCAACGACGAACGCGTCAAAATTGCAGCAGCAACGGTACAAAGCTCGTTTCTTTCGTAAAAGAAGAGAGTCGCGCGACGAATAACTAAAAACAACCTCCCGAAACCAGCTTTCGGCTGTGGCGAATACGTTTCGATCGATTTCCCTCGGCAAATAACGCGTAGGATGGTCGTATTTGCCAAAATGTCGCCGGCAGATTCCTCTTCCTTTATTCATAGCGGCGTTTTTTCTTCTTCTTCTTCTTCTTCTTTTTTTTCCTTTCTTTCTTTCTTTCTTTCTTTAGATTTCCAACGGGTGGTCGGGTCGCCTACCGCAACCGCTAACACCGCCATAATCTCATTTCTTCTTATTCCTCCGGCTTTTTCCACCGTAGAATTCGATCTTACTTTCCAGAGACATACACACACGTCGCGCCTCTTTCTCCTCCTCCTCCTCCTCCTCTTCGAATTGAAGATGCTGCAAATCCCAAAGGGATAGGAAGTCTTGCCCTATCTGCTTGCACGTATCTTCGTGCACACACGCACCCACGTGTATGTATGTATATATGTATATATATATAGACGCCACGTAGCACACACACACACACACACACATACACATACACACGTAGAGAAAGGGTCCTGGACGAGTGCACACCATTTCCGCTTTAACGCATGTCTGACTCGTTCCGTCCTCAATCGCTTTTCACTTTTCAGACTGAAGATCGAATGCGAGAAACTGGCCAGCGAGAAGACCGAAATGCAGAGGCATTACGTTATGGTAAGGCACTTTGTAAGTTCGTCTTCACTTTGTAAGTTTATCTTCGTCTTGCGACGCGCCGTGGCCGCCGCGATTGAAACGATCGCTCCGGTCCCGTGCATCGGGAGGAACTCGTCGACCGTCGATGGGATCGTTGTGTTTTCCTTCCCGGGGATGTTTCGACGTTTCCCCTTTGGAAAAGGAGCTGGCTCCCGGTCGAGAAAGTTGCCGAAAATTGAGAAACGAGGGTCCAGAGGTATAGAGATTCTGGAGATCTAGAGTCCGGATATTCAGTGTTTGAAGTCTGAGCGTTCTAGAGATCTGGAGATTCTACACATCTGGAGGTCTAGAATCTAGAGTTTTAGAATTTGTATCTGGAGATTCTAGAGGTAGAGTCTGAAGAGTCTAAGTGTCTAGGGATTCAGGATTTAAAGTCTAAAGTGTTTCTAGAGATCTGGAGATTCTACATATCCAGAAACCTAAAATCCACAGTTTTAGAATTTAGAAATATACAGAGTCTGGAGATTCAGTATTTGAAGTCTAAGCGTTCTAGAGGTCTGGAGATTCTAGAATCTGGAGGTCTAGAATCTAGAGTTTTAGAATTTGAATCTGGAGATTCTAGAGGTAGAGTCTGAAGAGTCTAGGTGTCTAGGGATTCAGGATTTAAAGTCTAAAGTGTTCTAGAGATCCAGAGACCTAAAATCCACAGTTTTAGAATTTAGAAATATACAGAGTCCGGAGATTCACTATTTGAAGTCTAAGCGTTCTGGAGATTTAGAGATTCGAAACATCCAGAGACCTAAAATCCACAGTTTTAGAATTTAAAAATATACAGGGTCTGGAGATTCTAGATGTCTAGAGATCCAGGATTTAAAGTCTAAGCGGTCTACAGATCCAGAGATTCTAGACACTTTAGAATCCCCAAACCCCAAAGCTCTAAAAACCCAGAGTCCTCAGAATCCAGAATCTCTAGAATTTAGAAACTCACAAAGAGATATCTACAGAATTTTAAGATATCCAGGAATCAAGATCGAAAGACCTAGAAACTAAGGTGTCTTTAGTAAAAATTTGACCGAAATTTTGGCCGATCGGCGTTTGGCCAAGGAAATTTCGCCGATCGTGAGTCACCCTCCCGGTGCACGTGCTCCTATTGTTGGAATTATCGATGGCGAGGGTAATCGTAGCCACGGAATCGGGTTTTATAAGCAACGAGGTTACAGGGCCATTATTGAACTCGGTAATCTTTGTCGCAACCCACCCCGACACGGGAGGGGGGAGGGCCGAGGACCGAGAAAAACGATCGATATTGTTCTCGCTTCATATTGCCGGCTCTTCGATTCAGCTCCCATCAGCACGGAGGCAATTAGCTCAACCAACCGTACTAATCGTATCGTCATCGCTAAGGAGCTTAACTTGGACTTACCTATATTAAAGTGCAGCATTAACGGCGGACCCAATGTATTTGCCACCGGGAGTCCATTTCATTTCTCGCTTCTTTATTAAATATTTATTCGTCCAACGATTCTGCAGATTCGTTCGTTCTGTCGTCTCACCGCCTGACAGATCCACGGCGAATCTAGGGACGAGACCAGAATCAATTGATACGTGTAAGAAAAACGAGTAGTTCTCTGCATTTGCGTCGGTTTTGGAAGAAATATTCTTGTACGATTTTCTCATCGATCATAGGTCGGATAAACCACTAATTGCAAACCAAATTTAATCCCAAATAGATCGCGATAATGACACGATAGTTTGATTTTATAAAATTCGGGAATCTGCGTGCGCAGTGATAATACACGTTTAATTAAGATCGCGATAACGTTCATTCAGTTTGCGAGCTGTTTTTACATCAATGGCACCAAAAAGCGAATCATCGATGAATGTCGATGAAGTTTATCAAACGCAAGTGTATTAATTCCGATGTCACTTGCAGCGTTGGTCGACGATCATTAATCGGGGGGGCTCCCGCTGTCATTTAATTATTTTCTCCTGGCCAATTTTCCGCAATCTAGAAACCCACCGATTTCACAGTTTAGTTCGATCACGAACTACCGAAAATTAATACGAGCAAAAAGCGCGGACGATCGTTTTATCGGTGGTCTATGAAACCGCTGCTGCTTCCCGGCAGCAAACTCCCCCAACACAATGAGCTCCAGCGCGTTATTTCTCACCTTTCGTTTAGCGAATTTTCATGGATGTTTCGAGGGGAATATAAGTTGGCACTCAAGTTCTCACTCGAGTATGGAAAGTAGCTTTTTCTCGCGAATGCTAATGAAAAAATCCTTTGGAATCGATCAAACGATACCGATGTTCAATTTTGGTATCATGACTATTTTCAAGGTAGCGATCATTTCAACGAAGTGTTTTGCAAATTTTGTATTATGTTTGTTTGCTTGTCGACAACATTCGCAGAAAGAGATAATATACAAGTTGATTGATCATAGTGTAACAAGGTATATATATAGTTTTCATGTAAAATTTCAAATTTCTTTTTCAACTCTCATCTCACTGTTAGAAAGCGTTGTGTCAATCACGAACGAAAAATTATTGTTGGACGTTTATGTTTACGCATTTATGAGAAATCGCCCGGGATCTGTGCTCTATGAAAAAGTGTATGAAGAATTCAAAGAAAAGAGCTGGATATAACAGCTGAAACGAACTGTCTATTTCGGTTTTCATTTCTTTCGTTATATATATAGAAGGTGCAAGGAACTTGTTAAATTGATCACGAGCCGAGATTATTATTATTACATCGCGGATATTTATGCATTTATCACGCAAGAACATAAAGTATTCAACGCCGGTTTCCGCTTCCTCTCAGTTACCTCCGTTTGAACATTCACAAATTCGTACAAACATTTGCCAATCCAATTGTCACAGCTCTTGGAGCAACTTTCTGAAACTTTCATACACGCACGCCCATCTCTCCAACTGTTTCCTCAAACAGTGTCTAATTTACTTTTTGGTCGTGTTAGTCTAATTACGATCCTACCTGGTAAAATATTTGCGGCCATACCTTGTTATTATTTCGATCGAACGTGTCGAGTTAAGTACGTGTTTCCTTGGGTTGGATAATTTTCACGTGCGCGCGTGTGTGCCTCGATGGTCTCTGAAACGAGACGAAGCTCCGGTGGTAAAGGTCAGGCGAGCAGGCGGTCGGGAGGAAAAGAAATCAGGTCGTCTACTTTATTCGCGTGTATAAATTCGCCGATATTTGAGAACGTGCTCTTACGTTGTCTGTTACGTAGTTCTGTCAACTGCTCTCTCTTTCTCTCTGATTCTGTCTCTCTTTCTCTCGTTCTCCCCTTGTATATACGAAAACGCGTACCAGGCGAAGCATGGGGTCAACAACCCAGCTACGATCCTCGGTCCTGGATTTATTTTCATCCCCCCCTTCGTCCTCCTCCTTCCTGGAACAGAGAGAGAGAGAGAGAGAAAAAAAGAATCCATCGCTGGAGAGAAGCCACCTATTATTTTAAACGCGTACGAAACACCGTCTGCCAGCGTTATCCCGCAACGCGATCATTTCGCCGACTTCTCTCGCCCCCCCTCCCCCTCCGTTTCTTGTCCTCTCCGCCCCGTGTATTATTTCAATATATATGGCAATAACACGCTCGCGTTCAGCTCACGCGAGAGACGAAACGCAAGGCAGGATCTGAGAAAGGGAAGAGAAGAGGGAAAGAAAATGAAAGGAGGGAAAGAATGTAACCTGCCCTCCCCTCCAAAAAAAAAGAAAGAAAGAAAGAAGGAAAGAGACAAGAAGCAAAAAACCGGGGGGGGGGGGGGGGGGGGAATGACGAGCCAGGGCGAGCGTGTGCGGCATGCGATGATCGATCCGAAAGCACGGAGCAGTTAGGCGACACGACTTCCATCGCAATCCCTCATCCCCCGGCTCGCGAGATCGTACGCCGATGTTAACTGTACGTTTGATCGTAATTGTCGCGAACTGTACCATCTCTGTAAACTGCTACACCGATGTGACACCGTGCAAGCAACCAAGCAGCAAGCTGGGCCGAGTGGTTGGGGCTTGGGCTCGGAGGGTGAGGCTGGAGGCTGAAGGGTGAGGGTGAGGGGGTGTCAGTGGGAGTGGATAAGGGGTGGGGGGTTGGAGGTGACAGAGGGGTTGATGGGGGTTGGGAGTTGAGCCGGTAATCGATATCTCCAAAGTAAACGAAGAGAGGGAGCGAGAGAGAGGGACGAGGAGCCGAGTGACAGCGGGGCGAAACAGAGAAAGATAGAGGGGTGGTTGGCGAAGGGGTGAGGAGGGTGGGTTGGGAAAGGTAGAAAGGGACAGGACACGACACGACACGATACGACACGACACGACACGGAGAAGGACAGACAGAGAGAGAAAGAGAAAGAGAGAGAGAGAGAGAGAGATGGAAGGCAAGGGTGGAACGACAGGGTGTGCAAAGGGAGAGGGGGATGGGCGGCGGGGCGGGGAATTAGAGACAGAGAGAGAAATTGATGTCGAGGGTTTGTCAACTACCGACAAGTATTATATACGTACAGGCTGACGAGAAGGAGTATTGGTGTAACGTATGTACAGACTGCGAACGTGTCTCTGATATTCTAATTCCACCCTTGTGTATTCCGACCAACCACCTTTCCACCCCTCCTCCTCCACAATTCATCCTCCGCGATTTTCATTAGGGTAACGTGCCGCGTAAATCCGAGCGCCGCTTCAACTTTTTTCCTCCACCCCTCCTCCCTTCTCTCTCTCTCTCTCTCTCTCTTTCGCTCGTCGTCGTTCGTTTTCTTCCCCGTGTCTCTCTTCTTTCCGCTACGCCACCCTACGGCAGCCTCGGTGCTCGCTCTTTCGTCCTTTCGAGGACTTCAGCGCACGGATCATCGCCTCGCGACACGTCCTTATCCGCGGTGCCACCACCCCCTCCTCGAAATGCCGCGACTTGTTACGTTCGCGGATTTTTTTTCTCTTTTTTTTTTCCTCCGCCCCCCTTTCTTTCGTTATACGACATTACCCCTGAATTGCCGCGCGGATTACCACTGTCTGCGCGGATAGATCGAACGCTTTGATTAGCGAGGCGAAAATCGGTCGGTGGTTGGATACTGTTTGTAACCTACGATCGACGATAATGATCTTGTTACAGTCTTTCGTTTGGTCAAAGCATCTTTCCCGAGTAGAGAGAGAGAAGAGGAGGGAGGGAGGAGGGGGGGGGGGGGAGCTTTGTTTTTCCGTTCAGCTCTTCTTTTTTTTTTTTCTTTTCGGCGTCGCACCCTCGGAAACGATCCCAGGTTTCGAAGAAGGTATCGCCGAGGAATCCATTTATTTTTATCGCGCAATAACTTCTCCGGCGGCGCGCGCGTTGTTCCATTTTTATCGCGAAACGATGGAGTACCTACCGTTAAATTAATTCCCTGAAAAGTATCTGGCGGAGAGACGCCGGGGTCGTGCTCGCTCGGATTTATTTCCTCGTTCCTCTTCATTTTATTTGACACTTTAGAAAAAGTTGTTAAATCGATAAGGAATTAATTCGATTTTTATTATGAAAGCGGAACGATCCGCGCGCCCGATGAAATGCGCGCGCGGCCACGACGGCAAAGTTTCCAGGGGAGGAAACGAGAGAGCGAGAGAGAGAGAGAGAGAGAGAGAGAGAGAGAGAGGGAGAGAAGAGGGCGCGGGAAAGAAGACGGTGAAAAATATTCTTATGAAAGCAGCAGAGGCTGCCGTGGCTGCGCGGCGGCACGTTTTTCACTCTTTAAAAACGCAGACTTCCCGATTACCCGCGTTTTCCCTCTCTTTTTCTCGCTACAACCCCCCCGCCAACTCCCCTTTCTCCTCTCTCTCTCTCTCTCTCCTTTCCTTCGTGCTCCTCCTCGCTTCATCTCTATCTCGTTTTTCCGCAGCGTAACAAATTAAACATAACCCACATCCTCCGGGCACGTTTCTTGATTACTTCTTGTTTTTCCCGTTTGCGTTCACCCGTCTGCTTCTTTTTACAGATTTTATTTCCGCCTTTGAAGTTTCCACCGTGCAATTTAGTGTTTTTGTTTTTCCAACTCACCCCTTTTCACCGACGTTTACGAAGTTTCATAACGGCGCACCGACGTCCGCGTGGGGTTAACTGTTCTCACGAATTTACCCTTCCTCCTATTTTCTCCCCGGCCGCGATACTTCTCATCTGGGTCTTTCTCCTTTCTCCTTCCTTTTTCTCTTCCCTTTTCCTTTTTTTTTCCCCTTTTTTCTTCCTTTTTTCTCACCACCGAGACTTTTTTTCCATTCCTCTCTTTTTCCCTTCCCTTTCTCTCTTTTACCTCTCTGTTCAATTTTCTTTCTTCAACGCTGCTAGCCAGCTTCCATTCTCTCTCTCTCTCTCTCTCTTCGTCCGACTTTGGCGACTTCTGCCTTTACGCGTAGCTATCGATTTCACTTACGTCGACGCGCGTCCCTTTCCGTCGCTTTACGATCGCTACGTTCGAACAGCAGACAAGAATTGACCGCAGGAGCCAGTCAATTTCTTCTTTCCCTTCTCTCCATATTATGTTCAAACTCCTTTCCTTTTTTTTTTTGTCATCTTTTGCCATCAGAGGCAATCTTTGCCATCTTCCTCCATCTCGGGGGTTGTTCCCGCGATTCTCGTCGCCGCGGTCGAGTTTGGCCGACTAATTATCCATTAATTGTACAGAGCGAGCGCGAGCTCTCTCGCGGAAAACATCGGGACGGGGCATGATGGCATGAAAAAGTGAAGTAAAGGTGAAATAAAGGGGAGCGACAGGGTGGAAAGAAAGTGCGCGCCAAGAGGGGTTGTGAAAAAGAGACGAGGAGGGGGAGGGGGATAGAGAGAGAGAATGTACGATAAAGAGAACGATATATAGCAGAGAGTAAGAGGATGCTGGGAAAAGAGAGTAGAGTAGGCGGCTCAATCACCCTAGCAAAGGCTCGCTACTAAAAGATCCATATCGAATAACCGGAGGGGGTGAAATTATCGGTACAACCCCTATTATTGAGTTCCGAACCACGTGAAAATAGAAAAGGAGAGGCTGCCAGATGAGATCGATACCGATCCACCCCCCCCGTGCCTCCCTCGGCCACCGATAGTTTCTCTTCATCCGATTATCGACTTGGCCCGGCCAACTCTTTTCTTCATGTTTCGGACTTTCCAACGAACCCAATATACGTTCCGCGATGCGGCCAAGAAGCATTTTATTACGTCGCGAATCGAATTAATTCCCATCCAGGATGTCGATAACGCGCAATTTACGATGGATTTCCACTCTCTCTCTCTCTCTCTCTCTCATTGTCTGTCATTGATAATCGCTTGGAAAGATACGATTTTTCTGTCTTTCGTGTGATTTGCCAATCTACTCCGTGTTCTATCTGTAAGGTGTCTCGAGAAGATCAGTCAAGAGTTTGAATATTTGAATTTTGCACGTTTATTTCGAGGTGAGGAAATAATTTTACCAACGCGTGTTTTTTTTTTTTTTTTAATCTGTCCGTAATTACAAAGCTGGAAGCTTTTATTTTTATTCCCTCCTTTGCAATTAAATACATTTAATCTAGTTTGTAGAAACGTAGCACAGATGCAAAAGGGTATTCGAGTTTTTATTTCGTTCAACGAGCACCTGTTGTTTTACAAAATGAAAATATCGTTGCTCTGTTCTTTTTAAAATGAAAAATTTTCAATCGTCATGACACGTCTAAAATATTTGTTTTCCTTTGCTGTTCGAGTGAAAGCTGCTGGAAAAAGCTTCCACTGTACCTCGAAATTGCTTCTTTGTCATCAACGTACGTTTTATCATTGAAAATGATTTTAGCGGTAACCCAGAAAATCGGGCCTCTTCAGGTGCAACGCTGATGCAACGAAAATTAGCGATTGGTTGATTTGAGTCACGTGATTCGTGAGGGGGCGTGGGATAGACCTCGAGTAGGAGTGGCGTTGTCTGTAATTTGTTTTCTATCGATTCAAATGTTTGCATATCGATAAAATTTTATGGCAAAAAAGTCTTCATTTCCTAGTTGGAACAGTTGCTTCTGGGCCTTTCAGTGAGACGAAATCGTACTGGAGTACAAGTGCAGTTTTCAGTCTTGTCAATCTCAATCTTCTGCTCGATCATTTTCAGACACCCTGTGCACACCCATGTCCGCCGATGAGACGTGCAGCCGCGAAATTAAAAATAAATTCGATCCGCGTACGATTAACTCGGCGGAGAAGCGATTTGTTAATTCCTATTTGAACGTCCTATTACGAACGGACGTGGAATAAGTTATATTTGATCCGGCGTCGTTCTTTTTCCACGGGGAGATACTCTTCCCGTATCATCTCCTGTCGAGCCCCGTATAATACGGAGCCGGCAAGTTAATTGATTGCGTTCATTTAAAATTCATCCCCCTACCGGCGGATGATCATTCTCGTTAATAATTGATCGCCTTCGATTAAACGCGCATCGTGCATCGAGCTATTATCAAGTCGTTTGGCGTATTTTGAAATTTCGCCGCGCACGCGTGTCTCTCATCCTCGGCCACAAGTTTCGCTAATGTTGTCGCGAATTAATTTGAATGCTCACTAACAACAAGTGGGATAGTTTGCTGATAGGGGAAGGATTACTCAGTAAAGAACTTGGCTAACGATTGTTTTCGTGTCGCGAATGTCTCAAAGATAATTGGTCAGAGATACAATACTGTATGATACAAATTGTAACGATATATAGAAAGACAAAATGGGATAGAAAGAGGAGAAAGAAAGTTAGGTTAGTACAAACTAAGTTCACTCGCTGGCGAATTAATAACAACAAAGATCAGATTTTCGATATGTTCGAAAAAGAAATAAAAAGTTTCGATGGATTTTTTTATGATCTTTGGAATTTTATCTCTTTTTTTTTAATTAGAACAGTCGCCTAGATGTAACACAGTCGTTTTCTAGTTACAGTTTTCGATTAAATTTTCGTTTTAGACGTCAAACTTAGGCGCCAACTCCTTTGCAGATATTGTACAGTTAGTTGTCAAAATTGGATGTAATCGCTTGAGGGTTAAAAACGTGCCTTAATTACGTATCGCTACACACGTGATCAACGACATAATTTTCCACGTCGGACCAATATTGACCAATGTGACACGTTTCTCGCGATCATCCAGCTTGCAACCAGCCATTGATCTCAACTTTCAAACTCTTGCCACTACTGTCAATCCCTCACAAACAAATACCAATTTTCATTTTATTTTTTCTTCCAATCAGTACCACCTTGGCAACGTGGTGTCCAGCCAAGCGACAATGCGATTAGAACGCTCGCAAGAGGGAGATCCAATATCGAAAAACGGGGCAGCACGTGTCGCCTTCCACTCACTATTAGCCATCGCTTGTATAATAATCGTAACCATTCGCGTGTTGTCGATCTACTTAGATAATGGACGCCGAGAGAGGACGGAAGCATCGAGCTCACCGGCGAAATTGATATTACGACGACGAAGAGAGAGAGAGAGAGAGAGGGGGGGGGATGGACGCGTTCGTGCAAAACACGCGGAGAGAATCGGTCTCTCCCGTCTTGTTATAGCATCGCCGCGGCGGTCTTTCATCGTGATTATCGGTTGCATTATTAAGTCGGTGTATTTCCGTGGCCCGATGTTATCGATCTCTCCCTCGAGTAGTATCTGTCGACCTACGTGTATGCTTTCTCTCGATGGCCGTAGCCAACCCTCTCCCTCCCCCCGTTTCACCCCCCGAAGCCATTCGTCCCGGAACGAGGGGCTAAAGGCGGACACGCAGCGCTAAGCGACAGCCACTAACCGATTTACGATCGCGCAAGCGCGCTCCGCGAATCGTATGATACGATGCACTTTAGCGGAACACCGACCAGGACCCCCAACCCTCCTCCTCCTCCTCCTCCTCCTTCGCCTTCAACCCCCGGGGTTCCGGCCTTTGGACGTGACTCTTCCTTTCTCTCCGTGCTTACCGGCTTACCTCTGTTTCAACGTACCTGCGGATTATCACTTTTGACTTGTGCCCCCTGCCCGCCCGGTGTTTACGAATTTAATAAACGTCGTTTGCACGATCTGCCTCGACACGGATGGATAGCTCAGCTCGCGTCGTACACGCCGGGGTTCGTGGACGTCTTTGAGTCAGAAACGAAGATTCTTGAAATCGGCAGTCTGCAACTCTGCAGTTTGTTGCAACTATGCTCCTCACTGTACGTAGCTACTGCGATACCTCGAATCGCGTAGATCGGAACGGAGATTTGCCGACGGTGGAATTTGGTGATCTGCCAGTGACAGAGGTTTGATAGAATCTTTCTTCATTGCCGCTAGAGTCGTCAAAGTGGACGGACGTCCAAGAAAGATTCGAGGAATTCTAGCGTATAAATACACGTGTACTTTCTTCGTTAATGGATCTTTGGCATCGTAATCTTGCAGCGTACATTTATACACCGGAGACCGATATCGATCACGTTCATTTATATTACATTGCGTCTTAAAAGAATAGGAAAATACTGTTTGTCGTATTTTTATAAAAGAGGATGAAAGAGAGAGAAAGAAACGAAGGAATGAACAAAGAATACATGCAGAACAAAAATAAATAAAAAAAAAAAAATATGTATATATATATATATATATAAAGATGTAAAGAATAAAGAATGAAAAAAAAAAGATGAAATAGAAATCTATTGTATACATTACAACGTTCTTAAATCCAAATTGTTTAAAAAAAGGCAGTATTTTCGCAAAGCACGCGGTCTTGAACTAATTGCGTAACAATTAACAAATTTAATTAATCGTGTAAATTGGCGAATTTGCATATCAGTGTACAGGCTGACTCGTTTTATGTGCCTTTTGCTCGTGAGCGTTTTTACGAGCGTGCTATAACGCGTCACGGAGGAATCATCGTGTCTGTGCTGTAACGTGTCCCACAGTGGGGTGGTTGCTACCTAAGTGACTTCAGCTACTAAACCAATTTACGATCAGACGACCGTACCCACGAATTGTATGCAGTTAACCCAATTGAAGGCGGTTCGAGTTCCAACGAAATCTTCGCCGTCAGTTTATTCGTCGGCTCCCTCCTGAAAAATCACTCCTCGTTTCTTCCCGTTTTGTACCTTAAAATTATCGGACTGTTGGATGCAAGAAGGTCAAGTTACGCAGAAATCTATGTATTTTCATCTACTCTCGAAATGACGAAAAATTAATTGAACGCAGTACGGATCTCAGAATTTTATAGTTTAAAATTTAAAACAACTCTTACCGTTGCTAAAAATTGTTGCACTGTACTATACTATTAATGAAGCTCCTTTTGTTTTTTTTTTTTTTTTCAAATTAAAGCCTGATCTACTCTGAGGATTGGTAGCTTTCTGTACAATTTGGCCTATTTAAGAATAAATTAATATTTCTTTGGTATAAAATTTAGAAACAATTTGCAAAGTTATTAAAAAAAAAGAAAAAAAATTGAAATTTTTCGCGTTTGCAAATCGGGAAATTTTGAGGTGAGGAAACTTTCTCTTGTGGCCCAATTGTCACCTGCTGAGTGTCCCTTGAAATTGTTGCAGCGAAAGCTGAGCCTGGAATTGTTTGTTTTAGTCTAAGACCAAAGTCTAAGACGTAAAATATTAGGACTGATTGTGTTTGCGAAAGATGAAGGTTTCAAGAATGAAGGTTTCATGTCGCGAAGGAATTAGAGAGAGAGTATCGAGACGTTCAAGAGAGAATCGAGTCGTGGTCGAGTGAAGACTTACAGAGTCTGCGAGTTGAGAGATCGTGATTTGGCGAGAGTTTTAATATTTTTGTCGTATTGCGACTTTCTTCCATTAAATTCCTACAAAATTGAAATTGTTAATTTCGCGTAATTCTTCCACAAATGTAATTTCAACGAATAGTAATTCTACATCTCAAAGATTTCAATATTTGTGAACACTTTCAAACACTTTCAAACACTTTCGTTCGATCGAAAACTGTTTGCCAGGTATAGTAGGGAAGCAAGATTCTTCGCAATATTAAGGAATTTCGCATTTCTTCTTAATAGTTGTATCAGACACAGTCTAAGCTACATATTACATAGCATTTTATTCGAAAAGGTGCCTTCTCGAGTATCTCGTGACTTTTCTTCCAACGAAACAATTAACGTTCGTTCAACGATTCGACGATCTCGAGATTGGCTTCACACGACGAAACGAAAGCGAGTTTTTCGCAGACAGCACGGAACGATGAAACCTTAGCTCGATCGATCGTGTCGCGGCAGAGAAACACAGGGTAATTTATTCGGTCGTTGGCGTCGTCGATAATCAATTTTAACCCTCAGCCGGTGGGGTGAAATGCTTGTTACATAACTAGCCGGCTGAAGTTAATTTGCCCTCCATTACAAAGCACGTTGGAATATGCCCGATTTATCTGATTAAATACGCAACTGCAGCTTGACGCGGATTAAGTTGTTATAAAAGCGTCGACTGGCAAAGCCCGATGAGCTGAAAGTATTCGGCAAATCGTGAATTAATTTTATCGCTGTTGTTTGTGGATCATGCTCGATTGGATCATGCGTTATTATTATATATAATCTTTGAGCGAAAAGGAATTCGAACGACGAGACGATCAGATTAAATTTTGACACGTGTAACGGAACAGAGTCAATTTTGAGGATATTGACCTTTCATTTTAGACGAAGTAACAATGCTCGATGTAGAATTTATGAAATATGCGTAAAGTGTGGTACAACCGTGCAAATAATATAAATAATAAAATGAAACAATGAGACAAGGATCGTAACTTTGGAAGAAATCGTAATTTGCGGTAATTTTGACTTAAGTTTGATCAAGTTTGATTAAGTTTGATTTGGAAGAAATCGTAATTTGCGGTAAGTTTGATTTAAGTTTGATTAAGTGTGAGCGATTGTTTAAGTTTGATTCAAGTTTGATTAAGTGTGAGCGATTGTTTAAGTTTGAACGGTCGATATCAATACGACAATTAAATTAGTTACGTTACCACGCCCATAATCACAAGATTTCTTCATCGTCAATCCTCCAATATTTCCAAGCAAACAGCTTCCACGCAAAATTTCAAACAGCTTAACCGCGCTCAACCGAAATGAAATAACAAGCGAAGAACCAAAAGAAAAACCACGTTTCAGCGCATCCAAGACGGACGAGAACTGCAGAGTTCTCGCGTTTAAAAAGGGAATAAAAAAAAAAAAAAAAAAAGTCTTTCTCTATCATCGCGAATATTAATTTCGAAACGATGTTAAAACCACAACAACGTGAACTTGCACGACGACGCGACGGTCGATACGAAAAAATAAAAAAACGCGCGGAAAAAGGAGAGTTTATCCTGCCGCGCCGCGAGGTTGAAAGGTCGATCGGGGTCCGCGGCGAACGTGTCGAGATAAGAATATCGATGGCTCCGATACCGGCCAATTATCGAGGGTTAATTAAGGCCAATATTCGAAACTCTGTCGCGAAAGTGGTTTTCCTCGTCTTCTGGGCTCTCGCGGGTCAGTTCGAACGTTGGACAGCGTGTGCGAGCCTCGCGCGCGTTCGAGGGACAAAAGTGGTTGGCTGATCCGGCTCGTTCCGGCGAGGAGAAACGTTGTAACGATCCTTTCTTCCGTACCTCGGGCTCTCGGCAACGGGAGAAAGGAGCGAAAGGGAACCGGGAAGGGTGGGGTAGGGGGGACAGTTGGTACGGCGGTTCTCGTTTCGCCGAGATTTACGGAGGAGCCTGTTGTATTTATTAAAAGTTTTGTACCCGGGCCCCGGCGCTCCTCGTGAAAACTCCGGAACGTTTGAAACGATATTGTAAAGAAACGGAAGTTAAGTATCGCTAATGAAAGAAACGACAGGGCTGAGTAGTAGTCGGGTTCGGAACTCTCCCCGGGCCTCTGCCAACCAGCGGGACTATCGAACCGTTGACAGGATTTGTTGTAAATTCGCCTTTACACGGTTTCGATCGGGAATTCGAAATCGTTATTAGTGAAAATATGGCAACTCGTTCCCGCGAAATGTCTATCTAATACAAAATACAGAAATGCCGGCGGTCATTATTCATTCGACAATTTTACGTCGATTTAAGCTCATGAATATACGATGCACGATTCGTGCGAAATGTGAAACCGGTTGTTAAATATTCAAGCGCCGAAATGCGGCCCTTTAGAATTTAGTCGAATTCTTTTTTTTTTACCGTTTGTATAGTAATTTTGAACAATTATATATATATTGCGCGCAGTGGGTGTGATCGAGCCGCTATTTAGATCGACGAGTTTCACCTACTCTCATTGGTGGAACATTGAAGAAAACCCGATTCCTGGTTTTTTAACAATCAACGCGAATGTATATACAATCGTAAAAAAAACTACGTAAAAAAAAAAAAGAGAAAGGTACTAAAACATCTCCTTCCTTTCTTCTGTTACAGTACTACGAAATGTCTTACGGCCTAAACGTGGAGATGCACAAGCAGGTAAGCTCGAAGAATACAATTTCTGTATTATTAGACTCTGTCACTCGTGTCGTACGTCCACCCCCGAGTGGCGACGGGGTGGAAAGCTCTGTATTTCCGACGAAAGGTAGCCAGAGAGAGGGTAAAAGTTGCACCCTGGCCATCCTCTTTTCAACGAAGTTTTCCGGCCGAGGGAGAAAGAAGGAGAGGGAGATTGAGAGTGAGAGTGAGAGTGAGAGACGTTAAGCCGGCAGCCAGCCGCTTAAAGAATGTCGGCCTGATTTCTATCGCGCTCGCCGCCGCGGCAACCAGGGGGTGGGAGTTTAAGGATCAAAAGATTTCTCGTTAATTAAGTTGGGAATATGTCGGCCGATGCCGACGGTGTCTAACGGCCGCTCGGCAGTCGCCGGCCGCAAAAACGAAAAAGGGGGTTGACGCCGCATCTGGCCCGGGAAATCGTGTAATTTTGGCTAATTAGGGGAAACACTGGGCCACATCCCCCTTCTGTCAGCAATTTTCTTAAAAGCGACTACCGACCCCTCGTTTCATGCGAACTACCTCTAGACTTCTCTCTCTCTCTCTCTCTCTCTCTCTCTCTCTCTCTCTCTCTGTCTCTCTCTCTGTCTCTGAGAGTGAAACACAGAGGGTGGGGACAGGGAAGAGAGTTCTAAACTCCGAAACAACCCTCCCTGACACGACGAGCTGATATTCATTAGCATTAGCGGCCGATCATTTCTCACCCTTGTACCCAGGGGCGTTGCTTAATGGGGTGCAAGCCTGGGGACAAGAGGGGCAGGGATGGCGGAGCGTCGTCGAATAGGCCGGTCCACCATTAAATCGGCGCGAAATTGCGTCCGGTGGCTCAAGTGGTAAACTAGTTAGCTTAGGATGCTTTATGGCCGCGTTGTTATTGCCGTGTACGATTTGCGCTTCGAATTGATACGTAACCCTTAAAACGTGTACCGGTTAATCGACTCGTTCCGAGCGTCGTGTTTAACCGTCTGCCCGCTCGATCCGTGCCGGTAGATCCGATCTTGTTAGCGTTGCGCCGGAGGAATCTGCTCTGAATCCATCCTCCGCTGTTTGAACAGTTTTGATTCCACCGTGATGACGTGCGAGGAACCGATCGATCCGTAGCTGATCAGCGACAGATTGTTAAAAAGCGATTCGTGCCCTAACGACACTTTTCTTGTCGAAACGTTCTTTTCGGTCAATTTTGACGATCTCGGTGACGACAGTGTCATTTGCTGGGCACAAGTTATTTTTTATGGGAAGTGATTTCTTGCAAGTTTCTGTATTTAGGAATTATTTTCAATCTTATGTCATTATTGGACTGTAGTTGGTCTTCTTCTTCTTCTTCTTCATTTCTTTTTCTTTTACGTCGCATCGACAGCGAGATCATTAGCGACGACGGTGGTATTGGTTTGTGTTTTTTTGAGATATTATTTTCTTTAAAACTCTTTGTAGGTTAATTTGAGAAGTCTTAAACCTAAGAAGATTTATGTTTGCGTCTTTGGGCTTTCGTTGGTGTGGCACTCGCGCAGAATGTGGGTGACTGTTAGTGGGTAGTTGTTGCAGTGGCTGCAGGACTGTAGATGTTTGTGTGTATTTGGAGAAATTAAATCGACAACAATTATCTAATTCGGTAATGTAAAATCATCTACGATTGACGTTTAATAAATAGATAAATTGCACCATAATGCAGCAGAACTTTACGTAGGCTTCGCTCGTTTCGAATCAAGTTTCGATCAATGCTCGACAACTCTTGCCGGTTGAATCCACTTGTCCGAATCTGAGCTCGTGTCAAAAATGAACACTGCGAGAAATTACCAGCAGACGTTGGGAATCCAATCGCGCAAACTATTTGTCCCACGACGAGTTTGTACAAACGAAGCTCCGACTGTGATCGAGTCTCGTTTACACAGTGTTGGCGAAATTAAATTATTACATATCCACGAACGTGAATTGCGTTCGCGAGTCGCCACGTAGCAGGTGAAACGGCGGAAAAATCACGGCGGTTGAACGACATTAACGCGATAAAATTGGCGCGATCGTGAAGTTAACGTGCTCCGACTCCAATTCTCTCTCTCTCTCTCTCTCGCTCTTGCTCCAACCCCCAACGTCTGTTTTAACCTTCGTTCGAACGCGCGGAAACGATATACTGTTTTGTGCCGGGGGAAATGAGAATAAGTGGTTACTCGATACGCTCGTATAATTGCTAATGGACGCATAGGAGGGTAATAAAAGTAAGAGTAGGAAACGGAAAATCGCTGGTCGCCAGGAAATCAATCCCCCTCGGGCGTACCGGCGACGACAAATTGCAGCGAACGCTGGTGTAACACGGTCGGGACCGGCCTCTCTCCGTGCCTTCTAACGCTAATTAGAGGAGAAATGAAAAGTTATTGGTTCTTGGCGATCGGTTAATTAGTCGCGATAATCGTTCCGCCCAGCCGATGTTTACCCGGAAGATGTCGATATTTTTTTTTCCTTTTTCACCAAATTCACTTTTTTCCCCCCTTTTTTTTCTTTTTTTTTCGTTTTTTTCTTTTTCTCCATTTTATTTCTTTTTTTTCTTTTTTTTTTTTTTTTTTATTAATCGCGAACCGTGTTTAAGCGAACGGAGCAGCAACTCGTGGAATTTATCGTACGTGTTCGATCAATTTATCGTTTATCGTACCGTGAGGGTTGATTTTTATGGTTTTACGGCGTTTACGCGATACCGGCGAAATTGGAGCCGGACGAAAATTGATTCCGACTTTGTCGATTAAACCGATAATCGCGAATATTCGTTCGATTCTGGCCGATTGAGCACGATTACACAGGTAGTCACTCGTGGACGATTCGTTTTCTTGCAGCTCCTCTTCGTTCCGTTTTATCTTTTTTCTCTTTTTCTATCGAAGGGATCCTCGAGCTTGAGAGAAATCGATACGATTTACAGCTGATTAATAAAATTCGAGTCGACATCGTAGGTTGTATCTATTCAAAAGTTAGCCAGACTGCGTAACTACCCTAATTGACACACTATGCCAACTATGCCAAAGACGTCTCTTAAAAAAGTCTCTTTCTGTAAAACGACCACCGCGTAGGCGGCATGGGATAAGAATCTGAAAACCGTAGCAGAGTCAATTTCCTCGAACGCTCGCGAATTGAGATGTATTCGAGAAAAATTGATTACGTTGCCACTTGTACGAATCTCAAGTTTTCCGTTTCCCCTCCTCCACCCACCCTCCCCTTCTTCTTTGTCTCCTCGTTTTAGCGTGAAAGGAACTTAGGTGGAGGAGTTGGTGGAACGAGAAAGAGAGAGAGAATAAATCACCCTCCGTTTGGTTGTCTCCGGCACTTAGCCGGCTTTCGAATCGCGGTCTTCGGTCCTCGCTCCTTTTCAATTTGAGCACCGAATGAAAACAATCTTCCTCTACGAGGTTAGACCCCTCTCTCTCTCTCTCTCTCTCTCTTTATCTCTTCTTTTCCCTCGTTCTCAATCTTCCCCCTTTCGTTTTTACCCTTTTTACCACGGCACCGTTGGCGAGTCTCTCTGATTTCATCCTGCCCGTTCCGTCGCTCTCGCTCCCATTAGTCCTGTGTACGCTACCATCGACTCTTTTCCTTCTGTTCTCCGCCCTCTCTCGTGTCCAACCCCCTGCGCCCCTATCCCACTGGGTCCCCCTCGCCGCTGCAAGTCGACATTTGCCTCCCACCCGGCCCGTTCGAGCCCGCAACCACCACTTTACCACTCGCTACTCGACTAACTCGAATTTGTTGGCAATGTCCCAGTTCTTATACTCGTCCCTGCTCTTTCTCTCCTTTCGCCAACCTCCGCCACGTTCTTCGAATAATTGTATCACGCGGCCTACACGCGCGGCCCCACGTGTTACGATGGATTTAGGATACGACTCGATACGGTGAATTGCGTGGCCACAGTTTTTTTTCTTTATTTTTTTTTTTTTTTTTTTTTTATAGAGAGTCGCGGAATTATATTCATTTCAGTTTGTAAGTTTTCCATTTTCTGTTTAGCGAATTCTTTATTATTTTATATTAACTCTTATTAACTATTATCTTGAAATAAACAAGACATTTGATATTGATGAAGATTTTGAAATTGCGTCGCGAATTTTTTTGGTTCTACGATGATTGTTTACTGTGCACTTGGGAGTGGATAATTGGAAATTAATATGCAGAGAGGAAGTGACTTTTGCATCCAATTTCTTCCCTAAAATAGTTTCTGAGACTCGAATAAGACGCACGGAGAAACAGATACGACCCTGTAATAACAATCGGTTTTAGCACGTACAACATCAAGATCGAAATAACGATGTGCATATATTTTTTAGTTGTTTCCAGTTAGGCGCAAAGGATCGTGATTTAACGGTAGGATTTGGTACAATAGATCCCGCTACACGTTACTCGTGACGTTTACTTTGACGCGATTTTATGTAATTTAATGTTGTACAATGGGTGTGGGCGGGTTTGGTCATTTTGTTGATTTATGAATCGTTGAAAATCGTGCCAGCATCGCTGCACACGAGTCCGCGCTGTCACGTTAAGGGGTCATAAATAAATGATAATTCCAATCCAAATGTCGATCCTTTTTTTTTCTTTCTTTTATTTTATTTGAAACGGAAAAAAAAGAAATTTCACGTACACGGTTTTTACGATGCGACTGTATAAAAATGGAGGATGAAACGCGGCGAGTTGTGAAAAAATTTGGCACGTTCGCGCATTAGACAAAGTTGCTCGACAAATCTCGCAACAGCTGAATTTACTCTGGATGGATTTCTCAAGTCAAATTTCGAGTACGACGAACGTCTTGGAAAAATATTTATTCTGAAATTCCTATTATTTCTTTTTCGCTTTATTGTTTTAAAAAAACACTCTCTTAAATACATACATGTTTGAGACACGACGGTAAGTCAATTTTGACACATGTAGATATTTACGTAACTTTGTTACTTCAGTCAATTTCAATTATCTCGAAACGACGAGATTCTTTCGTTTCGTTTCGCCTCTAGATGTAGAACAAAAGATCCGTGGCGAGAAAACGTAAAATTAAATAACTTGAAAATTTGTCTCGTCGTTTATTCTTGCGTTCGCAAACGAAATATTACCACCAAGATCTGATATCGGTAATTCGACGTTGTTTGATCGAGTTGCTCAGAGTCCCTCACGCGCGAGAGCTACGAACGAGTTCGCATCCGCAGGAGAGACGAGGGAGAAACTTTTATTAGCGCAACGCGAGCCACACGCTAGCAGGCAAGGGGGAGAAAAAAAAGGGGGTGAGTTTTCGATGAGGTTAAAAAGTTGCTGGAATCGCGCCTCGGAGAACGCCACTCCACAGTTGGCTGGGAAACACGACGACAATGCCATCGAAACGGGCATTCCTTACCTCTGATTAATCGTTCCTCTCTTTCCCGATTCCGTCGATTGTTTGGATTTTCAAGGGTGCTTCGACAACAATCGAGCCACGGCTGCTTCACGCTGTCGCGATATCCATCGGGAATGAGATTTTTTCCGAATGGTGTGTGGCGCTCTGAATTAAAAAAAAAAAAAGAAAAAAGAGAGAGCGCAGAAGAGAGATGAAAGAAGAAGAATGCGCGAAAAGCACAGCCGACCGTGAAAAAGACCCAGAAGCAACTGTTTCGACTAGGAAACGAAGACGACTTTTTTCCCATAAAATTTTATCGACACGCAAACATTTGAATCGGTAGAAAACAAATTACAGGCGCGATCGCTCAGTACCAGACAACGCCACTCCCACTCGAGGTCTACCTCACGCCTCCTCGCGAATCACGTGACCCAAATCAACCAATCGCCAATTTTCGTTGCATCAGCGTTGCACCCGAAGAGGCCCGATTTTTAGTGATAATACCAAGTATTATTACAATACATGTTACATTACAATTAAATATCAATCTTCTGACGACAAGTCGGTAAATCATCAACAATTACTATCTAAAATTTCTTGACTCAATTTGAATTGACTGTAAAATATTCTCTCAATTTTTCTGAAGCATAACAAACACTTTCAGTGATAATATGAAAGAAAGCACGGACCACGGAGGATAAACCGGTTCTCGCGTCAAGGAGTCGGGGGCTGGTTGAGATTTAGAAGGGGTAAGAGGGCGTAAAAGCGGCAGAGAGACGGGTTGAAAAAGAATGCAGAAGCGACGAGACCCCGGCACGGTAACGCTCTCGCTTCGTTCGTCGAACGGAGAACTGGTTGGATGGTGGTTCGCAGCACACCTATCCGATAACGCTTATCGCTTAATTGAAAGGCTCGTCCTCGGGGCCGGGAGCTGTGCGTGCTGCTCGTCGTGTCCTGCTCAATTAAGCCACGATCTATGGCAATATGCCGCGAATCCGTCATGCTGCGCGTACTTTCCATCGTTACGCAAAACATCGTGCGCGGTGATGCCCCCTCTACCCTCCGCGTTCAATTACACGCGTCCAACGATTTACTGCCTGGATAGATGTACCGCCATTTTCTTTTGTAGAGAAAATTTCATTGCGCACGGGGGAGAGATCTTGCAGATGAACGAGCGCAATTTCATTATGCGACGATCGCGTGAGATCATCGTGGTCGATCGAAATCGTTCGATTTACAGTCGAACTGCGATCGAACTCGCTTTCGCTCGCGGCTGCAGGTCAACGCGCGTTGAGTTTCACATTGTTTTCGGGGTTTTAGTTGGAGGTAGATAGATACCAGGTGTGTACGCGTATATATCGTCGGCGGTGCATACGTCGGTCGTTGATTCGATACGCGGTCTGGCGAACGTAAGCAGATTGAGCGAGTGAATTGCGTGGAGAGAAACGCGTTAAGCAGGGGCTATCCTTGTAGATTCTTGGTGTTTGGTCCTTCCGTTGTTGGAAAACGGAAAGTCGCCCCTTCATCGAGAAGAATATTCCTATCGCCCTCGGCGTTCGTCGATACAAGAGTAACTACCATTTCCCATCGCGGGTGCGCCCGGCGCCCGATAAAAAATGTGCAGGCTGACCAATTGCATATAACTCACCCTGCCTTTCCAGTTCTTCCTGCCTCCGTGTATGTATATATACATATACATATACATATGCATACACACATGTATATAGATGTATGTATATATCTATCTATCCATCTATATATGTATATATATATATATATATATTCGCACGCGTGCGTTCGCATCTCTTTCTCTTTTCCTCTCACTCCACTTTGCTCCCTTCCCCGGGGTTCTCACGTTCTCTCTCCCTTTCGGTAGTCGGGGGTCGCTTTTCCAGCACTCGGCCCCGTCCATATATATATATATATACATACATACACACATATATATATATATATATATATACATATATACACATATTCCGATGATGCGCGCGCGTACACACGTACACACACACGTGCACGGACACGCGTGTACACGTACACCTTGGGTGGCACACGCACGTCAACCTGGGACGCGCGCGTCTCGTCTCTTCGCGCGCGCCTGTTCGTGTGTGTACGTGTGTGCACGTTTATACACGTACACGGTATCCGCGGCCCACGTACATACACGCACGCGTTCCAGGGGTCGTGTATTCGAGTTCTTTTATTTGGCCCTGCGGGGGTAGCAGAGGGTTGAGTTGAGCGAGCGAAACGAGGGTGCGGTGGGCTGGGGGCGATGACATCGATTTTTTACCCGTTGCTAATCTCAATGTTACCTCCTCCTCCTCCTCTTCCTCCTCTTCCTCTTCCTCTTTCCTCCTGCCGTTCGGCCACCTCCATCTACTACCCTTTTTTCGCCCCTGCTGCACCACCACCCTCTTCTACATCCACCGCGACCCTCTTTGCTCTTCCCCTCCCCCGTGTCTCTCTGCCCCGTGCTTCTCTCCTTCATTCTCTCTCTCTCTCTCTCTCACTTTTTTCCACCTCCTCGGCCTCCTCCACCCCTCGGACCATCCGTTCTGCGGGAAAATGTGCATGTGCATCGGGCACATTCGAGAAGGAATAACCATTTTTTCGTACCGGACAACACTTGCGCCGCGCGTCACCCCGCCGCGCCGCGCGTAAATTCTCCTCGTCTCCCATTTCTCGTCGTCGTTCTCTCTACAACCGCCGCCTCTCTTTCCACCCTTTCGATCCTACGCTTCTCGCTCTGTGCACTCTCCGTCTCGGTCGGGCCTGCGTGCGTTTCCCCCCACCCCCTCCCCCTCCCCCCTCTCTCCACCCTGTTGTCCGTCGGGCGGTCTCTTCCGTCTTTTTCTATCTGGATTTTCCCTGGCTGTCTTTGTCTATATCGGCGACTCTCTGTCGGTTTTTTCGTCGAGGCCTTTTTTCATCGCGCACCCTTCTTCTCCGCCACCTCTCCCGGTCGCCGGACCCAGGCCGAAATCGAACTGACGCGGACGCGGCAGTTTTCCATCTTTCTGTCCCCCGTGGGAATAATGACATTTTTTCGGATCGAAGCTTTAGATGCATGTCGCGTCCCTCCGACGTCCGTCAATGCCCTCGCGATCTGCGCGAGGCACGAATATCTCACCCGGTGACGCTGGTTAAGATCGCAGTGATTTTTTCTTTTTTTTTTTTTTTTTTTTGTTTTTTTTTTTGCGAAGGGAGATTATAGCAACGGCGAGTCTGAAGGATTTATTTTTTTCATTGATCAACTGTTGTTTTGAAGGATTTAGTCCGTATCGCACGAAGACGACGATTTCGTTTCACCGATCAAATTGTGATCTGGAGTACGAGCAAAGATGGAGTACGAGAAATGAGCTGATTCAGTTAAAGTAACATTGTAAGAGTAACGCAGAAAATTAAAATTTTCAACTATTGCTTGAAAAAAAAAAGGGATTTCCATATATTGAACTCAACCTTCACGCGTTCTGATATAAAACTCTTCGCTGTCCAACGCCAGTGCGTTTAATTGTAAGGAAAATCGCTCGGGACAAGAGTCAAACGTGCGTTCTACGCTACTCCAGATTGGGAACGTCGATCGTAACGTCGAATCGTAACGTTGAAACGCGAAACGTTGGAGGCGACGGAGGAGGAACGCGATATAAAAGAGGCATTATCGCGGAACGAAGCATCATTGTGCAAATAGAGTATTAATTTGTGCAGCGGGTAACGTTAGTAAGCTTCGATGCAATTAGGCCGTTATATTAGCCGACTGTACAATAGATGTTCCAATTGTGTGTCGATCTCCGTAATGTTGATTACTGTACATATTTGATCGCATTCGTTGAATTATTGAAACTAATCTGTCGAAATCGCGTAATAGACGCGTATGCCTCATGTTGTTGTTTGTTAGCCGTGATTCGATATAGGTCTGTCAACTGTTTGCGGTTCGATAAGTGTTCGCGCTGTTTGCCCGCCTGTTCGGAAATACCTCCGGACCGATTTTAATCTGATTTTTATTTCGACACTTTCGAAAGAGAGAGAAAAGAAAAAAAAACGAAGATTCGAAACTTCTAAATTGCACGGAGCCGTTAATTAATTAATTGAAACACGTGCGTTGTAAAATTGAAATCTTTCAGCTTCTGACCTGATTTCTACACATTTTTTCGACGTAAAAAACGCTCACTAATATCTTTGAGTATCTTTAAACACGCGAGTTAATGTTATTGCTAGATGTTTCTGTAATTGTATACCTTTCTGAATATCAGTTCGAAAAATAATAGATTCCGAATTAAAAATTGTTTTTCTCGTTTACGATATTTCACGCGTTTACGTACATTTCGTACGTTTGTGAAACCTTAAATTGCACAAACATCCGTAGTTCATCTGTTTCACGATACCAGGAATAAAATTCTCCCTGTCAAGATCGAAAACCAACAACAACAACAACAACAACAACAACAAAAAAAGAAGAAGAAAAATTGGAGAAGAAATTAATTTCACGAAAGTATTACCCAGAGATTTTCATTCATCGTTCGCGTATTATTTCGAGAGACGCGTGTCCAAACGGAAGCGCGCCTCGTAGCGTTCCGAAGAGGACGCCGGTGGCCCTGTTATTAAAATATTGGAAAAAGATACAAGGACAGGCTCGAAGGCAAGAGAGCAATCGAGAGAGAGTCGGAGGAGGGCGGAAATCAGCGGAATTACGCGGTAAATTCGACAGGCTGCGTTCCCGATATTTCAGCGTCGGAATGATTATGAAGCGTTTCAATATCGAAACGAGTTTTATGACGTGTTCCCGCCTCCCTATCATTTATCCCTTCCCCCCCTCCCCTCTGGCCGTGCTCGTTCCCTTTCTTTTGTTAGTCATTGTGAACGCGTCACGTGGCCGTCGGCGTAATCGCGAGTCGATTTGATCGACGAGCATTAATGAGTGACTCTGGTTCCGCCTTCGGATGCGGCCGGGTAGGTCCAGTACAGCCCGGGCTCACGTGTCCAACGCTCGTCACGTGTCGTGCCGATCGCCGCAACGTTAACCCCGAATTTTGTGACGTTTGCACGTTGTTTTCGCCGAGACTCGTCGCCGCTTTTGCACCCGCTCTTCGATTTTTCAATTAATTCGCCCGTGTTATCGGGCACGCGCGCATTCACGTATCGCAATATTAAACTCTATTATTTCTTTTTTTTTTCCTCTATAAAGGGTCGGAGATTTATGTTTATTCTCTTTTATCACTGAAAGTGATTTTAACACGGGTAATCCAGAAAATCCGGGCCTCTTCAGGTGCAACGCTGATGCAACGAAAATTAGCGATTGGTTGATTTGGGTCACGTGATTCGCAAGAGGGCGTGGCGTAGATTTCGAGTGGGAATAGCGTTGTCTGGTACTGAGCGATCGCGCCTTTAATTTGTTTTCTATCGATTCAAATACTTGCGTATCAAATATAATGATAAAATTTTATGGCAAAAAAGTTAAAACAGTTGCTTCGCTTTCTTTTCTTTCGTGGACCATTGGTAACGATAGCATCGTGTTTGATTGCTGCAATGAACTGCGCAGATGTTGAAATTTTGATAATTAGTATCTCTCTTACAAGAAAGGATCTGTTTGGAAAGTTAGATTTTTCCGCTTGACTGTCTGGCTGCGCGAATTGTATTTCGACGCTTGACGTCGATCGGTTGAAACGCGAGCGTTGTAATTTCACCGATCATATCTTGTTCCTTTTGTCGAATTATTTATCAATTCGCGGGATTGTTGGAATGGTTCGAGCAAGTTTTAAGAGTTCGTGGGATATTCGCTGCAACGGAACATCTCCTTTTTCCATTTTTGTACTTTAACGAAGAAATTCGTGAATATTATAGTTCGAGCGATTTAAATGATTAAAATGTGAAAAATCGATATCCTCTGAAGAGTTTGTTAAATTTCAAGCACATATTTTATTTTATTATTTTATTGTTGAAGCATGTTTGCGAAACTGTGTCGAAGTGCAAACGACTGTTTTTACACTCGGTGTATCGTTAAATATATAAAATCCGACTCCGTAACACTGTAGAAGCAAAGTTTGGAAGGTTAAGTACTTATTGAGAAGTGATAATCTCTTTCTGCGCCCGATAAAAGAGGCGAGCGTGGTTAAGAAAGTTTCTATTCTTTGCGGCTCCAGTTCCTTGTACTCGTTGAAAGTAGTTCGAATTTCTTCATTTTACTTAATTTATAAGCGGTGCTGCTTAATTTATTAGCGTTCGATTCATCTTACTGTTGGAGCGAGAAGCGTGCAGAAACTAATATATAATACTTTATACTAATTAATAATACTTTAATACTAGTTTAATACTTAAAGTAATATTTCAACAATTAATGTTCCTTCGTGTTATCACGCGTATCATAATCTTTGACGACGTAATGAAATTTACCTACGTTGTGTGACAATGTTCAAAAAACGATGCTACGTAGCCTCGATTCATTCGATATCGATTTTGTCCGGAGTGTGCATGTGACTTTTTTGTAGCAGAGAACTTTTTTTTGTTTCGTATCTTGGATAATTTCAACGATACGGTGTATTTTCGTTCGAATCTCTTGTTCACTTCACAAAGTGAACTGTTTACTTCAATCATAGCCGGGCTAAACATTCCGACACATTTTAGCCTGCCTATTCAACGTACGGATTGAACGTTCAGAGGATTAAATGTACATTGCTGATCAAAAGTAAGGGATCATCCGCTTTAAATGCAGATTTGTATAGCGCAGTGATACGTCAGCCTCCAATTTGATTTAAACGGGTTTACTGGATCCAGGTTGATTCCAAACACATCCTTACTTCCCGAATTAAAACTGTGTCGAGATCTTCCCTCCCGCAAGAGACAGATATATTGTCCCAAATAATAACAGTAACAGTATTATTTTCGAAACTGACGGACGAACGAGGAGACGTCAGACGTGAGATATTCGGTCAATTTCTCGAATTTTGCGAATATCGTATTTGCATATTTCACGAGGCACCTCAAATGGATTGCTATAAAAACTTAATACGGTAGAAGAAAAATAGAAAAGAATACTTTTAGTAGTATTCTAATTTCTTGATAATTGTTTTCAACACGATGTTTCTCACGCACGCTAGACGCAAAAAAATTAATTATAAAGTTTCCAAAAAAAAGAGAGACAGAGAGAGAAAGCTACCATTTATTTGGCTAACAGCTATTATTAATAAAATCGAAAAGTTAGACGATTGATCACGGCGTCGCCAGTGTCAATTTACGTCGTCACGCGCCATGCTCTAGACATTTCCCATTTTCCACGATTTTTATTTCGCGAGCAAACGGCCCCCCCCCTCTTTCCCCCGACTGATGCCGCATTCTGTTTTCTGTTACATCTTGCAGACCGAGATCGCCAAGAGGTTGAACGCGATAATCGTCCAGCTACTGCCGTTCCTGGCACAAGAGGTGAGTCTTTGACTTTCTGTTTGGCACGTGTGCCGTACAATCTCACGATCGAGAGTGACAACGACGCGATAATGATAGCATGGCTTGCAGCATCAGCAGCAGGTGGCCAATGCCGTAGAGAGAGCGAAGCAAGTCACGATGTCCGAGCTGAACGCTATTATTGGGGTGAGCTTCCTTACAATTGATTCTATTAAAATTACACTTATACTTTTGGCAAGCAGCGGGACATTGATCTTGGCACAGTGTGCGTTGCATCTCGATCTCTGCTTGCGCGTTTTCCAATTTTCATTCTTCCATTTTCTCTATATTCTCCACGTAACGAGCCGAATTGATCGTCGATTAATTTCAATTTCTGATGTCGTTTTTCCAGCAACAGCAACAACAGGGTTTACAGCAACTATTGGTGAGTGACCCTCCTTTCTTTCTGATGATCGTTGCGTTCCGTTGCATCTTGTTGCATGCGTATTTTAAAAAGTGGCACAACTCAAACGAACTTTACGGTTAGCTAGCAATGAAGCTGAGTAAAGAAAAACAGAAAAAAAAAAGGAACAGATTTCTAAGAAACTGATAGTCGAATAGCATTTTCAATACTGAGGATACCAAATTATTTCGAGTCTACACGCGCGATGTGATGGCTTATTTTTCAACGAAATTTATACGCTTGTTTGGCGACACCCGGGTTTGGGTACCCTGAGCTTATTCTTTCCGTGCATCAAATACAAAACGTGATAGTTTCATTCAAATTCGGAGAAATATTACGAAATTATTAAATCTGTCAATTCGCGATTTATTCGAAGAAAAACTGGGTTTCAAAAATTATGTTACGCTATGTAATATAATCCAATACCAAAGCCAATCACCTGTCTCGCGTATAAACGTAACTCGACCTTTCGATTTTCTAATCTTCGAAAATGCTCGAAATGTATCCATGCGTGTATCCACTAATAAAAAAGTCTGACTATTCTTTATCTAACGTAAAAACATGCAAAGAATAGGCACTCAAAATGGTCAATTCAGCGATGTGCCGAGAAGAATTCCACAGATTGACAAAGGAAAAGCAGAAATCGGTATACCGAGGGGTAGTCGGTTTCCAACGCGAGGGCTAAAAAGGCGAAATTTTGAAGGAACGAGGAGAAGGAACGAGCCACGATGGAAATTTCAGTGTTTCTCAGAGTCTAAATCGGAACTTCTTAATTTATACCGTGGCAATTCGAAATTAGGTTAACTCGTTTGAAGAGGGTCGCGGCCACTTGGGTAAGCGTGAATGCACAATCATTAAAACATTTATTTCACGCTGATCCGTGTTTCTTATTTTGTAAATTGGGTCGCTGCTTTATGCATATTTATTCAAACCGGCAACGAAGCTGTGCATACACATTCCGCAGTCATTTTTAAAGGGGGTTGAAAATTTCTCGCCGTCGGAGAAGATATCCTCAAGTGCTTTCGCAAAATGTATCCTCGTTTTTGACGAATGTCGCGATAATGTTTCTTCAATTATGCAGGTATTCTCCGTCCGGTGCTAATTGTACTACGTTTTTAGCATTCGTTGATTGACGTATGAATTTTTTAGAATCACCGAATAATTTCCATTAGCGTTCGTCAGTGTCATCCGGTGCGAGAGTTCAAAATCTAAAGGTAAAAGTAGCCCTGAAAATGCTCTAAATTCTAAAACTTGAAAAGAAATCGTAGACATGAACCATAGTTTCTGATATTGGCGGATAAAAAGATAAAAATGCGTTTTAATTTGATATAACGTCAGAAGCGCAGCGTTTATCTTTCTCTCTAATTTGATTTCTGTTTAAACGCAAATTATTCTTGGAGAGTAGATTTAATTGATAATTTGCACATCCGGTTTGGCGCATTCAGTGCGAACAGAACAGTAGTATTTACGTGTCGGTGTGTTCGACACACAGAATCGGATGAGACATTGATACCAAGGTATCCATTCTGATACGTTCCTATTTAGTAGCACAGTTGTAGTTGAACACAAATACACGATCTAGCATGAGTGTCTCGTCCAATCCCGACGAGGCTAGTTTCAATGGTCAGACGCTGGTATACAAATGTTATTGGACATAGTTTACACCTGGGAGCTTAACATCCCATTGAAATTGCCTGGTAACGAAATCACCGATCGGGTTCTGTTTTATCGGTTCGAAAATTCTAGCACAGTTTGTCAAATTGATTTTGCTCGCGTTGCTTAGCAGTGTTGTTTCACTGCGAGAATCGTAGAAGTATCGCAGTCCTCACTTTCGAATAAAAAGAAAAATTCAAAAAAAAAAGAAAGAAAAGTCCTGAAAAAACTACGTAAAAATGTGGAACTCTCTGTAAGCGTTAGAACCAATAGAGGACTGTACGCGAAATCACGCGGAGAAAAACAAGGAACATGCTTCGTTAAGTAGTGCTAAAAGTCGTCTGCAACGATTGCAAAGATACCTCGAACTAAAAGACACGTTGTTAATTGTTTTTTTCATTATTGTCGAGTTGAGTTGCAGTGCATGTTTCATGATTTAATCAGATGCACGTGCGTTAAATGTGCATGTGTGGTAGACGCATGCGAGAAGATTGTCGAATTCTGACGAGCGCAATTGGTACGGCATGTCTAAAAAATTGCAAACAAAAGCCACATTGTGGTATATTAACACAAAGATAGAGGAGTTTCTTTAACCGTCAGACGCTTGCGCAATGGCGCACGCGCATGCGCGAATGCAACGTTGCAACCACGAAACACCGAGACTCCGTTGCTTCGTTTTAGCGTCTGACGCTTATGGAAAATCTAAATTTAATCCTAGGTTAGACAGAACAAAAAAAAAAAAAAAAAAGGAAAGAGAACAAAAAGGTAGAACGTGTCGATGGTCGGTTTATTTCAGCAACAGATTCACGCGCAACAACTGCCGCACGGCGCGGTGGTCGGCGGTCTTCCGCCAGCGGGGCTATTGGGCTTCGCAGGAGCGGCGGCGGCGGCCGCAGCCGCGGGGGTGCCGCCTCATCTAGCTCCGCCGCCGCATCCGGCGGCCGCGGCTGCGGTCCAAGCACAGGCGCAGGCGCTGCTGAAACCGTCGGACCTGCAGCAACACCGGTCCGCCGCGGAGACGCCCGAGGACCGTAAACCGATCGCTCTCACCGACGAGAGACTACGACGATCCGTGTCGCCGCCGGAGAAATTCCGCAGCCGCACCCCCGACCTCGAGAGCGATCCCAAGAGGCGGAAGGAGGAGAAGCTCGGACACGTGAGTTTAATCCTTCTATTCTACTACTACTACTACTATTACTACTACTACTACTACTACTACTACTACTGCTATTGCTACTACCACCACCCTTCTCTTGCTTTAACGTGCGCGCACCCACGCCGCACCGGATAGAGAACCGGCCGCTTTTGTTTTTAAGCGACCGCGCGCACACCCTTCGATCCACCTGTTACGCGCCATTTAAGAATCCGAGCCGAGCCACCCAAGGACCTCGCGTCCGCGCGGCTAAGTCGCGTCTGCGGACGTTGCTGGTTTGGGGTGTTGGGCGGTTGCTGCGCGTTATCGGCAAGCTTCGTTTAACAAGAAGGTTCGGTAATTAGGAAATTGGAAGTTGCGAGGTTTAATCCTTGTAAACGCGCGAATGAGAATTTAATTTGAACGAAAGGCATAGGTATGTCCACGAACAGAGGATGCGTTAACTGAACTGATATGTGATAGAACGACGGGATGAAATTAACGATAGAAACTCGATCGGTCGAAAGTCGAGTGAATGATTAGTTGTTGAAAGAATTAGAAATTAAACGACTCTGGCAACTGCCACGAAAATGTAAAACAAGAGAGAGAATTATGTTTTATATATATGTGTGTAATCTTGATGAAAATTCAAAGAGCATGCACATACACGTGATAAGAATATATATATATATTTTTTTCAGTTACGTATAAATTATTAACGATACTCGTAAAGTAGTTTTCGAAGTCCCAAATTCTCGTGAAATTTCGCGAATAAAACATCGAGGAAAGACTCGCGAGAATTTCCCGCGCGTGGGGAAACGGGCAGAATAAAACGGGTGAAATACTCCCCGAAGAAGATAGCGTTGCGCAGTTTTTACGATCGTTCCTTCGGAAACGTCTTTCTCGAATATACATCAACCGACGTGAATGCACGATGGGGCACTCGAACGACTTCAAAGTCCGGGGGTAAATAAAATTGCAGCCGGTGTATCGTTTGGCCACGTGTAACGTATCAGCCCGAGTGTTTCAGCCAGCGGCGATAAAACTCGGAAACCGTCGGATGGTTGGTGGGTTTCGCGGCCACGGGCAACAACCGTTACAACCGAAAGGAAAAAGAGTTCCCGCTCGTTTCGTCCGAGTCCCAACCCAAGAGGAGACGCTAATTTACCGAGTTTTCTCGTTTTCAATCGCGACCTCGCGCTAGAGTCACTGGACTGCGAATTTTAACGCGTTCGTGGGAGAATTTCGAGGCGAGGTAATTTATGGAACGCAAATTTACAGAACGTGCAAAAATATATATAACGTATGCAAAATGCAATACTCTGCAGGTAAACCGCTTACTCGCGAAATTGCGATGCATTAAAAATTCCTCGCGTAAAGGGAAACTCAAACTCTTTTCTCAACGATTGTAAATAATGTAAGTTTTTAATTTTCTAACTAGGTTACAGTAGCGGAAAATGTGATTCTTTTTCCTTTTTTTTTCCTGTTCTTGCAATTAATACAGATATAAATTATATAAATAGAAAAGGGACGAATCTAGTCTTATCAAGCCCTTTCCTCCCCCCTATATAACGAAATCAACGAAACAAAATTTTACACTTCCTTACTTCGAACGACTGCAACACGCGCGTGCAAACGTTACTTCGGCCGCGAGCATTAAACGAAAAGAAAGCTTGTCGAAGAGGAAGAGGGCCGGCTGGGAAATTGGATTACTTTTCTCCCGTGGTGGTAAAATGGGAAAGCGGAGGAGGACCGGGGGATTATACGGGACAAACGGAGGTCGGGCGTATAGCATTCGCGGAGTCTCGAGGTTCGCAACAATCCTCGGCGCGCTGCACAGTTCCCTCCACGCCGTGGCCCCGTGAAATATCCATGAAAACAGGCTCCTTTGTCAGGATCGCGACGACAAAGTGCGCGCGCGAGAGCTTGTGCTGCCCGCTCTGCCGGCGGAGGGTGGCGGCGCGCGAGCGAGCAGGCGCGTAATTAAAAACCGTGAAAACAGGCGAACTGCAGGCCTGGTCGCTTCGCTCTCGCGCGTGCGCGCTCTCTCGCTAAATTGGATTATTTTTCTCAGGCTGGCTCCTCGGCCGTGTACCCGTCCCGTTTTCTACCATTCGCTCCTGAGGGTGGGAGGAACAGCAGAGAGTTCGAGGACGAGGAAGATGGGAGAGTTGTTGGGAAAAAGCACAAGTTGAGGAGGGAGTTGCTGCTTCCGGCGCGTTTCCCTCGACCTGACCTCCGGTTTTCCCCGACGATTAAAACACTCCTTCGCGAGCGTACCGCGTTTTCGTGTAATCTCTCCATCCTCCTTCACCCTGTTTCCTCGTTTCTTCGTCCCGTCCCGTTTCGCTTCTCCGTGCTTCGTCGTTTCTCTCGTCGCCGGCAAAGTGACGCGTCGTGTCGCGGTCAGAACGCCACGTTCTGCCGAATTCGTAGAAAGCGCGAAAGCCAAGCCTTTCCAAGTCGTTCCAATCGTCCCCCGTTGGTTTTCGTCCCGTGCGAATTCAACACCCACCGCGGAAGTCAAAGAAGCTTTGCCGCGGTTCCCTCGTTCCTGCAGATTATTCAGATTTTTTTTCTTTTTTTTTTTTTTTTAATGTTCCTGGCTAAAGATATAAATGGTCATTCACGTGGTCGTGTATAGTACGGCCTCGCGGCTGCTCTGATGTCGTAATTAGCGTGCTAGGCGAATGAGCGCGATATTTCGCGACTCGACTGGTCGAGTGCGAGGAGAAAGGAAAATGGAAGGGTGAAAGGCTCGTTTGTCTCCGATTCAAGATGGTAGGTCTTGCATCGTTTCCTTCGGGTTGTTGGGAATTTGTTGCGTAATAAATCGTGTCACAGGTATTTATTTAGAAACGATATGTTTTTAATGTTCACCGGTACAGATACACTCTAGTAGAAAAACTGCACGACCAGTACGATTCGTCTCGCTGAAAGGCCCAGAAGCAACTGTTCCGACTAGGAAATGAAGACGACTTTTTTGCCATAAAATTTTATCGACATGCAAACGTTTGAATCGATACAAAACAAATTACAGGCGCGATTGCTCAGTACCAGACTACGCCACGCCCCCTCGCGAATCACGTGACTTAAATCAACCAATCGCTAATTTTCGTTGCATCAGCGTTGCACCTGAAGAGGGTTACCCCCGCTAAAATCACTTTCAGTGATAATATATACAACGTTTGAATACCTACGTCCGATGTAATTACATAAATTACAGTAACTAACTCGTCTAAGAACATTGAAGAAAAATTACAGGACAAGACAGGTTGAACGTTGACAAATGTCTATTCTTGTACACACAAAATGCGATTTCAAGTAATTGTCAATGTTGCAATTTCTTCGGAACAACTCGTCGCAAAAATTGCGAAACGAAAAGCTCGAAAAGAACCGATCGAGACCTTGTTACTCGCTCGACTCTGAATTTGCCCTTCAGCTTCTACCTTTTACTTTTTTAAATGCTCGCAACGTTTCAAGTCCTGCGATATTATCCCCGGCTTTTTCCGGACAGCCGGCGTGCAAAACACTCCGTCGTACATCCACGCCGGCGTTTGCGTTCTCTCTCGCCGATAGAAATTTTTGAGAACGTTGGGAACGTTCGCGGTCTCTCATTATTCATGTGTATTTCTCGCCGCCACTTAGCTCGGGAATCGCGTGCCAGACTCGATAAAAATTAAACGTAGCAGCGCCAGTGCATTTTATCTGCAATGTAAGGTGGAAACACACGGGGAATTCGCAACGCTCGCCCGACGGTGGCACGTTGGTTTTAGTAAAATAGAACTTAACGACCCGATGTTAACTACAACGGTAATTGCGAAATAAAAACAACGATTCCGCCGTTTGTTAGACAGTTTATTTCAACAAGCAGGAGGGAGAATTCACTTCCTCTTCTTTCTCCTGCAATTACGTAATAATTACACCATCTCGTACGGCGCTCCAGTTTTTCAGCGTCAATCGATCGAGGAAATGTTCGATATTTGTGATGAAACGTTGACGCAGAAATTTCTCTTTTTCTCTACTGGTTCTACTCTTCTCTGTTCTACTGGTTCACGTGAAATCGATGAATGAAAGTAGCGATAGTAACAACAAAGAATGTCTTTCTAGAAAATCAGATCCATGAAAAAATTTTTCAAGCAAGAGTAGTCAGTTTTCGTTTACACCTCAAATTCTAATCTTACCTGACATTCTTGCAAATCCAAAAGCGATGACGCTTCTCTATTGTATCCATTAATTTTGTATGTTGGCACATCTCCATCTACAGCCATATGTGAGTCTCAAATTGGGAAGCACAGAAAAATTATGATGTTACAAATACGTTTCAATCTTATAGTATATTATATTATTGCTCGTGTCATTTTCTTTCGACGAGCGAATTTATGAAAAATAAGTCAACTACTTCTTAGAAACTGACTGTCAATTTTGAATATCAATCCTTTCATTAGCATTTGACCACTATCAATTGTAATGTTTATTCATACGTATATACACTGATTATGAAAATTACATTCTAGAAAGTTCTAGTTCAACTATGGTCGAGTATTGACGTCAATGTATAACAATGTAATTAAGATATTCACGAAAGGTGAATGTCGACCAATTTGACTTTCAAAGACTCTGCGTCAAAATTAAACTACGTTTCGAAAACCTTCCTTCGAACTATTTTAACGTTCCTTCTCCGCCATCGAATTAAAGTCAATCTTACCTCGTAACACCTGTCCTTTTAATAATATCCGTGAAAATACCCGCGACGTCCTGTAACAGTGAAACGCTGGAATTGCTTTGGATAGCTGGATAACCAGGATACGCGATATACCTGTCCCGCTCAATTGTCGCGTTGATGCTCGAAAGTCCCGAGGCAGGAACCCTAAGTCACGCTCGCGCGACTTTTCCTCTCCCTCTTTCCCTCGTCGGCATCCACCCCCATCTTTCTCTCTGCCTCCCTGGCTCGGCTTACCGAATCCCACGAGCGTCTTTCTCCATCCACGGGGGAGGAGGGGGTCAACTAACGACGCGTCGTTTACACGGGCAATCCCTCGATGCCCAAGGGTGGCTGGAAGTTTGTTTGAAGTTGAGGCACTGACCGGACTCCGTCATCAACTCCATTTACCGGCATATAGGTGTGTGAGTGTGTGTGTACGGCGAGCGAAAGCGAGCATCGACAGTGTGAGTGGTACCACGACCAAGTGCGATCAACCGACACCAACCTGATGCCACCGACACGCGCGTGTGTACAGCTCGATCGTATCTATCGGCGGGAGGTAATCGAGAGTTGAAAATTGAGATTTCGTAACCTGTAACATAGGTGTGATAGCCTCGATAGTTGGTCGAGGCGCGAATGGAAAATTAAGGAAAAGTGGTTCCCGAGGCTGGATTTTGTTGTTTGTTGATTTTTTTGGAAACGTATCTGCAACGAAATGGGTATGTTTAAAAAAACAAAATATATTTTGTACGTGTGTGACTTTCTGTTTTCTTTTTTTATCGCTGAAAGTGATTTTAGCGGGGATACCCTTGTTCAGGTGCAACGCTGATGCAACGAAAATTAGCGATTGGTTAATTTGGGTCACGTGATTCGTGAAGGGGCGTGAAGTAGACCTCGAGTGGGAGTGGCGTTGTCTGGTGTCTACTGAGCAATCGCGCCTGTAATTTGTTTTCTATCGATTCAAATGTTTGCATATCGATAAAATTTTATGGCAAAAAAGTCAGAACAGTTCTTTCTGAGCCTTTCAGTAATACGAATCGTACTAAGGTACAAGTCGTGCAATTTTTTATAAATGTACACAAATCCGCAAAAAAGTGTTTTAAAAATAAAAGAATACTTTTTAGTAGAATTTTGAAGAATCTGTAAAGTGTTAATACGTTAACAATTAGATTTTTAAGTGCGAAGCATCGTGTTTGTGAAGGACAAACATGCGAGAGCAGAGTACGATTTTTGACCAATTTCACGACTTTCAGGTCTTTTTCTACGACTTTATACGTTAACCTGGAGAATTCAGCGCTCAGGAATTCACGGGAATATTGTGAGAGACAAAGGAGTTCAAGTATTAATATCAATCTCTTCGTTGCTTTTCGCTTTTCATTTTCCATTCGTACGTTGCATTTTCCCCTATCTTCTCTGTCCTTGTTTCGTAATTCTTATTCTCGCACGTCGGATTAGATTAAATTGTAGAATCTACGGAAATCTCTGTGCGTAACTGTACATTAGTAGCATTGTCAAATTTACCATTGAGAATATACATCCAGTTATTCAGTTATTTCTGAACAAGATTCTCGTGCCGCGTTACATCGAAACAATCGTTGCGCGTGTACATGTAAAGCTTGTAAACTTTGTGAACTTGTTTCTCACATTGTGCGGCATCGACTGAAGTGGCAAATGTAATTTGTTCTTGGAATTCGCATGCCGTGGCAAATTGTCCCTCTGACTCTTCCAAAGAGACTAGTTAACCGTTTCGACGAAAATTTATAGGAAATGCTCGCCATTATTGCTATTTTCTTACAATTTTTTTACATTACACTTTAGGAGATTTCTAGCTCAGACTAGTTTTGGAATTTAATTCTTTTCCCCTGTAAAATTAACTTAAAAATTTTTTACGTCGAATTTTTCGTTTATCTAATTTGTTATAATTTGGATGAAACTAAAAGAAATACAATCGATCTTCGCGTCACTCACAAAACAATTTTATGAATTTCATTGAAACTCTCTCTCTTCTTACTCGACACTGAGCCGGCCAAAGACCAACGAAGTAATTAACGAAAGCCCAGGAAAGAGAACTTGACGTAAAAATTTCAACCTCTGGCTCTCCTCTTCCTTTTCTTGCCATCGTACTTTCTTTTTTATCGCGCGAGCGTGAACCGCGTACGTATCCAAAGATGAAAATTACGCGTCCAGGCTCACGTCAGGAGGGGGGGGGGGGAGAGAAAGAACGAGAGAGGGTGAAAGTAGCTCGAATGAGGGGGCATTCAAGGAAGATGTTAATAAAATTGTTGGCTCGCGCGGTAACGTTGCGCGAACGGTTGCGTGCGCGCTCGCCGGGGGGCAGCGGGAGCGGGAGGGGGAGGGGAGTCGCTCTTTCGCCTCTGTGTATGCTCTTGTACGTTAGGTGTGCAGGCACGCGGTGTACAAGTGGAATTCTGAGCAGGAAACCGGGTACGTTAATTTTGAACACTGAAGCTCGCGGCGTGTGACGCGGTATGAATGCAAGAGATGTGAATTACTCTTCATTGTCTTGAGGACACCGCTCAAATCACGAAGGAGGGGGGAGTGAGACGGGCAAACCTCTCAAACTAGCAACTAAACGCCTGCAACTTCGCTCGTTCAAACTTCCCCCCTTCGGCGTTATAAGACGTCAGCGTGCACACGATCTTGTCTTATTAAATTATTAAGTTTTTTTGTCACTGAAAGTGATTTTAACCCTCTTCAGGTGCAACGCTGATGCAACGAAAATTAGCGATTGGTTGATTTGGGTCACGTGATTCGCGAGGGGGCGTGGGATAGACCTCGAGTAGGAGTGGCGTTGTCTGGTACTGAGCGATCGCACCTGTAATTTGTTTTTTATCGATTCAAATGTTTGCGTATCAAATTTTATGGCAAAAAAGTCTTCATTTCCTAGTCAGAACAGGATTGTTTATACGGTTGTTGCGCTAGCGTGAGTTACCGAGCAGATGCTAGGACTGTGTAGTTTTGCAATAAGATTGCTCAACAATGGCGCGTTTGTAGGTGAAGTTTAGGGAAATAACGTAGTTTGCCTTTGTTCGTCGCGTGCATTATTAATGGACGTCATTTTCATGTTGCGAGCGTGGCGTTGGTTTCTGTGTATTCTTTGTTTTGCGCAGTTCTCTTTAATAAGTCGCAAACCACGTATGTTCGCTCTTGCTCAGTACTGGAGGCACGTTAGGATTTCATGACGGACAATGATTTCCCCGAGTATATGTAAGTAAATATTTTATTTGTGAGTTATGATTACCATATTTATGTTTCCCTGAGAAATGTGTGAAAAGAAACGAATGCTCGAAACTCTTGAGAAAGAGCGAAGAGCGATGTAAATTTCAGCGTATTATGTTTTTTTTTTGCTATATAAGACTATTCAAAAAATGAGTTTCAATTATTCACCAATTACTGGAAAGTAATTTTCCTCTGAGATCAAATAGAGATTCGATTGAATTTGATTACAGTTACAAAACGTAGTTTTGTAATTTTTTCATAAAAAATACAGATATCAAACGCATCGAACGCGTCTGATATGACATGAAACGTAACAGCACAATAACATTGTACATTACGAGATGACAAGTATCGATCGCTGAAAAAAACACTCGAGCCAAATTTGAAATTTCACGAGCCGGACGCCAAATGTATCAAGTAGTCTAGAAAATAATTCCCGGCGTTCAATGGAAGACCGATTTCACCGTCGCGTCTCACCGCGTTTAAAATCGATTCTTCCATCGGCAGGCCGTGGACTTAAGCCCGCGTCTTCGCGTTAAGTCGGTCGATCCCATTAATCGAAACAGTTCCTCGAAATTAGCTAACAATGGACTCCCGCAATCGATACGGCCACTCGTTCGTCCTGGCCTTTAGAGTCGGCGAGTGTTCCGCAAGATTTCAGATTTAACGAGCACACACGGAGGAAGGGAGATAGAAAAGCTGGATGAGAGACAGAGAAAGAGAGAGAAGCCAACAGCTAAAGTCAGAGAGCACACGATGCAGGTACAAGTGCACATACACGTACACACACACACATATGTATATATAGAGAGAGAATATACGCAGAACACAGAGAGAAACGACTGAAACACGCCCACACAGGCGGGCGCGAGACAGTACGTCACGGATGGTCGCATGCAATTCACAACATTCTACGAGCAGAGCTTAAGTGTGTTCCCCTCGTGGGTAACGTTCCGCCATGGTTCGTGTATTAGTGTCAGAGACACGGACAGGGGATGAAGAGAGAAGGGTATAACCGGAAATGAGTTCTCGCGTGTCCACGCTTGGCTCTTGGAACTACTATTCAGTCCCTCTTTCCTTCTCGGTTCTCCGCTTTGCCTCCCTCCTCCCCCTCCCCCTCCGGGTGAGAGGATTAGTCGTAGTTCGTCGTCGTAGCCGCCTTCACCCCTTCTCGAGCTCACCACTACCACCAACAACATCGTGCCCTCTCTCTTTCTCTCCAGCTTTTCAGCAGAGACTCACCTACACATCTAACCCCTAGCGTTAACCCCTAGCAGAGCTACCCCTTCTTCGACTCGCACGGAAAGCATTAATCAAAGGAGCAGCGGTGCGCCCTGTTACCGGCACGACGAAAGATGGAAATACCGCGCACACGCTCGAGATATCACGGAAGCGGGGTTAGGTTACGTTTTGCGCCCCGTGTGCGCGCCTGTCTAACCGCTGTAACCACCTTTGTGACACCGTGTCTTTCACGCCGTGGCCCTCCGTACCCCGCGCACCGCCGCCGAGAATAAAATTCCCGATCCCGTTTTACAGTTTCACGCGCTCGTAATAACACGCGAGCGTATGTCATCGTCGCGACGGGGCCATTCTAGGCAGAGCGAGGGGTGTACGCAGTCTCGCGAGAGCATGATTTGCTGGGGAGGTTATTTCTTAAATTTGCGTCTTGCCTGTTTTATTCGTTCTTTTTATACGTTTTTCATGTGGAATTTCGGAGTTTGAAACATTCGAATTTGTCAAGCAGCAACAGCTTTTTTTGTCACTGAAAGTGATTTTAACCCTCTTCAGGTGCAACGCTGATGCAACGAAAATTAGCGATTGGTTGATTTGAGTCACGTGATTCGCGAAGGGGCGTGGGGTAGACCTCGAGTAGAAGTGGCGTTGTCTGGTACTGAGCGATCGCACCTGTAATTTGTTTTCTATCGATTCAAATGTTCGCATATCGATAAAATTTTATGGCAAAAAAGTCGGAACAGTTGCTTCTGAGTCTTTCAGTGAGACGAACTGTACTGGGATGCAGTTTTTTTCTTTTTCTTCTTTTTGATACTTTATTAAGACTTATAACAAGACTCTGCGTAAAGGAGGTTTTTAGATTTTGCTCAGCCACGTCATTGTCGTTGAACCACTTGTATCTTGTTGTTTTTCTTTTCGGCACTTTGTGTCGAGTTTATAGGATTCTGTCTAACGGAGATTTTTAAATTTTATTGAGCACCGAGAGTTGGCTCGTTTGTATCTTATTGTCCGTTGTGCTGTTTTATTTCGACTCGTAGGATTGTATTTCTTTCTTTTCTTTTTTTTTTTATTCTATCGTTTGAAATTAGAATTTAAAGAGGTGTAATAGCGTCGTTGGTGATGGAAGGTTTTGTTGCGCGAAAAGGCGTGGTAGCGCCTCCTTAGTATGTTTAATGCGTGCGTCTCAGGGTTGAATCGTCACGTACTTTTACGATATGCGTGCCGATATCCACTAGGATGTGGAACGCAAATTAAATCCTTACCTAACCTCTTGAGAAGCACTGGCACATTGCGTGTGCAGTTGGTTTTTTTCTTCTTAAATTCAAGTGTAAGACTGAGAAGTGTAACAAATATCACGTGGCATATCAAATATTACCACGTTGAGAGTGGATTAACGTGTATGAATAATTCACGTGACAAATGTGTAATTTCCATTTTGCGAATTGAAGTAAAAAAAAAAAATCTTTATCACAAATGCAAACAAGCTCACACGTAAAATTGTTCAATACAAAAATAGATTTTGCACGTGTCAAAAAACGATTCACCGGTGCTTATCCAAAAATCAAAAATCCGATCAACGACAAATTTTGTGTTAACAAATTCCACGCCAAATATCTTACAAATTTTCCACGAATCGAAGGACATAAAAATTACACATATTTTTAAAATATTCCAATAAAAGTTCCTCGTCATTAAAAACCGTCGCTCAAAGCTGACAAAAATCAAACAAATCCCCTGTCACGAAAATCTGTCAGAGAATTGGGCCACGCGCGCCCCGAATGTTTTAGAAAAACGTTCCCCGACGTCGAACTGCGAAACTGTCCCTTTTCGCATTTTTCAGTGCTCGCAGTTGGCCTTTGCTTCTCGGCCAGCGGGACGCGTTAACGTAAGAGCGGCGTGTAACGCTCGAGAATGATGATTGGCCCGTAAAACAAAGTTTTCATTGAGGAAATTTGATATTTAGTTGGGATGGCCCGGCGTGGCGGTAGAGGAGCGAAAAGCACGAACAACGAAGCCGAGAGAGCGAGGTTCACGGTGGGTGAAGTCGGGGGCCGAGTTTCGTGACTTTCGGTCGTGTGTGCGAGTGACCGCCGGTGATTTCATTGACGAGCACCGGTGCCCTCGCTCAAAATGCCTGTGGTTGAAAATGGGGATGGGCGAGTTAACGTCGGTGGTCTGATACACGACCGTCATTACCCTGCTAGTTTATTGGGCTTCCATATCAAAGGGTCGGTTTTTATCGCGCGTTTTCTCTCTCTCTCTCTCTCTCTCCCTGCCTGCGATCAATGCGTTGTTCGATGCAATTAGACAAAGGAACCGGATATATTTCTTCCTTAACGCTTTTGCTCGTCCAATAAATTTCGGGAACTGTAACGTGAAATTGTTGACCCATTGACGTTCGTTTTTATGAACTTGCGTCGGCGATTGGCGAAAATTCTACAAATCGCAAGAGAATGATATTTGGAGCAGTTGTATCTGGATAATTTCAAGGAAGGAAAGGGGATAATATTTGGGAGTTTCATAAATTAGATTCTCTTCCACACTGAGAGACTTGGGATGAAGTGAGTCTACTCTAGCGAGTAGAGTACTCGTTGTCCATCAGGTAAAGTATGCATTAAAAATTTGATTAGAGTACTAGAGAAACCTTCCGATTTTCATTTATTGTTGGAATCATCGGACATTTTTCTGTTATAAGTTATGAATCGAGCTTAAACGAACAAGACAAACAGTTGGATTTAATTAAGCCCTTCTCAGTCGATTCGAATCCCGAGTTGATCAGTTACGTTATCACTTAAACTTGTGCAAACGGATCACCTCAACATATACATATTCTTGTGTTCGAAATAACTACAAAGTAACAACCAGTGTGCATCGACTAATTTTCGACCCGATCCGTGCGTTACTTGCTTAAATGTCGGAGCAACGCGCTTTGAAACTTTCCCCTTTCTTTTTACAAAAAAAAGAGAAAGAAAAACTTGTACGTTTGTTAGTTTATTTCGAGTTGAGACAGTTTCGTTTCGTAGATTCGATTCACGATCAAAAGCGAGACGCGCGTATTAACGGCCTGCTCTTAACGAACGGTCCCGCTATTTGGGAGTTTATCCCTGAAAGCTCGGCCAGCCAGGGCCCCGGACTCGCGAATCCGCGAAACGTTAACGAGCACCTATCGTTGGCAAAAAGAAAAAAAAACAAAAAAAGAAAGAAAACGCGACCTAAGGACGACCGAAAATACTTTGTCCCGATCTGTATGGTTCGCAAAGAGTGAGAAGAAAGAGAGGAAAGGAGAGCGATGGGAGAGAAACTCCCATGGACATCTACATGCAGATGCGTAGATTCGTCTGGTGGGAATCCAGCCGGTACGCGAGGACGGCGAAAGCGTGCTGGTGGTAGTAAGAGGAGCGTGGGTGGAGGTGGAAGAGGAGCTTGGAGGGAGGATGGGGGTGGTTGAATTTTTCATCTGACCACGTCGAACCAATTAAAGCGGACCGCGGTACCCACCTCCACCCCCGACCTCTTCCACTTTTTTCGTTCTCTCTTTATTTCCGCCCCGCGTACTGGCCTTTATCCATTCTATCTTGCTTGCTTCCCCCCTTTTCCAACCTCTCTCTCTCTCTCTCTCTCTCTCTCTCTCCTCTCTTCTGCTCGATCCTCTCTTCTTCCCATTCGTGGCCTCTCTTCTTTTTTTTCCCACTCTCTTTCTCTCTCTCTCTCCTTCTTCGTCTCTCTTTTCTGTAGCCTCGTACCCCTGCCAACGACTCCTCATCCTCGGCATCCGCACACTCTCTCTCCCTCACACACACACACACACATACATACACACACATTCTCTCTTTCTTTCTCCAATTCTCTTCGTTCTCTCTGTTTCCTCTCTTTCTCTCTCTCTCTCTCTCTCTGTGCGAGAGAAACGGCGGTCTTCGTCCCGTTCGAATCGCTCGCTCGCTCGTTCGCTCCAGCAACTCGTTGGATTTTTTCGCGTCACGAGGCGGTGTAATTTATTTGGCCGAGCTAGGTACGGCCGCGGAGGTGGCCGAGGAACGACGACGCGGTCAGGTGGGGTGGCCCTGTTGTAGAGTGTGTGTGGCGAAGTGGGACGGTTGGAAGGAGGAATAGCTGGAGGTGGCAGAGGTGAGAGAGAGGCGGCCACGGAGGTGGAGGTGACGCGGCTAGAATGAGAGACCAAGGGATGGGCAACGAACGAACGCTGCCGGACGCGGCGGCGAGGAGACGGCCGGGGGGGGGGGGGAGATAGAGGGGGGGGGGGGGGTGGTTTCAGTTTATTTTGTGGGTCCTACCTACCCGCTCGTCACTGTCCAACCCCGTTGGTCGGCCGACCAGCCGCCCTGTTCCCCTTTCTCTTTCTCCAACGCGCGCGGCGTGCCTCACGGAAATCCGCTCCTTCTTCGACCAACTGTCCTTCCTCTCTTCTCTTCTTTTTCTCCTTTTCCCTCCTCCTCTTCTCGATCCGCTATATTTCGAGCTCCATTGTCTTCCTCGCTTCTTCCTCGTCGCCTGTTTCTCCGTCCCTTTGCCTCTTGATCCTTTCTTTCTCGCCGCTTCTCCGCACCCACCTACGTTTCCTTCCCTCCTTTCTCGTCCCTTTTGTCCGGTTATACCTCGGGTTCCGTCGCCTTTCTTGGGCCCCCCCTTCTACTTGACCACACTCCGCCGCGGCCTACCCTCTGTTTTCGTCCACGGCGAGCCGCAGAAGCCAGAGCTGTCAACTTTGAACTGTCGATTCGATGTCGCTTCGCTAGTGTCTGTTTAAAAAACAAGCTCAGCGCTGGAGCTAGCAAAGCTGTGAAAAATTTGGAATTCTTCGTGGATATTTTCGGCATATTTTCAGACAGACTCGAACTTTGATTTTTAGTAAACCATACAAACAGAAGCTTGTGCTCTTTTGTTACAAATTTTCTCTGTTCCTTTCGTTTATCCAGCGTTGATTACTTCAACTTTGAAATCTGTGTGTGAACGGTTACTATTATATTTCTCTGTTCTCCACTATTCATCTCGCTTCTTCAGTGCTGGTCTCGTTTGCTCGGCGTTGCAGCAGCCAAACTGGTGTTTAATGTCAAATCAGCTTCTAATCCTTTCGATCACTGAATTCCAAAAGTCTCTCGTCAGTTGTCTGGGTAGATTTTTTCACTCCATCTACCTGTCTCTAACTCTTCATCAGAGCCGACGACAGGCTCCCTTGCGCGAAACCTACCAGAAATCTCACGTTCATCAGCCACTTTCCAAATGTTGGGATAAGAGATTGTGGCTTTACGGCGAACGTTACTCGCCACTTTAAGCGCGATATCCCGTTCTCCGAGAACTTGCACGTTTTTACGGGCGGAACTTGCCGTTAGAGGGTAGTTTGTACTTACTCGTTCGGAATATTTATTACTCCCTCTCCGTTAATATTAATATTTAAACTCACGTTTTCGATCACTCGCTCTTTCGTCCAGGGAAGAAGATCATCGTGCAGAGGCGAGCAGAGTGAACTGCGAAATCGATATCGACGTATCCTCCACGTGTATTGGATTTAATTGACTCTTTTATTGATGAAAAACAGTCTTACCATCTCGTCACGTTAGTTATTACGAACGATGTAATAATTCAGTAACCTGTTGCATTGTTGGTGCGATTCGCACAGCTGTTGCAAATTAGTGCAGGTCCTAATCTATCGATTAGAGTTTGTACAATTGCACGTCAGTTGACAAAGAAGAAGAAAATACTACGTTGGAGTAAAATATCAGACTTGAATGAGTCCAAGCAGTGTACCAAATTTAAAAAATTGAAATCAAACAAATTACGGTAATGTTCAAAGCAGATGACAAGAGGGTAAAACTGTTCATAGTCAGAGAGAGGTTTCTTCCGTTTGGAAATTTCATTTTCAGACAAAATTGGAGGAAAAGAGATCGTATTGCTCGTCAAAGGTACAAAATTTTTTCCTTTTAATTTTCTTCATTCCGTTCGGTATTTTTTAAAAATGTATGAGTACCATAGTTTTCAAAATTGGACACAAGTTGACAGAGTATTTCAACCAAATTTGATGAGATTTTTCAAGTGTCTAATTTTATCTATATCTGTTCTATTATCATTTTTTATTAATTTTTTCATTTTCATTGAATCGCTATATGTTAGAAAGAAACATAAAAGTGAAAAGGTTGATCTGAAGAGGGTCAAATGTTGGTCAAAAGGGCAATTTCCCAATGGTCGTGCATTAAACTAAACAGCGGCGAATTTTCTTTCGCTAACAATCGATCGGCGCGGCACGGAAAATACGATGTTTGCCCTTAATTGATTTCTGCCGGAGAGCAGTTTAATAGCAGCCGCGTGAAAGCCGCGGAGCGATAAGATCATAATTTTCTCGTAATGTCTGTCATAGACGTCATAAAGGCCCCCCTCCGGCTATTCTAAACGGTGCCTATCGATTCAACCGGGCTGCCTCGTATTACCCGGCAATCGATTAAATAACGGTAATTCAACGAAACCCGAGCGTTAGCCCAGCGTCAGCTAGCCGCGATTCTTGCTCAATTATTTTCTAGGCTTTCATCCTCGTGCCGCGAAGCGCTCGAGTGGCGTCCGCGTTCTAATGAAAATTGCTCCTCTAAGGATCCACCCGTACATCCATCATCCTCGCGGCTTATTTTTCCAAATACCATAATATCTAAAACCGAGACGTTGGAAAGTGGATGTCTCCGCAGCGCTAGCTGAATCAGCGTTCATTTCTGACGCGTGAAATCTCTGAAATTTAAATAGGAAATGTTGTTTTGTGTATATTTGCGAGAAAAACGTCGCGAAGCTGGTGTTAAACGTTGATTTCGTAAGTAAGTGAGACTTGTAACCAAATATGAAAGTTACTCTAGTATTTTTATTTTTATGCATCTACGGGGAAAATATATATATGGGAATATTATAAGTGTTTTGTGTCAACGCTTGACGGATGTTTATGAAGGAGCGGAGAATAGTAGGATGGAATTGTATTTAACATTTGTAGGCATTCGATATTTATAAAGTTTGTAAGATTCATAAAATTTTCAAACTGCGTCCGCACTTTATAACATGCAATTTTGATACGTAACAATTAACGCTTTGCAGATTCTTTCTTAAAACAGACGTCATTTAATGCGTTCAAAACGATTACAATTATACAGTTGCAATTAATATATATTATGTTTAAAAAGAAAGCGAAAAATCTGTTCTCTATTATCGTGTTCTAAAACTTGTAATGACACTTTATAATGACCGTGTGATTAATATTTCCAAGAAATAGTTTTCAAACAAACTATTTCGTGCGATAGTATTTAACGCACATAGAAACACCAAAGATCAAAGATCAAAGTATCAAAGTGTAAAAGTCAGAGAAATTAGGAAAAAGGAAATTTCGCAAACTGTGTATTTGTACATTTTGCAAACACCAAAACACCAAAAATCCGCGGAATTGCACTAAAAGAAATTACAAATCGTTTCGACCGACTTCGACAAATATGCTCGCGAGCACGGTACTACTCTCCGCGGAGAGACAGGAATTACACGAGCCGCGATCTATTAAAAATTGAAGTCGGGATTCGTTTGCTACCCGTATGTAAATACACGCGCGAAACAGGGACATCCGCGAAGCTTCTTTTTACATTAATTATCAACGTGTTATCGATTGGATGCCGAGCGGAAGGCGAGCCGTGTGACCGATATCAATCGCGACACGAATCGTATTTTGCACGGGTGTCGCGGCTAACCTATTCAATTGATCGGCCCCGGCTTCTCTATAGCATGGAAATGAGAAACTTGTTTGCTCGTCCGCCCCGCTCCTCGCGAGCTCGGGTCGGCTCTCTGGCACGCGAATTTTCTTCCGCTTCAAATATTAACGAAGACGAGCTACCTTACCTCCCCGCCCCTCCCTTCTCCCCTCCGTGTGTGTTATTCCTGGCATCGAACGGAAGGAAGTGGCAACTCGCGACTTGCTCGCGACTTTTCTTATTCGAAACTGGCGCTTCGAAAGAACTGTGGATTGTACGTTGTACGTTATATAATTAGCGAGCTTGCAACCTTTCGAGGGTTTAATCGGTTTAATTGAAATATCGTGCGGATAATTTGGAACGTTTAAAGTGTGATTAGTTTGCTTGTTGGAGGTTCAAAAGAGATAACAATGTATTACAATATGTGCTTCTTCTTCGGTATCAAACAACTAACCCTCGAATTATCGACTAATAATTAACGATTGCAAAGGAGAGATACAATTTTTCTACTTCTTTACAAAAGAGTCAAAACGGTTTTAAAATTCAAGGCGAGGCAACAGATTATGTCCTCCTTATGAAATTGTTGTTTGTCGAGTTAGGAAGGTAAGGATGTTGGATGGACTTTGGAGTCGTGAGAAAGTGAGAGAGAAGAAACGAAGGTTTTGTTTAATGCGTTTCGTCTCGGAGTCACTGCCTAGACTCACCCAGTGGGGCTGATGGCAGCGACTCCTCACCCCAGACGCTTGTTGTTGTAACTAGCCGCTAGGCTGGCCGGTCACCCATCCTAGCGGTGTTCGAAACTCGTAGTTGCTTAATTTTAAAGTTAAGTCAGTTCTTGGCTCGTCGAGTCGATAAAATCCCCGTCGCACCGTAGAACGTGGCAAAACACTCTGCTAAAAGACGCGTGCACGCGACCCTTAATTCCTCGAGGTGCGTGTTTTCGTTTAGTTTCCACCCACGCGTTTCAAAGTGCCGCGATGCACAGTGCTCCTCAACCCTTCGACCTCCTCCGCTCGCTCCGTCTTCTACTTTTATCACCGCCGCGTTCCATTATGCATTCATTCCCTATCTACTTTATTATTTTTTCATTCGTACGGCCTGGAACAGTCGATATCCCGGGGCAGGCTCTTGTTAAACGGTCTGTCGAGCTCTCGCAATTGTGCCAAGAGGCGTCGGAGACGTGTCTTTCTTGCCCCAGCGGGCTACTTCCTTCACCTCTCTCCCTCTCTCTCTCTCTCTCTCTCTCTCGTCATCCCCTTCATTCCGAATCTCTTCTTCGCGCCTGCCTCTTCTCTTCTCTTCTCTTCTCTTCACTTCACTTCACTCTCTCTCTGTTTTTTCTGCTTTCTTCCCTTTTTATTCTTCTTTGCGCCCTTCGTTCTTTCTATCCATCTGCCGGGACGAATATAAAGATCCCGGAGAGCACAGATCCGCGAGCGTTGCAACGGGTGGGTGTCTCGACGACGCCTCTTGTTTTCAATCTTCTCGCCAGTCTCCTCAGACTGTATATAGAACGCGGCGAGGATGATGGCTTTCGACACAATCGGGGCCATAGGTTCTTCGATTGATTTCTCCGCGCCGGCGAGTGTTTGCTTCTTCTTTTTTTTCGCGAGCCGAGGGAGCTGTTTCGGCAGGAAACAGGACTGCTGTTGTTGCACTGTGTGCACGGTTGCTCGACAGTCGTGTACGCTCGATTGTTCTTTGTCGGTGACGCGGTAAAATGGATCCACGGTTAAGAGAAAGTCTTAGACAATTCGAATCTATAAAAAGTAAAATCTTATTAAAAGCTAGGATTGCAAGCAAGCGACTGATTGCAGTTACTAAAACTGACCAATTTATAATTTCTCGAAGATTAGCAATTTATAAATTATTAAATTTATATTACACGTTAAATTTACAAATTCAGGAACCGCAAACGCGTTATAAATGTTCCAAATTCTCGAAATTTCATAAAAATCGTAGAACCTATCGTTGAAATTTCCTTCCACAGCACCGAGATTGAAACTCGGTCGTATGTGCAAATTGATGGAATAGAATTAGAAATGTCCCTCGTCGTTATTTCCACGTACTGCCTTTTCGTTCAAATGAAACGCGCGCGAATGTAGCTGCTGAAAATGTTTGGCTCGAGGAGCACGTTGTATCCAATACCCGCAGCCGTCGGGAAGGTTAAGCCATAAAGATAGCTTCGATTTTCTCTCGCTTGAGCCTGCATGCAAGACGTTACGTAAGGAGCTATTGGAATTTTCGCCTCGCTCTGTTGTCAGTTTTCGAACTCGTGTCGATTAATTTTGTTCGGCTACGTTTTTCGATTTATTCCTCCCTCCCTTCCTCTCTCTTTTTTTTTTTTTTTTGTTTTCAGTTGCTTGAAATTAGAATTTTACCAAAATTATAGCGGAGAAATGTCTGACCGTGCCAACGTGATTTTTTCCCATCGTCGGAAGAAGCTCCTTCGCCGGCGTGTGTCCGTTGAACCGGTTCGACGATCGTTAATCAAAAACGATCAGGGTAATCGGTTATGATCTCTGGAGGCACAATTGAACGGGTGTTGGCGGCGCATCCCGCCACTTCGCTCCCGTTCGTCGACGATATTCCGTTGATCCATTGTATCGGCCAATCCATTAGTGCATCCGTATTTTGCCCGGGTGCACCAGTTGAACGTCGTTCCGCGAATGTTCGCGGCTAATTTACAATGGCGTGCGCGCTATAGATTGCCTTCCAAGTCTGCTAATTAGGTGAAAGAGCGAGGAAGATTTAGTGGGAACAACCGCGTACGAGAACCTATTTGGGTTTTTACTTTTAGACCGTAGCTCGGAGCGCATTTGTCGAGAGAAATTATCGCAATCATAATTGTTGAACGCGTGTAATTCGAGTGAAAATGTAAAGTATGTATAGGATCCGAGTGACTTTTTCTTTTTTTGTTTATACCTGTGGAAACGCAAATAATAAATTTAAAAAGTGTTCAATCTTCTCTGTGACAGAAAAGTGTAGCTTGAAGTTGTTTTTGAAAATATTTGTTGCCTCGTCAATACGTCGTTACGAAAATATATCGAGTTTGTTACGATCCTTTTCTTCTAAATTCCTAAACATCTTCAATCGAGTATATCGTTAACAGTCGTTAAATAGTCAAAATAACATTTCTCTTCGTCGTATTCGCTGATAGAACATTATCTCTGAAATATTAACAATTTTAAACAAATAGAGTTTCGATTCCAATTAACGGTATTATACGTTTCAATGTTTTGCTTTGAACATAACATTAATACGATACACAGAGTGAGTAACGCAATACACGGAAAAATTCACGAAGCAGAGGTTCAACACGCTCGTTGTTCCAATTTTTCGTAATCTACAATGCCGTAGGTGTGCCGGGAAATGATTTTCATACGAAACTTACATATGTGCTTTACATAAGCTATTATGCAAGTTCTTTTCAATATCTGGCGATTTTTAGCGCTGAAATTACCAGAGTGAACCATTCGCGATTTTTCACGGTAGCTTTATAATTCCGGTGCATTTTGCGCCAAATGACGCAACGGTACGCTTTCAGCAAAGTATTTTATTTCGACTTCTTCTTCTTTTTTTTGTTCGATACGAGTCTCGTAAACTTATACAATCGATATACAGAGTTTCCTGTTAATTTCCTCCAACGCTCGAATCAATATATCGGTATCATGCAGCTCGCGAATATATTACGTTTGTTTTATAAAATATTTTGCAACTTTGTTAACAAACACATCCAGAGTTTGAAACAAGTCTAGAAACACGCATAGAAGCCGCAGATATTTCATACAATTAGGTGTATATTTCACAGATATCGCGAAACCATTCAAACGGTCAATTACTTGCTGTAGAGTGCGTTTAACACTTCCAGATTGCTGTCAAATTTAATTGCAACGTAATTACAACATAATCTAATATGATTCCAATATAACCTTGTTTCATTCAACGAAACGTTAAAAATCTTTTATGCGATACACACCCAGTGTTATTAGAAAGTTCTTCCATGGTGCGTAACACAGACACACTCAAACCCGAAGGCACACACACGTAGAAACAAATGTATTAATGGAACTTCCACGCTCGTACACACCAATTGCAGGAAGCGTTTGGTGACCGAATGATTTCCCCGGTAAATCTAGCTTCGCCCCGGTGGAATCGGTTGCGCGAGAGCAACGGTAACGCGGCTCGGATAATTAAACGCTCGGACGGAACGCGATGAATACGAGCGCGAACGTAATGGGTCATAATATTTGGGTCATGAACGAATCTCCTCGCCTCCCCCGCCGGTGGTGGGCGATTGCTCGCGAACCCGCAGCATCGCTGCTCGTCAGCAGTCCGAAAACCCAATAGGGATAGTTTCCCTCGCGCAGCACCTACTTTCCCAGGCAACGAAAGAAGGAGAATTCAGAAGCTAGCCTTGCCAGCGAGGACAGAGGAGAGAGATTCTCTCAACGAGGATCAGCTCAGCCATCGACAAAGACGGATCCTAATTAAAAGGCAAAAGAGTTTAAAACGAAAAAAAAAAAAAAAAAAAAGAAAAAGAAAAAAGAAAGGAAAGGAAAGGAAGGGTAGCAGAAGAAAAAAGAACGGGTAGCCAGGCGATCGGTGATTCGAAGCGGGAGAGAGTTGCTCGTCGCTCGCGTCGAAGCGAAGTAATTAATTAATGAATTAATTAATTAATCGGCATCACGGTACCCATCAGAAGTACCAATCAGCGTCACCCCGCCGCGCCATACTTCTGCGGCCGTGTAACGCGCCTGTCTCTCTGCTCATCCCTGGAACCGTGTACACACGTACACTCGTATACGGACAGCAACGGAAAGAGAGAAAGAGAGAGAGAGAGAGAGAGAGGGGAGAGCTCGTTCGAAAGTCTACTATCGGAGATACCTTTCGAAAAAAACTCTCGACCCCGCCTCTCCCCTGATTCTCTGTTCCGCCGTCCTCGTAGCTACGGATGGAATCAAGTCCAATACGTATTTACGAATTCGAGTTATTACGTGAGTTTCGAATACCACTTGAAACGAGTACGCGTTTTAGGATCCGATTTTGAATCCTAGAACAAATAGTTACAGGGGAGAGTATTTATAAATGGTTGGGTAATAAATAGTTTGTAGTATGTACGTCAGATACAGACGTGGATATTCGAGAATTGCGTTGTGGAAAAACTTTGGAGGAATATACTTCGTTTGATCAACGAAATTCTTTAAACTAAAAACTCGTCGATCGTTTTTCTAGCATTTTCTTCGATTAAATTGCAGCGCGTATTTCGCATTACTCAGACGCATGCGCGTCAAACATGTACGGGTCTGAGCATGCGCGTTAGATGCACACGCAACAGCGCATGCGCCTGAGCACAAACGCGTCAGTGCATGCGCGCCAACACGGCGTGTAAGATGCGTTCATGGCGACAAACATATTCGCCGTGAGTGCAACATTTGAAAATCGCGAAAAAAATATACAGAAAAATGAGAACGGCAATCGCTTCTAGAAAAATCTCGCTTTAAAAATGTTCGAAAGTTCTCTGTTGTTCACCGGAATCTACATGAAAGTATCATTTTCATTCGCGAGAGGAGCATACGCAAAAACAATTGAAACTATTTCGTTAGGACTCGAGAGTGTACGTGAAAGTACAATACTGTCGGAAATGCTTAAAAGGGGGCTCGTCGAGTCCCAGCGACTAAAGGTTCGAATCTATTTGTGCGGTGCTCGATCCCATCTCTACTACGTAGCATCTCCTATCAACGCAGAAGCCCATCTAGCTGGCCTCTCTGTGCATCTCCCGAGCGAGGTGCACGCGCGAGCGTTCATTCGAAAAAAAGATAGAAAAAGAAAGATAGATAGATAGAGGGAGGGAGGGAGGTAGGTCGGCAGAAAGGAAAAAAAGAAACTGACGACCGAACGAGAGGAGGAGGTGGCGGAGAAAGAGAGGAGCGAGGAGAGAAGAGAGAGAATACCGGTGGTGGCCGGGGTGTAGGATGGGTGGTGGCACAGAGGCGAAGGAAAAAAAAAGAATGTACCACTCTCCCGTTACCTCCCGGTGTTCTGTCGAAGTCGCGGGACAAAGAGGACGCGGAAAAAAGATAGCCGGACAGCCGAGTGAGCGAGAGAGAGGTAGATAGATAGATAGATAGATAGATAGATGGATGGATGGATGGATGGATGGATGGTGTGAGAGAGAGAGAGAGAGAGAGAGAAGCGGGGCGGCTCTCGACGCTTTTCGAAACCGTGCGCCGTGACGAGCGGCGACGCCGGTCACCCCCCGAAAGCACGATAGAAAAGGGCAAACACGTTGGCCCACAGAAGCGAGCGCGGGGCGCACAGGTAACCCAGCGACTCTCTCTTCGCGCGCGCTTACGTTCGCACCACTACTCTACGGGGCTGCTAGTATGCACTTAGCGTATCTCTGGCACACCTGCAGGCTTTCCGCTTCTAAAACCTTTGCCCTACGCGCGGCGTAGTCGCGTCAGGGACAAAGGAGGAGGAGAAAGGGGAGGGGGAAAGAGAGACGAAGAGATGTGTATACGTGTACACATACTTGTACGTAGCAGCGTAGATTCGCCACGCACACACACACACACACACACATATATATATATAAATATGTATATGTATACAATGCAACGATGTAGACGCGAGAGACAAACACGTTGGCAAAAGAGATATACGTGGCCGCGCGTACACGCACGAAACAGTTCGGATAGCTAAAGCGGAAATTCGAGGTGTGTACGTGGTCGCAAGTGTATCTGCCGCGTGGGGCCTTGGGGGCAGAGAGCTGCCTAGCGGCGGGGGGTGAGTGGCCTGTGGGACGGGTGACGGGATCCGAGAGCGAGGGGAATCGTTGGAAAGAGGGGAGCTGGCGCCCCGGCAGGGCGGTATGATGACAAAACATTCGCTCTGAGCTTCCGTAGAGGGTCGCGGTACAGCGGCTGCGGCGGAGCGAGGAGGTGGAGGCGGAGGAGGAGGAGGAGGAGGAGGAGGAGGAGGAGGAGGTGGTGGAGGAGGAGGAGGAGGAGGAGGAGGAGGAGGAGGAGGTGGTGGAGGAGGAGATGGTGGAAGAGAGAAGGATGAGGAAGGAGGGTTAGATGGGAAGCTGGGCATGCGGCCGGGAGCGGCGGTGAAGGAGGCGAACTGGAGGAGAGAAGGATGAGGACGTAGGAGGCGAAGGGTACGGGGAGGTAGGTTAGGTTCGAGGTTGCTCTCGGGGGCTGGGTAGCCACGGGGGTGTGGGTCGAGAGCGGCTGGTGTGGGGAAACGTGAGCGCCAGCCGGAAAGAGACTCCCCCAACCCTCCCTTCTCTGTAAGCGAGGTGAGGTTGCCGCGTGTTCGTGTGAAACGTATATTCGCCTGTGTGTGTGTGTATGTGTGTGTGTGTGCGCACGTCTATACGGGGTGTTCCGTTTTAATGTGTGAACGGCCGTGTCCTCCGCGGGGATAATGGGCGTAAGAGGTGGCGCGCGGCCCGAGAATGCTTCCGAAGGAGACTTCATTGGCTTCGAGGGGATGACCGGTCACGCGTGTCAGACCGCTTTTTAAGTAGAGGCTTTCCCCTCTTCGGTTGCCCCAGTCGTCTTCCGAGGTTTGCCTGTTATACGCGCACCGTGTCCACCTTTGTGGGAATTGAAAAGATGTTATCGCGCGCGGCGCGCTGGGTCGACGTTTACGATTTATGATTCTACGGGTCGGCCAATCATTTTGGGCAAATGTTGCTGTTATTACACGTACCGGGGGAGGAGGGGGGGGGGGATATTTTGGAGAAGAGGAGTAGGAACGTTCGTTCAAGCACGAGTAGCACAAATGAAATTTCTTCCCGAAAGAAGCAGATAGATATAGATTCGAGTCACGGAGCTTGGGAAAGATTCTTGAATCAACGATATCGAAAATTTATCTCACGCGGTAGAGTCTCGGGGAGATTATCGCCCGACGTCGGCCTGGCAAAGTAGAAAAAGACGGCGCAGCCCGTGGATAAATTGCGAGAAGCGGCGGTATACGTTATCCCATCGCACGGTATCGCCGCGTTCCTTAAACGTAATCTAAGCGATTAAACGTTTTCGCGATTTCCACGGCGATTGGTCTCTAAACGGCACACCCTGTACACACGCGCGCACACAGAGAGAGAGAGAGGTGCGGCTCTCGCGGAGATCAACGTCGCTGTGCACCGGGTAAACTGTGTACGTCCTATTCGTGAGAGGGTATACGATGGTGAAAGCGTTGGAGAAAGGGAGAAAGCGAGCGGAGAAAGAGCGAGAACGCGAGATGGGCGAAAGCGTGGCTGCGAAGAAGAGAGAGTAACGGAGCGGATAGGAGGGGTGGCGTAGGAGGAGGAGGAGGAGGAGGAGGAGGAGGAGGAGGCGGTGGAGGATGGCGGCGAGGCGAGGAAGGTTTATATCCATCATTTTGTATTTCTCGCAGACATAAAAATCTATACCATCGTACAGACCGCCCAGCCGCCCTCCGCGCCACCTCCTCTCATCCCTTCGACCGACCAACGTTTCGCCACCCACCCGCATCCTCTAAACCTACCCTGCTCCCTCTCCGCTAACCCCCGCGGCGTAGACCTCCCGCTTTGCCACCCCGAACGCCACAGCCGCCCTCGTCCTCTAGTGCCGGAGCCAAAGCCTGGCTGCACCAAGCCACCACCTCGCTCTTCTATTCCATAGTGGGTGGGGTGCAAATATCGTATTTATTGTATGACGGGTCCGCGTATCCCAAGCTAACGCCTCCTGTCAGTTCACCCTACCAAACCACCCTTTCTCTTTCTCCCTCTTTCTCTGCATTCCGCTCTTTGGCACACTATCTCTCTCTCTCTCTCTCTCTATATCTTCGTTTTTTCTTTTTATCCTCGTTTTTCTCATCCCTTTCTCCCGGCCAGGAACATTCTCTCTCTCTCTCTCTCTCTTTCTGTTGCGCGCCAGCGCTTCTTTTCCGCGGCCGTGCCTCTCTGTCTCCGTCCAACGCGCTTCAGTCATTCTTACGTTTTCCAGCGCGTGCTTCGACTACCCACACCAAAGCTTCGGTCCGTTCGCACCCTCCCTCCCTCTCTCTTCACCTTGATTCTTCTCCGGCGCTCACCCTGCCAGAAGTTCCTTGCCCACGGCTTTCCCACTTCTTCATGCCGCGGTACACACGGCGGCGCACCCGTGTCGCAGCTTTCGAGAATGCTTCTTTCGCTCTTTATGACGCGCGCGTCGCGCGAGCGGATACTTGGGCTCGCGCGCGCGAGCAAAGGGCTGTTTAAGGGCGGCGAACGGCTGCTGGCTGGCAGGCATCTCTCTCGTTCTCGCGCGCTTTGTCGCGGAACCGTTTGAAAACAGGGATCCCGGTCTTCTTCGTCTAGTCGTGTTCTTCTTCTTTCGTCGGTTCGGCTCCGCGCTTCTCCGCCACCCACCTCCTCGTTGTCGCGAGGAAAGGATAATTGTGAATAATGTTTGCTTCGTTCCGCCGACCGTAACGAAAGCCGGGCTCAACCCGGCAGTTTTTAGCGAAAGATTTAACGACGTTTCGATTAGCGCGCCTCGTAGATTCGCCTCGCAGATTGGTCATTGTTCGGCGGTGGCGCGGATTTTGCGCGCAACGCTCGCTGTTCCGCAGTGTTGGTGGTCGATGGATCGTTTATTTGAATTACACGATGTATTTGTTTTTTAATTTCTTCAATTCGCATTTAATATTTAAGCGGAACTCGAGCTGAGATTCGTTTCGCTCGCCAAATATTACGATTTCGTTCAGGTATCTCTAATATTTATCCTTTTATCTAACGGCGTTTCAAGAATACAGACATCGGATTTTGGTAAAATTTCGATAAAACAGTGGAAATAGAATTCGCGCTACGTTATTGACTAGTTTGCTAGAATTTTAAAAGAGACAATCGTGAATTTTTTAAATTCTCCTGCTTTTTTTTTGGAAAGATATATAACAATCGACGCACAATATACTACATAGAACGCAAAATATCTGAGGCAAATATCACGTAATAAACGTTAAAATTCATTCCAATATTCATAAACAAACTTGCGATACTGATAAATAAATTTCTAATTGGAAGAAGAAAGTAATCAGTATCTAAATTCCACGTTCTACTTGTCGCCGTCAATTTAAATTCCCGCAGAATTCATCAACGATATTAATGACGCGCTTAAATCTTGACGAAGACCGCAGAGTGATACAACAGCCATTTGAATAAGCGATCCTCTTAATTACTCGAAGCGTTATGGAGGAAAGAAAAAAGGAAAAGAGGTATATGGCCGCGAAGAAAGGAGCTATTTATTTGATACGATTAATCGCTGGAATTCGTGGCGTTTTAACGCGTTCTCTAATTGAGCGTAGGCGGCACGCGCCAAAATAAAACGTCCGCGCGAGCTTTCCAAACAAATGGAATTCCCCGCGGCAAGTATGACCTAAGAGGAGTTCGTAAATTTTCGTTCGCTCTACGGAACGATGGCAAGACGCTCTCTCTTTTTCTTTTTATTTCGTTTTATTTGGTATATATATATACACAAGTATAATATAATATAATATGAATATAAATATATATATACATACAATAACAACATGCATAACCAACGACAATGAAAAATCGATTCGTACTAAAATATCGTGCAGATAATCCTGGAATATTTAAAATGTAACTAGCGGTTCAAAGAACGTAACGTGTAACAGTGTAATCAACAAATGTATCAAAAGGTACACGTTCAAAGATAAATATTCATTTAATCCGTTAGATGCCTTTCATTCGGTATTAAACTTTTGGTAACTTCGAGCACTCAAAGAATTAATAAAGATTTCATTTCGTCGGGGTTTTATTAGAAATATACGACAACGTAGATGTGTACATCTGAATTATGAACGGCTTTTGAAAGCTGAGGTAAAATGCAGCTCAGAATGCGAATAGTTAAAAAGCGTGAAATTTTAGAAAAAGGAAAGCTTTTACAATAATTCGCATGAAACATGTAAACGCGCGAAGCTCAAAGTTTTATGAAAACGTAATACAATAGATTTCACGTGATAGGGAATTTTTAAAGCTTTTATATCATATATATATATATATATATATATGTATTTTTATAGTTGTACATTTCACGGAAATTCATTCAAATCTGTAAAAATTCACCGTAAATCTGTCTACGAAAAATTATGAATTGATCATTCGCACTTGAATAATTCTGTCGAGTGTTGCTCGTTGCCAGTCAGAGAACTTTCCTCTGTCTTGTCTGAGAATAAATTTGAAAAATTAATCAGAAAGAAGTAAATTTGAAAAAATAGTGAAACGAACGTTACAAATTATATTATAATTATATTTATTTATTTATTACTATACATACTTATATATATATATATATATAATAAATAAATAAAATTAATGTTACAATTTCCTACAATTTTCCCAACGAAAAGTCTCTAATTCCGCAATTAAGTAATAACCAAATAAACCAAATGTCCACACTAACCCATCATCATTTTTGCTCAGTAAAAGTTATTTATGTCCTATGTTCATCGTAAAATCTACGATATAGGTCATCGATGGATGTAACGCCAAGAGAAAGAAGATGCATAGGGTATGAGAACACCGCAGACAGAGGGCGTAAAAATGAGAAAACCGTGGAACACACGGGGTAGAAAGGGGCAAGGACGTGGAAGTAGTAGATGCGTACCGTTCAGCCGTGAACGAATAGAGGAATGCCAGGAGACGGGTACTTGTCTGTCGCTGGCTGAACGATCCTCCGTGAGGAAGTGTCGGTGAAAGAGATAGAAAGATGGTCGGACCCGGACGAGTTTACCGTGCGAGCAAATGTACTAGTTTGCACGAAAAGTCTCAACCACTCGTTCGCAATCCGTTTCCCGGTGTTGCCTCGTTGCTTTTTAATGCTCGACCAGTGGCAAGATCCGCTTGATCTCGACGACTCTTTCGAGAACTGTCTCAGATCAATTTAAAAAAAAGAAAAATTAAATATTTCATTATTTAGCAATTGATGGTATTAGCGAATTGATTAGTCACAGTCAATGGCCGTAAATTACGCGTGGCCATTAACTGTTATTTCAATCTATACTCTAAACTTTAATAATCTCGCTGTAAGAATAGTTAATAATAATTTGTAGTTACTTGACAGTTAAAAATTTTCAACATTGTCAATTTTTTTTTTTTTTTTATTCCTCCACATCTCCGCTATGACGAATCTTTCTCTAAAAAAAAGAAAAAAAAGAAGAGAAGAAATTTCTAAACAGCGGTCCGACACATTGGCCTATTTTTTCCTGTACCTTAAGTTGTAATCTGTGACAACGATATCATTCCCAACATCCTCAATTTTTTCTTCCCTCCACAAATCTCCGTCCCCTTATCTCAAAAAAAAAAAAAAAAGAAAGAAAAGAAAGAATTTCTAAACTAAGATCGGGCCAACACGGCCACCGTTGGCTTGTTATTCCGTTTCTTTCAATAAGGGACGGGTTTCGCGACGCGCTACTACCGGTTGCAATTTGCATTTCATTACGCACGGCGCAAGTCGGCAACTTTTATCATCGGTTTACATTGGACACCGGCTGCGTTCCACCGCCAGCCGAGAATTATTATTCGCGGCATCGGCGCTGCTGCTCGCGAGTTAGTTTCTTCGCGTCTCCGTGCTTTAACACGTGTAACAGAGAGCGGGGCTGGGGTTGGGGGGGGGGTGGAAAAACTCGCGCCACCGGAACGAACTACGACGACGACGAAGAAGAAGAAGAGGAAGAGGAAGAGGAAGAGGAAGAGGAAGAGGAAGAGGAAGAGGAAAGGTTTCGGGTGGAAGTGTCTTTGCAATTTAACTTTTACGACGCGCCCTGTCATTTCTATCTGTCCGGGCTTCTGCGACCGGCAAATGCAACCTCTTCTCTCGTCCTCGTCCATTCTCCTCGACCAACTCCGCTTCCCGATCTCCGTTACATCGACTTCAAACGCGTCTCCTAGTTCGCCGAGCGGTGGCGAGAGATAACTCGCGGGAGAATTGTTCGACGCTCGCTGCTTTTTATAACCGGACGAATGCCGAAACGACGGGGTCGAGGGGCCACTCTTTAAGGGTGGCTCCTCCTTCGCCGAGTTTTCGGAGACTGGTCGATGAACCGTGTTTCGATGGTTGCCGATTTATTTCACCAACTGCGCGAACCAGCGCGGCTACTACACTGAGATCGACAGTGTGTCGGAGTTGAAAATTCTGCTTTTTGGAAAATTCTGCGTCGTCACTTCGGGGCTAATTAATAATTAATAATTAATTGGTGAAAAGTTTACAGTTTAAGTATCCTTTAAATGCGATATTCACGATTTAAGTATTAAATGCAATTTTTCCTTTGAGTATTCGTATTCTTTCGATCGATTAGTATTTTGGAGAATCTCAATGCAAGAAACGTAGAAAAAAGAAAGCAAAAGTTTGAGCGACAGTCGCAGTACTGCAACGTCCCGAGCGCGTAAAGTACCAATTGAAGAAATTCCAGTTCCAGTATCAATTAAAGTGCCCACGTGAATTTGCACGACGCACGAGGCCCTCGTATCGATCGAAAGAAACGCACGAGAGCGGGCAATGGATTTCGCGATCGTCGGACACCGTCACGGTTAACAGATTATGTCGGTGGCAACAGGAGAAGGTCCTGCGAAACGGAAGGTGGGCACAGCCGGACAGATAGAGAGATAGAAGAGAGAAGGAGGAGCAATTGGCGAGAAGCTGAAACGAAGAAGAACGAGAGAAGCGCCGAGGCGGTTGGTTGGTAAGCGCGGGAGGAGGAGGAGGAGGAGGAGGAGGAGGAGGAGGATGCGAGTGAAAGAGAAGGTGGCGAAGTAAAAGGGTCGAGGCCGCAATGAGCCGAGCTTCCACGCTTCCCCTAATTACATTTTCATACGAACCGTTTTCCCCTTTATTTTCTCCTGCTGTCCTACGACCATTTTTCCCGGAGCCAACTCAACTTCCCAGGTTCCCGTTTCCCGTCAACGGTGTCTGCTTCCCTCTTTCTTCTGTCCTCCCCCCCCCCCCCTCCGTCTCTGTTTCGACCGTGTTCACCAACTCTCACCCCACTTTCCACTTTCTCTCTCTCTCTCTTTCCCTCTGCTTTTCCCATCCACTGGAAAAACGCTTTAATACGTTTTTGCTGGTCGTCGTTGCTCTCGTCGGAGAGTAATATGAGAAAGTACACGAGAGAGAAGGAAACAGCAAACAAAGGAATAAAAATAAAAAAAAAAAAAGGGGGAGAAAAGGAAGAGGAAGGAACGCGCAAGGGTCGAAAAGTGCAAGGTGAATTTTTAGTTTGTACCGAGCTCGCGATTAAAGTCCATCGAGACCCACCACCGCCATCGCTGTTGCTCGTGGAAGATCTCGACTCGAAATTTCTTTGTTTCCCCGTTCGTTCTCTCACTCTCTTTCTGTTCTTTCTTTTCTTTCTTTTTTTTTTCGCTTCTCTCTGTTGTTTCGCTCTTTCCCTTCTTTTATTTTTAAAGCGGCTGTGTTCGTTCGTTCGTTCGTTCGTTGCGATTCCTTTCTGGCAAAGCTCGTCCTTTTTCTTCTTTTTTCTTCTTTTTTCTTCTTTTTTTTTGTGTATTCTGTAAATCGTATTACGTTACCTGCCGAAAGTCTGTATTCTGCAAAATGTTTCGCGCGAGTCGTCCCTTTTCCACCCCCTCCCTTCTTCCCGTTTTCGCGAGGGAAATGCCGGTAGACTGAATAAAAGCTTGATAATTCGACCGGAGCGAAGAAGGTTTACACGGGGCTTGATTGCTAGTTTGGTTGCGGAAGAAACTTTTTCTGGGTTAACGAAGAGGAGTAGAATTTTAATGAATTTCCACGTGTCTTTGAATATTTTCTTCTCTTTTCCTTTCTCCTTTTTCCACGTCCAGAGGCGTTGGATGACTTCAACCATCGTCTCGAACGTTAACGTTATAGATTCCTCTCTCTAGACAGGAGCAAAATACGCGCACGCTCGAGAGTTCGAAAGGAGAGAAGAGCGAGATCCAAGGTTAGAGTATTAAAAGATAATTAACTGCGAATCAGGAGATTGTGAATTCAGTGAATTCTGCTCTTAACTTCTCGCGAGATACCGATACAGACGCGTGTAGCCGTCTGTCCATGTAATTGAAATGAATATCCAACGGTTACGTGCGTTCCCACGTGTTCTTTTAATCTCCGCGGGTGAGAATTGAGCGCGAGGCATTACCGGGAGATGGAACGTTGATCTTGAAGGTTGATTGGCTTTAAAAATACAGGGGAAGACTCGTTTCGAACCGCACTCTGGAAAATAATAAGAATTTTCGCTCAGCTCCTCTAAATTCCATGATAAACTTTCTAATAAACCGCTCTTTGAAACTGATTAATTCCCCCGCTGAAACTTCGTTGCTATCCGTTTAACTCGAAATTTTCCCTACTTCCAGCGAGCTGGAAATTTCAAAAACGTTCTTTTGCCGCGAAGGGAATTACAACCCACGATCACGCTGCGCGCGCCTGCAGATACTCGCAGCTTGCTTATTTATGAAATCGAGAGACTCTCCTCGACACCTTTATCCTCTCTGATTTCGAGCTTTTAAAACGAGACACTACGTTCCGTTTGAAAATACCTCTCGACGTTTTGCAATTAAATCAGTCTTTCATATTTTAAAAATACACTTCTTTTCGAACATAATACATATAATATATATAAAGGTATCTGCAATCGTTAATTGCGACAGTCGCAAAGCGTTGCTCCGCGACAAAGAGTAATTCTCGTTTGTCATTATCACTTTCATCGCAATAATCGTTAATCGCGCCAAAAGACGATTAATTCACCTATACCAACAGACGCTTTTCCTCCATCGTGAGAAACACGCGAAACAGAGGCGTCCGGTTCGCGAGAGGAGAAAGTTTCGCCCGTAGATTATCGTTCTCGTTTCTGAAAACGATAGACTCCGGTCGCGGGGAAATCTTTTTTACGCGACTGTGCGCCTCGCTGCAATCCCTTTCCAGATACGTGCCACATTTCCCCTCCCCGTAAAAATCCATTTTCCGGTGCACGATACGTTCGAAGACGCGGCTCGAGCGGCGCATTACCCTCTCCCTCCCGTCCCCCCGTCCTCCTCGCCGCCTCCACCTCTGGCTCTTTCCTCTCTTCTCTCTGTGCTCTCTATCCGCTTCGAGATAGTTAAATTCCATCGTTTCACGAACTATCGATCGCGGTCTCCATTACTACGCTCAAAAGTCGTATTGGCTACGCGACTACTACCCACCTACCCACCCCGGCGCATCCGTAATATTTTTTCATTGTTCCGTTACAAGGAGAGATTGCCGATCGAGCCCCCCCCCCCTTTTTCTGCGACTGCCGGCTGAAATCCCACTGGATGATATATAAGATCGGTATAAATGAACTGTAAATAGGCTGGCTAGAGATTTCTGGTCACTATCGTTCTTGCGGAAGGTTGGACAAATGCCGTTTGGGGATCAAGCCCCCCTGCTTGAAATTCGTGGAACAGCTTTCACAGTTTTTGATACCCAATAATTGTCGTAGGCGATGCAATTTTTCATTTTATTAAAGTATCATTTTGCCGCGTAAAGTATCATTTGAGTGTAAAGTGTCGTGACAGATCAACGATGACGAGGAAATCGATCGAATTTAAATTTGCGTCCAACCAACTTTATCCGAGTTCCCCAGCTTGTTCCACACTCGTTGATTAACATTCGAGTGTTCGATCTTATTTATTATCAGCCAATCACGTAATCGTTTAATAAATGTCCTGATTTTACAATTCCAAGAAACTTCAATCAATTCGTATATAACATTTGCAACTCAGTTTACTTTGATCAATGGGTCAATATTCTACCCTCGCTTGCTACGCGCACGTAGTACCGAAAAAAAAAAAAAGGAAGAAAAAGGAAAGAAAAAAGGAGGACAAAAATCACTTTTTCCCTTCTTCCATTGTTCGTACCCAGCGTGCCCCTTTCTCTCTCGTATAGATAAAACAACACGCGGAGAAACGCTTCGGTTTTACGCGAATGTCAGTTTTATTCCATTTCGCGCCCCTTGCACAACCCCCCGCTCGCCCCCCTCCCCCCTTCGGTCGAGGATGGATCCTCCCCCGGGATAATAGCTTTAATACGTATCCAGCCGTGTTCTCGGCGCAAGACGCGAAAGCAGTTGTCTCGTAAAAATTGCAAGACCTAGGATAATACTAAAACCCGTCTCCGGATCTCTCACCCCTCGACGCGACAACGGCGTTTCTCTTTCGCTCGCGCGCCCCCCTCTTCCCCCCCCCCCCCTCTTTCGCCCCCCGCCTCCTCCTCTCGCGCTTGTCGGATGAAAAAGCGCAGTGTTACTTATCGATCTGCGTGTTGCCTTTTGAATGTTTCCCTTTTTAATTTCGCCGGAGGAACGAGCTCGCCGCGGCTGCGGCGTATTATTAAGTATCGAGTAAAGTGGTTTCCGCGGTGGGGATTAATCTTGCAGGGGGGACGCCTCTCTTGACCATCTTGAGGGTGGCTGCGATGATTATATGACGGACAGGATCGATCGCCGCTTCAATTCAGCCGGAAGAGATGAATAAGCTCCTCGCTCTCTGTGAATCATTGAACGACCGGGTTACCGGCTGGCCCAACCCGTGGAGCCGAGTTTAACACGCTCGCTGTCACGCGAAATTTACACTCGCGCGGAACGTTCCGCCGTCCCCCTTCCGCCGGATGAAATATTTAATTTTTACGAAAAATTTAGAAAATTACGAAAGAAATTATCATTTGAAAGCGCGGTTTATTTGCTATTTGTTTTTATCCTGATTCTTCCCTCAAGTAGAAACGACAGGTCTCCTGCGTGTTTAATGTTTAACCGTTTCAGTGCCAGGGGTTTTTAAAAATCCGTGCTCGATTGTGCCATGCAGCGCTTCGTTCATTCATTTGTGACCAAACATCGCGGCACATTTCTCCACAGATCGCGCTGCGCGGCGCTAAAACGATTAAAGACCATATATTGCATAAATTTCTGATAATTTAAAGTAGAAAAAGAATATCGCGATATTTGCAAATTCTTTTCTCTCTCTAAAATTTTCTCACCCGAGTGTCTTCGAGAACTATCACACACTTTAAGAATATTAGTTAGCACTTGCAAAAAATTTAAAATTTAGGTACTTTGTTAATTCTATTCGTAATAATTTCCGTTTTATCGACGAATGTGTTTTTCTGTTTTTCTTAATTTCGTTGTTACTTGAAGAGGATAGCCTTCAACTCTTTTCATTATTTCATAGTTTTATCGCAAGTAAAATAATGCATAATCCATACTTTTTTAAATATGTCCCAACAAAAATTGAAACATTTGCGATAACAACGCGCGCAAAATTGAACACTCCGCGCGCGCACGTTTCTTTAAATACGAATCGTAAGACAAGGGGTCGAAACGTTATTGTCCGTCCGCAATATTGATCTCGCTTCGATCGAGTATTAAAATATTCGCAAGAGCGGGAACACTTTGACTGCTCGAACCGAATCGAAGTGCGCGCGTACGTACGCGATTCCGTGGAAATGGAATTTTCAATTTTCTCTAGATTCACGGAGCAAATCAATTTGCTCTGCGAGTGTCCGATTGAAAAATTATTGTTTCCCTGCGCTTGGTGCGCTTGTCCTCCGATTCGGCTCGCATTTTCTACGCGGAGCGGAACGTGTAATTCGGATTCGACGGTCAATTGATCAACTCGTTAAGGAGCAACAGCGCGTTAACGCGACGTTCCATTTACAAATTCCTTTTAATCAATTCGCGTCGTTAAATTCGGCTCTTTCGGCCAAGGGAATAAAAATGGAAACTCTGAGGATTTGCTTCATTGTACATTCCACAAATTCATGAAGTGAAAAAAAATTTAAGTACTTGCAGTATTGCGTTAGTTGAGATATACTTCATGAATTGTAATAACGCAACAGTTACCAAGAAACGATGAAAAAATTGAAAAAACGACGTTTCGTTAGCTGGAAGATATATTGAAGATTGGAAAGAGTAGCATGACGTTTCAAAGAACAAGATGCAGAAATTTTTCTACTTTGCGAGAAATTCTGTTTCAATTGAGGAGGATCACGCGCGCGACTATATTTGGAGATTTAACGTGAAAATATCGTAGCGGAGTCAGGGTGATTTTACGTAGACACGATATCACGTAGATCAGCAATCTGTGATAAAGTTTCCAGTTCGCTCACAAAGGTGACTCGAACGTAGACCGTAAAGTGAATGGTACACTTTGTAGCAGATCGTAAGGAGCACCGTGAGCGTACCGTGAGCATTGTGAATATATCATCAAATTTAATTGACTCGTGCACGACCGGCAGTCGCTCCCAAGTAGCTAAGGAGAAATTTCAACGACACGTGCAAACAGAATATTATACAAGGTAAAAGAGTCATTTACTCGAACGAGGAGTAAAGATCGCGCGGAGGAGGGAATAAAATTCCAGCTCTCCGCACGAGACACGAGGTCGAAACGAATCAGCTATAGTCGTCGCCAATTTTCCAACTATCCCGCCGTAGAATTTGACAAAATTCAAACGGAGACGAATAATTGTTCTAGCAATTTTATTTATTCGTCGAAGAAACTTTAAACTCAGCTCAGGTTCAAGTGGCCAATTGCACGAGTCGCTCAAATTAAATTTATTCCAATGCAACGATTCTGTAAACATCTTTCAGAAATATAAACATCTTTCTCATCCGTTTCTCCCAAATACCTCCTAAATATCTTTCTGTAAAACACTAACAACGTGAATCGCCAATATTTTTGTCCAAACTGCAAAACCCGACCCAGATTTTCGATCAGGTTCCCTCCCGGCAAACGAAGTCGCGGAACAACTCTGGAATCAAATTTACTCCCTTCGAGGAGTATTCTTTCTGCACCGAGAGCTACAATTCGAAAGATCACAAATAACACGGTAACATTGTTGATCCCCTCGCTGGCTGGTGAAATTGATCGATCGTATAACCCAGAGAGAGGGATCGCCCGGTATTTTAAGCACAGTCACTTCGTCCAACTTGGCTCGAAGTTAACGCGGGGTAAAATGCCAGGGATAGGGACGGGAGAGAGAAAGAATGGCCGACCGTTGGGAAACTTTTCGTCGCTTGTTTTGCTCGTTCGCGTTTCCTTAAGGATCTCCTCTCGCAGGGTGCACCGGGAAGAGGAACCGGAGGGAAGAGTCAATCCTGGTTGCTCGGGCGAAGAAACTCGTCTGCAAATTTTAAAAGAACCGACCCGCTCTCTCTCTCTCTTTCTCGATCGTTGAATTCCAACGTAGCCTGCTTGCTTACCGTACGTGTGCTTCCGGTCATTCGAAACGCGTTCTCCGATCGAAATTTGCGAAACAAACTTTCAAAACAGGGATCTCCACTTTACTGTTTTTTTTTTTTATTTGGAAAAGATAAAAATTTTAGATTCGATTTTTTTTCTTTTTTTTTTTTTTTTTTTTTTTGATGTACGATATTGGCAATTTTAAACATCGAGGGCGAAATGAAAGTAAATATCGCAGGTGAGAAATTTCTTTCGCCTCGTATGTATTTGTCTCGTCTGTTGTAAACGAGCACGTTGGGGGATTAAGCTAACCTAAAAAACTGCACGACTCGTACCACAGTACGATTGAAAGGCCCAGAAGCAACTGTTCTGAAACTAGGAAACGAAGACGACTCTTTTGCCATAAAATTTTATTGACGTCCCAACATTTGAATCGATACAAAACAAATTACAGACAGTGCCACTCCTACTCGAGGTCTACCCCACGCCCCCTCGCGAATCACGTGACTCGTATCAACCAATCGCTAATTTTCGTTGCATCAGCGTTGCACCTGAAGAGGATTACTCCCGCTAAAATATCACTTTCAGTGATAAAAAGTCCAACTGAACATTCCATGTCAATTATTTGGAAAAAGAAACCAAGTACTCAGAGATCAAGAGTATCTTAATTGAAAAGAAAAAAAAAAGTTACACGCCCAATCACAGGCTAAATCCGAAGCAGCCTCGTTCGCGGCTAATTGAGATAATTTTATTCCCTCGTACGAGCACACGGGGATAGATCGCATCAGCTCGCCGGTCATGCTCGACCGTTTAACTCCGGCTGAAGTCATCTGGTTCGACCAAAGGGAGGAACGAAGGGGAGCAAAAGAAAAAAAGAAAAGAGAAAGAAAAGGGGGGGGGGAGAGAAGAAACGAGGAAAGTAGAATGGAATCGGAACGGGGTGGAAAACCTTCGATTCTTCTTTTGCGTTCGTGCGTTTGTTTACAGTGGACCTAAAAGGAGAAGAGAGAGTGGCTACGGGACGGAGAGGGATGAATGGGGGTTGGGGCGGGTGGTGGCGGGAGCGTGGGCGGTGGGGAGGTGAGCGGCAGAGAAAAATACGCGGAACATTGTATACGTAAGAGTGGAAGAGAGGTGGTGAGCGTTGTAGTAGGTAGAGAGAGGGGTTGGAGATGGGTAGGAAGGACGCGTAAGGGGGTTGGGTGAAAGAGACAGTGAAGCGGGCGGGGAGGGGTGAGCGGAAAAGGGAGATTGGGGAGAGGAGGAAGGAGGGGAAAAAAAAAAAGGATTCGAGGATTCTCGAGACGAAGAGTCGAGTGGTTGGGTGGTCGAATAATAGAGCTGCCCTTAATACCGTCATCCCCGCTATGCTGGGTTAAACGAGGGAAGAAGCCGGCGGAGAAAGCGGCTCAGGTTAGACCGAATCTCTCTCTCTCTCTCTCTCTCACTTTGTCTCGTGTAGTCTCGTGTCCCTGTCGTTTCGAAGAGGATCGCCAAGTACGGAAGAAGATGGATATATAGACGTAGGAAGAAGGGAGAAACGAAGGAAAACGATGAGAAAGGGGAACAAAGATAATATATTGTATATGTACATGGAGAGAGAGAGAGTGAGGATCGTCGTCGCTGGTGGTTCGTGCCACAAGGGGTGGATTGGGGGAAGGGAGAATAGAATAGAAGGGATGATAACATTTGTATCATATTTAACGCTAGAACGAGCAGGTTAAGGGAAGGAAGACACCCTCTACCTCCTTCGTCTCTTTCTTTTACTTCGATCTTTCTCTTTGCTCTTCCACTCCTTCTCTTTTAACCCTCCGCGGCCCTACCCCTTTTCCTCGACCTCTTGGTCCTCCTCCTCCTTATTCTCCTGCTGCTGCTGCTGCTGCTGCTGCTGCTGCTTCTGCTCCTCCTTCTCCTCTACTTCATTCTCCTCCATCGTACTCAACCACCTTCCTCCATCCTTGAGCGCCCTCCACCGGCTGAGTAATACCACTGAAATCAATACCACCACACTGGGCTTCTATTTACACACGCTCATCGCCCGTACACAAATTTATTGCGTGTCCCTAGTAGCTGGAATCGCTACTCCACTCTCTCTCTATCTCTCTCTGTTTCTCCTCTGCCGGAAATGGTTCGCGACGGAATCACCGTTCCGTGCTGAAACACAGCGTCTTGAGCCTGGCTGATTTGCCCCGAACGAAGATCGCGCCGTTGAATTTCCGCGGTGTCCCTGTCATTGCAGCAGTGGTCGTAACGTCGTGATTTTGTCCTTGGAACGCGAACGACGATCTCTTCTTTTCGAGAGAAATTGCACGAGGGATAAGCTTGACGCTTAACCCGGGGAGGAGAGCGCGTCGAGGTAGGGTCGTCGTGTAAGGCGAGCGGAATTTATAGAATAAAGTGTTTGGTTATTTGGAGGTTTAGGATTAGGAAGTAAAATCGCCGTTTATCGGGTCGTCGATCACGAGTCGCGAAATTAAATTCTTTTTGCTCTAGCAATCTTCGTTGATTTCACGATCACCGCTTTGAGCAATTTCGCGTGAACGTCAGATTTAGATAATTTTTCAATCATCCTTTCGCCAATCTGAATCAGCTGTCGCGTTTTATATATACGTGACAAAGAAAATGTTCCGATAGTTGCAAGGTCGATGTTTAAACACCCAAGTAAAAATAAAAAATATAAAATAATTGAATATAGAATAGAAAATACTTATAGAAATACTAAATGGAAAAGTTATATTATATAATATAATAAAAAATTATTAAAAAATTGTTAAGAGAACGTGCAAATAATTTTTTTAATGAAAAATTAATATTAATGCAAGTGTAATATAAAAATATACGATGTAAAAATTCTGTTTAAAATTAATAAAAAAAATTAAATAGTACCTAGATACCTCGTGTATCTGAGTACGTATCTTTGGTTCTTGATAATTTCAAGGCGGTTTAACCAGTTTTCGTGCAAGTTGTTACATAAATTCGACCACGATGTCTTCTTTCTACTCTCCCCCTTATTCGATAAAGCTCCGCCGTATCGCGGAATCGCGTTAATACTCTTATAACGGTAACTCACGTGGTGGCCATTAGTCGCGTTAATTTTTCACTGACCGCGAGGTCGGTGTTACTTTCGCCGCGATTGCAACTCGCATTTCATGCGACCGCAAGTCGTACTAATATCCTTCGTAGCTGCGATCAACTCCGGCGCAAATCTCGCTAATTTGCCTATGGTTACAACTACGGGAATTCGTTCGCGGACCGCAAATTTGCCCTGTAAGCATATTGCGCCGTTAATTATTCTATAAAGCCGTGACTTCAATCCAAGTACATCGAGCAAGCGTGGCGAGTTACCTTTCACGGTGCCATTGTTTCTAAATTACGTGTCTGGTTTTTTTCATTTCAATTGACGCTAGAACTGGAACGTAAAATTTGTCGAAGTACAAGGGCAAGTAGAAAGAGCACCAAGGAATGTAATAAAGTACAATAAAGTACAGTAAAGTCTGATGCAAGCTTTTATTTATTTTGTGAAAAATCTTTGAAAATGTGCCTCTGCAACTCTGGACAGTGCAAGATTTAGAAAGTAGAAGATTAAAAACAGAAAATCACGGTATTTAAATTTCGTATCAATAATATTGTTTAAACAAATAGTCAACATTCTTTCTCGAAAAACTGTCACCTTTATTTCGCTAAATTACAGTAGAATTTATTTGAACCGAATTCTAGTCGGTGATTGAATGACAATTTTCTTGCTTGTCGAGCAAGAAAAAATAGCTAGCAAAGAGGTAGCACTTTAGTCACATAAACTATTCGTTCCATAACGAGTTTATACTGATTAAATAAATAAAGTTCTACTCTATACTAGCAATAAATATTTTAAGGAACCATCTACATAGAGAATTGACTCCAAAATCAAATGAAGAGCATGAAATCCAACGAAAACGTTCTTCAGGATCGACTTCGTGATTGTTCGAAGGCAGGTAGCTCGTCGCTATTCAACTTTCCACGGTTTACGAGCGAACCGGATCCTCCAATAAACCTTGGGAAGAACAATCGCGAGTAACTTTGACTCCGCAGGAAATATTGCACTAAAAAGAAGATGAAAAAAAGAATGGAGAAGGTGACAAAGCTTCCGTGGCGAAAGGACTGTGCTTGACCGTTCAGCCCCGAACCGTTGAGTCTGAAAGAACACGAGTTTCTCAAAATCTACCTTTCTCAAAGTCCAACTAAAGGAACGAAGAAATTTCTCCGAATCGTCTCCAGCGAGCAACGCTGGATTTCGCATTAATTCTTCGTTTTTTCTTTTATCACTGAAAGTGACTTTAGCCCGGGTAACTGTCTTCAGGTGCAACGCTGATGCAACGAAAATTAGCGATTGGTTGATTTGGGTCACGTGATTCGCGAGGGGGCGTGGGGTAGACCTCGAGTAGGAGTGGCGTTGTCTGTAATTTGTTTTGTATCGATTCAAATGTTTGCGTATCGATAAAATTTTATGGCAAAAAAGTCGTCTTCATTTCCTAGTCAAAACAGTTGCTTCTGGGCCTTTCAGTGAGACGAATCGTACTGGGGTCCAAGTCGTGCAGTTTTTTTCTTCGAGTAATTTCAGTGAAATGATTCTCAGCAACAGAGACGCACACAGGTGGTTCTTCGAGTCGGTAAACGATGCATGTGCACGAACACCTTCAACATGTATGTGTGTGTGTGTGTGTACGGTCTGGCAAACGCATAATGGATGGATGGGCGTTGTACACGATATTACGTCATTAGGAAGGCAATACTATCGTATGCGCCGCTTTGAGCACATTGCACGGGGGCTCATAAGGCGGGCGGAAGCGGGGGGAGGATCGCAAAGAACGCTCCACCGGCAGCTCCACGATAATTAGGATATAAACCACGAAACGTTCTTGAATTATTAAACGTCCCTCGACACCTAATCTGTCTTCTTTCGGCGCATCTTGACCTCACACCCCCGGGAATATAATCGTTTTTAATCGTTTTAAATCGTTTACTTTGGCGAAAAAAATTAGCAACGAGATTAGTAAGAATTAGTATCCTATGCTGTGATTGAGCTTTATTTTTAATCCTCAAATAGGGGATGGTTCTACACCTGGGCGCAGGATGGTGATAAAGTCAGATTTGATCTAACGATAGGGTATACTTTTTTTGTTTTACGCAGCGAAGAGCAAGTTTTTTTACGTTTTTTTTTTCAATTGAATATTTTAGTTATTCTAGTGGATGATAATTGAAGAGAGAGGCATATATGCTCTTTTATGATTGAAAATGATAATTTTAAATTTTAGTTTCTTTAAATTGTTCTAGTATATCGAAGAGGAAAGTACGTATATACTTTTATTAACAAATATTACACCGAATCATCGACTGGTTCAAGTTTTTAAGTAATAATTGCAAGGGATATTACAAACTCGGGAGTTAATTTGATTGAGTTAGTTAGGTGAGATTAGGTCAGCTCACCCACTGGTGAAATATCGAAGAAACGTGTGATACAGATTTTTTAGTGCAATTTTATTTATTTATCTCTACTCTCTACGTTCCATATCGTGAAGCAAATAAGAGAGGGATTTAGAAAAATACTTGTTTCTATTCCGTGTGCACATTCGATTTTAAAATTTTAAAGTTCATTAAAGTTTCAAAAATTCAGGAAATATAACCAAATGTTTATCGAGCGTGAATCTTCAGTTTGATACGGGCGTGTGTAATGTAAGTTTGCAACTCTTTGTCATTTTTGACGACTTTATCGAGATCAACGACGAGCAAAATAATTAAAGGGGAGGGGGGAATTTGAATTTGAATTCTTGAAGGAAAGTTTCAGATTCTCTGGAAATCTGCTTCGTTTATGCACGCTCGCGTGCGTAGCTTTACAAGAAGTTTCCGTGAAAATTAAATGCCTCCCGGTGCATAATTCCTCTTCTTTCCAGCCCTTATTTATAGTTCGGTTAAGCACACGCCTATCGTTGAATGTTAATGCGATGATAAATTTATTACAAAAAGTTCAGTTACCTAACCACGCCGTTAGCCGCGTGGTCGTGGCTTTTGTTTTTTTTTTTTTTAAACTTTAAATCATTGCTTCCCGGGGTTTTGCAACTCCCAAGTTTCAATCCGCTGTCTCGAAGACTCAAACAGTTTACGTAGTTTTAAATAAAGCCGCGAAATTTCTTTTCACCCACAGACAACAATTCAAGTCTTTGCTTTAGTTTCTTTTTTTTTTTTTTTCACAAAAAAGAGGAAAGACTTTTTCCCTTCTTTTTATCACTGAAAGTGATTTTAGCGACGGTAACCCAGAAAATCGAGCCTCTTCAGGTGCAACGCTAATGCAACGAAAATTAGCGATTGGTTGGTTTGGATCACGTGATTCGCGAGGGGGCGTTGTCTAGTTCTGAGCGATCGCGCTTGTGATTTGTTTTGTATCGATTCAAATGTTTGCATATCGATAAAATTTTATGGCAAAAAAGTCTTCATTTCCTAGTCAGAACAGATACTTTTAATTTTTAATTAAAAATCCCACAGATGCGGTATAAAATTATTGAATTTCGAAACAACAATAAGGATTCTTCCAAGCATAAATCATTCGAGACCTAGTTTCCACGTTGCAGCCGACGAAAGGGTAAACATGCACAATTTACTTCGCGTTCGATCTAATCCGCAACTATTCCGTATTACCCGGTTACATACTATCGATCTAATCTAACCGTCGGGAACAATAAAACGACGAAGTGGTGAAACGAAAGCGGTCGGATGCACACGCGACTGACTCGTGATGCATCCTTCGCTACCTTCAGTACGGTACAAAATTGAAACAAAAAAAAAAAGAAGAAGAAGAAGAAGAAAGAAAGAAATGTAAGACAAAAAAGGAAGAAATATCTTGAATATCACAAATTAAAAATATCCCTGAGAGATAATAATTTAATTAATCGTCACGTGGAAACACATAGTCTGATCATTATTTAATTAGCGCATAATACATTTGTTTATTTTTATATACTATCATACTTTTATCGATCGGTCGACACTGTTGCGCAGCTATAGCAATATTTTTGAAAAACGAGCTAAATCGATCCGTCTTTGTAAATACTTATGCTGCTTAATTAGAAAATTGACTCGAAAAACTAAACTCCAAATAAAATATTTTTTAGTCTCAAAGAAAGAAAAGAAATAATTCTCCCAACGAAAAACCTTGCGACGACAAGGAAGCCAAATTTAGAGTCAGTTTCACCAAAATCGAACATCTCGAATGGCATTCGTCGTTCGATTGGTTGATAAAGTGTCAAAGTACAACGTTACTCGCGTATCGAGCGCGAAACGGTCGAATGGTACGAATTTACGAGCCAGGAAATCGCGCAAATACCGGGTATACGTATAAATACACGAAGGAAGATGGCAGAGGCTCTTTCAGTATGGCGGCAGTTGTAACGTTTCGCCGGCGTAACACACGAGCAACCCCCGCGTGCCCTGCTTCGTGCTCGTTACGTGCCGACGGGGGGGTTGGTCGTGGCCCGGGAACGACCAGCTTGTAGAAACTGAGCGATAACTGGTAAATAAACGATGAAAGATACGCGAATTACAAATTGCACTTTCCTAGCCGTGCACGTTATTTACCATTTCTACGGTATTCGGCGTGTTGTTTATCGTCTTACGTGGAACACCGTTTCACATGCGTGTATCGCGGTGTTCGCGATCGCGGTGTGTTACGTGCACGATATTCGAGACACGAGTTCCCGGCGTTTAAAATATACAGATTTTAATTTCGCTGGATTTTAAAAGGTCGTTTTACGGCCAGCGTTTTTATTTCCAAACACTTTTGGACTTTTTGGTCATTTGGGCATGAACGTTTAATAACTTTGGATAATAATCAACAGGCGATGTAAGATGTCGGAATATTTCGTTTAAAAGTGTTCTTTTTTTTTTGAAAGTAAAGTAAGAATTTTGGAAAAAATTTGGCTCGCCTATTTGAAAATTACTTTGAGCGTAAAACGGAGATTTTGTGAAAACATTACAAGCTTTATTTTTTTTTTTTTTACCCTGGTCAATTTTACAGAGGATTAGAATGCTGCAGGTACTTCGTACCACGTTTCAACAATTTCAACTTCTTGAGAATTTCGGACACTCAATTTCAGATGATTTAAATGCCTCGGATATTCTTGAAACTTTCGCATATTTTGGTCACACCAAGTACTTTGGATACTTCAGACGTTTCGAGTAAGAGGCGAGGCCTCTAATTTGGAATAATAATTCGGTATTCAGCTTGCAATTGGAATTGTTTCGTGTTCAGTGGAATCTAGTCATTTTCTTTTTTCACAAATTTGAAGCAATGTAATTTGACGTCCAACCTCTCGTTTAGCAATTCTTCGCGATATAACTGTACAAAGTGCTTCAGGATCTGATCTCATAAATTCGAGGCAACGATAAGTCCACAGAACAATAAAAACCTGGCGGAACAATAAAACTAGCGACGATAAGAATGCATCATTAGTATAGTAAACTCTATTTTACGTCGCGTGGGAGTAGATTGTGGGACTATAGGGTGGATAAGGGATATCAGGTAACCAGTGGTGCTAACTGATAGTCATCGATAGCCCTATTCACGTCTCAAACCACCCTAATTAAGTTCTAGATCTGTGTGATACGAAATCGGGGCTAGTAAATGAGCTTCTGTTATAATTTCGCAACTCCTAGATATTCGTACAGTGTACAAACCGTATAGTTGTCAAACTCATAGTGAGCAATTTTTCTGTTATAGTGAGAGCTACAATTAGTATTAAATTTTAAGTAAAATTGCCTTTTAGAGGCAAACAATCACGCCTCTAATTATCTTTCGACTAACCATCTGGAAACTAATTTCCTAATTTTATACTGGTTAATGTCTACCAATTCTCGAAATAGCAAAAAATCAATTAAATGCAATATTATAATCGTTACGATCTCTAGTTTGCGTTGTACAATTTGTTTTGAAAAATTAACGTAGTTCCATTCCAGACTTACTACAGTGTTACTTACCGTGCTATTACGGTCTATACTCTGCTGTCTATACCACGCGTTGTTAAATAAGCCATTAGAGAACATTGCGCAACGAAGCAAGAAATATACCCAATAGAAATAAAAAGCTCTCTTCTTCCTTTAAATTAAAAATAATTTAAGTTTCAGATAATCGTGGGTCGTCGACGTTCTGCATAACCCAGCCCAATTGATATATTAAATTTTGCACTTTTGCAAACGCTCCACCACTCTCGAGTAATTTTTTTATTTTTGCCCGAAAGAGAAGCTGACTATCGTGTAATTATAGTAATTTTTATTTTATTTATCGTAGCAAATTGCAATTAATATCAAATATCGCACTTTTTGTCAAAATTGACACTCCGGATAATCTGTCGCGGTAAGATTGGTATTTCAGTTTACATGAGACAGATACACGGTGAAGTTAACAGAATCGATGGATGATACATTTGTCCAGGTGTTGTCTCGAGATAAAGTTACGATTGAATAAATCTGTTATTTATTTTTGCGACGTTACGTTCGCAAGTTATTTGCTCGTCGTATGTAAATGTTATCGATCGCGTCGATTTTGTATTAAAGAGATCGTTTCTAAAGGTAAATTTATTGTTTCTCGCCGGTCGCGATCGTGCGAATTCTGCTTCGGCATCACCGTCCCGGTAATATCATCCCCGTAAAGTGTAACTTTCCTACGTTCTTGTTCAACATTGAATAACGACGACGACTTAGTTTCAGCTTTGTTGATTTTTCGAATGAAATTTTGAGCCGTGATCGTAGAATTAAAAACGAACGCAAACAAATTCGCTTCAATTTTTAATTCTCCTAAATACGATTCATTAAAAACTAGGGGACGCATAATGAGAAAATTGTTGCTATCAAATTCACGATAGTTGTACACATAATACTTGGCTTTAAGAAAAATTTTAACCTTGATGACGATTGAAAACTATGTGTCTTTTTTGATATTCTTTGTTCTTTAAGAAATGTTAGAAAATAGAAAAAAGGGTTTATTCACAAACTACGAAAATTTTAAGAAAAACTTCAACATATAAATTGTGCGCCTCTCTCAAATTTAAGAGATAATTTAAATCACGAATAAGAAAATACAGGAGAGTCAATTAAGTCTCAAAAAGCTACTCAAGAGTAGCTACTCTATTCGCAGTCGCGAGTTTCAAGGAAAACCTCAACATGGAATAAAATCTGTGCGATGTTTGTAAGTTTGAGAAATTTGTTTAACGTCGTAAAGACACTGAATGAAACGAACGCGTTAAACTTTCGCGCCAAAGTCAATTACGAAGCTTAAGCTGCGTACAATACGCATCCGCGTCCGCACAATCGCGAATTGCGGGGCACGCGGTTTTAAATCAGTGTGAAACGAGGCCGGAGTCGAACAACAATCGCAAATTCGAAAATAACCGACAAACAAACGATAAAACATACACGAGCGACGAATTATGCTTTCGTTGCGGTGCATTATCCACGTGCTCTCGATGATATATTGGGCGAAGATTCTGTTTGTTCGTCTTTTCTTTATGCTGGTGGATTCTCCTCTCGTTTCCCCCGTTCCTGCGGCTCACTCGCGTTTGCCCGCGATGGTCTTTCGCAGCAAATGGCTGATATATCAGGGAATGGAGTAAACATTACTGATTCGACGCACTCTGTTTTGCGCAATGTGTTGCAGGATTGTACGTTATTGCGCACACAGCACCGAACGTATCGTACACGCTGAAAGAATTTTTTAAAGAAGGAAATAAACGCGTCGTTTGCGACACGCACGTGATCTGGAATCTTTTATCGCGCTTTTGTCTGTTTGAAGTTTCTGTTGGTTTCAATCTTTTGATACTCGCAGGTGTACGTATTTGTTGCATTATTTTGCGCATTTGTACTCTTTAAACAGAAGGTGGAGGATTGTAACGTTTATTCTAGAAAAGTGGCATCGCTTCGGTTCCCTGAATCTTTTGAGATCTATTAAAATGAACGTCACAGTGACGTGTCTGATGTGAGATTTGACAAAGAATTGCAGTCTGTTCAAACTCGAAACATATTTTCAAACGTTATAAAAAGAAAGGGTCGATCTTTAACTATATATGTATTAGAGAGAGATTTTTAACCTCAGATATCCTCAAAGGATCCCCTGTTATCAACGACGAACTTGCACCAAAACACCACCATTTATCTTCACCCGATGTGTAATCCCGCGAGCCAACGTTCAGACAGTTAATCTCCAAATGAAACCGAGTAACAGAAACGTAATCTCTTAATTATGTTAACCTATCGCTTATTACTATCAAACGCGACCTACAATCTACGCTGAGCAGAACTATGTAACCCAGAGGCCGCTAACCACGTTAATTACGTACCGAAGAGCCGGGAGGAAAGAATTCGAAGGGGAAGGAGCAATCATCGTTACATCGTCGAGCGACGCCGACGGTGTGCGGTGCTCGAGTGTCTCTCGTCGCAGCGACGAACACAGCGGAGAACCAGAATTGACAAACGATCGGTCGAATTTTCCACGGTCCACGGTAGACCTATGGCCAGCAGGCGCGCGCATAGTAGAATCTTGATTGCGAAAATACCCTGGAACCGCGCGACCAAGCAAAGCGCATTTACATCCCCTCTTTCCCCTTGGCCCCGGCCGTACAGTTGCATCTGTAACGCGCGACGCGGCGTGGCGTGGCTTGCAAACGCGAGGCCTCTCTATCCGGTCCGCGCTCGTCGAACGCCTGGCCATTAAGTTGCCGGTGCAATCAGAACATTTCGAGAGAGAGAGAGAGAGAGAGAGCTTGCACGAGTGTCAAGATTAATAATATGTCTCTGAAGATACATCTGTTAGTCAGACGCGTCGTGTCGTGAATATGGGTCGAGTTCTCCCTCTCTCTTTTTTTTTATTTTCTCTCTCTCTCTAGAGATCGTTCGCTCGTCGGTTTCGTCGAAAATGTATTCGCGACTGAGGTCGTTAATGCATCCCCCCAATAGCTGGAGAATTATAGAACGCGCGCGTAGATATCGATACGTATATCGTGACACGGTTGCCTTGGGTGAGCCCCTCTCTCTCTCTTTTTCTCTTTCTCTCTTTTTCTCTTTTTCTCTTTCTCTCTTTCTCTCTTTTTCTCTCTCTCTTTTTCTTCACAGGCATAATTTTTCTCCTTTTAGGACAGCGACGGGGAGAAGAGCGATCAGGACTTGGTGGTGGATGTCGCGAATGAGGTCAGTTCAATCTCCTACCGCCGCGCTGGATTCGATATTTTTAGCGGCAAATTCATTAGGCGAAAGTTATCCGCTGCAGAGAGAGGTATATACGGGGCTCCAGATGAAAATCAAGGACCTTTCTTCGGGGTTGGATTCGCGATCGACGATTTCTGGTCACACTAGCGGGATTCGTTCGTTATGAAAGGCCGGATCGTTGATTGAAAAGATGTGGTCCAAGTGGTTTCTGTTACGTTCAGCCCTTTTGTGTCGTTGATGCATTACGTACTAAATACGCCCGTCTTTTCATTTTCATTTTCTTTTTTTTCCTCTCAAATATGTGTTCTTGCATCAAGGGGATGTTTTGTCAATTGTGCATCTGAGTAGTATTTGTCTTGTAACGCACAAGATCAAAGCACAGAATCTGTTTTCAAATTTCAAAATTGGAAATTTAGTAAGAAGAACAACAATAGCGACGAAAAATTGTCGACATTTTGAACTGTAATAATTCCTTACGTGAAATTCAGTCTTCAAGATTACGTGATGTCGCGAAAGAAAAGCTTTTCAATATCATTGCTTCCCTAGCAGAACAGTCGAAACAGAGGCTAAGTGGGCAGTTTGAAACATCAACGAGACACTTTGTCTCTTTAATCAAGGTCAATTCGATTGATCAGAAATAAGAAAAATATCAACAAGTTTTAAAATTCTTTATCTCTCACACTTGGAACCTTGAGAATCAGAAAGTCGTTGATTTTTGTTAATATCCCCGTATATAAATTTAACTCTGACAGAACGGAGCTCTGCCAAATTTGTCGCTTTATCGCTCTGATTGAGCGTCTCTAGTCGATAGTATATGTCGAGGAAGAAGAGGAGGTTACATAGACTTGGCGTTTCTCTTTCAAATGAAATGTTTCACTCTTTTTTTCTCTTTTTTTTCTCTCTCTCTCTCTTTTTTTGGCACAAAAGGAGGCGTCATCGCCACATGCGAATGGCGAGCACTCAGATCCACGTGAGAACGGTACTCTGGAGAAGCTGGGCGCACCGGGACACGTGGGGCCTATTTCCGGTACTGGCTCGACATCCGTAAAAGACAGGCCACCGTCGCGGAGCGGAAGTTCCTCCGCTCGTAGCACACCATCTCTGAAAAGTAAAGATGTAAGATCTCGCGGATAGCAAGCTTATTCGATGACTAATCGGTCCTGTTCCACTTCTCTTCTTCGGGCGTCGTGCCTGCTTGCTTGCGTCGTTTCCTTTTTTTCCGATTTCGCCGAAAGGAGATTCGAAATCGTCGTTCCTTCGTTTCGACGGGACGTGCATGCCGTACGCTTACAAACAATTCGGAGGTTTCTTGCCCCACGAAGTGAAGAATCGCGTCGCACGAAACGATGTCGTTGCATTATTTATGTAAATTCAATTTCTTGTATATACGATATGCATGTTGTACAAACAATTGACGTTGTATACGCAGTATACACAAGAGCCACGTACATGTAACACACGCAAAAGTCACGACGAGCAATCTTTATCAAAAAATAAATGTGACACCATCGGTAATATTTCTCAGTTCAGTTCGTATGGCACGTCATTTATACCGACACTTCACGACGCTCCGATCCAATCATAATTAAAGACAAAAGACACCAAGACAAGAAATACAACTCTACAGTCTGTACATACAAAATACACAAGGATCCTCACTGCTCGCGAAGAGATAGCGGAGGACGAAATTTAAATCGCAGCAGACGGGTTTTCGAAAATTTCGAAAACGACGGACACGTTTCTCGTTGGTTGCCCTTAGCGCATCGCGCGTATACCGGAGCATCGATACAGAAGCACGTAGCAGCTGAAATTCGTGGCGCGAAGTTACGACAAGTCAATTTACGCGGATGCTAGAGGGAAGCGCAGAAGCTCTCGGTTCCAATATCTCTTTCTCTCTCACACACGCAAACACACACGTACACATACAGACATGCGCTCTGTCTCTATTCGGTTCCGTGTTTTCGATTGTATATATATATATAAATCGGTGAACCGGAAGCCGGGGGCCCGCTTACGCTGGCTCCGCGACAAGGATCGATATGTCTCGTTGCTTTTGTGCGAAGAGTCAAGCGTGAAATTTACAATTTGCCTTTCTACGAATTGCGCCCGATAATAAACCGTGTGTACCCTCCGCTGGAACGAACCACTTCAGATCGACAAGCCGGGTACACCTGTGGCGGCGGCGAGGGGATCGCGCAGTTGTACGCCAACTATGGGAGGAATCCCTGGTCCCTTGGCATCGCGGGTCTATCATCCGCCATCGTCGCAGCAAACGCCACCGCAGGGCTATCAGGGTTTGCCGTCCCGCGGCAATGAGCCGCCGCAATCGCCTTCGCCGTACAGCAACTTACCATACGCCAGGACTTCGATGGTACTTGCAACCGTTCTAGCTGCTCGTTTTTTGTTTGTTCTCTCGTGTTCTGTCGTTACGTCGCGACGGTTTCTTGCAGCGCTCTCTTGTGACCGTGTCGATATCTCTGTATAGGCTTTGTGTAGGCGGTTAAAAAAAGAAAAGAAAGAAAGGGGGAGGGGATAAAAGCGTCCGGTCGTTAAACGTTGAACGTTGTTCCTTTTCCTTTTTTTTTTTTTTTTTTTTGTTTTTCTTCGTTTTTCTCTTTGACGAAACGATCGAGGAATTATTGAAGAATTTGAGGTCAAGTGTCACTGTGTCTATCTGATGGAACTGATGAAGGAAGACGGTACTTTTTTTTCTTTTGTTTTTTGTAAAAATTGAAACTCTTGATTCGATGAAAAATTTGGCCGTTTCATCTGATAAACAGCCCAACGATATTTTAACTAAATTGCGAGTTGATTATTTATTTAGAATACGGCAAAATAGTGTCCAGATCTATGTACCTATATACAGATATGAAATTGAAATTGAAATATTCTTATTTAAAACTCGTTTCTCTGACATCAGTTCTTTTCAACGTAGACTCTTTCGGAATTTCGTTATAAGTTTAAAGATCTTCGTCGATTTGTTCTGTATTTCGTATACGTGTATTTGTTAAAATATCGAAATAAAGAGAAAGATTAACAACTAATTTATTATTGTTCTCTTTTTTAGCTCGGTTTCGACAGCCACGTGAGGATACCATCGAGTAACGGGATAAGCAACATTCCGGGTGGTAAACCGTACGTAACTTTAATTAAAATTAAAGACCCTCGGATAATCTTCCCCAAAATTCGCTGAAAGAATTCGCCAGAGTATCTGAATATTGTGAATTTCGTGGGATAAAGAATTTCGCAAATGCCCACAAAGTAGCTTTGAAACTCATTTTGTTGGATAGAAGGAAATTTGCTAGCTGTTTATTTCTTTATCCTAAGGATTGATATCCAACAAAATATGGGAAATGCATTTGTGGAGAAATTGGTAGTACGACTAGAAATATAGGAAAAAGGAAAAAGTGTAAGAGATAATGTGTAATACACGGAATATGGGAAAGAACAAATATTTTATATAGTGAAGGAAATCGGATGACAGATATAGGATACAAACTATAAAAGTGGGATAGATGGATTAGTGATGTGGGATATGAAATATGAGATATACAGTGTGGGATGAAGAAGTAAGTATTGTTAGAACGTGAGAAAATATACTTTTCAGAGTAAAGAAAATGCAACGTAGGATGAGTGAATAGGATATTATATAAACTGGTATACGAAATACTGAGTGTGAAATGAAAATGTCAACAATAGAAATTAGGATAAAAGACGAGAATGTATATCCAGTAGGAGATAGTTGCAAATATGCAAGTGCAAAGATGACTTCACTGAATGTTGACGCTCAGTGATGTAGTGACTGTTTAAATACTTTGGTAACGAGCCTACTTCACCAAACGAGGACTTGGCAACCAACTGTTATTTTATTCGGAATCACTCACGCCAGAAAATAATGGCTCCATCGAAAACATCCAACGTAAACCACCGTAATTCTGAAATTCAGTCGTCAGTCTGCCAATAATCTCTGCTCCTCCTGCATAATCTGACTCATCGCGCGCTTGACATTTCAATGGAAATAAACACGTTGCGACACGATCAAATTACACCGGATAGATCGTTGGCTGCTTCTGGGCATTTCTGAAAATGTCAACCAACCGGCCGGCCCCCTGCGTGGTAACCCCGGTCGCTCGCGTAATCTAAAAGGCGCGGCGTTGATGCATTATCATCGTTTTCGATGGCGCTGCCTTTCGCGTTGCGCGGAGCTTTTAAGTAATCGAAGGCATTCCATTACGTAAGGACAGAAGCATTAATGTTTTGCATTCCACCGCAGAGCGTACTCGTTCCATATGAACGGCGAGGGTCAGCTGCAGCCGGTGCCATTCCCCACGGACGCTCTGATAGGGCCGGGAATTCCACGTCACGCGCGTCAGATTAATACCTTGACTCACGGCGAGGTTGTGTGCGCCGTTACCATCTCCAATCCGACCAAGTACGTCTACACGGGCGGCAAAGGGTGCGTTAAAGTCTGGGACATCGGGCACGGAGGTGGTGGCAGTATCAAGCACGTATCGCAACTGGACTGCCTGCAACGCGACAATTATATTAGGTCAGTCCGCGCCACGTTTTCACGTGGGGTGTGTTGGTCCATCGTCTTTCAATATGCCGCTAACGTGGCCGTGAATTACAGCAAATTTATCGTATCAGGTCGTGATACCGTGTGTACCGCGTTTCAATTCAATTTTCTTTAACTGACTGTGTGAAAGAGTTCTTGTCGCTGGTGCGAAGGTTTCGTCATTGGCTGATTCGACGGGTGATTTGCGAGCATCAGTTTTAATGGGCGAAGGGGTTTGAAAAGCAATTTCGTTGAATGAAAGGGAGTGGAGGATTCGCGAATTGAACATCAGGAAAGAGGAGTTTTACAAAAATATTAAAATAACGTCAATATTGTAACATGCGAGTGCGAACCAATTTTATAAGATGAGAAGGAATAGAACGTATGAAATTTACTTTCACGTTGAGGATCTGTCAATGATTAAACCTGTCGTACCTTCGAAATAAAATCGACCACGACTAACTAACGATTCGAAGGAACTTAGGTTGCGTCTCAGCGATATAAACGGTACAAATAAAATAGTTAATTCTCAAAAACTATTTCAGGTCGGTAAAATTACTGCCAGACTGCAGAACCCTGATAGTCGGAGGTGAGGCGAGTCAGCTGATCATCTGGGACTTGGCTAGTCCCACGCCGCGAATCAAAACGGAACTGACGTCAGCGGCGCCGGCCTGTTACGCGCTGGCCATCTCGCCGGATTCGAAGGTCTGCTTCAGCTGCTGCAGCGACGGTAACATCGCCGTGTGGGATCTGCAGAACGAGACGTTGATTCGACAGTTCCAAGGCCACACGGACGGTGCCTCCTGCATCGACATCTCGGCAGACGGTTCGAAGCTGTGGACCGGAGGATTGGACAACACAGTGCGTTCGTGGGATCTTAGGGAGGGCAGACAGTTGAAGCAGCACGATTTCACCTCGCAGATATTCTCGTTGGGCTACTGTCCAACCGGAGAGTGGCTTGCAGTTGGTATGGAGAATTCGAACGTCGAGGTGCTTCATGCCTCCAAGTCCGATAAGTATCAACTGCATCTTCACGAGTCGTGCGTGTTGTCGCTGCGCTTTGCCTCGTGCGGCAAATGGTTCGTCTCCACCGGCAAGGACAATCTGTTGAACGCATGGCGCACTCCGTACGGCGCTTCGATATTTCAGGTGTGTACACGCGTTTTTATTGACGCCGTTGCGAGCTTTTAGGAAGAGCTTTCATTGCTTTCGTAAACTTTTTACTGCCAGGCCTGTTGAGAATTTACAGAGTCGTTAAAACGTCACGATCACGTCATCGATTAGAGTAAAGATCACGCGACAGTTGTATGATATTTGCAAATTTAGGTTTCTTATTTTTTTCTTAAGAACAAGAAAATCATTGAGAATAAATTGAGGAATGAACTTAAATTTTACCGACGTATGTCTCACACTGAAAGAAAAGAAAAGCAGACTGGAGAAACTTTTTTAATATCAAAAGAAGAGCAACTTTAAAGCAACATCTTGTTTCTCCCGTTTTTGTTTCGTTGCTCTGTCTTGTTGACTAGGTTAAAGACTAGGTATCGAATGAAGTGCAATAAGTACAAGTTTAAAGTAACGCCCTTTAGTCTTAAGGTACACTTGAATGTGGATGAAGAATGATCTCAGTCACCATTTAATTTTAAACAAGGCAAACTGCTAGCTAGAAGTTTCAAAACACTCGTCACGCTTGTTTGAAAAGTTTCAACAAATTTTAGTTATAAAACAGTCATACTTCATTAAGAGGCAAGAGTATACGCAAATACTTTTTGTATGCGTAAATTTATAAATTTTTCTCTTACTACAAGTTTCTATAACGAAACGCTCGTGAAAGGCGAGCCTATTCCCTGCGTGTATCGTTAGACGTAACGCGTTGTGCAGCATCGAGGAACCTGTGCAAAAAAAAAGCACAGACCTCCAAGCGAACCACATGGGAATCCATATCAATTCTTTTTGCAGTCGAAGGAGTCCTCGTCGGTGTTGAGCTGCGACATCTCTGCCGACGACAAGTACATCGTGACCGGATCCGGTGACAAAAAGGCCACTGTATACGAAGTGATTTACTAGACGCGTACGGTAAAGACATTTCACGTTTTCCTCCCTTGGTCGAAACCTGAACTCTTTAACATGCTCTCTTCCGCTCGCGGGAGAGGTCCTACAAGTGAGACTTTTTAGCAGCCTTAGGAACCTAGACTGTTACTACACTGTGTATATATAACGAGTCTGTATTAACGGTAGGAATCGCGTTCGAAAGGAACAAAAGCACAGACGAACGAACGGAAGAGAAAACGAAAGAGTGAACGTGTGCGTGTGTGTGTATGAGAGAGAGAGAGAGAGAGAGAGACATATAAAAAAAATTAAGAAAGAAAACGAAGGAAAAGAAAGGAAGAAAACTAACGCTAATTATGACGATGATCATGTGTGTCAGAGAAAAAGCTGTATGTGTATATTTAGGAGTTTGCGTGTACGTGGCCCAACTGTACCTACGACCGTGTGATTTAAACTAGTAGAGAAAACTTTCTTTGTTGCGTGTATACAACGAGAACGTGTTAATGGGACGTTACCAAGCGGTTTTGCATCCGCGTTAAGTGACCAGGCGAGAGCCTTGCAAATGGTGATGCTAGATATGGTTTCGTCTTAAGTACCTAATTAAAGAATCAACATGCCCGGAAGGAGGACATCGTACGACATACAAAACACACGGAGAACGAACAGTCGAAGCCTGTATATCGAAAGGTTATTAGTTGTTCCCGCCTATGATCATTTTCTTCGAAACTTTTATTGCAATTTTTGCAATTACTGTCTCTTTGGCGTATGACCACGATCACGACTCGAAGAGTATAAGTGTTGCATGTATACGTAACACGTGCATACAACACGTGGAATCGTTTCGAGAAAATCGCTGGCTGTAGCTACAATACCTTTGATAATGCGTTTCATTATAGAGTGTGACTTTCTTCTATCGATTAATGTTTTGTGCTGAGAGTAATATGTTGATATTAGCAACAAGAAAAAAGAGGCAAATGAAGGATAAACGTACATCGAAAATTTATTTAACTTCGTGGTAAATTGTTGGTTTGGTTGGAGCACTACACTCGCGAAAGGATTCGATCGTTCAAACGTTCGTGTATCGTAATCGTCGAAGCAACGACTGAAAATATCATGAGAAATTCGTTCGGAAATAATTGATTAAGGATGATCGCGCTGTTTCTATTTAAAGAAGGAAAGTAAACGCGAGACCTGTACTATGGGAGCAGTGTTGTGTATTGTCTACGTGATCGGCCATGACCATTCATTAATTTTAAATATATCGATGAAAAGTAATTGCCTTTTCTATTCAAGAAAATATGCGTGAATAATTGTTCGAGTCTTTTTCAGCGTGTACTTTTGCAGCCGTGGGTAAGTATAATAGTTGCCGAATACTTTACAATCTGATCGAGATCGATGAATCTGTGCATATTAAGCTCGAATGGTTCGAAGGCACAGGGAATCAGTTAGAAAAAGTGAAGTTAACGTGATCACCTGTGCTGCATAATATTGTTATTAATTTTTGCTATTGTCAAAACAAAGTAATTATTTTTAATCAATAATCATCCAATATTAATAACTGTTTTTATTAATTTAATGACCATGGATAGAAATAATCATTTTCTTAATAAAGTAAAGATGTTAAATTCATCTGTTACAAAGGATATTTGAACGTTCTGGTTTATACGCATCTACATTGCGCAGCACGTGATCACGTGCATTACAAGCTGTAACACAGTTTAATACTACATTTTTTATGCCCCTAAATTATTTTATCATACGTCTATGTTCTGAACTATATGATCAAAGTTATTATAAGCTTGGAATACACTTGATGCTTGAAAATTGTATCAACTGCACAAGTAGCAATGACAAGGTGCGCTATATTGCTCAAATGTATTGGCACATGTTCTCAGTATTTCTTAAAATCTTTCTCAATCATTTAGTCATCATTGTTTCAGAAAAATTTGAGAAAGGAAACATCATTATAAAGAATTTTTTTCCATTTTACGTAGGCAACTATAAAAAAAAAAAAAAAAAAAAAAACAGCGTTAGCGCCCTACTACGAGACAGGGGTATAGCGTCTGTTATAGTCATTCTATTATTGATAAGCACACCAACGCGAACTGTCACATGATTATGCGTCTGTGCATATGAATAATAAACAAGACCTTGTACAAAACTTCCGCGTATTTCCATGAAAAAATTCCAATCGATTATTAATTGATTGTGTCATGCGATAGCTCAACGTTTAAGTATAGATACAGCTCTGTAAAGTACAATCACATGCACAAACGAAACGAAACTATTTCTGTATCTGGACTAAATATCAGTTCCGTAATCGAAACTTGAACTAAATCGATCAATTTTTAGGGATGAGTATTCGTAGTAGGCAACAGGTGTCATCTGCCCCAATTGGTGGGATCTTGTAAAAATTAGCATGCAATAAGATAAACGTAATCGAAACATTTGGGTCGTTCCTGTAAGTGTTATAATAAATAACAAATAACAAAAAAGAATAAAGGATTGTAAGAAATATTAGATGAAAGTAGTATCGATCCTTGAAAAGATATGTCTGACTTGCGGATAATTTTAATTGAAATTGAAGTTGAATTAATTTACTCTTTATATGAACGATTTAAGTGAGTCGACTACGTAAAAAAATCTCTTGCCTAAATGTTTAATTAGCGGTTAAAAAAAGAGACAGAGAGGTGACAGGTGCAGCTACAAAAAATGTACAGACAAATCTTATGCGATCATGACCTCATCATGACGCGAGGCAGTATGTACGAGTACCGTTTAAAAAATAACGCCTGAAAAAAGTTATTGATCCATTTTCAATTTCCTTTGGTTTGAATTTTTCGCTTTACGTACGATTGATTAATTATAGGAGAGCAAATGTGTATTGTGAATTATTTGAAACGAAACTGTCGATCAGTAGAAAGATTCGTTTTTTTTTCAGCTGTACACTGATGTTTAAAAATGGCGCTTTCCCGTGCAATAATGTTTCCATTTACGTTGCGCACATGTGTACGTAAAAGACAGATACGTACGTACGGTAAATAATTATGTCATTTCTATCTTACCTGCGACAGATGATTTATTAGACGCTAAATGATGATTTTGTAATCACGGTACACGTAAACACGCATACACACATATGAAGGAAGATATCCAAATGAGAAATGTACACACAATCCAAATGGACGTATACATGTATAGCGGAAAGTACGTATCAAGTAAAAATGATTCATCTTAAAGAGTGTTTTCTGGAAAAAAATAAAGATCTATTCCATTTTTCCTTTCTAGCTGTAATGATATACGAGAATTGAATATAACATTGTATCATACCTTTATTCGTTGTCTCGCGTCAAGGCAATTTTTCTTTACCTCCTCAAGTGCGATAGTGATAACAAGAAGAAAGAGATACTAAAAAAAAAAAAAAACTGAGATAAATTCATTTTCGTCATATATTGCGAACAGTTATATGACTTTTCCGATGCTTTACGTCACCTGCTAAATTGGATAAAACAATGCACGACTAGTAAATGGCAAATAGTAGAAGAAACGTATTTCGTCGAATTATGGGTATTTCCATTAAATGCTGTTTGCGATACCATTGCATTTTAAGCATACTAATTCAGTATTAGCCTTAATAAGTTGGTACGAGCGATTCTAATTTAACAGTTATACGTACAATGGTAACGTAAATGGTGTATTTGCTATTAATCGTGTAATTTTAATCAAATGCACTTAATGCACGATTTGTGTGACACGCGGTGTTAGCGGTTTAATTCTATAGAGGGAGAGGGAATATCTTGTTTATCTTTCTTTAATTTGTCACTATTTCAGTAAAAAATTGTACATATATTACAAACAAGTTTAAAACTTTTTTTTTCAACATCCACATTGTTCGTTACACAATTTGCGCGTTATTACGTTGTTCCATGGTTACCTCATATTTTTTTTCACATTATGTATACACGTATCTATAAAAAGAACAGTACTATGACAATCATGAAAGAACTGATTATTTGTTCGTCGCCGAAGAGAAATTAAAATAGACAGGAGGGGGGGAAAAAAAAAATCCAGAGAAAGAGGAAACAAACGATAGGAATCACAGATTTACTTCCGGTAATTTTTCGATGTATTTACATTTACGTATATCTGTGTGTACAAGATCGTTAAAAACATTAAATGTTTATGCTCGCGTTACGATAATATATATATTCATATATTTACATGTGTATCCGTGTGTACAAGTTCGTTAAAAACATTAAATGTTCAAAGGTTTATTTTTCGTATTGCCCCCGCGCATCATTAATTTCACGAATTTTTTACCTTTTTATTTATCTGTGTCTCTGTGTTTGTCTCTCTTTCTCTCCCTCTCTCACGTGCACATTTTCTCGCTCGTTCTTTCGTATGTCTCGAAACATTTTCCACTCAATCATCCTCGATTTTAAATATTTTTTTCATATAACGTCGCAGTTTATATACAAGTAGAAAAAAACCTAATAACATTATCAACTATCACACCTTGTACACCATTATGAATGGCTGGTACGTTACACTATGCGCGTATAACTAAAACGATATTCGTACTGACTTAGAAGTCTGGCTCTCTTTTCTATTCGCAATACGGTTGCTTATGGATCGATTTCGATAAGACCGGAAATACAAACTCTCTTCTCGTGGAAAAAGAAACTTTTTATCAGGTTCACGTGAAAATTCCCCCGCGCGCATGTTTGCATAACACTCAGACACGCACACATTCATATACATACATACAGACTCCGTTTTCTCTGGTATGTACAACTAGAAAATACATAACACAGCTACTTATATGTGTACAAGTAACCGATTTTACAGGAAATGTACAGAGGTGAACGGTGATATTTCACGCTTACGTTCTGTTTAGGACTTAAGTGTGTACATGACGCCTGGTTTTATACTCCGTTGGAAGGTGTCTCTTTAACTTATCACTAGATTAATATACTTTCCTAGAGCAATGCGATAGGAGTCAGAACAGATAAAGAATAAGAAATTCAGTATAGAAAAATATCAGAGTATCTGTGCTCTTTACAAGAAATTTTCTAAACAAATTTGTAACAAATAACGTGAAAGAACGTACGATTCTTACGAACATACAATGAAATACATCGTAAATATTACAATTTACGAAAAAAAGAAATCATACATTTTACTTTTAAGTTATCTTTTTTTTTACCAAATAAACTAATAAACTTGCATTAAAATACTCTGTAAGAATGAAAAAAAGACTGCTGTTGGCAAAAATTTAAAAAAAAAAGTAGACAACCTTCCATCGTACAAAATATAAAAATTCTTGCGTCTTGAGAATGATTATGCTTACTAAGCGCAAACGTAAAATATACATTTGGTCGTAAAACTGTACGCTTCATGCTGGAGCGAGGCATTCTTAATATATCCTTATCCTCCTGCAGAAGGTCCTTAATTCTAATAAAAAGCTATCAACGATTCTTATAAATTGCGTTCACAGTTTATGGCAACAAAAAGTAACCATGTTTCTTTCTTTTGTTAACTTTGTTATTTTGTGAGACGCGAATCTTATCATAATTAATCGCATAATGAAAAAGAAAACGAAATAAATTTGGACAATAGGGTCAGTTATATTAATCACAAAATTAATAAACAAATAATTGGTAAAACTAAGCACAATCGTGCCTGCATTCTTTGTTGATGACCACAAAATGGGTAACGATTTTTCATTTCTCTCTTTTCTTAGAAATAAAGTGATCACGAAGAGAAATGGCTTCGTCTCGCTTTATCTCCTGCAATGTTGCCAGATTCAATTTTCAACTCTTAAATTCATATTTCTCGTATATTTAAGAGTGTATCAAAATAATTTAATTTATGACTAGTTTTGCCTCTCGGTAACTTTATCTGACAGATACCTAGTAAAATTCTTTTCGTCTCTGAAGAAAAATTCAGAGAATTGATCTGCCACGACAAGTTAATCTGTCATTCGTATTTACCTAGAAAAGCTATAACCAGTATTTATAAATTTATCTTCTCGTTACATATCACATACATTCTAAACACCTTTCGTTAGAATGTGTTTGACACAAGTAATGAAATTAATGAAAATGCAGAATCTGGCAACGTTGTTAATATACAATATTTGCGAAATATATGTTTGTGATATAGTTTCGCAGTCGATTTCCACATATTACTATATTTACAAGTCGCGCTAGATAGATCTATTACGTATACTATATTATCTTACTATTTTTAAGGCTAATTTAGCTTGCTGCACACACGTGACGTGGTCCATGTGACATCTGAAGACACTGGGTGGTCAGTCGCTATCGGAGCCCACTGGATTAATTTTTTTTCTCTTCTTTGCTTGTTTTACATTTACAATTTCTTCTTCCTGTGTTACAGCAATTAAATTTCATTGATACAGAATACCAAAATACAAATAATACGAAAGAAGGTAGTTTTAAACTACTTTCAACTTTACCTCGCTACTAGATGTACTATCCAAATGATACCGAGGAAGCGGCCTTTTTGAACTAGACCTTTCCCTCGTGTTAGCACCAGTTTTTCTGTGGCCTCCTTTACCACCAGCACCTCCGCCACCTCCAGCCGATGCCGCCGCATGTTTTCGTGCTGAGCTTGTTGGTGGAGGTGGAGGAGGTTCATTTTCTTCGTTAACTTCCGCGAGGGCGAATAAATCTCCGTAACTTTTTCTTAAAGAATCACTACTAGCTGCTTGTGCTTGTTGTAGAGCTCTTTGCATTCCCTCGGAATGATAAAGCTGCAATTCAGCGGATGACATACAGTGCTGTCGTAATTGATCCAAATGACCGAGAACTTGTTCGCCAGTAGGTGGGCCAGATTGTTGATTGTGTTTAGCACTAGATCGTTTCCGTTTGTTTGGACTCGTAGCAGGGTAACGAGTACTCAGGAGATTCGCGAGCAACTCGCCAAGTTTTTCTTCGTAATCGCGGCACCAGTAACGTAACGCCGCCACAACAAACATATCCCCATCTACATTTTGCCGTGCAAGCAATTGTCGCAAAAGTTCTAACGTCGGCCTGTTAAATATTATTGATATTTCATTAAATTTTTATATCAATCGTCTCGGTTTTCAATAAATAATTTACTTACTTTTCTTGTTTGAGCATAAACAGTATCGATGTTAATGCTTCTGCGTGGTCTCGAAATTGTAATTTAGGTAAAACAGGTAATACATAATCAATTGGAAAATCATGGGCAAAGATAAGCTGCCAGAAACAATATTGTTCAAAAGTTTCCCAATTTAAACTTGCTGTCAAAAGTGATGTAAATGATTCCTTTTTTAACATTTTTAAATGTCCTTGCATTATTTGACAAACTAATTCTTGCAATTGGCATGCATCAACAGTCGAGACAACCAAATGCAACAATTGTACATTTCCAAGAGCTACATTTTGAAAGCCCATGTATACATCAGGCACAAGGTAGCACAGCATAAATATGTTATCTTCATGGCAGAGCTATACAATATCAAAAAAACAACAAATTAAATTCTAAACATTATAGAATTTTTAATATTAAAAATTTATATACCTTTAAATCAGATACTAAACACGCATCTAATTTTTTTTCTCGATGTGCACAAAAATCTTTATATACTGACGCTTTGACATCATTTAACATATTGCTGCAATAATAAAGAAGATGATATAGCAAAATACACATTTTCATTTACGTTTGTGTACAAACCTTGGTTCGCCTTCCCGTTTTTCCTCTTCTCTGCCCCAGACTTTCAAAAAATAAAGTAGCAGGTAACCTATCCTTGGCTGAACGTTCTGTATTTCTGCAAGTACCCGAGCTAACAGTTTCCGCCTATTGTCCTCTTCTTTACACAACTGAAACTGATTTCGAAACATTACAAACAACGGTGTGCTTATACTATCAGTCAAGGCTTCTTCATTCAAATTTTCTGTTGGAAATATTTGGGATGTAATTTGTGAGGATAAGATAGTTGATATGCAAGAAGCTAATGCTGGTATAGTTTCTGCATCTATTTCATCTTCTATAACCATTTGTACTATCCTTTCCATCGTTTGACACCTCACTTCATTGTCTGTTTCACTGTGTAAACTTTCTACAGCAGTCCTTAACTCCTCTGGTTCTAAAATTAAATTTAACTGAGATGTAATATCTTCTTTCTTCACTACACAATTTGCATTCTTCTGTTCGTTTTTCAACTTCACATTTGCCAATGGAACATCTTCTTCATCTTCTTCTTCTACTTTAGTCACTATCCTATAAAATAGTTAAATATTCTTTAATGTAATTATATTTTTAAGGGAAATATATTTAAAATACTAAACAATCATAAACAAAAAGTAAACGTAAATCAGAATTAACCTCAATGGCACGTCTTCTTCTTCATCACTAAAAGCTGGTTCTGGGTCTTGATTTACATGATTATTTTCAACTGGTGTATTTGCAGCATTTTCCAGTGTAGCCCCTGGTGTAAGATCCTTATTAAGTTCCTCCATTTTACCTGAATATACAGGAACCTTATTTCCTGCTTAAAAACATCATGCAAAAACCAAAGTTAGTAAGCAATGAATGTGCTGTAAGCTCGAAGGAAAGGTGAATAATAAAATTTATTAAAAGAAGAGACTAGAAAATGAATTCTAAACGATATTTAAATGAGAATGTTCTGTTAAAACTACGATACAAAATAAATATAAATCAATATACATACATAAATATTTCTCTATGCTTATATGTACATATGAAAAATAGCATGAATTTTAAGATGCGATGAATTAAGAATTTATACATGTGCAATAGTAAGCTTTCTTTAGTGCTTTGATTTCGAATGATCTATATAAAATAAACATGCAATATAGCGTGATGATTTTACCAGGATCTGCATTAGGCGGTAAACAGAATTCTTTGAACGTTTCTCTTATTTTGCTTCTTAATTCACGATCTAACTTGGGACTATCGAACAACGGATAAAGACTTGGCAAAACCCGCTTCTCCAAAATTTGTCTCAATGATGAGAAGATTCCGTTCCGCACTTTCTCGGTTAAAGGTGGATAGAAATTTGGTATTATCTTAAAACAAAAATTACATTTCAATAATTTTAAGACTATAACAAGTTGTTGTAAGCGTTAAAATTTATATAATCACTTACCCTGCATAAAAAGTCTAACAATGTGGCAGTGACTGGTGGATGGGATCTCATGGAATTGTGCATGACAAGAATTGCAGGTTCAATGTTCATTATGTTATCTTTCTCAGGCTCAAAAAACAACCAGTCATAAAATAAAGCCAGTTTAGCATTGCTTGCAGCCACAGTTGATGTACAAGTCGTAAATAACCATCCTATTACTGCCCATCGCGGTATAATATCTGAACACAATAATTCATTTGTTGGATGAATAACACCAACAATGAATCGTATAAGGTCACATCTTAAGGATTGTGATTCTGGGGTAGCCAGGTACTGCCTTTGAAACCAATCTTGATACCGTTTATGATTACCAAAACGGACTTGACTGGTTAAAAATACTAATTTCCTTTCCATATCTGGTGTAAGTCTGGATTGTAGAAACCTTCTAGAAGTCCTAGTCTGTAAAAGTTGAAGGACACCGCTAAAATTTGGACAAAGAGACTTTGGATTGAGAAGCATGTCCTTCCAAAGTGCTTCAAATTCAGTTATACGTGCAACATTTTGTAACAGGCGTACCAAATCCCTGCAAACATTAATTATTATTTTGTTTATTGCATAATATGTGTCGTATTACAAATACAGAAATGAAAAAGATCTCATATCACTTACCTTCCAATAACCAAACAATCAACCATACGTTCTCTTATTAAAGATACAGTAAAGGTAACTTCTTTTTGACGCAAACCAGACAAATGAGGTGCATTATGATCTTCTATTAATCGTAAATATGTATAAACAATGGATGCTACTAGAAAGGGGAATTTGTCCAGCCAAGGTCGATTCTCTTGAAAAATGTCTAAAAGTGCATCAACTAAAAACAAATTTCGTGGTGAAATATCACCACCAGCTGCATGCCTTAATAGACTTAAACAAAGGTTATCCACACTAGCTACACTGGTTCTTATCATCTCCCTTAATAACCATAATAACTGACTTCTGGTCACGTCATTTAATCGTAGGTATCTTTCAAGTACTAATTGATTAAGGTGTCCTAACACAATTGCAAGACCATCCCGTGTAATTAATGTTAAGTCCCTATAACTTTTTGCAGCATTTTGAGGATCTGTCAAAATGACTACCAACAATCCTAATGAAACTTCTTCGTGTGTCTTGTCCTTACACACAGCATTGTTTAACGTATCGTGGGCTTCCTTTTCAGAGAGTCCTGTAGTTAAATTTTGGAGTACTGTATAACATCTTTCAAATTTCTGAAAAAAAAAAAAGAAAGAAGCAAGTTCTGTAATATCCTATCGTAATAAAACATTTTCTAAATGTAGCACTGGATAAACGTAAAAAAGATACAAAAAGTGTAACTTATTTGAAGTTTTGTACTTCATATTAGCAAATTGTGAAATTAAGAACATCCTGAATTCATCCAGTTGAATTAATAAATTTGATTGCGTCATTCTTCACTGGACCCTTCTTATTGAAGTTGAATACTCGGTCGAGTAATTAAGCGAGAGAAACGGATTATTATGCAAATGATTCAAATATTGCCGCGAAGACGCGTGGTTCGACGTGTGGCGCCGCACGGTCAGCGACGTGCGCGACCGTCGCAACAATGGCGGAACCCCTAGTACTCGATACGTATCCAGTGACTATTTGAAATATTTATGTTACCTCTTCCAAGTCGTCCTTATTCTCTATGCAACTCGTGCTGAGTAGCCGGGACGCGGGAGTTTTCGTCTGTTCCATAGCTGCTGACTGGCCCACGGCCGTCCCGTGAACGTTATTCCAGGCCCTGTCGAGCCCTCAGCCCTCAGCCCTGTGCCCCTGGCCGCTTGTGCTCGCCTCCGTGCATCGTGATCGTCTCACTGGCTGTCCGCTCTCTATCTTTCTCTCTCTCTCTCTCACCTTCCCCACTCTTCGTGTCTCGCGCGGTCTCTTCACTCTGTTTATTCCTTACCACGGACCTCCCCGACTCCCTGAACAGTCCCGATGCGATTGCGCATTGATACATGCGTCTCGTCGCTTCTCGGCCTCGCTTCGTGACGTGATCGCTCCCCACCACTGTCGCCAATCACCGGCCTGGCCAATCGTGATCCAACAACCCGTACACACTGATGGACATTGGTGGGGATACCGTAGAAAAGTAGTGCGGCCAGCAGGAACGTATTTATTAAAGGCGCGTGTCCAGAGGACGGTCACCTCAAAGTGTCTCTGAACCTTCGAACCAGTGTACTCGCTGTGCCGAACTTCGTGCAAAAGGGTTTAGTATTGCCGCGTTCAAATGGTTCGTTTCAGGTGTCACATGATCGTGTATTGATTATTTTTTTTCTTGTACAGACTATAGAACTGTACGTACGCACATATTCGTACGATTGTATTACGAATACTTCGTTACGCGAAAACACACTGATGTTTATTGTTATTGGAGTAGATGTGTAACGTGTAATGCATTAATATGCACGCGCATATTACAGTACGTTTCAGTAATATTACAATCGTGTAAAAATAATAAAGATTCTCTGCTCTTTAATTCGTTAAATTACGAGGTACAAAAGTTAATGTATTCTAGCAAACTGTTGCATACATTTGAAAGTTTCAGTTCAGCAATGAGAAAGATCTATGATAAAAAAAAAAATACACATTTACATGTGCAATTATTATAATAGCTAGTTACAGAAAGAAGTTGAATAGATTAACATATCATTAAAATAAAGCGAATAGTAAGTTTGTAAGAAGTGAGAATGGTACCATGAGGTCATCGGCATCTAAATTTCAAATTACATTGAACATTACAGAAATAACACGATCGTTGTTGTAAGATCGAAAACTATAAAAAATTACGTTTTGCAAATAATATCGTGCATAATCATTTTTACAAATATGTACATTTTAAGAAATAAGTACAACATAGGACGGATGAAAATTGCTCAGATTGGGGCATTTAAATCTACCATTTCCTTTATCGCGTAGATACGTTCCTGCGGTCCGTAACTGCGCATGCGCGTACCCGTACGCATGAAAAGGCTACTCGACTAATCGCATTGGACTCCCCGGCCACGCTTCCCGCTCTTCGTTTCTCCGTGTTACTTGGTGAATGTCTTTACGTTCTTTTCCGAATTCCTGTCATTTTGTGGTTACTCGAACGTCACGCGATAGCTTTGGATTTTGCGCATTAGTTACAGTCGTACACATTAAAAACATCCTGCTGGGTGTATAGAATTTCTGCGCATCGGTACGTTCGTGCAACGTCAACCTAACCCCAATAAGTGCAGGAATCACGGACCTGACATTCCGTTACGATGTATAAGGCTTTCCTCCAGGTATCCGTGGTGCTACAACCCCGCTTTCCTTTCTCTTTCTTGTTCTAATATACACTACATACTCATTTTCATCTCCTACTACACGATTGTAATAATTTTTCGTTAATTGGTTATGATTCAACACCATGCAGATGTTGGAACACTGTTGCTTTGATTGCATAAATATTGATAAATAAATCGAATCAGAAAACAGCTACAATATTTTTTTACTGTTTCAACTTTGTATTCGAACAACATATTCTGATTCGTTGATAAATAGTAGTAAAAAGTAATTAGAAATGCGGTTACTAATGTATGAAATGTTTAAACGATTTTCCGTTCGATACTAAAATGGTTGTTGGAGCGAAGATTTCATTAAACAAAAAATATATTGTTATATGTTGATTTAATTCGTTGTGCTCGTGCGTATAATTCAAATATATTACTTTCCTAGCTCGTATTTTATAATATTTCGTTTGTAATACAGACATAAAAATAAATAGGGAAATAAAAAGACGCGTATTGTCAGTTTTCCCAAAAGTTTGGTCATAAAAATGTTCATATTTTTTATATTATTAAAACACCACGATGCACACCCTTCGAAGGTTTCGAGAGAAATAGCCCTGCTTCAACGTTTTACAGTGCTTACCTCTTGTAAACGTCAATGAACGCATGCGCAAAAGAGAATACGTGAATAGTCTCTCATCAGGATCGTATATAAGATGGAGACACAAAAGAGAGAAACATATTCAAAAATATAATAAAAAATAATTTATATCAATTTTATATTGGTGAAATCTCCCATTTACCAAGCCTAATTTGTTCAAATAGTTATACTGTTTCACCTATCAGGAAGAGTTGAAAATAAATTAATCGGTTTAAGAAATGAAAGAATGTTATTCTATAACAGGCTTATTGATTTTTTAATATTCTATAAAAATCTATTCCTTGATAGATTAATATTATTTTTTTAATAAATCTCACTGTTGTACTCGGTTGATCTATCCTATTAACTTTCTTGCGCTGATCTATCGCGCCGTTATATTACTTTTTATAATCGTGTATAAGCATGTATAAATTTGATACTTATTGAAAAAAAGATGACGTATGCTAATAACTTGGGATAGAATATTCTACAATTCATTCAAAAGTTCTTCTATATTAACAGGAATATTATACATATTCGTAGTTAGAAATTAATTGGAAAATTTGAGGTCGTAAATAATTGGGAAGAATATGTACTTATTGCTAGTATGTAACAGCTTGTACATTTGAATTTACACCTAACGAGCTCTTAGTGATCTACGGATAACTGAGTTTCGAGCACCTGGCGCATTGCCAATGCGGTTGAAAAAAAAAGAAACGTGTTATCATTAACATCATTCATTAAGACAAATACATAGCATGTTATGTATCCCTTTGTATTTCAATTTGTATAATATTTGTATAACAATTTAAATGTATTACAATTTTATATTTGAAGAATTCATACAAATAATTTTTGTACAATATTGTTAAATATATATACAATATACTTATTATATTTGATATAAAAACTTTGTTTTTTTATATCTTCTTTCATTCTCGTCAACAATTTTATAAGTTTATATGGAAATGTATTCTCATGTATAAAATTTATATAATTGAATAATGTATACTGTTAATAATTAATTTAGAAGAGATTCAACATGCATTTACTAGGATATTGATTCGTTACATTTGAATTAATATGATAATTCAATTACACAAATGGAAGAGTTTTAATATGTTTGCCGGGCTGAGTACGATATATATATTGCGATTAAGTAAAATATGTATAATTTTTAATTACATATTTTTATGAAAGTGTATTGCGATGTTAGTGGCAATGCGTAAATATTTAAGATGATTAATTTTAATTTAATGTGACATATGAGAAAATAATCAATTTGTAAATGATCATAACATAGTGTAATAGTTTATAATAGTTTAGCTTACGAAAAAATGTGAACAAATTTCAATACCTTAATCTACTCTAAAAATCAGTTTAAACATTTGCATAAAATGTTTGAATATAATATTCCTGCTTGTGAATGTTACTATTACATATTCATGTTTTTCTATATTTACGTGTAATCTATGTTCTTAAGTAGTTTTTATGAAGTAATTTAATGAGATTAAAAATTCTTTGACATTAACAAGTATTGAACTACTAAAATCATTGAAGTAAAAGATGCATACAAGTATTTGAAAAATTTGATATTATCAATTATGTATTAACTCGTGCACATTCATACTTGCAAGAAAGGCATAGTATATAATGTATACAAAGTTTAAAATTTAAACAATATGGTTTATTATATAAGTATATAAGTCTATATATTAAGAACTTCTGTTTTCTTATTGGTTATTGTATCTGACCAGGAATTAAATACTTTTTATGTAATTGATTATGTTTAATTTTTTTTTTATTGTGACAAGTAGTGCAAAAAATTTAATGTAAACAATCATTCTTTTGATTGAATAGAATATTCGTTGTATACATCAGGTGTATAGATATAGTATGATTAAATTAGTTGATTCTACAATATAACCGTGATAAAGTATAAATGGTATAAATTACTGTTTGCCAATTTTTATCAAAATTGAAAACATTTCATATTTTTAAATATTACTATAATTTATATAACAATTGAAGTTTTTCTTACAATTTGGAATTTAGAAACATTTGTACTACATAACTTACCAGTAATTATATCATTGCAGCCTTATTTCTTGTGATATATCTCAAATTACAAATTAAATTTATAATTAATGGATTCAATTGTTAAGTAGGAAATGTTGTTCAATATAAAAGTTTCTAAACATAAAATACAGACAAAGACAGAAAAATTCTGGCACATGGTCATCATTGTCAGTATTTTAACATCATTTAACAATAACTGAAGTATGAAATGTAAACAGTATCAATATAATCTTCAGTTAATGTAATAACATTGATCATAAACATTTAGTGCTTTCCTGAGATGCTAAAAAGTGTTTGAATTTAAAATTTACGTAAAAACACGTGTCTATCATTAATATTGTTAGTATCAAAGCACACTACGATTTTCCTTTCTTGAATCTTTGTCGTGCTTGAGCTTTACTGTATTTTGGATGTTTCTCTTTTTCGTTATTCATTTCAGTTTCGACATCATCAAATTCTTCTTTATTATCACCAAAGAGATCCATTGGAGGTTCCAAAAGTGATTTTCTTTGACACTTTACAAAATACCGGAACCCCTTTGCAATGCCAAAACCCAGCATTGCTATAGACATTGTTAATAAGGCCATCAAAAGAGGATGCTGCATACCAACAATAAAGAATAAAATAACCATTATAAGTATCTGTCTCGAAATCAATTTCTAAAAATATTGAACTGATATATATATATACATATATACATACCGTTAATGTAGGTTTATTTGTAAAAACATAGTCAGCAATTACAACTATTACTCCAAGTATGATACCAACACCAGCACCGAGCCAAGGTATTTGTTGATCAGCTACAAAATAATTCACCATATTAAAATTTCACACGAAACATTTTCATTATGATCATCTGAACATAATGGATATGATACCTCGTTTGTCTTTAATTAGTAATTGTGATACTCTGTTCATTGCCTCTAAAATTGTTGGTTCATTTGGTTGGAGAGATAAAGCTTTATTGTAAGATTGAAGTGCTTCACTGAGGCGAAAAGTTTGTGATTCCACTTCAGCTTTTCTAAAATAACCCTACAAAAAATTTAAACATGCTCCAATTTCATTCAACATAGCATAAATAATTTATAAAAAGAAGTCATTCTAACAAATGCACGTATACCTTGGTCCAATCAGGTTTTAATTGAATTGTCATTAATGCATCTTCCATTGCAAAATGATATTGTTGTAGTTTTAAAAATGCAAATGATCGATTACTGTACAAGGAATAATTCTGTGGATCTAGTTTAATGGCATGAGTGTAATGGAACATAGCCTCTTCATACTTTTGTTCTTTCACACATGCGTTTCCGCGTTCTTTGAGGTTTTGTACCTTCAATGAAATTGAGATAATGGCATTACCAATAAGTGGCATTATCGCAATTCAGATTCTTTCACACAACGTAATATCATTGGTATAAATCAATATTTTGCATCATTTTACATCATTGTATCCTACGCTATCGATCATCGAACATGTATAATTATATAGTCAACGAATGAAGAGTGTAAATATTAAAATATAGATAGGAAACCTACAAATGCTTACCTCTGCTTCCCGTGTGTTCGACATAATTTACGATTATTATGACGACCGGTTACATAAAATAAGTTTTACAAATTCTTATCTAATGTATGCGTCATCATTCTCTTTCAGATAATTTTTAAGTAACCTGTTATCTGTAAAAAAAATAGTCAACAAGAAACAGTCGAAACACTTGCCATGTCTTTTTCACCGGTAAGTACATGCGCAGCGAGCATTGACATGTGATACTGCACTGCGCATAGTCCTCCACCCGTCGTCAGCTGTACTGCGTTGAAAGTGTTCAAGTAAGACAAGAACAGACATTGACTCCACTCTTTTTGATACTCGACGTTCTTCCATTGGATATTGTTGAAGAGACGTCTTTGTATAAAAATGGGCTAACGATTTTCACAAAATGAGCACAACTTCTTGACACGATGTTAAAAATGTAAACTTGGTTATGTATATTTATATGACGCCTCTTAATTAATAAAAAAAAAAAAAAAAAAAAAAAAATTAAGTAAAAAAGAAAGAGACGTTTCAAATGATGCAAAACGTTCAACAGCGAAAGAAATGGAGGAAAGATGTGAAAGAAAGTAGAGATTTCTTTTTTTATCATCATTTTAATGTTTGAAATTCTCCATGTCATACAAATTAAGTGGGGGCATTATAATACAAACTTAAAATATATACATCGATATTTCATGAAACTTCTCAAATAACTATGCAACTCATCCGTTTAATCCATAATCTATAGATCTCTTTCCGTTATTATTGATTTACTTATTTATTTATTTCTTTTTTTTTTTTATGCTTTTCTGTTTCGCTCGAACCTACTTCGTGTATACTGTGCAACGGAACTGGCAAGTCGTTTGAATAAATATTTTTTTTTTGTTTTTTCGTACTTTTTTTCTTTTGCTTAATTAGCCGCCAAAATGAATCACGGCCGTATTTTATTCTGTTGTATTTTTTAAATGAAAAGCGTCCATAGTAAAATGGAGAATCGAATACGAGCTCAGTTTTGTCAGTTCGACGAGTGGAACTTGAGGTCTCTCGACGTTGACGACGAGATTAGAACCTCTATTCGGATTATCGACGAAACGACAGGCACTAATAGCGAGTGTCGAAATTATTTTGTTCGGATCGATCGTTTACATCGATCGCTCGTTAGCAACGATCTTTAACCGTGGTTTCGGATAGATTTTCTTCTCTTTCTCTTCGATGACTCAACCGTTTGTCTTGTTCGTCTTTCTTTCTTTCTTTTCCTTTTTTACTAATACATATACGTCGTTACGATTACCTTCGACCAGGAATAAATCTTAGCGAAAATAAATAGTGGCCATTTCTCGAGCACAATATGAAAAAAGGATCGATATAGCGGACAGATTAAGAACTCTTACGATTATTGGAGGACAAATGGCAAACATTTGCTTTCTCGCCAAGTTGCTGTACTTGTTATTGCCCAAAGTGGGACGGAAGTCACGGATGATTTGGCACTCCTGTTATTAATTTTCTAACGCCTGTTCACCTGCGCGTTCCTTTTCTTTCCACTACTCCCCCCCCCTCTCTCTCTGCGTGCCTTTCTTTTCCCTATCTTTCTATTCCATTGTATCTTTCGATATATACAAATTGAAAACAAATCGTAAAAAATGGACAAATGTGTCGAAAGGAAGAAGTACTACGGAACAGATTTATCTGCTGGAGATCGTTCAATTTCGCTTGTCTGTTCTCACCGAAACCGAACAAACAGACGAACCAATTTCGAAACAACGTTACGCAAGTTTGTCGAACACAATAGAATACAGTTGATTCGGGCGAGAACAGGATAATTTAATCATGCACGCAGAATACGACCAAAAAAAAGGAAAAAAAAAAGAAAAGAAAAGAAAAGAACGGGGAAAGAAGTGAATCCACGCCGGGGCGAAAACTCGTTTACCGCGCGCGGTCACGTGCATGATTCGATCGTTGAGCCGATCCGATTCTCCATTCGCACGATCAGGATGTTTCATCGTAACACGATACGCTTCTTAATTTTTGTATTTTTTTTTTTTCGTTTTCTTTATGCATAACCCACATCAGTATTGTTATTCGTTACTGTAAATTGTAAGTGTAAATTGATTTTTTTTTTTTCACGCTTAAAATACATTTTATACATACTCCGTCTACATTCTCGCATATACTTGTCACCATAATCGTCGTCGTAATCAATAAATCATTAAGCAGTAGTCGTCATCAAGAAAAAGAAACACGATATATCATTATACGTATAATATATATTATATACATGCGTGTATATATATAATATATATTGTACATATACATATATAATATACATTAAAATCTATCGACATACTCGCTCTCTTGCTCTTCGTTTCGGCGAAGAGAAAAAAAACTCATCCTTTCGCGTCAATCACATCTCCATCACGCACGCAAGTTCTCTCATTATATGTCTTCTCTTGCTTTTCATTCTCTTTTTTTCCCCACGTTTTTGAGTGACATCTTTGTGATTTCTTTCGTCTTTTTTCTCTCTCTCTCTCTCTTTCTCTCTTTCTCTCTTTCTAGTTTTTCTTCCGCGTTCAAATAAAACAGAGAGAACCACGCGGGAGAAACGGCCGGAAGTACGCGTGAAACAGAATCGTAGGAGGAAGTAGAGGAAGTTGTTTCGCCCAATAGCGTCTCGGTTTTTGTGTGCGTTACTCGCGGACAACAACGAACCGGAGAGTCCACCGTAGAAAAGAGATCTCTCTCTCTCTCTCTCTGTCTTTCTTTTTCGCGTTCTATCTCATTCTCTCTTTCTCTTTTTCCCACCGGCACACCGGATTCGTTGCTAGTACGACTTATGGTCGTCGTACCAGGCACGTTTCGATCCTTGGACACGCGAGAGATCACTTTTCTTCGTGTGCTATAACGATGATCTCGATATTTTACGGGGAATGTCTATCGGCTCAACTCCGTTGAACACGTATCGTTTTAGGTATTAATTAACCGTTAAATGTAACACAGAATCTGTATATCTGTATGCAATGTTTCGGTAGTAGTTCATCTTAACATCGCCTTTCTTTCCAAGTGTTTTACAACGAAAATGTTTTTCTTTTTCTTCATTTCAAGAAGTCGTAAAGTGAAACATCGATCGAGGCAGTTAGGGGAGTAACGCGTATGAAATGAAAATTACTAGAAACTTGAAAAACTTTGTTGGAACAGTACGATTGGGTGACACTCCCCTAATAACTTGAATATTGAGCAGCTACGTCTGTTATGGAGTATTGTGTTGCTAAAATAATTTATACACGCCCGCATAAGGCGACAGACACGCGAGCGTTATCTCTGTGTAGACGTTTACGCTTGTTCGATTAAAAACACTTGCTTGCGTTACTCGAATGATATGATTGCACGAACAACTACTACGCGTTTGTTTTGCGCATGTGCAACGCAAACAATCGGTCAAACGATTTTCCTTTCTCAACTTACGCTCGTCGAATTTCTTCTACGCTTTCGCTTAATTACCTTACACTATCAGCAGGATTCCAGCTGCTGACGTCGATATGATTTGCCGTTGACGATTTATTAATTCGTTTACGCGTCGACGTTTGGACGAAAAAAGTTCCCCGCTTCCAGGAGACGCGACTTTCCTCCCCCTCCCCCAACCGCCCTTGTTGAATTGAACATTTGATCTTGATACCGCTGTAACATTGCACGTCTCGGCATAAAACTCGAGGATAACGATCGGAAGTTTAACATACGTAAGCAATAACATTAATAATAATAATAATGATGATAACAATAATAATAATGAACGAATGATAATAATAATAATAGTAATAATAATAATAATTATTATCGTAGCAATAATCGCAATAATTAGTAGAAGAAGAAACGAGGGGGTCGGAGAGAGAAAGGAAGCGAAATGGAATACAATCTGTTAGAGAAAAGGAAGAGAAAACTTTTTTCTCCATTCCCCGTGTATATGTATATATATGTATATCTCACGACTGTTGTTTCGATAATCGAAGGTGGATAATACGACGCATCTCCTTCTTCTTCCACTTACAATCGTTCAAAGTCGATTATAAATCGTTCACAGTTGTCAATTATCGATAATGTTCCACGCGGCCGTTCGTCGCGTTCTCCATTCGCCGTCAACATTAATATTTAAATTCCTCTCTTTTTATCCGCGTTTTTTCTTGTCTGTGTGTATATATATATATATATATTTTTTTTTTTTGTATATATATGTGTGTATATATATACATATATATATATACATATATGCATAGGCAATAATTGCAAATACAACTATGTAATGAATATATACGAGCCTTTGTCAGGGGGAGCAATGCAGTCGTCGTCAATAAAAAGAGCCACGAGTTACGTTATACGCCTATATCCACGAGACGACGATCCCTTCCGTGGGATCGTCCGACCGCTGTGTGTTGTGTTCTGTGTATATTTTGCGCGCGTGTATACGCGAGTCCTTGCGTGTACCTCCATTTTCACTTGTATCGTATCGGATCTCGCACGATCGGAGCGCGGGAATCGAAGGAAATCGGGAGAAGAGGTTAGGGGGGCAGAAGCAAAAAGAAGGAAAAAGGTAAAGCAATGCGTTTCGTTTCCTTCTTCTACGTCATCGACGTCGTCGTCGTCGTCGTTCCGTTCCCTCTGTTCCTCTTCTTCGTTTTCGCAGACAGTGGAAAGAAATCGTTTATTTATTTTCAATTGCCGAAAGACAACATCGATTTCGGTCGGTAAGGACGACGTCGTTCTTACAAGGGCAACGACAATTGTCGAAACGGTCGTGCTGCCTTTCGTTACGCTTCTTTTAAGTCACCGTGTTTTATAAATCGATTCAGTCGTTTTACTCGAGTACGCGAGGTAATATATATATACCTATATATATATACACCTACTTAATAAGCACTTGGATTCTTTTCCTGATAGTACGTAATGTTCCTTGTGTTTATCGATAGCACGTAACGAGGGGAACTGGTCTCGCGACAGTCTTACAAACACAGAAGGCAATCGTCAACGTTTATTCACCGTCGATAACCGACGAGATCGAGTTTGATACGTTCTCGCCATGTTCGCGACGACCAGTCCCCCTATGTTCTTTGTTTTTTTTCTTTTAATACTTTTTTTTTTTTCGTTTTTCCTGTTACTTTTTTTTTTCTTATTTTCTTTACGAACTAACCCTTAGTTTGATATGGGATACTAGAAAATCATGTTTCTTCGTTCTTCTTCGTCCTGATTCTCTTCACCGTTGGTGTGCGCGGTCACACGCGATCTTTATCAGTCATTTACAGCGTTTTCTGTACTTTCTCTTCTTCGCGTATCGTGGAGCTTCCATTACTTTTTTCTTTTCTTTTTTTTTTACGTATATATAGCTCGACTTCGTTCCTCGATGACCTCGAAACGACCGGGCAAGAAGGATCGTCGAACAAAAAAGGTCGAGCATTATTTTTGGTTTCTAAAATCGTTATCGATCGACTCGTTGTTCCATCCGATACAAAATAAATCCGATCGTCGAGTTGCTTTTGTCTCGGATAGTTCGGAAGCTTCACGACGCGTTCGAGCAAAGTTTACAAGTCGCGTTATACCTAAGGCTATTCGTTCGCGTAACGTTACAAACGATGTCTTCGATTTTTGCGATTAGAACGTTGTGTATGAAAGAGAAAAGAAAAGAAAGAAAAAGAAAAACGACGAACCTTCCAACGTTCTTTTCAAGCGTCGCTCCTCTGCTATTCGACACACACACATCACACGCACATGCACACGTATTAACCCAAATTCTACGATAGGGTTATGCAATAATGTAGACCCTCTACGTTGCACACTCGCAAGAATCGATTTGCACATACCGAAAGGTCAGCTCGTCCGACGCGCCGTTATAATTAACTAATTGTAAGCATGAACGATTTGCCGCGATACTGATAACCGTTTACTATCAATATCCAAGTACATAGTATTAGGTGGAAACGGTGTGGCGCAGTCGTAAAACCAACGAGCGGCCATAATTGTTTCCAGCGTGGAGACTCGTAATACGAAATGTTTTCGGGGAAACGAGGATCTCAGATTTCTTTTCAGGGACGTGCTATGTCAGCTTCAAGAGTATGTGTGTTCCAGCCTTCGACAATTATAGATTCACTTGTTTGACGCAACAATTGTCATTACGTGATTTTGCAAAGTCAAGGATATTAATTCGCTGAAATCAATGATTTTTGCTAGTCTTGTCTGATAGATTTCAAATTGTTCAATGAAAAACGATCCTGGCAATTGCAGCCAGGTGTGAACTTTGATACTCGACGACTTAATTTACGACCTTGTCACGTCATTTTCACCTCATATGTGGCAGAGACTCAAGAGTCTCCTTTTCTTCCATCGATATGCTCCGTATCTGTTCGTTAAACTATCAACAATTGCGAAATGCCCTATACTACACCGTATATCGTTCGATTTGAAGGCAACGACGAACGAACAGTTCGTTTCACGTTTCATCGTCGTGTCAATGAAGCCAACACTCCGACTCGCCGTGCGTGAAATCAGGCAACAAAAACAACGAAAGGAGAAAACGGTGTGACGGTCAAAGTGGAATGGGTGGGCATTCCATCGTGTTGCGGACGAAACAGGTATTCGGGCTGCGAGAAAATACCGAATCGAATCAAAATCTGTACGCAACCTACAAAAGTTACCTACGAAGGTTCTAAACATCACAGTCAAAAAATAGAGTACTACGCGATATACGACAGACGCGTTACAGTATAATACTTTGCTAATTTGCCACGGGTTAGAATCTCGTTTGGCCAAGTCTCTCGTTTGGAATATCTTTCGTTTCGAAGTCGGTCGGAAGGCGAGCGAGACCCCAAGACGTACGTACATTTCGTTATTTCGTCGAAAAGTCTCTTCCCCTAGAAGTCAGCGCCGACAAGCAGTTGCCTAATTAACGAAGCCACACACTCGTGATCTACCATGTCAGCAGGGAAGAGAAACGATAATAACAATAACTAAGCAGCGATTCCAAACGAAGGCTACACTCGTTTCACCTTCTTCTCTCTTCCTCCTTCTCTGCTACCAACGATGACTGACAGATTTCATCCCCTGAACCGGGGGGTTGCGAACGATGAACGAACCTAATTCGCGAGGCACTCAGGTTGGAAATATTTCTCTCGAAACGTAGAAGCGCAAACGTTGGCAAAATCTCGTTCGTTGTACGCGATATATGTATGTGTGTGTGTACGCCGTTCGCCGGTGTAAGGACTCGAGAGATCGTGTTTCGGGGAGAAACACCGATGTGTCATTGCGATAAACCACGCGCGCGCGTGTACGTACATGCGTGTACTCTTGGCGCGTAGTTCTTCACGCGGAGACAACGTGTCGCGCGCGGGGGGGAAAAAAATGAAGGGAACGCGATTAAGAAAATTCCCTTTCTGCCGGCGATCTACGCGTACGCGTGGCACGCGGTGCATCGAACTGGTCACGCGATCTGTACATCGATTAATTAACTACTTAATGCACTTTGTTCGGATTGACACGGTCCGACGTGTCGCGTATACAGAAAACGTTTTTCCAACTTGCACCGATCGAATCGTTAAAAATCAAACGGTGAACGATCTTCGAGCGATTCTCCTTTGGCTTGGCGTTTCCGGGAAGTTATACCCGCGATTGGAAAGTTCGCCGCTAGTTTGGCTCTAGTAACGCGCGGAAAGAACGATACGAGAGTGCTTTTTTCGCGCGTACGACGGATGGCGCGGTTAGAAAATTGAAATTCAAATTCGCGTGTAAGTATGACATCTCCGTCTTTTAATTGGAATTATCGCAAGACCGAGTAACTACGATTGCAATCGAATTTTTTCTTTTTTTTCTCGTTACATACAATAACAATCTACGAACATAACGCGCGTCGCCTAAACAAAAACGTTCAAGTCGCTGCAACGACGAACTTAAATTAAAAATATCACAACGACCGCAACGTCTAAATCTATCGCTAAGTACAGCGTGTTTGAAATTGGATTGAAAGTCGCTAAAGAGTTCTTGAACCGACGGAAAGGAAGTAAGTTCACTTCCGGCTGGAGAGTATCTGCTGGAGTTTAACGGAGCGCGTCGTCTGAATTTTCAATGGACGTTCGTGAAACAAAAGTCACCTGTTGAACGAAGTACCGTAACGAGCGATTCCAATTTCGAACACCGTAATTGAAAACCCGCGAGATGGAGCTTCTTTATTCGTAAAACACTCGAAAGCGAATATCTTCTCTTTCGTTTTTCACGCTCGCGCCTTGTTTTGATTTTCTGTTCGAATCGTTCTTCTCGCTTGGCTGCGCTTCTTCCATCGCGATGGAACGTTACGTGAACGAGAAATATTTTTCTGCTCCGCGGGGACGGCCGAAACGGGCAGTGAAGACGCAGAATGGAAGAAGAAGAAGAAAAAGACCGAATAATCTAATCCCGTTGGAAATTTAAAACGAAACAAAATTTAGCCGATCAAACTTCTGACAGCACGCAATATATTTTCTTAATCCCTTTCGGAGATTAATTTCGAAGGAAACATTTTAATTGCGAATTTTTCATCCTTCTCTTCTCTGAATGACGCACCGCTTTCGCTATACGCGCATTTATGGCTCGAGTGCACAAACGCTCGGTGCACAAACCTGACGAATAAACGTGGTCGATCGTCAACAGACTGCGGAGAACTTCTTTTGCCGCGGCGTGTTCGCGAATTGACTCGGAAGTTTTTCAATCTATCGCTCGACGCGATACGACGAGGAGTTTCCTATTAGCGGGAACACCGACAAGTTTTGAAGCCCCTCGCGAGAAGAATGATCGAAAGTAGAAGAAACCTCGCTTACGAAGACCGAACTGCGACAGAACTCGGCAGATTCTTCGACGTTGGGCGATTAACATTGTTTCACGTTCAGAAAGAGAAGGGGAGAACGCGACAAGTACAGAAAAATCGACAAATACCAATGACGCGTAAAATCCAGGGACTGAACTTTTTCCCCAATACCTACGCGCGGCACACCGTCTCACATTTCTTTCCTTTGTTTTTCTCTCTTTTTCGTTTTTTCCTTTTTCGCGCGACTTCCACACTGTAAGACACGATAATTCCCTTTCTTTTTTTCATTTTAATTTACCTAAGTGTACGTTGTCTCGATAATGATACGTTTCCACACGTGAACAAGGAGGAAACGGAGGAGGAGCGGAGAAAACGATTCTCTTTGTCCTGCGATGCATTTTAAAGTCGTTTCAGGTTTAGGTTAGGTTTCTTCATTTCAGATGTTAAACACGACGATGTTCCCTTCTTCCCTCCTTTATCATCGTTTATCGTACGTATTACTATCGCCTACGTAAGAAATAATGCACGTACAATTATGCTAAATATATTGTGTATATATATATATATATATTTTGTGTATTATATGTATATATGTATAGTCATTTACTCTCGCTTTGCTAAAATTGGCACTTGGATTATCTGCTTTTTTTTTCTCTTTCATTCTTATGCTTTGAACGAATAAACAAAAAATAGAGAGAGAGAGAGAAAGATTAAAAAAGTTGGAGCATAATTGGTAGAATTTGCGCAGCGATCGAAAAACTTTGATTCGCGAGAGCCAATCAAAGTTCTCTTCGATTCTTCTCTCGGTTTCGCGTTAAATGTAAGACACTAAGACGCGTATGATTTCCGAGGATCAGCGATAAAGCGTGAATCACCGAATCGCAATCTTCCACCGGTTCAACGATCCGAACGTGATTAATTACTCTGTCGTTCCGAGAGATTGTTCGAGAAGCCAACCGAAACAGGGGGGAACAGAAAGAGACGCGTGTCCGCTCTTCTTCTCGCGTGCGTGAAATTTCGTAGAAACAGCTACGAAAATGGACACATGCGGGCGAACACGATTTATCCGACAACACCGAGAGTGGAGTGTGGCTGGTAACGGAATGAAAAGAAGGCACTATGCTCGCTCGCGGACGAACTGAAACGCAATAGGAAAGGAAGTTCTCCAACTCGGATGAAATCTGAACGACGATCAGGGTGGCAAGGAAAAGGAAGAAACAGAAAGAAAACGACAAAGTGAAAGCGAGAGACTGATCTAAATGCCTGTAATTTTGATTAACCTCAAAGACGCGAGTCGATCGCGCGATTCTTCGATCGTGAACGTGCTCACGAATCAGCGATATACCGAAACTCGCGTTTAGAAATCAAGATTGAATTTATTGTTTCAGAAATCGAATCGCGCGTAACGAAGAAAAAAATATTGGAGCGGCGATATAAGAAATTTTCGAGGAGTTTAGCACTTCGAAGCTCCGACAACGAAAGCGATAGCGGAGCTATCTAAGGTAACTGGAACTGATCGTTTACGAGTTATCAAATGCATTATTAAGAGCACTTACGTTCGAGCAAATACAAGTCATTCTCCGTACAAACGCCGGTACGTTCGTTCAAACGCTTTGCACGATCGCGAAGGAACGGATTGTGGGACTGAGTCTGTGTTATGGTCTCGTTCTCCTCTGACAAGGGGAGTTTGTCCCTGTCTCGCGCATCTTCGCGTTAAGTTTGATAAGTCGAGTCCATCGGGTATATATATATCGACTCTCTCGCGTCGGGAATGCAGAAGCGCAAAATCAGAAGGTGCGTTTATTGCATCGTTCTTTACTTAAGTTGCACTTGAATCCTTTTTTAAGGTATCTCCTATGCCCCGGGGTGTCTTTTTTAGCTCAGTCTCTTTGGCACTGTCTGTTTTTTCTGCTTCGTCGAACAATGGACTGCTCTTCACGCATACTATCGTTGTATGATAGGTTCGAATGATTCGGAGGATGTTTTACACTCTCGATACATCGACACTATTATTTTCTACACGCGTTGATTGTCAGAGCGAAACGAACGTGGGGTTTTCGGGGAAAAATTGTTGCACGTGTAAAGTTAGTCGAAATTAATCAAAGAAGCAGGAAATCTTAAGCAACGTACCACTTGCAAAGAATTAAATCTAAATTCGAATTCTTTCATTTCTTTGTATTATTTAAATTGAAGAATTTCACTCAAAGTTTATATTACTCGTGACGTAGGAATGACCAGAAAGTGTAATGTATCAGTAAAGTATATTTCTTATGTGTAATCTCAATGATCAACGCGCGAATATGATACAAAACGAAAAAGGTCGGGATATTCGTAATTTCAAATTTTTCACACCAAACGCATATGTATGGCACAGTATGACAGTGTTGAAAAAACCAACATACACATACACACATACACACACACAAACTTTTTTCTCTCAACTTTTCCTTTTTAATTTCACGCGTTATACAAGTACCTGAATTGAATTTTATAACACCATTCTCTGTTCTCTCCGTTATTCGACAGCTGCCCTACAAAATGCGATGAAGTGTAAATGAAATGAGAGTGAAAGGAAACGCATTGATTTAATTATTTAACATACTTTTTTTATTACATTTTTCGAAAGGGAAAGAGCGAGCAAAAATAAGATTACCTATCGTTTCATGTCCACAGAAAAAAGGAAAAAGCGAAACGTAGTCCGAGTAACAACGAAATATATCAATCGATTCCTATATCTTTTTAATTACAACCCATATATATTTCGATATTAACTTTCCTTTTACAATTTTCGTTTACCTCCGTGAACACACACACAGACACACGACAGATTTTATAATAATCGTATATACGTATTATATATCTATATATCTATATATATATATATATATATTAATTTATTTATATAGGTATATTCTTTTTTTAATATATAAAAATAGGTGAATTCAACTTTATTCCGAACGTGTGTTCTTTCATGTGTGTTTCGCATTCTTCAAAATTCGTTGCAATTGATAGAAAATACTTGTCAACACTGTGCCATGCATACACCAACAGCGCTCGGTTTCCCTCTCTTTCTACCGCACGAGAAACCGTCCAACATTTCGATTATTCTCGTCTCTTTCTTTTCTCGATCAAATTTTATTTCAACCAATCTCCTCAGATATTTATGCCACGGTATACATATATTCAGCAACGTACGAATCATTTTCTCGTCAATGTTACGAGCCAGTACGAATATAGTATGTATAAAGAAAAACGAACAAAACACATTGCACAGAGAGGTTTTACATGACGAGCGAACAATGAATCCATATAAGACAAGTAGCAATAAAGCCTAAACTTAATTTTCTTTCTTTTTTTTTTTTTTACTCAAAGACTGTTTTTTTAACTTAAGAGAAACATAAGAGAAATAGAACAAACAATGTTCAAGGAGCAAACAATAATTCTATATGAAACAGGTGATGCAACAAAGGTAACATTTCTTCTTCTTCTCTTCGTTCGAAAATCTTTCAACGTAGGAAATAATTTTTAACAGAAACCAATCAATTACATTACTAACCAATCGGGACAAACACAATGAAATCTCGATACACGTTGTATGCAAACTCAAATGTAATCAATTATTTTACAATGTTCTAAAAGACTACGTCGTGTGTGTGTCTTTTTTAAAAATGCAACAACTGAGTTAAGTTACTATGGCGCAAATGTCGGTAGATGCGAGACGCTAATCACGAAATTTATACAACGTTCGCTGCCGCTTTAAAAACTATTAGTGAACTAGAAACATCGACTGAAATTTCTCGCCGTAAGTAACATGTGAGAGCCGAATTAAAAAAAAAAAAAAAAGATAGAAGCACAGCTAACGATGCACGATAATGTGTCAATAAAAATACAACACAAACTTCTCTTTCCAATTAAAACAAACTTACTGTGGGAACGCAAATATATGTTAGAAAAATAAAAAAAAAAAGAAATCATTACAACTGGACGTTTCGATCAATCTTAGTACTAATAATATGGTCAGGTTACGTTTCTATAAATTTAACAAGATTAATAAAACAAGAATATATACATGTAAGCAAAAAATAAGCGACTCATATTATGTTTAAACAAAATGCACAAACTAGATAAAATTAAACTAGATTAACTTTAGTACATTGACCATGCGATAATATAAGAACAAAATTTGTGTTATAAAAGTGATTTAAAAATCAATAACATTCAACATGAAACGTCCAAGAATCAACGTGTTTCTTTTTCTATTTTCAAGTAATCAATCACGTTAAAAAAAAAAAGCAAAGAAGAAAGTTCAAGCGTATGTTTTATAAAGAGTGTAAAAGTCCTGCACGCCACAATATCCGATAATTATTCCCCTAGGTTTATTATTTCGACGGTGTTATATATGCGCAATTAAATACGAGTCTTACTTAATACGAGCCCCTTTCTCCTTATCATATGTCTCTCAGCTCCTCCATTTTCTATCACAAAACACTAGCGTAGGTAGCTGCGAATGCTTATCGAATGTGAAACAAATACGCGAAATAGAAAGACACTCTTGTATAAATATAAAAGGCAACTGTATTTATCGATTTAATAAAACAAAAAAAAAAAAAGGGGGGGGGGGAGAAGTAGAACGGAGACGAAAAAATATATACGTTTGGGAATTCAAAATTGCAGTTTAAGATACTTACACGCGCGTTCGAAAAAGATATCGTAATAAGTAGACATCGAAAACATTAACATTGTAAACTTTCGTTATACATTCAATGGAAAATCTCGGCTCGATACATCTATAATATCGTTTCCCTTCGTTTCTTTCGTCCACTAACGAAGATTTCGAGCTTCACCTATCTGCCTAACTATCCGAACAATAATATTAGCAATAGCATATTTAATATTAATCATAATTAATGATAATAATGATGATGATGATGATGATGATGATAATGATGATAATGATGATAATAATGATAATAGTAATAGTAATAATAATAATTATGATTGTTACAATGTGTTATACAGTATGCGTGCACAACACATTGTATATCATATTTTCATCGCCGACGACAATCAAATAATCACTATATGAAATTCTTTCTAACATTTCGATTTTCTCGTTCTTTATCTTCTTCTCATCTCGTTTGCAATTTTTTTAGCTTTTCGTTCATTTTTTTCTTCTTTTTGTATTTTTATTTTGCTGCATGTTTTCTTTCCATCCGGTATCGATAATGACTGATATAGCTTCGAAATTGTATATAAAACGGATTTACCCTAGCATAACGATATACACAACCAGAATCATTGCGAGCGATCGCGCGATTTGGTAGCGACAGGGTCTGGATCTGGGAGAAATTTTGTTTCTCGTTTTATCTTTGTTTCAACTAAATCTCAATTCTGCCTCTTTCGCGGATATCTGAGGCACAAAAGTACGGCCACCACAATTCACTGCACGCGATCGCCTGATTCGCTTTGTTACTTATAACTTTAGATAATTCTAAAAAAGACTAACATATCCTTGTCCTTCCTTTTTTTGTTTCATTATATCCACGTTTGTTTTTCTTTCTTTTTTTTTTTATTTTAATTGTTGCGATTGGTCGATTCCCAATGATTATATTTATTATTTTATTCTACTAAGCCAAGGTATAGCGACCGTGTGGTGAAGGAAAAAAAAAAGAGAACGAAGAAGTAACAAAGAACTGTCCTGGATTTGCAAAGTATAAATGGTCTCTCTCTCTCTCTCTTTTAGCGGAAAAAAAATTAAAGATTTGCTTTATTTCTTTTTCAAAGACGAACAAGAACAAAAAGTTACAAGGCAAAAAAGAAAGACAAAAAAAAAAATACTAAGAAATGAAGGGAGAAAAGAGAAAGAAAGAACAGAAGAGAAAGAAAGAAAGAAAATGGCAAGCAGCAGATCTTATATACGATTCCCGGCAGCTCGTGGACAGTCTGTGCTAGTCTTCTTTCTTTCTTTCTTCTAGCGAAAAAAGAAATATGGTCTCCTTCGGACGTGGCACGTGACAAGTCCTTTTTACTATCTTTTGGACCCTTTTCTCACATTCGCATTGTGGATTTTTTTCTTTTTTCTTTTAATCTAATGTATTCTTAAACTGTGGACGACACACTTGGACGTGCGCACAAGAAAGAAGAGAATTGAGAGAAGGCAATTAATTCTATATACCAATTACCGTATACGAAGTTAATTACCGCTTTCTCAATTTTCTTCTCCCTTCGCTTTTTCTTCCCTATTTATTTCTTCCTGTCGGAGGACAAAAAGTCCTTTCTGCTCAAGAAATGTCTCTTAGTAGTTTCAGCGTACTTCTTTTAGTTCACGCGTTTATACCTGGTTCTCCGCGAATGCCCTTTTTTCCTCATTGCTTTCTCTCTCTCTCTCTCTCTCTCTCTCTTTCTCTCTTTCTCTCTCTCTCTCCTTCTTTCTCTTCTCGGATTGGACTTCTGGATTTTCTTCTCCTTCTTTCTTCTTTCTTCTTCTTCGAATCAGTACCGATTGTCTTTAAAAAGCCCCATTATCAATCTGGTTACCATTGGTCGAAGTAGCACGCAAGCGTATCACCACGACGATCGCTCGCGATCACACAACGGGCGTAAGTCGAAGAGATCGTCGTTGAGTCGCGCACACAAATCATTTACGGAAGAGAAATCTTCGACTTTTGCAAATTTCTTTTTATTTCTTTTCTATTTTCCTTTTTTTTTTCTTTTTCGTTTTAATAACAGCGTTGAAGATTTTCTGCGATGTGCGAAATTTCCATGTATTTCTTGCAATCCCGGCTTAGAGAGTACTTGACTTTGTTTTCGGCGAGACAGAACTCAGGAACCGCTTTTTTGTGGGCCGCTTTCATTTTTTCCCTATCAGCCTTGGAACATGCCGAGAAAATGCAAACTCTTCGACAACGAAGATAGTAGCGTATCGATAACCGAGAAAAAGTAGAGAACAAGGGACGGCCTTTTCAGTTTGTGTCAGTAGTGCAAACTGTTCACGTCCTTGATTTCGTTGCTACTATCAGCGTTACTGTTACTAGTCGTCATACCACTGCAATTCTGCGTATCGTATTCCAGTACCAACCGTTTAATATGGCTAAGCTTTTCGTGCAGATAATGAAATCGACGTTTCGTTTCCCTATGTTTAGGATCGCGTTTAGTCTCGCTGTACTCGTAAAGAATTAGCTGCCTGATTGCCTGCAAAACACGGAATAAGAACGGAATAAGAACAAATAAAATCATCGATCTTTTTTCATTACAATAATATACTTCTGAATAATAATATGTAAGAATACAATACCTCATATTCGTTCCAATTTCCAGAGGCTTGTTCGCGCTTCATACGATCTTGCAGTTGCGTAAACCGTTTAGATACCTTTGCCACTTGAGCATGTAACCTCCGATATTCTTCGTAGTCCGCGTTGAATTCTGCCTTGTAACGCCTTCTTTGTTCTGCACTGCTTATTGTCGTGTAGTAACTGCAAGCAATTCAAATACGAAAGTTACACGTTAGGATATATTTCCAGAGAAGTAATAAATAACATTGTAACAACTGTAGAATTGTCATGGAGAGTTCTCTACTAGCTCAGTGAATTTCAATACGTTAACTTTTTCGCGTCCTTTTAAAGCATTGCCTGTTAGCCCAATAATTGTCTTAGAACACTCACGTGAGGTAGTCTGGATACTCGGACGATTTAGGGCTCTCCGGCAGGTCGAGACCGCAGGAGGACGTGCTGACGGTATTGTCATCCGTTGCCGCATAATCAGGTGCAGTCATGTCGTTGTACGAGTTGTCAGCTGTCCCGTTCCTCCTCGAGTCGTGATCCCTGTCGCCAATGCGACCTCTATCGTTCCTTTCGCCTCGATCTCTCCTGTCGGCGAGTATTTCATTCGAACTACCACTACTATAACTACCTGCACCACTACCGTCACTCACGACACTAGGCATCGAACGCGTCGCCACGCAATCCACAGCCACACCAGCGGCTGCACCGTCGGCACCGGGCATCGCCGTCTTGCCGATATGACGACGACTGCCGCTCGAAGAACTACTATGGGTTACACTACCATGAGAATTATGGCTAGCGGCCGCGTTGCTGCTGGATATCCCGATGATCCCGTCCCGATGACCGACGAGCTGGCTGGTCGACTCCTCATTGTCACTGGTCGGCGTCAGGCACGGTTTTCCATAGCTGCGTAGCACATCACTGTTCGCTGTTCTTTCGGGTCGGCAATCGCCACGACGATCACGCTGATGCTGCCTCTGATCCCAACTGTCGATCACACTAACGCCGCTAGTACCACTGCCGTTATTAGCACTTCTACCGCCAGCTCCACTGAAAATCGCACTACCACCACCACCACTGTTACTACTACCACCACCACCACCACTACCACCACTACCAGCCGTCCTTCCGTTATCCCCAAGGATCGACGATCCGGAATTTCCGATCGTTTCCGACTTCTTGTAATGGGATATCCGTGGTTTCTTGGTTGGCAGTCCATCGTTACCCTGATAGTATCCCGGTCGCTTGTCGTTCAACAGCGAGGGAGGAGGTGCTGTGATCGCTGGCGGTGAACCTGGGTGAGTAGAATTCGGTGATTGTCCACTGCCTGTAATACAGATTATTTACAGTATTAGTACACGTTCAAGATGTTATTTTGTATTTTATTTAGATCATTGTCAACATATCGGCGTGTATGATCATCTTAGACCTCCCCTCCCCTCAAGAGCGGTTCACAGATTGATATTTTTTAAGATTTTGTTAGATTATTAATATCGTCGGTAATAAATAGTGATCTTGAATATGAGAAGAAACGAAACGTTTTATATACATTCTTTATCGTCAGGTTAAGAACATTATTTATTCATTACGCTTAATTCTTTCAAGAAGTTACTAAAAAGTATCAATTGGCAATTATTTTCAAATAAATACGAAATGTAATCAGACTTTCAGATTGCTCTGCCGCGATGAATATTCAGTAAAGTGAAGATCAGAATCCAGGAAAATAAATCGTACCGCTGGATCCACCGTCGCTAGAACCAGGGGGTGTGAGATTTTGAGGTTTTCTTCTTTTCAACACAGCTTTTTCTTGCTCGGTATAATAAGGCCAGTCTTCTTGCACATCGTTCCAGATGTGTCTCTGCAGATGATAGGTGTTATCCCTTATGTAAGCAACCTGCTTCAGAGTCATCGTCATGATGTTACGTTCTCGTTCTCTTACACCCTCTGGAAATAAAATATCGATTGAATTATCTGCTTCAAACGTTCCAGGAATATTTTAAACGCCAGAATTAAAGAATTAAAAAAGTTGTTTAATTTTATAAAACATACAACAAACTGTACCACACACTTCACTCTATTTCTTGCACTTTCGTTTCACTGATACAAGTTTTATATTATCACTGAAAGTGATTTTAGCGGGGGTAACCCAGAAAATCAGGCCTTTTCAGGTGCAACGAAAATTAGCGATTGGTTGATTTGAGTCACGTGATTCGTGAGGGGGCGTGGGGTATACCTCGAGTAGGAGTGGAGTTGTCTGGTACTGACCGATCGCGCTTGTAATTTGTTTTACAAGTCGTGCAGTTTTTCAATTACTTGTAATTCCAGCGTTAAATTTGCATTTTTCTTACCTCTAATTAAACGGTCGTACAATTCTGGTTTCTTGTATGGTCTCAAAGCAAGGAGATGGATAAATCTCTCCCTGCAAAAAGAAACGAGATGTTTGTTATAATTACTTACAAAAAAATTGGACTATTATTATTCAAGCAACTTCACTCGTATAAATCAATTATTATTTTCTCGTGAACTAATAAATTCAAAAATAAATTCGTTAATTAATAAATCGAATTCAAATAAGCTGTCCGATCTGAATGACATTTTACTCCTCTCTTAAAATCACTTCCTCGTTCTGAATAATGCAATACTAATCTATGAATTGTCGCTTAAATTGCAACATACTTCGACGCAACTTTCTCCGACGTAAATCTTCTCACTAATGGCCGGCAAAACGAAACTCAATGAGACGAAACCAACTCAATAACAAGAATATTACTTTTCATCAACTCGATTTTCAACGCTCGACCAATTAAGTACAAATGATTTCCTCAATTTAGAATTCGCTCGCGAAATCATCTATACACCGCCATGTTTTACCATCGACGGTGCTCTCATAATTCCCGTGGGATATCTTAAAAAGTACAATCATTCTCAGAAGGCTCGCATAACTTTTCACTTTTAACGTTTCAACATCAACGGCCGTAGATGTTTGTCATAATTATGAAACGAAGACTATAAATTTCACGTTATAAACTAAAAATAGCGCGTCGTTTATTTTTTCAAATAAATGTTCCCCGGAGTACGCAGAGATTAAAGAAACTTGAAGATTCCAGTGGACTCACTTTAGTGGTCTGCGCATGATATCGGGGATTTTCTTCTCCGTTCGATTGCGGGATCTTGACACGTTAGCAGACTTGTAAGAGGAAGACAGACCAGGCTGGCTGCCGGAAGTTGGAATGCTCGTCGAGTCCCGATGCCTCGAATTCGATGGTAACGGAGCAGTCCTTCCGACGGTTGTTTTCACCTTTACTTTCCGTCCGATATCCGGTCCATTTGGCTTGATAACTCTGGTACTGGTGCAAAATAAAAAATTAAATGAGAGAACTGCTACATTCCCCAATTACATTTATACAAGTAACAATATCAGGCCATCGAATATAACGATGCAATTTTCAATAACAATATAAATCGTTTTCAATCTCTGGCATGTCAATATCTATGCGATATTTTCAGTTTTTTCTTTTAAATAAATTAAAGTTTGTGACATTTGAATCCAAAATTTACCCAAGCTTTTATTTTACGATTATCTTAATGTCTAACGTGTTGCATTATTATGTCATAAAATGTGATATTTCTCCAATTATTAGTAAACAATATTGTTAGATGACACGACATTCGAGTGAAAGAAAGTTCTTCTATAAAAATTTCATAATCGAGAATAAAAAGTGAAACGAACGAACAAAGATATAGGAAGACGTTTATATTTGATTTATTATTAATTTATCCAAATTCGAAGATCGAGTGAAATAGAATGGAAGTGAATGAATCGTTATCTGCCATATGATGGACGATCGACTACGTTCTTGTATTTTCACGTTTGTTTTCCTCCAATTTTCCCGCCACGATTTATCACGCTGAGAAAATTATCAAGAGCCTCCTACAATGTGAATAAACTAGTTCTCTGGTGCGTTTGAATATTCATAGTAGAAAGTGCCATACGCGAAACTACGCGAGCATAGCGAAGCGAGCATAACAAAAATAATAGTCGTTAACGCCCACATTTTTCTACCCCGGTCATTTCCAGATTGTAATCACTATACGCTTTGATCGTACGTTTCCACACCGTCGACGGTTCTTGAAAACGCTTTCTCGCGTTGTTTAGGTGCGCAGAAAAAACTAAACACGATCCGGATAGAGAAGATATTAACTTGACGATATTAACATAGCCACGCTGCTGCATTAACATATCGTCGTTAAGTATTTTTTTTGTGTGACAGAAAAGCCAAGGTGATCGATCAATCAGATCCCCGAAACGTAACGCGTGCCTATTTTTATTCGACTTTGGCATATATGTACATGATGCTTGGACAAGATAAGTCTAAGCTTATTCGTTGTCATTCAATCATGCTATCAATTTAGGATTTCATATTTCACTAAAAAGAAACTACATTCAAATCAGACGAGTGACTTTTCGGAAAAATTCAATCAACACGTTATTTCTTTAAAATTAAATTCCGATTAATTATTTAATAATGATGGTTAAGTATCATTAAACAATGACCATTTTGAAAATACAGTCGAGCAAAGAAAAGATTCTTCACTGAACGTGTCGCAGAGTTACATTCTCTGGTTTAATTTTAATTAAATAAGTAAAAATCGAATCGATTTAGTTCTAAAACACAATAACAACAACGATGAAAGATAGGATCTATCCATTGTGTAATTTGCACACGATGTTAAGTCAATATTGCGTTCGTTCAATTAAACAAACAAAAAGCACCTCGAGTCAATTTAATTTTGAAATAACAATAAAAGATTTCGAATAATAATAAAATAACAATAAAATTGACGTAAGAACAAAAGCCAAAGTCAGTGAAATAGAACGTAGAATCTATCCTTTATTTGTTCATTAAATATTCGCATGAATCATATGGAATTAATATAAACCAGCAGAATATTCTACCACAGATCGCACGTCAACCCACGAGAAATTTCTATCTCCTAACGTCAACAGCTAATCAACCTATCCTTGACGTCAGTTATCGGGAATCCGGTTGACGCCAGTTTCCTCCCCGTCCAGCGTCGAGCGCTAATCCACAGGAATCGTCTTTCCACGACAAAAGTGATTAATCGATTTTCCTTTCCGACGCAAGCAGCCACCGCTGGCGAAACCCATTATCGCCGTTGTTATTGTTAAACGCGGTGTTACGTAACCGCGGTGTTACAACTTGATGACTTGTAGATTACGCGACTAGTGCAATGCACCTCGCGAGGCATCGATGGAATCCCCCTTTCTCTCTCTCTCTGTTATTTTTTCTTTTATTAAAGATATCAGAATATTATGATACTGGAATTTATTTCAATTGCTCTGTACTTCTTCGATCGTGAACTTCCGTGATTGTAAAATTTCGACGTTAACGAAGACAGATGGAGTCCGGTTAAATGGATTCTTGAAAATCTCAACACGTGTCGAATTAAGCCTCCAGAAGTGGATGACGTTGAAACGCGCGTTCCACTTGTTTTATCCTCGAGTATAAAGATTGGTGATGCAGTGATTAGCGACGTGACTAGTAAAAAATTGAAAAAGAAAAAAAAAATTCTATTCAAGTACAGATTGAGAAACTGCTAATCGAGAAGATTTTTGATTAACGACCAATGACGTTACTGTAGCGTTATGCGATCTACACAGATTGGTAAGAGTTGAAAGAAATTCCATTCAAGCGTGTATAAGAGAGATTGCTAATTAAAGCTCTTTGTATCGAGCGGAGGTTTCTGGCGAGAAAAAGAAAACAATCGTCACGTGATCTTCAATCGTGACGTCAGTCGAAGATGGTGGCTCCATCGTCACGTGACTTTTAGTGAAATTCCAAAGACGAACGAGAAGAATTAAACTGTCTGTCTTTCAACGAGCTCGAACAAATGTTCCATGTAAAATGCTGCCGGACGTTAGATGCCCTGTTACATAATTTATACGCGGGAATCGCGTCAGACAATAATGAGTTCTATCCACGACGTAAAAGCGAAACCAAAGGTTCCCGGGACGAAGTCGCACTTGTGGGGCGCTTTTAACCTTGACCGTTACGCTGTTAAACAAATTAGCTGACCTCCCGATGCGACCTCTACGCATTCGCTTATTATTCTGATGGTTTTCCGTTTTCCGTTATTTTCCGATGCTCGTTTTACAGGGCGCGAGATTTACAGACTGGCTCGGGATTCTATCATTTGATAGGAGTGACGAAGATTTCTTGGATTTGGCACGATCGAGGCTGTCAATATGGTTAATAATTATCGAATGATATGACCACATAGAAAAATTCATGCTTCTGCGAGAGTGATATTAATTCAATTACCTGAGGAAACAGACAAACAGACAAACAGACTGCGGATTTAATTAAAACTCCTTTATGCCACGCGTAAGTTCCTTATTTATTTCTTTGCAAGTTTTATTAACGTGCAGCGTTCGAATTTTTATAAACTATAGAAATTTATTATTATTATTCTTATATTTATTATTATTATTATTATTATATTATAGAAATTTATTATTTATTATATTTATTATTATATTATCATTATATAATTTCTCTATAAACTAGAGAAATTTATTTCATCCCCCCAAATAATTCCTGAACATCAATTTCCCGAAAATTTCCACTCTGGGAAATGCTTTGCGTACGTCAGGACGCGCATTTCCTAATTTTTAGATTTTCTCAAATCCACGATCCGATGGCAAACGACAAATTTCGCAGATGGTAGCCCCGACACGCGAATATTTACCAAGATGCGAAATGTACGCGAATCGAACAGCGGAAGCCACTGGAAATGGAACGATCCGTGCATAAAGGGATGAAAGCGTAAGTAAGTAAATAAGTAAATAAGTAAGTGCACGCGTGCGTCGAGATAACGAGCTCGCCGAAGAAAAATCGGCCTCGGTTGTAAGGATCGATGAAGCCGAACCTTCGACGTCCCCCGTATCTTTTCCAACGGGGGTGGACTTACCATTTATTCTTGTTATTCTCCTCGGCGACGACCATCCGATGCCTGGTTGTCTCGTATACATCGTCGTTCGCCTGTATCCGCATTTTACACGACAACGCGCCAAGGCTCTCCAGGCTCCTGCACAGGAAAAATGGACCGCTATAAAGAGACCGATAAGTCGCTAGAACGAGTCTCCTTTCGCCTCTTCCCCCTCTCGCGTTCATTCTGACGTCACGAAAATTTAGCACACCGAGAGACGGGTAGATTCGAGCGGCGAAAATAAAACTGATTTCACACTTCGGGTCGTCGAGCGATTGAATTTAAGAGACTGAACGTGATTAAAAATCGATGCGTTTCTTCTTTTGGAAATACAAATGGCTACAGAAAGTATTTGCATCGCGTCCTTATTTTCTAATGAATCGTTTCTTTTTCTCTCTCTGTCTCAGGTTCTTGTACTTCTTATCCTTTTATGGATATCCAATTTTTTTTATTTAGATGAAAATACCATTCGACGATACTGAGATTCGTTACAAGTGAAATTTGCACTTTTGTTTGGGTTTAACATTGAAAGAAACATCAAGAGGTATATTCATTTAGTTATGGTCAAATATGCGTACCAATGATGGATAGAATATCAATAAGAATTGCTATAGAATGAAATACGTATTAAATGCTATAATAGATAGAGTGACGTGCAAATAATTTGTTACTACTACTAAACAAACAACTTACTGCAATAAGCTACGTAGTAACTGCATAAAAATCCACAATTTATAGATAATTGAAGAGAGCCTGATGTTGCAACAAGGAAGCTGCTCCATTTTCCAGGTAATTTTAATAAATCAACAATCAAAAGCAGTTGAATATGTTATAAATTGTCAATTAACATCCGCGTCAATAAACTTTCACTTGAGAAGATCATATTTTGTGTTAACCACTTGGGTTGGAATTTAATCGAATACGAAAAGCCATGAAAGTTATCTGTTTAATTTAATTAATCCTCAGTAATTAACTGAGGAATATCTTCAATAAAATAATAAAACGAACTGTTTGTTGTTTCAATTATGGTTTTAAATATTGTACTTTTTTTAATTATGGAAGTGTGAAGCATTTTAGCATTTAGAATTGTAAACTCTCACCAAAATATTACTCAAATTAATTGAAAAGAACATAAATAAGGAGTATTATTTAAATTTAACTAACGAAAGATATTTATTTGAAACAAATTATTATAATAAAAAAAGAAAGCGTCCATTCGATCAGTAACAAAGTATCAAAAAATAAAAATAATTTAATAAAGTTCATTGTACTAAAACCTAACCTCTAACGCTACTACTTCTTTTACAGAGACATTATTTTACGGTTGCAGTCTAATTGAGAAACAAGCGAAACAAGCGAAACAATTCTAAATTTTAGTGACAATTTAACCGACAATCACTATATAAGAAATACGTAAGAACCGTTATCAAAGTAAAATCGTCAGAGCACGAGTGGGAGAGGTAAAAATATATTCCCCTGTTGTCTAAGTATATGTGACAAAAAATGTGGAAAAAGTACACGATGTCAACGAGTCGCTTACCTAGCGCTGGTCTGTTGGATACATTCGAAACCAGCCTGAGGGCCGCCGATGTCTTGATTGCCGGAAAGGCTGAACGTAAACCCTGCCGATCCATGGCTGGATTGCGTAGATGGAAAGGAGAGTTGCTGGAATCAGAACATCGCCGGTTATTCGTGTGTGCCTTCATCCTGCTAATAAGGTCGCATTAAATTACGAAACAGCCTTATGGCGTAGCGCAAGTGACACGACCGACCTATACGCGCGTGTGTATTCTCGCGTCTCTATATCTGCCGGGTATATGAAACTATACAAGCATATGTATCTCTGCTGCCTGTCTGTCTATCTATCTATCTATCTATCTGTTTATCCGTCTGTCTAAGCCTTTAAGTAGGATCTAATGTTCCTCGAGCCAGCGTTTTACACGCTGCCCCTCCTGTCGTTTTACTCGCGTTACTCGCTTTGATCTGCATCGCGTGTTACAATTTTTCCTCTTCTTTCGCGAATCTTTGTCGAGCGGGAAAATTGAATAATGAATAAGTGACGACGGAGCAAGACTGTGTAATATAATATAGAAAGAATTTAGATGGAATAATTTGATTTTATGCAATAAATGTAGGAACAGACGTTTTAATATCGTTCATTTATGCAAAATAAATTGCGTGCTAAATTTATAAATCTAAAAGGAAAGTAATTGATCTTTTAGAGGGTATGCATTTTTCATAAGAAATAGTGATCTCTACAAATTTCGCAATAAATTTCAAAACTCCAGAAAGGCCAACTCCTCTTGATATTTTTTACGCAACAAAATAGACAATTAAAGGCAATCTCCTCCTATCAACATCTCTGAACTGAGTACAAGGGAGAAAATTTGAAATTTTCCAAAAAAGAATTGATTTCCCAAGGAATTTTCTTGGTCGATTTTCAAAAGATTAATATTTCTTATCACGCAAGAAAATCGCTAATTAAACGCAATTTTCTAGATACTTTCATCCTATCAATATCTCTAAACCGGATACAAAGGAGAAAATCCGAAATTTTCCACCGACAGGTAAAGGCGTAGGTAAATTGATGGGACGACCAGTTGATTAGAGGCAACCGTGTCAAATTACATCTAACCATCGGCGATTGTTCGGCCGGCTTTTAACGCGGTTCTCGTGCGGCCATAATTTCCACGGATAACAAAGGTGCGCCTCTGTCCGCGGTTATCGGGCACGCTAGATAATTTCAAGCTCACGCAGCCTTGCGCGCTCGTCGGAGCACGCGGGCTGCGAAAATTGGACTCGATAAACGCCGTGAAATTGGAACGTCGCCGTCGATGTAAACGAAGCGGCCGTGGAGTTTCGAGGATTGACGATGTACGCGATCCAAGCGTGCGTGTGATCGCGATCTAACGATTGTAGCTGTCTCTCTCTTCGTGGCGACGCGTAATCGCCGGTATCTTATTGTCAGTCGCGATTAATCGAGGAAACGAGCGATTGGGTATGCGTTTGCAATAGCTCGTGAAAGTGTTTAGATTCCTGTATTTTCACAAGCAAAAGCAATTTTTTGGAACTTCATTCATTGACATTTATATCATTATTGGCACTGGCGAAGTTTGAAAATGTAAAGTTATGTATTTGGATGTTTGGAAATGTATGTAGAAGTTACAAATAATACTGCATTTATGGAATAGTGTGTTTGTTATAATACAATATTGTCTACCGCAAAATTTGAAAATGTACATAGAATTATATAGTTGGATCTTTAGAAATGTATACAAAAGTTACAAATAATATTGCTACAATAATACTGTTTGTGGTAGAGTTTGAAAATGTGTGTTTGAAGGTTTGCAAATACATATGAAAGTAAATCATTCATTCTAAATAATTGCGTATGATAAAATCTGAAACTGTATGCTGGAGTTATAAATTATTTATAAGATTACCAAAGTATATATAATTAAGTATTCATTAACTAGTAACATATTTAATGAAATCTACTATATAGAATCATATGCAATATATTCGGATTAATTTTTATAATATATTTAATGAAATTAAATGTCGAAATGTTTTGTATTACATTACAATATAAGTGTTTGAATACTTTTGTATCTTCGAAAACACAATTTTCTCGATGTCAGTAATGAATCGCGTGGAAAAGAAGAATATATAGCAATCAAAAAAATGTTCCTTTATCTCAAATGTTATACATGGCTTCCTCCATGAACGGTATCTGTATGTCGGGAGGTAACGAACACTCGATAATTAATGGTAATTGCATTCGTAAGATCAATGTTTTTATTTCTACATACGATTATTAAGATAATAAATCTAATTGTTGTTATATAAATGAAAGCGTTATTCTTCATAACGAATACACGTGCAGGTTAATTTGTAATGTAGATATTTGTATCGAGAATAAGCCTAATAATTTATGTTTTCTTTACGTCACGTTAAATTATTCCAAAATTCTGTGCTATCAGATAATATTGTCTCATCCAAACGAGTTACCATCCAATCCCACAAAGTCGGGATTCCATTCTTTCATGAAAAATTCCATGCATCTATTACTAACTCGCGTCTCGCTCGAAGATTTCCCATGTGTCACGGGGTCATCACGCACGCTCATCAATTAACAGTCGCGTTTACAAGGTCGTTTCGGAGAACCTCAGGCCTCCGACGCTACCAGTTATAAAACTGTCGTTTTATCAATATGCAACGTGTGTGCAATTTGTCACACAAATGACACAAACTTGCCTCAACGTTTGACGCGATGTATTCAAACAGTATCATTTCCATACAAAAGTCATTTGCAATGATACGTTTCGGAATACGTAATGCGACGGTCGGCCGCACGATAACTCGTAAATGATGATTTTTACGCGTTTGCGGATAATTTGAGGACGCAAAATGCGTGTGCAACGTGTACGAAATGGCACGTAAGGTTGCAAAGAGAAGAAACCCCTTTTGGGTTTAGGTTAGGTTTCAGGTTAGGTTAGGAATTGCGCGTGACAAAGAATTCGTAACCGTGCGATTAAAATTCGCGAGAATGGAGTGAAATAGGGTGAAAGCGAAATTCATTTCAGAAAGCGTCCGAGAGAATGCGACCAACATCAAGTATGGAAATGGCAAATGGCCCAGGACGAAGCCCCGGTTCGTGGAAACATTTTGACGTTTATGGTAATAGAAGTCTCCTTCGGGACGGGACCGACGCGCATCGACAGAGTCAGAAGTTTATGTCTTGTGTCCGTGATACAAGGATTATTTGTTACATCGGATAGCTTTAAACCGAAAGAGGATTTCTTACAATTCGAAGGAAAATACAGATAAAACATTATACGCATGCAAACACGTTCACAGTTTCGTACGTGTATGTATCACAGATAACCCACGTAACACACGTGTCGTTCGAGAATACGACATGCACTGATACGACTGGTAAAAATGAGAATTGCAACGCTTCCTGTTTTCTCGGTAAATTTTGATAAGTTTAATTAGGACGTTCGAGTGAACTGCACATTGCTTACACGACGTGACGCTCACACTCGTCATTTGATCACGTACACGTGCAAAAATTTAAAACGCAAAATGCATCCTGCATCAACGACATTACAAACCATTTTGACCGATTTCTGGTTCGATTTCTCACGATATACATAGTTCATTTTCTTTTTTCTTTTTTTTTTTTTTTTTCATGCGAAGTATTTACGATCGCGAGGTAAGAAACCCGGTTTCCATGCTTTCGAGAATTAACTTCTCCCCATATAGAGCGTTCTGCGTAGCTTTTTTCCCTCGATTGAATTTCATCGAGAGCCAGCCGAGCACGACCGGCTATATTTCGCAACGTTGTACCTCTGCCCCACTACTCTTACCCCCATTCCACCCCTGGCCGTTCCTTTCTCTTCCTCGATTCATACGAAATCCTTTCTTTCTCTCTCTCTCTCTCTCTCTCTTTCTCTCTCTCAGTCCGTGGAACGCCTCTTGACATTTGGGAGTAATCGGTCAGCGGACCAATTACTTTTCGAACGCGTTCAACCTTGCAATTAAATCAATCGACAGGCTCGCGACAAAGCTTGTCCGAGGAAAACAAGGGAATATTCTAAAATCCCAATTCCTTTCAGAGGACAATCGAAGGGTTCGCTCCACTTTTTACGTCTTACTTCGTAAAGAAAAGGGAGATCAATTATTTATAGCACCGTTTGAAACTTTCACGAAGCGGACTGCCCCTTCGATTCTTGTGTTTAACTATGTTCAATTAACCCGCCGAGTAGCATCACAGATGACTGTCGTGATGTGTACTACAAAAATTTGTCATTTAATTTCATTTTACATAAAATTTATTATTTTTTAAAATATACTGTATTTTAAATAAATTTATTACTTAATTCCATTTATATATATATATATATATATATATATATTCTCTCTGATAAAATTTAAATAAAAAGTCAAATCAAATGAAAAATTCCAAAATTAAGCGACGTGACAATTTCTATAATTTCTATGATACTTATCTTACAGACTTCAAAACTGACTCCAAGAGTACGAAGAAAAGATGTTTAAACAGCGACAAACGCTGAAATATATTGTATATCGTACACTGTATCACAATAGACATTACGTGACATCGCAAGAGCTTGATGGATATAAAACAATATAAAACGTTCTCACCATTCGCGGCTCCAAGCATAAAAACGCTCCAAGAGGTGAACAATATTTGTCAACGCTCCTCGATCGCACCGATCTCCATCGATCCTTCTTCTCTCGTCTCGTGGAAAAGCGTGCAACGACAGGGAACGACCTTCGCGGATGAAATCGCCGGGAGAAGCGATCTCGAGCGCGGACCCGGTTCGCAAAACGACGGTGCAACGAAACGGGTTCAAGCGAATATCGCTTTGCCGGCTTTCGATAATGCGGCCCTACCACCGTTTCCACGGTACCACTTATTACATCTCTTCGCCTTTTTCTCCCCGCACGTATTTTTCGTTTTTGTCGGCTCGCCTTCGACCGGCCTCCACGAAAAACCGGTCCTCCGCTCGGCCGGCGAGTGACGAAACGCGATCAATTCGACGAGTGTTTGTCAAGTGTCACGGAATTGCGACAGCGTCACATTTACAGATCCCACGGTACGAAATTGCGACGCCGTTGATCTTGAGGAGTTTAAGAAAAAAAAAAAAAAGGAACGTTTTCGTCGAGTCGAGTACCTCGCGGTGGTACATTTCACGGCGGATGTTTCGAAATTCAAGCGGGAGAGGGAGGGGAAGGGATATTAACAGAACGACTCTTGGCGATTATCTTAGTCATTTTATCGTTACGTTTTATAAATGTCGTCGTGAGTTTTGAGTGATTTGCAATTGACCCTATTATCTTGTCTAGCTAACAAATGAAAGTTAATGCGGCAAATGAATCTCGAGGATCGTCGAACGCGAGTAAGACGTGGTACGGTATCGTTCCAGTTTTAACACTGAGTTTCCACGAGTTTTTGACGAACAGCGAACGAAACACTAGCAAAATATCGTAGAACATAATGAGACGAGTGTAAGAAATAATGAAATTGAAAAAAAAAAAACGCGAGAAACTTGAGCGAAGACGAAAACTGTACTCGTGTACTCGAGTGAGCTATCCAAAAACAAAATTGATCGACCATTCATTGATTTCAATACCAGCATGCTTCCTAAATATATATTATTAATTAATTATATATTATAATTATATATTATTAATTACATCTTGTTATTATATATTATTAATTCTGTTCAATCCACACGTTTGAACAAGTTTGCGCAGGATAATTTTCCAAAAGTCGACCCCAAACACGCGACTCTGATCTCCAAACAGTTTGAATTTACAGTACAGAGTAACAATTCCCTCTCACGGACGTGTTTTAAAATACGTTGATCGAAGATCGATCGAGTCAGTGCCTGAAAGGAAAGAGGTACATGAAAATGACGACAAGAGACAAGAGCGATCGTAATCTCGGAGGAGGAAGGCAACTTTTCTCGCAGACGTTCACATATCGAGGACACGGTGGATCCCCCCCTTCTCCTCTCGCCTCTCAAACGAAAGGTTGAGCCGCACGAGAATGCGATATGAAAGTTTCGTGAAGGGAGCAAAGCCGTTCGTTGAAATTTCACTGCTCGAAGGACGGCCGTCGTGTCCCCTTACGCGCCGCGAGACATTTTCTGCGACGACTTCTGTGCGAAACGATTTCCTTTTAATCGTCCTCCCTTTCGATCCCCGAATACGCACACGTTCTTGCAATTTTTATCGACACGCGTCAACGGGAAATTCCATTTGCAAACATTTGTCACTTGTGTCTGACGTTGACGTCTTCTTAAAATTGTAAAATGTTTGAGATCGTATGAGAGCGTTGAAAGAAATCGACGAACGTGCGTTCAAGTTTTTATTCGCTCTTCGAGTATTCGCGACTTTAAAAAATAAGGTTTATACTTTCTCCTCGACGAAACGAACGCAAGATTCTTCTACGAATCGTGGATTTCATTGGCGCTTTGACTTTTCCTTTTAAATTTCGAACTTCCTCACGCCAGTTTTATTTTAGACGAGTGTAATTCGCCCCGACGAATGTAGTCGTACGAAACAGTGCGGAGATCTCTGGAATTTGCGATTGAAACGACCTGTATTACATTTATCGGGGTCTAGGTCGGAAGCCAGACATGCAGATTAGAGTGTAACGTACAAAAGGAACGTCTTGCTGTCGTGAAATTTAAAGCGCAATGCAAAGATGCCTAACACGGGGAAACGAGAACGGTCGTACAGGAATTACTCGCGAATAAATTGCAAATCCAACCAAAGATTTCTAACCTAAAAATGACGGCATTCTTTCGTCATTTTCCAAATTATTTATGGCGCAACGCAAATAGATGCGAACTTTTAAAGTTGCCAGAATTGAAGAATCCATGTGCAATTGCAACGTGTCTCAAACTATATACATATTAATAGTCGATGTGATAATGAAATTAAGAATAATGAATGAAACGAATGAAACGACAGCTTTGTTAAGCTACAAAAAATGAATTGGAATAAGAGATAAAAAAAGATGATTTAATTTCTTTGAACTTCGCGAAATTGTAGGATCCAGAAAAGAGCGTCGAGTGAATTTCTGAGAAATTCTTTTCGACAACCGAACGTTGTGAATCGAATAAAATCCAATTTGGTGGACCGATTAAAAAGAAATTACAATTTCTGAGAAATTCTTTTCGACAACTGAACGTTGTGAATCGAATCAAATCCAATTTGGTGGACCGATTAGAAAGAAATCACAATTTACTTGTTTCGATATAAGCGAAGGTTAGGTTTAGGTTAGGTTTAGGTTAGGTTTAGGTTAGGTTTAGGTTAGGACCTGTTTTTGACAAGTCAATTTTTGCGAGCATATTTAACGAACATACGTTTATTACACCCGTTTCCGTCGTCGCGTGTATTAAATTCCACGTTTGAAACGGGCGCCGCACTTTCAAAGGGACGGATCCATTTTTCTTTTGCATAAATCCCTTTGCACGGGGGAGCCAGCGCTGACAAAGAGAGCTCGCCTCGAGTGGTCGGCGCTATCAGAATCTCGATAAAAACGCGATAATCGCTGGCGCTGGTTTCAGACTGGAGTGAAAGTAAAGCCCAAGAATCATCGCCGTCTGGATAACTATAATCCCGGGAAACAGAGGGGACGTTCTTTTCCCACGAATTTGAACTGTCTCAGCTTTATATCCGCGACGTTTGCGCGCATTGCTCCTGGGCATATTTACGACAGATTAGAGAGAAGATGTTCGAAAGTGAGAACAATTGGAATCATTCGATAAATGGAATTTTTATTAGCGAGATTAGAAATAAACGGTGGAATAAAATGAAATCGACGCGTCTCTGACGAACGAGAAAACGCGGTAAAGTTCCCATCGTGGTATTTCAGAAAAAAGTTTCGCAAAATCATAATCTAATTCTATAACGGCAAAGTACAAATAATAAAAAACTAAAAAGAAGTCGCAACGACAAAGTGAATTTTCCAATACAGAAACGAACAACGAGAACGACCTGATCTAATAAGACAATTTACGGCTTTTATCGTATTGTAACAACGTCTTCGTGATATTGGAACAGGTGTCACTGATACAAATGGTAGAAAATAAATTGACAGAAATTAACAACGAAAGAGCTCGTCGTAATCGAGTGTGCAATTCGTCTGATATATTTATGCGTCTTCTTTCTTCCCCAATATATAAATTTCACTCAACGCACGACATTTCGCTCCACGTACGTAAAAGTCTGCACGTCACGTCGCTGAACGATTCGAGTTGAAAGTCGGTGTGCGCAATCGCGATAAGCCCCGGTTGTAATGCATCTTATTAAAACAGTGGTTGAACCAGTATGTACGTTATACGCGTTACAAACGTGTGCTCGAAACACGTGAACGCAGCGTGCGCGACTTTGCCAGACAATATTTCGCGCTATGTAAATCGCGGTCTCATTAGTGTTTCATTGCCATATTTCGTTGCAAATGTAGCCGCGAATACAGGGAGCCCGCGTGTCATTGTGTTACGCGATACGAGGCGCATAAATATATATGTATATATTATAAAAGGCGATGCGAGTGGAAACTGCGAAGCTAAACTATTCAGAAGATGCAGGGAGCGTGACTAAAAGTTTGAAACGATCCACCGACAGTCGTGGGAGTAAAATATATCCGAATTTACGTGTCACTTGCTCGATCATGAGGAGTCGAAAATTTAATTTCGATATAATTAGGTTTAGGTTCCTTTGAGTATCTCTTATCAGTATTAATATTATTAATATTATTAATATTATTACCAGTACAAACACAATAAAAGTTATTACCAGTTTTATAAAATATTTTATAATCCTAACGATTCAAGATGAATCTACCCTTTTTCCTTATTTTGTTTTTATCAAAAATTTACGAATTTCACGAAGAAACGTAAAAATAATCCAACGATCATCGACCATAATTAATAACATCGACGTCAATTTTATTAAACATTACATGCTAATTTAATTAAACGAGGTTCGATCAGGTCGATGTGATATGTTGGAAATAGAAAACTACCAAACGACAGAGTTGTCACTTGCGTAAAATCGGGATTACCCTTCATCTGCCAGCTCGCCCACCTCGTTCGAGCCGCCGAGCTTTGAATTATTTTCGTGCTAAAAGCAACGACCAGCCGAGTGCAGGACCGCGTACGGTGAATTCCCCCGAATGCGTGGAACCTCGCGGTTTTACTACGGTTCCGAGCCACGGAACCCTGACGTGTTAACGTTGGCTATAATTTTACGCTTAACTGCTGTTATTGGAACAGATATGATCGTTTCGAGACAAATTGCATTTAATTTTAGAACTTTTATCTGGAATTTTAATAACACGCGTAACGTAAATTGCCGCGGTTATCTGAAACTCGGTAATTTCGAGGTTTGACATAAACTGACTTCTGATGAAAACGAATAAATTTCACAATTATCCAAGTCGACATGTATCGACTAAACCTAACCTAAACCTAACCTAAACCTAACCTAAACCTAACCTGAACCTAACCTAAACCTAACCTAAACCTAACCTAAACCTAACCTGAACCTAACCTAAACCTAACCTAAACCTAACCTAAACCTACTTAATTATATATAATTAATTATGTATAATTATATATAACAGCAAAGTGATCGTGGTCAAAATGATCGTGTTCAATTTATAATTCTTCCTAGAAACTTTTTTATAGATACAAACGATTCTGTAAAGTATTGCAAAGTTTTTCCATTTCTGTTATGTCTTTAATGGAGGATTACACATTTCTCTGATGGAAATTTTGTGCTTCGACGGTTTGGTTCTACTGTCAATATCATTTCAACCTATGAAAATCATCAAAATGTTTGAATCATCAGCCACTGTCCCTGAAGGATTAACAGAATGATTCGAAATGATTCGAAGGGTAGTAGAAAATCTTCGAACGTCTCTCTCTCTCTCTCTCTCTAATTCTCAAGAAAATTCTTTTTACAACAACAAAATAAATAAATAAAATAGCGTGATAACACGTTTGTGCTCGATGCAAAGAGTTTACGATTGATTTCAAAAATCGTCAAATTTTCGTCAATTTTCCCTCATCTCCCGTACAATCGAAATTCACGTTTCGCCGGAGTGAATTTTCCGAGTCGATGGCCCAGCGAGGGAATCCACGCGGCTCTGTATTTATCGTTTCACGCGTGGAAAATTCGCAGGATGTTCGAACGTTCGATCAGAAATTTCGAGAGCATCGTTCTCGATCGTTCCACTCTATTTCGGAGGTTTACACGTTGCACCGGAGAGAAAGAGAGAGAGAGAGATCATTGGTTGGAGGGAGGCTTGTCCCTGCGGTCGCTTTTCCGTAATTTTCTGTAACGAGGGGTGGATGCGTTTGATTTTACGAGAGGGGAAATTTCGTGAATGTTTTCGAACATTTCATTTGGCATTATGAATATTTGTTCTCGATTATTCTGGCTCGAAATGAATCGCATTACGCGTGGCGAGCGGTCGGTCGTTTTCGAAGGGTAGTTATCTCTGCGGTCGACTTTCTACGGGTAATTGTAATCAAGTGTTTGTTTTACCGGGGGATTCAGTGGCTCTGAATGAAAGAGAATGAAAGAGATTTAATTGCGGGACGGATTGAAAGCGACGTTACGTAGCGGGAAAAATTAATTCGTGGGAGATTTTTCATACAATGTCAAGATGATAGACAGTCTAAAGATTTTTCTGAACATTTTCGATAAAAAGAATGGAACCTTTTTTTTTTTAAATAAAACCAGAAAAACTCGGAGAGACGCATATGGGAAAGAAAAACTGCTCGACTCGTAGCCCAGTACGATTACCCCTATCGAGTACCCCTACTCGAGGTCTATCCCACGCCCCCTCGCGAATCACGTGACCCAAACCAACCAATCGCTAATTTTCGTTGCATCGGCGTTGCACCTCAAGAAGTTTTCAATTTTCTGGGTTACCGCTAAAATCACTTTCAGTGATAATAATAAATTTCTACTGAAAGATCTTTAATGCATTGACGAAGAATACAAGAAAAGCTAATTCCAAATGGAATATCGCCCTTGTAAAAAATTCCAGCCGAAGGAATTCTCATGACGAAACAATGGAACAACGTTCTAAAGCTACATAAGTATAATATTTAAAATAACACTGTCACGTTCTGCAACTACAAAAGTGTCTAGAATAATAAATAGAACGATGTTCCAAGAAAATTGTACAAAATGATGTTAAACAAAAATATTAACATGGAAATTATGCGAAATGATATGACGAGACTGCATGACCAATCAAAGAGGAGGAAATTTCATTTTTCGAATCTGTCGAAAAGGTTGGCGCGCACCCTTGAAAATGCGCTCAACGACGCGTCGCCCGTGAACGATCCTTGGCTCTCTAGCGAATAAATGACGATGAAGACGACGCGACCATGCGTTCGCCAGCCTTTTCAGAAACTTCTTTCACCTTTCCTTTCCTGCTGCACGCCCGCTCACGGGGCAACATGAAAGGGAACATCAATCGGAGCTGCCTTTTGTTCTTAAACTCGCGCCACGCTTTGTTGCTGCGTCTCGTTAAGCTTTGATGACACTGTTAACGACTTTACAGAGGGAGAAGAAGTGGTGGTCGTAATGCGGCGAGTTTCCTACCCGGGGGGGAATTATTATTTTCAGAGGTATCATTACCGCGTCCGTATATGGTCGTTTTGTTTAATTTCTAGGAAACGTCGATACTCCACCGGTGCTTAAATCTCGTCGCGGCGCGTGTCCGATCGAGATTTCAAATGGATCGTTACGGACAGATTGCGGATTTTTATATAATGACAGAGAAAGTGGAATTGTATTTTCACGTTACGTCTTGATTCTGCATTTTAAAACCACCCACGAGTGCGGTCATTTATTGACAAATGACAGATCTTGCTCTGTGTTGGGAATTAAATAGAGCCTCTCCGGGAAGAAATGCTAAAACGACAGAATAGGTGGTTCCACGTTTCCTTCTCCGCGACGAAGAAACTCAAATCTATTTCGAAGACACGTGTCAGATTCCGGAAATACAAACTAATTTTCTAGAAATATATCGTCTCGTTTTTGCCATCGATTGAAGCTAAACGCAGACGTTATCGAGCTTTGATTAGACAGACTCGGTGTTTCAACTGAGTTCAACGGTTTGAAACATGACGCTTCCATTCTAAATGAGAAAGTATATAATCGGAGTTTTTCTCAGTCGCTCGCTGCTCTGCATTTCCGTGAATTCAGGAAAGATGAAAATAAGCTTTCACGTATCCGAGGCGTCGTTCGTTTCCTGAAATAACCACACCTCCAAGATCATTGTGCGTATTTTTACACTGCCCAGCTCAACACCAAGTTGCCACTTCCTTGCAGCCAAGGATTAAATCTCTGATCTTGGAGTTCTTCGTTTGTACCCTCCAAATTTCTTAAGAACGAATCTTAACAGTGGTAGCACCACGTCACACAAATCTTACGATTAATCGTGTAACTGTACTGCTGATGCTTCGTGCATTTACGAGAGGAATTTGGAGATGAAAAAAATCCAAAGTAATTTGGAGATGAAAAAAATCCAAAGTACAGTATGATAAATATTAATAGGAAAAAACTTGTAATATTATGTAAAACTATTAATATTACTTGTAAATATTAATTATCTTTTTAATTATTTAAAACTCTTAAATTATTTTCACTCGAAAATAAACATAAATCACTCGAAGTTTTTAATTGCTTCAAATATCGATGTTCATTTCTAATACTCTGTGATTCTATATTTCTATAAAATATGTTAAATAATCTATTTTTAATTCTTCAACGATACTATCCAACACCTTCTATCCGACGCCTACAAATTTCCAAACAGTGCGAGACGCGGGAGTAAAAATACACGGGGTGGCTGGAAAGCGAATGGAGAAAAGAGCCATTAAAAGTGTTTATAAGTAACTCGCAACGACGGTGAGTACGTACTCGGCGAACTTTGAGGGAGCTTGACGGACGAGAAAATTGCAGCCTAATTGGACTAAACTTTTCTGCCAACTTCGCCGGCGAAAGTTCGAACCGTTGCGCGTACCGTAAGCTCGAACCTCTTTCACAACCCACCGAGCGCCGCCATGAAATCATAAACGATCGCCTATAGAGCTCAATTTTGCTGATCGAGCGATCGAGAAACGAGAAACGACCGAGTAACATAAAGGGTAAAGATAGTGGAGCGAATCAAATGAAAAAAAAAGAGGAAAAAAAACTTATTCGAAGGAAAAAATATAAAATGAATAAATGAAACAAAGGAAACTTGCTCGGTGAAAATAATAAAAATCACGAAGGAAAACTGAAATGTTCTCTCGAAAATTTCGGGTGGAATGCAGCGAGAATGGCGAATAAAGTAGAAAGGAAACGGAAGAGAGGGGGGGAGGGAGGAGAGAACCCGGTTGGAACCTGGCGGAGGAAAAATAAGGTTCCCTTGAACGTTCAGTTCACGTCTGACCCGAATAACGCAATTTGGAAACAAGTTCAACAGGCAGGGAGGAGGTGGTTCGCGACACAGACGCGGTGTATCTCGGATCGGACGACGACGAGAGTGGCTTTCACTGTTCCGCCGATGTCAGGTGCATGTAAGCATGAATAAAAAATGCAAGTGAAAAGACGAGGAACAAAGGAGATAAAAGCGAGGCCTTTGGCTTTAGGCGAACTAGACGCTGAAAGGGAGTGCACCGTTCCTTCAAGTCCGATCCCTTTCAGCCTAGCTGGCAATATCTCGCGATTCGAGATGAATTTACTCGCTTAGCTGATTTTTCCATCTTCGTTCCATGTCGTTTATTTTTTCTTACCTCCGTTAAGAATCCTTGGGATTTTCTCCGCATCTCGAAAAATGATATAGAATTCGACAAATCGATTGTTATAAAAATGATAAATATGAAAGGCTAGATTTTTATGTGGGATCTTGAATTTCCAGAAAAAAAATCTAACACTCGTCGAGTTAATCATAAGTTAAATCGAGAGACGAGTTAACACGTATCTACAACCGTGAAACCACGTCTTCACTGTCCCCTAATTCGATTCTATTAACAGTAACAGGGATCAGTCTCGAGTATCTAGTCTGTCGTACACGACGAAACGAAACTACCGGTTCCCTGCCTACCCGGAGGTAGAAGAACACGATAAAATTCCTGTTCCGCGGCTAGGCGACGACGACGACGACGCACGGTCGATCCATGGCACGTGACATAATTGAATAACGAAAAACCGATGAAATATGAAGGCACGCGGTGCGGTAAATCTCGCTCGCGCGTAGCTTTATCTCGCGATTTCTACCACCTTGTAAATTCTCGCGTGTCATCGCATACCAGGTGAATGCTATGAACGACGGATCTCTTATATTTTTCCAGTCCCTTCTGTCAACACCAAGAATCTCGACGCAAGTTTTCCAAGCAAAGTCAAATCGTCTCTACGCAGCTATATTTTTCCAAAAAAGAAATTAACATCTTGGCACAGGTTTGACTTTGGAAAGTTTTGGATTTGGAAATTCATCAGACTTTGACAAATGGAAATGAATTTTTTTTTTTGTTGGAGATTTTCAAACGATGACGTTTCTAAACTGTTAATTTAAATGCAACTGTAATTGATACAATATTAATGTGAAGTATCACGAATAGACATTGAAGCACATATCAAAGAATAACAATTGATATTGATCTAGGAATGTTTAAAAAATTAATTAATTAATTCTAGTTTTTAGGAAATCTTTGCAGGCATTTAACGTGGAAACAGAGATCTTTTAATCGAGGAGCTAGCAGTGCAATAATTTCTACGAACAGCCTTCGGAATTCTACGTTTTATCGCGCGGAATTACTCGAGGACTGAGGTCATGGCGTCAATGTCCCGCATAATCGACAGTTTTCTCCTTTTCTACTTGATTTCCGTTCCTGCGGACGAATATCGTATATCTATCGTATTTGGAAACTTTCGAGAGCTGATTGGAGAATGTTTATTCCAGACACGCGCGAAACGATTTTTAGACTTTTATTTCGAGTTGCGCGTGTTCGGTCTCTCATCGATGTTTTTTTTTCTTTTTTTTTTTCATAATTTTACATCAGTGCAAATGTGATTCAAAATCTGTTGGTAATTGAAAAGAGAGAGAAAAGGAAATTTGTAGCTTATTGAATAAGACCAATCTCCATCGATGATTCTCCATTATCAAAACTTTCCTGTCACTGTTTTTGGTAAATCTCAGAATATAGCAGATAATCACAGATCTGATCAAAACGACAAATTTGTACGTTCCTTTTTCATTTTTATCCCTTTAATTCTTTTGACACGAGTGTTTGATAGTTACATAGATATTGTAACAAATGTCCCAGATTTTAGAAATATCAAACCTACATTAATTTAACAATAATCTATTCTAAGGAGTATTGATTCTATTTTAGATCTCTCCCAAAGAAAGTAACAGATCTGATCAAAATGACAAATTTGTACATTTCTTTTTCATTTTTTATTTCTTTAATTCCACTCCTACTCAAGGTCTACCCCACGGATCACGTGACCCAAATCAACCAATCGCTAATTTTCGTTGCATCAGCGTTGCACCTGAAGAGGCCCGATTTTCTGGATCACCCCCGCCAAAATCACTTTTAGTAATAAAAAAAAAAAAAAGAAAACCCACATTGACACATTTCCACGTCGTTCGTTTCACACGGGAATGGAAATTCCAAGAGTTCGCGAGAACGCGCGAGGCGTGTTTGGCAATAAGCGACTAGTTTCAAGATCGTGGCGCGTCGCGCGAACAAGGAAAAAAAAAAAGGTGACAAGCGTAATCGGCGATCGGACGTCCCTGACTGAGGATGAAACGACATTTGGCACAAGGTCGGCCGCGTATAGTTGCACACGCTTCGTTTCTTTTTCTTTTTCCTTTTTTTTTCCTTCGCTGGCGCGCTGCGCGGTGCACGACGCGAGGCGAAAATCCGCGCGCTTTTACTTCGTTTCCACGGTGACTTCACCTTTCTACGATTTCGTCGGGACGCGCGTCACGTCGTTAATTAATATTAAGCCGCGTTTTCACCGGGCAGGCGATCACGTCCCATCGCGACTCCTCGAATTCTCAATTCCACGCTCGATTTTTTCGAGTCGCGACTTTATTTCAAATTAAGAACACAGAAGATAGATCTTGGCCAGAGGAATTCGTTCGAAACGAATAAAAGAAAAGATTGTCGATGGGACAGTCATCTTCAACCAGATAAACCTAACCTAAACCTAACCTAAAACCTCAGTCAGTAAAGTTTTGTAGAGATACAATTATTCGTGAAATTACACGAATCTTTTCAGAATGTGGTATATGTATTATCCACGTAGGATAGTTTGAAATTTCATCAACGCTGCGATGAAAATCGACCATTGGTAAAAGTTTGAAATCAACTCGATGAGTTACATCTCGTAAGAGTTACAGAATCTATTGCTCGAGTCGTGAAATGATCATTACGTCAAAAATAATAAGTAATATAAGCTCTGTGCTGAGAGAAATAGCATGTTTCGTCGTAACAATGGGACGAACGATTAAACGCAGGCATCAACGTGGAAGCGCATCCTTAGGCGTTAGTTTCGCGTTAGCGCGCGCGCATGCGCATCACGCTTGCGGAAAATAAATCGCGCCAAGTGAAAGTAACGCTACATACGCGGTGTAAAACGCGGCGGGCCCATTAATTCGCCTTATACATCTCCATTCGGGAAAGATGTTTATTAGGGTTTTTAGTCTTTTTAGTGCTATTCTTTTGCAAAAGAATCGAACCCGCAAAGACACGACAAACAAATCAGATACAGTTGTACCAAATTGTACAAAAAGACGTCGTCAGTATGCTAAGTGTCAGGAGAGTCGCGTTAAAAAGAAATCGAAACTAAATTGGGAAAAACTATGGCGGCGAGCCACATTGTAAAATTGTAAAATATTTACAAAAAGTTACAAGAATCGAAAGAACATAAAAAAAAAAAAAATTGAAAGAATATAATTCATCAAGCAATAGCAATTCCAATATTATAAAAATTGCCAAGATATTGCAAAATTTGAAAAAAAAAGAAGAAGAGAGAGATTACACGATTAGAAAAATCGAGGAAAATTCTTGGAAAAATGTCAATGTCTGACATAACCAGAGTGACATAAGCTTCGAGTAGAAAGCAAGCACAGCGACGTTGTGCGTTCGTACGGCGAGCCTAGATCGTAGGTTGTAAGCTTGTAAAGTAGACTATCGCGTCGTCGACACCTCGTCGTCTTAACAGCGGTGGAAAATTAACTCGCGACATTACGCAATCCGGAACACGAATGAAACGGATTATTCAAGACTGCGACCTTTTCTCGACACGTGTCGTGTAATCTCTCATGCGGAATGATAGCGTTCACCGCGACGACATTACTTGGCGCTCAGGTGCGTCGCAAGCACGATCAACGAGAATGCTCCGATTATTTCATTTTTGACGAATTTTTTTCTAAATTTTTAACAAATTCACGTTCTTTTTCTTATGAACGCAATTAAAAAGACGAATACTAGATAAAAATTGGTTTTACTTGCCGGATATTATAAAATGTACTTTTGAATGAAATTTTTTTTTTACATTTCTAAATTTAAAATTCGTCTTTCCTCCATTGGTGATTTTGATAAAAATCTATTCCTCCTTCTATTTTCATCAGAGCTATATCTATGGAAAACGTTAAAAAATTTAATTTCTGTCTGCTAACACAGCAATACCCCTGAGATTATATTTTTTTCAATATTTTTCATATAAATTGTGTAATATGTATTTAATTATATTATATATAATATAAAATTGTCATGTAAATTATATAAAAAAATATTTAAACGAATATAATTATATTAATCATCGATTATAATATTATAATAATTATATCAATTTTATATTATATATAATATAATTAAATATATATTACATAATTAGTATAATTATATTCGTTTTAATATTTTTTTAATATTTTAATATTTTAATATTTTTTTATATAATTTACATTAATTTATATAATATTTTTCTTAATTTAATTTAATATAAATGTAATGAATATAACACAGTGTATCTGTACAGTATCATAATTAATGTAGCTGATATAACACGACCTTGGATTACGAGTACGTGGAAAACTCGATCCGATCGCTAGATATTGCCTCCGTACGGGGACGTGTAATCGAAAGATCGCACAGTCGCGTGAAAAGTGATACAATTGCGCGGGTAGAGCCGCGAGGTGGCGGAGATGGCCGCGCCGTACTCTTGAAAGCGTATTACACGCGAATTATAATCGCGTTGAGTGAAAGCGAGCGTTACGACACGCGACACATAAAATTCGTCGCCAAGCGAGGGATTTAAGGAAGTTCCGCCGCGTGTAACGCCTCTGCTTTCTCGTCTAATTTATAAATATCACGTCTGACTCTCGAACGAGTCGCGTTACTTGGCTAGTATCGTTCCTCCTTTTCTTCTCTTTCGTTGCCTTCGTTTCTGAGGTGCGCGACACCATCGAAAGATCATTCAAATTCAAACCTTAATCAGAGAGCAGCTTTTTCGTTTAAATTTGTTCCAAAATGAGATTTTTTCTGTTTTCTTATGACTGGAACTCGCCGGATTTGCGTGGTTACGCGAGGAAATTTTCTAACGTTTCACTTTTGGTTTCGACTTTTGGCGCGGTTTCCAAGAAGAGAATAGTGTTGGAATTTGTACCATTTTGTTTTAGATAGCAAGAATTTCGAACAATCGTGCGTGAAGACGAGAACGATCTGTTCATTCTCATTCGATTTTTCTTTATCACAGAAACCAGGGAGAATCTCGAATTTGTTTCGAGAATAATTAACGCTAATTGTCGAGGTGACGTTTACTTTATCATTTATTTGGCGCAAGTGAAACGATCGTCGCTAATCTTTCATAGTCTTGCACACTTTAATTAAGAAACATAATTTTTTCCCCTCAAATTCTATATTTAATTCTACATCAACTTTTCCTGGATCCCGATATTTCAACATTGATCTAATCTCAATTTTATTTTATTTATACTCATCCACATACTATTATCCTTTTCATTGTATCAGTATTTTAAAGAAATTCATCTCTATAAATAAACTTGAAAATTTCTAAATATTTTCTGCACCACTAATGGAGACTGAACAAACTGTTATCGGTGACACGTGTCTCAGACTACAAGACGACCGCATTCTCAATTCATTCCAGTTAATATTAATGATATTTATATCACGCTGGCGCTATCGTAAACACTAACTAATGTCATCGACTTACGAAGCCCTCTCGGGGCGATTTAGACGAACGCCAGGTCGCCGGTACAACTTGATCGCGGGATGACAAGCTGCCACGGATGATCCGCTCGTTAGGAGAATCGCGTTACACGTTGGAAGCTCCTTTTTATGGATGCACGCCGCGATGTCACGATCGACGGTTTTAACGAAGATTTTCAAACGAAAAAGGAATCAAAAAAAAAAAAGAAAAGGAAAAACCCTCGACGCCACGTGAAACGCAAAAGCAGTTTCAGCGATCCCCGCTTGCGTAACCCTCGTGATAAATCGGCGACCAGTTACGCGACTTTAAATAAATGTGCCTGCGAAATGTGTCGTTGTCTTCGTTGACGATCGATTATGCAACGACAAAGCGCGAAAACTAGGGATGGAAGACTGACAGAAGAATCGAAATAGAAACGTACGTATCTACCGGTTCGATCGGCACGAAGAACGAGACGGATGATGGAAGAAACGATCGTTCCTCGAGATTACTTACGTCGTTTATTCAAGTTTATGGGTGGTCGGTGATTACGCGAGACTTTTTTCAGCTTTATTAGAGAAATGTGTTGTTCGGTTACTTCGTTTTGCCAAAGTGAAATCGACGATCGATTTTCACGTACACATTTTAAAGATACTTTTAAATTTATTTTTAATAAGAAGAAGTATAAAGACTTCTCGTTTTTCTGTTAATTATTTGTAACAATCGGTATCTTTTTAACGAACGAATCGAAGAAAAGCAAAAGTTTCACTTTTTTTTTTTCATAACCGAGTCAAGTCAATATTCCTATCCATGAAAAATCTACAACCTTGGTTGTTACTCGGTCTTACTTTCGACACGCGTTAAAATAAGTTTACCTCTCCAACACCGCGTTACACATCGCTGAACTATAAAATGGTAATCGTACTTTACGCTTCCGCTATTAAATCCAGTTGCAATTACTTATTTGCATTTCTTTGCGCAATAAAAGGATTTTACGATATTGAACCTCTGTTTTGTTATATCACGCTGTAAATAGCTGGCAATAATTTTCAAAAAGATTCGACATTCCTCGACAGAGAATGCGCTCGATACAAAAATTCTTCATGTCAATAATTAATCACTGATAATTATAGCTAACAACTGCAGTGCAAAGTTATAAAACAAAAGGAACAAAAAGAAAGCTTCATTCATTATCACCATTTTAATTCCAACTCTAGATTAGCACACAAAGAAAGAACATTTCCTACTTTCGTTCCATTCGTCTTGCGGCATGTGCTAACTAATTACCAACTACCGCTAGAATCAGTGTTCAATCCACCATTTCGTGAAAATAATTCTCTATATTCGATGGACAAATGATCGTCGGATAAAAAAAAAAAAAGCTCAAATATTTTAAAAGTTATATATTTCAATCTATCGCGATTTTAAACATTTAAACGCTGTTGTTAGATAAAATCTTGCAAAAGTCGAATGTTATATGATCAGACAGTGGATTTCATTGTAGAAATTTGAAAACGAAGGAATGCAAAGATAACATGAAATAACTAGGACAACTATCGTATCACGTAGTAGATTCTTGAACAAATTACTATTAGCCATGTTCGTAGAAATTGCAAAATTGAAAAATAAAATTTCGCATATACCATGGCGAAAATATGCATGTATGTACAGAATATAAAATACAATTCAAACGAGTCTCTTTAACTTGATCTTAACATGTACAAAAAAGAGTAAATTAAAAAACTGCACGATTCGTCTCACTGAAAGGCCCAGAAGCAATAATTTGCCATAAAATTTTATTCATATGCAAACATTTGAATCGATACAAAACAAATTACCAACGCCACTCCTACTCGAGGTCTAACCCACGCCCCCTCGCGAATCACGTGACCCAAATCAACCAATCGCTAATTTTCGTTGCATCAGCGTTGCACCTGAAGAGGCCCGACTGTCAGCGATAATAACCAAAAACTCTGCAGAACAACTCTCACAGTAGATCTGTTGAAATCTCACAATGATCGAAAAAAAAGATTTACATAGATTTCATGAAAAACTAAAACTGAGAAAATCAAAAAATTTGAATTGAAAATCTGTTTAATGAAAAATCTGCGTTAAACAAACGTTCGTCAAGTGAAAAGATTTCATGAAAAACTAAAAATGATCGGAAAATCTGAACTAAAAAGAACTGGAGAAACTCGCATTGGACAATCACGTAGAAAAGTGTCCAAAGGTTCCAAATGAAATTTCACTGGCAACAAGAGCGTTCTGTCGTTGCATGCACGGTGTTCTGCACGTGGTGTGTTTCAATTTACTCCGACTCCTATAAGGCAGTCGAGATCCATCGAATTTACGTAACGGTTAGCGCGTGAAAACGGTAAATTACGTGTCCACGTGTGCGATTTCGCGTCGCGTTGCAGAAGGATCGATCGAGGTGGCAAAATTGGAGCCGCGGCGAAGGCTGGGTTCCGCGTGTGTCGAAATCGGCCGGCCGCGCGTTGCGAAACGCCGCGCGGTGAAACGTCGAAATTCCGTGAACGCGGCTTAATAATAAACCGATAACGCCGATGAACAGGCGGCCGAGGAGTTTCTAATTGCTCGCGCCTCGCGTATCTGGGGCTATCGTTGCGTAATGATCGCACGGCCGGCGGAGAGCTCGCGGTCGGTTGCGAAATTTTTTTTTCTCTTCTTTTTTTTCACGTTAAAAAGTTCACGACGAGCTGGAATCCGCGCGGCGGATCGTTAAAAAAGGTGTGTACTCGCGTTCAGCTCGGCTCGGCCTAACTTGGCAGTGTTTTTCGACAATCAGCGATACTTCGAGGTTTAGAAAGCATCGAACCGCCGCGCGTGTCCTGCTCGCGTTTGCTTGTACAACGACGACTGTGCGAACCATCTATCATACATTCGTTCGTTCGTCGATCGGTTACCGAACGAAAATGACCTCTTGCTTTACTGCCGCACGCGCGAATGGATCGGTGCACGGAAATTGATCGATTTATCTCGTCTATTGGTCGCCCGTTGGTTTTGAATTAATTTCAGTCCGTGGATAGAGAGGGAGAGACAGAATTGGTTCGAAGGATTCTAAAAGGAATTTTTCATTTTAACTCCGAATTGGACACTGTTCTGTAAAATTCTCGCAAGTCCGATAAAACTTTCTTCTTAATCTAACCTGACTAGTGTTGTTGTTTTTGGAAATTTTTAATTTTATCTATCAATCTTTGTGAAATAAAACTCCCGGAAATTTCAGCGTGATAAATTACTGCAAACTATATTTATAATCTACTATCTAACTATAATCTACTATCGTTTGAAAGTTAATCGAAGTTGCTCTAATCTCAGATCTTATCTGATCGTGAGTCATTTGTTTGCCATTTAGAATGATTTTTCAAACGATTCTGGAACGACTTCCAACAACGAAATACAAAACCAGATTCCGCTAAATGACACTTGATGTCGTTTTAATTAACAGAAGATAAATTTACAGACGGACCTTCGAGGCGGTAAACAGCACTAGACCGACAGTCTGTAAAGTTTCCTGTGAAAGTTTTAGAGAGTCTTAATCATCGCGACGTGTGGAGTTGTACAATTATGCCAGTTGTAACTTCATTCCCCGTCACTGATACCGTCTGCGATTGAAACAAGATTTTAATTAGCTCTCCTCGGCAATCTTCGCCTTAAACGTTGCGATAATTGGATTTTGCAAAAAGTTGACTAGCCTAAAAATGGCTGCTCTGTTCAAAAATCTACGCGACGATTTCCAAGCAGGTTTCAAATTCAATTGCTACCGTAATCTCACGAACGAGAGGATTCCTGCGTGAGATTTTCAACAAGGTCAGGCGTATCGGATTAGTATTCCGTGGCTGAAGGGGACCTAGACCCAGTATCGGCGCGTGGAATTGCCTAATACACCGTTGTGTGACAAGTAATGCACGGAATTGGGTTAGAAAGCGGCTGAAAGCGTCGCAAGAGCAATGGAAAAATATTTGTTTCGAAGGAGGAAACAAACGATTAAGTGGGAAATCAGTGTTCTTCCGTTTCTTCCGTTTCTCTTCTCGGTACCATCGAATCGGTAGAATCGATAGAGCAGCCATTTTTGGTCAAATCTTTGTACTAGATTGTGATCGTGTTGATGCAAATTGGTACTTTTGCAAAATTAACTGAATTATTGCGCTACTGCATTACACTCTGATGATTCGCGTATTTATAAGTATCATATATTTGCTAGAAGAGAGATCAGTGACTCGAAGCTTCATAGACTCGAACGATCAAGATAAGAACTGCGCTGTATATTTCTTTACGTATATTTTTCCATTTCGATTCACACATGTTCTGTTTAGCAGTTCCAGCGTGTATTCCGTTTACTTTCCTCGAACTAAAATTATTCCATTAGGAAAATTCAGGAAAACGCGTTGTACAGCGAGGTTGTGCAATCTCGTCAGAAAAGCAAAAGAGGAACTGTTGCGTAACATTTTTCTTGTTACACGGTTACAAAGTTTTTCAACATTTTTCCTACTAGTATTCGTTACGTACGATAGAATTTTTTGTTGTACGAGGCTCTATATTCAAATTTCATGTTTCTTTCTTCAGGTGCAACGCTGATGCAACGAAAATTAGCGATTGGTTGATTTGGGTCACGTGATTCGCGAGGGGGCGTGGCGTAGACCTCGAGTAGGAGTGGCGTTGTCTGGTACTGAGCGATCGCGCCTGTAATTTGTTTCGTATCGATTCAAATGTTTGCATATCGATAAAATTTTATGATCTTCGTTTCCTAGTCAGAACACTTGCTTCTGGACCTTTCGGAGAGACGAATCGCACTGGGGTACAAGTGCAGTTTTTTCACGTATTCGTAATATTCCTCCACTTTGCAATTTCCATTAACCGCGCTTTCACGTTATTACACGTAACACGCGTTCATTAGGAACGGAATGATCTCTGGTCTGCAATTTCATTTTCACCTCCGATTTGCGAACAATATTCGCAAAGGCTCCCGGTTAATATTGTAAGCCCAGCGAGGCCGCGAGCCGAAAAGAGGATTATCACGTATTCAAACGTTTCGAAAGTTTGCCAATGTTCTTAGGTTAATGCTTGACGAAATTTCCTCGAAAAGGATTTGCGTCTCTAATAGAGTCCCTAACTAAACACCGTACCAAGTTAATTCCATTTAACCACCTTCTCTCTCTCTCTCTTCGTTTCGAGTAAAAGGTTGCGCGAAGGTAAATTAGTTAAATAAGGTTGTTTAAATATTGTAATCACCTCTGCGGAACGCGAGTAATAACTTTTTACCTGAGACACTAATGTACCAGATTTTATGTCATGTTAATGATATTCATCGACAATGAAACACATTAGCGATAGGGATCTATTTTTGCTAGAAATCCTGTTCTCTCTTAGATGTTCTTGAAAACCAGAGTCAAAATCGTGGGAAAATTTCTTATCTGTCCTTCAGGCAAGGGTGGTTTAAAATCAATCCTCCTTTCAAATTATTCCTTGTTTCAATTGGAAAATTAACTGTCTACAGCCGAAGTTAATTTTATCGAAAATTAATTCCCCATTTAGAAAAAAGAATTTTCAAAGAATGAAATTTCCTTTAGCCTTTCTCAATTAATTCTGAGTAGAGAAAACGATTAAATTTTCTTCCGACCATTTTAATAATCGCAACGTATCGAATCGTCGGGCACCTAATCAGATGACGTGAGCGAAAGAGAATTAAATTCAACGATTCAATGGATTTGACAGTGACAGAGACAAGTAAGGTCGTTCAGAGTTCCAAATTCTTCGTGCTCCTTCGGGGATGACGGTGCACGCGCTCCATACGCGGGAACAGGATGAAAATGGAGCGAGCCGCGGCGCGCATAATCGCGCGAAGACACCAAAGATCGCCGGCCGCATGCACAATGAAGCCGATTTGGGCACGCGGCATAATTTAGGCGAACCGATGTTGTAGACAGGGACGTGCACGCACTTTGACACGCGATCCACGCACGTAGCTCGATATAGATCTGAATGTTAATTGACGTCCAGCAGTCGCGTGGATCTTGCTCCTAGATTTGTTACATATTGTTGCGCTATTAACTTCTTTTATTACGGAATTCCTTCGACTGTTACCAGACCCACTAATCCACATAGAATTTATTACCATCGTCGTTTCCTGCTACGCAATCGCCCGCTCCGAGCACATCTTTTACAAGCCCATTCATCGAAGGGATCGACACACATTCCTCCGTGACATTCTCGTATTTTTATCTGCAATAACCCGCACCATTCTCTTCCCCTAAACCATTCTCCACGCAGAGTAAAGGTCGTGATACACTATCATTCTGTCGAGTGCGTGCGCGGATACTCTTGATCCACGTTTAACCAAGTAGTCGTAACTGAAGATTTTCATTTATAACAATATCAAAAAAAATTTATTTTTATTCGATAAATATAGTTTGTGAAACGTGTACAATATTAAAATCTACGTACACGCTGCAACAACTCGAAAAAAAGAAAAAAACTCGTGGATAGAAAATTTGCATTATCGGTTGCTCCGATATTTTATTTATAGCAGATTGGTTTTAAACGCCACGTTGGGAACATTCGTATCGCGGAAAGTTCACAAAAATTGCACGTTCATAAAATTACGCCGCTTGAATTAATAAACACGTTTGTTTGCGCAGATGCGATAAGGCTCCTCCATTTGCATACACATTAAATGGAATGAATAAATATTATTCTTTCTCTTTCGTCGAGTGATCGTACGATCGTACTTTATCCCTTTCGCGCTTGTTTTTACGAGAATTTAGATATTTTGCTAACATTTCGATCAAAGGCAGGGTTCGTTGTCGCCCCAGATTCACATTATCAGTGACGTGATTTTTTTCGAAAAACATTTTCTCAATCGGACGCGAATCAAACGCACAGTCGAGCGTGACTTTTTCTTTCCTTCTCTTGTTAATTTCCATCCTGCTGATACCCCCGAATTGAGTAACCAGATAACGACTCGAATGTAATCGAAAAGAAAGAAGGTTACCCGACTGATTTATCGAACGTCGCGTGTTATTTAACTGCATCGCAACGAGGCGATAAAAAATCGCGCGAGAAGGAAGGATCACCAGCCTAACTATAAGTGGAATCATGCATCCTCCTAGTGTTTGTCATTTGAAACTTCCATCTTAAGATTTCGATCATCGTAACATTCCTTTTTTCTTCCAACTTGCATTTCTTATCCACGAGTGTCACGTGCAGATTTTCTCGCCATAAATAGGATCATTTTATCTGAACTTGTCGAGGAGCAAACAGTTTGCGTAATTGAAATTCATGTAATCACTCATCAATTTTCACCTGCTGGTGTTCTCTACTCTCAGCAGAGGTTTCGTTTCAGTAAATAAAAAATAGAATTGAAAATGAACGAACAACGATCGTTCTGATCTCTGTCAGTGGCTGATGTCAGTCTCGCAGAAAGCCTGAGACAGGCCCACTTTCGACCCACTTTCGTCGAAAACCAAAATTCCTGGCCGAGTAACAGACACGTAACGAGAAAGGAATCCGCGACGAAAGGAGGAGGGCAAAAGGCAGAGGAAGGAACTACGTGCGCGAAATTTCGCGCAACTGGACAGCGATAAACCGTTCTCTTCGTTTCTCTTTTGATGGCACGTGTGATTCATCTCATCCTACGACAGAAACAGAGGAGCAGAGAGGACTCTATAAATAATGCATCCTCTGACTCATCTCGACGGACTGATCGCGATCGCTGAATGGCCTCCAAAATCGTCGCGCCGTGTTTTCCAACCACCGGCCGATTTCCAGTCAGCTGTCCGCTGTCTCTCCGCTACACACGCTATTGCTCGCGCGTCCGTTCCGGAGCGATTGCGCTCCGGAATCCGATGGAAATAAGGGTACCAAGATCTCTCAGAGGACGCGCGGACTGAATTTCCCTTTCGGGACGATCCGATGATTCTCTCGTCCGAGCGTTTCTTCGTCTCTCCTTAAAGGGTTCTGCGGCTGATTCTGTCAGGGGAATAAGAAGGACGATACCTTCGATACCTTTAATACTGTAATTGTATCATAAAATCGCGCTGCTCCTTTTTGGTCAAAATGTAGTACTTTTTTCTGCGTAGCATCTTAAGGTGCGTTTGAAGTATTATATCAAGCTGGACCGTCTCTGGAACTCTTCTTTACCTCTGAAGAAGGTAAGACTCCCCTCTGTGTTACGTTGCGATGCACCGGTGCGTAACGATCGAAATTAGACATCGTGCAATGGAATTTCTCGCCAATTCTTTTCACTTGCTCCTCGTTCAAGTATCGGCTTACATTCTCACAAGCGGATCAAGCGACGAAGAACGCAAGATCGCAAATTCTCGCAATTATTTATAATACCCGCAGCCTTGAGTTTTAAAATAGAATCTCTAAATCTCTCCTGAAACCGATTTCTACGAGTTCCGCGTGTGTGAAAGTTCTCTCGACTCAAAAACCAAGACCGAAAATTTCAATTATTTAAATCGGAGCTCTTTCTGAATTCGCGTTCCGACGTTCATTTCCACGTTCGCGAGTCGAAATGGACGATTACCGATCGGAATGGATCTCCCTCGTTCGCGTACGAGCCGGGTCAAACGTTCACGCTGATCGCAGTACCTATTGCACCGCAGTGCAGCGGAGGGTATTACGACACGAAACGCAATTAGGCCGATGGAGAAGTATCGGGATTGCGTCATCAGGCGAACGGTTTCAACTTCGAGAGCAAGTCATTTTGCACGGTCGCCTAATTCGGCCTCGAGCGAGCGCGATTTCATGACGGAGCCGCTCGATGCGCCGATTAGTGTGTCAGTAGGTTGCCAATTCCATTCGCGAGTCGGCCAAATTTGGCGCTGCCTCGGGGACCGGGCTCCCCGTACTCGCGTTACGTTACTGCGCACGCGGCGTTTCAATTTCCAAGCATTTTTACGCATTTTACGCGTAATTTAGAAATCCAACGACCACGCGGAATGCACTTGGTACGCAAAAACCAGATGCTATTTGTCATTCGAATGATGCTCGATTTCTTTTTATATCGAATTATATTGATTTTTATGTGAATCATAGTCGCGTGTAGATTCTAACAAGCGGTCCAATAATTGCGTATCAATTTTCATAACTCGCTATGATAATTTTGTGACATTTTTCAAAAAAATGTGCTCTCGCAGCTTGTGTCGAATACCGATGTTTGCTAATTGAAATATTAATGGCGACAATTAGTGAGGAATTTATCAGAAATTAGATAAGGTTGTCGCGCGGCAACATTTTCGAGTAAATAACTTATCGGCGTATAATACGTTATACTTTCCAGCAGACTAATAACAGAAAAAAATCATTAACCGCGCCGTTAATGTCGAAAGCTATACTCGTGCAATATCCGTGTCTGTAATTTTCTCTAATTCCATATCGCCGCGCGAACGAAATACGCGATCTCTCGTTTCGAATAATGAGAACTGAATCGTGTCGGGGAAATTCGTTTTCCATCGAGTGTAAACGCACTCTTATCTTAATATCGCGATAATACTGAATGACTGACGTCACGGGGTATTTTTGTATGTTGCAACGATAACGAAACAATACTGAGGAAACTTTGTATCCCCCCTTGGTTTGAAATAAAATTAAAGACAATAGAGTATGACGTAAAGGATAACTAGAAAAAGAAGAAAATTTATTATCAGTCATTGTCAGAGTCTTCCCGAATTTACATTTTTATGAATATTGAAGATTGAAGAAATGAAACTTGAGCAGAGCATGTTTTGTTAAATTTCTTGTCTTGCTCGTTAAATTTGTTAAATTTCCCAAAAATCCGCGGTATAGTAGAGGAGAGGTCATCTAGTGAAGCCAAGGACGACGTGATGGAATAATCCAGACGATCGAAGAGTCATTGGTATTAATGCCTTTGCGAGTGAGGTGCACGCGGTATAAATTGAGCGAATTAAGCGACAACGGAGGAAGAAGAGGCTGAGGGCAATAATAACGGCGTGGGAAATAATAAGAAAAAAGATTAGCGATGACCCGACGAGGGGTTAAAAGGATTCAATGCGTCGGTCTATCGGGGCTCTTTGCAATTCAATTCGTATCAGACCTGGTGTGCGCTTTTTATATTTCATCGTCGGTCACATGATTGTGACGTAGGCCTCCGCGAGAGAGGCCTTCTTCCCATGGATTTCGAGAAAGGGGGCACGTTTGAATAAAACCTTCGAAACTTTGCAGGCGAATATTCAAGTAAATCTTTCACTTAACATTTGTAAATGTCTGTTCCAACATGCATACAAGTAGCAAATACTTGGTCGATAAAGTTACATTTAAGGGAGTATATTTTGATAAACGAAGACTGTGTTAATGATGTCTTCAGTTTTTGAAAGAGTTTTTGTAATGATTTTTTTACAAAAATTTCAACTATACCTAGTGTTAGACCTAATAGGTTTCTTCAACAATCCTAAAAAATTAACAAAGATGTGCGTGTCATGTTTCCCTTCCTACAATCTTCAAATATCTACACAAAGAATAATGTTATCTATTTCTTAACAAGTATCAAAAAGCACTTTGTTAAATTGAAAATAGCGTACAATGCGTTTCTTATTTGCTTTAAATGTAATCTCATTGCTAATATCGGGAACAAAATTCATTTTCAAAAACATCATTTTCTCGCGTCCTATGTTTTCACCCGCAAGGTGGATTTACCAACGTATGGTAACATCGATTGGGTCAACGCTCCGTGGCCAAAATCTTCCGTTTGCAGAGCAACGAAATTCTCAGGAGTTGCAGTTGTCAAGGTGTCGAATGTGTAACTGGCAAACTAGTATTGACGTCACTCGGAGATGATAATGAAAGCACACACGATGAAAAATAAAGAAATTTTCTCGTGCATCTGCTTCCAAGGATTGTGAGAACCATGTACATATACCACGTTTTTTTTTTCAAACGGACATTGGAAACGGTGTGCAATTAAATCATTGATCACAGACATTGACATTCAATTATTTCTATTTCAATGTTACCCCATCGACTTGACCAACCTGAACACGGTTGTTGTCCGTGCTGTGAATGAATATTATAAAAAAAAAAAAAAAAATTGCAAATTGCACGCGATTCTATGTTCCACGTGAAGAAATTAATACGTATTATGCGATGAAAGCACGTTAAAGCAGCATGTTATCGCTAAATACATGTATACTTGTTTTTATAAAGAACGATAGCGAGGCTTCCTTTGTCTTTAGACGCGGTTTGTCTTGCTCTTTGTCTTGCATCGATAACAACCGGTCTTATTCCGCCGTTCACTTCGACGTAATTTCAATTTAAAATACGATCTTTTCCTCGCAATATATGTCATACGTCGATTCATTTTTTTTTTTTTTTTTTTGTATTCTACCGAAAGATTTCGAGTGAAATCATTTTTCCCTCGTACTTTATATAACGTTCGAAGGATATCCGTGTTTCTCGACCGTGTAGTTACTTACAAACGGAAATTGAATGGTAGTTGACCACAATGATCTTTCCTTTACCACAGACAATAAAACTGAGGATGTAACTTCCACGAATCGTATCACGATATTGATACGATACGCGACGTTACTGAAAAATTGCGGAAATGATAGAAACAGATATCCAATCCAAGTCGAGAAATCATGGTCAAATTTAGAACTCGAGGTTACTCTAATAAAATCCGAAAGCAGAAAGAAAGTGATTTTAATTTACGCACGTATATAACTCGTAAAAAACAACTCCGAAACAATGGCGATCGATTGAACCGTAAGAATCCTAATCTCTCTTCACGTGATTCAGTTCTAACAATGTTCACCGTATTGTCGGAGAAGCAATCAAAATCAAGAGTCAATTTGTTTCCTCCTTGCGTAGCTATCAGCCAAAACGTGGGTAAAAATAGAAAACAAATTTGAACAGCCAAATGATATACATGTATGTATATGATTCGAGGCATTCGATGAAAACGATCGGTCTCAAGTACCGAGCGGTCGTTATCGCTGTCTCTTTCTGTCCCATTATCGGAGCGAGTACGCGCGAACGAAGCGAGCGAGACAGAGAGATGAAAAGAGAGAAAGAGCTACCGCACGTTCAATGGCTTTTGAAGTAGATACGTACGTGTTGGTAGCAGTCTGTTCATGTGAGTTAAGCCTATGTAGGTATACGTCCTTCGTATGCCCGTGCCTGTCGCTGTTTGCCAAGCCGAGCGTAATGTTGACAAGGAAGAAGGGGAACGAAGGGAGAGAAAGAGACAGAGAACGGGCAAAGAAAAGGATAGGATGCAAGTTTTACGTACCCGTGTTCCACTTGGTTACAAAAGACCATTTTCTGTCGCTTAACGTAGAACGGCCTTAAAGTTATTTAATAAGAACCACTTTTTTTTTATTTCTCCCACTCTCTTTCTCTCTTTTGAATTCTGTCGCGAGATATCTTTAGTTCACATTAACCACATTACCGTCCGGGATCAAACGTCGTTTCGAACGAATGCAACGCGAAAATTTTGCCGACAGAAAGAAACGAGATGGAATTACGTTCGCAACGACCACGCGAAATCCATTTACGCAAATTACAGCCAAACAAACGAAAGGTTTTAAATGCACCACCGTCATGATACTCGTCGCTTTTACCGCTCGACGTTTACGTCACGAACTATATCTATAATTGATTGCCTGGCTCATGGTGAAGCCACAATATTTTGAATAAACAACAATTAATTTCGCTTTTAACGATCTCGCGCGCATCGTATTTAAAGCGAAAACCGGGTTTCGAGTTATTTATATTTGTAAATAACACGTATATCCGCGAAAATATGGTACGAAAAGCGCCATTCGTAAAAATTTACCCGTAAACCGTTGGACTGCGAACAGATGGCGTTGAATGTCCCAGCCATTCGGCCATATTTTTACTTTCGAATTCCACTCTAAATAACACCCGCGATAAAAAAAGTTCGTTTTTCGATGAAAGACGCGCGATTGAAATTCTTGATTGGGGAAACGATCGAAAATATTATTTTAAACGATCCTAACGTAGTTGTGATCTCGTGCGAAGGAATGAATTCCCAAGTACATTTAAACCCTTGCGCTGGCAACTGGTTCACGGACCATAACGAGAGACCAAACCGTATACAATATAATTCGTCGCTTTCTCTTTGAACTCGTCGATATGATATCGCTATAGATAGAAATTATTAAAAAGTAATAAATTTATTACTTGTTTTGTCCGAGTTATATTTAAATAAACTTAAAACTGAGAAAATATTGCAATTTTGGGGCAAAAGTGCGTGACACGTCATTCTAGAGCAAGAGGTCAACTTTTCGATAGCCGGTTTTTGAGTATCAAATTTTCTTTTATCACAGAGATACACCGATTCACCGAATGCTAATAATAATTATTTACATGATTACACTGACACATGTCTAAGAAAGTCGAGAAAAGACAACACTCGATACAGATGCAGACAATCTACTTATGCCGACCCTGAACATTTCGTTAAACGAACCGTCGACGTATCACGTCGACCACACGCATGATGCGTGTACATATGTGTACGTGAATGTCGCGCAGGCAAGTCATTTAAAGAGAGAGGCAGAGAAAGAGAGAGAAATAAAATAAGATAGCGAAGCATGGATAGAGAGGTACGATGCCAAGGTAAAGAAAGTGAATTTCCGTTTTCTCAGCGTTCCTTAGAAGGCCTCGGCGAACCGGAAATAATTACAATCGGATTTCTCGTGGCTCTCTGCTTTTGCTCGATGAACCGCAGGGAACTTTGTGTGGCCACATTGATAGCGTATACACCAGTATACTATCCATCACACACAACAGTCTATCGGGAAATCGTTCCTTGATATGCCTCTCCCATCTCATCTGTCTATCCTCGAGCGACCTTTCCTTTCTCTACTGGCAAAGTAGAGACACGGCCACGAGAAAGGCAGACCATGGACGACTGGCGGAGAGTATGGCCGCGACAAAGAGGTTAACGCCGATTAGTATTCTCGTGAACGCGGTGTTTCTCCGCGAAACGATATCGCGGCAACCGATTCGACCGTGAGTTTCACGTTTTAATTAACGTGATCGAGCATCGACTTTGATGATCTTATTATAGAAATATTTCTTTGTCGAGAGAAATGAATCCAAGTGGAAGGGGAGAAACGTCATCGGAGCGAAAACTCGAAGATAGTACTGCATGAAAATGATGTACTTTTATGAAGGACGAAGAGAGAAGATGGAAGATGCGAAGTATACAACGCGAAAAAAAGACTTCCCGAGGACTCCAAAGAATCGATCCAGTAACTCGTTACTCGAAAGAAGACGTAAATAGCATACGAGTTCGGTCGAGAGAGTTTCTCTTCGATTTCGTTAGACCGAAGCACTAGTGCGCGCCCGCTGCGACTCGCGACAACTCATGCGCGGCAAATTATTATGTTTGTGCATTCGCGTGTGCATACAGCGATCCATCGACAGTATCGAAAGAAGGAGCACGGATGGACGTGTACACATTACAGAGGCAGAGAGAGAGCGAGAGAGAGAGGCTATCCTCTACTGTTCAATACCCGCTCCTTCCACTCCGCCGGTCTGCCGTTCTTATTATTATCTACGGCGCAACACTAACCACCACGATTGCGCAACGTCTTTTATTAGCTGACTCGCAGCTAGGGCAGTCGCGAAATCGTCCCGATCGTTCCTTCGTTTGCACGTTCCTCCGTCGTTAAAACGATCCGTAAACGTAAATCTAGCGCGTCCGTTATAAATTTAACCGTCTCTCGACAGTCACGATGATGTCTAGGTCGCGATTAACTGTGTTGAGCCGAGCGTCCGGCATCAGGAAGTTTCTTCGAGGACAGAGCTTCGTCTTTCTCTCTCTCTCTCTCTTTCTTTCCTGCTCTCTGTTATATATCACAGATTTTCTAATATAATTTTCATATTGCTTGGCGTTTCATATTGCAAAGCTTTTATCTTTTTAATTCGTAGCTAATTTTGTCGCCGAAATATACACGTCTTGGACACAAATCAACAAGTTCAGTTGGTTTTCGAGAGAACGTGCGTCAAGTACTTTTACGATCGTGTAACGAACGGTTTTGCAAGACGTAACGAGACTTTTACGGACGCCCGTGATCGGGCAACTGTGCAAACCGTAGCAATTCCAATCTAATGCCGGAAATCCCCTACGAGTCAGTGGGTCAGTATATATTCCGTCCGGTGTTGGCGTCTCAGTTGGAGGACGCGGGGGATTTTTTCCTCGTACGGGTTCACCTTGAACGCCGGACAAAAAAAAGTTGAAATCCTCGGGAGGCAGTGCTCGAAGGGGACCTTGGAAACGATGCACACGTCTGACGCAGTCACGTCGCATCTCTCTCTTTTTCCGTGAAACGCTCACGCGTTATAATACCAGATGCGACAAACGTATAGCCGTAGAACGAGATCCTGATCGTGGTGGATCTTTCCGCTTTGAAAGCACGCGCTCCGTTCGATTTCTAAACGAACGTTGGTTCTTTGTACGCGTGATAGTCTAGATTAGATGACTCTCGATATACGTATGTTGATTTCGAAACCTCCGAATGCACACGTGTTATACGTGATCGTTGCTTATTATAGCACATTCGTGCGCTCGTATGTGTATATTCACAACTGTTTTCCGATGATTTAGCATCGAAAGCACGCGCAATATACGTGTCTAAGACTTCTTCGTTCTTTCGAAGGGGGCAAACGTTCCGCGCATGCGTCTCTGCCCATTTCTGCACGACGGTCGAACAGCCGTCGCTAATCGGACTACGTCATTTTTCTACTGGTCATCAGAACCGATGACCTACCTCAAGCGATTTTCGTACGAGTCTTCTCTCAGGATATGTTATCAGAGTTCACCATGTACGTACAGAGAGATTCTCTCCTCTCTTCTCACTCGTTTCTCGACAGTGTCGGGAACAGTAGGTAGTCTGTTCTTTCTCTCTTTCTCTATTTCGAGGCAATCGTATACGACGATCCTCTCTCTCGGTTGGTATCGAGAGAGAGAGTACGAGCCACCAGACGAACCTCGGAGCCAGTTCGCAAGTGGCCGATTCCACCAGCCGTCGGTCGTCTTTATATACCCACAAGGCAGCGTCACGTGACGCTCCACTACCCAATGAATTCTTGGAGCGCGCCGAACACGGCGTGCAACGGTGCACGCATACGTATACGTCGCACGACCACCACGACGGCATCATCGACGAAGCTAACGGCGCTGGCACAATGTGGCTAAATTCAAGTGCAGTCACAAGGTTGACGAGCGCGTGCGCCACAGCCAGGAAAAAAAAAATCTTGCGTGTACATACATCTCGCAAAATCGTTGCAAATTATGGAAACGTTACGAAAGTGGCGAATAAATGTTTCATATCGTACGATTTGCACGCGCGGTACATTACAATATCTTTTGTTGTACGTACGTGCGTATAGTACATTTACGACTTCATCCCCGAGAGCCTGTGCTATATATGTATGAGCTTCAAAGTCATCGAAATTCGAAGCTGATCCGCATTATTATTACATTCAGAGCTAGCGTTCATTGGCTGAATTAAAATGTACTAGTTTTAACGCACCGTGGCACACAATTGATCACATGTGCTCACGTGTTTGCGGGATCTCAACGCCGATGTAAATTAGTAATCCTTTATCCTGTTCGTAAAAAAGGCGTAGAATGTAAACGGACGTGGATCATTTTCGAATTCCACAGATCGTATTCGTAATCTTATCCCTGAAATTAACAGACGAGAAGGTAATGTACGACCATCCAGAAAATTACAAGTTTCGCGTGCTCCTGAGGGAAAGCAGGGTAATGATACGTAGCGGATAATTTTGTTTGACAGGAAACGGCATGACTCGGGTGGTAACATTAGAATTCTCACAACCTCCAGTGTAATTTTCTCTCTCTTGTCTCGCAAAATGTTCCTTCTCTTTCCCGAAACTTCGCGCGGTAATTTGAAGTTTCTCCTACGATTAGATAATTCGAAAAACAAAGCGTAGTTTGCGTTGGAAAACGTCGTCGCGTCGTCTACCTAACCTAACCTAGACGAGTTGCTAAACTCGCCTATTTTTGACATGGAGCAATCGTTTCGAAAGGATTACGAGAAACGGTAAAAGAGCGGAGAAGAAAAAGAAGAGGCGAAGGAAGAAGATGAGAGGAAGAAGTGGGTTCGGGTTACGCTGTAAACGACCTTAAAGGCGGGTCGAGAATGGCGCAGACCGTTGCGATAGTAACCTACATAGCGCCGGCAGGCACACTGGACTGCTTAGGCTTGTTTACAACGAGACGATAGCACCAAAGATGACGAGTCGAGTTACGGTTATGAATCCACCGAGCTCTGATTCTCACATCCACGCGTGACTGGTATATCACCGTCTACTTACGTTGACGTGACATTGATACTCTATCCCACGAGTCACGTTTAAATTAAAATACAGCAACGCTTCCTACTCCGTTTACCATCTTGGATCCGTTTTTCTTCTCGAGCTCGAAATTAACAACAGCAGCCGTACGACACATTTTGTCAAATTAAACGACTGATTAATTTATTTAAACGAAATTCCAAATACCAGTGCGGCTTGATATCTAGAGAGTAGTACGCAACAGCTGGAACAATTTCGCGACAAATAAATTCCTGCGTGAAACAACGCGCGACGTTACACGTATAAATCGTCGGTGCAAATGAATTCGGCTCTGTGAATCGGATCCAACGATTAGGTAGCGCACGCGTTCGAAAGCGGAACGAAAATTTCAGCGCGCCGGTGCAAGTTATAACACACGGCGCATTTACAGTGATGATTATGCAACGGATGTACTCTTTACATTTACATTTACTCGACTCGGTGCGTGTACAGAGCAGCTGACTTCTCCGCTTAATCCGGCAGCACGTACGTATTTTTTTAACGAGAGAAATATATTTCGCGTTGAAATGCGACCACATTCTCGCTCGTTCTGTTCCCCGATAGATTAACTACGATTGGGAAACCGAAAATCTCGACGATGCCAAGGCGTTTCTCTCTCTTCTTTTTATCGAGACCTTTGTGACGTGTTCCACGCCGCTACTCTATCGAGACGCAAAGTGAGATTAGGAGTGCCATATGTCGCCGCATGTCCGCGTTCTGTTTATTCAACAGACTAAATATTGTCAATGTATAATTATTTAGTACGTATCTGTTGCACGTGTCTACATCTTATACATGTGCAACGTCGGTGCACAAAGTTCACGATTACGGTTGTAAACAGAGTGAGAAGCAGGAAAAACAGTTCTAGAACGATTTTAAGCAAAAGCTGGAGATTTTATTCAACGAATAATGTTATTCGATAGTCGAGGATTGCTCGATATCAGCAAACGACTAATATGATAAATATCATTTACTTTTCGGAAAATTGTACGAAATTGTTTAAAGAGGGAATATAATCTCTGTATCGACGTTATAACTTTCGATAAGCACGAAACTCGTACTTTGCACGCTATCACGCGATTTCGTCGTTTGTACAGCAACAGTTGTTCCCTTCGGCATTGTCTTCTTCCTTTTCTTTTCCGTTTTATCTTCAGCCGCGTTTAATCGAGGCCGATAAACACCGCAATTTATCTTTCCGCTGGATTTCAACCAACTTCAGCTGCTGTGAAAACGTTCGTGGATTTCTTCGGAGATAAAGCGTTATCAATAAAAGCGTGTAATTTACGTAATTTCGAATAAAACTGAAGTTTTGAAATTATTCAATCTCCCTCGTCGAGTCAATCAACATCGCACAAATTTTAATTCTTGGATTTCCGATCTTTCATCAATTTGTGTATCTCGTCAATGCATTTTGTTTGTTATTATTTTGTCGTTTCTTTTAAATCTTTGAATCTGGACGAATCGAGCAAGAACCAGGTAACTCTGCCATTTCCAAACACGTCGATACAATCGCAACGAGTATGACTCATGTTTGTCGGATCGTAATATATAACAGTTTCGACATAGTTTTCTGTTTTATCCGTCTTACTTGCAACATTATTGACATCGATAATCACACGACTTTAAATACACAAACACAATACACAAAGATACAATTGTAAAAAACAAAAAAAACAAAAAAAAATTTGATTACAAAATACTCCTAACGAATTTTGATCAAGCTGAATATAATCTCCGTAAAATTATTCCATCCGAGCTGGTAACTCGATTACAATTCCCCGCCTAAAAATAAACTTTGATCGTCTCTCGTTGGAGGGTAGGTGCAATATTTGGCATGACACGCACAGCATTAAAAGCGCGCGTGGGAGTGGAGCTGGACGTGCCAAAAAAGAAGGGGATGCGTATAATCCGGCAACGGGACGCAACCATCGCAACACCTAACCTAACCTAATCCACCCTCTTTTCCGAACTTTTCAAACAACCTCAAACGCTCGTTGTTTCCGCGACGCGAAGAGAAATTCGCAACAGGTCGTTTGATCGTGAAGCGACAGAAAGTTGCTGAAAAAAGGAACTCATTTCTGATATGAAAATATGTGCGTCCTTAAACTGACTCCAGGCACAGTTTTGCATCAACTATTGCGCGACAAGAAGGGGTTGTTTAGAGTGTGTATCTGTGCAAAATTGGTCGTGTTGTTTCAAAAAGGAATTCATCTCAATTACAAACAAAGTAGATATTTTCATTTAACGTTAGAAACAAGGAACGACTCCAAAGATCTCCAGAAAAAGATGAGCCGAGTATAATATAATATAATATCTGTATCGTCAGAAGGAAAATTAGAAATTCTCGGTTGAAAATCTGGTGACAAGGAATCTCGTTGCAAGGAATTTAACAGAAACGAGTCAGCCTAATTAAGAAGTCGATTGAGTCGCGCAATTAGGAAAAATGAAAGTAAAGTAAGAGCTAGAGCTTCTGCTGGAGCGTCGCCAAGTTTAAAGAAATCCTCCCGTGCAACAGACCTGTTATCAACGAAAACGGAAAATGGATGCAAGATTGCAATAGGAAGAACATTCCTTTGAATACTTATTTAATAAAAGAGAAAAAAGGCTCATTGGATCCGCGTTGCAAGGGGTCCTGCTGCGTAACGTGTCAGGCGACGCAACATGGCGGCGAAGTGACATCACCGGTCGCCATTTTTGCCACTTTCTCCGCATTTTCGGGAGTTGTGATTCAAAGACGCGAACGTCGATCGAGCAGATTCGAGCGACAATTCGCCCCGAGTCTGGTTGTACATTTTCGCTCTTGAAATCCAGCCGCGGTTGCGAAAATCGATCCGAGCGATAATGACCATAGTTGTCTCCCGTGAATGTTAATTGATAAAGAAAAACAGCGGGCGTATCTCGCACAGCTCCGTTACGTAAAACCGTGTTTCTGCCTCGGACACAATCCAAGAGAGAAAGAGGGAGAGAGACACGATTGGAAAGTACGGAAACCCGCGCACAATATATCGGACGATATATTTTAATGGACATTGAAAATGGACGCCGGTGAGATCTTATCGAACCGAACTAACCACGCGGATATTTCTTCCTTTCTCGACTCGAACGCTTCAAGATCGAAGACGTTGAAAGAAAGAAACTTCCGCGTGACGACTGGTTAAACGTCCTCCTGCTCGGAGGGAAGGAAGGAAGCTACTGGAACTGGGGGAAGACGAGACGATCTGTCAAACGGCTGTTACGTATCGGCAACTTTAGCCGGCGATGTCGAGTCGCGACCACCAGAAGAGGAAACGAAAATGGTGGGGTAGAGAGCGAGGCAAGTGACAGCGTCACCGAAAACCGAGAGACGGAGAGAGATCCTTTGTCGACGCGCGCGTTGCGACGACGTTTATTTCAGAGCCTGCCGTTGCTAGAAATAGCAACGGCACACCGGCAGATCGAATATGCTTTCTCGTTCCGCCTGTGCGTCGACGCACAGCCACGTCGCGCGCTCTTTTCTTCCTCCTTTCTTACCTCGCGACTTTTACACGCGGCGATCGCACGCGCTCGTTCTCGGCTCGCCGCGCCGCGCAAAAATACAGAAAAGGAGCAAAGGGAAAAGGGAGATCAGGAAGAGGAGAGAGATCAGCTGTGTCGGCTGTAAAACGTATAAATAATTCTCAGCCCACTTTGCAACAGCGGTGCAAAGGCGCCGCGCCTCGCGCGTTTACGCGCGTTATTTAATGCTCTGTCAAAGCGCGATTCCTACGTTTCAACGCTCCTCTCAACCCTTGGATGAAAACCGTCCCCGTTTTGTCCCTCTGTTTTACTTTTTTCCGTAGTCCCCGCGGACTAATGGACACGTCGGAGTAATTGCGAATGGCTGTTGAACTCGCTGTTGCCGCGAAAGGCAGAAAGAGCGAAACAACCGGTGGTGTTTCGTCGACGAGGGGTTGATGTGGCGCCCATGTGCCGCGATTGAGGAAATAATAATTACGCGTTAATCACACGCGTGCGAGAGTCTTTTATCCCGGATAGACGACCGATGGTCAGCTGATCGCTGGCAGGAGGTCCGTGCAGTATTCGTCGGCGCCGCCGCCATTACTTTTCTGCCTTGGCTTATATTTCGGCCGTAAGTAAGTTGATAATTTAAACGCCAAAAATTGCCTGCCGGTAGTTAACATTTAGGTGAGTAACGAGGGAAAGTTTTGCTGCACGTAAATATTTTCCAAGACTTCTTCTTTTTCTCGCCGTTATGAATAATATGTTTTTGCAGAGCTACTCGTCTTTCGACTTTCTCCGCGGCTCAAAAGTAATAACATTGAATTACATTCCAACAACTATGAAGCCACGTACGTGCGGGTTTTGCTGTTACACAATAAAAATTGCGCGTATAAATAACAATTGCGAACCTCAAAAGTTAGAAAGTCTGACTTTTCTTCGGCTGACTAACAAAGACGTGAAATATCTTTCGGGGAGGAGCGAGAGTTACAGCTTAATCCTGCTCGAATTGTACCTCGATCGGTGCGAAATAAGAGCAATCGGCAACGAAGAAACGCCGCTGGGAAAAGCACAACCGGCGAATGGGAAAGAAGAAAGCCAAGTGGCAATGAGATTTCTCGTTGCTAAATAAGGAGACAGAGCCAAGGCGAGCGATCGAGAATTCGGAAATCGATGGAATGTCACTCCTCGCGATCGCGCTTATCGCTTTTGTACACAAGCCAGAAAACACGACCGCGGGCAACTAGAAATCGGAAAACTTGGGAAAAATTGCTTTTTCTTTGAGAGCTGCTTCGTACTTAAGAAAGCAGTGACACCTTGAAATAAATTATCAACGTGTTTAATTAACATCTTCGTTTCGACGAATTTTACTCTTACGAACATTATTATTACAAACTCCATTTTTATTTGTACAATAAAGGCACATGTTCCCGAGCCGAGCCGCAAATGTTTTTTTTCCGCTCTAGATAGAGAGTGTTATCAATTGTACCGATCATTTCGTTTGTCACGAGAATTTACTCGAATTTTAATTTATGCAGTCACCTCAAGGACTCCGCTTGCTTCCACAGCCGTGTGTCGATGCAATAACACGTTTCGGTCGTTTCAGGAATTTTCGAACATCCCCGACGGTCCTTGAAACGGAATGCCGCGACTGCAAAAGCAATTGCACCGCAATTGTTCTTTGACACTTTGTCGCGTTCTTGCGACACCTTCTTTCGTACAAATAAATAAAAGCTGTTGCAACGAGGATATTTCCAAACCCGTGTTTGCACCGACGATGAGCAATAATAATTCGGACGGTTGGCTACCAAAAATACGCACGTACATGTCTCACTTGCGAAAAATAAAGATGACTCAATTGTCTTCAATTACCAAACAACGAAGCATCGAGTGACTCTAAATATTAAAAATACCACGCACGCCGTGGAGAAATTCAATACAACGGAAGTTTGTCGGACCTTGCGGGAGGTTATCGATCAATAATCAAACCCTGAACCAGTTCACCTCGCTTGTTAATCTAATCGTTGCATCATTTAACATTATCATTAAGAAAAAAGAAAAAACAAAAACAATTGCTGCCGTAAAAACTTGATAAAGAATTTTTGCAAATTACAGGTTATCTGACTGTGCTCCACTCGATAAGAAACTGCGGAATCGTAAGAGAGGACTCTACGAGTTTAATAACTACATAAATACCAATCAATTTTCCTCTTACGACTATCCTTTTCGCGCAACCAGTCGGTTATAAAACAAAGTATTTACATTTATCCTATTATTACTGCAGATTTCCCGCAAAACCTCACTAGAATTTACTAGTTTGATCATGTTTGCGCGACAAGAAAAAAAGAAAGGAGGGAGAAGAAACGATTCCGCGGAAGTAAGTGAACGAGGAGAGAAGGCGCGGTGCGTGGCTAGTAACGAAGCCAAAGGAAATTCGTGTATGGGGAACAACGGTATGGCGAGCTTCATTGAGTGTAAAGCCAGCAAGGTAACGGTTTCCGGGCAAAGATGTGGCACAGCCTACATACCTTCGCCACGACGTAGGAGAAGGAGGGTACGAAGAGAGGAAGAAGCGAGCACGAAGCCGGGCAGAAGGAGAAGAAAAAGAAAGAGAGAGCCGGGGAGACCAGCCACTGGCCAAGAAAGACACGCCACGCTGAAGGGAAAGAAAAGAATAGAGAGACAGAAGAAAAAGAAACTGCACGACTCGTACCCCAGTACGATTCGTCTCACTGAAAGGCCCGGAAGCAATAATTTGCCATAAAATTTTATTGATATGCAAACATTTGAATGGATAGAAAACAAATTACAGGCGCGATCGCTCAGTACTAGACAACGCCACGCCCCCTCGCGAATCACGTGACCCAAAGCAACCAATCGCTAATTTTCGTTGCATCAGCGTTGCACCTGAAGAGGCCCGATTTTCTGGGGTACCCTCGCTAAAATCACTTTCAGTAATAAAAAAAATGGTCGACCGACTGGTAGTTTACCAAGCCAAGAGAAAAAGAGAGAGAGAGAGACGTCGATTCACTCTTTTCGTACATTTTTCGCCAGTGCAGACGGTCTTTCGAATTTCACGGAACACGGAAGTATACTCGAGAGTGTTGGATCGTCATCAACCATCATCGCGAATTTCGCCCTCGTGCTGGTCACGTAACAAGTTGGATAACTTGGCTCCTTCGAATCTCAATCGATTCTGTCAATTGTTTTCTTTTTTTCTAACGATTTTTGTTTCTTGGAAAATTAGAAATTACAGAAGGTTCTAATTGGTTTTCATTTCTTTTTTTCACGATCACGATTGCACGTCTCTTTCTTTTTTCTTTTTTTCTTTCTTGAATTGAAGAGGATATACGAGGATAATTTTTCATTGGACGATTAACGAATGAACGTAATTGCGGGTTACACCGACTGGGTTCCATGCTGGTTGCTTCATCTCCATTTTTACGACTCTTTATCGTCGTGCACCGGAGCGAAGAGCACCAGAGAGCTCGTGTTAATTTCGAAAGCTAACGGATCGATCATAGAGCTAAAACTTCAATTAGTAATTTCAAGCCCGCGTGCCGGTGGATTTTCCAACGAGACTCGGAACTACACCGCCGGCAAGTTTAATTTAAAAAAGGAAAAAGAATCTTTGGTATCTCGAGCGGACTTGTCCAACCTGACAAATCAAAAGCCATTCAAAGCGAACTCCAAACCAGACAGTTTAATTAAAAGTAATAACCGCGCTTGACGTGCTTAAATATTTTATCACGCCGCGCGAGGAACGAGAGATTTATCCTCGCGATAAATTCAATTTTCGAGTTTCAGCTGCAACCGAAGGAAAGAGTGGGGGGGGGGGAGGGGAGAAGAAAAAGACGACGACGCGCCGAGAGGAAGAGAGAGAAAACGATCGGTCAGACGGCCCCGACTCGTTTCTTATATGCGCGCAAAGTTCTGCAGTGAAAGGAAGTATAACACGGCTGTGGTACATAGTTACTTAATCTCCGTTTGACAGAAACGAGGTCATTTTTATCGAGGCCCTCGTGGAGAGCTAGCCGCCACTGTGGCGCGTTCCCGTAAAACGAATCTGATCGCTGGGAACGCGTAACGTCGCGTACACACACACACACGATCGTCGTCGTCGTCTCTCTTTCTCTGTTACGAACGGGACAGTGGTAGAGCACAACGTCTCGCCGGTCGCGTTTATGTGCCGACTTCATTTTCCACGGCGAGACACGTTACGCACAATCGCGTTCCTTTCGCGAGAGCGACTCGTCTTCGCTGAGTGCCGGAAGTTGTTTTCATTCTTCAAATCTTACTGTAATTTATCACATTCTCTTACGTCCGAGCAAAATGACGAACTATTGTCATTAATACCAGCACTACCAAAGTGGTCGAAATGTATAATTTTCCAATCTGTAATTTTTTAGATATTTTAGATAAAACATCTTTTAGATATTTTGGACATTTTATATAAAACAGTGATTAGAGCTTGTGCTCCGTTGTCTTTTCTTTTTTTATTCTTACTTCAACGTCACCGATGGAAGTTTTATGCTTCGATCGCCGATAATTCTAATATCGAAAAAGTAATGATCGATTACGATCGATTCGGCGCTTCGATATTCGGTGGAAACGAGAGACTCTCAGGCTCGGTCGGTAACAAACCGCGGGACAGAGAGATACGGAGCCGAGCCAGAGGACGCGAGGATTGCTGTATAAATTCGGTCTTTTTCTTTCACCTCTCTCGCGGCCGCCATTAAATTTGTACGTTGCCGGCGATGAGGGGCGACGAGTGCAATACACAAGAACACTTTCGCCGACGTGCTTGCTTTTCCCTTCTGCCGATCTAAAAGTGTGCGGATCTCCCTACCTTCCCCCCACCCCCAAAACCCCTTTCAACTTCGTCCCCTCTCCCATCGTTCTGCTCCGCGGAACAGCAAGCCGCGGCTCTTTAACCGAATAGAAGTACTTATATCCCTTCCCCCTAAAATCTCTTCCCTCTCTTCGCCACGCGCCGTCTTTGTCTCGCGGCTCGATCAATTTGCTTTTCTCTTTCCTTTCCTCCGACTGCTTCGCCGTTTCGTCCGTCCTTGTCGTTCGCCTTGCTACCTCCCCTTCACTCGTCGCTTCTCAAGAATCCGGATCTAGTCTCAAGGTTTACATAAAGGAGCTTGGACGAAGCTGTCCCTCCCCCCCAACGTCGTTTTTTCTCTCAATCTAGCGCTATGTGATTAGGTTCGTTCCACGAGAATTTCTATTACATTTCGTTTGAACATCCGCTAACGATTGCTCTATACTGCTACTGTATCAGCCACCAAGAATATGTGGAATACAGAAGCCTCTGTGGCTTTAAACTGTGTTCACAGCGCGTACCAAGTACTGCAATTAGGTTTTGAACAGTTACGTTCGAAGATGATTGAAAATATAGCAAACGATCGAAACAATCTTCGTTTGCCAATAATTTGACGAATCAACGAAATCAATTGAAAGTCAGATATCCTGCTATATGTGATTTATGGTGGCAACTGATGTTTGTACTAATAATGCACTTTTATTTCAGTTTCATTGAATTGATCGAAACACTACGTTACAATTAATCACGCGTCTGCGAAAATTGTTGAACCATTCGGAGAACAATGAATAAAATTCGAAGAATACGTCTAATACAGACACTGATTGTGAGTGAGAGTACTTCCGGGTTCCTCGATCGGTACGAACACGTCATACATTATTATACACCGATGTTTCGCCAATCTCGGGCGTTTCACAACGGTCTGCTGTGCGAAAGAAGCAACGAGACGCGAACCGTTAACCGAACGAAGGAAAACGAGCTGCTCGCTGACCAACCATTGCGACACAATAGCCGTCCGGGCGCTATATATTTATGTATATATGTGTATATATATATATATATGTACATATATAGAAAGAGAGATTACTTTCTCTGCAGCGCAATCGCGATATACACAGCTTGTGTAAACCGCTCGGTATGCGCTCCGAAAGCGGTTCGATTTTAATTGACGATGGGGAGGAGAGGCGCGCACGAACATCGTTGTCGAAAGTTCCTTTTTTGTCACTGAAAGTGATTTTAGCGGGAGTAGCTCAGAAAATCGGGCCTCTTCAGGTGCAACGCTGATGCAACGAAAATTAGCGATTGGTTGATTTGGGTCACGTGATTCGCGAGGGGGCGTGGGCTAGACCTCGAGTGGAAGTGGCGCTGTCTGGTACTGATTCAAATGTTTGCGTATCGATAAAATTTTATGGCAAAAAAGTCGTCTTTATTTCCTAGTCAGAACAGTTGCTTCTGGGCCTTTCAGTGAGACGAGTCGTACCGGGGTACAAGTCGTGCAGTTTCTTCTCTTTCTTTCTTTCTATAGAGTTCTTTGATTTGCCAAGCTGTCGAATGGATTCCATCTATTCGCCAAAGACGTATTCGCGAAATTAAATGGTAATGAAGATAAAGTACTTCGAATATGGATGTCACCAAATTTTCAACATCTTCGTAATGTAAGGACACTATAAATCGAACGTAATTACTCGAAAGGAGAAACTTTAGAATAATTCAAAGATCTGAATAAATTTTCAGGAGATTTATGACTATCAAATAATCGTCAATTGTTTTCAGTAATACGACTCATACAAAATATACTTTAGGTAAAACGAATTCCAAGTTTTAAGTTTTTACTAGCCGTTGCAAATATTCTTGCTTTTTTTATTAAAATTGTTAATGACGTTTTTATATGAGCCATTGCTCGACGATTATCTGGCTCGGCGAGGTTACTTTTTTCCCCTTTATTCCGTCCGGGTCATTAACGGCCCGAAGAAAAATGGCTACGATTAATGCATTTCACCGTGGCCGTGATACGACGCTCGTTGTGCACACACGTTTCGACGCGGTCATTTATCGTCTTTTTCAGCTGCTATTTATCGCAAGGGCTGACCTTCTTTGAAATTACAAAAGAAAAAAAAGGAAACGTTCTCGCTCGATCGACCGACAAAACTTCTTAATTCGCGATTGCAAATATGCGTTGTGACAATCGGTTTGGTAAACACTGCGCGCTTTCGTGGCAAGCAATCGAATCATCTGAAATTTTTCTCTTCGGCCGAATGTTTATTCGAGATGTTTGAACTTTCTTTCGAACAACGGCTTGAGTGCCTTTTCTGAGATGTCGTGAGATTCATACAACGCTTGGACACATGTCCTGTCCAATACCAATAGTGTTTCTTCGAAATTATTAAAATTTAAGTGACTAATGACACTTTGTGTATATGTGTAAATTGAACAGAGATTATACTACCTTTCTAACATAGGTATATTAATCGATTGCAAATGATTTCTGATATATTATTCTCGCAAGTTTTTTCAATAAAAATATATAGTTTAATTCACAAATTACATTACAAGGTTTGGTGGCTTAGTATTATATATGTAGCTATATATACTATAATTATATAATATATATTATATTATATTATATATTATTAAATAAATAGTTATTAGTTATAAATATAGTATGTATGCAGCAAAACATATTACATAATTATTACATACGTTATATAATTAACTCTCTAATGTCGAGATACCATATTCAAGATATTAAAGTCTGAAGTAGAATCTACGAGTCATATTAATTTATATTATTTATGTACCAGATGCAGAATATTTCTGATACTTCCTCTCACTGATTTGCCTATCTCACACATTTTCTTAAGAAAATACATAAAAATAGAGTTCTTATTACTTTCTTATTACTTATGTTAATTTGCATTAATGGCACTGGTAGCCTGATATGTATTAATAAAACATTCTAACTAACATAATATCATTTTAGCTTGAATTAGCATAATTCTCAAGAAAACTAACTAGAGCTTAAATAACGTGACGAAATAAAATGTAATCGCACTTCTGCCTCAATAAACAACCACAGTTATCTGAAAAAGTACCGGCACAGCGATTGTAGGGACGAAAAAAAGTCTAACATCGGTCGCTTCGACTGATTTGATAGTTTCAGTTAGTAAATCGACTCAATTTACGTGAAGAAGAAATCTTCGTTTCGAGTTGCGATCCAAAAATCGCGTTGCCCAAATCCCATTTAAATCGGAGGTTGGAGCTTGATTCGATGGAAACCATGTCGATAAAAATTATTGGAATATATCTGTGCTATCGTCTCTTTACACTTTGACTACAAAACTTCGTCAACGTTGAAATTTCGCTTCTGACCAGACGCCATCTTTTTTCAAATAAATTCAAATTCAAATAAACTTATTTTATATATGTTTCAAAAAAAAAAGCGAGCTGACAAAATCAGAAGAAGAGTTCGTAACCATCATTTCGACGTTCGTTCCTTCGAAGTCGAATCAATCGCGATACGAGTGACTTTCCTGGAAAAGGGAAACGTTTCACGCCGTCGTCGAGGCAAATATCGACGCGTTCAAATCGAGTCGCGCGTATTTTTCCAGCCGGCGTCAGCCGGATCAAAGAGGTCCCTCCAACAAGGTAATATTTGCATTTTATCCGCGAGAACGCGATAAATCTCTGACATCGAAAGGTGTTGTCGCCGCGTGAGAAACAAATCGCTCTGCAGATTTGCCTACGCTGTAACATCGGTGTTGCTACAAACGTTGTCGACGTTTCCAGCGATAAATTTCGAGTCCTGTCACTCGTAAGATGTGTGAACCGTCAAGTCGATTTGTATCAAAAATACAATGGAACGTTGCTAGAGTAGGTATACGAACAATAGTGATTAACAAACATTTTCTTTTTTCTATAATCAACAAATGATCGAAACTGTTTAACTGTATAGTGGCGTATTAACACTATGTTGACTGCTACAACACTGGTGAATATTTTGAAAGAATTTTAAATAACTTGAATTATATCATAAAATAACGACGTTGGAATTTTAAATAAATTACAAGGCACGTAAGTTTCGCTTGCCGATCAAAGTGTTAAAAAATAAACTTTATTAACAAACTTATCGTTTTATTAAAATTGTGGTTAAATCAATTACCGTACAAATTTGCAGGATCTCGTTTGCTCTGTCTAATGAGCAAACGAACCGACGAAAATAGAATATTCTCGTTTGAAATACCAAAATGACTTTATAATACCTCGGTTTAAATCTTTTAGCTTTCCTAAAAATAAATTTCATCGCGCCAACGTGTAATGTTGCACCGAACCTTCGACGAAACACGATATCGTCCCCAATTCGTTTTTATCCGTGGTTTCGCAACTAAATTACATTCCGCGAGATACACATCGGGCGTCCCCTATACACCTCCGAGGCACAAAGGAACGAGGAAGAAGAAGGACGACAGAAACGACTCATTTCCCCTACTCGCGACGAGTCGAGCAGGGATCGTGCCAGGACACGAGTTAATCCGATATATTCGCCACAGCGTATCGCAATTTCTCTTCCGCTGTTATTACCAGCAGAGGCATTAGATGCTCCCGAGTTGATTGCCGCGCGGTATCTTTACGGGGAACGATAAGGAACTTATCGTGGAACTACCGTGCGTGCGTGTCGCGTAACGGATGTCCACGTGATAATGGAGCGCGATATATTTAGCATTGTTTTAAATATATCTCAACCTGTCTGATCGCGGACACGAGTAACACGAACGAACTCGTCAACCCCCCTCTCAGCGTTTACATTTTGCTACTTGGCGACTTTCTAAATAATTTCCTTTAATATCGATAGTTTCAGACTGATTGAAAGTTTTTTTTTTTTTTTCTCTTTTACCGTCTGGTCATCGGACAATTTTATTTTATTGGAGATAAAAGATGATTGTTCGTTTGACTAGAGTAGTAGCCCCAGGCGCAACTGAAGAGGGCGCTGAGTGAAAGTAGGGGGGAGGAGAGAGTAAAGGAAATTTTGAAAAATCGTTCGTACGCAGGAAGTTATAGCGAATACAGACACTTTATATTTTAAATAAATATCGCACAAAATGCAAAAAAGTTGTAACTTGTCTTCTTTGCAACAATATCTTTCTTTGCTATATTGGAGATTTTTTTCTTGTATTATTCTAGCGGAAAAATGTTAATAAATTCATAAGCTGTTTTTACGAATTTTAAATTACAAAGGGAATCTCCCTTTCTATCATCTTACAATTTTCATTATCGAATAACACAAAACTTACGAAATTTAGTTTCCAAAGTTTCACTTGGTATCATTGCTCTTTACTATTGCGCAAGAATATTTATCGACAGACTGACAGTCTGATAATTCTCAACTTGCAAATTCTGCTAAACGATATTATTTTTATTTTTCATTTTCTCTTATATTATTCAGTAGAACATTATTTTTACATTACCCTTTTTACATTTATTCTTATTTTTATTATCTAGGGGATGTTCATTTTTTCCGAATTATGAAAATTAAGAAAATGCTGTCTCTTGTGAATCTTCTGGCGACCGAATTTTTCCACCACGACGATTTTCTTTTAACGTCCGTTATATCCTGAACTTTCCACGTGCGTTTTATAATCGAACGGACAGGGACGTTGATTGATCCCCAGCGAAGCGTGAGAGCCTGCTTTACTCTGTCGGTAAAGCAGGGCGGAGGAAGCAATTTGCGGCGATCTCGAAATAAGAATACATCACGGCCAACCGATCAACGCCTCGTCTAAACGCCGCGACGTGGAAACGTTCTCCGCGGAAAAAACGCTTCGTCCAGAGGGGGACGACGCCGGTTTAACCCACTGACACACTATTTACCCACGCGTCACATTGCGTTAATCGCTGATTCATTCGCGAGCTGCACCGAGATTCTTTTTCTTCCTTTTCTTACTTGCTGCGCGACGTAATAATTTCGATCGATTTAAATGGGCATTATCGATCGTAAAATCGAAACGAGGTTAATTAACGTTTGCGACCGAATATTTCATTGAACACGATGGAAACGAGGATCGGGAAAATTTGGGGAGATTTTAATTGAACCTCTCCAAAAGTAGAGTGACTATTTTTTTTTTTTTGCTATTTATGTTGTTATTAAATTTTCTCTTTCATTGTATTAAAAATGTACGATACTGTAACACTATAACGAAAAATAATACTGTACATTATTACGCGTTAAACAGACTGTTGATCGCTTAAATCGATTTATTAGGTTAATATTCGAGTAAATAATTTTAATAAAAATTTTCAAACAGAAGAATTACATATATAACATAATTACATTCTACGCGCATATGACGTAATTGGCATTGTTTTTAATATAATTTTAAATATATTGTTTCACAATGAAATGCTATAACCATAATGAAATAATACTACACGTCATTACATGGTTAATGCGTTAAAACGAACGTTGATCAATTAAATTAATAGATTTATATCGATATTTGATGTAAGATAATATTAATTTCAATATGCGAAATAAATTCGCGGCAAAATTCTTAAAAATCTGAAGATGAAATGTTGTATCTATACCAAAAACATGTATGATGTAATTATATAACTACAAAAACAAACTATATTCCAACACTCCATATTATGTTAACGAAATTCGACTATTTATTTTGAAGGAAAGAAGAGAAGAAAAAAAAAGGAACCGAGAAAAGTTATCGTTCGCGGCAATGAATTTCGAAGCACTAACAGTCAGATAACGAGGCGGGGGAATTTTTCAACCGCGGGGGACTTCCCCGTTGTTCTTGCGTCGTGCAAACCGCGCAACAAACACACGGCCGATAAGATAACACGCAGGGCTATAGGATGAAGATTATACGCGTCTGTGACTCTTCAGCGACCACTGAAGAACTCGTAACGCGACCCCTGCGTTTTTTCGCGATCCTCGTCTTCTCTACTCGACTTTGAACAATCGCGACTTTCAGCCGAGAATTGTCTCCTCTCCTCGTTTCCTTTGGAGGAAGGATCGATTTTAAATTCATCTTGTTATTTTACCAGCAGAGCAAAGAAACAATTTAGCACCAAAATGGTCCTAGTGACCATTACTTTTTTAATTAACTTAAGATCTTTTATTTTTTAGTTTACTTAGTTCATAACGAATGTAAAAATTGATCAATTTAATAGTTACCTTCAGTTGTATTAGCCAACTTTCTGGTTTCTTGTGAAATAATTGAAATAATTGAATAGTTTACTAACCTAATATTAGAGCTAATTTTCTAAGTTTCGTTTTGAAATATTCAGTCAGACAAATTTCAGTTTCTTTCCTTTTCCTTTGGTTTTTGGAGAAGATTCGCTCGAACGAGGAACGTCCATTTTTCGCGAATTTTCACCTAACCTAAAAATAATGTCTAAAATGTTTTCGGTGTACTAAGACTTCTTTATTACTCAATTATCTTCTTGATTATCTCAATTATTCATAACGAAAACACTGAATGTCAATTTTCTTAATAAAACGAACTTGACATTCTCTTATTTTTCACTTTCTGTTACTGTGTATTTCATATTTATCGCGGTTTAGCATTTTATTTATAGCAAGTGACAAGTATCGACAGAAGTCAATGCTACGCAAAACCATTGAATGAATTTCCCTGCTACCAACTGCAAGTATCGCGTCACTCGACGAAAGAAACGAAACGAGTGGAAGCAGCAATGATAATTGCCGAATTACGAGAAGTGTAACGCGATAACAAGAACGCTGCAATCGCGACTTGCGGAGTCACGTTCGCACAGTCATCGCGGCGTAGGTGCCGGTGTAATTCTTCGATGCATTCGAGAACACGCAGATGTTCGCGTGCATTCGCAGACGTCATAATAACACCCGTTCGCTCGAACGACCGTTTCTGGTTCCTTCCTGTTTTTCCTCCCGTCTGACAAACTGTCATCTCAATTACGAACGGCAATGTGTAATTAATCTGCTCGAAAGGAAAAACTTCCGTTCCACTTGAGCGTACCAATTTCTTGCCGTAGCAACTCTTAACGTCGCCAGTAACACAAGAGAATTGAAGAACCGCCAAGACGAAGCGAGAAGTCGCGAAAAAAATTTTCTAAAATTGCGTACAACTTTTCGAGGGGGAAATTGGAAACTTTCGTCGAGAAGAAACGTTTCAAACCCGATCCACGATTTTTGTCTCATTTTAATCACTTTGAATAAGTGAAAAATCGCGAAAAAAATTTTAATTGGAAACTTTCGTCGAAAAGAGACGTTTCAAATCCGATCCACGATTTTTGTCTCATTTTAATCACTTTGAATGTTTTCGAATATTTCGGCTCTTCTTCCCAACGCTTCATTTTTGCAAAATGTTTCCATCAGTATGTACGTTTCGTAGTTTTAAGCGAAAAAGAATTACAAGGTGTCGCGAGCGGATAAAATAAATTTTGAGCGGAGAGAGTTTGACGCTTCTTTTTTTCATCCAAAAGTAACTTACGTTTTCCCCAAGTTCCACGTACGCCGATTAAACTATCGCGGTTGGGATGAACCACTTCTTCCGGAAGGATAGTTTACTTCCCCTCGGACGGGGTAGAGGAACGGAGGTTAAAAAAACGGAGAGGAAGTTTGACGCGAAGAAATTCGAGCCCCCGGCGAAATTATTCCACATTTACCGCGCAGCTCTCCATGACTGCGTAATTACGTGGATATGAATATGCATTGTTCGGTTGCCAGCAACAATTGCTACCAACGTAACGTTTGATCAGCGAATTTTAATTACGTCTGATATAATTCCACGTTTTACAGAAACAAGTATGACACCTACGTGTCGCGATTTCGAAGCAGAAGAAAAATACGCTTGTGTTGAAATCAAAAACGAGAGAGAGAGAGAGAGAGAGAGAGAGAGAGAGATCGAATTGTTTCGACGAAGGAAAGGAAAAGAGCGAACGAAAGAAAATTGATGAGTTTACTGATAACAAACGATCGACAAAGGGTATTTGCATATGAATGACGCTGTCTTTTGGCGAGCTCTTCGTTTTATCGTTACTCACTGTTTGAAGTATGAATCAATGTTTGTCCCTAAATTTGAAACAATACGAACGAATGACTAACGGAACTTGCACAATGCACGTATTCCAGCAATAACTGTAAATAGTTCCAAATTGGATTTTAAAATGTTTGTTTAGGCGAGGGACAAAGTATGACTCACTCATTGTATTATTTAGGTACTTGAAGAATGAAAATCGTCGTTCTGAGAAAATGAAGTTACGCGGCTGTTGCGATATCCAGACATTGTGTCTACGAACGTCGAGATCTGCATAAATAATTGTGTTTTCACGTCGCGCGAACTATCATTTTGAAACCGATAATCGGGAAAAATTCTAGTATCGTGTCGGTAAGATAAACAGAAACATCAAACATGTGTCAGAAAGGATCTGAAAAAATGAAAAAGAAAAAAAAACTGCACGACTTGTACCCCAGTACGATTCGTTTCACTGAAAGACCCAGAAGCAACTCTTCTGACTAGGAAACGAAGACAACATTTTTGCCATAAAATTTTATCGATACGCAAACATTTAAATCGATAGAAAACAAATTATAGGCGCGATCGCTCAGTACCAAACTACGCCACGCCCCCTCGCGAATCACGTGACCAAAATCAACCAATCGCTAATCGTTGCATCAGCGTTGCACCTGAAGAGGCCCGATTTTCTGGGCTACCCCCGCTAAAATCACTTTCAGTGATAATAAAAAGAAATGAAATGAAATAAAATAAAATTGCAAATTTTATTAAGGAGCAGCATTTCAGAATTTCAAAACAGTGAAACAATCACCAAGACTAATTAACGATCAGAAAAAGAACGACAGACTCTCTGAAAATTTTCTTCTGCGCGAGAACTAATCCACGAATCCCATTTCCAAGATTGATCGATCCGTCAATCCAACACGTAACGATTGAAAAATAAAAGAGAAAAGAATTCCGAAAGACTTCGTCATTTTCAAATTACTATTCTTCAACCGCGAGGCGTTCATTCAACGACTCGAACTTCCGTTCGGAAATCGGAATCAAAGGTGTCTCTCCGAACGATCCCAAGAGATTATTAAGAAAAGAAAAGAGCGAAAAAATGAAAAAATCAGGTTAACCCGACGCGACGCGATTCGCGAGTGAAAGTCATTCGCCGGTAATGAATTCGGAATTTCAGCAACCGAGCCGCTCTACGCGAGAATCTCAGCCTGTGTGCACGCGAGGAACAGCAGAAACAGGTTCGGAAGTCCTCGCAGGATTCGCGTGAGAAAGAAGAACAGAGACCGGAGAAGAGAGGAAAGGAGACGGACAGAGAAAGCAGGCGTGTGCAGCGAGGAAAGAGGATCGAAGAAAAGGAAAGGAAGAGAGAGAGGGAGCGTAAGGAGGATGTAGCAGCGCGGTATGTAGGATACACAGAGGCACGCGCGCGTGCGAACGATCGTTTCCACCGGGTCGCGCTCGCACGATCGCTCGCGGAATTTCCGGCCTAAATCGTTCTCGCGGCGCGTTCGTACGACCTTGCGAGGATTTCACTACTCGGAGGACTCTGAAAGCGACTGACGGAATCGTCCTCACGTAGCCGTTACTCAAACCGTGCCTCCGCCAACGTCTACTCGTCGGAGAAGTTTATAAGCTACGCGTTTTGCATTCTAGTCTCGTCACAGATGTTCGGTGAAATGTGACTTTTTTCTTTTTTTGACACGAATTGTACATTGCAGTCACAAATCATCACGTTGCTTGATACTGCGTTACATCACTATAACTCATCGTGAAAATATCAATATTGTAACTTTGAATGCATTTATACGATTATTAGTTGTATTAACATCGCAAGTAAAATATTTCTGTTTAATTGATGCTTGTAGCAACGTGTTGATGTCATAAATCAATTCAATGCTACAAATATAATGGATTTTTGTGGATATTGATATCTATGAAAAATGAATTTTTTTTTTAATTATGAATAAAAAATTCATAATTTACGTTGTACTGCATTGCTTGATTATATTTTGTCACTATAACTCATCGTGGAAATATCAATATTGTAACTTCGAATGCGTTTATACGATTATTGGTTGTATTAACATCGCAAGTAAAATATTTGTGTTTAATTGATGCTTGTAGCAACGTGTTGTCATAAATCAATTCGACGTGATATTTAATGCTACAAACATAGTGGATTTTAATATCTATGAAAAATGAATTTTTTTCTCACACGAAAACTGTCAGAAAAATATTCATAATTTATGTTGTACCGCATTACTCGATTATATTTTGTCACTATGATTCATCGTTGTAAATTGGAATATATTTACATGTTATTAGCTATTTTAGTATCACAAATCAAATGCCGATATTTGTTCGATACTTGCAGCAACATATCAATATCGTACGTCAAACACTGCTTAATTTAAAGAAAGAATTTTCTCCCGCGATTTTGGAGAATTTTGAAAATTTCGTTCGGAATGAAAATTTATATTCGTCGATTCGTTCGAAGAGATTATAAATTCATCGATATTATAAAAGCATCGCGTCATCTCTCGTAATTATTACGTTTCGACGTAATGCACTATTGTTAATTTGCAAAATTTCTATAAGGAAACATCTTATATCTTAACCCAGTTTTAACCTTGGTCTGGCAGTGCCGTTTCACGTTTCCAATAGCGATAAATTTCACAGGAAACGAGTTCTGTCGGAAAAAAATATTCGATAATATCGACGACGATGAATTCAATTTCCAGAGCTAATGAATTTCGTTCGGGTCTTTGTCTGCGCGATACGCTTATTACGAACGCATTCATGCTAAAAATTGCTCCGCTTCCTTGGCAACGCGCAAATGTCACACACGTGGTCGCAGGTGTCATTCGTACATACCTGTTTGATGAGCAGACCCAGACCTCTAGAGGCACAATCTGCACACACGACAACCATAGCGCGTGTAAAAGCCTCGAGGCGGTCAGAGAACAAAGAATTCTGTTTAACGTTCTCTTGATGTTTTCTTGACCGATTTCTCAATCCCTCGAATTCAGAATTTCGTTCGAAGCAGAGTATGAACGAAATAGAACTCTAGATCCCACGACAGATAGACACTCGCACTGTTTTACATGTATTATCAACACAAGCAAATAAATGTTTTATTTTCAAAATTCGGTGCAATTTTAATAACTGAAAAGTATCTACAGATTAGCGATTAAAAATGGAATTAAGATCATTTGGCAAATTTTCGGAAAACCGGGTAAAAACTACAAAAGCAACTTCCGTGGAAATTATATTAAAATTCCGAGCGGTTCCACAAAATAGAAGAACCTTTCCTTTCAATAACGAGAGAACGACCGGCACTGACAGAAATTAATACACCGTAAAATCTCGCGTGGTCAACAAGAGCAAAATTCTAAGGACGAAGTCACAACACAGACACACACACACGTCTAGCTTCACCTGACGTATGACAGTGTAATGGCGTGCAACGAGACACTTCTCACCGGAAGAGAATAGCGGAGCCACCGTCGGCGTCTACGAGACGACGAAAACCACCGGAAACACCAGAGTCGCCATCGATCGGACGATCTCGCAGAGATAAGACAGGATAACAGGATGTCACGAAAGAGGTAATCGCGTCGGAAAGACGATCTGTCGAGAAGCGTCTCGACTAAAACGGTCGATAAGCGTGTTTCGTACCCTCTTTACAGTCATCCGTTCCACGATAATTAACGGCCACGACCGCGCATCGTCAATTTGCTTTTACACGGTCGGTGTAAGTCACTTTTGATTAAAGGTCGCCTTCCGCTATGGAGATACCCCTCTTACTTTTTTCTTCCGCATAAAATCTTCGGTTCGAAGACGGAGAACAGTTTGAAAAATATAATTAAATACAATCACTTTTGATTAAAAGTCGCTTCTGCCAAGGAAATGTAATTTTTTTTTCTGAACAAAATTTTTAGTTTGAAGATAAAGAACGGTTTGATCGTTATTATGTGACTATTATAATGTGTCAGATATAATAAAAAAATACAATTATTAGATATAATATAATCGTATATGCAAGTCGAATAAAAATATAAATATAAATTGAATATAATCACTTTTGATTAAAAATCGCTTCTGCTAAGGAAATGTAATTTTTTTTCTGAACAAAATTTTTAGTTTGAAGATAAAGATACTTTTTTTTTTGATAAAATCTTCAAAGTCAAAAAATGACTGAAAACAGTTTGATCATTATTATGTGACTACTGTAATTCATGTAATTATCAGATATAATTAAATATAAGAATTAAACTGTTTTATCGATTGAGTTTTAGCAACGAAAGGAATTTGTTTATACAGTGATCGATAAAGTGAGCCCATGTATAGTTGCTCAGGAAAATATAAAATATGTTTATTATAGTTATTTTACAGGAACATTTCATGCTTACGTCACGTTATTACGTTAGATGAAACATTTCGAAGTTTCATTAATACGAAAATATCTCGAAAGCGAGAAGGAGTACGACAATGAGATTCGAGTGTTTTCGCGAGCTTTTCGAGAAACGATCAACAAGCCCGCGCGATTAATCGAGAGCGAGGTTACGAGACTTTTTAATCGACGTCGCCATTCGCTGAACATCGCTCGTCACTCGCGATGATCGTCTACGTGAAAGTTCACACAGGCGTGCGAGAGGAGACTCGCGTGTTGCCAATAAAGAGAGAGAAAGAGAGAAAGAGAGAGAGACGTTCAGGCGATAGACACATCGATTAAAACGCCTCGTATTTACCAATGTGGTTGGGGGACTTGCAAGTCGCAATGAATATTAAAGACACGTTGCCGCGTGAATGGAGAATATCTCGCCGAAGGGTGAGTTAATGGAGTTAACGCGCGGTTTCTTTTCAGGAAGAGAAAAGAAAAGAAATTTCACACGCGAGGCCACTCTTGGAAATTTAATTTTTTAAAGTTAGAAAGCGCGGGAAAAGGGATGATGGCAGGACATTGCCATTTTAACAGCATAATGGCGAGCAGAACGATGCAATTTGAGTTATTTTCAGATAATTTGTAAGGAAATTATATTTAATGTTATATTTAGAATTTTGTCGGGTGATTATTGTTTGCAAGTTGCACTGCAATTTAAAATAGAAATAAATAAGATTCTGGTTGCAGCGATATCTGTATATCTGTATTGGCGCCACCTTCGCTTTTCAGTGAAATATTTTCTCACCAGGTTCTATGTTCGTGCTTTCACGACATTAAATTTTCCTAGTTGTACAGAAGTGTTAAAACTACCGAGTAATAAATTCAACTTGCACCTAATTAAAGTAGTACAAATAAAACAAAATTTGTTTTGCAAATTATATATTTTTCCTACCCCACTGTACGATTTGAATAATCTTTCGACATGAATAAAAATTTAGTATTACAAGTCAATTTTTAATAATTAGTAGACTGTGAATTGTTGAGAAGAGAATTGTCCAATGGTTTGTTTCAACACCAAACAGAAATGAGAATTCAAGCCTGTCGAAATCCCCAAAATTGACCATTCTATACTTTCACTTTTATACACCCTAAATATTTTGCAACGAAATTAAACAACAAATTGTACAGAATAGGCACATTCGCCTATTCTGAAAAGAAAGATAAAAGAGAAAAAGAAATGAAAATATAATTGTATACGCGTTCCGATTTCGATCAAATAAACGTCAGTCCAGTCAATCAAACACCAGTCGAGGAGAGAAAATTTTCTCTCGGGCGGATCGACTTCTTTATACTCGAGCGAACAGGAACCATCGATCGACTTCCAGCCACGTTTCGCGACTGTGGAATACACAATTTGTTTCGAAGATTTTTGCTCAACTGGCTTTAGAGACACGCCGTTATCTTTGTACAGGGCTATTTGATGATTCTAACGGCACAGTCGACTAATGATTATCCGAAATCAGCTTAACGGTATCGGCTGACGCAAACCATGTCTCTTTTGAAAGGCCTTCTGCCACGGCGTGGCTTACGATCGAATTTTCGACACACCTACCAGATCGAACGATTTCACCTGCGGTTGCACCGAGAGAGTATCATTCGATCGTGATCGATAAGTTCCTATCTGTCTAAATTTTGAGAACGCTCGTCGTTTCTCGTGAAATGTACAAAAATTATACTTTACAAGCTGTACAATGACGTTTAGAATACTCTTTAAGCCGACTTTTGCCGACACGTGGCGTGGTTACACGAGTTATCAATCATTCTTTTTCTCTTATCAGTGACACGTTTCTTCCTTCATCACTCACTCCTGTACGAATCTCGTTTCGCCATTTTACTTTTTATCACTGAAAGTGATTTTAGCGGGGGCAACCCAGAAAATCGGACCTCTCCGGGTGCAACGCTGATGCAACGAAAATTAGCTATTGGTTGATTTGGGTCACGTGATTCGCGAGAGGGCGTGGGGCAGACCTCGAGTAGGAGTGGCGTTGTCTGTAACTTGTTTTGTATCGATTCAAATGTTTGCACGTCAATACAATTTTATGGCAAAAATGTCGTCTTAGTTTCCTAGTCGGAACAGTTGCTTCCGGGCCTTTCAGTGAGACGAATCGTACTGGGATACAAGTCGTGCAGTTTTTTCATTGTTCCTCCAGTGCAAACGAATAAATTTATTTTTCTAACACATGCAAATACCAAATAAACAAATAAATTTCCGACGCAAAAACAGAGGAGAACAGGTGGCAAATTTATGGCGTGGAAATGACACTTATTGTTAGTCGAGAGCAAATAATGCGTTAATTCCATCTCACGTGCCAAATATGTGCTTCGGTACACGTTCGAAACAAGTTCGCGATCTCTGCTAACGCGCGTGTGTATACGGCGTCGTTTTCACCCCGCGGGATCATCGAACTGCGGCGGGGAAAATGGAAAACGGTGCGAGAGTAGATGACCGGGAAGGTGAATCGCTGGCTGGAAGCGGACGTTTGAAATATTCATGCACTCGTTCAGGAAGGGTTCTCGATACTCGCGCCGCTGTCGCGGCTAGAGAAGAGAAGAGAGAGAGAGAGAGACTTGGTGAAACGAGAGCGCACCGAGCTACCCCTTGCCAATAAAGGGGAGAGAAAAGGAACTCTCTTTTTCTCCTCAGACTGGACAAGACGGAACGAGAGAGAACCTGATAAGTAAAAAGGGCCACGATAAACCAAGGGTTCGCATTGGAACCTCGGTGTGCTACGTTGGAAGAAAGGTCTTGGAACCGGAGAAATAGCAGAACAGGCTGGGGATTGAAATAAAAAGAAATACGCGACGAGGCAAACCAGGAAAAGTCCCTGTAGAAGGGACTAGAGAAAAGAGGAGAAAATGCGACTGAGAGCCAAAGACTGTTCGTAACGTACAGGGTGGCCCCGTGCAATTGTGTCATACTGCAATTTAACATCTAGATGCTTAAAGTCAAAATGACCAATTCACAATTTTTATCAGACACATTGTAGATTATGTATTTTTACAGATTTAGACAATTTCTTTATAAAATACATAAATAAAAGCTTGTGTATCGTATTGTGTTGTACTTTATAGAAAATTCTACGCTTCAGCCCTTGGCAGTTCTAGCGTTAACCTTCCTTCGAGAGAAATATCGAACGAGAATGCGTGACGAAAATTGGAATAAGACGAAGAAGAGACGTACAAAACGATACAGATTCTTGAGTTGAATATTTGTCACTCTCCTCGTTACTTTATCGAACTATGAGATCCTTCTTTCCCGTTCGAAAGAAAGACATCCCGCGGGAAACAAGGAAGGTCGTGCAATAACAAATCGATCGTGCGTTACTGATAGTTCGGTTGGACGAAATTAATTGTACTTGTTGGAGCTTAAAAAAGACCAAGGAGAGGCGATACTCTCGCAGAACCTCGTGACGCACGCGTGGAAAACTCGCGCAAGAGAAACCGCTGTTCGACGAGGGGGAACGTGGAACCCGAGCAAGCTGGAATAATCTATAGAGTCGAGGTGTATTATAGAGCCGGTGCTCTCTTCGGGTCTTGGTACGGAGGGGGAAAGAAAAAAAAGGAAAGAAAGAGAGAAAAATAAAAGGGAAAGAGGCAAAGAGGCGCGGTGGACGCGGTGGAGAGAAACCGGGGCCCTGTGCATATTTCATGCAAAATCGTCCTCACGTTCGGTCGGAGGCTCGCGTGCAGCACGTGCTCTCGTCGCCGATAGCTCCCGTCGGCGTCGTACCGTGGAAAACACTCGTGTGCGCCTTCGTGCCGGACCTCTGTGTGCAGGTTTTGTCGCACAGAGGCAGAGAACGAGGGAGAGAAGAGAGAAAAAGGAGCGAGAGCTGCACTATAGCCGCGGGCAAGAGCGTAACTCGGTGCATCAGAGAGGAGAGAGGAGAGGAGAGAGCTTTACGAGCCTCTTCTCCTCGTTCTCCAACGAGCGAGTGGAGGCGGAGTTCGCTCGCTACCCTGACCTCCCGTGTGTACGCCCTGCGCGCTCCATGCACGAGGGGGAGACTTTAGAGCGCGGAAAAATTGTTTTTTTTTTCTTCCGCCTCTTTTCGTTCTTGTTTCCTTTTTCGCGTCGAGCGTGGAAACTTGGACGATCCACGTAGCACGCGGACGGAGGATCCTCGAGTGCCACGCTGATTCCCGGGAGGAGGATCCTCCAGCGCTCGCGATTAGTATTCTCGCGGCGGTTTCATTGGTCGACGAACCGAAATACGAAGATGATGAAATTGAAAATTGAATATATTGGGTTGTCTTGAAAGTTCGTGCCGATTTCGAAGGAAAATTGAAACGCAGAAGATTGAAATTTTAGTATACATTTATTAAATATTAAATCGGTACAAACTTTCCAGACAACCCAATATATAAGCGCTCGGGCGATCTATGTCGAAATTTTTTGAATCAACAGCTCGTTTCGAAGAGAAATGGATTCGAATAAAGAGCACGAACTTATATTTTATAAAAAAAATTATTGGAATCTTTAAAATCTACGAAACTGCTCTAGAAAATTATAAAATATAAATTTATTTCGTTGATAAATTATCAACTATGAACTGCTATTCTTCGTTTATTTTTCGGCCGAGGTGATTAGAACAAAGAACGCAAACTTCCGTTTGCACATTTTGCAAAACGTTCGTTCAAATCTTCGAAATCTGCTAAACTGGTTATCGCGGTATTAATAAATCCGATTTACCGGAAATTCCAGCACGTCCGCGAACCGTCGACCTCGTCCATTGTTCCGCCGATGTATTTTCTCCAGCGAGCCGGATTCGTCCGGAATTATCCCCGAATTCTTCCATCGGCAATTAACACCGCGTCGATTCCCATCGATCCGAGCGGTTAATATTCATGGGCCGCGGCCGCGTCTTGCATACTTAACCGTTTGATCGTTTCGAGGAGCAAGTTCTCGAGGAGTAACGCGCGTAAACCGTTACTCAGTCACCTGGCTATTTATTCTTCGAAAAAGGGAACGTTTCTCTGCCTGTATGGACACGTACGCTCGTAATAATTACGCGTGCCAATTCACCAGATTCGATTACCTTTGTCCCAGAATCCTATGGGAATTTCGTTTTCGTTTTACGCGACAACCGTCCGTTTTAACGAGGTTAGGTCGCAACGATACTGTTACGCGATTGGTTCTCCCTCTTGTTGGCACTTTGGCAAGGTTTAGGTTAGGTTAGGTTCGCGTTCGCGTTCGCGCTAGATTTTAATTTTTATAGGTCGATAAATTGTTGTAACTCGAGAAAAGCGAATTGAATCGGATTTTAATCAAAGAGGAACGATACTAAATTCGTGAAAATCGTGAGATTTAGTACGTAGGATGATATGATTTTTTGTAGTATTTAGTACGTATGACATAACCTCTAAGAGTTCCGTTCCGACTGGAGAACTCGATCAGAGAAAAATAATTATACCGAAATCCGTATGGAAACGATAATTTGTAAGGTTGATCAACTTTGTTGAGTTTCCGTGAGAACTCGTTTTATAGTACAAATTGAAACTAACCTCTAACGCGATGTAACAAAGTATCCAACTGCTTTTTCTGTTTGACCATTGCATTTACGCGTGACAACACCTTCGTGACTTGTAAAATACATTCTTCGAACGTTGTTTTTTTTTCTTTTGCGACAAAGTAGAATTCACTTCTCAATGCGTCAATATTTGATGACCTGGTAATACAGTCGTCACGATGAGTCGTAGGATCTTGATTTATGACAACCGAAATGTTGCTCGTGACACGAATCGTGGATTTTGTCGTGATAACGCGAACCGTAACTCTCTACGTTTGTGTTCTCGAGGTAGACGCAAGAATACTCGCAAATATTATTCTTTTTTTTTTCTCCCTTCTCTTCGTCATCTCACTTCCTTCCCTCGAATTATTCTATTCGTAGAGTCTCATTTGCAATTCTGTTTATTCGCAGAACTGTTCCTCTGCCTTTCCTCCACCTCTTTCTCAGCTTTTCTTTTCCTACCACGGGATTTTCTTCTCTCGAGTTCACTTTCCTGCGACTCCTCGCTCAACTCTTCCAACAATCACCAAATCCAAGAGAATCGCGCAATTGCGCAAGAATTACGCGTGCAAAGAGTTGCGCGATAATTGCGCAGCTACGTGGACGTCAGCGAAGCAATATTATTCCTCTCGAGCCGCCTATAATAATTAAATTTTACAGAACTTCGCCATTCCGTCCCACGCGTTCTCTCCTGTTTTGTCCCGTCTTCGGCACACATTTTTCGTAACTCGCCGGGCATCGAACTTCAAACAACTTTCAGCACTTCGTCGGCGAAGACACGCTTGCAAAATTCTTCGTGCCGACGCACACGCCGGGTCATCCCTGCCGCTGCGTTGTGCAAACAAAAGCAAAAGGAAAACCGTCGTGCTTCATTCTCGGCAAACAGAAACTGTGGACCGCGCGAGAGACGCGAGATACGCAAGTTTTACGAGAAATCTCTCCCTCGAAACCACTTCGTATCGCGTGCGTATCTATGCACGTGGTTATAAATTTAATACAGCCGCGGCGTAGATCTCGACCTAACAGCCGAATGTTTGCAAAGATCTCGCCTTGTTCCTCCAACTGCCATGAATTTCCAACTTATGCGCGAGAGTAATGGGAGAACGGGCGTACGTGCGTCTCAACGCCTCTCGCGTCTTCGCGACACGACGGAGGGCGGCAGTCGAAAATTTCCGTGCGCGAAGGGGAGTAGCTACGAACGACGCGGGAACATCGTACTTTGAAATTCAAATGAGAATTTCTAGATATATATATATAGCGAAAAAATTTAACTCTTTCTTTCATATCTTTGTGGGATGGGGACGTTCCTCCAGTCGCCTGCGTGTCATCTATTTAGCGAAAGTTAGTAGTAGACCTGGGACCTGCGAATGGGTTATTCCAGCCTTCCAGGTTTAGCACTTAAAATGATTTTACTAAGGGTATGATTGCGCTTGTGTGCATGTGTGTGTGTGTGTGTAGACATAGAGAGTGTTAATCTTAATCTTACAGTCACTTTGCAACTTTATAAATAATAATTAAAATAACAATAAAATAGTAATAGTAAAAATAATAATTAAAAATAAACATCCTTTTATACCAAAATTACTACATTTGTAATATTTATAATATTGTTTTGAAATCCTTTATCGACAAGCAAAATTAATGGAATGAATTTTACAAACGTGTCGCTTTCTATTTTCTCGTGTGTCGAAAGTAATGAAAAAGATGTACCATCGTGTTACTTAATTGTTCCAATTCACTTCCTTGTTGCAAGGAAGCGCATATTTGTACTAAAAAAGTTGACACGTCATATATTTCGCCTTCTTTAAAACCAACAAAAACAACTTTCCATTAGACGCGTGATTCAAAAGTTATTTTACGTGAATCATCCTGTGTACATATATACATATATAATTATTTATATAAATATATATCGACAGTTTTAATGCATTCTTGACCGCTACTCGTCGTTAATTCCAAACCCAAAAGACCCCGCCGAAAAAGATAACCCAAGAAGAACAAACCTCAGAATCCCGCCCCATTATCACGAATCAATCAACGTAAACGGTTTAATTTAAGACCTCTCGATCGTGGAACCGAGATGCGCTCTAAAAATCACGGAGCTCGCAAGGATATCGCGAGGATCGGGAATGAAATCGAACGAGCCTGAAAGCTGACGACCACGACGAGACCACGAGACGCAGAGAAGCCCGTGCACGACGAGATATCAGCCGGCTGGCGGACGAAGCTTCTAATTTCGATGTGTGTATCGGCACACGGGCAGGGTGAATCCAGTTTTACAGGTTTTGGATCGTTCGACGGAACCGTTCCCTCGTTCACGGCAGTACACACACGTACACACACGCACACGTGTATTCATTACCTAAAGACAGGATTCGCCTTCCGAATTGCAGTGATTCGAGATTCGCGACTCGCTAGGGTGATTCACAAGGACGACGCGGAGAGTAACGAGCATCCACTCAGGTACTCTAGTCAGCTCTAGCAGTTTGCCCGAATGAATTTTACAAACGTTTTCTACTTTCTCGTGTACCGAGAGCAATGATGCGAGTGATAACGAAAAAGATGTACCATCTTTTAATGTACCTTGTTACAAATCATATTTTTCTAACAAAAAATTGATTTCGCGCGACCCAGGATATACTACTGTCACATTTCTTCTATGTGAACCACCGCAAAAGCTATATCGTTTCTACGTAAAATATTATGAGATTTCCTATTAAAATATGGCGTTGTGTTTAAACCAAATATGCAAAAAATTGATTTAGGCACACTGTTTCTGACTTGCAATTAGTTAAAATTTCGCTCACATAAATGGACTTTTATTGTATAATTTAATATTTTACATTATGCGAAATCTGAACAAAAAACATACAAGGAAATCTTTCCACTTTGACTTTTACGTCGACTTGTTCAGCTCGAAGATGCAAGTCTTACAAAGACAGATGACGAGTGCATGAATTAACGAAGAAAATTTACTTAACACGTGTTTGAACGTTGTTCCTCGCAATCGACGTAATTGTTCACGTTCAATACTATCTAGGATATCTTTATGACCTCCCGCCGAAAGTATGAATCAATGTTTGTCCCCAGTTACGTGGCTGTTGCGATATCCATTTCGTCAGACGTCGCGTCTACCAACGTCGAGATCTGCATAAGTAATTGTGTTTTCACGTCGCGCAAACAGTACGTCAGCGAAATATCATTTTGAAAACGATAATCGGGAAAAACTCTAGTATCGTGTCGGTAAGATAAACAGAAACATCAAACATGTGTCAGAAAGGATCTGAAAAAATGAAAAAAACTGCACGACTTGTATCCCAGTACGATTTGTCTCACTGAAAGGCCCAGAAGCAACTGTTCTGACTAGAAAACAAAGACGACTTTTTTGCCATAAAATTTCATTGATATGCAAACATTTGAATCGATACTACGAGGCCTACTTGAGATCTGTCCCACGCCCCCTCGCGAATCACGTGACCCAAATCAACCAATCGCTAATTTTCGTTGCATCAGCGTTGCACCTGATGAGGCTCGATTTTCTGGGCTACCCTCGCTAAAATCACTTTCAGTGATAAATAAAAAAACCAAAGAGAGAGCCTGTTCAAGCAGCCATTTTCACACAAACCTTCGTGCTTTGCGCAAAGGTGTAAATTCGCCATTATTCGCCAATACAGTTCGCGATACGAACCGGCGGCGACACATTTCTCATGGCTGGGCCTGGCCAACTGGTAAGAGGGCACACACGCAGCCTGGCAAAGGTCTTTGGAGAACCAGTTTTACCAGACGTCTCGACTGAATTTTATTCGCCCGGTGACCAATTGAGACAGTGCTCGCCTTTTTTCTCCCTCTCACTCCTCTCGCGACGGTTAAATAAAACCAACGTAATAATAAAAGTCGATCGGCGCGGTGAGAAGAGTCGATCGAATCGCCATATTTGTATACGCTGTGAGCATGATGAGATAACGATGATGAAGGACGAGAGATAGAGGTGGAGATCAATCGTGTTGCAGTCTTTTCTCAATCGGTCGCAAAATACGCAGATGTGCTCAGAAACAGGAGATTCTACTGTCGTTGTTTGTGAAAAAAGTGAAATATGTAAATTTTAAGTGAAACAGAAAGCGCTAGATTTTTAACAGTTTCTGAGTAGCAAGTTTGTGTTTATGAATATATTTCGCTGAATTTTATTACTTGAATAATAAGTATTTAATATATGTAAATTTATCTACAAACCAAGACTTTGTCATTTAAATTCAGACAAGTTTACAAACGAATGCGAAAATCGTTCCTATGTGAATGAATAAAATCGTTTCCTCGAAACGGGAGACTCGATTTATTACTATGAGAATAATTCTCATTATAATTGAAATGACAGTAATTAAGAATGTACCTTTTACCTCGTGATTTTCTTAGATAAGTATTAATTATTATAATCGTAATGTCATGTCAAACAGATGCAAAGTATTCAAACACTGTATGCGATTTGTACCTTTCTGCAACTTTCAGATTCTGGGAAATTCAAAAACGAAAATTTCGAATTCGAATCGCGTGACGCTTTTTAAGGCCTTAAGACGTCAAGAAATTGTAAGAAATAAAAAATAAAAAAAAAGAAAAGAAGAAAACCTGAAATCCGTCGTGTCGATATTTTGCGTTTGCAGAAGTTTGCAGTACGTTTGAAGAACGTACACAATGCAGAGAAAATATGAAATATCCAAAGTGTAAGTAACGATGTAAAGCGAATTTCTTTAAAATAAAAAAAAAAAAAAAAAGACACAGAAATCAATCTCCAGAAAAATCGTACACGTTTCGCAATGAGCGATTGGCAAAAATCGTATTTTGCTCGGCCGTGTTTTATCGGCGGGCGCGATATTATTTTCTTCTCTGCGCTATCGTTAACATGTTTGCGCAAAAGCAATAGCGCGAGATAACGCGCGCTGCCCGTGTGTCTATGTCGTGAAGTAACGTAATATAGTCGCGACGTTAACGATACGATACACACACATACACAAACATACAGACACATACAGAAACGGAACGAATTTGCTTTCTCTGGCTGGCTCGAATTGTTGCTTTCGCCTTTGATTTATTCGTCGAAAAGGAACAGGTTCCCCCCCTCCCGACGATAGAAAGGAAGCGAACTTCTCGATACCTGTTTTTTCGTGACTGGTCTCCGGTCACTTCAAGGATATGCCGTGGCTTCGCACATTAATTAATCAACGAGCGAACCTCCATTAACGAACGACTTTTTGCCGAGGATTCGTCTCATCTGCACAATTTGATCGTTCGCATACGATTATCTCGTTCCCAGTTCAATTTTTTCGCACGACTTCATTGGCATTTCGCAGTTGGAATTTGCAAAGAGTATATTTTTTTCAAGCATGATTTCATTGAATTTTGACAATTGAATTATGTTCGTTTTCGTCTGACGTTCAACGTTCGATAGATTGGCGAAAAGAAATCGTACAGTTTACAAATAAAAACCTTCGCCTCTGGAAAATCGTCAAAAAAAGTCACAAAAAAAAAAAGAAATCGAAACTTTGAGAGAAAGAGGACGAAAGAGAGGGGAACGACACGGAATTGTCGGGCGACAGACCGCGTGAATGAAAAAAGGGGGAGAGGAAAATTAATGGCGAGGAGCGCAACACCCGCATATCGCCTACATGCGCGCAAGGCCGCGACGATAAAGACGCACACCTATGTGGAATGTGTCCCGCATTCAACGCGCTCGCGGATCCTGCCGATTCCGGACGACGAGCATCGGTGAATTCGTTACGCTCACGCACTCGTAGAACCAACTGAAACGATACTGGGATAGGGCAGGATTTTCTAACCTAATTCCTGCTGTGTGACTCCTCGATTGTTTTTATCTCTGTCCGGCATTTGTCGCGATTTGCTGTTTCGTGTATACATGATACAACTGGAGTTTGATCCAGTTTGATCCAATATTTGACCTACTCTCCAAAAAATGGCTACCTCGTTACAATTATTTGTAATCATTATTAAACATTACGAAAGAAGAATCACTGAAAGATGCAAAAAATATACTTTGATCGAAGATGATCCAATATTTGGCCCATTCGCTGAATATGGCTACATTTGACCATCTGCAATCACTATTAAATATCGCAAAAGTAGAGTTACTGATGGAAGCAAAGCGAGATGAAAAATCCAATTCAATCCAAAATGAAAATCCAACAGCTGAGAAATGGCCACGTCGGACCATTCGTCCGATCGCAGTTAAAGATCACGGAAGAACGATCGAGACGATCTCCGAACTCTAACGCAACTAACAACAAGGTGAAAAATCCAATTCTGTTCGATCGAACACGATCAAACGAGCGATTCGCCAGGCCAGCCAGTTAACACGTGAAACCGTCAATTATTTCACGGCGACCTACTTTTTATTGTGGCACTTAGATTCGACTGTTGGAATAGTAAGTGGGTCACGCGTAAAAGTAACTGTTACAGCAGCGATGTGTTTCGTACCGGTGGCCGTGCCGCGCCGTGAAATACCGCCTTGAGCGAAAGAAACCTGTGCGTGTCGAGTGGCGAACGCACGGTGGAGGAAGCGATCGCCGAGAAGAAAAAGACAATAAAACACGGCGAGCGAAGCTTCCGGCTACTGCTGCTGCTGCTGGATCACATTTTTGCCTTTTAATCGCCTCGTATCACGAGACCATTCCCACGTAAAAGTGGAATAACGCGCTCGTGCTGCAAATCCGGACTTACGTTTGGATACGATCCGTGTTGCACTGAGAGAAGATGTTACAGGAGCAAGGGGGAGAGTTCCAACGAGTTTGAAACTTTTCACGCTGATAATCGATGATAACTATGGGAACCTTCTGTTGAAAAAATGTCCCTTTAAACAATGTTGACTTTTCACGTTGTCGTGGACATTTCACAAACCGCGTAAGATGCAGAAAGAAAGTTCAATCAAAAGTTGTATTCTTTTCTACGATCTATATTGCAGCCATGGAAATTTTCAACTCTTGATCTTCTTCTGTACCTTCAATTGAGATTACAAATGCAATGTTTGTAATCTTCCTATTTTCCTACATTTTCAATCTTCAAAACGTTGCATCGCACACAACTCCAAGATAAATTTCCAAGCTCGATCGTCTCGACAGCTATTCCATTCTCTTTCCTTCCAACACATTTTCGTCTCTTCCCTTTCTGATTTTATTCCTTCTTACTTTTCCACTTTCGTTCTTCTCACAATCATTCCCTTCTCCCAATTCTGCCACCGGGTCAGCAACAACACTCTCGTACACTCTCGCTTGGAACCGTTCTCTCTCGTTCTTCTCTTTCTCTCTGCGTGGCGAGTGTCCCTCAACCCTGTCGGAATTTACCTTCGTTCTCTCTTCCACGCTAACTTCCACCTCCTCGAAGAAGTACAATCTCAAATAAGTCCGTGCGAAGTGTAAGCACTTACGTGTTTTCAACGACACCGACGGCCTTTCGTACGTTGCATACGTGTGCAGTTAGCATACGTAGAGCACGCGCACGCTTGCCTTCACATTGTTGCCTTTCACTCGGTTTCTCGGCTGTCCGCTACGTATGTATATTTTATCCAAGAACTTGGCTCAACAAACGCTCAAGACGTTGGCTTTTCGTCTCCTCTTTATCTTTTTTCCCTTCTTTTTCTTGCGTGAAATTCTCCTTGCGTGATTACGATCCAGCGGTTAGCGTATCTCGCGAAGCTGTTCGAATTAAGTTCCTCCTGGAAGACGACCGCTGAATCTTCCAGATAATCTTGGACGCTCAAAGTTGAAGAATTTTTGTAGAAGAGATTCGTAAGCGCCGAATCTTCCGTGTTTCGCTCGTACGACGTATCCCTAGATGATCGATCAAATCCTAGATGAGCGTCGAATCGTCAATTGACTCTTTGAATGCTCGAAGCTGAAGAATTTTTCTAGGAGACACTGTTCGAGTATCCAACGTCAAGTTTTTCAGGTGCCTTTTAAATTTGCAAATCCTGTGACAGATTACTCGTACGTAAGAAATAGAAATGCGTATGAGCAATCTCCAAGTAGAATGTATGTACTAGGATATAATTAAATAAAACATTGGAACATGGCTCATATCCCAATGGATATGATGGATCACAATGGAACACAATGGATTGTCTTCATTTTCGATTGTGTGAACATGTTTGGACGCACGTCGAGAACTTTTTGCCCCAAAATTGCAATATTTTCTCGGTTTCAAGTATATTTAAGTATTACCCAAGCAAAACACATAATAAATTTATTACTTCTCAATAATATTTATCCAGTGATGTCATACCGACGAGTTCGAAAGAAAAAGAAAGCGACGAATTATCGTATACGGTTCGGTCACTCGTTATGGTCCGCAATCAGTTGCCAGCGCAAGGGGTTAAAATCCGAGCGAAAAAACTGCACAACACGCACTGACCTATCGTGTTCCTTCGCTGCAATCTTCAATCGAGCGTGAAAATTGATAAAAAATAGATAAAATTTCGCTTTTAGGCTTGCCCCCCTCCCTGTTGGGTCGATCGGACCGATCTAATACTTTCTACACCGTCGAATTCCGACGCGTGCAACGCTTGCGCAACTTTCGACTCTGTATATCATTCGACCACCTGCGCTCCTGAATAAATGCATTTTATTTTACACGTTATCAATACAACCCGTAAGCGCGTTTCCCTGATTTACCTGGTGGTTGGTCGATTTCTGTTAGAAGGTACACTGATTTTTCTTTTCTTCCTTTAACGAGTGTTTTGAATTTCTTTTATGCACGACAGAATTTCTATCTCTTCTATCTGACGGAGTATAAATATCTGCTACAGATAAAAAATACTGAAGGACGATAAGCTCGAGCGCTGTGTTTTGAAAAACGTTTCGTTAGTCCGTTTTTAATTTACGATGATATCAACGAGTGTCAGGCATAAATCGTCAGCATAGAGAAACATAGTCTCATATGCATGAGACTTCGTTCAGCGCTATCTCGAATTCTATCTAAATATATTTTCTCCGAATTTTAAAAAGAGCCCTAAATCGATAATGATGCAAATCGTCAAATGCAAAGGATCAAAAGTTTTAAAACAGCCGACAAATTTTTCCCTGTTTCGTTTAATGCTTTTCGAAAAACGTAATCATGAAAAAAATGTCATTGTTCTATGAACCTAGAGTAGCAATCGAAAGGATGCAGATCGCATTGACGAACGAATATATATACACGGATAGCGTATTTGGTCCCTGTTAGAGAATCACATCTTTGCAAACGGGTGTGTTAACGAACGACACTGATATGAACGACCTATAAATAAGCAAAAATCGCAGGCTCGAAATAAAGTATCAAGGCGTGTCACGGTCATTGCGACGTGGTGTTTGGTGTCAACTACGAGTCCTGACAACGAGATTCTCGCAGAAAACGAAGAAGAGCGGGAAATGTGGGTCGAGAAAAAAAAAAGGAAAGAAAGACGGGGATTTCCGAGGATGAAGACGTTTACTGAAAATAGCCACGCGATGAATCAGAAAAGCGCGCAGAAGAGAGGAAGGAGTGAAAATCAGTGAAAATAAGAAGAGATTTGACAAAAACGATGGAGTTTTTTTTTAAAGATTGATGTCACTTTGCTCAATATTCACACGAGTGAATATTCGTTTTTGAAATGAAAAGGAATTTATCATAAAATAAAACCATATAATTTAACCACATACCTTCACTTGCGATTTAATATCTTCCATTTACTTTTTTCTACCACGGTAGAAAACGTAATGTCAGCGTGCAAGTGTAACGATGTACCTCTGCAACCTCAACCAGAATAAAAATAAAAAAGAAAAGAAGAAGAACATTCAACGCGTCCGCTTGTTTCCTCCTCGAGGATTCTACTAGGGACGAGCGCACCGAGTAAATTGGCGTCGAACTTATGGAGCCCACATCCTTGGAAAATCATTTTCAGAACGCGGCCCTGAAGGCGCGCTTGGTTTGGTTGCGCTTCGCAGCTTGGCGAAAAGGTCAAAACGTCGGCGCATCGATCTTCTCGACGGAGGGATCTCTCTCGCCGGAGATGGAAGAAGCGAGTCAAAGGTCAGGATAAAAGGCAACGCCGGGAGTAACAACGCTAACGCGGTTAAACAGAATCGGTTATGCGAATGAAGAAGCCTCGGCTGTGCAGATACGAGAACGCGTTTTATATTTCTTCCACCGAAAGGATCTACCTCCTCCCCGCAACAGGTGATTATTATTACCGTTTCATTGCGGTTTTACAGCTGCATCAGCTTTGTTTTGTGATCCGAGGGGGGAAATATTATTCTACCAGTCCGCGTAATAGAGATATAAAATAAAGCAGGATAACTGGAAACTGGCAGCCTCGTTTCTGCCGTTATTATCTCTCGAGGTGGTAGCAAAGATTCGAGAAGCGTTTTTATATCTTGCTCCTTCTGTTTTTTTCTTTTTTTTTTATCACTGAAAGTGATTTTAGCGGGGGTAACCCAGAAAATCAAGCCTCTTCAGGTGCAACGCTGATGCAACGAAAATTAGCGATTGGTTGATTGATGGGTCACGTGATTCGCGAGGGGGCGTGACGTAGACCTCGAGTCGCGCCTGTAGTTTGTTTTGTATCGATTCAAATGTTTGCATATCAATAAAATTTTATGACAAAAAAGTCGTCTTTATTTTCTAGTCAGAACAATTTCTTCTGAATCTTTCAGTTTGTAGATTTTGCTTCGCAGGGAAAATTCGTCCTTTCGATACTTTTCTGGAAATATCGAAAACATTGGACAGAAACGTTCGGTTGAAGTTTTTGTCTTTGTTAAATTTCTGCTGCTTCGTTTCTCTTTATCCCCGAGAGAGAACGAGATAAGATAAGAACTCCCCGAGTTGTTCACAACTTTCGTTTGAAATAACGCTCTCTGGTTCTGATTATTTGCCGATCATTCAACGCAACGATCTGCACTGTCAAACAATCTTTCCAAACTTTCGTCGCATTCTACTTCTACGGGTCTACTTTTACTGCTCAAAATTCTATTCCTCGTCGGAATTTTCAATTTTAAAACCAATCGGGTCGAACAAATAAGAGAAACATCTTCATCAAATTTCCATTTGCAACGGTTCGCGTCGCAACAGGTGACGTTCGAACGACTGTTATCCAATCGAGCAACACCAATCAGCCATAAATCAACATTACCGAGGAGCTCTTAACATACCTTAAACATCTCTCTTTGCAGCTTACCTTAATCATCATCTCTTTCGCAACTTTCCTCGCTCGAAGTAGCGTCGCGAAGCAACGCTTAATCGATGAGACAGTCAGCCACGCCCGAAAAGCCAAGTACGACTGAACGAAGATGCCAACAGGTCGATCGCCTCTCTTCTCTTTCGGGGGATTTCGAATCGACTCGTACAAAAACAGTATACACTCTACGGTAATTTACTGGTGGGAATGGTAAACAGCGAGGTTTTGACTCTACGTAACAGTAATAAGAGTTTGGAACAGTATGTTTATGATACAAGGCCTCACGTTTCAGAGTATTTGAAAATTTTAAAATTACTAACCATTAGTTATTTGTATCGCGTGTCGATATTTTTATCTTGGTTTGAGTTGAGTATGTTTGTGGATTTACTCACTCTCACTTTGAGAGTATTTGAAGATTTCAAAATTATTAACCATTAATTATTTGTATCGTGTGTCGATATTTTTATCTTGGGTCGAATTGAGTGTGTTTGTGGATTTACTCACTCTCACTTTGAGAGTATTTGAAGATTTCAAAATTATTAACCATTAATTATTTGTATCGTGTGTCGATATTTTTATCTTGGTTTGAATTGAGTGTGTTTGTGGATTTACTCACTCTCACTTTGAGAGTATTTGAAGATTTCAAAATTATCAACCATTAATTATTTGTACCGCGTGATATTTTTATCTTAGATCGAATTGAGTGTGTTTGTAGAGCTAACGAATCTCTTTTTGTAGATTTAATCGACACGTTTGAAAGTACTCGAGAGTTTGAAAATTATTGGTCACTGATTATTCGTATTGATATACAATATTTGATTTAACTTCAGAATTCTGATTTCTCGTTTCTACTTGTATAAATTTGAAAGGACTCTTGGTATAACCGAAGTAGCGCTATAATTTGAATGATAATAATTAAAATACAGTCACTTTTCTGTTTAAACAGAAATCAGTATCAACCTTGTCCGTGATCATGCAATTGTAAAAAAAAAAAAAAAATTGGAACCTATCAGATTGACGGATCGATTCTATAGCGTTAGCGCTTTTGTCAAAAACAGCATTAAATAGTATTAAAAAATTATATAATAAAATTCTTATAATCAAAACTGCTACTGTTTTTATTTTGTCACGTAACTTAGAAATTAAGAGGCAATAGATTACATTAAAATTAACAAAAGCCTCATTTTTCAACATTTTGCTTTCTCTCATCCACCACTTTTTCAGAATGTTTCACGAAAAAACACCAGAGATTAATTATATAGAAACGGAAAGGAGCGCGACGTAATCGACTGAAATATTCATGATTATCTGTCGTACCACCTTTTATCTGCTCGAGAGAATCAATACCCTCCAAGACCAAGGTCTCCGATGAATCGATTTCACGTATCGGGATTACGATATAGCGATTGGATAACGCTCGCAGATAGCCGGCGATACTGCTTGTTTCGGATAAGCGTTAGAAAAAAAATCTTATTCTCGACGGTCACTTTATTGCAAAGCGTATAAAATCACTCAGATCGCCTCGGATTACGTTTTCAAGTGATTTGTATTTATAAACATGTACATTTGCATATTTGGCGAGACGAAGACGAAATTTAAAATTAAAGAAATTTCGTTGCTCTCAGCCATTCTATCGAGAGACGGTGGTATAAAACTTCAGAGGCCACGCATAAACTAACTACGGGGACAAGCTCGAAGGTTCGATGATTTTACACACTATTTACTAACTATCCTAGTATTTAAACGTAGAATTATAAGACATGCGTCAATAACCTTCAACTGGTCAATTCGCCAATTATTATTACGGCAATAAATTATTAAGTGAATAAATTATTTAATTTATAATTATATAATTATTAATTATTAATATAATTTATAACTGTATAATTATTAATTATTGATATAATTTATAATTGTATAATTATTATTACTTATTGATATAATTTATAATTATATAATTATTAATATAATTTATAATTGTATAATTACTAACTATTGATATAATTTATAATTATATAATTATATTTATAATTTATTTAATTGATTATATTACTATTACTATTATACTGCACGACTATTATTAAATGATTTATTCACTTAATATAATTATCATTTCATTTAATAATTTAATTCATCAAACAAAAGAACCCTGAATACACTACGAACGCGCCAAGACACAAATGTGTTTGTACATCGAATGAAGATCATCGAGTGCACAGATGTACAAGCTAGATCGTAAAGGGGGGTTCGAGAGCGTAGCAGTACCCCGGAACCGTGGCGCGATCGAAACGCCTTTGAAAAATCCATTTCGCGAGAATGAACCAAGGACCCCGAAAGAACTCGGCCTGGCGACTTCAACGCCGCGTTTGGAGGAACGATCCGAACGAACGTGCGAGAGCGAATGAACGAACGGCAACGGGAGAAAATGGTGTATAACCTTGCTCGAACGACCTCGATCGCCTTCGCCGTAGTAGAAACCTTCGACGTCGTGCGCTTGCACGCTTCTGGTTCTGGAACGTCATCTTCCACGGGTGTCTCTCTTTGTCTTTCGCAATGGGCCACGATTGTGCGTGCAACTGATTATTTGTTGGATTCTTCCGAATCTGATTTGAATTGTACATGCACATTGTATGTAGATAAGTCACGTTTCATATTCTTGGTTCTCTTTGCGATACAAATTATGAGGATTTGACGAGGAATTATTTCATTATCTTTTCGTCCGTTTTTAACGAATTATGATGATTGTCGATGGCTAAGTCTCGAGTAATATCATCGATATATTTTCTCTCGCGTCTGGAATCAGCCAGTGACAAATTATCAAGTACGCTCGACAAACTTTCAAGCTAAATTTCCCCGAAAACGAATTTCCTCCGATGAAAAATTTTTATTCTTTCTTCTCGACGTAGAATCACCTGCGTTTTTCTACGTCGTGAAAAATGTATCAAAGAAAGAACAGAATTTTTTCATCAAACCCTTCGTCTTCGAGAAAATAATAAAACGAGTCAAACGCCGGGATGCGCGCGTCTTGTGTAACGAAATCTCAACTCCTAGTCTTGCCTCGCCTGCTCTAACGTCTCGCGATAATTTCTAGCAACACGCGTGACGAATCGCAAAGCACTCGCAACGAATCGCCAAGACATGATGGAGGCGGGAAATCTTTCCGAGAAAAGCTCGACTACCGAACGAAACTGCTCGCGTGGTGGTTCACGTGTTGCGCAGCTGGACGATCTTTTTTAATGTCCGATCTCGCGCACACGAACGCGACGGTTCTTTTTTCTTTTTTCTTTTAACAACAACAAGTCGTTTCTCGGAAGAATTACGAAAGATCAAGCGAATTTCTGCGCAGTGGAAACTTTGCATTTTGAAAAAAAAAAAAGAGAGAAGAAAAGAAAGAAAACAGTTTAAGTCCGGCGATTGTTTATCGGTAGAGGATTTTTTACGCATTTGTGTGGGAACTCGGCGATAAGAAAATACACTGGATACGTACTTGGAGTGAGTCGGTTAATTCTATCAGCTTGAATCAGTCGGATGAGTTTTTGAATTTAATTACGCAAGTATTGTCTTTGTAATTTTAGAATAATAAATTTTAGAATAATACGATTTTCTTTTTATAGCCTTCAATAAATATTATATTCGTTATCGCAACATGTTGCATCGTCAGATGTAAAGAATAGAAAATACTATATTTGTATTTATTAATTTTCAGTTTGTAGAGTTAAAACTGAAAAAGTGAAAATTCAGATTCGTATTCCACGAGACTTCAATTTGTCTTTTGCCTTTTTTTTTCAAATTGAAACTATAATTCTACACCACGAGTGTAGCTCAAAGATTAAGTAACTGTTTTTTCTGTGTTTTTAAATCGGAAAAAAGAACGATTAGATATTCGTAAATTTTAAAATAATAATAGATAACGACTCTTCGGTGTTTTTAAATCGGAAAAAAGAACGATTAGATATTCGTAAGTTTTTAAATAATAATAGATAACGATTCTTCGGTGTTTTTAAATTTGTGGAATTGATCAATATGAATTTTAAACGGGTTGTATGTGAAGAAATGTTTCAAAGAAAAATTGCGAGAATCACGCAGTGTAGCAATTGATCGAGAATTTTTTAATAAAATAAACATAATGATATGAATGTCATTCCAATTTTCTTAAAATTCGTGTTTCAAGAGAAAGGCACGAAAAGTTTTATTATTTATTTCCTTCCAGAAACTTCGAACTTTGTAATCCAATAATAACAATGATAATTAGTACACGCGAAATAACAACTTTTAAATTAATTTTTCAATCCGCACTTAATTTAATTAAAACCTGCTCCTCCCCCACCAAAAGAAACAACACGAGCACCTGTCGCAATGAACGTTGATTATCGCGAGATCAATTTATCAGTTTCATTTGCAATATCGAACACGATAAATCAAGAACGCAAATGACCGAGAAGACAATCGTTCTGAAAACGAGTAGGCAATATTTATAGCACGCATCGCGCTGGATAAACGCGGCGATAAATTGTTCCAGACGATGGAAACAACGGTTTTACTCTTGATTTATGTGACTGATCGGTAAATAGCCGAGAGATTCGTAATCCTTCGCGTATTTATCGTGGCTAGATATTGACACGTTTGCGAATATTTGCAAATAGTGGAGAGTGACTTTCACTTACCCCTTCGTTTCCTAGGAACTGTATGGTAGGGTTCTGGGTGATCTTGTTCTGCAAGCAAGAGAAAATCCAGATTAATTCAACGTCCAGATTAAATTTTACAATTATAATTAGGTTAGGTTTAGGTTTAGGTTTAGGTTAGGTTCACCGGAGTTTAGTTTCAGTTCGGAGCTTCCTTAATACGCAAATGGAAACTCACCAAATGGAGGTTTTAGGTTAGAAAAAAACCTGTCTTCTCCTCAGAGGATCCAGGTGTCTTTCGAACATTTTCTCCGCGTATGAAAAAGAAGACGAAGAAAAAAGGTTTATATTAGGTTAGATTAGGTAAAATTGTCATAGTTTCGATACTTTAAATTCTGTTTTCTATAAAAAAGAAGAAGAAACAAGGTTCATATTAGGTCAGATTAGGTAAAATTGTTATAGTTTCGACACTTCAAATTCTGTTTTCTATAAAAAAGAAGAAGAAAAAAGGTTTAGGTTAGGTTTAGGTTAGATAAAATTGTCACAGTTTCGATACTTCAAATTCTATTTTCTATAAAAAAGAAGAAGAAACAAGGTTCATATTGAGTTAGATTAGGTAAAATTGTCATAGTTTCGACACTTCAAATTCTGTTTTCTATAAAAAAGAAGAAGAAAAAAGGTTTAGGTTAGGTAAAATTGTCTTAGTTTCGATACTTCAAATTCTGTTTTCTATAAAAAAGAAGAAGAAAAGGGATTTAGGTTAGGTTAGATTAGGTAAAATTGTCATAGTTCCGATACTTCAAATTCTGTTTTCTATCATTTTATCTTGGCTTTTTCTATTCAACTAAAGAGTCGAATTTGTTTCTTAAAAACGAACGTTTCTTTCTTTCTTTCGTGTTTGAATTTTTCATTTTACTATTGATTCGAACGTGTATAAATGTCGCACGAATTTGTCGAATAAATTTGATGGATCAATTTGTTGAACGAGTGTTATTGAACAAACTTGTCGGATAAATTGATGGAATGAGGGTTTTGAATGAATTTCATTTGAACAAATTCATTGAATTCACTGTTGAATTTGTCAAGTGAGTGCGAATAAATACTACACCAATTTACATACAAACGTTCGACTGTTGGAACGTACAAAAATAATGAAGACATTTCTATAAAAGCGTGTGCTGTATTACAATTATTTTACGCACAGATGGAACGTTTCTTGGGTACGCATCCACTCGAAACGATTGTACTAAAGCAAACTCTACCTGCGGTAGAGTCACTTCTGAAACGTTGGAGAATGTGCTCGCAAGAGTTACGACCGAACGCCTAAAAGCAGCAAGTAACACGAAATTGATCTTTTATAAAATCAAATTAAATTAAATTTCCAAGTATTCTTTCAGCTACTATCCACGAACGGCATTACTCATCGAGCCGAATATTTAAATATTTATTATAAATGGAAATTATCAATTTCCATGAGCATAGACACATCTGCGTACGCATCTACAGTCCATTAATTACCGAGGCACAATTACGCAATTCCATTAATTGGAATACACCGTGTATTTCCCACGCTCGGTGCCCGATAGTCGTTCAATATTCGTGTCCTGCCTTTGTTAATAAACGACCAACGTGGCCAGCGATCGAGACTACTATACGCTGGCTAGCTGTACTCGAATTAACAGCGAGAACGCTCCGTTCCAGAGGGAAGGGACGGCGATGACGACTTCCGTCACCTTCAATTGGGAAATCGATGCGAAACGTCGAGGCGTGAAATCGTCACCGTTGACGAAATCGACGTCGACAACGTCACGCGTCGTTCGAGTCTTTCGCTCTCGCGCTCTATCGACTACGACTATCGACACGTGCACGTACGGTACGTATCGGCGATAAGCCGGGCGAGGGTCGATTGTCACGCCACGCAACGCGTGAAAAATTCGAATTTTACGAAATTCTTGCTGCCGGCGCGACGGAGCCTGGCGAAAGGCGAGAGTCGCGAGTGAATTATGCACGCGGTGTCCGATTCCAAGGACTTCCTGGTTGAACTTCTGCCAGAAATAAAAGTTCGTTTCGCGAACGACAAAGACGGTCGACTTTGTTGGTAGTCTAAAGTATCTATAGAGCGAAGAGTATAAATAAACATTTTATAAAAAATTGTCGATACTTTTGTGGATGAAAATAAGTAAACTGAGACTAATTGAATTGTTATATCATTAACAGCAAGCGGCATAACTGAATTGAAACTGTTGTAACTTGAAGGAAAAATCGCAACAACGCGCCGTTACTTTCATTTCACAGTTCTCGAATTTCAGAGCCCGTGTTTTTCAAGCGAAGGTAATTTTAAATTTATTCACAAAATTCAAACGTCTCTGGAAATATCGGAAAATTCTGTTTGTGACTAAATTAACTAAAATCATCGAAATTTTCTCTTCGTCGTTTCACTGAATTTTAAACACTGGGGTTGAATGATAAAAGTTCAAGAAATTTTAAACGTTCAAAGCTCGATAAAATTCGCACAGCCAGCTTAAAAAGGAGACATCGATCTCTAAAACTGACGTGGATTTGGATCTTTAAAAAGAACTTTTTCCAGTGATTTTAGGCACGTTTGAACTTTAACAATTTTCAAATGACAATGAAAATGAATAAATAACGAGGTAGAAGTAGAAAGGAAGAGAGACGAAATAAAAATAAAAATTCAGAAACGATCGACGAAATCAAGATTCAGTTTTAGACTCGGTCTCAAAAAAAAAAAAAATATTTTCCCAGCGATTTCGATGATTCTGACTCTCAATAAGAAAAACCAACCGGACCAACGAAAAGAAGATGACGAGATAAAAATTCAAACTTCTCTCAGAGACGACAGAATAAGTAATTAACGAGATCAAAATATAATTTTCGATTTAGTTTCGAAAGAACAGTTTCCAGCGATGTCGGAGACAATTTTGAAATTTGACAATTTCTCGAACGAGGAAAATAAATAAGTTTCTGTCTTGGGGTTTCTCTCGGAAACGAGACGACGTGACCAACAAAATCGAGACGTAAGAACGTCCGATGCATCTTCATAGTCGGCAATTTCATAGAAATTCGTTTGATTACGAACAGCCGCGCGCAGCTTTCTACGCCGTGTTTCACGTCGGCTCGTGAAATCGATCTGCGCTCTGATCTCTTACAACGTAATAGATTTTGCCTCGTTACATTAGCAGCGAGCGCGTATACACGAGCGATTTTGCGTGCTGGCGCGTTCGCGCGATCGTTTGAAAAGGGAAAGTAGTCGGTAAGTGTCTTGAGGTGCTCCTTCGATCGTCCAACGCGGATGTTCGCAAAAAGTGAGATTGCAGCGCGCGATAGATCGGCAACATCGTCGATGATTGACGAGCCTCGTGGCGTCGGTAATTACACGAAGAATGTACTTTCAATTAAAAGTAACTTAGTAATTTCGTTTGAACAAACCAACGATTTGACAATTTAACTTTCAACTATTTATCTTTTTTTTTTTCTTCACTGAAACTTTAATCTGGATTAATGCTAGTATACGTAGTAACTGTACGAATAATACTTTTCGCTCGCGTATCTCTGATTTGATTTTTCAATTTTTCTTGTTAATTTCGCAAAAATAATTTGGTAATTTTATTTGAACGAACCAACGATTTGACAATTTAATTTTCAACTATTTATCTTTTTTTTTTTTCACTGAAACTTTAATCTGGATTAATGCTAGTATACGTAGTAACTGTACGAATAATACTTTTCGCTGGCGTAGCTCTGTTGATTTTTGAATATTTTTTTTTTTTTTGTTGACGTGCAGAATATTGCAAATATGTGAATCCTTTACAATCACACGAAAAAGAGAAACATTTTTACAAAAACACAGTCAACAATCGTACAAAGACTTGCTTGAAATTCGTAAGCGTGCGAATACTGCGCGCCGACTGTATATCGTTGATTAACACTGCCGTGATAATCGAGTTTGAATAAAATCAGTATCTCGGCGAGGATAAAGGATTCTTTGTCTCTGAAAACAATTGGCCGAAGGAACTTGACGTTTCCACGTTGCCAGTTGTTCTTCATGTAAGGTAAATGTCAGCTGAACTTTTAACTCGCTTGTTCCAGTTACTCAGAACGTTGCGAATTTTCCCTATTTTCCCTATACACTAAACTACAGTATATTATAAAGTAAATATATAATTTATAAATTATTATATATTTATAATATAAGTTATAAACAGGGTTGTTTCGGTTTCGAATGATTTTGATAAACTAAAGAAGCAATGAAAAATTAGCCACTGCTTCAAACGTGCTATAAATTTATCATCGACTGATCCTAGATCACGTTTTTTTAATTCAAACTTTTTTTTCCTTCTGAAATTCTTCGATAAAGTAATATTAAATCTAGAACGCTATTAACGAAAAAAATTAAAATACGATACAGAAAAACACAAATTTATAATACAAAACAGCACAAGATTTTATTATATATATATATATATATGTATGTATGTATGTATGTATGTATGTATGTATGTATGTATGTATGTATGTATGTATGTATGTATGTATGTATGTGTGTGTGTGTGTGTGTGTGAGTGTTATTTTATGTATATACGTTGTACATGCAGTCTCTCGAGTATCAAAAAAATTCCTACGAAAAATTGCAAATTGGTCGTTTCGACCATCTCGAGCGTCAAAGATGGTACAGCAAAAAGAAGAAGAAGAAGAATAAGAGAAAAATATCCAACGTTCTCGGAGCGAAGAACGAAGAAGGAGAAAATGAAGAATTACTTGCCACGTTTATAACGCTCGTCCGTCTTTCGAATTACTTGCGCAATTACCTATTAATTATTTCCCAAGCAGTATCGTGAAACGTCGTGCATCATCCACGATCGCTGGATGCAGCGCGGAGTACTCCGCGACCCGGTGTGCTTTTAATCTTAACGCGCGCACACGGGCGGCTGTGCTCTATCCACCTTTCGAGGTGATCTCCTCAGTTTTATGCACGCTCGTGAGAAATGGCCGCATTTAGGAGAGGCATGCGAGACACAGCTCGTAGAACAACCGGCGGACTTGGCGAACTTACGATAAGCGAAAGAGCCCCGAGGTATACTTCGTCGTCGAAAAATCGCCAGAACAGCAAGGGAGAGAGGAAAGTTCCGTCGCTGAAAAGGCTCGGAAATTTTATAATTTACACTTTGCTGGACATTAATCTTTCGAGCTCGAGCGAAACAAATATACAAGGATCGTGCAAACTGAAGTAAGAACTTCAAGTCGATATCACTGAAAAAATTTCGTTCGTTCCAATCTCGAAGACTCAAGTTCGAATCCTTCCGCACGAAAATTTCTCTTTGCCGTTTCATCGAACCTCGAACATCGACGAGGAATCAAGAAATTCTAACGTTTCTGTCCTTTGATCCCAATTAATTCAAAGTTCGATAAAAGTGATGAGGAAAAATCGTTTCGAAAGGAGACCTCGATCTTTATGGCCAATGTGGATTCAGTCAGGGAGAGAAAATTTGTCCAATTGAATTTTTACATCTTTATGGCCAATGTGGATTCATAGTCAGGGAGAGAAAATTTGTCCAATTGAATTTTTACAATTTTCGAGATCGAAAGTGTCCTTGCTCTTCCATCTGATACGCGACGTAAAAATACTTTTGAAAAGAATTAACGTAGGATCGTCAAAGTTTTGTTGTCAAACTAGAGAGGGGCCAACTGAAGATGCCCGAGTGATTTTTAATAAAATATACTAGTGGAAGCTTGTGTTCTATATTGTATCACTAACTTCTTCTTCTAGCTTGCACTTTTATTTTTTAATTTACTTTGGTCATCGGTAGTTCTACTGTTAATGCGATAAGGATCCACGAAGTTCTCATATGTGTCCATAGACTTTAGGAAATATTTATCGTATGATCCTGGTCGTAGACGTAGAAAATTAAAATGTATTAGAGATTCGAATGATATTTCGTAACTCGAAGGATATATTCTTCATCCGAGCGACTTCTGAATAATTTAGATGTACTCTCTGATACGTCAGACACGTTCTTTTATATTCGACTATACATGCTAGGTACTGAAGAAGGCGTAAAGAGTTTTACTTGAAACACAGAAATGGAATATTTTTACAATTAAAATTTCTAAAGGCAAAGGATTAAAATACATGAGCATCATTTATTTGCATTTACGCACGAAGCTTCACGTGATTTTCACGAGAGGCTTCACGCGCGACCCCCGACCATGTCCAGAAGCCTAGTTTACATCAAACGAACGAAAATTTGCAATTCTTTGGACAGTCCAAATGAATTATTAACGTCATTACACGCGCGAGAGGTCGAACCGCTGAAAGTTCAGTGCAATCGCTGAGAATTCATCCCTATTTAAATTACGCTGTAATATAATTGTCGCATTGTGTAAGATGCACGTTATTCTGCGTGATTCATTGACTACGAAAGTGTGAATATGTTCAACGTTTACAAATTTCATCGTAAATCGATAAATTGTAATTTGTAAGAATTTCCGTAAAACGAGACTGTAAACTGCGTAGAAATGTAACACTGAGAAAATATTTACGTGATATTGAGTATCATCTCTTTCCCAATGACTCAAACAAATAGCGACTTTGTAATTGTTTACCTCTTGTCTTATAACGCAGAAAAAGCAAATTACAATTCTGCGAAGTTTAAATTTAACTCTTTGAAATTCAACGTATTAAAAAATATAAATTAACTCATTGTTGCAATGTTTCATATCTGAAAGAATGAACACACGTTACAATGACAATAAATGATGCTTTATTGTAATGAATGTTGAAGAGAAAATTGGACCCTAAGAAAGGGTAGTCTCAGAAATTTGGAATACTCGTTCATCTTTGGACAAGAAAAAATGTCTTTTATTTTCTAGGGAACGTCAATTTCCTCTGATGAATTCCGAGAAATGCGAATTTTTGACCATAGTCAGAAGTTTCTCATTTCTCGGTACAATTGTTCGCATGATTTTTCGACTGAGAAACAAGTGCGTCACTATAATCATCTTTAATACCTAGCTGAGAGATTGAAAGAAGTTTTCAAATTGAAGAAGTGAATAAATGAAAGTTTGTTTTATAAAGAACTTGAAAAATGATAACAGTGTGACATAGTATACTGTATAGCTCTCTTTGACTTTGAGAAACTGAACTGAGCCACTATAGTAGCGTTCAAAAAGATGACATGTACAAAAGACACTATAATGACTAAGTTTAGTGGCTAAGAAGTTAGAAGCAATTTTAAAATAAACAGATTGAAGTTTGTTTTACAGAGAAGTTGAAAGATCACAACATGACATTGTACACAATTCTCTTCGACTGACAATGAGAAACTGAACTGAGCCACTATAGTAGCATTCAAAAAGATGACATACACAAAAGACACTATAATGGCTAAGTTCAGTGGCTAAGAAGTTAGAAGCAATTTTAAAATAAACAGATTGAAGTTTGTTTTACAGAGAAGCTGAAAGATCATAACATGACATTGTACACAGTTCTCTTCGACTGACAATGAGAAAGTGAAGTGAGTTACTACAGTGGCGTTCAAAAAGATGACATATGCAAAAGACCCTGTAATGGCTAAGTTCAGTGGCTAAGAAGTTAGAAGCAATTTTAAAATAAACAGATTGAAGTTTGTTTTACAGAGAAGCTGAAAGATCATAACATGACATTGTACACAGTTCTCTTCGACTGACAATGAGAAACTGAAGTGAGTTACTACAGTGGCGTTCAAAAAGATGACATATGCAAAAGACCCTGTAATGGCTAAGTTCAGTGGCTAAGAAGTTAGAAGCAATTTTAAAATAAACAGATTGAAGTTTGTTTTACAGAGAAGTTGAAAGATCACAACATGACATTGTACACAGTTCTGTTCGACTGACAATGAGAAACTGAAGTGAGTTACTACAGTGGCGTTCAAAAAGATGACATATGCAAAAGACCCTGTAATAGCTAAGTTCAATGGCTAAGAAGTTAGAAGCAATTTTAAAATAAACAGATTGAAGTTTGTTTTACAGAGAAGTTGAAAGATCATAACATGACATTGTACACAGTTCTCTTCGACTGACAATGAGAAAGTGAAGTGAGTTACTACAGTAGCATTCAAAAAGATGACATACACAAAAGACACTATAATGGCTAAGTTCAGTGGCTAAGAAGTTAGAAGCAATTTTAAAATAAACAGATTGAAGTTTGTTTTACAGAGAAGTTGAAAGATCACAACATGACATTGTACACAATTCTCTTCGACTGACAATGAGAAACTGAACTGAGCCACTATAGTAGCATTCAAAAAGATGACATATGCAAAAGACCCTGTAATAGCTAAGTTCAATGGCTAAGAAGTTAGAAGCAATTTTAAAATAAACAGATTGAAGTTTGTTTTACAGAGAAGCTGAAAGATCATAACATGACATTGTACACAGTTCTCTTCGACTGACAATGAGAAAGTGAAGTGAGTTACTACAGTGGCGTTCAAAAAGATGACATATGCCAACGTCGCTATAATGGCGTTCAGTAGCTGAGAGGTTAAAAGCGGCGAGCCACAATCAGAGACAGAGAAACGAGAGGAACAGAGACGGAGCATAGTGAAACAAATGAAGGACGCGAAAGACGAGACGAATGACCTCTGCCCCGTTAAATACTCGGATGTAAAATTCACCGTTTTTCGCTGAATCGGGTACGGTTTCTGCTGGAGCTCTGCTGCAAGTTTAATGTAAGAACAGAGAAATTGAATCAAAGAATGGAAATGGACGTCTGTTGGAATCTGAGAGGAAGGGGAGGAGCAGACGAATTTTATTTTATTTAAAAGTCTGAAAGCAGGAAATTTCTTCGAGCTTCTGAATGAAACTTACAAATATATTTTTCCCTTGGTTTCTAAATAGCTCAAAAAGTTTTGACACTCGAGAAAAAGAAAAATGCTATCCAATTTCAATCAATTCTAACTGGGATAATAACAAGATTAATAATGTTTCTCTGTTGTTTGAAAATTATTTTAATTACCGAATTGTATCTAATCATTTCCATCCGAAACTGCAATAACAGTGATTAATGTGTAATTTGTAATTTGTACCACTTTTTTACTGTTGTTACTGTAATTATTACTTAAGTGTTTTCCTTACTCTTTAAAAATAACAAGATACATAAATAAGTCCCTTTTTCTATAACTTTGCTCTTCAGTTTCTCCACAATAAAAAACATTTACAAATACCAATACGTTTCATAATATATGTAATCATTAATTTGGTGAGTCTTGTTTAAGACGAGCCACTGCGTGACGCTATTTATTTCATCAAATTAGTTCCGCCAAACACGGAGAGAGATCGCTCTTTGAAAAATCTCCTTTCAAAGGGTTCAAACCGTTCGGATAACCGCGTCTGTCCACCAATTTCCTTCCGCTCGCCGGCAGACCGGGCAAAACGAAAGTTCCATTAGGTGAAATTTCGTTTTGATCAAGACCGACCGAACGAACGAACGAACGAACGATCCGCCTTGTTGCTCTCATTTCCCAAACGAGGGAGAAAAGGCTGAAGGGACGCGGAAGGTTCGTTCGTAAACTAAATTCACTTCAGCCGGTCCTCTCGGCCAAAGAGCTCGCAACACAACCGGTCATTCTATTTTCACGAAGGTGGAAGGAAGCATTGCGTGACACATTGAACGTCCTCAAAGCGGTTCCTCGCGAACGGGGCTACCCTTCCTCGAACAAAACGGAGTTGGCCTCAGCGCCAGACTGGTCAATAACTCCTCGCTTCACTCTCCCTTTTCTGGGGAATTGCATTTTCATCCGGTTTGATTACATTGTAATTTTTCACCAAGTAAATTATTGATTTTGGTATTTTAAATTATTGCAAACTGTATTTTAGCATTCTAAATTATCGTAAATTGTATTTTAGCAATTTTTACCACTGTAAAATTAGTATTTTGATATTTTAAATTATTATAAATTAGTACTAGCTGTAATTTAATATTTTAAATTGTTGCAAATTGTATTTTAGAATAGTCTAAATTATTGTAAATTGTATTTTAGTATTCTAAATTATTTTAAATTATATTCTAGTATTCTAAATTATTGTAAATTGTATTTTAGTAATTTTTGCCAGTGTAAATTAGTATTTTGGTATTTTAAATTATTGTAAATTAGTACTAGTTGTAATTTAGTATTTTAAATTATTGCAAATTGTATTTTAGAATATTCTAAATTATTGTAAAATTGTATTTTAATATCTTAAATTTTTAGTATCGTGTACATAAGTTGTAAATCTGTAGCTATAGTTTGTGCTTGATTGTAATATAAAAAATCTTAAATTTTTAGTATCGTGTACATAAGTTGTAAATCTGTAGCTATAGTTTGTGCTTGATTGTAATATAAAAAATAAAAATACGTTGATATGAATAAATTGTAATAATCATTCGACCGCATTTTATCTTTCAAGAACTATAGCTATCGCAATATTGGAAATAAGTCGACTCATCGGTGGATCGATCACAATCGCTATCTAAAATCGTTCTACGGAACGCGCGACTAATTTCGATTCGACAGATGCGGGATAGATTATTCAGCAACTCCGGCAGTCATCCAATGTTTTCAGAGCGCGGAATTCACGGTCATGGAGGGAAAGAAGATGGCAATCGAACGGGAAGACGAGTCGATTCTTCCCGGTGGGATTCAAGAAAGGACAACTCGTCGTGGAAAACGAAGGAAACGAAGGCGTTTACATCGTTCGACGACAAGACGTCTGTCGAATTTTGCTTCTTTCCTCTCAGCTTGCAAATCTTGCACGATTGATAGATTATTCGCGGGTGAAGGAACGGCACGCGTAGATAATTTATCGGCTCGATCGACACTCGAGCACGTCCGTTCGATAAAGCGGATGTAACACGAAGAGGGTTAATCGGTTAAATGGTCAGCGCTCTTTTTTTCCGATATTTCATATTTATGGACCTGACCTGGCGCGAATTTACTCTACGTTTTATTATTCTGCCTTGTTGCTCTGCAAAAGAATCGTATACTCCTTTTTATCAAATACGTGCCATTTAATAATTGGAGCGTTCGGTGTACCTCGCGGAGTAGCTGCGAACAGACGGAATCGTTTATACGTTTCTTCCAAAATCGCTAACATGTCTCTCGTATTTATCTAATCCTCGTTTCCTATGTTTCTGCATAAAAATAAGGCGCATAGAACCGAGGAGAACAGAAGGATGAGATATTAGAAATTGTGAATCACAATTACCATTTTGTACGATTATCATATGATAAAAAGAATTTGCACATAATATTTTCCAACATTGTATTTTATATTTATTATATTATATTTAATATTTCTCACTCATTATATTATATTTAATTAATTACATCATATTTAATATTGCTCACATTATATTTTATATAATGTATTATAATGTGTACTGTATGTTGTATACTGTATTATAATATCTTGTATTTTATATTGTATAGAATATTCTATATAGTACATTGTATATAGAATATTATATATTGCATACTGTTATTGTATGTTGTATGCTGTATTATGTATATTTGGTTATTCTATATTATATATTCCATATTGCATTATAATATTGGTATATTGTACATAATATTATATACTGAATTCTAATATTATATACAATACTGTAAGATAATAAATAAATACTGTATGTTGTATATATAATACATATTGTGTTATAATATTGTATACTGTATATAATATTATACATTGTATTACAATACTGTATATTATATGATACTGTTTATCATACAAGATTGTATATAATATTATACATTATATTACAATACTGTATACTATATGTTCTATGCGATATTGTTTATCATACAAGATTGTATAATATATATTGTATATTACATTGTACACTGATACATGATATTGTTTACAAAGCAATATTCTGCAACTGCAACTGTATTCTACATTTTTAGGTTTGCACGTAACGCGCAACATGATATAATCTGCAACAAAATTCAACAAACAGCGCAATCAATCTTCGAGAAATTAATAAGCCTGTCCTCAAACCTAAACGTCAAACAAAACAGGCCTGGAATTAACCAGGAAGTCTACAAATTCCAAAACCGGAGAACAGATGCGACCTATCGGCTTGGAAAACAAATAACTTCGCGCGTTGAATTTACACACCTCTCTCAGCAGTCTCTCACAGGCAGGATTTTGGGAGCAGCTCTTTCGAGAATTCCCGAAACTAAGTACATACTCGGTACGAAAAAAAAAAAAAAAAATGGCGTACGAAAATATCGTGGTGGGGAATGCCAGAGCGTAATTTATGTCTGGCTCGTTTCACGAACGCGAAGTCGTAAAAAGAAATCTGGCGCGATGTGGACGCGCGTTGGTACATGTGTGCGCGCGTGTGTCTGTGTTTGACTTGTCCGGTTGCATAAGAGCGCGAACTCGGTTACGTTCATGCATTTTGCATCGCATCCCCCGTGCGCTCGTAACGCACAGTTCGTCGCGTCTACGAAATTCTAATCGTTTTTACTGGCCGAGCGACGCGTGCGAAAGCGGCAGAGGACGAGCGACGAAATAACGGCGACACGTTTCGCAATCACGCTGGAACCCCGTTTACGTGGATTCTGTTTATTCGGGGCGAAATTTTCGGGTAAACCAGCGCATTCTTATCGTATAAACCGAACATCTCGTTATACGTATACGCGACAGGTGTTTGTAGGTGTTCGTAGGTGTTTGCGTGAAAGAATCGACTTGGACGGGGAAAACATCTTTCGGTGGAAATCTGTCGTCAATTTCTATAAATACGATGGATTCTGTTATATTTCGCTGTTATTTTTCTGTGCTACTTATTTATTTTTCAAACGACTGATTTCAACTTCGAAATCGTGCAAATCGATTAGTTCAACGATTAGGATCATTCGCAGGGAAACGACGTTCTGACTTGTCAGCTGATTGTAGTCCCTCTTCGATTACTTTCTGTACAATCAAGGAGATACTTGAGACCAATTTTCGTTGATCACATCATTTCTTAGTTCCTTAATATCGTCAAATATCGTCAAGCTCGTATATAATCCTGATATTTAATCCCATCGTTCTATCGTATAACTGTAAACAAAACCGTGTAAGAGAAATAAACCGCGACTAAAACTGTGTTCGTTTCGCGAAAAAAAACCAACGCGTAAAACGAGATCCAGATGTGTTTGTCCCGCGATAAAATAACACGTAGACGAATTTTATTTTAATTATTTGGAATACGAAATGACATGGTTTAGATTCGAGTATTAAAAAAGTACCCAAGAACATATATTATACACACCATCACGTGAGCCAAAGTGTTAACCACACACCGTGGGTACGCAACGGATTTATTGCTTCCAGCTGGTGTCTAATTCTTGGAAGAAAGAACTGGAATTTGTAATGTCCACCGGTTGACACCAAGAAATCGCCACGACAATTGAGTAATTAAACGTACGACTGGATAAAACGTAAGACTGGTCGAAAGATGTGCATTTTCTTAAGGACAAAAAATTAAAGATTCGCCTAATCTTAGATGTATTTAGCTCTTCAGATGTTTCAGAGTACGAATTCTAACCTTTACAATTTCATTTTTAGTAATGAACTTGAATTTTTTAATCTTTCCTCGTTTCTCTCTGCTTAATTGTAATTCAAGATGCCATCTGTTGTTTAGTGTTGTGAATTATTGAGAAACAATTTAATAACAAATAATAAGAGGAGGAAGAAGAAATGGAGAAATGTCGATGTACATGTGTATCGACCTCGCATGAAACGTATCAAGATGATAAAACTCTCTTCATTGATGAATGGCTAACTTCTCACTTGCTCTCCTTGAGTTTCTACATCCTGTTCAAGAGGCAGATGGCTAAACTGGCATAAATGATTTTATGCATCTATGGAAAATTGATAATTGCAGAAAGGTGTACACAATACATGTAATATAAAAATAGACAAAATATCCAAAGTAGAATAAATATAGCAGATGAAACAAAATTGATCAAAATGCAATCATAAAATCCGCATCCTATATAGCGATGATAATTTCCTATACTCTCGAAGACAATGTTGATACTCTTAGATACATACACTGCGGATATTATAACGAAAGCCAGAACTTGGAACATCGCTTTCTTACCAACGTTACGAGACAAGTAATGAGAAACAGAGAAAGGAACACGCAAATATTTAGAAAATAGTGGCGATAACCTCGGAAACAGAGTAATTTATTTCCACGGTTCGAAGGAGAAGAACGTTAGAGAAATGGAGATGGTCGTAAGCACCATCGAAAAGTTTTTCGACCAAGTCCTCCCTTCGTTTGAAAAATATGCACGCCATGTATCAAACGGAGCAAGGTATTTATCAACTCCATTACCCGAGAAACAAGGAAAAATGTGTTTCTCCGATTCTGGGTTAACCTGGTCCTTCCCTTCCACCTCCTAACTCCCGCGTGAACACCATTGTACGCAAATCGGGTCGCGTGTGCCGAAGACGCGCCATCCATCAACTTCTTCGCCAGCTTCTCTCCCCCTAACGGAGCAGCCATTTTCCACTTGACGGTTCTCCGAGATGCAATCCCTCTGACAACGTTCGTCGGTTAACCCTCGGTACAGTCTTTCCGACGAAAATGAATTTTATTCCCGGCTCTCGAGAGAATCGTTCCGTTCTAGATAAAAATTGATGGAAATCGCGCATGCTTTTTCAAGATTTGTCTATAATTTTAAGCTTCAACGTGTCTTGTTTTGCGACAACGTTTTTTCTCGCTACGGCTTGGAGGACGTAGAAGCATAGATGCGTAAAATAATGCGAATTTGTCACTGCACTCTTCTTCTGTTTAAATACTTGCGCTGGCAACTGATTGCGGACCATAACGAGTGACCAAATCGTATACAATAATTCGTCGCTTTCTTTTTCTTTTAAACTTGTCGGTATGATATCACTGGATAGAAATTATTGAAAAGTAATAAATTTGTTATTTGTATTGCCTCGATTATACTTAAATATCCTTAAAACTGAGAAAATATTGCAATTTTGGGAACAAAAAATTCTCGACGTGCGTTGTTCCAGTGCAAGAGGTTAAAAAACTTTTATAAGTTTGGAAACACCTAATCTAGATATCTCGTCAATTTCAATTTCAGCACCATGACTTTGGTTGATCATGTTGCACTACTAAGTATATAGTTTGTTTGCAGTTAGGAATACTACGATTTCTACGTTTGACCATTCACTTATATTGTTATTGTCCTGTAGAAAGTCCAATTGCGTGACAACCGCGTGCAAACACACAAAAACTTAAAAAAACGTAACAAGGATCAAATTGAAAAACACAAAATGCAAGGTTGCTGCATCTTGCGTTTTTCAATTTGATCCTTCTGTTTTGCGTAAACGATCGAGGATGACCCGCTCGAGGAGGACCTTGACACGCGAGGGCCACCGCGTTCGCGCGTGGCGTTGAAATTTGGATCGAATCGTCCGGTGGTCAGCGACGACGACGTGGAAAAAGCGGTTCGCCAAAAAATCGCCGTTTAGCCGGATTAATCGGCGGACGAGGGCACGGTTGCCGGCTCGCAACAGGTAGGTAGGCAACGCGACTGCTAGACAGGCCACGCCGAGAAATTCGACAACGCCGCCAACTGGTTCACTTTCTCTCGGCCGGCGAACTCGCAGACCGTTTCTGGCCTCCCTTCTTATGACGCGCCTGTTCTTCCTGCACACACACACACACACACACATACACACACACATACACACACGTGCACATATGTCCAGCAGGCGCGTGAGTGTCCACGGTTCCCTCACACGTCGCGACATGTGGGCGCGCGCGTACGCGCGGCCGCCTGTCGCCTCTAGATCGTGACAAACCGATCCGTGGAGATCCGGGTGCGAGACGGCGGATCTCGAAGAGATTAGCCGCTCGAAGCAGCGATCGAATTTGCTCCGGCGTTTTGCGATGTCGTTGAACCCTGGTCCCCGGAGGAAAGCGAAGAGAGTCTCGGCGACTCGGCGACGACGTTGCGTGCTTTCGAGAAACGTGCTTCTTTTCCTTTTTTTTTTTTCTTTTTGACCTTTCGTTTTCGTCCGTTTCTTTTGCTCCTTCGCAACGATAGGCGACGACGGGAGCGAATAATATTTTTTCAACGCGAGATGAATAAAACTCTGTCGTAAGCAACCGATTGAGTTAATCTCTTGCAACATACGATGACGTATGTACGTTCGTAAGGATTGTTGAATTATTAATTTGTTCTGTCATCAGTTTTCGTTCATTTAAGTTTGTAAATATTGTGTTTGTGACATTTTGCAGTATAAATATAAGAGTGCAAAATTTACCTTCGTCAAGTACACAGAAAATGTTAAAACGAAGAATGCACGTCATTTTTCTGGTGAAATCGAATTTCATTCAACGTTTCAGGACGTTAACAGTTCATTCAACTTTGACAAAGATTCAAAAGATCGCAACGTTTCGCCCAACGTACAAAATTCAATAAAATTAGAAGAAACGAGAAAAAATCGTCTTTCGAAAATAAGTTTCAAGAGATCGTCGCAAGGTAGATTTAATCACAAAAAAAAATTGTTCAGTTATGTTTCCAGAGGCATTTGAACTTTTATTATATAGGGGTAACCCACAAGTAATATGGTTTTCGATACTGTACAAAATTTCGTTTCGTTTGGGTAATTTTTTAATTTTAAATTTATTGCCACTAGATGGCAATGTTTATTAAATTACTTACCCCTGTTACCTCAATTCGTCGTTCGATTCTCCGTGCAATCGTTTCGCCCGCGTGTTTCAATTTTGCAATGCGCGAACGTAACCATGGACACGATGGATATAATTATCGGACAAGGACCCTTTTCCTCTCTATCGACGTGGATCGCGTGACGTTTTCCGCTGGACAGGTGAGAACGCCATTGAAAACGACTCGGAGACTTTGCAAACAATGTACTCTGAATCTCGCGTTCGCTGCAGTTGCTCGCGTTCAATAACGCTCGACAAACAGAGCGCCGATGATCCGTAGCAAATGTTTACCCTCTGTCCGATAACACGGAGAACGATCGATCTCTCCGGCGAGCGAGCGGACTTGGTTCCACGGTCCTTTCGTGGATCCACGCAACTGCCACGCGGATTAATCACTTCGATAACGAAGATATTGGCCAATCGCAATGCTTTCAAGCGAATTATCGCCCGCACGATACTGACCGATCATTTTCGCGACAGAAATTATATTAAATTATTTATTTTAATTGTCGTTTAAATTATAATGATCTGTACATAGATACGGTTATTCGAGCGTTAATAGATCTTTTCGTTTATTTATTTATATTAATATATTATTCAATCCCAGATTAATTCGATTAATCTAATTATTCCGTTTGTTCATCGAGAAGATAAATGAGCGCGGCTCGTGTAACATAGCGGAATCTTGGACGACGCCATTCAACAAAAATCAACTAAACCAAAGCAAAGTGGCAAGTGCTCACAGTAATTGCGAAAAATTAAATCGATCCAGGATTAATTCGATCGATCTAATTTCCTGCTTATTTATCGAGTAAAACGCATCACTTTCGATCGAAACGTAAATGATGTTCGCAAGGCAACGTGGACTGAAGTGGAAAGTGAAATCGAAAGTATCGAAACTGGAAAGTGGAAGCGCGGTTCTGACGAAGCTCATTGTTCTCGATCTTCGGTGAAATTCGCGATGTTACTTTTCGTCGACGACGCCTGTTTAACCGTTTGATCGATTCGAGATCAAACCGTATCTACTTGACCGTTGAGAAGCGAGGAGAACAAAAGTTTCACTGGGACAGGTTCGAGGGAACAGTAATTTTAACGACGAATACCCAATTGCTGGTCGATCAGTCCTCCATGTTCAAAATACGAAGCGAGAGAAAGAAGTTCCACTAACAATAAGAAGCAGACTTAAGAGGACAGAAATTGAAATACTTTATATAAATTACGGTTGATCCTCCCTCGTCGATTAGCACTGTCCTCTTCTACAAGTTAAAATACTCCTATTTCATTTTCCAACATACGAAGATTTACGATGTTTGATAGCATAATGAATAGCAGAGCTATATAATTTTTCCTAGAAAATGTACAAACGCTCTTATTTCTATATTATACCTAGTGATCTAATTATATTCGTCATCTAGTCTGTGATTATATCTAGCCTCCAATTATATTAATTCAAAGAGAGAGAAAAAAAAACGCATAGGTTTATGTTGGCTGACTTTAGATCTGATTTACGGTCTTAATTTATTACACGGAATATTTCTCGCGTTGAATCACACGTTATACAAACTGATTAATTATATCACGCGTCACGTTGTCTATTTGTAATAACGAGCGATTATTTTCAACAAACGTGCCTGACCGATTGTTTCACAGCGAATGTACAAATATCACAGGACAATGTTCCTACCGTTTCTTTCAATTGAAGGATTCGTCGCGGTAATGTCGAACGGGTACGAGTGAAAGGCGAAACCGTTCCCTGAAAATCCGGTATTAATAGTCGGCAATAGACTCGTAAAACCCTTGAAACACAACGCAACGTAAAAATAAACGCGAACCTCGTAAATCCCTCGTGCGAGCGTGGTTGCATTGGCATACCTCGGTTACCTTATGAAACTGTTAATGCACGCAATGGGCTACGTCCACTTGGCAGAGTTCCATCCGAACCGGGCGAACTTCCGACTTTATCGAGAAGACACACTCGAGTACGGAGAAAAGACAGTCGCTGGTCCTTTCTTTGTTTCACGGAGCAACCCTTTGCGAAGATTCGGTTGACGAAAAGGTATCGAAAAGAACTGGAGCGTGTCCAGCGAACGTTTCCTTGTTGGAGGAAAATTTTACGTAACGAGAATAATTAACAACGAGGAGGATTCTCGAAGTTGAAATCTTTCGGACAAATGCGTGGAAATTTGTTTTTTTATCACTGAAAGTGATTTTAGCAGGTGCAACGCTGATGCAACGAAAATTAGTGATTGGTTGATTTGGGTCACGTGATTCGCGAGGGGGCGTGGCGTTGTCTGGTACTGGCGATCGCGCCTGTAATTTGTTTTATATCGATTCGAATGTTTGCATATCGATAAAATTTTATGGCAAAAAAAGTCGTCTTCGTTTCTTAGTCAGAACAGTTGCTTCTGGGCCTTTCAGTGAGACGAGTCGCGCAGTTTTTTCTTTTCCTTTGAGTCAGCGTTATCTCGAGCATGGATCAAAGGATTTCCTTTGAAAGGAAAACGATGGGCACACGACACACCATTTCGACGCGTTCGTTTAATAATCGTCGAGCGCGATTCCGGTCATTGTTCGAACAATGATACTGACTCGGTCGTTTCTTCGCGAACAGCGGAGCACTCGATGACGTGTGTACGCACAGTGAGTGTAGAAAGTGTTCGCGTATATGCCTGACGAAAGATATTTTGTTTCATTTCGAGAAAGAAATTGTGGAAATTTTCGAGGATCGTTGTAGGAATGGAAACCTCAATTTTCCAATTTCATAATTAACTATGGAAGAGATATTTTTCGTTCGATTTTTGTTTTCTGTTAGCATTGGAAATGATCATCCTGTTTAAATGGTAGTTAGCGTGAAATTTCGTTGATTACAATAACAAACCTGCGACGAAATGGCAGACATGGAACACAAATCTCGCGTTGAAATATAAATAATGGTAATAAGATATAATTTTTTTATAATTATAATAAAATTTTGTTAATTACTGTAATTTTTTAAATTATATAACTATAGTTTCTTTTATTATAAAAAAAAATTAAAATATACATAATTGTATTCTACTCATCAAGAAGGTAAAACATTTTCAAGGAACCATAGGTTCTTACAAGCAAATTAATAGTTCTCTTGAAAAACTTTAATGAAAAGATTTTAGATTCATTGAGTATATATAAATATACCTTGTATTTTTCTTTTCTGAAATTTTCGAAAATAGAGCATCTCCAATCGTGTTAGGAGTCAGCATACTACTCGAAGTTCCCAAACTAGTAAAATATCTTGCTCTCCAAGGTCCTCGTTTCACTATCAGACTATCATCGTTTCCGATGCAGAAACGACGCGACAGAATTTCGTGGGTCGGAGACACCCGCCTAGATCATTTTTCGCCCACGATGCTTCATCGATGATTCACCGGGGACGTAATAACGCACTTCGTCCCTCTGACCCACGCGATTTATCGCCGACTCGCGCTAGAATTTCCGCGTAATAAATCCTGCAAGCCTAATCATTAGACTGCGCGGGATACTTATGGGAATTTATATTTTTCTGCGGGAGTATCATTTCAAAAAAAATGGAACTTCGGACGTTTGTATTTGTAAATTCTTGATCTTTGGATCTTCTTGCGCGAAATCATGTTTCGTGAATGCGTCTTCAAAGAACATAAAGAATTTTTATGTATATATATATTGCAATTCTTCAAGCTGATATTTATACGAATTCATATTTTTATAAAAATCAACTTAAAAGTCTCACTTATATTTAAATACTCTAATAAATTTTTCAAAAGATCCTTCAAATTAAACATTGTACATACATAATTTATATATATATAAATATAAATATATAATAATTTAAATATAATTTATATATATATAAATTTTATTGTAATATTGTACAATATTGTAATTCTTCAAGTGGATATTTATATGAATAAATTCATATCATTTCATAAAAATCAACTCGACTAAATTTGTCTTATTTATTTTCAAATATTGTAACAAGTCTCTCAAGCCTGTAGAAATTCATATTTTTTTAATCATATTTTTAAAAAATGGCGAAAAGATTGTTTTCTCCGCTAAATATGATCTCCATAAAGAGTATCATTGCTTTAAATGTCATAATCATTGTTTTGTACATGCATGCAAATATCTTTTACATTTTTAAATTTTATGTTTCTTTTTATTGCGATAAACTGCGTCGCTGTTGTTGCAGAGTATTTGTTACGTATTCGATGCACGATCTCTCAAAGATAGAAATAATTACGCTTAGTTAGCTCGTTCGTACTCGCAACGAGTTAAATAATACAAGCAAACCTTGCAATAATCGGCGTGCAACAGCGATTTATAATAATAATCGCGACTTTGCACGCTTGTTGAGCGGCTCGGTGCAGCAAAGAATGAATAATTAGACGAGAATAAAATCGCCGTTTATGGAAAATACACTTCAAATGTTCACTTTAACAAGGTGTAGCCTTCGCTGATTAATTTTATTTCATTGATTTGATTGTATTACATTTACACAACTCGTTTCTCGTTTCGGCAAACAAACAAAATTAAATAGAAAAAAAATGATGAAAAACAACTTTGTCCTTTTATCGGCACTAAACAGAAGTCATTACATTGATTTTTAAAAATCAAAATTTATGATAAAATTAAAAAAATTTCTAAATTTACAAGTAAGATAATCTATAAGTAACAATCTAAGTAATAACAAGTAAAACAAAATCTACAAGTAAAATTTAGAAAATCAATATCGTTTTCTGAGAACGACTTCTAGGGTTAGAATAATGCGATAACTTCATAGCACAATGATTAGATAACTAGAGCAAGTCAGCTACATGTTGGTAAGCCAGTTGGTAAGCTCTTGGTCAATTTAATACTAAATTTAACGCTGTTTTACTCATAATTAACTGAAGATGATTTATTTCGCCGAACATAATACAGTCAAACAAGAATAATTTTTAAAAGAAATGAAAAAATGGAAAAAGAGAAAATGGAAATGCAGCTCTTTTCAGGCTCTCTTCAAATTTTCAAAGAAACTTGTTACCACTGTGTTGAGACATTGTTCGTAAATGTTCTTGCTGGTATATATGCCTTTAAGCGTTTTAGATCGCAAGAAATACAAAGAGCATGCAATAAATCATAATATTAATCGAGCAGATATGCGCAATCGAACCGGCCAGATGTACAATATAGCTACTACATACAGCGATTCCCACTAATATTCAGACATTCTAAATATTGAAACTGCTACAATCTTGTTACAAAGAAAAAAAAAAATTAAATAAAATAAAATTAATATGACAGTGATAAAAATTCTGAAGTATTCTTGATTAATAAAATAACTTAACAATTGCATTTATTATGTATTCTTGGATCTCTGAAATCAAAATTCACAGGAGGAAAACCTTCCAAGGTCTAGACCAAGGATAAAAATTCTAAAACGTTCTCGATTGACAGAATAATACAAGACATTCTTGGACCTCTTCTAATTTCTTTGAAATCAAAATTCACAGGAGGCAAACTCTTCAAGGTTTAGATCGAGTATAAAAATTCTAATGTAATTCTAATGTATTCTAATATAATTCTAACATATTCTTGATCAATGCAATAACTCAACAATGGCATTTACTACACATTCTTGGACCTCTAATTTCTTAGAAACCAAAGTTCACAGGAGAAAAATTCTAAAATATTCCCGATTAACAAGAAGAATTCATCGTATCAAGAACTCATTGTAACAATTTCAATATTCAGTGTCCGAATATTAGTGGAAGTTACTGTGCGTACTGTTGCATTTGCTTTCAGCCGCGCGAAAAAACTCGAGTGCGTTCGACGCTTATTACCCGACGCCGGAAGAGTTTATAATAAAAATAACGTTATTAACATCGCGGCGCGGTGGAATGCGGACTCGTTGCGGTCGACCGGCATTTTTCGTCCGAGTATTTTAATTCGAAAGTTCCGCCGCGAAATATTTCGTACTCGATGCCGTTGCTGGAATGTTCGCCTCGTTCGTGGAACGATCGTCGTCCATCCCTTTTTCCTCGTGCTTCCTCCGTCCGCGGAGAAATCGTATTGGCGAACGGACGCCAAGTGTTATTTTTTTAATCGGTAATTTGCAGCCGCTTTTTAAAAAAGGCGATTCATAAATAAAATCTTCGTGGAAGATTTCTGTATACTGCAGGGAAGCTTTTGGTTTTAATTCTTTGATGGTGTAACAAAATAAGGAGGAACTTGGAACGGATGAAAAATATCAGAAAATTATTTCGTTATGGTTTAGAAATTTCCACTTTTGGTATGAAATGCCAAAAAGAAAAAAAAATGTATAATTCGACGACTATTTTGACAGGCTGTTATCCCTAATCCAGCAGGTAAAAAGTAGGAAATTTTCAAAAAGTAAGAAACATTCGAACACGCAAATTATTCATTTACTCAAACACGCGCTCCTTTAGTACTAATCACACATATTTAGACATTCGTTAGAATTGAACATACAACACGTTCAAGGAGACCTTTGTTTTTCTTAAACCATCTGCTTTTCTTTACCAGTATATATATTGGAAATGTCAATATATATGGCCGCGACACTCCCAACGCAGTGGAGGGGATAGCGCTAGCAAACAGGGAAGGGCAGTGGAGGGGATAGCGCTAGCAAACAGGGAAGGGCAGTGGAGGGGATAGCGCTAGCAGTCAGGGCAAGGGCCGCCAGTCAGCCACCTCTATCTAGAATAGTTGGACTATCTTCGATGTTTCAGAGTGTTTCATGTACAATAGGTCGATGAATTTGTCACGAAATGGGCTACGTATCAATATCCGAAGAAAAATATATAGTTTTATCTTTGAAAAAAAGAAAAGAAAAAATAAAGATCACTTTATTTTGAAATCTCGGATCCGTCGAAAGATCCGTGTCTCTCTCGAAAGAAAGTAGGTTTCACTCGGGAAATCTTTTTCCCCTATAACGAATAGTTTCAGACGGAACATTCTGCGTCGATCCTTCGTGTACGAGAAGAGCAGAAATCGAGAACCAAGCGCGACTATACCCGTCCAACTGAAACGACACTTTCGTCGCTCGACACGATGGGTTAAACCATCGTGACGGGTGCTCGACTTGGAAGATTCTGTCGCGTTCAATAGACGCGTTCGAGAACTTGTCTGAGCGGTCTCTGCATTGTTTCCCTTGTTCTCGTTCCGCGCACCGGAGCGACACTCTTTTCCACTCGCCGCCCGAATTCTCTCCCCGCAAGTTGCTTCAACTCTTAATTGGACGCTGTTCCGTCGCCCGGAGCCGCTAATTGGCTGCGTAATTTCGAGAATGCGTGCTCGAAAAACCAGCAGACAGCCGCGGATCGAAAAACAAACAAGGCGAGCGTCATCGTCTGGGTCGTTTAATCGATGAAAATCGATCGTAATCTCCTAGAATTTTATTTAAATTGTTGAATTGCTGCATTAGAATTCTAACTGTTTCCAACTGTTCCAGTCGGGATATTCTGTTTCACAGGGACTGGTGAAATATTTTCTTATCGATCAAGCGAGATCTTTGTTTGACTGTGAATTATTATTATTCGGGGGATTTCAAGAATCCTTTGACTGCACTGTGTGATCATTATACAGGCCTGCTATATGGGTCGAATTGCATATAATTGCGCCGGGGCGTCCCAGATACCAGAAATAAGGCGTTTGTTATAAAACTGGAGCAAGGGACCAGCAGAAGGTCAAGCAATTATAGAAATAATTCATGTGTAAATTCGCGTATCAAAAATCAACTTTGATACGGACGAGTATGCTTTGTTTTAAAATCGGAAGAACTGAAAATTGCAAAATTATACTATCTGTCAGAGCTATTGAATTAGATGATACTTTATGCGGTATCTTCATTTACTAACATCATTTTCGAACGTTACTAGCATTAATGGCACAATCAATTGCGAATACAAATTTTCTTTATTCTTATGAATACACGCGATGAAAAATTGCATCATCGACAATAAATACTGAGGCACAGGAAAGAACTAATTTCTTTACTCTCCTAAGCTTGCAAAAAATACAAAAGAACACCAACAGGAGAAGAAATCGTCTCGAACATGGAAACGAGCCAAGTGGCCAGATATTTGGAGCAACTTGGACGGGTGTTTGTTCAATTGTTCGAGTTGTTGAAGTAAATTCAACTCGTTCGGACTAAACGCGCTCGATCCGTACAAAACGGCTCGCATAAATTTCGTAACGAAAAATATTTATCAATAAATGATCATTTTGAACACGGATTAATTAATCTGGTAGTTCCATTGACTATCAAACTTCCCAGATGCAATGTGCACGCAACGTGTAAAATTGATGAATTTCCTGTTACTCAGAAATACAACCGTGTTTCCATATTATTTCAATTTGCTTATCAGCAAACTACAGATAATATAATCTATGCAAATTGGCACTGTGGCGCGTACAATCGTAACGAAGATTTATCTATGAAAATGTATAATACGTGCCCCGTAATTTAAATGTTCTACATATTGTTTTCTGCATATCGCGCTTGCATTTTTACAAGTTACGTACGATCTAAGTCTTGCCAAGCAAGCCTGATTGAGAGATTTCGAAAGCGACGCAAGTCGTCTTGCAGCAATGAAAAATGGAGACTGATGTTCGACGTCTGCGCGAAATTACTTACACCGGGGAAAATATCCGAAAAATAAGTATCCAGGGTAACAAATGCAAGTGAATCTTCTCGAAAGTTAGCGTCAATTTTTAGACACGCAAATTCTTAAAAAACTGCACGACTTGTACCCCAGTACGATTCGTCTCACTGAAAGACCCAGAAGCAATAATTTCCCATAAAATTTTATCGATATGCAAACATTTGAATCGATAGAAAACAAATTACAGGCGCGATCGCTCAGTAGCAGACAACGCCACTCCTGCTCGAGGTCTAATCCACGCCCCCTCACGAATCACGTGACCCAAATCAACCAATCGCTAATTTTCGTTGCATCAACGTTGCACCTGAAGAGGCCCGATTTTCTGGGTTACCCCCGCTAAAATCACTTTCAGTGATAAAATCTCGATCCAAAGACACACCCTGTGACTTGTATCATTTTCGAAATAAACGACTCGAATATATATGTATATATATCTTGAAATTTTGCATATTCGCGACAATCGAACGCGTTTCCGGAAGAAAAATGACGGTGCCGAGGTTCACACGAGGTTCCATGGAGGAGTGTGAACAAAGTCGCAGGATCTCGCGTTATCTCTCGAATTCGCGAACGTGGCCAGGACGTTTCTCGTTAACGCGTTCGCGGGACAAGGATAACGCGTGGAGACGGGAAGGCACGGTGCCTAGGAGCGCATTATCGATTCGTGAGAGGAGACTCGCGCCGGTTGCTGCGGTTTCTACACGGCGACGACGACGACGACGACGCGACAACACAACGACAATGACGACGAGCGACGTTGGCCACGTTAGACCATCCACTGACAAGCATCGGTTAATCGAGCACTTTGACAGCCTCTAGCCATCTCCTGGGAACTCGGCAGTTCCCACAGTTGACGGAGAATTGACGTTGTTTGTTGACTGCCCCACGGGTTTATTTGTTTAAACAGTGATATTCGTAGGCGGAATGGATGTCTCGTTGGAACAGTTGGTGATTGCGATTGGCACTTCCTCGGTAGGTATTTTAATTAATCGAGGTGTTTTGGTTAATGGATCGTTTCTGGTAAGATTTCGGTTGAGTATATAAATATTGGATATGTTACGAGTGCAATTTGTTTTTTGTAAATTATGGATGATAAATGCGCGAATGATATATTGGAAGATAAAAGATTATTATGCTGTTTATTATATAAATTATACGGAGATAAAGAAAAGAATTTTTATATTATGGTTGGTATCTACTTCTTCATAGATGGAGGTATTTTTATCACTGGACCGTTTTTAATAAGATTTAAGTTGAGGAATAATATGTAAAAGTATTATACGTAAAAGTTGGATATATTCTGTAGCATTGTTATAAAAATGCAATTTATTTGTTGATAATATAATTGATACATAATTCAATTGATCGAGGTATTTCGGCTAATGCCATTTATAAAACATTTTTGTGAAACGTTACAATTTTTAATAAAAATATATCCTTTCATAAGAGTATATCTATTGTGATAAACTGTTTCTTGTTTCTAACGTTTCTAAGTTTTTTAATGAAAAAAATGAAGCAACAAGTTATATGTTACTATCAACGACAAAAAATTAACAATGCGTAGAAATATTAACGACGATGTTTGCGTTCCAAGATGAAATTCTGATTTCGTAGAACAGCGAAAGATTAAATACCATAATGGCATTCAGCTTCAGGTGTACGTAATACTTTCATGTAAACTATCACGTAGGTGTCTACAACGAATATAGCTTAGAACATGATTAGATATTCATGAGATTACCGAAAGGTTCGTGGTCATTTTTTTTTTCTTTCTTTATGACAGGTTGTTTGACGTATCAACCTGTGTTAGTATTCACGAGTTAGGCAATAAAGTACAAATCTACTGGCACGTTCAACTACTCAAAAATTATCTAGAAGTGAAATATTGTCGTTTAATTAATTCCCAGAGTCAGCAAATATCCCTCTTGGAGTAGAGTTTCAACACTTCAAATCAGCGTTGTCGCCGTGATTCACGAAGATAATGAATCACACGTGTGAAAGAGTATTAACCCTGCGAACCCTGACCTGACATTTGAATATTTGAAACTTGTAGCTATATAAAATTTCTTTCGATACTTTGGACTTTTGAAATTTTAAAAGGATCAATAAAATTTTATGGCAAAATAGTCGTCTTCATTTCCTAATCGGAACACAGTTGCTTCTGAGCCTTTCAGTGAGACGAATCGTACCGGGTGCATACAAGTCGTGCAGTTTTTTTCTTTTATCGCTTCATATTCATTTCGAAATCATCCCCTAATTTTTGCGAGCCGATGGTATCCCAGCAAAACTTTCTTATCTATCGACAGATAGACTAACGCCGGTTATTGCGAGTTGCGGGCACCGCGTCGTGGCGAATATCTACGAATTAAAAGTAGAATTTAGTCGCGATCGAAGCCAGATAACTCGATCCCGCTCTCTTCTCGAAACTTTTCGGCACACTCGCCGGGGCAAATGACAATTCACGATCGCGATACGACGAGAAATAAGCGAGGTCGGTGATTAGATATCCGCGGCGTACGGAGTTAAACGAACCGAGCTCGCCAGCCGTTCGCCATCGAGAGATAAAACAGACGCGACTTCCGGTCGCAGAGACCTCCTCGCAGAGGTGTGCGAGTTTTAATCCAGCTAGAAATAATTTTCGATGCCCACTCTGCTATTTTTGCACCTTAGTTCGCTTGACAAAGTTTATCTCTGACGATGCACACACGTACGCGTGTCACATCGGTGTGATTATCCGAACAACGCGCGCGCTCTCGATCAAAAGGTTCTAAAACTATTTCTATTCTCTTTTCGAGGCCACGAGTTTCGTGGAATTCACCGCGAGTTGATGAAATTGTTGGTACATTGATGTCACAATTTTTATTATCGCAATGTTGAACATTGAAAATTTCTAATATTTTGGTGTATATTTGTGTATGTCACGTTTTAGTATTGATACGTTGTCACATGCGTGTCAATACACATTAACAAGCTATCTGATTTAAGCTGATTAATAAACTATTTAATCCTTTGACAAACTGTTGCAACGTTGTTCGTCTGCAATTTTTCAGTCTTTTTAAAATAAGTGTTACTGCAAGATTTTTGAACAAGTTAGAGAAAATATAGTCGATGCGCTGGAACATTACTATTTATATTCGATATATTAATAATAATTTAAAACACTTCAACAGAATATGAAATGGTATACCGCGTGGTATAAAAAAGACCTATTTATATGTTGGATCGAATATCGTATCCATTCGAATGATTTTTCATAGATATTTCTCTATTCGGTTATTTGTTCTAAATGATCGCGCTGTGACTCAGTTATTTTCTAATCACAATCGATCACTGTTCGAATAACAACAAAATCACTCTATATTTCACTATCAATTAATTGTCTATAATTTGTTCATTTCCATGCATCATGTCACGTTTATTTGTTCGACAACAACAAAATAAAATAAAAATATTTGCATTACTGGCGAAATTTGATGAGAATAACGAGTATGTTATAAAGGAGAGCGAAAAGTTCATATCAAGTACAAATGCACGTGCAATCTGTTTGTTTTCCATTTCAGACTGCAAAAAGCACTGCTTCCGTCGAAACGCGAGATGAAACAGACATTCGAAATTCAGTTGCAACCGCGTGGTATAAAAAAAATTCCATATGTGACCGAATCCCAACCATATTTAATTCTTCCGTTTTTTCTACGAGACATTTTATTTCGCTGTCGCGCAAACATTTCTGCCGTGTTGCAATTTCATTTTGAACGAAGCAACTTTACTGTTTTATCTTCGTACTTGCACCAGTAATAATTTTTTACATCTTTTGGACGATGGAATTACTAAATAATTAAAATATTCTAAATTAACAATAAAAGTTTCACATTTTTGGAATGTTATTTATACCAAATAAAATATTCTAAATTAACAATAAAAGTTTCACATTTTTGGAATGTTATTTATACCAAATAAAATATTCTAAATCGATAGCAATTTTTTACACTCTCGAACAGTGGAATTACTAAATAAAATATTCTAAATTAACAATAAAAGTTTCACATTTTTGGAATGTTATTTATACCAAATAAAATATTCTAAATTGATAGCAATTTTTTGCACTTTCGGACCGTGGAATTACTAAATAAAATATTCTAAATTAACAATAAAAGTTTCACATTTTTGGAATATTATTTACACTAAATAAAATATTCTAAACCGCTAGCAATTTTTTACACTCTCGAACAGTGGAATTACAAAATAAAATATTTTAAACTGACTCTTAAATAAATAAATCGAACCCCTTCGAAATTAATTAATCGGCAAATTTTCCAAAGTAACGAGCAAATTTAAAGCAAATAAATTCCGCGAGATCGACGAAATGATCTTTCTAAATTAACTCGATAAAATTGTCGAATCGATCCTAACGCGTCTTCAACATCACCATTTTTCTCGAATACTTTCACCTTAAATTATTGTTAAATTTGGAACTATCGAAAATTATCGTCAAATTTTCTGAAACTTTCGCGTATCGCGAAGAGAGGAGGTGGCTCAAACGAACCGTAAGAGACAACCCACGGTTTCCTAAGCACGTGGGCGTGAGGTCCAGAAATGTCACCCCGCGAGGGACACCTTGTAATTCGTCATGCCGACGATGTTTCGCAACACCGGCACGGTATTTAACATTTTAACGACTTGCCTGGCCTGTGTGTGCGCATGTATTTGGCCGATCGGTATCGCGGGACTCGAGAGAGCAGAGAGTGAAAGGAACGCCGCGAATTAGATACGTGCATATACATACACACAGCGAGAGGGTGAAACAGGTATAGAGTCAAGGGGGACAAAGCACTTTGTTCGTTCGACGAACTGATCTCTGAATCTCGTTTATTAGATCGATTTATTCTGCCTGTTACGCTCCGAGAAACTTTTGACTTTTATTCTTGCACAACTGTCATCGTAGGTTGCTAATTTTTTTTTTGACTATTAATTGCTAGATTGTGGATTGCTAGATTTTATGCATCGACGAGTGAGACTTGGAAGTGTGAAAATGCACGCGATGCATTAGGTAACGGGCAAAGAACGTGTGTAAAATATTCAAAGTGGATTGTTTGTTGGAATTTTTATACATTTCCGAGTGAGATTTAATAGTGTAAAATGAAATGAATATTCAAAGTAGAATATTTGTCGTAATATTCAATTTATAATTAAATTTTTAATATTCAATTCAGATCGTGATATTTAATTTATTTAACAAACAAAATTTAGGTTTCATTTCTTTGTTGATTCGAGGAAACCAAAAAATGTTGAAGAAAATAAAGATCAAACGTAACTGTTCTTGCTTTGTTCGTTACATATATTGATAACGAAGTGAAAAACACAAACGACAGTAAATATATTAAAAATATTGTTCGCAACAAAAATATCAGATAAAGATTAATCTTCAAATTATGAATCATTTGTTCCATTAATTTCGGCCAGCATCACGTTTGAAAAAATTTTTACAATTTTAAACTTTCTCGGCTCACTTGCACTTCGTTAAAAGTTTTTTTTGCAACGATTATCAATGTTCGTCCGTGACGAAAGATTCGCTGAATTCCATCTCCGTATGTACGTTTTTGCAGCTAATTGCGATCCGAGTAGTATCGCGGTGAAACGCGCCAAGATAAAATTCCAATTACGCGAGGTAACTTTCATTAGAAACCGAAAAAAAAAAAGAAGCGAAAGGAACAAAAACAGAAGTTGAACGAGACAGAGAGTGTAGAAATCGTTGAGATCCCTTAGAAATGTCGAGAAAATGTCGAGTTTGAAAGGAAGAGGAACGTCGAATCAATTCCTCGAAACCAACAAATCAAATCCATGTTCGAAACTTTTTCTATCGCGTATCTTTCGTTGTTGCACTTCTATAGATCGGAGTGTCTGTTGTACGTATATGGACATAAATATAGACATTATGTTACAGAGTAGAAGAAAAAAAAACTAACGTCATTGTTTCATTGTATCTTATCAAAATTTTTCAAAGATTATATAAATACAATCGCACGTTATAACTTTATTTATATCTCCCGGTAAGTAGAAATCAAAAATTAATTTCTGAACTCGTCTAATTAATTTTTGAAGTACAACAGATGATTTTCTTGCCCGATTAACGTCGACTGATAATTTATCCGTATCTTTACGTCAATAATTATGTTCACGCGTGAATTCGATTTCATTACATTTCTCTTTGATCGTGTTGAAAAATGTTCTCATTAATATTTCATGTTGTTGAAAAATTAAATGTAGAATTAGATACGTACCTTGTAGGGATTGTCTTTCTCTGTCCTGACACAGCCTCTGTCCCTCACATTACTACCTTTGGACCCATAAAGTCATTGCTAAAATTATTTTATGGGACTGACCTTGCTAATAGTCACGCCTCATCTTTCGCATCAGAGAATTTTGGCTTGTACAAGGGCCGACTCCAACGCAGTAAAACAACACACAACAGTACACAGCGGCCAATGAAATAGTCAGTACGTATAAAATTTACTGTTCATGCGGTTATTCACCCCAAACAGTACAATCACACGACTTGCACCTTAATTTTCAAAAAAAATTTTTTTACTCATAATTTATACCAGTTCCCAAAATTTATTGCTCTCTTACAATTTCACAATTTCATCCCAAACAGTATGATCAAACGACTTGGATCCTAACTAATCCAAAAATTTACTCCTCTCTCGCAATTTTAAACACGACTCGCACCCCAACTCTTTGAAAAAGTCTACTCGATCAAACCCAATTTATACGAAATCCGTCGCCGTCATGCAACAAATTTCTCGGGAAATTTCTCTAACAACATCGATCCAATAATATTGGAAAGCGCGTTTAAATTCCACTTACCGTCAGAATAAAAAAAAGAGAAAAAGGACATTTCGCGCTCGCTAATCTAATAAATGAAATTCCCTGATTCACGTCGATGGTCGTCAAGGTTGCTTGCACGTGCATCCACAACGTGCATCAAGGCTCCGCGAATTGCGTTCGGAAACACATTCTGCGTTACACCAGCCGCGTTCGTCGATCGAACGATTCAGGCTGACATTCAGGACCGTGTTAATCGCCATCGTTTTTCTCAGAAACGCAGATCCTGCGCGTCTCGCCGACGCAGGCTCTGCGATCGCTTGTACATACGTTCCATCAAACACGTCTATACCAATCGCGTTACGTAATCGCGTGTACGGCCGTATATATACGTACGTATCTCGTGCCGTTATCATCCTTCATCGGCAAGAACGCGATTTTATCACGCGAAGCCTCGCGAGAACTGAACCAACAGCGGTTTCCAGCTATTGACGGAGACTGTGAATCGTTTAGGAATTGGGGTTATTGGGTTAAAAATGCGCTACCGACTCTCGACTCGATGACCGAGTAGGAGGATAATGACACATCCCGTTGATAAGGAATATTGATGACTTAATGACATTTCTTTTTTTAGAATTCTAGGAGTTTTGGCACTTTAACCATTTGTGCTGGCAACTGATTGCGGACCATAACGAGTGACCGAACCGTATACGATAATTTGTCGCTTTCTTTTTGATTCGTCGGTATATCACTGAATAGAAATTATTGAGAAGTAATAAATTTATTATCTGTTTTGCTTGTGTTATACTTAAATATACTTAAAACTGAGAAAATATTGCAATTTTGGGGCAAAAAGTTCTCGACGTGCGTGGCACGTCATTCCAGCGCAAGACGTTAAGTGCTACGTCTAACTTACTTATTTGGACAACGACAGATGCCATTGATCTAGTGATTTTTTTTCTTTTTTAGAATTTTAAGTGGAAATTGTGAAATTAGTTTGCTGAAGAATTAAAGTTACTAAGAATTAAAATAGACGAACAGATGGATAATCTCAACAGATATCGTCGATAACTTTCACGTACCTCGAGATACAATAATTCAGATCATTTTCGTTATTTATTATCTAAATAAATAAATAAACAGTTACCACTTCTTTAAAACTTCAATCACGATTGAACTAAACAAAATTCCGACTGCAGGCTTAATTGAAGCATATTTGTATGTCAACGTGTCTCTTTGCACTTCAATGTATCTTCAACTATATTTGTCTCGTGGCGATTATTAAATTTTAAATAAAAATTTTTTGTCGATAATAGCCGCGTAATAAACGTACGTGGAAATTGACGCGCAGAACGTTGACGAAAGGTTATTTTTGAATAACTATCGTCAGTATGGTTTCATTAAAAACATATCAATTGAAAAGCATTTTGATAAGAATACGTTGCTTTTGCTTATCGTCTGTTCGCGTTATCTATACTTGTGTTCTGACTGATCAACGCCAGTTATTAATTGCTGGTCAGGTGATGATAGTTATCTTCGTTATTGTCGCGTGATTTCGTGCTGTTGCACAGTTAACAGAAAAACGTCTGATACGTGAGAAATAATTTCTTTGCGATTACACGTTACACCGTGTCACGTCGTATGTTACTACGTTACATCGTATTGCCATTAATTTTTTTCAAAACTAGATCGAGCAAACCGTGCTTCAGACTCTCTCTTTTGAAACTGATTTCTATTTACGAATCATTCTATAAATTGTCATCGTTTAAGCGAAATTGTAAATTCGCGCGCTCGGTGAAAAATTATCGATATTGTCATCTGTTTGAACCTCGTGAAACAATCCACTTGGCCTCGTTTCGAGGTCTGCTTCACCATTCTCGAGCTCTTTTCTTCTCACAGCTATTTCCACACTGTTAGCAGCAACTGGTAAAGCAAGGACACTTTTTCGTTGTCGAAAATCATAAAAATTCAAACGCGTGTGAAAACAAAATTTTCTTTTCACGACTCAAACTACCGATTTTGGTCTTGAAAATTGTAATTTTCTCTGTGTAATGGCTGTGCGATTTTTTTTCACCATTTTGTTGAACCTTGAACATCGAAGTTAAAAGATTCAAGAAGAAGAAAAAGAATTTGTTCAATATTCAATAAAATGGCGAGGAAGCTTCAATCTTCAAGACTGTAATAGATTTAGCCATGAAAAAATTTTTCACAGTTTTCAAAGGCAGAAATGTTTTGAATTTTCGGTTCGATTTTTCCACTTATTATATGTGTCTGAACGTCTAAACATCTTTGCAGGGCTGCCAAAGTGAAAATTAGGCCACAACGAAGTCACAAGTACTTAAAATATGCACGCATAATTTTTCATCGAGTGTCTCTGTATATTTTTTCTTCATTTTTCTATCATCTCGCAAGTACTTACAACGTACTGCATATAATTTCAACTTGCAGATTATGCTACTATAGTACCGAAGTACACGCCTATAATCCACTTCCATCTCTCTATTATTAACTTCAATCATCTATTATTCCACGTACAAGTCCACTCGCAATCAGTTCGTTCCCTGTAACTTGTTTGCAAGTTTCGACGAATCACGATTTTCCACTATCTCACAACTATCTACTGTGTGACTCCAGCTGTACAAATTACGCTTACGTCGAAGCGCGCGTTTATGGAAGTTTGCCCACGTAAATAATCTACCCTTTGTCTCTTTAATTATCCCCACTTTCTACAAATCTCTTCACAAGCCAGTCTGGTTTAAAACTTTTTCAGCTTCTACAATGTTCAACGATGAATTAATGATCGCACGTACAGTCTAGTTTTGAAGCTACGCTTGCTAAAAAAGTGGACAAAACTGAACGATATTTTGTCGACGAAGAATCTGTCGAGCGTAAATGCACGATCAAAAATCACTCCACTACTAAGATAAATCCGTGATAAATAATTTTATTAGAAAGTAAACAATTTATAAAATTGGTAATGAAAAAATCACGTCTGAACTTAAATTTAACTTAAAATTAATGAAATCAGTTTTCTCTTAAATTTTGGCGTTTTATTAAAAAAAAAAGAAAAAATAGGTAGCAAGAAACTTTTGGCCCACCCTGTATCATTTTTTTTTTTGTGCAGTTTGTTGATAAACGAGAGATTCAAAATACCGAACGTCAAAAGTGTCTCGACACGCGCGAGTCGACGAGGAATCAGGATTTTGTAACAAAGGGATCGGCGAAGATGGCCGGAAGAACGTGAAATCAGGCAACGTCTCGCGGAATCTCGCGCGAATTCGCGGGAACGTTTGCATTAATATGACAACGAGAAGAGGGAGAGACGGCCAGAGATTCCTGAAATTCCGGCAATTTTCAAGCAAGTCCGATTTCTCCGTGGAATTCGAGGAGGTTTTCGGTTGAAACGAGATTCCCGTTTCACGATCGCGCGGCTTCCAGCCGAGATGACAAAACGTTTCCGTGATTGTCGAATAAATTAGGCTCTCTTTGAGTCACCGTTATATCGCCGATATGTTCTTCGCGCGAGTGACACGTCGTTTCGATCGAATTAATCAGGCGATCGAACGTGGAAATCTCCTTCGGAAATAACGGCTTGTCGAAATCGGAACTGTGTCAATGGACAACGATGTTTTATAAAATTTCATTCTGCTAAGAATCTCTCTTCTAAACGAAGCAGATATGTCGTAAAATTTAATTTTTTCGAACGAAACGAATCTCCGTTGAAGTACATGCAAAGCGATCTTCATTTTTATAGATTATTCATCTTTAACTTTGATCGGTTAATCAATCTTTAGGTGCAACGCTAATGCAACGAAAATTAGCGATTGGTTGATTTGGGTCACGTGATTCGCGAGGGGGCGTGGCGTAGACCTCGAGTAGGAGTGGCATTGTCTGGTACTGAGCGATCGCGCCTGTAATTTCTTTTGTATCGATTCAAATGTTTGCATATCAATGAAATTTTGTGGCAGAAAGGTCGTCTTCATTTCCTAGTCAGAACAGTTGCTTCTGGGCCTTTCAGTGAGACAAATCGTACTGGGGCACAAGTCGTGCAGTTTTTTCGTTTATTTTTCGCTCGCTCAGAACAATTCGATGCAACAAAAGGCGATCTTTGAGCGAACACTTCTTCGTGAAATGGCAACGCGATCGGGCACGATCGAGCACGATCGTTATTCGCACGCGGGCCACGATGCACGCCCGCAAAGAGCATCAATGATGGACGTCCTGTTCTCCGAACGGTACTGTTCCTCTCGTTGCTCGAAAGAGATTTTCTCTGCGTTATTCCGTGTGAAGTCCAACTTGCCCACGCATTTCTCGCTTATGATAGATTTATAATCTGGCTTCTAAATCTGTAATCCGCGTTAGTGCACTCTAATGTCTGCGTCAAACCCACTTTTACCTAAACCCGTGCTTCTACGGTGGATAACCCGTAGAAGGGTTATGTTATAATTAAATTCACTGACCAACAAGCTTCCCAGCGATTCGGGGGACAAGAAAATTTTTTCGAACGAATTCTCACGACGTTATCTGCCACACCGACATCGTCGATAATGTGTCGCCTCGTACACAGATCGCAGAAAGAGAGAACTTTCATCGATGGCGAAAAATGCAAAGTGAACGGTCAGAGACGACATAACTTTCCATCGGTCTGTCCGGCGGCTTTAACGCGCAAATCATCTCAAAGAAATTTCTTCGAGCACGTCCGACCTGTTCCCCGGTCGAAAGCCGGAAGCGCGGATCGATCTAAAGGGGGGCCTTGCACGCGCGCCATCGTGTTCCGCGTCCGATTACGAGAACCGATCCGCGCCAGGCGAGGAAATTCGCATTCTCGATTTACCAAAGGAATTGGCATTGGAGAGCACGCTGATCAACGCTGGAACCGAAGCTAAAGTAAAATTTCCATTATTCAAAGGACACCAAAGTAAAAAGTTGGAAAATCTTTATCAATATGATAGATCGCGCAAAGTTTTATTTGTATATTTTACGAAGCAGAATATGTACGATTATATTATCGTTTAAATCTAAAGACGAGACTAAAGCTGAAGTAAAATTTTCGTCACTAAAGGGACACTAAAGTAAAAAGTTTCAGATGTTCGCGATTCTGTAAAAGAACGTCGAACATTCTCAACATTCGTCATAACTCCAGCTTTCTTTGCAATTTGTCTCGAAACTCTTTGCACTCCAAATTACTTTTCAATTATTTTTTTTCGAATAATCCAATAATCAATAATAGCGGTTAAATGGAAAATTCTTATTTTGCAAACATGTATGAATTACGAAATACCAAGAATACCGGAAGAAATATTTCAGAAAATACACACAGTGATTAATTATAAGTTACAAACCATAAATAGTAACAAGCAATTTTAAGCTTAATATAAATATATCCGTCCACGTGAACATATATTATTGTATTAATTAACTATTAAAATGTTGAAACAGCGAGACATGGATGGTTTCCAGTAAAATTCTGGAAACCTGCCCCGTATATTCTGATTGATCTGGATATATCCTCTGTTCCACGACTCCTCAGAGTCTCTCGGAAAATTCAGTTCAAGGTTCTGTTATTTAAGAGGAGACCCAATTCACAATTAGCGACGAATTATCTAAGATCACACTCGTTCTCAGTGACTAAACATTTATTCATCCAAATTCAGTACTTGTCTAGTAATCAAGCTCACAATCAGTGACGATCCAGTTCAGTTTCAGAGAAGTGAACTCGCTCAATATTCGGCCAACAATGAACAATACTCTACGAACTCGATAGTCTTTAGTAGCTTAATCACTCAGACAAACTGCTACCTGATTCATACGGTTCTTTGCAAGTCAAATTTGTAGTTTCCTACGTACGTAAAGATACGTACAAGACTCTCTAACCTCTAATTAGTTTTTTTCCGTATCTTCAGAAGAAAGAAACTGCACGACTTGTACCGCAGTACGATTCGTCTCACTGAAAGCCCAGAAGCAACTGTTCTGACTAGGAAATGAAGACGACTTTTTTGCCACAAAATTTTATTGAATCGATAAACATTTGAATCGATAGAAAACAAATTACAGACAACGCCACTCCCACTCGAGGTTTATTCCACGCCCCCTCACGAATCACGTGATCCAAATCAACCAATCGCTAATTTTCGTTGCATCAGCGTTGCACCTGAAGAGGCCCGATTTTCTGGGTTACCTCCGCTAAAATCATAAAGTCAACGAAGAGTATCGAATCCGCTCAATTTCGTACGAGGAATTGAAAGTGAAAGCAGAAAGAAGGAAGAAATTTGAGTTTCTCCAGGACATTCTCCCTTTCGTTCGGAGAGGGCAGGTAATGTAGGTCGGTTCCGATCGATTCCAGTAATTAAAAGTAGTCCCGGTAATTCGATAATCCGGATATAGAGAATCAGTACGCGGCTATGCGCCAGCGACTGGTGGTTCCTAAGTAAATTATCAAAGGCAATTCGAAGTCGATACTGATCGCGTGCATGGTTTGCCCGAGAAATTTTACCATCTCGCCCAGAAACGTTTTCAACAGACAAACAAGGGTTTTAATTACTTTTTCGAAAATATTTCTGCATGATGCAGCTGTAACTTTTTGTAAATGAATGAGATTCGAGTATTTTTGAAAATAATCAGCTTGGAGTTTTTGTCAGTAACTAGGAAGACTATCGAATCAATGTGGATGAAAATCTGTGACGATATTCTCAAGACTATTGTAACACTTGAACGAAATTATATTTTTCTTTTTCTCTCTTTTTTCTTTTTATTAAGGAAGAAATTATTTAAAAAAATTCACGACGAAAGTATTCATCTTCTAAGAACTTCAAAAATACATAAAGTTCCACATTTTACACTTTTGTTCAGTGCTTGGAGTTTAACGCTTGAATTTGATCGTAAAAAATGAAGGTAATCTCAGCAATCATACGTAACTACATGCAGAAATTACGTACCGACTAAATAAGCGTATAACCGCGTTCAATTAAAATGAAGTGCGTGCTGCATTCAAAGAGCATTCAAAGCACGATGAAAGAGAACATTTTATGCAACAACGAACGCTTTATTAACAAACATCTGACGTACGATGTTAATTTCAATCTTTCTACATGAAAGTCAGATCGCGCAAAGTTAGCGAAACGATAATGCCAACTATCGTTTTACAGAACGATCGAGCTATCTCCAGCTCATCGAGCCTTCTTCTCTCATTATTGTGGAAAAAAGTGGAAATTATGATCACCATGAACGTTAAATATTCCTACAAACGTGTCGACTTGAATCAAAAATTTGGCAATTATGAGAAAGAAAACTCTGACAAATGATCATCTCTGTCGTTTATTTTTCCTCTGCAAGGAATTTATTTTAATTTATCTTATAATGCATCTGATTTCTAAAAAAAAAAACAGAGTGGACGACTGACATTTATTATACTATTTTATATTCGCCCAAAGTACAAGGTTAATCTCCCCGAGTTTAATCAGTCAGCGTACGAATTCCATCGAGGTTAAGCGATCATTTTGCTCGTTTGATATTTACGGAAACAAAAAAAACACGACGGCTTCTCGCGTATTAAAATATCCAGGCTATAATTATCCCGCGCGAAATAGCCCGTACACCTATTTAGATATCGCAGGTTGTTCCACGCTCTCGCCGAATAAACCGAAGAAGAATTCGCGCGTTATCGAGTTTGCATAATTTTTCGATTCGTACTCCAATCTCCGTAGCTGCATAAAAATTCAACGTTTCAACGCTAAAAACTATCGACGTGTGAAACATAGTAAAATTTCTTTCTGGAGTAAGAAAATGGAAAAACTTTGTGACGCAACAAATTACACAAGCTTCCATTTGACGAATTTTACTATTCAAACGTTTAAAAATACACTGTTCTCTATCTATAAAATTGCCGAACAGGAAATTACGAATTGCTCGTTTTGACCAGTTCACGGTAGTTCCAATTGCGTTAAACTAATTTCACCGAGAGGAAGCACCGAGAGAAGAGAAACGAGTGGAAAGAGTGGGACCAGTAGAGAAAACGATTAGCCACGCTAATTTCCTGCCGCCGCACTAAATATCCGATCACCGAAAACACTCGCCCGACCCATTAAAATTCCCCGCGATCGAAGAGAACGCACGGCTTAATACAGTCTGCTGGAGAGAGACCACCAAAACCGCAACAGCTATTTTTCTAAAACGACCTTTACGATCGCGATAAAGTGGTTAAAAACCACCGAGGCTTCGCCATAGAGGCAACAGAGGTAGATGGTGTTTTGTTTGATCGACAGCGAGCAGCATAACTGAACACATAACGTGATGAAAGATTGTCGATAGTTCAAACTGTTTTTATATCATCACTGAAAGTGATTTATGTGCAACGCTGATGCAACGAAAATTAGCGATTGGTTGATTTAGATCACGTGATTCGCGAGGGGCGTGGGGTAGACCTCGAGTAGGAGTGGCGTTGTCTGGTACTGAGCGATCGCGCCTGTAATTTGTTTTTTATCGACTCAAACGTTTGCGTATCAATAAAATTTTATAGCAAAAAAGTCGTCTTGCTTCTTGGCCTTTCAGTGAGACGAATCGTACTGGGGTACAAGTCGTGCAGTTTTTTTATATACAATTATATTTAAACATGTGTATTTGCATTTTACGATAGTTTAAACTGTTAAACTTGTTTACTTCATACAGCATAAATACGACAGCATTTTATAATTTTATTATTATTGTGATAATTTTATCAAAATTAAAAAATCGTATGGGAATCTTGGTCTCGTTTTATGAAACGCGAAGCTTCTATTTCGACAGTCGCAAGTTCACTTAAACTGTATTTGTACTGCAATAGTTTAAACTCTACTTGCATTTTATACGATGATCTAAACTGTTTTTTGTATTCCATACGTTATAATTTTATCAAAATTAAAAAATCTATTGTCATATGACGAAGTTATAATAGTTTTTTAAATTAGTTTGAATTAATTCTGCTGGGAAATCGACTCCACGAAATCTTTCTTTCAAATAATTTCACATTTCGGAGTACGAAATTCATATCGTGCAGGAAGCTTCACCGGTTTTTATGTTTTAAACACGTTCTTCCTGCGTTCGACAAATTCGCTGATTAGTCGGCGCGACGTAACTCTACGCTACATCGAGTTGCATGAAAACGACCGGATAATTGCGTTTCATCGGAAAATGAAGGGACGTGTGTATAGGATAAATACGCGTGATCCGGCCAGGGAGAGGTCATACGGCGTAACGAGCACGCTTTGGTCGATAATCATAGCTCGATTAATAGCAGCGCGCTCTAATGCGCGTTAATTAAGCGTTTTAATTATCACCGGTAGATACCGGCCAACCGTACATCTTTTAATGCTTGGGCCTTAAAGTCCACTTAGAACGACGGTGTTAAAAAATGAAAATAGACGAACTGCCTACGTGATCATTTAAGGTTGAAGTTATCTCTCGTGCAATATCTTTAGAGAGAGAGCAAAAAAAAATTGGTAGTCATAAAACATCAAAGAATCCAAGAATATTTTAGATGAAAAAAAAAATAAATAAAAATTTTTTTGCACGTGTTAATTGTGAGATTTTTGTATGAAAAGAACGGAATTGAGAATTTTAGCTGCATTAAAATTGGCAGCTGATGTTTCGCGTCGTGTGAGAACATTGTGTAACGAGTGCAGACAGTTGGCGATACGTTGTGTGAAAATCCACGATTATGATCGAGCAATTAAAAGCGATGACTCGAATCACATCTGATCGTTTTTGTCCTCAGTATCTTGGATAAAATCGACAATAATCTCTGCAACATTGCTCACTTACAAACTAATTACGACGCTAATAAACTTTGAAGTAATCGCGTCGAACCAGGCAAAGTTAATTTCACGATCCTACTGCTTATCGCAATTCCCAAAGTGTGTAATTTACCACTCGTAACTCCTTTCTTTTTCGCAGAAATTCTCAAAGCCTGCAATTTTTTTTCTTTCTCCTCTTTTTTTCATAGATCTCTTATGTCTCTTTCCTCGATCCGCGAAACACAAACCATCCCAGTATATCATTTTCGCTTTTTTAATAATTCACGATCTCTTTTCCAACGAATCTGAAACCGTGCAATTTGCACAACGCAATTTCCAATTTTCCCTTCCCGAAAGGAAATTGCACGTTGCAAAGAGAATCGTCACGCAAAAAAGCCGCCTTTTCCTGGATTTTCTATACTTCTTCCGCGATATTTTGACGTAGGTTCGACGAAAATTTCCAATTTTCCTTTCTGAAAGGAAATTATACCTTAAGAATCGTCGCATAAGCATTACTTTTCCCTGGATTTCCTAAATTTTTTCCCTCCGACACTTCTCGTTTGGATCGCCGGCGTGTTGCTGCGCAAGTGCAACGGCCTTGAGACAAACTCTCGCAGCACCCCGACGTCCTTAGAGAGAAAGGACGTCCCGGAGGCCTTCCGCCGGAGAAAGCACTCGCTCGCTAAATAAATGCACGACGCTCACCACTGACTCCGACCGGGAGCATTAATGACATTTCCCCTTCACCAATACGCCCCTTCTTAATACGCCCGCAGTCAAAAAGACATCGGCCTACGTATCTATCCGACGAGATCTGCATTGTACTTACTTTCGCCTGTCGATCGAGTCTACTATCCCCTATCGATCGTGAATTCTTCGCCCGACTCGAATCGATCCTCCACGCCTTTCGTTCGAATTAATTACAGCCGATATGCTAACAAAACGATCGGACGAGGAATTTTTCGCTGTGTGGAATTTTTTTTTTTTCCTTTTAGAATCATCGAACTCGACTTTCCTGAATCGTGAGTCACCCGGAGTGATATTTATGAAAGGTGAAACTTTCGTTGCGTCGCCGCATTTTGCTCTTGCTTCTCCATTTTTTCTGCCCCCCAACACTCTGATTGAATATCTCGCGATCGCTGTATCGTAAGCGTAACAATTTTTTTTTTTTTATCATTGAAAGTGATTTTAGCGAGGGTAACCCAGAAAATTGGGCCTCTTCAGGTGCAACGCTGATGCAACGAAAATTAGCGATTGGTTGATTTGGGTCACGTGATTCGTGAGAGGGCGTGGGGTAAACCTCGAGTAGGAGTGGCGTTGTCTGGTATACTGAATGATAGTGAAACGTGCGTAATCAAATATTAAATTTCATCGATCAAATCAGAGCTTCTCAAAGTGATTAAATTTAAGAAATTATAATGAAAGAATTCCTAAACGTGCAACGACCGAAAAATTAATTCGAAACCAGCAGTTTGGCACTAAAGAATTGTTAGTCGAATAAATTTTCTTTATGATTTATTATCAACTGGCAAGTGGAAAAGTTTAAGAAGCACTGAGTTAAATGTGCGAAATGAATGAACAAGCGTTGCTCGTCAATTCAGCTGTTAGTTAAACACCATCTGTCGAAGAAGTCAGATTGAGAGATTAAACACCAAAGAGCGAGAAGAGGATATTTGATCTCTCTGTTTCTTTAAATGAGTCTCAAATTACACGCTCCGACACTTGAAACACGTAAACTACAACACTATGCTTTTTGCTGATTTTTAACACGAGATATCGGGAAAGATGATACACGAGACACTCCAGGGGAAAATAATCTAATGAATAAATGAATGAACGAAACAACACTTGAATGAAAGAATGAAAGGGCGACTGAATGGATGATGAACAACGTGACGAATTGATCGACTTCAAAAATTTCTCAATAAATCAGATTTCTTTCAGAAATCAAACAACTGAAACAGATGAAGATCAATGTGGCTTTTAAGTGGATTGTATAACAGAAAGAATATTTTGGATTTCGTACAAATTATTTTTCCCTATTAAATTTTATAATTACGGGATTGTAAATACATATTTACATTTAAACAAAATCAAGATCCATCAATGTAATATTGACACTATAAAAATAAGACGTCGAGAAATATTAGAAACGACTTTCCTAAAAAAATGAAAAGAAGCTATAGAGGGGGTAGTTACATGTTTTCACAAGCATTCGCAGGTATGTTTCAAAAATCTCACCTGTAATAAACAAGTATTATAAGAATCCTAATGTGACGAACTTGTGCGAAACGACTCGATATAAATATTGCAACGGCCCCCGTGATTTCAAGAGTCAACCGAATCCCTGAGGAGTCGAATAGCTAAAAAATGAAGGGTGGAAAAGGCATCGAGTACCAGCTTATGATCCACATGAACCACAAACGTCGATTCTCGCAGATGTCGAAGGATCATCGTCTTCCTTGATCGGTCCCAGGTACGTACCGATTCCCCGGTTGCATAGAGAGATCCCGGGTCGAACGATGCAATCTCGGCCCATTCTCCCTCGGCGCAGCTGCAAGGACGCCGCCGCCTCGATGAAGTTTCAATCGCGTTACCGTCCCATCATCAAGCCGCGCCAGATGGGGGGCGAACGAAATGAAAAACAAGCGAGAAACGCCGATAATGGAACGGAAGGAAGCGCGTCGCCTCTCTGTTTCCAATTTCCTCGAAACCCCGCTGGGTAACCGAGCGACCGGGCGAAAACAGGAGGGAGGAAGAAGGCGGGGAAGAGTGCGCGTGGAATTTTTTGAGATCGTTACATGTACTGCTCAAAATTGCGGGATAAAAAAAAAAGAAGCGTTCGATTTGACTTGTCGTTTGCTTTTCCGACGTTCTTGTTTAATAAAATGCTTCTTTTTTTTAAATATTTATTATATAATATTATATATAATGATAATTATATAATATTATTATCACTGAAAGTGATTTTAGCGGGGGTAACCCAGAAAATCGAGCCTCTTTAGGAGCAACGCTAATGCAACGAAAATTAGCGATTGGTTGATTTGAGTCACGTGATTCGCGAGGAGGCGTGGCGTTGTCTGGTACTGGCGATCGCGCCTGTAATTTGTTTTATATCGATTCGAATGTTTGCATATCGATAAAATTTTATGGCAAAAAAGTCGTCTTCATTTCTTAGTCAGAACAGTTGCTTCTGGGCCTTTCGTACTGGGGTGCGAGTCGTGCAGTTTTTATATTATTATATAATTTATAATAATTTATTACACACACGCGTAGGTGTAGGTGTCGGGCTCGAAAGCCGTCTGAGCGTGAAAACCCGATGATTATTGGCCTGGAATCGAGCCGGACGAACCGGGGAACAAGGGAAAATGAAAAACGAGACGTGCCCTGAAGTGGATCGGAAACGACGATGGAAAGATGTTGTTGATGCCACTTTGTGGGAGGAGGAGGGTGTTAACTAGGTTATACTCGGGCGGAATCATTTTTCTCGCGAGCTTGTTATTTATTGTTATTTATTACCCCGTGACGTTTCCGTTCCTTGGTTTTCTTTTTCCTCTGTCTTTCTTCCGTGAAACTTTGACCTATTTGCTTTCTCGTACATTGATTCACTCATTTCCTGCACGTTTGCTGACTAGATGACCGATTCGTATAGGTGTCAACATTTAAAATTAAAGTTATTTCCATGATCAATGTTTTCTGAGAGTAATGTTTTATCTTGCGAGTAAATATGTATAACGTGTTTCTAATATTATATTTCTTGGAATTTTTAAGCAATTGACAGATCGTCTTCAGTGTCGTTTTAATTGCTACGTTCATTGTACGTGTCTCTGTACATCTCTTGTCAATTATTAATTTCGTCACGATGTTACGCGCGTGCTGTTTCAATTCATCGAATTTATACAAATTTATCGTACCGATAGTTAGAATGTATATAAATAAAAGCTTGTGTACTCCTTTGTATCATAAAGCTTTCCCATTTTCCCTTTTTTTACGTACCAAAATACTCTGCGTATAAATCACTACAATCCAAATGATAATTAAAATAAACAGATTTATTCAAATATGCTTCTGTATTATTCTAAATCAATATTAATTCTGACAAAAATACCAGTATCTTTCGAGCACCAATAAAGAAAGAAAATCTGTGATCAGTCGTCACGTTGACGGTGGTTTGATTGTTAATCGTCGATAGTTCTAGCGTTAAAGACGAAAAACACGTTTGATCCATTCTGATCTGGGGAAATTCGTACGGCAAACGGAGGAGCGAGAAATTTTCACGCACAAAGAGGCGTCTCGCAGAATGCTTATCCGAGCGAAATAGAAACGTTCTTTCGAGAGAAAGAGAGAATGGAACTTGGCGACGTGGTGAAAGAGGCGGGAACAACGAGAGAATAAAGAAGCGGCCTTTTTTCAGCGCGAGCACGGGGCTTTACGGCTGCATTCCGCGCCGCGGAACATTTGCACCTTTTTCCACCGCGCTTTTACCGCGGGAATTTTTCGCGTTTCGCAAAGAAACGATTTGATTTTCAATCGGTCTAATCAAAATACTGTCGTGGAAATACATGTTACATCTTTCAATCTGAATCTCTAAAGCGTTGCACGAGGTTGGCATTTAATTACAAAATATCACTTTCAGTTGGAAGTTCGTAGTGATATTATACGCATTACTGAATATTTGGAGCCATTCTCGATAGTACAGCCATGAGTAAATTATACATCGTTATACATCTTGAGTCATTCTGTGACAACGTATTTTTTGGTCAAATTTACAATCGAGCAGATCGACTGAAGAAATTTCAACGATCGTAATTACCATACCCGAAACGAAAAGAAAAAAACTGTAGCTAATAACAGATTGTAATAATTTACGAAATTTATTATCTGTATTTCTTACTTTTTTCAAAATGATTGTTCGTATAACCTAACATATAACCTTGGATATTTACAGAATTCTTTTACAATTCTTTTCAAAATTACGTCAACTCTCGCTCTGTTTTATTTATTTTTTCCTGGCATGATTTCGTAACACCTTGAATCGAACCGATCTGAAAGAATTTAGGATTATTTACGATTAGCAGCGTAGACATTTATTCTGTTTTCTTTTGTTTCCTCGTAGCATGAACAATTTTTTACGATCGACGCCGATGGAAAGAAATTTATTTCCCACATATTTCTCGCCTAAAAGCCGAGCGAAAGACAGACAAGTCGATGCGCAATATTTTTTTCCAAATACGTTTCCCACTGTTCGACGAGGAAACAGGGGAAACGCATCGAACCGTGTACGGCTCGATAGAAATTGCGAAATGAAATTAAAAAAAGACTCATCTATCGCTTGCGCGTTCGTATCGTACGTGTTCTGCAAATAAACTTTCCGAATCGGCGTCGCTGAATTTTTGCAGTCGCTGTCGCTTTTACAATCGACGAATTTCGTCGGAGGCGATTATGCGGCATTGGCGTTTAAACAACTCGACGCTGCGAAAACTGTTAATACTGATTCAGTAAAATGCTCGTTGTATCGATTAAACCATCTTCGTTAACGATAGTAATTCGGTTATAGACTATAGTTGTAGTTAAAAAATATTGATTATTAAACATATATATATATAATATAATAAAAATATATATATATATTGAACATTAGAAAGAAAAATTAAAGTATTTGACCGCAAATTTTTCCGAAGAAAATTCCCACGAATCTGGCAATATCTTGAATCGTGCAAAACAGATTCAAATTATCGAGTATTTCAAACAGCTAATGAAAAAACACAAAAGCCAACGGAATGTTTCGAAGGCAAGGCAAATTTATCTCGATAAACGCTCGCGCAGTGATCAAATCGCGAGGCCTTTCGGAAATAATCGCGATTCGAGACACACTTATCGTTGCTCCATCGCGGCGCGCTCGAATCGATGCGCGGTGTAAATTCACGCGTGCCCGGGGAATAATTTTAACAGAATAGGCGCGTTCGATGGGACACGAATCTCGTCGCGTGAATAGCATTCCCGGCATTCGCGGCTTCCGGAACCTTCGATTTCTCCGGCGCTCATCGAAATTCGAAAACGCAACCAGACTGTCGGTCACGGCGGTGACCAATGAAAATGTAATTCGAAACGCGCGATTACTGCGAATGATCAGCGAGTCGACTGAAAAGTCGGGTGGAAAACTAAGAGCAGGTGCAGGATTCCATCTTTTGATATCGATAATCTTTCTCGCGATATCCGAAATATCGAAGAATTGTTGGATTTTTTTTTTTTGATGATTTTACACCACGTAGAAAAGTGAGAATACTTTCTTCTCGAAAATTGTAAATATTCATTTTGACTTACGTCGAGATCATTGAAAAATTCTTTTCACGACTGAATCTATCGTGGTCTTGAAGATTCAAATTTTCTCTTTACAACAATCACGTATAAACGGCGGAATTATTATAAATATACGCCAATAGCATATTTTTCCTTATTTTAAGCTAGCTGTCTTGTAAATCAGAATTTTCTTGCGTACTGAATTTATTATAAATTGGAATTATTATAAATATATGCCAATAGCATATTTTTCTTATTTTAAGCTAGCTGTCTTGTAAATCAGAATTTTCTTGCATACTGAATTTATTATAAATATACCCCAATGACATATTTTTCCTTATTTTAAACTAGCTTTCTTGTAAATCAGAATTTTATTGCGTACTGAATTTATTATAAATTGGAATTATTATAAATATACGCCAATGGCACATTTTTCCTTATTTTAAGCTAGCTTTTTTGTAAATCAGAATTTTCTTGCATACTGAATTTATTATAAATATGCCCCAATGACATATTTTTCCTTATTTTAAACTAGCTTTCTTGTAAATCAGAATTTTATTGCGTACTGAATTTATTATAAATTGGAATTATTATAAATATATGCCAATGGCACATTTTTCCTTATTTTAAGCTAGCTTTTTTGTAAATCAGAATTTTATTGCGTACTGAATTTATTATAAATTGGAATTATTATAAATATACGTCAATAGCATATTTTTCCTTATTTTAAGCTAGCTGTCTTGTAAATCAGATTTTTATTGCGTACTGAATTTATTATAAATTGGAATTATACGCCAATGACACATTTTTCCTTATTTTAAGCTAGCTTTTTTGTAAATCAGAATTTTACTGCATGTTGGATCAAAGTTTTTAATTTTTGAAAAAATACCTAAATTCAACGCTGACACAATCTATAATACTTACAACACTCTTATGGCACTTTCGCTAAAGTCTAGATAATTCGCCATAATAATTGGCCATAAATACTAGCACGCAATAAAGTCTGATAATTTTCGAGTAGCCTCGGGTTCGAAAATTATTATCCTCGCATTTTTTGACGTGGTTCGAAGCCCCATCATCGTTCGAGAAAACCGAATGAAAGGGAACGGTCAAGCCGAATAAAACGTAGGATGTCGGAAGATGGGAAAGAGGGGGTCTGCCGGGTCCTCACAAAAGAGAATGGCCCTTATTCCTATGTGAATCTCGTCGAACGCACGCGAAACGGGCAGGTGGACGCCATGCCTCGTCCCTGAAGCCCTCGTTCCAGGTCGATTCAGGTCGAACGAGCCAACTTGACGAGCAAGTTCACTTTCCGTCGTCGTCCAGCTTCAGCTTTAGCTCTCGTTTCGCTCCTTTTAGCCGTGCGTGACGACATCCCTCTAAGACCGATATACAGCGGCACGCACGTTCGAGCAATTTTTAATTAAAATTAAAATTAAAAATTAAAAATAAAAATAAGAACATTCTTCTTTTATTTATTACGCTGGTAATTTTCGTATAATTTTATATATACGATATACGAATTTAAGGTAAAGAATTTTGTAAATTACGAAATTATAAAAATTAATTCTCTCGCTCGCTATTTAACAAAAGCACCTTTGAACCGAAGGAATACCCAGGAATCGAAAAGGTTAAAGCTTCCGTACCTGTACGTAGCTCCTCTGTTTAACAGGGGGTGATGTAATTGTAGATGTAACGCATGACACAGATATCCGCTTACTTTTATCCTTTTATCTCTTTATGCACCGTATACAGCGCGGTAATAGATTACTGCACGTCCTTTCAAGGTTAATAGCAGCAATCTTATAATCAGATTATCGACGATACATCGCGTTTCAAAACCGGCAACGTCCCAACGATTTCTCGAGAGTATCGCGCGAAATTCATCCCCCTTGGTACTTGCAAATTTACCCAAACTACTCGAAACACATGTTCGACTGCAGAATTGGAATATTCGTGGAATTTATTTATCTCTCTGATTTTTGCTTTCGTAATAGAAAATAAATAACGTGAAAATTGACGAAGCTAAAATTCAGCACGAGTGTAACAACTTGCTATGATTTTTTAGATTATAAAATAAAAAATCAGAAGGTTCAATTCTATTCTGTGCTTTGCATTACCAGCGACTGAGATTGCTGATAAAATTAAATTGAATCGAGAAAATTAGCCGAATTAACTAGCTATCTTGGTCATTTAGGTCTAAATGGCAGAACCATCTTGTAAAAATAGAAATAGAAATAAAAATAAAAATAAAATAAGGTACATTCGAACAACGTTCAAAACGACAAAAATCTCACCAAAAGAGTAAATAAAAATACAATCCTAAATCCTAATTTCCGATTTTTTGAAATCGACACGCCTAATCTTTTTGCGATATCTTTTTCAAGACATTAACAGTGATACATTAACAAAACCTATTTTCATAAATAGTTCGCAACATACAGAAGCAATATCAATTAACAACGTTAACGAGTTATATAATGATAATAACAATAATAATAATAAAAGAAATATAGACATCGGAGAGAATCGAAAGGTTATCAACACACGACAGTGTGTTCTCTTTTCGCAGCTCTGCCATGTATTCGAACAAAGTATCAAATATTTTTGATGGTTTAAGGACAAACGGTCTTTTCCTAATGTTGACGCGACATCATTCCAATACTTAATACAAAAAGATATTTCGAAATTTTTCTAACAACATGCCGCCATTAAATCAATTATGAAATTACGAAATTGTAAGTTCGACTCTCGAATTTTTATACAATATTATTATTAATAAATTTCAACTTTTTATTGAAAATTAAATGTTACTCTTAAATGTAGCGAACTATTTCGCTAATATATCTTTTAAGTGTAGAGAACCATTTGTTTGAACATATCGTTTGTTTTCATAAGGATTCATCATCGACAAAAAACTGTTTCTCGACAGTTTTTCGCTATTGTCCGTATTTTTACAGAAAGATCGACGAGCCAATGTAAACAAAATTTGAACCGCAAAGTTCGACGTCTCGGTCACTCGACGTTATTCAATCATAACACGTCACTTTACCACGATTACATAGAAATTTGCATTGCGCGGCTTGAAATTCTTTACGTCCGCGACTGATGAATCATTGCAGCATGATCTGGCGGGTGTTTAAGCAAATTGAAAGACAAAAAGAAGCAACAGAATCTAAGAAAGATATTAAAGTTTGCACGCTTTGTATATTGTATAATATATAATATTTTTGTATATCACATTTATAAATTTCCCACAAGTGCATAAAAATCTGGTACATCGACATGCTGTAAGTTATGAGTTAAAATTTATACAAATTTCCTTTTTCATTTTATGTACCTATATAGAGTTTAAAAAATAAAACTCAAGTTCTGTTTGTGATATTTGTATCTTTCCTCGTTGTATTTCTCCACGTGTAAAGTTTTTTATAAATGCATAAAAACTCTAGCAAAAGTGACATTTACTGTAAATGACACCTTTCTGAGATGATTGCTTGATTGTGTCTCGAGAGATTTGTAAATTTTCTATAACCATGATCGTTTTGCTAAGTTTTTATTGCAAAAAACGTAGGATTTATGTGTAGACACAAATTGATTTATCTTACCTCTTTCATCATCAGCTGCTACAAGCATAATTATGCAAAGTGCTGGTTTTGCATATACATCGATATCAAGAAAATGTAATACAGTGATATGTAAAAGAAAAATGTTACAGAAAAAACTGCACGACTTGTACGATTAGTCTCACTGAAAGGCCTAGAAATAACTGTTCCGACTAGGAAACGAAGACGACTTTTTTGCCATAAAATTTTATTGATATGCAAACATTTGAATCGACACAAAACAATACCAGACAACGTCACTCCCACTCAAGATCTACTCCACGCCCCCTCGCGAATCACGTGACCCAAATCAACCAATCGCTAATTTTCGTTGCATCAGCGTTGCACCTGAAGAGGTCCGATTTTCTGGATTACTCCCAGTGATAAAATGTTAAATAGATCAACGTTGGCTTTATCTACGTTGCGTACGTTTCGTTAAAAAAAAAAAAGGAATAACTGTTAGGAGAAATTATTAAACTTGACAATCGAGATATTCTTTCAACGCTGAAAATATTGACTAAACGGTGAATCAATACGAGTTATGCACATTGTCGGTGACTTGCGAAACTGTCATTCATTAAACGGAGCTCTCTAAACAGCTCATTGCTGTTTTTTTTTTTTCCTTAACTCGTTCACACTGATAGCTTTATTTACTCGACAAACTAACTGGCGTTAATCGTAAAATTAGCAGCAGAGCGTTTTACTTGACGAAGTCCTGTCTTATTCTATTAAACCTTGATCTTCATGTTCAATTCTGGTATTTCTGAAAGGTTATCAACGAGTATGGTACTTTCACACCGTGATCTGATACGAGTCGATCGTAAATTTTGAGAAAAAGGGATATTTAATTTCAATTGAAACGCAGACATCGCTGCGGTCGAATGAATTCGATTATTTCCAAAATCAGCTAGTTAACATCAATATCGACGAGTTCAGGCCACTTTAAATCGCGGCTCGATTTCGAGGAATTCGATTATACACCAGACGAATGAATTACCAATCAGAATTTCTGCAGCGACGTTTCAACCAAACGGATGCTTCACTAAACGACACACTCTCACGAACCCATTCGAAATACTGCAAAAAGATCCTAGGGGAAAAAGCCTTGGAATTTTTGAAAAACAGAAGATTGTACCATTTATGGATATAGTCATACATTATAACCTACTCTATCGTAAAACCTATCATGGTCTCGCTAATAACCCAAGAAGATGGATGTGTTCCTAAACACTCAATTGTAACAATAAGAAGAAAAACAAAGGACCAAAAAATCGACCGACTCGAAAGTAGAAGACTTTCTCTGTTAGAAGTCCCTTGGGCGTTGACACCGTCATTTCTGGAAGCATGCGCTCCTCTCTGATTCGGGGACCTCGTCATCTCGGCTGTTCACTTTCACACTCGGCGCTAAACTCCAGATTCGCAAGATTCCAACGCGCGTGCACGCGAGTGCACACGTGCTCGTGCCCGCGATGGCGACACGCGCATAATTACATTCATTTCCGGGACGCGTCGCGTGTGTGACGGAGCACGTTGCACGTGTAGGTACGTAACGCGCTCTCGTCGATCGCGGATCGCCGTTACCTAATCGCTTTCGGCTTTGATAAGCGCGGCCGGTTCAATCACGATCGAGATGACGAGGACGATCTCGCAATCCCGGCGAAAGGGGAAAGTCGGAGCTTCCGACAGAGAAATCGACGTATCGAGAGGAGAAAAGTCTCGCTCTCTTTCTCTTTTCGAACGTCCACGAATTTGACCTAATGTGGTTGATTGACCTTAGAAGAGGCTTTCAAAATTTCCTTTCTTAACTTCTAAAGTCTAAATAAATAATTGTAATTGAGAGCGGCAAGTCGCGAAAAATTTTGATAAACTTTCACAAATAGGATGTTGGGAATTTTGTGAATTTCCCAACGTGTTTGAATTGGCGAAAGAGCTGCGTGAAGTCTGAAATATTTATTCACAGTGACGTGTTCGTAAATAAAAATGTGCAATAATGTTCGTGCCTCTGTTAATTTTTCATCTTCTATACAATAGAAGAGATGATCGCGATTAACACTAGAACTACCAACGATTGAAGCCTTGAAAATGTTCGTCAGAAACATTGAAACAAAAAGAATAGAAAAACTACGATACTACAATCTTGTTGGTACGTTTCACGAAAAATCATTTAACTCACTAAACGTTGTTCTACGTCCACAAAATGTCCAGGGAAAATGACAAATTAGTCACTTTGATTATTTTGCTAGTTTCAAAAGGTTAAAACTTTAAAGCAATAACTCAATAACGACAACACATCACAAGTATGTTACAAAATTAACAGCTCGAAAGAACGTTAATTTAATGTGTTTCCCTTCTGTTTTTCGCTCCGAGAAAGTTCTTCTTCAATCTCGCTGACTGAAAACGATAAAAGTGAAGACACTTATCGTTCGAAGAGTCCATTAAACGATAAAGGCAATAAAAACAGTTTCCGGAAGGCTGTATCTCTTTCAACAGCTCCCAAAGCGCGCACGTTAGAAAAGTGATCTCTGGCGTGCACATTTTTAGGGCAGGTCGCGCAAGTTTTTTCGCGGTTGTAAATGTAAGTATGCTGTGCGATAAATAAATACACCTGACGTCAGGATTCGTTGCCTGAGCTACACCGACCATCGCGACGAAGATACACGTGTGTGACTTGGATGGATCACGCGTGCAGCCACTTGCAGAAGAATCACGTTTTCCGGAACGGAGAAACCTCACTGTGGCGAGGACGGCCGATTTCTATTTCAGATAAACAACGCTTGGAACCGTCAAGTCGAGGGAAACAGAATCGAAGAGAATCGAAACGAAGAAACCCTCTCACCGTAGCGTAATAATCGAAGCAACGGGACGAAAATCAGAAGAAACGTATCCTCGTTGTAAAAGAAAAAAATTAATAATAAAACATCGACCGGTTTGCTTTGCATTCCGCGATGGTCGAAACTCCGGCTTTCTAAACGTTCCGCTTATTAAAAATACGCAATCATGTTACTCCGTATCGTTCTTAACTCTTTTACAGCGCGATAAAACGAGAAGATGTGGACAATCATTATCTCTTTACCTTTCCTTGCGTGAAATTTGTAAAAAATTTCGAAGGTCTGTTCGATTCTTCCTCGGGCTATGCCCACGGGCGAAAACGTTAATGGAAGAAATCGTCGATTTGTGTTTGTCCGTGACACATAATACAAGTCGTTTTCTCATTTGTCACAGTCATTGAATTTTATGGATTCAAGAATCACGAGACAAGAATCACCTCGTTTAAGATATCTTCGACGGCTACAAAACGTTGACGCGTATTTTTACTTTTCAATGTACCGTTTCTCCACAGCTCGAAAATGTACAGATACTAGATGATACAAAATTCTTGACTCTGATTTATCATTAAATTCCATAGCAAACGTAACGATACTTTTCGTAACCACTGTATTATATTACATCTCCTATCCTATATATACGCTCCCAAAATAATATTCAAAAATTCGACGCATCCTTTCCATTTCATGAAACAATGTTCGCATTTTTCCAAGGAATAAATTTGATTTCCGCTATTACATTAAAAAAAAAAAGAAGAAGAAAAGAGTCTTTCTTCGTTGTTCCTTTCAGAATTTCTGAACTTTCAAAAAGTGAAAAGCCTTTCCTCTCCTCGAATCGATCTGCCTCGAACGGTCGAACCGTCAGCAGTTTCTAATTATTTCGAGCAACCGGTAGCTTCGGGCCGGCGTTGGGAGAACCGGTTAAAAACCGCGCGCGCCATGGGACCGTTTCACGACACCTTGATCCAAATCGCGCTCACACGGCAAACGCTTATTCTCGGTTTGTAGAATTTCCAGCCGTCAGCGCGGGGCCTGCCTGTTTCTTCCCCCCGGATCGTTATTCAAGTTTCGAGGAACAGCTGTGCCGCTCAGAGGGGGCCTCGCGCCTCTTTTTCTTACACGGGGTACGCGCGCACCCGAGCGCCTCTGAAACTGGCCTCTGGGAGAGTCGAGAGCTGCCCCCGGAAGGCCCTGTGAATCTCGCGTCGCTTTTTAAACCCTTGCACACACGTCGAGGTTCTCGCTCAACGAGCTCGTGCTTCCTCGACCCTCCTTGAGAAACGCGGCGAGACCGTATAGACACGTTCGAGAGCGTTTTTGCAACACTTTGCGATCTCGAGATGCCTCGGGCGAAATTTCACTGCGGGGAATAACGCGTCGATGGGTAATAATTGGACTGTTGACTTTTGTTTTCAAGGAATTTTGAAAATAATAGCGTTCCTTTTCTTGATAGATTTTGACACACATAAGGAAGTTTCGAATATTCAAATTTCGCGGCTTTGGAATTTCCTATGCTTTTCAAATACAACACAGTCCCTTTCGATTTCACTTTGCGCGAATCACTGCCAAAAAATTTCTACCTCTTCAAATTTGATCGAAACCTCTTTTGGCAACAAACCCAGATTCCCAATTTTCCGATTTCCCGTAATTTCTGAACGAAACCAAAATTCAATTTATCCGATTGTCGTCGATTGGAAGTAGGAATAAAAAAAGAATCGACGACTGCGAGAGAAGCTTGTTACTCGCCTTTGAACCTAACGCACGAACGCACGATCGCGAACGTTCCTCACGGAGTCTTGACGTTCAAGGTTAATATCGTTGGTCGTTAACGCACAAGTCTGCGGCCTGAATTATTTGATAGCCATGAAGCAGCATCGGCGACCCTCCTCCTATCGTCGTCGTTCCATTCGTTTGGGTTTTCCCTGCGCCTTCAACCTGACACATGGCTGCCGCAGTATTATGCAACTGCGAGAGCAAGGGATTTCCGAATCTTTGGACGAACGCGTGCCACGTTTCGACACTGCATCGTGCGCACCTCTCTTTCGTTCAATCGATCGATTGTCCGAGATCAAATTGATCAACTCCACTTTTTGTAGAATTAACAGTCGAAGAAGAAATCTCACTTCTTACGTAAATCAATCTCACAAAGTGGTGGAATAAATTTTACAAACTCTACAGCAAAAACAATGACGTTTAAAATTATCACCGATGCTTTCGGTGGTGTAAAAAAAATCTCTGTTGGTTAATTTTATATTTTAGCCCTACTGAGATGTAATGTTAGTCGTCGATCGCAGTTTTAGAAGGATTTGATGAATGTGACTGAATTGGGTTATCAAGTACGAGTCCTCTTATGGAATAATTCATAATATTAATAATTAATATTAGTAAATGGGCGAGATGGATCGATTAGACAGATAGATTGTAGGTCTTTTCTTTCACGATTCTCCGTCCAACAGGGATAATTAGAGACTGAGGTTTCATTTGACCCAAGTTGGAAATTCTAGGTTTATTCGCTCGTGATTTTCTATAATTCCAAATCAGACAGAAACGATCAGATGATTGAAATTGTAATTTATGAAATTTACTTATAAGATTTCACACGTTATGTAAGAGAATCGATCGATATTAACAAGCGGACGTATTTCGTAGACGTATTTACGAAGAATTTAAAAGCAAGGAAAAGTCATATGCAGCGAGTGAAGAGAACTTTACATTCCATTTCTTAATGCAAAATTATTCTTAATCGTCCAACGTACTCGATCGTTTAATAACTTGCAGCTCGTCGCTTGTAAAACTTTGCTAAATATAACAAAACATTTTTTGTTTTCTTTTGTTGCTCCCACTCTGAGATGCAAATCGCATCAACGCAAAGTGACGAAACGATATTACTTTTTTTTAACGATGATAGATTGTATCGTAATGAAACAAGCAGAAACACAACGGGGCAATGTGGTTGAGGCAATGAAATTTGTCTGACAGACAATGCATTGAAGATTGAGTTTCGCGTCTCTAGCCTGCTTTTCTCTGGGGAGCTTACGGACGTGAATGTGGTGACGTTGTACCTCGATTTTTCTATCTCTTTCTCCCCCTTTTTTCTCTTCTTTTTTTATTCCTGAGATGCTATAACTAATGAAGTTGTAAATATATTCCTGCATTGCAAGTATATTCCTTGCCGTTTTTGTTTCTTTCTTTTTTTGCAATCACAGAGGTACAACTTAGAGACTGTTTTACGTTAGGAGGAACTAAAAAATTCGTTATTCGGGGACTACATGCAAAGAGACATTTTATTCCTGAGCTATTACAGCAAACAAATCGTCAATTTTAGATTCTATTATCATTGAAAGTGATTTTAGTGGGGGTAACCCAGAAAGTCGGGCCTTTTCAGGTGCAACGCTGATGCAACGAAAATTAGCGATTGGTTGATTTAGGTCACGTGATTCGCGAGGGGGCGTGGCGTAGACCTCGAGTAGGAGTGGCGTTGTCTGGTACTGAGCGATCGCGCCTGTAATTTGTTTTCTATCGATTCAAATGTTTGCATATCGATAAAATTTTATGGCAAAAAAATCGTCTTTATTTCCTAGTCAGAACAGCTGCTTCTGAGCCTTTCATTAGTCTCTAGTCTATTTCAGAATACTAAATTTTTCATCGAGATCACAGAGAGGAAATGACGTTATATTACAAGAACGCTCGACAGTTTCGAATTTATGAAAAACTGATGAAAATTATGAATCTCGATATAAATTACAAATAACGAGAAATAGAAAAGGGGGGAGACAATTAAATAAATGACGCAGCTCTGTCGAAATCCGTCCGATCCGTTATATAAATTCGCGGAATCAATTGAATTAATTGAAATAAACCGGACAATTATTGACGCTCGAATTAGTCGAATCGCGATACACGTTGCGCTTAAATTACAACGAGTATCTGCGAAAGCAAATATGTATTTATCCGCATGAAAGGACACGGGTACGAGGAAATTTATATATCGTGCAACGAGCATAATGCAATCACTTCCTGATGCGGAACGAATGAACTGCTTTGCCGCATTCCGATAGCTATTTCGCGGATTCTTTCTGCACGCGGTTCACTATCGGTTCTCTGCATGTTCGCAGAACTTGTACTTGTCAAGCAAAACTCGATTAATTACTCGTTTCTCACCTCTGTCTTAATCGATCATTTTACTTCCCTTCCCTTTGAAATATTTTATTCAATTCCTCCATATTTCGAACGGAATGGAAATATTTGTTGCACCTCGATTTTATGGAAATCCCGATTAAAGGAGATAATTAATGGAAGTTCATTCGAACTGAATGAAAATGATCCTGGTCTAGAATTTTAGAAAGAGGGTGCGTCAATTTCGACTGATTTGCAAGTAAAATGTCGGGCGCATAGCTACAGTGCGTCAAGGTTAAGACGTGAAGGTTTTGCTAGTCGATAAGAAACGCAGAACAGACCATTCGACATCGGCGATAAATCGAGCTGACCGCAACGACATATGGAAAGAGAAGATTCGCGTATTCGTGCGAATTTAATGGCGTGGAAAGTTCGTCGTGATAATCGGTATGAACCGGAATTGCATTAACCTCTTGCCTTCTTATCATTGTAATTGCACATAGACGTGAAGATTGCACACAGACATCATATTAGACGTAAAGTATCGAAAGTGATTTGTACTTTCTAACTTCCAAATTGGTGGATTTCGAATTCGAACTGCGTGGCGCTGTGCATCATTCCCTTTTTTTTTTTTTTTTCAAACCGAAACCATAATTCGTGCGCGACTCGATATTTCGGAGAAAGCAAGCGGTTAACACGCGGTTAGAAGAGAAGTCAGTGACAAACTGTATTATATCGAAAGTGTTGTAAAATATTATAAAACAATACTCTTTGATCATTAAATAATACTCTAAAATATTATAAATATTTGTTATTAATAATTTGTTACACCGTCGACTCGATCAATTAACGCAACAATAAATGAATTTGATCGAATTTGAGCCAAAGTGCGAACGAACATTGGTTCGTTCGGTCCACATATCGATAGAGTATTTGGACGAAAAATGCGCGACTTTCAAATCTCGTTCGAGAGGTTGGAATGTACCGGGTGGTGCAAGAGTCGTCGCGGTTCCAGCAATCCAGCGGGCAACGCGTCTGCTGGTCTTTCCTTTTCTTCGATTTCTTGCTTCTCTGCGCGTCGAACAATTTCGCCGCGAAACGCGAACAAACGTCTTGAAACGCAAGGTTCTCCGCAAAGAACGCGGATGGTGGTCAAACGTAATTTGCACGAAAGCACAAAGTGGCTGTCGGTTAGCGAAGCGAGGAAGAACGTTTCAAAATATCGGCTACGGTAACGTCGAACGGAAGAAGACTACGCTAGAACGGTTTGGCATGTCGCTGCTCGCGTGGCGTAAAACGGCGAAGGACGATCCGCGACAATTTTCTCGTCGGGGTTGAAAAACGACGCGGGTTATTTTTAATGAATTGCGATCGAGATTGGAACGAGGGGCGGACGAAGGGAACGTTCGTTCGAAAGAAACTTGGCCGCAATCTGGAAGCGAGTCTAGCAAGTGAAGTGTGTTGCCTTGTCAGTACGACACTTCTCATTACGTAATGTCGTTGTCAAACCATACGGATATACGGTAACGACGCAGCCGAGTGGATTAACTCGACGAAAAGAACGTTGGCGATCGTTTCGAATAGAATCGCGTTCGATTTTTCCGTCGATCGTTCGTGGGAGACCCAAGATAGAAGGAAAGAGGGAGAGAGAAGAACGAGGAGCAGCAAGCAGCTGCTAACAAGCCAACGTGGCCTGGCTTACTTTCGATTCTAATGTCTCTTGACTGGCGTTTCCACCGACGACGCGATATTCGCGATGTTCGGTTAATGACGTTCGCGAGCAAACGCTTGACGATTTTCTTTGATCGTGCAGCGAAACGAAATTCCGTTCGAAATATGGCGAGCAAGTGACGATCGGGTGTCTCTTTCCTTCGCACGACATTACGACACATGTAAGCACGCACACATGACTGCTTCGTGACGCGTGCAGAGGCGCGTACACACACGCAGAGACGAGCTCACGATTCCTAGCCTGTACGCGAAGGAAAGAGACCGCGTTGTTTGTCGCGAAAACGGGACAAGGATAGGCATAAATTCACTCACCCGATTTCTGAGGAAGTCCTCGATGGCACGTTGCGCCGAGTCGGTGAGTTTCACGAAGATCAGTGACTTGTTTTCGTGAAAATTGCTGTGCGACGACAAACCATACTGAACACCTGCCACCAGCGCCGCCATTTCTCTGTCTCTCAACAGTGGTTTTTCTCTCTCTCTCTCTCTCTCAGTCACACGTCCGCCTCGTAAAAGCGCACACAGCTGACGTCCTTGTTGGTTAAATGAAACACTTCTTCTTTTCTTCCTTTTTCTTCTTTTCTTTTCTATTTATTTATTTCTACTCTTCTGCTTTTTGCCTGTTAGCTCGTGATACAAGAACGGCGCATACTATGCGGCGAGGGAACACTTGCTCGCAAGGAGATAGATACTTTCACTCGGAATAAATCAAGTAACGACGGAGGGACAAGAAAGAAGAGGAAAGTAGAGAGACACAAAGAGAGAGAAAGATATATATATATATGTATATGTATATGTATGTATAATAGATATATATGCGAGTATAAAAAAAAACCCCCCCCCGAAATAGAAAATTCTTTTCGCACGTAGCTCTTGGCACACACGCGCTTTTCCCCCTTCGTTTTCTCGAATGCGTATCTTTTCTCGCAATCTTTTCACATTTGCCACTTCCTTACGCGGTCCGTTTCTCTCGTCACGGTTCGAAAGTGGTAACACCGCGCGTAAACCACCCTCTCGCACGTTCGTGGTCCTCGGTTTCTCTCAACCGTCACATATTAGTGCATCGATATGTCTCATTTCAGATATTCTCGCGGATCGGATACGTTCGAGGAGAGAGCAGCGCCCGTCGTTTCGCCGTACGGAACTACACAACTACACTTTCGAACGACCACCTGGTAGGTGGGGCTTACGGGAGAACCGTCAACCAATCCCGATTTACACTCGGATAGCATGCGACTGTCGACCCTACTGTCCTCCTGCGGTCGCGGACAACGATCGACTGGCATTCTTCGTCCGCACCGTCTCGTTCTTCGAATACCGATGCTGCCATCTGCTTTCGATTTCCGCAATGACATGCACACTGTGCGTTCATGTCACGAAAGAAAATAATCTTCGCACTTGACACGTTTCGAAGCTCGAAATCATCTTCTGTATATGTTGCGTCGCGCAATGGAAGCATAACACATGGAATAAAAATCAGCGTTTTTTTTCTTTTTGCTTGTTAATTGAGGTGAATCGTATCGTCGCACTTGCTTTCGTGGGAGATGCATATCGTTCGGTTATGTTTTTGTTTAACTCGTTCTTGACGCCAATAACGAATTCTTGTGAATAACAAGTTGCGAAGTGTATCGAATACATCTTGAAAACTGTGTAAATATCTCGAAATTAGTATCTCGGTTAACAAAACGTAATTGTGATTTAAGGTTTAAGATTAAGTTTTACCTCAGGGGAAACAAACAATTGTGGACACTTTTTTCGATAATCTGGATAGACAGGATCAGATTTCGATAGGTTGAGATCAAAAATGTAAGCTTCAAAAACTTTAAGAATCCACTAGCTCAAAAGTTATAGTATCAACTGTAAAATTAAGCGTTTTTGATGTGTTTGACGGATTTACGTAACGCCATATTGGCTTCTATGGCGTAATTTGATTGGTTCACAGCTCTTTTTGCACGAGCAATATTTACCAAAAGAACTTTTGATTCAAAAGTTAGGATCCAAAATATTTTTAATATAATTATTTGCTCTTTGATCGAACCAGCATGGATCAATTTATCGGCGGCCGATAATATAATCCAACTCAAACATAGTCTATAAAATATGTAATATGAGAGAGTAACATTACATCGGCAATGATACTAAAATGAAAAACTAAAGCACTCAACATCACTGATTCTTATATAGGCAACTTTTGAATCAAAAAATTCCTAAAATTAAAACTTACATTTTTGGTCTCAGCTCGTTAAAATTATTTAAAATTGGATTATTTAAAAGAAATTATATATAATAATGTTTGGCTTCCCACTGTAAAGTTCTGTCTAAACAAATTATTTCTTGTATGAAAATAAACTATGAACGTAATAGTAATAGTAATTTAATCGTTGCTGGTGTGGCAGCACTAACAACAGCCTCGTTCTCAAAGGTTACGTTATTGTAACATTGTACACGGAAGTTTAAGTATTAAATCTGAAAATGATTGAAAAAATTACACCGAGTAATTTTCTAATCACGACGTTCGTTGGCTGGTATTTATATACAATGACAATGGACTATCGAAGATATCGTTTCAATTTCGTACAGCCTACGTTTCCAGCTACTACTCGCTCTCGCCAAGTGGAACTGGTAATGTCGATTTATATTGTCACAATATTTAATACTTTCTCAAAGTAATGTATTAGCAGCAATGTTTGTATCTAAATTGTTATTTTTTACTTTCATGTTATTCCTTATTTTAATTATATTTATCAATCTTCTATAATTAAGAAATTTCTTAGTACTGTTCCATCGCAATATGAAATTTTAATATTATTGTTCTTTGCAGGCAAAATTGGGTAAAGTATACCGACCAGGAGAACGCTTATCCAGAAGTATGTACGAATAATAGTAAAGTATGAAAAATTATCTAAAATATATTTAATAATATATATGTACATATAGATATTATATATATACATATGTATGCATACTATAGCTATTATATAGTAACATTTTAATAAACTTATGAAATACATAAATGAAAAATATGTATGTTTTTAATTGATAAATTTAATATATTTTGAATAAAAAAATGTGCAACATAGCAAAGTTATTTTAACATACTATTTAACTGATATATTTTTATATATCTTTTTATGCATTTCCAAAATATCTGAAGTTATAATTTTAAAAGAATATATAAATTATATAGATAAATAAATGTCATATATAATAAGAAAAAAAATGAAACAGAAACACAAAGAAGACTCGGGTAGCAATTGAAAGAGAAATTATGCTTAACCGTTCCACCAAAATGTTCTTATAGCGAGAACTCTTGCTTTAGAATAAATTCAATTAAATTAATTAATAAAGATGGTATTTAAGTAAAATATCTCGTGATTGATTGATTTTGATGTTTTATTAGAATTTGTGAATTACCTTGTCCTGAGATAGCCTGTTCCATTAAGAAAGCCATCCTTTTGCTATTCTTGACATTTATCACCTTACGTTGTATAATTTTTATTCCACTTGAGAGCACATTAAATAATATGATAAATTTATAAACGATAAACATTGAAATGTGATAAATTTATACGAATGAAAACTAAACAAGCTGTGCAAATGGTCAACAATGAATAAACATAATGTTAAACATTTTATATTGAAATGTATCATTCATGAATGTTGTCAAGATGAGTGTCTCAACGTTGTTTAATTAAATTCTTGATTAAATTTTTGATTGTACGTAGCAATTTTTTTTTTTTTCAAGAGATTAAATAGCGTATGTTATGGATATTTCATTTTGCATGCAGAATAGATACAACAAGAAGGAGAAACTTATTAAAAAAAAAAAAAAAATTGCACCTCTGCAATGCAACAATAAATAACAGCGTCTTGGATGCTATGCTTTATTAACATTTACAAAAGAAAAGCAGGTATTCTACGAAATGTTATTTTCTTTCTTTTAACACTATTTCATTTCACGTAATTCTGGTTGAAGAAGAAAGTGTAAAAACTCAATACAGAATTAGTCAGTATATTTCTTTTGGGTAACTTGATATGTATTGTATGTATATTAAACGAAAATAGAAAGTATGAGAGACACACGATGAGAAAGGATAGACAAGTGTTGATGTGATGAACGGAACGTGATAAGATCATTGGTATACCAGAACATAGGAATTTTTAAGTTCAACGAACTGTGTATTTAGAAAATGCTCCATTTTGCTTGATGCTTCGCGTCCCAACAAGATCGATCTGTTTGCATGTTTTGTAGATGAATTTTACGGAAAAATTACATAAAGATACGTAGTTATGTCAGACTCGTCGGATTCTTGCTAATTCGCTGAAACACGAGGCAACATCAGATTGTGAATGTATAGCGTGATTGTGTATATGTACAAGTATTATGCTATATACATATATACACAGACTGGCCCATATAAAGCGTTACAAATCATTTAGCACTCTATAATAGGGACAACAGAGAAATTTTTCTAGACGCTAAATTTAAGATGCCCTACGATATGTTTCCCCTCTTGAAAATCATTAAACGAAAGAAATCAATTTGTTTCGCTTACAATTTGTAACGTTTTATACGAACCGCTTGTATATATGTATATATGTGCAGCTATGTATGCAATATACTTTGCGTTTATACGGTTAGAATGTGATATTTTACACTGTTAATGCGAAAATTATAAGTTACAAAACGATACCCGAGACAATAAAACGGACGCTTCCTATAACGTGAAGATCCATGCCGTAATTACTGCGATAACAATGATGATGGCCGTTGGGAAGAGAAAGGTGAGAAAAACGATAGTAACAACGATTGGATGCGTGAGTTTCGTTTTCAGTAACTATCAGACGAAAATCCAGAGGTCTCTAATAAAATCTTGGAAATGATAATCTCTTACATATCAACTAATGCCGAACTTTTAAAGAAGTTGTTCCAATGTGTGTCTACTGGAAGAGAGAGATGTAATAAGGTCAGTTCTACGCAATGAACGTTTTACATACGTGTATTTTATTCTGACGCGCGTCAATTGCATCTTGAGGTACAAAAGTAACACCAACTGAAATAAAATTAGACAAATTCGAATGTTATTAGTCGAACGTGAGTCCTCTAGATCGTCGACGGTCTGTGTCCGGCAAATTTCGTACGGTAATTATGACGATGAAACATCGAGTCACATCTTAAATTTCATCCGATAATTTCCGATAATGAAGTTACTTCGATTTTCACGTAAAATACGGCGATATGGGGCACGAATGTGGCACAATGATTCAACGACGATAAAACTCTGGTCAACTTTCCTCGTTTGCCTTTTATTCACGCACATCACCTTCTTATACTCCATTTAGCTATTTCAGTTGATCGATAGACACCGCTGTGACAGTTTTCTTCTCGTACTCGCATTTAGTTCGCAATATTCTTGGACAGCATTGTCATTTGATAATTCTCTTTTTCGCTGGCTTACACTATATGTATATATATATATATATGCATGTATACATATCACGTCATACGCATTTTTTAATTTATCGATCGAACCTTGTTAACGATTGCACACGTCGCCAAACAAAATTACCTCTTTCGTAAAACCTCTTTTTCTCACGGATGATCGAATATAAAGAAACGATTACAATCGACGTCTCGCATAGAATTTTGTCCCTTACGTCGTTAAGAATTAATCACGATGCACGTTAGCTTGCGATTTGCATCTGAAAAATTGGAAAAACTTTGATAATAATGTTGCAAGTTTGAAAAAAGAAGCTACGTGTTACGTGTCGTGCTACTTCTCTAAAACGTGAAGATGGAAAATATTATCGAGATGGCAGAACGTATTCATTTTCTTCGTGTTCCCTTTCTTACGACAACATGAAGCTAATGTGAAAGTAATAAGTGTGTACGCATCGATCGAATACGATGAAATCGCAGTGGTTTTTAATTGTTCAATGATGTATAATATATATACCTATCTATCATGTATGCATGTATGTATGTGTGTGGACAAGTATGAAAGAAGAAACGACGATGAATTTCATTGGAATAATAACGACAGTAACAGTTATCTCCAGGCCAGGATTATTAAATGATCAATTGTAAACGATGTTGAACGGAACAAACAAAAAAAGAAGAAAACGTGGATCGAACAAGTCAGTCGATGAAGTAACAAAAATTTCAAAAAAAAAAAAAAAAAAAATACCTGGCAATGCTGGCGTTGCGTGCGTCGATCGATCAAGAGAGATACCATTTTTCAAAGGCAGAATCGTAACGTAAAATCGTGCACACGCGTTCAGAGCTGCCACAACGAAACAGATCTCTCGATCACACAAACGATTCAAAGAATAATAAGCTCTCTTCGTGCGAGTGAACGAACGAAAGATAAACGTTTATTAATAAAGATCTGGGGTTTGGTATTATAGGTATTATTCTTTTCTTTCTTTCTTTCTTGTGTTGAATGTGCGTGTTTGACTCTGATACAATTGCTTTTAGGTTCACCTATGTATATTCGGAGGCTGCGCAACGGTGTGTCGTAATCATCTCTTCTTTCTCGTCGTTCGCTTGGTTTTCGCGTTAAAAATTTTGATAATAACAATGGTACACTTTTTTTTGCGGGGACGATGTGAGAATGTACTCATTACTCGTTGAGACATAATATCTATAATAATCACGCAGTCATCCGCACGTACGCACAGAGTTACGCGTTCCGTACATTATTATTTCCTCCATTTTTTTTTTCTTTTTTTTTTCTGCAAATGCGTCTCTCGTCACATGATTACAAATTTATATGCTTTACTTACGAAACACAAACATTCTGCCATTATTTTCTTTTTTTTTCTTTTTTTTTTTCTTTTTTTTTTTTTTAATATATTTGTTAAGTACAATTATATACGCGTCATACGATTTCTCAAGCATAGTATTGTCAACAATTGTGTATATATTTGTTCTTTCTTTCCTTCTTTTCCCCTTTTATTTGTTAAATGGTTTCTTCTGCTACACGTTCTTACGATACAGCGATCTATAGTGCAATTTCTTCTCGATATGATTTCCTTTCTTTTTTCTTTTTTCTTTTTTTTTTTTTTTTTTGGTTCTGCGTTCGTGGTCAGCACTACTGAACGCAAAAGTTCGCGGTGATACCTAGCGCTCTCGTCGAACAAGAACCACGAATAATCGACCTTGTTCCACGATGTACGCGTTCCATCTCTTTCCTTTTTTTGTTAGACATTCACTGAGAAGAATGACGGATCGTGCAACGAGGAGTTCAATTACAGAAGGAAGTTACGGCAATTTATGACCGTATAAATGTAAATATTCAAACGTTATTTAATATATTAGATAACCTGTGGACATGCGTTCTCATTACGTAAAGACAGCGACGCATTCCATTTCCCACTTGTTTCCCTCAGTACGGTTTCTTTTTGCTTTTCAACCCTTTAGGGACCATTTTCTGTCGTGTTCTTTTTTTTCATCTTTTCTCGTGTATTTTTGTTCTTTTTTTTTAATCTTTTTTTTTTTCTTCAAAATTTTAATTCAAAGTTATTCAAAGTAATGAAATTCGTAGACTATCATCAGCTAGCGTTATCATTAAACACTCATTTCTAAATACTCATTGCATGCATCACGTTACGTTATAATAATTTAATAACAATATGCATGCAAATGTCACGATACTAGAACGATATCAATTTTACAAATTACGTATTTAGTAATTATATTTGATATCTTAAGAGGGTAGAATCCAAGATAAAGCACTTGAAAACTGAATTCCGCGCGCAAGTCCCGGCAGGGTCAAACTTTCCATCCGGATCCTAGATACACACGTCGCGTACACTTTTCGCATTACCGTTATTATAATACTTCGACGCAACAAAACAAAAAAAAAAAAAAAAAAAGAAAATGAATAAACTCCCCTTTGTTCACTCCTACGACTTCTGAGCCGCGTAAGAAACAAACGCGGTCCTCGAAAATTTCCGTGAGAACGTCAGTATCGTGTAAAACGCGGCAAACGTGAAAAATACCTACGTCGTTTCTCCCGTTCCCTCGTTGCTCGCCGAAATTCTTCTCTTACCTTCATTCGTTATCCGACGAATGCTTTTGCGTTCCCTGCGTTTAATTTCGTGTCGATATCATTGTATCCGTTGTTGTTTTTTCATTACGTTGCCGATCGGTCGCGCAGACCGTCGCCAATCACTATCGTCGCGACGATTGCCATGGTATCTTCCGTGTTATCGCGTACCAACGAGACTCCTCGGACGTTTAACGAGTATAGAGAATAGAAATCGAAATGTCTTTTAAAAGAGAAAAATACTGTTGCTATTGGGATCGATCGTGTCACGTGCGTGGTATGTAAATACGTGTATCGTGTCGTATGTATTTATGTATGTATGTATGTATGTGTGTGTATGTGTGTGTATGTATGTACAGTAGCGCAACGTTAACTGGCCAGAATTTCGCTAAACTAGCTGTTACTGTCCTCGTCAGTTCTTCAAACTGACTGTGTAGAGTTCGACGTTGTATATTTGAAACGAACAAATACGTCGAGCATCTTGCACAGGGCAGACAAAGGACATCGCTCGAATTGTTTAAAGAAGAGAAACTGAGAAATTTTGTAGAAACTTCAATATTCCAATCTGTGACCAATCAAGGAAGCACTGCCTTGCGCGTTGCTTGAAATGCAGAGTATGTACGTGTGTCAGTCTGATAACGCGTGCAAGTGTAAATATGTGTTCGTCTGTAGGTGTGTACGGAACGTGTATGTGCAAGTGTGTATATGTACTTTAAGGGGTAGTTATCACAGAATACACGAGACATTTTTTTTTTTTTTCATTAAGCTTACGAGATATTAATCGAAGCGGAGAGTAGGAGGAAAAAATTGGCGGTCAATCCCGTCCACGAAGCGCGATCGCCGACCGACCCGGAAACCTCACCGGCGGAAAGGAACACACACACAAAAGGCCGTTTCCGTTTCGTCGACGGACTTGCCCCAGTTACCGAATTCGCCGGCCCTTTTTCATTAATTAGCACGTACTTAGGCAGCGGAGAAAATAGACACTTTTACAAATGAAGATGGTGGCGAGATCGCGGACCCTCTCTCTCAATCCTACTTCTTACGTCCCTCGTTTTCGTTTCCTATTTTCTACTCGTGTGTATGTACTTCGCTGACGCTGCGTTGCATCTCGTCTCGCACTCGAGACGCCATGCGTGTCTCCAAGCCTCGAAATTTTCACCTTCGACCGGAAAAATGGAAACAGCACGAACGTCGCGAGAAAGACGAGCCACGACGCTTCGGTTTCGTGCACAGATCTAGGCTCCAATCGCGTCAACGCGTAACGCGCTGTAAATCTCTCCTCTTGTTTTCTTTTTTCTTTTTTTTTTTTTTTTTTAACAGAACAAAATACCTCGAAATTACAAAAACTTTATCCCGCTCCACGATAACTTTTCGCAATGAGGTTCGTACACGATTCGAACGACAGACTGTCATCTCCTCGCGAAACGCCATTGGTATTCGCATTCCCGACGTGTGTAAAGTGACGTAGCAAGAGGTAATTTTGAAACGTTATGCGCCCTGTACGTGTAATACAACGTGGTTGATAAACGAAACTCTATGCGAAGGTTCTGCGCCTGACCGCGCGTGAACGCGCGTCCGGATATGGTTAAGCGCCTGGTTGTAATTATAATATGTACGTAATCGCAAAGATAGCCGAATTTTCCGTCTTTGTCTCTCTCGGGTGGTTCTCTCTTCCGACGAATATCCCGCGCTCGCAGCTACATCAGCATTTAGATACTATACACAATATACGTAAGTATATCTAGACGTACTACGTAGTAGAAACTTTTTTTCGTGGATATTTAATCATGTGTAATCTCTGGATTGATATATCTGGTTTGGCCTGCGAAAAGGCCGGGAGAAAGAAATTTATTTAGTTTCAAAGTCGCGTGCATCTTTTTTTTCGTTTTCTTCTTTTCTTTTAATATATTATCGTTAATTCCCGTCTTCTTCTGCTTCTCTTCTTTTTTGGTTTCCTTCGTTTCTCTTCGCTTTCTCTCTTTTTCTTCATAGTCCCAATCTTCTCGGGAGATCCGGTCGAAGCTTCGTGTAACAATTGCGACCATGTCGCGTCCTGAAACAAGGTGTCTCCAAAGTGTTCAAACGACATTAGATGCGAAACAGAGAACGTTTAAGGAGTTGTTTAAGGGTGTACTTCCGCGAGGACCGTTTTTTACCGTTCTTGTAGCAGATTGAGGGACCGTTTAACGCGTTCGCCCTCGATTTTCACGATTTTCTCGTTTTTCTTTCATTCTTCGTATATAGCGGGGGGGAAGTGTCTGCGCCAGAGAACCGCGGGCTCCGATCATCGCGAGCCAACCGACCGACTGTTCCCACGAGTGGACAATGTTTCGAGATCTATATACAAGAGTAATATCGATGAGATATCTTTAAGCGAATAGACAGAGAAGTATTAATGTTCGTTTCTTTATTATTATTATTTATTATTATTCTTTTTTTTTTTTTTTCGAAGCTTACGTTCCACCTCGTCGCTTACATATTTGGTTTTGCACGCTCACACATAAAAGCAATGATCGTCGAAAGGGGGAAAGTGTCGAAGTTATACATGATTAGTTAAGTTTACCATACAGCTACCACGATATAAAGTTTTTAATTTCGAAAATGTTAGGCTGCGCTCGACTCGTAGAAATAGCAGTTCACGGCTGGAAATCGGATCGAGGACCGGCCTCTGTCTCGCGCGATATCGTACGTAGAATGAAAATCGAGGGCGGACGAAAGGATCCTGTCTTGGATTTTTTTCTCTTTCTCTTCCCGTTCTTTTCGTCTTGTTACTTTTTTCCCTTTTTCTTCTTCTTCTTCTTCTTTTTCGCTGGAACGGAGTATCTGGATTTCTTGTGTACGTGAACATATCTCGTATCTTCGAAGCGGGCCCCGTATAACGGGCGATTCACGGCGAATGCTCGAAGCCTTCGAGCGGATCAAGCCTCGTAAAATTTCAGTTCACCATCAACGATCAGACTCTTACGATCTCTTGTTAATTCTTACGATAAGAACGTACTTTACATTACAATGCCTATTTTATTACTAACGGCGCGCCACGAGTGACGTCGTGGCGCGCCTATTGGTCGTACGCAATGCTACGTTAAACTGTTATTTAGAAAAAATTTTTTTTTCTTTTTTTTTTCGTCAACAACGTGTTTCACATATCTACAAGTAAACTCGCTTCTTCCCGAACAAACGGCCTAAAACGTCGTCTCTCTCACAAGGGTCTCTCTGTACCTTATGTACGTAGTTTTCATGCGTAGTTTTTCTCCTCGTTTACAGCGCGATTCGCTTTTTCTTAGTTTTAAAAGAAATAGAAAAAAGAACAAAGAAAAAAAAACAGAACAGAACACGCCCGACTCGCGTTTCATAACTTGCAAAACATGCTAGCGATCACGGACCCCGATTCGATCGTTCTTCGTACTCCTTTCTTCTTCTTCTTCTTCTTCTTCTTCTTTTTCCTCTTTCTTTCTCTTCACGGCCACGAACGAAGCTGCTTTCGTTTCTCTCACGGGAATTCGTACACCGTCGAGGTCTAATCGCGCTGGACGTATCATCTAACGACTAATTCGACTCCTTCGTCTCTTCTCTTCTTACGTTTACGAATATTTTACCAAATATATTGCGTACTGGCAGCACTGTTTTCACGTGTCGCGTCTATTCAAGAACACTCTCCGATACCTGAGGTTTCGTATCATTTCGGATCGTTTTTCACGGCACTTGTTTTTGAACGAAAAGCCCGTCCGTACGTCTTCCTCTCCATCTATTCGATCATCGTCTCAGACGTTGTTCCGTCTCTCTATCTCTGTGTGTGTCTCCAAGATTTTTCTCGCAAGATTTGGAGGAATCGTCTTTCCTTTTCTTCTCCTCTTCCTTTGTCTGACTTTCATTGGACGAACGTTTCGATTCGGGGGCTCGTTTTCAACGAATGTGAAAACCTTCGTTTGTTTCCTGTTTTTGTCTTGGTTTTGTTTCTTCTTTTTCTCTTTCTTCTTTTTCTTTTTTTCTTTTTTTTTTTTTTTAATTCTCGGCTCGTTCGGTTTGTATAGGGGACGGGGCTAAAGCTCTGTGATTCGTAAAAAAGAGAGAAGAACACGCTCGACCGGAAGCTGGCTGCGAAGGAAGCAAGAAGAACGATGTCGCGTGACACTTTCTCTCTCGTTCCCTCACTGACCGACATCTTACTTTTTAGCGTTTTAGAACCGAAAAGGATTCGGCCGATCGTCCTTATCGGTGATATTCGTTTTTTTTTTTTTTTTTTTTTTTTTGGTTTTCTCGCTTGTGTGTGTCTGTCTCTGTTAAACAGAAACGTGTTTCTTACTTTTATTACTTTGCGTTCTCGCGCTTCTCTCGATAATCTGCGCGCTCGACGATCTCGCAGTGTTGCTGCTCGTTTTCTTCTTTATTTTTTCTTTTTGTTTGTTTGTTTGTTCCTTTAGTTTGTTCGCTGAATTTGATCGAGTTGGTTGGTTTGAAGAACTTCATTCTCGACAACGACGGCCGAACGCTTATATTTGGTATCCCCTGTGGACAATGCCCCTCTCCTTCTCCTCCCTCGAGCTCTTTCCAAACTCGAAGGATCGCATCGCTTCGCTGTCGTGGCTTTAACACTTTAACCCGGAGCTTCAGGTGGGATTCGGTAACGGTGTCTCCTGCCTGATGTCGCTCTTCAGCTTCACGAACTCCTTCGCGATCTCGTCGTTGTTCCTCTGCGAAAGAATCCTCAGGATCGTCCAGCCGGTCTCGTCCATCTGGATTCGTTTGCCGAGCGACAACCAGCACGCGCACGAACCTTCCTCCACGATATCCTTGAGCTGCATCACTGCCACGCCGACCAGCCTGTCTTCCCTCGCGAAGCAGTAGTCCTTCACGCAGATGTGCAACTCGTAGAAGTCGAGTTGCTGCTGCTCGTTGCCGATCATGCTGAAAACAATAACGTGGGAATGAATGAATATGTTATAATTTAATATAACGTGTGTAATATTTTACACAGGGTGGCCACTGAAACACTGAACAGAAGTAACTTTTGCAAACGCGTGTGTCTTTAATTTTTTATTATTTCATTTGGAAATATTATGTGTGAAATCTATAAAAAAAAATAAGAAAGATTGAAAATGAACAAGTTATGACTTTTTTAAAGCCTTCAGTTTTTCAGTGGCCACTCTGTATAAACACTTTGAGAAGACTTTCAAAGAAATACTTTTGAAATGGTATTTCAAGTCGAATAAGAATTTCGTCCGATTTGATTTGACATTTTTTTTTATCGCAATACTATAGTGACTGGCACGTCAACTACTTTTTGAAGAAAAATGGAAAGGATTCAGGGCGAAGTAAGGCGAGACACTCACAAGTCGAAGCTCTCGTTGAACTGCGGCGACCAGTTATTGCTCTTTGACTTTGTCGACTGCTTCCTCTTCTTGCCGGTTAGATGCGGCCCGATCAAGTTCACTTCAACGTACGGCCTGAACATCCCTGTAGCAAGCTGCCACTTCAAATCGTTCGCGGCGACAACTGCAAAGTGAAATTATCGTTAAATCAAAGCCACTTGCTTTCGTATGTTTTTAACGCAGAGACGCACTGAGGAACTTTGAAATGTAACAGACTCGTGTTCAACTATTTACATATATTTGTAATAAAATATCGATATCCGGAAATAAGATGTCGTTAATAAAATAAAATTAATTGATATTAATTTATAGATGGTACAATGTAATTATACTATTAATTGAACAAGGAATTATAATGATACAATGTTATATCAAATAGTTATGTAAACACATAATGAAATATTGATTAATGTTAATTTATATATTAAATAATATGTTATGATAATACAATATACTGTAATTTATATGTTTATGTAGTTTAATGAACAAATATGTTTACATAGTATAATTAATATATTAATATAGTTGTTGTAAAAGAAAACGTACCTTTGACGGTGACCTTCTGCTCGCCAGTTCCAGGATGTGTGAACAGGTCCACTTGAATACTGACTTCTCCAACGGAGCTTTCCTCTGTGCCGGCAGTATCTGGAACTTTATCAACAACCGATTGGATCTCACATTGAAATTTCAACGCGCAAGCCGCTAAGTACTACGAGAGAGGAAAATAGAGCTTCGGTCACCGCTATCCGGGGCTAAAAGTTCTGAGATCTGATGCTAAGATACTATGGTTAATGTCTAGTTCTAGAGCAGATTACATGCTCTAATCGTATGCATATACGGGAACTTTGTCTCTTCGAGCATTCATCAGAGAAGACGAAGTTGCGTTCAAGTGCCTCGGAGACGCATGAAGGACCTCAAGCATGTAGAATTCGAAAGATTTTGACGCACGATTAATGGCTAAATGAACGGTCAACCGGTTCATGACCAAATTGTTTTAAAAATTTATGTTCGTTGTTCTCTGCTCGACGTGCAGACTGTAACATTCGTATTATGCGTTTCATAGCTGATGATCAATCGGTTCGGTTGTACAAGGCTTGTAAAACAGGATGAATCTTTGCACGGGTGTTGGTTGAATCAGATAGCTGTAGGTATACCTCTCGTATGACGAATATAGAAATAATACAATTATAATAAACTAAGAGTGGTGAAATGGTGAATTGCCAGTGATAAATTGGTTGGAAGTCTATTTGGTGTTTACGTGTGTACGTGTGTTAAAAGCTTCAAAGAAGATGATTAAAGGAATGCTTACAATTAGTGTAAAACAATTAGTGTTAGAAAACGGCAACCTTTCTGTATTATTCTATATATATTTTTTTTATACTGTTACGATTGATTCTCAATTGATCGTTATTCGGAATATCAATTTTCTCAGTGAAATGTCACGCGACGCAACATGATTATCACAAAGTGGCCATTTTCTACGGTCGTTGTTTTGCAAGTCGGTAGTAGCAGCAACAGCAGTAGTAGTGACAGCAGCAGCGCTACCTAATACAACTATCCATCACCGAGAAGTCTTCGGGACGCTGTTGAATTGTCTCTCAAAAAAAAAAGTAAAAAAGTAAAAAATTGAATTTCTGATTAGGTTATTACCAAAGAAAAAAGAAAAAAGAAATATTGTACATGTTTAAAACCTCTAGACCTGATGTGTCTTCAGAGGCATCTCTCTTTCACGTCTTCTCATTTCATCGATTTCAATTCGAAATAAAACGGGAAAATGCAAAAGTATTACAGCTGCACTATACAGACTGGCTCACGTACGAAAATGGCAAAGGAGAGAGCAACAGCGAGAGATGCCTGTGAAAGTCCCGAAAGGACAGCTCGGTGAGCAATGCAATCACAAACAGTTCACTACGTCCTAAAACGAGCGCCTAGGTTCGAAAAGTGGCCGGAAGTCAGCGAAGAATTCCCGAGGCTTCTGCTCTAAGGTGGCTAGTGCTCGCTGGTACCTTGTCGACTCTCTCGACGAAGAGAGGGCTTGCTCTGGCGAAGGGGTTCCTCGAGGCTTTCCATACCCTCGGCTCCTTCCCCTTCGTCACCACCTCTTTCGCTGCTCATCGAACGCTGACGCTGACGTAGCTTTGACGCAGTGTTCAGCGGCACTGTCGCGATAATTTCGGTTATGTCGGTTGTACTCCCACCACGGATGACGAATTTTCCAAAAATGTCGCGTCGTGTGTGTGTGTATGTGTACATGTACGAACGACAATCGCAAACAACGAGTCAATTACCACGTCTTTTATCCGATTAGTATTCGATCAAACGGCGAATTCGATTTCCTCGTGGTTGGCGCTTGGTCGCACTTTAAATTTTTGGCAATTCGCGACAACGCGAATAACGCGACCAGCGGAAGCCAATTTTTCAAAAAGCACTCGTTTATCGAATAATAAACCCGTAACTCTGATTGGAATTTTGCTGGTCGTTAATCTGTGATGATGCGTTCTGTGTACTGGAAAAACTGTGTGTGTGTCAGTATCTTTATGCGATTGTACGAGAAGTGATGAAAATAGTGGTCGCCGCTTCTTTCGTTATTCACAGCGAATAAACTTCGCGTTTGCTTTCGCAGTTGCTGGTACTCGTAAATAAAATATAAATAAAACTGTCAAGAATTATGTAATAAGTTTCGACTTTTCATCAAGTGATTGGATGATTCTTTTTACCTGACAGCGCAGGTGAGAACATTTTCGAGAATCGACTTACCTTGGTTGATCTGAGACGTGACGAACGTCTTGATGAGAGTGTCCGTTGTCTGCGTGTACAAGCTCAAAGCGTATCGCAAGCTCTGCAGTTCCGGCGACTTTTCTAAGAACGTCTTCTTCAGACCGTTCCCGCCAGCGTGGAAGTACTGTTTGATGGTGTCGAGAGCCACTTCGAGAACCGCGCACTGCTTCGGTGACAGATTCTTCTCTACTTCCTTGGAAATATCCTGCGAATTACGTGAAATTAGAGCAATGTAAAATTTTCTTATTCACTGGCGATTAAATCACAGTATCCAACATTGTCGTAGAAACGGAATGTGCAATAATCTCAATAAAATATGTTTGTACACACCACTAGAAATTTCGGTGTGATAAAAATTGGCACGCTTGGGTGTTACAAATTGTTGTATCGAAAAGAATCACGTACCATTACACCGCTCAGCGCGTTCTTCACATCCGGTTTGCCAGCCATGTGGTTCTTGAACAGTTTCGACATGTCTTCTATCTTCGCGTTCGCCGCTAGGTTCTTCGCGTTGTCCGTCAGATTCTTGAACATCATCTATAAAAAAAACAGGTACACAACATCAAAAATGCTTCAGAAGTCTAAAATTAAATCTTATTTGAGCGGTAAAATTTTGAGAATTGGAAACGTACGCTCTTGTCCGACATCGGCGGAAGTACCACTGTCTTCTCCAGAATCCTCATGACGATCTTCCACAACTCTTTCAGCAGCCTCTTCAGCACAGTCTTCTCGCAGGACTCAGCGTACAACGACAAACTTCCATCGAGGAGATCCATCAGAGGACGCAACACCTCGTCGGCCTCGACAGCAACGTTGTTCCTCTGCGCAGGCTGCGACACCTGTCCACCGCCTTTGATAGCTAACAATAAATCCCCTAGCTCTTTCACCGAAGCTGTTATCCTCGGCTCCAAACTCTTCGCAAACAGCATAGCCAGATCGTCGAGCGCTCCATTTAGTTGCTGTTGAAGTTCCTTCAAAATGTTCGCCGCGTCCTCTTCCAGCTTCTCGCCGCCCATCGACTCGAACATCTTCTCCAATTGCACGCGAAGTTGCTGAATGTTGTTCATGAGGATACAAGCCTAAGAACGAACACGATTTTTTTCAAAGTTGAAAACGAAAATGGTGGATGCAGACGAAATTTATTATTTGCAGGACAATGAAATATATATTGATTTGTAGCTAACGAAATATTATTAGTTGGCCTTTTAATGAAATAATATGTTAATTGATAACTCTGGTTGATCGATTGTTGCAAGTACGTACGATTCGTTCCTCCTTCAGGTGGCTTGGGAACTCTTTCTTCACGATGTCCGCGTACGCAACCAACACTTTCACAATGGTCTTTGCGAATCTCTTCATGTACCTCTTCCAGATCTCTGGATCGGGGCACTCCAGCTTGGAGACCACGTCGAAGCACTGGGTTAATTGTGTGAAGACGTCGACGACGGAGACGCTGAACAGCGCGTGCTCGCTGCTCTTTTGGAACTGCAATGAATTTACGTGAACGTTAAATTCATGGAACATGATTTATACAACATTTGACATAATACGTCTGTCACAATCGTAAGTAATTGATAAAAACAAATTTTTCTCACAGACTGAAGGAAATTTGGTCTTGGGAAGGTTAACGCACCAAGAACCAACCACTGTTGGTATGTGCATGAATTTCATAAAATTGCAGAGAAAATGAAAAATTCATCAGAACGGATCGACGAGTCGAATCGAGACGGACAAATTCTCAAGGACACTCACTCCGTCCTTCTTGTCTCTGTTGAAGGCACCGTGGAGATATTCCAGTGAGACGTCATCGTTCTCGTTCAGCCACTGCATGACGAACGGCTCGAACCACGCGGGATATTCAGGCACCGCGCCCTTATACGGCGGCACGTCCTTCACGTAATTGGTGTGCAACCACTTGACCTTGAAGTGCAGGTTCATGTAGGCCGAGGACTTGCAGAGCCTGTGCTGTTCGTGTTCCTCCAACGCGTATTTCATGTCCACCGCGAACAAGGACCACAGAGTGGCCGCCGACAATTGACCGATGTTCAGCTCCTGCGGGAACTGATTCAAAACAGGCGCGTAGCTGTTCTTGTCCTCCTCGATGACCGAAACGATCAACGCGATCAGCTTGTGCCAGAAGTCGAGCGACTCGAGGCGAGGGCCGTGATCCTCCGCGTCTCTCTTCGCCTCGCTCGGATCCACTTGGAACTCCCTGTTGTAGATGTCGTAGCAGTTTTCGAAGAGGAACTGATAGGTCGAGCGGAGGCACGCTTTCACGCAATCCTTCACCACGGTGCTCGCTCTCGGCGGACTGGACAATTCCAGAACCTTCATCCGGAAGAACGTGATGCTGGTGAGAAGATCGACCGTGCTCTTCAGGTCCATCAGCTTCTCCTGGCTGGAGGCGGGGAAGTTATTTCGGTACATCGACAGATCGATTCGCAGAGAGTTGTGCAGCTGATCCAGTAATTTCACGAACTTCTCTTTCTGCAAACGGAGGAAACGGGCCGTGAAACATCGAGGAATATATGCGAGCAAAAATATATGTACGTATATCGAGTTTGCATAAATTACGAGCAACGTCATGCTGCAGGAAGAAGGGTCTGTGTCTCTTGATCGAGCCATTTATCTGTCCGGGGCAAACCGCAACGATCGAAAGTTACGTTATACCCACCCCGCCCGGGAAATGTGTTATGCATGCGAGGATTTTGGTTCTGGACAAGGTGGATTTAGGGAAGCGAGTAAATCTCGACTCTAAATTTTGCGCGTGATTATAAATCTTGGGTTGCTCGTACCGTTGGCTAAACTTGGGAACTTGAACTTTGGATAATTGTAATTTTCTGTTTATTTCTTACATTTAATTTCATTAGAAAATGCATCAATTACGTTCGTATGTTATTGTCTTTTTAATTTTTTTTATCGCGAGTAAAACAGTGTTGGAATTGGCATCGAATTTCAGAGTAGTATTTGTTTAAAAGTAAATAAAGAAATGACTGTTGTAAAGGCTACAGGTGTTCGAATTTTACTTAAACAAACGGCAGCGCCTTGCCGTTAACTCAGCTGGCTAAGTCGACGGTATTGTTTACGGTTATCAGAATTTTACGATCCCTGAGGTGCTCGTGCGGGAGAGGATCGTGTAGGTTGGCTGGATCAAGAAGAGAAATAAGGAAGGGAAGAGATGTGCGATCCTTGGGGAGAGATTTGCCAAGTATCTCGTCGAACGCAGCGAAACTCAAGTCAAATAATGACATTAACAAAGACGACGTCGAATCTTTCCTCTTCTCGACTCCCATCTTCCATTTACTGAAAATTAAATTTTGGTATGACTCGGATACTTCATTAAAATAGTGCTGAAATTCACTCTACAATCTAACACTTTTCAAGATCAATAGTACAACATTTTTCAAATGGAACTTTTATCTTTCACACGATTGTTTTCAGTATTATGCAATGTTTCGTCGAAGAAAATTTCAGTTATTTACTTTGTTACACGGTGATTCTCGTGGAATCTTTCACTTTGCTGTTTTTCGTCTTCGATAAAGTTTGCTCAAAGTTTCTCCAAGTCTTTCGTGGCAGAATTTCTTAGAGTTTCTCTCGTTAACATCCGGCTCAGCTGTTTTTTATTGGAGCTTTCGAGGCGAGGGTATCGGATCGTATGCCCACCATTCGGAAAGACAGGGTCATGCATAATTCAACAAAAGTCGTCACTCTTTTTTTCTTCCCTCCTGGCAACTTTTTCGAAAAAAATTTACATTGTTTTACTGAAATAACTCTGTGGCGCGAACGACGGAGAATCTGCAATTCCTGGACTTGCATAGTGATTTGCATAGTCGGAAATCCTCCTTTCCTCCAAAAATTCGCACCTTCTCAACGTCCACTTTCTCATCGTTTCCCGTTTCGAACTAATTTCACTCGTACAGTCGATCTCTAGCTAATTTCCCATTTAATATGACACAGCGTTCGTTCAATTAATAAAACAATAAAGCCAGAGTAACGATAAAGCGAACAAATTATCATCGACAAACGACGTCTATTTCATTTAGTTCAAACGTTCATCAACATTTGCGTGGCAAAATCGAAGAAGATATTAATTGAAATTTTAATTAGGTCGAATTGCGTGTATTCGTGATGTCCATTTCCAACCGAAGAGACATAAAAACGCTGAGAATTGGCAAAGTAAGGAATGTTGGAAGTCGATGAAATAAAATTAAATGTTGAAAATTGATACAGTTACGCAGGTAAAAATCGACAAATTGATGATCAATGGACGGTTTGGATTTAGGGAATTATAGAAACATTTTTCAATCCGACAGTATCATAGAACAAACAAAGGTTGAACGATGGAAATGAAATAAAAGGTGGAATTGGTGAAAGTTATGGAGACACGCGTTTTGCAAAGACAAACAGATTGATGATCAATCAGGAACACGTCATAGAATAAACAAAGATTGATCCTCGATATTTTATTATATGTATAATTTACCCCAAAGTTGCTGGCGGCGAATCTATCACTGGCCGAAACAGCGGAACTCGCGCTCGTGTGAGCATAGTACGCGTTTATGTTCGCCAACAGGGTGGACATTACCGCTGGCACACCCGGGCACAGATATTTCATGGAGAGGCAGTGAAAATGTCTGGAAAATATTTCGAAAGACGATTATTAACGAAACTTGTTATATAACATTTAATATATTAACGAATAATATTTATGTTATTACACGTAGAAAATTTTGTAACTGTGCGCGATTAAAATTAAACTGTGTGCAATTAACATTTTAATCAAAGAGTGAACATTGATTTTGATCGAAATTTTAATTCGATGTACGAATTAAACTTTCGTCTAATCACCATCATAAAAATTATATTGTAAAATACAAAAAAAAAGAAAATTAAATATCTTGGTATCGTAGTATCATTGGACTATAGTATTTTACCTAAAATTAGGTAAAATACTACGTGGACTGTAAGAAATATCTTTTACATTGTAAAATACAACAAAAAGAATTAAATCTTGAATTTTAGGTAAAATACTAATAATACTACGTGGACTGTAAGAAATTTTTATCCAATCACCATCATAAAAATTACATTGTAAAATATATAAAAAAAAATTAAATATCTTAAATTTTAGGTAAAATGATACTATGTGGACTGTAAGAAATTTTCATCCAATCACCATCATAAAAATTACATTGTAAAATACAAAAAAAACAAATTAAATATCTTAAATTTTAGGTAAAATACTGTAGTCCAATGATACCATGTGGACTGTAAGAAATTTTCATCCAATCACCACATAAAAATTACATGTAAAATACAGAAAAAAAAGAAAATTAAATATCCTGAATTTTAGGCAAAACACTGTGGTCCAACGATATCAGGTGGTTGAGGGTTAAACAGAATGAAATTTGAAAAGTGAAAATTTTTGGAGTAAAAAAAAATTAATGTGTGCGATGAAGTTCCAATAAATGACTCACGTCATTGCTTGGTAGATACTCTCGATGCCGTATCTCATGGCGAACTCGTCGACGAGTTCCTCGCCAGGCGGATCGAAGTACACCTTCCAGGCATCGTCCCCTTTCGCCTGGGGCAGAGCCACCACGCCGTCGTTCTTCTCGCACAGGCTGTGGAAGAGATTCTCGTGCAGGCAGGTGTACTGCACGTGATAAGGCGCGACCTTCTCCTCGCCTTTGATCTCGACGCTGATGTGCAGCCTGATCGCGCCGGATACCGCGCTCTTGTCAGTCCTCTTCTCGAGGTTGTACCACACGTCCATCTCGCCGCTCAGCGTGCGCACCTCGATGATCGTCTGCCCGAGGAAGTCGTCGCTCTCCCTCGTCAACTTCTGCCGCAGCTTCGACTTCAGATCGTTGTCCTCGTCCCACACTCTCACTTTTATTCGATCGGACGAGTTGTGGCACTCGCTGTCAACGGGGATTTATTTTCGGTCAGTTGAATCAGTTTTTGCATTCGATTCGATTAGATTTGGATTTTTAGGCGATCTTGTCTCGTCAGAATTCAAAATCAGATCATGATCAAAGTGTAAAGAGAAATGTTTGAACTGTAATAGATTGCAATAAAATACACGAGATTGTGTTAACTGTAACAGAGTACACAAAAGGTGTATGTGAAAAGAGGAGAAAACAAATCGAATTGATCACAGATTCAGAGTTAACCACTGTAGAATACTATCCCTGGCAAGAATTTTCGATCGAGCAAACGTATTTTAAAACGTTGAAACGTTCCGCATTCCACTTTCAATTGAAATCGTTAATCTCGTTTTCTGGCGTATTTTAAACAAACACGATAGCCTCAACGCTTTCGAATATTCGCGTTTGATTGAAAACTTTTTGCTACGCGTGTATAAATAAGATGTGTAATACAGATGAACAGAAAACTGCACGACTTGTACCCCAGTACGATTCGTCTCACTGAAAGGCCCAGAAGCAACTGTTCTGACTAGGAAGACGACTTTTTTCCCATAAAATTTTATTGACATGCAAACATTTGAATCGACACAAAACAAATTACAGACAACGCCACTCCTACTCGAGGTCTACCCCACGCCCTCTCGCGAATCACGTGACCCAAATCAACCAATCGCTAATTTTCGTTGCATTAGCGTTGCACCTGAATAGGCCCGATTTTCTAGGATAAAATGCAATTAACTCTGAAATGAACCCAATAAATTGAATAAACTAGATCAAGAGCCCTTGCGTGAACATGAATATTTTGGTAAATTATTACAATAATCAGTTTATTAATAAATAAGTGCTTTTATAGGAGATTAAAGACGCAATCTTTCTGTTTATATAACATATATTCGAACTGAATCGAAATGAGATTATCGAAAAGTAACTCACAAGTAAAACTTCTCGTGCCAAACTGGATTCAATTCCCTTGGCATGGTCCTGGTGCGTTTCTTCACTTTGCCGACTTGGACGGTCACGTACGGATCAGATGTGCCGCTCTTGTCCTTCGCGATCAGCCCTTGGGCGCAGATCACTGCCAAGGTTAACCAACGGTTAGACGATTGCCACACGTCGCTTGCCTAACGCGACACGTGCCCCCAAAAAACCGTAGTCACTCAGACCGAGTCCGGTTCCTAGCTTTTCGTTCGTTTGCCTCTCTACTTACCTCGCGGGAAGTTTTGATATCTATCGATATGTATTTGGTTTGGAGAAGTTCTCCTCTTTACCTGTTACCTATTATCTAAGAAGACGAAAGAGACTCGGTGTGTTTTGAGTTTCGATCGGTCAGTCGATCAATTGACTTAAAGTTCATTCTTGCGCTACTGAAGATATTAAGTGTTGCACTTGACAGAATTAACAGTTAAATTTGCTCAGTTATCGAAGATTTGATTTCAGATTTGATTTCAGATTTGATACACGAAAGGATTTAGAGTAGATTTCTAGAAACAATCTGCAAATAGACTCGTCACTACGTTATCTGTCGATGACGAAATTTGGAAACGTAAATTCTAAACAAAAAGTTCGCTCAGATAAAAACTTTTTGCTTGGTGTTAGAAATATTTGCATTCTTTTTTCCTTGATTTATCTTTATTCTATGTGCACGAGTCTATCTACCAATTCAATTGTTTCTCATCACAGAATTCCTCTCGCGTTTCCTCGTTTGTCTAAAATTCTGGTATTCGAGCGGTGTCGCAGCGAAGACAGGAAACGCCGGATAAGCGAGAGGAAAGTCAATTGTGCAAAAAAGAGGTGATATTGAAAAGTGTCGCGGGTTGAAGCAGGTTACGATCTTTTATCAGTTCGATTTCCTTCGACCACGCGATCAATCGCAAATAGGGGTTGCCGATTACGAGTCTTGAAAGTGGGACGCGCACTTTCCCGGAGCAACGAAGCTTTTAGTAGTGATCTGTTAGAATCTTACGCGAACGCTGCAAAAACAGTTTGCAATCTATTTATTCTTCTTTTTTCTTTTTTGTAGAGATAAAGTTACTGCAGATACATCGATGAATTTACTTGCAGAGAGACGAAGTAATCTTCGTTCGACGAAGACAAAATTAATTTCTCAGAAATTTAAAATTTCTGAACTTTCAAGTTTTCGAATTTTTAAACGTTCAAATATCGAAACTCTCGAAATTTGGGAATCTCCAGACGATCGATCTTTTAATTTTTAAAATGACTCGAGCGCGCTTGTTTGGAAGTCTTTCAATTTCGAAGCGTGCAAACTTAAAGAATCTTGAAACGTTCGAACCTTCCAGCAAATTTTCAAATTTCCAGACTTCAAGATCTGCGTACTTTTTTAATTTCGAAACACTAAAACTTAAAATTTGTCGAATTTTTGCAAACTTCCACCACGTTCGCACTTCGAAATTTTTAAATCTCTTCAATTTTCGAATTTTTAGACCTCCAAAAACACACATTGGAACCTTTTAATTTGAAAACATTCAAACTCGAAAAGATCGTCGAATTTTTCAAACTTTTAAAAAGTTTCAAATCTCGAAAATATTTTAAATCTTGAAACGTTCGATTCCCAAATTATCAAACTCCCAAATCCGCGCACTTTGGAATGTTTTTTAAACTTTGGAGGCGCACGAGTCTCCGACTGCCCGCGTACTCGAGCTGCCAAATATTTAGAGACTAAGCTTGTGAGTCGCAAGCTGGGAACGGCTGTTTGAGAAGCTTTCCAGGAATTTTCCTGTCGTACTCGTACCGGCTTAAAGAAAAAAAAAATAAAATAAAATAAATTTCAGCTCTCTGTTTTCGTTGTCCACGATTGCACGACGGTTCCCACAAATACTGTCCACGGGGATAGTTTCATTTCGTTTCCAAACACATTCTCCTTCGTTCTTTCGTATTCTTAGATGTCGGGCAACAGGTAACTGGATCAACAATCCCTTCGAGTTACGTTTACCTTGAACTCACCGTGGCATGAAAAGTTTAATTAAAACATTGATCGACGAGCAACACGGTGACTTTAAATGGAATTTGTGCGAAACAATGAAGTATCTACACTCTGTCTTTGTATTTAAAAAACTTTCTCATCAATTTTTGTGTATTTTAACTGACATTTGATTTTAATTGACGTCGAAACGCGTATTGTACGAATTGTACAGGTGTAAAGTACGAGGTTGTTCGGGTCTCCAAAATAAAATAAAATAAAAAAAAGAGAGAGAGAGAGAGAGAAGAAATCATCGGGACACATTTACACGCGTGAAAACAACGCGTAACCATAATCGGTGGATTTGTATTCTCAAATCGGCTCATACCGATCAGGCTCACATGCACATCTATGGAACAGTTCAACAACCATCGAACTCAGCACTCAGAGGTCACGTTTCTTGGCAGCCACCTCGTAAGCGTGCAAAAGCTCGGCGTGAGTCGCGTAGGGAGTACATTTAACAAGTACGAGATGGTCTGATTCGACGTGGCGATGACTTGGGAGTGGAGGTACAGAGTTTCAGGTCTCTCAGTGACGAGTACTCCTGATCGAGTACTCCTGACTTTGCCAAAACCAGGCACGGAAATTAGACGAGTGCAAATTCTCAGCTTTGATGCGAATCGTCATTTTGGAATTTCTCGAAAATTCACGCTCACCCAAATCCAGAGGATTCTAAAGAGCATCCTGAAAATCTCGATTTAGGAATTTACACTTACCTAGATCCAGAGATCCTAAAGAGAGTCAAAAGATCTTTTAATCTCATTACACAAACTTGCAAATTATCGCCACTTCGAAGCAAACCACGTCCTTAAAAATACGGTAATCTAAAGTAGGGTACGTAGTACATATATATATATATATACACACACGTATAAAATACTTTCGTACATACGTGTGAAAGTGTAGAAATACGTGTATATGTATATATACATATATATAGACACACATAGGGATGTACACACGTATAGAGAACATATACATATTACGATGAAGTTGGACGTTCAACGTGCTGCGATTCGGACAGACAGACAGACAGACAGACACACACATGCCCATGCTACTAACTCGTTGAACTCGCACCGCAGCGATTGGCAGCGGGGACGATCGCCGATGCTTGCCAGTCCTCGACGAACGTCGATCTCATACCTAAATGCTCGTTAAATCTCCGAGCCGTGGCCGCAATCCACTTCACGATGTCGACGGGAGTCTGTGTTTGTGCTTGTGTGTGTGTGTATGTACGTGTTTGCACGTGTTTGCACGTGTACCGTTCACGCGTGTTTCGCGATCGAAAATCGCGCGTGTGCTAATCAGACTACGTCTAGAATAAAAATCACGTCGACTCTTGTTTGTTTCAACAAATGCTGAGAATCATTGCTCTATGTACAGTTTGTACTGTTTCTCTTCTTTTTGACATATTGGAGACTTGTGTTTGGAGAATTGACAGAAACGTAGATTTTGTTTGTTCAACGCACGAGAAGCGGCAAATTAAAAAATGCGAGAGATGAATATTTTAATTTGAATATATATAATAATATTAATTAATATATATATTATATATATTGAATATATATAGAAATCATCCAGAAATAAACGCAAAGTGGTGAAAAATTATTTACGCAAAGCTAAATGCAAATGTAATTCGTCGAACGAATTTAATTTGCCACTTCGCACGCGAGACTATCAGAATCCCACGATACAATATTTCAACCAGAGATCAATTAATTCAATTCATAGGAAAAAGAAAAACGAGCAATAATCTTCGTGGTAAGAATTTCGTCGTAAATATGTTCGATTATACTTGCGCGTCTGTGTATCGTGACATTACATTTATGTTTAAAAATTATACGTTCTCGAACACCGTGCGTATGTATGTATTATCCCCATATTGATAAGAGTTAGCGTGTTTAAAAGTTGTATTTCGATGTCTGCGTATACGCGTGTAAATCCATGTATATATGCGCGCTATGTGTGTGTACACGTATTACGTATGCACGCGCCGTAAATACCAACGTTTACGATCGAGTGGAATATGGCACTATCGGTACTGGATATTTTACGCGAGCCCGTCGTGAAGTTGTCCCGTGCGCGGATCGTTGTAGTTTTCATTGGTTCGTGGTCGGTTCGGCGAATGAAAAGAATGGCCGCGGACGAGTTTGGTTTCATCGCGAGGGCCGACTAACGGAGGGTGGCCTAGGGAGAGCGTCCTTTTCTAAATCGATATTCTACGAAGGGAGGGTGAAAAGTACTCTAGAACTGGCTACGGAAGGATACGTAAACTTTGTGCTACGAACGGGACCGATAGTCTAATTCCAGCATCTTGAAATATCTAAATATACATTTGCTTCTGGTGACAGCAGTTCTCGAAGCGAAATTGTTTCGTCCGCTCCGACGAAATAAATTTTACGACGCGTGAATTTTTATGGAAATTCGTGTTTCTGGGGAGCGTGACGAAAAAGACGGAAGTAGAGAATCGTTCGAATATAAAAACAATGTATCAGATATTGCTCTTTGGATATATTGTTTGTGCAAATGCATGAAAATCTGCGATTTAATGATAAGTAAACGCTAGTTTTTCTGCGAGATTGTATTCTTGGAGATTGATATTTTTTTTGATTGAAGAATTGTAAGACTTTTTTTTAGAAATAACTATGAACGTGTTAAATTTAATTGCTTGGAGTTTGCTAAAATCAAAAATATTGTTTTATATTCCTCGCAGATGTCACAGATCATTGATTCTGTTCTCGATTATTTCAACGTGATTAAATATGAGTTATTTAAAAACAAATTTCTGTGAATTCGTTTAAGAAAAATATCGTAATTGACCTTTGTATCTCGAGACAATTTCAAAACACACGTGAGATATTTAAGACACTCGATGTGTTTCGAGAAACACCCTGTATATAATTCACAGAAAATAAGACGAAAATACGAGGCTTCGGTTTTTTTTTCCAGAGAAGGATCTGGATAAATTCGACGTAATATAGGTCAGACGTAATTTAATTTGATCGAGTCTGAAATCTTCGTTTAAGACCGATTTAACAAAACGCTCGGAATTACGTTAATTTCCCGGCGTAATTGTTTTTCATTCCATTCGACCGATAATTTTAGTTAAATCTAGAATATTCGGCTAAATTTCCTAGATGCTTCAGACGCTTGCAAATAATAAATTTTGAAACGTAGTTCAGACGTTGTTACAGTATCTGTAATTGAGTTTCAGCTCGAGCTAGCTTCATCGAGAAGCATTAAATTAAATTCGAATGGAAAACTCTGTTATCGAATGTTTGTAACGTCTGTAACGTCAGGACTATTCCTTTCAAAATTGTTTAGTTTAACGCCAGAACTAATTACTAAAGTAATCGAAACGACTCGATAATTTTTTAGAAAATATTGCGTTTTCATAGATTTAAACCATCTTTGTAAATAAAAGTGTGCTCCTCGATGTATTGCAGGGAATTTTTTCCTTTCTTCTTTTCGCAGTCTAACTTTTCTGATACAATTTTTATACCTTCATACTTTAGTTCTATCGTTAATTACTCTACTCTTATATTTTGTAAATAACAAAATCGAGAACAGTTTCAAATTGGCGTACGAATAATTTTAATTATCTCTCGATTTTCCTTTTTAAAATTTCATCGATCGCACCTTGACTCGTCTTCGCGCGAAGTCTTTGTCCCCGTTTGTAACACAATTTTTACCGCACGTCTCGCAAGTTTCGAGTCGGGCGGCGTACGTAAAAATCGTAGAAAAGACAGGACGCGGGTAACTAACTTCGAACTAATTACGACGATTAATCTTTTCGAAAGGGTGAAATCCATTTCGACTCGCTAATCGTCGAGATTTCCGGCGGCAGATCGAACCAACTTGGAATAATACACCGATGCTGTTGTAGCGCTGTAGCTGGCTTGGCCAATCAAACTTTCAATTAGCCAGCTGATTAATTGATGGTCAATAAACGGATAATACCGGGCAGGGCTATCGAGATGCTGATGAACTCAAGTGCCAATGTCAATGAAATTTTGGAACGACTCGCCTAGCCCGCCGTTTACTTCTGCAGGCTTCGATTAATTCAAGTATTACTGAAATTTACTAAAAACTTGTAGAAACACGACGACCGAAGTGCTGGAATTTTATAAAAATTGCTATATATATAATAAAAATATGCTATATATATATATATAAAATTGCTATATATAAAAATTTATAGGTTATAATAGCAAAATATTGATCGTATCACGTTTTATGTACGACGATAAATTTCTAAATTAACTTCCGAGATTCGGATATCCAAAAATTCGAAATTGCAAAAATTGCAAAAATTGTAAAATATAAATAATTTGGAAATATGTGACAGTTGGCTCTTTTCTCTTCAATTTAGGTACACCATCAGACTCCAAACGTTGCGACGTTGCTTTCGTTGCTGGACGTTCTATTTTTATGGTAGAGAGAAAAAGGGGGGAAAGTAGAGTCGAGCTATACTTCTTATATCTAAATTCTAGATGGAAGAGGGGGAAGAGAAGACAGTCTCTATTTCGCTATAATAGTCGGGGCACTAAATTTGTATGACATTATGGATGAGATTATACAATGAGTAACATCACTGATCGTGTTCAGTCTTGGATGAACGGTTCTTAATTTGTTCGTTTGTTCTTTCAGACGTTCTAAACGTGTTTCCATAATCTCGCCAGTAGAATTTAAGAAGAAGTAAAAATAGCATCGGATCAGCCGCAAAACTTTTAAATGTAAAACTTTGGGACACATCAAATTTCCTGATTTCTGCCTTTCTAAAAGGAACCTAACCTCAATTCAATTTCTAACCTAATTTCCGATTTAGTACGCTCAGAATGAACATATTTTATTTGAAAAAAAGACACAAATGTAAAATTATCTTCATTTGGTGCACGTCAAATTTTCTAATTCTCGTCTTCTTAAAAATTACTTCAAACCTATTTCTAATTTAATATGTTCCATACAAAAATATTTCATTGAAAAGAAAAAAAGAAATACAAACGCAAAATTATTTTAATAAATATTATATTATAATTTATTATATAAATATAATGAAATTATTTTAATAAAATTATCTTCATTCAGTGCACATTGAATTTCAGCTTAACACGTTCAATATAAAAAATATTTCACTTGAAAAACGATACAAATACAAAATTATTTTTAGAATATCCCTGATGATCTTCGTTATCGATCTTTCAGAAACCTGTCAGAAAAGTTTTACCTTCTCCGTCTGTTACAACCTTTGATCTCGTATACTCTGCCAACCGACACAGAAATACACGTGTTATTCCATTTGCACATGAGGAAGTCGAAAGACAAACGGAATAACTTTTGCGAATACACAGCGGTTAATTTGCGCGGTTCGTGGGAGAACCGTTCCTTCAGTCGAATATTTGAAGTCCAATCGAACAGGTCGGACGTGTTTTTCCTACAAACATTCGTCCTCGCAACGGCGGTCCGCAGGCGCGCAAAGTTTATAAACGTACGTGTATACTCATGTAAAATGCATCATCGATAACTGAATTGTAACTATTTCAAAATGTCGCGGCCCGTCTTATCGTCGGTGTTCGTTCGAGATCGAGTTTCCTCGCGCTCTGTTCATACAAACTCGCGTCATGGTAAACGAATTCAAATTTGTTTATGTATTGTTGCGTTAAATTGAAAAAATTACTCCGTTCCATCTGTTCTGTATGGTGCTCGTTAAAATAAACTATTGTGTTATGCTGTTTGAAGAATGCTCTTTTAAATACAAATACAAGTGTAATAAATGTCACCGCCATTTCAAAACGATTTTCGTATTGCAATTAATGACAATAAAATTTCCAAAGCTCGCCACAAATCTTAAACTCGAGTCATTGCAGGTGTTTGAATTTATTGTACCGTTATATTAAATTTATTGTGTTAAAAAATTACCGTGTTTTACACTATCTAACTATTCTATGCTACCTGTTAGATATCTGTTCCATTAAAAAAATTATTTCATCGTGTTAAAAAATTCCATTAAAAAATTACTTTATTGTATTAAAGAATGCTCTTTAAAATACAAGTACTTTCAAAATCCTCGTATTTCACTTAATGAGAATAAAAGTTTCTAAGAATCTCCGTCGCGAGCCACGATTTCGTTGCTCGAGGCTCTCGTTACGAAGTTCGCCACGAATTTTGAACTCGCTCTCAAGAAACAATTTCCCAGAACTTTTAACGATTTCTCGCTCGATTCCGACGATGAAGCACTCTCACGTGCGTCTTCCGCGTTCTCTCGACACCTCCTGTCCTTTTGTCTTTGTCTCGTCGACGCTTTCCACGTTCCCTTTGTCGAGGATCTTTTGCCAGGTGTCAGCTGCGACTCGCAAATTATAATTCGCGCCAAATCTGAGTCACTGGGGCGGAAGTGGAAGTAACACCAACCGTGTAATATCGGCCAGATATCTCTCTTTCGTTAGCTGTCTTTCGGTTTTCTCTCTACCTCTCTCGGATAATTAGCACAGTAACGGCAAAGGACAGTAGCGTTTCGAGTCTTGGGTAAAATTAAGCGAATGGAAAGTGGAAGAGACTCGAAATACACGCGGGAACAATGGCGGCGAAACAGGAAGGGAAAAAGGGCGAAAAAGTGATCCAACAAGTTTCTGATTGCGAGACGGATAACGTCAAAGAAAGAACCCGGGTAGGGAAAAAGAAGAAGACAATTTCATCGTCCGCGAAGAGAAGCTCGAATCGTTTTCCCTTGACGTCGGTGGTGGGCCTCTCTTCAATTCCAGTAAAAGCGACTTTGTCCGTTCGTCAGAGATGTTCAACTCTGGCCAACCAAATTAAGCGATTTCTTACGTTCGAATCTGCTAATTGGACGAATAGTGTCTCGTTAAGAGCGTTTGGTGTCTCCTCGATCCGACGAAGACGAACGTCTCAACTCGGAGCGTATTGGAGGTCGCACTTTAGCGAAGCCTTTTCTTCTTTTTTTTAGTGAAACTCGCACTGAGAAATGAAGGATCCTCGTCCTTGATACGTGTGTACGTGTCTTTAGCCTTCCTGTACTAAAGTACGGAATTACAAAATAATTTTACTCGTTTAAGATTCAAGGAGGAAATATTACTGTGCGATAATGTATTATCCAGTTTCTCACATATTTTTCCCAGTCATCGTCAAACTTTGGTAATCTTGTGCACTCAAAGAGTGCTCTTGTATAATGTTCGATAGATAGTCTTTCAATTCGAAGAATCTTCGAATGCTAGAGGTGGATTTTGAACACTGAGGCACGTACAGATTTTCAAGTATCTTGGCGTGTTGCGAGTGAACCGACGCAACGTAAATTGGCAAATCTTCTGGTTCAGGGATAATTAATCCTCTTGGATTGCACAATAATTTCGAGGTTGCTTCCGTCAGAAACGACGCACGCACATATTGCTTCCGCGTGTCGTGTGTCTGAACATCGTCTCCTAATTAAATTCGGTATGTTTGTCGTTCGTCGGATCAAAGGACGTTTGTATTTGTAGAATGCTCTAAATAGGAGAACGAAGAATCGAGGAATGCGATGTTGTGTGTTCACTGTGACGTTCTTGCGAGTTCACGCGAAACATTTCGCATTACTATCACTCAATATGTAGATGCATTGAAATTACATTCCTCCCCATTTCATATCTCACCGCACCGTTCAATGTTACAATTTCATTAAATCTGTAATGTCGTGTAATTTATATTCATGTATGTAACACTCTCATGTTGCCTATATTTTGGTATATTTTCTTCTTTTTTTAAACACTAGTTGGTTATTTTATAAAAATTATTAGTTTTTAGAATTATTATTAGAATTGGAATAACATTCTGGATACGCAAGATTAAAGAATTCATAAACAAGTACTTGCGCTTTGCAATTCTTATTTCTAAAATCTATACATCTATATTTTCTCCTTCATTTAACATAGCCAATGTCATCACACCAAATTATTCGTAACACTTTAAGTACAAATTCTTCCACTACAACTCTCTTCTCGCCATCACTCCCAAATCGTCCTAAATTCTTACGTTTAAAATAATTCTCAATATTTCCATCCTCGTTCACTCAAGCTATTAGTAACGAGACAAAAGTTTCAAGCACAAATTCTACTTCCAAATTGTTCTAAATTCTCATTTTTTAAATAATTCTCTACATCTCCCCCGTTCAACGTAGGCAATGGCAGCACACGCCAAGTTATTAGCAACGAGAGAAGACAAAAGTTTCGAGTGCAAGCTCTTCCGTTTACAACCCCCCAACAAGTCCACTACACCCCCCAAATTCTGCTAATTTTTTCATTTCAGTAGTCGTTTCGTGCGTTTCCCTTTCCAATTCAGCGCGGCCAATTATCCAAATAGCTAATTGCATCGCAACGAGTTTGAAATGTCCGACTCGAGCATCTCGAAGACGTTGGCGACTCTCGCGGTTTCATCGGCGTGCCATCCGTCACGGCAAAATTTCGGTAGGCGACGCGTGAAGCAGCTCCAGGAGGAGGAAAAACTGTTGACCTGCTTCGTGACGAGGCAGCAATTACTCTAATGATCGTTCCCTCCTCTCCTTCCACGAAAGTTGGTTTCTTCGTCTTTTTTTTCACGCTGCTCCTCCTATCTTTCCACTGTCTTCCGCTCAGAAACACTTTAATTGCCGTAATCGTTCCACGGCCAAGGCTCAGATGCTCGGATGCTGTTCTCTCGATTTTTCTGGTTTCTCGCATGATTTCGCGTTGTGTTGAATTTTAACCCACTAGTATTTGTCTTTTGTTACGTCGTATATTTTATTTTTCATTACACGCGTGTTCAATTATCTTGTTTCTATTATGTATGTCTGTTGGGAAACTGAGAGGGTGGAAATATATATCTTTCGACCAGCAATAAAAAAAGTTTCATTGTTTAAATGTTTCAAAAGACGATCTTGGAATGATCTTGTAACGACGTTTCAACGTGATTGAAGTATCTTTAGAGTGACTCTGATACACATAATAATGAACACTCTCAAAATTATCTCGATATATAACTTTGAATAGTTTTGGAATATCAATTTCTTTTTTTTTTTTAGATCATTTCTAAAAACTGAAGCTGCCGCACACGACCTAAATTTCTTTAAAAGAGGAATAAAATTTCAGTTCGCTCGAATATTTATGATTTTTAATAACGATACGAACAAAGGGCAAAGAAATCGGCCAGTCGCCGCCTCCTCCTCGTTCAAACGAATCGTTAAGTTCGAAAACGTTTAATCGAGAAGCTGCTCAGAGGGGGTTCATCCTTTGGCGGGCAACGGCCATAAAATCAATTCAATCGCTCCAATATCGATTGGCTCTCTGGAAACCCAGCAATTAACGCCGTGCTCAAGGAAAATTTCTCTTCGCCTAAGAGCTCCATACTTTATTCCGCCCCTATGAATTTTATCTTCCTTGGATATAACTTTCCATTTGCAATAATTTTTTTCTACGTTGTAACTCTCCTTTCGTATATTCTCACAAATTATGAAAATTGTTCAACTCTCCGTTTTTTAATTCTATCCTCGTCACTTTTTCATCGCGTCCCTCAGCTTCCTCAGATATCTTTCGTCTTTTTGCTATTTTTTTATTTATAAAAAATGTTCAAAAACTACGCATATTTTAACGATAACAGGACAGCAGAGTTAAAGAAAGAGAATTTCCTTGTTCTTTTCTGCATCCAGATACCTTTTCGTTTGTTTCCACAAAATGTCAGGAAATCTTTGATTTTCCCTTCCTTTGAAATTTCTGAGAATTTTTGTTTATCTACAATCTCCTTTCGTACACCTAGATGTCTTTTCATTTGTCTCTGCGTCAGATAATCTCCGATCGTTCTTCATCTCCGAGGAGAGTTTAATGAAGATCACCATTTGCGACGATCTTCGCGAACACGGTGACGGCCTTTTTTATTTATCTCTCATTCAGACCGCGCTTTTTCGGATTAAACCTTTATACTCTCTTTCTCTCTCCCTTCATTTTCCATTTAATTTTGCCTCGATCCGGCGAATTTCCACCGAATCGGAAGTACATGAATAGCCGGAAAGAGAGCGAGAGAAAGTTGCTTCTTTCTTCACGCTTCTTCTCTCTCTTTCAGCTCGCTTAATACCCATCTTCCTACTTTCGTTTCCCGCGGTTGCATCCCTCCTTGGTTTTTTTTAAATTTCCAGCCTCGCGGAAACCCGGCGGAGTCGCTCATTTTTTTCGACGGCGGAAAAAAGTTTTCGTTCGAGTTCATCCGCTTAGCCACCAGCGTGGTACACTTTCCTCCCGTCCATTTTCAGCCCGCCTCGCTCTCGAAACTTTCACCGATCCGAAATTTCTTTTTCCTTTTTTCCCCCACGGCAATTCTTTCCCGCGATTATTACCTGCAATGCCGTCTCTCGCGTATCTGCGTTTGCGAAATCTTCGCTGCCTCGTCCCGAAAGAGGATTCCAACTAACTTTAACTTTTAGTGTCACCTTGGTTCCTCGATTCTCGAGTCCCTTGAAATTTGAATCTTCCACTCTGACGGATTAAAACGAATTTTAATAACCACGATTAATATCCATCGACGATTCTTTCGCTCCGTTTTCCCCTGGACGAAGGAAATTTGCAACCCCGTTTCGATTCTTTTGAAATTCGATTCGACGGAGGAAACATCTTTTTAGCACTAAGGAATCACACGTGCTAAAAAAGAACTTTCGTTTAAACCGGAGATTTATCTCGCTTTTCTTCGTTTCAAAAGATTACGCAGTCGAAATAAAATACTGCATGGCTTCCACCTCTTCCTTCTTTCTTTTTTCTCTTTTCTTTCTTCCCCGCAGGAGAAAAAGCACGTACTCCACATTTTCTTCTGGAAACTCGTTCCTTTTCAATTTCACCGACGGCGTTGGATATATGTATATGTACATACAGCCGAGCAAATGTAAATATTTGGAGGAACAGAGGAGGTATGCGGACAAGTTGCACGCGAAAAAATCAACGCACAAGCGTAGGAAGTGGCGGAGATCAAAGGAGCCCGCGCGATTCCACCGCTCTGTTTTCGAATTTCGCGCGGGACTCCGCATCGCCGCCATTTTGCCCTCGTTCCACCGCCTCAAAGACGCGGGAACTTGGATCGCCAAGGCTGTGGAAACCTTGAGAAAGTAAATTTCTTTCTTTTCCTTTCTTCGTCTCGAGCCGCGAGAGATCAATCCACGAATCGACCTCCAAAGTTCGATATATGGCACTTGACCCTTTGAGTCCTATGGATGCACATATGCATTTGTCATCTTTTCACTTTCACACATACTACTATGTATCACAATTATTGATGCATAGTAAATAGAATGTACAATACATAGTAAATAGATGCATAGAAAAATACACCCAAATGAATTATTAAGTTCAGAGTTTTAAATACATGATTTAAATTTTTTACGAAATAATTAAATTATTTAATTGTATCAATATATATAATAACAATTAATTAATTAATTACAATCGTGTCTCAATGCGGTGTTAACAAAATATAACAGACATAATATTGTTCGTGAAAAGTACCTTTGACTGTTCGAATAGGTTTTTGAGCAACTATAAGTATTGAACAAATATACGTACAGTGATGAATGTACCGCTGGTTTGTTATATCGATCCTCCATTCAGCGTTAAATTTGCAGATGTTCGATCCTTGAACTTGTTACATTTCTCTTTACAAATTAGAACATATATTTCTTTGCTGTTATTTTACCTTTCCTTTTATTCCTTCGTCCAACTCTTTCCTTCGATGGTTATTCCAGTTCTTTTTATTCATTTATCAAGGAACCTCTCGTGAACCAGCAGAGAAAGAGAGAGAGAGAGGGACTGAGGAAAGTCGTTTTCATTTTACGCGTTCCTCCGTGTCCGTTTCGATGAACGCGAGATCTCGAACGCGACGAAATCGAATTAGTAGCATCGCGAGTTCTGTAGCTGGCTCGTGGAGAAGAGGATTGAAATTTTTTCCTTTCTTTCTCTCGTTTCGGACCTTGAGCAAACGTTCTTCAGAGAAACGTCGGACGTGAAATTCGATTAATCTTCCCTTCCTTTGCATTGTGAGGGTTGAAAGTGTTGCACGGATAAATTTCGAGAATTTATTTCACGTTCTTCTTTGGACGTTAGACAAAGTGCGTCGTGCAAAACTCTTGATATTAACATCCATGATATCTGTTTATTTTGCCCATATTCTGTTACATTCACAGTAGATTATTTGTTCATTCTCTCGTATATTATTATCACTGAAAGTGATTTTAGCGGGGGTAATCCAGAAAATCGGGCCTCTTCAAGTGCAACGCTTCAATGCAACGAAAATTAGCGATTGGTTGATTTGGGTCACGTGATCCGTGAGGGTGCGTGGGGTAGACCTCGAGTAGGAGTGGCGTTGTCTGGTACTGAGCGATAGCGCCTGTAATTTGTTTTCTATCGATTCAAATGTTTGCATATCAATGAAATTTTATGGCAAAAAAGTCTTCTGGGCCTTTCAGTGAGACGAATCGTACTGGGGTACAAGTCGTGCAGCTTTTTATATCCTTGTACTTTAATAATTCTAACATGTAATACAATTTGTAAATCATGTTTCTCAAGGCTTTCAGATCATCATAATCTTCCTCCATTACAAGAGATTATTGCCTGTTGTTGCACATTATACAAATTTAGTTAAGCGTGGAAACATAGTTCCCAGGAGATCGTTAAACGTAAAACTTCTCAAATCTTGAGCATGATACCGAACCAAGTGAAAATTAATTGGTGTTCGAATAGTTTAGCCTACGTGTGCAGTCCACGCCCCTTTATCATAAATCTCTTCACGATAAATTACTGCCATCGCACTCGCGTTTGAGTCGCTCGCATTGTATTACAGACAGTCGAGAAACTTGTTTACTGTTAGTTCCACCATCTGCTAAGATCAATATGAGCCACCAGTTTCTGGCAGCCTATCAATATTCCAAGTTGCATCAATCGTTGGAATACAGACGCGACTCGTACCTACACGAACAGTTGCTCCATCGTCACGTAGTTCTACCATTCAAGTAACAAGCTCGTTTTCATTCAGAACTAACGCTCAACTCGTTCCCCTCGTTCCAGAGTTTCAGATAATTAATAATCGCAGTTAATAATTCAATTCCAGGAGTAGGAAGATCTCGCTGCGCTGATTATTTATTGACGAAGAGCGCGACGGAGGGCAAACGTTGACGAGAATTTAAAATCCCGCCAGACTTTAAGATTGAAACGAAACGAATGAAGTCTTTTCTTCATTTTCATTTTCATTTTCGCAGAACACTCGTTCTCTTTCTTTTTTTACACAGTTTTTCACTGTGAAAAGTGAAGATTCTCGAAAGATCATTTTCCTTTGAGAAAAATTGTTGAATCGCTCTCGTTTCTAAAAATTATCTCCCACAAATTGAACCACGATATAATAAAATCGGAGATATGGCGGTGAAACGAATAAAAATGAAAACCCCGAAAGATTCAAACGAACGATACCGTGTGAATGTGAAAAATGGTCGAAAATTTCTCCTTGAAAACGACTCTTCTTTCCCAAAATCATTTCACATTTTTAAATGTCGAAGCGACTGACACTTCCAGACAATTTCCAAGAGGGTCGACCTCGGCTCCGAGGCAATTCTATCGCGCAGAGGTCCTTTTTTTTCCCGCGTTCGTAAACTCGCGGCTTCCCGCGGGAATGGCGAAGGAAATCGAATTTTTTTGGGAGTCTTCCCGTACTTTTGCTCCATCGTGTCGTTATATCCTCGGTCCGATGAAATCCCGAAATCTTCCGGAATCCTCGGGTCGACTGTTTCGTCGCAGGAAATGCTTTATTCATGTTGCGTTGGGTCGTCGATTCCTCGAACAACGTCGACGCCGAGATGGATCTTTCGATGCGAAATGTGTAGTGTATTACATTTCCGTGATAAACATTGTTATCCCTATGTAAAATCGATACGCGTGTTACCTTGTTGTTCCGCGTAGAACACAATTAAGCGTTTGATTAAATGAAATATCCTGCTCGACGAAAATCTTTCGTCCTTTGAATCAAGAAACGCGCGCCTTGCACGATTTCCCTTCAGTTTCTCTATGATATCCCGTTTCAACTTGAAGTTAACCGGGTTACGTTTTCCAAAAGCGAGTCGAGTGTTGCGTTTCAAGAGAAACTTGACACTTCTATGTCATTTTACGACACTTCAAATATTTCCAGTACGATTCAACAGTGTGATCCCTGTGTTGCTCGTTCGAGCTGAAAATCCAATGAATAGATAGATCGTTGCTTCTTTGGAGCAATTTATTCGTGTAATCTTCAAGAAGTCTATCATTCTAGTCGTCCTGTGGACTTCTGTGCTTTCTGTTTCCCTTGTGTAGATAAATATATACTGTAAGATTATAGTAAAACACTGGTGGTAAAATAAAATATCAAATTTTTTTTTAATTTTACAAGAGTCTTGTATAATATGAAAGTATTAATAATATCAATTATCATTTAAGTGTCAACATATTTCACTTTAGAAATATACCAACGAAGCACGTAAAATTCATATTTGCTCAGAGAATATTCTTATGAATTTTCAAGCTTTTATTGATAATTAAATAGCGAGAAACACAGATTTCTGTATTTAAATTCTGAGATGTCACTTTGCCTTGCGTTCCTTTTTAAATTAAATTCTAGGACTCTCAGTTTCAAAGCGAAAAATAAACGAGATGAAGACCTTATCTACATTTTTACAAAAAAAGGTTTCATTTGTTTAAAAATTGTATTGATGTAAATTCTAGGAAATTTCCGTGTGTTTCCCAATTTGATACATCGACCTAACCTAACCTAAACCTAACCTAAACCTAAACCTAACCTAAATCTAACCTGCCTACGTTTGCAAATTTAATATCCTCCCCTTGTCAAAATTCAACGATCAATCAACGATCCTTACGATCCAAATTGATTAAATTCTCCGTTTCAACGAAGGAAGAATATTCCCGCGACGCAACACTCTTTTAATTTCCAAACTCTCCCCCACATAACCAAGAAATTCCTCTGCCCAGTCTTCGACTCATCTTCGCCGAGCAAACTTTCCTTTCGCAAAAATGCCTTTTGAAAAAAAAAGAGACACAGAGTGACAGAGAGCTTGCAATTAGAGAGCAGAGTAGAAATTCGCGTCTTTCATCGGGGATGTCGTGAAATCGGCGAAGAAGAAGCGACGGGGCGAGGGCGGCGGTCGGTGCAGGCCGCAAACCGAGGTGGTGTGCGAGCAGTGTAACGCTGCACAGACAGGTGAATAGGCCGCGAGGACTTCTGCACGTGTGCGCCGCAGCCGCTGTACTTCCCTGTACGTTGAACTATCGATCGTTTTCAGGGCGGACGCAGACCTTGCCGCGCCAGCTTTCTCGCCGCTTCCGCTTTCTCTCTGTCGCGCCATTCGTTCCTGGACTTGGCAAAACTCTTTCGCGGCCTCCGACTTTCTTCTTCCTCCTCGTCTCTCGTTCCGACAAAGACGTTGAACGAGGACGTTGAACGTTGGTGTTGGTTGTTGCTCCACGATCAAGGTGTTCAAACCTCCCACAGCGGAAACACGCACCGTTTGCGACTGGGACTGTCGCGAGTTACACGAATCACGATGGCGGTTGTGCGGTCAATTATTTTGGTTTCGGGCTCGCAACATCGCGACGAGAAGCTTTTCAACTCGTCACTCTCTGAAGAGATTTCGTAGGTTGGATGCAACTGTTTCGTATTTTAGGTATCTCTAAGATTATTTTTCTTGGATCTTCAGCGTGATTGCTGATGTTTTTAGAAACTTTTGGAAGACGCGGTTTGTCGAGGATAATTTAAAAAATACTTCTCAGACTTTTGCAATCTCTCTCAAACCTCGTTATTCTGTAATTTCTCGCGTTCCTCCATTACACCACCTTAGAAATTTTGAACGAGATGGTAACTTTTTTGGAAATTTTTTTGCCAGTTTCAATCGATTCATTTACTAAATTAAAATAGACAGACAGATATATATATATATATATAATATTTATGGTAAAAATTCGTTTAATAGAATTATCGTGGGTTTAAAAATAAAAATTCGCGCAGTTGCGACATGTTAGAAAATATTTCCGCAGTCCCGTCTCAAATATTCCTCGCCTGTTTCGTTCCCGCTTTAAGTACCACTCGAGGTTATCGATATCCGATATTTCGCGTGTCTTTATCAGCGACTTTATTTGATTATCGCACTCCGATCCATTCCATTTTTCATTTAAATGCATGGAATTGTTTTTATACGTCCTCCTCTCTCCCAGAGGAGGCTGCTGCTTTGAACGAGTCATCCGATAAAACCCCGCCGTTTCGATAATAAACTCGATTTTTCGAAGGCTCTTCCCTCATTTCTTTCTGCCCGGGGCGAAGAACGGATAATAATATCGTTGAGAATCAGATTGAACCTGACTAATCGAATGTCACCGGAACGAGAGATCCTTCTCCTTTAACGATAGCGTTTCACACAAGGGTTGCTTTTCTTTCCTTTTGAAACATTGCCCGCTGCTTTGCATTCCCCTTTTACACCGTGATCGTAAAAAGTCAGCGTAACAATTCTCTTAATCCGCATTTTAATTTTTCGCTGTCTCTTCTTTTGCTTTTAAATTTCTTTCCACTTGTCGCAAAGTCTCCCGCTATTTCTGGCTATTTTTTAAAACGTTTCTCTCTTTTGTTTTCGTTGCAGCTTTATCTTCGCGCGCTGTGAATTCTTTCATTCACTTCTATCTTTCTGACATTCACTCGTAAAGTTTTTGAACATTCCTCGACGCACTAGGTCACGTCGTTCACTGCCGAATTTTCCCCTTTCGGAATTCTGCATTTTGCCGAAAAAAAACCCTTCAAACGTTTGACTTAAAAATTGATCGTGCAACGTGGCAGAGATTTCAGTAAGTATTCCAGAATTTTCTCAAGCTTTTCGGCAACATGGAACAGTATAGTAGAAAATATTTACTGATTATAGTAATTATTCAACTCTATGTATAAATGTGAAAATATCTAAAAACCTGTTCTGAAATGAAAACGTAATAAATTCTCAAATATAACGTATATCTCAATATGTGAGAAATTAAAAAGTTTGTCAATCGTACCTTCGTAATTACTATAATTACCTAATTTACAAATTCGGATATATTTAAAAATTTACTTGTATACTTGGATGGAAAAATTACCCTCGAGTCGTGAAAAGATGAGTTAAACGAATTCACGAATCGTCCCTAAAGTCTCTTCGCGACGGCTGGCTTCTCTACGCCTGGCGTTACAATTTCATCGAGAGTAACTGCAGGGACAATCGAAAACAATCGGCAGGTATTCGAAGTTGTTCGGGCGGAATTACTGCGACCGATATCGAATGTCTCGTCGATTCCGAAAGTTCGCGCCGCAAATTGCTCTGGCGGGGGTTGGTTTCTGCAACTTGCCTCGAATACACAGAGAGGGGCAGAGTATACGAGACACGATCGATGCGGTTTCGTGATTCATCGCGGGCGGGTTTCGCGGCTGATCCGAACGAGAATCGTGCGTAGAAAGACATTAGATTCCTCGGTAACGTGATCTTGTGCCTTATTGAAAGAAAACTGTCGATCGCTCGTCGATCGGTTGCTTTCGGGATGCTGCAGTTGCCGCGTGTTTGACGTTGCGTTGAGTTTTCAAAAATTGGGAGATGAAACGAATAGAAGCAGTCAAAGAAAGCTGTTCTTCCCTTTTTTATCGCTTCACATTCATTTTGAAATATCCCCCAATTTTTGCGAGCGGTGTACGTAGAAAAAAGAATCGAGGAATTAACAGAAACTTCAAAGATCGAGCAACGTTAATTCTCAGCTGGTGGTAAGTGATTGTCAAGAGTTTGAATTTGTATTCTGTGTTTCTCTCGCGACGCGTGGAATACAAGTGAAACGAGAACGCAAGTCCAAATACGTAGAAATCGAAATCGCGGCCGCGATCGATAACACACCAGCCGATTAAATAACTTCGAAAACTTTGAATAGCTCAACTCGGAAAAAAATCCCGAAACGTCGATACTTGAAAAGTCAAACCTTTCCAATTTCGAAACCTTGCAAGTACATTTGAAACGTCGAAGCACCGAAAAAACTCGGAAATTTGAAACCATCGAATGTTTGAAACGTATCGAATGAAAAGATCGATCCGAACGAAACGAGAGAGCAGAAATAAAGGAGGAAAGAAAAGCCCGTCCAAGAAAAGGAAACGTCAAACAGGCAACGGGCAACCGTTCACTCCTAGCAGCCGATCGAACGAGCGGATCCCAAGATTCCTTGACAACATATCTTGTCGTGTGTCGAAGAAGCGTGTGTTCACGTGTGTGTCACATTTTACACGGCATGTAGAGGCCGGTGCCGTTCACGGCACGGTCGGTCTCCGGTGGCTGGAGTATTAAACTCTTAACTCTCTAAGGTATCAGTATCATCGTGTCACCTGTGATGGCGATCTTGCAGGACCACTTGCTGGTACCCTCAAGGACGATCTGTTCGGCCTGCTCGAGGCTGTCTATGTGCGTGTCCGGGTCGACTGAAAACGTCGTGCTGAAAAGAAGACAATGTCCTCGTCATCGGATCGTCCTTCGACAACCTCTCGTACCCGTGTCCGTCTCGGCGAACATCCCCCGTTTGAAACGACTAGCCCGCGCTCTAGCCTTCCTTGAGAAAACAAGTCGCGGTGATACCTTACAGAGGCCACCGAAGGACGTGGTGTAGGACTGTCTCGAGGCGGAGGTCGTCGACTGTCGTGAAAACGTCGTCATCCAGCAGCGGCGGCGATTCAGCCCAAACTAGCGATACACAGGGGGGAGGGGGCTGGGGATGGACGAACCGGAGGAACCAGAAATGCAATCGTGGTTCCTCCTGTTCGTGGGAATGGAAATTCTTTTTTTTTTCTTTCTTTCTTTCTGTCTTTCTTTGGCTAAATGACTTTTGGCAATCGTTGTGAAAGCATAAGCGGCATATTTCCATACTTTGGAACTGTATCCAGCACATGATGTGGACATTGCACGCACATTGTGTGAAGGCAGTCGCTCGTTTTTGTTGTTGTTGTTGTTGTTGTTGCTGTTTTCTTTTGACTAAACGATCACGTGCTTTCTCGCTGAGGGAGTTGCATAAGCGGCATGAGTAGAGTATAGAAGTAAGTTTGTAGTTGTATGAGACGTGGTATCCGTTTGTTGTACTCGGCATGATACTTCAAGAAAGATATACACATCGAGTGAAATTTGTCGACGATGATTCGAAGCTTGGACTTTTCGAAAGTTTTGACTCAGTGTCCCGATAGATAGTTGTCAAGATTTCCAAGGCTTTCGAGACTCAAGATCTTTCGAGATCTGTCGAGCGTGCACGAACGCAGATTCAAATTAATCCGAGGATCGATTCGATCAATTTGTCGCTATGGAAAGCGCTCTGAGCGACTTTTCCAGGTCGCGTTCTTTCAATACCAACGTACCAAATAACATCGACGCGTATAGCGATACGGGTGCCGCGAAACAAACGGATACCGAGCTGAACAGAGATTTTGCGTGAGGATCGAGGTCGCGTACTCGAATCGTTGGATGCGGCTGCGAGTGAATTGGTGGTTGGTCGAGGGAAGCGACGCGAATAAAAGCGATAGAAGAGAATAATAACAGTTGCTTGGGGGACGAGAGAGCCGAGAATCGTGATGGAAGCGTGTTGTGTAGCGTGAAATGGGAGAAGAGTCGTTCGAGCGAACGGTGTTTCTGTGAAGAGTTGGCGTGACGCTCGCGAGGAACCGGATCTGGAACGAATCCTTGACGCCTGGCGCGGAAAATCGTAATGATAAATAGCAACAATGGGAGAACGAGTTTTTCTCCTCCAGGCGGGGATCTGTCTGGCGAAAAGAACGCGAATTTTTGTATAGGATCGTCCGACTGGACGAAGAAGCGGACGCAAGTTCATGAGAGAACCGACGAGTCAAAGAGACAAAATGGCCACGACGAAATGGCTCTTGGAAATCCTTCCATCTTTTGATCCTATTCTCGATCCTTCGTGGGATATTAGCTCGCAAAGAAAGGTGACAATAGTGCCGATGAATACGGAAGCTCGGAGATTGGACAGCGTTGCTCGTTGTGGTAACATTGAGGAATATTGCGAGATATTGGAAGATAACAACGTGACGAAATATTTCTCATTATTCGTGGAGTCTAAGAGGAAGAATTTTCAGAAATTAACTTTGAGAATATTTTTTAAATTGTTGTGCCATCGAAAACTGTTTCATCTACTAATACAACCTGATGTATCAAGATCAGATATATTAAATTCTCGGACACTATCTGGTCCTGGAATAGTAACGAGTAAATCCAACAATTGAATTCAACAAATGAAAAGCTTCTTTCTCAGTTAGGAAACTAGTCAAGAAACTTTCAGAATTTCACTGTTCGAAACGAACAAAGCTGATTCTTCGCGTTCAAATCTTGGCCTTGAACTTGACTTTAGTAGTCTGAACGACTGTAGTCTGATTACGTGCCTTCTCGTTGCTCCAACAAACTACCGACACTCGCGATCCTGACGCTACCAGTTAATCCTCGTGACGTTGGAAATTAGCATCGACGAATTTAGACCTGCTGCTTGTCAGTGCGGAGTAAGAAAACTTGTTGCGCCGTGGATCATTGCCAACTTCGTAACATCTTTGCACCCTCGTCACACTCTCGGCGACTAGCAGTTTCGTCCATGAAATCAACGGAGGTATAGTCGTGGCGGAAATTCGAGGTTAAGTAGACGGAATTGCATCAGCGGGGCGCTGAAATTGTAGAAATTCTAAACGCCGGGATTGAAATTACGGCGACTATCTTAATTTCGGTAGAATTGACAAGATTAAACGACGAAACGAGTAGAACAGATAGGCAACGACGAGGATTCCAAATCTGACCATTGAAGCTATTTTGTAAGTTATTGACTAGAAAAAGGACCACGGTTTTCTCTTGCTTCGAATCTTTTTCGAAATTGTAAAAATGCAACAAAGGATCAGTTTCAAAAGTTAAGTACGTCACAGAATTATTCGGGAAACCTCAAAATTTAAAGTTTCAAATTACTGAGATATTATCTGTATTAACTCAAACAGGAAAAATAATTATTTCTCCAAACATTCGTATATAATAATAATAATAATAATAATAATAATAATAATAATAATACAAAATATCCAGAATTCAAACAGTGAAAATTACAACTCGAGTATTAAAAATTCCAGCCTAAAAATTGGAACGATGCTGCAAATCCCATCCGCAAATATTCGCAAGTCAAACGACACAAATTCGATTTCAAACAGTCGACAAACGGGAAACCAGAGTACGAGGAAGAAAATCTCGCCGTGCGGGCGATATTTCGAAGCCATGGCGATGGATTACTCGGTGGTCGGTGCGGATCGTTTCCGATAAACGTCCGTATGGCATCGAGGATACTGGTTAGGCGTTGGCTCACGATGCCGGATCTATAGAGCCGGCTTAGCTTTGACAATGGCGCTGGTACACACAGCCGAGCCACAACAAGTTGCCGTGTGACCTTAATGGACTTTCGATTGAATTCCTCCGAAGCAGAGGGGACAGGCATCTCGCGTGATGGACAACCGCACGACACACGACACACGACGCGCATATTCGTGCCATTCGTGTGCCTATGGGCGATCCCCGACGAGGAAGAAGCTACAGCTACCAACGATTCAGCGGACAAAAGGTCCGTTCAGCGACAATTCATCACGGCGCGACGAGAGGGGGGGAAAAAAAAGAAAGGAAAAGGTTATTTTTAAAGCTGACTTTGTGGATGGATTTGTTTGCAATCATCGTCGAACGACGACGTGACGAACTTGGAGATTCGACGCTGTTCAAACTTCGTTCAACTCGATCAAACTATTATTTCGGTTTGGTGTAATTTGAAACTGATACAAACACGTGAATTTATTATTTCGTTAGAATAATCGAAGTTTTGTATCCAGTAATAGTAATTGAACTATTAGTATCCTAAGAAATAGCAATTGAACAATTTATTTCTAATTTTGTACTTTTTGATACTGACGATCTTTACACTATTTTCTTCGAATCGTATTTTTCACACTTACAGTGTTTCTCTCAATTTCGTAATTGTAATATTCTTGGATGATTGTTGAATCATACCTCGCGTCAATTTTAGAATTGCAATTAAATCTTGAATTTTTTACGTCGATTTAGGTTGATCAATCTGAACGAAGTTTGAACGAATCCATCTACAGCTACGTCTTTTCGACGATGGCCGAGCGAATGCAACGACTGAAGGAACTGATCGATAGTCATCTAGCAAAAATACGCTTAAGAATATTACGAGTGTAATTACCATGGGGAGGATCTGCGTGAGACTGCGAGGAAATGACGACTAAAGGATACTTTTAGCCAGCCCTAATACGTTTCTAATTACAACGATCCAGAGTAATTGGACGATCCTGACAGAGACGAATAACGTTCACTTTTACCTTGAACCTAAAGCCGTGATACGTTGCATAGATACGCCATTTCCACGATTAAAAGAAGAAGTCGGGTAAAAAGCGCGTAGTCGTCGATGCGTGTAATCAGAAGTGTAATTATCAGAGCTCTCTGTGCGTTTGTTTCAAAAATTTAAAGACACAGAAAACGCGCGTAGGATGCGTGTAAAATATCTTATAAAAACACAGCATCTGTTAGAGTATTTAGTAGGCGAAATGAATCTCCATCTTGGATCTACTTTTTTTCACTCACTTTCACGAACTTTTCAATCAAAGTGTCATTAATTGCTAAACTATGGAAATTCGTATCTTTGAGAATATAGCTCAAAAAGTAGAATATTACAGAAATCACTGTAATTCGGATATTCTGTGGAATTTTCTGCATAGAAATCCACAATTTGCCAATTGCAAGTTTATTCCGCAGAAACTCGAGTTACGAGCTGCGACTGGTAGCGAGGGCATGTAAACTGACTCGCGAATGATTGTATTTTCTTCAAATCGAGATCCGTGTACGAACCTCCTGTGCCTTCGGTCTTAAAACACAATATTTGCAGTTTGTCGGAACGATGTAAGAACGATCCACGGCGAAGAGGGGCGCGCCGAAAACAAGTTTCGAAGAGACAGCTCTTCGTCAACTTGGCAAACGCGGCTCCGCGCGGAATCTCTTCTATTTTCTCTCGCCTCGAGTTCGCATCTCCCCGCAAATCGACTGCCAAATTGTGAATCGAGGACGAGCGGACAATTTCGACAAACTCGATTCCGTCAATCTTCGCTCGTTTCGAGAAACGAGCTTCGAGAAAACAGGGGCGAAATTCTGCCCTTCAACCGGAATTTTCCCGTTCGCAGAAGACATTTGGAGTTTCACCGGGTTTTCCAAGTTTTAGGCAAAGATACATTGTAAAAGGTGCTGCGAAATATTTGTTGAAACGAGAAATGGCACGAGGAAAGTAACGCGATTGTACAAATTTAGTGATTTTTCGGAATCTCGAGTTGTTTTTCTATTCCTCTATAGAAATGAACGCTCAGATTTGATCTTCCTCACATTAATTTCATCTTCATTGCTAGATTTTCGCTCAGAAAGGAGAAGCTTTGTCTCGAAACGACAAGTAATTTTGCGAAACGAGAGAAAATTTTCAGTGACTGAAATCCAAAATTTCGAGCTTCGCGAGAACTTTTGTCCAGCAACGGAAAAGCTCGACAAAATTTGAAAAAGCCACAAAATTTTAATTTAGAAACTCGTCTAATCAACAGTGCCAATAAAATAAAAAAAAAATGCTCTACTTTCTCGAATAGTTTTCTCGCTTCAACAGAGTGAAAAAACAGAATAAAATCGAATAATGAAAATTGTCAAAATTTTGACCAAGAAGGGCAGAATTCATCCATTCGGTGCGACGAAAGACAAACTAACAGAGATGATAGGGGATTTTCGTCGCGAGATCAGGCGAACGCCTGCGAGTGTCCTATCAATGCGGCCACGATAATGGTCAGCGAACGATGTCGTTGTATCCAGAGACGAATGTAAATTATGGGGATGACCCGTGCGTGTCACGGCGAACACAGTGAGTGAGCATCGCGTGTGTGTACGATGGGAATGCGAGAGAGTATCGGCAGGATTTATGGATTGTGTTTGGTCCAAGGGGAACGACGTTGTGAGAAGTATGCACCCGTTCGTCACATTTACACGGTGAAATGTGTCCTTTTTTTCCTACTTAATTGCACGCGTCGCGTCACTGTGCACGTACACTCGCTGGAAGGAGTTCGAGACACGGTTGAGAAACTCATAAAGCGATTGCCTCGAGGGTCTACTCCGTCAAAGTAAGAGTATTTGTTGCCGAGTCCGTTTAAGAACGCCTACGCGTATGTTAACTCTTTTAAAAGTGATAAAAGTGTGCTGCGCGAGAGACTTTCAAACACAAATTTACATTTTTGCATTTAGCACGATTAAGAGATTTTCAAACACGAATTTACATTTTTGCATCTAGCCGATGGAATTTAATCAGAGATTCGTTCCGTTTATGTAAATTGCAAAGCATTGTAACAAGAGATTTTCATGTAAATTTTTTTAATACGATTAAATTTTTATTAATACGATTTAACCAGAGATTTCTTTTATCTACGTAGATTGCAAAGAATTACAATTAAACAAGAGTAATTTCTAGACAAATTTATATTTTTGTTGAGATTTAGATCAGAGACTTGTTTCATCTACGTAGATCGTGAAGCGTTGCAATCAGACAAGGGAAAATTTTTGTGTAAATTTGCGTTTTTCTGGTAGAATGAAAATAACCAAAATTTGTTTCACCTGTGCAGTACTAGAACTTTATACATTTTATATATTCCCAAATTTTCTATAAATATACGGTGAAATTCATCGTTTTGTAATTCAATAAAAATAAACCGTCGAATTCGTCCGGCTATACTTGTAATATTTGCGTTCGTGCGAATCGTAATATATTTTTGAAAACGTTCCGTACAATCGTCGAAAGTTACAGATACCTTTTCGCTCGAGGCCGAGGTTCGATTGAAATTAAACCTCGATAAAATCATACTGCAAATAAAGCGCGAGTAACGAACTTGTTACATCCCTTCCAGCAGGTGTACGCAGTGTTTTTGCCGCGGGAACGAATCGATGAAAATTCATTTCGTGCGTCGATTGGTCATTGATCGGTGTTTCGCGATTAAGTCTCTACTCGCGAAACTACTTTTTTCTATTTTTCTCTCATCTAGACAGCTCTAAGAAAACCAAACGTCTCGTCTAATTCGCATAGCTTCGCCAGAGTATCACGTATATGCTACGCACATTTCAGCAACATGGAAATGGTTACGCGCTAACATCAAGACACATCGACGCGAACAGTGCAATCCAAGTACCTTGTGAAGTGACAATCGTCAAACCGATAGCTTTTTCGGCTCGCGGAACAACGAGATCGTTTTCTCCCTCTTCGTCTGGCCAGTTCAGCGAATTTAACAAAATGAAGAGGAAAGAAAAAATAACGAGAAGAAAGATGGAAGCGGAGCAATAGGCAAAGAAACGAAAAGAGACGGAGAGAAACGAATGAAATTAATCAACACGTCCGCTGTTGCACGGATATTTGCGAATTCTTTGCGATATCGAGATATTCGTTCGAGCACAGTGTTATTATTATTATATTTTCATAACAACTCGCGTCTGTATCGTGAAGCTTATGACAACCTTTCTTTTCGTCAGACTCTTCTGGTTCTCGTTTTTTGTTGAGTTGCCGTTGCTAAGTTAGGTAGATCAAATGCACAGCGAACGCGTCGTAGAGAGAAGCTTAACGGAAAAGGAAGGGAGAGAAGATCACCGGTAATCCGCGAGACCGAGTCCTCCTCTAGGCCTGCGCAGCTCCCTAGTTTGCACAGAGATTACGCGAGGAACGGGTGCATTCCGACAAATGACACAGCCAAATCTCTATCACAATATAATATATACGTGTACGTATGTATGTGTGTATATAGAACGTATAGACAATATATAGACGTGACAGTTAGTACAACACAGCAGCAGCCGGCAGAGCGTCAGACCCGATGATGAGATCAAATCACAGTTAAACGTATGAGTGGTACAGTAGGATGCGAGCGAACAGACTTAAGAAACAACACACATGTGACACAAATATAGGCGAGGCCACGCGTGTACGTGTCGTGGTACGATGAAGAGATCACGGGATCACAGGCGAGGAAGGATCACGGGGTGGAAGAAGCGAAAGTGGGAGAGAGAGAGAGAGGATGAAGAATTCGGAAGAATTCGTGAGTGAAGTGAGTGACGTGTTTGTGTAATGATCGCGCAAATGAAAAATAACAGAATAATCAAATAATAATAACAAGTAACAGTTAGTCAAGAGTAAGATTAAGAATACATTAAGAGGCACACAGGTGGTACACGCAATGTATGTATGTATCGTATAGATATATATATAGAGAGAGAGAAAAGAATAGAATCGAGCGCTGCACGTTTCATCGTTTTCGTTGAACGGATGGGGTGCATAACCGGTCACGGCCGGCGGTCGCAACGAGCTGGCCACAAACCTGTAATGGCGATCTTCGCGGACCACTTGCTGGTACCGTCCAGAACCGACTGCTTCACCGACGTCATGTGACCCGTATGCGCTTCCTCGTCGACTCCGAAGACTGACCTAAACTCCGACGATACTTTCTTTCACATGAGCTGTGCCAATGGCCTAGATCTCGTCCTACCTGTTTCCCTCCTTTCTTTTCTATTTGTCTTTTTCTTTTCTTTTTATTTTCTCACCCCCTCCCCCCTTTCCACTTTACTCTCTTTTTTCCATTAGGTTTTACGACAATCGTTTCACCTCTTTCTTTCTTTTCTTGAGCTCGCGCTTTCGCGATGGGTCTCTTTCACCCACCCCCCAGGTCCTCACTTTTCGTTTCGTTTCGCGTTTTCTTTCCCGTTTCAAACGTCGCGCGCAACGTGCGACGCTCGTGCTCGTGGCAAATCGGACTTCTTTCTTTTCACTCGAACGAATCTGTTACGCTGCTTTCAGAATTATTAAACGCTGATTTGGGATGGTTCTGCGGTTTGATTGCTCGAAAAGAATTAATTCGAGATGTTTCTCTACCGTGGATTTTAAATAGGAAAGCAAAGGGAAGTGATTAAAATACTTTTATTTATAGGAATCCGAGCACTCCACGTTGCACGCGACGCCTTGCTCGTGACACGTCCCGATGTGGCTCTTCTCCATCCATATATATCGTAACAAAATTCAAAACTAATTTCTTTTCAGAAGCAAATGAAAATGAAAATTCCATCACGAAATATATTCACATCCAATACGATCTTTGAAATCGGAAATCTTTCTACAAGTCTGAGCTCCAATTGAATTCGAATTGATTGATGTAAATTCGAATCAAAGATCAATGAGTAAGAAAACCGTACAACTGACGAAAGAATTGACAAGAAGGGTCAACGACTTCGATCCGGGAAACAATCGAAGGGAATCTGTTTATGGAAACGTCGATACCCGATCGAGCGCGATAAATCAAGCCTCGCGTTCCACCTCATCGACGCGATATTTCTCGCGCGCGACTCTGTTATCAGCGAACCCCTGACCTCTCGCAATCAACGCGACTCGAGTCGTCGACCGGTCGGTTTAACGAGGACGGCAACTGAGCTTTCGCGTCCGCGTATCTTCGACTTTTTCCGAGAGCCACAATCGGGACGTACATACGCGCGGGCACACGTATGCACGTATGTGCAATATGTACGCGTATATATGCTTTTCGTCGCCCCCCCCTCAGAGAAGACGAGACCCGGCCTTGTGCATGGTAGCGAGGTTTTTCGCTTCGTTTCACACGCTCGTCCTCGCATCTTTTTACCCAAGGGTTCGCTGTCGCCATTGCCTTGCTTCTTTTCACGTGGCCGACAAGCTCAAAGAGATCGCTATCCGCTGTCGCATTGTGTCACCGCTGGATACGCCGCCTTCGATTCCGCCTTTGTACGCCTTCCACGATTTCGGATTGCTGGCCATTCACGTTAGGCGACATTGTCCGCGAGATTCTGCGGCGAGAATAACGTAACGCGTGAAGAAACATGCGTGTCGGACATTCGTGGAAACTCGTTTGCAATTATTCCTTCCATCGAACGTTCGTTGTCGAGATTTTTGACGAATTGGTTGCAGAGTTGTAACTTTGCAAGTGTAGGTTGTTTGTGATTGGTATAATGTTTCTATCTCGTTTGTCTATATTGATTTTTGCAACGAAAGAAAGAAAACGAGCTTCGTTAATTGCAATGAAAAAAAGAAACACCTTTTGTTCTTAGCGTGAAGGTAACAAAATACCATATCTAGTTTCAGAGACTGAAAATACACCCACGTTTGTAAATCGCATTTTTTTCAACAAAAAAAAAAAGAAAAGAAAATGTTTATAAATGCAGAAACACATTTCTATTAAATTCTAGAAAATATTCCAAAATTTTCACACTGACACAAATCGTTCCCTCGTTTCCATTTTCTATTCAAACGAAAAATGACAGCGTTTTGCCGCGTTGTTTTCAATCGCGTGATTCGTGATTTCAATGGGTTTTAAAAGGAGAGACGCGGGAATATAACGCTCGAAGACGATAAACGTGAACTTATTTCCAAGGCAATTCATCCGAACGATCGCGGCAGCTGTTTCATTAATTAGCAGCCGATGGAAAAGCGACGAGTTGTTTTGAAAACGAAACAACCGTTGAATTATCGATTGACGTTCGATGACGACCGGCTCTCGACGTATTCACGAACGGCGGAGCCGGTATTAATTAACCTCGATCCAACCATTAATTTATCCAACCGATCGCTTAGCAGCTTTTATCGTGATTTTAAATCGCGTTCGTCGCGCCGAGCAGCGACTATCTCGATAGTTTCGATTGCCAGAGGGTTGAAAGTACTCGCCACCGACAAACAGACGATACTCGAATAACAATCGGATGCTAATGGTAATCTCGTGGAAATGAAGTCTCGAGCTTTTCCAGAGGAACTAAATTTATAATATTAATATTCGTGTCGAGGAAATACGAGACCGATGATTCAGTTTGTCTGATTTGCCGTATTTCATCCGAGTAATTTTATTCATTGTTTTATTCGTCCTTTCGCAAATTATTTTACAACACGTTCTTTGTTCGTTCTTTTGTGTATAATCAATTTTTTAATTTCATATTATCACTGAAAGTGATTTTAGCGAGGGTAACCCAGAAAATCTTCAGGTGCAACGCTAATGCAACGAAAATTAGCTATTGGTTGATTTGGGTCACGTGATTCGCGAGGGGGCGTCGGGTAGACCTCGAGTGGGAGTGGCATTGTCTGGTACTGAGCGATCGCGCCTGTAATTTGTTTCGTATCGATTCAAACGTTTGCATATCAATAAAATTTTATGGCAAAAAAGTCAATCAATAAAATTTTTTGTAATTATACGTATATTTCGTATCGTGTTTTATATCTTGCTTTCTAATGTGTAAATACTGATTAATCATTGAATCGCAAAAACCTAAAAAAAATACTACATCAAGTCGCTAATAAATTCTCGATCCTTGTAATTGAACTTTCAATTTCGTGCAATTACTTGCCACGTTAATTATCATTATAACAGCTCATTTACAATTAATTCTCGGTTTGCAGAAATTCGAATTTTGCTCTCGATGTATTTCTACAGACACAAACACAAAAAACAATCGTTACAAATTAATATTTAAAACGAACGAAAGGAAGCTCCGTATTATGTCCGATGTAACGAAACCTCCTCGCTACACTGAATCAAAAACCCCAAAGTACGTTTACGCTGGTGGACGCGTCGATGCCACCCGATTAACTGAATCACCGTGGTATTGTCTCATTAGAGGACTCTGATTAATGAGCTGCGGATCGTCGTTAATAACCCTCTGGAAAGCCGGCTGAATCGTTGATTAATTTCCCGTCCAACGCGTGAAGATCCGATTGGCACTGGCGCGTCGTGCCTATTTATTTATGACGATTACGACAACGCGTGCAAGTTGGGAGTTATCCGGCCGATCAACCTGCCCGTTATTATTAGCATTTCGAAAGTTTCGACGTAAGAAACGCGGATTGGGCACGCGAACGATTCCCCCCGGCCAGCCTTCCGCGGAAATTGCAATTTCGACCTGTGCACCGTCGTTGATTACTTAATAACTGATAATGAGTCCGATCGATGCGCCCCTAATCGCGTTCGTGTCGATAGTACGACTCCGTGCGATTGATCGCGATCGATGTAACACACAATGGAACACGGCAGCCACGATGATATTCGAGGAAATTGTACGTTTATCGATTTTTGAAATATTAACAGTGATTGAAACGAGCAATTTGTGATTTTTCAAAATTCGTAACTGTGACGAGCAATTTTGTGCAAACTTTGTATATATGTAGATTCGCGATGGTGAGTTTCTGAAGATTGAAAAGAGACCGTCATATTTGTTTAAAATACACGAGAAAATTAAATTAGCAACTTTGATTGAAAGTCAACATTTCAATGTTTCTGAATAGTCTCGAATACCGTTGTTTGATTGATGAAAATCTTGCTCGTCGTTGCATTCTAATTTCTAATTTCCCGCGCTTTTGTTTCTCTAACACAACAAATTCATGCTTTGGTCGTCGGTAATTGCAAATATAATTTTTTTTAATGAATTTTTCATCGTATATATTCGAAATTTCTATATCTTTATAAATCAATATGTATCTTTATACGGCGAATTTTCTTTTTCGATATTTAATGTATTGAGAACGAAAAACAGAAGAGAAAAGGCAGCAGGTATGTGTCAGAATTTTTAGACACTATTCATCACTGCAAATAAATTGAAAGTCGCTGTTGAAAGAGGCTGTTTAACGCCAAAATTCCAGAAACATCGGAGAAAATGTTATGGAGATTTTCACGCGAGTGACACGCGTGAAAATATATCGCGTTCTTCCTTTTTGGAATTCAAAAAAAGTCCTTCCGTGAAAACGCTGTTCATCGATTTCGATGTCAGTGCATCGCAAAAGAACAGTGTGAAATATGGCGCAGATTGACGGGTGTAAAGATAGAGCCGGGATAATACATACAACTGGAAAACGTCGCAAATTATTCGCGACACACAACGAGAATCATAAATTGCACGGGTCATATGCACGGATAAATGCATTCTCGATTTGCATCTATTTCTGCTAAGCTTTGAAATACGAAGTGCGTTTCGAAAACGACATGTACATGCATCAATTCAAAGTTAATTGTTACGCGCCGCGTCTGTAGAATTTTTTTTTACTTGAACGCAGACTTTGAATTACTGCACTTTTGTCGAACTCGTACAGAACAATAACACCGAGGACATTAAAAAACAAAAAAAAGTAGAACACTCATCTTTTTTAGAGCGAAAATTAAATGACAAAAAGCTGACAAAAGCTTTCCTTTTTTCAGAAAAAAACAAGATTCACAAAGTATTTAGCACCAGAAATATATAATCTCGCAGATTTTTATAATCTCTGCGAGAAATATTTTAAACGGAATTTTTAGATATCCGACACGATGCTGTCGATCTTTGAAATAATCTTTGGGCCCAAGATCTCGTATATTTTAATCTAAATTTGTCGATGTAATATTGAGGTACGAAAACTGATCGAAATTAAGTGAAATTGTTAAGTAATAAAGTGTCTGATGTTGCAAAGACTCAAATAAAAGTCTCCTCTTTTCATTTAAAAGTCACAAAGAAATAGATAAATTAAAAAAAAAAACTTCTTCTAAATTTAACCTGTCGATTAAAACTCCAGGGTTTAAAGCGAGATGAATATTCGTGTCGCTATGAATGGAAGACTAAATTTCCCTGCGCGAGAAAAAGTTGAATAGATCGAGAAATAATAAAAAAAAAACGATGTACGAAATATTCTCGATAGAAGAATTAATTTAAAAGGAAAAGAAGAAAAAGAACGGATACTATCAATTTATGAGCTTAAAAAATGGATTTCCAGAGAAGTTGGAATATCGTTGCCCGATACCATTGATCCACGTGTAACCCAGTAAAATTCTGCTCGGCTTCGTTATCGTATATGCGAGGAATCAATATTTTAACAATCGAGAAAAGAGATTATTTATCTAGAAAATGCATCGCGCTGTTATTTTACAAGTTACGAATCTGGAACTCGCATCTACGTGGCTTTCGATAAAATTCGTTCCACATTCGGATGGATTTCACGCGTATCGTGATGTAACGATTCGCTCGGCGAACTTGAGGTTCTCGGCACGATCCACGATCGCGACGCGCCGCTATAAATTCTAAAGCTTTTACAATCGCAGGTTTAATCTTGATCGATCGATCCATTGGCGGAATCTGCATCGTTACTGCCGGATGTCTTCGACGAGCAGCCTCAGAGCGAGGATCTTTCGTCTCAGGAAACGCTCGTCTATTCGTCTGTCACCGAGCAAGACGTTGTCACTGTAATTTCACGTCGACATCCGACCGAATATATAATAAATTATTGACACGCACAAATGGAACATTAAACCGTGTATACTTCATTTCCCGAACGACGCAGAGGCTTAACGAGAATTGATCTCGCTATTTACGTTCAGAAATTAATAATTAGCCGTTGGAGATATAATTAAATGTGTTCAATTAGCGAATAATGTCGAACTAAACTCTGTGCTCTCTTTTCACGATTTAATTTTCGATTTTAATTAACTGTAATTACGTATTTAGTTTTCTTTATTGTCAAATGTTATCGATATAGACTTAGCTTAACACGACAATGAATATTCTTTATTAAATTTTATTAATTTTTATTTGAACGTATATATTTGTTTCGTTTTCAATTATACTGGTAGGCGGCCTAGGATTCCTCAACTACGAGTTTCGAACACTGACCTCGGAGATCGGCAGACCTCGACGCTAGGCGCGCAGCCACTTGCGGGTTGTGCTAGTCAGTGTTCGAAACTCGTACTTGAGGAATCCTAGGTCGCTACAATACAATAGAAACAGTAAAAACTCCCGATCAATTCCTGGGTTCCTATCCAATTATCTCAAGTGACATTTTGATTAAATTGTTCTTCGATGAGAAATTTTCACAATTATTAAATTATACAGAGAAAAGAAAGACAAGAAGAATTGTCCTGTCAGTGTAAATTCTTTCTTTACTTATCTAAATGTCTCCATTTTTGTCACATATCGTTACGCTTTTATCAAGAAATAAATTACACCGTGCTCGTATCTACATTTCTCCAGGCTGACAAATTCCTCTTCCACCTTTTTCCCCTCACTGAACAGGGAAAGACTAATCGCCAGTCCCTCTACTCATTCACCCCAATCTTCCATCTTTTCACCTGTCGTCTTAAAGATAAATTTCGTCATATTCACATCCGCGGGAACTGAAACTCCCTGGCTAACGATCGAATAATCCCCTTCCCTTCTTATCTTATTTTCACGGAAGACTAATCGTAGGTCTCTTTCCCTGCTCGCGCAAAGATCTCCCATTTTTTTCACGTCAACGCGTTCCTTTCGGAAACGAGTCCCATCGCGACATCTACAAGAGCTAAAACTCTCCAGGTTTAACGGGTTAACGACCAAGTTTCTCTCCATTCCTCCCCCCAGCCCGATTACAGCTCGGCCAATTGTTGCACGCGAAACAAGCCTGACTCCGTCAAGTACAATTCTCCTCGTTAAAAGCTCGTTAGACACGCTTTTTTTCAGCTAATCTCTCGGCCGAGAAATGCAAAAGCGCGTGGCCCGGGCGGACGATCGTACGAGAAAAAAAAAAATTACGCGACCCGGCGTGTAAACTCGGCTGTAAAATGGGGAGAAAGGGAGAAATCGCGGCCGCTTTTCCAGCTCTTTATTGTGCGACGGACGGATAACCTAAATTCACCTATTTCACTGTCCCTGCACATTCTGAATGCCGCTATTTGCGCACGCAAATTTGCGGTCCTGCGACAACTGGACCCAGCGCGAGCAACCGACGCGCAAATGCAAAAACTTGTCTTCGTCCCGCCGAAGCTTCGCGCTTGCCCGCCTGAAATACAAATTCCATATGCGCTTCCGTCTTTATAGAAATGAAATAACGAGCGCCCGGCCGCGTTAGCCGCAACACTTTAGTTCGCGCGAACCGTGCGTTTCAATTCCTGAAAATTGTAAATTACGTCGCGTACTTTGTAATGGATTTATACTGTTTCTATCGGATTTGGATATATTTTATATAATATATATTATAATTAAATATATTATAATGGATTTATACTGTTTCTTTTGGAAATGATTCGTAGTTTGAGCGACGATTGAAAATTTTTGATGATTTTATTTTAATTATTATATATATTGACGTTGTTGTATTATTACTCTTGAACGATTTCAAGTCACTGTGTGAAACTGGGGAACGATTTGAGATGTGTTTCTGTGAAAAATTCAGCCTCGCAGAAACTACTTCGATCGTAATCTCTCAATCGTAGACGTGCTTCATATCCTATCATTTAATAGTAACATTATTTAAACAAAAAAAAAAAAGAAAAAAACGATTTGTTATATCTGCACGATTTGTCAATTTTGGAATAACATAAAACTTGATAATAACAGCTAACAGTACCAATATTATTCCAACCATTTTTACTTCCAGTTCGAAACCCTGGTTAATTTAACTTTCTCAAACCTCCCTTTGCTTTAAAATTGCAATGTTCACAGAATAATTTCAATTTCGAAGGCGTGTCGTACGCAGCGGTGACTTAAATTAGATTCTTTTCTTTCTTTTTTTTTTCGCGCTTCGAATAAAAGTTTCTCACGTAGACAGGCAATGGCGACGTTTAGGATCGTCAGATCCAGCGAAACGGATACGCAGTCGATCGACCGCCTCTTCCCTGAAAGTTATCCGTTGCCACGGATCGACTCGGGGGTTCCCCCGTCGAGTGTCGACTATGCTGCGACAAAAGAAAGAAACGAGAAAAAAACACGGGGGTGGACACGCTAAGAAGGACTCACCGGATCAGCTCGAAGATCTCTGGCTTCTCCCGCTCTCTCTGCTTCATTCTCTCCTTCATGGCCGTGATGATGCTGTTCGCCTTATCCTCGGCACCGTGCTTCGAACTCTTCTCCGCCGCCCCTGCGAGAATAAGAGAAGACCACCGATATAGATTTTACTTTGCTCGACGCAACGTTGTTCAGCGTTTTGTTTCATTTTCCGAACGGAGAATATTTTCTTCCGGGTGAATTGAAGCAGGTACGCGGCGGCTTTGTGTGCAGGTTCTATATTGACCGTGGAGGGCGATAAGAAAACAAGGAGCTTCCGAGTCTGAAGGGTGGATAGAACAAATGGAGAGGGAAGATTTCAGCAAACTTGGGTTTGATTCAACGCTGTAAAAATTTGTTTGCTCCGGTTAAAGCTCTTTCCTATTTTAATCCCTGGATCTTGCGCATTCGCCATTCTCTTTTTCTCGTTTCTTAGGATGTGTATTTTTTAAGTAGTAAAAAATTTTTCGCTTCGACTAAAGCTCTTTCCTATTTTTTTTTCACTCTACGTGTTTTGGATTGAATATTCTTGTTTGATATTGTATCAAATATGATATTTAATTATGTGGAATGTACTGTATTATTTCATTTGAATATAATAATACATTATTAACATCAGAGATATTGAAATAAAAAAAATGAAGAAATTTTGTAATACGATGGACTAATATTTTGCGAAAAATTATTCAAATCTTTAGAAATGTTCTGCGTCTATGAGATATTTAATAATAAAAATTATAAATTGGTCATTTCGATCATTTTGGTAGTTCTAGTGTTAAAAAGAAAATTTTGTAAAATTGCAATGAAACATTTAGGAGAAACACAAAGAGACAGGACAAATGACGGTATTTCGTTTATGATTTATTACTACATAATTTCACATGATTCTAAGCTAAAAATGAAGAACAGAGAACTAAATAATTTTGAGTTGGAAGAATTGGCTTTTATCCTAAAAGCTCCAATAAGAACTTGTAATTTATTCATTTCCGAAAGATTACAACCTAAGAACAACAACTTAAGAAATTAATATTTTGACTTCTAACAACTATATTTCGATAATTGATAATTTTATTAAATTCTCTATTCCTCCTATTCTGACGGAAACCTATAAGCACTCTCCTCCAGCCGTGCTTTGGCGGATGTAAATCTAATAAAACTGATAAACAAAAATAGCACCCGGATCACATGATTACTTTTAATCCCTCTGCAGCATGACTCGCAGAATGTGTTAATGTAATTTGATTTAATCAGTAGCTGTTGTAGGTCAGCAACTAATTCAACGTGAACGCATCGTCGTATCGCGATGTATCGTGGGGATTAAAATGGCGTTAAAAGTGAGACACGTACATTTTGCGCACTTTATTAAATTCGTAACGGTGTCTAATGAACATGCGCACGCATACAGGAGGATTTAATGGAATGCACAACCAGCTTGAGCGAAATATCCTCGGCTTTGCGATATTCGCAAATTAAATTAAATTCCCTTTCTCCTTCATATTTATTTATCACGTATTACGTTCGTTGCTTCTTCCTACTCGTTCAAAGCAAATTTTCCCTTTTTTTTCCCCCCTTTTTAAAGCGACTCGTCTACAGATTTCACGCGGGTGAACATTTTTGTTACGTCGTTGCCCGGCTATTTTATGAAAAGCTAACGCGCGACACCGAAGAGTTTCATAATTAAATGTATTCTTCTTGCCAACAGTGACATCTTTCTTTTTTAATACCATTATTTTCATAATTTTGTTTGTTGCAATTAAATCAGTGGATGTTCATGCAAATTTATATCATTACGAACAAAGAAATAGCGTCAACGTGGACATTTGTTTTTTCCATTAAATGCTATAACGAGTTTTGCATCATACATTGGACATTTCACGCAGCTTTTGAAATTTTCTGCTTTTAAATTTAAATTTCTCGCAAATGCACGCGCGCACACGAAAGCTCTCACGTTAAACAATACGATATTCACAACTTGTGAAATTTTATTCTTTGCATTAAAAATTTTTTGAACAATTGTTACGAATTCAACCAAGCACGTGATCATACGCAGATCATTTTTGAGGCCCATTTTAATTTCTCCGTTCAGCAACGACGTGTCCATATTGAAATTTATCATTTTAATAAAATTTAATACAATATATACTTTTAATCTTCTTTTAATTAAATCATATAACGAATTCTCGTGCAATGATATAAATATTATTTTTAATGTAACAATGTGAATATCAATATGATGTGACACGTATAAATATAATAAATAAAAATTATAATATTAAAATAAAATTGGAAATATGTAAACACGTTATAATATGTGATAAATAAATTTTGTCATATTTTTCTCAATAAATAGTTTACTTATCATTTCGGTATTAATTGTTTTCCAGAAGATCTGACTTTTGGCACAGTATATTTATTTATTATTTTCGTTTTATTAACGCGCGCGTGTCTCATCAACCTGCTTCATAACGCTTTAACCCCAAGTTTCGCGATTCCGATAGAACGCAACTTCTCGCCACAATTTCGTCCCGGCGATCTCTCTTTGAACAGCCTCCGCGGTCCCGGTTTCGAAGGGTTTCGCGGCTCTTCAAACTTTCGTATCCGGGAGATACGCAACCGTGGAAACGCAACCGCCGCCGCGTCTTTCGCCGACCGGAACATTCGAGGAGCTTTAATTTTCCGGTGTAAGCATCTCGCCCCGCGCGTCTCGTTTCTATGCATCAGCCGGGGCTTCGCCGCGCGAGCAACATCCACCAGGTGGTGGCTTAACCAGACCGGAAATTACGCGTTCTGATCGTTCGGATGCGAGACTTCGCCGGATCCGCGTGAACTCCGGACGAGAACTCGATCTCCTCGGCTGGAAAAATTCGCACTGACGGCGAACAAGCTCGGAAAAACGGACAACACTTTTGGGAATTCGTCGCGCGTCTGTCGTCAACTCTGCCAAAGAGACCAAAAAAAAAAGGAATGGTCGTGTCGAGCCCGCTGAAATTTTGTCGACAAGCAGATTCCGTGAAATGAAAAATTCGTCGATAGCTGCGCGCTCGTCGAAAGTTGTTTCGCGCAGATGTGTTCTGTTGGAACAACGTTTTTCGTAGGCGGATAAAACCGAGCTTTGTGTGTTCCGCGTAAAATTTTTAACGAGGTTATACATCGTCGATGCGGACGAGTCTGACACGATAGATATACACGTATATTTGATTCAGAAGGTGCGGTCAAACGACTCGCTACGACAAGCGAATAATTGTTTTTTCGAACTTTTGCAAGCAGGAAACACGATTTTATAGTAATTCTAAATTGATTTTTTATATTCATTTCATACGAAATCTTTGAATTTGTGTAAATCTCTATGTAAATATTTGAACGTGTGTAAAGTTGCGTTTGTAGCGAATGAAGAAAAAAATTGGAACGGTTGCGTTTCGAAACAGCGCAACAAAGGTGAGGATGCTTTAAAAGTATCAAATGAAATTTCCTGTAAGCTCTTCCTGTTGCGAGCAAAAATGTTTTAAAAAATGCGCAATTGGCTCTCTCCTTCTTTAAAACACCCCATGGATTCTCTCGGGTATTTCTATTATATATATATATATTTCTATTATATATAATTAATTACATTTTATATATATTTTTATTATATATAATTTATAATTTATATATTTCTATTATATATAATTTATATATAATCCTCAAATAACGTGACAAAGGTTAAACTAATAATTCAATCCATCGCGAACATCAGCACGTCTCTCTATGATTAAGCGATTATATCGGTTCAAATGTCAACTGGCTTGTAACAAACGTATCGTAGTTACGTGAAATTTTAATTAAAATATTTGATTTTCGCGCGCGTCCTCGTCACCTGGTTCGTGGCCAATTTAGACGTGAACACGTAACCGACTGCCAGAAATACGCGAGGCAATTAGCGATCGATCGATAAAATGCTTGACAATTCTTTCAATTCACGCGAATCTCGAAATTAACTCTTCTCCACGTGAAAATTAACGACTGGCTTGTTTTTTGTAATCCTGTTGCTGCTCGCAGGCTTTCAGCGAGACTTCGACAACGATTTCATTTCAGTACGTACGATAGAATGTCCAGACTGTACGAGCAATAATTTTATCCTAGCAGTTCCGTTACGAAAATAAATAGTTTGAAAATCACTACGAATCGCAAAGAGTTAACTATTAGAGATAATAGTGTAATAGACAAGTAATGTCGTTTTTTTCAAATTTAATAAACATTGTCATCTGGTGACAATAATTTAATAAAATAATTCAAAGAATAAATCCGTTGCCGATATGAGTTACCATTATTTCTAGGTACACTATAATCACGACCAAAATGATATTTGTTTTCGAAATTCCCAGTTCACTAGCATCTTTTTCAAATTATCAAACGAGAGATGATCTTGAACGAAGCACAACGACCATTGCAAGATTTTGAAACATAAATGCCTCCCCCGTGCACGCGAACTATATTAGCAACAATGATAAGTTCAAAGTGGTAATGGCAAGACGCTAAAAATACCTCGACGTATTTTTCTTCGTACTTGACCCGTTTTGATAAAAGAAAAATTCACGTTTCATCGCACGTCACGCACAAAGTATTTCTTCTTTCTCGTAGACCAGAGAGAGAAGATCTCTTAAAAGACAAACTATCGCTCGTTAGTTTCGTCATTTCTTAAACTATCAACCAGAAATAAAATTCCGACATTAAAATTACACGACTATAAAATATCTACAGAAAATTCTAAATTTCACAGACGTTTTCAAGGGTTAAGTGAAAGAAACGTTTGAGTTCGGCTGTGCCTTCGTAATAATATATCACGATGGTAGGAAGACCTGATCAACAAAATTTCGTGCCAAGTACCATTTCAACAGGATGATTATTCCCAATGCTGTGTCATTTTATTTGAGGTGACACTGTTTCCGAGGACAAACAATTAATATTCCCTTTCACGTTTCTCTTCCATCGTGTTTTATTTTATCAGCAGCTAAAGACCGAATACACGACAGAAGACGTCTGGCAACTTCGTCAACGATTCTTCTCTCGTTTCGAGCAAAATTCGTGGCTAATTGCTACTCGAAACGACGCTCTCTCGATCAAAATCCCGACGGTCAGGTCGTTGTTGCCTTCCGATCCCAAGATCGATCGTTTGCTGGCGATGGAATCCAATCCCTCTAGAAGCCGCAACGTGCACCAAGTTCGCGAGAATCACCGACATACATGTATATACATACACGTATATTTCATCGACCGTGGGCTCTATCGCGGCAACCATTTTCCTGCGCATTCGTGCAACGTGTTCCTCGGTTCGGCACGCTCCAGTTGAAATCGGGGGAGGGAAGTAGCCCAGAACCGAATCGTACCGTTGGTTAAATTCGTTGTCTTTGACGCTCGAGAACGCGGCGAACGAGGTCACGCTAGACCGCGCGATCTCCAACGTTTGCGAGAGAAACCGAGAAACACACACCAGATATATCTGTCACGGTTGAATTGCAAAAACTTACGGAGAGCGGCGAAATGCGACGCACGCCGTGAAATCAATATTATTGTTGCTCGCTGTACGACGAGAGTTTCACAACAGAGCTGAATCCGATTAACGTTCGAGGACTAAACACTGTTGGAATTTTGTAAAGAAGAATTGTGCAGTGGTGGAATTGGGCTTGTTAAATTCGAAGTCTCTGTACTCTCGAAATGCGTTCATTTTATTTTAAAATGTAGGTGAAGACAGTTTTCTTCTCGGAAATTCTATAAATCGTATTAAACTTAATATTGAAAATTGTTTGACGAAGTTTGACGAGTGGGTTTGAAGATTGAAACCTCCCTTTTATGACGACTTCTCAAAACTTGGTGTACAATTTTCGTCATTTTATTGAACTTTGAGCGTCGGAAGAGAATGTTACTTTATTAATTTTATTTAAAGATGGGGGGAAAGTCATACATCAAGTTTTCGAAGGTTGGTGTAAAAGGAAGGCTTCAATCTTTAAATCTATTGTCGATTCCTTATTGTCGTGAGAAAATTTTTTCAATGTCTTCACGTACAATTTATAGCATTTTCGAGAAGAAAAGTATCTTCTCTTATCCACCCATTATACGTGATATAAAAATATTTTACAATAAACTGTTTTACAATAACATACTTTGAAAGTAGAGGCTTTAAAATGAGCTCAAGTTTATTATTGATTATACGATTTCTTTTCATAAAATTCGAACAATTAATATTCAAATATCCAAATATTAATCGGATTCATTGTACTTTAAAATTTTGTACTCACAGTAACTCTTATTAATATTCGAATACTAAATTAACTCGGGCTAAAATTAATAAAAAGTAAAGTTGATCAGTTTAGGTTTGAACAGGTTTGTACATTTGTGAAATGAATTCATTTTATACATCTCACCATATTTAACATTATCTTTTGCTAAAAAGTTTTAGGTAAATACTGGAAAAATTAAATAAAATAAAATACTTTGTACAATAAAGAATTTATAAAGTTACCAACTGTAGTATAAAATATATATAGAGTCTAAATATTTGATTATCTACGACAAATACTGAATATTAAAAATAAAAAGCGTCCCTAGATTTTTTATTGGAAGCAATTAACGTATATTACAATAATGAAAGAGAAAAATAAAACGATATTTATCGAGAATTCGTTATAACTGTTACTTCCAAACGAATAAATATCCCAGTGTTGAAGATCAATAATTTATAAATTAAAATGTCTTGTTTTCCTTCCACTAACAATTGCAGGTTCAACTGTAAACGCTTTTGTATCAATCATTAGTTCCTCCTCCTTTCGAACAGAAAAATAAGTCCAAATTAAACGCTGCTTCAGCAAGTCCAAACAAACGCATCCACAGTATCAAAAGGAAAATACTCCATGAAAATCAGCGATAATTTCTGTCGAATACTTCTGGTATCATTTCCTACATTTTTACGCTTTCATTTTTGATATTGTTACGAAACAAAGCGAGTCGGGGTCTGTTTTTGATCTTTTCAAAGATCCGCGCTTCGTGAAAATCCCAGTAATATTTATCTAGCAAATAATCGATTATCCTCGTAATTTCACGTTATATTTGTCGATCTAGAATCGCGCAACGCGAACAAATATAATGAAATTCTTCTCGGCGGGACGGATTTAATTGAAACGAAAGCTCCTCGCGCCGTTCGAGATGCAATTGCGCGTGCCCCGATAAATTCATCCCGTTGGCACGTTCCCCGCGTAATCCGCGAACGCGAAACAAAAAAAAAAAGAAGAAAAAAAACGGCGAAACTTTTCGCCCCGGCGAGAGTTATTAGCATTTTCATCGACACGCGCCGCGAGCGTTTTATCGATCGAATTGCCGACGATCGACGATCGGCGGGAGGCAAGCGCCGCTGTAACAAACGACTGGCCATTTTCAACTGTCGATGACTCTCTCGTTCTTCACGCGATTAATGCGAAACGCTCTCGAAGTGTTCCGCTCTGCGAGCTATTTTTTACGATTGAATTGCTCTTGCCGGATAGTCGATTAATCCTTTGGCCAGATAGGTCAATCGCAAAGCAGATATCGAATTCGAACGGGGATATTTGTTGTGGGCGTTAATGTAAATTACTTGACGAATGCGTGATCTCTTCTCGTGTTGATTCGTAAGCTTGAACTTAAACGAGACGAGTCTCGAATAATTTTGAGAAATCAAGTACTGTTTTAAAGTTACAGATTTTTTTGTTTTTCTCAATAAAATTGGATATGTAACGAGAAATGTGTAAAAAGGTAGAGCTGCCTTCTTATCGGTGACACTCTTCAATTGAAATTCCGCGATTTTCAGTTGCATCGACTTTGCTGATACTTGCTCGACGTTCAAGTAGAACTCGAGTCTGTTGCGTACGTCTGAATCCACTTAACTTCTACACTGCGACAATCGACTGCAGCCGAATGCTGCAGTGTATTCATTCCTCATGGACTTCGAACTTGGGTCACGTGTCACTGAAATTTATTACTTTTCTTCCTACGGAGAATCGAATCTCGACAAAAAAGAAATTTTCTTATGACACACTGGCGTTTAAAATTGAGAAATTGCTTAAAAAATTGTCCACATTCAAACTCAGTGAAAAAGCACGAAGCTTCTATTTTCACAATCCATAGGTTATTCTTTTTTACGATGTTTTTCTCTCGCAAAGTCATAACATTTGATCATGGACGAAACATCACCAAACATCATCAATACACAGATCAACTGTCAAATAATTTGAGAAATTCTTCGTCGAATAACTTTTTCAGTTTCGAGACGAATGCTAACAGTGTCGAGCGAGAGTGAGTATTAATTTACAACTGTTTATTTCACATCGATACATTTATCTCTCTGAACCCACCCGCGATGAGTTCGACCGTACGTGGTTGGCGAATACACACTCGAACCAGCTCGTGCAACGCCGAGACCCACCATCATTCACAGTCGACAGTTTGCAAAATCAATGTTTGTCGCGTAGATCCGCGTAGATACGAGAAAATCGATTCCCCCCTGGTGTATCTCACAATTCAAGCCTGTTGTCCTTCGCTCTTATCCATCAGCTTCCACGCGAATGTAAAATTCCACGTAACCAGTCCGATCGAGGGAAATGTAAATTCAAATGTAAATGATGCCCCGTGGAGTTTTCGCTCAAACGTGTTCATCGGGCCCCGTATCGTCTCGTCATTTCCGCGGTGCCGTTTTTCGCGGTGTCGTTTAGCGCGACAGACACTAGAGCTGCTCGTTAATTACATCTCCGCCGAGCTTGTGGTAATTAAGTTCGGAGAAACGCGATGTAATTTTATCGCGTCTCGAGTTAATGTCGCGACGGTTTTGTTTCGTATGCAGATTGCGCGAGGCGAGCGTGAATTCGCCCTCTAGGAGATTTATTTGATCGCCTCGCGTCTAATTGGCGTTAATGGCTTTTCGCGTTGCGGGTCGGACGGGTTCGTTTCGTCGGTCGTTCTGTATTTCGAGAGTTCGACAGATGAAATTCGATCGATGTCCGGAAACTGTCTTGTTTCGTGCTGGACGAAATATTGTGAATTTGTTCTGGCACGATAGAAGATTATGAAACACTGTCTCTTTAAATAAATAAAAAATTATTTAAAAAATTATAACTTGTAAAAGATTACAAACACTGTCTCTTTAAATATTTCAGAGATCAACGAAATTTATAGTCAGTTCGTAAGTCAAGTGAAAATGTACTTGTGTTGAGAATATACAGGGTGATTCACGTAACTCGAGCGCCTGAAACAACTTTTAAGTTATGCGTCTAATGCGAAAATTTCTCAGCACAAACATCGTATATTGGTTTTAAAGGAGGCAAAGTTAGTTGAGGATTGATAAACGTTCTACTTGATCTACTCAAAGTTCAATAGAAGGTCGGAGGTATTCCATTGACTCTCAATTGACTCTAGTATCTCACAAACGCGATTCGTGAAGTGCCAACTATTCTAACTATTCCAATCAATAGATTCTCAATCTACGTCTACGTTAACACGAAATAAAATACGCCTCATCACGCTATGGCGTTAAAATATTTTTACAGCTTTCTTTCCAGGGATTTTCCTGCATAAATTGTTTATTCCCCGACAAGTTCATAAAAATGAAATTTCATTATTTCGTTTTTCGTAATGAAACAATCAATATTAGTTATCACAGGTAAAGATAAATCAATTATTTATAGCTTGCTAGTAAGAATACTTATCACTTGTTGCGTTGGTCTATATTATATAAACACGTTATTTTATTTTTGTCTATACAGGGTGTTCGAAAACAAGTGGAGCAATCAGGTAGGAGGCAAGAAAGTGAGTTGAAGGGAAAGGAAAGTTGTCAAATTTTCGTTCTCGAGAGAGAATCGAGTTTGAAGATTCAAGTGTACTTGAACTGTTATCAAAGATACAAGAAACACTTTCTGGTAGCTGTTTTGACAGATACGTGGTCAAATTTGTAAAAAAATTATCACGTTAAAACTCAGAGAGAAGAAGATGGATTTCCAATTTTCTTCTGACAGCGAAGGATAGACAAAACGTTTACTCACTTTGCAAGCAGTCGGCGTTGAGCAGGTCCTTGCACTTCTCGTGGCACTTGACACCGCACTCGGTGCAGCGCACCCCTTGCCGGGCGATACCCCAGAGGAGACCCTCGCACTCGTAGCAGTAGGTCGGCGACGTGGCGGTCCAGGTGACGAACTTGTGCGGCGTCGTCGAGGAGATGGGGTAAATCATCGCCTGCAGCGTTTTCTTGTACACGTGCATCTTCTGCGGGTGCAGCAGCGTGTTGCACAATCAAACGTTAGAAACGGCGTATCGAAAGCTCGTGGCAGGGGATGTGTCGGACAATCTTTATTTGCAGGGATCATTCCAACGACCTCGACTCTGTTGCTCGTTTGTCAAATAGGTTTCATCTGAGACGACGTTTTTCGCGAAAAATTTATCTTTTTCACAATTGGCGTTAATAAATTGGTCGGTTTTGATCATTTCTATACGATTTTGATATTTAGACAAAATGTCTGGCGATTTTTATGGAATTTCTTCTATATTATATTATACTCTTTCAAGAATATTTTGACTAGAATTTTGATTACTCTTATGGAAACTACGGAAATTTAATATTTTTTTTTTTTTTTTGGTGGAATTATCCTCCTTAAGAAATTCTTTCCTCAAGTCCTCTACTTGTCAATGAATATTTTCCTAATCTCCCTATTTCGTCTGATTCAATTCCATTCAATTTCAACAGGAGAAAGAAGACTCGGTTACTAAAGAGATGTCTACCCTCTTTGAATGACTAATCTACGAGCATACAGGACGGCTTGCGAAACACTACACCCATGCAGTCAAACGTGTAAAAGCAACCGGACCTCTCAGGGGGTCGCAAATTGACATCAGTTTCATCTATAATTCTTCCTCCGTAATTCCGTGAACGGAAAAAAAAAAACCTGAACCGACCGATCCCGCTCGATTCTGTCGTACGAAATTAAAATCCGCCAGATGCCCGAGGAATTCGTTCGAGCACAGAGTCGAAGTGTCAGCATTCGCGCGTGACCAATCAACGAGAGGAGCACAGACACGGTTCACAAAGAAAAGAAGAAGAAGAAAAAAAAAACGATCGGACAGGCCAACTTTCTTCTCAAATCTCCAAGAATTCACGTCCGACCGCGTTTTCTTTTTTTTTCTTTTTTGCAACCGTGTTTGCCTTCCCCCGTTTCAATCTACTTCAGTCATCCTATTGTTCCTATCGTTCCTATCGTGAAAAAAGGAACTCACCTCATGAAACTCTTGCCTCAGTCTCATGCAAGGTATCAAAGGTATTCACTCTCTATATTGTGTGTATTGTCACGCTTGTCATTCATACAAACGATACGCTAGCGCTTGTACATAATTACGCGTACAATCATAACGTGCCAGAGGGAATTGGTGCCTGGCGAGACCTAATTACATACGCAATCCTGTGTACACAGATTAAACAAAGGGGAAGGAGAGTGGGCGGAATCTCCGAGGGTGGTGGTGACGGTGGTGGTGATTCTGGGTGTTTAATCGGGTATGCGAGATTCGCAAGGATTTCCACGTTCGATGTACGATTTGCTTGCCTGCATCGTATCGCTGGTGGTATAGTCCTTTCGAATCTCCTCTCTAACCAGGGGGCTAACGTTGCGTGGCGCAAGCCAGATTAAGGGGTGGTTACTCTTTAAACTGTTGCACACGTGTGCCTGCGCACACGCTTGCGCTGCCTCTGCAGATTGCGCGAGGAGAAGAGAAATATATTGGGTTTATTCTTTCGGAAAATATTCTTGCTCGAGGAATAGGTGTATCTGTTAACACGTTGACTGTCACGTGAAATCTATAACGTTAGTAAAGAAATTTATATTTTGACTTGTTTGTGAAACAAAAGTTGATTTTTATAAAATATTATATTTTCAGTGTAAAGTGGAATAAAATTTAGTTATATACAGTGAAAGGCATAATTGTATACGATAAAAAATTGTCGATAATAAATATTGATGTAACTTTGTAAAAAAAGATCATATAACAATTATAATCTTAGTTTCTTAACTTGGTTTCATTTTAAATCGTGAAGCCTCTATTTCGACAATTGTGTGTTTTTTTTTCGAAGGTGGTGTTATCGTGTTTTCTCGAAAATAGTAAGGAAGCGTCAAAGAAATTTTTTTCGTCACTATGTCTTGAAAATAGAAGCCTCCTCTTTGCAACAACTTCTCGAAACCTGTTGTACAATTTTTATTCGCCATTTTATTGAACTTGACACGTCAGGATTAGATTTCGAAACTTCAACTCTAATATTCAACGTTCAAAAAAGTGGTGAAGAAAAGTCATACAATTCTGACAAGAAAGACGAAGACATTGTTGCTGAAGAAATCATAGATTCAATTATAGAATTCAAGAAATTAATTGTTTTTAAAATCCTCACCGCAAAAATTAGTTCTCTTCTCCTAAAAAAATTTTTCAACTCATCTCATCTCCAATTCCAAGCTAAAAGAATTATCTATTTAACCATTAGTAAAACATTACGTTATAAAAGGCACTTCGAATCCATTTGGATCAAAGAGAATCCGATTTTGCTCTGTAAAAGAAAAAAAGAATCTATTAGTGACTAGATTTTTATTTTTCAGTGCATTTTCACATAGGACGTGCAGAGGCAGCGCGCCGGTTCGTGGAATCGGCGCAGTCGATTCAGATGGGGACGCTACAAGGAGCCACTGGGTTACTGGATCTATTTCATCCGCGTCTGCAGAAATAAACGGGCGCGAGGTGATCGTCGATCAGCGAAGATCCCTTCGTCCCCGTTCTTCCCTTCTTCGAATTTTGTATCTTTCTCTCGTATCGACACTTCGAAAGTACTTCCTGTCGGATGATCGACAAACGGAACGTTATTGGCATTTTTTCTTTCTCCCCCCTCGCCGAGGGAAAAACAGCAGCACTTTTCCTATCGATTCGATGAAACGTTCGTTTCTTTTCTTTTTTTTTTTTTTCTTTGTTCAACGGCCTCGAAGAATTCGAGAGAAAGAATGACAGATTGAGAAAGGAAAAGAAAGAGAGAAAGAGAGAGAGAGTGAGAGAGAGAGAGAGAGAGAAAGAGAGAGAGAGAAAGAGAGGATGAGCACGTTTTCTAGACGTCGTACTATTGGAACACTCTGCAAGGGGTGTAAAAGCATCGATCCGCTAAAAAGCACTATAAGGGTGACGTCGTGAGTTCAGGATGTTCCCCATTTTCTTCTCCTCTCGGTTTGGATCGCTGACATTATCTCGAGCAGCCCCGCTCGAAAACTTGCGTTACCTGGTTTTCAACTTGTTACTAGTACTTGTTTTCGTTTTAATCAAATTAATCATATTGTGATATAATTAATTTATATTTAATGGCTGATTTATATCTTGAAGTTACCAAATTGTGCAGAATAAATGAATAAATTTCTACTTGGAAGCTAGAAATGTTGTTCCTTGACCACTCTGAACGTGTTACTTCTCAGAAATTAAATTACTATAAAAAAATCATTCAAAATTTAAAATTACTATAAGAGTCGTTCAAAATTTCTTTAGGAAGACATTTTAGGAACGTACAGATGAAATTCGTCTGATTGATCAAATACGTTTGGTTTCTCTCTGACTGACTACGACTCGTTGATAGCAGATGATGTTGAGAAGCTGACTGGAGATTTTCACGCTATTGCCGATCTCGCTTGTTCCAGCGGACAAGCATCAGCCGATTTTGTTTTGATTCTGGCCCCGTGTGACGAACACGGGGAACATCCGACACCCATGTGCAGAGGAATCGGAGTATCCTAGCTCTATCCTAATTGTACTCGGTTCTCATGACCACTGTAGCATCTCATATCCGCGAGTAACCTACGTCTCATAACCGTGACCCACATACATACACACATCGCGATCGCGCCGTAACGCTTCGACCGATACTGGCGCCCACGTTTGGCAATGCTCGCGACGAGTGTGTACAAATACTTATTATGCAGATATGCGTAACTCGAAACGTTCACCCTAGCCGCTAAAGAGAGACAGAGACAGAGACAGAGAAAGAAAGAAAGAAAGAAAGAAAGAAAGACAGGGAGAAAGAAAGACAGGGAGAAAGAACACGACTCGTCTAGGCTCGCTACGAACGTTTGCTGTTTTTCTCATCAGTATCACAGAGCGTGTTTTTCTCAAAAGAAATAGAAAGAGACAGAAGAAGAAGAAGAAGAAGAAGAAGAAGAAGAAGAAGAAGAAGAAGTTAAGGCAAAGAAAGAGAAAGAAAGTAAGAAAGAAAGAGAAAGAAAGAAAAAAGAGAGACAGACAGGCTGGGCCACACTTACGTGAAAGAAAATAGCGCGGAAATGAGGATAAAATGCAGCACAGTTCATGTGAAAAGAAAACAAAGTTATCAGAGGTTATAGTTCAGCTGCACGGGCGAGCCGCCGCTGGATAACGCTTGTGGATGCATGTGTATCTTATCTTTGGTTGAATTTCGCTTAAACTTTACAATGACGCGTACTTTGCTACTACTTCACGTGTCGCTCTAGAAACGTTAGATGAATTTCTCGTGTTTCGTCGTTCCTGCGAGAACGCTCGCTGCTTCCAAGCGGCGCGCAAGGTGCGAATTCGCGCTCATTTTGGCGCCAATATTATGGCGCGACCTTGACTAACAACGAGAGCCATCTTCATCGTGTCGACGCTCTCCTTTTTTAAAATTCTCGTCGTCCGATAAAGCGTCGTTTCTTTTCGTTTTTCTTTTACCTTTTCGCTACCTTTTTCTCCGTCCAACGAAAACACTCGTCGAGATCGAAATGTCATTCCGCTTGAAATTAATTTCTTTCTGCGACGCAGCTCGTTTGATTGTTCCTTGGGCTGATGAAAATACGAAGGTGTTTTTTCAGTAAAACTGTATTTTTGCTTCTTTTTTTTTTTAACGAGAAATTTAATCGGTCGAATGACGATTAAATCCGGAGGATCTACGTCGTTTCAATGAAATTTCAAAAGTTTCGTATCTTCATTAACCCAAGGAACAACGAGGTTCGTACAGATTGAGTCTCAACATACGGAAAACGTTTGATCACGTCGTGGAACGAATCACGTTTATCTCGAAAATTTCCTCTCGAAAAGTTGAGAAAAACCAACTGACGGAAAGAGGATAGGCGAGAGCAGGACGTTTCCACTTTACTGGATCAGCGAAACATGCCGGGTCTCTGATTGAAATTTAAAATTCAAGAGGTTCCAAAATATCGCGCGTTTCCGAACTTTCTTGCAAATTTGATCAATGTTCCCGATCGAGAAAACGTAGGTTTTTAAAAACTTTCGGTCCAATTCCGAATTATTGTTATAGATCGAACGGAGACGAATAAAACCGTGAGAATATAATCGATCTCTGCTCCCATTGTGCCGCCGTTTCTTCCCAAACTTAATTTTGCTCGATCGCCTGGCAGTTCTCGAAGTTTTCGCAAACTTGAATTCAGTTTCACCGTTCGTTTGCCAAATTTCCTAGAAAATATCGCCTATAAAAGTATGCCCGTCGTGAACAACTTGGACAATTTCCCGGAACAAGTCGAGAGACAATCTGCACGTTTAAAACAGGCCGGGTGGCGTTATCGTTGCTCGTCACGACCTTCGACGAAACGTCGCGGCTCCCCTATCGTTCTCACGCGATCGTCCAATCAATGGCCGAGGTAGGAACCTCCGGCGCTTCACTTCGCGACACTCGGATGAAATCGACACGGTCGTATTCTGTCGCGTATCTCACGAACGTCCGCGTGAAGATCTACGCGACTATCAAGATCCCTCTAACGAGCTTCGTCCGCGGATATGAAAATTCCCAATTGGAGAGAGAGGCGTCTCTTTTAATTACAATTCACCTCCTCGTCCACCCCCGACGTTTTCAGAGACCTCGGCGCGTCGAACGCAGGTCCAGACATTCCAGGATCGCCGATCCGCTGGATTTTCCGTCTCGATCGCGATCCTAATCGACGTCCTGTCTCGACAATCGCTTCTCCGACTATCCATTGCCGCGAGAAACGTTCGACTGTCGAATTTCGATGGCTCGAATGTTTCACCGTTCAAATTCGTAAATTTCGATCGTCACTTTGATTTCGAACGTTAAATTTGCCTCGTCTCCGAGTTTGATCCGAGGCAAAGCTCTTCCAAAAATTGAAACTCGAAGAGGAAACGTTTGCCGTTCTCAGTTTCGGAAGATTTCGCGAAACCGATCGTTTCTCGCGCGCGAGGAATGAAAAGAATGGTCGTCGGCCGCAGTGGACAGCGACAACAGTGGGTTTGACGAGTGAGTAAAGTAGGCAACGCGAGAGATGACGATGATGCCTGAAAGGAGAGTGGTTAAAGGACGAATTCTTACCAGCTCCTCGTCGTTGAGCGTGGCTCTGGGCACCGCCGACGTTAGACCCGCCGCGTTCCTCTTGGTCGCCGCCATTGTCTGAGAAAAGATAGATACATTAATGCACGTCTGGCACGTGAACAGTTGCTACCGGTTGCTTTCTCTAGTTGCGTGTAGACAAAGAGTAAAAAGAATAACAGGAAGAGAATAACTGAAACGAAACGTGAAATGTGGAGATGACGAGAAAAGATGACGAACGGGGAAAGAAAAAATCGATGAGAAACGGGATGGATCGAATGTGTGAATTCGAAGAAGAACGTACAAGTCATCGAGTGTAGACAGAAAAATTGCTCGAACGCGATGATATTGGAGAGATTTTATTCGAAAAGAAAGGAAAGAAAAGAGTTAATTGCAAAGTTATTGAAACAAGAAAGGAAAAATCGCGGTGGAAAACGTGACGCGTTGATATTTAAAAGAATGGAAAGCGTGGAACATAAATAACGCGCGTTGAGCCGGTACAATGAAACCGCGATTTCGAGCAACGAAAACGATTTATGGAGGATGTACCATGCCAAATATATTTTCGTTGTTATTTACAAAATGTTATTTACAGTCACGAGATGCTGGTGTTTTATTTACATTGGCTCGCACGGAAAGCCTTGTGCTCCGGGCATTTTATCATGATCAGAGAACGTCTTGATCCTTAGCAGAGAGCTTCTTGATCCTTGATCTACATATAATATCCCGGTAAAGTATACTTTCGCGAAAATGACTGGTATTTGATAAATAATAAATATTTATGCAATTCGGGAATAAAAAACATTTAACAATACTCTGTATCCGCGAGGCGCTGTTTAATATCTGCAACAGGATCGAGTAGTTCTCTCTGTTCGAAAACGAATTTGCAATTGTAATTGAAGAAGATGAATCGAAAAGTGAAGAAAAACACGTATTATCGTTCGTATAAAGACACAGAGAGAGAGAGAAGAGTTAGCAGAAAGAAATCTGTGATTGAACATTTGCGATCAACAAGAGAACCGAAAGAAACGAAAGAAGACCAAACGCAAACGAGAAGAGGAAAGGGGGGGAGAGACACGATGAGATGCGAATGAAATAAAAAAAAAAAAGAATAAAATAAACGACAAACGAAAGAAGAAGATGGTGAGAGTGAAAAGAAACGGGACGATGGATACAGATATATAAATGATAAACAGGATGAGAGTGAAAGGCTGAGCGAGATAGAGTTGGTGAGTCTCTACGGAGAGATCTCTAATCCAATTAGTTTGTAACGCCTGGTAGGCGTGGCGCGCGGAAGGATTTGCGGCTGCCGCTAGATTTCAATTAAGATATTATGCACGGGGCCCCGTGCTCGTTGCATGCGCTACTGTCTCGTCTCACAGTGGACAGACGACTAATTCCGAGCGGGCTAATTTCGCGCATCACCAACGCTCGGCTCTGTCGGACGTACTCTATCGGCTTTTCTACTCTCTCGGAAGCGTGTTCTGTGGCGTGTATGTATATTTACAAGCGTTCACGCGCACGGGGCACCGTGGCCTCCTCTATCTTTTCACCTTTCTTCTTCCGCGTATGCACTGGACGCATCTCCAATTGCACGAATTCGACTGTGCATAACTGTACATATATATGTATATATATATACGCGCGATCGCCACAATCCTGTCATCATACGCACGTATGACACACGCTTGCTATATAGCTAGCATGTTTGCCTGAAGATTCGTCGTACTGGACACACAGTTTCTTTTTTTTTTTCCACGTTTTCTTCCTCTCGGAGGACGCGAGTAATACCTTTGCTGTCCCTTTCTCGCCTTTTCAAAAATCAAAAGACACGTCGTTTGGAAAAAAAAAGAAACAAAAAGAGAGAGAGAGAGAGAGAGAGAATCAGAGAGAAAGGAAGAGCAGGAAGAACGACTCGTAGGTGGGTCAGTCTCGTGTCCGCGATTGACTTGGTGTCTTCGAAATCTAGAGTCGTTCGTCTAATAATCACAGCTGTACAAACGTGTCGTACTTTGCAGTATCGAACTAACTATGGTATCTGGACTACTCGTTCATGCGGTTCATCGTGACATGAAGAACATTCTCACGCGTGCGGGTACATCCAGAAGATTAAGAAATACCGAATAAAATCAGTCGGATCGCGCGACTGGAACGCTCCTCGAAAGATTAATTCCCCTGGATCGAGAAATGGAAAGAAAATTCGTCTTTACAAAATTGAATCTTCCGAGCGCGATCACAGCCGACGATCCGCCGTCTACGTGAATGCAACGGCCAGCAGAGCAGATTGAGGCGACGATCAAAGTACGTAGGCAAAAAAGTGGCGGCGAGCAACGTTCTCCCTGTAGGGGTGACGGACGCGGTCCCTTCCGTCAATTATCCGTGATATCTCGCGATCCGTATAGCGGCAAGGTGGCCACGGCGCCGCGCCGGTTCCCGGATAATTATGTCGCGACACGCGAGACCAGCCCGCGAGCGTGTAACGTTACGTTCGTTCTCTGGTCGGTGGCGAGTTACGCAGCAATTAAGTCGGTTATCGCGCCGGAAGGGTGGCGATGGCGCATCGCGAAACGTTGCTCGCGCGGAAAAACAAACAGCCCCCGTGGAATCACGGGGATCGAGAGAGAGAGAGAAACAGAGAGACAGAGAGTAAGAGAGAGAGAGAGTGAACAAACAAGCGCGTGTAGAATCGAGGCGTGTGCGCGAGCGGAAGAGAGAAAGTTAAAAGCAGCGAGAGTGGAAAGGAGTGCGAAGAGAAAAGAGTGTGAAATAGAGTGATAGAGATAGAGAGAGAGAGAGAAAGAAGTGTAATATTTATGCATACAAGCTGAAGCATGCGCTACGTACGGCGAAAACAAGCCTTTTTATTTAAACTTCGTTAAGGAGGCATTTAATTAGTACCTTCAAGACCTGGAGGTAGAGTTTTTGAGATTTTTTGAGAGGTTTTTTTCAGTGAGTGGTTTTGTTTTTTTCAGGTGTTCAGGTGGATACAACAACGGGCGCCACAGAGAACAAACAAAGAAAAATGGCATTATATGCCGGTTAGTATCGTGTATCAGTTGCATCTTTTCTGGTTTGTTTCTTTTTCTTTTTTTCTTTTTCCTTTTTTTTTTTTCTAATCTTTTTCTCCTCTAATGCCTCGTACATCACGGACAACAGACACATTTAGAGATCAGAGACACGGGAGGCATGAAACGTACAATCGGCGCGTCGATCTTTCAACGAGACGGCTACCACACTCTTCCGAAATTTACGCATGCACGAGCGATTCACGCTGGATGTTCCTTGTCCGATCATCGCTGAAGCATCTGCAACGCCAAGCTTACGCGTTGCGAACGTGATTGAATCGAGAACGCCATTGTTTCCGTGATGGTATTCCTTCTCGTTGAACACGCGAGTACCTAAAATTGCTGGATCCGAGCGGCACGATTGCATCCTCCTCCGCTGTCACGGCCACGTAATTCTCCGGAATCGCGTTTGTTCAAGCAAACAACAACGCGAACGTCAAACTATCGACGAAACAAGCAAAGCCCTCGGGATCCAGCAACTTCTCCGGGTTACTCCGATCGATTCGCCTAGGGCTCTCGTTTCCGGTTCGACCCTACGATGCGATGGGACAATGCACTTCCTGGACACATGTGGGTTTCCAAGGACCAAGGTCACGGCACACAACAACCAAGAAGAAAAAAATTGTCGACATCGAACATCCATAGGGGGAAAGGGGGGAAAAAGGCTCAGACAGACAGACAGACAGGTCGAGAACTTCTAAAGGGGTGGGCGAGGGGAGAGGAGAGGGGGGAAGAAAGTTCGAGAGAGCCGATTCGAGGAGTCGAGTCGTTCTTCTCGCGCGATCGCCTCGAAAGACGTCGTTTCGCGGAAGTTGTTCGGCGTACTCCTCGAATCCTGCTCGTCGTAGGGTTTTGTACGTAATTTCGCAGAAGTCCGTCCGTATCGATTGCACTAAACTTCACACAGAACACATACGCGGCGACGACGACGACGACGACGACGACGACGATGGGTCGAGCGAAAATCGATGCTCTTCATTAGCGGGACTTTGTTCGACGCTGTGAGAAAATTGAATATCGGCAAGTCACGGGAATTGCAGCTGCTGCGAACCTTTTTTCTCTCGAGCGACGGCGTGGTGTTTGACACGATCCGCGCTACGTGCTTCGTACGTATTCACGTGGCTCGCGATATAAATACCAAAAGTTTTGAGATTAAAAGTTGGACGATGGTTCCCCGAATCTGGAGATAATCGAGACCTTCCCCTCTGACTCTGAGCTGTTTCACTCGAGCTGAATTGTTTTGTAGCACGGAACGTGTTGGAATAGCGTCGTGCACGCTTTGCGTTTCTTATAGTTTTGTTCTTTCTTGAGGTAGAATAAAGAGAGTGAAATAGTTGAGATCTTTTTTCGATAATTTATTTTAGACGGCACTAAGATCTCTTGACTTTAAGTTTCATCTGCGTGATACTTGTGGGGAAGCGAGGGGTGACTCGCAGGGTGTGATTATCTAACAAATATCAAGGATATCCATAAGTAATGTCGTTTTCTGATACTGCACAAAATTTTATTTTATTTAAAAGTCGATGCAATTTTAACCTATAATATAATTTAACAATAAACACGCTAAATGTCTACATATTTAACAAGTTAAATTATTGTCATTAAATGGTTTATTAAATTTGAAGAAAACGACGTTACTCATGAGTACCCTTAATACAAAGGAATTCGAGTAATATCAAATCACTTTTAATTTGTCTGTTATTTGCCTTACTATAATATTTCTCCTTTTCGTTCAATAGATTTGCACTTGTAGGTGTAAAATTCTCTCATATATATTTTTTTTTTTTATTCAAGGTATAAGGTATTAAATATTAATTATCGTACGTGACACAATAAGAATCTGAGGCACGGTTCGCATAATCAGTTATAGATGGTGCAACTTTTATCTCAAAGACATCTTTTTTTAGAGGCTTTAAAAGACTCGATACATTATCGGCGTCTTATAACGCTCGAGAAGAAATTTCCAAGATACTTCCAGCAAACAACTTGCAATTTACATATTCTCTTAAGGTTAAAAAATTCCAAGACAGCTCTCGATCTGATCTTTTTTCTCTCTTTTTTCAAAAAAATTTTTTTATACGCTCAAGTGAAATTGCGAAGGCTGCTCTCGTGCTTTCCATCAGCCACTTCAGCGATCGTATCACCTTGATTACACGGCTTCGTGAGCGTAGACTATATACGCAGAAGTTCGCAATTTCCAAGTTTCAATAGGTTATTAATTCCGGGAACAGGCATTTTGATCGCCGTTAAAGGTTTCACTCGTCCCGAGATAACGCGAAGAAATGCTACGCTTGAAATATTTACACCCTCGAGCCATGCAATTACCCCTCTCGTCTCGGATCCTTTCGCTATTACGAACAATAGATGGCCTTAAACGTGCCCTTTCGAGTGTCTGAACTTGAACAAAACAATCGCGCGATACTCGTCGCCGTTTAATAAATCTCGCCCACTCGCGAAATTCGGTGAATTTCAATATTCCTCCGAGAAATTCGACCTCCAAGCTTCCATTCGTTTCGTTGCAACAATCTGAATAATCAATGAACATCACGTTGGAATGTGTAATAATTAAAAAATGTACGTTCGAAATATGAGTGACAATTTTGTTGTTTTTTAAGCAAAATTATTTATTTATTACACCACGAGTAGGATGTCAATTCAATGCTATTTTCATCGAACACCATTATTCCAATTACTACTATATCTCACATAATATCGCGATTAAAAAATCTCATCAAATCTTTTAATACGTTCAACGCTATACCACTCTCGATAATGATCATTTCTTCCAATTCTCTTAATGATCAATTAACAAAACTACGACGATATCAATGTATGTTAATACGTGTCAACAACGAGAATTGTTTTCAAATGCCAACGACGAAACAATGTTGCAACGAAACGCGGAGTTGGGAGTTACAGGGGCTCGAATCTGACCGAGTTAAACGCGCGCGCAATTTTCCAGAAAGCCACGTAGCTACGAGAAAACGTAAATAACGTTGTAACGAGTTCCCTTTTTCCCCCCTTTCTCTTTCATTTTATTTTTAATTCGCAACACGATTTTCAGAGCGGCCGTTTAAAGTCGTCATCAGCTTCGTTCAACAACACGCGAGCTTCGCAAGGGCGAGTGACGCAAACGCGAGCCCCTGGCGCTTCAAAGCGCGTTCTCTCGAGCACGCATAATTGCCGTTACATACCGGGCCGCGTGTCAGATACAGAATTTTCGTTCGAGCTTTCCACGCTGGCTCTCGTTGCAATTAACCAGGGTTCTTTTTTCTTTTCCTTTCGAGGCCCCACCGCGTCGAGAAATTTCCATTTCCCATTGCGTCGCATGCGAGAGTCGCGCAAGTGGAAAATGGAGCGACACACGAACGTGTCGAAAGCTTTCGCGAAACTTTTCAATATACAAAAATGATCGAAGGCTTTCCACCGCGTTTCTTCGTGTTTCGACGAAACAAGACGCGTGCACCTCCGTTGCGAAAGTTCTGCGCGGAAAGTTCAAAGTTCGTCTCTCCTAAAGAATTTTCCGTGGCGTTGTTTCACGGGCGTGCAAAATGAAACAAACCGGTGCGTTTGATTTCTGAGGTTCGGAACGCTTTGCGTTCAGATTAATTTGAAAGCCCCCCGGATTATTTTTCGACGAACGATCCTTTGTCGGGGCGTTCGGTATCCTCCTTTCCCCCCGTCCCCTAAATTTTTCATCGAATTTGACGTGGCTCTCTCAATTTGCGAAATTGTTCCGCGTGGAAGAGATAAAAATTGCACGCGCTTTTTAATTGAACGCACTGATTGAAAACGTTCGCGGCGTTCCTTTAATGGAATAATTGAAGAGGGAGATTCCGAGCGAAGGGGGAAAAAGAATTACTCCTTTGTCAATAGAGAAAGAAAGGCCCTTTTTCGCAGAGCACCGTCGTTGAAAAATATAGAGGAAACGTTTGACCCTCGAAAGTATTTACCACCGACAGCGCGGTATCTTTTCATCGGAAAAAGCCGTCTAAATTGCGTGCCTCTGAATTTCCTCGGCCACTCGAGCCTCTGCCGCATTTGTTACCCGTGTTTCTGCAATGCGGATCGAATTGAATTAGACGGCGCACAAAATGGAACGTAATTTGCGGTACGACTGGAAGAAAAGCCGGTGTCTCGCACAAACGCGAGTTGAATATGAAATTTCAATTTTGAAATTCAATGCCGAGGATTGATTGAACGCGATTGAAGATCTTTAAAGGTTATATGTCGTACACGATGTTAAAACTGCAGTTGTTGTTGTTAAAACAGTATTCTTCAGCTGCGTGGATAATGATTCATTTATTTATCCTACAGTAGAAAGATATTTCAAACAATGTGTAACGAGTAATTGAACTCTGCTCTTACTCTTTCAACTTCTTTTCAACACGTACGCTATCATCCATTTACTTGGAACAAACATAAATACACGTTACGACGATATTGACTGCACGTATTGTTGAGAAAACTGATATCACGTTCCGACGATTTTATTTTTATTTCGTAAGAAGATGTTTATGTTGTGCAGTGTACACGTTTCTTACCTGCGTAGCAATACGTAGAATACTATTTAAAAACCCTATTTAAAATTACGTAGATTACCATCTAACCTAAATTCAATTCAAAAGCCCCGTAGCTTTGAAAACCGCGCCTTTACCCGCGTACTACAAACACAGCTGTAGCGCGAAACAATACCTAAGAGGTGATCCATTCAATTTTCTCAAACGCCTGTTTGGAATTTTCGCTCGACCCACTGACGATGAGGACGCTGGGTTAGACAAAGGAGGGCGGTATTTAATAAACGAGCCGCGTATTTTTGCAACACGCGAGTATTTGCAGTCGCAAATTTTCGTCATTTTCACGCGACAGGCTCTTAATATTGCAGCGCCTGGAAACTGTGCACGCGGCGACCCGACTGCGAAATGGCGACGCAAAGCGCGAAGGAGGTCGATGAAAACGAAAGCTACGCCTTACGTGGAATTTCGTATAAACGTCAGACGCACGTACGTCAGATTTGCGTTGATATTTGTGACGACGAAGAAGCGTGTTCCAAATGTTAGCGACAATGGATAAAGATCGCCTTTTTCAAAATCTCGAAACAATTAGAAGATGGTGAACACATTTTCAGTGTTTTAACTTCAACAATCTCGATCCTTTGTTTTTTTTAATTAAAGTCAATTTTTATTGCAATATCACATGTGAAGTGTAATTTATCAAATTTATACAAATTCATCTCTTTCATTTGATCGATACGTATTCGTTCGTGCATAAGGACCATTATCCTACATCTCTCTTCAAATAATTTCGAAATAATTTAAAGATCGTTTTTACCTTAATTACAATGTTATTGCAACGTGATTATACATATTAATCACACAATGGTACGTCACTTTATAAAATTTACACGAATTCGTGTCTTTTACTTGATTGATCAAGTATTCACCTATGTCGATAAAACAGACTGTTGTGTTCTTCTACGCGCGATTTTTAAATTCGCGTCAAGCGTAAAAGAAGAAACAGTAGCGTATTAAGAAAAACTAAAAATTATTCAGCCGGAGATCCCTCGAACTAAAGAGTACGTTGCGTTATTAGAATCACGTCGTACGAGAAAAGAGAGACTCACTGATAAAAAATTATTTCTCGAAACGCTTTTAAAAATATTTCTGAAATATTTCTTGCGCGCAGCGTGTGAAGTTGGAACACGCTTCGTCGAAAAATCTCTGACGCGCTCAGCGTCGGACGTTTCACGGACGCGAACCCTTTAACGATCGTCGGCGATTTAACGTCGCGGAAGCTGCTCGAGTTGCAACGACGAGATGACAATCAGGAAAAAACGCGGTCGTACGCGCGCCCCGACTAACGGATTTATCGCGCTGTAAAAGCACGCGGACTTATCGGTGGAAACACGGTAGCGCCAATGCGGACGCCTCGCTCCGAATAATGGCGGCGTTTCGGGAAATGTGGCTGAAACGGACGAACCGAGACGGGAGCAAGTTCCTTGGTCGCTCCAAATGACGGTCGTTTATCGCGTTCTTTTAAACTGCGCGTTCGAACGTCGCGGACGTGTTGGACCGAAGCGATCCAACGGGATACGTACCGCGCGGTTTTTGCACCGTTGACTTTGAGGGAACGTGCCTTTGCAGAAGTTCGATTTTTCCCGAGATATTCGAAAAATATTACAGGTGGATGACGTGGTTAGGTACGAACGGAGCACTGTTTGATAAATTTTTACAGGTTTGAAGTGAAGTTGGAATTTATCGAGGCGTAATCTTGGCAACGAGCTTGAAATATCACCGAGATTTATCTCGAACAGCGTCCGAAACGCTTTCGATAAATAATTTATACAAAGAGAGAACACTGTGGACAGTTATAGAGAAAATACTTTGAAAATACCTCTCGACGATTTTCTTCGTGTTCATATTAGGAACATTGAATCTCATTCAGGGGAGATTTCGTTTCTTCAAAATCAACGGTTCGTGATTTTGAGCGACTGATGGGAGGGTGATCGAATGAATTAACCGCAGTTATTTCGATTGCTCTTCGTCGTTTCTGTTAAGCAATTGACATTTGCGTCGCCACTTCGCAGCGAATCGTCCGACGTTTTCGGAGAAAGAGACTACTTAACTATCCGGATCTTCGGCAGAAAGTTTGATAACGTCGAACGAACATACTCTGCAAAGCACTAGAAACGGAGTACAAACAGCTGGCGGTTGACAGACGACTCGCGATAAATCTTCTTTATCTCGAATTATTCTCTTAAGAGGTGAAATCGTCGAAAACACTCGGAGGTCTCCCCATTTCTTTCGAGTACCGCAGGCTCGCAAGCCCACGAGGAACCCTTAAAAGGCTTTCGCTCGAAAGCTAAACGCGGCCTTCGCCCCTTGTGAGTGAAATGGCCGGCAATTTATCGTGAAATCGTCTGTAACGCCCCTCTGGAAAAATCTTGGGTTACCGAAAAAAAACGACGTAACACCGAAACGCAGTACACGCAATCAGGTTGCACGAGGAGGGCCGTTCGATACTGGAGTCACCCTCGAGAAGGATGCCATTTCTCTCCAGTCACGTTTACATTGCCAGCCGCAAGTACTAGGATACTCTAAGCTCTTGAGATTTCTCGGCAAAATTTTCAAATAAAATTACTCGTTTTATTTTCTAGCGATTTCGTTATAAACCTGTCTCAGGTCATTTCATTAATGATTTACGAATGTAAAGATTTATCATACGTATCGTGCTATCTGCTTACTTTTAAAAGTGTACTCATCATTTTTAATCCACAACAGTTAAGTTTAGATCAAAGTGAACGAGAATCTGTCGACTGAAGATTTGAACTGAAGATAAATCTTACCGAGTCCAAAAGATGTTATAGAACGAACAGGCGTCCTAATATTTATGGCCAGCTATGTATACCGGTGCATGGTATTGAAACACTTTTCTACAGTATCGTCTTGTAAGCGAATGACTCTCGAGGGCGACACGAACGGCACAACAGATATCGATCTCGCGAACAGAACAGCCTCACGTGTTCGACGTCGTCGTCTTGCGAGGATCGAGCACGAACAGGAGTTGAAAGGATCTCTCCCATTTTCAACGGGACAGAACGTGAGATGCAACAGGAATTATTGATGGGTACCAAGACTCCGCACGGGAGTGGAACTCACATTTCGAATACAAGGTCGAGGTTGAGAGAAAAAATTTGCATAATGGAGGTTTTCCCTTTCTGCTTCCATCTGTCAAGATGTAGATGGTGGATATTTTTAGAGAGAGAGAGAGAAGGTTTACAGCACATTTTCACCGGGGTTAAGAAGCATTGGTCACAAAAAGCCTTCGTCGGTGTGTCTATCGTGGTCGCCGATTTACGAACTTCATAAATATAGCGATCGTTGAATAATTTATTGACAAATCTGACTATAATGACGACAATTGGGCACTAAAGCAGATAACGTTGGTAGAACAGAAAAGTGTTTTCATCGAAGGGTTGACTTTCATTTGAAAATTTATCAAATTGGTAATTCTTTTTGGAAATTCTTATCATTGAAAACATGATAAGAGAAAGTAGATGAACAATTATTGTTATATTATTATTTAAATAATCACTGCTTTGCTCGAGAAAAAGAGGAAAATATCGTCGGTTCTGAATTAAAATCGTGGCTAAGGTTCGGAGCAAAAGAGACGAGCAGATGATTGAAGGGGTTAATTAATTTGTATTGCGGTAATGTGAAAGAATATTCCTTTGAACAAGAATTGCAAGCATTTTATTCGTTGCATTTAATAAAACGTCTAATAATGAATTCCATCCAATTAACCAATGTTCAAATTGTTGACACGAATTGATACCTGAACAAAGTATGGCGAGAAAAAACCGCAAAAACGAGGCATGAATTCTCGTTCCAATTTCCAGATAAGGGCCAAGTTTTTAATAGGAAAACTTTATTCCAATGTCGTCGAATTGCCAGGGGCAGTTGCGATTGAGCTTCGATCATTCTAGTCTAATAATATGAATGAATTATCATACGAGTAACGTCGCGAAGTAATTTCGCTGAAATCATCTACGACGACCACGATCAGGAGTGACCGACAACATTGACGACGACGTCGACGAGGACAAAGAACGAATAGACGACGACGACGACGATGACGACGACGACGACGAAGACAACGGTGAACCAACAAAATGTCGTCGTCGATTCTTCATTTTCGTGAGTACAGACGATTTGGACAACGCGAATACACGTCCGCGTCTCGTACACGTGTACATATCCATATATGCATAAACGGTAGGACGCAGGATTGTTCAGCCAGATAAATGGACAATTGATTACGTACCAGCTCGGAGACCAATGGCACCGATTTTCGGCGCGGCCGAATATCCGGCATGCTGTCGATGTTGCTGTAGAAAGGATTGTCTCCCGGATGCCTGAAAAGAGAGTGATTGGAAAATGTTAGACTCCATTAAAAGACTATTGTCAAAAATTTGGGATCGCTGGATATCTCCTTGGTTTAGAATCTCGAATTAAAATAATAATTGCATAATTCAGAAGTGATCTCAAATTTTTGACTGGTAATGTATGTAGCTGTTTCTTTAATTTCATTTAAGTTTATGATTTCGATTGAATTTAAGTATGAAAAATTTTCCATCAGGCATTCTGATTTCAAGATGTCAGTTATTACGATTATTCCAGTTTCCTATGAAAGTTACGCCTCCAAACGTAGTTAAACCGTAATGAAACGTTAGAATCTAAACGTTGAATCGGTTAGATGAATCGGTGGATGGCGGAATTTATGGGCACTTCGATCTGTCTGGTTAACTATAGGCAAACGATCGATCTCGAATTAAAGTAACGAAATTCCGTGCATAATTCAGAAGTGATCTCAAATTTTTGACTGGTAATGTATGTAGCTGTTTGTCTAATCGTATGTGATTTCGATTGAATTTAAGTATGGAAAATTATTGAAAAATTTTCCATCAAGCATTCTGATTTCAAGGTGTCAGTTATTACGATTATTCCAGTTTCCTATGAAAGTTACGTCTCCAAACGTAATTAAACCTAACCTAAACCGTAATAAAACGTTAGATGAATCGGTGGCTGGCGGAATTTATGGGCACTTCGATCTGTCTGGTATAGGCAAACGATCGCGTGTTAGGAAGTATCTGATTGTAATAAATCTTCGCCGAATTAGGCCCACGGCCGGGATCGATATTAGATTGAAAGTAATCGAACTTTCCGATTAAATTTGGAACCTCGTCTTTGAAGATCACGCGGAGCTGCCTAACCGAACAGAAAGTTTTAAGGAACCTCAACCCATCCGTCTGTCTCGTTATCATTGGAGCACACTTTTTGACCTTTTATCGACGTTAAAGCTGAAGACTGAATCACTTGCCCGAAATTAATCGGATATTGTGTCGTCAAGATATTTTCCAAAACGAGTATCGATATGAGGGAGAAATTAACTAATACGACCCTAATTAAGATTCAGAAACGAAAAGATTTTGCGCCTGATTGTAAACACGAGAATCTGTACATCGCAGTTTGTAGTCGAACGATGACTCAATTCTTTGCAAGTTCCATAATTACCGAGATTTTATTGTCGTAAATTTACAAATCAACGTTAGACGGTTCTGTTAACGATTGTGTAATACAATCCATCACTTTCGAATCATTCGTTCCATTATCATCTCTTTCTTTTCTTACTTTTCTCCTTTTTATCGAGGCAACACGCAACCCCTTATCGGGGGCAAGCTCGAATTGCAATTAACGTCGAGTCTTTTTCCCAGATAATTATCCGGGCGAATAGTGTTTCAGACTGTCGTCAGAATTTAAAATACGTAAGTTTACTTTTACTCCGTGTTTGCTGTTCTGTAAAATTTCACAGAGATCGAGCGGTGACATTCGCTGAGAAATTAACGACGCGATTCAATTGAAAATTTCGACATCTCGAGGATTCGCGTGTCTTAGGAAGTTACATTTCCTTTCAAAGTTCGCATCGACTCGATAATTCAGTTGCTGCCTTCCCGTAAATTTTGCGATTAATGTTTCAGATGTTTTGCTCGCTGTTAAAGACTCCTTGGATTACCAGCGGACTTGGAACGATCGAAAGCCAGCCTTCGTTGAATCCAGGAAATCGACTCGCAACAATTTAATTACGGAACAACAAGTCTTTTGTACGCCGGTTCGAAGAATCGACCGCTATTATGCGAGTCTCAACGTTTAATCAGCAATTCCACGTCCTCGTAACGCGATCGACTAAACGCTGGACAAAGAGGCGATCCACTTTTACGACAACGGAATTATACAAATGACTCGTGGCTTTCAGCCTGATGAATTTCATCGTGAATGATACGACCTTCGAAAGATATTATCGCTGCCTTTCTAGAAACGTCTCTTAATTCGTTAATTCAATTCGTTAAATTTATACAAGCAAAGCGTAATTATGCTCTGTGCATATGATGGGAATTTCGAGGAATTCTCGGCACTCGTCAGAGTTGAAATTTTCACAAATTCACCTGCATTTTGTTGGAATAGACAGATTGATAGAAAAAGAAATTAGCTGGATAAATTTAGTGGCTGTCGCTGATTACTTTCGGAGAAAGAAACGTCGTTCGAGCGGACGAGATTATCGATTACTCTCTAGAAATGCAAGACCGGATCGGACAACAATTAAGAAGCACTTTTGGCGTTGGCCTCTTTCAAAGATTTGTTACTCATCGAAGATCTTGGTTTTCATATCAAACGGTGTCCAGATCAAAGCTCCATTCTTCCGATTCTTTGATGTTGACAAAATCTTGCCACGTTTGCAATTCGTAACAAACCGAAGGCACGATTTCATTAAACAATAAGAGATCGTTTTTGTCATTTACTCTCGCGCAGTGTAACATTAATTCAGAGACGAGTGAAAATTATATCAAAGAAAAGTATCTAAACGTCATTTATAAAGAAAATTTGGATGAAAAATGGAAAGCAAATTTCAAGTTTGACGTCATTCATCATTACACGGGGAAGCGTAATGAACGAGGTCAAATCATAAATTTTACATTTGAGAGATATAAGGGAAGATAGGAAAAAAAGTAATGAAAAGAAAGCGTAAGTCATTGATTTGCCATTCACAACTTGCCAATTCTCGCTGGGCAAGGGAACTGTAATGGAAACACAGGGATGAAGTTTCGAACTTTTTCTGACTCGATGAGAAATGAAACTTGTTTCTATCAGGGTCCGAATTCTCCGGCGACGAATTGTTTTCGCGAAATCAAATTCCTTCTATTGAATTTTCCGTCTTGCGCGCACGGGACGGAGGGAAAATGATCCCCGTCCTTTTTCCACCGACGGTACTGTTACCGAAACATCTGTTATTGTCCGCTTCTGTATTTTATCATTTTATGCGTCGAGTAGCAACTCGACGTTGTAACTGGAATTTATTGCGAGAATTGTTAAGATTTCAGTTTATCCTGTAAATTATCCTGCAAATTTATACAACGAAATATTTTTCTTAGAAAAATTTTTTAATATTTTTCCTTTGATTTTACGTGCAAACTACCTAATGCGAGTCTAAAAAGAAACCACGTTTAAATTCGTCGATAACAACCGCGTTAAAAATATTCCGCGCGATAATCGTCAAAGCCACGCGTGTCGTTCAAGGCGAAATCTTTGCAAGGGGTGTAGAAACAAAGCGAGAATAAAAGAGAGAGAGATTACGATGACGTAATTGAACTGGTGATGAATTGATCGACTGGTTTGATGGTACTCACCCGTTGCCTCGTCCACCGGATTCGCCGCCAGGTCCGCTGCCGTTCTAACAAACAAAAAAACAAGTTTATTAAGAAACAAGCCTAGTAACAGTTCGAGAAAACCAAGGGGAGAACGCGCGTTCGCGCGAACGACGGCGCAGGCGTACGAAAAAATATTGTACACAGTCTTTTGGAAACGCGCGGCCATCGAAACGACGCCGGAAAGACAATCTCCGCAAATAAATACAAATCAAAAAGATCCTATCTCTCCTCGACTCCCGGTATTCTCATTTTCTTTTCGTTCGATCGCGAGACGCGCGCGAAGAGGAAATCGGAAAATCCCTTTCCGTTTCGTTCCCCGTGGCCGCGCACGCACAATGCTTTGCCCTGTACACAAATCAGTCTCTTTTCGTCGACTTAAAAAGGTAAGAAAAGCTCCGATGAGAAACAGAGATTCGTACGCCGATCGGGGACTCGAGAGGAAGAGGGTAGTTAGGCTCCCTCTTCGATCGCAGCTACCCTATCGACTCTAGGGACGACTGGGCGAAGGTAGAAATTCTCGTTGTTCTCCAACGTCGTCATCCTCTTCTTTCTCGCGTGGTGTTACGTTTTTGTCGGCATGTCCTCCCTGTCTCGACCACCATCCCGCAGCTGTTGACTCAGATTAAAATCTTCTTTCACCACGGCCGCTTTCCCTCCGTCGCTGTCACCTTGTCCATTTCCACCTCCATTGTTCGCAGACCCGTTCTTTTTCTTTTTCCTTTTCCTCCTTTTTTTTTTCTTTTTTCTTTTTTGTCTCTGCGAACTCGCCTCGACTCTCATCACGGAATCCAACGGAGTCGCGCGAACCACAGTCGGGGACGAAGCAGTAACTTCCCAGCTTAATCTCTTTCTTCGTTCTCCCGATGAGCACGTCCCTTTTTCCGATCGTTAATTCCTCCCTCACGGGACGCGGTTCCTCGTCCGATATACTCGTTAATCAAAAGTTTTCCGGAGGATATCGCGTTCATCGTGGAGGAACGTTGCCGATTTATCGGGCTCTGATAACCTTGCACCTTAAAGCAAGGTAAAGGGCGATCGTATCTTTCGCAGCTCACCCTCGCGAATAACGTTTCCCTTCGTTTCGTGGTGGAAGACTGAAATTCTCAATCAAAATTATTCATCTTCCACTTGTACATTCATTCTATCGAATCGTTTGCTCTTAACGTTCTCAACGCAACTGTTTAGTAATTATTCGATCGATAACGGTGTCCGAGCAACAGTGGGAATTTCCGACAAAGTTTCGCGGTCAGTTTCGTTCCTCGCTGCCTTCTTCCTCTCGTTCCCCCCCTGTTCGACTCTTTTCTTCGCGTTTACACTTCGCCTGCGCCTCATCTATCTGCTCGTCTCGTTCGCCCGGTGTCGCACGGAGGAATGGAAGATTGGAGACAGTGTGTAACAGCCCGTATAAATATATCACGTACAATACTTCGTAAATTCTGTCACGATAGAGATACAATATAAACTTATGGATAGCGTAACAAGTATATTTAGAGTTAGAGCCGCAGGTATCTTCTTCTCCGTTTCGTACCTTTCTCGTTTCTTTCGATTTTTGTCTCTCTCTCTCTCTCTCTCTCTTTCTCTCCCTCTTCTTCTCACTCCCTTATTCCCCGTTAATCACCGTTCGACACCATTTACCCATTTACCTGTCTCCTCGTTACTGCCCTAATTCTCACTCATTTCGCGTGAACAGTCTTGCGGGAAAGGGGGTTTCTTTTCACCCGAGAAGCTTATTTTAGACAACACTGGAGCATGACAATTTTTCACTTCGCGTCCACCTTTTTTTTCTTCGTTTCCTTATTATTATTATTTTTTTTTTTGCATTTTTTTTCGTTCGTTTATTTGCTTGCGCTTTCTTTTTCTTCTTTTTTTTTTTTCTCTTAGTTCGCTTTGTTTCGTTCACGTTTAGCCACAAAGTGGGCGCTTTCGAGCACGTCTCTTGGATGAGAATAACGCGAATTTTTGGTTTTTTTTCTTTTCTTTCTCCTAACGTGAATTTCGAAACCATACGAGCGAAAGTTCGCTTTTTTTTCGTTGAATCACACACGAAGATGGGGGAAATGTTTCTGCGTTTGTGTAAAGTCGCGTAGCAAAAATACGAAGCGAATTTTTCACCGTCGAGAATGTTTCTTTTTTTTTTCTTTTTCTTTATAGAGAATATATGGAGAAATGGGCTGTGAGTTTTTTTATGGAAGTAATTGGAATGGAATGATTACGAAAATATGTAAATGAACACGAACACGCGTGGATTAACGTGGATTAATTCGCGCTTTGTGCAACGTGATTGATTTCATCAATGTCACGTTTCGAATTTTCAGCTAAAGTCTTTGCAAAGGAATATCTGATTTAACGTTTTATGTCTTCATAGTTAATTACATGACGCTTTACGCGAAGCTCGAAAGTGATAGCTTAAGCGTATTAGCCGGATGTTGTTATAGGCTTTCGGAGAATTAAAGTTCCATTTCATCGCAAAATGCATTTCAACAGCGATTTCCATTGCGATAGAATTCACGCTCAAGTTGGAATAGTTGGAAAAAAATTTTCGAAAACAACGAAGGAGCATTACGATTTCTTCGCGTTTAACAACAGAGAGAATTTTAAAAATTATAATTACACTCTAAGCAGTCTATTTCAAGCAGTAATTATCTTTCTGTCGTCGAAAGCTTTTGTAATTTAATTTCTAGATCATTGAATAAAATTTACTTGACGGCAAATCTCTCGTCTCTCAGCTTCAAATATTAACGTAATCTTGCAACGAACACAGTTTCTGATCCCTTTCTGAGCTAGACTATATCCAGCGTGTCGTAATTAAGGGGGAAAAACAAAGCTTCGTTTCCGAAGGAACACGCGCACGGGATCCAGCGCGTTATCAATTCTCGACAGAGACGCACTCGAAGACATGTTAGTTACAACTGAGTAGTTACTATACGCATATAACCTACGTGGAATAGCATCGATTCGCGAGTATGATTCTGACAAGCGTTTACTTAAGAACGAAAATATCGTGTACTTATTACGCTGCTAACAAGTTGTCCGTTACCTATTACTCATTAGGCCTTAACAAACTTATGCGTCTTTTCTCTTCTTATGGTCGCGTCGATCTGCGCGTTTTATATACAAATCAACGACCACGTAAATTCAGTTTGGATTTAGATTTAGAGAAGTCTCGATCGAAATGCCTCTCGTCGACCGAAAGACAAAATGACCCTTCGCGCTTGATTTCTCTCCGTCCGTAGAGATATGAATGCTTAGAAAAATGGCAAACGACACCGATGATATGAGAAAATGTGCGATAAAACGATGTGAACGAGATGACCCGACGAGACACCGAGATGACTTTTCGTTCGATAATACGCGAGGAACGTTCGTATTGATTAATCATTAATATCACACTTCGGCAAGATACGTACACTATCAGTCGGAAGTTTGGTGTTTACTGTTGCTTTATCAACTTGTACTTCATTGAATTACTCGACGCTTAATTAAATGCAACTCTCAACATTCTTCCTTCGATTCAAGGTTCGTATCACGAATGCTGACAACAACTTACGTCGTTTTGATGAATGAATCTTCACATTGAAAAATTCGCTCAACACTTTGACCCAACGAAACTCACTTGCAGAGAGAATAAATGAATTTCGCGTTCAAAAATTCCTTCGCAGTTTGATCCGATGAATTATATTTGAATAAATTTACACACTGAAAACTTGCTCGACACCCTGACGAAATGAACCACATTTGAATAAAGTATATCAAGGCGAACTCTGCGCAGTAGACTAGAACAGATTTTGCTAATCGTTTAATTTTCAATCTTACCTCGCATCTATTACCCTCTTCAATTCCAGACTTTTGAAATTGAAAATTTAGCCGGACAGCCTTATTAATAAACGCTCTGCTTTAAATTTCGTAACTTGCCCCCGAGGAGAGAACATTCGCGAGGTGCGGTGTATAATTCCCATCTTCCGGCGGATAGTGCAAGTAGCTAAGAGTACTTCTTGAACTTTAATGTTGTTCAAGACGTGACCAAGATTTTGTAAATTCAGAGAGGCTCCCGACGTTTATAAAAGACGCATCCTGAATATAATTATTCTCGGGAAATTTCGCATGAAATTTCGTCGTCGCGATGTCTCGACGAGGTGACGTGACGTTCGTGATACGGCGTTGGAATTACCGTTGCTCATCCATTGCTCGTGTGAGAAATCTCGTGTCGGGAGATCGGGATTTTCGAGATGATGATTGATTGATTTGTGATTGATTGATGGATATTAAGGAGAAGGCTGCTGCTAGGATTCGCAGCGTGAATGGTCCACGTGAACTTACGACGCGATGATATGTGAGAAGAGATTGATACGTGAGATTGATACGTTCGAGATGATGGGTGACTAAATATCTAAATTCACGAATGTTCGCCGTTTTCGCAGTTAAAATATCCAAGACTCCTTAAATAATGTGTAACTATAATTATATTTCAGATTTATCACACTTATAGCAATATAAGTTATCTCTCTTTAGCATGTAATAAAAATTCGAAATAATTTATCTTTTCATCTTTACGTCGAGATTTAGATAACGTAACCTACTCGAAAGCAAAAAAGATATTAGTATATTAACAGAATTATTCTATTTCTATTTCTTTCCTCACTCGCGTTAATATTTACAAGCCACAACCTATCATTATGTGCTTTAGATCCTTCTCTTTGAAGTAAAGTCAAGAAGTAGTGCCTATTCAAAAACACCTACAAGACGTTACAGTTAAGCTGACTTATCTGCAGAATTATCGGCAACATTGCGCCTATACGTAGAATTAACAATTACGAAAAAAGTGCTCAGCACACGCTACGATAATTCTTCTCGCTTCGAACACGAATCGCAGCTTAGAAGCATTGATTAAACTTTAGTTCACGAAATTAGTTATCGCCTCATCTCGACAATGTCTACGTCAACTGCTGCGTGACTAGCATTAGAGGTCGCTTTGCGCCGATATTTTTAACCATTTCTGTCCTGTTAATGTGGCTGATTATTTGATAGCGACTTGTTAGTGTTTAACCTGAAACTGCAAGCTACAAATTCAGTTCCGAGGAAAGTTCTTCGTTGATACGAAGTTTTGGGTTAAGTATATCTGCAAAGATACTTGCAAAGATAACCGTGAAGTTCGTGAAAATCCTGCTTACAGTTCCTACTGTTAATTCTCTGACAAACTTCTCGCTGAAACAAAACAGAATGTAGAACGTTGTCACAACAAACGTAGATGAATTACGATGAATTATGATATTTATTGAGTGTGATCTAGCGAAACTTTGCCTCTACCAAAATATTTATCACCAATTTCAAACGTTATTTCTCGAAACGCATTATTAGTTTTGTTCACGATTGAAACAATTATTCTAATATTTGCTATTCTATAAAATGTTACAGAATTTATCGCAGATATTTAAGATAGCAGAATAAGATTGTAGATCAATTTGCATTGATGATAGAAAATATAATAATGATTTATCAATTAATAGGATTAGCAAATGGAAACAAGTTACAAGTTATAGGTTATAAACTTTTTCTACGTGATTAAACGCCCGAATTAAATAATGATCTTCTGTCTTTTTTTCAATTCAAATAGAATAATCGAATAACTTGTAATTTTCCTAACCTGTTCCAGTAAAACGATGATCTCTCAATCGTTCAGGCGAAATGTTCCTCTCCTTAATTCACAAAAATTGCTGTTTCACTTTCTTTTCACTTTAACATTTCGATATATCAAAATTCAAATATGGTGGAGAAGGCGCACTCAACAAAAAAGCGGGAAAATAGATGCGCGCGCACGGGAAACAAAAATGGCTGTTGCCGGTGTTTTGGTTGAACGGTATTTGCGGTGGCTTGTGAAATATCGAGTATAAAAGTGCGTTCGATGAAAAAGACCGGGAATGGGAGACGTTTCAATGGATCGTAAGCTTGTTTTGTGAAGAATGCAAGAATTTGACCCATATTCTTTGCCACGTTTGTATTCTTTGTCCTTTGAACGGCATTTGGCAAAGGAAGGAAAAATGTACATTTTCATTCCCGTTAACCTCGAATCGAAAGAAACTACGGTTGGTCGACTCACTTTGATGTGAAATCCGAGACAAGTGAATCAACGAAGAGTAATTTCCTTTTCCTGTTGATGTTTGGGAATAATTTACTCGAGTTTGTCTTGTGGTAAGTAACAACGTAATAAAACAATAGAATTCCATGTAAATAACAGTGATAGAAATATATCTCTGTTTACAATTGTCCCGAATACTTTTTATGGTCGAATTGTTCTGTACAATTTGAAACAATATGAATTCGTGTTTTAAGAAATCGTGAGAATTTTTCCTGTATAACGACGAGTAATAATAAAGTAACTCGTTTGGAACGATTATTGTCATGTTTTATCAAATTGTTTTTTTTTAATAAATGGCATATACTATGCTGTTATACGGCAGTTTACTGTGTTTTGGAATATTACATAATATACAAATGTACTAAATATGTGCTAGAATTGAATACGAAACGAGTGCCAGAGTTTACATATGCGATTAACAATCTTTCTTTGCGACCATAAAAAATATACGACTATGGGGCTCTATCTCTATTATATCGAGATTCATGGTTGTAAAATGGTTGAGCGAGCACTAAAACTTATATGTACAAGTATATGTACGTAGTTTGTGTTGTACTTAATTTTTGTTGCATGATGGCTAATAACACGATGTTTTACAGGAATTTTTTATGTCTCAGAAAAGACACGATAAGCGTGGAAAAATAGAGAAGAATTTCCAAGTCCTGCTATCGTTTTCGATCAAAAGAATTATATTTTTCGAGGATTAAATTGTCGAATAAATTGTGCAAATATTTTGAACACTCTCTTCCTAAATTTTTCTTACCACGGTGTTACCGTGACAATCAAACTACGAACTACCGATGCAGATGAAAGTCGACTGAACTGTAAGCAGAGGTTTGTAAGCGTCACTCAATCGTTTTCCGATTTTGGATTTGCGCTCGACTATGCCGAGCTTTCCGAGCAGTCAAAAATTTCAACACACGCATAAAACTATTAAGTAACGTCTTTATACATATATATATATATATATATTTAGGTTTAAAAAGTGGCAGTGAACTGTTTGCTTCCTCGTCTATTTGATCTATTTTAGAAAAGCAATCTGATATTTTTATCGATATGTTCAAAATTTCCAATGACCGTAATAACTTTGTGATTAGATATCTCACAATGGATTTCTCTTTGCTTCGCAAGAGCTGCTCGTGGAATTTTATTCTTTAAATCCGAAATTATTTAACTAAATGTTAAACAAACGTTAAAAGATGCGAAATAGATAGTGTAAAAGTTGTCAATTGTTAAATTTCAGTTTCAAAATTTCATGAAATCAAGCACCAAATTGTTCTGACGACCGATTGTATATCAGAATAGGGACGAATTATGATTTAAAATTCGCACTTCAGCTCGAGAAGAATCATTTTCAGTGATTTGCGAACGCCGTGGAATCAGCTGTTTATTTACATATCGTGGTAACTATAATTAATGCAGGCGCTGTGTAAACCTGTACGATCATAACGCACTGCGAACATGTCAATAGGAGAGCGTTCTCCATTTTGCGAAGCAAATCATTCCAGGATAATTTGTATTTCTTTGGAGAATGAACTGCGAAAACTGCAAACAACTCGAATATCCGATATGCATACGAATAATTGGATGGATTCACGATCCCCTGAGTTAGGCCTCGGCTCGTTGATATTAACAAGCAAATTCAGATGTGACGGTACAAATCAGTAGCGGGGAAAATGGAAAAATTGTGAGAGTATTTATGAATCAATATGGAAGTGGTAACAATTATGAAATGATGGATAAAAAAGGTTCGGACAGAAACTTACGTAAATATTTAGAAATTTTTGAAGATTATATTAGAAGGTTGGAAGAAAGATAAGAAGAATAGAATCATAAATTTTCTGGGAATTAGATTTAAGCACGCTTTCTTTGCATGAAGCTAGGAAGAATGGGTAATACAGTCGTAAAGAAAATGTAAAACACAGAGATATATGATGCATGAAAATAGAATCTGAAAAAGGAACGGGAGGAAAATTAAAATTAAACAGCGTTATCAAAAAGCAAAATAAAAGGAAGATGCGCGCAGAAGGAAATACTAACTTTTGTAAATTTTTTAACAGGAAAGGAAGGACGAGTATAGAAAGGACTACTTAAAAGGACAGTTAATCAAGGAAAGAAAAATACATACTTGAATGAAAATTAAATTAAAACTTTCAACGATGAAAATTCCCCAGCAAACGAGACAATTTCCAATTACCACAAAAACCGGACAAACAGCGATGTCAAGAAAAATCATTCGACAAAACAACGTGGTGAAAAATTGGTCAATACGTTGAAAAAAGCTCGCAGAGATTCCTCTGTCAATCACAACTAAAAATCGAGCAAACAAAAATCCGCGAGAGTACTGTTTGAAAAATAGCAAAGGGAGGAGGAAAGACAGAACCGACTCGTCGCAAGGAAAAATAAACAATCGACACAGTCGACTAGCGGAGAAACGGGAAACTACCCTAGCGTGAAACAAATAACCGGGTGGTTACGCATGAAAGATTCACGAAAGAGGGTCAATGGAGCACCGGGAGCACGGATAAGCAACAATTCCCGCCCGTATCCCAGCGATAACAAGAACGCTGGCGACACGCATGTGTGTTTCTGATATGTCGAGCTGTACGCGTGCAACGATAGCGCGGCATGGGTTGTGCTAATTGCGCTAGTGGAGCAGCCAGTTACAGATCCCACGTGCTAGCCTGGTAGTCGTCCCACGGCTCACGCCTGTGGTTTATCCCCGAGCGTTTCGAATAAAACGGTCGGCTTAACCGGTCGTTAAATTCGCCGGCGATAAGCCGGTTTTATGCAGCTGACAAGATAGCCGTTCGCGTGCGTGCGTGAGTGCGTGCGAATATTGGTTGGCCACGAGCATTTGCGCTCGACGGCCACGCTGCATCACCGGCCTAATGACACCGAACGCGCCTCAAATTTCAGTCGTATACAATATTTCGGTAAATCGCGGCCTGGATAAAACGAGTGGAAAACCTGAAATCGTTTCGACGATTTCAGGTGCTCTCACAATCCGGGAAATATCCGCGTGATTTTCCGGGTGCGTTAAAAGGTAACGTTGCGGTAAAACCTGTACACGGTTGATCAGCGGATTTGATGGGTTCGGTGGATTATGTGGTAGCGCGATCGTTTCCGTAGTAGGCAGGGGTTTCTTTGTAAGATGATTATCTGTTGGTGAGTTATTGCTGACCGGATTGCTAGTTTGGATTTATTGTTGGAGATAAAATGAGATATAAATTGTTTACGTTGTCCGTTGGGCACGCAGATCGTATCTGAGACTATAATTTTTGTTGCACTTTTGAAATTTATCGTCAAACGGCGAATGATTTTTATGGTATAAAAGCTAATATATATATGTATATACATATATGTATATATTTTTTTTTTCAGATTCAGTTTGGTTGTTGGTTCAGCGTGCTTGGTTTACTTTTTGAATGTTCAACTCTTTGTCAAGAATGCACTTGTACTTGGGTCTGCACTTGTTGATACAGTGTTTCGTAGAATTTCATTCAAAATGGAATTGTAGAAGCTAATATCTAGGTAAGTATACGGTTAAGAAACTTTCCTAGCACCCTGTATATTATTGTATAATTATATTTTAGTTCGGTTTACCTGGTTTAAGACCAACATTGACAAGTTAATCGATCCCTCTCACCGCTATATAGGCTAACGAAATCTATAAAATACTGTATACCACTAAAATTTCGCGCCACGTTATCGTATTTACTTTTCTTTCTGTCTGGCTACGGTTCGTTATTACATACCTTACCTCTATAAAGCTTAACGCTACCCGTTCCCGGATAGTTTTAGAATTCGATGAATTGCTGCGTTTAGAAGCTATAAAGAAGATTTATCTATAAAAAAGTTGCTAAACAAGTGGAGCCTGTTAGCAGTTGGTGTACGTAGACGTAGAACGTTGATCGAAACTTCCGCCGTGTTGTTTATAATGTTTCTGTCGGATGTGCTTACGAGTAGTCAGCCAGGTTGGAAAATAATATTTCTATGCCCTAGTTGCGATCGTGAGACGCTGTGATTTTAATATCCTACTTTTATCATCAAATAGGATTTGCTACGTACAGATGGTATAGTAAAAAAGTTGTGAGAAACGTAATATTTCTTTTCTTTTGTTTTTAATTATCACGTGAAAAGGAAGTTTAAATCTTGCGGCCTAAAAGCGACGGAAGAAATTATTGCCCATTTGTTTCAATACTCTTCAGCTCGTGTAAAGAGATGTACAAGTTACTAGCAAAGATCTTCATCGTAAAAGTGGTTTTTATCCAAAAGGGTATTGCAATGAAACGTTTAAAACTGTCGAAAACGTTTCTCGCTCTTTGTTGTAGAAAAATTTTTGTAGTAAAATGTGTATGGAAAATCGTGTAGAATAAATTGTGGCGGTACAAAATCGGAAATACGCGAATACAAAAGTCGACGGTGAAAATCGCGTGGATGGTATCGTACAAACTCCAAGTAGATCGTTACGTACAAATACACACGTAGAAAAGTTCCAGTTTCAAAAACTTCATCGTACAAAACGCCTCCGTGTCATCGTCGTAGAAATTACGCACGTACAAAGGCTATCATTTTTTTTTTTTCTTACATTCGTCAACTTTGCATTCTTCAAGCTGACGCTTCTCAGCCGAGAATATTTGCGGAATATTTTTTTAGTCTCTGTATCGAGTCAGTTTCATAGTCTGCTCTTTGTAGTCAGTTTCATTTGGAGCTTCTGGATGTAAATCGTGTCCTAGTTTTACAAAAAAGAGATCTTTCGAAACGTTCTACACAGCTTCATGAATATTTGATGACTTACTGACACACCGTTCGCGTAAGTTACATTGTATTTCGTCAGAACGCTACCAAATCATTTATAATTAGCTTCGTCGAGATTCTAATGCTGTAACACGCATGTAACTGGGAATTTATAATCAATTTCCTCGAAACACAGTTTGGGAATCTAACAAAGCTGGTTACACATTTGGTCGCTATACTTTTATACAATACTGGAAGGAATATTGGACTATATTTCCTAGAGAGTATATTCCTTGATTTCGAGGTTGCAGCTAGCGAGGTACAATTTTTGCTAGCTCCGCGAGAAGAATCTAAAAATGAGTTGGCATCTTCTAGGATATTTGATGTAACACACGCACGATATATACAGCGTGTTATATACGAGTATAAGACTTATACAAATGGAGTATATATTTTATTATGTACGTATTAGACTCTTAGATCCCACTAATTACGACGTTAAGCAAATGAAGTTTCAAAGGATCGACAACAATGCTGTATCAAACGTAAGCCTCGAAGTTTAGCCTCGTTAGTACTATTACGCCTTCGTTATTATGTCACAGCACGTAGCGTGGCTCATGTTGCATTATATGCATGAGAACTAGGATTAGCAAACACGATCGTCCCTCGCGAGAATACAATGATTTTTGAGATCATACGAAAAGCTCTACACGTGGGCAGCGTGTTGATCCCTAATGTTTCCAGTATTCTACTAATACCGTTCGATTTCATTTTAGAGATAAAGAACAGCCTTTCGGAAGCATCTTGCTAAACTTTCAATATTAAAAAACTTCAGATATTAAGAAAAAGAGAAAAAAAGAGAGAAGAAGGAAAGCAAAGAAAGAAAAGATACGATCTACGTTCAGAAGTACGTTGAAAATATTTCTGCGGCAAGAGTGGGCGATTTGAACGCACATCGCCTCATAAAATATCGAACTTTAATATAGCGGTGCAAAGCTGCTCGCTTGATTCTCGCCACCCCTCCCGAGATAATAGAACTCCCGGAGTTCATACTTCCGGCTGCATGATGTAGGTCGTAGCGTGCAATAATTTCGCTCGTCGCGGATTGCACAGAAACACGTGGCCTCCGCTGCCCCGTGTGATAAATGGCCAAAGTTAAATGCGCTCCTTCTACCAGCCGCGTGTAAATATTAAAGAGGATTACACGATTACCGGAACTTCGAACTCTGGTGAATTAGTCCCAACGTTAGAACATTTTCTTCTCTTCTTTTTGCGTGTCTCCGTTTTTTTTTCTTTTTTCGTTGTCTGCGAGAATTTAAATTCAAACCGATCAGCTGCGCGCGTGCGATTGAACAATCGTTGTTGGACAGACAGAGCGAATTGTAACGATGAAACGATGGTTTTTGCAGAATTTCGACGAAAGAACTGGATGGAGCAGCAGAGATCTTGAGGCGAACGATTGAGTTGTTGCAATGGTACGAGCGTAGCAGACAGGGAGAGACGATGGTTATCGAAGTTGACGCCGCAATAGACGCGCAAAATTGTTCATGGAGATTTAATGTACGGAGAAGTTGGAAGGAGCAAGTGATAGATGCGCCGCAGATGAGCGACGGTGAGTGCTTTCAAATTTTGAAACGCAATTTCCGATCGCTTTCATGGCTGCGCGAACGATATTATAATAATGGACTGTACGGTGAAAATGGAACTATGACTTTTTCAGTAATTCTGTTTTTCTCTACAATAACAACTTTTCTACAGAACTTTTATAGAAATGATCATCTGAAACGCGTAATTCTAACCTCTGACGCCAGTTTAATTGTGAAACGTGATACAAGGAGCACGATATCCGACAGAAACCGAGAAAGATGCTGAGAAACTTTTAATTGCCGGCTCCTCCATTTTTTCCCTCTCGTATTTCTCTAAGTTCCTCTGTACGATGTTATCGCTCCCAGGCTTCTTTTATGCATTCGTTACCCCCTTAGTTGGAAAATCTCCGCCGAATAACTAGCGAAATTGCCCTGTATTCTTGACAGAGTTGAGAACAGTATCTAATTATGCGTTAGGTACTCCTTTCAGAGACTTGTTCTTGCCGCGGGCAATTCGCTTGAGTTGCTAAACAATTCTTTCAAGGTGATACAACGAGGCTATTTACAAAATTTCATCCACTTTTTTCCTCCATCGTTAAACTTCATCTCGATGCGAATAGGAAGGACATCGTTTTAATTTTAATTACGGGGAAGCAAGAACTTTCAAATTAGTTTCCCTCCTTTTTTTCTTCTTTATTGATTCTATTACATACGATGACAAGCATCGTCAGTATTGATATTTTATTTCAACCAGGAAAGATAGGAATAGTGATACTAATAAGCAAAATAAGTCGAGGTCACGTTAAAAAATTGACGCAACTCTTAGGCATAACTCTTAGGTTCACGAGTAAAACAAGCGTCTCACGATCTCGTTTCCCTTCCTCCAAGATCTAGTATTCGCGCTTATTATTCTTCGTTCCGACTTTGCACCGTAAACGCTATCACACGCTCGTTCATTTTTTTTCCCCTCCTTTCTTTTTAAAAACACGCCATAAACCCGTGCAGCCCGGTTCTGCAAATCCAATTACCCCGGCTGGAAAATTAAAACAGACGAGTAAGGGAAAACGATTCCTCTTGTGCAAGAAACATTATTTTCACGTGGCTGATGTGTAACAACATCGTTCGAACACCTACACACTCCATTCCTCGAGAAGCAACCGGACACAACCTTTCTAGACATCACGGTCGACGTTCGGCGACGTCGACCATTTTCTCACTCACTATCTCTCTCTCTCTCTCTCTCTCTCTTTTTCTTTTCCTCTAATCAGAAATTTCCTCTCAGCTGACTCGCGTGCGTGAGCCAGTGAGATGCGACCCGAGCATAACACGTCTCCCTCGCCACGCGTTTGCCAGTTTATCACACGAAAGCTTCTTACCCTATAACGTAATATGTCTGTCCCCCGTGGAGGATACACGGCTAAACGGTTTCGTTACGTTATTAATTGACACAAAACTACCGCGTAGGCTATAGTACCGTTACAATACGTGTGTACGTGTGTACGTGTGTACGTGTGTAGATTATACCTTTCGACGTGTGTGTAACGCGCGCTCCGCGAGAGAAGCGACCAACGGGGGTGGCTTTCCGCGAGAAGGTTCGCATGCCGGAAACAACCGGCTTAACAGCCTCGTTTCCATCGAGTGTTGCGCTTATGGCGGGCCTTGGCCACTGCAGAGCCAAGGGGGCTGCACGAGTGTGTTCGAGGCTCGCCAGTAACAAGCGGTTTGATCTTTGGTTACGAAGGTAAACTCTCGAGCGTCCCTGCGGTTTCCAGTCGCGTTTCCACTGCGGACGTCCGTCCAGATTCTACTTCCCAGTTTTCTCCCTCTTGCTGTGTCTCGCTTGTGTCGGCTTCCTCCACTACGACTGGTTAATTAATCTCTGCGCCCCCCAGGACACTCGCGTGGCTCTCGCCCGCTTTGCTTTTATTCTCGATAATGGTGGTATTTGTTCAAAGAGACATGGCGAACATCCCGCGAGACGGAGTGCAAACCCGAAACACACCCAGCGATCTTCTCTCGCGGAGATGCCGCGCGACCGATTTCTTAGTTGAACGAAGATGATCCCACGTGTGGTGTGCTAGTCCCAGGAGGCCGTACGAAATTCTTCGAAGAACCTTGAGAACGAGTCCCAATTGAGGCTCTCGAGCGTGTCGTCGAATAACGTCCGAATGGTACCAATCTGTCGAGCACGTTCCTCTCTTGTCTTCCGACAAACGTCCCTTCCTCTTTCGAAGGATCTTGAGAATCGGTGTGACCAACGCCAGTGGAAGTCTAAGTGAGATCCGATCCAACTCTCGTCTCTATTGACGTGCATTTCACGTGTACTGATCGCGCGTCTGCTTGCTTTCAGACAGAATTTCCTGTTCCATTGATTCTTCAGATTCTACTTTCGGTGGAAAGTAGTTCGACAGGAACGTCGAACGATATCGGAGCGTTGTTCGACGAACACGAGGGTCCGAAGGAGATCTTTGAGTAATTACAGCCTCGTTGTCGGACTGACGGAAAGACGGCTAAGAACGTGTTAGACACAACGACACCGTGATAATATACATATACAATATCCATAATCGTTAGAATCGTACAATACAGATACACAGTTAACGTCACTAGACGCGAGCACGTGTCTCGTGTTTTGCTTGGATCTTCGACTTTTTCTTTTCTTTTTTTTGCCCTAACTTGCTCCTTAACTCGTTTCATATAAAAGTGAGAAATGGTACATAATTGGTCCGGGCGTTCGTTCGTTGGCTCTCGTTCGCAAAAGCGTCGTCTCGAGAGGAGGATCGTCGCGTGTTTCGCGATCGAGTGGAGGCGTAATTAACGCCTCTTTGTACACGGTCTCTTTGTACACTTTTCGTTTGCTTGGAAGTAATTCAGCAAAGGGAAGATCGGCTTAGGCGCGGCGTATACAATCACCACTGAATGAAACGTGCCGGTAGGCTTAGGTTTCGAGGATAATCGGGGAAGCCTCGAAATTATGATCGATCCCTTTTCATCTGACTAAAATATACAGTTCCAGACGTGCCCCGGGTCTGCTTTTAGATCGTAAACGCACGAGTTATTACCTCTACATAGCTTTGATCCCATTTCCTTGCGTGCAGTTCTCTGAAAACAATTCACTCTCGCCCATGAATTGCAAATGCGCGGTTGCGCTTTTTTGCTCGCACTTTAATTTGTCAAATGTGCTCCATTTTTCTTCGCGGTTACGAATAACTGATGCCATTACTTTTCATTTAATCTCTTCTTTGTGTATGTATTTTTATATATATATATATATCTTTTTCGTTTTCAGTAATTGCAATTATTCTCGATTCTCCGAGTTGTAGTTCGGCGACACGAGATTTTCGAATTTAAAACAAATTTAAAACGGCGCGCTCGCTGCAAACGAGTTTCTCGCTTTGAACTTTCCCCCGGGTTAACTTCAGTCTCCCGCCAGTTTCAATTGCTCGCGTTTCGCGATACACGCGGCTCGCAATAAATCTGTTTGGACCTCGTAGCCACGTTCGATCACTTAAAACTCACTAACAAAGAGTTTCAAACGGGTATGGGTTGTGCGAACTTCGCCCTTTTATGCTTCACCCACTTTCGAGTGGTTATATTGTTATCGCTTTCGGGACGAACGTTTTCTATGAGCGGTACGTGTTGCCGCATAGGGCCCTAAGCGCACGTCCACGTGCAATTTCGCTGAGTTACTAGAAGCAATGAGGGACGTTAGCTGCATGAAATCTCGAACCATGGAGAACATTTCGGTGAAACGCTATTCTATCTTTTAACGTGCATCGGCGCGTTAAAGTCTCGTCCCTTGCGAGCGTAAATTCGCAATAATTTTTAATCGGACTCTTTTCATCGAAGATACTTGATTTCACGATCAGTCGTGAAATGTGATTCTCATGTTAGAGGTAACGCGACGCGTCATTTATTTCGTAACAGCTGATTTTCACGATTTTAATCGTTGTTATTTTTACCGACGATCGATATTTGTTATCGTTGTTATTCTTACCGACGATCGATATTTGTTGTCGTTGTTACTTTTACTGACGATTCGAATGACATCGATCAATATCGACGATAATTAATCAGCGTAATTCGATACTGGAAGATTATTAAATTCACAGAAAAAGTGAAACACTCTTTGTTTGAATTTTGTCAATGTTATTTTATAGAATGTCACCGTAAGCCTCCTCTAATTCGGGCCCTATAGTGTTTGCTGGAACACTGTCGAGGAGAGACTATCCTCCTGTCTGATTAAATTTTCAACAATTACGACGCGTATCATGTACCGTGTAATCGCATTATCTTAAAAGGACAGTAATCTTCGTAGAAAGATATTAGCCTACGGTATCTATACATCACCGGCATAATCTAGCCAGCGCTTCTTCACTGTCTTGCACATTTTATAAAGATAAAAGGCGAATATTAATTATTTCAACCAAATCACGGTGTCTCTTATTCCGTTTCTCGCAGAATGAAATAAAACAATTTTCACGCGAGGAGAGATTAAATTGAGATTAAAGGAAAAGAGTCAATTGTACAACGCGCCTGGTGAAAAAGAAGTCTTAAAAATTAATCGTGTTTTTAGAACACCGGGCGAAAAATCAGAAAATGCTGACGGAAATATTTTTTTTTTGCAGATAACGGGCAAGAATAGAGCTCAGCTCGAGTGCTTAGTCAGTATTGAAAGTATTAATTAACGAATTAACAATAGAAAAAAGGTACGATAAAACTGTTGTGGAATAATTCACCGTGTTGGCGATACGAGGAAAATTTAGTTTCTGAAAGCTTCTTAACAAGACGGCTGCGAATTAATTGAAAATTGACCGACACGAAATTCACGTTTCTGTTTCGTTTTGCCAGCTTGCAACTGAGCGATTCTGTGCTTGTGTTTCTTATTAAAATTGCCATTAATTAGTTCTCTCTCGTCAAGCAAAATCTCTTTGATTTTCCACCGTGATCCTTTACAATTTCTTTCTGGTTTAGGAAAGAAATTTTTAATAACATTAAGGGCGAGAGTGTGCACCGCGTTCTCCTTTGTTCCGATAACTCCACGAATGGTTATTAAATTTTTCAAGCTTACTTCAGTTCGTTATGTAAATTGGTACAGAGCGGAGATCAGTTTCCCATTAAAAATGTAATTCCACGGTATTCCGTTCTGCTCGCTTGTACCAAGCCTCTCCTACAATGTATCGGATCTTCGTACAAACTTCGATGCTTGTAAAATTTAGAATTTCCTTCTTGCTACATCTATCTACGGTAACGTGCAGATTCTTTGAATTTTTGTTATTTCTCAAGAAATATTTGAACAATTCCTGGCTTTCGCGTCTCTCCCAGTTGATTTTCCTGTGTTGCGATCCCTCCCTCTCCTAATTCGCATTTCACACGAGATTCCACGCATGATATGCATTCTCCATTTAGGTCAAGCTTTTTACTGCAATAGTCTATCCATCTAGTACAGGAAAAATCATAAAACTATGTACCATCGTCCTCTCTTTGGGAGAAACAGCGTTTCTCTGCGTTTCTCACATACCCGAAATATATATTTAGCCACCCTTATAAAACCAATGACCCAGTTCGTCTGAAACTTTCGCAAATTACGGTGCGAACACTCCTCTGCCGCTGTTACCGAGTACGAGCTTCGTCCCTTCTCGTAATACGACCTCTCCCTTCGACCGAGCCATTTCGCGTTTTAACGCGAGCGTGGCTCAACAACGCCCTCCGATGATCGAGGCGAACCCCTGATGAGGCAGAAGGGTCTGATTGCTAATTATCCAGCCACGTGGACACACACACACACACACACACACACCAGCCATTTCGCCGCAATTTCCCTTTCCTCTCGAGCGCCGCATCGGAACGAGGGCCCACGACAATCCTCCCGACTTTTTGCTGCTATTGACATCACCGGCGGATCGCGTCTCGAACGACCAGGCGGCCGACCCGGCACGACTCGCCAATTAACAGAAGAATCGATCGGCCGGCCGAGCGTAATACGTGTCTCCAGGCTCTGACTAATTAAACAGAACGCGCGGTTGCCCGGCCAGACCTCGAGCCACGAGTCCGCGATCGCGTTGTTATCCCGGATCAAGCCGGGATTCCCCATCAGGGCGTATATATCGGACATATATCTGTGTGTACAGATTGTAGGGTGGCTGTTCGAACGCAGACGCGAGACTTTTGGTTAGCGATTTGACGCGATTTTTCAACTGTTGCACTCAAACGGAGGATCGCATCTCTCCTTTCGTTCGAAGCGAGTGAGATTTTTTGAGAAAAAACTGTAAGGGAAAGTTTGGCAATTGAAAATTTAGAAAATTGTACCTTCTATCTTGAGCTGTTTGAAGCACTTGAGCCATATTTGTCAATTTTATAGATGGAGAAGTGAAGGAAAATGTACATTGAGTATCATTCAATTTAAGTCAGTTTAAAGATGTTAATCTTAATTTAAAACGTACGTTGAACACCATTTCTTTTCCAATAATAAATACTTTGGCATAGAGCCGGCTAACTGGCCCTTGCCCCTACTTTCCTGATCGCTACCCCCTCCACTGCATTGAAATTTCCTCCCCTCTCTCAGCAAGTGGAGAGATCGATGCAGTGGAGGGGATAGTGCCAGCGATCAGGAAAGTAGGAACGAGCGCTCGCGGGCCGCCAGTTAGCCACCTCTGTTTTGGCAAATGAATGCTTCATCTTCGCTTCGTTAATGGGCACGAAACACGCGTTTCACACTTATATGATAAAAAATCGCGTATCTACGCACGAACACTGCACTCGATCGGCTTAGTTATCGATATATCCGACGCTCATGGAAAATCTCACCTCGAGCTCACCCGGGATCGCGAACAGGTACAGAGCCCGGTTTCCTTTTCTAAAACACTAACATCAAACGTACGTACGCACGATCAATTAACTGCTAGCTTAATTAAGAGTATTATACGGCTGCGAAGTCTTTAGATACGGAAGCATATACTTTGGACGTATGTACGACGCGAGCCTAGTTCACGCCAGTAGTTCTTTCGCTTTTGCGTTTGCGATTACACTGCAACACACGTTCAAACTTGACCGAACTCTTGTCGTCGTCACGTAGTACGACCGTACGAACTGACGGCCGATGCATCGGCGTGTGCTTTTGCTCGCGTCTCTGGCTTTATCCGTTCGATTATGAAACTATTGCGGGCTCGTGTTGTGCATTTTGAACGGTTATTCGTCGGTACACGGGAACGCGATCGATCGTTTCGAGATTACGAAATGTGTATGCGAGCGAGATCTTAGCTACTCCCCTCCGTTAAACGATCGTTTACGAGCGTATGGTGCCGTAGGTACATCGTACTCTCGGTATGGCGAGAATGGAAACGATTGTTATGGGACTATTGGGTATTTCGTTATTGGCGCGTCTTTTCAGGACAACGCGTGCCAAGAGCGAGGATGCAATATACGCGTTTAAGCCTCCGGAAGATTCGGAAACACGTAACAATACAAATCTGCGTTTTTAATTTCAAAAATTGTAAAATTGTACCTATGCGGGTCTCAATGAAAATTTTCTTCGAATGATATCACTGAATCGTGAACTTGCGTTGGCGTATATATCGGTGTATGTGTTATAGGATTTTGTAAAGAAGTGTCCGTTTCGAAAGATTAAGCATTGTTTAAAAGCAAGCGCGTCCAATTTATTCTGATCGATTGAAAAATGAAACCCCGTGTGAGTTTCAGTTTCCTGACGCGCCAACGGCTGCTTCTATTACTTCCCGTTGCGTAATCCCCGCGACAGAGATATACCTACGTGTCGCATCGCTCGGCTATCGATTCTAATTATCTTCCTATCATACTATCGGCGGTATATAGTGTTCACTAGTTACGAATACTACGAGATGCACGACGACGATCGTTTACTTTAGCCATCGACCGCGTATGTTTGATTTGAAAGGAAAAAGAACCCACCCCTAGCCACCGCGAATCGTCAAACGTGTAAATTATATCAGCGTGTGAAAACGACTAAAAAAAAAAGAGAGAAAGAAATGGATTTTTCGTCGTGTAAACGTTCGAAACATCGGGAGATATCCGTTTCCTCGACGATGTGAACGTAAATAGAAGTTGGTTGAGTCGCGGGATTTCGAGATCCCGCGGTATTCATATTCTCGCGCGCGGAGAATAGAACGGAAGGAAGCGCGTGTAATGGTATTGTCCGCGTAATATCTTGTCACGTGATTTGACGCGATATCGACTTTCGCGTTTTCACGCTCTGTCAAACGGAATGCCGGCACGTTGTAAAATGCAGGGGGCTGGGGGGACACGGGATCGACGAGAATTTCACCTCCGTGTTACGTCGAAGAATGGAACAGATTCGAAATTGCACTTCCTCCCGACACAATTCTCAGATAAATCGTGGACGTAGCTGCTTTCGCGACGGTGCGTTCAGTCACGTGATGGAACTGAAACATTGAGTTTGTAAAAACAATTTAACATAATTTAAAAAAAAAACATCTTTTAGCTGCGTACAACTAGTTTGAAATACCAGTGCTTCTTAAAAAAGAGACATTTTGTTAATAAAAACAAAAATTGAAATCTTCAGACGTTCTGAATCGTGAATTAAAATTTGTCAGATCTTCGTTTTAAATTTTTTCTCGTTCGTATTTCAAAATTTTTGAATTACAATGGCAAAACAACGAAATCTAATATTTAATTGCTGTTTTACGAGTCAATCAACTGTCCAAAAAAAAAAGGAGAAAAGAAATCAACGTTTCCAAAAATTTTCCAAAAACAATATATATATATATATATGTGTGTGTGTGTGTGTATGTAATTGGTTTTCCCGTCTTTCGATCGCGCGTATTATTAATTGAAATGCCAATTTCCAGGGCAAATGCCACTGTAGTTGAAATTACATGAACGGTGCTTTTTATTGGTTTTCGGGGTGATCGATAAACGGTCGGGCACGAAGCGCGGGATTCGTGTCTCCCTGGCGAAACTATCGTCGATCGCACAAATATCGTCGTGTTCCCCCTCCGCGATACGCCCGTGAATCGAAATACCGATGGCCGGTGAATCGATTCTCCCTTTCGCTGCTATTCGTTCCTTCGCACCTCCTCGGGAGCGATTGATTTCGATGTGCACGGGATGAACGAGATCTTTCTCTGCTCCTCTTTTCTCAGCCGTGCCTGCGCGATTTGCTTGCCATCCTCTCTTATCGACGTCGTTTTTTCTCGATGAACCATCCCCTTACGCGTTCTACGAGTTCTAGCGCGCACTCACTTCGCTCGGAAATTTGTGCGGTTTAATTCGGAAGAATTAATTAATTACCCGTTGGTTGGTTCGGTATTTCTAAGGTATTTTAATCTCTGTTGTGGTAAATGCGTTGGAGTACTAGTTCCTTAAATACTACGTGCGATGGTTGTTTGTAACAGTGGCTAACAGAATTGCACTATATCCAAAAAAAAAAAAAAAAGAAAAGACAAAAACGTACAATTTGCTGAATATTTGGAAATTAAGAAATTTCAGTAATTTTGTATAATTTTTGTAAAAGTAGTACAATTCCGTTACAGCGATGGAAGTTTATCAATTTTCATAGACTCTGAGAACAATTAACGTCGAACGTGATTTAGATACAGTGCAATTTTGGCGTGGCCACTATCGTGTAAGGTCAAGATGTATCGATAGATCGGAGTCTCGTGACTCGTAACTACTCGCGACAACAAACGTCGTAGGCATCGCGGGATAGCCTTCCGCTTTACCTCTCGACTGTGCAAAGATTGTACACACCTGTTTCCACGCGCGGGCAAAAGAGCCACGAGAGAAGAATCGCGAATGGAGACACGCGTAAACGTCGAGCGTGACTTGGTCCATTCGTGAGAACTTATGAAAGACTACTGTCGTTTCCCTGCAAAAACACGTGTCGCGGAAACGTTAATTGACCGAATAATACTTATAGCCCCTTATTCTTGCGAACTCCCTCGTCAGACCGCGCAGGCACGCGGCTCTCCTGTCTATTACTACTACCTTATCGTATCGATTAGCGTATCGATTATTCAAGCACCATCTAATTATCCCTAATGTATCTATTTTAATTATATAAGCCTCGTATTACTTTAGCCCGTCACTCTGCGATTATTTACTCTTGTTGCAATCGCTAACGGCGATCTCGAAATCGATCGAATCGTCGATTCACGATCACCGATCTGTTCTTTTTTTTTTTTTTTTCTTTTTTTTCATAGATCCTCGTGCACTTGCAGATTCTCGTCATCTGCAAGTACGTGTATTGCTTGGCCAAGCGTCAGTGACGTTGCACTTGCTGAATTGACTAGTACCATCGTTCATTATGTCGTTCGTTACTGAATCGTGTTCGTCACACGGTTTTGCGCGTCAGTTTCGTGATCCTGCACCTTCGCGATCGACGCGAAAACGGACCACGAGGAGACGTGATACACGTCCGGCAAAGCTTCACTTTTCCTTCTCGTTCGTCGTAGTATCGTAGTACGTATTTTAGTATTGACTGGATGCGCCATGACTAGATGGCACCGCAGATATTACGGTTATACGCTTAATGCGCGAAATCGTGCTTAAATTCGTACGTTGCTTCGTTTTACAGTCCATTTGTACGCGTACAGCGTACTCGACACTCGCTGGTGAAAAAAGAAGCCATGAATCACGCGCTCGTGTAATAATTGTATCGAATGGTCGCTGAATGGTACACTGAACCGGTAAAATAGTTTCAAGAAAATGGTGTTCTCTTGCTGGTGGAAATCGGGTGACACGAGTTCGCGACTGTGTCGTATTTCGTTCGCTTTCTTAGATTTTACAGCTAGATCGTGGTTCCGATAATGACGTAGAAAAATTAATACTTGCTGGTCGTGGACTCGTGTCGCTCGATTTCTCTCGGTTAACTCTGTGCAGGATGTCAAAGGAATCTCTCTGATATGTTTTCAGGACGAAAAAATTACGCAATAATACGTTGATTAATTAAAACTGTCGAACCAAACTGAGGTTCTCACTAGTCGGAATACAGACAAATACTTTCAATTTGCTGCGACAAACGAAATCAAAAATATCGTCAACGATCTAAATTATCGTCAGCTATTAACATCCTACACGTGGAATATACTCAAAAACCTACCACTACCACTATTACTGTTACTAGAATCCAACGTAACCGAATCGTCGTTATATCAAACCATTGTGTTCGAACATATTCCACAAATCAGCTTACACGTGTAAATCACTTAACTCTACGATTTGACCCAATCTCCGAATCTCGAGTACGCCTTACAGAGGTTTTCGTGTCCTCACTTTATCATGATACTCACTGCCGTGGGTCCCTGGGAAATAGCGGTCTCCTTGGAGGCCTCCTCGATTTCCTTCAACTTCTCCTCCGCCTTTCTCTCCTTCAACGCTTTCAGAAGCTTCCATTTCGATCCAGGCGGACCAGGACTCACCTGGCCTTCCTTTAACGTCGTGTCCGAGCTGCCGCAGGTCGACGAATCGATTTTGATCTTTGGCAAGCTCAAGGTAGCCGTGGTGGCCGTCTCGGCGCTGCCAGCTCCGTCGCGTTCCATGCCTTCGAGCACTGTACTCTCAGAGTCCCAAGCACCCGGGATGCTGACGGAGACCTCGCTAGGCGGTACGCTTACGCTACCTTCGCGAGAGATCGATTCCGAGCCAGGGTGGATCTTCTCACCGTGTCGAAAGGTCGAGCCGCTGGAACTGCGTCTCGATGGTTGTTCGTCCGCGTCTTTCGGCAGTTCCTCCTCTTCCTCTTCGTCCATCGACTGCACGGGACTGTCGGGGCCAGAAGTCTCCCCGGAGGAGCCTTCCTCCATAGACGTGGGCGTTTTCTCCTTCTTCGCTTCCTCCTCGTACGCCCAGGTGTGATAGTCAGTCACCCTCGCGAACACCGCTTCGATACTCTCCGCGGATTTCCGCTTTGGGATCGGTTTCTCGTCCCGATACCTGTCTCGCTCGTCGATCCGACGATCCTTCGCCACCGTTCCGTTCATCTTACTCGCTCGCGCCTCCTCGCCTTTCTCCTCCTTCGCCTGCTCCTTCGAGATAGTGCTGGCCTTCATTTTCAACTCTTTCAAGACGAACGACATCTTTTGCTTCACCGTTTCATCCGGCTGATAGTGATCAGCCTCCTCCGGCTCCTCCACCAGCACCTCGCCCATTTCTATCTCTATCTGCGACTGCCTCTCGAGTTCCTCGAGCTTCCTCAGCTCGTACCGGTACCACTCGTCCTCGGAGTCGATCGAGTCCTCCGTACTTTGTCGCCTGGAGGAGACCCTCGACGTGCTTCGATAGGAATGCGTGCTACGGTTGTCCTCGTCCAGTTCGCCCGGTCTCGAGCCGGTCCATGGAATCTCGAGGGACTGCTGATGCCGCGGCAGGAATCGACTGCCTGGCGTTTGCCCTCTCGTGCTCGACGCGGATGGGCTTCCTTCCGACGGCGGTGCCTCCTCCGATATGCTGGTCACCAGTTCCGGCAGCCTGGTGCTGCTGGACTTTTCGCTCTTCTCGCTCTTCTCCGACATGTCTTCCGGATACTCGAAGCTCGTCTCGAGTGTTTGGACGGTGCTCTCGTCGGACTTCTTCTCGGTGCTGCCCTCCTCGCTGGGAGGCTGGTCGTCCGAGACGGTGGAGGACTGTCTCTGACGGTACTTGCCCAGCGCTCTGGACACCGCGAATTCCATGCTCGCACCACCCATCAGTGTCACCGGGGGAAGTTTCGGGGCCTTTTCGTTGGGAGCTTCGTCCGAGCTGCCGGTGGATCGTTTGATATCTCCGACAGTTTGAAATATCGACGAGCCGCCAGAGCCAGAACCTGTGCTCTTCCCAGACGTTTCCTCCTCGAAGCCACCCATCTGATCAGACATTTCACGATCCACGTCTTTCTTCTGATCTTTTTCTTTGGCCCAGCCATCTTGTAGCGCTTGCTGCTGTAATTGCTCCTGGTGTTGTTGAATCTGCTGTTGAAGGGCTTGCTGTTGCTGCTGCAGATTCTGCTGTTGCTGCTGCTGTTGTTGTTGCTGCTGTTGTTGCTGCTGCTGCTGCTGCTGTTGTTGTTGTTGTTGTTGCTGTATATAGTCTTTTTGTTGCGAAGGTAATGGCTGAGCGATAGGTTGCTGCTGCTGTGGAATCGGCTGAGGTGCCTGTTTGCGCTTCGTGCTAGCTGTTTTCACCTTGGCGAAGAACGGAGGTTCTTGATTTACGTCCGACATCACGCTGTCCTCGTCCTCCGACAAGCCACTCTGTCTTCCACTGCTCCATTCCGTTTCCGATTGTTCGGGATCCGACAGGGATTGAGACTGATGACTTCGTCTCTTGGCTTTCTGTAGAATCCCAGACACGGTAGACACCAGCGTGTGTTTCTTCTTCTTTCTGGTTGCCTGGCTTCGTCCACGACCCCTAGCCATACTCGCTTCCTGCGGGAGCCTCTGCTGTTGCTCCTGAGACATGTCCAAGTCTTCCCTTCTCACTCCGCCGGGTAACGAGTGACTTCTGTGCCTTTTGCTGAGGTGCAGGTCCGGCAACCAGTTGCTCATCGAGCTCATCGCGTTTTTCAACGACGAGCCGCGTCTCATCTTCTTGCCAGCTTTCGCGTTCTCTATCTCGTGGTCCTTCAAGTTCGACGCGATGCTGATGTACCCCGATTGGGACACAATTACGCTCGATGCGTCGTAGTACTCGCCCTGCTGATGTTGCGCCTGATCGATTGGCATTCTGCCACCCGTTTCGTGATCTTGAATGTACTGATGTTCCCGTTGCCATTGTCTCTGGTATCCGTCCGTGAGTTGTGCGCTTTCGGTGCTGGTCAGCCTTTGACTGTACGGCTGGTACTGCTGTTGATAGGCTTGCGGGTAATTTTGATTCGCGTACGTGTGATGATACTGATGGGCTTGGTACGCCGGTGGCTGAGGATACCTTCTGTCGGTGTAGGGACTCTGGGCGTAGCTACCGTCCGAAGTCAGCGATCTGATGCTAGAGGACGTCGAGTCGTGAGGAATCTGATCCTCCATCGAGTTCAACCACGAGGTCTCGTTCGTCTCGGTTCGTGGCAGATTCGCGCTGGTCGGGTAATACGACAACGCGTCCGTGATGTTCCCCGTGGGGAACATTGTACGATACATCGCGGCTTTGTACCCTTCGTGGTTCGTCATTCCGTCCGTGTACGCGCTGGTTCTCAAAGGTTTCTTCAGATGAGCCGCCACCGCGCCCGACTCCGTATACTGGACAGCCGTGTAATTGTCCTGATAGCTGTTATATTGATCCACTGCGTCCGGATAGTAAGCGGTGGTGGTGGTTTTCGGACCATAGCCACCGGCGCTGCTCGTGTAAACACTCGTGATAGCCTGTTGTCGATTGCTCCCAGCCACGGAGTAAATGGCAGGTTGCTCGGACCTGTACACGTAGTCGATCGCCGTGGTTCCAGGCGGCACGGTGTCGTAGGTGTGCTGCAAAGTTTGCTGGCGACCTCGTTTCTTCGGACTCTGACAGGTGGTTGCGATAGGTGCCGGAGGAGGCACGAAGCTGTAGTCTTCCTTGGTCGTCGGTGTCTTTATCGACGTGTAACCGGACAGATGGTTCATAGCCGCGGTGTAGGCGTGGCTGGTGACGGTGAACGTGACCGCGGTGGTGCTCGCGAAAGCGTCCCTTCCTTCCGGCGTGTCGTACAGCGGCTCCTGCGTGATGACGGTGGTTGTGGTTTCCGGAAGAGGCGGAATCGGACTGGCAGATCTGACGGTCGTTGTACTTGGGATTAGAGTTGCTCTGGCGTGGTCCACCGAGTACGAAGTGAGCATCTTGGCGATGGAACTCTTCGGTGAGCTCGGCGATTTGTCCAAGCTGCTCCATCCGCTCATGGAAGATAGGCCGGAGTCAGATTTGGCTGCGACGATGTTGGCCACGCTTGGCTTGGCTGTGTGCTTAGGCGAGACTCGCGGCGACTTAGGCGAGTGAGGGGTTCGCGGGCTTAGGCGACCTTGTTCCAGGGAGACGAGCTTCTCCGCGCTTCTCAAGAACGTGGGACTTTGAGGTCGTTTCGTCTCGGGCTCCCTCTTGTCGGGCCCTGGCATGAGGAACGGCTCGGTCGAGTCTCGAGGAGCTGGCGGTGGTGGCGAGCTGGGCGACGGACTCGGAGGCGTTCTACTTTCTTGGAACTCTAAATTCAGTCGAGCAGCGCTGCCGAAGTAGCCGTCCTGCCTGGTTCGAAGACTCTGCACGCTGTGGACGCTGTGCACGCTGTGGACGCTTCCCGCCGAGTGGGTGGGAGATGGGACTTTGTCGGTGGTGGTGCTGTAAATGGTGGGCGAGGCGCAGGTGACCGCCGCGAAGCTCTCGACCATGAGATCGGTCAGTTCTTTGTTTTCCGCGTAGCCTTTGGCGAAACTACCGACGTCGATCGGCAACTGGATCACTGGTTCCGGGCTCTTCTCGCGTACAGTGGTTGCGTAAGTACCTAACCGAGGAGGTGTGTAGGTACTCGAAATTGAATCCAAGTTCGTTCTGGACGTGGACGTCAGTCTCGGTGAAATTGACCTGGTAGTAAAGTCACCGTCGGTGGCTAGACCGCTGTCGGTGCTGACTCTGGAGATCGATCGACCGGTTGATCCGGGACTTTTCGAGAAAGTCCAACTGTCAACGTCGGTTTCCGCGTAAATCTTTCTCAGCTGCTCGTCTATGCTACTCGCCTCCTCCGCCAGCTTCGCTTCAGCCTCGGAACTGTATTGCCTCTTTGGAGAGTCCATCAGCTTCGACTGCAGTTCTATCAGGTTTTGCGAATCCTTTTGCAATTTATTGGTCAACCGGTCGAGCTCGTGTAGTTTCTCCAGAGCGACCTGGTCGATGGAGCTGAGTCTGGAGAGCTGGGCGAGATCTTGTTCGCTGACGCAGGGCGTGTTCCCCCGGTAACTTTTGTAATCAGCCGCGCTGAACACCTCGCCTTCGTCCTCGTCTGCCTCGTCTTCCTTTTTCGTCACCGCTTCTTGAATCTCCTCCTTCGTCGGTTTCGTCGCCAGCTCGTCGAGCTCTTTCTCCTTGGTCATCGTCTTGTCGAACATGTTTCTCTCCTCCGTCTCTTTCTTTCCATTCACGTCCTCGTCCTCCGCCTCTTCCCAGATCATGCCCAGCTGCGACGTCGGCCTGGACGTGTCGCCGCAGATCAAGTCCTCCCTGTACGCGTTGTTCAGGCTCCTATAGAACGCCTCGTCCGGGATGTTGCTCTCCTCCGCGAGTGTCTCCAGAGTGTCCAAGTTCCTCACGTTTCTATGCATGTCGGTGACTACCGCGGCAGCGGTCGAACTATCCTGTGTCAGCCCGTGCATCCTCGCGATCTCCTGCTGGGCTAGTTTCTCTCTGATCGCGTTCGTCTCCTCGATACCCATCGTTGCGCCTATGCTCTTCGCGATCGCGTCTAGTTCGCCTACGGTGCTCTGCTGATTGGCCAACGTCTCCTCTACCACCACGTTGCTGGTCTCGTGTGTGCCGCCGTTCGCGTAGAATTCGATCAATTGGCTGATCACCGTTTGTTGCTCGTACAGGAGGCCCTCCAGCTTCTCGAGCCTCTCCCACATCTTGATGTACTCCTGACTAAGCAGATCCAACGCCCTCCAGGCGTACCTCAGCTCGTTCTCCAACGTGTTCAGCCTCGTACCGAGTCTCTCCATGTAATCTCCGATTATGTAGTCGATGTTCCCGTCCGTGGTGGTGGCGTTGTAGGCCGGTAGGGCTGGCGAGTGAGCCCTCGGACTGGTTGGGGCTGGCCCACCCAGCTTCGTCGAGTCCATTTTCATCAAGTTTACGTTCGCGAATGACTTGCGATACGTCGAGTCGACTCTGTCGTGTCCCTGTTTAAGCTTCGACGATCCTCCAGTTACGATATTTAGGCTGTCGATGATCCCCGAGCCGACTCATCGTCACGCGTATCGTGCGACTCGAACGAAAAAACGGACTTAGAGCGTTCCCCGTGGTCTGGTGAGGAACGTGGCGGACGCTTCGACGTATCCCGCGGAGACGCCCGACGCGATGAAACCACGGTAATTCGACGCACTGTGCACGTTGTCGATCTCCATGTTGATTGTCCTCTTTCTTTCTTCTTTTTAACTTTGTTCACTTGTTCGCACTTTGATCCGTTCACTCGTTGCGTCACGCGTTTATATTTATATTTGTATATATATATATATGAATATATTTATTATTTATATATATATATATCGTTTCACTCTTGTCTTTCGGTCCTCTCGGTTCTCTGTTCAACTCTGTTCTTCCGTTACACTAGAGCTGCGTACACAAAGTTTGATCGTTGTCGGGCGCGATCTTGACGAACCGTTCGAGATCGCGCGACACTCTGCAAATGGCACTTCGTAACCAGTCTCGTGGGTTCATGCCGCTGCCGCTATCTGTAAAACAGGAGCAAACGGGTTGCCGTGGCTTAGTACGAGACGCGCTCGTGCCGAGCCACCGCTGACACAGTTTCCATGGTGCTAGAGTTATCCTAACGCGTAAAAAGTACGTTAATGCTCGGGTAAAGGGGGCAAGAACTTCGATCAGAAAGGTCCACGGGACATTGGCTTATTTCCTATGGTATTGAATCGACGTGCATCTCCCGTCACTCGCTTTCCTCCACGAAGCGAGCGAGATCGAGTGAATATAAAACGTGAATATAAATGATATCATAAAGTCTGAATAACTGAAAAACACCGAAGGAATGAAAAAAGGAAAGAGAACGTTCCTCTCGTGTTTATTATTTTAATAATAAATCAATGCAGAAAATGTAGAAAAGATACGAAACTTTGTCAGATTGCCAGAGCAGAAACCTTCCTCTCCAAATTGACTTTCAATTGCCACTTGATCGTTACAAAACTGTTCTCCACTTCGACTTCGGGTTCCTTAATTGATAAATAAATCAACCCGAGTAATATCTCGGGGGCTAAAATGGCATTAATGTTCGCGGTGTAGCATCTGTTCTATTTTTTTTCTTTTTACTTCAGCTTTAATATCGTAATATCGTAGGTTGCGTGAAGTTGTTCGGTTGTTGGGAATTTGTTGCCCGGGGATCCGAAATCAGGACGACGAGGTTTCGTTGGCGGGGAACATGAATTAGAGAGGCCATTAGTCGCGCGCCCAGGTGTTTCGCAACGCTCGTGCATAATCAAAGCGTACATCGCCGGGGTGAAAAAGGTGTGCGCGAAGTAATTGCTGCAGCTCGGGGATCGGATTTTCGTCAACGTTGATTTCACCTTGCGATTGGTCGCGTTCGAGCGCTCCATCGACAAATGGAGGAATTGTTGGTCGAGACGAGCGCGAAACGAGCAATGGACCAAGGATCAATTCGCCGTTGCAGAGAATTTCTTTGTCCGCCCGATAAGAATTGCGAGCTTCGCTCGTGAATAACGATCCCGGCTTCGTAGAAAATTTTGAGATTGATTACTCGAAGAGCGCATCACGTTACGCGGTGTAACTTTTTATAAAAATTTCAATTAATAACCAATAAATTTTATCGGGATTAAATTCTTCGATCGATTTCAAATATTTAATAGATTTTATCAGGATTAAATTCTTTATTCAAATTATTTCATTCCGTTTCATTTCATTTAATTTTACTTCATGAATATTTCGTTAACCTTCTTATTAATCATCCCGCATAGAAATTTTACTCTGAAATTTTAACTCTGCGTTCGAAATTATACAGTGCGGTGATTTTTGGGAAGCTTAGTATGTAAATCACCTCCGTCACATTTGCAATTTGCTGGATTGACACTGTGATCGTTACACTATCTAAGCAGAGTTCGCTTGCACGTATCTATCGACCTTCGCTGCTGCATTATTCCAGCAATCTCTGTTCATTACAAGCCACGTGTTCTAATCAACAACAGCGAAGGCTCGCTGCGCGAGAGTCTCTGGCGTGTCACGCAAGATTGATCGATCTTCCTCCCCACCTTCAGTCAACATTGAGGAATCGAAGTTTCGATTATTTAGGAAGTATTCCGTTCCGTTGGCCGAGACGCGATATTACAGATAAAAACGACCATGGTTGACCCGGGGATGGCGATGCACGTGCCGCACGGCGAATGATGCGATGTCGTCGTCGAAATGATGAATTAGCTGACGCGAGCGCGCAATTTCTCCTTTTTCCGTGCAACTCCCGGAAGACACTTCTTTTATGACGGTCGTAGAATCGCGTTCATGACGTGTCGGGGAGACGAGTAAATAAAAAGTTCAAACGAGCTTACGACGAGCTCACGACGTCTTACGGAACGAACTTTACGGGGAGTTAGGTTCAAGTTTCACGTAAGATTTAATTATTTTGACTTTGATGCGCGATGACGCGGAGTCACGTTGGGTTGCGACAATCAGTGATTTTCTCACGTTATTAATAGTGACTTTAGGTTCTGAGATTAGGATCGTTTCTTGACAATCATTCTTAAAGCCTTAGTTGTGACACCAAGTTCAGTTATTACAGAGAGTAAGTTATATCCTTTGGAATTTTTGGAATTATCATTTTTACATCAAAATTGTTATCATCACAGCCAGTGCTTTTGAAATTGGTTATATTAATATTTGTTAAAATATTAAGCAATCTAGGAGATATAACAGTACACGATTTAGGTCTTCCTCCAAGTATTAATATTTTCTTTTTTTTCTTCACGCGTTGTCTTCAGGCGACAACGTCGGAATAAATATAATAGGTGGCGTGCATGCATCGCAAATATTGGAAAATCAATAATTACGCTCGTAAATATAACAAATGTTATGCAACTGCTGAATTTCGACGGTATTCTCTTCGCGGTCGTGCACACTCGAGCAGAGTTGACGATTACGTGTGTTCCACATCGACGTGGGCAGATCGATAACATTCCTCGATGCCATTACGACAAGTGTTCTGTTGCTAAACGCAATTCGATCGATCAACGAGGTATTCAACGTGCAAACCGCAAAATATTCTGCAACTTCGGTCGAACGGAAAAGGAAAAAAGAAGAAAAAAGTAGTATCCGCTGTTAACACAGTTTTCTTTTACATGTTCTTCGAGCATCTTGATTAATTACCGATGCGGAAGAATCTGAGTCGCATCTTCCTTCAATGCGCGTGTAAATTATTTATTAGCGAGGAGTTGCAAAAGTTCAAACTCTCTGATGGAAAATTGCCCGCAATCAGTTGAAAACTATCGCGCGTAATAATAAATGGGAGAAAGGTTGGAACGAGTTGGATTGTCTTTTCGATTAACAAGCTATTAACAAGCGTGTACTTGTTGGTTTTGTTACTTGCGAACGCACAAATTGTGAATTAAAAAAGAAGTTTTAATTAACAAGTTAATTGGAACGTATATTTGATTACAAATTAATATTAAATTATTGTAATATTTACAATATTAAGTCAAATTGCAAATATTAATGCTTGCAATATCAAGGAATTTAAATATCTGACAAAATATGATTTTACTTCCAATTACACTATGTCACGTCGCGCGCGCGATCTGAGAACAAATTGCAAACTTTCGGTAATTAAACCCGGGAAAAGTTAAATTCCTGAGAGTATTAGTCCTTAGGAATTAATTTCTTATCAGTATCCTTTCAACGAATTCTGCCAATCCTTCAATCCGTCGCTAACAACTTCTTTATATTATACTCCACCGATAGTCCACGATTAACCCAATTCGGCACGTCCGAGAAAAACTGCGAACGGATTACACCGATATCGAAAAGTTTTGGTAGCTCGATATTACCGTCCCCGTTTGTGAAAAGCAGCGAACGCTTACAGATATCCACGTCGACGACAGAAGCTTAAATATTTTTCGCGTGCAAGTGGAACGTTTTTTCTTTTTTTTCCCCCCGTTATCAGACTTTTTCTTCGGGTAGAAAACGTCGTAGCAGAAGCGAGTGACCAGCGTTACGAAAATAGTAAAATCCCACTAGAAAATAGAGAACGTTTTATTTTTTTTTTTCTATCACTTTTCCTTTTGTTTCCGACCTGCGCCGGATCCTATTTCGCTGTGATTTAAATCTCGCTAACTTCCAATCTGCTCAAGCTCTGGGTTCTGTAGTTAATTAAGGACGAACAGACGTCAGATTGCTTTGACTGATTAAGGCACACTTCCACTTCCTCTTTGGGTAGAGTCTTTCTCCAGTTTCACTTTGTCGCGCAAAAGCACGTGGAAAGAATAGAATAAACTTGGTGGTTTAAAGCGAGCTTTGACGTCAGTTTTTGTTTTTTTATCATTAAAAGTGATTTTAGTAGGGGCAACCCAGAAAATCTTCAAGTGCAACGCTTCAATGCAACGAAAATTAGCGATTGGTTGTTTTGGGTCACGTGATTCGCGAGGGGGCGTGGGATAGACCTCGAGTAGTCTGGTACTGAGCGATCGCGTCTGTAATTTGTTTTCTATCGATTCAAATATTTGCATATCAATAAAGAACAGTTGCTTTCAGTGAGACGAATCGTACTGGGGTACAAGTTGTGCAGTTTTTTTTTTATTGCGGCGATTCTTATAAGCATGAAAATACAAAATAGTAGGACTAGTCGAAACGTTAAGAGCTGCAGAGAATTGTTAACTTGATTTAACGTGGGAAATTTTTAAAGACAGTTTTTACATTTTGTATATCAACTTTTGTGAATTTATATTCTTGCTGTTAGTCCATGACTGGCTATCTGGTTAAATTTTGTTCACGATGATTCGCGAAGTTTCTCGGAAGATGCAAACGCTGAAAGAGAGTGGTAGTTAGGATCACGAGCTCTCTCAAATCTGTATCATCTGCCTAACGAACATTTCACCTTGAATCCCCCGTTTTGATGTTGTTCCGTACTCTGGGCATTACGACGATCTTGCAAAGTGCTGAAATCCCAAACATAACGCCGAAATTGCGAAATATTAAAGCTCCGAGTGTGAAATTGAGCCACTGAGATTCCGGATACCAGGTCGAAAGTGCGAAATTTTTAAATTGCTGTCGAGGTGCAGGAAATTCTGTACGCCGAAGTTTCGAAACTTGAAAATTATAGGACGTGTGTTCTGTAAGGCGAGAATATTAAAACTTCGAATGTAGAATCGACTTTACAAAACTTTGTAAAACCAAGCAAGATATTACAAATTTCATGTACAACGTCGTGAAGTTGTAAAAATAATCCCCCGAAATTGCAAAATCTGAGATTAGAATTTCACGTTCGTTGATAAAACTGAGACCACTTTTTGAACCAGAATGTTGCAAATCTTACATAAATTATACATACCGCTTCTATCGTAGGTAACCACCTTTGCTATTTTTAAAACATGAGTTAAGTTAAAAAACAAATTTAACAGAATGCGTCAAGTTTCAAGTTCAAAATGATTTATGTTCGATCCATTGTATAAGTCTATTGAAAAATTACTAATTTAATACAAAGAACGACAAAATCGTCGCAACATCGCGAAAAAAAAGAACTTATAAAAGCGTGGAAGTTTGCAGTCACTGAGAAACTCGTTGGAAGCGTAATTAAACTAACTAAAATTAATCGGAGATTCAGTCGAGTTGGAGATGGCCAGGCGCTTATAATTATGAAACTCCGTTATTTCTGCTGTCTGCGGAACGAGTTGGGAAAGTAGGAGAAATTAGTTCCCTGAAATATTTATTCGCGGACGATTTAGGCCAGACGTGATCCTCTTTTTTTTTTTTAATCTCGCGCGCGCATCCGTAATACTACCACTTTCGTGATGTGTATGCTTATATTTGTCGCCATAATTTTGTGATTTTTCTTATTATTAAGCTTACTCTCTTACTCAACGTATAACAAACAGAATTATTTCGAGAGCTAAACTGAACTGTCGGTTCGCAGAAATTTTCGGGACAGTTTCGCGTAATCTGGCCGAACACAAGTTACAGCGCTATCGCGTCGGATACATTGAATTCTGCTCGGCGAACTTCCGGTTCCAAAGTTCTTTAGGAGTCAGAAGTTCGAAGATTCGCTGATTTGGAAATTAAGAAACTTCCGGGATTCCTTCTCGTCGGCAGTTTTGCGAATTGTACGATAGTTAAAGTTGAAATTAAATCGCTCACGTCCGCTAAATCTGAAATGTATCTCACGACTGTCTGTTGCATTTAACATTCTCCGAGTGCCTCGCTCGGACAATGAGCGTTCCCCAGCGAATGCTCAAAATTCGTAGGAATTCCTTTCAGTTTGTGAGATTTAACCCCTTGCGCTGGCAACTGGTTCGCGGACCATAACGAGTGACCGAACCGTATACGATAATTCGTCGCTTTCTTTTTCTTTTGAACTCGTCGGTATGATATCACTGGAAAATTATTAAGAAGTAATAAACTTATCGTTTGTTTTAAATTTACATTTAAATATACATAAAACTGAGAAAATGTTGCAATTCGGGACAAAATATTCTTGACGTGCGTGGCACGTCATTCCAGCGCAAGAGGTTAAACAATAACAAAAATTAATGAAATCTTCGTTTCAACTTTTCGCAGTATGCTTGCACTTGTACTTCTTAACGAAGTGTCTTTCTTTTTAATCTCAAACACACGAGTGTTTGAATTTAACTACGTCTCAGAATTTTCAGAACATGTCTAGCCTGAATTATCGTTCCTCACGCTTTCTCGCGTGAACGTAAAAGCGGAAAGTTTAATATGATACAGAGAAATTACCATGAACTGACGGCGAGATGTGAAAATGGCCATGTTTCGTGTACATCTGCCCTTGCCAAATTTCGTGCCAAAATTCCTCGCGGTTGCGTCTTCGGGAAGCCACAAATCGTGGCGGCAGCGACGAGAATTCGTCGGTTGAGAACTTTCGGTCGCGAAGAAAATAGTCGGTGCAATTACTCACTCCAGTTACTCAGCTGGTCGCCTTCGCATTGTCTCGATAGTTTCTAACCCATTTTTGCCCTCTGACCCGCATAACGCAATCGTGAATTTTAATTTTCAATTCTGCCGCGACAGAATCCATCTATCTTCCATTTTCTTTCGTTCCCTTCCGGCTCGGTGACGGAAACCGGAGTATCGATTCGTCGCAACGGGACGTTGTCTAATTAATGGATCTGAATTGGAAACGCGATTCGAGCCGCGTCCCATCGGAGTAGTTATTCTCTTTCGTTTTTACAAGGATTTACCGGACGATTTAATGGAAACGCAGCGCTGGCGGTTATCGTGGCTCTTGTTACAGGGAAACTGGTTTATGAGACGAGGCGCAGAACGTGATTAGAATCACATTGTCGATATATGTATGAACCTGAGGTTAAGGAAATGGCATTTAATTTTCGAATCTTGGTTGGAAGTCGAAAATTATCATATTTTCGTATTTCATTGCGAATATGATATCTTAGTCTGAACGAGGTTTCAAATTTTTGTTATTAGTGATTGTCAAAATTGGTGTTTGGTCTTGAAATTGAACGAGATTCAAATTTTTGTTATTAGTGGCTCTTGAAACTGGTGTTTGGTCTTGAAATTGAACGAGGTTCAAATTTTTGTTATTAATGGCTTTATGAGACGAAACACAGAACAGGATTGAGATCATTGTATGAGCCTGATATATGTATGAACCTGAGGTTAAGGAAATGGCATTTAATTTCCGAATTGTAGTTAGAGGTTAAAGATACTCGCATTTTCATATTTCTATTGCAAAAATGATATCTTGGTTTGAAGGTTCAAATTTTACCTGTGCGTAAGTGAAATCTTTAAAAGTTTTAAAATTCAAATTTCTGTTACCAGCTGAAAGTTAGGAAGTCGGTATTTAATTATTCAGTCGTGTTCGGTGAATTGCGAACGAAAGCCCTTCATTAAAAGAGTAAAAACGCGTTATTAAAAGAGGAGAAGCGAAAATAATATTTTTCTTCTTTAAAATTCAGTTTGAAGAGAAAACCCCGGTTTTTGTTTCTATTATATTTGAAAGCTAGGCTAAGTGGCATTCGATTATCGAATCGTTCTCAGTGACGAGCGAATGAAAGGTGAAATATTATTTGCTTGATAAATATTATTTCATCTTCCTTCTTGCGAAGTCGAAGGAGAGAAAGCAGAAACGTAGCTTCGTTGCAAAAACATTTTTGCGCGATTTAATCAGTTTTCTTCTTCGCGCGATGAAACAAGTGAATAGTGACTTCTCTTCTAAAAAGGAGAAGAAAATTGCGCACAGGAGAAACTTTTGAGAAAAAAAGGTAGAGAAGAAAATTGGGCATGTTCTTTTGCAACGTATGGAAGAAGAGAAGAATTCTCAGGGATAAAACGATGTTGTAAGAGGTAGAGAAGCAAACATGGTAGAATAATATTTCTCTCGACGATCGGACGTGTAACTGTGTGTTACGATTACACGAACGTTAAAGACGACTCTTTTTCGCTCACCCGTGTTGTTAAAATAAGCTTCGAGTCTGCATCTTGGGAAACGCTGTTCTAGCTGTTACGGCTTGAACCTCAAAGCTTTAAGCGTCGAGCCGTGAAAGCTGAAATTCTCGACGCTTGAATCCTTAAACTCGGAGGCTCGAGCTAAATTGTGTCAAATGTCACACACACACACACACAGTAACAGTGTTTGTGAACAGAAACCTTAAGCTCAAGCCAAGTTTTGAAGATTTAATTTTAAAGGTTTCTTGAAGGACCCAGCCTTTAAGATTGAGTCTTGAAGCTTCCAAGATTCGATTAGTCGATCGCAGCAGATGTGCAATTTGGTTACGTTGATCGTTGTAGAAACGTATATTTTTTATCTATTCTCGCGAGGAACGAAGGTCGAAGGTTACGCAGGAAATAAAGGTACTAGTAGAAGAGACCACCAGAGGATAATCCCATTTTCGACTATTCTTAAGGGCAAGAGACAAAACCGCTCCTCGTGAAGAAGGATGACCAGATCGACAAATTTTGGAGAGCTTGCTACTTTGTGCAAAATATTTAACCAGAAACATTTTATAAATACCAATAATTACGAGTGCTCTTGTAACGTCATCAATGACGAGTGACTTGTTGTTAGAATTAATCTAAAATAATTAATTAGAACAATTAGCGCAAAATATTTAATATTTTTAGATTAACTTAATGTATTAAACTTACTAAAGTAATTGTTACTAGAAGTTATTTGACGATGTTATTATTCAAATTTGGTTACATAGAAATTCGATCTTGAACGAAGAAGAACATCCTCGAAATCTGCAAAATCTATCGAAATCTTTTACCACGTAACTTAAATTGTTTTCTTTGAACTTGAAGACTACCTCTTAAATTTATCCGCAGCCTTGAGAACCTTTTTTTTTCTTACTGACACGATTTTCCTATCAGGGATCTTCGTATCTAAATCACGTTATTCATGAACCCTTTAAATGGCCTAGAAAAAAAAGATCTATTTCTATACTTCACATAATCCCTCGATCCGAAGTCGCCTCAGACACTCTGTGAAGCAGATTGGGATTAACTTCTTCCTGTTGTAAATTGAAATCCAATCACAATTTTCGTGATTCTCGCGCTGGCTATTGAATTTATCACACAAATTTGAAATCGTTTAAATTTCTACAACATTCGACAACAAAAGCACCCTTGCTGCATGATGTAAAAACATCTTTGGAAAAAGTCAACTTTAGATTGTAAGAGTGAAAATATTAAGCTTTAAAATGAGACCAAGTAGATTGCATGATTCTCTTTTACAAACTTATAATAGTTTAAATGATCGACAATTTTTCATCGTTACTTTTTTATCGTCGAAGTTGAAGCAGTTTAAAATATTTGCAATTTTTCATCGAGCGTGCCATGAATATTTTTACTCATTTCTATATACTTTCATACACATTCCACCAATCCATGTAAATCACTATTCTGTGTAATAACTTTAAATTGTAATTCCTTATCAAAACGATGACAAAAAATTATTCCCATGCGCGTATCATTTTAAATTATCTCTTTCATCCGTCGGAGAATATTAAAAAAAATTCGATATTCGTTCTGCTCACGTGTAATACGAAAAGTGAAACAGGAGCAGATATAATTCGATATAACAAACTGCACCATTTGAGAACTCCACTATCTAGACACAGAACAAACGATGTGAAACTTCAGTTAAGTTATTAATCGCGCGAATATGTTGGATTAATCGGAGCCGTTTCTTTTTTCCTAGCTTTCAACATCTCTTTTATCACTGAAAGTGATTTTAGTGGGGGTAACCCAGAAAATCGAGCTTCTTCAGGTGCAACGCTCATGCAACGAAAATTAACGATTGGTTGATTTGGGTCACGTGATTCGCGAGGGGGCGTGGGATAGACCTCGAGTAGGAGTGGCGTTGTCTGGTACTGAGCGATCGCGCCTGTAATTTGTTTTCTATCGATTCAAATGTTTGCATACCAATAAAATTTTATGGCAAAAAAGTCGTCTTCATTTCCTAGTCAGAACAGTTGCTTCTGGGCCTTTCAGTGAGACGAATCGCACTGTGGTACAAGTCATGCAGTTTTCATTCTGCTATCATTGGTTAACCGCTGAATTGGCATTAATAACGATCCGCGCGGAGTTCAGCCACGAGCGCGATATTTATCGGCTGTTGGCTGATTTGCGAAATAGAATTTGCGTACTCAGTTGTTTTTTCTTCGCGGAGCAATTACATTATCGACAGACTGCGCTCTTTGATTCATTCTTCTCTTTCTATTCTTTGTCAATACAAATTTGTGAGTTTAATTTTGTTGAGTTAGATTTTCTTTTCCTTTTCAAATTCTTTCCTTTTCAATCCTAATCAGGCGATCCTTGAAAATTTAACTCTGAAAGTATTCGAATTGAAATTGAAATCAACGTGAACTTTAATGTAATTACGATCAATGTTATGATTACCGAGAATTAATCAGATTTCATTTTATAATCCTAGAACGATTACTTACTGACTCAAGAGTCATCTCTTCTGAATTTCATTTCTTTTTCAAGCGAAGAGTTACTTTAGAGTAGAGAAAATTTCATTGGTCACTAATAAGAAATCCACTAATCATCTCTGTCGGTGATTGGTTTGGAGCTTAACTCGCCTTTTCCAATATTCACCTAATACTCGTTTGTTCACTGAATACTCGTGACTCTAATAGGCGATTCGAGCTGGCTTCCTATCGATAACTGCGTGTTAGCGCGTGCTAAGAAGCGTCGCGGATCTCCTTTGCAATCTGAACGTGCGGCTTCGAATGGAATATTTCACAACCTCGTCGTTGACTCTTGTATCCGATCCACCAAGTACAGCTTCGCGTTTCAGTTCAGCCGCGCAAGCATGGAAACGGGCGTTGATGAAGAATTAAACGCAAAGTTTCGCTTCTATAAATCTTCGAGAGCAATTTGCCCTCGCCGTAAAGGGAACAAAGAAAATCCGCTGCGAGCGTAGTTTGCCCGTAATAAAAATTTACAATCCCAACGTTTGTTTCGCGATAATACCACGATGAGGAAAACCATTGTTTTTTATCGGACAAACGGTCTGGCTTCGACGTATATACATCGTATCATTATTTAGAAAAACATTGAGTTTCTGAATGCTTCGCTTCGAAAACCAAAATCGTGGTTATAAAATATTTATTTCCTGAACCTATGATTGTATCGAGTAGCAAATGTAATACCGTAAGCAGACGCAAAATCCGCTACTCCATGATTCCAACATATTTTCTCGTGTATTGCTCCCAGAATGAACATTTACATCGGACCGTATACGTATACTTTCGATTCGGGAATAAGAAATTCTGCCTGAATCCTATCAAAGTGTAATGTTAAATGCAACGTAACGCAATTTTTTTTTATGGTTAAAACAGTGGATTGTTCAGGCTAAAGAAAAGTTTCCTTTGCTATTGTTTGTTCTTTCGTCCAATAGGAATTGATGTGACGTTCGTTCAGATAGATGGGACATTATCTCTAAAAATTTTTGAAATCATTCGTTCGCATAAAATGATTGACATTCGTTTAAATAAATAAAGCACCAAGTACTTCTAAAAATTTTTGAAAGCATTCGTTCACCTGAGATGATTGAGAAATTGTAGTGACTTTTAAGTAAAAATTAATTTGAACGCTTCAAAATTAATTTAAAATGGAGTGTATTAAAATATTTCAGATAAGTGGATCTGAAACGTACGACAAAATATACGACCGCTTGAGTCGCGAAAATAAGTAAGTTTTTTGACGATTCGAGCGTAACACCTAACCGCTGTACTCGTTGGATGTGATAAAAATCGAAGCACGCGGCGTGACTGCGAAAGCAGATGCTGCACCGGTATCGCAACGCGAATAATAATCAGAAACGCGAGTCCTCGTACAAAACCAAAATAATCTAGCGGATATTCAGCCGCGTCGAAGTTAAACTTGGCGCTAAATTGAAAAAGTTGAGTTGATCGTTATTATTTTCACGCGGCTTATACTGCACACCAGAAGGATCTTTGTATTAATTTTTGATGAAAGTATAATATTTGCTCGATTTTGGTATTGGCTATTGCAACGTAAGATCGGTTGCAAGTTTATTAGATTTAATCCCCAATGTGTCTGACATCAAAGGATCAATTCCCCTTAACACGTCGAATCCTATATGATCGATAATATTTAAATTGACAAAAGACATTCATATTCGTATATAATTTAAATAATATTAAATATAAATATTATATAAATACTATATAAATATTTAAATATAAATTTAATAATTAATAATTAATAATTAAATAATTAAAAATAATTTAAATATTGAATATAAATATTATATAAATACTATATAAATATTTAAATAATTTTATTCTTGTGCCAAAACAAAATACCGCACATCATTCTGAGATGGTCAACAATCCTTTGTTCAACATTGACGGTATAAATAAAATGATTGAACAGTCAATATATCAGTTATTAATATTATAACGTATTGATTATTATTAATATCGAAACATTTCATTCTGAACACAAAGATCTCAACTTCTGTCAATAATCCAAAAACGATCGAAACGTTTACTTACAAATACCTACAAATACCTAGGTCTCGATTAAATTTCGCAATATTCGTCAACTCGCGAAACTGATATTCGCCGGAAGCGATGGTTCTTGCCCTCGCTGGACTCGCGGACGCATCAACGTGATAAACACGATAAATCTGGCCAGCTTGGTGCGCGTTTATTGTCGAAGAGACGACTCCGGGGGCAGATGAAATTGGATTCCCCCCCGTTTGCAAACTCCGCGTATCCCCGGAAGCGCGCGTGGCCACGCTGCGCGGAATTACGTTTCTCGTGCTGCGAAACGATATTCGCCGGAATCGAGCGGGCCGCTAGCGATAACTTCTGGCTGGCCGCGGTGTGTAACGTCGCTCGTGCGTCTTCGTTTCCGGGCGGACAAGCTGCCGGAAGCTGGAGGGAGCCGGGGAAATGCCAGCGAGAAAGAGAGCCGGACAACTTGATTTGAAAAGTTTCATGCTGCGCAACTGGCGGCCGAAATTGCGTTTCTGGAGGCGCATCGTTGAAGCGCCAAATTGGAGAACAGACGCCGATTGCATCGACTGTTAACGATCATGTATTCCTTAGGGGGGTTCGAAGGACTAACTCCGCCTGATTTACACTGTCTTTATTTTGCAATAAGTCTGATGGCTTCTACTAGGTACAAAAAGCTTGGCTTGTCTGAATGACCGAGGTATGGTCTAAAGAAAGTCGATGGTTCATAAAATTTACATTGAAGGAAAGACGCGAAATAGGATCTGCGTGGGATGAGGATACTAGCTGAAAATTATAAATGACACTCGGAAGTAAAGATCAAAGTCAATTCGATCCTATCGAACGAATCTGACAAGCTGCAGTGCTTTTGAATAAACGTCGAACTGTATAACTGTATTTTTTACAACTGAGTTCGACTGAGATACATTAGTGATTAGTTTTTTTAATTCGATTGTTACCTGACTGTTCTATCCTGTGTTCCTCTGACTATTCTATCTTGATGTAACTTTTTTTGCCTGATCTTTTTGTAATGCATCTAGGGTTACGTTGCCCTCTTCATATAAAATGCATATAAAATGAGGCAATTAGTTGTTTAGTTATCGCGAAGTTTGTTCTAGGTGGTTACTTGTTGTTTGGATCGCAGGAAAAGTTCCAAGAAACCGGCATCTCAAATTCTGATGCGATGTAATCCCTTTCTGAGGAGTTGTGGAGCGGGGGATATGTTAAGATAGGCTTCCAAAATGTCTCATTGCTACCTATTCCTCTTCTGGAAACATTGCTTGCACCATACTTCAGATACGCACGTGCTTATAACGTGGCAGTTTTATGACGCGGAAGACCTCATTGCATTTGAGGCTGAAATTTATCGAGTGCCTAGTTTGGAGTTTCCCAAGTGACTTATATCAGCGAGTTCCACGCATGTTCTACAAATGTTTTCGAAATTCCTAATTGGAGTAGTTTGGAGCACAAGTGTTTAATTCCGCGTAAAGGAATGACCCTTATAGTTTTTAGAGTAGAACCGACTAACTGGCGGCCCGCGAACCATTGCCTCTACTTTTCTGATCGCCAGCGCTACCCCCTCCACTACAATCGATGCAGTGGAGGGGGTAGCGTTGACGAGGAGGAAAGTGGGGGCAATGGTTCGCGGGCCGCCAGTTAGCCACCTCTATTTTGAAAGTTTTTATTCTACCTTGCAATCGTGGTTAATGTCTCTAGGTTTGTTGAAAAAGAGTGCTACTGTTTTAGAGATTTTTATTCTACCTTGCAACCGTGGTCAATGTCTCTAGGTGTGATGAAAAGGAGTGCTACTGTTTTAGAGATTTTTATTCTACGTTGCCACTGTAGTCAATGTCTCTAAGTTTGATGAAAAAGAGTGCTACTATTTTAAAGATTTTTATTCTACCTTGCAACCGTGGTCAATGTCTCTAGGTTTGATGAAAAAGAGTGTCTTTGCACGTCTTTTTATATTTATATTTTTTGGCAAATCGAAGAGAGGAGGAAAGGAACGTAGATGACCAACTACTGGAATTTGCCTTGTGAATGTAAAGTGTTCGCCGATCACTTTAGGAGGACTATAACTCAGTGTTAGCATTGAGCCAATATTGTCAGGTCTGGTTTGTCATCCAACAGCGTTACACATCGTTGGCCTTAACATCGACAATGGCTACCTCGATGTGGATTTATCGTAATTGCACAGCTTTTGTTGCAGAATTTTTGGCTGTTAAGATAGCAAAGTGTCGAACTTACGTTGTAATGTATTTATTACGTAGAACGGGCCGGCTTTTCTCGTTGCAAAATTCGCATAAATATTTACGGTTCGTGCGTTGTGAATAAATCTCGCGGATCTTTACGAGAACGTATATTTTCATGGCCGCGGGCAAAGAGGCGGAGATTCGTTGCACCTATTAAAAATTATAATGAATATTCCACTTTGAATATTTCAACGTTTGCATATTAAACGCGTTCCGCGCATCTATGCATCTTCAAGTTTCGCATAAACGCGTTAAATTGTAAGGGAGAGCTTTATGAAGGAGAGGCATATAAAAAATGGGGAATACAAAAACTGACCAAGGGCTCGTCGTCAGAAGAGCTGTAAATAAATCGAAAATAAAGTAAAATCTGTTGAGGATTTAAACAGAAAACTCGGTAGTAAAATACAGGATCGGTAGCAGGATTTAAGTTTACTACTGACAGCGTTTTTGTCGCGACAGCATTATCGGATGGTTCGCGTTTAACAGAAAAGTTTCGATGTTGGTTCGTTTGTGGCTTTAGAACTTTCACGCTCTCAATGTTTCGACGAAGTTTCGCTTGCCGACGATAAGGAGACCGCTTGTTTCTCTCGGCACAATGACAGCAATAAAGAAACATGGGCGACGCACGAATGCTTAGCTTGCTTGTACGTCGAGGATGCAAGGTGACAAATATTTGGAGGAAAAGTATTCTTGTGCTAGTTTTATACTAGCTGTACTTATATCGAAAGTACTCGAAAACGTACGATAATACCTCTTCAGAGAGAATATTAAAAACATTCTTGCTGTTTCAGCTTAATTATTTCGCCGAGAGCATGCTATTGTTCGTTTCTTTTTAATTTAATATTTTTAAAACACGTTGTTCCTTTAATTCTGTACGTTCACTACGAGCAAAATGAGGTTCCAGTTTTTGTCAGAAGAACTTCTTTATTTAAGATCCTTCACTTCTGTCACAGTGAATACTGTTGTCACGAAGAATACGAAAAAGAAAAAGTTCGTGACACGTAGTACCTTTTCGTCTCTAAATTATGAAACTGATCGTACGGCACGTTTCGTGACGTGAAATTGATATGGCCCGCATATTTGCGTCGCATCCATCTATTTCTCCGTTTATTTATCGCTTCGCGAGTCGTACATCGTAATCCCTTATCAGTTTTCTCTTCAGCTGAAAAAACTGAAGTATTTTTTTGTTTGGAATATCCGAGGAGAAAGCTTTCTCGCAAAACAATTTTGTACCTCTGACGGAGATTTCCGAGCTTTTATCCAGCTACCTTGTTCTACAAGCTAGCAACGCTCGTTAGTTTTATATTTATTGGACTTGCTGTCTGAAATATTCATAATTCGACTGTTACGTCGCATATTTACTAAGATAGTTCGTTCGTCGTTGATCAGTGTAATTAAGAAGATTCAAAGAAGAATAAACGGAACGAAGAGAAACGCTTTGCGCTTTTTAATTACAAAGATGACATTCTATTTTTTCTTCCTCTCTGAGTTCTTTCATTCTCGAATAGAATTCAAGATCTATTTAAGAACTTATCTATTGCAGTCATCAGGATAGAGAGAAATAACAATCAGATTGTAGGGAACATCTTCAAACTCTTCAAACTTCTTCACTCTTTTAATCACGATTACTTTCTTTGCATACACGGAGCTAATTTAATTTTATGTCTATGTTTATGTAATGTGTATTTTTATATCTTTATTGCATCGTCAAGTAGATAATTTTTTGCCTTAGTCTTAATACACACATCGTTACATTTTCGTCGAACAGTTCGATTCGAAACTTTCCACGACTTTTTATTCTCTCAGTTTCGCCAAGCTGGTTTTTATCTTCTGACGATAACCAACGATCGAGATCAACGTTTGAAGTCAGACGAAAACAGCTGTGTCTTACACGCGTCTCTAGCTGTAATTGAAATTAATAAAAGCCCGGCTAACAGCGGAATACAACGGTTTACGGGGACCGACTGAAATTCGCATAATTGCCGCTGCGTGCACGTGAAATTTAATTAAATCTCGCCGTGGCATTTAGGTTAATTATAAGCAATGCATACTGCGTCACGTTGTACTCGTAAATTTGCTTTCGGTAACTTTGGCCAACTTATTAACACGCTTCGGCCTCGCCGCGGGGCAAACTGAAAGCCCTTTATCAACGAGAATCCAAGAAGTATTCACAGCTGGCCCGGGCATTAGAAAAACCAACCGCTTTCCCAGCTTTTCCCTTTGTCGTCCCTTCCTTTCTCGCCTGTAACTTCGTTTGTTGAAATTGTATTGTTTCCATCTCTTTCCCTTTTCCTTCTTCCCTCTTTTGTGTCGGGCGAATCGGTTTTTTCGAGGATCGTTGCTAGCAACCAGAATGATTCGCCAGAACAGATATTATCTTCTTCCTGCGCTGCTGTTGTATTCGTCCGAATTTGTTTCAATATTGTTGCAATGTCTCTCGACGATGAGAAATTCTGTATTCTGTAATTTCCAGGCTGTGCTTTAAATTTCGCGAAATTTTCTAGCAAAATTCATACATCGATTAGCAATGAGGAAGCTGAAACCCTCGATCTTCTAATTTTTTAAACAGTTTCCTGCAAATTCATTTCCTCGAGCTATTCAAAATCCTGTTCACTCTCAGTCGCTTGTCTTATCATGTTACAATTGTTTTTCCTTATCTCATCTGATGCTCACAATTATTACTTTTTTTTTGTTAATTTTACCATCTTCATTTTCGATTAAAATAAAAAAAATTACGAATTTCTGTCAAGTAATGCGTTTACTTTTCGACAAGTAAAAAAGAAAAAAAAAGAAGGAGATATCCTAAACGAAATTTCTAAAGGCCTCAGACGAATCCACCTCTCACCCTTCGTTCGTTCTCTCGGGCATTCACGTTCGTCCGCTTCCATTTGGTCCTTTCTCTTTAGTCGCGCGGTTTCTCGTTAGGCGCCGAGACAGCCTCTCATTACCGGTCATTCGTCGCGTAAGAGACGTAAATAAGAGGAACAGACTGCTCCGCACACCGACTCGTCGCCGACGAGTTTCCGAAAGTCCGGCGGAACGCTCTGCACAGAGATCTCGAGAGGAAGCGTTAATTGCCGCATCGATCCGATTATTCGTGGAATTGTTGCTCGTTTCCAATTCTATCGATCCTTCGTTCCGTTTCGCGTCGAGAAGTATAGATACTTCATTTCATTAATTTCTTGCGTGTCTCTTTGAATGGCTAGGAAGATAAATTTCTAATCTGCTTCTCAATTCGATTTAAAAAGATAGACGCAAGTTTCTGATTAATTCATGGAACTTAAATAATGATCGATAAACGAAGATGGAATGATTTGAATCCACTTGGAATGACGATGACTAGAGGGATTTATGATATTTCAGTTTTTCTTAGAAATCGTTTTTTTTTTTCTTTTCAAGAATGTCTGCAGGTATTTTTTTGGAAAGTAACTTTTGGAGCTAACTATTATGTTAAGAATTTGTAACCATCGAAAACGTACGAGATTATGTCGCCAGTTACTAAGTATAGAAAGTTGATTTTAATTATCAATAAAAATTCACGCGCAAATTGAAGCTACTCTTCAATAGGTTTAGGTTAGATTTAGGTTAGGTTTTGACCACGATTAAATATATAGTATATAGTAGTTGTTTAGAGATGGAAATTATTAATTTCTACATAAAAATTATTACAATATTAATAAAATTATTGTGTATTTAAATATATTAAATTTATAAAAAAGTTTGGAGATTATATATCATGTTCCATCACTCGATATAATTGACGATATAACAAATATAATTCACATTGACAATTAACGTTTGAACACTTTAAGACCAGTTTCGTGGATTTAAGAGATAGTTTGTTTAGTACCACTACAAATATGGAATCGTCGTAAAAACATCTATACAACAGTCGTTTAGAGATGAACATACGAGTTTAGTTTTTGTACAGTAGAGAAGTTTGTAGGTTATGTTTCACAGCGGCAGTTTCAATTTTCCGCTGCGAGACTACGAAGATAACAACTAATTAAATAACAACAGGATGAAACGCGAAATAATAACAAATTATTATTATTATCGCATCAAATATATTAAATTTATAAAAAAGTTTGGAGATTATATATCATGTTCCATCACTCGATATAATTGACGATATAACAAATATAATTCACATTGATAATTAACGTTTGAACACTTTAAGACCAGTTTCGTGGATTTAAGAGATAGTTTGTTTAGTACCACTACAAATATGGAATCATCGTAAAAACATCTATACAACAGTCGTTTAGAGATAAATATACGAGTTTAGTTTTTGTACAGTAGAGAAGTTTGTAGGTTATGTTTCACAGCGGCAGTTTCAATTTCCCGCTGCGAGACTACGAAGATAACAACGAATTAGATAACAACGGGAATAATAACGTCGCGTATTGGGAACGTCAGCTGTTTTCATTTGAAGAAGAGTATCGGTGAACTTTGCACGGCGCGCCCAATTCTCTATTCAGATCTCCTCCCGTTCGTGGATACGAACTTTTCACTCCAGACCGCTGGTCTCTTTTTGGTATTTTTTCCTTTCTCGAATGGAGGGACGGAGAGGAAGAGGGATTATTAATGACGGAAGTTGGGCCGGATTTTACGCCGGAGAACTTATTTTCTATCCCGTCGAACTCCTTCACTCCTGCTTCATCTTCGTTTTGAAATTTCCCTCGACTCTTTGCAACTTCTGTCCTTGCCACCGAACAGAGAAACAGGAATGTGCTTTTCGTTACAATAACGAGGTGTACTTGATCGATGTATCATCACGGTAGTTTCGGAAATAGTTCTGTGAGGGAGTTTTGAATAATGTGAATGTCGACTTTGAAGCTCGATGGTGCAAAAAGTATCCCAAATTTTGCTCATGCAATTTTTAAATTCGTGAAACTTTGCGTTCTAAATAATTAATCAAATTGTTTTGTAAATGAACAAGGATCATTTTTGTATCAGATAGACAAATGACATTTTTTTTTTTTCAGAAACTTTTACTCTTTGAAGAGAAAAAAAGTAGAGAGAGAGAAAGACTTTGAAGGGGCAATATTTTTAAAAGTTCGACCGAGTTTCGAGTTCTCCAATTTTCCGGATTTTTATTTGCTACCAAACGGAGAAACAGGAGTTCGCTTTTTGTTGCGATACGGGTATAGGAATTGCATTGATGCATTGGCATGGTAGTTTTGGAAATGGCTCGTCGAACGTGAACATCTGTCTGATGAAATATCATTGCTTTAATAATGGACGGACAATTTGCGTGGATGAGAAAAGATTTTTCTGTTCGTTGGAAAAAGAGAATTCGAAGAAGGAACGGTTTTGAAAGTTCGTTGTCTCGACCGGGTTCCAAGTTTTCCAATTTTCTGGTTTTTCATTTGCTCTCGGATTGTCAGTCCCGTGAAAATGGACGCTGTTTTCTCTCCGTCGCTTCTCTGCCGCGAAATGAAACTAACTCTTTGTAATTTTGCCCGACATTTCTGAATGTTTCTAAAATTATTAAAAAAATTGTTCTTTCCGAAGTTCCCAAAAATTCGGGACTCGCAGTTATTTTGTGATTGTGAGACTCGTTATTAAACTCGTCGTTTGAATTTCAATGAAATTTGTGTATGGTGGATTTAGGGTAACAACGGGGCCAAGATTGATTATACGGAGGCACGAAGGTATTAGGTTTGCGTTATCGGGAACTGTGGTGTCTTATAATAGATCAAAAACATTGGACAATAAATCGTTTATTCTGGAAGCTTCTCCTCTTCGACGTATAGCAATCGATTGAGAAAATAAACATCCGTTCGCAAGCATAACGTGCGTTGATCGATTGACAACGTTAGAATATTGTCAATCTTCAGTGACCTTATTCGTCGTCTCGAAAGTTGAAGTACCAAAAAAATAAAAAATAAAGTAAATATAAATTTACGCGCAATAAATATCTTTGTGATTCTTGCCATAATAATCCGAGGAAATTGAACACAAACGAACGTGTCAACTGACTTTAATGAAGAAGGAACGTAAACTACACGCTGCAATCTTAATAAAACAGGGATTTTCTCCATCTTTTAAGGCCATCGCGAGCTACACGCGTATATATCTAAACTCGTAAACGTCAACTTTAACCCCGATATCTCTCGTTTGTGCTAAAAATCTCGGCATGGCGTGGCATTTCAATTTCTCTCTCTCTCTTTCTCTCGGCGATCGAAGCGAAAAGCCGAAGGAATAATTCAGACGAGGGGTAAAATTTCACCGATCAATCGAGCAAAATGCCTCTTGTAATAACCTGTCAGTGCGCGGGGTCGTTAAAGTAGAATAGGATCAATCTTGATCGGACAAGTGGAACACCCGCTCGTATCCTGCGCGACAAGTAGAATTAGATTATCGCCGAGTCAACGAGTGGAACGGAGACGTCCTTGTGCGCGCACAAGTAGTACAGACAGACGCGTGACGAGTGAAGTAGAATGTCTCCCCGGTGTGGCCAGCCTCGATTCGGGGACAAAGAGGGCCGGTTCTGCCCGGGCCAATTCAATTTTCAGGCCGAATAAACGAACGTTGAAACTCGCCGAGTGGGTGGAAGCGTATCGAGGGGGTCTGGTTAATCCGGTAAATTAAGAGGAGCCCGCTGAGATTTAGCGAATTAACTGGTGGAAACCGGCGACTTCTGTTAATTCGCCGAATTAATTGGATCCCAATCAAATTTCGTCGGGCTCGAGCATGCAGGTTGGCCGACGATTTTCATCCCGTCGTTGCGTTACTTCTCGTTCAGTGATGACAACGCGAGCGCAACTGGAGCTGGAGTAAAGTCCAAGCGAATTTCTCTGCCACCGGCAGGATCGACGATGGATCACCCTCCAGATTTTCGACGCAGGATGGCCTCGATTTATTGACACGCGTGTTTCAGAATAATCCTCTGGCGAGTAACAGTAGGTTGGTACGAAAATGAAATTCTACTGGATTTTTGTAAGCGTTCAACGCGGCTTTTTGTCGAAATGAAATTTAGCTTTCGCGCTCTCGGTTTAAAATATTCGGTAAATTTTGAAAAGAGCGATATTTTGGCTCGTAGGCTATGAAACGAAAATTTGATACAGCAATGACATCAAACCCTTCTTTTCGTATCATCATAATCGCATAATTCACGAGGTTTCTTTTATAAATTAAGGATATCCTCGGATAAAATCGACAGACAGATCGCTGATATCTTGCGAAACTGTTGGAATTAGATATTTTGGCTCCGTTCTTATTTTGCATCGAAGCTACCCGAAATGTATTTAGATACCTCCCTGAAATTTTAACCAGCTTCAGTCGCGTAATTGACTTGAGATCGATTCGTCTTAACATTTTAATACTCTAACTTTGCCTTCCATCAAGAAGAAAAAATAAATCTGAAAATAATAACAGAGCACCCAGAAAATTATTTTTCACCCTGCGGATGTTCAACAGTAGCGCGATGTATACAGGTTTCGATATAAAAGTTCCATCTCACGCTTAACAAACCTCACGACGAGGAGCAGGCTTGTCTTTCGACACAGGTGTCTGAGAACAATACCAGCACGCTGTCCGTGGTAATTAGGTTAATTACGAGAACAGCAGCGTCAATGCGTGGTGTCAACACCGCGGTAATTGCGATGGGCGATTTGAGAAAAGAGGGAACGTCTATGGTGGCCAGGAGGCCATAAACACACTTCGAACGACACGTGCCCCAATTAAAGTGTCGACACGTGTGGCAACACGTTTATCAATTTCTCGATTTTCGCATCTTTGCTTCTCTCCTCTCTTTTTCTCGCCCACTTTTGCCCCTCATTTCGCAACCCATTCACGCGCGTACACAACGAAGCTTTTCATCGCGCCGAAACGAATTACCTCGTCTCGCGGAGTTTTCATTTTCGATCTGCTGAAATGACTCGATGACGAAAATCACTGGCGTTTCCGAGGTTATTTAAAGTTTCACCCCTCGAACCTGATCGAAAGAGTCGTCGTTCGTTCGTCGAAAAGCACTTCGAGCCGAGTATTCGGCTATCGCGACTACCCCGATTTCGCTGTGCGCGGCTTTTTAATTACACAGTTTCACTCGATCGCGCGGCTTATTAATTATCCACGCGCGCGGTGTTTTCTTTGAACAATGCGCCCCCGGGGGAGTTCCTCCGTTTGCAGTAATCTGGTTTTCCGATCCAAGCTCAAATTCCACGGGTATTTAAATTATTAAAATGCCCAGGATTAATTAATAAATCTGACGGTATGTGTGGAAGAGAGGTGAATTCGGAATAAAATGGAAAAACGTGGAAAAAATGAGCTATCGTGGATATTAATTAACTATCGTAATTAATCTTCAACTTGTTTCTCGTAAGATTTCGGGGGCAAATTGAATTATTTGCGAATTAGCGGCTCGATGTCGCGCAACAGAAGCATAGTTTTGTAAATCGTATTTCATAATTGTACATAGCAACAATACATGATACTATGTATAGTACATAATACAATATTATAATATTAATAATATATATTACACAATCACATTACATATCAATTACACATCAATATTATAATATTAATAATACACGATAATTTTAATTATGTTAAAAGATGAAGTAACAATATCAGTAACACTGGGATTTGTCACAAAGTTCAAATTGAGGAATTATTAATCGAAATCACGGAATAATGGGAATTTTCTTATGACAACAAAATCTTTAAAATTCATAAATCTTTCGTCGCGTAAATAAAATAATGATACAATAAAATTCATCGCAATGTCCACTTTTTATTTACTCGTCACGTCAAATAATTTACAATACTAAAAAATTGTCTTCTATTCTCTACATGCTTTTCTCTCTCTCTCTCTCTCTTTTTCACTTTGATAATTAATCACAGCCAGAATCAATGATTAGTTGTCAGCAATGACTTATATCATTCGCGTGAATAAATAACTGTATCATTCGCTGAAATAAATTTCATCTCCGACGAATTTCCTTGTCCTTTCCTGCGAGTAAAGCCAGTTAATTAATCGCGGCCACAATCGATAATTAATCAATACCAGTACCAACACTATCTACGATATCGAATGACCGCAACGTTGGATATCATCCATGTACAATGTACAACATTATCTTTCCAAAAAATCATTCCTCGATCCACCGCGCGCTTCTTCGTTGAAGCGAAGAAGAAAGAAAGTCACCGCGGTGAGGAGTAGTAAAAATTTTCGCAGAAATCCTCCGTTTTGATTTTTCTTCTGTCGATGTCGGTCATGAAACGCGACGCTGCAGGTTTGCGATGAAAAGAGAAAAAGGGAGGAAGAAGAAGAGAAGAAAGGAAGAGAAAAACTGCAGGGACGATAGAGCGCGTCAGACGCGGTCCTTCTGCAGAATTTGAAGTCCGGCTTTAACTGGTGGCGAGGATCAATATTCGGCAGCTCTCCAGAACCGCGAGCGAGTTTCTTTCTTCCCTCTCCGTCGTTCCCCTTTTACTTTTCTGTTAGCCACGTAAATACCTTCTGCCTCCCCCTTTTGCGCCGTATTTTCTCGTCCGCCTTCGGTGGCTTGCCTTTTTCTACGAGTCTTCCGGCCTCGTCTTCTTCTAGAGAGAGACCTTTCTCCCGAGATCTCCGTCCCTTCCATTCGTCTTCGTTTTCTTTTTTTCCGTTTTTACTGCCGCACTTCAACACCACGTTACGTACAAATGGAAATCATTTTTTCATTTTTCCTTCCGTGTCCTTTCTAATATTTTTGTTTCTGGACTACTTTTCAGGTAGATTTGCCTCTCATTAATTCGAATTGAGAATAATTTCTTCCCCTTTTGTTTGGTAATAATTTTTTTTTATTTTTCCTCTTGTGTCTTTTCTAATATTTTTGTTTTTAGACTACTTCTCAGGTAGATTTTCTTCTCATTAATTCGAATTGGGAGTAATTTTTTCTTCTTTTGTTTGGCAAATTTTTTTTCACTTTTCCTTTTATGTCTTTTCTAATATTTTTGTTTCTGGATTTTTTTGGACACGCTTTTTCTCATTAGTTTGATTTGGGAGTAATTTCTCCCTGTTTTCTTTAAAAATAATTTTTTCTCTCTTTTCTTCTATACCTCTATCTCCAAATTTTCTGAGTACTTATTCTTACCATAAATATTTTAGGATTCCATAGTCTGAAATCTAGTCTATTTGAAATTCCAGCTAAGCACTGAAGTAAATGTCAAATGATTCATTCGAGAAAGTTTCTACGTGTCATTATTCCACAAAATATTTCATCAAAATTCTCAGAATTTATTTCAAAATTCCCGAAAAGGATTCAGCACGGTTCAATGATTTCGACTGAAAAAAAGGATGACTTCTTTCTGTGAGAAAAAAGACGAAATAAATTTCCATTCCCAACGCAGCAATGAATTCAGTAGAGAAAGGGTTAAATATCGTCCTGCAATTAATATCCCTTTGTCTTCATTCGTTTCCACCATTTTTTTTCTTTTTTTTTTCTCGCGTGGCGTATATCGCACCTTCCACTCTGACATCTTCATTCAACGTCTCGGTACAGCGTCCTTCTCTCGACGACTGAAAGAAGAGGGACGATGGAAAAGGCCGGGGGAACGGCTCTCGACGTTCAGCGAACCGGCTACAAATTTTCATTCATCCGTTCGGCCGGCGTCGACTTAACTCTCGAGCCTGTTCGATCTCTATGTCTGTGGCTACCTCCTCCGCGCGAAACGGGCGTGAATCTGTCGATTTCCTCTTTGTTTTCCCCGGATAGCTAGCCCGAGGCTCGTCTGGCACGACGATTTGTTTCGTTCGATGCGCCGAAACGATTTATCAACCCGCGATCGAGCCGACCTCCGCTGAATTTTTCTCCCGTTAGATTTACGCGTCTTGTTTAGCCCGAAGGGACTTTCTGATTTATTGGCCGATTTATGAACGTCTCGATCTACGAACCTTGAGATCATTTTTGTTGAGATTAATTAGTAATTTTACAGAGGTTTTCTTCTGTTTGATAGAAGAAGTTTGTCTGTGCCTATCATTCGATTTGATGGAGATGCATGCAAGAAACCTGCTGCGAATTTCAAGGCTAATAATTTTTTCTTTTTTTTTTTGCATTGTATTACACTCATCACGAAGATGAAATATTTAATGTAATAGTTCTTTTGAAAAATGGCAAAAAAGTTTCTTAATCAGTTGAACGCGTGCGTCCTAACAGCGACTTTATAGTGCTGAACATGTGGATGTCTATATTACGTAATGTTTATATTTCATCATTTGATTATTTCGACTCACACTGATGCTACAACTATGATAAATCAAATATTAGTGAAACTTGATACGAAAATTATGAAAAATAGACATCCACGTGTCCAGAATCATAAAGTCGCTGTTAGGACGCACGCATCCGCAGTGTCAAGTGATCAAGAAACGTTTTTGCTATTTTTCAAAAAACCTATTTGGTCACGACCTATGGTTCCTAGGAAAAGTGTTACCGTTTTCGTGTTGAAAAAAAATTTTGATCTTGAAATTCAAGGTGTGGAATTCATTTATGATAGCCACGAACAAACTTTTCTTTTCACCTTGTACATGTTTCGGGGGGATTTTTGTAATTTCTTGTCGAGACAGATACGGAAAATGTTTTTTAATTTTCACGAAGGTCTGCAAGGAATTCTATATGGAATTTGTATGATCGTCGATTAGGAAATTCTCCTTGATTTTCTCGTAGACATAAATTCACGCGTCGGTTGATCACTTCTCCGTAAAGTGAAAGTGATATTACAGAAATCACGTTCCAAAATTCAGTTAATTTACCGTTAAAATTTAGCAAATTGTTGGTGTTTTTCTCGCAAAGTACGAGATTAATGTCTTCCCGATTATTCGGATTAATATCCTGCAACAGTTTCCATCGTCTTTCCCCAAGTAAAATTCACCAACGTCGAACGTTCGTAATTCATCATCAGGTGGTAGACGGAGCAACACCATTAGTTGTGTTTTACGCTTCCCGGCCGACGAGATCGTTGTAATTATTTTTTGGAGCAAATTTATCCGCCTTGTTCTTTGTTTCGTGGCGGACGTTGCAGCAATTTGTTACGTCCACGCCGAGAAGGGACCTCTCTCAATGCTTTGTTCCCCGTCAAACGTGATTTTCGAGCATCTCGTACGCTTCAGAGTGCTTTCGTCAAATTCAATTTGCGCAGTCTGTTTAAGACGAAAGGGGTAAATGTAATGTTTACATTTTAACGATTTCTCCAACAGAGTGGAATCACGCAGCTTTGTTCTTGCACGTGATAGCCAGAGTATAGTTTCCCAACGCCTGGCGCTGGATATTACACCACGAACGGCTCTGATGAATGAAGACACGTTCGAATAGCTCACACTGCCCGTTTCGCTCCGGATTTTCGAATCGATCAAAATGAAGGTTGATTTGTTTCGCGGATACAGTCGCTCTTCGCGTGATGCGCGCGTAATGCCTCGACTCGCGATGCTCGAATGGAGACTGATGGATCATCAATTCTTCAAGCAAGTGGAACCGTCGGCTAGCTAATGCCTCGTAATAAATGCATAAACGCATCTGACTCTCGCGCGATGGATCCTCCGGAGTTTGCTGCTCGTGAAATAATAATTTCCATTCTTACAACGTGTCGGCTCTGATAAGTGAAATCTTGCTTTCGCGCGTTCGTGGGACACTGGAAGATGCAAGAATCATCTGGAGCAGTTTATTTCTCCAGCTCGCATTTACCAAAATTCCAAGTTTTTAATAATCAGTGTTATATAACTGAAAATATAAATGCGATTTGATATATTTAATGTAATTAAAATTGTCGAGTATTTGATATTTGATACAATCGAAAATATTGAACTGAGAGAGATGTTCGTTCTACTCGTCAGACATTCTAATTAATTCTCACATGTTAATATGAAATATCCAGTTTATTCGTACGCGCGATGTTTTATTTGTTCAGCTGTTGAAACTATCAAAATAATATTTCAAACAAAAGTTGCACGACACGTTTCGAACAGAAATTGCAAATTTCTACTATAATCGTTTTGTCGTTGTCATCGACACCTTCATTTACAGTCTACTATAGCAACAGTGCTACAAAGCGTTCGTGGATTATGCGCGTTATCAGACTTGCGTTGATGTAATAAGAATTAATCGGTGGAAATATTCCAGCTTTTGGTCGAATTTGCGTTGTAAAGGGAACTGCATCGACAATGCGAGCTCGATGTAATTTTCCTTTGAGCGGCAGCCCTTTGTTCCTGGCTGTATATCAACTGCAATTGGGCCTCGGAGAATGACGATTCCCGGCTCCCAGGCGAGAACTGTTTATCGAGATACAGAAATAACGAGGAGGACGGCCCTATGAAATTTCGATGATGAAGTTGACACGGGACAGCTGCGGACAGATTAAGATTTCAGTGTTTCTCGATTCTTGATTTGATCGATTCTTCTTCTCCCTTTGTGGAAAGTTATCTTTGTCTTCGTGTCTTGTCAAGTTGTTTTTAACTTCGTCGATAATAGCTCCGCAGAAGAGCAATTCGTGCAAAAGATCGCATACGCGGAGTATTGAATTTTATAGTGGATGACAGGATATTGAATTTCATGCCGGTTTTTTATAAATGTCGCGGTATTTTCTTTTTGTCGCAGAGTCGGTTCGAGTGTCTCCGAATTCAAAATTAAATTCTTCTCGTATAGACGAGAAGAAATAGATGCGGTAAATATATTGTAAAAAGAAGATAAAAGACAACACAAATTTAATCAAATAAATATAAAGTTAATTTAATTTGTGAATTAGAAGGAAAACTGATATTAAGTTCTTACTGCAGGCTACCGCAACTCGATACTCTCTATAGCAGAGGCGGCGAACTTCTTCGTCGCCGCAGGCTGCGCGAGCTCCCACTCTGTTCCATAGTGGACCACACAAACTACTTTTCCTACCTTCCTTTAGCTTTAGTAGCCACGGTAAAGAAGATAATTTGTATGTATACATACATGTACATTTACGCGAGTATTATGGCCACGACACTGTCGACGTAGTGGGGAGGTCGACGCAGTGGAGGGGATAGCGCTAGCGATGAGGAAAGTGGGGGCAAGGGCCGCCAGTTAGTCACCTCTGCTCCACATTTTAAATCCACAAAATCTTCATCTTCACATTCAACTATACTCTCGTATTTTATACGCGGCTAAAACAAACTCAAAGTCTGGCCTTTACTTTTATGTCGAAAATTCGAAAAAATGAGACTTCACTTTCGCCAATATTAGTTGTACGAATAAGTAGAGATAGTACGAAAAGAAGCACGAAACTGCAAATTATACAAATCATCTTTGCGTTCCCTCTGATTAAACTGCGCGAGAAATCAAGAGCTCTTCGAAAAAGAACGGAGCGCGCGTAATATACCTAAAATAATGTAGAATGAAGTATCACGTTTAACGGGGGAGATAAATATCCATACACGTACACCCCGTCCTTTGAATTTGCATGAACCTCCCCGTTCTTCTAATTAAAGCCAGCCTTAACCGGTATATAGAGGCACATTTTCAAAATGTTCTCGTGCTGAATTTTTAATCATCGTTATCATAGCGAACCGAACGAGTCGTCCTCCGACGTTAATTCAACGCACACGTTAACTTGAAGGGAAACTCTCGTGAAATGGCGCGGCGTGTTTTTAAAAGGTGCAAGTTCGCTGGTGAATTTAACACACGAGCAATGTCAGAATGCTTAATATCAGTGGGAATCGACATATTCTGCGGTTAGAAATTTGGTTTTTATGGACACTTAACAAACACGATGGGAAATAAACTGAAGCACCCTCGCACGTAACACGATGATTGTTTCAGCGGATTGCAACATTAATTGCAAGCTTATCACAAGCACTCACCACGATCGGCAATTACAATTAACGGTTTGTACCTCCTCTTAATATCGTTCATCTCCAAATTTTTAATCGTTGTAATTACGTGTGTATTCATTTTACGTTCACTTGTCATTTGTTATTACGCGTTTGCGAGATTATCGATCACGTCGATTTATAAACTCGTGTTCGGGTAGATGCGATGTCCGTCGTTTGATATTCGCGTTTGATATTAACGAATATGGAAGTGTAACAAACGTATTATACGCCGCGGTATTAAAACACCGTGCCTGATTTATAAATTCACGCGAGGTGCTTCGGGCAATTTATACGGATGTGTATAAAGTGAAAATGTTACGAGAACGTGAATAAATATCATGGCTTCTGGCGTATTGCAAATTAGAGGATATTAAATTCCAGTTCCGATTCCTGTTTTTTCTGTTTTATAGAATCAAGATCCTTTCTCTCTCCCTCTCTCTCTCTGTTTTTTTTTTAAATACGAGATCATTTAAATTTATTTTCTCGTTATAAAATTGAGTTTAAAGGTCAGGCGATATTAAAAACAAATTGTGAAATTTGTGAAAAAGTGCAGTCGATCAGTTTGATTCGATTGATCGGTTGATGGTTCTGTTCGTTGAATTTATTAACGATGTTCGTAATTAAACTCTCATTTCAAACAATTTCTTGGCAGTTAATTTACGTTTTCGTATTTTCATATAACCATATTTTATACGTGCACAGTGACATTGTACGTCGTGTATTTTTATTGAATATTTCGTGTTATCATATTTCAAGAAATTCGATATACTCGTAAACTTGCATCTTTTGCAAATGTAAGCAAATGTAAGTGGAGTTTCTGGTGGAGAAAATGGAAGAAGATTCGAAAAAATTGAAAAAAAAGGTCTCTGTCAAACAAATCAGAATCAGTTTGCTACTGCGAGACACTTACTGTAATCGCAGTAGCGTCGACATTTCGCACGAGGCGCAGTTCTTTTTGCAGTTTCTCGAGAGAAATTCATCCGTATTTATACACGGGAATCGGAACAATGAATTCGAGTAATCCGGTAGGATGTCCGGGACAAAGTATTAATTGGAGCACGCCTTCTTCCTATTGTCGTCAGCTCGAAATTTGCGCGCGGCTCAAGTGCAAGTGAACCATCGAACGAGACCGGTGCTTGCAGTGCTTCAACATCCGGCTAAAAAATATACACGTATGTGTACTCTCATCGAAATAAATCGGAACAAACAGGCATCAATGGTGGAAAAAAAACACTCTTGTCCCAGTTTCCTCGACCTTTCACCCTTTCGCGTTCTGCCATTGCGAGTAGTTCGAGTTACCTATCGAGACTCGTCAGCCGCGAAGATGTGTAATACGGAATAATACAAAAACTTCGATCTTCGATGGAACTCGCGATTGTTGTCGCTGAGAGATAGATTCGAGAAGGTACTTGAACATTTTTTTCATTAATACGCGTGGAAGCGAAGAGCACAGCGAGGTTGCAACTTTGCGAAAGAAAGAATCGATTTTAAATTTTAAGGTTCAAGGTTTTTTTGGCAGGTTAAGATTTCTCGTTTAAAATCTCTGCTTTCACAGCCTCGAGTTGATTCTTTCGAAAATGATTTTACATCGTACTTTTGTTCTCCGAAATTTAAACACCGCTGGGAAGAATAAAAAATTGTTTCGTAACTAGATTCATTTTATCGAATTTTTGACATTGGAATGAAATGTTAGAAATTCGTGAATTTTTGTCGTTTGATTTTAATATTCATGGTTCGATGAACATCGTGCAGCAAGTTCTAAAGGCTCGTTATACAGGAGAAAACTTCATTCTTCAAAACGATGATAGATTTAATTCCCAGAAACAATTTCTCGATATTTCTATTTTGAATTTTGACTTTGATTTTTTGTTTGAGATGCTGGAATTTTTACAATTTTCGAGAAAAAGAAAAGTATCTTTATTTTTCTTACCTGGTCACATGATGTAAAATCATCTTTGAAGAAAGAACTTCCGATTGTAAAAGTGGATGTCAAAGCAAGTAGATCGTTGCATGATTCTCTTTCATTTAAATTATAACAGTTTGAATTATCGACAATTTTATCACTGAAACTGATTTTAGCGGTGTAACGCAGAACCTGGGGCAGGTGCAACGCTTCAATGCAACGAAAATTAGCGATTGGTTGATTTGAGTCACGTGATTCGCGAGGGGGCGTGGCGTAGACCTCGAGTAGGAGTGGCGTTGTCTGATACTGAGCGACAAGTCGTACTGGGGTACAAGTCGTGCAGTTTTTTCATCATATCTTTAGCTCAGTTATTCTCTTCACTATTTACTGTGTATTTTTAATCACAATATTCATAGGACTATGAAATTGCATTAGCATCTGTCATCTTGAAATCTGAATATGAATAGAGAAATTAGAAGTAATCAAAGGTATAATATTTAACCATTCAGTTATGATGTTCAACTTGTAATTTGTACCAACTTGTAATTCATTTTAACACACACTTCCAATTATTCTTTCAAACCTAATTCTAAGTCGATGAAACAGGCACGAATACCACGCAATGTCATCAAACTATACGATTTTAAAATTATTTTCACCAACGGTGTACGCCATTTGCACAATTATCGCGGTTCATTTCGCAAGATACCACTGTTCAATTACCGTGGAACGAATCGATCCGCATTAACATCAAAATATATTTCTCCGCCTTTCGACAAATCTTCTTATTACTTCCGTTTATCTCTCAAGAAGAAGGAAAAAAACAAACAAAGAGAAGAAAAGTCGAGGAGGATCAGAAAGCCTGATCGTGAAGTTCCCGGCGACTTTTCTGCCCGCTTATTCCCGGATTTGAAGTCGGCCATACGATAATAGGGCCGTAAGGATGCAAATGGAGTGGATCGGTGGATCGATAGGTAACACTTGCAGGGGTGAGAAGAGCGACTAGAGGGAGGGAGGACATCCCCCTGCGGGAAGAGAATCAAGGATTTTTATCCGCGGGATCGGAATGACGGGAGGGGGGGAGTCTTCGATGCCTGCGATTCGCGACAGAGAAAAGTTCGTCGATGGCAAGCGAAAGTTCGCTCTTTGGGAACGATCTCACGACGTGAACTCGATCTGATACTTTTCGAATTTGCCCGATAGCAACTGTGTTTAACTTACGAATGCTTTGCGCGAACTTTTCTGAATCTGACGCTAATAGCGTATTAACATGTGACGAAGGATATTTGTCGCAAATATTGTAAGAGGAAGGCAAGATGAATATCATGGTAAAGTCAATTATTCTGTTGTAAGAATTATAATTGACGGAGAAAATGAATTTTTGTCTCTTGTTTTTCCGACATTCTATGAGTGACAATAAGAAAATAATTTTGTGGTATTATTTTAACAAACAGTTTTTTAACGATGTCAAAGTTAATTTAAAGTGAAATTAATATTTCGTCGTAGTTTATGTAATATTAAGTAATATTGGATAACAATAATTTATAATACTTGTATATTATAAATTATACAATATTATATATATAATATAGAAGTATTGTAAATTATTATTATCCACCATTTAACGTAATATAAATATAAATAGATTAGAATTACGTGAAAACGCTTTAGAATACGAATACGCTTCTTTGATGGTTCAGCTGTTGATCAGCTTGTTGTTCTCCAACGAATCGGTTGATCGCGCGAATAAAATGATAAACGAGCGTTGCTCGCGGCGAAGTTTCCCTGCTCTCTATTATTCTTTATGGTAGCCCACTTTTCACTTGCGAATTAACGAGGGACTCTCCGTGAATGATGAACGACTTTCGTGTGACCGGTTTTTCGAAACGTAACGGTTAACGCTGCTGCTGTTATCGGGAACTTCTACATTTTGCACTCTGACCGCTTTCAACGCGCGTACGGGCCCTCCGGCTGCGGAAGAAAATTGCGTGTAACAGTCGCGCCATAATCACCGGACGTGCCGTGATTTATCACTCGAGGAACCGCGCCGTTTCGCGACAATTTATCGTTCGGTTAGGTGATTATCCCTCCAACGTTAATTCACACTTTCGCGATTAGAAAGAAACAAAAAATCGATGAATCGATCGCATCGGATTTATCACCGATAGGTTGTTCTTAATCGTACGATTTGAAGTCAGGTTTGCCAGGTTAATCGAAAATATTATTCGAGACTCGAATCGTTTTTAGATTCGTCAAATTCGTTGGAATTTTTCCGAGAGAGGAGACAGAAAGAAAAAGAAAGTAGAAGTCGTTTTTTACGATTCTATAACACCGTGATTTAACTTTAAACATCTCTCGCGCGTTTGAATTATTCTTGAATTAAATTATCGCTGCGACAATGTTAATAATTACAATTTTGTAATTATATTATCATGTCATTGGCATCTGTTTCTCGATTGTCAAGCACAGCCGAGTTAAAACAATTTCTGTGTACGTAGACTCCGGGGCGGGCGAATTTTCGCGCGTTTCATCTGAGAAACCGGTCGTGGAAGTAATTCGCCAATTTTCGGGAGTAACAGCTGGCGAAAATACGGGACGATTTCATCGAGCCGCATCCGCGGAATAATATCGTCCAATGTTTCTCTAAATAATCAGTTGCAGCGGCTTGGAAGAAGGCCAGCCGGTGTTCTTTCGCCTTTTGGCATCGGACACCGGCTGCCACTTGCACGTTTCACTTTTCACTTTCCACAGGCTGGCGGACGGAACGCCGCGCGGGACAGCTTCATCCACGGGCGATTTTTATGAACTCGCTTGAACGATGTGCAGGAGAAAATCGCATTTTCATCGGCCGCTGGAACCACGGTGTCACCCGATCTAAAAGTTGGGGGAAGGGTTCTTTTTTCAATCGTTCGATGAATCGTCGCATCCGTCAGTAGATCGCTCGCGAAATGCCTTCATCCAGAGATTTTTTCCAGATTGATGAGCCTTTCGAAAGATGAAACGATTCTGCCTTTTTTTTAAGGAGGAAAGGGAGCAATTTTTTAAGAATTTATTTATTCGTCATAGTTAGGTGGTTAATTGTAAATTTTGAAAAGATAACTAGATAAAATATCGTAAACTTTATCTCTTAAATTGTGAATTCTAGAGAAATGGTAAATCTAATGAACGTAATGGTTGGAACCTAGTTATTTTTTCTCTCTTTCTTCGATTTATGCAATTGATCACCAAGTTTAAGATGTGTCTCTTTGATTCTATTATAATTTAATTTTGAAACTCTCGATTATAACTTCAACTTCTTAAATCCTAAAATACTATAATTGATACCAAGGATTATCTACCAAAAATGTAACCTCGTTTCACGTCGTAATAAATATTTTCGAGTTAGTATAACTGTTATCTTTATCAGAAAGTGAAGTGAGCCAACAGTTGAGTAAATTGACGAGAAGACATTCGCTGTGCTGTGTCAAGTGCGGAAAGTTTCGTGTAATTCGATCTGATGGAAAGCGTGCAAAATTTTTGACTGAAGACGAAAATAAAAATTCGGCAAAATGAGATTGCTACGTGTAGACGCTAATTTGATTTACGCTGGTTCGATGAATCGCGACAAGGGAATTGAATGAAAATCATAAAAGAGAGAATTGAATTGAATTTGTCGATCCGTAAGTGAAATTGGGCAAAGGGAAATTGAAATTAGAAAGAATTTGGGACAATTGCTACCTTCCTATAATCAAACATTGCAATGCAACTCGTTAACCTAGTTTCACAGCTCTACCGAAAACTATGATTCTTGCTCGCCTTGATTGACCTATGTTGAAGATGTGTAATTTTATTGTTCTCACACATACACACACACACACAGACATACAAAGAGAGTTCTACACAGTTTCTATTTCATTTGTTAATTTATTAAAATATTAATAGAATAATCTAATAAATAATAATAGTAATCTATTATATTCTATTAGATATATATTAGATTATATATTATATTCTATTAGATATATATTAGATTATATATTATATTCTATTAGAATAATCTAATAATAATATTAATTTGACGTGCAAATAAGAAACGGGTTATCAGATTTTGATATTGATCAAGTCGATGAACAATTAATAAATAGTTCATAAATATATAACGAAGCAATTGATGTTGAATTCACCAGGAACAAAATAAAACTGACCATTGTACAATACTATTTACAAGTTTATGGTGGAAATGATCAGATGAATTATATGTGTTGATTAATGTTGTAATATTTAATTTAAAAAGTATCTGATTAAAATTGTTTTCGTAAAAAAATTAGGGCTCGAAATTAACAGGTTCTTTTCATTTTTAAGAAAATTCTGTTCGAACCTGTATATATTTGGCATAAAAAGTTATCGAACTTTGTGAAATTTTTATAAAAAGGAACACGTTGCGTTTGGAAACATTTTTAATATTCTCGTGGAGCAGATATTTTAGAATTTGTACAATAAAAATTCGATGGAAACAAATAATTTTAGAACTTTTAATTAAAAATTAAATTTTTATATTTTTATATTTGATTCATTTTATATTTATTAAGTCAAGTATTTAGAATCAATATTCAGAACTTTTTTAATATTGACGATGATCACATTGATAAACATTTAACACTGATGAACAATTCCTCCTATAGAAAAATTTTTGTCTCTATATTTTACAAAGTTCCATTCTGCCTGAAGTTTTCATATTTAAGAACATTCATTTATCGTGACTCGTAACAAGAACATTTTTCGAAAGTATTTTACAGTTCGTGTTTCAAGTGGTCACCCATTTAAAAAGTTATTCCTTAACTTTTTCGATCCCTGAAACGAAACTGTTTCGATTTCGAATTGGAAAACGTTTCGATTATGAAGTATTCGGACTATTCACACCGTATAATCTCTTTCACATAGCCTGCGGTACGCTAAACCGGTTCTCTGTAGTCTTGTTTCAAACTTTCCATGCACCCGCCCTTTAAAACTTCGCCATTGTCTCTAAAATTCGCGACAGACTGACCAACGTTAAGGACACACCGCACACACGCTCGTTATCCTCCCAACCACCATGACACAGATGTGCACTCCCAAAGTCCAAACTTTCCACTAGCAGTCACGTTTCGTTCCTAAACCATTTGCTCTCCTCTAAAAAGAATCTAATTCGTTTACAAATAGCCCTCAAAAGTGACGAAGACACCTGGAAATGAATGTCCAGTCGTGAAATTGAAATTTAAACTTCAATTGTAGGAAAGAAGACAAAATTTTGTACGGGGAAAATAAATGGACTGTTATCTACGTAAACTACTTGTCCTTTGATCATTTATTAGATAAATAATATTAAATTAATTCTATTGCGAATTTCTGACATAGATGTGACAGAAAATGAATTAAATGATATTCTTTGTCCATTCATTGCATCTGTTTTTTTCACACATACTATAAATCACAAAGGATTTATAAATTTCGAAAAAATATTAAGCCCGAGAACGTGATTTTTAAAAATAGATTTTCATCGGAATTTCCATTTCAACCTTCGATGGCTCCAAAAGGAAATCGTTGTTCCAATCAATTCTAGTTCGAATAATCGGCTCCGAATAATTATCTACGAGGAAGAGGATTGTTCGAAAGTCATTTATCACGAGAATCGATAAGTCAAGACGAAGACGAAGGTGGAGTCGTAAAACGCTCAAGTATTAAACATTGTCAAATCCTCTGACGAAATTACACAGTTTTCATTCTCGAGACAAATTATCGTAAAATATTTTTTTAACCACTTAATATTCTTTCGATTTATGATGAAGAGATATATGCTCCAGTTAAAAGAAATAAAGACGAATTTTCGAAACCCTTCAACACAAAAGATACACCGTAAATACACCGTAAACTCTTGTATTGAACAATTTTTCATTAGACGCATAATTTAAGAGTTGCTTCAATCACCCTGTATAACTACCGGTGATTAAGCAACTGTTCTGACTAGGAAATGAAGACGACCTTTTTGCCATAAAATTTTATCGATATGCAAACATTTGAATCGATAGAAAACAAATTACAGGCGCGATCGCTCAGTACCAGACGACGCCACTCTCACTCGAGGTCTATCCCACGCCCCCTCGCGAATCACGTGACCCAAATCAACCAATCGCTAATTTTCGTTGCATCAGCGTTGCACCCGAAGATGCCCGATTTTCTGGGTTACCCCCGCTAAAATCACTTTCAGTGATAAAAAGATAAAAAACTTTACAGTACACTGAAATGAAGTACACGAGCATAAAATACACTCTTTCGCATCTAATAAAGTGTCCAAAACGAAAATTATAGATTGGTCCATTTTGGCCATTTTGCTTAGCTCTAGTTCTAAGCAACGTTCAGTCGATGAGATACAAAATATTTATTTCGAACTCAAGTTCGATCCAAGGAAGTTAATGAAAGATCGGAGGAGAGTTTGGAAAGGAATACGATAAGTTCGCGACTACAAGAGGAAATGAAATCGCAGCTATCGTCGAGAACAGTCGCGTGGCGGGAATATATGGGGGCGTGATACAGACGGACAAAGAAATAAACTTGTCAGCGAGAGGGAAAGAGAGAGTGAGAGAGACGAAATATTCGAGCTGTGTAATAAAACGGAGTTGAAGGAGCGAAAGGAGAAGGGATTTATACGTATATTACGCGAGAGGAAGTGTGAGGCGTGAGAACCGGTGGAATAGGAAGCTGCAGAAAAGAAATGGAACGTAACGTGGGAGGAAAAAGGGGAAAGAGGCGTAAGAAATAGTGGAAGAACACTGCCATTTGCGCGGCGGGAAGGTGTAAACGGCGTTCTTACTTTCCTTGAAAATTTGTTTAATGAAGAGTGAATGTATTACCCGTGTGAGGGACAGAGAGAGGGAGGGGAAAATTGTGCGAGAAGATTGGGAAGAAAAAGGAGAAGATGAAATGGAACGGAAGAGATGGAAGGGGCTGTGAAAGTGGCAATAGAGGAAGACGCTGGAGAATAGAATGAAAGCGGTTTGAGAATGAACGCGTAGATTTTCGTTTTATTCGAAAAGTCTGTATCACGGGAGGAAGGTAGAGGAAGAGATCCACGAGATCGAAGGAGAGAAGACGTAAGGGGGAGGCATAAATAACGGGCGGCATCTGGAACAGATATGAAAACGTGGACATATTTTTCCTCTGTCTTGAGGATCTGCGAGAGAAAAGCGGAGATTGGAGAGAGAAGGTAGAAAGGAAAAAGAAGAAGGAGCACGAATAAAGTCGTAGCGAGGGAACCAAAAGATTTTCGTATTTAAAACGTCTATACGAGAAAAATTGAAATTGGGATGAAGGTAACGAAACGTGACAGATGAAGCAAAGAGAGGAAGAAACAGAAAAGAATGGCAGATATAATACGGCAGAACGCAGTAGCGAAAGAAACGAAACGAAAACTCGTTTTCATTTTGTTGTTTGGAAAAATCGCGGTGGAATGCATGAAGATCGAAAGCTGATAGAACGCAACAAAGTTTCCTCATTTGTCTGAGAAATGTTCATAAAATTTGCAACTGAATTGCAGAAGAAAGATAAAACTAAATGGAAAATAAGAAAACACTACGGGAGAAAGGCATTTATGCGTGATGAAAAAAACACAAACGCATAATAGGAGTGTGTAATCAGTGGAAGACTATTAGAAGTGGAAGACTTGCGAAGAGTATAGCAGTTTTCGCAACGCAGAAGAAGAAAATGAGATCTAGCAAAACAATAGGAACGAAATGCAAGAGAAAGTTTAGAATGCAGAAGAAAAGAAATGAAACCTGTCGAATTGCAGAAAAGAAGAAGAAACAATAGACGCAAAACGGAAAACGAAAATTTATTTTCACGAGAAGAGATCGGTGGAATGTTGCACGAAAATCGAAGAGAATGGAAGAACGCGGTGGGATCAATAAAACAGAATTCGAACAAACGAGACAAAGGGAGAGAAAAGAGAGACGACGAGAAGGACGTAATGCACGAAGAAGAACTAAAGTCGGGAAGAAGAACTGAAAGTTCAGGCAGTGATTGCCCAAGGGGGAACGTCACAGGATGTGGCGCACGTCGATCAACGATACAGCCGATACGCGAGTGTAATTAGTCAGGTTTCATCGGTGGGATTCGATATTAAACGCTTGCGTCCCCTTTCGTTTCGTTGCGCGGTCTGTCTCTCTTTCTCTCTTCCTCTTTGTTAACTCACTGGCTCGTTTGCGTTCCCCTTTGTGTTCCCCGTGGTCGTCCGTCCGAAGTCGCCGACGAGGGGAAAACAGCGTCCGCGGCTTGTATCAACAGGCAGCCGAGCGAAATTAAATTGGACAGGCCGCGATTAATCGAGCTTCCTCCGCGAGCTTCCCTTCCCGCCACCTTCTCGAGGGATTTCAATCGCAACAATAATACCACACTCGGATTTCCTCGTGATCGCCGCTGAGGAACGAACGAAAAAACGAACGCCGACCCGCGAAGATAATCGCATGAAAGCGACGCGACTTCGTCTCTCTCTCTCTCTCTCTAAAGAGGGTCGCTGTTTCCGTTCAAACTCTCCAGCGGCTGCTTTGTAACTTTTCGCTCCTTCAGCGCTCGTTGGAGAACTTTTTCGAAAGCTTCTTCAAACGAGGTGTCGACGAGGCGTTGTTCGTTGTCGCGCCCGGGGGTGGCACACTGCGGGATCTGTCCGTCGTGAACTTCGATTTAGCTTTTCTCAGAGAGAGAGAGAGAGAGAGGGACCTGACGTTGTGAATTTATTGTACTGGATGAGAAGAAAAGATGAATTCTACACCTTCGATTTGATGGAAATACTTGTAAAGAACCGCAAAATTGATCCTGACGTTGAATTTCAAGGTCAACAATTTTTTTTTCTTTTTTTGCATTGTATTCTACTTATTACGAAGATAAAACTTTTCCAAGGAGATCGCAAAATAGTTCTCTTGCATAAATTAAGTTTCTTAATCATTTAATACTGTGGACACGTGGGTTCTAACAGCGACTTTATGGTTCTGGATGCGGGGATGTAACGTTTATATTTGTTGAACAACAGTTGGTTTGATCATTTGGTTAATTAGACTCATATTGATACTACGACTTTGATAAATCAAACGTTAGTGAAACGAAAATTATGTAAAACAGATATCCACGTGACTATAAAGTCGCTGTTAGGACGCAGTGTTGAATTAAGAAACTTTTCTGCCGTTTTTCAAGAGAACTATTAGATTGTGACCTACGGTTCCTTGGCAAAGTTTCACCTTCGTAATGAATAGAATACAATCCAAAAAAGAAGAAAAATTTCTTGACCTTGAAATTCGACGTCAAGATCAATTTTATGTGGATATCAGTTTGTTTAGAATATTAAATATACAAAAATCCTTCTATTCTAATTATCGTCTCTTATTATAATTGTACGAGTATTGGTAATATGTTGTTAAATAATATATTTGTTTTTAACGTGAACTAACTTTTAAATAGTTCACCGTAAATGTGCACGCGCGCTGATATTCACGCTTTCCGCGTACTCGTGAAAATATTAATTAAAAAATCGCACGATATTAATTAAAATTAAACGTCCGCGCGTCTTGGTAGCGTCGTTTGTAATTAACGGGAAGGCCGGAAATAAGTTCGTCGCCAATTTTATTTATCCGCGCTTCCTGCGGGCTGATAATTGAAGTTAATTACCGAGATAACGCGGAACGCGGGGCGAGACTCTGTCCAACGGATCTATTTCGTTTCGTCGGACAGGAAATGGAATCTATCACGGCCTCCTTCACCGAGAGGAAATGGCACTGGCCTGCCCTCAATCAGCAACGATAAAATTAGTCTACGACCCTGTTGGATGCATCCCCTTTCTTCCCAGCTCGATTCGATCGTTACTCCCCGGCCGATCGTGCCGCGCGTTCAACAGAAATCTAACCGTGGCTACGTTGCCTCTCTAATGACGTATAATGGAACAGCCGAAGATTAATTTCATGATCGAGCACTTGTAAGGAGGAATTTCTGGCATATAACTCGATTTCAGGACGTATAAACTAGATTAGAACCGCGTCGTCTATTTTGTGGGATGATATTAGTGCTGGATCAACAACCAGATATGTATTCTGAACTAGATTGAAGTTCAAGAGATTGCAAGAAATTAACGATGTATCAGTTAATTCGAAAGTTGGAAATTCTTTTTTTTTAGAGTATTGATATAATGGAAGAGACTACGTTACTGAATACTAGAATTGATTAATTTTTGTTAGTAACTTTTGTTAATTCAATATTTGTTAAAAATTCTAAATATCAAGAGCTACGTAATAAAAAAAAGATACTTATTTCATTGACAACACTAATTTCATTGACATAAAACATCGATTTACACAAAAACTGTATCTTAGGTAATTCCCGAGATATTTGACAAAGTATGTTCCAAGGGTAGTCACCATTACGACTCGTTGGATGTTTTACGCATTTCGTAGGTTTTTCGAATTTTAAATGCAACAAACATCCGCTCTAATGAATATTCAAAAATATTTTCATGAATATCTCTCCACGTATTGAATATTTCTTTCGGATTGGAATTCGTACGTAGAATTTTGAAACGTTCCTTCGAACGTTTCGCAGGTGTTTGGGATACCACCTCTCAAAACTATCGACCAATCAGGACTCGCGAAAACATTCCACGCGCCGAACGACCGAGAAACAGTAAAACCTTCGAAACTCACGTCGTTTCTTTCCCGCGGACGGGAACTTTCGACAACCGGCTGCACCGCGCGAGTTTCTCTTGCCAGCCCGAAATTTGCCATAATTTTATGGAAGCGGCGAATCCCCCCGAACTTGTCCCGGATTTATACTTGACGCGGTCGAGCGTAACCGTGCGGCCACGTTCAAATCCGCGGTCGGATTAACCGTTTGCGAATTACCAGCTTGAAATTGTGGCCAAGCTACCGCCGCTGTATCGTACTCATTCCCGCGAATTTCGTTGGCAAATTTCACCGGTCTGTCTGTCTATGAAAAATATTTTCGACGTCGTACAGGATTATCGAAGATTAGAAAAATCGAGCGTGTCGATTGTTTGATGCAGAGGTGGCTAACTGGCGGCCCTTACCCCCACTTTCCTGGTTGCTAGCGCTACCCCCTCCACTGCTTCGAAATTTCCTCGCCGTGCATGAGCCCCCACTCTCTCAGTCTGTTGATTTCTATGACTGTTAAGCAAGTGGAGAGATTGGTGTAGGGGATAGTGGAGGGGATAGCGCAAGCAATCAGGAAAGTAGGGGCAAGGGCCGCCAGTTAGCCACCTCTGATTTAATGATCAATTTGGAGCACTTGCTAATTTTAACTTAAGATTTTAACTTTTAGATCTTAATCAAATGAATTCGTAATGAGGTTTCTGAGGCCTGTAATATGATCGAAGATTTTTGTTGGAGTCTCAAGACTTCCAGCAGAAACTTCTGCTGCTAACGACTAAATTATAGTTAACGATCTTCAATAATTTCGTATTAAAATTACATCTTGAGGATTTTGTTAGTTAATGATCTCAAGGTTTGCTCGCCTCGTGTATCGTTCGCTGCTCGAATTTCATAGAACAGAAGAGGCAACTCTTCGAACATCTTGGAGGTTGCATTTTTATTAAAAGATCGACACGAGAATGTGATGATTCTCGGAGAGAATTCAAAGTTGAAGAGCAGTCTGCGTGGGGGGACTAAGTGCATTCACCTCTGCTCGAGCAGGTGACGGGGCAAATCGGGATTGATGGGAGCGAGGAAGAGAAACTGCATGTAATACAACACGGGTGCACAAGTTCTCTCGTCTTTAATTTAAATTCCTTGCCCCAGTAAATCCTTTTCTACCCGCGAAAATGTTCCGCCGGACTCGTTTCGAAATACTACAATCCCTCTTTGACGATCATACGGCCCGTTGCCAAATGAAGTTCTTCTCGTTGTTGTCGCAGCGTCTAAATTCGTTCCATTGTCTCAAAAATCTCATTTTAAGAAAATCAGCTGCCTGTTTTATCCGCCTGTGAGTGAATAAGTGCCATTAAAACGAGCATTCACTGCGAACGAGCGTAATGTCATGGTAATTCCTCGTCTTCCTTGTCCTGTTCTCCGCTTTATTTTATAAATTGGAATCAAAGCGCTTCGAGGAGGTCCATTGAAACTTGGAAAACATAATGGCAACGTTTCCCGCGTTGCTCGTTTCTTTCCGGAAGATTACTTCCACTCATCTTGAATTCTTGACGACGAATATTTTTTCCTCTTCTTGCCGATAGGTTCGCCTTATTAGTAGCTGAGCTACTGCGTTCATTAGCATAACAAGCTCCTTCTCCTGTCGTATGTTTCTCTGTAGAACACTCGTGAACGCGATCTTAAATATCTTGGAATGAATTAACGATTTGTCTGGTTATTGAGAGACTTTGAAAATATTTTAAATTTTGTAGACGTAGTATCGTAGATAATTGAGAAGGATTTGGATTAAACTATTTCAAATTTAAACTACTTTACGTTGTTTTATCATGTTTTTGCAAAGATGGAAACTGTCGGTATAGCGTAAACAAATTTTAAATAAATTTCAATTTTAAATTATAAGCAAATTTTGACGTTTAAAATTAAACACTGTCACGAGTAGCAGAATAGATAATTTCTCCGTTCGTAAACAAATAATCCAAACAGTCGAATTCCTGCAAATGCAATTACGTCCCAACGTAATGCCCGACGCGACTATGCAAACACCTGCTTATTTATACGCTTCACGCTTATTTATTTGCTGCATATTGTACGTTCAATTTGCGTGCACCTGATGAACTCGTGGCTCTAATGGGAGTTTAATTAATTCCCTCTCGCGAAATTTCGCGGTTAACAACCTTTCTCAACGTCGTTATCATGTTATTATTGGAAAATGACTTTACAAGCCGCTACCAATCCTTCCAACAAATATAGCACAGTGATATAGACGAATAAAAGGTCTCCCTTTACACTTAATAAACTTAGTAACTCTAATAATCCCTATCAATCACCTTTAGATTTCTCTTATTCTCAAATAAAAAAAAAATTCTACAAGCTATCTCGCGCGGTTTAGAGGAATCCACAGTTGGAAAAAACTGCACGACTTGTACCCCAGTACGATTCGTCTCACTGAAAGCAACTGTTCTTTATTGATATGCAAACATTTTAATCGATACAAAACAAATTACAGGCGCGATCGCTCAGTACCAGACAACGCCACTCCCACTCGAGATCTACGCCACGCCCCCTCGCGAATCACGTGACCCAAATCAACCAATCGCTAATTTTCGTTGCATTGAAGCGTTGCACCTGAAGAGGCCCGATTTTCTGGGTTACCCCGCTAAAATCACTTTCAGTGATAAAATGTTCAAATAAACTTTCACAAAGTGTCGATCTTCATTCATGTAGTTTCGTGTTATCCAAGAACTCGTCGAAGTTTCGTCAGAGCTCGTCAAAGAGACTCGCGAAGCATCGTCGACGCGTGACGAGAAGCATGATGAATGGGGTTCTGAATGTATCCGAAAATAAGCCACGTGCTGGCTACTTGTCACAGATGGAATTTCGTGAATGGGAAGCCATAATGGTACAGCAGACGACGACTAGTTGCTGCTAGCTACCCGACAGAGTTATTAATTAACCCTAACGAGGTGGTCTATAGGTGGTCGTCGAAAGATGCCGCCATGGTTATTAATCTTCTGTTCTGCGATTGTTCGGACAGTCGAACAATAGAGTAACAGTGGTCCTGGCAGTTTGAACAAAGTCAGTGTAAAACAACGGGAGTGACGTAAGTCGAGTTTTTGAGAATTTGAATTTTCATCAAACAGAGCATTGCTTTGTCGCATCTATGGTTGACTTAGGATTTCACTCTAGAAGTTTATTCTCTTCCATGATGTTTTTTGTCTCTTGATGTGATAGATAATGAATTGTTTGTAAGTAGACTGTGAATATTTATGCAAATTCCAGTTGCATCATTTTTTGAATACCATGACGAATACATATTTTGTTATATTCATTATACTTCAAATTTCGCGTAAACGCATAAAAAATCTGCAATCTACAGTCTGAAAAATGTAATTTCCAAATATGAACTCGTGCAATTATTAAATTATGATTATTGTAATGTAATAAATTTATAGTGTGAGAGTTTATAGTGAATGTGTAGTAAATTTATAATGTATGAAAGCTAACTTAATATAGATTTCGCTTAATTGATACACACTAGTACTACTCTCGATCTGGATATCTGGGAACGCGGAAATGAACTGTTGTTTTCGACACGTTCGACGCCTAGGAAATTATTACTCGTTAACGAGCGTGTCGGACCATAAAAGGAGCAACATTATTTCAGCGACTAATTGCAGACAGTTATTAAATTATACGTTCCTTCGTGGCAAGTTAGACGGTCATTAAAGGGACAGAAGCTGAGTATTAATAACGAGACGAGACTAATTTTCACGCCGTGTGCGCTTAAAGCAACAATAAAGTGAAAAGAGAAGTTGGAAAATCGCTTCGTTGTTTTTACTTACAATATATAAAACAATGGAAATTATTTAATTTATTTTACACCGAAAAATAAAATATGATATAATTAACTTAAACAAAATATACAAAACAGTCTCGATCTCCACTTTACTCTCAAATAGTCTTTTTTACATTAATTGTATCATATTTTCTGCGTGAAATGAATTAAAGAAATTAACATTGTCCACGTTTGTATAAATTCCACTGTTTTATATTTTTTTTAAAGGTGAAAGCGGAGAAAAAATTTCCCAACTTTACTTTTTCTTAGAAATCGAAACTTGCATAAATACGATTGTTTCGCACTTTTCTCTGTTTATTAGATTTTTCCTTGTAGAAAGAAGCATCTAATTTTCAATTAATCGCGTTAGAGTTTCTGTCTAAAATGAACCGAAGAAATCAATCAGTTCGAAGATCAAAATTTGGTTAAACTCCGCTGTTTTGTATTTTTAAAAAGCAAAAGTAAATTGTACTTTTCAACTATTTCTCTCTGATTTTCGAGAAATCGAAACTCGCGTAAACGCGACAGTTTCACACTTTCCTTGATTTATCCGACTTTTCCTAATTTCAAATTAAATTATCACAGAACGTTCGTAAAGTACTTCGTACTTTAGTTCGCTTGAACAATAGAACCTAACTATGATTCAGGTTACAATGGCTCTGCACTCGTTGCATTCGTCGCAAAATTTCCACGAGTTTATCGTCGCGTTTAGAACAATTTGTGCGTTTTACACGCGTGGCGTTTCGAAGGCAAAGACAAATCCGCCAATGCAGCGGTGGCGTGCGATTCAGTTTAACTATGTTTTTGACGGGTAATTCGCGAGATCGTGGGAGAACAGTGGAAACGCGGAGACGAGGAAATTTGAGGAAGTTTCAGCTGGTTCATTTGAGAACAAAAGAAGATTACCATTGAGGCAACGCCGTGCGATTCTTGGTTTAATTAGATTGTTGAATTAAATCTTTGCTCGTGAACGATCCACCGTAAATCTACCGTGCTATATTTCCTGCACATTGTTTTCTCTTCGAGATACGTGAACATAGAAGTCAGCGAAAATTTATTAAAGTATAGTGCATACTGGTCACGTGGAACGTGAATTACAGATACGTTAATTTGGTATTCATTGTAAATAGCACGATGTTACATCATTTGTAGCAATTTCGTATTCGGTACATCTATTCGATCGAGCATAAATTTTCACGCGATGTCACGTTATTATCATTACTATTTCTTTCAATAAAAAATTTCTAGGATTTCGTACAATCACGTGCAAAATATACACATTCAATACAGGAACTATCTCTGTAGCTTTGTCACGCGTAACGTCAAAAATTATTTGACCATGTTACAAAAATTAATTCAACGTTTAACTTTGGACAGTCGTTCAAAATTCTGAATTCCTAAAATTGCGTTAAAAGAAAAAAAAAAAGATATAAAATATCTGTAAAAAGAGTCGAAAACGTCATAAATTCGTATCTACGAACTCGAAAGTAGTTTGTAGTTCTTCTGAAAAAAAGAAACGCGTTGTTCGAGATAACTTTCTGTTTGACAACTTGCCATTTTTTCCACCTCGCTGGACAATCGCATCGAACGAAATTGCAAACCAAGTCGGATCAGTTTCTGTCGAGGTGGCCGGATCAATCGGTCAAGTGAACAATGACCGTCGGAATGTTTGTGAAACGTGCAACGTCGGATGGACGGTGGCACGTCCCCGACAAATAGGGTTCGAAACGCCGTGGCGTAGGTTTCTGTCACGCCATTGCGCGCGTTGTCGGCGTGACGACTTTCGCGCGCAGCTCGATGATTGAGAGGGTCGGATGCAAAGGTTGTGCGGCTGACGTTTCGTCGAATATCGGACTCGCTGCTGGTAAACGACATGCACAGGCGCGTGCGAACTACTGTGGCGAAGAAACAACGCGCACACGGAGAAAACGCGCGTTGTGGGAGGATCTTGCAATTTGTTTCGAAAATTTTGGGCAGAATTTGAACGATCTGCTGAAATAATTTCTGACGACGTTGAATAATCTTGACGATGTTGAACGAAATTAAAAAGACGTTTTCCCAACGGTAGAAATTTCATTGACGATCGAAGTGTAAAATTTCCACCCGAGAAACGAATTTATTTGCGCATTTCGTTTCGATCTTCGAAAATATAAAATATAAAACGGAACGTAAATTAAGATATAAGTTTAGACAACTTCTGGTCTGATAGTCTTCGTATTAAATTATTTGAAAATTATAATTCTCCTTCTTCTACTATAAATATTATTTTCCAAGTTTCTTTTTTTTTTGTTATAATTTTCATCTTCGTGAAAGATTTGTCTAATCGAGCGTTTAGACGCGGCACGAAAAGTTTTACGAGAAATGAAGGGAAAGAATCCGAGCAGAATTTTTTAAGAGGCTCAACATCATTACGCGTTGTAGTTAGGACGAATTTTCCTACCCGAGAGAATATCCGATTAAATAGCGATGCCATTTTACCTCCAACGTCGCTAAAAGCGTTCGCCATTATCGAGTAATCGTAATCTGTGCTCTTTTTTTCCAAGTGAAAATCAATTATGAAATATTTTACACGCGGCATAATTCATACGGCGGACGAAAAGGCAATTTGTTCAATTTTCCCTCTGGGCGTGTGCGCAATTAACGAAGTGATTTCACCGGCAAACACGCGTTGGCTTTAATTACGCTTTTAATTCTCGTTCCATCCGTATTCTTCCCAAAAAAAAGATATTTCATATAAAATTTGCGAGCATTTTTTCGTTTTTCAAATCGAAACTCTCATTTCGTCTCTCATTCCGTCGTTTCTTCTCGTCTTTCATCTTTGCCCGTTTCGGAGCCTCTTCGATTAATAACGAGAATAAGCAATTACGTGCAATCAAATTAACGTTTCAAGCAAACGGCGGCCATTTTGGTATCGGAGCGGGGAACAAAAGAGGCAGTTCAATTAGGGGAATCGTGACCTGGTAGACGAAGATGTCGTTGGTCTAATTAAGAATCGCTCAATAAAATTTTACTACCAAAGATTCGTAATTTCGCCAAGATCTTTTCTACGTTCTTTTAATTAACCCTTTGCCTAATAACAAGTATACAAATATCTACTTCAAATAGATACAACGTTGGAAATAATCATTCTGTGAAGCAAAAATACCAAGTCCACCTGCTATAATTTATTATAATTATCGGCAATTGTAAAAAAAAGAAAATTCGAGTTTTTAACTTGATTTAAATGCGATGTCTTCTCAGAAGGGGCAGTCGAGTGCAAAGTCAAATCAGTATTTTTTATATATTCGTTAAATCTGATACACAATTTTATACTCTTTCAAGAATCTCAATGGCAGTAAGTTTGAAAATACGTTCTGTAATAAATTTCTTTTTAATTAAATAGTCAGTTCTAGTAAAACTCAACAAAAGTAATTAAGTATCATTCAAACGAGTTTCTCTAGAAATCTCTAATGTATCATAGTTTGAGATAGAGATAGAATCTCGCGAAGCAAAAACTCTTTGCACCAAGATGATAAAAGTAAAAATTACTTTCAATATTTTTAACAGATTTTTACTAGAATTTTCAATATTTTTATTAGAAACTTAAAACAAGAAACAGAAGTTTGTCATACAAACGACAGATGTACAACTCAAAACCTAACCTAAACCTAACCTAACCTAACCTAAACCTAACCTAAACCTTAATCGTTTAGAAATCCTTCCAAATAACTGTATGAAAAACAAAAGAAAAGAAAAATATAAACTACAGTTAAAATACTCGAAACGAAATTCCTTGACAGAAGTCTCGAATTACCGTCATTTTTGATAACATTCTTTTTGATTACATTATACATTGTATATTACATAACATTTTTGATAACGTTCTTATCCTCGACAATCTGAAGAGTTAATCCTCGCAAACTGTTAAAAAATTCTAAGGGAGTAAAAATCAAGACCGAAAATCTTTAACCATCGGTCATGTTAAACCTCGACGATCTACGATTCAATATCTCCGCGACCATTTCACAGCGCGAAGGTGGATAAAACTGATGCGTGTGTGTATAACACCGTGCCGTGGTAAGTCAACAGCCATGCATCTTTCACGGAAGATCTAATAAGCGACCTCGAAACGGCTGCGTAACCGCGTTTCCCTTAAAATTGATTCGATAAAATTGACGCGACCGTTTCCAGCCAGGTCAACGATAAATTTTACACCTTTCGCTCGCGGCCAAACCATTCTCCATTTTCTTTCTTTCTTTTTTCTTTCTTCTCTCTTCTTTTTTTTTTTATCCCTGTCGGACGCGTCAGCGAGAATCGATACCGGGCCATTACCAGAAATAGCGGCTCCACTGATTTCGAGATTCAGCTATCTTTGCAGATTTATCAGTCTGATCTTCGACTTCTTAAAAACGTTCCGACTTCCGATCGATCCTTCCGATCTCCTCACCTCGATAGTTTCAATTATATCGCGCGATTCCTATCGTCCGATATAAAGTTTCGAACAAAGTTTGCGTTTGGGTTTTCTTCTTGCCTCTGCGACGGAAAGAAATTTGCTCGTTTTCGGGAAATAAACGTGGTTATTGATTGAATCCAATGCAAAATTTCGCCTGCAATCGATTTCTCGTTACCCAGTCTCATTTCTTGCTTCGTGACAGTTCGCTCGATATTTTGAAATTTGGTTTTTCTCGGAGAAAAATTAAATTTCGAAGCCGTTGAATTAATATACGTTTTAAAAAATTCTGAAATGATTCCAGAAATATATTTAAGCAGTCTGAAGAAATATTCAGAATAACGATCAAAGTCAAACAGCGCACGTTGTTGTAAAACATCCTCAAACGCGCTTGACAAATTTCCAAACCAAGGAAAAATTTTGCTCTTTCTTCTCGACTCGCGGTTGTAATTACGGGATATCCCATACACGTCAATACCGACACACTGAACGTATCATCTCAAGGAACAATGCTTTTTCTCCTTTCCTTCTGCATTACGTTTCTCCTTCAAACTTCGACGAACCTGAAATCATTTCCAACAACCAAACTTCCACTCGTCCATCAGTGTTCGAAAGTTGCTCGCTTCTTCAAACACTCGGGAACGCTCGCAAATTAGGAAGTTCCGCGGCAACGACGTGCAAAGAGAACGAATTACGATTACGGCACAGGAAGCGTGTTTTCCGCATGTTTTGCAAGACCGTGCAAATTTAATTCCTTTCTCCGTGGTTATTTTCTCTCTCTCTCTCTCTCTTCATCTCCCCATCGACCGACAGAATCGATGCGTCCTCGATGTCACGGCGAACGTGACCTCGTTTCCCGCCGACGTTTTAAAGATATCTCTCGCGCATACGAGAGAAGTTGGACGCAACGCTCGTCGGTATACACGCGTTCCTGCGACGCGTTTCCTTTTTAATTGCTGGCAAGCAGATCAATTACGCGGAAGGCTGATCTCAATCTCACGGAAGCTCACTGGTTTCCCTTCACGGCCAATTTCTTTCGCGCCAATTTCGTCCGACCTATTTTCTCGCTCGTTTTTTTTTCTCTTCCTTCTTTTTTTTCTCTCTTTCCACCTCTCTTTAACGAATCTCGTGAACTGTAACCGAACGCGGCTCGAAGAATACGGCATTGCGTCAATGTTGCGTTCCGCGAGAGAACCACGCGACGATTACTTTAATTTCAACGCTAAATTTTAACGCTGCTTTTAATGCTTCCATCAGAAAGAAAAATGGGAAAGCTTTGTGATACGACGAACTGCACATGTGCTCTCGTTTGCTCATTTGTCGAACGGTCGTTTAAATTTTGGAGAATACGTTGTTTCACGTCTAACAAGTAATTTTCTAATTTCTAATTTCTAACAAAAATTGTAAATTTGGTACACTCTACCTGAAACTCCTCTATTTGTCTTACATTTAACAAGTAACTTTCTAATTTCTAACAAAAATTGTAAATTGATCATTTCGATTACTTTGGTGGTTCTGGTGCCACGAGAATTAAAACTTGTGAATTTCCAAGGCGATGATTATTTATAATAATATTTTTCACATTTTTACAATATTTATATTTTTTACGATTCTATAATATATATTTCTTATCATTTTCATAATACTTTTAAATGCACGAAGGAAACGTTCTGAATTTACACGTGTTGTTGCTGAATGGTATTCTTCTTTCTTTTTTGCGCAAGGGGGAGAGGAGTTATAATTATTATAAAAATACAGTCGTGGATTTCATTGCTGTTTAGAGTACCGTTAAACAATACTCGCGTTAATAGTGGAAAGTTTAGAACGAGAGAATTTTGAAGCTGTGAAAAACGGAGCCCTATTTTTTCACGTTAATTCGTTCTGCACAGTGTGCGGTTGATATAACGAGTTTTACTACCTTCCATTCTTTTCATTCTTCACGCCGTTGCTGTTGGTAGAGTTGAGAGAATTATTTGCAGAAATATTCATCATGGGATAGATTAGACAAATGAACAGATTTGTTAAGAAACGAAATTTGGGAAAGACAAAAGGTGGAAGAATGCACCGGTGGAAAAAGCACATGTAATATTCAGCAGATGAAACAAATTTTCCTTTTAAATTTACCTTTATGCAACTTATATATATAATATAATAACCTTTCAAAATAAGCTGCACTCGTGAAAATATAAATTTCCGTAAATATCTCTGTCTAATAATCGATAACCTCACCTCGAGACCTTTTCAACTTTTACAATTTTCAGCCCGCCGTTAACTGGACTGCGGATTTCCACGCGTTTGTAAATTCAACGAGAATGCAAACAACATGCAAAAATACAGAAGAAACATTGACAAGCAGAATACATTAACAATGGAAAGAAATCTCTTTAATTGCATCCCATAAAAATTTGAAATTCCACGAAGATCCACGGTCTGCTCGTTAAGGATCCCGGCAAGGAGGTTAGAGAGAAATAAGACTTTCTAAAAAAAACCTGACTTTGCACAGGGTGGTCCGCGTAACTTTAGCCCGCGTTCACCTCGAATAATTTGTACGAAAGTTGCATGGTTCGGAGGAACACGTTCGCGATGCGTATATTTTTATTATACACGATGGCGTCATCTCCACTTTTTTTAAATACATTTTGGTCCATTAATCGATACAGCACGATATTTTCTAAAAAAAAAGTATCAATACATGTGTCAAAAAAAAGTGACTGGTTTAAATTTAATTCTGTAAAATCTATGCAGTACAAGGAAGAACAATCTATCTCTCGTACGACAGATTTTGCAAAATTGCAGTTCAAAATCTCTTTAACTTTACAAAATCGAAGTTTAAATATCTCTTAAACTAATCATTTTTTGATACACACACGAGTCGACAGCTTTCTTTTTATAAGTCGAACGTCGATAGAGATCAAGAAGTATATCGCCTCGTTTAAAATAAAGTTGAAATCTCATCCCATCACAAAAAAAAACTGCACGACTTGTAACTTAAAAGCTCAGAAGCAACTGTTCTGACTAGGAAATGAAGACGACTTTTTTGCCTAAAATAAAATTTTATTGATATGCAAACATTTGAATCGACACAAAACAAGTTACAGGCGCGATCGCTCAGTACCAGACAATGCCACTCCTACTCGAGGTCTACCCCACGCCCCCTCGCGAATCACGTGACCCAAATCAACCAATCGCTAATTTTCGTTGCATTAGCGTTGCACTTTCAGTGATAAAAAAAAAGAAATACAAACACCACGAAATGTGTTCCTACATTCCAAAAACTTTTCTGAGTAAAAATTTCCTTTCGTGCCTTAGAAATTATTCGAGGTGAACAAGTTACGCGGTTCTGCTGCAGGGGAGATGATCGTGAAACGAGCAACGTGTACACGAATCGTTGTATACATCGGCTGACGTTATAGTGTCACGAATACACGCGTAACCGGAAATGCTTTGACTCGTGCATCCCACGACGGCCACGCTCGTTGTGCCGAACGTCGCTTTGACTCTTATGAAAAGCTCGTCCGCGGGATCCTAATGGTAGCAAAAGCTTTTAACGTTTGGAAAGCACGGCCTTCCTTAGCCAGCGGACGTACGTACGTATGTATGCACGTACGTCGTTAGATGGATCATCGTGAATGATCATAAAGATGCTTCAGAATGCGAATAATTCCAAGGCAACGAACCTCTTACGGTGGTTTTGTTGGAGACGATTTTTTAATTTATTGGTTTGTTTTGCAAATTATGTTTAGTATTTAAATAGATTGGACAGATTATTTATAGTAAACTTCAGTATACAGTATGTGAAAACAGTGTACTTTGTCGCAACATTTCGTGTTTTCAATTATCTCCATAAAAATACATAAATTTGCCTAGGAATCCACCTTCAAAGTTGCCTCGAAACGAAAGAACTACGCAACGTATTCGTCAATTTCATCGTCCAGCTAAATAAAAGCTCGCGAGATACAACGTAAATAAGCTCCTACTTAATTTTCGTATTTTCAATCATCTCCGTAAAAACAAAATTTCCCAAAGAGTTCATCTTGGTTCAAGAACCAACGCAACGTACTCGCTACTGGTCGTTAAGCTAAATAAAAGCTCGCGGGACGGCAAGAAAATCGTTACGCGGCGTTCGCGCTGTCAATTACAGGGGCGAATCAGGGTGGATTTACCGAGAGACAGTGGAACAACCAGGTTTATCCACTTACACAGTTGCCGGCGTGCGAATGCTCACGGAAGATCGATGCAAAAGTGGCCGGAGCCCCTCCCGTGAACTGTTCGCTGGCCTGTAAACCAGAGGGAAAGCGCAACGAAGCGTGCGGTGGATCGCGACGATTGCCTTTCAGTTTTGCGAAAAACGAGAACGCGAATCACCCGGTCCCCCGGCGTGCATTCTTAATTCTCGCTTAAGTCTCGCGTTTCCGAAGAAGCGGGAAGACGAGAACGTTTTCTTTGGAAGGAGGACTCCATTGAAAGGGAGAAACGCGAAATTTATATTTCGTGGACTTGTACGTAGATTAGAACGCATTGGATCAAAAGAGATTCGATCTAGCGAGTAAACAATTGCAACAGTTACGTTGTACTTTGTTTACTTCGCGTGGCATGTTACGCTCTTGAATTTCGCATAAACGCACAGAATGAGTGAAAAAGAACAGACGGAACGAGTAATTGGTACCTTTCTATGAAATCTGCAGAAAAGCAAATTTCTGCTTTTTATCAACGCTCGATGAAGATAATAGAGTTTAAACCGAGGATTAAAAATTGCAACAGTTGTTTCGTATTTTGTTCATTTCACGTGGCATAAATGCGAAATGAAAGTAAACGAGCGAAATGAGTGGAGACGAGTAATTACGATCTCTTTTGTGGAAATTTAAATTACGTACTTTAACATTTTCTGTCCACGGTGCTGTGTATATATTTAAACATTTTGAACAATCGATTATTTAAATATGTGACGTTACAATCGGTCACAACATTTTACAATTTTGCCATTTGGAAGAATTTTTCTTTCGGTTTAGTTATCTCGTTAAATGTAAGAAAGAGATGTGTAATGAACGCGACTGGAAATTTGCAAAACGAATCAAGTCAAGCTTTTATCGTTACAGTTGCAGAGGATCGTAGATCGTTCGTTGTTAACGATCGAAAATCTCGTTACGCGGTCGTTTTGCGAGACTATTTCCCTTGACATTTTACTCTTTCATTTGCCTCTTCATCTCCTGCAGAGATCGGTGCAGGATTACGGATGTCGATTACTGCGACAAATGAAGAGACTTTAAACTTTCGAATGATCAAGTTGATTCTTATTAGACAGCGGATTGAATTTATTAAATTGTTTGATAAATACCTTGATCTGCTAGCAATTATCGTATAAAAGGATATATTTTTCATCAGTCAAAATGATTTTTGAATACAATATCATTTCGTATAATTTGAACTTTAATTTATTTTAAAATAGTTACGATGTTCTTGAACGTTATTTAACAGTTTTAAAAATTATTTGTAATAATTAAGTCATTGAGATGCTTGAACTCTTTGATACTTCCAAAATTTTCTAGAATTTAGTCGAGGAATTTTACAGCACTCGATTTATTTTAATTTATATTATTTTCGAAATATCCCCTTCCTTCAAGAACATTTCGATGCTCTGCCAACGACACGACACGTCAATGTTAAAAAGTTTTCCCTCGTTATCGTTAGGTATTATGCTCTTTGAAAATTCCATCTCGATGGACGAGGTAATTGAGAGCCGACAGGGACGAAATCTTCAATTGACCGAGCTTTGACGCATCGGAGCTGTCGCCCGGGTCACTGCCGCGCATATTCGTTCGCGTAATTGTTCGTGATGCATGGGTGCGAGGGTAATCACGAAATCTGCGTATAATCCTGAGCCTGGGACCTCGGAACGATACGCAAGCAGCTGGCCTTGCTTGCTCGTGCACGCGTGGAACGTTCGAAGCTTCGCTGATAACGGACTAATCACTGTTTATCGAAACGTCATTACATTTGCGTGGGAACGCCGTGAGAAATCAAGATTTGTCGTAGGTTCGTTCCAACGGTAAGAGATTTCTATCTACCAAGATGCTTGGCGCGAGGAATTGATACTAACATAGATTTAGAGGATTATACATTATACATTTCATTTATAAAGAAATTTAATTTAATTTCATTTTATTTTTGGCAAATAAAAAAAAGTAACACATTTCAAAATTTCAAGAAATAACTATTTTTGTAAATTTTCGCTTTCCAATGAAAGTAGCTTTTTCGTAGGAAATTTCTCGTCTAATTTCACATGGCATACTTTTGTCCATTGATGCATTTTTATATCCATTTTCCTATCCGAAGTTCGTTCATCATTTTTATCGAGTCTAGTAGCACATTGTTCCTTCGAATCGGTTTTATCACTAAAAGTGATTTTAGCGGGAGTAATCCGGAAAATCGGGCCTCCTCAGGTGCAACGTTAATGCAACGAAAATTAGCGATTGGTTGATTCGGGTCACGTGATGGGGCGTGGGGTAGACCGCGAGTAGGAGTGGCGTTGTCTGGTACTGAGCGATCGCGCCTGTAATTTGTTTTCTATCGATTCAAATGTTTGCGTATCAATAAAATTTTATGGCAAAAGTCGTCTTCATTTCCTAGTCAGAACAGTTGTTTCTGGGGTACAAGTTTTTTAATTCTCTGTAATTGATTTCCGTGTAATTTAATGTAGCCCTTCGCTTCAAGAGTCTTCCTTTTCACAAATTTCAAAGTAATTTAGAAACTTAAAGCTGTTGAAAAAAAAGGTCGAGAAATTCTTGGAAGTAATTAAACAATTTTCATATTTCAATTTTGCACCACGTCGGAACTTAATGAAAAACGTCTTTCAAATTAATCTCGCTGGAAACAGCGCCAAGCTAACGAAGGACGAACGCAAGACTTGCTCGAACCTAGATATCGTCCGGTTGTTTTCTGGTTTAATGAACCACAGCGGACGGCAGTGAGCGAGTTCCCGGCTCACAAGTTTTCATCGAAATCACGATGTTCCGTCGCTTTCAACCAGTTTACGAAGATCTGTGGTGAGACCTCGGCGAGACACTCGAGAGCCTCCTATTCAGAGCGATCCCTTGGGCACTCGGAACGCGCCTCCTCCCCCCATTAAGGGATTTTGTTAAAAACAAAACCACCTAAGTGCCGCGATGACTGCGACGACTGAAAGCTAATTAGACGAAGACGGAGCGTGTTCTTGGGCGTAGAAAGCCCAAAATATGAACCTTCCAGTCGCTGGGTTTCTAGGTGAAATCATTTCCACTTCCGTAAAATGCAATTACAATGAACCGAATATTGTAAAATATTCGTTAAGACATTCGTATATTTACTTCTCAGACGATTGAAGGTTTTTTATTCGTCGATCAGTCGCGAGACCTCGAAGTTGTTAAGTGTTGAAATTTCCCGTGTCAACCGAGTTTAAAAGTTCGTTTTTAACGAGTTCCCTCGATTGTAAACTTTTGTTAAAATTCTTTCCATCCCTATTGCTTATTCTCAAACTTTTTATTCGTTACATAAAATCTTTTTCTTCAAATATAAACTTCTTTGTCAATTTCTTGCTTTTCTACTTTTATTTACTTTATTGTTCAGTTTATTCATTTGTCAAAGTACTCCTAAGTGCATTCATTCTGAAGTTCGAAACTAGTCCTTACAATCACAATACTTTGTAGCCATTAGAATATCGTTTATCAAGTAAAACATTTTGCACAGAAACTATCTTAAACTTTCGACATTAAAATTGTTTCCATTCTCAAACCTCTTATTCATATCTTTATAAAAACTTTTCTTTTAAATATAAATTTCCTTAATCATTCACACGAATGATCCTCCATTTGAGGATTTGTCAATTTCTTGCTTTTCGCAACTTCTACTATAGTGCAATATCAAACCCATTCTAGAGTTCGAAACTAGCTCTTGCGATCGCAGTACACTGTAACCGCTAAAATATCGCTTATCAAGCGACACTTTCCAAGTTTCGAATGTAAAAGTGACATTTCTTTTTGTTTCCATCCCGAATTCTCCACACCGTCGATCCTCTGTGCTCGCGGCAACGAAACTGTCGTCGATACGTTCTCTAAATTCGTGGAAGGTTGCCGTCGCGGCGAAGTGGTTTCACAGCCACGGCTGTGGGTCGAGATTATTTTACATCAGTCATCGAGAAGGGGCCTCTCGATGAGGCTTGATCTCTTGCACTAGTGGAACGCTGCTACTTGAGTGGTTGGAAAAAGGTGAAAACTTTCACTCTACCGCGGTCGAGAGCGTCGCCCGAAGTCGAGCTAGAAGCAAGATCGATAGAGCATCCTCGATAAATTCATTCGAATTCGCGTGCAAATTTATTCGTGTTACGTTGCACGATCCAGCCGGCCCTCTTGTGCTGCTGGCCGTCTAATGTCTTTTTAATGCGCCGGTGCATTAGATGCTTCCGGATAACGATATTCTTTCGTCGTATTTTTTTCCCTTCTTTGTATTTGACTACTCAGAGTGTATGTTTCAGAGTGTACATATACTTGTTTATAAAGAAAAAAAGAAAGAAACTAGAACGAGGTTAAAAATTCGATTCTGTCTACGTCAAATCTAGATTATTCGTGTTTCTTCCTCGCTTAAGAATTTTAAAACATTTTTCAGTTTACAATTTTTAAATTTCATCCGCACTTTGTGACGTTGACTGGCAATTTTTGCATCAACTAACATCACACGGGTGATTTTAATTCTACCACTCTCTAAAACCAAACACAAATATGTCCCCGGGTCAATTCTGATAATGAAGTACGCCCGTTTATTAAATTTAAATATTCCAGTCTCGCGGTAAACGTACGTGCTTGGCAGGAGATTTCGATTTCGTCGATACAAATTTTCTACTACCAGCCAGTAGCTACCGTCGCTTCCACTCTATTAAAAGTTGTTTCTCCAAGCTTCGTTCAGAACTTTCCAAGTTAAATTCGAACCTATTTACAGTGCGCTTGATTCCATCTTCGTCGAAGCGTGCTGTTCTCTCTCTTTCTTTCGTTTTCTCTTGAACGCACGCACATCGTGGGCTAAATTGGCTGAAGTGTCGTTCGGCGAACGATCGTATTGCTGAGAAAATGTCCTTTCGAGCAACGGTCCCTTGCCTGGGAAATTCGAGAGGCGGCACCAGGTTGGCTTCCATTTGCCAATTCCCTCGTGCAACGTTCGAGAGTCCGAGCTAGGACGCGGAGAACGGCCAGAGAATGGTCAATTCCGCTTGATAACTGGAGATAGAGGTGATTATTCGAAAAACAGTCGAAAGAGGGAAGAAGAATTTTATTTATATATTACTTATTTTATTAGACGGCGAATTATTAGACTGCGAATATTTCTGTTGAAAATATAATATATTGCGAATATAATTGTTGAAAAACGAGTTCTACGTAGAAAATTGTTCCATTTGTTAATTATTAGAATCTTCTAATTTGTTCTTCTGTCTATGGAAAACTTAGTGATTTTAATGAAAATAGTGAATTGTAATAAATATATATTATATTATATATAAATAAATATATATTTTAATCTTCTCATTTCATTTTCTATCTATGGAAAACTTAGTGATTTTAATAAAAATAGTGAATTGTAATAAATAGATATATTATATTGTATATAAATTATATATATATAAATCTCATTTCATTTTCTATCTATAGAAAATTTATTGATTTTAGTAAAAATAGTGAGTTTTATAGTTGTATTACAAAGACAATTTATAGTGAATTACAGTGGAAATATTGAATTTTGAAAAAGACACATTCCTCTATTTTCTAACAAAATGACAATTCTTTATCAAATTCTTTACGGAATTTTTATAGTGTCAAATTTTTGTCGATTTGTCAAACTATTGTCGAATGATACTAAATTTAATATTTAATACAGTTACGCTGCTAATGGTGTTTTTTTCGCAGTCACTGTCAGTATAGAACACAAATATTTTTAGACAACTCTGAAATTCTCAAACGTGAAGGAAAATGAACGAGGATGAAGCAAGGTAAAAGAAAATATTACCACTTTCTATGTATCGGTAAATCTTTCCATTTGAAATTTCGAAGTTGAGAATATACAAACTGAAAGATAATATTTCCTCAGTTTAAAAATTTTCTTGACACATTTTCGTTTCACGTTTCTTCATTTAGCGACGGAGATTTCGAAATGTTCTTGATCAGGCATAAAGCATCGTGTTCTTGATTAGATCACTTCCAACTTGATTAAATTCGTAAAACTGTTCGGTCACGAAAGGTAGATCAGTGTCCATCGGCGATTCATTCATTAGAAGAGAAGAAATTTGTACGTTTAATTTAATTGTTCCTCCACTGAAAGCACTGAGAAGAAGTTCTCTCTTCTTTTTTTTCTGAAACATATCGACGCACCTGTTCCTGGGACTTTGCGCGAAATAAATTTCATTCGCCTCAGAAACGACTTTCTTCTGTCGTTCTTTTCCTGATTCTTGATTCATTATGTTCCGGACAATGGAATCATGTTCAAAGAAATTTTTCGAGACTTTCGTCGAATTCTGCTAAGAAAACGATTGTCATCCTTGAATGAGAGGAAAGATGAGTTTTTGTCTCGAGAAAAACTTTTCGAATCTTTCGAGACTCTCGTCGACTTCTGCCAACGACGATTATTATCGTCGGATGAGTTTTTGTCTCGAGAAGAGTCTTAGACGGCGGCGCGAATTTTTATTAATTGGTAAATTCGCCTCTGGCCGATCGATAATTATTCGGTGAACATTAATAGCTGCTTAATTTTTGATCCCTTCATTTTCTTCGTCGTCGTCCTCCTAGAGCTTCTTCCAAACGCCGAGGATGCTCCTCCGTCGTAACTTGGCCGTCGGTGAAGTTTTTAAATCAACGTCAAGCACCGGCTCGATAATCTCCCTCCGATTTTCGTCGTGACGTCGCCGTCGTTTATATCCTGCGTTGATATAACCGCGCAATAAATTGCAAATATCCTTTGAATTTGGCGCAATTTCATTAACCAACGGAGTTTAATTAATTTTCGAGCCGGGGATGGAAATTACAAAGACAAACAGAAAAACAACTGTGCGTGTGTGTATCACCGTTGCAGTATGAAATTAATTACCGTGCTTCACGGTTACACCCCATCATCATTTTCGTTTCGCTTGCTTTTGCAAATCCCGTAGAAATCAATCCGATCGCGGGATGAAACTGTATTAAATTTTTCTTGTCACTGTCGTTACGATGAAATTGTCCAAGAATTGTTGAAGAACTATCCCTTTACAAAAAGTCTGTCAGAAATGTTCCATTTTCAAAGAGAATTTCTCGAAGCTGTTCTTGTTTCTTCTTTTATTCTTCTAATTTTCTTTTTGTTCTCTTGGTTGCAATTGGCTCTTCTAAAAATTGTCACATATTCAATTTCCAGCACTTTAAACAATTTACGCAAAATTTGGGAATTAGGAGGAACTATTAACAACGTGACGAAAAGAGTATCTGAAGATCCGTGTTTAGTGAACAGGGCCAATCCTAATGAAAAAACCTACACGACTTGTACCTCAGTACGATTCGTCTCACTGAAAGCAACTGTTCTTTATTGATATGCAAACATTTGAATCGATATAAAACAAATTACAGGCGCGATCGCCAGTACCAGACAACGCCACGCCCCCTCGCGAATCACGTGACCCAAATCAACCAATCGCTAATTTTCGTTGCATCAGCGTTGCACCTGAAGAGGCCCGATTTTCTGAGTTACCCTCGCTAAAATCACTTTCAGTGATGAAACAGTTCTTCGTCAATTACTTTCACTCGTATTTATAATATTACAAAACGCAGTCGCAACGTCGTCGAACTTCGAAGTGTAAATCTTCTTCAAATCCATTCCGGAGTTGTTTGAAATCAACACATCGATTTTCCCTTTAGTCGAGCTCGTGCAAATGAGCGCGTGTATCTTCCTATCATCTTCATATCCTCAGCAAAAGAATTTGTAATTTTCAGTCGCAATAATTTGCAATTTTTCTACTTACAACGATGTAAAGAAAGTCGATAGTACATAGTACATCCACGTTGAAGGACATACATGACACATACACAGAAGATCCTTGGATCTTTTAGCAACTTTTTGTAGTATGCTCGGAAGTAAAGTCAACTCTACTATGCGAGCTATCGAACAAGACGCACTGTCGTGTCTTTGAACAAACGTCGAGTTATGTTTTTACAATTTGGACTAATTTCTTTATTTTCACGTTGAAGCATCAGCGGCACGATTTTATCAATTTCTACAGTTTAATTCCTCCAACAAAATTGTTGAATAATTTTTGAACGCACACAGAGCAAGCTGTGATTTTTATGGAAATCCCCATGGACTGATCTCTTCGTTATTATTTCTGTCTAGGTGCAGTCTCTCGCCATTCTCAGATTCGATCGATATCGTTCGACAAATACGTGCTGTATCCCAATAGATCGTGCTCTCGAGCCTAGACCCTAGGTCTATTACAGCCTACCTCGTATTTCAGAATGGCCAACCATCGGAACGACCAGTCCCTCGACAGTTTTCTTGCGTTCCTCTTCACTTTACCTTTCACTCCCTTCTAGTTTCTTTGCGTGTTCTGCGCTGCCTGCCTGTTTTTTGTCTCTTTGTTTTTGCTCCTTTCGTCATCTTGTCTCGTTCTGTCTGTGATATTCTTCTATATCTAGCTATCCATCTACGATACTCTTCTTCTTTTCCTTCACTGCATATTTTGCGAATAATTGCACCGAATGATTTGATCCCCTTTCGAATTTAATTAGTTGGAGATGCTAGGACCTTATTTGGTTTGTTCGTCGATTGTTCTTTCGTGCTTGATCTCTCCTCTCTTTGGTCTGTTTGCTTGATTAATTCTCCATCTTGTTCGTCCAGTCGATTGACAGTGTTGGTTACTTTAGTTCTTCTTGACTGATAAGCGAAAACGCGATCAAAGGAAGGAATGAAGCTGCCAGCAATTTTTAAATAGAAAAACATCGAGGAGAATCTAAAAGATCTTGTTAACGAATTTAAAAGAAATATCGGACGCATCTTTCACTGCAGGAATGCCACAAGAATATTTTCAAAAGACGCAATGCGTTCTCCGCATCTCCAAAACTAAATTCCAAACTTTCTCTTCGCTCCAAAACCTCCTCTTCAGACATTACGGGAATGTATTTAAAAGACAATTCATACAAAAATTCACCGTACTTGTCTTTCTTCGGCCACGATAAATTCCAAGCGCCCCAGCAGTTAAGTTAAACACCAAAATCTAAATGCCGACCGTTGAATTGCCGGCACATCGAATCTATGCGAGGCATCTCATCGATCGCCGCGACTAATTGGTCTCTCGTGCGTCGTTTACGTTTTCACGGTTCTCTCGCTGCGTGCTGCATTAATCGAGTTTCATCTTTTGAACTCCACGGTTACCGATAACCAGATGGATAGCACTCCACTCGTACTTGATACACTTCTCGGTGCTTTCACTCGTTACTCGGGCGTTTCCAGATTTTCCTTAACTGTTTTCTCTCGTTCTCGTTCTCTCGGATTTTTTATGCCACTTTGTTATTTCATGCCCCCGTGCACAATCGTCAGTTCTTCCCTTCCGTTTGTCGTTTCGTCAACTTTGATTCGCATTCGTTCTACCCTCTTGTCTCTGCTTCTCTCCGCGTTCAGTAGTTATTCTCATTTACTTTCAACGATCTACTCTTAGCTACGTTCCTTCGTTCTTTATGTCACTCGTTGTACTCGTTTTTTAAAAATTCGTCTCTGTTTGTCGTCGAAAGAGACTCGTTCTCTAGATTCGAGAAGTTAGTTGGCCATTCTAATTAGTCGAACGACATTTTTCATTCTCACCAAGTTCCGTATTTGTGCACGCAGTGGTACAAACTATAATGTCTGAAACTTCCTTCTTAATCGCGCAAATGTGCAATTTTCTTCTCTGAAAGAACACAGATATTCGTTTATTGAATTCCGAATTTCGAATTCCATTTCGTACGGGGTGGGATTCGTTCTTCTCGATGATTGAACGAAGCCCCGAAACCTCGGACTCTTGCTCCCCTCCTCGAGCTTGCAGTTTCGTCCGAAATCGTCGACTGCGAATTTGCCAAACTGAAGATTCCACCACTCCCTTTTTTCAAAATTGACAAGTACGATGTTCGAGCATCTTGCGATCTATTACGAATCTATCAAATGCAATCTGACTTTCTTTCAGGATCTTTCTTCTCCCGATTCTTTCCTACACGTGCACGCGGCGTTTTCATTCACTCTCGACTCCCTTTCGTCGCTTTCAAACTTCGCCAAGGTCTCTTCGTGGCACGAAACAAGTTCGACGAGCAGTCCAACGCTGTCGAATGTTACACGAACGAACGAGACGGGAGTTGTTGCGAAATTCAAATTGATGTGGCCCGCGGCGGTTGCGGTCGAGCGTCGCTCTCGAGGACGATGTTTCTACTTCGACGCTGCGGCCAAGACGCAGGCTGATCGCGAGTGGATTTTCCGGGAGCTGGCTGTTCATCGTTTAACGAGACCGATGGCCACTCGGCTCCAATTTCGGTTGCATCCGCGACGTACTACCTCGAGTTTCAGTTCCAATTTATCCGGAAAGATCAATGGAGCCACGACGGGGAAACCGAAGCCAGTGAGTTTGTCAGACGAGCGAGGAGGGGATATCTTTGGTCGAGATTTAAGTGTATTTATTTTCTGTTTCTCTCTGTAGTTTTCTTCTATATTTTTCTTCTAGAGTTTCTATAATTTTCTTTTTTGTGTTATCGTTCGTTTTGTTGCAAGTTCGTGGATTTGAATTTAATTTTCTAACTGGTACACATTGGTCATCAGATTTAATCTTTTACTCTTCCAGGCTTCTTCCTATAGTTCGACAGATGTCAGTCCACTCAAAGTCCACCCGCAGAAAATTTGAATTCGATTTGTAATCACGATGTTTTCTGGTCAGTCGATATTTTTTAATTAATTAAAAGGTTTTCGTTCTTTCGCTTTCCTTCGAATATTCAGAGAGACGAAATTTGAATTCAACTCGCGCCTCGGTGATAAATTAAAAGATTTTCACTCGTTCCTTTTCTCGCAAATATTTAGATATCCTTCCTGAAGTATTCTACACGTGTACCTACTATTTGCAAACATTTTTATTCGATTTTTAACCAGAATGAATCAGCTCTTCTTTTCTGTAAAGTGTAAATCTTTCGTTTCTTCGTTTCTTCTCGTTGCACATGCTCGTTGAACGTACTCATAAAAATTTCGATCGTTCGAGCTCAACTTCTAACACAGTCAAATTGTAATCACGATTGTGATTAATAACTTCATAAGCCACGCTGTATACAAACTTATACTGATGATTAATAATAAATACTTAAACGTGATTAGTGATTAATGATTGAATTCTTATCAAGGATAATTAATGAACATTGACTAATGGTTATCTGTAGTGACATGACTAATAGCTAGCTATAGTCGTAACTATAGCAACTGGGTAATTGGAATTTAAATATGACAAATGGCCAAAAATGATTAGAAATTAAAATGAGGCCTAATGATAAAAGATGATTAGAAATTAAAATGAGGCCTAATGATAAAAGATGATTAGAAATTAAAATGAGGCCTAATGATAAAAGGTGATTATAAATTAAAATGAGGCTTGACGGTAAAAAATTTCTGTCTTGTCTGACTTCTAATTTACACATATCACTTTTGGCTAGTCACGTAGATCCAGCCGTTAGTTTGATGACTAATCAATTAAAATAATTAACGATTGATGAGTAATCGCCTGAAGTAACTAATAACTGATTGATCACCAAATATGACTAACAACCGATGATTAGTCGCTTGATATAATTAACGACTGATGACCAATCACTTAAAATGACTAACGATTCGTGACTCCTTACTCAAAATGACTAGTCATTCGAAATTAATTAGTGACTCGCGACTGATGAATAATTATTTAAAATGAGTAGTTTTTTTTAAATTAATTATACCAGACCGATCAATGATTAACGACTAATTAGAATTGCGACTGAACAATATGACGCAGTCATGACTAATGAAAACTTACGACCAGCGACTAGAGACCTCGGATTCTCATGCATTTATGGACAATTCAAAGATGCATCTTTACAAAAAGTAGTAAAAATATATAAACGTATATAAAATATTCGAAGAAGAATATCAATTATTATATAATAATCCTTCGCAAAAACGATAATTCTTGAATCACGTTTATGAAAATTCCAAAAACGCGTAGAAATTTACGATCTAGTTATGATTTACGATCAATCGTTGTTATTGTTTTTAATTGTTAGTTAATTTGTGCCTTGCTCTAGTTTGTTATGACGCTTCTGCAGTAAATTAAATGATGGATTATTATATTATTATATTATAATTATAATATGTTTTATTAGAATTACATTATAATTATATATATATTATAATTTTAATATTACATTAGAATATAATTTAAAGTTATATAATTATATATTATTAATATAATGTATTATAATTAATATTATTAATAATATATAATAATATAATATATATAATTATTAATATTATATATTAATATATAATTAATAATATAATGTATTATAAATAATAATATAATTATATAACTAATTATATTCTAATATAATATATTATTAATATATTAGAATTATAATTCTAATATATATTACATTAGAATCAGAATGATCGACGTGCAAAAGTAGTTGCGCCACGATGGCTATGGAAGCACGATGTGGCTACACGAGCGCTGTTATATTTGTGTCACGAGAGAATGAGACATTGGTGCACGTGAACGCATTCCTTCCAGGCATTCCAACTCCGACGAAACTAATAGGGTCTACGCCGTTTTCGCGACGCGCCTGCATACGCGTCGTGTCTCGACACGGCGGCACGCGCGTCCGGAAATCGTGGAATTTATAGCACTTCCCCCCTCGCATATCTTGCCCTGTACTTTGACTAAATTGTTTGAACAACACTTGGACAACAAAGTATCGCCAACTTCATATTTAGAACTCTACTTCCATGTTTAGAACGTGAGAGCAAGTACATTCAGAAAGTTGTAACTGTTGCAAATTGCAAAAATAGCAGGAATATAAAAGAGTATTTTTTACTTTGGAAAAAGGTGAAGCTAGTTTCTTTTCACTGTAGGTGAAATTAAAATTAAAATCAGAAAGAATTGTTGTTTTGAGAAAAGTAGTAAGGTTACAAGAGAACGTTTTTATTTTGAAAAAAAATGAAGCTAGTTTCTTTTCATTGTAGGTGAAATTAAGGAGAGCTTTTTGTCTTGAAAAAAGTGGATTTATGGCTCTTGTTGCATATTGTGCTCTATACTTTGATGTTACATTCGAACAATGAACTACTGAATTGTTAATTGCTTCACAACTCTTCATGCTTCTATGCTGAAGAAATAAAATATATAAGTATGTGAGAATGAGTATATTTAGAAAGTTATGACTCTTCAAAAAATAAGCGTTATAACAGAGCACTCTTACTTGGAAGAAAACTAAAATTAATTTCCTTTATTATGAGTGAAATTAAAATTAAATATTAAAGTTTTCATTTTGAAGAGAGTGAAGAAGGAGTTTTTATCCTGAAACAAAGTGGTGTTACAAGAGAAAATTGCCAAAATATTTGAAAAGTTAGTTGTTAATAACAATTAAGTGTTAAACTAAAGTGTGAATTTTTTATCAATAGAACTAATCTAATTCTCCTTTTCATAAGTTTCTTAATTTTATATAGGTAACGTTCCAAAAGAGATGCGATTTATTATTCCAATGAGTTTCTTATTGCATAAAATATATGGAACAAATAATAGCAAATTGTGAAATCAATTTAAAAAAATAATATCTGTATATATTTGTAAAACAAAGATTATTATTTTACTCGAAAATTAATTCACCAGATATTATTCAACTGTATGGTTCGACGATTTTAAACCTAGGTAATTACAATAGCAATGAACAATCGAACAAAACTCTCGAATATCGCATCAAGCTAATCGCATTGCTGTATTAATGGAATGACATCGGGGTTTAAAGTCATGTATCGTCATGAACTTTATGCCCTGGGAATTGCAGTACTACTATCTATGAAATCAGTATCGTGAATCTTCATTGCAAGTCGAATTAACTTCTGCAAACTAGATTTCTGTGTCACCGCAGCCATAAGTTCGCACGATGCGTTTCCACTATAACCGACTATAACCGACGGTTTAGCGAATTCTTAGAGTTTCAAGGTTCTGCGTTTGATCTTTTTGAAAATTAACTGGTAATCCCGGGTATCAAGGATTTTATGATTTCACTTATATTCGACGTATAATGCAATAAAGATTCCAAATTCAGCGTTCAAAGAAATAATAAACTTTCAAAATGACCAATTAAATAAATCGTATTGGAGCCTTTTTCTTTTCTAAATGAAAAAAAAATAAATAAATAAATAAAGTAAATAAAAAATTAATTAATTAAGTGACTAAATAGTAAATTAAACTGTTTAGAAAGAACAGTTCTTACGTGTTCTTCCTTTTTTTCTTATAAAACTTTTCCAAGTTGATTAAAAGTGGAAGAATTAAACACACAGTTTACAGTTTAAGCATTTCTCCGTTTTCATAATATTTCCATTATGACGTAACTGCGTTGCACTAACATTTCATATGACGAAGATCTTCTTACATAATATAATATTATTCACGCAAGAGTATGAGAATTTGCATAAACTTTCTCCTGCATTTTTGACACAGTTTCGCAGTTAGTGCCTGTCTGGAGATACATGGTTTTAAAATTTTTCCCGACGAATTAAAATATTCTCCAGCGTTCGTCGCGAATGAATATGCAACAATGTCCTTTAACAATTTTTCTCCTCTCTCGTAATAATGTACGTGTGAATGCAAACGCATGGCGGTGTATTCCCCGTTGAGACGATCTAGAATTAAGTTTTCCAACCCTCTCTATCTCCCAGCGAGTAAACGCACGCGTTCGTGCATTTTATTTCGGAGTTCAGTCTCTTCTTTACTCTCGTCGTAACCTTTGTGTACCGTGCTTCGTAATTGCATCGAGATTACAACGAGTCAGTGACAAATAATGACTGGAATCGAGTTCGCTGCACGACTGACAATGAGCGTGTCCTGAAATGCCTGAACGAGAGTCTACAGCCAAAGAATCGAGAATTTCCCAAGAAATCCAGCAGACTTCGCTGAACGAAACCTGGACTGATTCCGACTTGATTGTGATTGATCGATCTCTGAGTTGTATTGTACGAGAATCGTGGAACTTTTGTTGCGGGAGCAAGCAAAACTGATTTTATACGCGTGTCACATTACTGTGCAAGTGTCTTGTTTGTCACAAATTTTTTTAAAAATCTACGAGGGAAAATGTTACAGAGTATACGTTTGTATTCTCTTCCTTCCCTCCTTTGAATCCTTCGAGTGTTTCAAATTGCCAAAATATCGATAATATAATATAATACGGAACATTGAATTAAAAATACATTTGTCTTTGAGCGTACACTTATTTATTTAATATATTGTTGTCTTTGAACCTCTGGCAAGTAAACCAATTATTTCTTCGTCACCGATTGCAAGATTATCCGCACCAAACGCTCCAAGGATTAAGAGAAATTATTATCGTTAACAACCCGTAAAAATGTCACCAATATCAATTCTGTAAGTAATAAAGATTCTCCGAATCTACCCAGGGTAGAAAGAAAGGTACACAGAGGGAAAAGAATCTTCGTCGACGAAGGGATCGATCCTCGCGAAATATAATTAAACAACTCTCCCTCCTTTCTCTCGCCATCGTCGAACAATCCATTAGTCCTTCTCGAGCGTTTCGAAGGCAAAGGCTTTTGTTCTGCTGGCCAAGCCGGCGATAAACGATCCGATCGGGCTTCGTTTGGACGGAACGATGCCTCCGGAAGTTTCTTGTTTCCCGATAATGGAGCACCAGATATTTTTATGTTTATAAAAAGCTGCGCGTTAAAAACGTTTCGCGAAACTTTATTGCTCAGAGTCCTTTGAAGATGTATATATGTGCGTGTGTATGAGGAAAGGGTGGAACGGCAGAGCAGCTGGTAGCGAGCGTAGAAAAGTGGTGGGGGGACGAGGTGGCCTAGTGACCTTGAGCGAGCAGCGTACTCGATCCTACCAGTAGCGAGCTGCTTTCTACGTAATTAGAGTTCTCAGCCGCGTGTGTGATTGAATGGCCGACGCGGTGCACGTAATGCGTTAATACACTCTGAAAACCCCGTCTCTATTCACGAGCCGTGACGATTGCCAGGAATTATCGAAGGATAAAAAAAAGGAGGAGAAGCAACGCGCAAAATGAAATTGGACACCTAGTATCTTTCATTTGAATTTCGTTCTTTGGACTTCTTCTGTTGGGATTATCCGAGATTTTTTTTCAGGTCTTTTGTCAGAGTTCCTTTCTTAATTTTGTCTTTTACTCGAAGCTAATTAACTTCACCTTCTGTTAATTGTTTTCATTACTTTCGCTTTATTCTCTTGCTTAGAAACTTTCTTTAAAACAAAACCACGTCAATCTGCGAACATTATTGACGACAATGAAGACCGAAAATACTGCGGACGTTAGATTTTGTGAGAGAAGGAAGAACTTTTGAAATTTATTCGCCATCACTGAGAGTTCCATTTAGAATTCCTTTGATCCGAAACAAAGTCGTTCAAAAGCTATTCCGAGCTATTTTGTTTTTGATCAAAATTTCAACACGATAATAACGGTAACGTGAAAATACTTGAAATTGGGATAAAAGTGAGTGCATGATCGCAACAAGATAAAAATCACACTATCACGTGTCTCTCTCTCTCTCGGTAATGACTTAGCCTTTGAGAAAAAAAAGAAAAAAACCGATAAGTTCGAACGGTCATGTGTAGTGCTAACGAGAATCGGATGAAAGATACGTCACGAACGTACGTTCGAGCTCGTGGAGATCTAGTTCAGCTCACGGTAAGAAGTATCCTCGGCTGCGCGGTATCAAACGAAACGATCTGATCCTATTGTAACGGCCGAGGAGAGCTTGCCTTCTCCACGAAATCCCTGTCCAGGACGAAAGACTCCTTTAAACGCCTGTAATCTACGTACCAGCAATTTTCACTACCAAGCCGATGTTCAATTTGTCGGCGATCCGTTTCCTTTAACTCCATTTAAGGGGAAGTTTTAAACGTTATCGATAATCGCCGCGATTAAGACATCTTTCGCCCTTCGTCCTTTGCTTAAAAAGTCGGAAATCTTCAATTGTTCAGTGCGTGGATGAAATTTATGCAAAGATTACGAATCGTGATACACTCGTAACGTGATTTTTACACAATTCTGAGGAAAGGATGAAAAGATAGGGTGATTTCGAATTTATCGATTCGACGAAATTGCAAAATTCGCGAACCAAATTTTGCAGACTCGATTTGAAAAGTGAAACTTGAATGGTAGTTGATCGAATTCTGAATTTTTGGTAATATCGATTGATTCGGCTGTGAAATTCCTACTTTTGTGAGATTTGAAAAAATGAAGCTTTGTATAGCGATTAATCGATTCGTTTCTCCGATTTCAATTAAATTTCAAAAAATGATTCGATTCGAGTCGGCAGATTCCGCGAGGAGCTTGGAACTCCAAATGAACGATAAGACCGAAATTTAAAGTTCCGCCTCGAGTTCCAAGTGTCGGACTCCCGAACTTCGAAGACAGAAGTTTCCAAGTTGAGAATCTTCGTGAATTTTACGCAAATTTTCATCCACGCGCGAGAGAACCCGACAACGAGCCCCGCGAAATCATCTCGTTTCTTCGTCCATCGGTTCGTGAAACGGTTCAGACCAATCTCTCGGTGCTCATCGGCTCGTTACGTTGTTTTCGTTCGGCCCAAACGAACGTGATCACTGTTGCGTGCCGCCGCGCTCGAGAATTGGGCTGCGAGTCGTCTTTGCATCGGCCCTCGAAAGAGCGCGACGCGAAAAACAGCAGGCGCAAACACGGCCGTCGGGTCGAGAAATTTAGTTTAGAAGTTTCCGGCCGATTTATGCGCACTTTTCGTTATCGAATCGAACGCGAACAGAGGAGGCAGCCTCTTTTTCCCCGAAGGCCTCGCCCTCGTCCGTGTGTACTTACGTCTCGAAGGAAAGTTGAGCAACCGCCTATCCAACAATTTTGTTCCAATTTCGTTTGTTCCGAATTCACGGCGACTGAGCTTGAATTCAATCTCTCGGAAGCCGGTGAACAGGCCTTTCTCGCGAGGAAAAAGGAGGAACTTGTTGAAATATTTCTTAATTTCAGTTTTAATGAGAACGCGACGGCTCGTAACGCTTCGCGGGGAACGTAAGACGCGGTGCTTGAGGTGTTTCGAATTCTCAAATCAACGAACTGTTAAATACGCCACAATTTGACTGATGTTATGTCGAATGTACTATAAAATTCATATGAATTTCACAAAATTTTATTGTTGGTTGGTATTATTATTTTTATCGTTGTTTCATTTCGAATTATTTTCTTTCGTATACTTTTAATATATTTCACGATATATATTTTTCCCTCGATAGTTTTTACAATTGAATTACGTTTCTTCTAATTATTTTAAAACTTAACTTTACGAGATAAATATGGCTGATCAAATTGGCTGATATTACGTAGGATATGTCATAAAGTGGATGAAAATTTTATTACTATTTATGCTTTTATATTATTTTTTATTATATTATATTATAATTTTAATTATTATAATTTCATTATATTATATTCTATATAATATTCTTTTTTCTTTTATATAACGTGAATTTGGAAGTCTGTTCGATTATATTTTATATCAAGCAATTTATGTATTCATGTTTGTTAAAAATATAATATTAATATTATCGAAGTGCGAATTCAGTTATTCATTGCGTCGTCGTAATCGATGATGCTCTTTCGCTCCATTACCCCCTTCCCCGCCCCCCATATCATATCTTCGCACTCTCGCGAATTAGATAAACAGATCGTACAAGGATTGGAGTTCTTTTTACGTTGCAAATTTCGGAAAATTCAAGAGAAATACAGGAGTGACTGAAAGACACTTGTCAAATTAATTAACAAACATTCTTCACGAAGAAATTAAAGACTGAAGTTTCGCTTGGTCGCAGAACTGTGGGTGTATTGGCTTTATGCGATGAGAATGTGAGTGTAGTCTGTGGTATAGATGTGTGACATATATATGTATGTAGTGTATAGCATGAGAAGTATCAGTATTGCTTAAGTCGTAAAGGAGAAACCACGGTGTGAGGAACTGAGAGAAAAGAACAGCGAGTTGAGACTAGTGAAGAGAGTGAGTGATCGAGAGAGTCAGGAATCTGAAGCTTTACTGTTTCGTATCTAATTGTGCTTGTTAAATATATATTTTATTACATTAATGTCCCTTATTCCATTCGCAAGAACATCGTTGAATTGTAGGTTGAGGACGGGTTTAATCTCCTTGTGTTTAGAAGCTAGACACTGCTTTCAAACGTCTTGATACACGCACGCCAATCAAAAGCGTCTATTCAGCCCGTAACACGTCAGTCAAAAAAGTTTCTTCGAGCTAACAAAGAATCTAACTACGACGTAGCGTTTATTCTAGTTGTTCACCTATCTGAATTATTCATCGACGCTTTTAAGCCGAAGTTTACAAACTCCTGCTAAATGTGTAATTTTTCTTCGTACGAGACGAACGGCGATTGCAAACGTTAGAACGAGACACAACCGTTCGATGAATACCTCGTTCTTATAGAAAAATAGGCGGAGAAGTGTTGGTAGCGTAAAGTGGAAAATCGTTTTTGCTCCTATTACCCCAGTTTGGAATTTCACGCGTCGGTAAATGGGATTTCGAATCCGATCGCTTTAAATTTCAGATTTCAGCGAGAATTTTTTTTTTTTTTTTTTTTTTTGTAGGTTACGATTTGCAACAAATGTTTACTCGACGAGTATTAAAAGCTTTTGGGAGTGCTGTGAAATTTTGATCAAATAATTATTTTATATATACATGTATGGATTTGATTCATTCATTCTCGATATTTTCGACGAAATGAAGATTGAAATATTTTTTCCATAATAAAAAAAAATATATATGTGTCAATTAAGAAATAAAAATATATTAATTAGAAAGTAGAAAAAAATAATGATTTTCAAAGGAGAATGTCATGAATTATGAAATTCGTTGTTTCAGTAAATTAATAAATTTTATTGCTCACTGGGGCCACTTTTAACACCTGTACCCATATCATTCGTGATTTTCAAACATATTTTTAAATATACATTTGCCTGATCACTTTGGACTTCACCAAAAAATATAATCGTGACACTCGCGTCTCGTAATTAGAGATATTTGCAAATATTTGTGCAAATTTGTAATTTTTTGTATATATACGTATATATAAATTAAAAAATGGCAAAACTTACAGCGAGTTTCTATAATATTCTATCTTTGCATCTTATGTGTATTCTGTAATATAATACTTTGTACAAATCCTCCGCTAATACACAAAAATCGTTAATCTAGCCGTTTAAGAACGATTTATGCAACATAGCATCTTTTGCTATTCTACGCGTACGTTTACGCGCTTTCGACGTGATTAGATCAGATTACGGAACGGAGGAATGGATTTTAAAATATTTTTGTGCGCGGGTAGGGAAAAAGCTTCGCGGTGGAGAGACCTCGCGTTTAATGCTGAAAGGCAATCTACGCTCGCTGGAGTTGCGCGCACCTACACTCGCGAAGCTGTACGACGAGGTTGAATTAACGAACTGACGGCAACGGGGTTCTTGCAGCGGGTGAACGAGGGTCTTTTTCAAAGAAACTTCCTTCCGACGGTCATAATAGTTTGAGAGCTTGCGAAATACTTCGCCACCCCCGCCTTTGTGCCAGGAATTTCATCGCGATTTAATCAATCGTGCCAGCCCGCTATCTTTACCGACCGCCACGTATCAAGTTGCCGCGAGTGTTGCCCGCGGTTTTCGAACCCCGCCGTCTCGAAACAACGTTTCGCCCTGGAAATTTCAAACCTTCTCGTTTGAAACACGCAGAATTACGGTATGAAATCTCGTCTGGATTAACGTACACGGTGAAGGCATTTAAATCGTTTGGAAAATTATTAAAATGTTTGGAGATGCGTTTAAAAATTATTGAACGTCTAGAATTATTTGTTTCTAGAAAAAATTGGAAAACCACGATCTAGTAGTGTTGACCTACTTTTATATTCTTACGGAGAGAATGCAGTGGCTCGCAATTCTAATTATTGCGTTGAAAAAATAAAGTCGTGATTCCATTTTTGTAAATACGTGTATTATTAAACTTGTATTATGTTATATAAGTTTTTGCTTTATATTATATTATTATCATATTATCAATAGTTAGTATTTATCATTATCATATCATCATTTAGTATTATTATTAATTTTGTAATTAATATAATATATTAATAATCTTATTAATATAATAAGTACGTATATTACTAGTCTTTTTCTTTAAAATCTTGCAAGGTGCATTTCATTTTTAACATTTCCCTCTTGAAAACTCGATATCCGTATTTGAACTATTTTTCATTAAAATTCCAACTGCTGCTGGAAGAAAATTAATTAACAGAATCCTCGAACGGTTCAATCTGTGTATTTCTCAACTTCTTCTACATAGTTTTCAAACTGTGATTTACCTTGAGTATTTTCTTCTACCGTCCTTTAACGTTTGCACGTTTCATGTTCTCCAATATAAATACAAATGCGACGAATTATTAGTTCGACGAAAAAGTTGATACTGATATATAAAGTTGATTGATAAAGATTTATAAAGTTTCAAATTTGCCAATTTAATTCGTCTCTTGTGAATTTTTCAACGCCCATCTTTCAAACGCACCCGTCGTAGCGTGAGAGCATCACGAAATTAAAAACTATTCGCTGAGCTGCAAAACGCAAATGTCTTCGGCCATTGAAATTAACGATGCAGCGCGAACTTTCCGCTAAAAGTTCGTAAAAACGTTATCCCTTTGTTTTCTCGCCTCCCTGTTGCGGCACGTTGCGCAAACGTTGCCTGCCGGATCTCACTTCGTATATTTTGTTTCCTTGTCCCGCGGTAAGCTCCTTTCCCCCTCCACCGTTCGTAATTTTATTCGTAAAATGGAAAAGTTCGTAGAATCACTTAGGATCGCTTTTTACGGAATCTGTTTGTTGTTTTTTGATTAAACAGTTCGTCCGAGAGTTTTCTGTTTCCTATTATTATTTATGCGAACGTTGACTGACTGAAGAATTGGAAAGACTGAAAACTGGAGGTCTTTCATTGTACGAAAGCAATGATAAGAGACAAGTTAAACACAAAGAATTTCGAATTTATCTGCGTATGTTCGTCACATTCTCACTGTCATCTTATTTCGTCCACTATCGAAAGAAACATTCATCTCGCAAGATTGAAGAAAACGCTGACTGAAATTTTCGAATCTGCTGACATTTGAAAAAAGAAAAAGCTTATTTCTAATTTTCTGAAGCAATTTACTTTCAAAAGTTCCGGCGCTTTCTAAATTATTAGGTAAATTTCAACGCTGCGAGTAATTTCGCTCACGACCTGTAATATAATCGCATTAAGAGGAAAGCGTAAGAATTCCGAGTGAGAACCGTGGTCACCGCGAAGCAAGTGAATGAAAAGGACCAGGCGAAACACCGGTGAAAATTTCCGAGCGCGTGGACGTTTCTTTTAAACGCCACGACCCGAAATACAGCGATTTCACGCGCGAGCACCCTGCTTCTTTTGCGGTGGAAGCTGCTAAAGGCCAATCGAGGGACTCCTTTACTCTCACCTGTTTTCCTTTTTATCGCTGAAAATGATTTTAGCGGGGATAATCCAGAAAATCGGGTCTTTTCAGGTGCAACGCTAACGCAACGAAAATTAGCGATTGGTTGATTTGGGTCACGTGATTCGTGAGGGGGCGTGGGCTAGATCTCGAGTGGGAGTGGCGTTGTCTGGTACTGAGCGATCGCGCCTGCAATTTGTTTCGTATCGATTCAAATGTTTGCGTATCAATAAAATTTTTTTTCTTCTTCGTTCGTTTTCTCTATGAAAAATAAGACGACATTAGTACGAAGGACGCAAGGGATAAAAGCAGCAGTTCATACTTCATGATAATAACAGAACGTGTAAAAATCTCGATAAAACAGAAATATCTGTTATTTTTTAACGGATTTTACATTCTAAAAATAAGATGCCAGTAAGAAAAGTCGAAAAATTCCAAGAATGTTACGAAATATATCCAAAGTATCTCTTTTGTTTATAATATATTCGACATTGGATGACAATCGAATAAATGAAAAAGCAAACGTTCTTTTAGAAATGAAATTTTCGAACTCGATTGCTTTTCAATCGTGGAACAATTTGCCATTTCCCCGTAGTTGCTACGTCAGGATGGTCTAACAATGGTAGAAACTTGATAGAAACCTGTCCCAAGGGACGATAGATCGAGTCCTTACAATTTCGTGAGAAGTAATGGCGTAGAAGTAAATTCAGGTCGGATGAAAATTATGGTCCGAATAATGTGACCACTTCTTTGTGATACGTAATGGGCAGTGGTGAATTGGTGATCGAGTCACAGAATGGCCAAATTTGGAAATTTGTATGTTATATATTTTAATTATTTCACGAGCAAATTGTCATGCGACGTTGTCGACTTTTATATGGCACAATTGAAAATTAAGACAAGACAAGATTAAAAAATGCATGTACAAATTTTTTAAAAAACAACAATAAATGCATGTACAAATTTTTTAAAAAACAACAATATTTTCGGAATTTAAAGAACTGATTAAGAACTCAAATGAACGAACAATTTTGATGAAATCAAACAGAAATAATTAATGCTGTGCCAAATCTTAAAATCTTGATTCCCTGTAAAAGATAACGAATTTGTCTATTCCGTGCAATTACTTTAAAAATTCTACGTAAATTAAATTAAAATTTCAAAGCACTCTAATCTTGCCAATCATTAAATTTTATCATTCATTTAAATTTGCAAGTAATAAGTAGAATTTGCTAATCCTGTTTGTTTCTAGATTACTAAAAATAAAAATACGTTTTTTTTAAATATATTATTTTTATATTGCTAGTAACTTACAAAAACTCTTCAATTATCCTCAAAACGAATTTCACGCACCTCGAACTGTCAGCTCGATCGATTGGAAATTAAGCTACTTATAATTTATCGACGCGTGATTATCGGCGGCGCTAGGATTTTCGCTGGTCCGCTGTAAAATTTGGCTGAAAAGTGCGCGCGTGGCTCTGATTGAAATTAATGCGCTGTTGGTTACACATGTACGGGTGGACGATCAATGAATTCTCCAAATTTAAGGGAATCAGCGGGGAATAAATTCGGCGAATAAATACCTACCAATTTTCGGTTGCAACCGGTTAATACCCTGGTAACGGTAATACGCTGCACTATGATTAAAGGCAACCGCATTCAGGTGCTGTTCGTTTAACGTGACAACGTTCGCAAATCGAGTGTTTAATCTTAATTTTAATATAATATTCAATATAATGTTAATTTAATATAATAATATGTTAATAGTATTATTTAATAACATATTAATTTAATATAATGTTTAATATAATATCCTAATTTTAATAATATTCAGTTTCATTCGAATAAATATCGCGACGGAGATCGAGCTGTTTAATTTTAGCGTATTTAATCTGAATTTTAATATTATAATGTTCAGTTAAATAATCAAGTTACTTTTTTTTTTTGTAAACTCCAAATGACCAGAAATATCTCTTTCTCTCTTTTTCGAAAACTTTCTTGTCATAAGAGCGAATTTTCAGAATTCGAAATTAGATTTTGTGAGATCCACGTGAATTACAAAAAAATTTCATTCCGAATATTGATTTTATATGATTTTATATAACTCAAAAAAAGAAAAAATGGAATTTAAGTACATCTACTAGATATTACAAAAATTATCTTCTTTAGCGTACAATTTCTTAAAAATCTACGAACTATCCGCGGTGGGCGAAAGCAGGGGCTGGAATAGTTAGTTGCGCATTTACTTGAAAGTTGCGTTTGTTTGTCGAAGAGCAGAAAACGCAACTCCGTCGCTGGTTCATTAAACTGAGATGAACGAACAGGAGACAACTCAAAGGAGTAGGAGTACGCGCGTCTAAATAACACGTGACACTTGAGAGAGAGAGAGAAACGTCACAGCCCCAGATAGATAGAGAACTATTTTCTCTTTCTCTCGAGGAACGCTCACAACTTAGGTGGCTTATGCATATTTGAGCGAGCGGAGAGAAGGACTGTAGGAAAGACTCGGAAGGGAATAAATCCCGCGAACGCGACAGGGGCATGCGGGTCAAATTTACAACGGCGTCGCGTGAAATTCCTCGTCTCGCTCGACAACCGAGGAATTGAACAATTTCTGCTTGTTAACGCTGTTGATTCGGGAACGCGGGCACGCGTTTGAAGTTTCGAATTAGCTGGGTCCAGCGAAAACCAGCCATTAACACGTTTCCGCTGCTCTGCGATCGCAATGAACGCGGGAACTCCCGCGATTCGAAGAACTTGTGCTTTGGAAATTACAACTGGAGACTCGAGTGAGCTGTGAGCTCTGAAACTCCAGTTTTTCAGTCGAAAAGAAACGATACGAAACGGTGCGAGTGTAATCTGACCTCGCGAGGAAACGTACTGAAATGTGAATCACCGATTTTAATCAAATTTTCGCATAAATGTAGATTTCAAAAAAAATATTTGACCCGTACTTTCTTTTATCGGAAATTGTAGATGTCGAAGGGCTGAAAAATACCCTCAAAAACCTTGGGGGTGTTAATGGTGTATATAGTTTTGCAAAATTTTAAATTAATATATTTAAAAAACTGTATTTTTTTTATAAGATCTTCCAAGTAGATGTTAATAAATTCTCTTGAATATTCGTTTATGAAAATCATACAATCATACATTTCGTTTATGAAATTTTACTCGAAAGCTCGAAATCTCTAGCTTCTTCCTGCACATGTTATTTTCCTTAAAAAAAAAAAAATAAAAAAAAATAAAAAAATGAAAGAGAGAGAGAGGGAGGAAAAAAAATAAAACACTCTAGGATAATGGTTACAAGCGTCCAAGCGACGCTTAAGCGAAGAGGAAAAAATAAAACTGTTCAGGCGTTGCACGTGTCCATACGAATTGTCCAGTTTGTCGTCGCGCCGGGGTGAAGCCTCTTCATTTCGGAGCTTTTTCAACGAGTCACTTGAATTCGGGAATTACGAGTACGGCCACGTAGTCACGAGACGTGCACGTGACCGTATTACCCGGTTCACTGTCTGACTACACGAGAATAAAAGGAGAAAAAGAAGGAAGAAGAGGAGCAGAAACTTTCTAAAGTCAATTATCGAACTAACCCTTGCCTTTCGGTCAATAAAATTCCTGAAAACGCTCAAAAAATGGGCGATTAAACAGCGATCGAAAAACCAGGGATGGAAAAAGTTCAGGAATTTTTCAAGTAGGTTCCGTTTGAAACACGTTGAAAATGTTCTTACATCGCAAGTGCGTCCCGATGACAATAAATCAGTGTTCTTAGAAGTAAAAGTTTCAAACAGAACTTGCAGAAAAAACTGTACTTGTACCCCAGTACGATCCGTCTCACTGAAAGGCCCAGAAGCAACTGTTCTGACTAGGAAATGAAGACGACTTTTTTGCCATAAAATTTTATTGATACGCAAACATTTGAATCGATATGAAATAAATTACAGGCGCGATCGCTCAGTATCAGACAACGCCACTCCTACTCGAAATCTACCCCACGCCCCCTCACGAATCACGTGACCCAAATGAACCAATTGCTAATTTTCGTTGCATTAGCGTTGCACCTGAAGAGGTCCGATTTTCTGGGTTACCACCGCTAAAATCACTTACAGTGATAAAAAAAATTTTTCTGTCAAAGGAATGCTCGTCGATATTAAAAAGATTGTGGCAAATACTAACAGTGCGATTATAAGCTGAATGGAAATTTAGAAGCAAATTTAATTGATGTAGAGAGATAAAAGCGTAGTGTGAATATTGATATTAATATCTAACATTAGCTTAATATTGTTTAAATTAGTTAGTAATTTATTCGTTTAGTAGTTAAGTAGTCAAGTAATTTATTCGTCGTGCACTTTATCGATTTTACACTCTATACTTTTTATTTTTTAGTTTACGTGTCGAAGGATACTTTTAGATGGCATATTGATTTCAGATAATCTAAATTCTCACCTTTCGATGTTCCAGAAGAATATCGACGATTTTTTTTATATCTGTGCTATTATTCGAACCATTGTTGGAACTAAATTTGATTATCGAGACTTTCAATATTTAATTGAATGATCTCATCAATCTTGCAACTCATTTAGATTTGAGGTCATATTTGAACAAGTAGAAGTATAAAATTACAGAATCAGATGTTAATCGATAGTTACAACTCGAAATGAAATTCCAGAACTGTTCAGAAACTAGAAACGTTCCAAATCCTTTGATAACAGTGGATGAAACAAAAGCAAAAGTCGACCCGGAAAAAAAAAACATTCGAAAAGAAATACTCCAAATTTCCTTGGAAGAGAAATTTCTTTGGAAAAATTGGAAACTCCAAAATCTCTTAAAATATCTATATTATATTATAATACATAATCTAAAATTCTCCTAAAATGTAATCTCTTAAAATATTTTAAGAGATTGTCTCGAATCTATTTTGGAGTTTTCAATATTTATTAAAGGAGGTTACTTTCATATATATATTCGAAAGCCAATATTCCAAATTTCAACGAGCAAAGGAGATTGAACCTTTTATTTCCGGCGAGTCCCAGTGACCTGCAACTGGCAATTAGAATTCCGAGTAATCGCTCAACGCTTGGTCGAACTTCCCCTCAAGGCACAGCGTCGCGTTGCATAATATTGCATTGCGTCGTAAATTTCTCGGAGCTCGCCAAAACGACCATAACCCTTGCTTAACGCTATCGCCCTCGCGCCGGTATTTTGTCCAATTACATCCGTACGATCTACGTGCAACTGCAATTTATTAGACGCGGTGGGACACGTGGCTGTGCCGATGGGGGCAGACAGCGAAGGAAGATCGATGAGCTTCTCCGACGAAATTGGATCTTTTTTCTCTCTCTCTCTCTCTCTGTCTTCTTTACTGGCTCTCTGACATCATTCATCTGGAGACAATGGAGCACGTCGTGCTCGAGCGGAAAGAAAAAAAACACTCACATACACACAGAGAGATCGGAGGGCTCGTTTATCGATTGTTTGAAGAGAAAAGAAATAATCCTTCGAGGAAGGATCGACAACGCGATAGCGAAAACCACTGTCACGGTGAAACAAACTTGCCTCGAAACCGGGGGCTGTTCCGACGCTGGAACTGCCGACGATTGGGGTATAAAACTCGTTTCACAGGGGATGAAAGCGGAAAAGAGGTAGTTCGTAACATAGACTTTCATTTTGGGGACGATTTTATAGATCTTTGAAAACGTATCGTTTCTACTTGGAAAGTGTTCAGGAAGAACTACGAATTCGCGTAAGTTTCATTAAATTATATGAATAATTTTTTTTTTTTTTGTTAAATAATTCGCTAAATTATTGTTTCGTTATTTCTCGTTGGTAATCTTGTTGCGACGTAGTGACAGTATATTCGACAAAGAGCGAAGAAGAAGAACACGTCGACTTAAACTTTTCGAACTTTGGATGAAATTTAGAAATACAAATATAATCTCCCGTTAGATAATTTTTTCGTTACAAGAAAAGATTTTTCACGCTATTTGCTTCGTTGTGATACAAATAACTAAATGTGACATGACACACGTTTATTTGTTTCTCTTCTGTAGGTTCAATTCTATTCAACCTTTCCAGATGTTCGAAAACCACATTCATCAAAAACGACTTGTACCCCAGTACGATTCGTCTCACTGGAAGACCCAGAAGCAACTGTTCTGACTAGGAAATGAAGACGACTTTTTGCCATAAAATTTTATTGATACGCAAACATTTGAATCGATAGAAAACAAATTACAGGCACGATCGCTCAGTACTAGACGACGCCACTCCTACTCGAGGTCTACCCCACGCCCCCTCGCGAATCAACCAATCGCTAATTTTCGTTGCATTAGCGTTGCATCTGAAGAGGCCCAATTTTCCCCGTTAAAATCACTTTCAGTGATAAAATTGCCATTCATTTTGCACTCGAGTGTTTTATTTCCGATTAGTTATAAGTAATTATTTGAAATACATTGCACACAGTCTTAACACAGTCTAGCACTATTATACAATAATAGGCGAGATTAGCAAGACGGAATTTACTGACAAATTAATAAAACGTTGTAGCAGCGTTTCATATGATATGCAAAACGTTCCTTTTAATCCAATATATTGCCGCAATAATCGAGGCGTGTTGCATTGCATGAAACATACTACCCGTACAGAAATTCTATACTGTACGCGATTGCACGGTAATTATCGTGGATTTATTTCAAAGCGCTGAGCGTGGTCGATGAAATTTCAGTGTAAAGTAAAAATTAGCTGCATACCATAATGGAGGATTATTCACATATATTATGCCGACACTAGCGTGTGAGATTAACTAAACGTTATCGACGTTTGATAATTAATGACTAACGCTCAGAGCTTAAACAACTATCGAATTTGACATTTTATTTTTGGAACAGCTCGTTTCAAATTCTAACGCGAACTTTCATTTTGAAGTCAAATATAATGATCGAAGGAAGGTTTCGGTCGACATTTTATGTATTGAATATTATAGTGAAGAGTAGTTTCAAAGTACTAATATTAAAATGGAGGATAAATTGCTTTCAACCTGTGAAATAAATTGCGAAGAAAAATCTTGCAAATTGTAAAAAAAAAAAAACGCGAATGAGAACGCGAATCGTTAACTGGATTTGAGATAAAGTTAAGATCGAGAGATAAAGAAAGATAAAATATTTCATCCGTCAATTTACTAACCCTTGTTTACACGATAAACTCTCGCGCTTTCGATGATTGACTCTCCGCTTCGCCGTTTCGTAGCTAATTCACAAATAAATTCTCACCCTTTCGTTGCAGTCAATTTTACGCGACGCCGCTCCACTGTGTTCTGCACGAATGATTCGAACACACATGCGCTCGAACGACAGAAATCAACCGAAAAATGCAAACTCGTCCCCTTTCGTCCATTCTTTAATTACGTTTCACGACGGAGCTAACTTTTCTCGCGATCAGGTTAAGAGGATGAAGCGAACAAAATTTCGTTATCGAAATAAATTCGCGAGAAATTTTGTTCACATCCGGCGAAAATTATATGCTCGACAATATATCGAGGAAACATATTTTCCAACGCGGCGCGCGATTGGTAAACTATATAATTTTACGACCAAACAACCTCCTCCTCCTCCTCCCTCCCACTCTTGCGTTTGATCGAATAACAATTTAAACGGGACAGTCGTTCAAGCGACTCGTAACTCGACTTTATTCTCTGTTTTCGAGCGAACAGTTTCAGCGCCGCGAAATAATGACGTTCCGTACGTATTAACATACGTACGTTCGTACGGCGTTTAATTTAATTACCTCGAGCTAATTCTCGAAAGTTCACGCGCGGTGAATCGCAAATGATTTTAAGGTCGCCGTTTAATTTAACGCGTTCGAAGGAAAAACGAAGTTTCGCGAGCAGAACGCTTTTAAAAATCACCACTGGTGCCCTCTTTTCGAGTGAAAATGCCTCGCCCTGTTTTTCGGGGGATTCTTTCGGACCATTTCGCGAAAGTCTTCGTCGAAATTTACAGAGCAGCTTGAGCTTCGTCGAGAGAACGACCTGAGTTTAGTTTCAACCGATGTCGGATCAAAATCAATTTCTTGGAAAAACGTTGTATTGTACGTTACTTATCGACGGAAATGTTGAAAATTCTAAAGGAGCATCTGAAACATTTTGAAAATTCCAAAGAATTGCAAGGAGAATTTCTTAACTTGATTTAGTAGAAATTTAATTGAAAGTTGTAGGAGTGTTTAGAATGTGTTTAAAAATTTTGAGAAACTGCAAGAAGAATGTGAAACTACTTGAAAATCCCAGAAATTTAATTGAAAACTCGAGTGGAGCATTATTGTTTGTAAAAATTGTGATGAAGTAATTCTTGAAATTCTAAAAAAATGGAGTAATCCTGCAGTTCTTGCAACTCTTTAGAGATTCTAAATTGTTACAGTTTGTTAACAATTGTAGAAATTTAATGGAGAATTCCAAAGGGATACTTGTATGGTAAAAATTTTAAGAAATTGCAAAGCTGCTTAACAATTCTAGGAATTCAATTGAAAATTCTAAAAAAAAATCACTTGAAAGGTCCTAAAAGTTTCAAACAAGTGCAGAAAATCTGGAAATTATAGAAACTAAACAGCTTGATATTCTTCTCACAATAACTGAGTAATCTCTCTTCAGCGAAATAAGAAAAGCTGCAATCTGTTAACTATAAATTCCCCGGAGAACTCTTTAATCGAAAATTTAAATTCATTTCCTGAATTACCAGACTTTGCGACGCCAATTCCCAATTGACATAAATCCCACGTAATTCAATAAAATCTCCCCATCTTCCATCCCTGCAAGAAAAATAGAACGCATGCGAGAAACGTCCCGATAAATTGCGTCGTGTTTTGCTCCGTTTTCAAAACAAATAAAACAAAAAAAACAAAAAACTGCACGACTTGTACCCCAGTACGATTCGTCTCACTGAAAGGCCCAGAAGCAACTGTTCTGACTAGAAAATGAAGACGATTTTTTGCCATAAAATTTTATTGATACGCAAACATTTGAATCGATAGAAAACAAATTACAGGCGCGATCGCTCAGTACCAGACAACGCCATTCCTACTCGAGGTCTACGCCACGCCCCCTCGCGAACCACGTGACCCAAATCAACCAATCGCTAATTTTCGTTGCATCAACGTTGCACCTGAAGAGGCCCGATTTACTCCCACTAAAATCACTTTCAGTGATAAAAAATAAACACTCGCTAACGATGTAGGTAGTAGTTGTAGCGGTTTCCTCCATTTTCCTTCGGAAAACAAGGTTGCGAGCTGTTTGCAGGACAAATAGGTTTCTCTGTCGCAGAGGGAAGGAAGGTTTGACGCAGATCCTTATTTATTAAAGCGCGATCAGACACGCATCGCGGGCGATCGATCGTTCTCGTTGTGGACGTCGTCCGATCGCGCCGGAGGCTGGATCGATCTCCCTCTGGTTCGTCGAAATCCTGGTGGCTCGTGTTCAATGCGGATCGGGGGAATCTCGCGAAGCTGGCCGCAATTTTATCGTTAAATTGACTGTCACGGGACAACGACGTCCGATAACAGGTCGGAAAATTTCAATAAAGTCGCGTGATTATCGGCAATCAAGTAATTAACGGCCACAGTTATGGTGGAACGAGACGAACCGTGATATGCGTGACGTTCACCGTCGAATCGTTCCTCAAACCGTCTGACAAATTTTGGTAGAAATAATTAATCGTCGTCTAAAGCACGAGAAGTCGGGATAATTTGAGAACAAAATTGAATGTTAATTGTAAGAAATTGTTATTGAATTGGTGATTAATTAACAGGCGAAAAGGAGAGTTTGGATTTTTATGTATTTCGCAATTGTAACATGCGTCTTGTAATTGCGTAAGTGTACTTGTAATTGTAATTTTTATGTATAATGTTATTTGTAAAAAATTTGACGATGTAAGAAAACGTAGGATGGATACGATATGGAAAATATATAAAACATTTAAAGTATAGTATAGTATTTAATAAGTAAATCAATTTTCTACTTTTATTTTCCAATGTAATGATGAAGAATGAAATGTAAAGTATTTGAAATACTGTATTGCGTTGTTGCGTACGTTTAATTCGCTGCAATTAAAAACGGCTCAGAGTGGAATATTAATTATTAATTACCCGGTGATAAAGTTAATTACTATATGATACTGGAATGAACGAAAATTTATGTGTCTCGGAACCACTGTGATGAATCAAGTAATGGTAATGTAAAAATAAAATTACTGTAAGGAAGAAAAAATATATAAGATGCAATACAGTTTGCGCAATATTAAGTAAAAATCTTCTTCATTTATATAAAAAAAGTGATCGAGAATAATAATAACTCATACAAAGGATAACGTATAAAATAAAATTATACACGTATTTTAATTCCAATCAATCATTCTCTTTTTTTCAATAGATTTGATATCGTGCATTGAACGTATCATATATTGCACAAAGATTTCATTGACGTTTCAATAAATTAATTTTAACATCATACACGCGTAGAAATAATGGAATCCATAGTTGAAACGCGTTTGGAAAATGGATCTCTGTTTTTTAAAGTAAAGTCTTTGCCTTATGAATATGAAATTCCATTAATTTCCAAAATTTTCTGAAAGATTGAAAGTTATAAACGACAATAAATAAATAACTTTACTATAATACATATATACGAGAGGTCATTTCAAACAGATTCCCATTCTAATTTTGAAAAATTTATTCCCTCTTTTTTCAGTATTTTTCTCAAACATTTTCACCAACTTCGTTGTAAACTCCTCGTCCAAGATCAAGTTTCGCCGAAGACTTACCTTCAAATTCAATTTACGTGTTCCATCTCATCTACGTTATTTATCGATCTCAAGCCAATAAAAACCAAGCACACCAATGGAGGAGAGGTCATTTCCGATCGTCTTGCTTGTACTTTCGAGAGGGTTCATTCCACGTTGCAGTCGTGGTCAAGAATGATGTTACAAGGTTTTTTTGACGAAAAAGTTTCCTTCTTAGAACATCTTTTTATAATTTGTCTGTGATAAATCGAAGCGTGGAATTTGCGAATTCAATTTGGAAAACTATCGCTGACTCGCAATCACTGAGATAATATTGTCAGGCTTGATTGGTCATCCGTGTCAACGATCGTTCAACCTCGACGAAAAGAAATTTCCAGACGAAAAGAGACAACGACGATTCCTCGAGAGTGAGAAAATTTCGTCGACGAGGAGCGTACGCGAGATTTATCGTCGAAAGGTTAAGGCCGACGATGAAATTATCCACGTTTGTAAACGTCCCCCGGTGCGCTATAGATCACTGTCGCCGGAAGATTACGGTCATACGTAATCTCCGCTACGTCGTGCGATTCTTACGGATGAATTGAGAACCTTGTCTGTTTATTCTCGCAAAATATCGCGCAACGAGAAACGTCGTTGAAAATCGCGAAAAAATTGACCGAGGAAACGAACGCGAACGAATTTTTTTTTAGGGTGAATAACGTGGATAGTATTCCGAGCTAACGAGAGTTTAGCGTTTATTGAAGCCGATTTTAGCGTTTAGCGGTTGTTGAATGAAACGTAAAGGTTTTATCGACCGCAATCAATGGATCGTATCGTTCGCGAATTCGACCAAGCGTCGCCTGCCGTTCGTTGGTCTTTTGACCTGCGTTTTATTTGGGAAATTTAATTGGTAGAAAGTTACACGTTTCTATTTTCAAGGAAAATACCGTGCTGTTGAATCGCAGATGTCGCGGTGGATTGATGCGATGAAATATCATTTACGGAACCTTCAACCTCCTGGATTAAATGACCAATAAATATTCAATAAAAATGAATTCTTTTTCTTTTTTTTTTAAATCGTGGATGAGTAGAGGAATTCTCTTTTTATTACTAACTAACAGCATAATAACTAATCAGTAATTCGGTATTGTAATTAATATTATGACTTTAACATCGTGTAATTTTCAACGACCAGTGACCATTGAAAAATATGTTGTTACAAGTATAATAATATCCGTATTTGTCTATATATTAATACTTGTGACTTTTCATCTTTCATAGATTCGTAATTATTTATTGTTACTTTATACGTAGCAAAAATCTGATTTCGTAAATTTTTAATAAAACTTGCTGGTTTACTGTCGAAAATAGCCAATCACTCGTCCAACAAAATAAGCCTCCAAAATGCACAGCAAAATTAATTCCCGCGAATGCTTTGCAGTCTCAGAATACCCCAACTTTTTCAAATACCGAAAATACCTCTGCTTAGATTTATCTCAGAATTGAATCTGTAAAAACTTTGCATTATCTACAACGAGTACTGAATATTATAATATTATATATATTAAATATTATAATATTACAATATTAAAAATTAAAAAAAAAATTCTATAATAAGACTCTCAAGCAGAAAGGATTTCACTGTGACCAATTGAGCCGTCTATTTCGAAAATGGCACAGTTTATGTTGTTTTTAAATCGAGATATTTGCTAGTGCCGAGGAAAATTGTTGCCAACTTTCGAGAAGATTTATCAGATTTCACCCGTTCGTAGAGTCCCAGATACTTATGTCTTTCTCGGTGCAAATAATTTTTCACACGCGGACGTTGACGAATCGCCATTTTTCGCTGGTTTCAAAATACACGGCTCGATTCGAACGAACGAGACCGAATCAGAGCCTCGCCACCCGCTGAAATCACAAACGGCCAAAATAACATCCGTTCGGGCCGATCCTCGAACAACCGAATCCATCTGCGGTCTCAATAATTCACGCAACACTGTCCGTAGTGATTCGGGGGATCTGTTCGCTGACAAAAGCAAACTCAAGCAACGTTGCACGAACACCGGCTGCTTGCCTGCTAAAAATACCGAAGGAGAGAAGCTCGGTATTTTCGCGATAAACGCGTGATCCATCTTCGTGACCGTGATGCTCGAAGCGCATGAAAAATCCGAGGTGTGCACATGCACGCGCGTTATGTTAGCTTCTCCACCTTTCACGGAACATCCACTCGCCCGATAAGAGGCCCGGGTCCGTGATACTGCAGCCTGTAACGCGCGTGAACCGGGAAACTCGAGCTCGCGTAGGGGGACATCGCGAGCAATGAGATGAGAACGGGGTTCGTTTGAGGGAGTATCGGGGTCACGTTGCCATTCAAATGGTAATGGCGATGTTGCGGTATCGAGTGCCGTGGTTTCTCTCTTTTTTTCATCTTCTTCTACTTCTTTTTTTAACCTTTTCACTGCTCGTCGAGATGTTACGGTTCAAAAATTTAAGGCGGTTGTCTCGAGATGTTTTTTGTAGTCGTTCGTTCGTTGCAGTTATTGTGGTATTGACGATTCGTTACTTCAGTTATTTTCAATCGTAACTGTGGTTATTATTACTTATTATTTTATTTGTAATTGTTATAATCGTTGTTTAATTTATGATTGTTAATTGTAATTATTCGTGCAATAAGCTTGTGTTCAAGTGTTTTGTGTAGTCGTTCGTTTGTTCGTTCTGCAATTGTCGCAGTGTTAATGATTTATTACATCAATTATTATCAATCGTGACTGTGATTGTTTATTATTTTATTTATAATTGTTAATTGTAGTACTTATTCATGTAATGTCAGTCATTAATTATATTTTATATTCTACTATCTGGAGATTATTCTTTTCATTTTTTCTGACTCTATTCTACTTGCTGAAATCTCTACATTGGGTCCTCGGGTCAAATATTTGCAGGAATAATTAGCAAAGATAAAATTTGACAATGTACATAAAATTCAAGAAATTCTGATATTTTGTCGTTTAACTTCAGTGTTCAAAGTTTAATATAATGGGGAGAGAAAAAGAAGAAATCGTACAGCAAGTTTTAAAAAAATCTCAATTTTCAAGACCAAATTATAGTAAACCAAATTATGAAAAAAATTTGTTCAATGTTCTCACAGATGTTTCTACAATTTCTACCACTTTCGAGAATAAAGGTACCTTTACTTTTCCACCCGTTGCGTGATGTAAAAATATCTTCGGCGAGAACGAACTCGAGACTTTCAAAGCAGAAGTTTTGCAATTTAAAATAGATGGTCATATGAAATTGCAAAAACAGTTCGAATTGTCGACCACTTTTCATTATGTATTCAGTCACGCTTCTCACTGTGTGTACAGTACAAGTGGAATTAGTCGGGTGTCAAAGATTATACGCTCCAGGTCAGCGAATTATCAAATTATCCTACAAGATATGGATTCGAAAGCCCGAATCAAGGTTGCATGCAGTGTGGAGCTTAGCTTTGGTTTCAGTCCTTCATTCAGAAACGTGAAACGCCGCGCGCCGCGACTCTTGGCACCATTTACATTAATCTGTGCCGCCATACGATGCTTTAATTTAAGAGCCTGCTATATCACAAGGATTACTATAATTTCACTTCGTGCTGGAAACTCTTGTAAATTGTCACCGACACTTAATAACAACACAATAACAATACCAACACCAACAATATACTACAAACTTCCACGCCGCCCCAGTTCCGTAGTCACTCAATAATCACTGATTTTTGACGATTGAAATTAAAAATTCAACAATTTTCAGAATTTAGGATGTTCAGAATTCTCGTTAAGGTTTATTCTAGAAGAATTCGTTCGACGAATTGGCCAGCAGTTTCGACAGAGAAACAAAAGAAATTCATTTTCGGACAGTGACGTTTCCGAGTTCAGAGTTCGTGAAACAGAAGAAGGGAAACGAAAGGATCTCTTGTCTGAAGGTCTTATTGTTTCGTCATGTCCAATGCATCTGGCGTTTTCGACGAACGAAGCGAAAATCTAAGCGTTTTACGGAAGAACGATCGTTTGGCAGGATCGCCGCGATTGGTTTTCTCTTGCGTTGTGCTCGGGCCAGCTGTCTCGTTGCGTGCGTGGTAATCTGATCGAAAACGACATTGACGCGATTTACACCCTTATGGATTTTATTCCCATGGGACGAGACGTCTTTTTCTATTCGTTGGGCATTGAGGTTCATCTCAAAGAAGACAAGTTATTAATTAAATAAACAATAATTTGAAACGATAAAATATAACTCAGAGTCATTGTTATCAATCACAAGGAAACAATCTCTAGTTTGTTCATTATCAGCAAATTTATTGTCATCAGTCACAAGAAACAATCTTTGGTCATCATAGAGGTTGTTTCCAGAAATCTATATGTATTAAAATATTCATTGTCATTAGTCCCAAAGAAACAACCTCTAGTCTGTTGAAATCTATATATATTAAAATATTCATTATTATCAGTCACAAAGGAACAACTTTTAGTTTATTGAAATCTGTATGTATTAAAATATTCGTAGTCATCAGTCACAAAAAAACAACCTTGACTCTATTCATTAACATCAGATTCATTGTCGTCAGTCACAGAGAAACAACCTTTAGTCTATTGAAATCTGTATGTATTAAAATATTCATTGTCAGTCACAAAGAAACAACCTCCATCTATCGAGATCTGTATGTATTAAAATATTCATTGTCATCAGTCACAAAAAAACAACCTCTAGTCTATTGAAATCTATATGTATTAAAATATTCATTATTATCAGTCACAAAGAAACAACCTTCATCTATCGAGATCTGTATTAAAATATTCATTGTCATTAGTCACAAAAAAACAACCTCTAGTCTCTTGAAATCTATATGTAAAATATTCATTATTATCAGTCACAAAGAAACAACTCTATTCTATCGAGATCTGTATATATTAAAATGTTCATTGTCATCGGTCACAAAGAAACAACCTCTATTCTATCGAGATCTGTATATATTAAAATGTTCATTGTCATCGGTCACAAAAAAACAACCTCCATCTATCGAGATCTGTATGTATTAAAATATTCATTATTATCAGTCACAAAGGAACAATCTCTAGTCTATTGAAATCTATACCTATTAAAACATTCATTACCATCAGATTATCTATCATCGTTGAACTACAGATTCTTATGCATTTACAAAAAAAAAAATTTCAAAATCTAAGAATCAAACTACACACAGTATGAAAGATCCTATATAATGTCAAGATTCTATCTTCCAAATTATATTGCTCAGACACATTGACGCATTCTCGAAATCAATTTGCCGGAATTCTCTTTGCAAATCAATCTCTCTCGTTGCCCGCCAATAAACCGACCGAGCCCCAACACGAGCCGCAGGTGACACAATCGCCGATATAATCCACCTGTAATTCCATTCCGAACACGGAACACGTAACCGGTGAACTTGAACGTTCTTTCGTTCGCGGTTAGGTCATGGCGCTTACACACACCCACCCACCCACACATACACACACACGTACGTATATTGTAAAAGCTGAAAGTTGCGGGGTCGAGTGATCGATTCTCGCCACCGAGCCACACGTCGTCGAGAGGACGGACAGGGAAATGCAGACGATTCCGGGCGACGGGAAGAGGCTTTTCTACGAGGCGCTTCCGGCATTCTCGCCGTGAAAGAAAGTCGCGACTAGGGGGGAGGGGGGTAGTTTCGCGGCGCTGATTCATGAAGTCGACACCGAGGTATTAAACGAGGATTAATGTTCACGGAAAGAGGGAGGATAGACGTTGCAACGAGGATGAAAGAAACGTGGATAATCCATTATCCAGCCGTAGGCGTCTGAAAATCCGCGCCTCTGTGTCGGCATTTGAATTCGTCTCTTTCTCGTTCTTTCCACCGTCGTGCCGAAGAATGTCGGGTTTTCAATCATTTCCTTCGACCTCGTACTTCCTCACCCCTCTCTCTCTCTCTCTCTCCTCCGTTTCATTTGTAATTTCTCGTCTCGACCGAGGGGTAATAAAGTTTTGTTCCAGCATCCGCGCTAATGGCGAAACAAAAACGAAATTGAAACCCCTGCGGCCGCCGAGTATCGCGGGCTTTCTTTATTTTCTATGGTAGCTTGCACGGAAGTTTCACAGTTTCTCGGGGTGTTAGGTTACGATCAGACGATTTATGAATTTGCGAAATTTTCCATTTGACTTTCTCTCGCGTGCTTTTGCGATTATTTTTTAATTTACGTGGTTGATCGGAAGATTTAAACAAAACAGTAATTTCTACAGCATACATTTACTTTCATTTCATTTTCCAACGAAGCTTCTTTTATTAGATACACTCTATTTGTGGAATGTGAAATTTTTGTATCTGTATGAAAATATTATCGAATGGTAGTATATTAATAGTAGAATAGTAGAATAGTAGAATATTAGTATATAGTATAATGTTAATATTAGTACTAGTAATATTAGTATATTAATATTAATATTAATATATAATATTATTAATATTAGTATAATATTAATATATTAAATCAATATAATATAATATATTAAAATTTATGTATTAATATTAGTACAACAGTATATTGTAATATACAACAATAGTACATTAGTTTAATATACTCGGACTTTGTCAAATAGCAAGTATGTAAATGCATGATGTGCAAATGCCTTTCGCAGTCACTGTCTGTGACAAACTTTGTCTGTAAAATTATATTCAATTTCTTGTTGAATTTGACACTGCTGCACAACGAAACTTATTGGCACTCGTGATTTGTTATATATCTCGCTACTTGTAAAATTTGATTAATTACGCAAAAGGGGATCGTCAAGATATCAACGGGTCATTCAGGGCGATAACAATTTACAGCTGAATTAATCGCTCGAATTTTATTACCTCTGCTACACGAAGAGCGTAAAACACAAAATAAAATCAAACGCCGTAAATTTTAATATTGGGAGGAAATAAATCTCTCTTAAATCGCGCGATCAAGCTTCTTTCCCTCTTTTATACGTAGATTACATTCTTCTGTCGTTCTTATTAACAAATAAAAACCAAATTAATTTCTCCCGTTGACGAGAAGAATTTCTATCAAAAGCCTGGCCATTCCCAATAAACAAAGAAAGAGGAATAAAAAAAAGCGGGCAGGATGGCGTGAGGTACGAACAGGGGGGAATATTTCCGTCACGTATTGCGCGAAATGTCGAAAATCCGAAGCTCGGTAGCAAAGGGACGAAAATTCAATTTCGTTTAGCTTAATTCTGTCTGGCCGGGGCGAGACGGGGCCGGGTCAAGTTAACGCAAAACGAAGCGAATAATGCTGGAGCGCGCAAACGAAAGGAGAGAGAGAGAGAGAGAAAAAATAAAGTAAGTACGAGAATCGATTGAATTTCGTTGCTACTTTCGCGATTTGAATTAGCCTTTCGAACGTGCGCCGCTTTATCGTTAATTGAAATTGATATTAATCTATTCAGGTCTGTGGAGGAAATTCGCGTTTCATGCAGAATCCCGGAAAATTCATTATGGAAATTCGGAGGGTCGGATAACGCTGTTACGTTTCATCGATGCCAGAGGAGAAAATCGGAACGATTTATTCCCTGTTGTAGAAAATATGGGGAATTCGTTTGACGAATGCGTTACTCGTTACAATTGACAGGGACCTGCGCGAAAGCCCTGTTTCGAATTGCGTTTGCGATAAGTTAAATCAGTCAATCATATCTCATTTATTGGCGAATTTTCGACAAAGAAACGGTTTAATTTTAATCTTTGCGATTTCGTCAGCCTGTAACGGACATGTCGCGCAATTAATCATTACTTTCATTTTATCGCAATTAATAACTGTATCGACATAACTGTAATACAGTATAATTTTGTATAATTTATACAATTTACGTTCTCTCAGGCAGAGGGCGGACGCAACCTTATTTCCTCGTTTTAAAAACAATCTGCGCGCATGAATATTCAATATCTTTGAAACGCCGTTTCAAATTCAAATGGCGTTCCGCAGAAGGAAAAGAAAAAAAAAAAAAAAGAAGGAAATACCATTGTAAAGTGAAACGAAGCTCTTTCAACTTTCTCAGGGGGGAAACGCCGTTTTTCTCCCAGTGGTACGTAGCGACGATTTATCAAACGAATGTGAAAAGATACAGATATTAGTTCATCGGGGGACATTAGCGACGAGAATGAAGTTGAGAAACGGCGTTTAAAACGACGATGAAAAGTTCTGCTGATAAAAGAGACTTCCTCGTGAATGTGGCATTGTAATCTCTCGACTTTGTCGATCCAGCCGAGTCTCTCGTATCGGGAAGCTTATATCGGACCGCGATATTATCGTTCGGGACGATACGTTCGACTGACTTACATGTATGATGCCTCGGTATTGGACAGATAATATCTTTCGTACATCGTTCCTTGCATTTTTATGTCGTTCTCGCAAATATTGAAACGTGCAGGCGAATTGTTCCAATCCTTTTTGAGACCGAACTAAGGTAGACTTCTTTTTTTTTAGAATAAAATTACGAAATTTTATTGTTTCACGTGAATATTGAAATGTAAACTTATTCTCTTGCTAAAAGTAAGAACTGGTATTGTTTAACTCTTTGACTGATACTGGAGTTTCGTCATCTCACAATCGATAGTAGAATAATTGGTTTACTTATTGGAGCTTCAATGAATACAACATGTCACAATACATCGAAAAAATATTGTATCAAAGTGTACGTGTTTCAAAATGAAACACGTTCTTAATTTGCTGCATGCCAAATTTAAAGTTACAGTAATTTTAAGCGAGGAACAAAGGGTTAGAGAAAGAAAGAAGAAACTCTCGCATGAAAATTTCGTCAGAATGTTCGAATAAATCAACAACTTTTGTAGCTTTAAGATTGATAATGTTACAAGAATAATCTTAAATTTCTTTCCGTTAGAATTTCAAATTTTCACGTAACGAACAAATAAGCAATATTTTTTTCGTATTTTTAAAATGAAACGATGTTTATTAATATTGCAATTCTTTGACAAGATTATTTGTTATAAATCCATCCTTCGTTTCTTTCGAAAAATCTACTCTCAGCTATTTAATTTTCTACAAAATTTTGCTGAAGTTCGTGTTTTTCCCATCAAGCTCCGAGGAGATAACTGTTTCCCAAATCGGGACTCTCCGTCGAAAGGTTCTTTTTTACAAATTCGCTTTCCTTCATTCTCGAACGAGCTTTGACAGTAGTCGACGTTCGCTTTGGACGGACGCACAATCATTCGAAATGAACGCGGGTCGACAAACTCGATTGACTAATTCAGAACAAGAAAGAACGATTACGAGATGAAAGGAGACAAAAGTAGACAAACACACTCGTAAAAAGAAGAGGGGAAAAAATGAAACAACAGGAAACATACAAGCGGAAAAGAGACACAGCGAAGAACAATGGTAACTGTGAGGATAGTGCGCGTGTTCACGAGCACGTTTGCTCCGCGCATCGTATCCCTTTGATCTCCAGGGATGCTATCGCGTACTATTGTCCAGAGGAAAAACAACGGGGAAACAGGGAGACAGACTAGATGACGAAGCGAGTTGAGGGTGTAGATAAAATAGGGAAGAATCACGACGGGAAAAGGATGGGCGTGTATACAGTAGAAACTCTTTTTGTGCGAAACAAGTCGCGGTGGAGTCATGGTAGCTTTAATCACGAAAGAATCGACCGACGCACGAAATTCAATATTTCGATGGTTTGAAGAGTCGAATTCTCTAAAAACTCCGAAAATGTGGTTTATTTTGGTAAATTTCTAATTTAATTACTCTTCTCAATCTTGGTTATTTCGTAGACTTATAATTTTTAATAAATTCGTCAAAAGAAATTTAATTATTAAATGTTGCAGATGAGATATGTTTTTATCATTGAAAATGATTTTAGCGGGGATAACCCAGAAAATCGGGACTCTTCAGGTGCAACGCTGATGCAACGAAAATTAGCGATTGGTTGATTTGGGTCACGTGATTCGCGAGGGGGCGTGGCGTAGACCTCGAGTAGGAGTGGCGTTGTCTGCTACTGAGCGATTGCGCCTGTAATTTGTTTTGAAAACAAATATGTAAGAAAATTGCACAATTTAAAGTTCTAAATTTATTATATATCCACTTTCTGTTTCATACCGAGTTAAATCCATATCGAGGGACAGTTCAATGAAACGATTAATTGAAAGCAGGGATCAACAGCGAAGTATCGTCAGACGAGATTTCGTAACGTCCAACGAGTTTTCGATTCGAGGAAATTACAGAATGGACACCGGAGATCGAGCATAAGCAATCAGGTCAGACCAACCATTATCCAACGGTTGTGTACTAAAGAGACTTTCGATTCTCGGCTGTAAAACGCGTAACAGTTCTAAATACGTCGGTCACGTTACTTGGAAGCGATTCCAGGGCAATAACAGTGAAACGTTCTAGTAGATACTAGTTACCGCGTGGTGCCATGTGACACGTTCACCCTTAGCGTGAATTGCTTCGTATCGTCGAGACGCGGATTGAGCGATACCACCTGATTCTGGCGAGAGGAAAGAAAACGTTTCTCCGCCAAAATGGCCCTTTGTACCGCTTCTTTTGTTTCTTTTCAGTGTGAGTTTTCGTGTGATTTTTCGAACGATAAAAGGTAGGAAACAGCCACAAAAGGATTGCAAAAATATGTGGAAATGCCGTTTTGAATATTTGAATATTATAATTTGGAGAATTGGTTAAAAAGTTAAAATATTTGGGAATTTGGATATTTGAAAGTTTGCATACGTGGAGACTTGGATGTATATTTGAAAACTTAAAATTACCTGGTATTTGAAAACTGACTATTTAACAATTTGAATATTTGGAAATTCAGGTATTCGACAGTTTGAATGTTTAAATGTTTGGATGTCTAAAAATTGAGATATTTCAAAGTTTGAACAGATTTGATACTTGCAGGCGTAAATATTTGAACATCTGTCAATTTGAATGTTTGGAAGCTTAGATTATCATTCAATAATACGAATATTTGAAAATTTAGATGTTATTTAGACAATTTGAATGTTTGGAAGCTTAGATGTTCGGAACTTTCAAATATTCGAAAAATTCAGTATGAAGCAATTTTAGCAATTTTAACGTAAAAATTAAATAAAATTCCAAATTTGAAAATGCAACTTTCCCTCGCGTGAATGTCATTTATAATTTTTTAAGAGTTTGAAAATCATTCGATTAATTGCGAAGAGAGTTTTCTGTTTCTTCTCTTTTATGGTATTTTACAATGATAATGTTAGCGAGAAAATGCTTTTTTCTACACTTTTTGAGCATACTTACTCAAATTACCGGTTTCATATTTTCAGCTAACGTTTCCAGAAAACTGCTGCATAATAGTGAAACAGAGGCACGCAATACAATCGTTAGTCTTTTGTTATCTCGTGCACCTTTGTACGGCTTGAATGGAGCAGGAAAAATACGTATTTTATTTCGACTTGAAATGCGAGAATATACGGTACCAACCTAGTCTACTAAATACTAAATTGCGTATAACGTCAAAATATGAATGTAATTATTTCGAGAATTAAAATTCGAAGAAATCTTATATCAAATCTAATATTTCGAAATACTAACAATTAGTTGTCTCTGGATTATCATTCATTAAATTTCAAACTCCTCTACCAACATGAGTCTTGATACAATTTTGAATAAAATGAAAACGTTTTATGTAACACGAACAATAGAATATATTCAATAGAATAAAAATTCATGAGCATTTCTGTACGTAATACTTCTGTTATACAAATATTACAGATTTATATATAAATAAATATTAAATATTTATAAATATGTTATATATGTATTTACTTATAATATAATATAATGTATTATTCAGATTTATTTCAAATTCTAATATAATCATGATAATCAAGAGTCCCATAATACTACACATCTGCAAAATACATCTACAACCTGCTGCAAATGGTTGGATTTCAAGTCAACAGATTTATTTATTTATTTTACATTGTATTCTACTCATCGCGAAGTTGGCAGGTTCTTTATACATTTTAGGTTACGCATAGATTTCATATACTATATATATTTCAAATCGAATTGTGTAGAATTCATCTATAACTTCTCTCACTACCTTGTACATACGTATAACGCAGGAAAATTGCACACAGGCTCGCTCATCAAGGGAGTTGCACAGCGTAGCCTGCGACCTTGCGTTCGAGGCGAGTTAAATCTAGATTAAACGGCGCGATATCGAACTCATCCTCGCGGGGTAAGTGCTTCTACGTGAAACAAAGGATTTTCGGTGCTCAAAGGTATCCACCGACTTTATGAATCAATAAAGGCAACTCCGGCGTTCAGAGGGTACTCGTTTTCAAAGTAAACTCACGAGCTACCCCGTCTTGGTCCTCGCGCCGAATTATCCCCGAAACGACTTCGAAGGTAGATGGAGGATAGAGAATACTGATATTCTTCTGCGGGATATATCCTTGTTTTCTCGAGGGGAGGAATTCCTCAGGTTTCAAGGTTAGGCTGATTTCTTTCTTCGAGTGGAAACGTGCATTAACGGGGGAAATTTTTGATAGGCTTATAATTTGAGGTGAGGACTTGGGTGGGAAATTATTTTAAAATATTATAATATCAGTATCGTCTAAAAAATATTATTGAGTTATTATTAAAATATTGATGAAATATGTTTTATTTTATGCAATTTCACTTGTTTAAAATTTGTTTAAAGATTGAGTGCAGAAAAGAAGAGAACAAGTGTTGTTAACATTATAATTACCAAAAGTGGTCAAAGTGACCAATTTTTAATTTTTGCGCTTAAAAATTTATTTATGCACAGAGATTGAGGAGTGTTCAGCACAGAAAAGAAGAGGGCAAGCGTTGTTAACACTGGAACTATCAAAATGACCAATTTCTAATTTTTGTTAGGAGTTTTATAGATTCAAAATTGTGTATTTTTCGAGAGGTTTGTTCGATTTAGTCTGCAATTATTATTGGAAATTAAGATTCGAAAGTTTAGGAAAAAGTATAGAAACAATTTTGCACGATACGATTCCCTTATAATACGTAGTCACGAAAGGGAACGAGAGAAGTTTAAGCACGTAATATAATTACGCAATACACTGACCGAGAAACGGGAGACAGGGTCAGAGTCTCACTGGGTGTCAGTAGCAGTTACTCAAAGTCAACATTCTTACGAGAATCCTATTAAACGTAGCTAAGTTTCCTCTTTCCTTCATCCGCGGCAATTTCACCGCAGAAATTTGAACGCGAAGAATGAAATCCGAGCTGGCAAATCAAAACTTCAAGATCAGAAGTCTATTCGGAGGCAGATGTGAATACGCTTCTGTCATCTCAGGGAGAATCACATTTTCAATTTAATAAGTTCGACAGGCTGTCTTTCAGCCTTTCGAAACCATTCGTGTCTAAAAAGAAAAGGAAGAAAGGAAAATAAGAAATTTTCTCAATCACTTGCTTGAATTGAACCATATCTGGGAATAAGTGGATCGATGAGTTGAAAAACAGTTAAAGTCTGAACATGTGGTTTAATTAATCAAATTTACGACTCGCGAAAGAGAGTTGTCATTGCAAAGTATGAAATTCTCATTTTCCTTTCTGTCGTTATAATTGAAGGGACACGCAAATTAATAAAGAGACAGAGAGGATGGTGGAGAGATACTGCGTTGTATTCTGTTTTATAATTAGCGCGTCAAATGTGTATTAATAAACTGAAAGATGCGTCGTATTTCGTCGATGTAAAAATCTCGACTGCGCGGGATTTCTTAACCTCTTGCGCTAGTAACTGGTTTGCGGACCATAACGAGTGACCAAACCGTATACAATAATTCGTCTTCCTTTTGGATAGAAATTACTAAGAAGTAATAAATCTATTATTTGTTTATTATTTATTATTTGTATATTATTTGTCAATTTAACTGAGAAAATATTGTAATTTTCGGCCAAATATTTTTGACGTGCGTGACACGTCATTCCAGCGCAAGAGGTTAAAATTCTTCAAAATCTGTTCTCACTTCACCCGGACTTACTTTTCGAGTGTTTTGTCATTTCGCAAGTGTGCAATACGTAAACGTTGGCTGCGTTGAAATTGGGACATCAACGTAGGATCAACGGCACTGACGAAACACCGAGGAGACAAAGTTACCTCGCGGAACGCATCTGCAAGTATAATTGTCGGACTGGCGTTGTTCCGCGAATTCATCGATTCGAATGAAATCAGCGGCGGGAGGACGGAGATAACGGGAAGAAGGGCTCGACCGAATTATCAGGCGGGTACAAAAATAGAACGGTAGTCCGGCTGAGGAAACTCGAGTGGAGAAACACACACACACACACAAAAGATGGAGGAAGAGGCGAAAGAGGAGTCAACGACTCCTCCGTAGACGGTGGCCGTATCGATTGCAAATATTTAAAATACGGGGTCAGAGACGAGAGAGTGCTCGAACGAAAGCCGCCTCTGTCTCGGAGAATAAGTAAATAACGAAGAGGCGGACGAGTACGGTGAAGCAGTATGTAATACGCCACGCGTACCATACTGCTTCACACGGGATTCGTCAAATCGCTTTAGCACTGGCAACTATGCGAACCTGGCCGCCTGGCTCATCCTTATCTGCACTAATCTTCTCCTCGCCCAAATTTTCCTCTACCATTTGTCACGCTTTTTGAAAATAACATTTTCAAAACGAATATACGTGCCAACGGCCAAAGAGGCGAAATTTATGTTGGAAATTTCGTTGCGCCGAGAATTTTTCACGACGAACGTGAACTCTGATATTTCGTGCATTCCGTTTATTTCGCGTGTGCGTTTTTTTTTTTATAATTTTTCGCAAACGCGTGAGAACTTTTTTCTTTAATCTCGTGGATTTTCCAACGAACGGCTAATTCCGTAAGAGAGAGAAAGAGATATTTTGTTCATTAAAATTGTGAATCTTGTCTCGATTTCCTAGGTCTTTTTGATAATCGTAAAAAAGTAGCACACAGGTTGTTTTCTCTGTAAAAGGATTTTCAGTCTGTCGTCAAAGCAAATTAAACGTTGAACGAGTAAAAGACGAAGCGATGAAAAGTAAAATTCAAACGAAACTCGTTAGAATCTATTGGAATTTATAGAGACGATTTAGTTCGTCAAATTTTCAAAAATCTCAAACCTCGAGAGATCTATCGCTCTATAGGCTGTCACCTTCGCGTTTCTTTCACGAAACTCAAAGCCACTTTTCCCTCGCTTTCAATCTCGCCGAGAATAAAGGAAAATTTATTACACGCAAGCGGGGGCAGATACGTCTTAGCGGGAAACGGCGCAACGGGACGACGAAGCAAATTGGCTCTCGCGGGAAATTCAATTTTACCGCCGCGATGCAAACGAAATACGCGGAATAAAGGGGACCGTCTGGGGGGAATTTCTAAGCCGGCGCGGAATTGCAAAATCGTCGGATCATCCTTTGAACTATCGTACCGCGTTGCGACGAGCGAGAGAGAGTTGTTTCATAGAGGACGAAGACGACACTTTTGGATGTTTTACGACAATGCTCTCGCGAGGACCGAGCTCGGGCCTGCCGCTTATCATCGGATCACAGATGATGTTTCGGTCAGCCCGAAAGGGGACACTTTTTAAGCGACTTTTAATACTTTTAATAAAAAAAAATACGTGTCAAATATTCTTTCGAAAAATTCATGCCAAATTTTATCAAAATTGACACGTTCCTCGTTAGAGAGATGTTGCACAGTTGCAAAAAACTGATTGATAACTGTTGAAACTTGTTGCATTTAATAGTTAATAATCGACGATTATTAACTGTAGTGAGTTTTAGTGGTTAATAATCGATGACCTGACTCTAATTTTCAGCAATTATTAGATTTAATAATTAATGACGTTACTGTAGCGTCATTTACGATTTTTAGTGGTTAATAATCGATGAGCTGACTCTAATTTTCAGCGATTATTAAATTTAATAACCAATGACGTTACCGTAGCGTCATTTATAATTTTTAGTGGGTAATTATCGATGACTTGACTCTAATTTTCAGCGATTATAAATTTTGAATAGAACCTAGCCCCTTTTTCTAGCCCCTAAATAAAAATTCCTCCTGAAGATTAATAAAGATGGTTTTTTTCAAATAGATGACGAGTTTAAACTGATTTCTATGAATAAAGATGTTACGTCTTTTAAATGCTTTTTGGTCTCATTTCTGGGATTATTTTTTCCACATATTTAGTTTTATTTATTTTCATACATCTCTGAGATTACTTTTGCAAAATGTTGAATATTACAGAAAATATATGGTTTTCATGACCCGATTTCCCCTGAAAAATTGTAATTTTCATATTTCATATAAATTGGAAAAAGATTTTAATGTTTGTAAGCAGAGATATTAGGAAAAAATGTACTAGGACCAATTTATTATTAATTATATATATATTATATTATATTATGTTAATTATGTTTTATCCAAGTTCACATTAACAACAACCGTGGAAAACATTTTTTGTCACATTTCGCATGCTTGAAAACTCATTGTACGTTCGCAGTAATTGTAATTACAGTTTTATTAATTAAGCCTCCTAAAGAGAATGGTTCGTATTCGATGCATTCCGTATTAATCCTAGCTACTTCACTGTTACAACGATAGCTTTATTGTCTGACCGCGAGTGGGATTAATCTACTGTTACGCTTCCACGTCATTCGAGTATAGCTGTCGACCAACTTTAACCATCGTGTATGTATGTTACTCGTATGTTGATTGTTCTTTGAATATTTCATATACATTGCAGGCCAGTAACGGTATTGAAATTTTGTTTCGTTAGAGACAAGTCTCATTGTCATTTTGCTTATTGGAGAAATGGAGATTCGCCGTTAGGAATTATATTTGTGAGAAACACCAGCTTCGCGATCTCTGTTGATGATAACTTTGCTTTTTGATTTAAATAATTCAGTCTTGTCGTGATACATATTCTCACGTTATTGATATAATGAAAGAATTAATCTATGCATGTCACGTGATCATAGAAATAGCTGATAATTTTTTTCACATTTTTTTTTATACAACGATACAATTTCAAACTGTTTTGTTTGTCCAATCGCACGATCTCATCGCATTCGACACGTTAAAGATTTTCAACGTGCGTTGTCTGTCGTCGTTTATCACAATTCATAAAATCCTGCACGCTATTATCATTATTATTATTATTTTGTAAGCTTCCCTCAAGCATCAAGCAATATCTATATGTCTCTCGCACGCGCTGTTTGTAATTAACGAGCAACCTTTTGACTGCAAATTAAAATGTGCTTTACAAATTTTTTCTGTACTTTAACGATTAAATTAATATCCACGAATGTTTTTAGCAAGGGAGCCCTCGTCGACTCTGTTGGCTGACAAGGGGAGGAGTGGAGAATAGGAATTGGAACGCGGCCACGTCTTACTGAAAGGGAAGCGAGAGACTGCGTCGATTATCTCTCGACAACGAGTCATCCAAAATCCAGCGAAAAAGGATGGAACGGTCAAAAGGGAAGTCTTTAATTTTTCATAGCGTGGTTTAACGCTCGATTCTCGAAATGGGTCGGCAAGAGTATTCTCCGCTTACATTCGATCGCGATGCGATCGTTCGTCCCTTTGTGCCGGCATAATCTTTCAGTTTATAATCCAGGGACTCCAGGGACATCTAGACAGACGAACAGCTTTCACCTTGAACGCTCCAGACACTTTTCACCACTTTATCACTGAAAGTGATTTTAGCGGGGGTAACCCAGAAAATCGGACCTCTTCGGTGCAACGTTAATGCAACGAAAATTAGCGATTGGTTGATTTGGGTCACGTGATTCGCGAGGGGGCGTGGGATAGACCTCGAGTGGGGGTGGCGTTGTCTGGTACTGAGCGATCGCGCTTGTAATTTGTTTTGTATCGATTCAAATGTTTGTGTATCGATAAAATTTTATGGCAAAAAAGTCGTCTTCATTTCCTAGTCAGAACAGTTGCTTCTGGGCCTTTTTGTGTTAAACTCATTTAAATTATATCGCTCGCGAGATCATCTTATTCTGCGAATGCAAATACTTCGGTATTCGATCACGATTTTTATACTGATTGTTTAGAAAATTTCACGCGAACGTCACGAGTGCCGAAGTTGTTGAAAAATTGAGATGAAAATTTACAAATTGAAATCAATTAACCACAACTCCAGTTGAAATTGTACTAAATACAAGTTGATTTCAAGCTTATTGAACGATTAACCTAATTTCAGTGCAATGTTAACGATTAAAAATATCCGTACAAACATCTTTCGTACCAATTTTCCAAAAAAAAAATTTCCAAAGTAAAAGAACGAATTTCAATCGATCAACTTGCCTCGTCAATCGGTTATTCAAATTAACTGGAAGAGAGCGAGACGATTAAATGTACGTATGCAGTTGGTGAGACAGAAATTTGGGGATTCGGGATCTCGCGTTCAAAGAAACAGATGGCAAGTGCGATAGGAAACGATAGGAGGACGGCGTCAACAAGTGTCTTGGCACTTGGTTGGAGCGGTTTTTCAGAGCGGGGGGGCTTCTTCCTGGCGGAGCTCGTAAAGGCGGTTGCTTGCTTGCCTCTCACGCGACGCGGCCAGGAAATTGCGGCGCGTGTCTGCCAAGTGGCCGAAAGTTTAATTTCACCAGCACGACGATCGAGCTTGTCGTTTCAAACGACTCGTTTCAGAGACGTTTCTCGCGTTCGACTATTGTGTCTCTCTCTCTTCATAATCGCGCGATTTGCTACCGTAAAACGACGTTGTTCTACGTAGGATGAGAAAGAGACGTTTTATGAACAGTTTCTCGAAGGAGATTATCTTCCTTTGATGTTGTTCTACTTTCGTTTGGCTTGGCAGAACTGCCGAATTACTGTAAAATATTATGGTCACATTTGTAGCAATATTAGTAATTTGTTACTCGAAATAATGACTGTAAAATATTTTGTGTAAAATATTTTTTCTCTTCGTACGATCGTCAATTTATTTTTGACGAAACTGATGTTGTATTTGTATTGAAAAATAAATATTGATAAAACTGTTATTTATTTATTCTGTTAGACCGTTTGGATATATTTCGAACAGAGATTAGAAAGCCACGATCGAAACGAATTTCCTCCATATTGTATATGAATGAGGTGTAACGTCAATATTACAAATTTACGAGCTAGTTATATCTAGTTCCGCTCTATTAATTTATAACAGAGTGATCCTTAAATTATTCGCAATACATCAAGAAGCGTTCCCAATTTTACCTGTCTCTTGAAATAAATATTCTCGAAAAGTAAAATTAACCTTCGAAAATTAGAGCAAGCAGAATTCTACGCTGACGTATATTTTTTTTATTGCTTCGGTATCATCCGACAGCGAGTGAAAAATAGAAGAATCGTTATCGATTGTTATTGGAATGAAACTTCAGCCACGGAAACTTCCACGAGTGAAATCACCACTAAATAAAATGATTTGTTGGCAAAAAGATAATTGCGTTTCTAATAGACGTATGTCTTAAAATACAACTTCGTTTTTAGCAGATCGTTGTGTAATCTGATACCTGATTGTTAAAGCTTGTTTCAAAAAAAGAAAATTACCACGGCCTCGTTAACGATCGTTTGTTCGGCGTCGATTTCAGAATGGAAATTCAAACACAGACATTTTCGTCATATTTCGCTGTACTAGTTCTGAAAAGGAAAAAAACAAAAACGCTACGCTCGTAAAAAATTATCCGAAGTATAGAAAGCTTTAAATTACGACAGTGTCAGAATTTGGTTTGCTAAATTTCACTACCGATGAGGACACCAAATCGTTCTTGGAACTTTCTTTCTTTGTTATGAAGAATAAGAACTTGCGCGGAATCATAAAGTTGCCTGAAAGGTGGCAAAAGGTATATCAATAAAATTTTTATTTCTCGTGAGAAAATCGCCTTTGATTCGCACACACACATACTCTTTGGCTAATCTAACATTATTTTCAACGATAGTCTTTCCTCGAACTACGCTTTCTACGCTTGAAACAGCAGGAAAATCTCTCCAACGTGGAATTATAACATTGCACGTAATGTGCGGTACAAAAATAATGCGAGAAAGAAGGAGATGGACGTATCCACGAGTGGTCGCTCGAGTGGAGGTGGAAAATACAGGAGGCAGAGAGCCTTTCGGCCTCTTATAAATTTTAATCAAAGAGGCGACATGATAGCCTGTCCCGAAGAGTTAACGCCTGCGTGAAACGGGCACGGTTCCAAGCGGACCAGATGATCCTGCATGTTTTATTACACCGCGTTTCCTTCGCCGTGTTTCCTTGTTGACTTTCCAACCCACCAGCTACCTTTCCGGAATCCTTACGCCGGCGGAATCATCCTTCTTCACCGTGGGACGCGGCCGGAAAGTTAATTGAAGCCAATGACGCGAAACGCGTCAGTGAAACCATAAAGAGAAGAATGGCGTCGGAAATGGTGAAATTATTCCAGCCACGTGTCATCGATTCCATACGCTGTCTCCGTCTGTCGACTAATTGCAAGAGAAAATTGCACGACTTGTACTCCAGGACGATTCGTCTCACTGAAAGGCCCAGAAGCAACTATTCCGACTAGGAAATGAAGACGATTTACAAATTAAACAAATTACAGGCGCGATCGCTCAGTACCAGACAACGCCACTCCTACTCGAGGTCTACCCCACGCCCCCTCGCGAATCACGTGACCCAAATCAGCCAATCGCTAATTTTCGTTGCATTAGCGTTGCACCTAGAGGCACGATTTTCTGGGTTCCCCGCTAAAATCACTCTCAGTGATTAAAAAAAAACGGAAACATCCTCCTGGTTGGTTGGCCAAAGTTGGCGAAACGCGAACGATCAAATTACAATGCAATCCAACCTTTGCTCTCATCTGAAAGGCTTTTCACGTCGCAGTGAAAAACTATCTCTCGACCAGGCAGTTTTTCGTAGTGAAGCCACGTGCGAAGTTAGGAAACTTTGTAAGATCTCGGAATTCTTTCGTCGATGGGTCAAAATTTTCATCGAGTTTGACAAGAAGTAGTAGAGTATCGGTGATATATTACCGTTACTCTGTTACTTGTACTTTTTTTTCTGTAAACTAACATATTCCTCCGATACTGCTGCAAGATAAATACTTCCTCGTCCATCAGTAAATCCATCAGTATTCAGTTGAACGACAAAGCATTCAGAAAAAGGGATTGCTATTATCTCGCAGATCAATTTTCATTTCCCTTATTCGTATTTTCTCTTCGCGCGATTGGAACGTTTGGAAATAACCTCGTGTAGCCTGTGTTATTTCAATCAATTAATACGGCGAATGGAACGTGCTGCTAGGAACAATGAAAGCTTATAAAGCTCAAATCCGCGCGCAGCACTATTATGAAAGTCCACTATCGGATGTTAACTTGTTTGACGGGTTCGTCAGAGATTCGCCATTTAAATATATAATCACTCGCTACGTTAGAGCCGCGTTTAACAGATAAATGTTCCAATAAATCGTGCGTAATTTTCAATCGAACGTAGAACGATTCTCGATATTCTCCAATTCAAGAATAAATTGAACGATTTCATGTTACGACACGATGATACAAATTTCCTGTCTTTGAATATTGCTGAAAAAGTCGACAAAGTGTATTTAACTGTGGAATGACGGGAAGAATAATAATCGTATTATGCAATTACAAAATAAATTAGTGAATTAATAAGTTCGTATAAACGGAGTTAGGGATAAACAAAAAATTACTATCGTCAAAAGACAGCTGTTTCAAACCTGTTTCAGACTGTAACTCTGTTCAAACGAAAGCTAATCGCAACTCTGACAATTCCAGAGATATTTCGATGTTAATGACCAAGCTAGGTCAAACTCCAGTGCAAAAGACAGTGTGAAACTTTCGATTTTCGACAATATTACTTTACAGTGTAACTTTCGTTAAAAAGTCTTGTCAAATAATAAAATAATTTTGACATTTCGATCGATCTTGGTCTACCTGTTAATTCATCGTATAAAATACCGCGTTAAACAAATTATTATAATAACTTTGATAAAGACTTTTCTAAGCGTGTGCTTGGAATATTGAACAATGGAGAAGAATATCCGAAATATAAAAATTAATGTAGCTCACGTGTATCAATTAGTCAACAACGAGCAAAATCGTTTGATCAAACCCCATCGCCTCGCTTCAATCTCGTTTTATCGAGGAGTGAAACGAACACGGTTGCATTAGAGCGAGGAAGCGACGAAGAAGACACCGAGGCAACCACATTGTTCCCGAAAACAATGAGCGAAGATGAACCGGCACGACGATACATTAAACGCGTAAAATATTGTCATCATTTGCAATTCACAATGCTCTCAAGCATTTCTCTGTTGGATCTATTCCTTCCGGGAGATTGTCTTCCTTTCCTGAAAATTGTTTCCGTCTCTTTGCTCGCGAAAATATTGGAACATCTCGCCGTAGAGAATTTTTACGTAGCCTGCTCCGAGGTGTATTTTGCGCGGTCTGTTTTCTAGAAATCTGGTACACATTTCTGCGTCTCAAAGTCCGTCCTTTGTTCTTTCAATAAATTTTACAATTCTATATTCGAGAATTTCTGTGAATATATGTATATATATATATTTCTGACGAGCGAATATCGAACGTAAAAGAAGTAGAAAAAAGCCAATGCTTTCAGCGACAGTTCCAACTGTCCAAGAGGTATATATATGTGTGTTTGATATAAAACACAGTCTCGTCGATCCTCGGGGATCGATGTCCGAGTCTGGGGACGAATCGCGACTCGTACAGCACCATGAAAACTGTCGGAGATCGCGAGGACCGTGATTGAAAGACCTATTCTACTGCCTTACCTTCGTAACAGCGCGGAAGCGAGCGTAGCTTCCGTTCTGAACGGGCGAAGTCTTAACTGCAGATTAAACCAGGTACAACCATTGTGGAGGGTCTGCTCGAAGACCCGCGTCGCGCACTATATATATATATATATCTAGATACGTTTTGTAGGCCGTTTGTACCGTCCTCTCCTTTCCCTATTTCCTCCTTCTTCTCTTTCTCCCCGTCTCCTCGCTTCTTACAAATCTCCTCTCACGCGTTTCTTCTTCCTTCTTCGTTGTCGACCTTTTATATTTTTACACTCCTTCCAGTTCCCCTTTAAATTATTCTTTAAGCTGGAGGTAGAATTCGAAGAATGGCTACAGGAGGAGAACCGCGCACGAAGGTAACAGTAATTGAACTAGGCGAAATCGTAAACTCCGAAAGTGAATAATAATATTAATACGATATTAATTGACAGCATTCGTTTTGGTCGTTCCTCTCCCCCTCCTCGAAAGCGTTTTCTTCTTCGTGAGATATTTATCGCGCGTGTTCCCGCGCGCGCGCGCCAATAACGTAGATATCCTCCTTATCGGACGACGTGTAAATCTCGAACGAGTAGATAAAACAATAGATCTGAACAATAACTCTTTTTCTTTCTCCAGAGAGACATATATAATATATATATATATATATTAGTAGCTTTTTCTTCTTAATAATTAATAATCCATTTATTTTTATATATGTACACACGTGTATCATGTACGTGGTATCATTAATCTCGCTATCGTCAAGCTATCGTTATTCCGTCGACGAGCCTCTCTTCTCTACAACCTTCTCTTCTACAGCCTTCTTTCTCCTCGTCTCTCTCTCTCTCTTTCTCTCTCTTTCTCTCTAATCGATATGTCAGACTGTTCCCATTCGTTCGTTTTAATTATTCACCCCTGTTTCTCCCCTCGGCGCGGCAAGTCTCCTCCTGCGTCTTTGCCGGCTCGTCGCTCGTTTCAGCCTCCAACGAGCGCTATGTAAGACACTTCTCCTCCGTCGAGCACGCGTTACCTGCTTCGTTCGTTGCGACGCAATCTCTCTGTGAAAATGCAATTGCACAGGCCGGTGATGCACGTCGGTCGCGTTCCGGGGAGCGCGCAATAAGAAGGAAAAAAATAAAAAAGGAAAGAGAAAAAGTACGGGACCCGAGCCACGATCCGCTGGCGAATCGTCGCGCTTGATACGCGTTGCTTGTCGAAATTTAAACGCGGCCACCGCGAGAGCTGCCCGCGCGAGATAACGCGAAGGATGTCAGCAAGAAAGCCGGCGAGCCACCGGATCCACGATCCCCCGAAAATTAAAAGCGTTCTCTGGCTTTATCCAGTTCGCCATACCCCTTTTCTACTCTTTCTCTCTCTCTCTCTCTCTCTCTTTCTCTGGTAGAATTTTGTCAACATCACTGTGTACGCGCGTGTGCGCATGTACAGGAAATTACCCTCGTTTCTAACTCGATTCTTACACGTATTGGAAAGCGATAAGAGTTGGACGAAACCAGGGAGGAAGTGAAAACTGTCGGTCGATATTTGACCAACGATTTGACCCCCGTTAACCAGGCCGGAATCTTGCAAGCGTACACTTTGCAAATTTTGCAAAGCTACGATACGGTTGATTTCTCAGAGAAAAAGATGACACGGCAAAGAGGGGAGGACGGTAGTTGGTTAACTATTCAGCTTTCAGGCGATTCGTCATAAATTTGTGCTCGTTAACCGAACTTCGTGCAGATGTGTAACGATAACGAAAGTGGAAGTTACGTTAACTACTCGAGAGTTTTCATCGTTTGGAATGAGAAAATTCACGAATGGCAAACAACTTGCGGTTGCATTGTTTGGAATGGGAAAGGAAATTGTTACCGTTTTCAGAGGAAATAACCACTTTGAGAAACGGGAGTGTCTTCGACAACTGCAAACACTGTGAAAATTAACACGATACTAATTCTTAGGAAACGTACATGAATATTATAAAATAATAAATAAAATGATATAATAAAATCAGAAATAAATGTGTATGATACATATAAATATAGTAGAATCATAAATAAATATGTATATATATAAATGTAATAAAATCACAAGTAATACATAATATATAAATTAATATATAATATATTATAATTATAATATATAATATATAAATCATATATAATATATTATAATTATAATATATAATATATAAATCATATATAATATATGATAATTATAATACATAATATATAAATCATATATAACATATATAAAACCGTATAAATAAATATATATAATATACATAAATATAGTAAAAATCATAAGTATGACAAAACAGGTGTAAATAAATATGTGTAATATACATAAATATAACAAAATCAGAAATTAATACATGTAAAGTACAAACAAAAGTCCAAACGATTTCTCCATGTTACTCGCTTGGAAAAGATCTCCACCACAACAGTATATCTCTGCGAAACCAAAGGACACTCGACTAACGTAACCTGATAAAAGAGTTCAAGGATAACTTGAATTCTACCGCGAAGAAGTTTACATCCGAAGCAATACGCGCTTCAATGCAGCAATACCGAGTGTTACCGCCACGAATTCGAGATACCGGATTGTTCACGCTTCCAGTTTCGAACTTCCATTGCGCCCTATCGATCCATTCCGCGAGGAGTTATCGCTTTAAACGGGGCCAGCGTTTGAAAAGTTGCGAGAGCACAAGAGGAGACGTTTCTCGCTTCGTCGATGATGCCCCGACGTGTGTGCCCGTCGCGAGAGAACAGCGGAAAGAGCGCCCAAGGCTCCGGCCGCCTGTAATATTCCGCGGATAATGGCCCCTAATGCGATAAGGCCGGAACTTTAAATAGACTCGGCCATTGTCGACGCGAAATTGTGGCCCAGAGTGGATAGAAAGTTGAGAAGGAATTAAAGTCGCGGAGGGTGACGCGCCTTCAATGGGGCATCGTGAGAGAAATTAACCCTGTCGCGACTCTTCGAAATTTTTACGTTTCAATTTCACGCCCGGTTTGTCAAACGAGGTCTGTCGAATTTAATCGAGGGATCGCGCACACTTGGAGGAAGAACCGTTTTGCACTTCGAACATAATCGAGATATTTCTCAATTTTCGAGAAGAGGATATTTTTTAACCCTCGAGTGGGTGGGTCGGAGACGACGGAGGAAACGCGGCAGGGTTAACAAGGGACTGTCCGCTTTAAAAATTGGCACTCGTTGCGAATTCACGTTGGCTTCGTTTCTCAGACAGGGAAACGAGGCTTGTTTCACGGCTGGTAGATTTTTGCATTCTCTTCCTTTTAATATTTATCTTTCCATTTTTATCCTTTTCTTCGTATCATTTCGTATCATGCACTCTGTCACGGTATACATGCGCATTCTATTAATTTAAATACAGAAGGAAAATGCACAGAGCTAATTTCAACGTATAGAAGAAGAAATGAACGTAGCAAATCGTAAAATAATTACACGTTACTAGAAATACAATAGCAGCGCGTGTAAATATGTTTCTCCCTAACAATTATTGCACACCGAAATAACGTAGAAAATTCGAGCGTTAAATACGAGGAAAATCTAATATGAAAATTCGCTTCCGGCTACGTGGAAGAAACACGCCATTGAATTACGCGATCCGACCACAGCCGCGCGTCGCGTGCGTGTACGAAATTATTTTCCATCCTGGGAGTTAATCAAGACTGGACACTCGCGAGCCCGATAAAATTACACGGTCACGTGCGTTTCATGCATCCCGCTCAAAAAAATATCTCCAAAGTGCTTCGAAATTATTTTTCAAACGTCTCCAACTTGGCGAATCCAAGAACGCGAGAAATGAAACTGGAAACGAGCGCGAAAAAAGTGGAGGACGATCGACTTTTTTTCTTCTTTTTTCATTTTTACGAAACGGTGAAATTCACGTTCCTCGAGTGGAACGTACACTTCGCAATTTACGAATCACAGTGGAAAGATGAAAGTTCGAAGGATCGCGTTTTCAATAAAGCCGAATACCCTACTCTCGGCGCAACAAAGCGGAGAACGATTAATCGCGTATGCGTGCGTTAACGCGAAACGAATGTTCCACCAGAACTTCCACTTTATTGCCACGTCTCGAAACAAAACAGCGGCGTTGCAGTTGCGCCAGAGTTTCTCGCGGAGGGCAAAAAGCTGTTGCCTTCGTCGGGAAATAATCCAATCGGTACGTGTTGGTGTAAATAAAATAATTTCCTACCTCGCGATTGGATTCGTTCGAGAAAGATTTCTCGTCTATCGATGTGCAAGTTTTGCTGAAACTTATTTTGCGACAAGATGACGCCGATAAATCACTGACTGAATCGAGGAAACTTTCCAAGGTCGAATGAAATTTCCACAAATTAATAGCGTCGTAAACTGCAGACAAAGGTAATTAAATATTTCATTAGTCGAAGGAAACTTTTCGGTTCGTGAACGTTGCATAATTGCAGCGAAGCGTGTTGGATCTAGACAGAATCTCTCAACTGTTGTTGCAAACAGAAAATAATTAACGAGAAGGAGCGAGAATAATCTCGTTGATCGAAGAATATTTGTCGTTGGCGGACGTGACGTAATGAAAGAGAAACCCTGCGAAGAAGAAAATTTTCCAAACGCCGACTGATCGAATAACAGGCTAACGACATACACACGCGGCCTGTTTCCTAACGCGACTTGGGGGAGAGCCTAGGGGAGAGACCGGCTTTTGAAATGAAAATTTCGTGAATCACCCTGCGATCGATCGGCCGGCCAGGACGAACGGGAGAGAAAAATTGGAGGGAAAGAAAAATACGGAATTTCCAAATGTTCGAGCCAGCGCGCACACACACACGCGCGCGCGTGCCCTCTCTTCAACTCGTCGAGCTAACGTGCTATTGACCCGTTAAACCAATTTCCGGGGCGCAATTGCAGAAGATTTTTATTGCAGGGAACCGCGATCGTTTCCGTCTATTCCTCCGTGGTATACTTGCCGCCGCGTTCAAAGACGAGAGATCAAAAATATTACTTTAGAAATAGTCTTTCGACAAATCTCGATTCGTGAAAATTCTAGATCAAAATCATCACAGTTGATTTCAGACATTTCGTTTTTGCAGTTGTTAAGTTGCAAACGCTTTTAATAAATCTTGATGACGGATTTTCGTTCGGACGGAAACACAAACGTTACAATTTTGATTAAAACTATGTACTGTATTAGCTTCTACGTCAAGTTCATCACCCTTTCGTCTCTTCTCGTCCACGTTAAAATACCAAAGAGAGCAATCCGACGTAATAAACGTCGCGGACCTCCGTCGAAAACTCGTGTTACATAACTACGACGCACCGAGCGCGAGACACGAACTTGCTAAACGTAAAATCGATCGAACACACTACGGCGTATAAATTTCCAAGTTGAAACGGCAGTTTTCCGTATCGAGGAACTTTCGATCCAGGGGGTGAAGGATGTGTGTGTGTGTGTGTGTGTGTGAGTAGGGGAAGGGAAAGGGAGAGGAAGAAGAAGAGTCTTGCTGGTCTCGGGCTTTCAATGTTTCCAAGTTTGCCCGAGTTCCTTAGTTTTAACCTCCCCTCCCCCCGCCTTCTTCTGCCTCTGGGGTGGCCGTGAGCACATAGCTGGTCCTCGAAGAGACGTAAGAAACGCGGAGAATTCGTATTATCGAAGAGATTCGTCTGGCAACGACCGCAAAGGGGGCTCGTTTCACCGGATCGCGCGCCGGTTCTCTCACCGGCCACGAAATTTCTCTCGTGCCTCAAAGAACGTCGAACCTCTCTTCCCCCCCTCCCATCCGACAGGCGTTCCTCCGTTGGAATTTCAAGTCGCCGAGAGGCGTTTTCGTGTCGACGACGACGACGACGACTCGGTGTCTCGCGATTCGCCATAGCCGGCATATTAAGCGGCTCCTCTCTCTCCCCCGGAATTTTAAACCAAGTGGAATTTAAAGCAACCGCCCCGGCATCGACCGGTTTTTCCGCGTCGCGCTCCCCGCCGCTTGTTTTCCCACACCCCCCCTCGTAATTCGAACTTTCTTCTCGTCACGAACGTCTCGCGAATGCAGAACGCAGCATCGCACATTCCAATTCGGCCGTTCGTTCGAAGAACATCACTGAGAATTCGCGTAATCTCTCCGCGATTGGTGGCAGCCAACGTGGCCGGAATCCGCACATTGAAATTTCGTCGCACTCACTCTTGGGTAACACGATCGAGCACGCAGCAAATCGTATCGCCGGAGAAGATACGTAGTTCCCTCGAGCAGGAAATCACACTCGCGATCGGAAGCCGGGCCACAAGCCGGGAAGCTTGTTCCTCGGCGACCGACCAGCCACTTACATCTCTGTCTCTCTCTCTCTCCTCTTTTTTCACCTCGCGTTCTATTCTATCTTCCGCCCGTTTTTCCCTGCCACGCGCGCGTGCACGCGAGCCACGCACCGCTCTCTTCTCTCTTTTTCTCTCTTTTTCTCTCTCGTCGATAGACGACGACTGAGGCGAAACACGGTGTTGCGTCGTTGAGTCGACCGGTATAATACGTGTACGTATGTATGTACGTATGTATGTACGTATGTACGTATGTGTGTGTGTGTATGTGTGCAAGCCGCGAAAAAGAAGGTCGTCGGTCGTTCGTTCACTCGGAAGCCTTGCCGGCGTTCTCGGAGCGCCGTCGCGCGAGTTACCGGCGGGAGGACGCTGCTCGACGCCGGCACTTCCTCGCTACTAGCATTCCCCCGGCTTATCGCTCTTGCTCGACGCCTCGACGGAAAACGCGCCGCGCCGGCTCGACCTCGTCGAAAGACGCGCGACTACTGCCTAGTTGGTCGAATGTGGGGCAAGGCTGACCCACGCACACGCACACGCGCACGCACACGCACAGGGGCCGCCGTGTGGGCCGTGGCAAGCACGGCTCTCGCTACTGCCGGCTGGCACAACGTGTACCTCCGCTACTAACCTACCGGCCCTACCCCTCCGCGCCGCCGCTCCCCGAGCCGCCCCAGCTCTCGCAAGCCCCCTCCACCTCGCCACGCGCGGATATACCCGCTCCGACAGCCCCCTCTGTCCAACCGCGGCAACGACGATCAACCCTTCGAACCACCACCACCATCGCCACCCCTTTCACCAGTTCGTACCGCGCATGTCGCCAGTGCCGTACCGAATCAGAGCCATCCACCCTCGTAGTCCGGCGCCCTCATCGAGCGAAATTCCGCCGGTCGATTTTTTGTTTTCCTTTCCTTGTTCCTTCACCCCTTTCGTTTTCTCTTTCTCTCGTACCTAGATCGTACCTAGGCGTTGGATCCCTTCGCTTCACGAAGGGAACTTTTCTTTTCTCCCTTTCCTCTCCTTTAATCGCCAGAGATAGTACGAAATTACGTTTCGCACGTAGGTCTGGTTATTTACCCCGTGTTTTCGTTTCGGGTGTATCGATTCGCGACCAAGCATTTTAGGAACAGAGAGATTAAGAGGGTAGTAAATAGGTCGATTTCGTTCGGCGTCTAGGCTAGGCTTGTTACACGGGTGTTTTCAGCCGCGAGCCAAACTCAGGGGGGGGAAGACGGTGTAGTCCCGGGGTTCAACGAACTCGCTCGGCTGGACGTCAGTTTGATAACGGCCGAATTTCTTACCATCACTTGTTACACGCTCGGGATTATTGAATCGGACGCGGCACTTGCCAATTCAAATTGCATGGGCACCGGGATTGAATTAGAAGCTCCAGACGTTTGATTTGTGTTGCTCGTTAAACACGATAACGTCAAATTCATAAATCGCAAAGGTATATTTCTGGACGTGTTTTGTGCGATTACTGGCGAAAAATTCTGAACGTAGTGCCTCTACTTCACGAGCGTTTCATCGCAAACTAATTGGACGGAATTCGTTTATTTCTTTTACCCGGTGTACTAATTGTACACCGAGTTTAAAGCTCTTTTCAAACTTAATTTCGACGTTCCTGTCTTTGTTCGAACCATCGATCGATAATTTTTCTTATTAAGAAGAGATTGCTGTTGTTACTGTCTTCTTCTTTTGTAAATTTCATTGACTCGAGTAATTTCCGTTCTGGAATGACCGAAACTCGCGAAGCTTGACGGGTAATCAAATTTTTACTGCCGTCGTTAATAAAATAAAAATCCCCCGGTTTAACTGGGACAGCCATAAATTTTAAAATTCAGTTCACCCCGTTTGTAAAATCCTTCCATGCGATATATATTTTTACTTTGCATGCAGAATTTACTTCTCCGTTCTAACTGAAATCGTGGACTGGCTTGTCTTTCCTCGTTTATCCATTTTCGCAAACACAGTGTGCACTTACCCTTATCTACTGCCACCGCGTTACTTCTCATTGTTGCTTCTCAAGCGTGGTAAAAACATTTGACATTTCACCCGTGTACGCTTCCTTCGTTTACTCGATTGCGTAATAATCCCAACGTAAAATAAAAATAGAGGAGAGAGAATAGATGAGACCGCGCTTTATTAATCCCACGTGTAAGTAGCCGGAAGCAATTTGTCAAGACCTTTTTTTTTTTCAGCGAGCACACGCCTTGCTCGCGTGTCGTCCGATGGGAGTATGCGAGAGGATTGCGACGCTGCGTGCAGATACAGTGGGAAAATTTTATTAAAACTCTTGGAGACCTCTACAGCACGCTGCTCCTTTCGCAGTTCGTACCGATATAGGAATTCCTCGAGTAGAAACTCGAGAAACAAATTTCACTCGAGAGAGTGAGTATGAGGCAATATGTTTATTACAAAAAGAGTATGATGGCAGTATTTTTTGGAGAGAAAGAAGATGGCAATATTTGTTAGGAAACAAAAGTACGAGATATTGTTTTTATCATTTTTCAGTAGTTTGTCTAAACACTTGGTGTAAAGAGAGTATGTATGTAGCTTTTATTTCTAATTAAAGGAACGAAAGATCATTTTTCATTGCAGTTGTTATGTTTCGATTAATATATTATCACTGAAAGTGATTTTAGCTGGGGTAACCCAGAAAATCGGGCGTCTTCAGGTGCAACGCTAATGCAACGAAAATTAATGATTGGTTGATTCGGGTCACGTGATTCGTGAGAGGGCGTGGGGTAGACCTCGAGTAGGAGTGGCGTTGTCTGGTACTGAGCGATTGCGCCAGTAATTTGTTTTGTATCGATTCAAATGTTTGCATGTCAATAAAATTTTATGGCAAAAATGTCGTCTTCATTTCCTAGTTAGAACAGTTGCTTCTGGGCTTTTTAGTGAGACGAATCATACTGGGGTAAGTCGTGCAGTTTTTGTCAATATTTGTCATTTCTGACCCGACTCCATTTAATGCAGTTACAATACACTTCGCTGCATCAATTGATCGTTGCTTTATCAATCTACAAATAAGAACCAAATTCCCAATTCACGTGCAACGATTTCAAATCTGCTTCGAATTTGTCGCCAAGGAATTAACAAACCAACGCGATTGAAAGCACGCAGCTGATCCAAACTTCTTCGCGAGAACATCCGAGAGAGAAGTTCGGCGAGATTTCAAAGGGATGGGGGAAGCGTGATACACCATTACGTTGCACGGAGAGTTCGTGGCGCGGCAAACGCGCCGCGGCTTAAAAATCTATTTCACCGAATCGGAGCGAGCTGGTGTTTCGCGGAGCGCGGGTCATGCGCATCCGCGCGACACCGGCTTATCCGATGCCGGGAGAATGGCCTCGATTCTTGGTGTCGTGCCTCGCGGACGATGAAAAATCGCGGACGAGAAACGGCCCCGCGGTTTTTGTTCAGCGCTGACAAAACGCGCGGCCGCGTACACCAACTGTGCCACGTTCAACAGTTTACCCTACATTCAACAGTCTTCCGCGAGCTGGGGGAGGCAGGGGGTGGGAGGGAGCGCTTTAAAACGCAGCCAACCCCCCCGAGGACAATGACTAAGCGCGATGAAAGGATTTCAACGGACGCCGAGGAGGAGTCGACCGAGAAAGGGAACCTTTCAGAATAGCCAGGGCCAAGAAGATCGACCGAAGAAAGAAACGTGCTCGAAGAAACTGTGAGAAACGGCGAGACCTCGATGGTTTATGGAGCGATTGGCGAGGTGGATGGCTTCGTTTTTGGTCCACGATGGCAACAACTGGTGCAAATGGCTCTCTGGAAGTCTCTCTCCCCTCGTATTTTTTTTCTTTTTCTGACTCTTGGCAGCTGAAGAATTGGGATTAATACGAAAGTATATGAAATAACGAAAGATGTTGGTAGTTTGATACGTGAAAGTAGGAAGAATGGGGATTGAGAAGGAAATTAATGAGGTAAATTAATAGATAGACAAATGATGTTTATTACTAATTGCTTGATATGTTTGATCGTGGATTCGTGATTTGTTTGGTTTGCACGGAGGGAAATGAATGGCGATTCGAAACGGGAAGGCAGGACGACAGAGCATACGTTTAAATCGACGTATCGATACGAAATACATCGTGATATAACGTTCGTCATCATTTCCGTTCGCCTTTCACAACATGGAAACGTGATGATGCTTGCGCGAAATATTTCAATGAAAAAATACACTCCAGAGCATCGTGCTCCGTGAAAAGCGAAATAACTTGAAATTTGCAACATCTCGTTCCCTCGTACGATAATAATTACCACGAGCTTAAATCATCGTACAAAACACGTATGAGAGAAAGAAAAACTCCTCGCTGATATTATCGTTTCTCTTTCATTCTCGAACCGCTTCAATATTTGCTGTGTAAATGATAATCTCTTGACACAGAGAGTCTCCCTTATCTCAAAGGTTATCCTACTTCGAGAACACCCGGTAGCCGCACTGGGGCTGCATCAAGCAGAATTGAGCGCGTGTGACTCGGTGTCGGGAGTCGTCGCGAAAATGGAACCGAGAACCGAGCTAACTCAAAGCTCTCTCTCTCTCTCTCTCATCCTGCTCTTCCGACTTTTCTCCATTCGCCGGCGTTATTCTCCAGAGAAATTATATTGCGACCCAAAGCACAGTCGCTGGACGACTGAGAACGAGAAAGGAGGAGAGCTAGGAGGAAAGAGCGATAATTCGCGGGAAGGCAAAGAGCACGCGGCGTATTCAACCAGTGGCGGTGTTGGATGTTGACCCATGGGGCAACGCAGAGTCGCGGGGGCAACTCGATAACCACCGATCTTTTCTCCGAAACACCCGTTCCCAGGGTGAGTCCGATCGTGTGCTTAGTCGCGAGGTGACCCTCCGACGCAGTACCGCCGGTGGCGGTGACGAAGGACACGACCTAAAATACGCTCAGCGAGAGAAAGAATGCTTCGGAGAGGGTCGATGCTACGGTAGAACGCGCGACGAAACAAGGCGGTGGAGGAGGAGGGGGCGAGGGGAGATACACGTAGAAGGGACCGCCGGCGACGACCGAGGGAAAGGAGCGGAGAGCAGCACGCGGCAGCAGCCACCAACGTCGTATACCAACGCCACTCCATATTGATTTTCCGGGAGGGGGGTAGAATGGCGGTGAGGTGCGACAGAGAGGAGAGACGAGACAGGAGGGTGAAGGACGAAAAGTTGGAAGAAGAGGGCGATGTAAATGGGGAGGGGGGGAGGGGAAAGTGAAGTGGAACTGAAGCTGCAAACCTGGAGGGAAGAAGAAGAGCGAGAAGAGGACGAACCGACAGGGTGGGATTAGCCGCTTCCTGTTAGCTGCTAGCGCGAGTAACCTGCGACGTTCTGTTCGAAGATGGCGGTCCATGTGCACCGGCCGATATGAAACGTTCCACCGTGGAACAACCCGTCGCGTAATTAGTCTGTGTAGGCTTCACGAGCGACCGATTCGCTTTGCGTATTACGTTAATGAAATTTTCGATCGACGGAGTATTTGTGCATGTTAATTGGCTGACTCGCGTGTTAGCCATTTGCCGACGTCGCAACGACGACAATCGATGACTCAACGTCCAAAATTATTAGCGAAATTGACGAAATATGTACCCTCCGGATACACCGAGACTCGGTGTACAAATTTACATGCGAAACCGCGATGTGGTAAATTTCATAGAACAAACGTGAAGACGTGTGCAGACGCATGTATCGATGTATCGACGGTTTGATAATAACCGATGAAGCGAAGCAGATGATACGATGCTCCTGCGCTGTGAGTTCATACGGCACTGAACACCGCGAGTCGTTCTACCGAGCGCAGTAGAGTGGGCCCGTGTCTGGTCTGACCGGCTTCGTCAACTTTCGGCTCGCGTCGCGCGAACTCGGGCGACGCTGCGCGTTACCAGAAACCGCGCGATTATTCATTCTCGCGACAGCGAGACCCAACCACTGTTGTTTGTCCAACTATTAAATAATCATTGGCGCAACGATAGTTACGTCGGATAAAGAATTTCGTTCGACACAAATAGCTGTCGTACCTCGCGCGAATTAAATACACCGAAATACACACGGCGTACGGTGGAGTTCTTAATTAAATTTCTTGCTTGCCGCAACTTATCGCTGTTGCGTAAAAATTAGCTCTGTCCATTCGCAAACACTTCACGAAACAGTCGTTGCCTGATTATTCGCGCCTGGACGAATATTCGTCTAGCTATCGTAAAAGGAGATGGTCGAATCATTTCTCGCGTCATTTTCTTCGTTGCGAGAAGAATCTAATTTCCGAGGTGCTAAATGGATTTGTACTGTAATTGGCTCGCGCCGGAAAACGATGCTTTTTATTCTAATTAACGAAAACTTCGTATTCAAATGCGCAGCGATTAAATAGTAATTCGTACTGTGGATTTTATCCCACTGGTCGAGGAAAGGATTAATTTATATTTAGATAATTTGCTTTCAAAGGAAATACGATATTTGCCGCTAATAGCGATGAAGTTTCACGCTGATAATGAATTTTGGAAGAAGGAAAATTAAGGGATAACTGAAATTTTAAGTTAAGGAAGTAGAAAGTGTCGTACTCTTCTCGTAATATTAGACCTTGAGAAGAATTTCGCTAGAGTTTTCCTCTCCTCGTACTTATATTACTTATTATGCTTCTTATACATTATTATTACTTATTATACTTCTTATTATTACTTACTATATTATACTTCTACTTCAAAACGCTGCATACATTGTCCATTAAAAATACAAGTTGAAACTTTAACGAAGGTACAAGACTCTCTTTCAGAGGATTTAACAACGCTGATGAACTGGGCCACCAAGTTTTTCTAGCTTTACGCCACATCTCTTCTTTCGATACCATTCTGCTCGATTTAATTTAATTACCAGACCAGTGGATATTTGTGTATTTATTAATTTAACTAATGAAATCTACAGACATCAGTTTATATATTTTTTGCATATCGGTGAATCGATCCAACGTTTCTCGATAAATTTTGTAGCTGAATTCGATCTATATGCATAAACTCACCGGTTTCGGTTCAAACAGCGACGAACTTTATTACTGTTCGAAAGTTTACTCTCGAATCAAGTCGCGAGGAGGAGAGCAAGGAGGAGGAGCGCTTAAAAGACAAAACTTTCGAACAGCATCCTCCGTGTGTGTCCGAAAGACGGCAACGTGATAAGACTGGCGAAATAATACCGAGTCGATAACTTGCAGCAAGTTCCACGTTATGGAAACCAATAGCGAAAGGGGACGCGACGAACGAACCGACCGGAACGCGTTCGCTTTTATTATACAGCGCGAATCGTCGCGCGGAGATAAATCAAGCTTGACAAACTCCAACTTGTTAGCGTCTAGTCAGCGATGGACTTTCTGTGTGAGTTGGCCAGAGTACTTTCCAACAAGTCTCACGACGGAATTTTTGTCTTTGTCGTTGATGAAAGGACCGAATGTTGAGATTCGCGATATAACACTCCATGTGCACGGTTGCATTTCGAAGCGAGATGTTTGTATCACTGAGCGTTCTTTCATCCTCATCTGTTTTTCTAAAGTCTTCTCATCTTTCTGGACGATTTGTTCCCCCTCTAATTGTAAAAAAAATACCTGTGCGCTGGTGGACAGAAATTTTGTTTCTTTTTTCATTATTTATAGTCGCATCAAACACTTGCGTGGGTTTATATTACATGTGTTTATTTTATCACAGTGTACATTGATTTTAGGACCGTTTCTTCGATTGATCTATTTTCTGCATTGAATAATATGTTCCACTGTCAATTGAACTTTGCACAAATCACAAATGGAAGATCTTTTTTGAGGAGATATTGGTGGGTGAGTTTTGTACGATCTATTACGATCCTTGAGATCACAATTTGGTTTTTTCTTGATAGAGAACGAACAATTGATTTCTTAAAAGATTGATTTTTGATTGCCGTTAGTCGCGGTTTACGTGAAGATTTCCATTTGATTTTCTGTTTTAAGCCAAGAAGCATAGGTTTCCGAAGGCAAGCTGGTGTAATGGTAGGTTAATAGAGAAATTTGGCAACGAGGAGAAATGATGTCGACCAGGTTTCAACGTCAATTTTTCACGGAAATTCCGAGTTTGTTGATCGTTATTGAGAGCGCAGTTCTATCGAAGGTTAAAACGTTTAAAAACTCTAAAAAGATTCCCAGAATCTCAAAAACAGCTACGAATCACTCCCATGCCATAAATTATCTTAATAAGTGGCTTTAAGAGTCATATAAAATCTAATGAATGTCTAATGAACGCAGTGCCATCGAAAATGTTAATTCCGCCTCGAGATGCTTCCTTACCTGCACGTACTGATATTTCGCCGATGATAAATGAAAGTTGAAATTAAATATCGCGTACGAAACAAAATTAATATAAATCTGACGTGAATTATGATGGCGTATCACATGAGATGAGAAATTCTCAAACTCTTGCAGTTAAAGAAAAATTGAAATATAATACACAATTTGTGTCACCTAAAATAAATTATATCACGTTACTCTTAAAATAAAGAATGTCACGTTATTCTTAATTATTTAGAATTTAAAATTACTTCACTTCGGGATTTTTGATTTAATTTAACTTTACAGGTAATCACGATACAAAAACTAGAAACACAAATTACTAGAATCATTTGCAAACCAGTAGCTACTACTTGGGGGATCAATTCCGAGTGATTCTCGTAAAACGTAGCGGAGAGAACATATGATTGATTTGTTTCGAGTACTGAACGCAAGGGGAAACGGATCGTTATTGTCAGACATCACCATCCGCTCAATAATAGAGAACTTCGGTTCGTCTGTAATTTCTTGCACGGCTCGCAATTTGCTCGACTCGACAGAAATTCGACGCGTGAAGGTAATTGATCGTGCTTGAAGACAGCAATCGTACTTCAAAAATTACACTTATTTTCACCCACACTTAGGAGAGAAGAAACGCCTATCCAAACGCCTAAGAAAACGGATCGCGATAGAAAATTCGGAACATCTTGCAGGCGAGTTAAAGGAACACACCGCGTGGAAATTACAATATCCATTTAACGCGAAACCTCACGGCGAACACCGGTTACGCGGATTTACTTAAAAACGTCGGGCCGAGTTGTTGTGACGCAGGAGAGCGAAGACGAGATCAAATTGAAAAGTTCCGGCCGCGAAGTTGCGCGGTTTCGTTCGGGGGCTTTTCGAAACTTTCCAAGTCTGCGAAGTTCCTATCTCAGACGTTGTCGATATTGACACGAAAATACCTCGCGCTATCTGCAGCTTGGGCTATCGATTCTTCGCATCGCTCATCCGCGTCGCACCGTTGAATCTTTCACTGTTTCTCTTCGCCACACGCTGGACTGTTGCGAGTTTGCGATATCAAAGAATTTATTGCTTTCGCGGATTTTAATACTTCAATTTTCCACGTGTTGCTTTTACAGTTGGAGAATTGTAGCGTTGAATTTTTATATATAAAAATATAATAAACATGATATATAGGTATATATGTACCTATAAAATTTGCAGGTAACAAATATAGGTACTTATTTATTAGAAATGTGCAGACAATATTTAGATGGTATTTACTATTAATTAATATTGCTTAAAATTTTGAACACTTTTGAGATTAATGGGACGATCAATTTTGAGTTTTTAATAGTTTTTAAAAATACCGAGGTGTTCATTCTAAATTGTGATGTTGTATGTATTAATAGAGACTCCATACAGACAAGTACTCCATAAAGATCAATAAAAATAGATTAATGAAAAGTGCTGCACAAAGACGTAATAATAGAATAACAAAACTTCATAATAATTTTATACGCTACAAACTCATATCTACTCATAACGAACTTCACCCTCACTTGCGTGTTGTTTCTTAGTATTTACACGTTATTTTTATGCAGAACACACATTATGTACAAGACAACATCATTCCCTCGTACCCCTCGTCTACAAATTTCCGTCTTTCATCGATATTCGACGATGTATTTATCAGTAAAAGACAAAGACAAAGGAAGATAAAACTCGTTACGAGGTAATTGGCCATCGGGAGAGAGAGAAAAAAAGAAGAGAAGAGAAGAACACAACGAGGATAAATATTTCGACGATCCCTTTGAGATCAAGGCACCCTCGAAATTCAATTTTCCTCGCACCGTCCCGGGCACGAACTTAATTTCGCGGCGTATCGCTATGCCCCGGTTAAACGTGAACGCTCGTGAAATATGCACGCGAATCGACGTGGCCGACGTAGGCCAACACGCAACGTGTCGCCTCATTATTGTTCCCATATTGATTCATAGAACATCGAGGTCTAGTTCGTTCCCCGAATAAACATACCTTTTATTCGCGGAATAACAGTTTCTTCCTTGTAAACTGTTCACTTCGTGAACGCGTTATTAACTCGGCTTCGTTCCACGGAACACGAGTAACCAGAAATGAAAGAGCCAGTATACGCGCGTTCACGTTCAGCGGCATTAATTATTCCGTCGTTGTTCTATTTTTCTTCGAATCGCGTAGCTTGTCTCTGCGTTCTTTTCAACAACAAGCAAAGAGCCGAGGTTGGAAGGTGGAAAAAAGGAAAAAAAAATTGGAGAAAAATGTTTACGATGTTCGATGTTTTCCCGTTGATGATATCTCTATATGGCGACACTTTTATGACCTTTCCCGTTGATAGGAGAAGACTGAGTTTGTAAATCTTGAAGCAAAATAATTTAATAATGACGATGTCATTTGATACAGACCTGCTCGTACAACGCGTGACGTTTGCAGAAAGTAAAATGGAAATTTTACATTGTTTTACAACTTTGATACAGTGGTTGCACACGTGATTGATATGAATTATTTCCACAAAATTTCTGATTGCACGATCTTACGATTTTCACGTTTCTGGCATTCGAGACTATAATTAGAAAGCAGAATTTGCCTAAAAGTAGAAGAACTTGTTCAATTTTGAAATAAATCTTCTTTTTATTTGTTACATCTTCTTTGTACTTGTCCCGGACAAGCTTGTGTTTGTTCAGTATCGACGTTAAAAAAACTTTTTCGTGATACAGTTCTTGAAAAAATATATTCATCGACAATTATTCAGACGAAAGTAGTGCACAACTCCAGAATCGTAAACGCACAGGATGTTTCCAATGGTAGAATTGGAAAGTGGGCGATTCTACGTAAAAAAATAGATAAAAAAAAGTGTAGAACAAAATGTTTTATGTATGACGCTTCGAGAAAACCGAGTTGAGAAAGTTATTACCAAGGCAACTTTTTAACGAAACACATTCAAAGTTAATTTTCTTGGCAGTGAAGCTTCGAGCGGAAGAACGTTATCGCGTATTGTCGACTTGTTTTTGCACTCAGACTCTCGTTAAATATTCCTTTCATCCGCGAGTTGAAAACCAAATACCAGTGAGTTCAAGTATACTCGATTTTCTCAAAAAACGAAACGAAACTTTAAACGAAAAAAATTCCTCCTTCCTGTTAGCTCTTCTTTATTTTCTTACATAGAACTGCGCCACCAGCAATATATATGTACCGTAAACGTGAATGGCTAAAATCGAAACAAGGCCACTGAACAGTTGTTTCAGTGAGCGTCGAACACGTGGCGCGAACAGCTACGGAAACAAGAGGAGAATAAATTCTTTGTCAACGCGGCGGCGTCATTTATTACAGGCGAGGACAATAAATCGAACGACGTATTGGTCCGCCTACTTCATCAGCATTTTCTACGTCATCTATTATGTGGAGCGTCCGCTCTATCGAGCAACGCGACAGGGATAATGCGTTTTGAATTAATCGGTGAAAGAAAATGCCTAGCGGGCTCGAGCGCGAAAGGAAGAGGGTGGAAAGGGGGAGGTGAAGAGGAGGACGCTTTGTCCGTCTCGATTTATCCTTACACAGGCTCCCTTCGCTCAATGGCCATCCGTCAATTACGCCCTCCTTCGCCAATAGGAGTCAATAAGTCGAGATGAATCCAAGGACCAAACCGGTCATTCTTACCGTCTCTTTTTCTCAGGGAATGAGAGAAGTATCTCGCTACACTCTACGCGAAATAAAGTGTATTCTGAAAAAACTGCACGACTTGTACCCCAGTACGATTCGTCTCATTGAACGGCCCAGAAGCAACTGTTTTGACTAGGAAATGAACACGACCTTTTTGCCATAAAATTTTATTGACATGCAAACATTTGAATCGACACAAAACAAATTACAGGCGCGATCGCTCAGTATCAGGCAACGCCACTCCTACTCGAGGTCTACGCCACGCCCCCTCACGAATCACGTGACCCATATCAACCAATCGCTAATTTTCGTTGCATTGAAGCGTCGCACCTGAAGAGGCCCGATTTTCTGATAATAAAGAGCTGGGTGGGTCGTGGTAACTGTCAAGTGTCACGTGTGTAAAGCTTCGAACGCCGCGTCACCCACGTATGGCCGACGATCTTAATTTTCAATTTTTAAACCAAGAAAAGGTGTGATAGCGTATTAGTAGAAAAATGAGATCATTTTTGGCAGTAAATTATTATCTGTTTAGCCAATAATCACGTGATGGAACTCTAACTCTAACTAAAATTATTATATTTTGCTTTGAAAAACATTCTTCAACTTTTTGCCGACAAACTATACCGAACTGTGACTCTCCAAGAATGTTCGTGTGTAAAAATTTCGCACACGCGTGTAACACCGTTTGATTTAATTATTACAATTACAATTGAAATCGATTTAATGTTTATATTTTAGAAAGTTTCAAGGAGACTTTCATTCAACCAGTTTCGGCCAATCTTTAACGATCCAGAAGAACGAGTCCAATCCTTTGGATTAGGTTGGACGTAGATTGCAGAAAGTACGTCTCGTTAGTCGGTTTTTCCAAACGGATCAAGGATTACGGCTCGAATCCTTTAATAAATCGAGAGGGGTGGGGAGGAGCAACAAGGTCCTTATCTCGTTCTATCGTAAATTTTCGTCCCCGTGAAACGACTGCAACTCCTTTATAAGTCATGACGTGATTTTTTGCCTGTTAGTGCCGTGGACCAGTTTACTCGATATATATCAAGGACAGCTCGTTAAGCAATCCACGAGCTGCACATGCGTGCCACATGTGGATCATTACCAAAATTAAAGTCTGACCTCGACATTTTTTTTTCATCATTCGTTAAAAACAGTCTGTTGATAGAACGAGAGTTTCTCGACAGGAAATTGATTCCACGATCACGATGGATTAATTGAGTTCGGGATTTTTTGAAATTATGCGCAGCCTCTGTTGAAAAGTTTGCAAAGAAAAGTAGCGAGAAGCTTTTTACACGTTCTTGCCTTAATAACAGCAGAAGTTTAAATACTGATTAAATTACAAGATTAAATTACAGATTGATTGGGTTCAATGAAATTCGATAGAAAGGAAAATTTTCATCTGTTTAATTAATTCATCTTTTTACGTCGTCAAGTCGGGATTGTAGCGTTTGTCACAAAAAAATTAATTATTTTTCAACTGGAAATCATCACAAATTATTTCGCGGCATAAAATATTCCTGTCGGCAATGCCAGATTGCAAGTCTGAATTTAGTTTCCCTCGATTTTCATTCAAATTCGTTCGCAGCTCGCAGTTTATTTGGAGCTACGAAAAATCGAATTTTTCGCGCACATTTTCGCCACTACGGGAATGTTGTTTTAATTATAATAAAATTCAGAGACTCTTTCGGCGCTCGTTTTATCGACGCTTAATATTCGATCCTCTTCCATTAATATTTAAATCGTTTGTTTGTCCGTGGAATCCGGACGCATCTGTATTCGCCGCGTGCCCCGAAATGACGAGGGAATGATGAATTACGCGGGCGTGCGTTTCATTATTTTCGAAACCCGATGTCGTTTAAACTCCGCTCCGCGATAGACAAACAAATGTCCGCTACGTGCGAAACATTTTCGTCATCTGGTGGTGTTTTTCAGGGCAAAAAGGAAATTACGATGGTCCAAACTCGTTCCTCCATAAATATATAATATATACAGAGCACGAAATAAAATGGCTCGATAAAAGAAATTTTGTTCGAACGTTGCGAACGGATTTTGAAATATCTGTCCACTGTTGAAGAAATTGACAAACGTGAGGATATTTAATTTGTTAATAAAATACCGTTCACGATTATTACTAAGTCAATAAACACACACACCGAGGATTAACGAATAATTTTATTTATTTAAAATTAACTTTCTAAATAAAAAAGTCATTCTCATCCGTCGTTCGATGTATAACGCTTTCCACTACTGTCTTCAATTTTCCTGGAAAGAGATGCATTCGATTATTTACTTCCTCGCTCTGTGTATTTTCCTTTTTATTCATCATTTAACCATCGACTGATAATTGCAGCGTTTGTCAGAAAAAGTAAAATCGATTGCCGGAATAACGTTGACCCCTTCCCCGGGAAAATACGCCACCGTCATAACTGAGATTTCTTATCTTCCCTTCTGCTAGTTCGTTGAACAATCTGACCGAAAGGGTAAATCGATATCGACGACACGCTTCTTTTTAACGCAACATTTCGACGCGAACCTTCTCACTACGTCTGTCCTACATACCTGTAATTCGATATTATACAGGTAATCGTGAGCCGTGGTCGCGCCAATTAAAAAACTGTGTCGCCTTACCGGATCACACTACAATTAGACGGCGAAGTTGCGCGCCGTCACAAAGAAAAACGACGACAAATTAAGGTCTCTGTGTTCGACGCGATTTTTGATATTAATTAGAGAGAAAGATTATATATATTTGTTGTTACTTTTGTCAGTAGCTGGAGCCAATTAACTATGTTACTAACCTGTGGGAGAAATCACGTTGGAATAGAAATGTCTCGACGTGTGTAATTTCAGTATTGCAATTTTCGAAAAGTAACGTAGAAAGAATAATGCAAATTTTTCATAACACACCGAAGTGATAAAATCTGAATAGAAATAAGAAAAAGCCTGATGTACACACATTTTGTTATAATTTTTTTCACTTTGAATATAGAAAAATATACACGGCGATGATTATTTCTCTTTCGCCGATGTATCTCGTTTCACTGTACTTAAACAGAAGAGGCTCTGGCACGACTTACTCACTTGATAACATTAGCGTACGTCGCGGTAATTTCATCTCCGACGGAAATGCGCGTAATGTATCAGAAATTCTGTTTGACGAAGATACTCGCGGATTAACTGTAAAATTATGACAGAAATACAAAACTTCCCTGCCGGCCGTGTTCGTTTCGAAACGTCAAACGAACGACATTTCAAAAAAAAAAAAAAAAAGAAAAAATGGGATTTTCACGTACGCTCTTTTTATCGTTGCGATTTCGTTATAATCGAATTGTTAAAGTTCCACGTCAATCATATTTCAAACTTCAAACGAGCCGTGTATTTCACAGGAATAAAATTCTTAAATCTTTTCGACGCGTATATTCCTTTTTTCTATAAAAATTTCAAGCGCCGCGACAAACGAAACGTTGTTTTAATCGCATTTTAAATCACGTCAAACGTGCGACACTTCGGATGAATTAAATTTGTAAAATTTCTTTGTCGTAAATGATCGGACTTGTCCATTTGTTTTGTCGATCGTTTTGAACTGGCTATCGAGAGACGAAGACGGAAGAAATCGTTATATCTGGAGAAAGCTAAGTTTCTGCTGCACGAATCATCCGATTAAGGTTTCGCGAGAGCCCGTCGTCCCGAAGTTCGTCGACTCGGGCAACGAGGATTCGCGCGAGGATCGTGCTTCCACGCGATACAGGATGTGCAAAGGGTGCATTGCAGTGTGAACGGATAAAGCATCGGTGTGCCTCGGCTTAGGATAAGCAAGAATTTGCCAGTTCCTTTCTCCAAATCCTTCTCCTGCTTCTCGACGAATCTCGCAATAGCCTCGAAATACATCGGACTGATTCAATTAGAAATACTTCGTTCCAACACGACACTTCTTGAAACTCTCCCAATTAATTTCAAGTAGAACTGGACCTCGCGATATAACGTTGGTTTGGAACTCGGAAAACGAGAAATATTACATTTTATCACTAAAAGTGATTTTAGCGGGAGTAGCCCTGAAAATCGGGCCTCTTCAGGTGCAACGTTGATGCAACGAAAATTAGCGATTGGTTGATTTTGATCACGTGATTCGCGAGGGGGCGTGGGGTAGACCTCGAGTAGGAGTGGCGTTGTCTGCTACTGAGCGATCGCTCCTGTAATTTGTTTTGTATCGATTCAAATGTTTGCGTATCAATAAAATTTTATGGCAAAAAAGTCGTCTTCATTTCCTAGTCGGAACAGTTGCTTCTGGGCCGAATCGTACTGGGGTACAAGTCGTGCAGTTTTTTATAGTATGATGTAAAATGACGTAATATATTTTCCCACATTTTACACCCACGTATTTTGACTCTAAACATAAACTAAGAGATTTATATGAAGTTATCTCGTGTAAAAGCTACTTGGGCAATATTTGCTCATGGATCAGCCCTATTTGGAGTTGACTGATAGGCAAACAGTTCACTTGCTTTTTCCTTGGAAATTCTTCGCGCGCTTTCTAATAGCACGGTGATTAGTAAATTTCAGTTCGGTTAGATCGATTTCTATCTTTCTATCTTTTCTTCTTGGATGTGTACAGTATTTCTAGAATTTATGTACGAAGTATTTTAAAATACCAAAAAAACGTAACGAAAATTCAGTATCACGTCGACGAATATCGTATTTAACACCACAGCATCTCAAATCAGAAAATTTTGTAAAAATTGTTATGAAGAGAGTACAGCACTACCTAGGGAAGAAATATGAGTAAAAACGTGACTAAGAAAGTTACAACATTCCGCGAAGAAAAACCACATAAATCTTTGCATAAACTGTTTTAACAAAACCTATTAAAATTATTATTACATTATTATACTGTATACTGTTTATATAATAAATATCAATAAGAGCAATATTCAGCGACTATTCTTTCCATTTTTCAATTTTTAATATACGCGTGCTAAATTTGCTTCGTCGGTCACCAGTGACCGACAGGGCACTTGACGCGTTAAATTACAATTTTTCTTCCCATTACCTTTCTCATTATTTTCCTTGCTACTCGCAGTGTGTCATTTTCTAATTACAGTTTCTCTCTTCTCGGTTCAGAAACAACGAAAAATCCACGAATTACCACGAATCACGAAACTGCAGGCGAGCTCTCTGAAACGTCGCGAGAGGGCAAACGCCCGCCGTGCAATAAACTGACTCACTTCTTGCGAAAGTTTCGCAGCGACTCGCTCCCGTTCGCGTTAGTCTCTTTGCTCGATTGTAGCGCACGAGTGCGTGAAGCATTGGCCACAGAATCCGCCGTATCATCAACGTGGAGATCAGATAAGGGATTAGCCGAATATAACACGAGGTTTAACCGGTCTACGCTGCTAACGAGCGTTGGCCAAGTGCGAACGAATAGAGAAACTTTTGGTAATTAAAGCGCGATACACCTGCGCATGGTCGACCGTAGTAACTGGCAGTAGTTAAAGTCGAGGCTTCGAGCGACAGCCACGTTACAGCCGAAACAATGTAGAGAGAAGTGGTTTAGGTAACGAAAGGTATTCTGTGTTTGACCGATGTCATCGTTCGTTCTGGTTGGCTGAACCTCGTACTGTCATCGTTGAAAAAAAAAAATTCTGGGCAAATGTCACGCGAATCGTTAGCGACATAATTGTTATTTGTTCAAAGGAGCGTGGGGAAGAAAGTTTTCGAGAAATGAAAATTTGGATATTCTTTTATTTAATTTTGTAATTATTCTTTAATTTAATTCTTGCAGTAAAGAGTTTTACGCATTTGGCAATTGGAGGATGCAATTGGATGCGTATAATATGGAAATATAAAACAAAGTTCCGTTTAGCTTATATTTCCTTAGCTAAAATTTAAAAATTCAGAGAAATCCGCAGTCCAGTGATGAGTTTCTAAAAATACAAGTGTACGAAGAAGTCCGTGATTTTTTTTATCGCGAGTAACTTTTCACGTGAATATTATCTATTTAGATCTTTTGAAGAACAAAGAGTGCACGGAAAGAGAAAATTTCACGACAAAATTTTTCACGAGATTCTGCTTCTGAGAATAAAGTGCGATTATGTCGCGGAATATTTATCACTGCGGGGAATGTTGATTGCTACTAAAGCTCGACTCTTTGAATCTTTTACAAACCTAACCCAACCCTCGTAGATCAATAAACTGGTAAAGCATTTCAAAGTGAAACCTTTAATTGTCCGAAGCAACTGCAGACTGTTTCGTCTTACTTTCTCGAAGGAACGTAAAACACAAGAGAAATACTGCTTCGCTTAATCAATGATCGAACTTAAATTGCTCGTTCGAATTGACTGAAATTAATCAACGAATTTAATCGAATCACTCGAATTCGGAGTACATAAAACAACGAAAATTGTTCAACTTTTATTCGTACTTCATCGTACCGAAAGCGAAAATTTACAACGCCTCTCCAAATGTTTCAATATTTTCCAAAACTTCTATCATAATAACTCGACGATTTACGCGGGAGCAACAACAGAGCAAACACAAGTCAGTTTACGCGCATAAATTTGCGACTAATACACACCGAGAGAAAATAGAATGCGCAGGATATTGAATTTCCTGCATGCGTAATATCCTGCCGAATCGGTTCAGTAGCTAGTCGCTGGTTTGAGTTTCCGTTCACTGTGGTATTCGCGAAATATCGCGTATCCGTGAGCTCCACGGCGGAGCGCAAGAATTCGAAACGCGTTCCAACGCGTGCGTATAAAATACCGTATCCGGCGAACGTGAAATTTCTGAGAGACTGAGAACGAAAGAGACGAGATGTAATAACTGAAACTCGCGCCAATGCAGACAGACAGGGAAATAAACTCTTCGTTTGCATTCGTCCGCAGAGGATTGGCAAATTCTTATTTTCGTGCATTATGCAAATGCGTCGTGAAGCAGCTTTTCGTTCGACGGCAGAAGAATGCTACATTTGGGAGCGAAAACACAGAATTCTGTGTTCTTCGAGTTGTAACTGGGTCATTTAAATTTGCGATACGAGAAGAATATTCGAAGAACAAATGACGAACTAAACTACTTCATTTGTAATTGAACAAACGTGACTTTTTTTTCCATTCGTTTGGAAGTTGAATCAATAAAAGTTTCGAGAGTTTCCACTCGTTAAAGAAAGATGTATTAATATCGCAGATGTTAACCCACGCACGAAAACAACGTTTCAATTAAAATCAACAAATTTGGGAAACAAATTTCCAGAAATTTAGCAGAAGATATCTTTCTCTTCAACGAATAAAATCTTCTAAATTTCTAAATTCAATAATAATAAATCTGTCGAGCTCTCGCGATGCTTTTCGTACGACGTTTCTTTATTTGCAGTCGCTCCGGTGTTGTGTTATTTGCACGCTGAATCGTTAGGAAGTTAACGAAGTGTTTGATGGTCAGCCAAGCACGATGACTGTAATCTTCGTTCATTGATATAATCTGTCGGGCGTAGTACGTCGCTGGCTCGACAAAGATTAAACGTTGAAGAGAGTGAGCTTCGCTTGACAGGTCACTGTCGCTCGAAACTACGGCCAGACTACTGGAAAATTCATCGCGCGTCATTATCGGATTCGATTGCAGGAATTAGTAGGGCGTAAAGGTTGATCCCGCCGAAAACGAACGGAGAAGCAATGGGGAACTGACATATCGTCGACGACGGTATATCGAAATGGAATATCGTGATAGCGTAACAGTGTAATGGTAACAGAAATTGCAGTGATAAAACAGTTGTTTTCGTCAAAGTGCTGATCGAAATTTTCACGAAATATTCCGATACTAACGATGTTTTGGTTCTGATCGAAATTTTCACGAATTTAATGAAATCTGTGATTATGAAAACTGTATAATTTTACATTAACTTTTTCAAAATCCATGAATACGTATGAAAATTGATTAACATTTAGCAAGAAAACTGAGCAAAGACGGTGAAATTTATATTACCGAATTATCTACCGACAATTTAAAGTGTAATTTCGAGTAAAAGCTTTCTGCTATATTTTCGTGCTTTTTTGAAGGATAACTAAAAAATGTTTTCAAACCCTATCTTTTTACGGCCATTTTCATCCCTCCGATATGGACCTCCAATAAAGAAACAACATGTCAAATATTTTTTTACTATGCTATGTATAAATATCGCTGAAATTGATATATGCTCTCGTAAAAATTTCGAGTGGCAGTGGAGACAGTAATTCCATTAGCGACTTATCGCAAACAATGATACAATTACAATGGTAATAACAATAATATGAAATAGATGAAACGTTCAACAGAAATATTTGCAAATAGACAATAAATAACATAAATCGTTTGATTAATTTGACAATATTTTCTACTTTCCCTACGTGACGATCATCATACTTTTCTCCAACCAGGTATAATATTCAAATATCGATCGAAATTGTAATTATTCATCGTCGACTCATCGCGCGAAATTATTTATGCAAATAGTTCGCATTCCTCTCTTCGAAACCGACCGAACGAGAATTTCAACGCAGCCGAACAGAGAATAAAGTAACAGATATCGACAGAAAATGCGACGCACCAGGCAAAAAATATCAGGCTGTAAACTATTCTGAACTGATTTCACGAGAAAAGCGAAGCGTTTCGCGACGATCAATATACGAGCACGTTCTAATTTTATCATATCATCCCTGAGGTGTGATATTTCACTCGAATGCACGAGTTCCCTTTCTCTCTCCAAGATAATCTTTAACGAATATAATCTCGTGGAATAAAATTCCAGATTCGCTGTAACGATATTCGCGGGTAGATAAATAGGTTGTTAAAACAGAACGTGGGAACGGAGTCGCACGTTTGATCGTCAGCTCTGATCGAGCGTCAGAATTCATTAGAACGTGAATCCGCTGTTGCTTCTACATCGATCGTTCGATGAAATCTGAATTGAACGTCCTCGAACACTTCCCTCGTATATTTACATTATGTGTGTTTATATTTACGTTCGTTACTTTCGAATCCTTCATTTTGAACACTGTGTCGGAACTGTCACTAAGCAAATTATGACTGAGCTACGAAAATGTAAATGCAGAATGCGAATATGTAAAATTGTATCATAACTATTTTTATTTATAATTTTTATAATATAACTCTTACATTATAACTATAATTGGCGAATAGGAAAATATTTAATATTCTCTATATGACTTTTAGTAAGATATGATTTTTTTAGTTGATTCTGATTCTTTCGATTGCGAGTCTGGATTTTTGCCAAATAATATTTTATTCGTACAAAATTTTTATAATTTATATATAATTTATATTTTTATGATTTATAATAGATTTTACTACTTTTATATATGATTTATATTTTTATGATTTATAATGGATTTTACTCGATAAATAATCCATTCGGGACCCTGAAATCCTTCTTAAAATTCCTCGATCTTTTCGCAGGAACATCAGCATCCGACGGGGAACGATTTAATGCCAAAATATCAGCGTATATAACTCTGACAAGATTTAAAACCTCAGAGAAGAGATAAAATTCCTCTCCTCGAAGATGTCACGACTTTCTCTCGGAGACTCTACTCTCTTTACCTTTATTTCCTCTTTATTTTCCGTTTTCTCCATTGAGAAACAGTATCTTTACCGATGGAACTCGTAAAATGGCGAACAATTACGACGTCGAGAGAAAAATAGTGAATTGGTCGTATACCCGCGCTCAAATTGACAACTGCTCGAACCACGGAATTTATTTCGATACAAGTCGAACAGAAACACTCGACTCTGTTCGCGAGGGGATCTCTTCTCGGTGCGGGCACGAACGAAATGACCGAACACGAAGCTACCTATAGAGGAAAAATCAACAAGCGAAACGATCGTGGAGGACGCCGGTTTACTTGGGGCGCTTCTGGTGGTAAGGGTGCCCTCATGTCGACCGCCGGGACTATTGCCTGGGTTCCGCTAAAGCTCGATGATTAATCACGTCTGTAAGCGTGGCCAACAGGGTCAATAAATGGCCGGAGAACATTTTCCTTTGTCGATGGCAGTCGTTCTTTACGCTTCGGTTGACGAGAAAGAGAGAGAAAAAAAAGACATTCCGAGGAAGAAGTATTATTATTATTTTATGTATTTAAATAAATATTTTTACTTGCTCGAATTATTATTTGTTTGTTGCGTAATTTATTTTATATCTCGTGTATTCTATTCTCGTTTTTTTTCTTCTTTGCATGATTTTAAATTTGATTCTCAGTCGAATGATCACACGATTCTTTTAACTCTTTACAATAGTTGCAATAGATTGTAACGAAGAGTGTTTACAATGAAATACTTAAAAGTTGCAAGTAAAATGTGCACTCACGTTTTATTAATGTACGTGCGTTAAAAATTGTTAAAAAATTTTTATGCTTTCGTACGAAACATATAATTTTTAATATTTACAATACAATCTTTTTAATCATTGTTTTTTAGATTTCCTGTCATTTCCTCAAAATGATTGAAAAATCCCAAGATCGCGATATAGTTTATGTTGTTGAAACGTAAAAAAGTAGCATACCGAAGCATACGTGTAATGTGTAACATACGTACATTCATGCGCCAGGAAAAATATTTTTGAGAATGTCAATATACATACGTCCGCAAGTATATCGCACGGATCGAGTGCTTTTCCCGTGAATTCCACTAGCTTCAGGAAAATGGTTGAAATTTCAGTAACGCGCGACGAGCAACCTGAATTTATTCACTCGATGTCAGTCGCTGAGAATCACGAGATACTTTCCTCGAGTGAAGTGCAACCGCGATTACGTGTTTTGCCACACGATATCGTGCTCGATATGAATTTAACAACGGATAACTCAGATTTGAATCAACGTCGCTGTCCGCTGCTTTCGCTCGCAACGTTTTATCACTGAAAGTGATTTTAGCGGGGATAACCCAGAAAATCGGGCCTTCAGGTGCAACGCTGATGCAACGAAAAATAGCGATTGGTTGATTTGGGTCACGTGATTCATGAGGGGGCGTGGGGTAGACCTCGAGTAGAAGTGGCGATCGCGTCTGTAATTTGTTTTGTATCGATTCAAATGTTTGCATATCAATAAAATTCTATGGCAAAAAAGTCAAAACAGTTGTTTCTGGGCCTTTCAGTGAGACGAATCGTACCGGGGTACAAGTCGTGCAGTTTTTTGTTTAAACAAGGAATTGGGCTATGTTTGTACAGATAAGGTAGAACTTTTTATACGAACACTAAAAAACAAATAACAAGAAATTGACAATAATCGAAACTGATGTGAAACTTTGGAAAAAAAGATCGTATAACGATCCACTTGATCTCATTTCAAAGCGTGTGAAGTCTCTACTTCGACACTCGCGAGTTCGTTCTTTTCAGAGGCGATTTTGTATCGTGTGGATACTTTTTTCCCTCGAAAATTGTGAGAATTCAAACGCGCATAAAGGTATTAAAAAAAAGTTTAAGACTGTGTCCATAATGGTTTTAGAGATTGAACGACTCTTTAAAATTCGTTGCACGATTCTTGTTTTTCATCATATTATAACGTTGAATATCAGGATAAAAGCTCAAGAAATTCTAACGTTACGTCGGTGAAAGAAAAATTGTGCAGAGAGTTTTGAAGAGAACGTTTCAATGTTTAAGAGACCATGATGGATTTAGTTAGGAAAATAAATCATTTTTCTCGTTTTTCCACTCGTAACATGATTCAAAGTTATCTTTAAAACGAACGAACTCACGCTTATCGAAAGTAGAAGCTTCAAGCTTTAAAATGAGACCAAGTGAATCGTTATATGATCTTTTTTTTACGAAGCTGTATCAGTTTATAAATCATCGACAATTTTCTTTCGTTAATTAAGATATATGTATATACATCATATGTTAAAGTAGTTCAACGTTTTTATAAATATAGCAAAAGTTCCTAAACTACTAATTAATAATTTTTTATAAGCCAGAATGTCTTTATATTTACTAAAATTGTTAAAAACAATTGGTTCCACTATTTTGTAACTAATAAAAATAAAAATTTTATAACTATGTTGTAGTTTATATCTTTTAATAAGTATTCCGGTTTTACCTACCCTTTCCCTCTATGGGGCAAAACTAGGTTTTTGCACATTTCCAGAAAATTTTATTTTCCCGCGAGTCAAACAATTTTTTTCCAAAAAAGCTATGATCATTTTCTCATCGTATAAAGTCAAATTAAGAAATTTAGCCTCGCGCGAATTCTTTCCTTCGTCATTTCAGTTATTTGTTACGAAACTAAATACACTAGGCACCCGGCTTTACCTTACTTTCCCCTTTTCCAATTTTATTTCTCCAATTTTTCATTTCCACCTTTGTCACCAAAATCGCTTTCAATCGCCGGTGGTTTCAATATCAAAAGGCAAAGCTTCAACTGGACCGCTAAAGCGAGAAGAATCGGCCGTTGAAATTTAACCGAGCAGTAAAAAGAAGTATCTCTCTGCTTCACAGCGTGCGTGACGTCCCATCGGACAAAATCCTCTTTCCATCATCCTCGTTCTTCCCGTCACGATCGTCTAACCAACCCAAAGGCCCGACCAAAGCTTCAACAGGGACGTAGAAACGTGAGTTTATGGCACGGTGGCCGGTGGGAAAGTCGCGTCGCGGCAACCGGAAGTTTGAATAGCAATCAGTAAAATGGAGTGAACCTAGGTCTGGTCGCCCTAGATTTCCACCGAAAAAACGATCCTGTCAAAGGAACGTAAAGAAAAAGGACCGTAAAAGGGAAGCTTATGTGCGGAAGGGAAAAAGGAGCCTCGTAAGAAACGAATCTGCTTGAGGAAATAGTAAAAGCTGAACCGCCGGTGTAATGACTGTAAGCGGTCGGTCGTTACGTAACGGCCACGACGTTTGATGAATTATGCAGCGTTGTTCCCAGCGCGGGAAAGAAAAGAAATGTTTTCCTCCTTTTAGTGGGGAATTAATGCGGAAGAAAAACAGCACGCGGGTTTAGGTTAGGTTAATTAATACTTTCACCTTTATTTCACTTGGTGGTTGAGCTAATGTATTCCAATGTGGGGTCGTTTGAAGACGATCTTGAAATTTTCCACTCGCGAAAAAATTGCTACTGACACGTCACAGGGTTCTCTTAACGCTAATCTTTTATTGATAAGACTTTTTTGCAGGCCAACTTTTACAATAAACAATAAAGATTTTTCAATGATACGATGGTAGAAAAAGTGACTTGGGAAAATACAAGAAAAATTTCTCTATCTTTTGTACCATTTAAGGAGTAAAAAAATTGAATCACATATCACGTGAGCTAATATTATTTATCGCAAATTTCAAAAATTCTTGAATCTTCGAATTTATAGTCTATCTATTATACACCGTCAATGTATATTCTCTAACTTTCTTTGTAACGAAACAATAATTTAATCAATCTGTACAACTAGTATCATCAATGACCGTATTTAATAATAAAATTAGATGGAAAAGTTTTTAAATTGCTTCTCTCTGAAAAAGGCAAAATTGACTTATCGGTGTTTCTTTTTTTATCGATGGTCCTCGTTTAAAATCGAGAAACATTGTCGCAACACACCGCGTTGTTTCATCTGATTGCGCAGTGTTTCCGGATCACGCTTTTCGGAACGCCGTGACGTACCACCGTGTACATCTGCGCCATCAGATCCGTGCTCGACTTTGCTAGAATAAAGCTGGAAGAGGTATTAAAGGGAGATGCCTCGGTGAATCGTATGATCAAAAGTGGGATTTGTAAGTAAAACGCTCGGGATTATGTTTTGCTTTCGAACAACTGTTGCAAAGTATTCTCTCCACAGATATCACAGTGGAAGTTAAAGGGAATTATGCACTTGGATTACACTTTGTGATCCCATATGATGAACATTACATTCTTGAAATTATTACGTACCGTTATCACGATTATTATTATTATTCTCATTATCGTTGGAGTTGTTACTGTCTCTTGTGTAATTACACGAAGTTTCAAACAATGAATTTCCCGTTGATCGATTATATTTCTCTGCAAGTTCAAATCATTATTGTCATTACTTTTTATTTATTGTTGAAATTATTCAAATATCAGGTTTCTGATTAATTGTAGAACCTACAGTTCTCTGAATCAATCGTAAATTAAATATATATTATAATATTTAATTATATTATAATTAAATATACACTAAATACACATTATATTTAATCGCGAGGAATAACGTTACGCCAAAATGCCTATGGACGCGGCAAAATGTCAAAAGTTTTTTAATTAAGTGGCTCTTCCAAGTAGATCTAAAATACGCTCGGCGAGTATGCTCGTGGCTGCACGTAAAGTGGCCCTTATGTAAACTCGTCTTAAAGCCGCGTCCCGACAATATTATTAACACATTCTGCTCGTGGCAATATTATTTAATCAATGGCATAACACGTAGCTGGAGGAACATCATTAGAACCATCTCGGCCAATTAGACTAATACCGCGTTAATGAAATTCTGCAGCAGCGAAATTTTAGCGGGATTCGAAGCTGTTTAATTTTGGTATTATCGATGTCGAACCTAGCCCGGAATATCCCGTTAACCTATTTAACGAAGGATCATGACGAAACTGTAAAAAAAGGACTGTGCGAGGTTTGACTCGTACCTTATCGACTTACTGATAATCCCCCGAAAATTCAAATTAAAAATTTAAAACAGCGCGGCGAGACTTGGCTGGCTCGTCGCGCGACTTTGAAAATTTCAATTAAAAGTTCGAAGAGTGCGTGGAATTTAATTTGTACCTCATCGAATCACCGACACTCGGTCAGTTCGCAAATTGTCACGCGAAAAAAGGGGATCCGGAATAAAAGTTTCCGTTCCGCGGCCGTCAAAATTTCAATTTCGCGGGAAGAGTTGAAATTCGAACCGTCCACTTTGCGTGCAAATCCGACTCGCGCGGACCTAATTGATAAGTGAAACGGAGAACTCTCGAGGTCAGGGTTGCCGCTCGGAGAAGAATTCATCCATTCTAATTCATCTCGACAGGAAAGTGTAAAACTTTTATTACGACGAACGAGCGATAAAACGCACGGAACGAGGAAAGCGCTTCGAAAGCGCATCATTCCCCTGCGAGAATTCATTTTCCACGAGCGAATGATCATTTTCACGGGACAGTTCGCACGGCGCGGTTCGTTTCCGCGTCGGAATTTCGCTCGCCGATATTTTAAGAAATCCTCGACGCTCGTGTAATCCATCATCATATTGCGGCATTTGCGTGCAGCCAGGCGGCGAATGCAGTTTACGATCCCCAGTGGAAAGTGGCTCGACAACTTAATCGCTCTCTTTGAGTGTCAACCCTTAATCGGCATCGTTAAAGACCGCGACAACCTACCAAGCTTCATCTCGAAATTTCCAGTTTTAATTTAACTTTGACTGATTTGAAAATTTTCGTTCGACTTGCGATCGATTCGAAGCGGAATTTTTGATTTAGCTTAAATTTTGGAATTTTTCGTCTCACTGAAAACTTAACGATCGACGTTTCATTTATTGAATAGTTCTTTTCAATCAATTTGACTATGGAAAGAAATGCTTAATATTCTCCAATCGCGATACTTTCAATTTGAAAATTGTAAAATTTAAAGAAACCTAAACTCCATTTATTATGTATATCCATAAGAAATATTATTTTATTTTATTTAAGACACAGTAATCTACGATATAATCTCTCTGACAATACTCTCTATTCCCTTTTTGTAAAATGAGGATGATTTCGAAGTAAAATGTTAATTAAATGTTCATTAAATTTGAAGAAAAACGACATTACTCATGGGTACACCTAATATTCGTAACATTACGACAAAATCTGACTCGATCCTCGATGGGTCAATTCAATTTTACGAGTAATCTCAATCGCGGTGTCTATAGTCATCCATGACCCAGCGATACCACCGAAGGATTAGCTCGTCGACTGAGAAACTGCTTTCTCCGCTGGAGATTACGGCGGTGGTTTTGTAACTCGTTTTACCTACTGAAACGCGAAGGTCGGTACTTTCGACCAGTCCAGCTTTTTCCATTTCTCTTCACCCCCTAGTTACGCAATTGCATTAGGTAACAAAAAGTTAATTGGACGACGAGTTCTCCCCGTGCACGTCGATTGATTCGTTGGACGATAAAAACTGAGCGCATTTCCGAACGTGAGACACGTAGTTAACAGGCTTGCTTAAGCTCTGTCGCGTTCTGTTAGTCGCAAAAACAAAAAACTGGAACGTAATACTTTTTCCACCGTCTCGTTATTCATTATCATGTTTTGTCTAGCTGTTTCGTGAAAATCGTGGCAGAAGTTTTCCAACATTGAACTCGTGTTTCGAATCCGTTTCACCGCTGAAAGTGCAAAGCTTCGAAGTTCTATCGTGGCATTTTGGAATTTTCGCGGTGATGCGAAATTTTTCGTGAAAATCTCTTGGTCGCGTTTTACTCGACGTGGTTACAGCCACGAGATATGAAATTAGGATCGTGCAATCGATAGGCTCGGGTTCCCTTGCGTGATAGAACGTAATGCTATTAGCAGAATTTTATATAAATTATCTGCATTCTAATAAATTATCAATTCGACTGGTTATCCTGTTCGGTGTACAAGTGCGATGAAAATCTATTGTATGATAACCTACGATTTATCGCATGTTGACTCAACCTACTATTTTTATTAATTATCAGAAAGTTCCATCGTTTGTGTTTTTTCAATGTATTGATAGTGTTGTTATTCAGTTCTTTGCAATAATAATTTAGTTTATTGATAACACAGTTTTCAATATAGATGAATAAAATATATAGACACTATCGTCGACAATATTGATGAATAAAATATACAGACACTATCTGTCATTATTGAACAAATTTTTAAATAAATTTTTATATAAAAATTGTATAAAAAAATTTTTTAATCTGGCGAACTTTCTCGTCGACATAAATAGTTTATTTCCATTATTATGTCAGAAGACTCTCGAAACAAAGTGAAAACAAATCGTAGCGCGAGGTATTCAAATTAATACTTTAGTTCGCGACCTAATTGAAAAATCAAACTATAATATAACAGTTGGAAACTCTGGAAACGACATGGAAACAATCGTAGCTCGACACGCTTAAATATCTCTCCGTATTATTAATACTTTGTTTCACAGCGAAAAATCAACTTGGTGACAATAATTGGAATGCTCTCGAAACCAGACAAAAATAATCACTCAGATTCTACGTACTGTTAATATTTTATTTCACGATCTAATATAGCAGTCGGTAAATCACATTATCTTAATAAGCTTTAGAAATAATCGTACACACTCATAATTCATACGTATCATTAATATTTTATTTCGCAACCTAATCAGAAGATCAACTTGGTAGGGCTATAAATAACGTAGTTTCTTGATACTGCACAAACTTTTATTTTATCTAAATTACTTTTTTTTTAAATTATCGTCACTAGATAGCAATGTTTATTAAATTTGAAAAAAACGACATTATTAATAATAAGTAAATTGTTACACTGAAATGCTCTCGAGAGGAGGCGAAAACAATCACAGCGCGAAACACTCGGATTCTACATGCCGTTGGCGCTTTATTTCGCGATCCAATTAGAAAATTGTTCGTTAAAAATTGAGGATGACCGATGCGCGACAACGTTTAACGAACGTCAAGTTGACCAAACGGAGGGGTGGAAGCCCGCGTTGTTACAAATCGCCCGATCACGTGATAACCGCGACCACGGGCAAACTTTCGTCGTAGAAAATTCGAACTTTCCGCTCGGCAGTCGCTCGAGCAAACTTTCAATTACGGCCGGTAAAAGCGACACGGGGGAAGTTGGAGACGTGCCAGTGGATCGCCGTGCAACACGTATGCAACTTATCGTGCACGTTCTTCGTCCCTGCGATCCGACATCGTGTCCAATCGTCGTCCCCGCTTGTTACGCCGAAACATTTACAGAAACGAAATCATCGTTCGTAGAACGTAGATTTTTGGTCATTACTCGACGACAGATATCGTTTATGGCTGACCTCGCGCAACTCAATCGCCGAGAATTATGCTGGTTTTATTTCCAGGAACGTGAAACTCGAAATTTCGACCGATAAATTTTCATGTGAACTTTCGACAGTTTGATATTTTTACTTGGCGACGATTTTGCATAAATGATGAAATCACGGGACGATAAAATAGGATTCTAATTTGAATACGAGAATAGAACAACTCTTCGCAGAGCATATTAATTGGATTGAATATTTAATACTTCGAACCAGCAATAATGACTTTCGATAAATAATATTCATCCATGTCCAATATCAGATAAATTCATTAATTGGTGTATAATTTCATCTATAGGCAAGTTTTAAATATGAAATCTTGCATAATGTAAACATTTATCGCGCAACATTAATTGTATCAGTCCTTCGTTGTTTTTAATTTTAATATAGCAGTACTAACTATATTTGTAACGTGACAGCAACAGTTTGGTTGCGTTTCTTTTCTTGTCTTTTTACTTGAAGTCCAAGACAAAACGAGGTCAGAGGCAGACTTTTTAGAACAAAAAGTTATCCATAAACTCGCGAATATCTTCCATAACTTCTTGCCTCGGATTTACTTCCACCTTCCAACGCAAATAACACGTACGATCAATCATGCTTCCATCTGTCGAAGCACAATGATATTCAGACACAGAGAGAGAGTGCGAATATCGCGACTCAAAGGAGGAAACAGAAGTCGGAAGCCAATTCCCAATACTTAAACAATCTCTCAACTTCTCGCTCCACGGCTCGTCTCAATCTCGCCGCGAACAAACTTTATTATATTTCGAAAACAGACTCTGACGCTGCGAACGAGCGATCCCTCCCCCCCAATTCAATCTCAATCAATCCACTCCACCGCGCATCGTGATTTCGATTTGAATAAACTTCACCGCGTTCTAAAAGTAGAATCTGTCCGACGAAAATGCTCAATTTCCTCGTTTCATCGATCATCGCTCGACTAGCCGTCGCTCTTCAAACAAACGCTCTCCGTCCAAGACGAAGAAAGAAAAAAAGCAGGAGGAAAAGTGCAACGAGCGCATGAAAGGAACAAACACGCGCAAGTATCATCGCCTGGAAAAACCTTAAACGAGCCAAAGAACCGAAGAGGATATTTACAAGCGAGACGAGGCGGTGCTGTCGCTGCCGCTCCCCGCCGGGGACCTGGTTGAACGCGCGGCTTCCCCTTTGATCTCGAGCGTAATAACTCCTATATATACGGTTAAATAAAACAGCGACCACGTTTTCGCCCGTCGTTCTCTCGTCGATGCTTTCTCGCTCTCCTCTTTTTTCTCTGCGAAGAAATTCCGGCGGACGCCTGGGATCAGAGGTGGAGATCCGAGATGGATACACGCTGGCTAGATTTTCGGCAGTTCAGAGGCAACAGCGGAAAGCACTTAAAAGCGTTTGAAACCGGAGTATTTCGTCGGTAGGGAGAAAGAGAGAGACAAGTTATCACCAGTTTCGCGATTTATCGCGGCGAGGAGAGGGGGAGAAAGAAAACGGGAACATCGGCGAGGAGACGCGTGCGAATACGTGTAACCGTTCTCACGCCGTTGTCTTCGTGAAAGCTAGCTTGTCGCTTTTATTGCTGTGTGTTTCGCGTCCGACTGTGCCCCGTCGGGTCCGACAATCCGCCTGTTTCGTCTTTCTGGGTCGAGCTTTCGACGTCCGCCAATAGCGAGTTTCCTCTCCTCGGTTCACTTTGTCTTCGCTGAACACTTTTCTACGTCGCTCAATCACGGACGATCTAACGTGGTCGAGTCTTTCTTACTTGAGGATGAGCAAACGTGCGAGATACCATGTTGCGTAACATGTTGGGACGCTGGTTTCTAATGGAGAAGTTGAAAGTGGTATCTAGAGCTTCAGAGGTCTAGCTCGAAGATATTTCGTGTTTTAAACATATTGTTTAATATATAGTTCGTGTTGTGATGGGATAGATATATTGTTTGCATATGGTAAATCTTTCTTACATTTTATAATATGGTATATTTTTTGTATACTTACATTTTATAATATGGTAAATCTTTCTTACATTTTTACTCGAAATAGCTGGCTAACTGGCGGCCCATGGACCCTTGCCCCTACTTTCCTGATTTCGCTAGCGCTAGCGCTACCCCCTCCAACTGCATCGATCCTTCCACTACGTTAAAATTTCGTGCAGTGGAGGGGGAAAGTAGAGGAAAGTAGAGGCAAAGGCTCGCGGGCCGCTAGTGAGCTGGCTCCATTTGAAAATACTTTGTACCTGAAGGAAATAAATTCGAAGAAATGATTATTCTCCTAAGATAAGAAATTAATGCGTTATACAAAATATAACACAAAGAACCTTTTAAATGTAATCACGTTCAATTTAAACACGTAATGGCGAAACAACGCCTGTATCTTGAAAAATAGTCACTGAACTGAATAACAATTCGTCGATCGTGTATGGCATAATTTACTGATGCTTCACTTCGTTCTTACATCTTTGTTAAAAAACAGACATTTCCATAAAAGAACAAAATTTCAATATTTAGTCACTGTTCGCATCAACGAGCGATTAATTGTTTTTTTTTTTTTCCTAAGGGGATCAACGATCGGATTAATTGTCGCATCAGGTAACACGGCCGCTTATGCCATACGACTGATCTATTACAGTGTATCTCGTTGACTTGGGTTTAGCAGCGCGGCAAATCAATCCGCCTGAATGCGTTTCACCGGGCAGAATCTCGGCCAGATTGTCCCCGTCACTTCGCAACCGGGCAACTTCCCCGGCGTGCACCAGTCAATTCCGTCGGATCTATCGATCGGACAGGGCTGACATATTGCCGAACACGAACGACGACCCGTTGCAACCCGACGGAGGAAGTTATGAAATCGCGAACGATCGCCCGGTCATCCGATTTTCCGCTTCGAGGAGATTCTATGCCACGAAGAGAGAGAGAGAGAGAGTCGAAGAAAACGCGCATCGCCGAGGCTTGTTTCCACGAGGGATGTTAGCTAAGGGAATTACGAAACTTTTGGAAGCTTGCCACGTGGACCGTCTTTCGCAATCGGAAGTTACGACTCCGGATGGGACTCTCTTTATTTACCCTTACAGCGGGAAATATTCTTCAGATAACGAGCGTTTTAATCTCAAACGTTTCAGTCTCTGAACATTCGAACGTTCGAAAAGCTTAAACATTTGGATCTTCGGGTTTTTGAATATTTGATTTTGCGCACCTTTGCACTCTTTACATCTATGAATCTTTGAACTTTTAAACTTTCGAATCCTCGGATCTTAGATTTTACATCTTTGATGTTTTATCTTTGTAGCTTTGAATCTTTGAATTTTTGAACTTTTGAACCTTTAAATCTTTGAACCTTTGAGCTTTTGAATTTTTGAACTTTTGAGCCTTTGAATCTTTGAATCTTTAAACTTTTGAATCTTCGAACCATTGAAAATTTGAAAGATTTACCGTGAAGTTTGCAATGAATATTACTGTAACTTTTTACATAAGCTCTATCGAGAATAATTTTTAACGAACGATATGGTAACGGCGTACTTTAATCAAGACTGAATTAAGATTCGATCCAATTAGTGAACTCGGTCTTTCATCCATTCCAAGTAATAGTGGATTCAGACCAAATTTGCAAGCAGCAGATGTTACCGGAATTGAAGAAGCTCGCGTCAGCGAGAACTTCATCGAATTTCCATTTTGCGGCCGACTAATCAGAAGATTGAGAGAAAATTCTTTGGCAAATGTAGGAGAAAGAAACGACTCCGAATTTAATATTAATAATATATACTTTTCATTGATTTAATGCTACTAATACCACGTAACCTAAGTGCATGTTCCTGTCTGGTCTCAGTTAATCAAGATGAATACTGGACGAAGCAACGCTGCGTTTCAGGAAAAAAGATTTCAGCATTGGACAAATCCCTTAGATCTTACATTTAACCATCTGCCAAATATAAATTTTATCATTCTAAGATTCGACGCTTATTTGAGCGGAATAAATCAGTGCGGCGCGAAACTCGAATTTTGAACAGAGAACTCGAATTCATTGATTCCATACCGATCGTGAATTTCAAGCGACAATCATGTATCGAATCTTGGACTTTAAATCTTTCATATTTTAATACTTGTATCCTTGTACTTTTGAATCTTCGAATTTTATATTTTACATCTTTAATATTTTATTCGTGATTCTGACTCGTGAAAAATGTTCGATTAAATGATGAAACATGTATATTTCATAGCAAAGCAGTAGCAATTATTTAATCTGTGCAACGAAAATACACACTCTTAACTGTGTATTTTCAACTCTCCAGTTTGACTTTCCATTCACTGATCTTTGCACACGTTCCTTCCAGCCATTTATCTTTGCACACGTGCAGAGCAGAAACGAAACGATCGCTCGTAGAAGTTTGCTCTGTCCGACTGCTACGTTCTCAATGGTCTTCCGCTGACAGTGATCAATTATGATGTTACACGACTTTTATAGCAGGTTTTCAAGCCTATTTAGCGAGACACGATATCTCAGACGTGATCATTTAGACTCTACTTTTCTAAATTTGTGGCAGAATTCTTTCATTTTCAAAAAGTTCGTTTTTCCTCTTTCTGGTTTTCTCTTTTTTTACAAAGATTAGGTTCCCTACCAAACTAAGCTCTACTCAATTGCACGCATGCTTTGTTTACGTGATAATCCACTTCTGAATATTTTATATCTTCGTCTCTGTTTTACCACACCAACGTATCAAAATTTTGTATCGAAATTACTTTGTAAGAGAAAATCATTTTTTTCAGAAAGACAAGAAAATTTCCTTCCTTGAAAATTTTGCAAAACAATTCAAACGTTTTTATGGACGCTGAAAAAATTTTTTAACAGACCGGCTGATTGGCGGTCTTTGCTCCTACTTTCTTGATCGCCAGCGCTACCCTCTCCACTGCATTAAAATTTCCTCGTGCAGTGGAGGGGGAAAGTGGGTGGCGCTAGCGATCAGGAAAGTAGGGGCAAGTACCGCCAGTTAGCCAGCTCTGAGTTTAATCAATCAAAAATTTCTCGAACGACTTTTCATCACGAATTTACAAGAGTTTCAAGCCTCGACAATTTTTTTCATCGAGTGTACAAACATTTTCTACATCCAGTGTACGTTATATGCCGCAAGAAAACATTCGATGTTTTTTTTCACGGAAGATTACGAACGGGCAAACATAGAAGAGTACATCAGCAAAATACACAGGAACGCGCGTTTGTTCAGACGATCAGCAGTCAATGCAGAAGATAAGGGGAGAATTCTCGTCGGGATGAACGGATCGATTCACGGTTGACGCGATTCATGAATATTCCACGGGGCGCCGATGGATTCGCCGACTAATCGCGTGATTAATCGTATATTTATGATTTGCCGGTTAACCCGCGGCGATTTTAAAGGTTACACGCAGCGATTTATGTTCGCAGGACACGCGCCGCGATCTCGAATCGACGTACAGTAAATTCTGCCTCGTCGACTTGCCGCTTATCAACGCCGAGATCTGAGCCAGTTATTGGTGTTCTAGTCCGGGCAATTCCTGTCTGCCTCTTGATTACGTTTCCATTTGATGAATTCCACGCCGCCGCCGATAACGTCGGACGATTTCGATTGTTTCTTAATCGCCGACCGCCGGACCGGAAAAATTGTTTTCGCCGATTTTTTTTGTTTTGTAAATTCGTATTTTTCAGGATGCAATTAACACGTTCTTTGTCGGAGTATTTTACGCAAACCCGTAATTTATGCAAACCAGAACTTTTTAAAGTGTGGGTCGCGGAAATTTTAGCAAAATAAAAAAATTAGTTATGAATATTTGGCTTTGTCTTTGACATATAGTAAAATTATATTCGCGTGTATACCAAAGAATTTTTCGAATTGTTTTCGAATAAATTTTCTTTCTGATTTATTATCAGAAAATGTTTTAATTTATATTGTAATCAGGGTCGCGAAAATATTTTCGCTCGAATAAAGGGAGTCGTCAAGTGGAAAAGTTTGAGAAACTCTGATGTAAATTGTAAAGCTCAAGCATTTTCCTGTTTTGTTTCCTCGTTAAAGCAATTCGTCGTCATTCCATATGTATGTCAAATTTTACTCGTTTTTGTTTTATTCAGTATACAGCATTGATAGTACAACTGGAAAGGGAATGATTCTACGTGAAAAAATAAATCGAAAATAAAAAAAAATTCTCATACAAAGTTTTGTTTAGTTTGAGCTAAACTCAAGCATGCTTGATAAATTTTGTCGAATAAAGTGTTTTTGTAAGATGCTCAATTTTCGAGAGAATCGAGTTTGAAAATTTATCAAGTACGCCAAGGTAATTTTTAGCGAAATTTTTAGCGTATTCAAAGTTTATTTTCTTGAAAATGAAACAACTTTTTGATTTATTTTTCACCGTAGATTAATTATTCTTGGTCGAGTTCCATGATAAATTTTCAAACACGATTTTCTTGAAAATGAAGTGTCTTAAAAAAAATTATATTCTTTATGTTTTTTGTGTCAAAAAAAACAAAAAAACAAAATAGAAAGTTGCTAGGAAATTATTTCAGATGAATATTCGAATATTTTTTATATTTTTCCATACTGCGTGTATTCTGTGGAATTTTATAGTTTCAAATTACCTACAAATGCATAAAAATCTGCAATTCAATGATGATACGAATGACGGAAGTTTGAAATGAAAAATACATTTTAAATGTATTTTTCATCAAAAAGTGATGGAGATTTTAAATAGGAATCTGTCACGTTTTTTAATTGGATATTTTTAATATAACTTCTGTGCTTAGGAAACTTTTTCACAGAAAAATACTCTGTGAAAATTTTCCAGGCTACATTAATATTGCATCACTTTTAATTTTAATTTATTTCAATATTAATTCACGAGTGCATATAACGATTCAAAATACATTAATAATAGAACTGTCAATCACTTCTCTAAATAGATCGTTAAAAATGTAAATTTGCATAATTTCTCTGTATTCAGGCTATCGATCATTTCGATCACTTTGGCACTTCTCTCGAGAGATTTTGATCTACGAGTTCAATTTGTGGGAAAATAAACGAGGCTCGGGACAAGAAGCCAGCTTCCGAATCTGCCGATCGTTTCACGTTCTATGTATGCACTTGTGCCTCGGCTGACACGTATTTTATGCAAATGATTTGCTCCACCAGGAGAATGGTCGAGTTACCGGGACCGAATCAAGGAACCACTGACCTCGTCTTCGATTCATGATTCCCACCGAAGGATGTTCTAATAGAAATCAGCCACTGTGAAGCATCCACTCGGCTCTCGTTTAACTGATTGTGATTGTGAACACGAGATCGTAAATTAGAGCAACGTTCCCGATCGTTTCCACGACAATTTTTCACTCAGATTCATGAAAAGCGAATTTAATTTTTGATTTAAAGCGGTAAACAGTAGTTGGAATTGAAATACGTATATTGGAGATATGGTTTTCGCTAAATTTTTGATTCTGTCACGTCTCGATTGTAATTGATGGAATTATTATAGATGGGATTTTGAAAACGTTTGTAGAAAATTTTCTGATGTAAAATTTCATGATACGGATAATATGAAGAAACGTATGCTCTATTTTCTTTATTGCTATATATTCTCAAAATGATGAATTCGCACAAAAAGCCGCAGTCTAATTATATTTGATACAGTGGAATTATGTAAGCTTTTTGTGGAACTCCTGATGACTGCATTTAGAAAGTACACTTCTATTTTCAAAAATTGTAAAAATTCAAACGTTGAATGTTCTAAAAATATTGGAGAAATTTTTCCGTGACTAGATCCATTACGATCTTGAAGAGTAATGTTTCATAACATTTAATAACGACACCTTAAAATTTGATCTACGATTTTTTTCATCATTTTATTAAACTTTCAATATTAAGGTTGAACGACGAAATATTAGGATCCCTCTTCTGTCGTTTAATCCTATAATTCAAAAGTTCGATAAAACGACGAAAAAGAATCGTACAAGTTTCAAACGAACCTTGTAAAAGTGCTTCAGTTTTCAAATCTATTGCAGATTCAGTCACGAAAAAAATTTTTCACTACCTTTTAGCACAGTTAAAAAATGTTTCAAGATAAAACGAAAACAAAGGCTTCGAGCTTTGAAATGCGCTCGGTTGTACGATTTCCCATACAAAATTATAACAGCTTGAATATTTAATATCCGAGCATCACTGCGAGTCTCTGTACGCGTGTATAAAATCGGCGAGAGGAATTCCATCGGTTCGTGGTGAAATAAATATGATAATTGCCAGTAGGGGGATGAGTTTGCTTTCTCAAAGCGCCAGTATCTGCTTTGAGACGAGCAACAGCACCTGCCATTTAAATCGCGCGTGTTTAAACGCGCGTGAGATATCGAATTATGGAAGATGCGGATTTCAACCGCGGGAGATGCGAGGAGTGTACGAATTACGCGAAATCCGCGAAATATGCGCGATAGATATTTCAAAAGATAATTTTTGCGCTTTCCAATTTATGCTTCATTACCGTGGATCTCGCGTTCGCATCAGAGATTCGCCGGCGCGTATTAATATTCGTGAAATACGTGGGTTAAATTAACCGATTGTTGGTCGTTTGTCGATAACAGCGACTGCGTGATTTATAATTCCATAAGTTATTCAGCGATCGTACAAAGTGGGGAAATTCCCCTGGAGGAATTGAGGGGAGGATTGTCCTTTCGACTTGTCAAAGGAGTTAATGATAAAATTTAATAATAGTGGGACGGTTCAATGATACAAATTCATCGTTTGTGAAGTTGAGACAAACGAACACGCGTGATGCATGGTTTATCAGATCGAGATCGTTTTGTTACGAACGTCCAAGTTTTCATACGGCGGTGGACAAAAGAAAGACTATATCATTTACTAATCTACTTCAATGCATATTATCACTGAAAGTGATTTTAGCGGGGGTAACCCAGAAAATCGAGCCTCTTCAGGTGCAACGCTAATGCAACGAAAATTAGCGATTGGTTGATTTGGGTCACGTGATTCGCGAGGGGGCGTGGGATAGACCTCGAGTAGGAGTGGTGTTGTCTGGTACTGAGCGATCGCGACTGTAATTTGTTTTCTATCGATTCAAATGTTTGCATATCAATAAAATTTTATGGCAAAAAAGTTGTCTTCATTTCCTAATCAGAACAGTTGCTTCTGGGCTTTTCAGTGAGAAGAATCGTACTGGAGTACAAGTCTTTTTTTTACATTTGCTCTTGTTACATGTAACTTAAAATATACTATAAGCATAATATTACAATATAATACAGTAAAGTATAAGAGAAAACTTTAATATTTTATTATATATATATAAAAGTTTTTCTAGTAGTTTTTCAAATTAAAGATTTTATCTTCACTGTTATATTTTTTACTACATCTTTGAATTATGCTTCAGAATTTCGTTTCTAACGTGATTAATACTTCAAAGTGTATGGAACTTCAAAAGAAATCAGAAACTTCAAAAGGTCACAAACAATAATCCAACTCGAATTCTACGTAGAGTAGAGTCCCTCCTGATCTTCAATTTATTTCTACGCTATCGAAGATAAGTTCCGAGAAATCAATCGGAAAATTGCACGACCTAGTCTGACCTCTGTCATTCCTCTTACTCTTTCTTCCGTCAACTCCTCATTTCTATTTTTCAATCAGGGCCGATCAAATATCAATAAAAGTGCAATTATTCCCGATGCAACGATTCGATCTGTCTGTATTAATCACGATCAATCTGTCACGAGCGCTTCGGAAAATCAATTCAAATACCTTTTACGAACAATTTTCACAATTATCATTGATTATCCAATTTTATGTAATTTTTTATTTTCACTAATTTCCATCTACAAAGAATATAGAATATAATACAGAATATGCTGAATATTAATTTAATAAACTGATATTCAATGTCAATATTGAACGTCAATATCATCCTTGAATATTTATTAATTATTATATTTATTTATTAATTAAATATTTATTAATATTTATTAATTAAATTAGTAATGAGTGATATTGCAATCGTAATACAATACCAAACTGTGATATTAACAGTTACAACCATTAACCGAATTACTAATTAATCAATTTTTTACTGAATTACCACTTATTTGCTAAACAAATGCCTTTCAAATTGCTTCTGAATTTTTGTATGGCCTAACAGAACCAACAAAATATCGAAACCTGTGGACACAAGAGATTTCCATTTTTAGCCAGTGCATACAGAAACGAAGTATTGTTCCGTCTAAAGATACGAACAGAACCGATAGGACGGTGTTTCGTTACTTTGCTACGCGCGCTTCGACGTCGCGCCGAGATACTGAAACGTCGAGGAGTTTCCGCGAGAATACTTTATGGGCACCGGAAGCAGTGACCGTGAGATGGTTCTGCAAGCGTTCCCGGGTCTATATTCTACTTCTCTTGGTAGCCAACAGAACGTCGAGCGTTCTGGTTTGACGCCTCAATTTACTCGCGCGATGACGATGAGTAATAGGGACGTACGATGGGGTAAATGGTTCTCTTTATGTCGGACGCGCTCGGGAATTGCATGGATGGAGCAGCTCGGTTAATGTAGAAACTTGGAATAAAGTGCGCGCGATTTATGGCATTGAGGAGAAAATGAAAGCCTGTGTACAAAGGAGATCTTTCGTGTTCGTGGAAAAGTATATTCATTTATTGTTATTTAGTGCAAAACACTTTCTTTAATGTGAAGAAACAAAGCGTAGAGACCGTTAATAGGTATGCACATGTAGATTTTAATAATAGACGTGACTGTGCTTGACTTACACTACTTGATCAGATCGATGCCGGAAAACAAATAGAGCAAACAACGTCAGACTGTAATATTATGAAACGCAATAACGTTTCAGAACTGTGTACCGTTGAAAATTTAATTACCTCGTTGAAACAAGTCTGCAATCGATAATGCAGCGAATGTTTCATTCTTTTGGCGGTAAGGACAACGAGGACAAATTCTAATACTGAAGTATAATGACAATAATTCCGTTATTACGCTGTTCATACTTTTGATTTTTCACGATCTTTGTTCAATTTCGTTCCAAAATAGGACACTTTTTGCCGGAAAAATTTAACTCGATTAAAAAATACGTTTGCTCTATAATTTATTATTTAGATGTTGTTTCTATCAAGATGTTGAAAATATAATCTTAAATAAGTATTCCCAGTTTATTCGTGGCTAAACAGCGGATTCTAATTAGATAACGCGCTCGACGAGAACCGTCGTCCAAGAAGATGCAACTAAATTCGACCACTGATTTCTTTCTTTATTCCCTGGTCTCTCTCGTTTCTTCGCGATTCTTTCTCGCTTCTTACTAGCGTTCGCGCGAATCGCGATGAAAAGCACCGGTGGTTGTCGCTGTTGGAATTTTCAACAAGCTCGACTGAGCTTCCCCATCCCGCTGCAACCCTCGTTCGCGAAAATCACCGTGGGGCGACGGAGACCGATTCTCTGATTGCTGCCGCCGCGTTTCGTCTGTTTCGAGGATCGAGCGAGCACGCCCACGAAATGAACCCCGTCTCGAAAAAAAGCACCGAGACGTAGACGGGGGTGGGAGGAGAGAGAAACAGAGACAGAGGGGGGGATGTGGTTCTAGCATCGTTGAGGTTCGAGGGAAAAAGGAGCATCCGCTGGCAGTGAATTGTCGACGGAGTTCTTTGCACGGAAAATGGCGGAGGCGTGTTTCGAGGGAAGCTTTTATCGAAATATTGGATCGCGGATTTTTATGAATTTGTGGAAAAGTCGAGATACGTTTAATTAAGGTATTTGTATTTAATCGTGTATTATCACTGAAAGTGATTTTAGCGGGGATAACCTAGAAAATCGGGCCTCTTCAGGTGCAACGCTAATGCAACGAAAATTAGCGATTGGTTGATTTGGGTCACGTGATTCGTGAGAGGGCGTGCGGTAGACCTCGAGTAGGAGTGGTCTGTAAGCGATCGCGTCTGTAATTTGTTTTGTATCGATTCAAATGTTTGCATATCAATAAAATTCTATGGCAAAAATATGTAATGTAATTTGTTTCTTTACTCTTTTTCAATAAAAACATGATTTTTGTTAAATTTGCGCAAAATCTCTGATTCCTTCTTCCTTTTCTTTTCTTTTTTTTTTTATAGGTTTTTCACTCCAAATTAACCCTTTCGCAAATCAAATTCTCTTGCGGATGGGTGAATTCAAAAGAGAAGTAATAGATTTTATTATCACCTACCATCGTGCTCTCCAATGATGAACCCTATTGAAGAAGTTTTTTCAGAAATTAAATTCTGCGCAAGAGAAACTCTGGCTGATCTTTCAAACCATGAACATTTAGTGGACATTATTAATCCTTCTGTTGCAACTACTATTATAAATGAGTTTACATGTATGTATATAAATGCTTTTAGTGTTAAATAAGTATTTTACGTCATTTTACGTTATTTGTTTTGTTCAAATATTATTACACACATGTACAGTAAAATTTTTATTTCGGAATAATAACTTAAGAGAACCAATTTGTAGAGAAACTTGATTTGATTTGTGAAAGGGTGAATTTATTTTGCAAAATAGAGAAATATGATCCACAAAAGGAGTGCTTAATAACGCAAAATCTGCATAAATATTTTCGACCAATTATAAGATTATAACTGTTGATTGCAATTTCCAGACTCTTAATATCGATAGATATTAAAATCAATCGTCGGAATACAAAAACACAAAAAATACATTCTACAACGAATTAAATAAAAATAGCATTCAAGAAGAGACTCGAAATTCTTTCGTCGACTAAAAATTTCGTAGATTGAAAATCTACTTTACGTCAATGTCAGTTATATCACGTATCAAAAGCTCGATCGAAGATCGCGTATCAAATGCCGATTCTGGTTAAACTGAGGCTGATCTCTACTGCGCTCATCCGCGTAATCGCGTATCAACAAAAGGATTTCACGAACGTCGCGTCGAGCATCCGCGAAACGTGTTCGTGTTTCACACTCGACGAAACTCGACAAGTTGTCCCGGATGTCGTTCGCGATCCGAAGGGACGATAGATACACGTCGTGATACAGGAGTCGCGTGTTGGATCAACGTGTAGAAGCGACGTTGGATAAAACCAAACAAGCTGGCGAGTAATGAAGGCTCGATCGAATTGCACGAGAGAGTGTGAGAGAGAGAGAGAGAGAGACAAATCGGCGGAACTGGTGTGACTCGCTTGCCGGCAAATGCAATTATCGATACACGAAACGAGCCACTGATTTCCAGTCTGGCATGTGCCATCGTAACACGTACCATTTAACGCGCGTTTGAGTGACTGCCGGAGACACCAAGTATGCATTCGCGTTCGACCGCTAAAACTAAGCGAGTGATAATTTGGATGTTGTTCGAACTTTCAACACCTTTGCACGTTATCACTTGAAATTCTCGCAGTATCTCATATCACATTGTAAATCCTGATACGTGATGTTGTGTCGTAGAAATAAAATAAATATCCTTGACGCTTTATGTTATATTTTTATAAATATTTATATTATATTTTTTATTGTTTTTTAAAAAACTTTGACGAACGTTGAAATAAAAATAAAAATCCTGGATGAATCCTTGATAATTCTGTAAATGTTTTATCAGTGAATCTTAATAATTCTGGAGGCTAGATTCACAATAGCGCACTCTGAATTCGAATGATTTTCCATCAAGTAAAAACGTTCCTTATTATATTCCTCATTTTCTCCTACTTCTCTGACACGAATTTTACAATTTGTATCATGATATTTTACTGAGTGAATCTTGATAATTTTTTGTCCAAGTCTGTGTTTTTAACACTAGAACTGGAGGCTTACAAATTCGCAACAGGGCATTCTGAAGTTGAATGATTCTCCATCAAGTAAATAAGCAAAAGCTTGCGTTTCTCGTATTGTATTTTAAGATTTCCTGTACTTCTCAGACATAAGTCCTAGTGTTAAAAATTAATTCGCGACAATTACAAAATACATAAAATCATATTCAAACATCCTTCTACCTTCCATATTTTAGTCAAAACAACAGTCTGAAGGTCCTCGCGTTTCGAGCAGGATATGGTTTCGCACAAGATGGCGACTTCAGAGGGTCGCAGAGCGCGTCAGGCATTAAATATCGAAGCTGCACATTTGAACGGAGCGAGATTAATTATGCCTTACCGGTTCAGCCCGGTAAAGAGAGTCTCTGCCCAAAGACAAGGTCCCAGCCATCGAACAACAACTGACCTGGACGAATTTCTACGACCCATATTCCTCCCTCCCCTCCTCTCTCTTCTCCGCAATTCGTATTTACAAAGTAGTGATCATCACAGTTCCATCCAGCTGATTAAACATTATGAAAGTTCGACACGGATATTATCATATTTAGAGAGTCTGGAGCAGAGCCAAGTGCCACACAGAGACTGGTCGGATTCAGGTAATCGTCAAGCTGTTACCATTATCGGCTCGTAATCAGCCGCTCGTCCCATCCATCCCGCCGAGCCGGGAATCACCGCTGCCGATCCACCGCTAATAAACCACGAGCTCGTCCGATCGTCAGCCGATTATACCTGCCCGTTCTTTCCAACAACCGTCCCTGCCCATAGCGGAGTCCGTCCTAGATTTCGCAAGCCCGTTGCGGCGATCCGCGAAACCGCGGAACCCGCCGATCGCCGGATATTTACACTTTCCCGCTCGACGAGACGCGTGTAATCGTAAGACAAGGGTGAATTAACGCAACGAACGACGATCGGGCAATGGATCCCGACACCGGCGTTACCCTGTCAATCTCCACAATCGCGATGATCCGCCAACGACGATCGGAATGAGATTTCCGGTCGAAATGCGCGATCCACGCATCCACGGAGCGATGCTGGCTATCGTTTCAATTTCGATCGCGTGCCGATCGGATTAATCTTTTGCCCCGATTAGAATTTCATAGAGGCCGGTCCTCGCTGGGTTGTCTCGGTTATTCCAGGGAGCGAAACTCCTCCCTGATGTTAATTACAAATACGCGGTTCGGCAAATAGGGCGATTTTTCAAAGGCGGGGTTGGGGGATTGAGAGATTGTTGATTTGTGAAATTGAATTATAGGGGAAATTTATGGATTTCTTACGGTAAGGACCGTGTAAGACGGTGACGGTGGGTCTGTTTGTTGGATTATTAGTTTGATGATTTGTTGAGACACAACGCGGTCCGAGATGTGTCGTTTCGTAGACGTAGAATTAAAAAATTCAGAATTATGTAGGTGAAATAAAGTTGGGCAGTTTGTAATCATTTCTGTGATCAATTACTATATACTTGATAATCATTAATTAATTATCAAGTAGTAATCTTAATCATTCATCAATTGTCGTTGTTAAAACAAATCGATAACCTTGATTAATATTTATAATTAATTTCTTCATCAGTCAGTAATTTCAAGCAATTAATTTATAATTGCGATCTGTAATGTATTATTTCTTCGCGCTACTACAAACGTTTTAACCACACAGAGCTGTGCTATTCAACTAAATATTATTATTAAACCGCTGTTGTTGAATTTAGAATAACTTGTTGAAGTTTACGATTCTCTAATATATTATTCGTATAAGAATGATTGTGTATAATGAAGGATCTCAAAATTTTGATCATTCATTGAGAAGATTGACTTTTAATTTTGTGAGCACATTTTTATAAAATTTTACATAAAGTTTTGTATATTGCGAGACAATGCAAATAATCTGTTAGTTTCTACAAAATATACACAGTAAACTACTGATGCAATTGTAATCAAAATACAATTATTTCATGATTAATGATTTTCATTAATTAGCGATTATTGATTATATCTGATAATCAGTAACCATGATTAATATTCTGGTTCCACATTAATTACAATCGTTAGTCATTCATCAAATTATGTTTTCCCCAACTCTGAGATGAATAAGGTAATTTAATTGCAAGATTGAAAATCATACTGTCATTACTGTCGTTAGTTAATTATCATAAAATAGTGTTTGGAATTTATCATTATAGGAGATGATTGCATTTTTTGTATCGTGGCAAAGGATAAAGTTACGAGTCAACTATTAATTATGAAAAAAAATAACGCAATTAAAAATTTGATATAACCTGACCGAGATAATTATTCACGACATAAATTTTTCTCGAGTCATCAAGGAGAGGACCAGGAAATTTTGCAACAGAGTGTCGGATCGAAACGAAATTTATGTCTGTCGGCGTTTCGTGATACCTTCGTTAATCCAGCGAAACAAGAAATCCCCATCTTTCAACACTAGACTCCGGGGACCCAAATAGAAACCTCTAGTTATAGCATATTGGGGTCCTATGTCTCGAGAGTGGATAACGTAACATTGATCTTTGTCACTGCGAAGTCCTCTCTCGAGGATCGCAGAGACTTTAAACTCCCTAGATAATGCAAGAATGCAATATACAATCCATTCTCTCGCCCCATTAGTTCCCAATTTCTGTTCTCTTTTCTTTCAGCTCTCATTCGTTCTTTCAATCAAAGTTTCCCTTTTTCACTTATTTTCGTTTGCTCGAAAGATCTGATTACCGATTTTCATCTGGGCGTTGTAAACTCACTTTTTCGCATCGTTACTTTTGGCACAATGAATTCCCATTTTCCCCGCAATATTATATCTCCAAATCTTGTATCTTATTTCTCGGTTGACTTTATTCACGCGAGAAGTACTCGACGAGAGTTCCGCGTCGATCAAAGACGAATTCCTAGAGACCGTATTGAAAGAGTCGATTCTGTTTGGAGCGGAAAACTTCGACGAAACGAAGTTCTAGCTATCAGCTTGAACCCTCTTGCCACGATCCCAAAAGAGAGAGAGAGAGAGAGAGAGAAACAGGGTGACGTAGCAGGCGCATTCATCTCCGGCGTGTTACCATTTCGCGCGTTTGATATTTCACGTGTCCCCGATAACATCGTGTCAGATAAAAAAGTGATCACACTCGGCATATCGCGTTCCCTTTCGTGCAACGTTGATGTTTCGTTTAAAAAATAAACAGAAAAACCAAAAAAAAAACACGAACGCGAAAAAAAGCGTGGTATTCCTTTTTTCTTTTTTTTTTTTTTTGTAATTCAACTCGTCAGCCGAAAAATACAAAAAAAAAAAAGACGAAGACAAAGAAAATGGCGTAAGAGGAAGAGGAGACGAGCGACGATCAATTCTGTCCTGTCGATATGAAAGAGACGCGCGAACGTCACTGGTGACAGACAGCGTTTCTGGGTTGCCAAAGATGGAAAAGTAACGTCACATCTGTCGAGAACGAAATAGGAAAGTTCCGTGTAATTGCCTCGCGCGGGAATTATTCAAAATTGGTTTATGACGCGCGCGAGAACAGATGGAAACGGAAACGCTGCCGCACGCTGCTGTGATAAGTTGCGGTCAGTTGGAAACTTTGAATTAATGCGCGCGGGCGAAAGTACCGCGTAAATCACGCGAGCCTTCGAAAGCGCGGAAGCTGTATCTATTATTGAGACGTGACGTTCGCGTCAGTTACAGCGTATCGCAATCTGGGATTTATCGTTGAAAATTTTGGTTTCGCTCTCTCCACTTTAGTATTTTAGGATTCGGTAGAAACCTTTTCTTACAATTAGTGATTAGGTAATTAATTAGTGATAGACCGATTAATCAAGGAGAGACATTTTCGAGAATTCTCGAGATAATTTTCCTTGGTAATTAATTAAATTGAGGTTGAGAGAAATTTCCGAGAAGCTAATTACCCGGTACATTTAATATTTGGTACATTGCGAAGATCCGTAAAGTTTTATCAAAGTTTAATGAAGTTTAATGCAAAATTTCATTTGTTCATAGTCTAATTGTTCTCGCCAGCATCATCTTTTCGATGAAATATTAGATTACGTGCATATCTTTCTTCCATCTATAAGAATCGAGACTGAGAAAACACGTCGACGAAGGTGGCGATTTAAAGATTTAGAAAATGAAGAGAAGGAGAGTGAAATTTTCGAAAATCCGCGTTGTTCTAATTCACGGTTATCGAGGTGGAAGGAACTTCGTCAATCTCCCGTACATCTGCCACCGCTTGATAATAGCAAAGTCATATCCTCGTATCCTGCGCTTTCGCTCGTACTCGGCCCCCATAACTCCATTCCCCGTTGTATTCCCAACGGGTCGATTTTCTCGTAACCATCGAGTCCCCGACCTTAAATTACCATCCATTAAATCAACGTTCGCTAGCCAGTAATTTCGAAATTCAGCCAGAGGGGCTACCGAGAACAGCGCTCTCTAAGAAATGCGCCGCTATATGGAGTAGCTTTCTTTACAAATTGAACATTCCATTTAACGACGGCAAAACATTAATGGACACGTACGAAAACGTTAGGAATTATCACGAAGACAGATAATTCGCCTCGTATTTGCGAGACGTGATTTCTTCACGGGCGTGATTAAAATATATTTACATATTTTAAATAAAATTATATTTTAAATATATATATTATTATATTTTATATTAAAAAATATAATTTTATATACTTTATATTAATTTTAATTTTATATATTATATATTTTATATATTTTATATTAAAATAATTCATACATTTTTCACGAATTGATATTAATTTCAAACGTGGTTTCATTTAAATTTTCTCTAACATTGAACGTACTTTGGTTAGTCAAATATGACTCTATTCAAAATTTATTATTAAGATTTACTAAATTTTATTTAAATGTTATTAAAATTGTTAAAATTGTTAAAATTTGTGTAATGTGTTGTTAAGATTTATTATTAAGATTTGTCAAATTTTATTATTAAAATTTATTTCTCTAGAAATTTATTATACGCTTTGGATATCGCAATATTAGTTCCTGATCCTACTGTTAAATTTTGATAACTCGATCATTCACTTACATTCTTCACAATTTCGAATTAGTATCAAACCTTCGTGACAGAAATATACCAGCCAGCCTAAAACGTCATGTCACTAAAAGACGCAATAATTAAAAATTTTCGATTAATCGCAATTCGCTGATTATTTCCACGATGGTGGAGATGTAAGAATTGTGTTAAAATATTTTTCGCGAGCACGTAAACGAGAGAAGAATCCAATTGGAATTTTAACAAGCATTAATTACCGCAATGCCGCGCGAATTGAAAATGAAATGGAATAACACGGGAATGGAAAGAACGAGTTGGAAAAGCAAAGCGAGCATGGTGTTTGCAAACCGTAATCGAATTTTCATTGATGAGTTTATCCGATGTGTACAGCGCATTATCGCTTTCATAATTCGGAGGCAATTAATGTCGTATGCTTTGTTTATAATTCGAGAAGGGCCAATCCGCGAATTTCCAACACCGTCTGTTTTTAAATAAATTTCGACAAGTAATGAACAATATTCCCCGATGACACATTTTTCATTCAGATGGTTAATAAAATTAACATCCTATTTTATGCACAGTTTCTTTGCAAAATAAACCGTTTTTTCATTTCAATATCGATCCCAAATTGAAAGAAATATCCGCGACATTGATATTAAATGGAAAAAGCGATCAATTCAACACATTCAGGGGACGTTTAATAAATAGGCATTGTCACGGAAAGTGTTTGATATTAAAATTAAAATTTACAGGCGATCGAGTCCGAGTGTACAAATTTCTGGAACGTAAACTTTGGTTTTCGCGTAACCGCGGCATCGTTTTACATCGTTACGTGACGCCACCGGTGTTCGTATTAATTATGGCGTAACACAAAGCCCAGAAACTTTATCGAACGTTGACCGACAAACCGAGGTAATCTTGCTTGATTATAAATTACGCAACACTTAAAATCCGCATTTTCCTAAAAATTTAAACGTTTCAGACGATACTCGTTTCGTATTTCGATAAATGACAAAATAATAATTGCGCGAATGAAATACGCATTTATCAATAAAACAAATATAAAGTGAAGGCTATAACAAAAATCTATTTTTTCGAGTGAATATAAATGATCAAAGTAGAATAACACTGAAAGAGAATTAACGCCAATAAGATCTACAAACTTCTGATCCATCTATCGTGTCTCCAATATTCCCCCTAATTTTCATCCCTCTCGTAACTTGTGATAAAAACGCGAACGCAGCGTACAGCGTGATAAGTTTGGACGAGCCATGACAGTGGACACGAAGGAAAGGGGACGACAAAGGACGAGTCAATTAACCAGGGATGCAAAGTAACTGGTCGACACTGTCCGCAGAAAGCACTCATTTGGTATTCGTATCAGGGCAAACCGAAAGCGTGTCGGATTTAATGGCGATTTACAGTGGGGGATGCCGCAGAGCGGCCGCGTAAAATGTAAATCGTATCGATGGTCGTCCGAATGGTCCACGATTTTCGGAGTTATAGGATATCGAAGAGACGCATCGATGAATAAACGAACGTCGCAGTTCGCCGAACGATTTCATCGTCGTGGTGTTATATTAATAAATCGTAATTCGAGTCAAACTTCAATTTCGTCCAATGATGGATTGATTTCTTGACAATATTTTCGGGCAAATATCATCGCGAGGATTCGCAATTTCGACGACGTTCATTTTGTACAAAGACTTAGAATGTCGCTTTAATTTTTTTAAATAATTACGTCTACGTTTGCACATTCCTTCCAACACTTCCCTTCAAGCCAGTTTTTATTACGATCGATTTATAATTTATACTGTTTAAATTAACTCTGAATTGAATCTTTGACCGATGTAACGAGATTATTCATAATATGTAATGATTTTCTGCTTCTGTCGAAGAAATGATGTCGATTATTTAATAATACTCTGGCAATCTGATACTTGGACGTGTAAAACCAAGTATTCTTTCTTTTTTAAAATAATTACGAGTACTGCGGCAAATAAACATTGACGGAGAAAGATTTTTAATAAAATTGGCAGGCAGAAGGTAATTTGCAGGAGGGGTGGAATTTATTCGATAAAATTCGATCGCATGTTTATGCGACACTTGACCATCGAAGGAATTTTTTGCTCGCGTACGGATATATCTACACTCGCGCTCGGGAGTATATAAATCTTTCAAAATTTTCGATAATTCCGGTTTACGGCGAGCCGAAATCGAAATTTCCATCTAGAATCTCCGAACACACCTAGATATACGTGCATATGCACGACACGTGATAAAGACGCCTCCTGCATGTTTAATCATCTTGTCGTGCCGAGAACGCATCGTGTTCCGTACGACTGAACATACTTATCATTCTGACGTACTCTTCGGTTAACTGTATCACACTCTCGAGTAAACTTGGAAAATAAAATATCTCAGCACGTTTGCAATGTCAATATAGATGATGTACGTACGTATGGCGCATTTCGAAGAAATATTATATCAAAATATATATATATATTTTTATTTATATATTAGATATATATTTATTTAGATCATTTATTTATTATATATATATATATATATATATATATATAAAATAAATATCCAAGAACCAGCGATAGATTCACATCTATATTAGAATTAAAGTTGGATACATTTAAGAATTAATCGCCGGTTAGTTTGAACATTAATGAAAATTCGTGAAAATTCAATTGGTCAATTGACTATTCGCCAAAAGGAAAGTCAATTGGTTGTTGACAAAATTGTACGCCTTAAACGCTAATTTCACGCATCAACGGTTGAATGGCAGAGTATTTTAACCCTCTGTTATCCTACAGCTAAACTAAATTCAGAATTCGCTGATGCGAAAAGTGAAGCTTTGCTCGCGAAATAGCTTGTCTGACGACAAACTGCATATTGCACTTGCCGTTGTGCAAGGCACTGTACCTTATCGGTTTTGCAACAACTCGATCCTCCATGGAACGATGTGTCGTCGTGTCACGCTTTTTAACAGCAATTTAGGAGCCGAGCGTACAACTGACGGTATAATATCGCGGACGTTGTTACCTTGTTGACTCTGTTTATCTGTCATCGTAATCAAGGGCAAAGCATCGTGCTGATAATGAAACTCACCTGCGACCGAGGATTTCGCGCGACCGATCGATGCATCCTTGGACAGGATTAAAAGAACAGAGGTACTCACCTGTAACAGAAAAAAAGAAAATTAAATAATTAGACTGATTCGTGGTGACGTGCTTCTCTTATTATAAAAATATTCCAACTATTTAAACTTCTCAAGTAATTTAATTTTTAAAATTATTCAATTAAAAAATAAATCGTTGTTTTAATTAAAAATTATGTGTATGTAAGAGATGTTTACTTTTACCAAGGGGTAAATTAGGGTGAATTCTAGAGTAAGTTAAATACGATTATAATTATGATATATGTGTCATTCGAATAATTACGAGCGATATTCGACTTGGTGCGCACAGATTACGACATATATAATAAAGTGCATATTTTCGAGTGATTCTTATTTTTACAGTATAGTTTATTTTACAGTATAGTCAAATTATCTGAAGCTGTATATTAAACTGCATAAATATACAACATTTATCGTCTCAGCAGCCGAATGTTTGTCAACACGATTTTTATTTTCGACGTAATATCTACTTTGCATCGTACAGCGTCGGATATTTGGAACTTCATCGAAAGCTGCCTAAAATCGACGAAGAAAACTCCTCCGGAGCGTGATCGCGAGAAAATTACGAGCGACAGCTAAATACGTGTAATGTCGCGAAATCAGGTTGGCAAACAGACCCTTCTTGAAGGACGTTTCATTTGGAACTCGGCACACGTTCAATTAGTCAGATGTCAGAACCATCTGCAACGTGCGGGGAAACGGATTAATAATTTCGAAAAGGATTGGTACACCCTAATAATTCAGCCCTTTAAATTTTCAATCTGCCCAGCAGCTTCGCCGTACGAATGCAAGCTTCAATGAGATTGCGACAATTAATTCGGAGCGTAGCAAAAATTTGATTAGTTTTACGAACATTTGATGAAACGAAGCGTACGTTCTAAACGAATTCTGTCGAAATAATTCGCGCGAAGTATTGTAACAAAGATATTGATTGTATTGTCAATGTGACATGACGAAGATAACAATAACAGATTATAATAACAAATGAAAGATGTGTAACTGTAATTGTAATTACAATAAAAAAAAAAATGTCAACGTGCACGAGAACCCGAAAAGAAATAAAAAAAATACCTGCATGTAATATTTATGCAGATGATGGCACAAACAAACGACAAAGACCAAACGCTGCTTAATTAAAGACCGAAAAGGATAACATTGACAAATACATCGTTGCTTTAAGTTAACCGCATTTGAACGCGCAGCGAGTTTGACGCTTGTAAATAGGAACAGCCGGGAAAGGCTGTTTTAATTATTTCGTTGGAGCTCATGAATAAATATGAGCTCTAGCCTGACAGTACTGAAAATGTCTCCAGGAACACGCAAGAGAGAATAACGCACAGGCGAGCGAGATAACGTAAAAGAAGCAAATAAAGTCGCCCACGTCGTCAAAGAGGTTCCCCTTGTAATTGTAAAATTTTCCCAACGTGTTGCAATGTCTTGCGAGTGAAATATTCAAACACCGCCCGAGTTCAACGATCTTCCGGTATAAATATCATCCCCCGTCGGTCGTAGAATCCTGCTGAAAGGGATCTAGCTCTCGGAATTCTGGATGCAAGTAATGGTTGCAAGAACCTTTGAATTCTATTGTGCGGATTCCACCTCAAAGTTCGAATTTATGTATATCTCAGTGACGTCGAGTCTCGAACCTATGTGTTTCGGTGATATTAAGCTGCTAGCTTCGTGTATTCCAGTAGTCTGTGTGTTCTAGTGTACTGATCTCATTGACCGCAGAGTCATAAGTTATAGATTTCGTCGATCTTCGAGTTCGAATTGACCTCAATAATGTTCAATCTACAGGCTCTATAGATTCCAACATGAAAAAAATAATATATTAAAAAAATTATATATTAAAAAAATAAATATCTCTGAAGGGAACGTAGAATGATGGAAGGACGAATGAAAAAGATTTTAGGTAGTTGGGAGAGAGAGAAAGCGAAGGTTGCGGTTTTGTCTTGGAGTCACTCTGCCTAGATTCATTCATTAGTGGGACTGATGGCAGCGACTCCTTACCCCAGAACACTTGTGTTATTGTAACTAACCGCTAGGCTGGGGCCCCCGATCACCCATCCTAAGCGGGGTTCCGCACACTGCTTTGCTTAACGTCGGAGATCGGCAGGACCTCGACGCTAGGCGCGCAGCCACTTGCGGCTTGTGCTAGTCAGTGTTCGAAACTCGTAGTCGAGGAATCATAGACCGCTACAATCTCGATGAAAAGCACGGATAAGAAAATCATTCCTCTAACACGTTACGCTATTTTATTTATCTAAAATAAAATAGCACAAATTATCCGTTGTTTTAATTCACGTCGTAAACGATAATAACAACTATCTAGTTGAAAAACGTTTTTCTAATGCCTGAAATACCTCTATCGTCCCTCTGAAAAAAATATCATCGGTATTCACACGCAACGGACGTGATCCGTGATCTGCAAAGATTTATCCTAGCGTGTTCAAAGCGAAGTCCGCAGTCCTCGATCGGCGAACGAGATTTCGTTTCACGTCGAATTTAATCGGGGATTTAAGTTGCCGTCCTTTAACCGAACGTTCGAAGCGATATCCCTATCGATAGGACGAGACAATCTTCACAGAGAAGGATTGTCCACGGGAGAAGAGCACAGAGAGAAAGAGCACCGCCGTCTCGTTTGCCTGGCGAGACGGATAAAAAGGGTACGTTTCCAGGGATCTGGACCAGAATCAATCCGGCCGATTCGATAGATATGAACATTCTCAAAGCAGCCTAGCCCGGGCTCTGTCCTCTAATTTCTTCTGTATCGAGCAATCTCCTCTGTAAATACGAAAATCGTTGGGAATCGGAGCAAATTGAAAGGGACCCGGTCCAGCGCCGCTGTGTTTATATCGACAATAAAAAGGGGAGGAAAAAACAGACGTGCTTCTCTCTTTTCTAAGGAGACGTCGTTCGTTTTGTAGACTCGTTGTGCTGTCTTCTAGATTACGAGTGTGAAACCAGAGAGACATTTATCAAGTATTATAACTTGTACAGAGTACTTTCGTTATTTCTTGTTTTTCCATAAAAACTTTCAAATTTTCGATAAATATATAAAAACTCTCTATAGGACACTGTGTTTAGAAATAAGAAGATCTCCTTCGAAAAATAAATAATTTTCAACGAAGAGGTTGGATCTCAACTGTTGCGATTACTCGCGAAAGATAACAAAGAGAAAATTCTGATTATTTTATCGGCACTCCTAAAATTCTCTCCAGTCTCGTTCCATTCGTCGCGAGATGTCTAACTCTCTTAATGTCAAAACTTTCGACGGCTCCCGGGAGGGATATTTAAGAAAGCGATACGACAGCCTAAAATGGTAAAGTTCAACATTGGCAATCATATTTCCTTGGGCTCGGTCGATAAAGAACCTCGTTCGTAATTTATACAAATTTAATCAGACCAACTACGACGCAATCAACGAGACGAACCAACAAATAATCTCCGTGGAAAACACAGAGATTATCCTTTCCCTCCAGCATCCGAGTGATTTGTTATCCCAGCGTCTTATAATGCTATAGTCAAACATGGCCGTGTTAACAAGAGGATTAGCTGCACTTTGCAGCTAACGCGTGCAAACCGAGGTTTGACCGCGGAGTCAGTTAATCTGGCATTGATCGTTTCTCTCCTGTTCCTTTCCCGATGTGCGTCCGTCGCTCTCGTGCCTGATACATTGATCCCACTTATCCCTTTGAGCATCCGCTTATAATAAAGCTGTCAGCCAACGAGTTCGATAGTTTCACGTGCTTGCGCGATACGATAGCGTTATGAACGTGTCCGCCTGCGAAAACACGCGTGCTCTTCGCGCGTCGAGAGCGCCGTAATTACGTACACCAAGTTCCACGGCCAGAGCGAGGAACACTTTGAGGGGAAATTGATTTTAGCACGTCGTCAAGGCTTCAGCAGTTGAGGAGACGATGGATGTTAAGTTCGTTAACGCGCGTTGTCGCCGAAAAATTTGCACCTTGAGTTGTGGTTACAGCGTTGTAATTGTATCGTGCCTTCCCTTTTTGCCGGGGAAAGATCTCTCGAATTTTCGAATTTTCCCCGACAAACTCGTTGATTTTCTAATTCTCCGATAGTTTGACTTTCTAGTTTCTCAATTTCTTAATTTTTCTGATTTTCCGATACTTTGGTACTTTCTAGTTCTTCAATTTCTCGATAATTTTCTAATTTTTTAATTTTCCACTGCTCTGCTCAATTTTGTCAACATTTATAATTTTCAAATTTCGTGTCTTAGTTAAGATATATGTTTCAACGTCACGGAGATAATTCATTTAATAGCGCGATTAATTCCGTCATTCGAATTATTTATAGGAAAACACTCCCATAGAACCTTTGTAGGACAAGGTGTATAAATATTCCCCTAGGGATGCTACATCGAGTGCTAGGACTAAAACGGTCGCTCAAATGCAAAATCGCGAGAGATATCTTCGATTTTCCGAGCAGAAGTGCTCTCTGCAACGTTCCATAATTCCAAATAAGAGCGATCGAAACTATCGCAGAAAATTCTTCGAATTCCTTTAACTAAGCTAAAAATCTCGGAAGGCAAGTTCACAGGCAACAGATGACAAATATTCGAAGTATCCGTCCGGCTAAGGGAAGGAGAAGAAGGAATTTCGCCAAGCATTGAAAAATATAACGTCGGCATTTTCCTCCCTTCTTTCCCCCCCTACCCCGACTTTCTCTCCAGGGAACCGCGCGAAGTACACACGTGGCATGAACCAAGTTTTCCGCACACCGTGAAATTTTTCACACGTATCTTCGCGAAGAAACGCGCTCTACGTCAGCCTCTCGCGGAGAAGTCGAGCTTCAAGTACAATGGTATCCTGGTAACCGCAGTTGGCATACAAGCAACACACATTTTTAAAGCTTTATCGCACCGACAAAGATCGCCGCATTGCCGAACACGGCGATAAATTTCGATTGTAGGAAATTCTCTTCTTCCATATTCCACGCAGCGTTGAAAGATCGATCGACCGGCTCGCTGGACCGAGATTCGTACCTGAATCTTCCATTTATCGGACAACTGCCTTCGAATAAAACATTGTTCGAGTTGAGATTAGTCTTTCCTTTTTGCTCGGTGCGATTTGTACGTGCTTCGTTTCAATCGTTTGGGGATAAGTACCTATCGGAATTGACTGTGTTCGAATCTTCAATTTTATAGTAATTTTTGTAGCAAATAATTTTAGAAAAATTTTATAGTAATTTTATAGCGAATAATCTTATGATAAAGTACAAAATAAAAGATACAGTAAAATAACTAAATTATGTGATACTAAAATAAATAAACTAATTTCGTAAGTAATTTTCAGTAAAAATTTGTTGTTAAAATAATATTAAATTTAATGTAATAAAATTGCTAAAATTTGTTGTTAAAATAAATAAACTAATTTTATAAGTAATTTTCGAATCTGTAATCGTGTAATTCTCACCAGTGAATTATTATTGCAATTCGCAAAGGAAAGAAAATAATTTTTATCTCAATGTCTACGAGGCATCCAAAGCTTGTGTTGCAAAAATTACTAAAGGTTAATTACAAATTCATAAGAAGCGTATAAAAGATAAGCGAATGTTCCACTAGCTGCATCGATTTAAGTGAGTACCTTTGAGACCAGATACTCGAAGCGCAAAGTCCTTCGTCCTGAGGGCGCGATATTAATTAATTAGCAAGTCGAATGACTAATAAATATTTAGTCGTCAATTGATGGAGATTCGATTGGAGTTAATTAGTTGGCCATAGTTTGTTCCTAATCTCTTGTTAGTTAATAAGAACTTAGTAATCGAAAGTCGACTCGAGCGATCTTCAAACAGGGAATACTCATCAAACATTTAAGTCTAATTAACGTCATTGATCGGGGGAAATTAATTTCATACTCCACTTCAGCTCTCGCAGTTTGATGGTAACAATTAGATTCAATTAACGCGAACTGCCTCTAATGCGTTCTTCAATTTAAAAGAAATAATTCTTAATTATCCTATATTTCTCGATTGTTCCGCACAAAAACATAATACACAATCATTTGAACTTTTCTTTTTTTTTTTCGAAACAATTTATCAACGAACAACTCTGACAAGTTCTTTTCGTGTATTTTCAAACAAGACGATCAAATAATTTGTAATTTGTCAAATTCAGCGATAAAATTTCATTCTTCAGTTTTATCATCAAAATTCGTTGCTACGAAAAGGATCCGCCAATACTAGTAACTTGCAACACGTGACTTGATATAAAATCCCGCTGGAAACTCGTATACGCAATATTGGAGTAATTTCGCCTTTGATCAAAAATAATCGTCCAGCGTCCAACCAAATTAGTCAGTTACGCGAATGTCTTTCACCCTCTGACCCTCTGCAAGAGTGACGGGAAACGTTACAGCGGCAGGGTGAAAAAAAAATTCTCGTTTTCGACGACGAGCCCGTTCTTTTGACAAGGCGTTCGTGGTGTTTCCACAAAGGAAGGAACTTCGTTCGTTAACTTTGTACCGTCGCGCGCACACGCATTTTTCTCGCAGAACGAGCATTCGAGTTGTGCGAGGAGGAACGGGGCAATTGAAAAAATTCCCTTTACGCGTTAGGAGAGAGAGAGAGAGACGTGAGACAAAAATTGAAAGCTCAAACGCCGGCTCGTGTTTGGCGAGTGACGCGCGGGGAAAAGAACTACCAGAAGCTACGTGACCGTACAAAAGTATGCAAATTTTCGTCGAAAGGCCGCCGAAACGATGGTTCAGGGACGTGGAGGTTTCTCTCCGGGGATCTCTGGCGGCTCGTTCAAAAATTCGACGATCACCACCAAACCTTTGGAGATATTTGGGGAAAGTATTTGATCGAAAATAATTTTTGATTCACTGGATCTTTGAGATTTTATCAATTAGTACTGATATAACGAAGATGAGAACGTTTCTAATATTCTAGTGTTTTTTGGTTTCATTTTGGTTTCATCTTAGTGTTGCAGTGTTTTAATGTTTTAATGCTTTTTAATTGTAATTAAGAACTATTTTAGGAGATTCAAGACATTTATTGCACTTATCGCATTCTAGTGATTGTAATATTAGAAGAATGATAGAAGAGATTTAAAAAAAAGGCCCAGAAGCATAAAATTTTATCGATATGCAAACATTTGAATCGACACAAAACAAATTACAGACGCGATCGCTCAGTAGCCAGACAACGCCACTCCTACTCGAGGTCTACCCCACGCCCCCTCTCGAATCACGTGACGCAAATCAACCAATCGCTAATTTTCGTTGCACCTGAAGAGGCTCGATTTTCTGGGTTACCCGCGCTAAAATCACTTTCAGTGATAAAAAATAAAATGAAGAAAGATAGAATGTAATACTAAAACTATTGACGATTAAAATATGAAACTTGCACCAGAAAAATTCAAATCAGAAGAATAGGGAAAAGTTTAGAGTAACAATGGACACACGGCTTTATTTATATATTTATCCATATATTAAAAAAATTATCATTTTGACTAGTTTGGCGATTTTAGTATAATATTGTGCAATATGTTATTTCGTCTTACTCTAGCATGATAATTGTTATTTACCTTACCATCAGTAGCATGTTGTTGAATCTTCAGCGATTATTTTAATTGATATTACTCGACATAGATATATAATATTCGTGTAACGTGTCAATACACGGGAATTTCTATCAGGAAGTGTATTTACACTGTGAAATATTTGAAAATGGAGGCACAAGCGCGAAACGTTGAAAGGTATTTGCATACGAAAAGTGTTTCGAGATGGCGGTTTGCCGGAAAGAGGAGGAATGAAGTACGAGAGAAAAAGAGAAATTTCGAAGGAAATACGATCGTCGTATTTCGTTCGTCGAAGTAACGTTACAGAATTATTTACGAGTCGCGTGCGATTGCTACTCTCGAGCCAAATCTCGGGTCGAGATCTTTCTTTGTTTCAGCAAGATCTTCGATATAAAGATTTCTTTTTGAGTTTTATTCGTCGAAGAATCTCTCGTTGAGTTCTTGGAGATATTATCACAAAAATGAAAAATTAAGTAAATGACAAACGACTCTGGATCAACATATTCATGTTATTCAATGAAATACGCTTTATACTTAATAAGTTTTATACCAGAACGTTTCTCGCATAACGATCGTTTTGATCAAACTTAATTTTTATTATATCCTTTGCAGTCAGTAAAGTAATACTACTGAAGAGAAAGAAAAATAAATAACAGAAATTCTGAATGAGATAAAACGTAGAAAAGATCTTGAAACATTCGAATATCCTATTACCTAGTTTCACAATGAAGCTCGAAGAAGAAACAGAATGATGCATTCAAAGGACTGGTAAAGTTAATCCCGAGATAATCTCCAAGCTCGAGAAGCTGCACAGTACTTTGCATACGTACGGCATACTGTGGAAACAAATTTGCAGCGTCGCGGAGTATATTTTAAATAATCTTTAAATATTTCAACATCTTATTAACCTCCCTTTGCTGTAACAACAATGTACTTTCACAGTTTATTAATTAACTGAACTACATAAATATATTTATCCTCGGTAAGACTGGTCTTGAATTTTAGCACGTCAAACTCTTTCACCAATGAGTTAATAACAAATTTAACAAATCACCTTTTCCGCGAATTGAATAGAAATTGGATTCCTAGGAAGAGTTGGCTGTGTACGCAATAAAATTTAAAGAGGAAAGTCACGCACTCGAAAGGTTCATAAGGTTGATCCTGAGATAATCTCTGTAAAGCATCGCACGCGAAAGAAATGAAATTCTGAAGCTACACAGACGAATATATTCGCGTTAACTAATTCTTTTGAAAATATACCAGGAAGATAGCCTTTCTCGTCGGATAAGAAGTCTTGTTCAAAACAACAGCCGCAACGATGAGCGTTGAAAGGAGAATGCAGGCCATCTGCCGATAGAGCAACTTACAGAGAGAGAGAGACGAATGTACCATGAATATTTCAGCCCCTGTAAGTGTCTCTCGCCACGGCTGCAGAAGCTGTTTCAAGTTTAACAAGGCGTCTCTAGTTTTACCTCCTCAATTGTTCATGATCGATAACGCCGTTTTTTAGGATGCACGTGAACACGATCTCGTTGAATATATGCATGCATCATCCGTAAAAGTGACGCGACAAAGAAACAATAGAAAGATGATAGAAAATGGTACAAATTCAATGCAAAGGCAATCACGTGAGACGTAAAATTATTATGGTACAACTATGTATAATAAAAAAAGAAATTAATTTACTAATATCTCATATTTTCGTTTTCATTAGTTTCCCTCTAGTATCTAGCAACTTAAGTCCAGTTCTAGTATCCAAATCTAGTAATTTCCCAATCTTCCCACTATTTCCATATTTCTAATTTTCTGATTGGTCTTCTCCAATTTTAATCTTCTGAAATTTCCTAAAACCACACCTTATCAATATTAATATTCGCAACTTTGAATTATAAAATTACGAAAGTTCAGAAATTCGAAAAATTCAAGAGTCGAAGTTTAACAAATAATCCTTGCGGGGCAAGAACTCTCGATAAAAATTCTTCTCGTCTCCAATTTAAAAAAAAAAAAAAAGGGAAAAGAAATATATTCCCCTTTTCGAAGAAAGACGAACTCTGAAATAAGCCTATTCAGCGAAGAACTGCGCAACTGATACTCCGTCATTGCCAGACCTCCCAGTCCCAGGGAAACCCTCTTCCATCTTTTAAGCCACTCTTAGACGTTTTCAAGCGTAAACTTAGGGCAATTAAAACTTCAATCATATTCTCCCTCTCCGAATGTTTGCCTCAACTTACGAGATCTTGCTTCAGGCTCCTAGGGCTGAAGACCATCACGCGTCTGTGCTCCTTGATGAGTTTGCTGAGCCTCTGCGTTCTTTGCGCGCAAGTCAGAGGCTTGCCGGATACGTGAAACTCGTCCTGCGTCTCCTCGTCATCGAGGTCCTCCATGCTTCGTTCAACCGGCGGACTGTGTCTCGGGGTCACCGTGCTCAGCGGCACCGCTTTCGCGATCAAGCTTTCGCTTCTCACGCTCCACGTGGACGCGCCGTACCTCTTCATGTTCATCAGGTCGCCGATGCTGCCCCTCACGTACAAATTACCCGATTGAAGGTTCGTTCTCGACAGGGCCGGCGAGTGTGGCAACGACTCGGAGCACTTCTCCGTCGATCTAACCACATCCGGCAGAACTGGTTTACTCTGCAGCTTGTCCAGCTCCGACAGAGAGGATCCACGACGGATCCCCGACTTCAACGACTGATTCTTCTTCGCTATTCGCTCTTTCTCGCGGTTCACGCTCTTCGAGGACAAGGAGGACTTCATCGCGAACAAGCCGGCCTTCAGAGGGAACAGCAGAGCCCACTCCGTTGATTTTTCACGAGCCTCCATTTTCACTCACCTTTCTTCCTTCTGTTCTAAGTCTATATATCGTAGTAACTTTCAAACGATTCGAACGTTTGATCCACCGTTTTTGTTGCAAAAAGTTGCAAAACGGACAACGATATACTCGGCGATACTTTAGAGAATACTTTTCAAACGTATCGAGTGTCGGTGGAAAAATATAAGAGCAGAGATATTCGCCAGTTGCCGCGATATTTGCAGATATCACTGTACACGCGATACACCGGCGTCCGGTTAGTTAGCCTCGTTGTCAAGCTTTGGAAATTGAAATTCGTAGAACGCCGTTCCGCATTCCAACCACGATCGTTCAAACGATTCTTCGACGAGCTTCACCTTCGAGTGCTGTCCAACGAATGCTTCAAATCGCGACACTCGACTTTCTCGACTTCACCGGCGATCGCCGTTCCGTTCCATCGCAAAACTCCCCCTTTCCTTCGTCAAGGACACTTCGCGATCGATCGATCGCGCGCGATTTCACCGATCGTTCGTTCGAAAGGGCATCGTTTTCATTCACGAGAACCGATGAAACTCGACGAATTGGAAGACGAGAGGACGAGGAACAACGCCGTGTTTCTCGGAGCAACGCGATCAGACTCACTGACAGACTCTCGTGCGGGAATTAAGGCAGAAGAAGGTGGCCAGCCGCTGACGGACCTCTCGGTGATATTTTCACTTAAGTTAACACGACCCCCCGTGGAGACGTCCCCTTTGCGCGGCGACCATCCGGCGATACTTCCGTCTAATAAAAGCCTAATAACGATCGATAGCGTCGGTTGCCTCGGTTTTCACTCTCTCTCTCTCTCGTGGATACTTGTGCGCGTTCTTTTTTCTTTTTTTTCTTTCGGAAATGTACAATCTCGAAGAGAAAGACGGGGAAACGTCGCTCTGTTTTCACTCGTTGTTGTCGGTGGATGGTTTCGCTCGGTCATCATCCGGTGGACTAATGCGACATTGAAGTTGGGACGACAAGCGGCTGATGATAACGAAGTTGTGGCGGGAGACGAGACCTTGGCGGCGAAGGTGATACCACTAACTCTAACGCTGCCATACGATATACGGGTTTCCGATTGCGGTTAGACCGACTGGCCTACATAGATTGCGGCCCTACGAGGTCCTATCGCGGGCAAAGAACGAGCCTCTGGAGGCAGCGAACGTGCCCTGCCTGCCAATGTTGCGTTTCTTTTCGCAAGGCTGAAAAGTGTCTTCTGCGACTTGTTTTTCCTTCTTTTGGTTTTGTTTATTTTCTTCTCTGCTTCTTTCAGGAATTTCTCTCATTCTTTCTTTCTATTCTTTTAATCGTTGCTGATCTCTTGGAAAAAACGAGCGATTAAAACGGAACTTGTAGTAACAGGACTCAAATGAGAATACTTGACAAAGTTTCATTTCAGCGAGTCGATTGAAAAATCGGTGTCACCAACAGCTTCGTAAGTCAAATTTAAAATGAAAATTCGTTTCATCCTCGAATAAATTTTATATGTTTACCCCAGGCGTGAGAGATTGCAGTAGTTTGGGAGCTACGTCACGAAAGAACATCGTGACTCAGGAAGGAGATCATAATTCGTAAAAAAAAAAGAAGGGAGTAATGTCACGAAAATCCGCTGTTCGCCTGAAAATGATCATGGATAAAGGGGCATTATACGGATGAAAGCCATTTTAGTAATTCGGACAGAATCGCCTCAGTACTGTTACAATTAACAAAAAGCCTCGTCCCGCTGCCTGAAGCTTCTCAGATAAACGATTTTCCGCGTCCTTCCTTCACCGGTGGGGCAATAAAGGAACAGAGCACAAGAGACAAAATCGCCGGCATTATCTTTCGCAGTAGTCAAAAAATTCCAGCGGAATTGTTGATTCGTCTACACGAAATAAAATTGCAAGTATTTAATGAGAAAACGGTGGCAAACGGGAAATTTAATTTAACTCTCTGATCAGTTTTACTTCAAGTTCCGGTCACGCGTTATCTAATTATTTCTTCCTGCGTGATAATTTGTTGATATAAAAGAATTATATGCAATTTCGCATCGCGGTTATTTTGAAAAAGATATTTTATTTCTTCACAAGACCAAGATATCTTTCATCTTTGTTTTTATCGAAGATGTAAGAAAACACTTCAAGTATCGAATTATTGTACCAGAAAACGAAAAAACTAAAAAGTGTAGAATTCAACAACAATGATTCAATTATCAGAAGTTGATAATCTGTACAACGATCTTTTCCTAACAAACGAATCGCTTCGACCTCTCCAGATTTTATCCCCCAAATGCTTCCAGGCTAGCCCCACGCCGAATCAATACGCGTCTCCTCCCTAATCCCAAATTACAACGATCCAAATCGTCTGAATCTGCAATTAAACCTCCAAACATGATACAGGCTGCAGCATCGGTAATAGGAACCGCGACGTGCTTCACGATCGATTTGCAGCAAGTGCAAACGATATTCGCAGCTGCAACTTGCCGAAAATTTCGGAAACCGGCCTGTGCGAGCAAACAATCGTGTATGCTAGGTACGATCAGCCTGATCACACAACGCGTGTGTCATCACGAGAAATTTACATTTTCTGGAACGAGGCGAAGGCGAGTTTCTCTATTAATATACACGTAAGTGTGTGTGTGTGTGTGTGTGTGTATGTGTGTGTGTCGGCTTCCAGGAACGCGTCAGGTGCGTACTTGGGGTGCGACGATTGGGCGACAAGACTGCGTTAATGGAAGTTTCGTGTCGCAGCTGGCTAATCCGTCGGTTGTCGCTTCGACTGAGTGGCGTATTTTTAAGGTGACGCGAGAGAAGGCCGATAAACGCACCCTTTACTCTGGCGGGGATTCCTTTCCACGCAATGCCACTCGATTTACAAACTCTTTTCCCTCGTTTTTTCTTCTATTTCTCTCTCTCTCTCTCTCTCTCTTCCTTTCTCCCGTTTATTCGTTTCTAGGAAAGGAGAGGCTCGTCGAATAATCGCCATTGAATTTACTATTGAAACTGGTCTCTCGTTCAAAATAATGGTTACGCTCATCTGTGTCTATGTGTGGGTATTTGCGCGGACATAATCTCGTATTTCTTTCCGGAGGGTTCCCGATAAAACGTTAATGAACATTCATTGTTCGTTTACAACGACCGGCACAGATAACGGCCCGACTGCGATACCGCCACGTATTATTCGTAATTTATGCGTCTCCGCTTTCTGGGACATGCGTAATATTCGCAAATTGAGCAATGCTCGCTCGTGCATCGACGAGGTTTTTTTTTGATAAGACCGAATTAGAAAAGTATTCACGAAATTAATTGCAACTGATTCGATTTACTTAAAACTGTTTGCACGTTTCATCCGTGTAACCGTTTACCGAAAATTAAGAGATACGTTTTCTAACGCCTCGGCGCCAGATCGTAAATCATTCGTCGATTCGAGCTTCATCTGCATATGTATAACCTGCGCAACTGGTTTATCGCCTCTCGTTGTCTCGAGTGTTGCCGATAAGGATCATTCTCGTGGCAACCTTCCAATAGAAAACGAAAACGACACGAGTTACACAGGTGATAAAGTACAGAACCCGTAGATGCGATCTCGAGATCGATCAACGTACGTGACGAATCGATGCAACCGTGAAGATAATGACTGACAAGGCCACAGTTGTAACAGCGAAGGACTAACGGAGAAATGCGGGATGCCGGCATGAAACGCTACATTTTTCGCAAGGCCGCCAGTGAGGTCATTGACAGGCGTCTCCGTCAGAGAGACGGAAAGTTATTTTTATTTCGTTCGAGGCTATGCGCTCTATATCTGTGGCAAGCGTGGAACTTCTAGCTTGCTGATTTTTATCACCTATTGATGTTCGTTTTTTATGGGACAATATTCGTTTCAAATTTAATGCTATAATTAATTTTTAATAAGATAAAGTGTGATTAACTTACCCGCAGCTGCATCACTATTTGGTTGTACGCCCAATGCCACCGTTGCCTCGCCGTCATCTCCGGCCGTTCTTTCAGCTGCGTAGGTACCGGAGCAGCTCCAACCATCTCGAGAAGCTCCTTGTCAGGCGGTGGTTCCGGTGGACTCCTCGGTGGAGTATCCATTTGAACACTTTCTTCCAAGGACGCTTGTTTCGTTATGCTTCCTGCAAAGCAAGAAGACGAACGACGTTAAAGCGCAACATTATTAGTGTGAGTCAGTGAAATACAGAATAGACTATATCAAATCTTACCGCGTGGACTATCGGTGTGCGACATCGGCGGCGTAGTCTTGTACGTGTCCACTAACGAGCCCTCTCGAGAGTCACGAAGCATCGCTTCATCGCCTCGCTCGTACCTTCGTGGATAATCATGTTAATTGAACAAGTATGTCGACGTGTTCGAATAATTACAAATTGGCGTTGAACCTGGACGTTACCTTTCAAGAGACTCGTCCCTCATCTTGTAGTCGTCGTTCACCGCGTTGCTCAAACTGACCTCCGGTTCCTCTATAGATTCTTGGTCCTTGAAGTATCCACGCTGATAGCTCTCAGCTCTGGAAATCGGCTGAGGGGCACCAAAGTTCTGGCCATAGCTGCCTCTCTTTTGGTACGAGTCTGTTCTAGTGAGCGGCGGTTTGAACGTTTCTTGGGTGGCCGACGAGAAGGAGTCTTTCCTCGTGGATTGCGCGTACGAGCCTCTCCTGCTGTACGATTCCTCGGGGAAGTGGTCGGAGGCGTACGAGTCCCCTCTGGTCAGCTTTGGTTTCTGAGAGTGCTGGCTGTGCTGGGAGGAATGTTGACTGAGCTGACTCTGATGCGACAGCTGCGAGTCTTTCCTCTGCGGTTCCGTCGGTATGATCTCCGGATATTCCTCGTCTTCGATGACGTCCTCCTGATACGATTCGGTCCTCGTTAATCGTTTCCCATTGGCCGCCGTGTGAACCATTGCCGTCACCGTCATACTGGCTGGAACGTGGTTAGCCGTTACGTGATTGACCATCGTTGTCGCCGGCTGCGCCGTACTCTGCGGAGACTCGATCAAAGCAGGGGCAACGGCGCTCGAGTCAGCAACCGATGGATACTCGTTGATACTTCCTTTCTTCTGCGGGATGCTACTGATCGAACTCACGGCAGTTTCGATGGATTCCTTCAATTCGTCGTCCTTGGACTCCAAGGAATCCGTGTGCTGTTGCACGAGAGGACTAGGTTCACGTTTCTCGAGCTTCTTCCTTCTCGGTGCACCAGTCGAAGACACGTCCTGACTTTCCTGAGAGGTGAAGTAGTAGTCTGACTCGCTCGACTGGTATCCGTTCGCTCTCGTCTGACCTCTCGCCGTGGTCACCGACAATTCCGGGACTTCGCTCGTTCTTCTCTCCGTGCTGGCAACCGGACTCTCCTTGTAACGTTCCTCGAAGGATCCCTGGTATGAGTCGGGATAAGACTCCTCGTATTGATCGTAAGGCTCCTGGTATTGATCCTGATAGTCGTTCTTGTACGCCGCGTTGACAGTGTCCTCTTTGCTGTACGGCGTTTGATAATCGACGTATTCTTTCTGCGGCTTGCTATAAGTGTCCTCGTAATTACCTTGCGACGTAATGGGTGCTTGATTGTACGTATCCTGATTGTAAGTATCCTGGCTGTACGTACTATCCTGATTATACGTACTCTGATTGTACGTGTCCTGGTTGTAAATATCTTGACCGTACGTTTCCTGATTATACGTATCCTGAATGTATGTGTCCTGGTTGTACGTGTCCTGATTGTAAGTATCCTGACTGTAGGCTTCCGTGTTATACGTTTCCTGATTGTACGTTTCCGGATAAGTCTTCTGATAGCCCGTCGACGTGTTTATATTGTACTGGGAATCGTATTGCTCTTGTTGTGGTTGCTGCTGCTGCTGCTGGTACTGATTGTACGTATTTGTCACGTTATTTTGGTCGTATACGCTCGATGGCACGGAAACGTTGTAACCATCGTATTGCTCTTGATACGTATCCTCCTTGTAGGCAGGCATCGTCTTCCTATCCTGATATTGTACGTTGTTCTGGTCGTAACCCATCACCTGATAATTATCGTCTATTATCATATCACGGCTGGTTTTCCTGTATTGATCGTTCGGTTGGCTAGTGTATTGATCATTCGGCTGGCTCGCGTTCGGATATGTCACGTCTTGATACGTATCCTGATAAACCTGAGCGTTCTGCTGCACGTAAGGCTTCTGATACTCGTCCTTATACGAGTTTTGTAAATACGATTGATCGTACGTATCCTGTGTCTGTGACTCTTGATACGAACGAGTGTACTGGTCGTCGACCTGGGGCGTGTAACTGGACCCGTATTGACTATCCTCAGCGTATTGAGTTTTGCCAGGCGCGTGCATTTGGTCGTAACCGCTCTGCTCGCTATATATACTGTCAATGTAGGTATCCTGAGGTAAATTATCTTGGCTGCGATAAGCGTAATTATAGTCCTCGTTGTAGTCAGACTTGTAGTAGCTCTCCTCGGAAGGAGTTCTAGTCTTTGGCAGTTGCCTGCTCGGTGTGGCAGGTAGGGAGGCAAGCTTACGATTGATAATAACATTGCTTGGTTTTGTTGGTGTCGGAGGTAGTTTCTTTCCCGTCCCTTCTGTTCGAGACGGCGGTCGTTGTTGTGGTTGAAGCGGTTTTCGACGACGAGTGCTGTGACCACTGCAAACGCACAGAGATAAATTAATATCGTACGTTTAATGTTACACACCTCGATGAAACGATCAAAGGAGAGGAGTTTGATCGATACCTGTAATTGAGTTCCTCCGATTCGTAGCTGCGTTGTCGGGTAACGGTTGGTCTATAATCGGGTCGATGAATACCGATACTAGATGCAGGCCTCTGTGGAAGCGTTTTTCTATTGCGTTTGTTCTCATAGTAGGTACTAGTCCCCAGGTACCACTTCCCTCCGCTGTCCCATTGTCTGTCTTCGTCGTCTTGACCATACCTGGGACAAATTCAGCGTTAAAGCGTAAAACTATAAATTAACGTTCAAACACCTCAGACACGACGAACATTATCGTTCTCTCAAATCTGTTTCACTTCGCTAGTTCCAGTATATTCAGACGTAGATTGAAATGCAAAGCCGAATAGCACTCGCTGCACTTACCTTTCATCTTGATAACCATATCCCGTGGTGCTATCGTAATACTCATTGTACCTAATGTCCGTTTGGCATTCAGGATACGTGGCGCTCATTTTCCCCACTCTCCCGTCGCTGCTATATCCGTCAGTGTAGTAAGAATGATCATCGTATAAAGTCATCTGTCTTTCCAAAGACGGTCTTCTGTAAGGGCCTGTTCACGTGCAGAGATAAACAGGGTTACGATCTATTTTATCGTCGTTGAAGAAACGCGTAGTAGGTGCCATATATCAAAAGCTCGCACGGTACACACCACGTAATAACCATTGTTGGCCGAAAACTAGTGGAACGTCTTACCTCGTCGTCTCGAAGTGCTCGTCGTGGTGCTCGGATAGTACTCCGTGTCGCTGTAGATCCTCGTTTCGTCGACTCTCGTGCCATGGTAGTCGTAACCCTCGCTGTACCAACCATCTTGGCTGAAATCACGGGGACACGATGAGGCAAAGTCGTAATAATCGGATCACAGGAGAGAGAGAGATAAAAGCGGAGATGAAATGATCCGCGTTAAATGACAATGGGTTCGCTGGAAGCGTGATGCGCTCGGTTAAAAGACGTATCCAGTAATCCTCGCTCTTGTACAGTTCGCAGCGTCACTAACTGCCCCATGCAACTACCTGTGGATGCTCAGTGCATTCTGAGATATCGAACTATCGTATCTCGATCTATACGATCCTCCTTCCGTTCCTTTCGATCTTACCCTGTAAAGGATTCAAACACTACGCTACCTCGAGCCCTTTCGCAGTTTAGCGAACTAATTTCAACCACTAATAACCTGATGATACTTCAATAATTTCCGAGATATTTCAAAACAAAACTGTTAAAGTGGTTTTCACCCTTCCAACGTCGACGATTGCCGATAAAAAAAGAATACGGGTCAAATATGTTTCTGAAAACTACATTTATGCTAAATTTGATCGAAATCGGTGAATAATATTTCAATAATATTTCCCTTGTAAGTATTTCGTCCAAAAGTCAAGTTGCATCAAGATTATGTCGTAGAATGTTTCGTTCGTAAATGCGAAAGGGTCGATACGCGAATTAATCTTCTACGTCGAGTTTAAACTCGCGATCGAATCGGCGAATGCAAAAGTTACGAAGTGCTCGGATACGAATGAGCGTGTGAATGATTCGAGAAAAATTGGCGACCAATTAAGCGACTGTACAAATGTCGTGTGATTCCGTGTGCTACGTTTCTGTGAAAGCTACGTTCGCTATGACGGTGCTCTAAGGCACAGGGTTGAACTAACAGGGTGACACGCTCTAATGAGAGAAAACAGCTAGATGGAAACGTGTGATCTACGGTTCGAATATGCGAGTTATGCGATGAAAATCGTAGAGCTTTCTCACGAGACAGAGCTGGGTTACTCGTTTCGTACCTGTCCTCGTAATCCCACGTGTGCTTCCGTCGTCTAAATCAGGCAGAAGAAAACAGTAAGCGTTTTTTTTCTCTTTCTCTTTTCTCTTTGAGTCACGCGATTCAGGGTCGCGCAAATTCCCATCGAGTTCAACTCTACAGATTCGTCGAACGACACGACGAACACGTAGAAGCTATTTTTGCAAAAATTGGACGTTCGAGCATTTTTCTCGCTGCACGACCCTGTCATCTACCATCTTTTCATATTCGTTCGTAATAAATGAAGTAAATTTAACTCGCGTTTAATCTCTACCTTGATGCAGCAGCGGCGAAAGAGGAAGAAGAAGAGCAAGAAAACTGCTAGTGACAGTTGTATCAAGAGTAATCGTAATCAAAAGAAGAGGTCTCGCTGTTGGATTTCTCGTTTCCGGCATTACGTGTGTATTACTTTATCTACCGATTATCGTGTGCGCGTTGTCGGTGTTTTAAGACTCGGTATAAATGTCAAATACCTGTACTCCTTATAGTGTCTTGGTCTACTATTGTAGAAGAGTGGCTCGGAAGATTCTGAAGCGTGCTGAGACTGAGAATACCTTTGCGGTGGACCCTCTTCGGGATACGGTTCGTCATATCGCGGACTGTGGCCCGATCCACCGTAGCCTCCGTAATTACTCGGAGCCAGCCTCCCTCCGACTGTAGCTGGAATCTGACGGCGTCAACAATCAATAAAATACCATTCCCCGAAGCACGCTTTCTTCGCGAAACTATATAGGCGAGATTCAACCTCTCGGCGAAACTTAAATGTCACTTCTCGCCGCATTTATCTCACAACATATAAATTTGTCGTACGTGCTGTGTTTGCCTGATTCGAAAAACACGACTGGTCTGCGATTACTTTATAAGACGAACGTATTCATATATCAAGAACATTTATGAATAATTATTGGAATCTTTTTTTGAAAATTATAAATGGATATATGATATTTTTCTACATTTATTTAGATTTTAAATAATTAATTTGCTATCCTGTGCTTTTATTTAATATATTCTGTTAGTTCAAAATATTTATGCAATACACTCCTACTTTCTACTGCATTTAAGAAATTTATCACACGCGCTATGCATTTGCCTGATTCGAAAAATAGGACAAGTCTGCGATTACTTTATAAGACGAACGTATTCATATATCAAAAATATCTATGAATGATTATTGGAATTTCTTTTAGAAAATTATAAATGGATATATGATATTTTTCCACATTTATTTTTTACGTTCCCATATTTAAATTTTAAATTTACCGTTCTGTCCTGTTATTTTAAAATATTTATGCAATATATCCTCCTACTTTCTATTACATTTAAGAAATTTATCTCAAGTGCTATGCATTTGCCTGATTCAAAAAATACGACAGGTCTGCAATTACTTTGTAAGACGAAGACCAAGAATATTCGTACACCAAGAATACGCGAGTGTCTATGAATGATTATTAGAATTTCTTCTTGGAAATTATCCAAGTCCTGTGACATATTTCTACATTTACTTTTCACGTTCTCTCGTGAAATTTTTAAATCTGCTGTTCTACATTTTTATTTAATGCGTCCTATTGTTTTCAAATATTTATTCGATACGCTCTGTAATTTTGCTCAAATTATCGCAATATAATTTGATGAATCCTCGCTCTTCACATCTTCGCAGTAGTGTCTGAGATATTCGACAATTCCAGCGTACTTTCGTAACTTGACACTGTTTCAAAATAAGATCGGCAGTCGTTCGACAGTTCGACCCGCGATCGAAAGTCCAAATCTCCGCGTAATTTCCAAAGTTTCCAATTAACGTCGTTTGGAATATCGATTAAGGTAACGAAGTATCGATCGAGCGGTACCTGATGATCGTCCCTCTCGTAGCTATTTTCTCTCGAGGTCTCGAGGGATCTCTGAGGGGTGGCCAATTGGTTGGCAGCGGTACGAAACTGCGAGGCCGAGCTGTTTGCACCTTGTCCGCCTACTGGATAATTCAGGTCCGACGTATAGTCCGAATCCTCCGAGTAACCCGCTGAAAGGCAATTCAAATTTAACGTTACCGCGGCACAGTGTAAATCTTTCGTTTCGAACAATCGTCATCAGGCTTGCGTCGTTCGAAACGAAAAACCAAAAAAAAAAAAAAAAATAAATTTCAAATGCAGAGAGAAACAAGTTCGCTAGCAAGTTCGTGCGATTTAACAACCACTTTCATTTTCTTCTTTTTCTTTTCTTTTGTTTTCCTCTTTTTTCTCTTTTCTCGTTTTCATTTCTCTCGCAAACCGACTGAAAACACGCGCTCGAGAAGCTAAAAAGTTTGCCATTGTTGAAATCAAATCAAAACGTACAACAAGACATTGGCGTGTGTGTGTGTGTGTGTGAGAGAGCGTGTGTAACAAACGCAGAGACGAATTTGCTGGAAAATATATCGCAAGATCCTTGTGAAAATCGTCGTGAAAATCCGTGGGAAGCAAGCATCGTGGGAGCGAATCACGATGAGCTTTTTCCTTCTGTTGACTGTCCCCAGGGCAGAGGAGATATTAAACGACGATTACCGGAAATATCGGCGCTCGAGAAAGGAAGGGAAAAAAAGACAATCGCGGACGTTATTTGTTTGCCTTGCTTCGCGACGCGTTCCGATCGCGTTAACTTCGAACGTACCTTCGCGCGTTCGGTCGAAAATTGGTCGATATTGGACGAATCCGCAGAAATTGAAACGGTGCAACAGCGGGAAACAGAAACGGTTGAATGTCCATGCGATCTGATCGTTGACAACGGGGCGTTTTGACGTGTTTCAGGGTAAGAGTTTCAGAATTTTCGTTCGAGGGGAACACATCGGAGGTCCACAGAACGGAGGAGAGTCAAAACGATTGCAAAGTGGACGAAAAGAAAAGCAACGAAACAGGCGGATCGACGGAAACTTCACTACTTGAGCATATATATGTAATACAGAAAAATGAAAACGAAGGTACATGGTAAGAAAAGATAAAGTCGTAACCATGCCAGAGGTGTAGCGATCATTGATGCAACGAGAGATCTTTTTGTTTCATCGAACGGGGGGAGTTGAATTTTTAGGGATAAGTTACCGACGATTCTCGGTCGATGGTCGATAACCAACAATGGTGAATGGCGTTTCGTACCGTGCTCGCTGCGATTGAAAATATCCACGTGCGTACTCCGTGGATAACGCAATTGCAATTGCACAAAGTATTCTCGTGGTCGGTGATCGCAAATAAAACGAGAGGAGAGCCAAGCGTCGCGGTGCTGATCGATTTTTATGCGAAAAGCTGGCGGCGCAAACAGTGCCTCTACCGATCGAGAGTAGCGTTCGAGCGAAGACTTTTGCCTGAAAACGATCAGCCAAAATGCTTCGGCTCGGGAGGAACCGCGAGAGATAGAAATCGACGCAATTCGATACGACGCGTGATACGAATACGTTCGCTGCTCGCAATTAAGATCGATGCAAAGCACTTGTAGTCGAACAGCACTTCACCGACGTTTCAACGATATCGTCCCGAGAGAAGGCAAACGTTCAATTGTTAATCTAAACGAAAATTGACGCAGCACGTTGGACCTAGGTACATACGGGAGTAATAAGATAACGACAATTACAAAGTTCCCTCGAGTTTTAAGTGCAACTTCACGGATCTCTAACGTTGTTTAAACATTTGCCAAACTAATTTGCCAATTAGCGGCACCCTGTAACTTTCGCGGTCCTACATCCGCGGCGCGGCATGGCGCTCACAATCAGAGAAACGAAGAACCGAATGAAACTGATAATCGACAAACGCGAGATCGTGGATGTTCCATCGTGCTGCATGCTACGCGATCCGGAACGACAACGACGATTTAATCGCGAGCAACGCGCTGAACGTATCAACGAGGATCAATGGATGATTCGGTGATGTTTGCGAGTGTAACAACTAATCGGGGACGTTCCTCTCGTGTTAGAGAAAGAGATAGAGAGATAGAGAGAGAGAGAGAGAGAGAGAGAGAGAGAGAGAGAGAGAGAGAGAGTATTTCGTATAAAACAGCAGCCACTTAACAAGTGACTTGGCGAGTACTTACAGTGGCCTATATTGTACAATATCTGTCGTCGTGCCTGTTCGGCTCGTGCTTCCTGGTCCATCATGTTGTTCAGCATTTCCAGCTTCCTCTGCAGATCGGCCGCCTCCGTGTTCTCGGGGTCTTTCGAAAAGATAGACATCGGTGGGGAAATGGTTAATCGCGGGTGTTTCGACTGTCTCTACTGTCTCTAATCTGCATCGATTACTTTTCAGTACTACGGGTACTGAAAAATCTGAGAGGAGTCGTGGGTGGGTGAGTGGTCGAGGGCGGAGGGGGCGGGGGGGAGGTGGGGAAACGAGGAGAGAGGCGCTGGCCTCCTCGATTCGTTATCCCCTGATTGTCTATACTATTCACGGGGTGCGGTATGCTGTGTTCTCTAACGAGCTTTACAACAGGCATGAACGAACCAAGTACACTCGTCTCTTCGATAACACGTCGCGTCGCGTGTCGTCGCGTCGTCTTGAAAGGAAACTCGTGTTACGCGCTTTACTTTCCGCGTTACACGCTCCTATCGGGCAGCGTACACGTTGCTTGAGAGTCGGCCCAAGAAGCCTCTCGAACTCGTCTTAATCATCGTCCAACGATTCGACGAACCATCGAGATTTAGTTGGTAATTAAATTTAATTGGTACGGGGGTCGAATTTCTTCGTACAGGGCGTCCCGTGCTTCGCCACGGCAAAATTTTAAGGGCGAAGATTTACAAGCGAGAACAAGAAAATGATGTCGTCTGTCACAGAGTTGTGGAACAAATATTGAACCTAACGTGAATGCGCGCGTAACAACGAATTCGAGGTTTGATTATGCAACTGTAACTGTAACTGCTAGCATGTAGAAATCGTTGAAAAGTTTTAAAAAGTTACGTTCAATATTTACCTTTAACTCTGCAAAAGGGGGTTGTGCGAACAAAACTTCATGCGACACTTGTTTCCTTATTTTCGCTTGCAGATTACAATACCAGATTGCCACCTGTACAATACAACGAACTGTGAAACGTTCGACACGTTGTGAAAAGTACGGTTCGTGATCGTCGTTCGTCGTCGTGTGACTTGTCCTGAACCATAATTATATGCTACAGAAGCGTTCTAAGCCGCGTAAATTGACCTGCGGTCTTGCTCGCTTCAGCGGTTTATTAATATCGCAGCTGAATGAAGTATGGCTGGCATCGTCCTTTAGAGATTCCCTCATAAACGCGCGCGCATCGGCTAGATCTACGTGGCCTACGACGCTGATTCCACGGGCTTAACAACGATTTATTACGCAACCGGCTGAGTGACTCGCGTCGAAACCTTTTGGCTGACTAGCGCGCTTGAGAAACAGCCAGCACCGAGACGTATCTACCACCTACGCAACCATGTTACGAGCAGTGTGCATCGAGTTACGGCCTCGATTCTCCTTCTCCTCCTCCTCCTCCTCTTCCTCCTTCTTCTCCTCCACGCCTTACCCGCGTACACGTCGCTGAAACTTCCCAGTTCCTGCCATTTCTGACTCGATACGCTCGCCCTCGGGACGAAAGCAAAATTTACAACTTAAACCCCCTAAATGAAAACTACGCGTGTGTATACTAGAGATCAGAAGTTTAAGACCACCCACTTCTGCCTGCCCGTTCTTCGCTGAACTGGAAACGAATTGCTATGCGGAAGTTCGATAGTTGGATGGTGTACAGCGTTTCGCGAAACGTGGACGCGATCCCAGGAATGAATTTAATCTGTTAACCAACTTGTTCAACTTTGCGACTGTAACAACTTCTTTTTTTTACCCGAGCGCTCATTTCGTTGTATTTTCATTCGTAGGCAGTGAAATTTTTTTTTTTTTTAATTTTTCAGATTAATTCGTTCGTCTGGAGCAACGAAATCTCTCGTTTCTTCTATTTCTCTATTCTTTCTGTTGCGGGAAACGCGTTTTCGTATCTTTTCCCGAAGATTGGATTTGACGGGAGAATTTCGCGGGAAATTCGAATATTTGAACGGACCTATATGGATACGATCTTTTTAGACGTTTTGTAATAAAGAAACAAATGGGCCATTCCCTTATAAAAAGCTACAAATATTTTACGCATCGTAAATCTTTCATTAAGTTTTTCCCTCCTTTTTTTACGCACTAAATTTACCCCTGAAACTGCACTCACGCTTTATGAAACGGTTTAATCATAATCACCTTACTCTTTTGCTCTCGTTAAATTCCAACTTGTTCCGCGTGCCTGTGTCTCTTTCGTCTCTTGTTGTTCAATTTCGCCAACAACTTTACTGACTACTTAAGATCTAACGTTGAAGCGGCATTCTACATTCGGCGGCAATAAATATCGTTGTTTACTGCACACTAAAACGCAATAGCGAAATACGCGAAACTACGATCGTACAGTCGTGCGTTGCTTCGTTTACCAAGCTATTAATAAAATTGATATTCGGTTTCTTTCGAAGTTCGTCGTTTTCAATTGCGAGATACGTTAAATGCTCAACGACGCAATTACCAGCGCAGCGGTTAAATATAAAAATAATACGTACGTATTTCTACCCTCTCCTTTCCGTGTTACTTTCCGTTGAATCGTGAAACAGTGCCAACCTGCTTTCCATATCGTGAAACTTTTAACTGAACAGTATTAAAGATTTCGATTTCGTTCGCCGTTTCGTTCAGCCGACCCAATTTGCTTCCTTATCGTTAATGGGCTTGATTTGATATACCAAGGAAAGTGGCACGTGCAAGATTTATTCAGTCTGCCTAGGTCTCTCCGCCGATGATTTGACGGCGGGTTATCGATTACGTGCTCTTTCCTATCGATCGCGGGGAATGTGACTTCCGAGGGAAATAATAGAAACAAACAAGTAAATAAATTACAAAGTTCCTCGCAAGTGTAAAGCGCGCGCGGAGATACGAGAGCTCCTTTTCCACTGCCGGGGAAATTACATACGTACGTGGAGTTGGCAATAAAAACACATGTAATGTGTGGTATTTACGAGTTCGTTAATGGCTCAACCCAGTAAATTCCACTCGATTCTTAGAAAAACACGTCGTGTGCGTATGTTGCGTCACGAAATGCGCCCCGGTCACGCGAATATTACTTTTTTTATCGTTGGCATTCGAGCTCGCGCACCTATATATCTCGTCCGGCAAAATCGATAGGACGCTCATTCAACAAACTTAGCGTTCCGCAAACCTAGATGCGAGATAATGACGAGATCGTGAAAAATCGTGCTCCCCGTCTGCAAACGTGAGGTGAAACGCTAAAAAAAGATCAAACTGCATCGTGACCGCACTGATTCGCGTAAATTCGCCCTATCGAGATCGAAATAAAGCGTCGTTTCCCAGCCTTCTCGTACAATTATAACGAATTAAAAATGATTCAAAAAGACGGTACTTTCCCTCGTTCTACTCGTTTTTGAAATGCTGAAATTGACGACACTTCTGCGACACGATCCTTGTGAATTAGATTTAAAACAACGTCGGTGAAAAACACCCGTACAATTTCAGTAACTGGCCAGAGAATTTGCCAGATTGTTCAGTTCGGTAATTTTCCAGTCCCCTCCCTCTTGTTACTCGACTGCTTCGTGGTAAATAACAAAGGAGATAAAGAAATCCGGTGGAAATTGGAGAAGAAAATTGGGGAGAGCGAGAAGCGCGAGTATCGCCGGATAACTAACACCCGGCCTTTGTCCTTTCGCCTCTGCGTTCTACATTGCCTGGCAGTGCCTCTTCTTTAGCGGCCCACCAGCCGGTTATTAGCCGACTAATAAAGAGATAAAAAAGGGAAAAGTCCCGCGCAAACCGACGGCAAGAATTCTAAACAATGGCCGGGAACAATGGGACGAGCCTAACACGCCGGCGCGCCGGGGATTACGTTCAATGTTAATGCGTTCCAATTATCCGGGAAAATAATCGCCGGGGCCGGCTTATCCTCGAACGCGATTAAGCAAACCGACTGTTAATGAACATTAAAGGCGAGGACCGCGGAAGCCGTTCGCAAACCCCCAAGGAGGAGACCGTCCAACGGATCCAAATCCCTCCGGTTCCCCGCAAAAATCTCTCTCGTAATAATATCAGAAGTGTAATACGCCGGCACCAGCCCATTAAAGTCGGATTTCAGACGAGAGCGGCGGGAGGTGGCGAAGAAAAAAAGAAAGGGGGCGAAGAGAGAGGAAGAGAGGGGAGGGAGGGAAGTTAGATTGGAAAAGAAAGAGAGAGAGAGAGAGAGAGAGAGAAAGGAAACGAACCCGATGCTTCCGAGCACGACCCTGACCTACATATTTTGCATTCCGCCGTTTCCTTCCAACTCGGCGGAGACACGTACGAAAATTCGCAGTTTGTCTCGTCCAACGTTCGCGTGTGTCATTTCTTCCGACGACCGAGACGGCCGGTGTCTCTCTCTTCCTCCCGTCTCTTCGACCGTTTCGCCGAGACGCCTCGCGGAGGAGAAGGCACCGTTCGCTGTTTCTAACTTTGGTCTGGATGCAATTAAAAAAAGGGTCAAGCCCTGACAGGAGAGCGTCTCGGGCAGCGCGAGTAGTAGTTCTTTTCTTTGAGACCACCCCAGTCCCTGTTGGCGAGGGTTTCATCCGCCTCTGACCCTTTCCAACCCCTCTGTCCGCCGTTCCTCTCAACCCGCCCCTCCCCCTCTCCATCCACCGCGATGCCGTACCGCCTCGCCGCCCCAAGTGCATCGAGGTCCTCCACCCTGGCACTGGGACGTCTCTTCTTCAGAGTAAAGAAAGAAAGAAAGAAAGAAAGGGAGGAAGGAAGGAAGGAAAAAAAACCCCTACTAGCTGCACTTCAGCCATACCGATGCTCGAGCCGGGGATCAAAGTATTTTGCACTTTCTCGTCGGGCCGCGCTCGTGGGATGCGGCGTGCACGCCGCGTTTTCGATCGATCGTTCGAAATAAATGCGATGTAAGAGTGCCGCACGCGCTCGGTAATGGTCGGAGGAACGATAACAGCTGGTCGTCGATATATTGACAAACTTCGTAAGGAGGAAACAATGGGAAGAGGAAACGTCTCTCTCCGAGCGTCTCTGTCTTTGTCGACGAAAACTGGTCTTGCCTCTCGGGAGGTTGCCTTTCTCGCCGTTTCCACCTGTCATTGTCGGTGAATCGGGAAATTTTTCTCAACGGCGGATTTTTGTTTCGTTGTTTCGCGAAACGAGCGCGAAGGTAGATTAAACTCGATGCGTCGAACTTGTCTAATCCTCGCGTGAGATTTGGATACGTCAATCTATTGCAAATGTTGGGTACGTTAGATTCAGTCGAAGTGAACGCAGAAAACGGAAAGACCCGCTCTTTCGCTGTTTGACTTTTTGCAAGTTTACGCTGAACATTACATCGCGGACGCGTTTCGTCAGAGGCAGAGTCAAAGTATCCGTGAAATTTGCACGAAATTTTTCACGTGGAATAAATTTAAACGATCGTTCCAGGAACGTTGACACAAGCTGAGTTCCAATACAATGAGTAAGTGCGGTTCGAGTAATTAGGTCAGTTTGAAAGTTAATATGCTCCGGGATCGCGTTTATTTAAGGGAAATTTAACTTTTCCGAGATTCTACGGCCATCGATGCTGTTTAAAAATTCATGTTACTCGCGATGATGACCTCGGGGGTTTTCTATTTAAAGAAATTACTCAGAGAGAAGAGAAATAAGTGAGAGACCATTTTTGTAGCTACTAATTGGTACTTGCGAGTCATTGTAGCTGAAAATCACTCAAAGGTCAGTAAAGATCATCGAAATCTAATCACGAAAGGGTCGTCTGATTATATCCTTATATCAAAATTCCATTAAAATCATTAGGAGATCGTCTGTCATTGGACCTCAACGTTACTTAGAGGACAGTTTCACGTTACTGATGAATATAGATACGTAGAACGAGTTTTCCCATTTACAGAAGAATAAATTCTTTTTCTAATTCCTATCTTTTAAAAGTGATTTCTGTCAAATAGAAATATCAAAATAACTCGGAAAGTGATTTTAGCTGGAGTAACCCAGAAAATCAGGCCTCTTCAGGTGCAACGCTAATGCAACGAAAATTAACGATTGGTTGATTTGGGTCACGTGATTCGCGAGGGGGCGTGGAGTAGACCTCGAGTAAGAATGGCATTGTCTGGTACTGAGCGATCGCGCCTGTAATTTGTTTTCTATCGATTCAAATGTTTGCATATCAATAAAATTTTATGGCAAAAAGTCGTCTTCACTTCCTAGTCAGAACAGTTGCTTCTGGGCCTTTCAGCGAGACGAATCGTACTGGGGAACAAATCGTGCAGTTTTTATTGCTACTCGTAATAAACAGCTTCAATCAAATGTATCAATGCAATAAAACTACGCTGCGGTTGTATTAACAGCGAAACAAGTCTAAGCTCGGTTCGCGAGAACTCATTGCGCGAGTAACGCTTTCACGCTGCCCTCCTCTGCCCTCGCCAGAACATTCAACCATTATCCCGGCATTATACTTTTCACCAAACCTTGCCACAAGCGTATCTAGCCAGCCGAGGTTTGCCTCCTCATCTTCGATTTTCAATGGAAAATCACTGTGGTCGAAACTACACCGGACTCGAGCCGGAGTCGAGTCGAGTCGAACGTTTCCAACAATACGGAACTTTCAATACGTAAGAGCGGTAGGAAAAATGCAACGTCCAGCGGACTCGACCAGCAAAGGTCCAAGTCAGCGAACAGATACTACCTTCACGAGCGATCGCCTTCGAAGAAGCCACAGCGCAAGTTAATCGAGTTAATTAAGCCGTTCGAACGGCGAAACGTTTATTTGACTTCCGAAGCAGGGCTGTTAGCGACCTATCGGCCGCGGAAACGATATTGTTTCGTTCTCCGGGTACCAACGAACGGATTAACGTGTATCGCACTCGCGAGAAAAAGAGAGAAAGAGAGAGAGAGAGAGTAACGACCACCCGTATACGCCGACAAGTTGGCCAGATATACCGGACAGGGGAAACTTTAAATCCCAGAAAAGTCGTTTTCGTTTTGCTAATCGCCCGTCGCCACCTTCGTTTCTCCTAATCTCGTACACAGCCTGGTTCGCTCCAGGCTCGGGTCGGGCCAACTGTGTCGAAAACCGTGTAATTAATCCGTTTTTGCCTCGGTAACTTTGCCGGCGATTTCCCGTCGACCAGAAGAATTGGAGCAGCTCGACGAAGAAGAAACGCGTACGTACGTACGTACGCTTGCTTTTTAAACGGTTAGAAAACCACGGTGTAACAGCGTGGCACGGAACGGCGGCGGCGAAGTAATTTCGGCGCGCGGCTGAAAATTCCACCGCTGGCGCGAACAATCGAAAAAGTTTCCGCCAGCCGGGGCTAGCCGTGCTCCATCTGGCTTTCGAGTTACAACTGTTTTTCTGACCGTAACAGGCGGCTCGCTCCGTGAAAGCTGAACGAGGATGATAATGGCGTGGTTGACACCGCACACAACGACGAGATTTCATTATACGCTTTTCTAACAACTTTTTGAACAAACCGAACTCGAGCCGCTCAGTGTACGGTACGAGATTCGACTCGCGACGAGGCTTCAACGTATCAAAAGTTTCCTCTGGTTGTTCTTGGATTTTCCGACGGACCAAAATTTTTCGGCGGGAAAAATTGGCGATCATTTAAGGCCGCTTGAACTTTTACCTTTAAGGCGCCTCTGAATTTAACAGTCCGCGTCTGGGACACGGGGAATTTTCAAAGAAACTCCAGTCCACGTTCTGTCGAATGCGTTTGTTAACACGTTAAGTGCCGTTTACAGTTGCGCGGTTGTACGATTACATCCCAAGTCAGGAAATTTGGTAAAAATTGTTGCGAAGAGAATACAACGTTGTATCAATAAAATCCATTAAAATTATTATTGCATTACTGTACACTGTTTGTATAATAAATATCAGTAAAGGCAATATTCAGCTGCTATTCCTTCACCTAGTGCGACTGTTCTCAATTTTACTAAATTTGCATTCGTCTGTCACCAGTGATCGACACGGCACTTAACGTGTTGAAAATCTGTCTGATTGAAAGGCACGTCGAATCGACCGGAGCAGCGCGGATGCAATTTTTGTTTCTTTTTTTTTTCTTTTTTTTTTTTTTGTTACTGCAAACGCGTTTGAACCGCGTCTTTCAGCCGACGTTTTCAAAGAGCGCGCTTGCGCCTGAGAAAACTCGAAAATCTCTGTCAGAGGTCGGCGCTAGAGGAGGGGGGAGGGGGTCTTGAAGTGTCTTACTGATTTTAAACAGCGATTAACCTATCGTAAACCCTGCGGAACGCTGAAATTACGGAGGCGTGCAAGGTTCCCCGCGCATACTTGCACGCCCTAGTTTGTGCAAGCTGCATGCGAAATTTAGGAAAACCAGCCAAAAAATCCTCGTCGTTTTCGCCGCCGCCACTTGAAACACGAAAGTCCCGCTTAGAGGGAGAAATTAGAATCTTTAGGATGCCGTTAGATTAGTTTCCGAGCGTCGTGATCTTCTCTCTCGAGGGGCCCCTCGCATCCTCGATTCTCTTTAACGCTTGCAACTTTCATTTTTTCCCGTTTGCCTTTTGATTATTCTCTCTCTCTCTTTTTCTCTCCTCGTTTAATTATTTCTTCCGTTTTTTTCTTCTTTCCCCACTAGTTGTGGCTCTCAAAGGACGTTTCAAAACTAGAACCGCCGTTTTCAATTAAAATTAACTGAACACGCGATTTGATAAGTCAGCCGAGTCGCACGTGAAAAAACTAAACGTGTAAGATAAACATTTCGAAGATACGAATCTTCTCTTGCGTTTCTTCAATTGAAGATACCTTCAAAAAAATTTCTAATTCCTTTCGATCGAGAGATCTGTTAAATTCGTAGGCTGGTAATTTAATTCGTGGTCTGAAAATAACTCGGTACGAAAAATATCAGGTGCGCGAATTTTTCTTTCTTGGAAATTAAGTTTTTAAGCAATAACTTCGTAATTTCGTGGACCTGAACTGTATGCTCAGAGCAAGAACGTTTTGTCTCAAGCAACGTGTACGATTCCCCTTGGAGCTTTTTGTTACCATCTCGGGGAATCGGGACGAAACGGTGTCCGTTCGGAGCGGTATTTTCCTCGGTCAGGATTGATTTCTAAATCAGGAGCCATATGTGACCGTAAAAATAGCCTCGCTTGTGTCGAAAGAATAACGCGGTCCTAATAATACCGGCGTGCTTTACGTCGGGCTAAAATAACCGCTTGCCCCGACATTTGTGCTCTTTAATTATTACACAGCGGTGTCCTTATCGTAAGACGCCAACGGACGAGCAAAATACAACGTTCACGATGCTAGGTCATGCGTTAGAATAAAAAATTCTAATCTAAAAGGTTTGCCATTCTAATCGAATCCATTGGAATCGTATATATATATATATATATTGTACACATACATCGAGAGAAGAAGAAAAAAAAGAAAAAAAGTAGAACGTGTCGTCGATCGGTTGACGGCCACGAAAAACGCGTGTGCTCGACGCGTTTCCGTCTGGGTAAGGTTGTCGCGTTGTCGTGATGTCGATGAGAAGACAATCGCAAATGTAAACGGTTTGTATTAGTTGGTGTAGCAAAACAGAGGAGCAAGAAAAAGAATCGAAGGTAAAGGAGACAAAATGTCTACGGACAGTTGGTAACTGATTACAGTGTCGCAGCCATAGCTCGATGCATCTGCAGGTACCCTCTTTCACATTTCTGCACATTTTTGCACGCGAAAGAAAAGAAAAAAAAAAAAGAAAAAAAAGTGACGATAGACAATTTTGATTCTTGAACGATTCTCCCGATCTCTTCTACTTCTCTAATTTGTTTTCTTTTTATTTCGTCGTTTCGTTTGATCTTTTCTTTCTCATTCTGCTTAGTAGTAAAACGCGTATGCCCTCTTTCCCACCCCCTCTTGTGCTATCGCCGCGCCACTGCGTGCACGTGCGATCATATGGTGCTTTCAGAGTGAGTTTGTGCACAAACGAAAGTCATGTATGCCCGTGAAAAAGGGGAGGGGGGAAAAAAACCTCGGAGAGGTTTTGTCCTCGGTCGATTCAACTTAATATCGACCAATTGAACATGAGGTTGCTCATTCGTCGTATCGTTCGTGCGTTCCTCGCGTGGCTAATTCGGACGCGAATCGAAACGATCGAAACATCGTTTTCCGCAGATATAACCGAGCGAATCGGACGAACGAAAACCGAATTAACGTGATTAACGAGTGCTCCGCGAAAATAAAATGTAACGAAATCGGTCGTTGCCGATCGCGAATGAACGAACAGAGCTAACACAGAGACGTTGACATTTCGCTGCGCACTGCGAACACCAAGTGCCAAGTTGTTTGTTTCTTTCTTTCATTTCGCCTCGTCGCAACTCGTTGCTACACAATTAACCTACGGAAGATACATCCTAAAGGTGGCGGGAAGAAGGGGGGGGGGTGGTTCAAAACGAAGTTCTTTTTTTCACTACGTGCTTCACTCAACAACACGGTGCTGTCTCTCAAAAGGCACGCAACAGAGGTTCGGTCGACTACGGTCGAACCGGTGTGTGCTTTGAAGAAAGAAAGAGAAAGAGAAACGAAAAAAACTCTCCGAACGAGCGGAGAAAGAAAGAAAGGATCAAAAGCAAGAAAAACAGCCCGGGAGACGGCCAGCGTCGTCGCGATGGCCGTTTGCTCCCGTTCTCTTCGCGAAGCGAGAGAAAGAGCGGCGACAACGAGAGGACGTCGCCGCCGCGAACGAGATCGCGACGACATTCGACAGAGAAGGCAGACAGACAGGCAGACAGACAGACAGATAGACAAACAGAGAGAAAGAGAGAGGAGAAACAGAAAGATAAAGATAAAGAGAGAGAGAGAGAGAGAGAAAAGAAACAGACAGAAACAGAGAAAAGAGAAAGTGAGACAGAGAGAGAGAGAGAGAGAAAAAAGGACCATAAAAGCAGAAACGTTGAACGTCCCACGTCTCCTCGTCTTGATTCGCAAACTGACGAACAACTGTCGCGTAAAAGAACATGGATCAACATTTTCGGAAAGAATGCTGTGCATGATATTTGTACGTATGTGTGTGTATGTGTTTATGTATGTCTGCTCGTGTGTCCCTTTTTCTAAAAAGAAATGCGACGATTGTTCGGTTCGTGACGCAGGCACCGCGCGACGGAGGCGCGATAAGTGACAAAGGAGAGCGGAAAATAATCGGGGGAAGGCGTATCGGCCCGTCAATATCTCGCCGGCGGCACCGGTGTGCGGCGGATGGTGATTTTCGCGGTTGAAAACTTCCTCCTCGCGTCGCTCAAGAGAGAGAGACTTTCCACGGCTAATGCCACCATGCCGCTGATGGGATAATTAAAGTCGCTTAATCAACCGTGAAATCATATCAAAGCACACCGGTAACGACTGGAACGAGTCGCGATGGCGCGACCATTCGTCGGTCTCCGTACGAGCGTGCGTGCGCCCGTACACAAAAAAGGTGCAAAACCCTCTACAATTAAGTTAATGAAACGCTTAGTGGAAAAAGGGTGACGCGCGCGCGTACGAAACCGTGGAACACCCGCGAGACCGGAATTCAAGGTGAAATTGTACCAAAGAGAAAAGAGAGGGAGGGGGCGAGTGGGAGGGAAACAGACACGACAAAGAAGAAGGGTAAAAAGGGAACGGAAGGAGCGAGAAAGAGAACGGCGCGAGAAACGGGGGAAGTGTGTCATTTCGAGATTTAAAATAATCTCGCCACCGGTGAGAAAGAGAGAGAGAGAGAGAGAGAGAGAGAGAGAGAGCTTGGCTATCTCGCTTTCTCTCTCTTTCTCGATCAATCGGGCCAAAGGGCGAACCGGCGAGCCGTATTTACGTAATATCCGAAAGTACGTTTAATAATTTTGAAAAAACATCAAGCGGGCACGGTTGCGTCGTGAACGCTTAATGGAATTCCATAATTCAATCGGGGATTTCTCCCTCGAATATAATTTAACGCCGGAAATTCCTTTCTCGATAAGTCAACTCCCCGGTATCGGAGTCGTCTCTCTGAGTTAAGCGACCCTCCCATTTTCTTCCACCGACGCGCTAGAAAACTTCCCTTCCGCTCGCCGCTGCGTTCACTTCTCCGCCGTTTACTTTCCCGAGTGTGGAATTTACAAGATTTTTTTCCGGCGACTCGAAAGAACGTTCGAGCACTTTCTACTGATGTTTGATTGCAATTGAAATTTCATTGTCTATTGAATTATACGAGTGTAGATAAAATTTCAAACCAAACTGAAAATGTTGCATGGAAGTTACAAAATTTTATTAGAAATCAGGAAAAGATTCGATTTTAATCTTTAATAATATTTAAACCATATGTTACTTATTCTGTACACTAACTTTTCAATAAACATGTACTCTATGCTAAATATTTTGCATTCGTGCATTCGCGTGCATTTATTCAGATTTTCAAATTGTACCAACGTAATCGCAACAATATCTGTGTTCTGACGATGCAATGAAATTTCGGAATACGATACGATTCGCACGGTACGAACGTAAAAGTATCAGCTTCTCTTGCGACAAGTGCTCGAAGTGCTTTTACGAATCAACGCAGAGCAAGGTTAATTTTTCGTGGAATCGTTGCCAGATTCCCTTCGGCTCCAATTAACTCTCGGTAGCTTCTCCTAACGTTCGAACGAGTTTCATTGCCACTCGACGTGAACCGCGGACTTTCACGAGTATTTACTCTAAAAAGTGCGCGCTCGAAATACCGGCGAAGCGGCATTCCGGTCGGATTAAACGCGGCGGTGGTTCCCTTTCGTCGGCCTCGCGCGACATTTTACTTTTCAATCGGCCCGACGGTCCAAGTTGAATGCAGTTTTCGGTGGGCCGTCTCGGTCGATTTTCTCGCGGCCACGTTGCGCGAAAGGTAACTCGCGTAACTCGGGTGATCATCGACGACTCCGGGTCCATTCGGCGTCGACTCGCCACTCGACGGCGGTATCTAAAGCGATTTTCGATATCCGGCGAACCGACCAATCGTCGCTCCGCTCTCTCTGCGAAATGGTTTATACCAGGGGGGATGAGGTGGAGAGGGGTAGAGGGGTGGGGGGAGCGCGCATAAGAATAGAGAGAGAGAGAGAGAAAGAAAGAGTGGGTGTGATAATCAGAATCTGTAGTAGAAATCTCAGGTGCAGTGGCTGACGAGCAAGAAGGGGTTTACGTATCGCTAATTACGTACAAACAGCGTGGATTCTCATTTCTCGTGGATCGTGTGCGCGTAACTCTTCACGTTCGCGACCGGATCCGATCGTCCGCTGACAAACAGCGTATTTGTTACATATAAAATCGCGATTCGTTACATCAATCACGAAATAAAGTCGCGTCGTCGAACGATCTTTGGAAATGCATTTCGAGAGAGAAAAGAAAAAGCGGTAAAAGAGAAAAAAAGAAATCGCGTGTGTTTGACATCGCGGTTCCGACCGCACGATCGACGAGAAATCCACATCGCGTGGAAGTCAGATGCATTGGTCAGAAAAAAAACCAGGATATTAAAAGCGAAACGAAGATCTCGGGATCAAGGACGATCCTGAAGTCAGGACGGTCCTACGATCGGGACCAAGGATCTTGACGAGGGTACCTGAGCCACACATGGGCCGGGCTGCTCGCAACTGCATTGCCGTTTCACTCGTTAGCAGGGCTTTCCATCTCGTTCGTTGTTCGCACTTTCCTGATTGGTCAGAGACTGATCAGACTGAAGATCGGCCGTGCATGATCCGATTGTGCGATCATGTCCTAATTTCTTTTTTTTTTTTTTTGTTTTGTTTTCTTTCTTTTCAGCCCTTCAACGTTTGAGATCTCTCGCGTGTCAGCGATTACCAAAAGATTTCTGCGATATGGATTTGGGTTCTAATTAATTTTCGATCCCGCTCGACGCTACTTTTCTCGATCCTTCCCCGTTTTGCTTCCGGAAGAAAATACGATGATCTTGCCTTCCGTTTCTTTGAGTTAAAAAAAAAAGAAAAAAGGAAAAGAAGGAGAGATTAATAACCGTTTCTTTGAGCGATTATCTCTTTGTTTGCGGCCGGTTATAGAACACCGATGGCACGATTTACGAGATACTCGGCCACCACGAAGGCGGAATCTAAAGAATCAATAATAAATCACCTGAGCGAGGATATAGAGAAACAATGAAACTTTCAATTTGTGGCCAACATTCCTCGTTGCGTTATTCCGATCGAACGATGACGATTCCGTGGAAGAAGGTAGAAAGAGGTCAGCGTGTATAGAAATTTTCTATCTGGATATATATCGTCGGAAACTATACGACAAGACACACTTACTCGCCGTAACGTCTATTTTCACAATCGCTTATTTTTAGAATCTTTCTCTTTCAGAACAATTGATCGAGCACGATCTAAACAGTTATCGCTGGAAATCGCTCTTTGTATGATTTGGCTACTGCGCCTGGAACTTTGAAATCCACGTACTATACTATACTGGTTTGTAGCTGTTCCTTCTACGCGTAAGTACGAATCGTATCGAGTGACATTCGCATCTCACGCGCTTCTCATCTTTTCAACGAGACCGTAAATTCCGTGCTCCTATTTGCATATCTTATCAAACTAGGTTTCAACAGTTTCAGCCTCGATACTTGTTGCGTGCGCGTAATCTTCTGAATTTGATTGGTCAACGTTCGTACGCTTAGCTCTGTCCGTACGGATAGTTGAGATTAAAAGTAAAGACTGACTAGTTACTTGATCACTTGTCAAACGCAACTTGTCAAAATGACCAATTTATAATTTTTGTTAGACATTTTATAGACGTAAAAACAGTGTGTTTTTAAAGATTCGATTAGAAATGAATAGAAGCTTGTATGGTAAAGTTTCTCTATTTTTTTGTCTTCGGTGTCTCCGATGGAAATTTTGATGCTTTAATCATCGATAGTTATTTTAGTGTTAATTTAATTTATATTAATTGGCTACGTTGAAATGTCAGAAATTGGTCTGTGAGGCTGAAACGGAAACAGACAAGGACAACAAATGGAAATTTCGGGTAATTTGGCATAACTCGATTTCAAACATCTCTCAATTCGGAGAATAGATCGAATTCCAGATATTTCCCTAAAGACCGCTTATTACTTTTCGTCCCCCACAATTTTGGGTCCGAATTCCCTCACAAATGATGAGCTCAGTCACAGAAAGTAATTGAAATTGACCCGTTAGTTGCATGTTATTTTATAACAACTTCGCCAACTAGTTTAACACTTTCACGTATTGATTTTGTTTGCCCAAAAATATCAATATAAATAAATAAATGAAAATATCTATCAAACGCTAAAACGTATCGAAATATCCCACGTCTAAATCGTTATAATTGAAATGATAATTAAAATAAATAGATCTGTACAATCGTGTTTCTGTCCAAACGGAAATTAATATTAACTTTTTGACAACAACATCCGCCGTTATCTATCTTTCAAACGTATCTTATAAAAAACGAAAGTCAGGCATTGACGATTGTTATAGTACATTAATAAAATTACAACGATCAAATTAAAACAGTGCAATAACAGAATTGTTTATGAAATTCTTAATAGTTGATAGTTTCTTCGCGACTGTCGTTTCAAAGCTCCTCGCCTGGGGAAAATGCTGACAAACTATGCTCAGGAGTTTAGCAAACCGTTCGCGATGAGTTCAAACTTGGACTTTCAACATTTTCAAGCGCTTAATTTCAAAAGTAGGATAACGCAACGCACGCGTCGATCATCCGAGCTCCGCGTCCAATGAAACTTGCCGCCTACGTCACTGGTCGCGCAATTTTTCGCTTGGTAGGGTACCAATCTTGGCCCCGGTGCCAACGACGCGACTAAACATTCGGTTTAGCGCGAGAAGCTGCTGCACCGATAGCCATCTTACTTCTCCATGCCGATATTTTCCTCGATAAACAGACTCTTGCGACTTGGTTGATCGTATCACGCCTCTATCTATTTTCCGATACTTATCCCTCCCCCCTTTGTGCAACGAAACGACGAGAGAGAGACAGAGAGGGAGAGAAGAAGTAGTTGCACGAAGAGGTACGAACGAAACGTGGTCGATCTGCTATTTCTGCCGAGGGAAGAAAGCAAGAATCGCCAAGGGGATCAGAAAACAGAAACAAACGAAAAGATAGGGAAGAGAAATAGATTGAAGAGAGAGAGAGAGAGAGAGACAAGAGAGAGTCAGCCGGTTGTTTCGCGAGCGAAGATCTTATCCCCGCGTCGTGGGAATCCGGAATAACGCCCAGGATCCGTGCGGAACTCGCGCGAATCCGGGCACGTAAATAGCGATTTCCAAAACTGCGATCCAAGTGGCCGAATAACCATTCGCCTAGACGATCTCCAGCGCCGAGGTTGAGTTTAGATTGCATCGATGCGGTCGGACGGTGTGTATCGGACTTTTGAGCGTGCACGACGAGACGGACGACTCGCGCAATTTTGAGAAAACGTACATACGCGCATAAAGTCGTTTTCTTTTTTCTTATTTTTTTTTTTTATTTTGAGTCGACGCAATTTGATATTTATCCCGATTTAATAGCAGAAACTGGGCGATTTTATTTTATTTTGAAATACCAGTCGTCGACGATTTCTTTCGATCTGTACGATCGGATCGCACCGCGAAAATGTAGGAAACAAGCGATCAACGACGAGAGGTGAAAATGTAACAAAGGGATGACGAAATAATACGGGGATTAACAGGGGGTAAGGTTGAAAACTCGCGTCGAATTTGATCCGTTCAACGGTAATTGAGCGATAATATTCAGTAAATAATTCAATCTCTAATATTCAATTTCAATAATACAGTTTGTTGTTAAATCATTGTTCGTTGTGAATTCTCCTCCCTCGCGTGCAAACGAAATTAACAGGGAGTTTCGGTAGACTCGGAGCCTTAAATTCCGTTGCGCGAAAAAAGTCATCGTAGCGTGCTAATCGTGGCATTAAGGACTCTGGTCTAGATCCCAACAAACGTTTAATTAACGTGAATTCGTCAAGCTCGGCGAGGATACAGAAAACTTAACTTTATTTGTGAAAGCTAATTATGAAATGCAAACCACGACTTCGTTCGAATCCACTCAACGATCTACAACGAGGAGATACTCGTCTTGTCTATGAATCAGACAGGAGCATAGCACAGGGATATCAAACTAAAAATATTTGAAACATCTGTCAAGATATACGAAGGAGACAGAAGAAGCATTCTGCATAAAACTGATGGAGACCAGAAACTTCAAACCTCATTTTACTCTCGGCGAATTCAATCTACCCTGATGTGCTAATCTTCGCACGGATAGGTATGTGAATGTAACAACAATTTTCGAGATTCCGCAAAACAATCTTTCATCAAAAAATGATTCGTGTCTTGCAGATGATTTTTTCGTTGTTGAAATTTTCAGTTAAGAAAAGAATTTAGTCAATTACATGATATACTCGTTATCACTGTGCAAGTAATGAACATGAAACGTTATATGTAATATAACGACTGAGACTGTGGTTATAGTGAATTTACTGTACAATATTGTACTGTATAATATTTTCTGTATAATCTTTTAAAAACTGCATAATATTTTCTGAAAAATAATGAAATATATCGTTCTTCGAACGTTGCATTCATCGTAACACGTGCCCATTGTGACCACAGCCTTGAACCTATTTTCTCGAAGCAACCCATCTCTAACAAAGGATTGACTTATTGAGATGATTGATTTCTGAACACCCTTCGTGCACCCATCGCACGTGAGCCATTCTTCAGCCACTGCTCGTAAGCCGCGCAATATTTCTGCCGAAAAGTGTTTCTAAAAAGAAACCCGCGTCTATCCATCACAATCAAACCGCGTTGATCTCAGCAGGTCGAAATTCGCTGCAACGTCGCAACAAAGGAATCGCGCGTTCCATTTACACGCTGCGATTTTATCGACGATCAATCACTCCTCGCCCGATAACGAAGCGAAAGAAAAACAGAGAGGGGAGGGGGTAAAACGCGTGGTAATTAAATTACGTATTCTCGATCGTTGAAATTCTTCTCCCCGGCGAACTTAAAATTCAAAACGAGGAGCCGCGCGGCCGAACGCCGGGGCGAAAGGTACACGAAAGAAACGGACCGGGGGGCGTTCTGCGGCGCCGCGGCGTTCGGCGGAATTCCATTAAACTAGTTGGCGCGGATCGGGAAACAGAGGGAACGCTCTGAAGAAGGAGGGGAAAAAGGAGAACGAGAAGAGAGCGAGGGCAAAAAAAAGGGAAAAAAGAAAACAAGAGGGAAAAGAGGAAAGAGGAAAGAAAAAAAAAGGGAGAAGGAGCGCTGGGTGAAACGTCAGCTTTCGTTGCCGGTAGGTTTATTATAAACGGCCTCGTTTTCCTCGTTTCGCAACACGGTCAAGTGGAGCATCGCGTGGCGAAAAATAATTTGCGCCTTTGCGTCGAGAAAGCTACTGCCACGAAACCGGGGGGGGGTTCCTTCTTTCCGAAAAAACTCGCGGCAGAAATGAAGAAATTTCACCGTCAGCGAGGAACGAATCGGTCACCGAAATCCCCGCGGCGCGGCGTCGTCGTCCGGTTTGACGGCGTTTCGCAAATTTAGAAAGGCGCGTTGATGAAAAAAGTTTCGGCGATCAACGAACCGCGGTGCAACTTTTTTAACGAGTCATCGAAGTATCCAGCGCCCGCGCGCCAATCCGAGCGCGTTCCTACGGCAATATGAATATAATAGTGTTTCGAGCACGCTCGAAACTTTCCGTAAGCGATGTAAAATAATTGGAAATTTTTTTTCGTCGAACGTACATTTCGATAGCCAGCTGGCCGATCCGGCGCGCGGCAGCTGAGCACGGCGGATAGTTCGCAAAATTTAATAATTGAACGTCGCGCGAAAATGGAATGCAAATATCGACGACGGGGAAAGTCTTGATTGAAAGTGAAGGAAAACGATCCGTTTCAGTCAATTTGTCACATTTCTCACGTTGACGAGAGTGTTCAAATAACGTTGTACTGTATCTTCAACGAGTGCTAATATTTGCTGATTAGTGTGCCATTGAAATGTAATAACAATAATATTCGCCTATCGTCCATAACGTGCAAATAATTCCCTAAAATCCAGCGAGTTCCTCATCCTCCGGTCGTTTACGAAAGTTCGAAGAAATTCGAGTTGGTAAAAAAACCACGGCTGAATCGTAACATGTCGTTAACCCTGTTCCAAGAGAGAGAGAGAGAGAGAGAGAGAGAGAGAGAGAGAGAGAGAGAGAGAGAGCGGTAGGATCGATAGTAATGGATCGTTGATGTGCCGGTGACCGGGCAATGTATGAAAGCACGCTACTTCCAGGGGAGAAGAACCGAACGGACCCCCCTCTGTCCGCCCCCCTGGGAATAAAAAGTTCGACGAAAGCCGCCGTGCACTCGTTCTTATGCATAGGTCGTGAAAACGCTGGACTTGTTGGACGCCGCGGCGCAGAAATATCGAAAACAAGTAACACACGTACGGTTTCGAGAGTCGAAAGATCGCACGCGTCGTGAGGTTGCAACTGACGTGTGCACTCTCGATCGTTTCTCGATGGTACGTGTCGATTCGCCATCGTGCTACGTACTTCGCGCTAAAATAACACGAAAAATGTTGGAAACTCTATTTTCCAAGAATTCCTCAATTGCCTGCGTTCGCACTTCTCTTTTCCTCTTTTCTTTCGCACGCGCGCGCAATGAAATTAATTAATCGGACCGGACCGCTGCCGCGGTTTGCCTAACGAGAGCTCGCGTGAGCGAAATTCGGTCTTTGGCAATTATTCAGTGAGATTTGATTGCTTAGACCGGGGGACAGCGACGTTGGGAGAGTTACAAAAGAAAGAGTAGCCGCTGCAGAAGGCTACCTGGGCAATTTCAAGAATTAATTTCCGCCCGACTCCTGCAGAGAATGTCTTTCCCTTAATTATAAGATTCTTCTCTCGGAGCGCCGTTATTCTGTCTTAAGGATCCCAAAATTGCTCCTATCTTTTCCACGTTTGAACGTCTTCCGTTTCTTTCCGTCGTATTACCTTCAAAGTCCATCCGTCTCGTTTCTAATTAGAGAAATTCACGAATCATAAAGCTGCGAACGAATCAATTTGCAATAAAGGGGAACACCGAATGAGAGAGAGAGAGAGAGATTCCCTAAATGCAAAGTGACTATCTTACTTTGTCCAACGATCGCTGTCTCTTTATCTCTCGCGGCCAAGCAGCGAGGATGTGCCGCCGACTTTTGAAATTGTTTGCGTTTTCCACACACTCGGCCCGTCTCTCTAAAAATACCGGTTATCTGTTGTTCTAAATCAGTTGGAGTTACGCTCGCAGCCCATGGGAAGCGGGATTTACATTTTTTCGCAGTTATTCAAAGCCCTCCCATAAATAATGCATGCCCTCCCTCTCGCATTGCGTTGCATACGGTTGATCAACGGATCAGATTGACGCGTGTTATACACAGTTGTTTGTAGCAATATCGTTCCCCGTGTCACGAAATTCCTTCTGGCGTGCTTAAGTATCGATCGGCCGAGATTAACAAAAATTATAACCGAGCGAGAAATTATTTCAAAGCCAACGCGAAACTTCGTCTTTTTGCGAGCCTTCTCAGAACTCGAACTTTTTAGCAATTTTAGCGTGAGAAATTTCCAACCGCCGGTAAATTCAACGCAAATTCGAGATCTCGTTGTTTCGAGGAATCGTTCCCTCCTGTGCGATTCCCTCCGTTCAGCCGTGTTCCGTCCGTGTCTTATCGCGAAGAAAATCGACTCGAAGAAACCTGGCGAGAATCGTTTCGTGCCCCCGTTAATTTTTCACGAAGGCGAACCAAATTACGGAACGACGATGCCCGATTGTTGCAAGGGTCACGGCAAAAGTGGCAAAAGTTCACGAGGAAGATACCGACACTTTTACGAACTTTTTCTATTTTCCTCGACACCGATCACAATCACGCGTTTCCCTCTCGAGTCTTTCGAAATCTCAACTGCCTTTGAAACATGCTCCCACGTTCAATTTCGTTCACAAGTATTTTTCATTCAGGAGCCACGTACTTATAGCAATATGAGATAACATTTGACGAATCATTAGGTACTTGGATGAATTTCATTCAAGGATCGTTAACTCGTTTGGAACTTTTCGCTTCTATTCGTCAACTTAGATATTCTTCTTGAGTACATTCGCATTGTAGACCGAGGATTTTTATACATTCACAAACAAACTTAAAGCTACGAGAGATACGAGAAAAGTCTGTGAAACGTCAATAGTCGATACTTGGGTTCCACTTTTTCAATTGTCACCAAGAAAATTGCGAATTTGGATAAAAGTCTGTAGTCAATACAGCCCCTTAATAAATAACTTTCACGAATATTCTCCAATCTCGTTACATCATATGAATGCAAACTCCTCTTCGATTAATCGCCTTCTCGACAACCTGGATCAATTATTGCGCCCCGTACAAGCCAGCAAGTGTCCCGATACCGGCGAGGACGAGGTGTAGGTACACACCTACCGTCGTGTAAGTAGACGGTATTCATCCGTGCCGGACATTACGGTGGATCGGCGAGGCGAGTACACGACAGGAAAGCGAACAGCCGAGCCTCCCCACCCACCCCCGAAAGCCTCGACAAGTTTCTAGACGTACTCAATTAAAAGTTCCAGCCACTCGAAACGCGGAGTGGCGCGCGGCGGTCCCGAGTGTGCACGGGGCAGAACCATTCTGTCTTCATTTTTTCTCGAGTGGATCTACAGTCGATCAGGAGGAAATGGCACGATCCGCTGGCATTTCATTATCGCCTCGATTACACGAGTGCTGCTGGTTACTGCCAGGCAATTTCACCCGACCCTTTAGATTCACCGCTGCAACGCATCCGCAGCCATCGACCCTCTTTAACCCTCCCCATCACCCACCCACTCCTCCCCTTCCTTCGGTAGAACTACATCGCCCATTCCCTTCGTTTAACCTCTGTCTACCTCCTTTCTTCCGCCGGTTTAACGTTACGCTTTGTTCCCGACTTTTTTCCACGCCGGCCCGGCATCGACGGCTTAATCGCGCGAGATCGCGTTCGACGGGCCCGCTCTCGTGTCCCGGTGTGCGTATGGCAGGTACTTTTGGCAATCGCTGTAAAACTCGACAACATCTCGCACGATAAAGAGCAACTCTACTCGTTTCACGTTTGTGACCGTTTCTTTTTTTTTTTTTTTTTTTTTTTCGTACGTTAACGCGTGAAAAGCATGGCGCATATTGCGTGCACCATGACGACGACGATTCGCAAGGTCTTCCTTCGAGGGGTGGGCATGGTGGATAAATGAATAGAAAACCTGTCGTTGCGTACGTTTCGAATGAGAAATTTGCGGAACGTACGGTTGAAACGTCCGCCGATTCGTTGTTTCTCGTTCGAGCGATTTTCATTTGAACCACGGACGGATAATGCCTCGATAAACGCGACAATTTCACGTATTTTTGTTTCGAAAGGCAAGGCTCGAAATTCCGCTTGATGACTGTTAACGTTCGTTTTACAGCAAAGTGCACGCGTGACGCGACAACCGTCGGAACGAAAATTATTTAAACAGCGAGATTTAAACAGCGTCGGTTCTCAACGTGGACCTGAGAGTAACGACTAACGAAACAATTCACACGGAATGGCAAAAATTCTGATGAATGAACGGTAGAATTTTTATGCCGAGAGAGTAAGGGGGTTCGAAGCTCGCGAACGAATCACTCCGCGTCGATAAAGCGCATTAACGAAAAGGCATTTCTCTCGCGTTTTGAATTGCAAAACGATACCTCGACAGTCACTTTGAATTTGCAAGCAACGTCCGATCGTTTCAAGACGATCGGAACAACGTACACGATGAACTCGTCGAGGGAACAGAATGAACCGACGTTTCTTTAATGGTTATTAAAAAACGGTTGATCGAAAACTATCGCTTATTTGCAAACAAGAGAGAGAGAGAGAGAGAGAGAGAGAACTTGGGCCACGTTGATATTCATTCCGTCTCAAAGACAAGTATCCGTATTTTCCAATCCGATCCCATTGAATCGCTTATTCTCTTGTTCCAATTTACTTGAAGAATCCACGCGGATGGACTCTCTCGTCTGAATCTCTCGTTAATACACCAATTTTCTATTCATTTATCGGCAATGTGGGCACATATACACGTCCGCGGACACGTACGCTTATACATTCGACAGACATGCTTTCACCATTGTTCTACAGTCCGAGTAAGGAGTAAGGAATTTTCTGCTGACTTACCGAACGGAAGCTCCAAACGGCAGTCTATGAGAAGCGAGTGGCCGGTTGGCTTTTTCGTGCCGATGATTTCGGCGCCTCTCATCTCGAGCTCCGAGTCCAGGCTGACCCATTGTCCGGAACCCTCCTGCAAAACGAGAATCAAATATTGGTTAACAAAGAGCAATAGAAACACCATGCTGCTCTGTTTATGGAATAATCGGACAGATTAAGCGCAAAGAGATACAAATGAAGCGTAATCAAGTTTCTGTCCTGTGGATTTCAGGGAAAATTCAGAGTCGATCACGCAACGAAACAAATGGAAAACAGATCGCGTAAGATCGTTTGGTAAGATCGACTTGACAGAACGTGCTCCGATCAGAAAATTACGGACAAATCGGACTTTATTCTTTACGATGGAATATCGTACGACCCGATTAAACTGATTTTTGGTAACTAAATTAACGTTCGTGACGATTGAATCTTCTGAGTAAACTTTCTAAACACGTCTGCTATTACATTATAAAAAATCTTGTATCGAATTGAATTCTAAAGTCACAGACCTTGCGACAAAGACCACTTCCGTTATTATTTTATCACTAAAAGTGATTTTAGCGGGGGTAACCCAGAAAATCGGGCTTCTTCAGGTGCAACGCTGATGCAACGAAAATTAGCGATTGGTTGATTTGGGTCACGTGATTCGCGAGGGGGCGTGGGGTAGACCTCGAGTAGGAGTGGCGTCGTCTGGTACTGAGCGATCGCGCCTGTAATTTGTTTTGTATCGATTCAAATGTTTGCATATCAATAAAATTTTATGGCAAAAAGGTCGTCTTCATTTGCTTCTGGGCCTTTAAGTGAGTTAAAATCGTACCGAGGTACAAGTCGCGCAGATTTTTATGTCGCCTAAATTCTGGCAATCCCGCAAGAAACAACAAAGAAATGAATTCAACGAAACAGTGAATTCCTAAGAAATTAATTCATCGTTGGCGCGATTCTCACACTGTCGCTGAAAATCCAGAAAACGGGGACTGTTTTTGACAAAACTGAGCGAGCGCTGCGGACAATGGCGTACGCTCCGTTTGACGCCGAATCGTCGATCGTTTCCATCCCAACGACTCTCATTCACGTCGAACCGTTTAACGCGAAAACGACGGAACGTGCGCATACAATAAACAATGGATCGTTAGTAGGTACTAGAGACTCGTGCTAGGCTGTTGCGACTATGCTAAATTCCCCTAATGCACCCATCTAAATTCTAACTGAGCCACGTGCGCACGGTGAATCGGTAACGGCGCGAATAACGGCGAACATCAATCGACGCTGGCTACCAGTATCTTACTCCGACGCGAGTTAAATAACGTTATGAATAAATTAGCAAGATTGCCGGGTTTCTCTTCGTCGAGGGCGCGAAAACGGCTGCGAGATTGTTCCTCCGCCGCTGCAGATATATAATCCGCTCGCGAAACAATTTCACGCGTTAAGTTCTACCCTCGCGTTACACCCCTTCGGTTTAACGTGGATGCAATTATTAGACACGAGCCGCGAATAATTCACGTAAGCGAACGTAACTTTGTCGGAACTATTCTTCGCGGGCCGAGGTACACAAGCCTCTGCAAAAGCAACTTTGGTCTTTCGAAGTTTCGAAAGGGAGAAGGACAGGCCTTTAAAATTAGAGTCCGAGATTTTCGGCGTAGATTCGACGAGAAGAGTTGAGAAGATTAAATATAGAGCCTAAAATCAATTGTTTGACGTGTTAAATTTGCCTCGACAGCGAGACAGTGTCCAAATCTCGAAACGTGAAAACAAATCAATCAAGAGAGGTTGATTTTAGAACCAGTATTGTTTCCAATACCTATGTTTAGTTCCTGGGAATTTCACTTTAGACAATATCTACAATCTTCTTCAGATATGGAAATAAACTCCCATCCCCGCAAAATCTTAGACTCCTAAGATTTTTTTCAATTTGACTTGGGTTAAGTTTAAAATTTAGCTATACGTATGCAGGTATGATTTTACTGATACGTAGAGGTAGGATTAACGTTGGTGCGACGGAGGCAACAGCGCAGACTAGTAATGGCCATGTACCGTAGGCTGAAGGCACATAACACGTGTACATAAATTCTAGAAAGGTCTCTTTCGCCGGCGTGGCTCCGGCGTTTCGTACTCTCAGAAATGAGCTGCGAAGCATGGCCATCAAGGTGCACGCGCGGCTGTTTGCAAATGGCAAGCCGTAATTAAAGCAATTCTCTTTTATCCGCAGCTGCCGCCGGCTGCGACTTACAACCGGAACGAACGCTAGCCACCCCGTGTCCCCAGTCGTATTTCTCCAGGGGTGGGTTTGCGCGCGGTCCGCGCCGCTCTCGCCGCCGTTTCTTCTTAATTATTTGCAACGAGATCACGTTGACCAATTAGCCGTTCTCCGCCGATTTCGTCGGAACGATACGTGCCGCGCGGCAGCGCCACGTTTCGCCGCTCTTTCAAATTTACGCGCGTATCCTTTGCAAAATCGAAAACTATTTCTCCAGCCTTGATTGCCAAGTTGCACTTGATCTTCGATCGTGTGCATTGACTGTGACATGCTCGTTCAATTAGGTGAAAAGTAACGTGGTAATTCTAAAAATAAACTAGCACAAACATGCATGGAGTATAACAACAGTTTGATAAAGTTGAAAAAAGACTTTTCCTAATTAGAAAAAAATTACGTGGTTTCTCTTCAGAAAATAGAACTTGAAAGAATTTTGTCTTAGTGTACAAGATTGTTCTGTATCAAATTGTTAAAAGATTGAGGTGCTTCCTGTAGGAAGATGAATATTACACACAAGTATATATCGAGTCCATTTTCTAGAATTAATAAAAAATTGTAATTTATTCCGTAATTATAAAGAAAAGCCACTATAATTGTCAATTTAAATGTAACTAACATTGAAGAACTCGAACTAAAACTTCTGATGCAATTTACATCATTCATCATTTTATTTAGCGGCTCCTTTTTCCAGAGAGCTGCTCAATCATCGTGCAGAGTAGTCGCCAAGAAAAACTGTCTCGCTAAAAAGAAAATATACCATAAAACGATAAAAGTCATACATTATGCAAAAAATCGCCACATGAAATTTCACTCGCGAAAGAAATGAATAAGAAGTCTATAAAAATTTCTGTCGTCTCGTGATAGAAAGCTTTCGAGTTTGCAATTTTCCGTATCTCTTTTTCTGACAACATTTTCATTCAGCGATCAACGTTAGTACGTTGGCTGCCAAAGTTTAACCTGGTCGTAAAAAAAAGAAAAAGAAAGAAGATTCCGTTGGGACAAGTTTAATTCGTATCTGCGTGTTTCCACCAATATCAATTTCGCCGATGCACAAAGCGTAAGTTTCAATGAGAAACTTCCATGGAAACGTTCCCGTGGTTTTGCGCGGTTCCCATCTCGCAGGCAGAATCGCAACATCGCCGGTGTATTGATATACATTTACGAGTCGCAATGTAAACGGAGGTTACGATATCCACGGTAAGACAAGACACTTTCGCAAATTTACGCCTCCAACGTTCGTGATATTGGAATATATACGAATGTAACGACGGCGAGGGGAATATAAATCGAGGCCAATTGGTTCGTTACGGTAATACAGATTTCCATTCGGCGGGCTGCTTTTGCTACAAATCAAGTCGTCGCCTGCTTACACCTGTTGTGTCTGTGTTGAAATTCGTACTAGTTGCGTGTCTTCCGCGAGTGCGCGAATATTTTATAAAAAAAAAAGCAAAGATATTTTATTTTTGTATTTTAGTACGTACAAAGGGTAGAGCTGGATCAATCAAAAAAATCGGAAACGAGTAGTTTTAATTTGCACAGCTCTATTAATAGAACGATATTAATCTCAGTATTTATGTCATTGCAAAATGGATCTAAATTTCATGAATCACGACGCCAATTTTTTAATTTTAAAAAAGTCACAACTGCAGCGAACTCTTAACCTTCCTATCTGTACCGTGTATTTTTCATCCGGATTTATTTTTTTCTCCTTTATTTCTGTCTTCCCTTCGTTTACTCTGTGTTATCTTAATAATAAATTTCGTTTAATGAAAATTTTTGCTGTCCTGCCTGTCAACATTTCAATTTTGCTCTCCACGGTATATCCACCATGAAATTCGAAGTCTAGACTGAATCACCAGCCAGAGATCTACGAATTACCAAAACTGTATAACGTAATTGTAATAATAAGCATCACGTAACTCGACAGAACCGACCGGTTGCGAGCGATCCAGGAATGCATAACAGCTTCCTCTCACGTAACCTGCGACGTTAATAAACATTTTCAGTCGACGAAACACGACTACGGGGCACGCAAATACCTCGAAAAATCTAAATAAAACGCGGGTTAAAATCGGAGGACCGTCTCTATTTTTAACACCCTTAACAATGCTCGACACGGCAGTGCAGCCGTGGAAATCGAGTTAACGTTGAAACAAACGTTAACAAATCATTAAAGTTGACCACGGTGCGCACACACACACACACACAAACACACACAAACATACATATACATACGCATACACATATACACGGTAACGGTCGTTACCAAATTAAACTGATTGTTATGTGTGATTACAGAAGCGTAAAAAATTCGATAGATTGGCCCAACGAAGGAACAGGCGGCGCTGTAAAACCTCCATATATACACGCATATATATGTGTGTGTGTGCATGTGTGTATGTGTGTATATATGTATATATATTCGGTCGTTTAAAAAAAGCGCAACCCCAAACTCCGGGGCGGATTTGCGGCTTAAACGCTTGGTGACGGCCGAACGATCGAATCAATCACGCTCCAGCGAGACCTTTGTCCCCGTTAATTTGGATTTTTACGTGCAGAAACGATCCTTCCCGACAACCTATTCGTGTATTTAAAGGTCGTCGTCGGCCATCCACTTAACGGCGTACAGGGAACCCGACGTAGAAATTTCGTTGAAAGTTCGCTCGGGCTGGCAATCGAGGCGGAGCAAACCAATTTCAGTTTCTCCCCGGCAGAAATCGACAGAAATCGAATAATTGGAAAATCCAATGTTTGCCGAACGTTCTAACTCTATTTACCGGTAACGGCCGATAATTTTTGACACGAACATGACCCGAGAGATGGAAGCCTCCGCAGCGATTTATTTCTAGCACTCGCCTAGTGATGAAGTACGCGCAGCGCTTCTTTTTCTAACGTTTCTCGACTCGTGCGTAAGAAGGTAGTTATAACGAGAGAGAGAGAGAGAAAGTTTCTTGTATTATTAGTTTCATATCTCCACAGTGAAGATAACAGACTTCCATCTCTGGGAATACTGAGTCCGCTGCTCGCACATTCGATATTCCACGTTTATTAGTTTCTGCTATATTCGCACATGTTCACAGATTTTATTTTCTAAGCGCTGGCAAAAGGCCTTCTCAGTCAGTTCCTCGCTTTGTCACTGCGGGATATTATATTCAACGAAAATGACTCGACCTCCCGTTGGACGAGGATTAAGAGATAAATTCAAGACGACGTCTTTGGGAAAATTTCGCGCGTTGCCATGGAGAGGTTCTGCAGAGACGTACGACGAAAGAGCAAGAGAAAACGATGTTTACTTGCCAACGTTTCCAACAAATGTGTCGCTTAAGCGAATGGACGATACACGTTGATTTCGTTTCGAATCGCGATAGATAAATAAAATATGATAGACGTTGTTTTCGGAGAAACCGATACCCGCAAAAGCGAGGAACGAATCTGTCCGATTCGTTTCCCTCGGAATCGCGCTGTTTATCTGGAAAAATTTCGCGTAAATAATAAGATCAGGGAACGGTAATGCTCGTGAGTGCACGACGTCAAGGAGCATGACGCATGCTTTTGACTCGCAGCTGTGAAAACTTTAAGAAGTCTACGTTTCGGAGATTCGAAATCGCAAGAGACTTTGAAGATGGACGAGAGGAGAGAAATTCCAAAGCGAGAAGAAATACCAACCGAAAGGCACGTATACATGCGTACTGTTTGCGTGAAGAAATAAATTAAATTGAAAATAAATCTTTTTACAATATTGGTAATACTAATTGAATTTCACCCGAAATACATAAATAAATCTCGCATTGAATTGCTATTTTATACCGAACACATTTTCCGGGAAAGGGGGGGGGGGGGGGCAAAGAAAATACGAGCAACGATATTTCCCTATCGAAACACTCGCGTAAAACTTATCGATGGAGTTATTATCGCTGCAATGTAGGCGGCACGAGTATTATTTCATTAACGAAATTGAGCCACGTCTGTTGCGGTTAGCGCTTCGACAGGTAACTACAAATTCCGAGATTTAGGAAAGGTTCCAGACCTCCGTCCGTTATTAATGCCGGTGTTTCGGAACTAAGCTAAGAGGTCGCTCGAACAGTCATGCCATTTAACGTGTTTAGTTAACTAATTGTGGAGAGCAAGGATGTGTAACGCAAGAAAATAAGCGAGCAGAATCGCGAGTTGAAATTTTTTGATGCAAAATATACTCGTTGATATCTTCACTTGCGAATTGAAAAAGTATCGTGCATTCGAAAGGTTTAAAAAAAAGAATACTAAAAGATGAAATAACACAGGTAATAAAAATTTAACTTGCAAAATTTAACACGAGATAAAAATAATTCTGAATCTACAGAAGATCTGAATTTATTTTGCGGAAAAAAGAACGAGGTAAGGAACTATTGCGAATTGAAAAAGTATCGTGCATTCGAAAGGTTTAAAAAAAGAATACTAAAAAATAAAATAACACGGGAACAGCGACTGCAACTCGTAAAAATTTAACTTGCAAAATTTAGCCGCTACACGGGATAAAAATGATTCTGAATCTACAGAAGATCTGAATTTATTTTGCGGAAAAAAGAACGAGGTAAGGAACTATTGCGAATTGAAAAAGTATCGTTTCGCGTTTCGGTTATTGGAAAGGTTTTAGAAAAAGGAATACTAAAAAATGAAAGAGATAATGCGGGAACTGCGATTGGAACTCATAAAGATTTAACTTGCAAATTTGACCGCTACATGGGGCAAAAACGATTCTGAATCTACGGAAGATCTGAATTTATTTTGCGAAAGAAGAACGAAGTAAGGAACTACGTAATTTTAGAGTATCGTTGTGGCATTGCAATGATCGTAACGATCCTAATAAATTCGATAATCTGCGATCTAAGAACGCGTCGCCAACCCAGAAACCTTAACGACTGCGATATTGATAACTCTGGAATCTCTGTGACCTTGATACTAAGAAGATCCTGAGTCCAAGGCAAACCAAAGGCCAATGCGACCCTGAAGAGATATGTAGTTCCTCTGAGCTAGCAAGATCTTCATACCAAAGTGATTTGCGATCTATCTGGTAATCCAAGAGTGAAAGTGATCTTGGAGGTGCTCCTCGAAAATATAGAAGACTTTTTCAAAATCTCAACGAGGATCAAAACGATCCCTAATCTGAGGAAACTTTGCCCCAAAAGCAGCTCCACGAGATTCTAATAATTTCGGCCCTCACTTGAGTCAAAATAAGCGCTTCCTTCGAGCGCCGAGGAAACTTTAGAGATGCTATCACTTCAAGAATGAGATGATGATTGCAGACATTAAGATAATGCTATTATCATCATCAGAGTGGTCCTACAGGGATGAAATGTTTTCGAGGTTAAATTGATTCCAAAATTGCGTAAACGACAGAGTATTTTGAATAAATAATCTTGCCTATGGATTGACTTACGTTTTGTTTCTATATTTCATAGATATATAGTCCTGTCTTAACTTGCGACTCCATCAACTTGAATTTTCTAAATAATACCTAATAATACGTTTTTAAAAAAAAAAAAAAGAAGTTATTGTATTGGAAAATATAACCAAATGCTGCACTTGCGTACATATCTTAATTTTAAATACATACCTTACGGTTTTAGATTTTGTTACTTCTCCGTTTTTTCACTACGAACGTTTTGATATATTTATCGTTAATTCAGAAAGTTGACAGCGAGTAATTAATTAGAAAGCTTGAAAAACTTTTGTACACTTCGTACGCGCGGCGTTTCACATTTCCATCTTGGATTCTGACTGCAGCTGCTCTATCTGTCGGAGAAAGTTGCAACAGCGCTATTTTAAACACGCGGCAAATTTGAACTGCAAGACACGCGTTTCTCGCAGTTCTCTCGCTGAAAAATGTTTTAATTGTTTTCTAAATGAATCTCTCTTTTAAATGTTAATAAATTTGTTGCTTGAGAATTGCTGCTGTTGTAACTGACATTTAACGAGATCGAGCATCGTTACAGTTTCATCGAAAATTTAATTTCACGAACACGGTGTAGCACGGTCACGCGAGAGCGAGTTATTCGTGACTGTGTAATAAAAAATTTAAATAATCCACGGTACGTCTGGAAATACCAGAGTAAGCGTCAGATAACGCATCGACGTTCGTAATTTCAACAGCGGTAAACGGTTATTATTCACGTAGCTACAGGACCAGAGTCCGCAGCATTATTAATTCCGATCTCATGTACGTACATCGATACTTTGTTTAAAAAATTGTACTCGATTCTTTCGATCAGCTTCTACTTCTCTTTTCTTTTTCAGCCATACCAGTCGATTCTCTTCCGTCTTCAGGTCAATGAAAATAAAATAGAATTATACAAAACGGTAATGGTTTTTAACGAAGAGCCCGGTGGTAACGCGAAAGTAAAAATAACGCGATGGTACGTACTAACGAATGCAAAGGAATTCCACGTGGCGTACTTTTCGCGAGGGAGGGGGGAAAAAAAGGTGAGACGGCAACCCAAAGTTATCGTTATCGCTTGGGAAATTATCTTCAATTGCGAGGTTGTTTTTTGCTCTGTGTTGCGCGAAAAAGCAGCCAGAGGGAGGAATACAATTACGCGAACGATCGCCTCGGCCCCTCTATTAAAATCTATTGACCGTCGAAACGGCCGTAAGTCATGTCTCGGCGATATAAAGCGAAAAACGTATTACAAGTGCGCGAGCTATTGATTTTTTTCCTTGCATCTCTGACTGACGTAAAATTTAATTTTCTAAATTGAACGGATGGACGAGAGGATGAAAACGTTGCTCGGACCTCGAAAATGAAAAGGCAATAGAAGGGCCTGCCGACAGGAGGGCAGAGGGGGGGATACGGAAAGAAGAAACGTCGGAAGACAAAGAGAGAAGAGATCGCCCCTAATCAAAATGTCTTTCTCCCAGTGACGTCACCCCCAGCTCGTCGGTCGCAAAAATAACAGCTCATTACGCGTATCTCGTAGCTCTCGTCGTTCGTGCAAGGCCGAGATTCTTATTGCACCTCGTTTTTAAACCTCGATCGACCTACGCTCCGCCGTCCGTTCATTTCTCTCCCTTCGTTTGCCGCAAGATCCTCCTGGTAACTGTAATTCGCCCATACCCGCCGCGATCTCCTCGCAGCTGTTATAAAAATATAACTTTGTTTCCGTCCGGGGAGGTAGCGGCGATCGCTGCCGCCGAGCACGACCGACATTTCCGAGCGGTGACCGGTGGTAAAAGTGGTAGCAGCCTTCGCTATCTTAGCGAAGATTCGTTCCGAGTTAATTCCACACGATTATGGTGTTATCAAGGGGACGCAAATTGGGTTAGCCGGTGACGGGTGGCGCTGGCGCGACGTACACACACCGTGTCGTCCCCTCTGTTCCTATCTCGGTATCAATCTGTTTCCGGGCAACCGAGTTCAATTATCGCGACCACCGCGTGAGAAGAAATAGGAGATTGAACGGTGAAGAGCGAGAGAGCCGCCAAGGAGAGGCCACAGATCGGCCTACAGACCGTATAAAGCGGAAGAGCGAGAGTGGCCGATCGATCTCTCGCGTTCGCTCGCGCGACGAATATGTACTTTCATCAGGCGCCGGGGAAAATATGATTTCTCCGCGAGTCCCCCCTCCCCTCGCCGCACAGGAAACAAGTTTTCTCCAATTTATCGGCCGTCGTTTCCGTTTCCGTTGCCTCTTCCTCTTCTCGTTCGGTCGCGCTCGCGCCACGAGCAAAAACGACCCCTCGTCAAATTCTCGCGTTCGTTCTAATGCAAACGAACTCGATCGACTCGACGCACGGCCGCGATCGTTGGAAAAAGAATTATCCGCAATCTGGCGGACGATGATACTATCCGCGCGTGGAAAGTGGAAAAATGCAAGCCGGCCAATGCCAGTGAATTATTTGGATGGAACAAATATTCGTGTTGGCTTAATAATACAGACGTTCGTGTTATTAAACCAACCGCACGAGTATTTGTTCGGTTCAATATTGTTCTACCCGTGTGACGATACAGTCGTCTGAAATAATAACGAAACGTTCCAGCTCGATATTATGCCGTTAATTCGATGAACCGAACGAGGAATTTTACGATTGTGCCACTAGTTTTCGCGATCGAGTTAAAATTATAGTTATAGTTGAAAGAAAATTCGATATAGGACAAAGTGAATATTTCATATTTCATTCTCGTTCGTCTCGCATGCAATATCGTTGAAAATATTTTCCAATCAATAAATCCGACGATCGTAAGAACACCAGCAGAAAATGATCAGAAAAGTAAAAGAAGAAATTCTTTTCGAAAATTCAAGCTCGATAAAAACCCATTGTTGCACCGTGAATCCCAAAGAGTTTCGTCATGGGCACGCTGCGCCTTGATTCAAAGCACGGGAGACACGATTCTTAATGTCAACAGCGTTCCTCGAACTTCTCGTTGCGCTTGTATCTTTTCCTTTTTGCCAGCTCGCTGGCAGGGTTGTGTTGGTGGGTCTGGCGCGTCGGTGTAAAGACTCGCAACGGAACCGGGCCAAGAGACAAAAAGAGAATTACAGCCGCAACCAGAGGGTGACGCTGGTGGATACTCGCGAATGGGGCGCAAGACGCCCCCGCAATTAAGCGACCGACGACACAATGACTCTCGAGCCGGTTAGAAATGATTAAGGGAACGCCGCGCGAGCGCGAATTCATCGCGCAAGGCCAACGAATGCGACGATTTCCGCCTTCGCTCGGTGAAGATATCCGGTGAAGTATATTAATGACGAGCATCTCCTCTCTCTCTCTCTCTCTCTTTCTCTCCTCTCTGGTTCCAAGGGACGTTCCGTCAAGACAAACATGGCGCGTCCCTCAATTTGCAGCGGCGAGCAGCGAAGAAACGCGATAATGAACGTTGCTTGCATCCGCTCGAAACTGTTCGTCTGTTCGTGACGTTTCTTGTATCGCGTCGTTAGCACAGATGTAAGTGTTCCCTGCGCGCGCAATGTTCTTTCGCCCGGAAAATTTTACGCCGTCATAGGAAATTACGACCACCGTTAAATTGGGGGAAACGTCGTTTAAAGACACGAACGGTAAAATTTAAATTCGATGCTGTTAGCGTGATTCGCCGTAAGAAAGTGCCGGCCAGGATGAGCTTCGAAGCTTAGGAAGCTCTAGTTTACCTGTTACGGCAGTACGGCGGAACGCTGGCTACGAGGTTTAAACGGAATGTACGCGCGTATCGTGAAAAACTGTGTTGGAAGACTGGATTTCTTTCAGGATCGCGCGGGGAGCAATTTCTCGATTTCTTCGGTTTGTACGATGCAGAAATTAACCAGAGCAAACAAATCACATAGTTTGTGTACGAAAACTGGCGTCATGGTCTAATTATTAAACTACGGATATTTGTATAATTCTAGAAATAAAGACCAAAAAATTATGTGTAAATTGCACCAAAATTTCAAATTAAAGTAATTTCTAGAACAGAGTATCCGCTTGATTTAGATTTCTTTAACTGCAGTCAGACATCTGCAGTCTACCAGCTAAACATCAACAGACCAACGGGAAACCAACTAAAACAAGAAGAAAGAGACACTAACGAAGAAAAGAGACAAGCAAGAAAAGTGACCCAGTTTCTGCGTGGCCAAGAATGTTATTAAACGAAATACGTAGAAGCATCTCTTAATACGTAATTCGATTTATAGGACAATTTTCTCGGGATCGAGGCATACCAAACTGGTGACGTCAGATTCCAGCATGTCAGATGGAAATTGCGTCGCTGTAAATATGGCGCGGCGGGGATACCAGTTGCCTATTTGAGCAGAATACGTGTATATTCATCACGTGAATCCGAAGACACGCGCTCCTATGTCTGACGTTTGCAGGCCTGCATCTACTTACAGGCACATTTGTTACGGGCGACAAGACCGACGATCTGTCTGACATATGCAACGGCGGTTCTCCTTGCGTGCTGGCGTTATTTCGCTCGGCTTGACGCAAAATGCAAATCATTCAGGGACAAACGATAACGACCTCGGTTAATTAAACGGGAAAATTAAAACTACGCCGTGCTTCTTTGTTTCTTTGCACGCTTGATATTTTCGATATCAAAATTGTTTTTTTCTTTTTTTTTTTAAATTCACTACGGAACGACGCAAGCAAGATCGATTTTAATTCGTTTGAACGTTTCACGTTTCCGTATCCGATCGTAACTGAAAAATTGAGTGTAAAATTGAAACGAAATTTCAAATTTTTCAAGATTCGGGTGCTCTCTTCGCGTGGGAGCAATTTGATCGTTTGATACGTGAAAGAAACCCGCCCAAAAATAATTGTTTAAACACCTCTCACGCAACGATACCGCGAGACTGATACCATCAAAGTTACACGGGAACAGATAAACCACGATTGCTCGACCAAATTGCCGACTGCACCCGACATGATCCCCCTGGTAAGGGGAATAACGAGTCGTCGATGAAAAAAAAAAGAGAGAACGGGGAGAATAGTTGGCCGACGACGGTCGGTTCGTCAATTTCTCGAGTCAACAATTCGCATATCGAAGGCAGGCCAATCTCTGGCGACGAGCAAACAGGTAACCCCGGCCGGAGTTCGCTCGGCACAAATGAAAATCGAGTCGAAAGGACTGACCTCCTGACGAGCCAGCCTCGTTTTAGCCAGCAGCCACGTAACGAGCCTGCACGACGAGGATCTACTCGATCACGTGTCGGTCGGACGTGATTTCTCGAGGATTAGAGAAACAATTTAGCAGTCATCCACTGTTTCTTTCTCCGGAGGCTGGCGAACAAACGAAAAGCGGAGGGCGAAGGGAAACCGATCGATCGCTAACATTCTTTACTTTGCTTTCACTGACTGGCTAACAGGGTATCATCCATCAGTCTGGGGATGTTCCACGGATCGCGGAGATGATCCTGGATCTTTTTTCCATCAGGCTGAGATACGTTTCTCCTCTTTGTCTTCCACGGGACGTTCACGTCCGCGAGTAGATCTGGCCAATTTTTCTTTTCAGCGAAAGCATTCGGGGACGCGATTAGCTTCGAATTGGATCGTCGTACCCGGTCTGCGCCAAGTGCGCGGGAACGCGTTGAAAGAGCGCCGGAGCGTCCCCGATTAACGACAAATCCCCTTTTTAGGCGGAACGAAAAGAAAGGAGGACGTTGTTGACGAAGCACTCTACGAGACTTAAGTCGTTAATGAAAATGTAAATTGCAAAAAAGGTGATCTACCACGACGAAAGAGAATAGTCTACAGTCGCAATCGATTAGATACGATTGCAATCAGTTCCTCTCGAACTGTGTTCGATTTTACAATCGAACACAGAAATTCACTGTTCTCATAATATACACTAATGCATTATACATGGGACATACGTACGTACGTACACGTGTATTAATCGTGAAACACAAAGGAACCAGGGTATCGCAATAATTTCAGACGTACGCCGTTCCACAGGAGAATGAAGATATTATTCCAGTCATTCGGCGAATATTCACCGTTGACGTGGGACGACGGGGAAGGGGATTCGTTGGAGCGGCGGCCGGAATTCCTTTCGAGAGCATACCATTCGCGGTTGAACTTTCATTTTCAAGACGTGACACGTTCACAGTGGCACAGTGAGGTCCGTTGATACGCGCGCTGGCAAAGCTTTCTTCGGCTGGCGGAATCAAGGATTTTGTCGTTGCCGCGACGTGTGGAGCCCCGAAGCAGCCAGAAATGGCAGATCGTCACCGCGCGGGACAGGAAAATGGAGGCGGCGGGTGTTGGCAAGAGCTTTGTCAAGCCTCTGTCAGAAACGTGTGGGCGTGCACGAACACCGCCGGTTACCGCGGATCACTAACACAGACGAGAACGAATCAGCGGCGATGTCTCATCGTCATCCCTCTAGAGTTACTTGACATACCCCAGTCAGCGCATTTCTAATGTGAATCGAACCGGTCGTACGTGAATCTCGCGTGCAGCTTTATGAATATTTTAAGCCGGGCTTGACCCAGATTGTCCTCACAACAGGAAAAGCAACCTGCCCTCGGCTCCCAGTCACCGAGCTCGCTTCGTTTCTTCAGCTATTACTCCTCCTCCTCCTCCTCCTCCTCTTCTTCTTCCTTCCTTTCTTTCATTTTCCATGTTTGCACTATCCTCGCATGCCTTCGTCCCTTCTTCCACGTCCGTCATCGCCTCCCGTTGTTCCACCCTCTCCATCGTCGTGCACGCGTCTCCGTATCCTCCGCTTGTTCCCTCCGCTCGTTCGTCGTTTCTCATTTAAGTCCGCCTCCTAGCTCCGTCCGTCTCTCTTTCGCGCATCTAGCCTCTCGCCGTCTCTCTCGTTCCTCAGCTATTGTACTTTCCTATTTTTCTCGTTTCGTCTTTCGTCTCCCTCTAGCTTCCACGATTTCGCTCGTTCTTCGTTTTCTTTCTCTCTCTCTCTCTCCGTCTGTCGCTGGCGCTGGAACGCCAGGCTCGTCGATCGATCGTCCAGAAACATGAAAGAACCAGTTTACCCGTGATTCATCAATCCCCTTTTCCGTGCCCACGACCGTAAACGTTTCACAGAGACCGAGCAGGGACGATCGTAGAGACTGCGCGAGTGCGTCCTCGCGGTTTGCACGCTTGGATCTGCAACGGAACGACCGCAAAGACGACTTTTAATAAACGAATACGTTCGTTCTTTTGCCCCCTCTTCTCTGTCAACGATCTGCGACGCTTATAATCGCGTGTCACCTATTTGCAAATGCAAACGTAACTTGACGAATGTTTACTATTTTTTGACTTTTTTCCACCACGCTCGATCAGCCCAAATATTTATCCGTCGAGCGAACGCGTTCAACCAACGCGACAAAATCCAAATTGTTTACTCGGCAATTTCTCCCTCCCCCTCCTCTACCGTTAACGATTATACGCGCGCGCGCGCGCGCGCGGATATTAGGGGGAAAGGGAGGAGGCGCGTGAACAAATCCAGGAAATCTTTCGTCAAGGTCGTTGCCACACAAGCCCAGGCTCGAATGTGTGCACGCAGCGGCATAACGCCGGCGTAAAGCTACGTCAGCCACGTCGCCTTGGCTTCCCCGACTGTTTCATTGAGCGTCCGAGAGCTGGCGATGCGCCAAGTGACGTCACCGCCAGAAGAGACTCCAGAAAGGATTGTCAGCGGTGTGATACGGTGATGGATCCGCGGTGGACGTCGTGGCCGGGCGAACCTAGCCTGTCGATAGTGCCACTGATAGCTCCTCTGTGCGCTGCTGCCTTCTGGTTCGCTACCAGAGAGTCGAGAAAACCAAAGGAACGCCACCCTTAAAACGTGCCACCTCGTAATTCAATTTGTTTCATTCGCCGAGGAATTTCCGGTAAACGAAGCGACAAGGATCTTCCTCTTCCTCTTTCTCTTCCTCTTCCTCTTCCTTTCCTTTCCTTCAGTCACCGTTTCTCAACTTTTTTTATCTCATTTCTCGAGGAAGCTTGAAACTCATCGACCACCGGTGTAATTTCTGGATCGGTACATACGCGGTGTAACGCCGATAGTTATTACCGTTTCTACGAAGAATTGTCGCGTTTTCGTTATTTTATGATGGCTCGTAAAACCGGATATTGCGTTTATTATTACAGCCTGCGTGACGCAGGGAAGCGTTTAATGTCGACCAAGTACCCGCAGAGGGTCCCCTGTTTCCGCGTGGGAATTCCACGTGTACCGACGAAAGGTCGATTTCTTCTCCCGTTTAATTCGATCAATCGTCTTGTCTAACTTCGAACTGTTAACAACGTGTCGAAGGGCGGAAGGGGGGAAAGGAATACTTACGTGGACGATAGAACGCAGGTATATAACGTGATTAATGCCTATCGTTTGCTCGAACGCTTACAAGAAGATTACGAGAAATCCGTGCAAGAGGGTTGCGCCTGCCAGTATTCGAGTGTGTATAAAAGAGGTGGGGGCGTGGGGGTGGAAGGGAGGAAGGTGGCCTCTCGCACGTGACTGAATTGCACCCCTATCCGAGGTAAGGCTGCCCTCTAATTTAATTTGTCCGACCCTCCCGTCGAAAGACAAGATGCACTTGGTGCACTTCGTGCGGAAAAAACAAACAGGGCCTCCAAAGTTTTCACTTTCTTTTGTTTCGCGCCTTTGTACTTCGCCTTTTCCTCCCCATTCAGAGCGGAGCGGAGTTTGATCCACGCTCTCGGTCGGTTCCGACTCCGTTTGAAATTCACCGTCGTTCGAACCGTCGTCGTCGTCGTCGCGTCCTACTTAAAAGAGCATCCTCTCTCTCTCTCTCTCTCTCCACAGCGTCGACCTCGTGAACCCTACGATTCCATTCTGATCCTATTAAATTGGGTCTCGCTTTAAAAATATTGATCGAATTGTGGGAACCGGCACGAATATTATTGCAATATCTTCGTTACTGCGGGGAAATTAACCGACCGAATAAGTAGCTAAAAGGAATATCAAGTTATTTTTAATCGAAGATCGATATTCGATTATGCAATTAACGTTTCTCTACGTCATTCGATTTTTCTTCTTCCTTTCCTGTCTTTCCCTCTCGCTTTTAAGAAGAACAAAGGGGGGCAGAGGGAATAGTCGGAACCTACGAACGACAGAAAAACCGTCGAATAAGGACGATAAGCTTTTGAACCAGGTATTCTAATTTAACCGGCAAAAAGAGGAAAAACCGCGTTTGTTGAATGCGAGAACAGTCACGCCCCCGTTTCTTCTGTTTGTCCGTGGGTAGATAAAGAAACCGTTCAATTCAATTAGCATCGATTCCTTTTTATCGTTCGCGCGAAGGTGCAGTGGACCGAGCCTGACGAACGAGGAAAAAGAAAAAAAAAAAACGGTGGATAAAGGAATTTCTTTCACGGGGACTTCTCGCGGGGGAAATGTATCTTGAGGGTCGAAGAACCTCCGAAGGGACGGCCACCAAGATTCACGACGTAACGGACGTTAATTCCATTGTAGATTTCGCACCTTTCGTTTCGAGGGTGATGTGAAAGAAGCAACGTCGACCTTTCACGGTTTTAAAGGCGATCCCCGAGCGAAATGAAATTAAACGAAGAGAAACCTCCTTACCGGAGTGATTAACGCACCGAATGTTAAAAATCTCGTATTTCGACGTAATGAAATTCGTTTCAACGCGCCGATAAAACAAACGCCTCCCTGCGTATACGACGATAATGCTTTCCAGTTCTCGATGAAAAGGAACAATATCGTTTGGGAAACGAGCGCCATCGAGATCAGAAACGCGAGCAGGAAGCGAGCAATTTTTCCTTTTCTCGCCATCAAGATGCATGAAAACAATCAGCCATACGGTTCGCCGCCATAAAGAAACTTGTCCATTTGCCAAGTAAAATTGCTCCACACGACCAATTTGTCATGCGACTTCTAAGTACCGACCAACTTTACACGCGAATCGATATCGCCGGCTTTCCCGGACCTCTGTATTTTACAGAACGACGAAGTAACAGATCAAGAGAAAGATAAGGGAAATTACGTTTTCAAGTATCGTTGGACGCTGTTAATTATAAACAGCCAGCATTAGCATAACGCGAGCCGTGAATCTGGCTGGCGAAAACGGAACGTCCAGCGGATACGACGTTTCCTCCTTTCCTCGTCTTTTTCGCCGACAACAATTAGTCGGCCATTCGGTTTCCACGGAAATGAGCGTTTTCCTTCCGAATATCGAATCGATCGCGCGGTGAGGAACTCGAACAGAAAGACCCGATATTTTCGCGGGGAACAATGGGGAACGACTTCTGTGACCGCAAGCGGAACCTTTCGCGTGCAGGCACCTTTCGTTCTTTTGCGAGTTCGGCTTCCACCTCGTCGTGAAACTTCGATCGTTCGCCACTCGTCGACCGATTTTCCGCATAATGCTCCGGTCGACCCGGTGCGGCGAGAGGCAGGAAGTTCGCTGTCTTCCTTTGTAAAACGCAACGGCGAGCAAAAAAAAAAGAGAGAGAGAGAAGAAACGAAGCGAGAAAGAGAAAAAAACTGCACGACTTGTACCCCAGTACGATTCGTCTCACTGAAACGCCCAGAAGCAACTGTTCTGATTAGGAAAAGAAGACGACCTTTTTGCCAAAAAATTTTATCGATATGCAAACATTTGAATCGATAGAAAACAAATTACAGGCGCGATCGCTCAGTATCAGGCAACGCCACTCCTACTCGAAGTCTACCCCACGCCCCCTTGCGAATCACGTGACCCAAATCAACCAATCGCTAATTTTCGTTGCATTAGCGTTGCACTTGAAGGGGCCCGATTTTCTGGGTTACAAAATCCCCGCCAAAATCACTTTCAGTGATAAAAGAAAGACGAAACGAAGGAACAACTTCCTAATCGACGAAAGATCGGCTCGCTGTGCGACATTAACGCGGAATCTAATTCTGGGATCGATTATGACGAGCTATTCGAGTTCACCTCTGCGTGCAAATCAGAGCGTTTTGCCAGTAAAGCGACATTCGATTCTCGTTAATGAAAAGGCCAATTACTTAAAGCGCCCTGACCTCTCTAAACACGATTCGGTGCCGAGTAATTTCTAACCCTGCGCGGCCTCGACGTCAATTACGATCGACCCGCGAAGAATTCAAAAATCGTTTTGCAAACGAAACGCGATGTTCGAGGAACACGGTGTACAAAATTGTATTACGAGGGTACCACACTGGTATCGGGTAATTACATCCGCGATCGTATCGTTCACTCTTCCAAATTAACAAGAAACGCCGCGAATCGTCGATACGGACGAAGATGAGAGATAAGGGAATCGGAACGAGATAAATCGAATCAGATGTTACCTACACTCTCCAATTACCGACGAATCATGCTCACGGTAAAACTGAATTGGCAAAATCCTCGAACGGTTGAGATGCGTCCGCAGTATCATTGATACGAATCGCTTATGGTCGGTTTGCGTTAACGGTGCTACAATTCTACGGGAATATAGAAATTAATAAATCAACGGCTGAAAGAGATATTTGTTGCCCTGTAAAGTGGACAATTGGTCGGCAATTGTAATTACTTATCGAGCTGTTTCACGCGAGCTAATAGCCCGATTAAACTTATTTATTGGTTTCGAATAGATTGAAAAATTATGTGCATTCGTATTGTGAATTATTTGAATCAATTCTTTTTATTAATTAGAACTTTTATCTGTCAAACCAGTATCTTGTAAATTAAATAATTTAAATTCCCAACATCCACACACTCGTGGATACCAATAATTTTATTGTCGTACGTTGCTCTTTGGAAGATCATCTTGAGAATAAAATTTTCAATTTCATCGCGTTATACATTGTTTAGACAAATGAGCGAGCTTTCCACGGGAGTGCGTTCTGTATCGTTCTCGATCGAGACTCCAAGGAGTCCGCGATCAAATTAATTCCCGATTGAGCGGAAGTTTCGTCATATAGCCGGATTTTATTTCGCCGGATTCGCGAGAGCCAAAAAGAGAGAGAGAGAGAGAGGGAGAGAGAGAGAGAGAGACAAACACACACCGGCGTCCACCGGTAATCGTATTATCGACCGGCTTGGACCGATGCACAGACCAATCCGGCGCATCGGCGACGTCATGGAGGCTAACCTAAAACTCGTTACACACTTCCATCCGGACGTGCAGCTGGGCGTCAATTGATTCGAGGCTCGTTCGACTGGTGTAAACACTCGTTTCAGTTTCATTTCGCGTGCACCGTACGGCCTCGAGGTGCGCGAGATGCTTCGCGAGAATATCAAGTCGTTTCGACGATCCGCTCGACGAGCCGCGCGCGATATTTGGTCGATCGAGAATCGGGAAAACGCTCGCGCGAAACAAATTGCCAAAACGAATCGAACGCGATCGCGCGTGCTCTTCGTGCTCTAACGTGCTTTCCTTATCGATTCCCGAGATTATTTCGAAACGCTGGAAACAGTTCGCGGCATCCGACGTCTAACGCGAGTGACGTGTCGATTTGAAATAATTATTATTTCGTGACTTGGCAGAAAATGGTATTTACGAAGGAAGACTACGTTTAAAATTGCACGTGCAATTTCTGCGAGGGATTTTCGAGCAGGAAATGACATCTTGTTAATAAGATACAGATCGAATTTTCCTAAGATTCGCAAAATCAACGTCGCCAAAGAATCAAAAATAAGAGAATAATTCACTTATTTACGTCGATTTAATTTAATAAGAATGTTTCAAGAAAACGTCACCTCGATTAATTTTGAATGTAATGTGATTTGCATTTAAAATTTACGACAGACGGGCGGGAGATTCATTTATAGCGGACGGACAACATTTGGACACCCCGGCATGCTTCGCTGTATACGTAGAACTCGACTCACTCGCCTAAGTAAAGAAAACAAGTGTCCGCCCAAAACCCTAAGTGACCATTCGTCCACATCGTGATCTGAAGCACTTGGGCTAAACACTTTGCTTTCGCAACTTTAACACTCCAGACTAAATACTACTTCGTCGCGCGTCTGTTGCTCCGCTCTAAACACAAAAATTTCACCGCTCAAATATCGACGAAGCGGGCAACATTCTGAATTGAACGAAATGTTTTCCAACAAAAAATTTAGATCCAAAGTGAAAAAACCATAAAATGAATATAAGAAGTCCCATTTTTCACCCGTGTCAGTTTTTGCAGCGGAGTGCGAATGTGTTTATGCAAATTCATGTCTCTGCAAACGGTATCTAAATATATCCAAGCGCGCTACGTACGTACACGTACCACGGATTTTTGCGCGTTTAAATTACCCACCGTAAATGCATAAACATCAGCGACCTATTTATTAATATACATACGCGTACTACGCGAGTTCACTATCGCGAAACTCGGCATGGAATGGCATAAAATCTTTCATAGAAGCCTACAACGGCAACGTGTCGTGTCACCGATCTATCAACAGGATTTTTTAAGCCGGGCGTTTGCACGCGCATTGCTGCCCCTCTTTACTGTCCTTCCTTTTTTTTTTTTTTTTTTTTTTTTTTTTTATCAACAGCCTTCTCGATCAGTTACACTCACGCGATGCCATTTAAACCTGTCAGGATACATCCCGTGCCCTTATTTTACCACGTTTCCTTTTTCTTTCCTCTGTTACAAAATCGAGCAAAGTTCATGCTCGATGGAGCGCGATCCCGCGGCATTTACGAGAAAATCGTTGGGAAAATAACGGCGCAGGGGTGGGGAACGGTACGAATAAAAAAATTCGCTACGCTTTTAACGTCGTTCTGCGACGAACAGCTGTTTCGAGTTGCGCGGTGAGACATGCGGAACCTCGTGCTGAATTTCCATTTCACCATATATACATATATACACACCCACACACACGCTTATCGAGTTGTTCGAATCTCGCGTAAAAAGAAGCGGTACAACGTCTCACCCGATGCAGTACATCGTCCATGCCGACATATGTACACTGGTCAACGTTCCTCTTTAAAAAACGACTGCCTCGTGCTTCGAGTTAAACAGTAAACACTGCACGGTTCGAGGTATCGCTCCCCGGGGGGTGGTTAATTCTTTTTGCCAAATCCGCGGAACATTACACAGGCCGTTGCTCGGAAGACGAAGCTCGATAGATAGCGAAAAAAGAAAAAAGAAAAACTGCCACTATTCCACGAAAACATCGCGCGATTCCACCCTGACGTGGTGCATCGCCGACTAACAATAAGTGGAACTCGTTTGCGCTCGAAGGTCCCGCTACTCCGCAATCGCGCTCGTTCGGACCTAGCTCCCCACTGATTAGAAGATACTGCCTGGAGAAATGGCTCGGGCATCGCTGGAATATGAGAGATACTCGGCCGAAGAGCCGGTAACACGTTCGAAACGTAAATCTCGAGTATCGTCGGTTACTCGGTTTTGCAAACCGGCTTCGCGGAACGGCCATTTTTATCGAAGAACCGTTGCACCCCTATTTCCCTAGTTTCTTTAGTTTCCGCTTTCTCTTCTTTTTTTTTTTTTTTGTTTCGTTTTGCAGCGCGGCTTCGAACGATCGCGACGACGCAGGTTCATTTAATATACACGACGGCGACGTACACGCGAAGATCGAGCTGGTATCGCGATAAGAATGCCACGTGCACTGAATATCGAGACACGCCGCCTCTAATCGATCCCCGAATAATACGGAGAGCCACCGCCTCCCCCTCTCGCCCGCCTTTCACGACATACCCGCGTGTGTATATACTCCGTCGAGAGTGTAATCGTGATTTTACCGCAGCCGCGTTTCAGAAATATGACAGCAGGGTCGCATGCATGTTTAGAAATTAATCTGCAGCGGTGCAGTAAGACAGAAATCTAGCTAGCTACATGTATCAATTAGTGTACCGTGTTGGCGGTGTCTGGTGGCTGTGTATTGCTGTTCGTGTCTCGCATGCTGTCAGTGGATATGTGTTGTTGTTCTTGTTTCCCTGTCGATACCGTGCCAGTGGATGTATTGTAGGACTGCTTAGACGTTACCTCATTCATGTAGGACACTTCTGACAATGGGACGTAGTAGTAGCCCAAGAAACGATCCCACAGGAAACCTTTGCACCAGACCTCCACCAGAAGGCCCGTGTTCATATCGTTCGTTTCACTGGATAACAAAACAAAGTTTTTTTATCTTTTCATCTTCGTCGCGTACTAGAGCACGTCGACGCGCAGCGAAGTTTTTTAATCAAATAGATTTTCCGCTTTGTGTGTCAAAAGCGTTTTATTTTTAAAAAAATGAAAAAAAAAAAAAAAAGCTCCGACCAACGGCGTTCGCGCGCCCTCACGTCCGACGCTGGTTCGACGTTCGTTTCGGACGTCGTTGCGTTTGACGTTTAAAGCGAAAAATCTATCGGACACTTCTGCTAATTGCATGCTAATTGCGCGCGTAAAAATACGGCGGATCGAAATTGAGATTAAGGGAGAGGGCGAGGGAGGGGGGGGGGCTTGGGGGGAATTTTACGGTTTGCGCCGTTAACGACTCGATTAGGTATTCCAGACGGCGGATAGTTTAAACATTGGACTTAAGGGGGAACAACTCGTCGACTGACTGGGAAACTTAATTAGTTGGAACAGCAAATAGAAGATTCGGATTCGAATCACGAACCGGCGATCGGCTGATCTTTCCCTTGTTCCCCTCTACCTTTTAAAAGCGACTCGCGTTCGTGCTCGCGTCTCTCGCGCTCGCGACGTCTCGTCTCTTTGGACATCGTCACGTTAGCGCTAAATTGACTGTTTGTCACACTCCAGTTGTCTCGAGTTGTCTAAACGATCGTCCAGCAACTCGACGATATCAAACGATCGACGAATGAACGAATAAACCGTATTTATAATGGAAACGAGCGATCCAATCAGCCGATTCTTTCCGCCTCTTACACCGTTGTGAATCGATGGGAAATATAAATAGACGTTTCGTAACGGCATTATTAGCGCAATCGATACGGATGCTCTAGATCGAGAGAAATTGACCGGCAACGAATCCACCGTGATTCTTATTTTCGGTTGTTCCGTCACAGGTTAAATAAATACGATTTAAATGCGGCCCGGGCAGCAGCGTAGAGACACGAGGAAATCGTCAAAGGGAAAGTAGGTTAAAGGTTCGCAACTTGGCAAGTGAGGATTTAACGCGGCGCCGGTAGGGATATCTCTGGGAAGCTAAGATCCAAAATTCTCCTATTTTCCGCCGCCAGCACGCGCGATTGTCCTCCTTATATATTTTAGACGGTCGATCAATATCGCGTTCCTCCTCGTCCACTTCGGGCGATCTTACTTCCCCGTTAACCGAGTCCCAACCAAGCTGGAGTGCCCGTTCGGAGCGTAAATCAGAATTCAGTGTTATGCGACTCGGCGTGAAGTTTAAATTCACCGGCGCGAGATTGTTCGTTCCAATTTGTGCACGATCTGCGCGCGGCGCACGCACGTAGATCGGATATCGCATTCATAACGTTGCATAACTTGGCAAAACTTGATAGACCTCATTCGTCTTTGGAAAGTCTATCCCTCGTGTAAACGAGGGGGGGGGGGAGGGGAACGGACGCGGCTGCGTGCTTTCTTTCCCGACACCCGAGATATATATCCCGAAATCGAACTGGGGATTTCACGCGGAGAAGATGCCGCTCGTCCTCGCAATTCCATTCGGAATTTCCATAATTTCTGCTCGAGCGTTGGCCTACCACGATCTCACTCGCAGACGCACAGATCTTCTCTGCCCTCGTCTTCTTCATTTTTCTTTTCTCTTCTTTTTTTTCTTTTTTCTTTTTTTTTGTTTTGTTTGGTATTGCTGAAAGAAGATCAGCGTCGATCAATTGATTTCGTTGTCTCGCAAATTACCTTTGAATATTTTACACAATTTAAAATCGAGCGAAGCTGATCTTTACTTGGAACTCAACCGATCGATCTTTCACATCCAACTGTAACACACCGAGGAACGCGCCCGGGTGTTTCCAGTTGCTTCACGTTCCATCATCGAACGAAAGCTCGCGTCGAAATAAATAAACTTTTCGAATGAATTTACAGGCGAGCTCTATTTAATATCGCGGAAATAAAATCACGCCGTGAGAACTTTCATTGAAGAATCTGACTTTCCTGTGAATAAAGCGGATGCGAGAAAGGAAAAACGAGAGAGAGAGAGAAGAAAAGAAAGAGAAAGAGAAATAGCGAGAAAGAGTGAGTATAAAAACTGGGCTAATAATAAGGAACAGACACAAATACTGGAATATTACATCCACCATCTCGCGTCCTCTTTTTATAAATAAGCAGATCGTATTCCACGTTGTATCCACTTGCTAGTGATAATGCCGGTATGATAAAGCATGTCGCTAAAGGGCGTCGACAGAATTACTCTAAAGTGTAATCATACTATACCGTGCCGCAGAAAAACCAAGCTCGCTTTTGTCGAGCCGAGAGAAAAGCAAGTGACGTGAGAAATCGATACTCGAACTGGAAAATATCAGCAGGGTGATGGGTGAGGAGAAAGGAAAACGAAATGAAAGGAACCGAGAGGATAGTGGCACGTTGTATCGCGAAAAGGGATCAAATCGCGAAACGCAACATCCGCCATTGAGTAATCGCGCTGTCAGTGGACAGTGAACGTGCCATCTCGTTTTGCTAAACACCTCTTCATTACGTCACTTATGCATCGCGTAACCTTCCAAGGGGATTCGGTGCGTTGATCACGAAACGTCTTCGCAAACTTGATAATCAACGAGACACGACAACGGCACGCGCGCCTCGACTCTAATTTTTATTCAACGCTGGTCTGCCATTACGTAAAAGGAGGTGAAATAAAACAGAGTAGAAATAATGGAGGATGTATCGCCGTTGCTGTAAAAATATTTGGACACTCGTTTGCGTTTGACATAATGTAATTTGATCGTTCCAACAAGGGGATCTATAACGTTGTTATTTTTTTGTGATTATTTCTATTATGCACGGTGGATATTAAGCTTTAGAGCTGATGGAATTACCTCGCTTTGCTCGGGAATTTAATTTTTTAATTAAAAATTATTCGACAGAGCACGGCTCGATTTAATCAAAAGATCACAAACAAAAGAATCTGTTTTTGTTCTTTGATCAATTTTGTCCAATTACTGTTACTCTTTGATGAATTTTTATTCCTTAATAACACTGCTATACGAACAGAAATCGAAACAGTATTGAAATACAGTTATGACTGCTGCACTCGAATTTTAAATTCAAAGTTTCCTCTTTTTTCTTTTATTTATATGCAAAGCAAGGGAGGATCGTGGAAAACGTTGCGGATCGAAAGACGACAGTCGAGGGTCCATGCCGAATTCGAGGGGGTCTACAGTCTTTCTTAGTAGATAATTGAACGAACGTGTACTTACAAAAGAAAGTCTTGCTCCCAGCATGGATTGGCCCCTTTCACCGTCACTGTCGTCGACTTCACATTTTGCAGCTTCAGTGTTACGTAGGAGTTGAATTGTTCCGCTGAAATCGTGGTCGATTGATGTGAATCAGTTTCGACGAAATTCCACCGGGTTTATTTCCCCTCGAACAAGCGGAGCGCGACGATCACGGCCAAGCCAGGGTTATGCGACTCCCGATTGATCGCGACGAGTAGAACGCTCTCTCGTAAAAGAAATCTGTCTCGCGGAAATGGAAATGTCGACGTTGATAAATAGACGAGGGCCAGCGTCGCGGTATCGCGCCGTGCCGGGCAAAAATTGTTTACCATCGGATAAACTGCAATTTATTCCGTCTATCGAATAAATCAAACCTTAGCTTAAGTGGAAGTAGAAGGAAAAAGTCAGGTAAGTCTCCTTTTTCTCCGGCCAAGTATTAAATTTTAGAATTTAGCAGCACGTGATCACAAAAATTTGCTACTGAATAGAATCCTCCAAACGCATAAGAAACATAAAAATTGCACGTTGCAATTTTATTTAAAATAATTTATGCACTCGATTCGGAAATTGTCGAGAAGAATCGAATGTTAAATTCATTCAGTTTCTACTAGCATTTACGACAGAGTTTTTTAAATTTAAGTTTTTTAAATTTAATGATTAACGACGAGATAAAATTTAGCGAATATGACGTTCAGTTTTCAGGAAAGCGCCATTTTAAATTAATAAAGTAACTAAAATTGATGTTTCACGTATGTCACATATCTTGCGCAAATTATCCAAAGTAAAGTACTTATTCGTTACAATAGCATTTAGAGAATTTGTTTAGTTGCAAAATTATTTGTAGTTCAAAAATCCCGTGTACAAATATAGAAGCGTGATTTTAGAAACGTCAGCCATTTCGATATCTTGTTTTTGTTACAACTTTGAAACGAAGCATCTGCAAGTTATATTTAAATAAGACTGTTTTCTTACTTTTCACGACAAAAAAACAGTGCTGACACCGTTTTGACAGCTGGAAAAATCTGGGACACGCAGCTCAAGACACTATCAAAAGAGTTGAAATTAGCCGGGTCGTTGTTCGCTAATCGTTTGTTCCCTGTATCCGTTCCTATTCGTTAATATTAAAAGACCCGACCTTTGGTTCGAGGATCAGTCACGAAATTACAATTTGTTTTTCCCCCTCCGTATCCAGCGAGCACGCGAGATAGAACGGAATCGTGAGTAGTTTTAATTAAAAAATCTTTTAATTACCGCGCATTTGTATTTCAAACGCGGGAGCGCGCGACTCGAAAAAATAATGAAATATTTCCGCGCCGGTGGAAGACTTTTACCTGGTTGCGAAACGAAAAATCGCACTTCGCCGCGTAACGAATATCCGGGACGTCGTTGCGTTATTATCTCCTGCCTCTTCGCCATGGGACAATTAAAAAATTATTTATGGAAGCATCACGAAAATATAACGTATTACACGAAATCTCTCAACAAAACAGATTCCTTTCTTTTTGACGCGGCAATAAGCTCCATAAATCCAAGAGACCTCGAATCTCGGCTGAAATGTTCACCTCTCAGGAAGATGTGCACGTAAGAAATTGAAGAAGCTGCTGTGAATAAAATTCTTTATCGAAGAAGGACTTGTAATTTCTCGGGGAAAAGAGTTGCAAGTAAGAATAAAAATAATTCCCTCGTATCTGTCACTACGAATTTTCCGAACAATCAAGCACGATACTCTCGCGGACAACACAAGACGCGCAATTAGACGAATGACTATATTTTTTCGATAAAATAATCTCGCGAAGTTGGCTTCTCCACGGTGAACGTCCATAAGCCAGTGTCGAATCGATAGCAGAGGGATAGCGGAGACACGCAGATATATAGAATCGTAACATTCTTTTGAAAGAAGCCCGATCGTTTCTCAATTTACCAAGGACACGGGCAGTCTTTCAGGCCATCTGTGTGTGTGTGTGTGTGTGAGTGTCTGGAAAACGGCGCAGACGAACCGTAAAGCTCTATAAGCTTCCCCGTGTACGAGTGTACTCATATACTCCCGGCTGCAAGCTCTCGATAACTCAGTGAAAAAAGCCCGCGTTCCCCTCGGTTTTACGACCCTCGATGTGTGTTTCGAATACAGCCAGACGTGCCACGTGCCACGTGCGACTGAATTGTTTCGGCAAACGAAAATCTGTACAACCGTACAGTCGTTGAACGAGCGAAGCTGCACGCGTCAATCTTCAGGATTGACGATACTAGAGATGAAAGTTACACGAACGAATTGAAAGATGTAACAAACAAAGTACATCGTCTAGATCAGTTGTTTCCCAACCTTTTTTTAGTCACGTCCCACCTAAGCATTCTCATTGCTCAAAAAGTGGATTTCTGACGTGGGGGAAGCCTAAAAGGCCATTAACTTCAAGATCCAAAGAACGTGACATTTGTGAAAGAAAAAGATAAAAGAGAGATCTCTTGAAGAAGAATTGTTAAAAGAGCAAATAATAGCCGAATCGCCACAAAGAGCACGAAGCCAACAAACACCATAAGGTGGAGAGAATGGAGGGCAACACAAGAACGAAAATTAGCCACGAAGAAATAAAAGAAGGGGCTGCTCGGAGCGAAACGTGTCGCTAAAAAAACAGACAGAGAAGAGAGAATTATAAACTTGGGGGCAAACATGGCGAGACGAGGCTGAGAGCAGCAACAGGAATGCCACCTGTGAGCTGCTCATTTCCCTAATTATGAGGTTTCTGCCGCAGCGACAGATGAGAGCAGTTGATCATACGCGCAAAAGTTAAATTTTCATTTAACGAAATGCAAAAAATTCACTGTTAATGAATAACTTAATCTTGAATTACCCGTCCCCCCTCTCCTCTGTGTGGCGTGGACCACATGGAACCACGGAACCTAGATGAAAAATTAAAATAATCGTCAGAATGATCGAAACGAAAAAAGTACGAAGCATTACTCAATTAATTTCGCAATGTCGAACGTTTCGGAGTCTGTCTGTGCCACAAAATATTCCGATTGCTTCATAAAGCGAGACAATTTCCATTATCGAGACGAATATTTAATTACGGTTTAATGCAATTGCTGTTCAGCAAGTTATTAATGACAATTAGGGAGGCTGTCGTTTAAATAGGACGTACGAGCTCGAGCCTGGTCCGTTTCGCTCGATTCAGATTCTTGTTGTCATCGTGAAATCGTCGTATCCTTCTGAAGGATTTAAGGTGATGGATGCCATGATGGAAGGGTGGATAGATTTGAGGTAGATGAGAAAAAGAAAAGTTTCGTCTCGGAGTCTAGACTCATCAGTGGGGCTGATGGCAGCGACTCCTTCTTACCCCAGACGCTTGTTGTTGAAACTACCCGCTAGCTAGACTGGCCCGATTCACCCACCCTAGCGGGGTTCCGCACATTCTGCTTGCTTAACATCGAAGATCGGTAAAACTTCGACGCTAGGAACTCGTAGTCGAGGAATCATAGGCCGCTACACTTCCGAAAGAACGTTCCCCTCTCTCATCTGGATCTTTCACGTACATTGAAGTAAACGTTTCACTTTTACAACTTAAAAAGCTCTTGCACTCGTTTATTTAAATACTTGCGGTGAATTACACTTCGACAAGTATAATTTCGAAACGTATTCCAAACGACGATAATTAACGAACGTTGTACGAAATTATTAGGAACATTGCCGAATATAGAGATGATATCCGAAGGGATGAGAATTCGGAGCAATGAACTTGTCGGAGTCGATACGAGCACTTGGAGATCCACGGCACGAAGCTCGAAATAAGTTTGCTATATACGACACGTAAAACAGGTTTCCTTGGATTTGCAAAGTCTGGTATCAAACCATTCAGACAAGATTCGAATGGCTTTGGATTCGACTGCGTGCAAAGACATTGGATAAAAATATATGTACGTGACGGAATACAGATAATTTCTAACTCGCAACATATGCATTAAACGCAGATGAGTCTAGGCTCTCGAGATATTTAAAACTGACAGACTCACTTGGCTCCGATATCATGTGCATCATCACTTGACGTCAGGATCATCTCACCTTCGGGATTCGACACGACACCATAGATCGTTCAGAGCGTTCAGAACTGCCTAGATTGTTGGCTCCACTTACCACACGATGCCGGAATCCACTCACTTCGAGAGACCCAATAGCGTCACGGATTACTTGGTTCGAGTGTCCACTTGCCACCAGAAACCGCATAGTGCCAGAATTTACTTATATCGAGAGTTCATCGAAAGACCGTTTGGTTCGGTCATTTTCCACAGTGCCGATCGCGAGTCCTAAGATCAATTTACTAAAATCCACGAGAACCAGTCTCGAACGAATTGTGAAACAAAGTGTTTCGTCTTAGCTACTAGGATCAATTATCAGAACCATCAATCAGGTTGCAAGAATCTCCGTGACTTCGAAAAGTTTAAGAAACCAAAACCTGCGAGGGCTTTAAATTTCGAACGATCGCTTTGGTAAGTGAATTCTGGCCCACCATGGCCCGTGGTTAAGTGAACTCTAGCCAAACGGATCTCTCTGATGTGATTGAACTGTGGAATTAAGTGGTTCTTTGGATTAAGAGAATCCCGAAGCTCGGTGAACCTCTGCGGTAATGGGACTCCGAAATCAAACGGTCCCTCGGGATGAAGAAATCTCGCAGCCAAGTGCACCTTGGTGCCAAGTTATTCGTGGAATGTCAAGTGGATCGTGATAGTGAAGATTTAGGCTAGGCCCACACATTCGTGGCCCTGAAATCTTAATAGCCCTGTTGTCGCGATATCGTTTGAGCCAAATTATCACAGTGCCTCGTTTGTGACAACAACTCTCGATTCTCTCAAGAGCGAATAAATGGATTTGCAAAGGGAAAAGTTCAAATTAAATTGACGAACCGATTGTCTCGCAATTTATAAAATTTACTTTTGGGAAGCCTCGTAGGCTTTGTTACCTCGAAATCTGTAAAATTCCCTCGACGATGTCAGTTCAATTGTACGAGAGAATTCTGCGATTAAAGCGACGCGTAAACGTAAAATATCACTGTCATTTCCACGTTCTCCGACGCGAAATGTATCTACATGAAAAATAATAATTCTCGCAACACGTGGCGATACGCGGAAAGACACGCGATGTCGATGCGAAGTCGCTGAAAGTTCTCAAGGCTTTTATATGTCACAGGAGAATGTTATGAAGCGCGAGAAGTTGTAAACCAGACAGACATAACAGGAAATTACTACGATCTGAAAAGTTTAAACGCGTTAACGGCGTATACATGTACAAAGGCCGCTATTGTGGAAGTTGTCTCGCTTTAAGTAACGCACGACACAATAGAAATCACGGTTGCGCACGACCAGCAAGATCCTCTACGTTAACTTACGTGCCTGTGAATCGTCGCTCATTAAAGTGTAAAAAATGACTTTTGCGAACTGTTTCGTCGTTAGTGCGAGAAACAGAAACGAAGAATAAACCGATATTTGGGATATTAAGAATGAACCATTTACGATACGTATCACCGTCGTTAGCGATTCTAATAACAATGGAACGTTAGACTCGCCGAAAACGATCTTTGCGAACAAACGCCGCTAACGAGCGAGGACAAGCATCGAGAAAAAGATCAAGGACGCGTCAGTTCGCGAACCTCGATCTGAGGTTTTCAATCTAACGTTGGTGGAAAGCGGTTTGATCGGTAGTTCGGCGAAGGCATCTGATATAACCAGAGCCTATAGTGTGAACTGGAGCATGGCTTATTTGCGTGTTGGAAAACAAAGTGAGGCGAGCAATCGGTAAAAATAGGGATAGGGTTCCGAGGAAACTGGCGTTGTCGCGAAGGATCCCCACGCCGCGGTGCCGCGGAAAAATTATTTCGGCATGAACAGAGCATCGCGATATTCCGGTTGAGGAGTCGCATAACCTTTAACTTGGAACCGTTCCAATCGGAGTGCAACAAATTTTGCGCGAACCTCAGAACTGGAGCGTGAATAAGGACTTCGCGTCCCGCGAAACGCTGTATCGCTTCGACTTCAATTTTCGAAACGATCGGTCCGGTCGACTGTGGTCGATCGTTTTTATTTTCCACGGGAGTTCGCGACACGCTCGCGGTGCCAACGGATCATCGTTCGATTATCGTAACCGCTACTCGAGGATCGGTTAGAATCGGACTACGAATCGGCCGATCGGGACTCGTTCTTCTTTCGGTTCTCTGCACGCGGGATACGTACCTTCCTCGCAGACGAACCGCGCCTTCTTCACTGCAACAAAAAAGAGAGAAAACAGGTCATAAATCGATGGTGCTGATTGCTTCCGGAGGCTGGAAGGGGGGAGGGGGGAGGGGCGGTTGTTTACACGATACTGGTAAAAGATAATATTAACAGTTCTCGTGGACCACTTAATTTCGTTAAATCAACGTATCCACTGCGTGAGCGTGCTGGCACGTCCATAAATGGAATTAAACCGCGCCGCGCTGGCTTCGATTAAAAGCATACGTATGTACACGTGCACGCAGTTGGACTTTCGGAATAATTAAAACGAAACTGGGTTATTCCACTTATTTGTCTTAACGCAAACGAGTCGACCGGGTAATTTCACGTTTCGCCGTGAGACCTAGATCATTTTCATTCGACAGAGATGACAAACGACGATCATCCTCCCCGCCTCCCCACCCCCGGAAGACTATGCGCTATTTTTACAGAATTCACGTCACTTCGTAATCGTCCCGAGTTCGTTAATAACGACGATTCCGTCTTTTTTGTCGAAGCTTCGTTAATAATTCCATCATCGTCCGAGGCGAGACGATCCTCGCGATGTAAAACGATATCGTTATTACTCTACGTTACCGTAAAACACCGATCACATGAATAATTTTGCTCGTCGGCATACACTACGCGCAGAATCATTAATAATTAGAGGATTAACTCTCCTCGAATTCAAATCGATTCATTATAGAACATGTTCCAACAGATTCGTGGAAATTATCCCCCCAAAAAAAGAAAGAACAGAGTAAATAGTTAATATCGTTTCATACAGTTGATACGTCGGACCATCGCAATTTAATCAAATTACACGTTTCGTCGCAGTATAAATTTACGTTCGGCGGCCGTCGTAAAACAAATAACACCGAAATATAGAAAACGTGCGGGAACGTACTATGGAAATTAATTCCAGACGTACGTACACCGGTGTGTACTTTCCAAAGTGAAACGTTAGAAAGCGAGTATCGCATTGACGAGACGTCGAGCGATCTTCGATTCTGCGGAAACCGGTTCGATTCGCGCAGCTATCTTCGGCCAGAAAAATAGTCAGCCACTTTTAAATGCATCCCGAAGACACACACACGCACGCACACACGCGCGCGCGCACGCCGGAAATTGAAGCCGGTGGCTGGTGAATTCGATTTCGATGTTCCGCGATTTTCCATTGAGCATCCACTATCTGAATAAATCAATTCGCCGCAATTCACGTGTGACACTTCAACGACAATGAGCCCGCCTTGAAACGGCTTCCACACATGCGTTTACCGTGCGCGTAGACAGATAGGGCTGCGCACACTCGTGCACAAACGCGTTCATACGCTGTTCAAACACAAGAACAGAATTCCATTTCTTCCTGGAGAGGAAAGGCATCGGTAACGACGTTATAAAACCTGCACTTGACCAACCGAACTCACTTTGAACAACTGACGGAGAAGCAGCAATGTTTGACTGACCTAATGGCGTCACGGAGTTTATGACAGTATGAGGACACATTGACGAGTGAGTAAATCTGTTTACGCGAATCCAACCACTTGTGAGTATTATTGTTGCTAATACACGAAAGAAATATGCTATAGACATGGATAAAGGGACTTTCAAATTTTTGAAATATTTCGAATAGTAATTGGAAGTTAAACAAAATTGAATTTGGTAAGAGAAAAGTCACTTGAAACCGCAGATTCAGATGTTCAGAAATAACTGTCGTTTTATACCACAGTATTAGTCTCGTCTGACAAGCTAAATCTAACTTAACGCAATCTCATTAGCGATGCAGTTTTATTAAAAATTCCCTGGAAATGTGGTTACTGCAAGTTACTTAAAAATCCTCAGAGAACAAAAACCGTAAATTCGCACTTTCAAAAATGGCTGTAATATGGTTTTATACCACACTATCAATCTCGCCTGACAAACTAAATCCAACAAATGCAATCTTATCAGCGACGAAATTTTATTAAAAATTTCCCAAGTGTGTCTATATATCTTTTGCGCTTTGACGCGAAAATTATCAAAGTTACCTATTTCCAGATAATAATGCATTCTACACAGTAGTTAAAAACTGGAGTTAAAACGCAGCGGGAACAATGCTACGAAAGGCTTATTATCGTACTTCTTGGGAGCTGAAAAATAATTGATTACCCACGTCGTAACGAGCTGCGGAGGAAGGAATTATTTGTTCGAGTAGATATTTGAGTACCGTTTGCTCGGATGCGGTAATTGCTCCTGAGATTTTGCTCCTCTACTCGCTTTCAGCGTGCATAGGGTTGGCCGTTGGTGCGCTATATACTTTTTCTATCGATTTCCTCTCGGATCAGCGTGACAGCCGATATGAAAAACGATATTGACTCTCTTCGACGATGCACTGATATCACAGCGTCAATTATAAATCTGATGTTTGATGATTAACGAATCATTATGTACGAAGGCAATATATCTTCTTTCGCGTTTGTTGCGAATTAATTACGTAAATTATCTTGCCGTAATTACGCAGCCAATAATGTCATTTCCCAATTCACGTCGGCAATTTAGGGTACCATCTACGTCACCGTCAGAGTGATCTCTGATTGAACTTTAAAGGACACCTACACAGAGGCCCACGCTTCGTACTATGTCAATATTATGCGAAAACGTATTACGTACGCGTATATATAGTTTCGTGTTCTTCGCGATACTCTTCGCGTACACCGCATGGTAGACAGTGAAACTTAAAATTCCACCAACTTCGCTTTCTACCTGTTGAAGACCAGCTACAAATAACACGGAAAACTAAACGTAATAATCGACGAACAAACACGGCCAACTCTCGCTTCGAGATTATCGACATTACGTTATATGTACTGTGGCATACTTGAAACGTACTTTGTAAACTAAACTTATAATAACCTATCGACGCGCTTGTCGTTCGATTATGGAAACGTCGTTTCACCTTTCGAAAATCGATCCTTCAAAAATCCCAGCATTTCGAGTTGCCGCGTATCGTGTTGCCGTGCACGTATTAACCAGCGAGATGGTATTTCATGCGAATTCTCCCATTCAAATTTTGCCCGATACAAGTGACGTGTTTTTCGTGGAAATACGCACAACTTCAAGCTCTTTACGGCCGGTAACCCGTAAAATTGAACACGTTGTGCTGGCAGTAGACTGTTTCAACATTGTTGTTTCAACATGCAACGTATCGAACAATAGCAGCACGAACACGGTTAGATTTAATAAGATTCAAAAAGACGGTCCAAGTCAAACCTATACCAGCTCAAACATTATCTATATAACGTGAATTATTGAAATAATTACCGACCACATTATCGACCACTCACGCTTTTATACGTTCAAAAATTACCGATCAATAATGTAATACGTCGTACGATCGTTTAACTTGAAACGAAGCATTAGGATACTCCTATCCTAATTTTTAATGAGATTATTTGAATCGACTGAATGATTCGATCCTTGCGAAGTTAACGATGCAATAAAGCTTGATTTTATTAGAATTTGATAAAATATTTGACAGAAAGAAATCGCTGTCAGAAAGGCAGAGCCTTAAACGATCCTGAACCATAAAATTCTAAAAGACCTGGAATAAATATTTTACTGACTTTTGTATATTTACCCTTGCACAATCCTGTGAGTTATTTTATCGATGATTGTGGGAGTATTTGCAGTGACCAAGCTTCATAAATTCGTGGATTTAGTCTGATCAAACCATTTCAAACACTATGCTTTCGACAATATGTAGATCAGCGAAGAAAATCGGAACGTCGCAGTAATAAATAATATATAAATAAGGATGTATATAAGGATTCGAGCGTATAGATACACGCGCCGTGCGAACGTTAATCTTTTTTTAATTCGGTCCTAATGAAAAGGTCACGAAGCGACCCGTACACAAACCCCCAAGTATGGCTCGCGCAAGCTCGTGAGACTGACGTGCCGTGGGTTCGTGCTCCTCGTGTCGTGAGTGTGTGTGCGTGTGTGTAGGGGAAGAGAGGCAAGATTCTAACGAAGCAACGGAGATTTAAAGCAATGACCTGTACTAATAAATGCCAGACAACGCGCTGGCAGTCTGCGCGAACGAGTAACTGGCCTAAGGTTAACTGCGATACACAGGAATGGCTTCACCAAAGTTGCCGTAGTACACATGCAAGCGTCGTTTGTTCGCGCAGACCGACGTGTAATCCGAACCGTCCGCTGGAACGATAATCGGCCGTATTTATTCTGTCATGCGAAAAAGTGTTCTTGTTAACGCTTCGCGGGCGTGGAATGGGTTCTTCTACCTTTCCCAGGGGGTGAAGAAGCCTGCACCCCTAAAGCATCGATTGCGACGGGCTATGTACCGGGTGTTTCGCAAAACGGTGACGATGACAAAATAAAACGTAACGTAATACGGATGCTGACGAAACTATTTAAACATCTTTAGACGTCTTTTGCGAATGTATCAAGAAACATTTCGAAACGTTTTGTTAAAACGAGGGTAAAATTAGATTACATTGATAAAATTAAAAACCGAATTGAAGGTGTACGTACGTACAGAAATTGAAAAATATTCTGCAGAAATCGCGAAATGTTTCAAAAGTTAGTCGCAGCTATTCGCATTGTATATCAATCGCTTGCTATAAATACATCGTAACGTCTGTTTATATTTTCAAATTTTATCAATATCATCATGGTGTATTATCGTATACCACGTTTTCTTAGGCAAGAAATACAAGTGATAACACATTTACGTAGTACAAAGTAATCTCTGCATGTTTGTTCAGTAAACAAATTTCATGTTCCGCGCGTCGCGGATGTCAGTGTGTTTCAGAGACACCGCGTACATCGAGGAGATTTGAACTTTTAACGATGAAAGTTCTCCAATGTCTGATAAGAAAATCGCTTCTGTGGTGACGATCGAAACGAGTGCAGTTGTAGTTTCACACGGTTCGTTAACGTGACGTTGTGTGTACAGGTCTTGGCGAAAGGGTTCACAGCACAGTAAACGGATCTTGATACTAATTTTTCTGTGTTAACGTAATCGCCAAGTCGCGTTTCGCGTAATATATATTCCCTTTAGATAGCGTTAACGGGTTAAATGGAACGCACGAAAGCGTTACGATTCCTAGAAATCGTAATTTCCCAGGCGCATGAAAGCACAGGGTTGACGGTGGAGAGTTTCGTTCGGCCGGTATCGATCCGCTTCTCCTATTAAATTTTTTAACGTTAAAAACATGTGTACGCAGCGATCGTTTCAGGGAGCTTCTTCAAAAACACCGAGGAGAGGGAGAGAAAACACTAGCGATGTTTGCCAAATACGAACGATCGTTGCGTTTTACATTTTTGTAATTTGCCCTGTATCGTTGATCTTTCGCTTCTCGTTGTTTCGCAGTTTAACGAATAGAAATATATGCAATTTCTTAGCGTTATTAACAGCCGAGCAACTCGCGAGTCAACATGCGAGTGGAACGAGAACAACATCGATCGAAGAAGTGTAAAGTACGAAGGTTCGCCTCGTCGTCGCCAACTGTACCGGCGTATAAAAAAATTCATGCGTACTGTGGAAATCTTGGCGAAGCAACTCCGGTGACCTCGGTGAAGAGAAAATAATGATTTCAAACAGTCGGTGCACGCTCAAGCCGCTGCGCTGTCACGACTACGTACACCGAGTTCGTGACCAGCGGGCACACTACCGGCTACTGCCAACAGGTAGCATATCGCTTAATTACCTTTTCTTTTCGAAATTAATTACTCTCGGCCACTTAAAAATACCCGCCGCGCCGTACATGATGCCATTTGATAACTACACAGGTTGGCGTCCAGCCAGACGTCCATTCAGATCCAATATGCAATGGCGAAACCGCGAAAAGAAAAGTCCCGTTAGTACCGCTAAGCTGAGTTTGAAATCGCGAAATCGGACAGAAAGCACCGGGAAATTAAACGGCGGTTAAATATTCATGCGAAATTTCAGGATTGCTTATAGAAGAAACGTAACTACGTATTTATATTTAATCGTAATCTGCTGTATAATCGAAAGTAGGGGTCGTAGAAATAAAGTGAAACGCGAACATTCGAGCTCGAGGATTTTTAATGAAACATTTTCTAATCAAAGTGTATACGTTCCAGATTGCTCGTGGAATTTCCTCGAATTTGTATTTTTATATTTGTTTAATTTCCAAAGTGCTCGATAAGTATTGCAAAGTAATGTAACGAGTTTGTCAAACCAGAAAACTTGCGTGTTTTGAAATACGCAAATGTGAATTGCAAATGTTTTTGTACGAATTTTTATGTCTGTTACTCTTGCTTTCATCATTTATCAGACGGAACCGTGTCGATCATTTGCGAGAAATAATCGCAGTCCGGAATGAACGTGACACACACAAGGAACAACCTGTTTAATCGAGGGGCGGGGGAGGGGAGGGGTGGATTATTATTCCTGGATAAATTGAAAGTTACCGAGGGGCTTAATTGTGGGAGTTCACTCGCAAAGATTGATTGAGTTTTTGTTTGCAAACCATATCTTCGTGCATACTTTGTGTGAGTAAAGCAAAGTTTGTAGATTTGTTTGCCTACGTTAGATTGGATGACTTCCAGAGCATTGACCAGTCCGTTCAACAGAGAGAACAATATCACAGCGAAACAGCTAAATCCTTTCAGAACTTGGCTGTAAAATTTAATTATTAAAACTCTCGTTCGTGGTATTTTATCAAATTTGATCCTAACTAATTGATCATCGAGTCGAACCCTACGATCAGAAACTATTGCATTGCATCTCCCTTTCGCCCGCGTAGCGCAATATTCCCTTCGTCTGTTGTCCGAAATAACAGAAATATTTGGGGTAAACAACAGTCGGTAAGACGCTCTGTGTGCTCATCTCCGCGGTACTTTGCAAAATGAATATTTAAAACGTATTTCGGCAAACGAACGGAAGAAGCGCAAGAGGCGGAACGTTGCCGGTTCGCGTTTCTTTCTCCCCCTTTTTTTTTTCAAAGTTGCTCGTCGCTTCGAAAGGTATAAAAAAGAAGAGGGAGAGAAAAAGGAAAAAACCGGGTAGCCGGCCTGTCAAAGGAGCTTAGCCACCGTCTAGCCTAGCCGGAAAGCAACCTCGAAACAACGCGGACAAAGTGAAAGCGTTTGCCGAAACGTCATAAACTAAAATGCACGTCTAAGTTGCAGGTTTGTAGAGAAACGGGGTGAAAGAATGACGGCCGCGGAGGGTGGAGGGCGGAAGAGGGTGGGGTGGGAGGTAGGAAGGGCCGAACGATGCTCGAGGAGCGACAAAATTTTCTATGGAAAACGCGCGTGCAGTGGCTGTAGTATCGCCCGGCTCCGTACAAAGTTGCGCGTGATGTCTTTTACCTTCGAACAACTCGAGACAATAGGCTTCTACGTATGAATACCTGACGAGAAGTTCTTGTCGATGTTCTCGTCGACATTGTGCCGCGGCCGCGTGTTCCATTGTGTCCGTTCCGCGTGCGCACCAAGTTAATGGGATACTTTCCACCCCCGTACTTCTTTTCGGACCGTGTCGCGCGTCTCGATGGTACGACAAAAAGAAAAAAAAAGAAAAACGAACGACGAAGAACGCGAGCGAGGATGAAGACGACGAGAGGTCGCGCGATACAACCGTGGCTGTTATTTATAACTCGGCTATATTAAAGGCAATATTTACGTGACGCGTAAATCCGATACGTTATCACGCCTTATCACCGGGATCGTGTGGATTCGCGAACGGACGTCTCTCCCTGTCTCTCCCTGTCTCTCCCTGTCGAGTCGCACCGGCGTCGGTTTAAAATGTTCAAGCGTCTTCGCCGCTACGGTGGGAATAAACCCCCGGAACAAGGATTTCCACCCTAGCGAGAGATGAGATTGTGTCTGAAATTTCCGCGCTATTCTCGGGAAAAAAAAATTCTAAATTCGTGTCGCAAGTTTCTGCTTCAAAATCGTTTCGATTTGTAGAGAGATGCCATTATATTCTCGCGTAAGGAGAACGTGTCAATCATTTGGTGACACATCGTGACGAGCGAGGGACAATTGCTAAAGGACAGCTTAACAAAATTTTCAGTGATATTTTGTACACAGATGCGTATCAGATAATGCGAATAAAACGATGTGCAATTACAAGAAAAAATATCCGTTAGGATATTCGTTCTACTGAACGACTAATTTTTTATTCGTTCTACCGAACGAAAGAGACACGATAATTGATCGACTTTATATCATGTATCTAACTGTGCGTATGTAAATATTCTCAAGGAAGCTGTCAAAGATATTATTCGTGCATGAAAAATGTATGTATTTCGTAGATTCAATGCAGAGAAGAAATATCTCAGAAAGAAATAAATGGAATTAAATAAGCAACGATATAAATGTCTTTAAAACTCCTGCCTTTGTGATTCTTAAGAAGGGACACGCGTACTCGTTCGATACGGTCGGACAGTTTTCAAAAAAACTTCATTCGCGAAGTTGAACTGCAAAATGCGCAACAAGGAGATTCCTCTTGCAGAGGAATTCTTCTTCGAATGCCTGAACGTCTCCTTTTTTTCCCTTCTTGTCCCCCCCCCCCCCCTCTCTCTCTCTTTCTCACTCTCTTTCTCTCTGTCTCTCTGGTCGATAATAAAAGACTCACAGAAACGTCTTTGCAGAAACATTCCATACGTTTGCTATCTGGTTTCTATTTCAATAGAAATGTTATTCGCGCGTTCTCTCTGATAAGTAGAACCGGCCGAACGTGTGGAATAAACGCGACGGCGACGCGAGGCGACGTCTGGCATTTCGAAGTCGAGGCTACGGCCACCATGTTCATTACAAAGAGCTGAATGCAAGGGGGGGAGGAAGGAGGAACGAGGTACACGGATAGGAGGAAGAATCATCTGGCGGAGACTCCTTATTAGATCCCCTGCAATACGTAAGTCCGTGAGCGTACGAGCGCTTTGTCGTTGTTTCCTTATGAAACGGGCGTCTTTCTGCAGTCGCATGACGACGAGGATTACGGTCGAGTCGCATGTGCCAGGCGTACCAACGATCCTGCAGAATCGTTCTCGACGTAGGATCGCGCGCGTACCGGTTTCGCCTGCCTGTATGCACGAAAACGATATATAAAACAATTCCGACGAGAAGGTTAACGAGGCGATATCGAAGGAAGATAAAGACCGCGGTCTGGTTAGATAAGCCATTGATTTTCAACGGAATCAATTTAGCCGTCGAATGCTACGAACGTTAAAAATTACTACGAGCCGAACAACCGGGAAAAAAACTAGTATTCGAAATTTTGTAATTATTCGAGGGAACGAGCGCGAACGTTATTTCTTTATATAGATGCTCTTGTAAATACTTTACGTCAGTCTGGAGTATTCGGGGCAAGGAAGGAAACAGGGAGCCATAACAAGTACACCTGATACCTTGTTAAACCTGGCAAGAGCTTTCGAGAAGCGCGATCGAACTTTACATTTTCCTGCGTAATCAGACGTGAGATGCGAGCGGCAAAGATTCGTCGTAATTACGAGGAACTTCTAACGAGACATTAGAGACAAGTCAAAGGACTGTTCGCCCCGTGCGGAACGGATTAATTGCCTCACTCGCTCGGACTTACGCGCACCTCCCCTCCCCCTCCGTGATCTTCGTGGCAATTCGTCGTTGGTAAAGCTATCGGTAAGCATTAATTAGCGCGGTTAATAAGCAGAATCAATAATAGAATTTCGGTCGTTGCATTCCGGACTGATTAATCGTGAAAATTAATCGCCCGTGCGCGATCGAACATTAAACCGAACGCGTTACTAATACCGCGCATCGAAAATACTATCTAGATTATCTTCGACGTGACACTGCGCGTACTATATCTGCGTACACAGAAAATCGATAATCTCCAGGCTTCCTATTTCCTCGTTTTCCTCGCTTCGTGTTTGGATAAGTCGCGCGTGAAAAATAGAATCGACGTTGTTCGATGATTAAACCTCTTGATTTCAATTTTGCGATTATTCTTCTTTTTTTACGTAACGTCGGACTCGTTACAGGACACTCTCGCGCTCTTTTTCATTGTCGCACCGTGATTTGAATAACGTATTGCAAAGCTGTAAATGACATGTTGGCGCACAATGCACGCGCACTATCCGACAAGTCACGAAGAGTGATAAGAGGGAAAAAAATGTAACAAAGGGAGACACACGTTCCATTATAAATTTTCCATGAATTTTCTACGTATAAAAAGAAGCGCCGGTGAAGAGGATTTCGTTTATTGGTTTGAAACACGGAGGGACAATCAATTGCTATAAATTCGATTCAATGGCGTTCTAAATGTCCCGGACACGATGTACGAGAAAGATAAGATAAGTGTATTTGCGATTACGGTTTTTCTAGAATCGCCCGTAAGCGAACATATGGCTTTATTCGTACGACTCGCGCGTAATTTAAGAAACAACAGGCACCCGCGAAATGGATCAAAGGAATTTCAAAAGTTTGTCGATCTATCGATCGTTCGAAGTGAGTCAAAGGATGAACAAATATGAAACGAAACAATTGCAGGTGAACTGTTCAATCGTAATTCAGCTTTCCGCTGAATTTTGACTTTAAAACAGCCAATACCAAACGTCTATTTTATCTAAATTCCAAAGTGAGTCGAACGAATCTCCAAGATCGTGGATATGATGTCTTATTCCGTTTTATCCTAAGGGTTCCTAAAGCCCCTTGGAAACCAATAAAACTCGCCGGTTTGCTCCCTCGATAAAATCAAACAGTTTGATGTGCTCGAACAGGATTCTAATTTATGCAGGATTCGGCCCTATAACAGTTACGAGTTCTGTGCCAACATTTGAGATCCGAAATATATAATATTCTCATAATGTATACAAAGTGTAGTTAAATAAAATGAATCGATCGATTGCGCGATTGAACTTTCTTTCTTCGTTCTAAATTATTTGTACTTTGGAATATGTACTCGATTGGTGGAAACTCGATGAAACAAACGATTGAACTGTTCATTTTCTTCCCTCGCTGGGTAGTTTTGGTTAGCGTCTTCCTGCCTCCTCTTCGTTTCATTTTGAAAGAGACATGAATCAAGACCGACTTTTATCCGTCTTCATCCTACCGTAAAATCCGATATCTCGTATGCGAAACTTACGATTTCACGCAGACTGTGACGAGAAACCGTGTATCGATGAGGCAACCTGTTACAATCGATAGATTTCACGTCGCATAGTCAGCACGGCGAGCAAAATAAAGCGCTGTTTACAGGAGTAATAAATTGCTCGTGAAAAGGAATTTTTCAGGGGTTTTTCTCTCTTTCGTTAATATCGGTCTCTAGTCTCCTCGCAAACTAAAACAAATCGATATCGCCGACTCGGACGTGTTGCTTTCGCGGAAGACAGCACCCACAAATGTTAAAAATTCATTGGCGGCCAGACCGACGCGTGAGTTACAAATTTAACGAAGAAGTCAATTCTATCACGCTGCTTTTAACTTTCAACTAATTAATTTTGAAAATGATCGAGCAACGCTGACGAAACGTTTCTTTCTTTTTTCTCCTTCTCTCTCTCCTTCTTTTTTTTCATGAGGATTGCCAGAGATTGAATTTGTTTACAGTGACACGTTCGACGCGCCTTTCGAGTGCAACAGGAATAAAAACTTCACGTTAACGATCAATGAATATTCCGAAAGTCCCGTGTGCTTAACGTGCTAATAAGCTGTGGTTTATTGCTGCGCGAGAATTATGCAACTACTTAAGCCGCGGCAGCGCGACCGATAACAAGAGCAAAAGTAATTACAAGATCGGACCTTAATACTGAATAATTTTCGAGGCGTAGTAAGCTTACGAAAGTACGATTTACCTCTTTTCATCTTTATTTACTAATTAACGTTCTATGCTTTCGTTTTCTAACGAAACTGTGTCGTTGCAAATTGCAAACACGTTTGCAATTAAAAGTTGTAAAATTTAGAGAAAGAAACTGCGTAAGAATAAATATGCAGTGTAAACGTATAAATAAAAGAATTTTCCACGCCAAGTCCTTGTGTTGAAATAAATTTGCGTTACTTATTCGGATTAACGAATAATAAGTTTAATCAAGATCGATTCAATGTGAAACGCGGATACGTCAAAATGTCCCATAGAGCGGAAATGCGTTAATATTCAAGTGGCCGCTGAATATTTCGCGTGAATCCGTAACAATCTGTACAAAATTACAAACCATAATCTTTAGAATTACAGATTAAATTTTACAAATTGAAAACAATTTTCAACTTGAAGTCAAAAATTAACGAGCCACCGAGTGTTTAAGCATTTCTCGGAGAAAAGAGAGTTTGTTTGCAACCCGTTTAACCAGTGATCCATGCTGGTCTGCTAAGACGACAAAAAAAGGAGATAGTTTTTATTTGAAAAAAAAAAGAAGGTATTTTAATAGATTCCGTAATTAAATTTCGTTCAACTAGCGCAGACAAGTGTTCAATTTCGCGCGTAATAAAATATACGGTCGAAAAATATTTTTTCCGGTCCGGTGAAAATCTCGGTCAAAGCTTCGTCCTCGATCGGCGGTAAAGGGATTAAAGCGCGTGGTAAGAAAGAACGTGGAGTAAAATTGAAGGGGAAGAAAGGAAAAAAAAAAGAATGAAGAAGAAGGAAGGAGGAAGGGAGGGAGGGAGGAACAATGGTTCCCTTTGAATCCGGCCAATTGGCCATCCGCCTAAATAATTTATATCGTGCAGTACATTTACGTGGAAGAGGCTGGTAATGAGCGGCCCCGTCGGCCCTGCACTTAACGGAGTTTCGCTCTCCTGTCCGATAATTCGTTCGATAATATTGTTTTCGCGCGTAATTAACTCCCTGGCTAGCACGTGAACCGGTCCCCGTGCCCTCTCTTCTCTCGTGAAATTCTCGATTGCTCCAGTTGCTCCATAAAACCAATAACCGTCACAACATAGTTACCCGCGTATAACACGAAAATCATCCAACGTCGATAGCAAGAAGAAAAAATAATATACGTATATATATATATATATATATATTCCGAAATTAAGTCCGTAACGAACAAATGGATGATTGAAAGATACAAAGGAACTGCTGTCGACATCCTTGAAAATCTTATATCCGCGAAGAATCGATGAACAAGTCGAAGAAACTCGTTTCTCCCTTGGGGACAGATAGGGAAAGCTACTCAAGATCAACGATAATTCAAAAACTCTCGAAACGCAAAGTCTGAATATGAAGAAGATGTGAAAGTGAACACGAAAAATTTGTAGAAACTTCTCCGAATGAACGTTGAAAAAATTGCTAAACTTCAATCTATGTGTGTACAAATGTGATTTCGAATACGCTACGCCCGTGTGACGGATAAAATTTACGAATTTTTCAATAGCACAACCGTAGCATTTGGATACGAGCGAGTAATACCGGCCCACCATTGAAATTTCCTTTCAACCTTCCTGATTCCTGCACGTCACTGATTTTCTCCGTTTATCGGAAATAAATAGAACGAGAGAATAGTCAGAGGAGAAAGAAAAGATAGATGATGGAGGACGTACGGGAGGTAAGGAAGGAAGGAAGGAAGGAAAGAAAGAAAGAAAGAAAGAGAAGGAGGAGAGATAGAATTCATAGCCCGCTGTCTGGCGACAGTCGAGCTATTGCTTTTCCCCTTTCCTTCAAACCCTCCTCGGCTTTCCTCCCGACGCATCCCGTTCCCGGAGTTCAAAGCACCCCATTTATAATGACGATGCCCGTATCCTTAACCAAGGACGATCCTTCCTGCGGCTACAAACTCCCACAGGATCCTCATATTGGATTCTTACCCTCTCCACTTCAAAACCTCACCGTACCTAGTTATCTGGCTCTGAACGTCGGAAAATGGAGATGGATTGCATCGTTTGCAGGTGCATGACCGACTAATACGTATATAATGATTTATAAGTTATCGGAGCCGATCTGGACGAGTTCGTAGTAGTTCAAGAGTAAGATCCGTAGGAAACTATACGGCTAACGATCCATAATTTCTGTGATAAAGTATTTCGTTGTGTTCACGTTTGATATACACGCCATTTCACGATGTTCAACTACTATACGTTTGTTCGTACAAAAGAAACGAAAGGAATATGAAGGGGGAAATTTTTTAAATTACGTTCCGTCTTCGAATCTTTTATTTGCGTCTGTTTTTGTGCAATTTCATCCTTTCAGTTTCACCGGTGGAATATCGTTGAAAAAAAAACTGCGCTACTTGTACCCCAGTATGATTTGTCTCAACTGTTCTGACTAGGAAATGAAGACGAATTTTTTGCCATAAAATTTTATCGATATGCAAACATTTGAATCGATACAAAACAAATTACAGGCGCGACTCGAGGCCTACTCGAGGTCTACCCCACGCCCCCTCACGAATCACGTGACCCAAATCAACCAATCGCTAATTTTCGTTGCATTAGCGTTGCACCTGAAGAGGCCCGATTTTCTAGGTTATCCCCGCTTTCAGTGATAATATTGAACGAAAAGGAGAGAAAGCTCGAGTTTATGTGTTACTGATATGTTTCAAAATTTATTCAAAATAGAGCTTCCAAAGAAACGTTGACGCTTCGTTTTCGATTTAGTCTTGTTTTTATTTTACAAAAATTCACATTCTGTTTGACGGTATTGTACTATATGAGATGTCCCGTGTATGTTGTCACGCGTTGTCGTCAACGAGTTTCGTTCGTCGGTTGAGACTGTTGGAAACTGTTTGCGCAATTGTAATCTGTAACATGCTCAGCGTGGTTTTAACTGTCGCTTCCTGGGATGGCGTCTAGGTAATGCATATTTATGACGTAGATTAAAGTCCGTTTTGCGTGCAACTTCTGTCTACCGAAGAAAAATGCCCCCGACACGAAAAAAAGAAAATCTAGGCACCCTGGCGTTAACGCGTATTCATAGCTAAAGAATTGCACTCGTAAAAATTTCATCGTATTATTTGCAACGCGAGACGGTTCGTAAAATCCGCTTTCATCGCTACGCGACGTGGTCGCGTTCATTTATTTTTTTTATTACCTCCCATGCAAACAAATTACTTTTGTTCAAAGAATAACTAAAACTCCCTCTCAAATTCTGTTTCTGATACTTTTTTCATAGAAATTTTAGAAATTTTACTTTTTACGATTAATTCGAACAATCCTCCTCTGTCGACAGACCAGTATCCATTGAGAAAATAATGATACCAATTTTTACAAGAATGCCATTTCGAAAATTAATATCTGTTAGCAGCTCATGAGCATCAAGCACAGATATAAATCGTACCGATTGTAGTAATTCAATATACACGTGAATTTCCAACAAATGTCTATCTTTAGAAATAGCAAATAGTAGCAATAGTTGTAGGTCTCTGCGGTTACTTGCTACTTTCAAGCCTCAAAGTCCCAATAAAAGATTCACTGCGAAAACACTCCGATCGTACGAGCAACCGTGGCTAGGGCGAAAAGACATTTTCTAGAAGAGATCTTCAGAAATTTATCCGTCTGTCTATTACTCTGCGCTTTTGCGTAGATGTTGAAGAAACATATCCCGAATGAAACGAAGGATTTTCACGATCAAGCACGATCAGTGCTCGAATCGACGTGTTGGCAATCCCATTAGTGCTCAGACACGCGGCATGTTTATCTAGCGTTGGAACGAAGCGGCCGACGAACACGACTCGAGCATTTGAAAATGTCAACGATGAAACATTCGCGTGTCGACGCCAAAACGGCGGGCAAAAAGCAGGAATTCCCAAGTTTCGTCCAACTACTTGCCCAGCACCTACATAGTATTAACTGGCGCTCGATTTAGAGGGCATACCTTTTCGGGCCATCGTGATATATCGGCGTCGGGGTGCAAAGGCGACGTAGAGACACAAAGTGGCAACGGCAGGTTAGATCAAAGCGTTCCTAAAGTTCATTCCGGACGAGTCCACAACGTATGTTCGTGTTCGTATCGTTGATGCCCAGGCCATCGGATACGGTTCACAGAAGATAAACAGAAATTCTACGTCGTGTGACGTCCTTTCAGAAGGAGACGTGGCCATTCTCGATCGTTATTTTTAGCGGTCAGCCACTCGAAATCGTCTTCTATTTGCTTGCCGCGAGCCCTTTCAATCAACCTAAGTAGACTGTAACGAAAGTGGTAACCCTGGAGAAGAAGAAGGAGCTCCTCGACGAACGAACGACCGAAGGGAAGGATAACGAAAGCTTCTTGAAAATATTGTCCGAACGGAAAATACTACGTGTGAGAGGGAGGTTGAAACGTAAAAGCCGTCGGATAACCCTTTAATATTTTTCAGTCCCGTGAAAGCCACTTTTTTTGTTATCTTCGCACAAGTTTCCACGGCATGGCGGCGCATTTGCGGCAGAAGAAACCGATCGATCGGTCCCGAAAAAGCGACGTGAACGAAGGTAGTAACTGTATACACGAGTCGAGTCACAAGTGGAAGAGTTGCGCGACTTTCGATTGTTACGGTCGTTACTCGAGCAACGAGCACCCTCGTACCTGTTTCTCATACACCGTTCAGTCTGGCATCGTTACGTTTGTTTGACGTCGTTACGTTATCAGATAAGAAACGTTGGCGACTCGACACAGAGCGTAATTGCTTTCGAGACATTAGCACGTGATACACGTTCGATTTCGGACCGTACGATATAAATTTCTCTATCGAAACCAGTTCATCAGACCATTTGTTGCGTTGCACAATTTCGCGATGCAAATTCGACGAATCCGAAACGACAAGTATAATGTAACAAGTAGTCAGAGGCGAGACGCGAGGACTGGGAAGGGAAACTATATTAAAACTAACGAATTTCCGCGACAGTGACCAAAAGTAATCAAAATGAATTGCTTCTTTCGTGGGAAGAGATTTCGTGGCGTTAAGTTTCGTTTAAAACCGTCGATGTCCTTAAGCTAATCTCTCCCGAAGGAAACAATCGAACCACGGGGCTAGAACGTCCCGGTTTCGGTCTGAGCAGTCTGGAGGGAAAGTGTCCGGAAAATATCGTTGGCAAAGGAAGACACGATCGCCTTGGTTGGCGAACGGCGAACAGTAACTGCGATGGTTTCCGTGCTCGATAACGTTTTCTATTCTCGGTTCTATAGGAGCCTACCACGGTCTACTACGTTCCAACATGCACCCGGATAACGCCGCGTTTACGAGACTTTAAGCAATCAAGGATACCGCGAATCATTTACGAAACTTCTCTCTGCTCGAGAGGAGCGAGACGAAGCGCGCGCGTTCGATGACGAAGAAGGAATAGAACAGAAACGCGATAATACACCGATGAATTGAGAACGCCGTTTCACCAATGGAAACAAAGATTCTACCGAGAGAAATAGAGAGAGAGAGAGAGCGGAACTGGGAACGTAGTTCGCTGCTACGTGCAGCTCGCGTACGTGTACAAATGCAATTTCATATTCTAGTTATGGCTCGTATTGTCTGCTACACAGGGAATTAAACTTCTCGATAAACGAGAAGAAAGCGTGCTAGCGTACAGCACTCGTACTCGGATATCGAGAACATCTCTTCTCGCAGCTCGGCAAAGAGATACGAGCATCGTTTTAACGAGCAATTTTTCTCACTTTGAAATTCTTCGTTTCGCTCCGCGTCGAAGACGAGAAACGAACGAGATATGACTTGTATAAATTATTGATCAACGTTAACGCGACGTTAAACGCTGACACTTTTCCTTTCCAACAAACGCCTCGAAACAACGCGAAACGCAATCGTTCCTATCCGCGTTGAACGCGAGAACTCGGTGTGAAATAATGGGACGTATTTCGGTTCCTCCATGGTAACGATTCTCTGCGTGCCGTCAGGCCGAAATAAAGTTCGGCCGTCCTTTACGAGTGTAAAATAGATTGTCCTCGTTATTGTAGGTGATGCATCTCCATTAACGATGACACATTTCCACGACATGGTGAAAAACGCGCCGTTCAAATGCAACGTTGTTCCCTTTCTAAGTGCGAGTTGCAAAAAGTAGGTCTCTGGCAGAGACATTGTCATTGAAAATATTATACGCAGTGAATGGAGAAGAAAGAAAGAAAAAGAAAAAAAAAAAAGAAGAAGAAGAAGCTAAAGCCGGGGATTTGCAAGCGCGAATCCTTTGAACATGCAACAAAAGAAAGGGAAAGAAAAATGAAGTATGAAGAGGGAAAGAAATAGAATAGATCGGGTAAACAGTAGTTTAACCTTTTTCTCGCGTTGTCTCTCTTTTTTTCTCTCGCTCGAATTCATACGCCGTCCGACAAATTGCCCCGCCGTGCGCTAGCGAGTAAAATTCGTCCCGGCGCGACGTGACGTTGCCGCGCAAACCTTTGAAACTTCCGTCACATCGCTAATGAAGAAACAAAGGAACAAAGAGACATCTCGTCGAAGATTTCACGCTCGCCAACGCGAAACGTTGACAAACGATTTTATATCGCGCGTGGAGCATCGCTCGAACGAAACATTAATATCCCCTTGACATTAGCGCGAGTTACGTAATGCTTCGAATGCGTGAAAGGAACGTAATTGCACGATATACGGCAATTACGCGAATGCAAGATCAATTGCAAAACGAGAAATTCGCGGCACGTATAGAAGCGTAATACGTATTCCAAGCACTGAACCACGCAATATTTTCATTTCCCTCCTTTCGTCCGTCTTTTCAATAATGTGTCGTTGCTCTGGGAAGTCTTTCATTCCGTTTCCCACCGGGGAGATCCCTCGACGCTTCCATTGTTACATCTACGTGCGCTCTTTGTCGCGGAAAGCGGCAGGAATTCGCACTTTCATGATCACGAATAAATTAACGTCGGCGCTCGCGACTCCAAAGCCACTGCTCCCTAAGAAAATATACTCCACGCCGTTCCCATTTCCTTCACTTTCATTTTTATAACAACCCGAAGAGCGCGCGATAATCAGAACTGTCGTAAAAGCATTCCTTTATTAGTCTCGTTTCCCCCCTCCCCACCCGACTTATTTGGATTTCGAGGTGACCCGAATAACCTGCACGACCCCGCGGCCGGTTTCAAAAATACACGTCTCGAAAATACACACGTAGCCACGGATTTTATCCGTCGACGATCCACGTATGCGCGTGCATACGTGCTTATGACATCTCGTCGTCGCGAAATTGATCGTTTCCGATAATAAACACCGCGGGAGCAAATGCTTCTCCAGGATGCGAGACAATATCTTCCGAGCGCAGTTGTAAAGACACGACGACCCGGCGACATTTTTCATCTTGCGTATCAATTCGACCTATTTTTATCGCGAACGGCGGAGAATAAATAAAGCTGCAGTTCTCGAACGCTAGTCACCTCGCAATAAATAACGCGGCGTAACGTAAATTCTTGCTACATTCAAATTTGATCCGCGTAATCTCTGGAACAGCAAATCCTCCGAGATTCCCCTATTAATCTTGCCCCGGTTTTCTACTGCTGTTTTCTCGTCAATTCGAACGAAATCAATAAAAAAGAAAAAAGAAAAAAAAAAACTTACTACGTATCCGTAGCCAGAGCGTGGCCGGTGATTTAGTAGATTTGCGAGACACGTTGTAAGTTAAAACAATGAAAGGAGAAACTGGAGGGGGGAGAGGAGGAAAAAAATATGTGTCCTGTCGAAATGTCGTTTGGCAATCCGATCTGCTAAACTCCGAACCTCGGGAACGTCGGAACTGAATCGCGAACTAAATTTCCAGCGTGCTGGATGGAGCGTGTGCGATCATTAACTCGACAAGTGCAAGGTGGCATCCTGACCATTCGATACGCGCCTGAACCCGTCACTATCAACATTACCATAAATCAAATATTTCGTAAGTTATTACCTGTCTAGTGGGCTGACAGGCAAAGGAAGATCTAGGTGGAGCTTCGTCCTGAGATCGTCCCTGTCAGCCGAGCGTATGCACGAGAGTCTACGCTCCTCTCCCGTAGCACCTCGTAGCTACATCGCTGGCCGGGCGAGCGAGAGGAGAGTCGAGTTGCGTGGTCGTGATGGTAGAGCGTTGGTGGAGGATACGAGGATGAGAAGGGGTGGAGGAACCGGTAGTAGGGACGGGTAGGTGAGCGGTAGAACTGGAGGCAGTAGGGGTTGGTAGTGGTGGTTGAAGAAGGGAATGACCCCGTGTACCGGGGTCAACCGTTGCACTATGCTTTCTCTTTCCCTCTCTTTCTTTCTCCTCCGCCTGCTATTCGCCTTTCTCTTTCTCTTTCTCTCTTGCCCTCTCACCCTCCGCTCCTCATCGTCACTCCACTCTCCTCCCTCCCTCCCCCCTCTCTCTCCTTTCCCTTGCCCCCCCTCCTCCCGGAACCCTCTCGCTGTTCCGTAGTCATAGACGAACACTCATGCGCTTTGTTATCAGTGTATACCGACTGCACATTGTTGAAGGAACGTTACCACCTGAATACACCTACGCGGTCTGTACACGTGCGTCTACGTGCCTAGATGAACAGGAAGACTTCGGGCCTGGCGATATGTATTTATGACCAGATATAGGACAAAGATAAAAGAAGCATCGAGAATCGCTTCTCGTTATTCGCTGGTCAATACCTCTTTAAACGTTCGGCGTAGTGTGTCGCCTTTTTTTTTTTTTTTTTTTTTTTTTTTTGGAAACGATTGCTGAAAACTATCGCTTCTGCTCGCGTGGTCAACGTCGGCTTACGCGATTTGATTTCTACAGGTGAAACCGAAACAGTTGGGAATCGCAGTTGCTCGCGGTTCGTACGAAGAGATTCGATTATGAATAGCGAGGATCAGCGTGTGTAATATCTCACGGGATACAGTGGATACGTGTATGTACATACACGTTTGAGAGGATAGGCTGAAGGATATCAATGGCGGTCACTGATCGAGGTCTGAGCCGACCCAGAAATAACCCCTCAAGTAACTCTGTTCGCCTGGTCGTTTATACTACTCGGTTAAATCGTTCAATACCCGGACCACGCGAGGCCGGATACAAAAGTCAGAATGGAAAGAAAATCCGGGATATTTTGCTGTCAAGTTAATATACTTGTACGTATTGGAAAGTGGAATTTCCCAGTACATTCTTCAGGATGATATGAAGATTATATAAATTCACTTTGTTTTTAAATGTATTTTAACGAAAATCGATTCGACAATGTTGTGAAATTCTCATTTGGAATTTTACACCGAGAATATAGAAAGTCGAACGATAGGAAAATAAGTAAACAATATTAGCTTCGTTTAAACAAACAAATCAATTTTAGTATCTGCTAAAAAACGAAAGAAGATGGGAGAATAACCTCGCTGTTCTATATCAATGAAATTATCACATCGACTTTTAATCCTACTCCTTGTCCTCTCTATTCTCATCTTCGAATGGTTTTCCAATAAAAAGGACACCCCTTCTCCCTTACACGGAGATCCGTTTTACGAAACGTAATTTCTAACTTTGGTCATTTTAGTAATTGTTACGCGAGAAATTCCGCGCGTGATACAAAGTTGGAAAAAATGATGTGTTCTATTCATCAAATGCAACTCTTTCCCTCGCGTTGAATTTAATTTGTTCCAGATATTTTTCTTCGTTGTAAAATCTCCTTATTTCCCTAAAATCCAAGAAGGTTATTCTCAGACTAAGAAGATAACTAAGTAGATAACAAGTTACTATTCTGAATAAGATAAATGCTAAAAGTTTTTAGCTATGAACGTTGCTTATGCACAGTTACATGTTTCTATAAATTGTAAAGCTTTTCTGTAAATGTATAATGAATTAATTGATCTTGCTCATCTTATGAGGGAAGATTATCCATCATATAGCGACTGCTTTATTCAGAATCAGTGATATTTAAAGGATTGCTCCTACGATATGTACATTCCTATTAAATGCCTCAATTTAGAGTAAAGAATAATAAATTCAATAAAAAGATACGATGTCTATCCCTATTATTATTTACGTATTCAAGAACGCTATGGTAATTTGATTTATTTACGTAATTGAATTTGAGAAAAATTGCATATTTGCATTGCATATTTTTTGTACGCGGAATATGGAATATAAGTTTGTAAATTGCGTATCAAAGGATACTGTTTAAACACAAATCGACTAAGAGATATTTGTTTGTTTCCTTTATTTATTACTTTTTTACTTTATTCATATTTCCTGCATTCGTGGAAACAACAATTTCTCCCCATTCCTGTTACTTCTATACATTCGGTAGAAATAAATATCCAGCGTTTTCAAACAAACGCATTTGTTCATCATGCGTTATACAGACTGGAAGAATAAAAATGTAGGGAAAGATATTGTTAAGACATTGTTCACTATTCTCAAAACACAGGACGCGTCAGTAAATGTCTTTAATTATATGCATAATGAGTCCATCAATCGCCCCTCTCTTCTATTTCTTTTCATCGTATTTAATATTCTCGGAACGAATGTTGGAAATTTCTATTCTACCCTTAGCTACTTCGTACTCCAAATATTCTTCCCCTTTATACAAGTTTGCTTAGAGGCATTCGCTCTTCTAAACAAGAAAACAAGAAAAAAGTTTTAAATCTGATGAGGGCGCCGTAAAATATTCGGGCAGCCATTCTAGCAAGACCGCTCTAACCTTACTTTATCGCCAGTTCTATAACTCTGTTTTACGTCCATCCAGAGAATTTCGGATGGAGGACCGCTCTAGAATAAAATAACCCACTTAAGCGGCGGAACGGCATTCGCAGAAAACACAATCGCAACAATTGTCTAGTGTAAAACGAAGTAAAACAAACGTGCGGGAGTTAAGTTTCGCGTTGAGGAAACGGGATTGAAATAAAGAAATGGATGTATAAATGTAAATGTGTAGGAGTTAAGAGGAGACGGGGCGTACGTAAAGCAAGAATGGGAAACGATTTCGATAAAACCGAAACGTCACGATGGCGAAAAACGACGAGGTGCATAAAATATTTTCTAGTCGGCGGTCGTCATTTTGAACCGGCGTGGTTCAGGAGGAAACGTAGAAAATGAAATGTAGAAGAGAGGGGGGGAAAAGACTCACCCGTGACGCTGAGCAGCGACATATTCGAAGGTGTTCTTGGTATATCGGCTTAACGCTGAGAGTTTCGCTTAATTGGCCGAGCGACGCTTCATGTGGCGTAGAGATCCGTAGGAAAGTGATGCAGCTATATAACGAGACACGCCGGATCGAAGGAGCACACTCGCGTATACAACGTACAACCCTCTCTCCGCACCGATATTACTATTTTCTTTTTTCTTTTTTTTTTTTCGTTTCCGTACTGTGCGCCTCTACCCACGTATAACGTGTAAATACGAGAGAAACACGCGTGCGTTTATATGTACATATATACTCGTATATATGTATATATATATGTATATATGTATATAATACGTATGACTATGTGCATGTGTGTGTGTGTGTGTGTGTGTGTGTATGTGTCTGTATGTCTGTGTATGTATGTCTGTGTATGTGTATGTGTGTGTGTGTGTGTGTGTGTGTGTGTGTGTGCGTGTGTGTGTGTGTGTGTGTGCGCGCGTGTGTGTGTGTGTGTGGTGTGTAAATATTACAGAGAAAGAAACAGAGAGAAAAAGATAGAGAGGGGAGCGCAAGAGGGAAACAGACAGAGGAGGATACAATATGTATATATGTGTGTCGCGATATGGCGCTACACGAATCGAAATTTCAGGGCAGGAGTACGAATGCAACGGGCAGTCCGATATCACACTTCTCCCGTTCCTTTGTTCTCTATTTCCCTCGTATGTTCCTTTTTTTTCCCCCTTCTCATTCGCATATGGCGCTACGTATTCACAGCGTGTCCTTTCTCGCAACGAGAGTTTTCCTCTTCCGCACCCGGCACGCGTGCACCAACACAACAACGAGGTTATCTCGGTTCTGCTACGATATCCCGGCGAGCGTTGTCGCGCAACGCTCTGCTCTCGTCGATTGTACACGAATGCCTGGCGAAGATCTTCACGTACCAGCAGACTCGAAGCCACGATCTCGCCAACGAGCCTGCAAAATTTACAACTCGAATTTGTTACATACGCGCACTCTGCTCGTCGATTCGACTGTCACTGATTCATCGACGAGATGAACGAGAGATGCACACGAGAGATGCACGCGCGTATGCACGACAACGTACGTACTCCGTTTGTTCCTTTAACTTCCGTTTTTTCAACTGCCCAAGTAGTTTTGCGTAAGTATCTCAGAAGCTCGGGTCTGCTTAATTCATTTAGAACAGCGATTGAACGTGCGTGTTATTGCGTTCGGCATAAGCTGCGTATGCACGTTTCCGAGGGTCGTTCCGTTCCAGTCGTGATCGTTATACCACGCCGGTATTTCATCGAATCGCACTGGCGATTATTGTATCGCCGACGCGGCGTAACAACGAGTGGCCGTTGGTCACGCGGAATATCGTACTCGCGCGTACTGGCGATCAAAACGGTTACTGTTCACGTTCGCGAGCACTGTTACTTCCTCGTCGTTCGTGAAGCTGGCTACGTTCTCCGTTTTCTGTTCACCGTGCACCTCCCGTTCGTCCTGTTGCTCTTTCGGCTGGATTTTGGTCGAGCTGGCTGCTAAGTCAAAGCACTTTGGTTCCACTTGCGGTTCGTCGATTCTGGCGAGTAACGATAGCAAGTAGTCGTCCTCCTCGTGGTGGCCGGCGAGCGTGGGGCGATCTGAGTTTAACAACGAGGCGGCGATCCTAGTAGCACGAGGATAGTAGTAGTAGTAGTAGTATTCGTAGTAGTACGGGAACGGCAACGGCAGCGCCAGCGCGACGCAGCTGCTGGTCCTGTGCAGGTCGGTGGCCACGGTGTCGGTGTCGGTGTCGGTGTCGATGTTGTCATCTACCATCCGGCCGGAACGAGGCAGCATCGCCGTGGCACCGCGGGGTGCTTGTTCGGACCGCTTTTGTGCACCGTAGGTTCGGCCGAGCGCCTCTCGCTTCAGGAGGAGCGCCCACCGTGCCACCTTTCTCGTTATTATCATAGTAGCAGGAGCTGCAGTGCATGCGCCGGTTTGCACGTATCCCGTGCTCGTCAAGGAACCGTAGACCAACGACAGCCGCCACGTCCTTCTCGGCGTCGAGAGGCACGACCGGTAATCACGGGCATTTCACAACGATCACTGAGAAAAACGGGACGGATAAAGGGAACACGGATCGGGAACCGAAGAAACCAGATATACGCGCGTGTATATCTATATATATGTATATATATATATATATATATATATGTATATATATACATATACGTATATATATATATGTATATATGTATATATATATATATATGCTTACGAAAGTAGAGTTTCGCGAGGAATCGGTGGACAGAGGGTGAGAAGAAAAGAGAGATGTGAAAGAAGAAAAAGAGAGAGAGAGAGAGAGTGAGGATAAAGAAAGAGAGAGAGAAACGGAGGGAAAAAGGAAAGAGGAGAAACGAAGATGTAAAGGGTACGAGGGAATGAATTTGCACGCACCACGAGCTAAATCAACGAGAATTATTGCGAACGGGACCGATCGAGTTCACACTGCTCTCTCTCTCTCTTTCTATGTTTTCGTCGCGCTATCACTGCTCGCGACGTCCCGTTGTCGCACGTTGTTCTTCCGATTGTTGATGATATTACGACATGAAACACGAGATTGAACCGTGGCCGCGGACGTGTGCGATGCTCCGGGTACACTATCACATTAATGCGGTGAAACGTTGTTGCGAACGTACGCGGACTGCTCGACGTCGAGCACTGTGCGGACGGAGACGCCTCCGACACGCCGCCGCCATGTTGCTACGTCAAGCGGGTTGCATAGCGCCGGCGCGTATTGTCGGAGACGTACGAACGTCACCGACGTTCGGCGATCGTTTCGATGAGCGACCACGAATCAGCCACCCCTTTCGGCTGTTCTCGCGGAACTGCCGTGCATTTCGCTTCGATTGTTTCCTCATTTCTAATTCGACGTTTCTGTCGGCGATTGCACGCTCGATCGACGTCCAGTCAACTTGCTTTTCAAATCTCTCAGAACACTTCTTTTAACATCTGCGATTAATCATACATCTATTTTCTCGTTTTTTCTCTCTGCTTTCCATTTGTCCTTCCCTTCTTTTCTTTTTCTATTTTCTTTTTATGTCGTTCGTACAGCGCAACACGCAGTCGCATATAAATCGTTGTTAATTATTCTGATAGGCATCGTACCAAATACAGTTTAAACGTTTTCCGTGTATAGGAATCACCACGTGGTATGTTCTACCAGAACTGATTAAGCACAATGCGAGAGTACGAGTTAGAAATCTTATCCTTTAATAGATTTCTTTGTTTCTCATTTGAATATTTCGTTTTTTCTCGCATTCTAGAACAACATCGTCACTTCTTTTCTATATCCACTAGTAAATTAAAAATTCAGGAAAATTATTCGAGTGACTTTTTTTTCTCTATCATTTTCATAGTTTACTCTCAGAAATGAATACTTTCAATTAACTCGTAAATGTTCAATCAAGTTTAGAACCAATAAAAATTTATAATTTGTATTATACACACACACACACACACACATATATATATTCGTAGGAATAATTATTTTAAAGGAGACGATATTTCGACATATTTCTACTGTGATTGGTAAAGTGCGAGACTATTAACATTGTGAGCTTAAGATATTTCAAACCTGCACAGTTTAGGCAGAAAATTGGTTCGTTGAGATGACTGCACGTAAAGCGTTGTTGCTCGCGTGAGAAGCAACTGTAACATAAAGTTGAACGAGCTGGAGGACACGCAATGTCTAGAATTTGCTGTTTTTGCGAAATACATCTGAAATAGAACAATATAACGTTCGATTAACTGACAGTGCTCTAAATGACGCGATGATAGTATATATGATAGTACATATTTTTCAAATAACATTTGATAATCGTTTTTCCAATTACCGGTTATTATTTTCTGATCTTTTCGTAGAATCTGAATCAGTTGGTATTTACAGATAGAATTAAGTGAAGCTATGATACGGAAGTATCAATAACGGGTTCATTACTCCCGAGCTAGCACCAAATGCTGACTTGTACCGCTGGGAAATCGTTTCCCTTGTTCTGCGGTAATACTACTTGCTCTGGTTCTCTGCAGCAATACATCAGTAGTTACTAACGTATCTGACCATGTATTTCATAACTGAAAAAATTATATTAAATTATTCTTTCAACAAATGAGCTTATATATATATATATATTTATATAATTATTTTTTTGTTTTACGATATACACTGTGTTTTAATTTACTAGTTAAAGAAATATTTATTAACAAGTTAAAGGAATGTAATTAGTGAATAATTAATTTATTAACTTTTAAATTTCTCTCGTATTTCACATAATTTTGCGTCTATAAACAATAATTGATCCTCGTTTGAGCCACGTGTACAAATATATTGGGAATTATATAACAGTCTTGTTGGACCGCGTGGCTTGAACCGAGAAAAATATTTCTGAAAAGTAGCCGGTATTCGGGCGAAGAAAAGCGGAACTTTCGTGGCTCGCTTTCAATGCGTCGTGTCGGTGGTCGTCTTACCCGTTTCAGGCATCACACGAAAACCATTTTACTCGGATCTTTTCTCAACTTCAACTCGACATCTGATCAGTCGCCCACGATTGCCATCCTAAGTGCAAGAATGACGTAATCTACAAACGTTCTTGTGCTCTGATTATCACTTGAAAAGTGTCTCATTCCTTCTTTTACGTCATCCTTTGCGTTGATGACGCTACGCGTTCAACGTCGTACTATAGCTACGCAAAACCTCGGCGTTTTCATTTAAATTGACTTCCTACGAGTACCATCTGTTATTGATTTTTCTGGCACGAAATGGTTATGTAGGAAAGAATAATATAAAAGTCGATAAACTCGTATCAGAGTACAAGAATGTATAATGTTCCTTCTTTTCCTTGGTAAAGTATGATATTAATATAAATACGAACAAAACAGCCTCTATCGAGATGAAAATTTACAATCGAATTTGTTTCTCTGTCGTTTTAACAAATTATAAATATGAAATTGCACAAAAAAAATGCATTAATATTCGAAGCACGTTTCAAGTGGTATTCCGCAAGGCTGAAACTTGTGATAGAAACCGCACTTCGTTCATTTTCTTCATCTAACTTGACAAAACTTTCGCCAACGAAGTTTCTTCTGCTAATTTCCCTGGGTTCTATTGTGACATGCTCCTCTTTGCTCCAACGGGGACTATTCGATTTCGTTATATTTTTATTTAGTAATTTGACTAAATGATTCTGTCCTGCGTTCGATAATTCTTTCATGACTGTGAAAAATTCATTGAAACTGAATGGAAAAGCGGAAAATATTTCAATGTCACGTACTGATATCCGCGAGTTTATGTATATGTCCGTTTAAAGGCATATAATCAAAATATATCTGTAACGATTGAATGTAAATGTCCGACCGCACAGATATGCGTTTGTGAACTTTGCCGTGCGCGTTTTATCTGATAACATTGATAACAGAAATGTCGTATATAGTGAATTTCCATATACCTTAGCTAAATGAATTTGAAGTTTATCTCAATAGAAAGTAATTCGGTGACAATTTGTATCGATGATATTGGTTTTTAAAAATTAAAAACTTGTGTTCGAAGAAACGATTTAATAAATCAAACACAATAATGTGCTCATGCGTTAAACCTAGTTCCTCTTGCTTTAAAAAATAAACTATCAACTCAGTAACTCGGGCCTTCCTGGATTACATCCAACTCACACAAATCCTCTCTGACCCATACAGAATTACTAACACAATTCCAAATACATACCGTGGTACCAGGAGACATCTGAAGTCGCCAGAATCTATTTCATCGTAATTGAATCATCTCGTGTATACACTGAATCGTTATGAATAATTTTAGATACGTTTAAATTTCACGTATAAACGACTAGTTTTAGGAAACATTCCTGACACAGCCAATAATCTGATATCCAGATAATAATGATAATAATATGAGATATAATATGAAATATAATAAAATTAACAATAGAGAATTATAAAAATTATATTACAATTATGATTCTTTATTGTCTCATCTTATAACCCAGACTGTGCATTACAATTTCAAATATTCCCTTACGAATCTTGGATATCTAGAATTCTGTATTTTGTAGCTTGTTATATCGTCTACCGTTGAAATCCAGTTCCTCAGTCCAGAAGTAGTTAAAATAGATAAGATAGGTTCTATAAGCCACTGATACTGTATTTTGTTCTCTACGTATTCCGGAGCCTTCGATATTGAGTTTAACGACCTCTCTTGGTATCATCTATATCCGGATTTTCTTGACTATGCATTCCATAAGGTTTAAGAGATTTTACTGCATGTATTTGAAAGTTATTATTAAAATGCTTACGACCAAAATTCGAATAAAAATCGTTACCTTTTTTAGAGATTTTTTTCGAAATTAAAAACTATAATTTCAGATGTATTATATTATTTTAACCGTTTATATCACTACTAACTAATAGTTAATATCACTCTTGTACTTAACTATGACTAATAACTAGTACTATGACGTAAATGTCATACGTTGTTTTGGCTTACGATGTATGAACTAATCTACTTAGGTAGGCTACTAAGGAACGCAAAATGTGCTAGTGGTTGCAAGCGTATTGATTAACCGTGCAGCTACTTTCGTTAATGTAGACACGAAGAGAACGCCAATACCGAAATTCTGTGTTACACATCATCCATTAATTGCACGGGTATTACATTCCTATATTCGTAAATATCTATCTCGGTGAGAGCATCAATCAGTATACTATTACGTCTATCCATTCCTAATTATTCCCACTATACAATAAAAATAATTTTATGCTACCTATACATAAAAATATTATTAATCATTCTTTCAAAAAGTAAAAAGAATTGATTAAAAATTATTCCATTACTTATAATATTATAAAAAAATTTTAATGCGTTGATAACCTATTTCTTGTAATCTCTTTTGTCATGATATCGATATACAGATACCGATGTTTAAAAAATTTTTCAATATTATTTTGTTGCTGATGAATTGGGTTCTCTTGAAGATTCAAAAATTATCAAACAGTTTAAATTACATGGAATGATATTGAAACGAAACACAGGTTTATTATGTTTAACTAGTTAATTCAGCAAATGCATCGGTGCATATACATCATGATTTCAGGAGGAAACTTCACGTTAATTATACATAACTGTCTCTAAGCTCATTTTGGGGTAAATATAGTACAAATACATGGATAATGGTGTACCACAGTCTATATGTGTGTATATGCATGACACGGAGCAAAGTAACGAAATAATTTTAAAATAATATATGTAACGCAAAATTATGAGAACGCGCAATCTCAAAAAAATTAAAAAACCAATTCCAATCAACAAAATATAAATTTACATATTTTTCTGTCAAATAATTCATGATGAATAAAATACTCATAAATACCGTCTTGATCATCAAAGTTTTATGTGAAATATGAAAGAAAATTTAATTAGCATGCATTAAAAAGTGTACTAAAAATTTGTTATAAATTCTAATTACAAAATTATCAACACATTGTCGATAATGTAGTTTTCACAGTTTTGAATTTAAATACATTAGAGAAAAATAAGATCATTGAAACAGAATAGATTTGACATACAATCATTAGTCAATAATTATTAATGAATAAATTTGTTACTTCTTACCTCGCACTCTGAAATACCGACGATAAAGATGATCAAAATGCATCGTACGCCCTCTGCAACGTCGAATCCATAGACGAGGTACATGAATTGGAAACAACGGTGAATTGTGGAATTACATCAAGTAAAATGATCAAAGTCGATCAAGCAGTCGAATGCGAAATGATTCTTGAAATCCATTACAGCGTTGTCAATTTTCAATACCAAAATGTGAAGCTAGTAACTGAAATCATTCTACTATATATTAGAGTTACATAAAAGAATTCTATCCACGTTTTCCAGTATAAAACGTATGGTACATATATGGCACATGAGATCATTTACATTTTCATGTATGTAAATATATTAAATTCACAATAAAATTCTGCATTCTAAAACTCGTAACAAAGTTATAGCTAATAAAAAAATATATATATTTCTATAGCAGTATTTTCAGTAACGAACGTAGTAGTGAGGGATGCTGAAAAAGAAAATGTAACCGGAAGGGCTACTGAAAAACATTTTCTACTCAATACAATAACCAGAAGGGCTATTGTCAAATCTACATTTGACATGAACTCGAGCAACAAACCGTATCTTATTTCGCAACACTAGTACTACTAATTATGAAATAGGAAATTTTCAAAATCAATCAATTTTTCGCAACACTAACAAGAAAAACCGCGATTTGTCCAAAACGATGGTAAACGATGATGAAGAAAGAACAAAAATACAACTACAAATACTAAAAGAGCATAGTGACAAAGTAGTAACGATAATGGCTTCCCATGCTCTGGAATCATTTATGATCCAGAGGATGAGGAACCATTTGTTGTGACCCTCTTCGTAGCAGTTTGCCGGGCCTCTTCGGCTTTTAGCCTCTTCTTTCTTCGAGCGCAATGCCCGCTGAAACTTACATCTAGCTCGAGTCTTTCTAATCGCAAACCAAAAAATAATTTATAAAGGTGAAATGAAAAGATAAACCACGAAAGCTGACCTCAATACACATGGACGACCATCGATCGTAGTGATCGTTGTCCGTTCGCATGTGCGTGCTCGAGCAATGCCTACACAAACGTTCGTTTCGGGACCTACTCGCGACCTATCCACGACCGCGACCGCGGTATTAAATTCGAAAAATCGAAGAGTAAAACCAGAAACAAGTGGCATTCTCCATTTGTACCAATTTCACTGTCGATTTTTCAAATTAGATTTCCTGAAACAGGTTGGACACGCGAAAAGGGGACACGCGACCAGAGACTGTGCCAACCTGCCCGGCCCTACCTACTTATAATTAAACACAGGCATACCAGAAAGTAAGCTACCTATCCTAACCAGTCGCCCTATATTTAAAAAATGGCAAAACAGACACACCAACACATCCACTCCACGGTTCTCACACATACCACCCGGGCGCAGACCTAAACTAGAGAGGACGTCCCGGGACACCTCCGACACCCGAATTTAACACACAACTTTCACACTCTAATTTACGTACCATTTTCCTGAAATCGACTGACAATGGCTAGCGACCATTGCGTAAAACGTGATTTACAACGTTTAGATTTACAATTCTTATTATATTTACAATTCTATGTGAGATTAATAACTGAGAAAGAATATATATAATTTCTATGGAAATGTACAAGTTGAATTGGAATCATTATTATAACTGATTGTATAATTTACTGTATAATTGATTGTAATAATATAATTATAATATTTTATATTTAATAGATATTATAATAATATATTCATACTTCAAATTAGTGTATAAATATTTTAAATACTTCAACCAAACAATAGAAGCAACGCAATTCCACATCCTAACCACACACACACATGTGGAAAATACGTCGTGCGCTATACGATACGCTAACAGATTGTCAGTCGCTAAGAAATTTTTAATAAAATTTCAAACTATGGTCATCGTGCCCAATGTCTTTTACCCACCCAAGTAGCACCTGGGCACGTGAGTGAGATCCTGACAATGAACACGGAAGGAGTTAAATCTGAAAATCCTGAACTAAAAAAATAATTAGTTTATGTAATTTGTATCTAACGGACTACTGTATTACTTTATTTCAAATTTTAATGACTCTGCTCTTTCAAAAATTATTGAGAATAAAGACAATCAACCAGAATTTATTAAAAAAGATACTATGAAATCTAGTAATTGATTCAAATAATCAAAATCAAACAATTGACTTTAAATTAAATATTAATAGAACTAACCTCAGGCGATTTCTTCATCAAAGTACATTTTCGGAAATGCTAAAGTAGTGTTTAAATTTGTTACTTTGATTCGAAAATCTACCTTTCGCAAAGTATCTTCTTGCACAATGTATAAAATTTTATACATTCTTTGTCGGAAAAATTCTGATCTATTATATTTTTAATTTTACTGAGATTCATAATTGTGAAACTTTATTAATTCAATCAATCAATACTATTATAAAACAAAATATATTAACAATATTAATAAGTAATAATCGCATCTTTTATAGCAACGAAGTCGGTGGGTATCCGTCTTCTCTACTACAAAATACTCAAACAAAATTATTTTAACAATTATTTACAATGTATGTATTCATATAACTATTCATATGGATACTTTGCTTTTGCAAGCATTTATATTGAATATATTTTGATTTAACAAGTAATTACTATAAATATATATATTCACACTGATTGTTAAAATCACGATGTGCAAGAAGCCCTATCCTGATCTAATACATAAAAAACTTTTAAAAAATGTTACTACTCACGGGAAATACCCGCGGTCACTATGCTCGTCAAGAAATCTACGTATACAACCAGTCACTCGTGCCGATTTGGACCTTTCATCCTACGACATGATTGAGTGACCGGAGGAACATAAATGCATGCGACTCACAACAAGAAGTACGTTATTATCGATGCTGCACTGAACTAAGAAAAGTCGTCGTGAAGATCCTCACCAAGCAGATATCACTGAGAATCCCACGGTGGAAGTGAACGTCATGGAAAATGTCTAAAGGCAAAAAGACACAGTGTTATTTGTAAAAATTTAAAATTTAATAATGATAAATGTGTTATTCTAATAATTTAAAATATTTTTATTTAATAATTGTAATTTTGACTTCAATGGAAAGAGAACTATAGAGAACTATAGGATTAATTCAAGTAAAATGTACTACAGTACTTACATTCTTAGTTTTTGAAGATTCTTAGAGGATAAGGGAATTGGAGATAGAGAATCTATAACAAAACGTAAAACATTAGAATTTGTATTTAAAAGGAAAGCAGAATCTTAAATTCGAGATAATGAAAGATTCTTACATTTTTGACTTTGCACTGTTGGATATTCCCCAAAATATACCAAAAAATTGATGCTGTGAAGCGTCTGTAATAAAACGTAAAACTTTATACTTTGTTGTCAAATTTGAAAAATTGAGTAAATTGAAGTACAATAGAGACCTTTCTCTTGAGCACTGACTTTAATATACCGAAATAAGAAAAAATATAAAAAAAGAAAAATAAAAGACTATCAACACGCAACTATCAATAATCGACGGATTTACTGACTCTAACTTCACGAATTATAATTTAAATAAATCAATAATCTGATTTATGAGAGCCATTTTGTTCAGAAGAATATTAAAATATTGCGCAACAGGCACTGATTCTACCGACCGCGTTGCACGCGATCACAAAAATTTTCTGAAAATAAGGCTGATTAAAAGGGGAAAGGCAAGGAGTACGTTCATTTAGAAAACACTGCTATTTTTTCAGAAAATGATTATAAATTTAAGTATGCAATATATATAGTTGGAAATTATAAAGTATTTCTCAATATTTGCAGAAATATTTGTAGAAATTGTATTCTGAATGTTATTAAAGTGAAATATGCACATTAGTAATATATCATGTATTATATTATAAATATTCGAAAATGTTTACACAAATCAAAATTTCAAAAAAACAAATAAAACAATGAGTTAATCACGTTACGAGGTTACAATATTTGTACAGGTTAGAACTGAAATTAAATTTTGGTATAAAATTATAAATTACTTTTAGCCTGGTATATGTTCATATGTTCATATGCCATTATTTCTTTAATTGTTCAAAATTATATGTAATAATTATCTGGTTAAATCTTACCTAAAAGTTCAAAACACAAACACAGATCTAACAACTATTGATTTAAAGTTTTACCTGAGAATTTCTGGATGACTCTTCTTTCTTTGCAGATGGAGTGTGCTTCTTCCGCCATGCTTCCCGCTTAAAAGTCGATTGTGAGAAATATCGATTACGTTCGAGAATCGTAGGAAGTATATTGCATATTTCACTGTTGGGGCGCTGTAATCGCGCCTTTTGCACGAAATATCAACTAAGAATAAAAAATAAAAAACTTTGGTCTAAATCAAATACACAAAATTCATAAAAAATTCTTAAAGAGAAACAAAAATATTCATACGAATATATAAATATGATTTAATTAAAATTTGAATTACATTGATTTATTTAAAAAAAGATATTGAAATTATTATAATTTTTATTAATTACTATATATTACTGTACATGTATATATATATATATATGTATTACTACATATTATTATATATTACTATAAGAATTGGAATTCTATTGTCAAAATACGAAATTAGATTTTATTAATTAATAATAATTAATAAGAAAAAGAAGATAACCTAAATGAAAAGCTCGTTTAATCTTCGACTTTCATCTTAATGTTGTGTAGTGTCCTTTATAAACTTTTATATTATAGATAAATTATGAAGCATACACATATATCGATTAAGTATCGAACAAACGTTAACAACATTATGTAATAAAAAGAAGGAGATATAAATACCTCTGCTTTCGCTGCAGTAAATCAAATTTCATTACATCTTCGTGAAACTCTACCGGATTTATGAGTAATTATAATGACGTTCGTTTGAATTCCTCGGCGCCATATTTAATTTCATGGCGCCCTCTGATACTTCGAAATTTCCCCCGCATTTCACCAGTAATCTGTAGAAAAGAAAACGAAGACTTCCAGATGAATACACGAAAGGAACAAGTTATATAAAATTAAAGGAACAATCATCGAAATCAAGTCAAGTCACGTCGAAACTTTTATAACTAAAATACTTGCGGAAACTTTCATAACAAGCAAAAGACGATCAACGAGAAAAGGATAATTTAGTTATAAAATACAGTCATATTCGATGAATTACTGAGTAGAACGTACCTGGTTCAAACGAAGGTAACGTAGTTACCGTGGATACGAAGATCGAAAAGATAATGACGAAAGTTTCACGCAGTCAATAAACATCACGCAGAATAACACGTCTTGACGAATCGACGATCTACAATACAATAACCTCTCCGCCAATAAGTACGCGCTAAGAACTAATTTTCTGGGGGGGGGGGTTATGAGCGCGCGAAAATACGATTCGGCCGATTTATTGGGAAAGCAGTATTTTATAAGAATACTTTCAACAATAAGCATATTAATGTAATATAAATATCTGTGTACAATCTTATGCATTAATTTAGCTTCCTTTGTTAGTTTTTATTCACAATTAATGCAAATTGCCCGTTCTGGCGCCATCTATCGGTAAGACAGAGGTATTAATTATTTTCAAAAATGTTTAATTACGCACTTTACACTTTAAATAGGATATAAAAAGAAAGCTGGGAATCTAATTAACAAGAAAAAAAATTACAAAAGTTTGCAATTTAATTCTCTAAACTAATTCTTTTTGCAAATGAAAAATTCTCTGTTTTACGGGTGCAAACACTAGCGCCGCGTTATGGCGAAATGGCGGAAGTAAACGCTATATATTCATAATAAAGAAAATCACTAATTTTAATTATTTACACCAATAATTTGTATTTGTTACATAACAATGTGAATAATTAAAATTAATTTTCTTTATTACGTCACGCTACGGTGCAATATCTGCCTGAATCGGTATGACAGGATGTGACACGAAAATGGTAAGGTCAGAGTGTCGTCCTCTGTAACATATTGTCGCACACTAGATCCACTTGATCGTATCCTCGTGTAACTACTGTCGATAAAAAATAAAATTGGCAGCTTGCCTGTATTTATGTTAACGTCCCTCAAGGGGCGAGAAAAAATATTTTGAGACATAAACAAATTATCAAACTTTATTCAGAATTTCTAATTTTGCAATTTACAAAAATTTCACGATTTAAACAATTTATTTTCATAGAAATTGCAATTACATCGGAATACATCGCATTACGTCGATCGATTAATTAATTTAATTCTTGAATTAATTTAATTCTCTGAGTTGATAACCGAGTAGCTCTTTTTTATTCTTATATAACTCTTTATTTTGCTGCTTTATTACCGCAGTTTATTTTCTTCTCTAATTCTGTATGTACAAAATCGTTCCAGTTCGAATGAATTCCAAGCTAATTTTTCAAACAGTCCTATTGCCCCCATGGATTATTGTTAAAGTCGATAGAAACTGATGCAACATCGAGGTTATTGAGCCTCTAATCGTCCGCAGTTGATCCGATGAATTGCACGTACGTCGACAAGAGCGCAGACTCGAGGAGGGCGCGAACGTCTCGGTCAGGAAAGCGAGACACCACGGGACTAAACGGAACGAAACGGTGTTGCTAAATATACTACGCGGAGGCACGCGATTCTCTCTACGGCTGGGGACAGCAGGATGGTCATCAACATCCGAAAGCACATACATCGTCCTCGGTAGTGATATTTTGTTGTCGTTTGCTTCGTTGGTAGGTTCCTCCGTAGCGGAGAATCGCACACGTAGTCGTGAACGATAGTCGTGACGTACATCAAACATACTGAGTCAGCGACCGGTATCCAAGCGAGTCTCTTGGTTAGTTTTGTGCTTTTTCCGGGGGTGAAGGTTTCTCGAGGAACGGTTCTGTATGTGTTTTTAGGTCTTCTGCCGATGTCGTCTTTGTCACGTGGTAACCGGCCGTATTACAGGTAAATTGGACAAGTCCGAATTTCTTGGACAATTTCTCATTTTTATCGGCTACTGAGACGCTAGATGACGTAGAATCACATTTTCTGTCGATAACGGATAAATATTGTTGAATGCATTGACGATGAAAGGTGCGTGACAGATATTGCGCAAGAGGTCACTTCTTTCCTACAGGAAACGATAGCTTTATGTAATCGCTGGAATGTGGATGTTGATGCGTTCATGGAGAATTTAATTGCGTGCATTTGGAGAGAAGAGAATTTTGCTCCAGTTACATTGGGAAAATACATAAAATACAAGAAAACGTAGAAATGCACAAAATACAAGACATGTAAATGTCTAAGGTGAAATATTCGCTGTCAGATTTAACTGAATGAAACATGAAACATGAAAATTCCAAATTCGAGTCTATTTCTTTAGTTACATTCATAAGGTTGCGAACTTGCACAAGCATCCACAGTTTAGTGAAAACACAGATTTTGGAAAATACAGATTTTTCACTATTGCACCTTTTGTACCACAGCAGTTGTAAAGAATTTTCTGCCGTTTATTTACAATTACTATCACGTAAAAAGGCGAACGCGAATGTCTTGCACGTGTACAAATGTTTATTTTGCAATTAGTCCGTTGTCGAACCAAATTGACACGGAATCAGCGTGACTCCTCTTATTCTTAGAAACAACGTTTAACGGACGAGAGCATAAATGTTTGAATCAACAGCCTTGTTGAAACTCGTCACGCGACCACATTCGATTGCATCATCAAAATTTACACTGGTTCGAATTAGGATAGATTTTTCGTTGTGCACTTTATTCACTGGTAGTGTTGGCACGCACGCGAAGCGTTTCAAGAATCCAACAGATTGTCAGAAAATTTCTAAACTACATTTTTCACGATTTTATTCGTAATTTTTGAATACGCTCGTTTCGTTAGCTCAAGAAATTATCAATTAATTAGTATTGTATTTATGCCTGTGATAATAACTAGATTGTGCGACGTTTATGCAGATTCACCTCGTAAAAATTGCTCACGTTGAATATTTTACACGCTTTCACGACCGTATATTCTGTGCATTGCGTGTACTTTTACATTTTTAATTAAACGCACAAGCACTCATCTTCTGTCCTTTTCTCCATAGTGGAGTCAAGAATTTCATCTTGAATTTCTTAAAAACCTTGCAAGAGCTAATAAAACAAACATTAACGTTGCGCGTTCTTTTACACGTTCAAAATTTCTCGTAAACGCATAACCATCCACAGTCTAATTATAACAGTCGCTCTGACGCAATTTCGATATTCTTTTTCTTTTTTTCCTTCTTCCACTCCTCCGCGTCACACGTTCGATGCGCGTACGCTGAGATTCTGCAAATTTAAATCTCGCCTGAAGTCTAAAAAAATAACCACGGTCGTATAATTTTGTTTCACAAAACACGCGATCCACCGACACACGCTCACCGGGATGTGACGTAACGACAAAACCATACTCGCCGGAGGAGCGCGACAGCGGAACAATGACGAGTCCCAAGGATCATTTGGACAGCCCTTTTCAACGATCCCGTTTAATGGATTAGGGGAGAAAATCGTAGCTCGGCCAAACGCGTCGTTCGTAGAATTTCTCGATCAATAGTCGTGGCACTTTACCAGTCGGCGTACAGTTCGTAAATATGACGACCGTGGATCGCGTTTCGTCGCGGTATGTGCAGCTGGAGTTAAAGTTCCCTTGTTAATTCTGCCGTCGTGCGGAAACTCGAAGCGAAGAAAAACGCCACGTGGCGTTCCTTTTATTTATTTCCGTGCGTGGTTGCACGTAAATAGATTCAGACTCGAGGATATTCCTCCGAAGAAGAAACGAGCTGACGAGAGCAAAATCGTACGTGCTATGAAAGTTTGCGAGAACGACGAGAGTGAGAACAATCGAAAATCGAAGCGAAACGGGACGAGAGGTTTCTGACGAGCGAAGCTAAAGTGTCGTTCTTGGACGTTTTGCTGGACATTCGTGTGAACTTGCTTGCTCTGTTGGCGTGGAAGATCACTGGAGAGGATAAAACAAATTCGATTTTTTTCTACGTTGGCAGAGATGAATATCCAGAAGCCTGAGGGCCTTTTGGGGGTTTTACCGATCGAACTTGCGTCCTCGTCGAGTTCGCGGCAACTGATTATAAATCAAGACCAACAGGTGTGTTCGACAGAAATAACAAGTAGCTTTGTTCTTTCGTTCTTTTTGTGTTTTCTCTCACGAACGCCACGTTACGTACAATCTAGGTACGTTTTAATAGCATGTGCCGATGTAGCAAATGATTTTCCAAGACTCCTTTTTTAACTTCTTCGACATCGACGTCCGAGATGTAACTTGACATTACGTAATTATAATACGAATAACAATTTTTAGTTAAACCCAAAGTTAGCTGATCGCTTAATCTCGATAAGATAAATTCACGTGCTTTGCTTTAAAAATGTATATAACGTTTATATCGTTTATACCGCGATAGCGTTTATTTTAATCCTTCTTTTATACACGGTAGGTAATGCGCTTGGACACTGACGTTTGATTTCAGATAAGCGATAGGAGTGATAAACGAAGCAGATACACATTGAGTTCTAACGTGGGATATTAGTCGCGTTAAATTGGATTAATAAAAATATTGACAAATGTGACATTTATTAGACATTTTCAACGATGATATTAAAGGATATAGTAGGAATAACGCCTGATGACTAATATTCGACTAACTCGTGATCCGCCATGTTCTTTCATGACTAATCTTTATTACGATCTTAGAAAACATTTATACTAGCAAGATGTAACTCACAAATTATCTGAGAATGATAGCAAGATTCTAAAAATAATTGAAATTAAAATTGATCCTGAGAAACAATAATAATTTAAGAAGTGAGCAACGATCAATAATAAAAATAATATCAATGAAACTATAAACACGCATTTAAATATCGCAAAATTACTCTCTTTCTCACCTGAGAAACAAAGTCGCTCGAAATTCTTTTACACTTTTATCGCTCGTCTGGTCTCGTATGTTTTTATCTTTTGCTTTGCAAATCTGTTTTGCTATTCAGTTCCTTTGAAAAGGGCGTGTGTGAATAACAAAGAAACCAAAACGAAAAAAAAAACAGAAAAGAAAATAAAAAGAATGAAACGGAATATGTTGGAAAGGAAAATGATATAATACAGATGGGACGCGTGTCGTTTTACATAGGATGAAGAGGCGTCGGATTGTCCACTGTTAACTCCTAGCCCACCGGCCACGCAACCGAACAATGCCTTGGAAGACGACAAGATCTTCGTTTCCGCGGAAGGAAATCCCGTGGAATCGATTCCGCCGCCGACGCTCGAAAACATTAATAAAGAGGACGGGCTTAACGAGTTCATGAATATAGTGAACAGCTCGAGCAGAACGCTGAACGATGGTAGGTTTCATTTGGTAGTTGGCACATTTTCAGTTAATCGTACATGGTTGACGTTTCGATATTAATCGTGTACGTTTCTTTACATTGTCCTCTTTATTGAGTTGCAATCTCTTGTAAACCTAACCTAAACGCTGGTAACATTATACTGTTTGGCAGTTGCCTCGACTGCTTGGTAAACGATTGTTTTTTTTTCAATTTTGTGCATGCTTTGATCGTAACAGACGTTGACGTTAAATGTCGTTTTATTCAGTTGCAATAATTAATTTTTTAAGTGAAATGCCGGATGTACTGTGGATGTACTATTTTTAAACCATAAAGAACGAACAATTCGTTACCCTTGTACGCATAATTTTCAAAGGAGAAATGATTAATGTACCTGGTTTAAAATTCGACATGCGGTGAATTAATGTTAATTTACGAGAAGAACCGCTGATTTTTAAATGGTCACGAAGGGAGAGTTAGTTTATTTTAAGAAAGTAGATAAACGTTTTATCGCGTACTCTTTACATAAATTTGGATCCAGGCACGACCACGTCATAATTTATTAAAGGTACACTTGCGGCCTTTTTTATTTGCGCAATATTTGAACAAATATACGAGAAGTGAGAACTCGTCAAATATTAAAGTCAACTGAAATGTCTAGTGTTTATCGTAGATCATTAATATTAATCGAAACGGACAAATTTTATAATTTAATTTCTTTATTATCTTTAATACCTTCTGCTATTTTTCATTTTGCATTCAAACTTGTTTTTATAAAAAATAATCAACACTTAATATCGTATATATTGTGTCTAAATTAAAAAATTTGTTTTATAGACATTATGTAGTATAATGAATGTTATTATAAGGAATTAATATATCACAATCAAAATTAATAAAATTGGAAGAATCACTCCCTCTTGATTAATTTCGAAACTTAGCTTTTAGCATTTTAAGTAATATAAGAGCGAGCTTATGTTAGATAAAAGTGAAAATAAATCAGCCCAAAAACCAATATATTATGTTTCTCTCGGTTGAATATTTAAAAAATGGTTACGAAGCACGTGGGTGGTAGGTATTTTGGTAATAAAGTTGTTCAGGGAGAGTTGTTCCCCGATCTAGAGTATCGAATTTCGAACAGACTTTCTACAAGCGTCGCATCTATTTCACTTTTCAAAATTTGAAGCCCAATTTGTGTAGATACAATTAATTTTCCAACAATTATAACACGAAGGAAAGTTTAAATAATTTAACAGTCATTTTTGAAGAGAATCATTTTTTATGTCACGCGCGTTGATTTATGTCTGTGCACTTTTTCTCTTTCTTTTTTTTTTTCTTTTAATAGTTGTCTAAAGCCAATCTTCGCCGCAACATCATGCGAATAACACGTCAGTCACAATCTATCAATTCGTTAGTTTGCTTATGTGTGCGTAACTAGTGTAATGGAACTGCTTATAATTGTTTTATGGTTCTTGCGTTCTCTCTGTGGTGTGAGAATATTTATAGAGATTAAATTTAATTTTAACTCCCACAAGATAGGTGTAATTATTATTTGTCTTCATCGTCTCTCGTTATCACGTTATTTCGTTGTTATTGTTTTCCACTTGATTTCATCACTTTAATTATAATTACGATCATCTGTGTGTAAGTACGCGCTGTCCGTCGGCCTTCTTACAAGTAAACAAAGCCAAAACTCGCATAAACATTACATAACTACGGAGGAAGGTAATATCCGCTAAAAAAAATCAATTCGTGCTAAACAGATATAACTTTTTACAGCTTCGGCAAAGTCGCTGATACCTCAACTGATGATACTTTGCAATGCAGTTACTGCTCTACCACTGTTTGTGCTTGTATTTATTACGTTTTATCTTTCAACGGAACATTACATTTCTACTGCAACTTTGTTCTTTGTAAATTAAAGAAGCAGAAAACAACCGTTCAGAGGTGAAAGAAAATTCAGAATTATTCAAAAGTACAACAATTGCGAAGCCACGTGACTACTGAAATACACGGAACAATCTTTTCACAGTTGTTGCCTTCCTCCAGAATTGCGCGATGTAATTTTCTTTTCCTTCCAATTCTACACAAAAACAACTGCACGTTCATTCGGGCAATTCGCGCAACGAGATCGGACAAAGTCGTCGACGGGGTACTCCCTATCGAGCAACGCGAATCGCGTGAGTACTCCACTCACTTACGTCTAGATGCGTTCGTCACTCTCGAGAACCTTATGTAATGGCGTCGCGTTTATATGCACGGCACTCAAGCCGACGATAAAGTGCCTTAACGGGATCCGGTTTCAATTGAAGTGACAAATTAATCTTAATGAAGTCTGGCCGTAACAACCGTCGGGAATCGACGCGTGCCTCGACGTCCACTGCGCGCCTTGCCCACGAGCACAATGGTCGACGATCCGAGCATTTCGAACGTTAACAGTTACGAAACGAGAGAGCCGCACGAGGCTTTTTATTTAATTTCGATATCGCGATCTACCAACCCGCAAGATTATTTCAAGTGTCGTTGTATCAATTGCAGAACCAAGCTCGCGAGATCCGATGGTGGAATCGACGACCAGCGGAAGCAGCAGTGACACAAACGGACCCGTTTGTGCACAGCTCCTGACACAGCTGAACACAGCCTATCAGCATCTCGCGCCCGATGCCCAAGCATTGGTAAGCATTCGACGAAAGATTGCTGGTAACGCGGTTCCTTGCAGCTGGGAAACGAACGCTGCGTCGCGAGACAAACCTGGTGGGACAGATACAGAGACTGTTAGACGTTGGCTGCCAATTGTTTCAATTCTAGATACACCAAAAATGGGTGTTTCGACGTGGTTTATTTCGGGCAATTGAAAATTATTTGTTTCGAGAAAATACATCACACTGTGTTATAATATAATATAATATATATATAATACAATATAATTTTATAAATTGTATTATTATTTATTTAGAAATTTGCATTTATAATGTCGTTTGAAAAATCTTGAAACAGAGGTTGCAATATCTTCGACATTCGACCTTAAATCCTCTATTCAGAGTTTGTATTTTATTATAGATGTGTTCGTTGCTAGAATTCTAATTTCATTTGTCATTTAATTGAAACTTGAATTTCAACTTTTGTTATTAATTGATGGAATCAATTGTCATCTTTTAAAATGTCTCTTTATTGAACGATTTCACTTGAACTTTAATTGAAGCAATTTGGAAAGATGAAGATAAACGACCCGTTTGAAATATTAACTACACGTGCAATAATTTTTTACAAGGTTTTAACATCTCTCGCTGTATTTGTTCCGCCATACCATCGATTATGCTCTGTACAGAAGTATAGTTTTCCCTTTCTTTTTAACCCTCTACTGTTCGATGAATCTCTCTCCTTCGTATCAATATTCATCTTGATATGAATTGGCAGTTCTTCTATACATATATTGCGTTGACACTTGTATGTTCTTCCAATCGATGAGAAATGACAGTTCGTTGCATAAAAGGAACTGTCGGAGAGCACCTCATGCGCTCAGTGATATATGGAAAGATGAATGTGATGAAATACGACGTCGAGCCAGCAGAGGGTTAATTATATTACCGCAGTATACACACACGTTGCGGACCGTCTGTGCTATTACGCTTTTTGCATATTTACGGATGGCACGTTTATGGCACAGCGTGGTGGTAAATCGCTAAATTTCTTTGTGTAACTCGTTACGAACGAATCGCAGACAGTGTAGACACGCTAATAAAAGATGTTGATAAAAAAAGCGCGCGTTGCGTATTGGCTTGCTGTCAACTTTAACGTGCAAACATACGAATCTCTAACAGGGAAGGTTTTGTCCAGTTGTTGGGTTAATAAAACTTTCAGACGAGTGTTATTTGTTCGCTAATTCACGCTTTGTTTTCACCACGGCCGATCACCTGTTCTATCTTTGCTCTAATTCTGTCAAGTTCAGTTGCATCCACGCGTCTCGTGCGTTTATTTTTGTCACGCGCCGCCATATATACATATATGTACATATAGTCTCATAATTAAGCGTTTTTTCATACATCACATCCGTGATTATTAGTCCATTGGCGATAAGAATCTCGCGAGTGGATTGTCGGCGGATATTTATGCAAAAAGCGGATGAAAAGTATGCAAATATTTCATCTGTTTTTCGTACATATTTGCCTATTATTCGCGTATGTACCTATTTCTCACGTATATTCACCCATTCATTGTTTAATATTTGCATGGTTTGCATATTCGTGTATGCCTTTTGCATTTGCGAGTATGCAAATGCGCACGAAAAAATGTAAATACGCAAAGGATACAAAAGCTTAAACATCCGCATTCCAGCTTCATCGTACATCAACAGAGATTACGCAAGTTTTCACGTCGTTAATGAATTGCTATGCAACATAACCTAAAGAAAGTCTCGCATATTTGTTTTTCAGGACAAAAAGTTTGCTGTAAATTTATTGTAAAATTTTTTAAATTCTTCACATTCTTTTTGACACACAACTGCCTTCTGAATGATGAATATATACTCAAAATGTTATCTTTTCGAGAAATAAGTTGTTTGACTTTTTCTTTTAAAATGAACGCAAAGAAGACACGTGAAGAAGAGTTTACTTACTAACACGTTATAAAAAAAATCGTTTTTATAAATATATATATTCGTTATATTATTTAACAAATGTTATCCAATGCAAAAATTTAATTTCTGCAATACGGTGAAATACTACGCAGACAGAAATTTATAAAGGCGTAGATCTTAAAATACAAGGGGGGGGGGGGGGAATCTTGGAGAACGTGATTAACAGAAACTGACACTGCAAACCCTTTAATGCACCTTTAGTAAGTAATTGACACCCTTCTCTTCTCAATATCAAACGATCGATATCGCATCTTTGATACTAAAGGGAAGTTACCCTACTTATTATAGATTTTTTTTCATTCAAGTTCACCCATCTATATCTGTCCTCTCTTCACGTTTCATTTAATCTGAGATTTACACGGCATTTACGACGGCGTATCTCGTTTATTAACTTATTCTTTATATAAATACACGAACTTATCCTTTTTATGTAATCCGACGGTTCGTATTAAATCTTTTATGACGTTGCACGCAAATGTTCTAGGCAAGCAGAAACTCTGTCGTAGAAAATTACGTATTATCCACGTGTTGCAAGATGATATAATATTTCTCGGAAAATATTGCATATATTCAAACTACTTTTATTAGTCGCTAACATATTAGGAAACGGTATCATAAATTAAAACGATATGATTTGCAGGTGAATCTATTTTTACTCTGTTCAGATTTAAAGCCACTTTCGTTGATCGCCGACATAACCTACGCAACGTATTGAGCTGCTAGTAAAATGTGAAAATATGCTTAAAGGTATTTCCCAATAACGAGTCTATTTTTATTTCGTTTCAATTAAAGTTCTATTTTCGTAGGTTCGTATCGTGATTTCTCTAAAAAGTCCTGTATTCAGTGCGTTTTGGCCAGCTTGGCACATAGAAAGATCACTTTGCCAAAGACCGCTAACGCAACACATTTGTCGCTACGTGCTCATCCGTATTCCATAAATCTCTATCACGAGAAAAGAGGAAACGTATTTGACATTGTTGCCAATACGCGCTGATGAATAAATAATAGTTCAATCCTGCTCTACAAATATCGTGAAACAAATCACGTTGCTTTCGTATTAACTTGACAGTCTGAAAGATTTTTGACGCGTTGATCGTCTCGCTGTTGACTGAAAAGCAAAAGAAAATTTAACATCCTTGACGTTATGTAATTTCGACATGTGCTACGTCTTCAGAAGTGTCATGAATGTCAGAAGACTTGCGTATTGAAGATTTTATTATCGAAGAGACTACTGGGAACTTGTAGAGATGTTTTTAGTAAAATAACGTAAAAGTTTTTTATAGATATTAAAGTATCAAGTATATTTGTAACAAATATATCTTTTCAGAAAGTGACGTACGATTGTACAATAATTATAAGACATTGACAAAATTTGTGTTCTTTCTGAGATACAATCTCGCAAGTTGAGATTTAAATCGACACCGTTGGCAGCATGAAAATTTAAAATTGGTAGCATCTTCAGTTTCGCGCGCGCATATTCATCAATACCACGTGCTATTGTTATCCAACAGCACAGCGTGCATATATCACTCACCTCGGCGTCGATAGCAATTTGAAAACTTACACCCCGGTGAATCGGAGATCCGAAACAAAGACTATCTAGATTGAAAATGCTCCCGAATGACCCAGATTGTTGCTCCGCCCACGATGCTGGTAATTGCACCTGAATGTCGATGCCCAATCACGCTGATAGCTAAACTGCGGATCTTGTGCGAAATTCGTATTCTTCGGAACGTAATTTGAGAGATAAAATTTTTAGAAGAAAGAAAGGAGAGAAAAATAACAGAAAAATGGAAAATTGTTTCGTGCCAAAACGAATCTTACAGAAAGCATACTTTGATAATAATTTTCACATATCATTAATAATAATAGTAATAATTTTGTCGTATTCTGTGTTCCGTGTAATTTTACAGTTTATTCAAATTTCCTACAGACGAAAATCCGTAGTCTAGTAACGGCAATGTTACAGCCAGCCAGAACAGGACTTGGTATCGCTCAAGTTTGGTCAATTTGGTCATGGTGGAGGGAATCCTGCTGATCATTTGTGTTCTTCCCGCCCCTCTTTGTCACTAATCGCTTGCTGCTTCCTAACATCCTTATGAACGTAAACTGTAACTGTTTAGTTTTACAATCAGGAGAATGGAGGAAAGCCACCTTTAGTCGGGATACAGCTAGTGGTACCGAAACCGTCGAAGGATTATCGCTTCATGAAATGGAACTGGCCACTCATACGGAAGACTTGTTTCTGGTCTTTGATGTCGGTGCTCGCCGGATGCGTAGCGCTCGTGATCGGCGTAATCGCCACGATGCCAAGAAAGTAAGTGCAGAACGAAAAACAAAATTTTTAAAATTCCGAATTGCTGTGATTTTCTGCTGGAGAACAACGTTAGAGTACGTTAGAACGTCGTGAATATCATTGAATGTCTATTCATTCGTATAAAAATTTGCTTAATTTTGATATCGCTTGTTCGTTAAATGAAGAAATACAAGTTTATGAAATTACCGCAGCTAAGCATATGTATTACAATTAGAACGCATAATGGATAATGGATAAAATTACCACAATTTAACAATCGACGTATTTGGAATGACCGGTAGAATGTAAAAATACGTATTTTTTTTTTCATAATCAAATAAAAAGACGGTTTCAGTTTCTCAATGATTAAAAAATCGATTTCGTAATTGCGATAATTCTATAGTGATCACGAATTTCGAAAATAATCCACAAAATCCAATAAGCAGTTCAATCCAATTCGTTCATATACACGCGTCATCTAAATAAATACGTAAAGTACTTGAGAAATTTAATTTAGTCGAGAACGTGGTATCGCTATTTAAACAACTCGTTTCCACAGGTGCGATCCCCCAGTCCAATGGTGGCAAGGCAGCGTGTTCTACGAGATATTCCCTGCATCGTTCCAGGATTCCTCGAAGGGTGGCGACGGAATCGGCGACCTACGCGGCATCACGATGCGTCTGGACTATTTGAAAAGGCTGGGCGTGCGCGGGATCCGCTTGAATTCGATCTTCCCGGCGGCCCACTATCCCGAGTACTACGCGAACATCGAGAACCTGACGGACCTGAACAGAGAGCTAGGAACGTTGGACGATTTCGCCACGCTCGTGCGCGAGACTCACCGTCGAAACATGAGCCTGATTCTCGATCTGCCTCTGCACCCCTTCGTCAAGACCCTGCACAACGAGACCGTGTCCCCGGAGAAGCCGAACAAAACGGACAAAGCGGTGCGCGAGAGAAGAGACGTTGCCGAAGCCGCGAGCCTGCAGGAGACCGTGTCGACGACGTCCTCCTCCATGTCGCTCCACCAGGCGATACGCGAGGCGCTGTCCTCGATACCGCCTCCTCTGGACAATTCGCAGCACGATGCGTTCACGTCGAGTCACGTCAACGACCCCGTGTCTGAGAACCTCGTGACGACGGCCATTAAAATTTGGCTGCAAAGGGGAGTGGACGGCTTCTACCTGAAAGGGCTGGAGCACTACGCGAACGAGAAACAATTCGCCGGCAATCTGAAACACTGGAAGTCGATTCTCGGCTCCGAGAGGATCCTCATTTGCCACGTGGACGTTTTGAACGCGGCAAAGTCAGCCGCGGCGAGGAACTCGGTTCTGATGAGGATGGACCTTGTGGACGTTACGTTGCGCGTGACGAACGGCACGAAGGACATCAAGAGACAGATCGAAGAGGTTACGAGCAGCGTGCTGTTCGAGAAGCCGGGTTACCCGTGGGTACATTGGTCGATCGGTGGCGTGGACTCGAGGAGGATAGCTTCCACCATTACCGTGAAGAACGCCACCATTGCCGCGACAATGTTAGGGATGATGCTTCCAGGAACGCCGAATATATTCTACGGAGACGAGGTATAAGCTGGGATGTAACATAAGTTTGTCGCTGTGACACGTAGGAAGAATTTTCGTAGAAGCTACATATGTCGTAAAAAAGAATTTAGGGATGCGTATCGCTGTATCTTTTTAAGGATAAATATAATATTGGAGGCTAACAGGGAAAGGATACGATAGGATACACCTTTGTTTTTTCATTTGCAGAGAGTTTTGTAATCGTTCGATACGTTAGTAATCGATCTGGTCTTTTTACTGGGGTCTTTTTGGAGCTACGTATGAATTTTTCTTTCTTATAATTTAAAAACTTATAATTACCATAATGTTAAAGTGTATTATGTTCCTTGTCACACTTGGCACAATTATGTACCTAAAAATGTACCCATTTTTTAATTCTCTTCCCGTAATGCAACATCTCGTGACACGACGTTAACTTTTTCAAGTAACGTTTGACACAAACGACGCTTTCTGTGATGATTAATGTTATGATTAACGTTCAGATAGGTATTCTGGACTGTGAATGCGAGGATCACAAAGATCTTGCTCACGTGCACAACTTGGCGCCCATGTATTGGGAGGAAGTCGACGGTTCCGACTTCAAATTTGCGTCGATCGGTGTTACGGCTTGGCTTCCGGAATCTGCGAAGCCACTGGAGTCGAGCTTGATCGGTACGATCGCCGAGATGGCTGCTCTCAGATCGGAAACGACACCTATCTACGCGAAGGCGGTGCTAAAAGAGAATCAGGTGCTGGCGAACTGTGATATTAGGTAAAACCAAACAAACGTAATAAATCTTTCAAAATTTCTACGATCTGACGTAGAAATTTCGATTTTCGACGAACCTCGCTTTTTTGACAAAATTACTCGCAAGAGTGTTAGAACAATTGCTGAAATGAATGTCATTTTTTTCTTCGCAGGTATGCAGACGACGAGATGATTGTAATAGAAAGATGGTATCCACGACGGAACTCTTACGTCTTCTTAGCGAATTTAGGCAATCAGACGCAAACAAAGGATCTATCCTTCCTCTATTACGGCGGTTACGTCATAGTCGGTCCATCGTACAGATTAAACAAAGACGTGTATTTCAAGGAACTTATCATACCTCCGGGAGAGGCTTTCGTTATAAAGCTCGACAAGTGAAGATCTGTTATGAAATTGAAAGATCTACGCGACATTCGTTTTATACATACATATATATATGTACGTACGATTGAGATTTCGACACCTTTGATTAATATGTTCAGCGTAAGTTTGTGATATTTTGTTTCGAGGAATATCGTTGACGTTGCGAACGTTGTACAACGAACGTTTAGATGTAAAAGTTCCTACTAATAGTAAATAGACAAGGAACCACAATGTCCAATAAAAGGAGAACGACGTAACGAGAAACAAAGAAAAAGAAAATAGACGCGGCGTAAAAAGTATGAAAGTAAAAGGGGAAAAGTTTTGTGCAATCCCAGCGATTTCACATACACGCATACTCTCTCACATACACATACACAACACATACACAACACATACACACATACACACGGGTAAAATGTGCTCGAACACGAAATCAAAAGCTCATGATTAAAATCAAATTCTACGTATTGTTAACTTTTAAAATCTCGTTGGTTAATAATGACGAAAAGCACAACGAAAACAACAATCGCGCATTTCACATTCCAAAGAAAGACAGATCATTTCACGTTTGCCTGTGTTCATTTTAATGATCGACGTGTCTAGGATGAGAGATTACTTCGCTATTTTGTACGTCTTTTAATCATTTTGATAATAAAGCCGAAGATGCTTGGCGGTTCGATTGATTATTATTCACGCGAACTCACTACGACGGCCGATGGTGTTTCGTATTTCAGCAGAGTACAAGGAATTTATTATTCGTGTCATTTCGGGTACGATTCTAAATTTACCGATCGGTCGAGAACATACGCCAAATATTTTTATATAAATGAATTTTATCACTTGTTTTACACACAATCGTTTTTGGTACTAATCGAGTGATATTTTATCGACGCGTATATTCAAATGGTGCTGACACGCAAAAGGTAGTCCTTTTTGTATTCTTACTCGACGTCACCACGCGTTCGTGTGTTCCCTCATACATGAATTTTGTATGTTACTATGTTACTGTGTGACCCTGTGTAAATGTACAGTCGGAAACTTGAACACCAAGGTACAAATTTCGCAATACCAAGGGGAGATACAATGTTTATTGTCTGTAACGTGTTCGATGTATTGAAATTTTTACTTTAACGAAACTTTCGATTTTGATGTGGATATTAATGTTCGAAAATAAAAGGAGAAGATGTTACCGGATGATTTCAATTTGATTTTATATTTTCCAAATGTAACGATAGTGAAATTAATAAAAAAAAAAAAAAAAATGTAGATTTGTAGAGTGCGCCTCTGTCGAGTTGAGCACCACTCTTTCTTTCTCGCTAGTACATTTTAAACAAGTAGTGAGTTTATAAGTGACCACTAAACGTACCTATAACAAGGAGTTCCCTCGAGTAACGCGGCGGAGCCACAATCGGAGTTCTCAGTGACTCTCATGCTCTGAGGAAAGTCCCTGGACCTTGGACAGAAAGTGTTGTAGCATTAACAGCTACTAGCCTCTCGTCGTCTTTCTCGAATTTGAGACAGGAAGCTTTCGGCTGATCTTTTCGGGTTAGGACGAGAGTGTATTGGTCAAAGGAAAGTAATGCGTTTCAAGTCAAAAATATTCTCTATTTCAATCTCCCTTCGTGGGGAGAGAAAGTGAGAATTTGTCCAACTAAACAGGGCTTACTACGAGGGAAAGACTTCTTCTTTTTTTTTCATTTTTTAATACTACTTGAAATTGTTTAAACCCAATTACACGTATCATACACATATTTTTAACGACAAGAATCACCATTGTTTCAATAATATTGAAATAACGAAGAAATATTCTTGTGAAATTTTATTGAAATTATACTTTCGATACAAAAGATCGTCATTACGTCATAGACTAAATAATAGGTACGTAATAATCTCTGTAAGCACCGTACTTTCGGAATTTGCATCGTCGAACACATCTGTGCACTTGGCAGAAAAAGTAGAAGTTCAGTTTTGGAATAGTAAAATATAAATTAGACGTAGAAAAAGACTTTCTTTGAAACAGCGTACAACTAGGACGTTTCTAAATTTGGCCCATTATCAAGATGACGCTTCGTTGTTCTTATAGAAGCACTGAAACATGAATACACAGCGTTCAAACTTTCCTTCTGTACTTCAGTTTTCTGCTTCATCCTCACTTACGTCCTTTGCCACTTCTGACAGAGTATTCGCCATCGCAGCCCCCGTTTGTTGCACCATACTGTAAAAATATCCTTTCTTTTGCAATAACACGTACGGATGATCGTATTCCTAGAAAGAATTAATTAATAACATTGTGAAATAAATCTAACTAACTAGATAATCTATGTAAATTTTCTTAAAAGACAATAGCGAATCAGTTGCAAAGTTTGCAGCAAGAACGAGGCAGTAACTTTACTGTCGAATAGTTTTAACAAATCAACAGAAAAGCAATTGAAAATTAGAAATTGTCTCGCACGTGCTATAAATTCGTAATTAAAGTTCCTGTTAATAAACTTTTAATAAACGTCACGTTTCTCTTTTTTTGGATAAAGAAAAAATGAAACTGCCTCTTTGTTGCAGCAGTCCCTTCGTTCTAAATTTCTAAATAATCCAACGTATAATTACTACTAGGCAACCCTGGTCCATCACAAGTATCTTATCACTGTCCATTATGGTATTTAACCTATGCGCTATAGTGATTACAGTGCAATCCATAAATTTCTTCCTGACGGTCTGTTGAATCAGGGAATCGGTTTGTGGATCAACGTTAGCAGTGGCCTCGTCAAGTACCATAATTTTGTTATTTCTAACGAGCGCTCGGACAAGGCACAACAGTTGCCGTTGCCCGACGCTAAAATTCGACCCTTCCTCCGACACTTTGCTGTTCAAACCGGCCGCCATTTCTGCGATCGTCTCTTTTAACTCTACTTCCTGCAACGCTGTCCATAAAACATTGTCGGAATATTCCTCGAAAGGATCCAGGTTTCGTCGGAGGCTGCCACCGAACAAAACTGGCTCCTGAGGTATAATACTGATCTTCGAACGAAAATCGTGCAACGCAATTTTATCAGTGGCTATACCGTCGATGATAATTTCCCCTTCTATGTATGCCAGCCGGAAGAGGGCGCTAATTAAAGACGTTTTGCCAGCGCCCGTTCTCCCGACAACACCCACTTTCTCTTTGGGCATTATCGCGAAAGCGATACCGTTCAAAGAGTAAGCACTTTTAGGCCCGTACTTCAGTCGGACGTTTTTGAACTCGACGAGACCTTTCGTGGGCCAATCCTCCGGCGGTTTCTTCTCCGGTGTACTGTCCAGAAATGGCTCTTCCTCCAAGTTACTGTACTCCAACACCCTTTCGATAGACGTCATTTGATTCTCCAGTTCACCGGTCTGTCTCATGCCCCATTGCAAAATTCCAATGACCCCGGTCACTTGCGTGATCGCCAAACCAATGTCTCCGGCGATGGCGAGATCATCGAACACCAAAAACATGATCACAATCACCGCTACGTAGACCAAGCAGAATATCTCGATGTAGAGACCGAAAGCTCGTGAAAGGGAAACAAATATGAACCACGTTGAAGTGTGAAGATCCTGACGGTTGTCGAAGTCCTCCGTTACGATCTTCTCAGCTTTGAACGCTCTGATCGTCGCTAGACCTTGCAGCGTTGCGCCCACATGATCGAACACCGGTGAACGGGCTAAAAGTTATTGCTGTTAATCGTTTCGAATTGTCGCCGAATTTTTGCTGACAATATTGAACTTGCAAAAAGTTTGCGAGATTAATCGATCTTTGCGATCGCGTGGCTACTTACTTGTACCCTCCATTCGTTTGACAGCGCGACTAGTTGTGATGTAGACGACTCGTATGTAATAGAAAAGGACGATGACGAAGCTTGTTGGTATCAACAGCCACGCATTCACCGTAGTAAGGATCACTATGGTTCCCGTGAAACTTAAGAACATCACGATAACATCAAACATGGTAAAAGGCAGTTTCTTGTCGATAATACCAATGTCTTTGGAAAACCTTAAAACAGAAACGATATTATTAATATCGATTACTTAGAAACAATAATGTTCCTCGAATAGTATAGTGTTCGCAAGTGTTTGGACACTGTATGTAGTTCAAATGAAATTCGTTATTTTGGTCTAATTTTTATTTTTCATATTATTTCACATAGAACATTATACTTCAGTCCCAAATTCTGAAGATATAAAAGCAACAAATGATATTTATGCAAATAACAAGAAAGAATGTATTGAAACATTAGAGCGATTGAGATAAACGTTCTTAGTTACAATGTAAATGTTTTTGTAAATGTCACAAAGTGTCGAGTACTCATTAGAAATAAACACATAACGCCAATGATGCTCGATGAACTTCAATTGGTAAATCATTCAATTATCGCAAAAACTATAAAGGGATATTTTTCCATTATAAACGTTACGAAAAATATTAATCTTTTGATCGACTTGCATTGTCCAACTACTTGCGATAGTTGTAAGCAAACGTGTCGTTAGCGCATAAGCTTTTACCTGTTCAATATCCGTCCAGCAGGATTCGTGTTGTAAAAGTACATCACAGCTCGTACGATACTACGGAACATCTGCGTGTGCAGATTCTTCGAGGCTCGCATGCAGACCGTGTAGTACACGAACGTTTGTACAATATAGATACTGACGATAGACACAGTTATACCGCTATAAAAATAAATGATATTCTGGCGAGACAAAGATCCGTTCCATTGAAAATCCATCGTGCCGTTTTCGCTTGTGATCCACGACGCCATTTCTGTGTTCACCCAGAATGTGAGCAAAAGGTCGCTGCCGTTGGCCATCGATTGGCTCAATACGAAGAGCAACGCCATCAAGAAAAGCAGAAACACGTTTTTACTCGCTTTGCAATAGGCAAGGAAAATCTTACTGGACATTTTCCCCCTCGATCTAGTTTCCGCCACGTTGATAGGTTCCTCTTCCTTGATCGCATCCTCTTCTTTCTTCGTTTCATCCATCGTTCGCCTCTTCTCCTTGTTGACCTTAGCTTCGTTAGATTCCTTTTTATCCTCGACCTCTTGGAAGATCTTCATAAAGTCTAGGTTCATGCTTTGCAACTCCTCGAAGCTGCCTCTCGCTTGAATGCTGCCGTTGTTCATGACGATTATCTGATCAGCAGCTTTCAGGTACTGTATCTGGTGGGTGACCAGGATCCTGGTCTTTTCCTTGAGGAAGCCACATATGCATTCGTCCACGATACGACTGCCGACGTGCGTGTCGACCGCTGATAAAGGATCGTCCAAGAGGTAAATGTCGGCGTCGGTGTACAACGCTCGTGCCAAGTTGATTCGTGCTCGTTGACCGCCGCTCAAATTGATCCCCCTCTCCCCAACCATGGTTCTGTCTTTGTGCGTGAACAGATCGATATCTCGCGTTAACTGACAGACGCGAACCACCTCGTTGTAACGAGTCTCGTTCATCGGATGACCAAAGAGGATGTTCTGCCTGATGGACGAAGCGAAAATCCACGGTCGTTGATCTGCGAAGCTTATTCTTCCGCTCGTTTCCAGAACTCCCTCTTTCAACGACAGTTCGCGAAGTATCATTTGCAACAAGCTGCTCTTTCCGGAGCCAATCTGACCAATCACCGCTATGAAACTGCCGGCTTCCACCGTCAAGTTGATATTTTGCAACGTGTCGCTGTCTCTGGACTCGTCCCACTTGGCAGTGACGTCTTTCAAGTAAATAGGAACAGACTGCGTAGCCTCTTGGGTCTGAATTTTCTGTGCCGTGAAGACTTCAGGGTACATCATGAATTTCTCCAGTCGTTTGACAGACACCAATGCTTCTGCCAGTTGGTGAACACCTGCGCACAATATTTGCTTAATTAATTGCAAACTTTTTCGTGACGAGGAATAAACAAAAACGTGTCGGTAGAAATTTTGGAGTGAGTGAAATAAACAAATCACGATGCTAAGAGTTGAATTAGAACGTATAATTAGAGTAGCGTGTAGCTCTTAACTTGATATCAGGTGGTCAGAATGTAACTTACTTAAAGCGAAACCAATGGTCATAGAACTTCCTAAAATAGTGCAAAATGCTGACATCATAAACACTTTCTCAGCGTTGATATTGTTTCCAGTTAAAACGTAAGTTAATATGGCGATAAATAAACTGACTCGCGGAACGTAGATATCGAATGTTAAGCCAAATTGTTCAATGATCGAATACTTTTTTATCACGTTCACTTCTTTCCTGAAAATAGTGTATGTAGTAGTTTGCTGACTTTATTCTGAGAGTTATTCTCTTACCGTCTAGCCTTTTCGACAAGCAGCGAATACGGCACTTCCCAAACGTACATCTTAATGATCTCTACACCGGCGATAATCTGATTCATCAATCTCAGCCTGTCGTCAGTCTTTTGAGCCGACCCAAGTGTCAAACGCGACACCTTCTTCCCAAAATACACTGAAAAGATAAAATACAATATAAACAAATTCTGGTTCTTGTTCGAAAGATTTTGGGACGTATCAGGATTTCAAAAGAAACAATCATCTCTTCAAAGAAATGAATATTTTGTATGAAATTCTGTAAAGAATAATTATTCTTTGTACATAATATTCTTATTATATTATTACACTCTTTAGAGCATTGAAACGTTAGTTGATTGTACTAGAAAATAACTGTGATCGTTATATTATTATTAACGTCATCATTCTAAGCTAAACGATTATTTTATTTCTTTTTTAATACTTACTCTGTAATGGAATACACAATAGAAACGTTGTCATCCCTGTAATTGCACCGAATCCAATCTCGCGGTACATGAGATACGCTATTACAACAATTTGAAGCGGACCAATCCATAAATAATGAATACTAAAGACAAAGTAATCGAGCCTATTAACATCGTTGCTTAAAAAGTTCACCATCTGAAGACAGAGGATGAAACAGTGGAATATAAAAACAAAGATAAAACTAAAATCATATACAACAAACCGCGATTAACTTCTGTTCCGTTACCTGTCCAGCAGACGTTTCATTTTCAAAGACAGAGTTACACAGTTTAAGTATCTTTCTGTAAATCAAAGCGCAAGAAGCCACTCGAACTTTCATTCCCACGTGCGTGAGCGTCTGTAAGGCCCAATGGATAATCAGAGCGTCTACGAAAGGCAAAAGACAGAATCCTGTGGCGTAATAGTATATATTATAGCCCCTGTCTTGTCTGTTTCCTGAGAAATAACGTAGCAATCCCGCGAGGAAGAACGGATTTGCGATCCTAAAACGAGAAAAAATAAGATTCATTTCTCTCCTGTTTTCTTCTTTTCCTGCTTCTTTTTCATCTTTGGAGCTTTCTCGCCCTTCGCTTGGTGAATTTTACAATAAACATAGTAGCTCGGAGAAATTTCTGGTTTTCACTTTGCGTTTTGAAAAATTTTGTTTGAAAAATGCATCGTCCTCAAGAAAATGTATCTTATATAAATACATTCTCTTACACTCGTATTAAAAAATTCTTAAATTCGAGACAACAATGTACAGCAATATCGCATTATATACTCCATATTTTTAGTGGAAATTTTTCTGTTATTTAGTCAACCAGAAATTTCTACGTGTAGAACGTTGAAAATAATGAAAACTATAACATGCACTTAAGTCGAGGAAGACATTCACTTTGATCTAATGCTAGTACACATGTAACAAGCTTCTGATTACATCGATTATAGATTTGCACATTGATTATAGAATTACCATTAAACTGTTGTATTTGTAACCGTACCGTATAACGAATTCTAGAACGAATAAGCCTAGTCCAGTGAGCATGACTGTTTTACCGAAGCATTTGTAGAATACCCTAAACAAGCTTGGCTTCAATTTGTCTTTCTTCTTCTCGCATCGTTTCACCTCGTTCTCCCAATTTTTCACGATTTGCTGGCCCAGATAGCTGCTCTTGTCCTCTCGTAACGGCGAGTACAAGTCTTCCTCTTCCAATTCTTTCTTGTAGCCGACAATCAACAGCTTGAAGGTCCACCTATTTGTTGTTACAATTAATATCCACGCGACTGACGACGAAACTTTGAGAAATTCGAACGATGGAAAGAATATAACGTGAATATTATGGAGGTGTCTTACCAAAAAGTAAGAATGGACAGCACATTGGCATTTTGACGCGGATTTTTCACTTCTTTCCTCTGATCTTCATCCATTTTCGCATGTGTAACCGTTCTTGATCATCTCAGTATTTTGATCAGTATTTTAAAAGATTCTGCAATATCGTTTCTATCTCATTGCCTGAAATAAGTAATTTTGTAATACTTTGTTATGATTCGATATTAATATTTATAATTAATATTTATATAAATATCGTTACATAATTATCATTAACATATTATCAGCTCTTACGTACAGTTATTTTTGGTATGCAAAATATTTGATATTCGTAAAATAGTATTTAAAATATTTAAAAATGATAAAATTATAAAACATTTAGAATATTTATCTATATAACATTGACGTGTATGTATAAGTTTTTTATTAATTACCAATTCGTCGTCTATTTTAAAATGAACATTTAAAATATCTGACTCATAGATAAATCTCGTATTTTATTTAGATCTAGTCAGATCGTGCGTCATATCCTAGTTTTAATTAGGCTCACTAATAAGATAAGGAAAAACAAAATCGGTGTGTGTAAGATATTCGAGAGTTCTTTGATCATTGAAGTCTTGATGTTTCGAGACCAAGAATTTTTAATTTTCTTTCTCTCTGTTGACAATCTTATTTTTTGCAAAATAGAAATTTTATTAAATTTTACTTAAAATTTTACTTAATCGAGAACTGCCCGAACTTCAATGAAAGATTGAATATTTGCAGAAAGAATTTTAATACGATTAAGTCCGGCTTATTCTTCACATTTGTTTTGCAACATTCGATGAAAATAATCTCGTCTACTTTCAACATTTCGCCGACGTTGTTCAACAACAATATCTACACAGCACAGATTTTATCGATTGCAGAGTAAATTTATAGAACAGTGAAAATAAAAATCGAGATTAATAAAAAGGGACAATAACGTGTAATCTTACGCAAACAAAGTGCACGGAGCCTGCCACTGTTTTATGTGATTTATAAGCGAGAACAAGCGCGTTCACTGATTTTTGGAACTGGTTTATTTTCCTCGTCGTTTATCACGCGAACTCTTATCACGAGGCAATGCCACTTAAAAAGCAACTATATACGATTACAGAATGACACAAAAAAGAAGAAGAAAAAAGAAAAGAAAATAGACAGTATAATATAATCTTTATTTCTCGGATGACTTGAGACTGAATCATCCGCCACTGACAATCTAAAGAAGAATTCTCGATGTGAATGCTTAATTTCTTTTTCTGAATTTGTCATACTATCGTTTCATTTTTACCAATTCAACAATTCACATCTTCGATCTGTTAAAAATGTAACGCGCCTGAAGAATTTGTAATTCTTCCATGAATTTACAGTTGGAAAGTGAAAGGAAAAGATCGACGCAAGCAGTGAGTTTATTTGTCTGAATCTTTGAGCAACTAACAATTCGTGTCATCAGTCTATCAATTCTGAAACATCAGCGAAAACAACTTACTTGCCATGACAGAAATTATATCATTTGCCAGAGATGACAAATTTGAAACAATATTTAAACCAAAGGCTACCGTGAATTTCAAAATTAAGTTACAAAAGGAAGAAGCTGTATTTATAATATTTATAATTATTCGTACATTTTTATAATCAATTGATATAATCTATATCTGCAATTTGTTATATCGAATCGAATCAATTGCTATCTCATAGAAAAGGATTCAAAAATTGTTATTTTTCAATTTTGAAGAAACGAAAGGAATTCAGTGTAAAATACGAAAAAATAGAGAAGATGAAAAGGAAAGAAGAGGCAAATTTTCGTCATCCGTTTCGACGAAACGCCTTCATTGCAGTTTGTCTTTTTTGCAGTGTGTGCGCGTGTACGATTACAGGGCTGTATATCATACGGAAAATTCTTGCATCATCATTAATTCTTCTCATTTATCAGTACACGTGTGTGTATCATAGACTATGTATTCAAGGTTGTCGAGTCCTTCACCGGAAAACATTTCTCACTTCCATCTAGAGAACGATTTTTCGCGGAATTTTCTCTCGATTTATTCAGCTGAATTCACACGTTCGTACATTTATTACGTAAAGTCGATTCGATACAATTTATACTTGATAAAACTCACTCAGTCCAATCGAGGTTTATAAATATCAACACTCACGTTCTGTTTGTAATATTTTTCATACATTCATACTTCACTAACTTGTATGTATTATTATTAACTTAATTAACTATATTATTATTGACTTATATATATTATATATATATTAACTTAATTATAAATTGTTAGTCTAAACACGTCTCATTAGTTATTCCTTGAATCAGCAGCGATTCGTTAAAACTGTCGCTACTAAAATTTGAGATCTATACGCATGTTCCTTGAAAAAAGAAATCTAACAATCAAGCAATTGTTGATCAAGTATTTCTGATTTTGCTTCTGAATGATTTACATGTCAAATAATGAATGTTATCAGCGAACTACTTGCTGAGGAATTATCTCAATGCACCTGAGGTAGAATCGCAGACGAAAATACATTTAAATTGTAGCGAGAAAAGTTGGTCAAAACTGATTCATTAATCCACAGATTTCACTAGCGTGAAATTTAACTGTTTCTTACTTGAAAAGTAAATTTTCTTTATTGTCTGGTATCGCACATATTTTTTCATAAATATCGCCCATCTTTCTTCTAATAATCCAGAAACGAGTATTCCAAATTTCTCAGCTGAATTCTAAAACTTCAAGTTAGATTGGTCTTTGAATGAACATTCCTAGATCTTTAAATTCATTCTAAATTGAATTTTCACAGCTGTAAATGACTTACTGAAAAGAACACATTACAGAATATACATATTTTAAAATTTAAAATTTTTTCATGTCCAGAAAGAAAACATTTTAACCGCTGATTCTTCTTTTTTCTTGGTTTAAATTTTAGAAGAAGAATCGTTCCAGTAGCTAAAACGTTCGTCATTGAACAAATTCTTTACCTGAATCCAAGAGCTCAACGTGTGCTTGGCCTACTGATTGTGTGTGTCACGTTAGGGATTCGTAATATGCCTTTTCCTCGCCAAAGAACAAAGTGATGTACTGAGAATGTAACGTGGTTGATAGAAATGGGGAAGCTGCGCGACAATAAGGCAACATGTGGGACCTTGACTGTTCATTTGGTACATGAAAGATTAGTCAAATATACCGAGAAATTTTCTTTCAATTGATCCTTGACCCAACCACGATTAATTTTGATTCCAGTTAGATCGTACGAAAAGGATTCATTTGGTCCTTTGGAATGGACAGAGCAATGGAAAAATACCGACGATTCGAATTATTGAATGAATTCTAATAGAGATTAATTAATTATTAATTGAGCATTTCGTTTCGAAGATATTTTGTTCAATACTCAATACTCAAAGTTCACGCACAGAGAGTATAAATATTTTTACATCTATCTAAGAATCTCTCTTTTCTACTTTATTAGAAGCATCACCTTCTCTTTCGATAAAATAAATCTTTCCAAACAATTTTTTGAAAAACACGAATAGCGAATTTTTCAATATTGATCTTTCAATTGAATCTTTAATTACAATTATAACTTTCAATTGAAAGTATTAACACTTTCAGTCCTATACTACCATTTACAATAAATGAAGAACTCGAATAGTGAATCTTTCAATATTGATCTTTCAATTGAATCTTTAATTACAATTATAATGTTCAATTGAAAATATTGACACTTTCAGTCCTGTACTACCATTTGCAATAAATGAAGAACTCGAATAGTGAATCTTTCAATATTGATCTTTCAATTGAATCTTTAATTACAATTATAATTTTCAATTGAAAATATTGACACTTTCAGTCCTGTACTACCATTTGCAATAAATAAAGAACACAAATAGTGAATTTTCCAATACTGATTTTTCAATTGAAAATATTAACACTCTCAGTCAAATAAATATGACTTTTTTATATTAATTTCATTTCGCGTATCTCTTCATTAAAACCCATTCGTACAAACTTTATTGATCATACACGTGCATCGAAAGACTTGACATGAATCAACACTATATATCACGTCTGATACACGGATCAATGAACGTGTTAATGTCACGAATAAAATATTTGCATATTCTGTACATCTGTAATATTTACATTTATTCAAAGAGATCATTTATATTCGTATTTACCTAACGAAGTTACGCTTCTTTCGAAACACTAAGAATAAGATCAGAGCAATTGTTCCAACACATGACTCGGAGTAGCAAATTTCACACGTTCGTGTAACACACATCACAATGCTCGGTGCAGCAGAATCAATTTGATCCAACGCTCGATATCTTCCCATTTCAGAGACACTTCTCCATCCGCTCTGCCTTCCCACGGGATTCAAGCGACGCTGAAACTAATTTGAATAAATCCAATTTTCCTATCCGCCGCTTGTCTCTACTAACAGCTCAATTTCAACAAACGCTTCGCGACAAAGCACACTAAAAGCGCCGTGCTGCTCGCTAAATTGCTCGTCATCCGCTTTTCCCTATCTAGGTACCATTAGAAAAGATCACGTCCAGTTAATTGCTTTACTCCAGCGGAAGTAAGTTTCAAGTGCGTTTAAGCCTGTTCGTTCAATATAATCGCTCGACTAGGACTAAAGACGCAAGTTCGAGAAACAAAACTGTAATCGACGTCAATTTTACAGTCCGAATTGCAACAATCGAGTAAAAAAGAAATTGCCCGAGCGACAGTTGTAAGATAACAATTGGGTGAAACGTGATGTGGCGAACGACTCAGCTAACCATCAATTTTCCGTAAAAAGTAAAATCGTTGATCGATCACCGACGTGAAACGCGGTATAGATAACGGTAGTCGGTAGATAATGGAGCCACAATTCGATTGAACAACGGAGTACTGCGATGAACGTAAGACGTGCTCTGTGTATTTATTTTGTATTCGTTTCAATTTTTCGTTTATCGTTCGTTCACACGGACGCCTTCCAAGTGATTCCAGAAGGAGGTTGAAGTGTTTTAATCATTTTTAGAGAGAGTATCATTATATACGTATAGCGATATGACGGCTTTTGTGAAGATCATATTTAATTTCAAAGATATATCGTGTCACAACACGAGGATACGATTGGATCTTTATATTTAATTTAGATCGAAAGATTTAGTTTTCTTCGGATGATTGACGAGTGATTTTGGAAATTCATTCATCGTAGAAAAGATTATTTGTAATTAGTGTGACAAGGCTTATGTATTATTTGCAACAGTATTTTTGATAATTGACTTATTTTTAATAATAACTTACTAATACTAACTTAATAATATTTGAAATTGATAACTGACTTATTCTATAATATTGGCTTGTCCGGAAAGTTCGTGCCGATTTTTGGTAGGTGGTACATAATTTAATAAAAAAGTATATAATTTAATAAAAAAAATCGGCTTTTAAAGGAAAATTGAAACGCAGAAGATTTAAATTTTAGTATACATTTATTAAATTCTATACGCCACCTACCAAAAATCGGCACGAACTTTCCGGACAACCCAATACTTTACATCCGATATATTTGACGAAATTTCAAAAGAACTGTTTTTGTTATGACTGTGTGAAGCGACCTTCGCGCGTTTTACTAAGCAAACACTCCGTACACATTACGATAATTAATAGTATGATCTCTTAATTACCCGCAGGAGAATTAATACACTTCGTATACGTTACGTTTAGCGTACGATAATTAATTGTACAATCTCTTAATCACCCGTAGGAGAATCAAGGATGACGTAAATAATAAAGTGCAAATGGTAGTTAAAGTCAGACTGAATTGTTCCTTAATGGATCTGCCGCTATTTTTACACGTCTCACAGTTTCATACGTGAACAATTTCGTGAAGGTTTGACTCGGCAGCGAGCCGGTCAGCAAATTCTTCTCTCTAGCGGGTGATGGGCTAGCAAATTCTTTCCTTCAGCCGTCTTCGCACGGTGACCAGCGAGTTCTTCTCTTTAGCCATCTTCACAACTGATACGATATTTCTATCAACAGCAGTAATGATTCAGTAACGACAAGGCCTCTCGATACATAAAAACTTTCTCTTTTATATATTTCTTTTTACTTTAATCTAGGAACCTTTGCAAATTTATTCATCTTAGAGATTTTCGTGCGTTTTCGTGCAAATAACGAGTTCTGGGATCTTGAATTAATTTTAGTCGTAGACGCCATTCTTATTCTCATCATCATCGTTATTAAACATAATTTTAGGCTCTTGCAAATGGTGTTTTTTCCAATTAAATTATATATTGTTATTATCGTCATTACCACGAAGTACAATTGTCATTTCGTTTGATATTTTAGTATACAAAAAGTCACAGACAACTAAATCTATTCAGCCACTCTTGTTATTGTCGTCATCACTATTACTAGATCCTTGCAAATGGCGGCGGAGTTGTTTCCAATAAAATTACAATACTGTCACTACAATTGTTATTCTCATCGTCGCTGTTAAACACATGTCATTGTCATTATTATTTCGTTTGATATTCCAAAATCACAGGCAGCTAAATTAAATTGCAACATTCACGCGTCACAGGGACACACGAACGAAAAAGTGAGAGACGTGTTCTTGTTGAACGAACGGATCTTTGGGATATGCGACGCGTGGCCCTTAAGAAAAAGGTACACGAGATTCATCATGTACATATCCTATCTCAGTGTTCACATGGTCATAATGTACATGGACCTAATCGAGGCGTTTGGCAATCTCGAATCAATAGTGGAGAACATCATAGACACGACCGTGGTCACGGCTACTTATTTCTTGTTATTTTTACTCCGATTCAACAAACTGGTCGAACAGACGATCGTCACTGTGAGGCAAGAAATAACCACGTGTAAGTTCGAAACGTTGGAGGAGATGCGCTTGTACCTCGCGTATCACAAGATTTCGGACAAATTTGGTAGATACGCTGTTTCAACCACCTTGGTGATAGCAACTCTCTGGTACCTCACACCTATGCTGCATCTGTTGAAGCTTCAATCAGGTATTTCACTAAATGATAATTTAATCGTTATAATAAATAAAATCTCTGATCTTGATAAAATCAACGGTATCGTTTTGTGACGTGTACGCGAGGATACACTTGAGAAAAATGAAATGAGCGAAATAAAATAACATTCGGGAATGTACCAACACGTAGCTGATGGCACAATCGGATAAAAAGTGATTTTTAAATACAGAAACCAAGTCGAAAAGAAAGAATATTTGGTTTAGTTTAATTTATTCAAAAAGTATCGCTTAAAGTTGATTATATGAGGTGTGTTAAACCTTTCTTTTCGATTTATCTTTCTCGTGTATTGTGTAATTATCTCCTTTTCGGTTGTAGCATTGGTTACGCACGCGATATCCTACATAATATCTACTGTGTAATATTATTGTACATTGAATGAAAATGCAAATGCAAATGAATATAGAAGAAAAATGAACAATCTCGTCCATGTGATATCATTTCAGGGCAAGATAACGGATCATCGAGTGACTATAAATTGCCCTTTCGTGTTCACGCTTTTCTCGATTATCAGGACGACTTTCAGAACTTTGTCATCATGTATCTGTACCAGTTCCCACTCTTGTTCATAGCGTTAAACCATATAAGCGCCATCAGTATATTAGTCAATCTGGTGTTACACATCTGCGGTAAATTCTCAATATTGTCGTATCGCATACGAAACATCCCCACGAATGTAAATGTTCATTTAGACGATGTGATCAAAGAAATCGTGATCGCGCATATAAAACTGACAACGTGAGTATTTGAGCATTTTATATCGATGTCGCTTCACTGTTTTCACTTCTGATACGCTTGAATAACTTAAATTAAATGAAATTAAACTTCGAACTGAATAAATGTATCTCGGTGACAAAAGTAGGTAGAAATATAATACAATAGAAGAAAAGATGTAAGAAGACAGAAGGATGAGGCACATGTAAATAGCACCTGAATATCTCTGTTGTTTCTAAATCTCTATTGTGGGTAAATTTTGTTAATAAAAGTTATTAAGTAACAAAATGATTTTTTGGTAGGTGGAGGATTCCAAGGTCACCTCCTATATTATTTTATCCACTAATCAACACAACTCGACATTCTCTATAAACACTATTAGTTTAGGAGATATTTTGTATATTTTACAAATAATTTAATTTTAATATTATTTTATATCGGAACCTAAACCTATTAGAAGTTTGGAAGATATTTTAATGCCAAATATTTTCTGCAAAATTTATCGAATGAGAGACAGAGACAGTGTTCTTTTCTTCAAGTCTCTAAAAACAACGAAGATACTTAGGTGTGCTCGTTGTATGTGCTCTATCCTGTATACAGCGATATTCAGATAAATCAAAATTTACAATATTTGTAATATATAATTTATAACACATGTACAACTAATATTTTATTAGTTGTATATTACTAATAACAATAATTACATTAATTTATATTACTAATAATAATTATTACTGTGATCTATTGATATTAATATTTACAATCTCATATAGAACAGTGAATTCCATCAATTCAGCCTTCCAAATTTTCCTTCTGCTGGAACTGTCGCAAACAAGCATTAGAATGGCTGTCCTCGTATACATGATGCTTCTAGTACGTTCATCTAATCACACTTATCGTTTACTTGCCTCGCAATCGGCGAAATCGCAGTGTCGAGTCGAAAAGTTTTAAATTCAAAATTTTTGAATTTAGAAATTTTCAGACAGACTCGCGTACACATTTTACTTTTTATTTATTGATCGACGTAGAAGTTCAATTTGTACGATACAAAATTTTGTGAATCCCCCCTCTCAGATTCTAACTCGGGCTGATTTTCAATTTTCAGAATCCATCGGGAAGTTTCGTAAACACTTTGACCTACGGTTTGTACGTTTCAATAATCGTGTCAATGTTGTACCTATACTCCTTCGTAGGTGAACGATTGTCGAACGAAGTATCTATTGTCATTTGCAGTAGAGTGCAAAGGTCCTCGACCAGATAGATCTTCGACGAGGAGAATAACTCTTAACGGAATTACAATAATTTTGAGCAATAAGATTCTTAGTAAACTGAAGACTGTTCGTTTATTTATTATTACGAAGTAAAAAATTGTTTGGAATTTTGTCGACTCTCGTACGAGGGTCTTTCTTCACCAGATTTTTCAATTTTTCATTCGTCAGTATTAATCTTCAGTTCTTTTTTTTTTTACTTTGAACCAGGAACTTGTATTTTACGATCGTGTGCTCGTGATAAGAGTAGAGATTACAAGTATGTCGTTCTAGAGATAAATGAACGCACATGCATAAGTAAGCATTTATTTGTCACAATATGTGTTTCGTGACAGAAAATTAAAACGAGCTAACTGTGATCTCTCTGGTACCGATCCTCGAAAGGGAAATCGTAATATCTGTCTGCCCGGATACTTTTGCACGCATTTTTTTCAAGCGATCGTACGAAAGAAACGAAAGCATGTGATGAAAAAATTCATATTCAGTCGACGAAAGTGAGCGAAGCGTTCTACATTACGGATTGGAACGATCTGTCGGTCCGCAATCAAAAGTTACTCCTTCTGGTTATGTCCGTTGGCCGACGAACTTTGCACGTCACTGCTGGAAAGTTTTACATCTTCTCCTTACATGGCTTTATCGGTGTAAGCAAATATCAAAATACATATTGCGCCTGTCTTTGTTCATTCTTCAAGCCTCTGACGTGTGCTGAATAATTTTGTACACAGAGTGTTGCAAATAATTGAAAATGATATATTTGTAGGATCGAAAACGGTGAGAAATTCTTATGTAGAAAACTGTCGTTTGGAGACTTATTCTTCAAATCGTAATTTGCGCAAATTTTGTTTAAACAACAAATTACATTGCAAGAAATATATTCCAAATTTTCGTTGCAAATTCATATTTCTGAGATATTAATATATAAAAAATAATATATAATATAATATATATACATATATATATATATATACACACACTATATATGTAATTAAAATAAAAGCGCTATATGTTTCATACAGATTTTCGTATCACGTGCATTTCGCGGTCTAATTATAGTATTTTACGCTGGAATGAATCAGCTGTGCAAGCTGTTTCTCTTTGTTTTTCACTCACGTTTCCTGCTTCTTGCTCTAACAAAGAATCCACGAGCCGAAACGAATGTCACTGAATCTACAGTTACTTTTACTACCTGACTTCTATTTACCGTACCGACCTCTAGAATCGATCCTACAAATATCTCTCACACGTTTCATAACACTCAATGTTATTCAGTCACTGTGATACATTATGTTATTATATTTTGTGAAAGAACGAACCGAAACGATTCTTACGACGTAGAAATAAAATCTGAGTGTACTCAGAGTATACTGTATGCATATGATCATTATATGTTAGGTTATGTTATGTATCAAAGAGATTTTATTATTTCTTATGCGTTTTATGTTAACAGATTATGAAAACCTCGTTTGGATATGTTTCTCTTTTACGAGCTCTCATCTGATGCGACACAAAGACTGTATCACAAACTAAAATAGTCCAATCATCGTTCTTATGTGATAGAATACTGTTTAGAATAAATGTTTTAAATTAACATTACAGTGCTGTGTTCATTCATAATTTATGTGAGAAACTACAACACATAGAAATTTAATATAAGTAAATTTCTAAATTTATAAATAATTTATGTTGAATAAATAGATAAATTACTCTGTTTTTAGGAATTAACACATTCTAGATTGCAGAAATCACTTTTCATAATTTTATGCTAAACAGATGCTGATCAGATGATGAAGAAACATAATGTTTCTTTGTAAACACTTGTTTCATTGCCATGTCTATTATTAATACCAATGTAAAGAATTTTGTCTCCATTATTTTAACTCTCATCAGAATGAAGAATACAATAAAAAATCAATGAAATCAATGAAACTATAAACCACGTACATATATCATTTGCAATATTCTGTACTCGTGTTATATCACAAATTACATATATTAATATATTAATATATATGGACAAATTGAATAGATCAACGTTTGTTAAATTCTATTAAGTCAATATGGTTACACTTCAACAACTTGTGTTTCACATTGAGCACATTTTCTATATTTATACATAATGGATTCTTCGATAATGGCTGTACGATCTACAAGGTTAACTACAAAATAGCAAGCATACTTTATAGAAATAATTGTCTGGAGAAACCATTAAAAGTTTCTGTTAAAAATAAACGAACCTACAATATTGAAAAGAACATTGTGAAATATTTTCGTACGATACAAAATAAAAGAAGAGAAAATAAAAATAAACTGAATACAATGAATCATTTCGAAAGTATCTAGACCTGAAGAAAAGAGAAACGTAATTGCGATTGTTAATGGGAAATCGCTGAAAATGGTGAAGTACCAGTCGTAAGATAATAATTGAATGAAATTGTAACGAAGCACGTGGTCGTGATATGCGTCAATTATCGCATGAAATTACCGATTTATCGATTGCTTGTACGAAACAACAGTCGCATCAGTATCGCGACTCAATTAAATAATCGTGAAACGATCAAACGTAATTTTACATCGTTCTTCTTTTTATTAACTTTATTTAGAAGAATAAAAAGTCTTTCGATCTAAAGCATGAACAATTGAAACATCGAGTTTCGAATTCGTGACTCTCAAAGAAAATTAATTCCCAAATGTTTCACATCTTGCTAGTGTTTGTAACTTATATTTTTATACTATTTTTCGTTACTTATATTTTTACTTATATTATCATATTTTACTTATATTATTTTACGTTACTTATATTTTCTCAAAGAAAGTTAATTCTTAAATGTTTCACATCTTGTTAGTGTTTGTAATTTTTTTATTATAAAAATAGTATAAATAATATAGTAATAAAATAATAATGTAGTAAATAATATAGTAATAAAAATAAAAATAGAGGTCTACGGTACACACACACACATATTAAAAATGGATTTTATATTCATCATTTCATTTTATATATTTTATTTCCAAATTTTGTTTACTTTACCAGAGGCGTCGTATCTTTTAAATTTTCCTGTGGCATCACGTGTTTCCAAATTTCTACGTGCAGATAAATTTCCACGTGGTTTCACGTAATTAAATCTTCACGATCTGCAAATATTTAAACGATTCCCAAATCTTCCTATCTCGAAATTTTCACACAACTTCAAGCACTCTCAGTTTCACAACCAAATTTCCAAGTACATATCAAATCGTTCGTTTTCACGTATAGTTGCACGAATTGTCATTTGTGCAATCAAATTTCGACGTGCAAACCAAATCTCCGTGCGATACTAAACAGCAACGATGTACTTCGTCTTCGATCGAGCCTTCTATTAAGCATATCGCTCGCAATTCTATTTCTCAGTTAATATAAATGTATCGTTATATCAATTGTATCTGTTATCTGAATTAATGAATCTACGTTCATATGTATTTTTTAGACGAGAGCGAGACACGCATGAATCGCACGGGATACAATATGCGTCGTCGAGAAGTTAATTGAAATTTTATCAGGCTCGATTGCAAGTCAGATTTACGACATTTATTCTCAGCGCAGCTCTCGTGTCAACGCACTTTTCCTGGAGACGAATGTCTAGACAAACGTTCGCCAATCTTTCACCGATTTTTCGACCGACATTCCGTCGCAGACAGACAGAATTTACATGTGTTTGGCAAATAAACGGTAAGGATATCGATCACGAAACTTGATCGTCGATTGCTTCCTTTTTTTTTTTCTCTTATCGATGAGTACGAGTTCCATGCGCTGATTACACGACTGAACGTGATCTTCGTATAATTACGAATACAATTTCACGTGTTGCCTGAATTAAAGAGCAATTTTCCCTTGGTCGAGATGATTTTGCGAAGAAAACATAATATTGGCAGATTTATTAATAAATGTGGTCCCAATCAACTGAAAAAGTTTTGAGATTGAAACTGTTCACGCATTAAGAGATAGATACAGCTTTTTTAAAACAGAGACAATTATTAATTATACCTTTATATTATGAAATTTCATACGTAAAATTTATCATTCACTGTACGTGTTCAACAAATAAATTTAAATTATATTAATAAATCGATATTAATATTAATATTAATAAATATAAATAATTATATTAATATATAATAATAAAATATAATAATTATATTAATAAATTAATACTAATATTAACATTAATATTAATTTAATAAATATAAATAATTATAAAATATATAAATAATAATATAAATATAATAATATATTAATAATTATATTAACAAATTGATATTAATATATTACAAATTAAAATTAAGTGCAAACATCATTCTTTAAATTTAGTTTGCAATTCGTCACTATTTATATTATCTTCTTGTAATAAACAAACTCATTGAACAAAGTAATTCAAAATTAAAAATCATTTCTTGAAAAATGAACATTAATCGTATACCTCTGTGACAGAATTGGGAAAATCGCTAAAATGTGAAGATGATCAGTTTGGCGTCTGTTCAATTTCATCTATTATATATTGTATGATCTTATATCCTGTAAACAGTACATGATTATCGTAAATTATTTCTCGATCTGGAACGTTTGATTTTCCAACATCATTTTCCGCTCGTGTTTTAGCTTAAGCTTACAGATCGATAGATGAATTGATCGATTCCTGTGATATCTCTAAGAACAGTCTAAAGGCGTCTCCACGCTCGAAAGGCAGCTACAGTTGCGACAGAGAAAATTAATAGCCGGCTGGTAAAAGTCGACGAATGTTCACGTAAAACTGATTGATAACTCTCATGAAATTGCAAAAATCACAGCTGCCACGAACCAAGAAGTAAGTACCAATCGATGAGAAATCGCAGTTGTCGTGACTTTTAACTTTCAACAAAGGAAGAAATATAATGGAACAAGGAAAGAACAATTTCGCATCTTGTGTAAGATTTTCAAGAGCGATGTGGAGAAAGATTGGAAAATTTGTCGAATACAGAAATTGAAGGGTAACTGATATATGCAGTGACAAAAAAGTATGTAAAGATGAAAAAATACCAAAAATTTTGCAAAACGAAATTATTGTATAATTGACAAGAATAATAAGAAAATATACGGTGATTCAAAAAATTTATCGAATTAACTCAACCAAACTTTGTTTTCTAATTTCTATTGAAACATTGCAAATCTTCATATATACAAATATTAATTTTCAACTTTCCGTTGTCTTTAATAATATTTCTAACTCAACGTTTCTAAAGAGTTTTGAAACAACGTGATTGTGGATATCTATTGTTACAATACTGTGTTTATTACAGTTTACTAATGCCTTCAACGAAATTATAAATGTTAAATTTGTACAATAGAATGAGATGATATGTTACGTAAAAGTAAAGTGAGAATTAAATGCTGCCAATTTGACCTTAATTAAAAAGATTGGCTGAATCTATCACAATTATATATATGTGGATGTATATTAGATACATACTTTTACTAATGGAGAATTGATTTGTTGGGAAACTCAAAAATTACGTTTATTTGTGCCTTTATTTAAACTATAAACGTTTCTGTTTACTTCATATAAACTATAAATATGTAAATATGTATATAATTTAAGATAGTATTGCAGGTTTCAAGAAGAGATGATATATTCCCTGAGATTATCTATTAAAAATTTATTTTTTTCTTGCCTGTGCATTTGGAATATGTCAAAAGTAATCTAGTACAAAACTTTAGTAAGAATGTCATAGCTAACTTAATGTCAGACATAAAGGGTTAAACATAACTATGTTTCTAAAAATTTTCTATTTTTCCATTCTTATTAGACCTATTAACTTATCGCAGCAGATCAATAATATCTAACTATTCTAAAAAAATTTCCAAATAGATAAAGAACTTATTAAGAAGAAGTTATTAAAAAATTTTCTTTAATTTAGAAATGTAATTTGAAAAAAAAAAATATATATATATAAAGAAATTTATATTTGGGTAATTTGTAAGATTAGAAAAAGAATTTTAAACAAAATTATAGAAGAAATTTCGTGTAGGATCAAGAATCAAATGTACTTGTTAATTCCCCTTTAAATAACATAAATTTAACAAAATTTCATTCCGATTGACAGAAAAAATAATGCAAATAAATTACTGCAGTAATAATTTTCCAAATGCAACCATGTGTTTGAGCAACTCTGTTACAATTTACAGTTTTTATAATAATTTTTGCAAGCATCACTTTCAACTACGTTATATCTCGAAATATTTATAGGATACGAACATCACGTAATGTTATTCTTTCTCTAATATATTGACTTTCAATAACAATTTGATCGATGAGCATTGACAAATTTAAATTCATGATATGAAATTCCTGTGAAATGAACAAGTCACTAACACACAAAACGCTAACAGATATGAACTATTGGTGCAAAGTAATCAGAGAATAAATCGTTGCATAATTATTTCTAATTCTATTGTCCTCGTTTTACGTTCAACGTTTTTTACACAAATATAAATAGCTTTAGAAATTTAAATTCACATCGTTCACAAAATATAAATTCCTTGTTACAAAAATTCAGTTTATTAACACTAGAATTACCAAAGTGCTGAAAATGACATATAATTTTTGTTAGAAATTTTATAGATTCGAGACAATGTATTTTTAGAGATTTAAATGATTTTTCGTAAAACATATAAATAAAAGTTCATGTACTCTGTTACAAAGTATTATAAAGTTTTCTTTGTTTCTTTTACTTTAACGTTTCTGACAGAGATTTCACGCTTTAATCTCGTCGATAGTTCTAGCACTGGTAATGCGATTTGTTCGAAATTGAAGAGGTTAAAGAAACGTTGACATAAAATTATTGATACACTAGATTTTCCACGTTGTTTAGGAAATCTGTGCGAATCGTTAGGTTAGTTGACTTCAATTCAATATTTTCGATGAATTTAACGACTCGACACTATGTCCAATAGATCGACTTCAAAAATCTAAGAAACCGAATACGTATTTCTCTGACCCATTTCTTTTTTTTTTAAATCTAACTCTACTCTTGTCAACAGATCAGTTCCGAAAATCCAAGAGAATCCGAGTACGCATCTCTCCGATAACTTTTTGTCTAACGTTATGACTTAAACATGTGTCAAATGTTGCAAATTTCATAGAAAAAATGAAAACTGGTATCGTTAATACGTAACAATCGTCGAGAATCAAAAAAACAAACACAATCCTCACCTAGTCCAAACTAGGGTTCGGTGTCACCACGAAGTATGTTCAATAAGTGACGCTGCCAAATTGTTTCGAAGCACTTCGCGTCATCCAAATTTTCCGCGTAATCACAATACGTAATGACGTTTTACCAACTGAGGAAGGAGTAAAAGGTTGAAACCCTTATATATACCGCGGCCGACAACTAGCGTGTGGAGTATTGATCAAAGTAATACGTTTACTTTCCTGTTATCGTTGGAAATATTATCTGATTTCGTCTCTCCTTCCAACGCATGGCGAGTGGCCATTTACCACTACTATTGCGCATGTGCTTCATTCGGCGAGCTATTTTTCTGCAGGGCTTTTGAGTCACGAATTACTATATCGAAAGTATTCGCCTTGTACGTTTCAAGGCAACGAACTCTCAACTAGAGGATACATCTTGGGAGAAAGTCAATCGTGCAAAGTGTTCGCAACTTCTAGCATTGCGCGAACGAGTTTTGTTACGCTATCTGTGAACAGAAAATGAAATTATGTACATAGAGAACGAACAGACGACGGTGATTGTGAATGTAAAGCGGTTCTTATGATTTTAGGTAGATTCTTTACTTACTTTCAGTGATTTTTCTCATGCTTCATTAGCACTGTAACGAGCTATTGTGCAGCCATTGTGATTACGTTGGTATAATTTGATGATTTAAGTTATTATAACTTTGTTTTAAAAAATCGTATCATGAAATTTAAAAGTTAGTTGTAAAAGGGAAACTTCAACCTTTGTCCATTATAGACGACCATAGTTGAGAAAAAAATTTTTTTTTTAAAAAGACGTGTGAATTTTTGAGAAAGAAATCATTTTCACTCGCCTCCTTTCAAAATTTTTGCAAGAAACGAAAATTATAGACACTTTAAACTGCTATAATTTTATAAAGGAATAAAAGTTTTTACTTTTACAATACTGAGTTCATTTCTTCCAAAGATGTTTTCACATCAAAAGGATAAATAACATTTCTTTCTCGAAAATTTTGCAAATTAATTAATATACGTCTTTGCGGATACGAAAGAAACTTTTTTCTCAACTAAATCAATCATGGCCATAAAGATTAAAAATCTCCCCTTTATACCTATCTCTTAAAATTTGTTGTACGATTTTTTAAAACAAAATTATAATAGTTAAATATCGACAATTTTTCACTACATATTGGGACTTGTAATACATATTGGGAAATGCAATACATACAGGAATACATGTAGAATGGTTGTAAATTACATGATAAAAGGTAGCATGAAGTTTACTCAATTTCACACAGTCAACACGAAGCATTTTTTCGTAACGATCTTCATTATCAAAAAAGTTTATTATTCATAGCTGAGGTGACGTGTGGTACATACATGAGGTTTCCGACTACAACAAGTCCTATGATTTCACGCAAATACTATGTACAGACATGGGTCATGTTGTAATATTAATATCTAATATTAATTAACATAAGTCAACTTATACAACTAAAATTATTACTCATTACGCTATAGTCTAAAGATATTATTGTTTGAAAGATTCACTTTCACGCAAATCTTACGCAATTTTTAATTGTCACGTGTTACCTTCTAGTACGCGTTCTGTAGTGCAGTGTATAGACATTTTCTATTAACAGCGTGTTCTCGTGGTTATCTCATTATTGAAGGATTCGTTCAACCTTTCTCCCATAACAAATGTCCAGTCACTGAGAAAGGAACAATATTATTTTTTTCTTTTTCTCATCGAGTATACTTAACGCTTAAACTTTCCTAAATAAACGACTACACTTACAGTTAACGTACACGCAAATGCATAAAAACGCATCGATAGAGATAGTGTCACAAAGCGAACACTGATCGAAATTATTAAAACGAGAAAAAAAAGTAGAAAAAAATAAAGACCAGAATGGATCTGGATCGTAATAAATATTATTTTCGTAAACACCAAAAAAAAAAGAGAAAAAAAAAAGAAAAGGTACTATCTCGCTAGTTACAATAATTATACCTGTTTCCATTCGCAGCGTATAAAAATATCCGCGTAATTAGTAGTACCTACGAAAATCGTCACCCTAGTTTCGGATAAACTACACGTAAGAGCGTTTTTTTTCCAGCTTTTCCGTCGTTATTAAGATTTAAAAAAATCTATAGCATTCGATTTTCCTTTTCGTTTCACGCTTAATTGAGCAAAAACAAAGAGAGAGGGTTTGAAAATGGACGCTTTTATCATCGGTGTGTATTTCAACTACTCTACGTACGAAAGAGAAGAAAAGCTTCGTCTGCAAGAGGGAGAAGTACAATTTTCCAGGAGCATCAAAGAGAGATCATGAGAACGAAATTAGAGAAGAAGAGAGATATTACGTCAACAGACACCTTCGCAACAGTTCCCTTCAAACTCTCGCAAAGGTCTAATCTGTCGGACATTCGTTTTTCTTTCCTTTTCTGTGAGTATTCGTGACGAGCAGGAGAATCGTAAACGATAACATGGCACCCTGAGTTGAAGAAGCACGGTTTGTGTAGAAACGCTATTTAAACCTTGTTCCTCGCGCGTTGCTGCCCATATATTTCAAGGACAGAGCATTAACAGTCATGGAAATGGTTTGAACAGTTTCGTGGAATGTAGTTTGATCGAGGTATAACGATGTACTTAACCCATCAATGACCAAACGATGATTTATATATCGTAACGTTAAGAATATTTCAATTTCTTTCAGTTGTACACAATTTGACACTCTGACTAGAAGAAACAGAGACGTAGAATTTCGTTTTATAACAATGTGTTGAGAAACCGATTCGAAGATGATTGAGAAAGAATTATGCAGATTAAATGTTGCGACATGGGTCCTCGATGGGTTACTTTTGAATAACGTTGCAAGAGTGGCAACAAACTCTCTTTCCTTCACTTCCCATTTTCTTCCCGTTTTCTGTTACGAATGCGACGCTCTTGTTGGGTCCTTCTTGACAACCGACACACCTGTCGAGTTCGTCACTTTGTAAGCGTTGCCCTTCACCTCGGCCGGGTGTTTGTGAGTACTCGTCGATGATTTCCTCGGAGGTTTGGTGATCTGCGTGGTGGAGAGTCCACTGACCGGGTACTTGTTTCTGCTGGATGTTCCGCCACTGTTGTTTCTCGTGCCGTTTTTCGCGGACGTCGAGGAGGTCGCCTCGGCAGGATGCTTCGGCATCACGAACGCTTTCGTCTGTTTTAACAGATACCGGTCGTTGCACAACGCCGATATCAGGGGCAAGTCGAGGTTACGACTCTTCTCGCGAAGCGTTCGTATGTCCAACATTCCATCTTCTTTCCCTTCCTCGCACTCCTCCATCGCGGTTACTTTCGACGTCTTCTTCGGCGAAGAAGATGATGAAGAGGCGGATGGAAGTGGTTGATTCTTCTCGAGGTTCTGCAAGTAAATAGAATGTTTTTATCATTATTATTATCGGAGAATCTGTGAAGTGGTGAACCTTGATTGTAGGAATTAACGTATGGAAGATAAATGTATTTAGATATTAGAACAACCTGTAGAGAGACTTGTCATTTGTTATTGCAACAATGATTGCTCCACTCGGCCAATTTTGCTTGGTCTTTTTCAATTCAAAGGTTCTCTCTATGATGTAGAAAGAAAAAAGAGCAAAAAAAAAAGAAGAGATCAAGGGTGCACGTTGTAACGAAATACCTGTATCTCGTAAGGCGGCGGCGGCGGAGGTGGCGGAAGTCGGCGATGCTTCAACTGCGGTAGTGACTGCAGCTTGTTGCTGGAAGGCGAGTCGAAACACTTCAATATGTTCTCGTCGCTTCTCGTCCTGGAGAACGCGTGCAGCGTGTGCGGATGAGCTGGGGCTGGTGGTTCGCGTCTAAGACTCTGACTTCCTGCCGACGAACAAGTAGCTCCGCTATATAGTGAACTTGTACTAGCAGCATAGTGGCTGCTCAGGTTACTATGCGGTAAGTAATTGTTAGAGCTCGTGTCACTGCTACTAAGGTTTTGATTCGAAGCGTATTTCGTGGGTGACGAGAACGAAGAGCCAGGAAGGTACGGTGTGCTACGATACATTACTAACGATTTATTGTTAAAAGAGGGATAAGGCGGGGGAGGATAGGCGGCCATGGCAGCCAGAAGCGATCCCTGCTTCGCGTCGATGTACTCTTGCTTCGACACCGCGGGATCCTTCAAAGGGAACATCACGTAATCGACGTCTGAGTACAGTTGCTGCTTGTACTGTTCGATCTGCGACCTCGCAACTTGACTCGTGTAAACGGTAGCCAAGCTGGGCGGTGGCGGCGGAGGTTGTCTGGGATGTACCATGGGTGGTGGAGGGGGTGGCGGAGGCGGCGGTGGTGTTAAGTAAGGCAACAAAACCGGACCACCTCGTGAAGCGTGTACATCCAGGTAATTGTTCGGTCCAACGACAAGAGCCGCTACGGGAGCGTGGACCGGCGTGGGTTTCATTTTGTCACCGGGATATGTGGGTGGTTGAATTCTGGGTGGCGGTTTCGGGGCGATTGCAGCAACGTCGTTCATGTTCGCTTGACTGCCGCTGATTGTCTTCGAAGCTGCCAGAGTGGCGTTCATTATGCTGTTCGCCAAGCTAGTTTGCAGCTTCGTCGACGTCACGACCCTTGACACGATCTCCTCGCTGGTGGTTGGATACAGCTTGGAAATTGCTTCCTGTCGAGTGACCTCGGGATACGGCGGCGGCGGTGGTGGTTCTCTGGGCGTTATCGCGTCGTTTCTCGGAGGCGTAGGCGGTGGTATCTGAATTCTTTCTCTGGGCGAGGTGTAAGGTGGCGGTGGCGGTGGATCGGTCCGTCGCGGTGGTAGAGGTACAAACTCGCCGCGAGTAGCGTTGTACGGTGGCGGAGGCGGCGGTTCCCTCTCGATGTCGGGTATGTTGGGCCGCGTCGAGTTTATCGTTGCGTAGTCCATGCTCACTGGGTAAGGAGGTGGTGGTGGAAGTTGTCTGTCGCTGTCAGTTCTTGGCGGCGGAGGTGGCGGAGGCATGGTAACGTAATCGCAATCGGAATCCATGGAGTTACTGATGGTTTTCCGAGGAGGATAACGCCCGACTATCAAGTCGGAAAGCTCGTTGGCTGACAGCAGAGGTCCGACGCTGGAAGGATCACTCCCGTCGCCTCTGAAGCTTCCTACGCTGAGTATGCTGTTACTACGTGATCTAGAATCCTCCAGCTGCTGATCCAGAGCTGCCGTTATGGTCGACACGACGTTACCAACGTCTTCGTCACCTTTGCAGACGCTGTAAATTGGTTCCTGATCCTCCGCGCCAACATCTTCCGTGTAAACGTCGCTCGTTTCGGATCTAAGGCCACTGTGTATGGTATAAAAACCGGACGTTACGGACGCCTCGTCGGTCGTTGACTGGACGGAACTTAAGGCACACACGTCGCTCGCCGCGGAAGATCCGTTCGCGTCACCGGTTGGTGAATATAGATCCGCCATTCTTTCATCCTGCATCTCGCTACTCCTGAGAGTATATACTCCACTAGTTTCGCTTGCAATATCAGTGCCTGAAAAGAAAATATTTTAAAATTATTAATAATGAAGAATTAATAATGATATATTTTTGTATTTTCCTTTTCTTTTGGGATTGCATTGTATCTCTTACACCGCAAGTTGCAAATTATTTCCTTTGAAACTTACCTGCGTATTTGCCACCTTTTTTGCATCTGTCATAAATGGCGCCAGGAAAGCTAGCAGTTTCCGACGAAACCGCTGAATTCTGTGCCGTATGCGAGTAACCGAGTTCCAGACTGGAAGTCGCGGATGTGCGCCGCATTCGCGGCGGTCCACCAGCAGGTGCATTCACAACCACGACCGTGCTGCAGCTGCTGCTACATTGTGACCCCTCAGCAGCCGTGGCCGCGCTCGATGCCAATCGCAACGCAGCAGTTGTGGGAGTGCTGTCTGTACCGTCGACCTCTGAAATTTGCGTGATTATTTCCAAGGTTGCACGATTGATATACCTACATTAATATGCGTATATTATCTGTATCAAATACCTGCATTAACGTTGGAAGCTATAAATATGTTATTCAATTCTTATCGTTGAATGGAAATATTCTCTTTAATGGCTCTTACTAATGCATGCTCTTAAAATATGTAATACGCAATAAACTTGTGTTTATTTGTCATCTTTTTTACATTAGTTGTTTAGTGTACATGCAGAAGACTTTTGATTTTCAATAGCAAATGATTGGTGACCAAAATTGGAAACCAATTCCTTCCCTGGATATATACGTCATGGTTTATTTAAAGTAATATAAAAATTAACGTTAAACTACTGCGTAAGTGTTTTTACTTTTATATTTAATCCATCTCACATAAATAAAAGTCCGCTTGTAAACGTTTTCATAGGAAAAATTGAATTTTTCGGAAAGTTGATTCGAAAGTAAAAAATCTAACAAAGTATCTCTTCCTTGCAATTCTCCTCGTGCTTATCGTTATATCGTCATCGTTGAATTCCGTATTTGTAGAATGGAGATAAGTTTACCGTCGACGGTGGAGACTGGCGAGGACGGCATGGAACGATCCTCGATGTCCGCGTTCGCGCCGTTCACAATGCCGCACTGAACACCGGGGTACGAAGTGTTCTCAGTAAGACGTGGCAAACATTCGGTCGATGCGGGCGCCGTATCTGGCTCGTCCTCGCTGTGAACCCGGTCGCTGACAATTCCAGAAGTCGTATTGGACGACGTGCTCGAGATAACAGAAATTCGTTGGTCACCGCGCGCCCCACGTGCCGTTAAACTCAGCTTGCATCGGGCAGGATACATGTAGCAGTCGCGAAGTACCTTCCTCTCTGAAGTCCAAAAAGGCAACATCGATCTTCAGATAAAAACTCGGTATGTCTGGTTCGAAGAAATTTATCGCGAACGTTCTCAACCTCGTTACGCACGTTTCAATGTAGAAACATACAAGCTTTAGACTGACAAGACTTGAACAAAATTGTGGACGTCGTTTGATAATTTACTGCGAGACAGATAGGTAATTTAATCGTTTTGTTACGAGGAAGCGGGAATTAAAGAATATAACTTAAATCATATTATAATCGTATTATAATGGTCTTTCCACAAATTGATCTACTAAGAAACTAATTTTGAAGAATACAAATCCCGATAGAATCGAACTGACCTTCTTCTTCTCGCCTTTTCGCCTCATTTACTCTAGGTGCTATGGCCATGGTGAACTGATGGGTATCTCGACAGAGTCCCAGAAGCAGCTTGCTCTTGTCATCGCATCCACTGTAGAGGGTGAGCTTGTCCGGCTGATCGACTGCGCGTATCTCAAACTTCTTCCTCTGTAATGGTAATGCAACAAATGTAACTCCGTTACATCATACATATAGTCACTAGACTGCGAATGTTTATGCGTGTAAAATGTAAAATTTTGGAAAGATTGTTATATAAAACGAGAGCTCAACTTCGTTTCTAAAATATGTTGTATGTATATTTATATAAGATACAAAATTTGAAAATTATAATATATATTTGACAATATTACATTTGTTCTAGCACACGCGTTAATCCAATTGAACTATTGTAATAAATTAATATAAAATAATCAAACCTATTAACGGTGATCTTCAACCGATATTTATTATAATAAGTATATATATAAATTATAAATTAAGATTCTGAGAGTTTTAACCGATAATCTAAATCAAATCGACCGGATAAATATGAATTATAAGAACGGCGTGTGCAACACATACGTAAAGTAAAAAATAGGTTTTTAGCACACGTATTAAAGTCTCTATCTATTTATCTGTCTTCTACAAAGATACGCATGGAAGTGAACAAGAAACAATTTAAATAAAAGAATAAAGTGTAAGTCTGACTACTGAACGAAACGAAAAACAGGAAAACTAACGTCGAAGCAGAGTTTGCCGATATTATTCCAGGCGAAGACCCGCGGTGTTTCCTCCTCGGCGTAGATTCGCACCCCACGAGCGCAAATCGCCAAGAGTATGCGTCCTGGGCCTGCCTCGTTCTTGCTTCTTCGTAACCGATAGAGGTGAGCGTTGAGCGGCGCCTCCAACAGCACCGCCTCCCGGATGTATTGCAGCTCTGCCTCCTCCCTTGATAAACCTCGGTTGTCTCTGTGCTGTGCCGCGAGCACCGCGAGCACATTCGACTCGAGGCACATCTAGCACAGAACATAATCGTTGATTACGTTTAAATGAGAATTCAATAACTACACGCGTCCGCTGAAGCTACGGAACGGGCGTGCTTCAATAGAGGGCCCGCGTAGACGCGTTTGGAATTAAACTGTCCAGATCGGTATCCGGCGATCTTTACGATCGTGATATCGACGCTTGGAATAGGCCTACATTCCAATGGCTGAATCATAGAAAAAAATGATTCGACCTGTAGTCTATATAGAGCGTCGAAGATTTATGTTTCGCTCGATCAAAGCGCAGTGAATGTAATTATAATACGTGTGATGTGTTTATTGGAAATGTAATGCTTCTTTCCACTGATGATCAGGAAATTGGAATTTTTTTTTTTTATGTGATAGTTCGTCTGCTAAATCGATTAACTGTACAAAACGGGAAGTAGAGAAATGGATAAAATACCGTATGCATGTTTTTTCTTAAATTTCTTTTAAAGTTAAACGTTGTCGATCTAACGCAGGCTTTCGAAATAGATTATTCACTGATCCTCGAAATTTTACGAATAGTGTCAAGGCTAATTGTTAAGAGAATGTACTTCACAATACACGAAATTATGCTTCGATCAAGTGCTAAATTTGGCGCCAAAATTTTAAAAAATTCAACAAGTGGACTTTCGATCACTGAACTGAGAATTGTAATTTTTCTCCGTTCAGAGAGTGTGAATTTCTACATATTTACGAGAAATTCGAAGATACAACCAACTGTAATATTTATCGAGTGAAGCAAATTTTTATTTAGAACACTCGAAGATTATATTCATAAAAATTATGAAAGAAACTTTTTCACGCGATAATAATAATAATACTACGAATCACACAATAAATACAAAGCTACATCTTCGAAAGAGTTAGAGCAAAAATTGTCAAATAAAAATCGAAATTAAACGTTTGACAATGCAATGCTCTGAAAAGAATCTGATTAAATTTTCACGCAATCTGAAAAGAGACGATTTCTTCATCTCTGCAAGGAAACTTGCATACAGTTTGAGAAAACTCGTTTTAGGAAATTCCAGCTTAAGAAGGACGCAGCGAGCGGGAATTACTTACGTGTGGGAAAGGAAAAGAGCATCACTTACGTGTGGCGGTAAGTAATCGGTGGGCTTGCAGTATCCCACAGATCCTGCGTGTGGCCTATGCCGTTCCTCGGAGTAGTCGCCAAGATCGGCTTGTAGGGCAAGGCCCGCGAGTGTGAGCAACGGCGTGACGATAGACGGTTCGTGCAAGGGGTGGTGAGAATGGAGGCTCTCCACCCCGCCGCCGTGCCTGACGACATTGTCGCGCAGTTGCAGGTAATAATGGTGGCGCGTCGTTTCATCGCTGAAACAGTAATCAAACAATTAACTTCGCTTTCGTTTTACGTCATTAGCCTCACAACCTTGCGTCGGGTGAGTTTTTGCTGACAGGGGAAACGACAGATCGGCGATATGTCCTTCCTACTAACTTGTTTGATCGAAGTTCCGCTAATTCTAGGATGAGCAGCCGCGGTGCGATGTCTAATGGAACCATTTGAATAACAAAACGAGGAAAGTGTCTGTCTCGCATATAAAGTGCCTGTAACGAGTCTGGCGAGACTCTAAAAAGACTGTGAGGAACTTGTACGAAGAAACATGGCGGGAGGGGGAAGAGAACCGAGTTGGATAAATTTCGAATATCTGCGAAACTCTTGCATGTTTCGTTGTCAATTGCATAAGTTGAAAAGTTTGTAGAAATAATAATTTTCTTTACAAATTAATTAATAATTAATAATTAAAGTTTTTAACAATTACTCAATTAGGTGCAAACCTAACCTAAACCATATTTGGAAAAGAATCGCCATATTGAAAATTCGTGGCTAACGTGCCGAACAATTTAAATCTCGAACAATCGCTTTTTACATAACGTAACAAGTACTCTGACACGATGAAATTACGTAACGATCCACGAATTTTGCAAGGAGAATGATCGATGGGATGCAATAAAAAATGTACGATAAAAAGCGTATTGGGAAAAAAGAGATACATCCACGTAGAAGCGCTGAATTTAATTATTCACAAGTCACGATACGGTTCATTATCTCGACGAGACTGTCAGGACTTTGAATAATTATTCGGTGAAGTACGATCGATACGAGAGACGATTGGTAACTCGATGAGAAAGACGATTTGGTAACCGTGAGAAGCATAACTCACAGAAATGACCAAGTGTCATTATTAATTATGCAAATAGTTTCTCACGTTTCGTCGTGCTATCCGTTACACGAAGCACGTTCGTGTGGCACCTATTTCGAAATTAACATATGCATTTTACAATAAAATACGCACTACCGTCCAAACTTGTCCAGAGATTCGCTTATCTTTAACAGAATGTCAGTTGCTTGCGATAAATAAAAACGCCTAAGGATAATTTTATTCTTTGACAGTACAGTTATTATAGCTATGCGAAAATTATAAATTTGTGAATTTATAATATTTGTGTCGCGCGTTTATCTACATATTTAAAGATGTAATATAAATCATTGAGAATTTACATTACAAAGGAATGGTAAATTCAGAATATTATTCTATGAATAGAGGAAATCAAGTTTGAAAATTCGTCGAATTAATTGTCTTACTTTCCTCAGAATGAGAATTAGTCTAAATATTGTTCTTCTGTACAAGTAAAAATAAATTGAAAATTCATAATTGATTCGATTGATTATATTTAATAATTGATTTTAATAATTGATTCAACGTTCAGTTAAAAATTTTTGTGGCCGTCAGATAGATGAAATTATTTATTTTGAATTCTTTTAAAAGCCACTATAATCATCAAGTTGAACGCAGTTGGTATTAAGGGAACTCGTTATTTTATTTTATAAACAGAGTTTCTAAATCATAATTTAAGCAAAAGTTCCAAACTCGCATATATATGTGCAAGTAACAAACGAAAGTCAGACACACCTTGCGGCAGAACTTTCCAAACTAATATAGTGATTCAGTGTATTACAACACGGTGTCACGGTTACGTGTAACCTTGGGCAGTAATTGTGTCATGAAAATAGTTATTAACAACTTCGTACGGCACGCAATCCGTCATCCGACGTAACGACAAAGAAATAAGGAACCAATTGGCCTCGAGTCGTCAACCAAGACACTTGACAAGTTATAAAACGATCATTTCGATTAACAATAATGTTAACAAATCGGAAGGACAAAGCTAATTAGCCGATTGCGAAGGCTAATCGAAAAACGTGATTTCATTTCGCGAGGCTTTTAATTAAAACGTACGTCACGTCATCCAGGAATCCCCATTAGCTAATAAATACAACATAACGCAATCAGAGTCTCTCTCTCTCTCTTTCTACGATTCTACTCTAAAGGGGAATCGCTACTGCAAAATCCATGATTCACAGTATACCGGAAAACGTGTTATCGAAACAATCATCTAATACTAATCAACAGAACATAAGGGGGGTAAAATAAAGTGTTAAATTAGTGAAGCATATATTGTCATATGATGTTATGTTAATCGCAAATCGCTGTTGAAAGAAGATTCAATCACTGTGGTTTCTGCAAATGTTTTAGTAATTCTCGCATATCTTTGCAAGTACAATAAAGTTGGAAAATATGTATATATACAGACACACACACACACATATGTAATAGATACAACTGAATTCTGTTTCTTTTTTCCTGTAAAATATTGCAAAGTAATTTTAATTGTATGTTTAAAATATTTCTGTTCATTTAGCACCATGATTTCTTTCGTAATATCCATTGTTACAGTGGAATTTTTCATAACTTAATAAATAAGCAGACAAAATTTCACAGCAGATAATAGAATTTCCGAATATTAAAATAATTAGTTTCTTGGTATATTAAATTTTAGTTACTTAGGGATTAAGAAAATCGTCAATCTTGATATTTCTTTGACTGCTAAATTACATGAATTTTCTTTCACACGCGATATACCTTATCATTTTTATTTTCTATCTAGACTATTAGAGTGTCTCTTGTTAAATCTAAACAGATATATATTCTTTCGCTATTGTATTAATTTGTATTTAATTTGAATAATAATATTCAATTATATAATATTAATTTGTATTTAATTTGAATAATAAATTTGATATTAAAATTTAATATGATCCGTAGAAAGTTGTAACACTGAATTTCAAGCTGTTGAGGTTCAACTGACTCAAATAATCTTATCCTATCCTATTTTTTTAAATTGAAATCATTCTTGCAACGTCGAACACAATCAACAACGATTATATCGAGTCAAAATAGTCATATTTTTATCTGCTACTTGTTCGAGATTTAGCTCGATTCGCTTCTATAAATAACATAATGCAGAATACAAGTCATCTGCATTATTAATTCCAGGAAGAAAGGACATATTATAAAAAGAATAAAAAATTTTGCCAGTAACGCGCTACTACGTACGTACATATATCCAAACAGAAAGCATGAATCGAACAAGACTGCTCGATGCTTGTGAATGACAGCGTGGACTCTCCCTAGATTACGTCGTAGATCCGCTTTCAGGAAACTAGTCGCATCTCGTCTCGGAAACGTGTGTCGAAAGACACATCGTCATGCAGTTTCACGTAATGATAAACAACGTGCTCCAACTACTCGAATCCTTCGGAAGTTTGCAACGTCACGTTCGATACATTTTCTACGTGTTACGCGTAACGATACTGGCCCCATAAATCTTTCGGAACACGAAGTCTCAAATTTGTGGCTTTTAAATGTAATTCTCTCGGCTGTTCGGAAAATATTCCACGGATTTTCTCAATTTTTCACGGTGAATAGTTTGAAGGGATTTTCTGAGAAAGTATATCCTAAATTGAATTATTCACGGCTGGATTTCAGTGTAGCGTTTTTTGAATTGAAAGATTTTAAATGAAGTCAAATAAGTGAGATTAAATATTTCGTTGTTACTCGGATACTAGACAGAAAGTAGGGCAAATTATAAAATGATAAAAATTCGCTTCTGGTGAAATTTTATTTTATTTTATTGTAGCGGCCTAGGATTCCTCAACTACGAGTTTCGAACTCTGACTAGCACAAGCCGCAAGTGGCCTAGCGCCGAGGTCCTATTTCTGACGTTAAGCGAAGCAAAGTGTGGAACACCGCTAGGATGGGTGGACCGACCGTTACAACACAAGCGTCTGGAATAAGGAGAGTCGGTTACCATCATCAAGTTCCAGTGGATGAATCTAGGCAGCGACTCCGAGCAACGCCAAAACCTTCGACTCTCTCTCATCTGCCTCAAATCCTTTTTCCTTCCTTTACCATTCATCCTTCCACAAACAATCACATTCTTCAATTGATGACACTTAACCATAGAAAAACCAGAGTCCACAATCAACTACAAGGAAGGGACAACACACAAACAGAGGATGCAACAACATCTGGAAGGACAGACGCTGAACGAGGATGCAACATCGAGGACAGAGTCGCACATGGCATGCAGACGATCGCAGGGAACGGCCCTATACACACTCAAGCGCCTCCACCGAACGCAGACGGTCGTAGAAGGTCCGCACGTACGCACGCAACGCCTCCGTCGAATGCAGACCGTAGAGGACGCCCGCACATAGGCTGTGCATGCTGTAGAGGCAGACACACGCGTCCGCATGCAGGCATTACGCAGTAACCATACAGCGCAACCGCGACACGTAGAACGCCACTTCTGAATGCAGCCACACGAAGCCTCCAACACAAATGCCGGCCCTGGGTGACCAGACTTAGACGAAAAGGTAGGTACCAGGACCGAGCCAAAAACAAGAAACAGAGAGCAGCCACCAACAACATCATCCAGCATCACTTTCTCAACAGTCGCACCGCTACTATGAGCCTCCTCTTCTCAGTATCGTTGACACTGGGAAAAGGGTGATCTATAGCGGCCTAGGATTCCACTCAACTACGAGTTTTCTGACTTAGCACAAGCCGCAAGTGGCTGCCTAGCGTCGAGGTCCTACCGATCTCCAACGTTAAGCAAAGCAGAGTGCGGAACACCGCTAGGAGATAGGTGGATGACCGTCCTAGTGGGTAGTTACAACAAGCGTCTTGCTGCCATCAGCCCCACTGATGATAAGTCTAGGCAGTGACTCCGAGACGAAACGCCAAAACCTTCGACCCTCTCTCATCTGACCCTCTCTCATCTACCTCATCAAATCCTTTCCTTCCTTTACAATTCATCCTTCCACAAACATTCACATTCTTCATTATTTTATTTTATGGTAGTCTTTAAGGGTTGATGTTGCGATGGAACCTTTCTTTACAATATTATCACAATTGTCATATTATCCTGAAACAAAAGAATCTGAAGAACGAGAATACTATTCAAAGAACAAAAAATCCCTTCAACGTTTTCCATTCTTTTTGTTCCCCCCAGTGAGATATTTCGAATTCAATGATCTAATTTCAATTAAAAAATTCCTCTTTGAAACGTCATCCTGACAATACGACTTCGAGATTTCGAATGCTTTCTAATCTTCCTAACTCTCCAATCACGCTAAATCGATATATAAAACGTCGTAACGTTCAAACAGCCGTGATTTCAATCTAGAAACTTCAACGCAAATAACGCGCAATCTTCGCGCGAGAGACGCAAGAAACGTCAAATTAGAAATTCCCAAGCAAGTCGCAAATCGAATCGGAAAGCAAGTCGGATGACGTTTTCGAAGTAGAAAAAAAAAGGAAAAAAAAAAGAAAAGAAAAGAAATCGAAATGATCGAAGGAGGGAAAGAATGAACGAAAGATCGACTAGAGCGTTCGATCGTCTTCGAGGCGAACGCTGCTTGGTCCTTTCGCGAATTAAACCCTCGTCGACGTGGACGTGCGGTGAATGCGGCGTGGCTCGATGTAAATCACGGGTTTCGGGTGGAAATCAGAAAGCAACTACGGATCGGTATAATTACCGGGACGAGTGCTTTCATTTAATGCGTATGGTCTATCTATCACGCGTCACGTAATAATTTATAATTACAAGAGTAGGTAGCACTTAGCTACCGGACAGGGAGTCGAGATTTCGTTTCGCGGGCGAGAGGGAGATCTCTCGCGTCGAGCCACCATTTTCCCTCCCCCTTCCGTTATTCCTTCTCATTCTTTATTTATGACCTGTCTATCTTCCCTCCCCTCCCTTCTACGGGCAAGATGAGCGCAAGATTTGAGAATTGAGAAAACCCCTTGGGGGCTTGCTGAATTTTTGGAAACGAAAAGGCACGCTCACTTTTTATTTTTGTCATTTTGTCGTACGTGCGAATGTTTATAAATTTGTAGGAGATACCATCTTTCGAGAGAGAATTTCTATTTTCATAGGTGTGACGAGAAATTGTAAATTTCCAGCCTAGGCTAGGAATCGAAGGAAAAGAACAGCGGCGAATTTATTAAATTATTATTCGGGATTTGTCAAAGTATTTAGGATTACCGTCGACATACTTTGTAAATAAAATTAAATCTCTCCTAAGACTTAATTGTTGAAATATATCATTGAACGCGAAAATAATAATTATTCGCACAAGATCATAAAAAAATCAGTGAAAATCGTGTAAATTGAGTTCGAAATTAAATTAAAAATTGAAATATTGATCAATTTAATCACTATTTCGTCACCGTTATGTAGGACTTGTTCTAAAACTTTCCGACGGAGGTGTACGTTGAGCTTTTTTTAATTTCTTAACTTTTCTCATCCTTCTTATTTCTGTTCAACCTATCGTTAGATCCTGACCCGTGTTTTGCAGCTATTTCTCTCTCTCTCTCTCTCTCTTTCTCTCCGTCGATCACGAGGACAAAGCGGAGGAACCCTTGTAATCGCGATACATCGCGGCTAGGAGAAAGGGAGCAAAAGAGAGGTATAGAAGGCCTACGGTAGACTACGTGGGTTTAGGCTGTTTAGCCAGGTACGGTGGCACCAGGGGAGTATTTGAAGCGGAACGCTAATTACTCCGATTAATTCTGCAATCCATTTGGGGGCCTGTCCGATGGCCGGAGCGTCCTCGACTAATTTAGCTTCCTACGAGTGGCCAGCCTCTTTCGAGTGAATAATTTGTCAGCCGATGTAACCCCGATCCGACTACCGGAGTTTTTACTCCCCAGCGACGTAGTCCGAACTCTACGCGGGTTATTCGAACGTCGAAGAAGACTTTTGCTCGACAATTCGCCAAATTTTCAAAGCGATCTACTCTTTGAAAATTTCAGCGTAAGTTTGAAAATCATTTTTCACTCGAAACAAAAACATTTGATACCGATCGTGAGATGATTTGACTATCGTTTGCTAACATTTTTCGTTCTTCTCTCGTGCGAGAAACTTAATTTCGAAATTTAATTTTCCAATGCTGTGCATATACTTGCGCAGTCTGTACTCAATTTTCTTTCATTCATCCCTGAGTTTCATCTAATACTTTTCAATACACGCTTTGGAATTCTTTGTTACCAGTCTGTGAAGTATGAACGATTAGATTTCGACGTGCACGATATTAAAAGATTGAAATGTCGGGGCCTCGGCGATTCAAACAGCTCTGGCTCCGACGTGAAGTTGTTGCGTTCGCGCCGTGTCTTGAATGCCGGTATGAATTGGAAATAGCATTGAGCAACGTAGTAACATGAATAGCAGTCGATAGTATTATGACGATTATGTAAACTGGAAGAATTCGACTACCGATTGAGAAATCTGGGTGGAAGTATTACCTTAGGAGCAACGGCGTGTCGACGTAGTAGCGAACGCGAAAGTAGAGGACGAAAGCTGGTCTCCCGCTGCTGTCTAAGCCCTGGAAATCACGAAACAAAGCTGTTATGAGATCGACTTTATGCATTTATCGCTTATTCATTTAGTACATTTCACGCTCATATTTTCCATATCGTTCAAACATGTTTCCAAATTGTATCGTAAATCGCGATGATAATTGCTGGAATAAAATCATTAATCCAAATATCGACAATCAATATCAATTATCAGGCAAGTTTTTACATAGAATGTAGACCCCTGTAAAAATAATCAATCTTGTTGGAATTTGTGATCAAACAGATTAACCTATCTCTTCCTCTCTCTCTCTGTCTGTCTTTATGCTCTTACGTCGGTTCTCATTATTCCACTCTACCAGCTGACTATGCAAATGAACTTTTAATTGGACAACTATTTTGAAAGATAGACCAGGTAGAGTTACTTTCGTAATAATTCTGTTTGGAATGTCCTGATCTCCCATTTACAGCGTAATAAACTTACAATAAATATACAAAACAAATTTAATTGCGTGGCAATTGAATAATTTCACTATAAACGTTACAAACAACTAAGTAACTTGTAAAGTACCTTATAAACTTATAAATTATAAAATTTAAATTTTAAACAAAATTTCACGAAATTTAAAATAAAATTGATCTGTTTCTATTGTAAAATTTAAGTCGCTTCTAAACTTCAAAAATGTTTCTACTTCGTGAACATGCCAATTGTGAATCTCTCCAATAACTTGCACTCCGCAAACGCAAACGTACTCTGATTCTGTGTCAATATGTTCTACTTATGGTAGATCCTAGAAAACTGCGACGTCGATACATTAAATCAACACGGAATAAATCCTATTAGTTATAGTAGCTTCTAAGCCGCGCAGGTAACCGAGACAATGACCTGTTTTCGTAATTGAATTGTTTCACCGCGAACTAGAATAAGTAACGCGACACGGCGCGTCCATCAACTAAATTAAACAAAAGGCACTGCTCGTATCGTCCACTCCGTTTAATCGATAATACACGACGTCGTCTTGTTCACGATGAATTTAACAATCGCGTTCGTTCAGATCGTAAACCATCAGCGTAAATCTCCAGCTCAACGATCCTCTTTACTTTATTCCGTGAAGAAGAGTTACTCGAGAACGTCGGAAGCTTGATTCTTATTCTAGAGCTCGAGATACTTGTATCAATCTCCTTTGATCAGATGTTTCGATTAAGAATTAACAAGAGCAGATGGACTTGACTTGAGGATTTCAGTTCAACGACACGTCGGAAAGACAGAGGATTTTCAATTTAAAATCCTAATAGTTGGATAATTCAATTAATTTAATTTACACACGAGACACAGTTCCTCTTCTGTCACTTTCTCTTATATCACGCGTTCAAGTTGAAAAATATCAATTGATAGGAAAAGCAATATTTTGCAAATCAAACGAAATTAGCGGATGATAAATTTCGTGACGTGACAAAAATTAGAAATTGGAAAGAACGTGAGGCACAAAACACAAATGTGGAATGTGGAATATTGTCTAGGGATGATGGAGGATATTGGACACGGAATGCAAAGAAAATGTTGAAATGTGGAATATAGGATACGGGATATGACGTATGGAATACGAGATGTGGAATGTGGAATACAGAATATGAAATGTAGAATATTGAGTACGCATAACGGGATGAAACATTTTCGAATTGGTCTCACATCCTACCGATACACACGACCGGCGCGTGTCGTGTCTCGCTACGGCGCCAACGAAATTTCAAAACAACTTATATAGTAGTACTGATACGCTGATTAAAAATTACTACGACAGGGATAGTTTTATAAAAATTTTCCACGACGAGCAAATTTTTTCGAACAATTCCGCGAGATGCTTGATATTTGTTAAATACGCACGTGTGCCGAATACTTTTTTTAAAATAATGGCGATCGTCACGTTGTTCGTGCGTTTTACAGCTAAGAAACAAGCTCAACTTTGACGAGGAGAGAAAAACCGCCGGCACCACGTGGGCGGAAACCACCAAACCGTGAATGTGCCCACGCGCGCCTTCCGGCCCACGCGTTTTCAAGCACGGTAGCCACCGCAGCCTGTTCCATCGAGAATCGGGATTAAATACGACCGTGGATCTCCCTCGCTTTCGGTCAGTAAAACTCGAGAGGCCGCGAGATTCGAGAGACCGATAGCGAGACAAATCCGATAAATTCGGCATAACTGACAGGAATCACTGTCTCTTTTTTCTTCTTCTTCTTCTTCTTCTTCTTCTTCTGCTTGCGCAACTGTTTGGCAATTTTCGTAGACGTTGACACGTCGGAAATCGTGTTTCTGATTGGTCGATTTTTCTGCTCCTGTTGCTATTTACGTTTTATAGCTCGTATCAATTTGCATTAAATTATACGTGTGTATTTAAATATACTTTTTACTTGTTTATTTATTTAAATTCTGTCGGCCTATTATACAAGAAAAGAGATAAAACACGTCTTGAGTCTATATATATTCTAATCACATATTGGACTAATTTAATATTTTTTAGGAGTGTAGTAATAAGTATGTATTACATATATTCACGTTAATTGTATATACATATCTATGAACAATTATCTCTGTTTTTTGGAGCAACCTGTAGCTGAATAATTCTCTAGGAAAAAAGAAAAGTAAAGATACACTACAATTACAATTCCAACAATATCCAAGAACGAACAAACATATCATTGGTCAAGAGACTCTTATCATTCCTACCTCTCGCGGAAACCTTCAAAGTGAGCCATTTTCAAAAACGACGAAATTCCGACCCGTACATAAATCGGCAGCCTATTCTCCCGTAAGACGATAAAACCACCATCGATCCGCTTCTAATTTCCTCTTCACCTACACCCACAGCTACTCGATCCATCATAGCGGCGCTCCATTGAAATTCAACAATCGAATGAATTTCGTGGGTTTCACCGATGGAAATTAGGAGGCGCGCCGATACGTCTTTACTTTTTCAGGTGGTGGTAGCGCTGCTGCTGGCCGATACATCATCGGATAGAGACAGACCCGAATGGAGGGGAGGAAGAAGGACCGAGGGAAGAGGAGAAGAAAGAGGAAAAAAGGAAACGGAAGAGGAAAAGAGAAAAAGAAACGAGGAGGAAGGAAAAGAGAAGAAGAGAAGGTGGAGGACGACAGAGGACGAAGACGAGAAGAAAGGAAGGACGAAGGAGGCGTAGAATGGAACGACGGGAGACAGGTACCAATAACGAAGCCCGCTCCAAATTCGGTAGCCGAAAATTAAACCGAGAAGGGTTTCTCGGTTGTGTCTAGACCTAGACCCTCCGGTCAAATCGTAGCAAATTATACCGTCGGCTCCATCCGCATATTTTACCAACCATAAATATTAATCCACCTCTCTCCTCGCTGTGTGTGCCTCTCTCTCTCTCTCTCTCTCTTCCCACTTTTGTCCACTCTTTCGATTTTCTTTCGCCTTTCTTCTTCCCACTTCGTCATTCCGTCCTTTGATTGGTTACTTCTACCACGCACTACTAGGGATGGGATCAAGTCCAAATATCACACTTACAAATCCCAGTTGAACGAAGTTTGACGTCCGTGAGTTTCGAACGGTGTATATTCATTTGAGAGCAAAAGTCAGTTTTCACTTACAGATTATGTAAATATATTCGTTTGTACAAGCAATTTAAATGAATATTAATTTAAAATGAACTTATGCATTTAATATAATTAAGTGTGTGGTGTAATTAATTAAATTTATTAAATTAAAATTAAAAATAGATATAAAGTACGTTTTACAAGCATGAATGAATACACATGTAACGTACAATATAACACATATGCGTTCAGATAAATATATATATATATAATTTACAAATAATACATGTGAATACGAATCTTACAAACATCGAAACTACTTATGAATATTTTTGAAACTTGCAGATACTCATCACAGGGTTTAGAAGAGCCACAAGTTTTCGAAAATGCACCTGTAAATAGTTCGATTTTTGTAAAATTCAAAACTTTCGCAAATAATGCCCAAATCTTGGAAATCATCAGAGTCGTCAAAGGAGAAACCCAAAGAAATTAATACCACTTTGTGACTCGTTTTAAATGAGATTTCTTTCTTTTCAATTCTCGCACGCACAAAGATGAGATGTTACTATCCTCAGACCTGTATTTACACCGATCCAATGGAGAAACATGTCTCATAGTTGAAAGTAACATTGGAAGTATTTATAAAGGGGTTGAATCCAACGACCGAAGGTTCAAATCTACTTGCGAGGCACTCGATCCCATCTCTACTTACTACGGCACACAGACGTTTGCTGGATGTACCCCGCGGGTACAGTCGCCGCTAAAATCGAGAGTCCAGGACAAACACACCGGGGAATTTGCATATACGCACGATAGAGACAGACTACTATAGGCTCGTCTGTAGCGTATTGTACGAGTAACATCAACTACCAGGCAACATGAACGATATTGAAGTTCTAGCAGGTGTGGCGGGCTCAGGTTGATCATTGGACCGCGATATCTCTTTGTCCATCGAACAATTTGACTTTTTAAGTTCTGGCCTCTTTTTTTTTATTTTAGAGATATCAGAATTGTGATTAGACACGAAGGAAATTTTATCTGTTCTTTCTCTTTTTTCTTGTTTCTGTTTCTTATAATTCCTTTCCTCTGAAATTCGATTTTTACCCCTCGATACTTTGATTAAATTAAGAAGCTGCTTTGTCAAGTTAGAAAAAACGTATTAATCGGAGAGAAACACTTTGTCACAATAATAGAAAATACCAAAATTAAATGATAGTCGAGAAATTAATTCATTTCATTTGCGAGTCTCTCCGACCAATTTATATCATCAAAGTCTTCTTTTTAATTTTTGGAGTTGCTGAAGAAAATTCTAAAAATTCGTCCAATATCTTTTCGTCTTCTATAGTTCCACTATAGAAACTAATTATAGAAATTATAGAAACTAAAGCCAAGATTCACTGTCTTCTTTCGTACTCTATTCTTATTTTTTTGAATAAATAAATAAATAAATATTAAGAGAAATTACATTTTGAATAATAAATAATAATACTAAAATCGGATAAACAAGCTTCCACTATATTTACATAGTGCGATAAATTATTGTTCCGTCCTTAATGACAAATTTCTGAGATCCCTCTTCAGAAATCAAACTGGGCGAATCAAATAAAGTTCAACTAGGTGCGAACTTAGCCAGAAGAAGGTCAAATCGCAAATGAAACGTCACGTTGTCTCTGCGGATTAATGGATTAATTTCTGACTCAATTTCTCCGCGCGTGGGAAGCGCATTGGAAGACAGTTCAAGAAGTAACAATCTCAAAGAGAATCGTCGTTCGAGATACGCTCGTAGACAACGAAACGGCAATTTTCTGCTAATGACGAGAACCAACGAGGAGCAGGGCTTGAGCAGGTTCGATAAAACCGAAGCAAACACCATGAAATTGATTATATAGTTGCATCTAACATGGTTAGAATGGCTTCTCCGGAACGCATTGTTGATGTTGACTACTGCCGTTACTCGGCGGCGCCTGGCACGTTGCCACTTTGTGCGAGCCATCGCGATCTCAGGGAGAATGGTAATCGCCCGCTCGTAAGTATTTCTACACCGTGTTCCACCGTATATAACGCGTGTACACACGCACCGATAAATCTTCCCCATTAGTAACCAGCGCCGTATATCACTTGCTACCGCCTTCTATTTCAAAGCAACATCTGAATTATTCCCCTTCTTCTTTTTTTCGCGAGGAAAAGACAGACGGAGAGGACAAATTTTGGAAAGAAAACGCGGAAGCTTACCCTGTACTTTAAATGCGGTTTCGGTACGGTTAAAGGTTCGAGTTCTAAATTCCACATTTTTCAAATCGAAAATTAACAAGTTATGTATGTAAAATTAAAACTCGTCGATTAGAATGAATTTTGCAATAAAACATAAATCCTGTATAATTAAAAAATAGAAGAATTTTTGAGAAATTCCATGTAGTGTATTCCAAAAAATGCAGAAAATTTTCAGAACAGAAATCCTACTTTTCAAAGTATAAATCTTGACTCTTGACTCTTCGCGATTCTTCATAATCGTGTCGCGCTCGACAATAAAGAGAAATATAAAAATAAAAAAATCAATGAAGCGTGAAAATTCCAGGTCGAAAAGGAGAAAAGGAAAGAGACGCGTATTACACACTTGTCAATCATAGTGCCCTCTCGCGTCTACCTGAAAATTTCGTTTAAAATACCATTCCTCGATCGCACGAACGGATATATATATATTTATACGTATAATACATAGTCACGAGTATAAAGTTGGAACGTAGAAAGCGGCGATAGGGGAGGAGCCCAGTTTTAATAGCCGAGGACCTCTCCGAGCACGGCTACAGAAAATCCTCGCAGCCGATGTTCCTCCGAGATAAGCACGTAGTCCGGTAGCCCGGTTTTACCGGGCCAGTATTTATTGGTTATTGGTGTGGACCGTCATTAGCGAAACGGGGGTCCCACCGCTCCGAGCAGATACGAAGATATCGCACGAGGCGGCACTCTCTGTTTCCTTCTCTCCCTTTTTGTCTCTCTCTCTCTCTTTCTCTTTCTCTTTCTCTTTCTCTCGTGCTCTCACTCGAGAGAACCCTTCGATCCGTAATTTCCACCGGTCAATTCCCCGCTGTTCGCCGATCGAACGCGTTGCACGCTTGTTGACAAATTCCTGCGGTTCTGAACGAATGGTCCAACAGACTTATCCGCCGTCGAAATCGTCGGGATTGTTTCGAGACGAAAGAAAAGAACGAGGACGATCGCCACGCGATCGGAGGATATTCGAATTGGAAACGATCGAGTAAAAATCTGGCACACCAAAAATGGCCCTTCTTTACTTGCTTCGCAAGATTATTTCAAATATCTTCTTTTTTTTTTCTATTTCACATCGATCTCTACGACAGAAATTGTGGGGTCATACGAATCGTTGTTAATTTTACCAACGTCCGTCAATTACACGAAATTTGAGAAATATCGATAATAAATAAATACCGAGAACGTGAAACATAATATTATAATTAAATGTATTTGTACATTTTCCAGTCTAGACCAGAGGAATTTGGTTTCTATAAATTTTGTTTATAGAAGCAAATAAATAAAATCACTTGTGATGCATTTATCGTACGAATCTCAAGTATAAATATCTCCTACGCAAAACGCAAGAAGACTACTGGTAATAAACAGCGATGAAAGACAACTCAGAAGTATACTTTGCCCGTTATCTTCTCGCTTCGCTCGTACAATTCAAATCGAGCGCGCGAAATGTCGAAAATATCATTAAGCAGCAATGAAGAGTCAATTGGAGCGGTGGAAGCACCCAGGCGCGGTGGTGGTAGAAGCGAAAGCAACAGACACCGAACGGTCCGTGGTGGCGACGACGAGTTGCCGGGGTATATTGCGAGGCTACTCGTCTTGAAGCGGACTGCCGTTGTACGCTCGTTTAGCGCTACCCTCGGGGCAAAACCACAGCCGCCATCGTGCACCCGCGGATGGAAATGCTAATTTGACCGAGGCGAGGGCCTTCTACGCACACCCTTCCTCTTTCGCCGCGAGCGTGTTCGCTTCTTTTGCTCTTAAATCGTCTTTTTCTCGATTCCTCGCAGCGAGACGTACCGTTCCAGCTCTTCTCGGCCCAGTCGCGTATATATATATGTACAAGTGTATAATCCACACGTTTCGTAGCTCGCTCGTTGCGTAACATAAATTCAGAAATTACCGTGATATTCCAAGGTTTCGTCCGGTGGTACGAAAGAAAAAGAAGAAAAAAAAAAGAAGAAATCAAAATCCTCTCCTTCTTTCCCCTCTTCTTCTTCTTCTTCTTCTTCTTCTTTCAGAAACGATCGACATCGACGTTATCGATGTATCCGCGTACGTGTGCGCGTATCCTTTTTTTTCTTCTTTTTTGTTTTGTTCCCTTCGAAGGAGAGGATCGTGTAAATCGTTGGAGATTATTTAGGCACGTTGAATGAGAATTAACGATTATCGTCCGGCCGGAGGATTCATTGCTTCGTAAATTTCTTCGTATGTAACGCGGAAATTAAATGTTCTTGTTTGCACTCGGTAGTTTAGGGGACACTCGCGGTTTTGCATCTTTGCAAACGGTCCCTGGTGATTGATGAAGCCGGTGGTATTTTGCTCGAACGATGATTGCGGATTTTTTTCGATTCTGTTTCTTCTTTTTTTTTTCCGAGCTGCGCGCGAATATGCGAGAATATGTTTTGTTGATGAAGAAGCAACGTAAGCATATTTCAACCTGTCAGATAGTAGTTCCTAGTAATGAATTTTATCAAAGAACGCGAATTAATAATGAGACGTAAGAGTCATTATGTTCCTACAGAATCTCATTACAAATTGTGAATCTAAATTGCCCATTTGTTAAAAGCCGTGACAATTCTGTATTTTAATGATTTCATCGACATCTGAAGGCTTTCTAGGAAAAAATATCATTCATTTCGCAATTGAAAAATTTAAAAAATAACAACTTGTGCAAAAAGAAAGGAATTCTATACAACTGGAGAGAGCCAAATTATGTAACAATGTTACTGCAATGCTAGTAATAATAATTTGGGATTAAATCGCTCGATTTAATTTTATTACCAATCTCTGTAAATGAAATAAAATTGACTGAATTTATCAATTAAGTAACACTCGAAAACAGACTTTTCCTCGGGTATCGAGGAACCTGTCTCATTTGCACATGCTTGCACATAATGCTGGAACGTATCAGATTTAGTCGACCACACATCCAATACACGTCTGAATCATCTAAACTTGTGAATTCCTCAAGTATGCATTATACAACAGACCTCGGTTGAGCTTCGATTCACGTTATCGTATAATTCACGTTTCTTATCTTTCCACTCTATTACGCAATGATACGTTTAACCCATTAATTCTGAAGAATTATCAAAGTAAGAAACATGACTTTTATTTTGAGAATCTTATTTCCAGAAATTGCTTTAACAGACGTTGCTTGCCAGGAAATATTTTTGACGATTATAATTGTGAAAAGTCAGGTACTTACGAATGTATGAGTACTCCGCCAGTTTTTCGGCGCGTATTTGCTTAATTTATTCTCGGGATCGACGAACAGATACTCGCCGTCTGAAACATTGAAAAATAATGATTAATGGGTTATCCCCGGTGCATCAGTCACGCGCCCCTGATTTGTTGAAAAAAGATATTTTTTAATTACTTTTGAAACGTTTGAACCGTTTTAAAGATTTTTTGTTGGACGAAAAGTTCATATTGTACAAAGTATTGAACTTAAGTATCATTTCACTTTTTATTAGATCCAATTTACTACAAAAACATACGTACAAAAATACGTACTTGATAATTAAAGAATATCGCTAGATATTCATAACAGTCAATCGAATTCAGGTTGAATAAATTTTCAAGCTTAGTCTTTTCTAGAAGACGAAGCTGCAGATAGAAAAAGAAAGTTCGTTGTTTAAAATTCCTAAAATTCCTAAAATTATCCGCAACGATTGTCAAAGTTTCTGAAAACGTTTGGCAAACTTTTGGCGGCAAAAGCGGAGCAACACGGCAGGTCCGTCTGACAAATTAATTTTATCGGTAGCGATCGGTGTTCGTTTATTATAATACGCGGAGCAAATACGCGGCTGGCGCGGTGGAGAGCCACCAGGCTCGAGCCCGCGACATTCGTGGACTTGGATCGGGCCAAATGGGCCCGTACAAGGGCCGCACATACGCGTCCACGGTGCCCCGATATGGTCGTTGGCGTGGAGCCCGGAGACCCATTCTCCTCGCTCGACTTTTTGCACGGCTGATGGCCCGAAATGCCGATACCCCTAAACGAGCGAAACAATGAAAGAGCTTGTCGGCGAGAAGATGTTCGTGAATGAGAGAGCCCCCAAACCTGTCCTGCCCACATGGGGCCAGACACTCGGCTCGCAGACCCTCACGGCGCGACAACGTGACGCGCTTTCCGAACTGGAACTCGATCTGGACTCGACCTGGACACTGGGGGGACCCCTTTGCGCGCCACCATCGTACCCTAGGCGCTACTAGTCGCGTTACGTTTGTTTACGCTGCTAACGAGTTTCCTCGTGATTTCCGTCAGAATGACACAGGTCGGTACAAAAGCAGCTCCCAACCTTCTTCCGCAAGTAAAACAAGTAAAACAAGACGAAATCTTTTTAAAATTCTGAAAACGTTTGGCGAACGGTCACTCTTTTGAAAGAAACGAGCATTTTGAAGAGGCACATACTGTCAAATACCTGATATCTTACGTAGCCTCGAGCTTTTGAGATTTAAATACTAAAAACGCTAGTTTTAAAATTAACAATTTACACTCCCATCTGTCAAGGTATATTTGATTGAATATAATTCAATTGGTGGACCGACTGAGAAAATGAAAATTGATAGTTTAGTGGATTTTTAGAGTTCTGAATGATTTTTAGTACTGTGCTTTAAACTTTTCCATATCACTTCGTTTCTCCAATACAAGTCGATAGCTGTAGTTCTAGTCTAGTTCATTGGGAAGTTTTTTGTAAAACGATAGAGTCTAAGGGAAATTGCAGAATACTATTATAGCAATAATTATGTACGCAGAAATGAGAGCTTTAACTGTGCTCGCAAGAGGAAATAAGAATTAACATTTATGAAACTTTGTAACTTTATTTTAATCCTCACATCATCCGATAATTATTTGACGAGCGTTATTCAATAAAGCCACTTTTTCTTCTTTTTATTTCAAAATATTCTGAATTCCTCTCTGAAACGTTTCTCTTCTCTCTTCATTTCATATTATCCAACATCATCCGTTTGAATTACCACTTCCTCTTTAATAAATCTCTCTCCAAAATAATGTCTTTCCTTCATTCCGAAATATTCTCCAGTATCATCCGCCTGAGTTATCACAATTATTTTCTTTCGAATAAATCCCCCTCTGGAAACGCGAACGTCAACATCGATCTCTTTAGAGGTACACGCGCTCGATTTAACCAGCAAATATAAATTGACGAAACCTAAATTCACGAAACGAGCGACAGTGCTGTTGCTGTCGCGCGCAACGGCCGGGACCCCATCGACGACCGTCGGGCAGTTTCCAACGTGTAATTCGCCGCAACAATCGGCCGGGGAGATGTTACCGTTTCACAGAAGCGTCACGAAACAGTTTTCACGGAACGCATAAACCTCGACGCGACCTATAAAGGATGCCCGGATGATGTCAGTGACCGAAACTGTTCATCCCAGCTACCATTATCGGCGGAGCCGCAATAAAATATGTTATCGTGACACTGTTTCATCGGTAAAACCATAAACCGCATACGCGAGTATCGTATACACAGTCAGGGCAACGTTTCGTGTGTATATATATATATATATATATATATATATTTCGTGTATATTATATATATATATATTTCGTACATGTATATATATATATATATATAGTGTGGAATCATTATAGGTTACGTTTCAAACATCTGCTCTTCAATAAAACTCCAGTTGTGAAGCCGGTCCGGGTAGTGTCGTTCGTGTTCGAACAGCCGCGCCTCGATTCTTCTCTCGGCTCTTTCTCCTTCGCCCTCTGCCCCTTTTTCCCTTCTTCGCTCGCCCCTTCCTCGTCTCATGCTCTTTCACCATCTTTCTCGTTCTATCCACTTCGCCAAGCATACACACATACACACATGTACACTATCTATCCTGCTCTCTTTCTCTTTCATTTGGCTCTTTATATTCGTTCTTTTCTTTCTCGTTTTCTTTCCTTCTCTCGTCGCAGCTCTCTCTCTCTCTCTCTCTCAGTTGTACAGAGCGAAGCAAGTAGGACTGCGAGGATTCTCGGGACACCCTGTATTTAGCATATTTCGATTTGCCCGAGATACACTGAGCCGTCCACCTCGTCGACGTCCGGTGCCACGTGTGGCATGCTGCCTTTCAGACACGAACGAGCGGATCGAGCCACATTCCGCGGTGGAGCCGGCCAAGGATGAAAGAAGAAGGAGCCGGGGGGATGTAATGCACTCTCCTCCGCGGTGAAGAGGCCCAGCCCGAGACCCTCTCTTGGCCGACTTGGTCTCTCCTTTCTGCTTTCCTTTCTGCTGCCTTCTCTCGGCCACCAAGAGAAGAAGCAGAAGAAGAAGAAGAAGAAGAAGAAAGAGGAAGAGCAATAGGAAGAGGGAGAATAGACGGGTAAAACGTCCGAGAAGGAAAGAAAAATAAAAGAAACGAGAGGAAGAAGTAGAAGAAGAATAAGGCGAAGGACGAAGAAGGGAAGAAAGATGAAGGAAGAGAAGAGGAAGGTTAGGGCAGACGGGAGAAGAAGGTTGGGGGTGGCGACCTAAGAAGGTCAGAACATCGTATTTCTTGCGGCCGGTAAGAGAGAGTCAGCAGCGTCATTAAAAAGAAAAGTTCAGTGCCGGGCATTGTGAGGCGGCCCGAAACCAACGAAAAATGTGCCTCGAATTACCGTCGTTCGACGTAGTCGCCTTTCGGTAATTCCTATCTATGGATAATTCCCTCTTCCTCTTCTTCTTCCCCAATTTCCTTGCCTGATACTTCCGACATTGACGACTCGTGGAATTAATTGACAAACACCATCGTTTGGCAAGATGTTTGCTTCTTCTCGATCTTCTGTTCAAGAAGGTTCAAGAAATTGACATACTGGACTTCAATACTTGATACTTCTGATGAAAGTCGACAGTAAACTCGTTCGATCGTCTACAACGTTTGAAGGGTTAATTCTTCGTGAGCGAGGGTGTACCGAAGGGTGGCTCACAAAAATAATCTTTCTCTCTTCAGCAAACACAGTAACCCATAAGAATGGACAAATAATAATATACCGTTTCGTTCCTCTTCCTTACCAAAAGAAAGGGCGCGACTGCCTAGCATTTTTGATCCCCGGAATTGGCACCGGAATCGTCCAGCCAGGAGATAGATGGACGCATCGCGGCGTTCGCCGTTTCGGGGGACCGAGAAAGTCGTAAGTCAGCTCCGGAGTTCTTTCGTTGTGCGATCTCTCGCTCCGTAGCCGAGGGCACCTGTGTTACCCGAGGTATAACCCGACCATTACCGGGGAATGTTGCCCAAGGGCTAACCCTGGCCCTCGTGTAACCAACCATCGGGGCCCATGGGGTCCACCTTATCCCACTAGAGATTCCCTCCAGTCACGGAGGGACCAAGCGAGATCTTGCGTCGTTCTATCTTTCTCTTCTCGTCCCGCTTCGCTTTTCATCCTCCTTTTCGCCTGTCTTCGAACCCATTCCTTTCCTCCCTCTCCTTCTTTCCTCTCTTCGCTATTTTTCCCTGCCTTTCTCCTTTCCATCTTTCTCTTTCCTTCTTTTCTTTTTCTTTCTTTCTTTTTTTTGCCGACCGCCACGCCCAGAACGAGCATAGGCAACTATGTTTCTGACTTTTTTACGATCCTCGAGAGACGCGAGGGAAATACGTTGTCCCGCGTTCGCGTAAAGTTCAACGATGGAAACGCGATGATACCGCGAGATTGTACGCGCCACGTACAACGACTAATCGTTGGGAAAATGGGACTGCATTCTTTCGTGGATGAATGACTGTGCATCCGAGACGCGTTGCTAGAGTTGTCGCTTATTGGTCGAGGGTATCGAGTCGGGTCTATCGGTTCATTGAAGATCAAGTGGCCCGTGAGACACATTTGTTGTACAACTTCTTTCACAGCTACGCGTGTAGTTGCAGCTATCGATCTATCGAATTACGCAACTTCAATTACGAATACTTTTGGTGGATTTTTACGTTTATCTTCTTGTGAGTAACACAAGGTTCAGGTTATTTTGTTATTTTCGATAGTAATTTCTTTTACTTTCTCTTTCGTCGAATAACGACGTACCGCGATTAGATACTAAATACTTGCCATAGCAACTGCTTTAGAATATTCTTACAAAGCTACTCAAGAAGCACTTCTTAAAAACTCAAGAATACATACATTTAAGTGAACCTAAGGATAAGTGTCGTTGAATGTCATTATAAATTTTAATGTTGTTTCACGTTTGTATTATTATATGTTAAGATAAATTTTATCGTTTTGCAGGCGTCTATTTGTTGATTTGTGTCTTTTATTGTATTACAAACTTTGCTATTGATTTTGCACTCAAATTCCTTCGATACAATTATACAAGCATTAGTCGTCGGTGGCTTTAGCATTAAAAAGTTAAGTCTACTATAAATAATTTTATTGCATTATTAAAGAAGCTGTAACATGTTAATATATATTATCACTACTGTAAACTATCGTAGGCTGAACACATTATTCATATGATAATTGACTTTGGAATTAAAAAGAAACGTACACGCAATAGCAACGTGTACAAAAACAATCTTCTAATTGTTTCGAGTGTCAGCACATTATACGATACATTTAATCTCATCGGTATACCGAGAATAACTATATACCTGATTAACCCCTTGCGCTGGCAGCTGGTTCGCGGACCATAACGAGTGACCAAGCAATTATACAATAATTCGTCTCTCTCTCTCTTTGAACTCGTCGGATGATTTATCACTGGATAGATAGAAATAATAAATTTATTATTTTATTTTACTAAAAAGTAGGTTATATTTAAATATACTTAAACACTCAAAACTGAGAAAATGTTGCAATTTTGGGACAAAACAATTTCCGAATCTACGTAGACAATTATCTCGTTAAATAAAAAATACTTCCATCCTACATTTACATCTTCAAATTCCCGCGCAATCGCCATCACCCGCGATCGAGCCTGATTTCCCACTATGAAAAGAGAAACCGTGAGCCGTTCGTCCTAGATGAGAGCGAGCAACTGACATGGATCAGATTCCATGAAAAAGGGCCGCGGCGTTTCGTCGGACAGGGGAGAAGTGTGTACAAGCCACATCGTGGAAGAGAGTTGCTCTGCTCGTCGTGTAAAAGATAGCGAGTGCGAAGGCAGAGAGGAGACCGGGGCCTTCTCTCGGCAATCAGGGGTGATTACGGGTGTAATTACGGTTACGGCGCATTGCTGCGCCACGAGGAGAGAAGAGGGAACATTGTTTCTTTCTGGGAAACCGGCGGGTTTATGGGGATCGTTGCCTTCGCGGTTCTTTTCTTTCTTTCTTTTCTTTTTTTTTTTTTTTCTTGTCGTGAAGCGCGCGCGTTCACGCGCGAATCCTTTTGCAACACGAGCAAGGGCAAACGGCTCTTTTCCATCGATCACTTCCTTAGTTTCTTCTCGCTTCGTCCGAGAGGGTTCCGAGAGGAACTCGCCTGTTCTCTTATAGTTACATAGCACTCTCTCCAACGACCGGGAGATTTTGCGCGGAGCTTCGATCTCGCGGTACAGAGAAGACGATTTCTAACAGAGAGAACTCGGCAGATGTTGTTATACACAGCGAGATAGTAGTAGATCTTAACTCTTGAGTACGCTATAGATCTTATGGATCGCGTTATCTCGTCTAATAAAAATTAGAGAAAGTTGTTCTGGCATTGTATGTGTATTAAAAAATAAGAAAAAAAAGAAATATAAATAATATAGGAAAAGAAACGAATGAAATCAGCAATGATCTCATAAGTCTGTAATGGTACTTAGGGATTGATACTAGATCTGATGAAGTACTAGAAACATTAAGGAAATGAAATGGATAAATTTTAAGTAGGTTACGTTTAGTTAGGTTTAAATCCGATTAAATGAAAATCTGCCAATCAAACTTGTTCAAACGCGAACTTGGATAATTTTGGATAAAAAAATTTGTTACATTTGAATCGATGATCCAAAGGAAATTCTTCGAATCGTTTCTTCGTTTCAAAAGAGATTCTTCAAATTCTTCAAATTGTATCATCTATAACCTGCTATATACATGCTACTGTTCCTTTCTCCTCGATGATATCATTACTCTTTACTCGAGTCGATGATGATTAATTATCGTCACTGAAAGACAGATCGCTACGATATTTACTAATTCCGTGCTCGAGCAAATGTAACGATTTAATCAAGACACGATAAGGCGTGATAAATCGTGACAGAAACTTAGAAAAGACTTTACACTTAACAAAAGCATACTTAAAAACAGAAAAATGGCTTCGAAGAACTATTAGCCAAAAAGAGATTCCGCCGTACAAAATGATCGCGGATCTCCCATTCGTTTACTTTGTTCCGTTTTCAAAGAATAAAACGATCGTTATTCAGATCGAGATACGCTCTTCCGTCATACATAATTGCATTGAAACTATTTCTTTTTTTCTCCTCCTTCTTCTTCTTCTCTCTTTCTTTCAACCTTGGAGATACGAATGTGTGAGGAATTTTAAAGGAATGCGCGGATGTGTGATTTACAAGGTATCCGTTTGATGGATCGTTTTCCTTACGCGATAAAGATTTATATTGTACGTGACTCTTTAGGGGAATACCGTTTTCGAATCTGATAGACGAGCTCTTTTCGCTTTTCCTTATTCCTTTTCCATTCTCTGCGATGATTATAACCGAAGGTGAGCTTCGATGGACGGTCCGACGAGTGATATTCGGCGCTAATCGTCATCGTCATCTTTCGAGAGGAATGTGCCGACCCATTGTGATAGAAATAATTGTACGTATAATTGTACAAATTATTACTGCGGCGATGTGAGAAAATGATGGATAATATTTAATCAGTGAACGAATGGAAGAAGGATATAAAATGCATGCAACGTGCAGAGATATAGGAAACATTCACAGTAAGTTAACACGTCGGAAAGAAATTAGGCAACTTATGGTTCAGAAGTGTTTCAAGTGTGAATCAAGAACATCAATCGAGAAACTTACTTATCCATCAGACAAAACGAGGCAAAATTGGCATCCTATAAAATCCGTACTGCGTTGCACGGAGCAAATAATCATTCACCGAGCACCCCAAAATTAGAACTTCCGAATGCTGTTCGATCGCGAGCGATCGCACGATTGATGACAAATTCGTCGTACCCCAAAAGATAGCCCCGGATACGCAACACTCCGGACCAAAATCGTGTCCAGAGTTTCCAGAACGTTATTACACCGTTCGTGGCTGGTAACGAAGCGCGGGCCTCGCGCTGCATTACAGAAGATAGATGGAGTTCCGTTGAATGCGGACCCGAGGGGGATAAAATGTTGCTTCCACTAACACCATCAATACCGAGAGAAGAAAGAGAGAGAGAGAGAGAGAGAGAAGCGAACGGTGTACCAAGAGCAGCGCCACCAGCACCGGGGCATCACTCCTCCACTATCTGAAGCTCATCGCATATTTCATCCCGATCAAATTATTCCGACGAACAAAACTCGCCACGAGTGAGAACGGGCACCGGTGTGCCTTTCGGCAGCCGAACGAAAAGTCGAAACGAGACGAAAGATCGAGGTGGTCGCGAAGAAGAAGAAGAAAAAGGGGGGAAGGGGTAGAAATGGAATGAAGCACGGGAGGAAAGTGAAAAGAGGAAAAGGATTCGTCGATCGATGAAAGGGATGAAATCAAGGAGAGAAAGATGGAGAAATTTAGCTTTAAAAATGAGAACGAGATCGGTGAAGAGCGCAAGAAAAATGAAAAATTGTCTGTACTTTAAATTGTATCTTCGTCGAAGGAAACCATAAACTGGGTGTACGTGGGTCAGATCGTTAAAATATCGGCAGCAAGCTCGTTTCGACTGACTTAAAGATCGCATGCAAAAAAAAAAAAAGAAACGCGCTTCGCTCACAATCAGCGAAAAATCATCGACGCGTCCGCGCGAAGACGCTGACGTTGAAGGTTGAAGGAAATCCTGTCTGAAAAAAGTCCGGGGCCCACTCGATCCCGTCTCTACGGAGGATGTCTGACTGGTTAACCGATATATCGTGGAGAACCCTAAAACTGCCGGCGCAACACGGACGAGCCTTCCTGGATGGGTGTTCGGTGTTCCTTCTTCATTCGTCCCTCTTACCTTGTCGCGTCGCCGCCTCCCCCACCGTGTCCCCCACCCCCGTGGCGTTCAACATGCACGGGGCTTCATTAGCGATCGCGTAATATAAATCAAACGACGACGCGTTTTAATTTATAAAACGCCATTACAGCTTATGAATGACCCATTCATGTGAGAGGCTTCGCTTCGTGGACACGTGTCCCCGTTGTTACGACCACGAGTGCCAGAAAGGGAGAACCGAGGGGAGACGCGGACGAGAGAGAAAGAGAGAGAGAGAGGTAAATGGCAAGAGCCCAGGGTCCACGAGGCAGAAACGGCAAAAAAAGAAAGGAAAGCTCGACGAAGATGGAAGGATGGCCAGGAAAGAGACGAGGGGAAGTGGAGAACGAGCATTCCTCGCCGATGGAATTCTTCTCCTTTCTTTCCCTTTCTTTTTCCTTCTTTTATCTCGCGAATCGATCGGTACGATCCTGCTCTAATCGATCTGCTCTACGATTGTTTATGCCATTGCTACGAAACTCCACCAGTGGAGGAGGAATCGGTGAACAATCACGGAAAAAAGAAAAGAATCTTATCAAAAAAAAAAAAAAAAAAAAAAAAAAAAGAAAAAGAAAAAGGAAAAAAAAGGAGATACGAAAGAATTCGAAAAAGGAGAAACAAGCAGGAAAGAAACGGGACGAAAAAGAAGGAACGCGAGGGATAAAAAGGAAAAGGGACGAGTAAAAAGTAGGGTCCGCTAACGTTCGGCAAATGGTGCACAGGAGGTGCTGCTTACGAGAGGAGATCGGCGAAGGAGAAAGATCGGCATGCGTAATGGAGGGGAAGGAAGGACGTTGAAGCCCTGTTGTGACGCAGCCTTAGCTTCATCGAGGTATATATCCAACGGACCTACTAAGGCCCATTCTCTCCGCTGCACAGGCCTACCCCACCCCTCCTACGCCCCTCTGCCCTTCCGCCTCTGAATCCTTCTTTCGCCGGGTCCTCCGCGTCTGGCCCTTGTCCCCCACCAACCGTCTTTCGTTCTCTCTTTCACTCTCCCGCGCTACCTTCTACTCGCTTCCACTCGCTTCCACTCGCTTCCACTCGCGCTAACTTCGTCCTCCAACCCCTCGTGCCCGCACCGGCGAGCTGCGGAGCTCGCGCGCGCGCGCGCGCCAGCGTCGACGATTCCTATCCTCGGAGTCCTCCTTCCACATTCCTGGGTCCCGAGTCGCCGTGCGGCGGAGACGCTTGGGCGGGAGGTGGAATACGAGAGGCCCTATACAAATCACCGAGCTACCGTCTTACCCGGGCTCATTCTTTCTCTCCCCCTCTCGCTCCTTCCCCTCCCTGTCCACCCTTCCTCTCTGTCACTCTTCTTCCACCTTCTCAGTCTCATCCTCCTTCTCTTTTTCTTCTTCCTCTTTTTTTCTCTTTTTGCTCCTTTCTTTTTCTTTTATCCCCCTTCGCGTTTCTCCTTCATTTTTTATTATTCCCTCTCTCTCTCTCTTTCTTTCTTTCTTTCTCTGTTTCTTTCACGATAGCAAAGCTATATATCCAACTTATTATCTCTTTCATTTATCGCGTCCTCTTTGTTCTTCCCTCGATATATAGGTGTTTGATATATACATATATAGGTTTATCCTGTTTTTCCACGCGTTTCTCTTTGTCGTTCTTCAACCCTTCGGCTCTTAGGTATATATATATATATGTATGTATATATATGTAATACGTAAAGGGAGGCGAGTCTTCCTTTTTCGTTCCGTGTTGCTTTTCTTTCGTTTCGGCATCCGTTAGCTCCGTCTTTGTCCGATTTGCCAAGCGAATCGGTGGTTTTCTTCTCCCTCTTAGGGACCCTCGTGCACTTTCATGTCCCTTTTCGAAGGTTCCTTTTTTCTCCTGCTGCCGACAACACACACGTCTCCCGACCCTCGGCCACGCACACGTACCACGCGTTGACGCCCAAAAAATTTGACCTTTCGTATAAATTGCTCGCGACGTCGCGATCTCCGCGGGCCGAGAACAGTTCTCGGCGCTGCGAGGGATATATTTCAACCAGACGCCGCGGGGCTGTGGAATTTTAGAAATTTATTACAAAATTTACAGAATTCGCGAAACATCCGTGTGTATAAAATTGTAAAAAAGATGTGAAAGAGACCTTCTTGTTGGCAAATTTTGAAAACGGCGAGAGACCTCTGACCACCCATTCAATTACCATAAATCTTTCGAATTTTTTTTAACGAACTATAAATTACGCATATTTTTCAATAAAAAAGAAGAAAAATTGCCAAACCGTAGAAATACCCCAGAGATTTTAACGTGCAAGAAACATCCTCTTGCCAAGAATCTTCTTGGTTCTTTGCTCGACCATATTGATTTCGAGCTGGGAAATCATAACCAAATACATATTTCAGGCTGCACATGGTCAAATTCCTCGATAATGAGGCAAAGAAAAATCGTAAAATGCAGAAAAGAACGCTGGCGAGACCTTGACTACGCTGAAAGAACCTTGGTCGCGTTGCTCGGTCACGTTCGCCAAGCAGAAGAGGTTGCAATTAAAGAACTTTTCGGCGACTGGTCGCGCTTCCCTCGTCCGGAGCGATCTTTCTCGATATCTATTTTTAGTAAGAAGCGTCCCAAGACCAGACGGTGGTGATTACAAAATTGCAGCAGCGATTGGTCCGTGTCATTTTACTGCCACGGGCATGGGGGGTCGGAACCAAAGGACAAGAAGAAGAAGAAGAAGAAGAAGAAGAAGAAGAAGTGGCAGGGGCAGAAGAGAAGATCGAAGACGAAGTAGCAGAAAAAGGCAAACAAGTCGCACGAACGAAAACGAACAACGAGAGGAACAAGAAGAAGAAGAAAAAGAAGAAAAAAGGAAGAAGAAGAAGAAGAAGAAGAAGAAGTAACGGCGGTGGCAGCAGAGGAAGAAAGAAGACGGAGAAGCTGGAAGAAGAGAAGGAAGAAGAAGCAGAAAGAAGATGAAGTATGAGCAAACACGGTAGCAAGTTTGATGTCGCTAAGAAAGAAGTAGTCGAGTCGCTTTTTGAACGTAAGATACGTCCATGAACGTAAGAGACAAGCTTATACAGAAAATTGCAAAGATCAATATTGGAGGAATATCGTTTGACGATTGTTTTAGAAGGAAGATAGAGCCGCGAGAGCATTGATATATTGGTAGAAGAATGTAAATCGAGGGAAATAAAAGGGTAAGAAAAAGAAGACGAAGATACACACAGGAAGACAGAAGCTAAAGAAACATGGTTGAAGGTTGTGTCAGAAATGAGGGGGTCGTAAGAGAAACAACTTCTATTGAATTTTCCAGGTTTTTAAAAAATAACATTCTACGAGAAACTGGTACACGTATGTATTTCGTTTTGTTTAAATATTATTTAAATACAAAGTGATAAATCTTTTCTTACGACAGTCTGTAACAGTCACGAGTTGGAATTGTAACATGGTGAAATCGATGTTACGGAAAGTGAGCTGAAATATTTATAATTTCATAATTTTATTAGATATAATTAATACACTAGCTATAATAAATAATAATCTATAAAAAAAAAAGAAAAAAAAACTGAAATATATTAAAAATGCCAAAGTGTTCTTTTGTCAATTTTTATTACTGGGAAAGCACGTACGCGAATCGAAAAGTCAGAAAAGCGCGGACGTGTCGATAGAAAGTGAATCGAGGGAAACGCGGAGCCGCAGAAGAATTAAACGAAATCAAAAAAAGAAAAAAGAAAAAAAAAAACGATGCAGCAGGCAGCAGTTCGCGCACGTACGCGCACGTAGGGCGTAGAAGAGTAAAGAGACGAGAGAAGAAGCGTACGGAGGCTGTGGGGCAGACGAGGAGAGGCAAAAGATCGGGGAGAGAGACGGTAAGGAAAGAGAAAGAAGGGAAAGAGGGTCCTCGGTACCGGGCCTGGCTAACGTTCACGCAAACCGACGCACGCATGCAGGGGTGTGAGCCACCTTTTTCTACTTGTTTTGGTTTTTCAGATGCATTTTTTTCCTGTCGTGGCATGGCTCGCGCGCCTCAAAACCCGCCAGCAGGCTCAGGCTCGCCGTGATGGGGCCCCGTTGGAATGTAGGAGGGAGGGGTCCCGCAGGGCCCTTGCGAGAGGCCCAAGAAGGGTCCGGGGCCGGTGATGGAGGGGGTACCAGTCGGACCGGCTTGTCATGACTGGTGGAAAGGCAAGAGAGTATAGAGCGAGAGGGTAACGACAGAGCTGAGTATATTCGGTGGAGGGAAGAGACGGAACACAGAGAGGGATCGGGGCAGAGGGCGAGGGAGAGCAAGAAGACCACGGCTATGCAGAAAGATCTCAAGATTAGTCAACGGACTACCCGGCCGGAGGACTCTCTTTGCCTCTCTTGGTATTAAGTCCTGCTATTCTCTATCGGCCAAAAGATTCGTAAATGAGGATCCCTCTTTTTAACACTTTTACGGGCGGGCGTCATATGCGTGCTTGACTTTGATTGGTTAACTTGTTAAACATATCAAAGTATAACAAATTAGTGTCTGTCGACATTAGAGCAACTGTATCAAAATATTCTACATTGTAATGTAACTGATTATCAAAACAGCTTCATACAATTATGTTTCTGTCCAAACAGAAATTAATATTAATTTCGACGTTATCATAGTGTTAAAATAATAAAATCGTACGATTATTTATAAAACTTCTATAATAATAGTTCTCATAAATAATAATACGCGTTGTCTTACACGCACTCGCCAGTTCAAACGTTAGAGAGAATTGAGATTTTGCAAGTAAGTAATTCTTGTGCGAAAATTAAATGGTTTAACATGGTATTTTGATTGATATGATTCTAGACTAGAAAGAAAACGTCCATTTATGAATTTTTACACATCAATCTTAACCTACATTTTAAACTTATAAAGTTTGGCTTGAATCAATGGACATTTGTGAAAAGGTATAGGGTCATAATACAAAAAGTTCTATTCAAATTTTACTTAAAACGAGAATTTTCTAATTGATGATGCAATTTTCTTAGAAACAACCGACACATGTTGCACTTTTATACGAATTGTACAATAATCTAGATGCTAAAGAAAACTCTTCTTCTCCTTAATTTCGTTCATCTTCGTCTAATTCGCTAACTAACAGAAAAAGCGACGCCGTGCCTAGGACACTTTCTCCTCAGCCCAGTGGATCTCGGTCGGGACAGCCTTTGGATTCTCGGTGGATAGAATGTCGCTGGCACCGCGGAGAGATCCGATCGAACGACTAGTGAAAGTACCCTGATACGCGCCGTATCCTTTCATTTTTCGGGCTGAATTGGACTCTTCGATTCCATCGCCGCGCGGTAGACGTAGATTCGAAACGCTCGAGACGAAAAATAATATACACGTATTGAAATGAAAATTCTGCAATCTTTCTTCTGCTTTTTCCCGCCAAAAACGTAAATGTAGAGTTTCCTGACTTCGCAGCAAGTTAAAGTTTAGAACGATGCACAATACATGATACATTACCACAAATATTTCTCGCCCAGAAATTTGTGAAAATAAGATTTCTTCCTTCGAGCATTCAATGTTAATTATACGTTTGAATAATGTGAAATTGATCAGTTTGACACTTCTGAGATGCACATATTCGTTTATTCCGATATTCAGAACCAGTGCCAGTGTATATAAAGGGTTAAGCAAATCGTCTGGAAACGTTCATCGAATCCTTGTCCTGGTTGGCTCTCGACGAGGACAAGGAAGATGAGCACGTAACGCGGAAAGGTTCGTGGATGGTAGAGTTTGACGACGATCACGAGCTTCCACGGTAGGGTTGTTGGATCGTGATTCGGGAAAACGGTCCGCGAAACGCAACACCTAATGACTCGCGTGAGCTTCGGTAATTCGATCTACTCCGAAGGAGGTTAAAAAGGAGGTGCGCCGTAATTCGAGGCGGATACAGCTACCCCGCAAGTCATTCACGATGCTCACCGGTCCCGTCTGACCGCATTTTGTCTGTTAAACGATGGAACAACGGAAACGAGAGCGCCGGAATATGAACAGAAGGTGGAGGAGAAGAGGAAAAAAGTGTTCGTGGCCCGTTCTACTCACCGGACAGTATTGCCAGGCCGAACAGTTCGCAGTCTCGCATGCCCTGCTGGCAGAGAAGCATGCATGTTTGCGCGTATACCTCCTTCACTCTCGACTTCGCCTGAAATCAAGAACCAACACGAAGAATGATTAGATTTGAAGAACGAGAGATAGACAAGGACGGAGAGAAAGAGAGAGGGTTGAGAGATTGATGGATCGAGGGTTGATCCAGTATTATATATAATACCAAGATGGGAAAATAAAAAGCCTTGCAACACGAGCTTTTATTTATACAGTTAAGTCTCTAAAAATACACTGTTTCTACATCTGTGTAAATAATATCCAAGAAAAATTGTAAATCGGTCATTTCAACCATTTTGGTAGTTCCAGTGTTAAATTGTGGTCCTGTTGAAGTTGGAAGGATTCTGTGGTTCGTATTGGGCCAATAAGTCTTTCAAACATGCAAAATTTCCTATAAATAATTCAAATATTTAAATCATATCTTCAGGACCCGAATTCCAGGAGTAACCATGTTTTCACAACATCGAATCGTTATAATCACATAAGCGCTGTTAAACGACAGTATATATCAATTTAACTCATTCAAGTTTTCAGACCTATCAGAGCAAATGCTTCTTCCAACCGCTGTACATAGCTTGATATACGATCTGAATGAATAAAATCTTCGAATAACAGTGATTATCCACGAACGTGATTTCGAGTAAAGGAACACAACTATCGATCGAGAGAATCTGCCGTGCGAGCAGTCAACGCCTGCACGTCGGCTACAAAATGGAAAGGCCTCCCCCCCAGGAGGAGACGTCGTAACGCACGTGACTGGTAATAGAGCACGCGTAATGAGATTGTATCGCACTCGACAACCCTTGTCCGACATCGGTCCCTTTGTGTAATTACGAATTTACACAGGCGACTGTGCACAAAATGATTACGTTTCAAGGTGGACTTGTCCACATCGCGGTGAATTACATCGACATCGCACGTCTATCTACATCTAGCGGAAAGAAAAAAAGGAAACGATACAGGAAGGATGTGACATCACTAAGGACGTGATAATTCAGTCTTGGAGTCTTAGAGCTTTCAACAGATTCAAACGTGAAATATTTAAACTATTTACAGTAGTATTTAAAATATTAAAAATGACAAAAATAATAAATATTTAAAATATTTAAAATATTCAAATAAATAAGTATTTAAAATATTTAAAATATTTAAATATATAAGTATTTAAAATATTTAAAATATTTAAATATATAAGTATTTAAAATGTTTAAAGTATTTAAATATATAAATATTTAAAATATTTAAAATGTTTCTAAACTTCTCGTAAATGCATGTATGTAGGTCTGCCTATTAAATGAAACGTGTGTCGTCTACTAAATGTTACATTAATATTAAAATATTAATTAAAATGTTAATTACACAATGGCTGGCAGAAATTTCGACCTATTTCAATCTGAATTATATTCCTTCAATCTGAATAATAATTCCTTCGTGCAAAAATTTTTGCGATTCCATATTTTGTGTGACACACATATGTGCAAAATAGATTTTTTATTTTCAACAACTCTTTATTTTAATGATGGAACAAAATTACAGCCACGTTAATATTTAATATATCAATATTTGATACATGTACTATAGCATATATTTCCTACATTTTCACACCTTTAAATTTCCCACAAATGTAAGAAAATCCTCCTCATTGCCAGTACGTACGAGGGGGTAATAAATCCGACAGATTCCGGTAACGCGAGAAACTGTGAAATCCGAGCATCCGTCCGAATGAAAAATCGTTTTCAACGATTTAAATCCGTTCTCCGGCGAAGACCATCGGCGCTTAATCGAGAAGTTGGGCATGCTTTCACGGTTGAATGCCGATGGCAGCGGCGGCGATTGGATTTCGAAAAAAGTCATCATCGCTCGGTGGTTTTATCACTCGGGGCTCGTGCAACATGCACGCTGGCATTCTGCAGCGCGCGTAGCATGTAATAACAATGCGTGGATGTATGAATATTGCAAACGGTGAAAGCGTACCACATACCAGACTCGTTACAACCTCGTGTCTCGTGGCTATATGTATGTACGTCCGCGAAAGAACGTATTGGAACGTGATCAGAGTAGCGGCGATACACGTCGATACTAACAATAAGTAATACCGCGAGACGCGATAACACATCAATCGTCGTCGCCGGTGGTTTCGCAGAGACAAAGAAGATTTATGCTGAGAGAATTACGCTCTCGATTGTAACCAACCGAGCAACGTCTTAATCTATAGAGCAGACTGCAATGGACAAATGTTGATTGATACTCGTGAAGTATACAAGTTCGTCAGTTGTTCGTTGCCTGCTTGCACGTCAAACACGAAAATAAGATTTACTTTTGTATAATACGATTGTTTGGATAGAAAACAATGATCGTTAAACGTGAAGAGAGTTTTTCTTAATGTTTTATTATAATTTAATAATTATTTTTAATTTTTCGACAGCTGTAAATTAGGCTTGCCGCCTGTTTGCATCGAAGAGCAGAAATAAAGATTATTTTCATTATTCAAATATTACGTTATTCAAATTTATACACCATTAATATTGGCTTGTATGCTTTCGCAAATAAAATTTGAATTTAAAATTAAAACCAAACGAAATATCTCAGCTCAGACTACAGTTATTTAGTACTATTTATTAACACGAAAAAATATTTTCGAATGGTTATCAACGAGTTAACGAACGCACGTTCTATCAAAGTTGGGCATACGCGCAAGAATTTCCAATTATGCCGGAGGAGTAATCCGCACGATGTATGCGTTTAATTTCTCACCGCCTATTCCCACCGCTGTTAATAATCTCCACGGAGGAATTTCATCGAAATACTGTTAGAAAAATACGAAACATCGCGGAAAACAAATTTTTCTAGTCGTTGCGTTACGAATAAGGTCATCTGGCAGAGGAGATATCAACATCTAACGCTATTCTCGTTATCTATCGATGGATGAAGTCTCGAACGATTTCCGCGATTCTTCGCGAGAATCTCAGAGGCAGCCAATTACGATCGTCTGCAACTCTGTTCGAAACGTGCACGAAACACGGAACGCTGCTTAACGAGAGAGCTTCTTAAATATTTCCCCGACCGGAATCACGCGAGCGAATTATGCAAGTTGCCACGTATGACCAAACAAGTAACTCAGAGGCATTTCTGCTAGTCATGCTCGAATTGTGGAATTCTGCGCCGTTTCATTCGTTCCGCGGACGAAACGAGCGAATAATCCCCGACGTGACGAACGAACGCTTCATTTTCGGGACAATTTATGCCGTCAAATTATTTTCGAGGCTTTATCAATGCTTATCAAAGCTTATGTTCTTTTTTTTTTTTTTTTGTTATCGTCCTTTGGATAGATTCTGTAATTTTATGAAATTTCAAGATGAATCCTTGCTTGATCGAGGAAACTAATGAAACAGTAATTGTAGATTTTTAAATGACTTAATATTCAATTTGTCGTTGACGAGTTTTTAGAAATTTTTATTTGAAAAACGAGCTTGTAAATTTTTATTTTAAAAATAACACTAAATTCGGATAACAAATTGCGACGATTTCGCAGGAGTTGCTGGACATCGACATTGAACGTAAGAATTCGAAAAAATAATATCTACATAGGTACATCGGGTGAGAAGAAAAATAATCGTTTCTTGGTTTCATCGTTCAATTTCATTAAAAAAAGAAGAAGAAACTATCGTTCAAATATTTTTATCATCTTGAAATAGAAGAAATTTCCTGCTCGAAAAATTTCAGGTGTGAAAATTACCAAATTGTCAACGAATTTAATCTCAGATTCGCGAGAGAAGAACGGAGGAGGAACGCTTAGGCCAATTACCAATTACCGCGGGAAGAAAAGATCGCTCAGTCCTCCTGCTGAAAATAAACCTCGCATGTATGATACCTTCCGTAGTGTAATAGCACACCTATACGCAGAAGAACGCCTATTCTTTTCTACTGTTGCGAAAAACGATCGGCATACCGAGCTGAGGCAGCTCGCTGACGGCGTACACCTTGGACCGGTACGTGGCAATCACGGTTTAAGCACCGTATAATTATGGAAAAGTCTGCCGTCGTGCACTCGTCGCTATTGTTCTTTCTGCGCTCAATGAATTCACTGCTACGAATGACAACAGGCGTTAGTGCAACCCACCGAAGAAAAAGAGAGAGAGAGAGAGAGAGACAGACGTGTGTGTATAGATAGATAGACACACGGGAAGAAGAATAGAGAGATAAAGACAAGAAGAGATGGATAGATTAAAATAGTGATAACAGGAAAACTCATCGTGTAAGTGCGAAGTTGTCCCACGTATGTAGGAAAAGATGGAGACATATACAGAAAGAAGAAGAAACAAATAGATGGAGGAGTGAAGATGATATTAAAATAGACGTGATAACTGGAAAACACGTGTCGGTGCAATGTGTCGCACGAAGTACACAAGCAGACATGTACGAAAAGATGGAGACAGATACCTAGATAGACAGACACGTGGAGAAAAGAAGAAACAAATAGAAAGAGAGACGAAGACAAAAAGGGATAGACAGATTAAAATAGGCGTGATAACTGGGAAACACATTGTGTCAGTGTAACGTTGCCCTACAAAACACACAGACAGACTCATAGGATAGGAAAAGACAGAAACAGACAGATGAAAAGAAGAAGTAAACAAACGGAGGAATGAAGACAAGAAGGGACAGATATGTAGATTAAAACAGACGTGACGAGTGGAAAACACAGTCAAACAAAGACAGACAGATAGGCAGAGACAAGGTCGATTGAAATAAAAAAGAGAGATAGAGTAACAATAAAATATAACAGACTGAGACAGACAGACGAAGATGAAGAGGGTCAGGTAGACTGATAACTGAAAAAGATAGACAGACAAAGTCAGAGATAGATAAAGAGAAACAGACAGACGCGACAAACTGAAAAAGATAAGCAGACAAATAGAACCGAATGCATAAATCAAGGCAAACACGATAGACAGAGAGAGAGACGGACAGAAACAGACAAATAGAAATCTGACAAAGATAGACAGAGAAAGACAGACAAATAGACAAATAGAAATAGACAGTGACTGCAAAGAGAGACAGATAGGGAGAAAAATTGCACGACTCGTACCCAGTACGCTACGTCTCACGACTTTTTTGCCATAAAATTTTATTGATGTGCAAACATTTGAATCGATACAAAACAAATTACAGGCGCGATCGCTCAGTACCAGACAACGCCACTCCTACTCGAAGTCTACCGCGACCACGTTGCTGACTCATCACAATTACGAGCTTAATCAATACTGGATCGACAATCAACCCGTTATACATTCCGGAAACCAAAGCCACGCCTCCTCGCGAATCACGTGACCCAAATCAACCAATCGCTAATTTTCGTTGCACTAGCGTTGCACCTGAAGAGGCTTTCAATGATAAAATATAAAGATAGACGAAAGAAGATACTCCAAAGATATGAGAAGAAAAAAACAGGCAAGCAGAGACACATAACAGAGAGAAAGAGAGAGTTGAACACCTACGAATATTCAAATCGCACCTGGCGTAACCACGCTTCCTACTGTACCCCCGTGACATCATCGGTCCTCGGTGGCTTTCAAGCTGAATGGACGCTGATCCAGGACCCTGATCCTTCCCTCGTTCGCGAGACAAAGCATCGACGGATTCGCTGTCGTCGCGATTTGCATAAATTGCGAATGCTCAGCATCGCGGGAACGCGTATTGAAATCGCGCCAACTTTTATAGCTTGCGAGTCCGAGACGTTTTCAGTGTCGTATTTACGAGATGATTGTTCTTCTTTTCTTTCTTTCTTTCTTTTTTTTTTTCTTTTCTCTTTACTCCAGACGACGAACGGATCGTTTGAATCAGAATGATCTCTTTAGCGAAGCGATTCTCGCTAAAGTGCCGTACGCATGACGAAGGATGGTCGGTTTTATTCGGTTCGTGCTTTTTTGTAACGCATTTCGACGAGAAGCGACAAAAGTCGACTTGAAAAGACGCCTGATTTCTAAAATACGATTTTTTGAAAGATAGAAGATAGAAAATGGAAAATTGAAGAGACTGAAGGAGACAGCTCCACTTTTTACACATTCTATTTCATTTAAAAAAAAAAGTGATCTTTCACTTGATTGGCTCCAAGTAAAAGTTTATTAATAAGAGTATCGATTGTAAATTCAACGCACCATGTTCGAAACAATACCTAATTATTGTTATTGCTTTTCTCATTGGTCAATTAAATTGCCTCCTTGTTGCAGGCAGCTCCTTCAGTTATGTTCAGAAGAGAAAAATGTACAGACATTTGAAAACATCAAAGTAATAAGGCCATTACGAAATGCATCGAAGGGAAATTCGCCTTTGCGATTAATTGAATTACTTTATGCTCGTTTACACGCGGAACTATGTATTACTCGTTACGCACTACGTTTACGTTCCATCCGTGACGTTTCATTTTCTCCTCTTACTGGTCTTAATTGCAGCGAAAGAATTTTCGATCCATCCAATGAAAGATTATATTATTTTACGCGATTAGAAAGTTATCTGATGTAACGCGAGCCATCCAGCTTCACGGAAACCGGTTGAGGATCCGCTACAGCGGAGGAACGTGATCTTCTACGCTTGATGAATAAACGGACAGAAAAATCTGGATAATAAAAAGTGGCAAATAAAAGAGAAACGTAATTACCCGGGGTAATAGCCAGCATGACTAACAGTAATAATTGATGATGAAATCATAATATATTTAAATAATTAAACTGGATAATTGACGCGTTAACAAAAAGCACGACGAAATTAATTTAAAAACAATTTTGGCTTTTTCTTTTGGAGTCGTTATACTGAAACGAAATTGTGGTTGCAATGGATAAAAATCCAAAAGTAATCAAAGTGCTAATTACGGTTTACAAGTGTATTACGGATGCTTGTGCAATTTTATATTTTTATGAAGGTGACCGAAAGAATGGAGCCTGGATAAAAAATTGTGTTGTAAGTATTATACTTACTGGATATGATGTAATATATAATTAATACCTTGAATACAATATGAGTAAACTGAATATAAATATTTTTGCATCGTAGAATAATAATTTTCATAATTTAATATAATAATTAATATAATATAATAATTTTTTATAATAATAATAAACGCATAAAAATGCACAGTCTATTTATATAGGGGATACTCATAAGTAATTTCGTTCTATTTTTCAAATTTAATAAAAACACTGCCATCTAGTGACAATAATTTAACTCATTGTAACATAACCTATATTCTAGTTAATTTATTACAACATAACTTATATTCTAGTTAATTTATTACAACATAACCTATATTCTAGTAAAATATATTACTGACATTTAGCGTGCTTATTGTTTATTAAATTATGTTACAGATTGAAACTGTATCAACTTTTAAATAAAATAAAATTTTGCACGGTACGAGTACGGTACAAGTATGTTCCAGTGGACTGTGTGCAACTGCGCAACGGAAGAGAAACGTAGCCGAGCTAAGAAAGGGAAGAGAAACATGGTCGGATGAAACTGGTGCGCGGAAATGTTATTACAATTGCAACGTTTTAAACACCGCCTCGAGGAAGGAAACGGTGCCTCATAAACGCTCGGCAGTGGAATGCACGGGCCGTGGCCAGAGGAACAATTTATCGCCCCGTATCGAATATTTCGAGTCGCTCGACGCATTCCGGCGCCGATCTTGTCCGCACCAAATCTCTACGGGCCACCATAAAATATCGTCGGAAACAGCCTGTCGGCTCAGATTTACGGTCGATCCTATCGGTGGGCCAGCGTTTCACGATTTCGTCCGTGGAAGACGGGGGCCACGGGATAGATCCGCGAGATTGACGAAATATCCGACGATCTTTCTTCCTGGAGGTGGAGATTTACGTTGCTCGAATTATTTGTCCCACTTATCGCGATCTTCTCGCTCGTGTAGACTAAATATTATAAATTACGGGTGGACGGCGGGTATTTGTGTGAACGTGTTTAAAAAATGGAATCTAGGATTGTTTAAAACGCATATTATCACTTTGGATATTTCATACGTTTTTATTTATCAGACTCTTCAATTAAATTACTATGATGGAAATGAGATTAGAGGTATTTTTATGAACATAATTAAAAAAATAGAATCAATCCAGATACAAGATGTTAGATATTAATATATTATAATGCAATAATAACATCTATAAATATTGCTATATAAATATATAAGTAGCAATATCTATAGATAGCAATAAATATATTAATATCTTAATATATTAGATATTACAACATCTATTATAATGTGTATTATATTTTAGATATTTTTTTTTTTAGATATTACATTATTTTATACTGATATTATATTATATCAGTTACTTGTCACAAATTACTAGGGCTAATAAATTTTCTTACACAACGTCTACTTTTACAAAATGCGAAAATAAATAATTCGCAAAACACTGTTTAATAACGCGAGTATAATTCATCTGCTCTCAAGACACATAGAGTATATTTTTATTACAAGTATGCTAGTATAGAATAGGGATACTTTAGCGTGAAGAATGAAACGTTTTAATTCGAACGCGTGTTTTGTAACAATGAGTCCATTTCACGAGCACGTGAGCGTTTCAAATCGCTCGAAACGCGGAGAAATACTTCATCTTTTCTTTCGTTTCCCGTCGTCGAAGAAATTACCGCAGGGAAATTGCGCCCGAATTACAGACAAGCTAGAGATAACGACCTGACCCGTCTTCTTTAGCTAACAAGTTAATTACGCTGCACGCGAAAAAAGAAACGTTCCTTCTTTTCTTGTTCCCCTCCGTCGTGTGCTTATAATTATTTTCCTTCTGTATTTATATAAATATCAGTAGGATCAAAGCATTTTAATAAGAAAATTTTCGGTACTTTGGAAAATTGATTTCTTGATTATTGTGTTTTATGTATTATATTATTGTTAGACCAATTTTTATGCGATATGTTTGATATAGTTTGATATAGTTTGATATAGCTCGAGTAGCAGAATGTTGGATCAAATTTGTTAATTTATCCCTTATATCTTTAATAATGCAAACATTGGTTTCAATTACTTATGCATATCTCGGACTTAATATCCCCATTAGGAGAAATTTTTTGAAGCACAAAGTTAAAACCACACTGCTTAAGAAAAAAATCTCACGTTCAATTGCAATCCTATTAAGTCCAGCTAGCTTTCAGCTTTGCATTCCCATAAATTAAGTACCGCTTAATAGTATTCTCAACATGCTAATGAGTGAAAAATTTCAACTCAAGATCTCAACCTACAAGTAGTAGTAGGTATACGGTGGTATAATAAGTAATTTTATTCACGCGGTGTATTCATGTATATTCAGAAGCATGCCATTTCACTTGAACAAGACTTATTGTTAGAATATGCCGGAAGATTAATTCTTGGAAACGTATAAGTTTTGCCTATTAATTCTTTTTTAACTACTCAATTAAATGTGTTTAATTCGCAAGTTATTTTTAAAAGTTATTCGTAATTTCATCTTTTCGTATTATACCAGAGCAAACGTCTTTGCACCAAATTCAACTCGATTTAGTTTGTAATTACTACTCGAAATAACGATGAAATGCATTTTTTTAAATTGTACGTTATAGAAAAAAGATAATTAATTATAGAAAAAATACTCAGTGATGCACAACATGTTGCAACGAGTCGCAACAGCGAATTTCAACTTATACACAATTATTAAGCCCAAAAAAAAAATAGCAAAAATAGAAACATAGATATTTGTTAGAATAGTGGCTTCTATATTCTATATTTCTCGCACACTTCCAATTGAATTAATTTTATTAACAATATAATTATATAATTGAAAGATAATGGTAAAAAGTTCTGCAAACGCAAAAGCTCCGCGAGTGGCAAAAATTTAAAACGGATTGCACATCACCGCTCCACGTGACACACAGACTTTTGAGAAATACAAGATTCCAAATAAGAAACGTTCGAAGCAGGTGAAGCCAATTTTTCAATTCAGAGATTTCCATCCCGCAAGAATTACGTAAAAATCCGCCAAATTTTGTAATTGTAATCAAACAAAGTTTCAAAATACAGCACATATCAAATTACAATTTTCCACTCGAAGAGGAAGCCGGCATTGGTCACGAGTCGGATCGTTTCTTCGGATCTTCACGAGAAGATCAACACACGCGAGTGAACTTTCAGTTGATCGGTGTAACGAGGCCTAGAATCCGGGGGCCCCCGACGCGGGGCCACGCAGGCAGAACGAGGAATTTCCTCGGCAACCGGGAATTCAAATTCGTCGTTACAAATGAGCCTCGCTATAATTAGGTAGATGCTATCGTGTGAGAAGGTGCGCTAGAACGTTGCCGGTCTACCCGTAACCGCGTGTACTCTGTGCGTGTGTGTGTGTGTGTGTGTGTGTGTGTGTGTGTGTGTGTGTGTGTGGATGGTTTGTCTAACGACGCAAAGAGGCAACAGCCTCGAACCGGCAAATCGACATCGTTGAGGAAACCTTGCCATTGAAACCGCTTCCGCGCGAGTGCCAAAGCTCTAGAAACAGAGAGAAGCTCTCTCAAGTTCGTAAGTGGATTTAAAATAATATTCGAGTATTCTCGTAACGACACAGCCCACGGGGAGTCTTCGATTGTGAAATCGTTATTGCGTATTGTGTAGGTTTGGAGAATTGGACGGAGGAAAGCTTTGCGAAAGAATTGTAAATTCCTCGACTCCTCGAGTTAAGAAATTGCGGGAAGAAGTAGTTTATCGAGTTCTTGAAGTTTGTTGAGAATAACGTTATATTGTTGGATAAAACTATCCAGTTGGATAAAACTACAGTTGCCTATTTTCGAGAACGTAAGTTTAGCGCTGAAATCACAAATGAAGAGATCTAGGATGAATTTATTCTTCTACTGGAGCTATTGTAAAGCATTGTAAGATTTAGTTAAATAAAATTTATAATTAAGTAAATAATATTTAGTTTTTAAATTTATAATTATACAAATTTCGTGTAAACGTGTAATTTATGATTATCCTGCATCTCCATTAAGTCACGTATTTGAAGAACGTATGTTTATACGTATTACTACTGTCACGAGTTGAATAAATCATTTTGGTTTCAGAAATGAAAGAAAATTTACTCGCGAAGATGGTAGTCGTAAAAACTGCAATACATTCGTGTTGAAAAAAATGGCGAACAAACGTGTAATTAAAGCAATTAAAAGGACTCATATTTCGAGCGCGCGCAAAAAAAAAGAGCAGAGAAACACGTGGAAGGAAGTGGCCTTATAAAGTGAAGTAAAAAAAGAAAAAAAAAAGAAAAAGGAAAGAAAGAAATGGACAAGATACTATTTTCGCACAGTTTCATAAGAAGTATGGCGCAGAGGAGACGGCGAACGCAAACAAGGTTGCTTCCTCCTCATTTCGCGAAAAACACAGACTCGCGCTAATGAGCTCGTTGCAGAAGCGCCATTAGGAAATGTCCGATCTCTTATAAAACATTCCACGGTCAGGGCTTAATCAATGAAGTCCGGTGTTCGTTCCCCGCAAAAAGTGGCCAAACCAAACGTTCGTTCTTGCAACTATGCGGCAAACGTGAACAATCTGAATAGAGTTGCACGCTGTATGTACGCAAACAGTACGTTTAACATTTACTCAGGGGACAGCAAGTAATGATATAAATTTAAAACACGACTTTGCAGATTGTCAGATTAATGTTTCAGATTGAAATGTATCGTTGAAGTTTTGATAGCATTTCAGCTGAAACACGTAATGTTTGCACAAACTTGAGGATTTACTTCGCCTGTATTCTACGGAATTTTATACATTAAATTATTAATGAGAAATGGACACACTAGATTAAGAATTATTTAGATTAACGACGCGTATTTCTTACCATGATAAAATGTACTTATATATAAAAAACATTGTACATTCTATTGTACACTGCACTGTATATAATAAAACATCAAGAAAAGGGAACATTGTTCTAGTGCGTTAAAATTCTAATGAAATTCAAACTGTTGAATTTGACCAACTCTGACAAGATTTTTTGGGTGTTCGATTCGATCAGCGACGATCAGACAGAAGGGAAACACGAAATGTTGAAAATGAAATTTACACGGTGGTTATTCGCGAGAGGCATTAGTCACGTCGACTGCTAAACGCCGCGATATAATCGTGTATCTTACGAATCGTTAAGTAAAACACGCCGTCAAACGAGCCTTTATTCCGGCAGATTTAATCGGCAACAACTCTTTTAATTGCAATCACAACTCTCTCGGAACGATGATGAATCGCGCGTATATGCACCGCGCGCCATTCCTGCAAATGCACGCTCCCAAACGAGATCGCTCATTTTTCACTAGCGTTGAAAAATTTACGAGGGCACGCGTTCTACCGTGAACCGGAAAAAAGAAAGAAAAAGAAGTGCTGGCGCGAAGTGGTATAAAGATTATTTCTTAATAACGCTTCAATATCGAAGTCTAGCTTACATTTTCGAGTTGTGTTACTTCCAGTTGGAGTGTGATAGAGATTAATATGTTTTATACATTCCACATATGTGTACGTGTATATATATATATATACCTATATAGTGTATATTTATGTGCGTACACGACCTTTACATCATCCTGTAACTTGAAAATTACAACAGAGATATTTTATACATTTGTAACAATATTATAAGATTGGACGTTCAAAGTGTACACATATATAACATGCAACATGAAAGTCTCGAAAGCATCTGCATTTCAAAAATGTTATTTACTATCGCAAAATCTAACATATATACTATTAGAAATGATTTATTCGCGCTAACTATTAATTTCCAAATGAAATATCTGCAATTAAAGGTTTAATCGACCAATAAATAGATCAACAGATATCACCAAAAGCGATTCTTCAGTCGTATAGATTGAAATCCCCAAATTAGAATTAAATACAGTAAATGAGTAGACTAATAAGTAGGTTAACAATCGGATTAATCATCTAACAACTAATTATTTTTTCCTCTTCGCGGATAAATCTACTCGCTCACAAAAGTAACAAGTACCGAATAATAAAATCAGCTTTCTTCAAACCTAAAATATATTAACATTTAAAACACATTTACGAACAGAGAGCAATTCTAGTATATTTACACGTTCAGTCAGAAAGATTTGAAAATAATGAATTTTTAATAATTTTTTTAAAAATCAAGGTTTCATTTTATCCGTAATTGGTGTTTGAATATATATACTATAATAATCACATAATAATATAATATAATTATATAATATATATATTCATAAACAAACATTCAAGAAAATTTATTAAAAATTTAGATTATTGTCGCTTGGAAAAAACTTATGAAAAATATGATTTTTTATTGTATTGTTTAAACAAATGGTATATACCGTTCTCTTGCAAATTCATCGTTGAAAAACACTTGCACTAAAAATACGGTATCTTCAATAATCTCCGAGATATTTGACAAAATAATGTTCCCCCAACTTTGAGTACAATTTTCACCCCTTCGACATCGACCACTGCCGACAAAAAGAGAAACGGGTCAAATATTCTTTCGAAAACTACATTCGTGCCAAGTTTCGTCAAGATCGACCGTCATCGTTTCTTTGTCAGAGAGCTCGTTGAAGTATGCTACCCTATATTCACCGAACAGAAGCTGTTCCCCTCGTTATACCCTAACACCATTTTCTTCCTGATTAACCCATAATTCCGAAGCATCCTGGTACGCGGACGTACCTCTGCAACACGCTGCTGCGCCGCGCAGTTACAAAGTAACCGAGGCAGGAACTTTTTCAATTAGACATTCTACGTAGTGCCGGGCGTTCCTCTTCGCTCCTGCGGCCCGCCGGTTGTAAATGACTGTTAGGAAGGACAAGGCAGGTGCATGTACCTTCGCACGCCTTAATATATCGACTGTGCTATACTGCGGGGTTTCTCTCGCATCGGTTATTCCGCTCTCGCGCGCCCACGCACGCCGCGGATGTAACTAATCGCATTCCACGATTAGAAAATCCGGGCGTGCCCCCGACATCGCGATGCACATGTTCCGATAAACTCTGGTATTTCGCGGGCATGTTCCATACCGTTTCCGCTACGGTCGCACGATGGCACGCTGTTTTAACGGAGTGAAAAAAAAAAGAAAAAAAAATTGGGTGATGGTTTTAGTTTCATGGAACACTATGGTTGAGAACTGAGAACTAACGAGCGATGAAATGCGATATGGAAATTATATAGAGTTACTCGAATAATGGTGTATAGCAAAATAAACGTGTGTCGGTAAAAAGTAATATTTGGTAATAATATTATAAATCAAAAATTAAATAAAATAAATGAAACATGAATTTTGTAATATTATTGTTATTATCAAATATTAATTCTCATCGACAGACATTTTATTTAAATATTCACAAAATATTCAATAATATTCTATCTTACAGTATAATACATACTGCAACAAATTAAAAAGCTAAAATACTAGAAACAGGAACAATTTCTATTCAAATTCTCTCTAGATACACTTCCAACTGCTAACTTTCACGTCTAATTCCTACCAGAAAACACAGGAAAAAAATTGCTAATTGAGAATAAACGACCTCGTTCCATTTTATAGCAGAAAAATACTCTTTGTAAAGTATAATATCAAAAGTGTAATATCATTTACCTCAAGTTCACCGCTGATTACCGTGTCGTATCATCACACGTCCCCATTATGATTTTCGAATAAGGCACTTCTAATACACGTGTAATAAAGCAACGAGTCTAGTACATATTTATACAGCCCATTCCTCCTTCATTTTCAACTATAAAACGCGTTAATAAAATGGAGGAGAGCCTAACGAGCACCCTGCGCGCCACTATAAATAATTCAAAACGGAAGAATTAATAACAATCCATAAAAATGGATTGTTCCCTTCCGAGTTAAAATACGTAAAAATCTGTCGTTTTTTTCCCTCGCGTGAGACGAAAAAAATTTATAGCGTTCGCCACCGTCGAATCCTCGCGAAAGACGTGCTCCTGCCCGAGCGCAAACGTGATTGTTCCTCGTTAGAAGATGATACGGCAGCTACATGGAAAATACACGACTCTCGAGGGATTACCATATATAACGGAGTGGAGGATGGAAACGGTTATGTACAAAACGCATTCTCTGAATATGCATTGTCGTCATGAATTATTCCCCTGGGCTTGCCCGTTTAATATAATTGAACTCTCGGCCGTCGTGTGCTCACCTCAACGACGAAATAAAGAGGATCACCAGGAAGGACTTGAACGGCGAGATAGCGGCTGGCGGACACCAGGGGTTGTTGGCAGGACCGCGCAGCCGTGACACCGCTACCACGCATGCTGCATGCTTCATTTCGTCGCCGCTACGCCCAGCGTCCTCACTGCAATCAGATCAAGCAAAAGGGGAGAAATATTATTCAAAGTGCGTCAGAAGATCCCGTGCTCTCTTCCCGGGAATTTAACAGGCTGAGTGCAACTTGACACCGAAGTTAAGTGACACATCGTGGCGATCGACAGTGATCTTTTCATTCGGGCCGCGTTCGATCAACAAAGAGCAAATTTAGTACGCGTCAACCGAAATGTCGGATGTTTTGCTTACCGTGGAAATAAAGTACGAAATTAACGTGTTAAATATTTTTCCTATTGTTACGTTTTTTAGAAATTACTAAATTACTTTAAATTCTTTTAAATCTCTTCAGGAACGAATTTTTAATTTGTAATTAATTGGGATTTATTTTCTGGTTAGCAAATTTAATAAAGTTTACACATTTATTTTTGTAACGAATGGAAGTAGCCTTTTTTTATAGAAATTAACTGTCTTAGAATTGAAGGCGTAACGAATAATAAAATATAATTGTTGCAATTATATTAGCTTCAGTCTATATTCTTCTCTAGACTCTATACACTCGAAATATCTACCCACTGAAAGATGTTTAAATTACCCAAAAAGCCACAAACAACGAAATAAACATACGGAAAAAGAGAAACCCAGATTTTAAGATAGGCAGGTAGGGTGACCAAACAGATGCTCCGTAATGTTTCTCGAAAATAGAGAAGACGACTACCGGGATTACTTCACGTCAGGCTATTAGAGCAGGGAATCACGTGGCAACGAAGATAACAATGTACGAAAGAGCCGAAGGGATATGCAAATGGAAACGGTAACCGGTCGCACAAATCACAGTGGCATTTCCAGAGATTCCAGCCGGCAGGAACGGCAGAAAGAAAACGAAGAAGAAGAAGAAGAAGAAGAAGACGAAGATGAAGAAGATGGAGAAGAAGAGGAGGAGAAGGAAAGCCTCCGCACACGGTTCGCAATATGTGTGCTGAATCCCTTTCTGAATGTTGGCCCACGGTAAATCACAGAATCGCTCCCGGCATTACTCCATTTTCATCTCCGTGGAACAAGAGGCCAGAACAGTCGCGTGGACGGAGAAACGGATGGTCTCGCTCGCGCCGAGCCAGGCAGCCGCTCATAAATCGGCCGGACAATAAGTCCTCCGAAAGAAAAAGAAAAAAAAAAAGAAAAAAGAAAAAATGCAACGCGGAAGGCATCAGATCCACCGTGGAATTTCAAGCCCTCTGGAACCGATTAATTGTTTCGATTTCCACGGAACCTCCCTCCAAAGGCATTCCATCGCGATTACGTATGTTATACGAGGAGCTCGCAACATTATTACATTGTCACGAACTCCGTTTCAGGCAGGAATTTTGCATCTTTCCGGTACGAAATTCGCACGGTTCTCGTTTTATCGCAACAACACTGCTGATCTTTGTACTTTATATTTTTTTTTCAAAAAATCGACTGTCACAACGTCAGTTGTACCTCGGTCTTTTTTCTTACAGAATTTCTTTATTTATTATCTAATTTTGAGAGCTCAATTATCAAGTGACAAATTTTAATAACACTGAACGCGAAATCGGAAATTCTTCGAAAGGAAGAAGAACAATCGTTTCCATTTTCCGAGAGGTTCTCCACAAGAGCTATCAGTATCTCCAAGAGCAAAAAATAAAAAGAAACAACGAGTTCTTCCCACAATATCCTAGCAACATATGTTTTCACAAACATTCCAAAGAAACAACTGCAACATAAATTTCTACAACAAATTCCAAACAGTTTCTCAACGAGTTCTCCTAAAAACGGAATTCGCAGTATTGTTCAAGCTGCTCTATTGTTACACCGAGTCTGCGTGGTGAAACGACTTTCTCTCTTTCTCTTTTCCTCGGCATGGTTATTTCGGAGTCGTCCCATGATTCGACGAAGTCGCCGCGGTAATCGACGAAATTGACTAATGGACGATCCGCGAGAGAGCAGAAAGGAGGAGAGAAACCATCTACCCGCGGAGGGATGATCGATGGGATCCATTACCGAGAGACGCGTGCAATCCGCCCACACCCCGAGGAGCCACCACGTTCTGTCCCTTTTTCCTCGATTCTCTTCCCCTCCACCCTCTTCACGTGCCCCTTTCTACCTCCCCCCCTCCCTTGTACACACATGCATACACTCATGGCTTGCAGAGTTACCTATTTCTCTCTCTCAGGTACCCCCTCCCTCTCAGGTTTGCAACACGGTTCGATGCATTTACTCGCTTACCGGTATAACTGCCGCGCCATTATAAAAGCCGACCCCTTCTTCTCCCTCTTCCTAAACCCCGGTGTTCCAAGCTCCTTTTTATCTTTCTCACCCCTATCTATCATCCCTCTTTCTCAGTCTTTGGCTCGTCTTTGGTTCTTGGACCCCCGATAGCCAGTGCATTTCACTGCGTTCTTGTAGCATTCTGAAAGGCCTGAGGAAATACTGAATTTATCGAAGAAAAATCATGGATAATCAATTTTTGCACGGCCACACTTGCAGATCTCTGGATGGCTCTTGGGAGGTTTCGAGCGCCGAATGGGGGATGAACTCCTCGCGTGTTCGGTGAGAGGGCTAATGTTTTAACCTTTCTTTTTAGAACTAAGCGGTAAAAATGACCAATTTATAATTTTTGTTGGACATTTTATAGACATAGAAACAGAGTACATTTATTTTTATTTTTAAAGATTTAAATAATTTTTCGTGAAATATACGAATAGAAGCTTGCTTACATTTCATTGTATTATAAAGTTTCTCTGTTTTTTCTTTTTTTTGTCTTCGATGTCTCTGACGGGAATTTTATACTTTAATCGTCGGTAGTTTTAATGTTAATTCCGAGATATTCGATGTTGAAAGAAAAATTGTAGAATTGAGATAAATAGATCGAGAATGTTTTTGTGAAACGATTTTGTATCATGTTAATTATTGTTCTCGCTATTTCTTCACGTCGCTTCGCCGACGAATAATTAGTTAAATTATTTCTGAAGTAATTACTAAAATATTTATCTCAATTCTTCTAAGATTATCGACATTACTACAGCGTCATGTCAACTTTTCAGAACTAGTCGATATCACAGCGAAGGGTGACATTAAAATTTCCAAAAGTTTGAAGAACAGCGAAAGAAATTTAAAAAGAAAAACATTTAAAACGATCTATACTATATCATCATAAATAAATCAGACGGTGCAACAAATATCCAGAAACTCGATTAAAATTAAAAACTCACTAAACTGGTACTAGCGAATGTCACTGTAGAAGATACTGCAACAAAGTAAGCAGAGAACTCGGAAAATAAACAAACAACAGCAAACACCTACTCCAAAAGCACGAGATTCCTTCCCATAACGGATGCCATCCGCGTTACCAGTCTTTCACCGCCGTCTCGTCAAACGATCTAGGATGTTTTACGAGCAACACCGGCGACCTTTGTACCGGCACCGATTTCCGGCAATTAGCTCGTTCCTCCCACATCAGCATGCAGATCCCGATCACGTGGAAGAACATGTCCGAACGGCAGATGGATGGCTTTTCTTCCCTTGATCGACGGCACCGCGCGTGCACTCGCGGCGAATTCGAAAACAGGGCGAGGGGGATCCCTGCGGATCGGCAGGGATGAAAGTGGCGTTCGATCGAGCGAGCGTGCGCACACGCGTGGAAGACAAGAGCGATATCCACGGGACGGGGAGCGCCGGTGACTGGTTTTATCGTTCGACGAAGTACGACGTGCATGCACGTAGTAGGCGGTACATAAACAATGTGAACTACATTCCACCGGCATGACTAACCGTGTTTTGCACACTCTCGCCACCTCTTGTCCTTTTTAGCGCGTACAAATCTAATTACCCAACAACCTACCTATCCGAGGGAACGAGCCTTGGATATTCCCTCGGAGTAAAGCTTGGCAGACGTCGTGGAGAAAAGGACTTACGATTTAATCCTAGAAATATACTACCAAGTCTTAAACTAAATTAAGTGAAAAGTTTAAAAATAAAAGTCACCGAAAGATAAGGTGTTTTTGAATTTGGCGCCAAATAACAGTCGATCTCAGTAATTTATTTGTTCAAAATAATATTGACTCTACATAGATAGATTTGGCAATTTAGATGGAATCGAAATTTAATTCAGCTGTATTCGGAATAATATACAATAAAATATTCAGATCACTCGTTACTTTTCATCCACATCTCACTTATGTGTATTTGAATTAGTCTTTCGAATAAATCGATTCTAAATATTCGGAGTTGTTACTGAGTCTCTAATGTATGCATTAATTAAATTAAATTTTGAAAAATTTTGTTAAAAATGGAGAAAAGCTTAAGAAAATTAATACGTAACTAGTTAAAATTTTAAACAATAATTTATCTGAATTGACCAAAAATGAGTGGAAGACAATGAAAGAGATATCTTTCCTCTGTCGGGTGAAATTGTCGTAAGACCTCGTTTCTTTAAACAATTGAACGTTGCCAAGTAATATATACTATTATTAAAATTCAGTCTTGTTCAAAAAAAAAGGGGTAAGAATTTCTGTCGATGCGATATCCCTGGTGTACATAATTTGAAACAGGATACCCGTGAATGTGAACATATTTGCATTACTTTTAAGAATTTTCAAGAAGTTTGTTGGCAAAAAAAGAAAAAAATGACTGGAAATTGGTAGATTCTCAAGTGTGTTTGTACGTGTTTGCAAATGCAAATGCTGAATTCGTGTGGTTGCCGGCGCCCGTGAAATGTGCAGAATTTCACGAATTTCCGGTTAGGCGAGTGAGAGTGAACGTGTCAACCCGGGGGCTCGAGTCGTATGCCGATTGCGTAGCAATCGATTCAATGGTAGTGCTTGAATATTCTATGCGTCTGAATATTCTAATCTTCTAGAATTGAAAGAAAACTCCTAACGCTAATGTACGATATCAATCACTTATAAATAACACGTTGCACGAGAATGATCGTGAAATCGTATATCAGTTTTGCAATTTACAGAACATTTAAATCGTTCATAAGTTACACTTGATCGTAAAAGATAAGATCTACTAGATAATTCTATCTATTATTTATGATAATTTTGAAGCTTGAAATTTTTTAAATAAATTTACATACTTGTCTATGTTTCACTTTACAATATAGTTATAATGAAATCTTATTCCATTAACTCAGGTCTTAAACAAACTTAATTAAACAAACCTACGCTCTCCTTGTTTCATTTCGTAACAAACTAAGTTTTATAAAAAAAAAGAAGAATAAAGATTATTCTATTTATTTATATTATTATATTTATATCTATTATTTTATATTTATTTATATTACAATTTCGAAATTAAAATCCCCTATTCTCTTTCGTATCTATTAAATATCGCGTTCTTTCGGACCACAAGCGAAATGTGCTCTCGCAAGATATCGAATATTTCAGTACCCCGGTAATCTCTAAATAATACGTTGCAGGAAATAATCATCAGCCAGCCATAATCGTCACATATTACCGATGGAATTAGCGGATCGACCGTTTCTACTTATTCGCTGCGTGGCTTTCCGGGATCGTTTTCCAACTGTTGCCTGCATTTATCCAACGATTCATAGCGATCGCGTCTCCGATATGCCCGTGCGAACACAGATTTTTATCCGAACTTGATCATGCTAATGAAAATATAACACTGAAATACCGCGAAATAACGCTAGCTTAAACTCTAATTCGTCGTTTCTCTTCCACTTTCTTTTCTTGTTTCGTGCGACGAAATAAAGCTTCGCTTTAAAATACTTTCTGAGCTTTCTTTTTGTTTGCACGACGATTAAGGAACTGACGAATTATAATACAAGTCGCAGGATATAGACTTTTCACATTTTTTTGTTATAATTGGATCACAATTCGTAATATATATAGTTTACTTTTATTCGTTTCATTTGATTTATTATCAAATTTGTGATAATGATTACTCGACATTGAGAGCCGTAACTATATAATTCGTGTAGAAAATATTTTCGAGAATTCTTCGAGAATTCATCCGCAAGGGTTAATATATAATTTTCGTGTGTTTGTACCTCAAATTCAATCAACCATCTTCAAAAATAACGATCTTCCCTTTGATTTTCATTTTATTCTTAAATAAAAATTAACGAATCATTTTATTTTTATACAAAAGGCTTTTTTGCAAATAGGATCGAAGCCTGTCATAAGAGAGATTATAGAATATTCCTCTGAAAGGAAAGACACCCATTACACGTTGCAGTGAAGCAGAGAAGAAATCCAAAAGTTTCTAAAAAAAAAATTTACGCGATGACGTATATGTAAAATAGAGCCAGGCAGTGAATGTTGTTTAAAAAGTGCATCGAGAGTCGAGTGCACCGTATTCGTCCTACGCTCCTCTATCTTTCTCTCTCTCTCTCTCTCTCTCTCTCTCCCCTCCACCCACGGATCGACGAATGCATCATGCGTGCATGCAGTTTCGCTGCGCATTCCAGTAAAGTCCCTGATCTCCTGCCCTTGCGGTTTAGCATTCTCGTTAAGCAGCGCTGGAATGTCTCTCTTACGCGTTTGCGAGTAAATCGACGCGTTTTATGAATAAATCCTAGCGGCAAATTGCAGCGCGGCCACGGCACCGGAGCCCGATGATTAGATCGTAATCGATTCGATCTGCGGAACAACCTGTTCTTAATTGCAAAATGATTCCCACTTAACGACGGCTCGATACGGAAAAATTACTGTCGTGACAACGCGGGTTAATATGCACTGTGTTGCGCGCCGCGCCGTTCCAATCGTAAATCCACGTGACGCTTCTGACGGGACGAAGGAATGCGCGCGCCACGGGCGCGCCTCGTCCATGACCAATAAAACACCGTCGTGGAATGAATATTTGCCAAAATGAGCATTTTATCGCTGAAAGTGATTTTAGCGGGGATAACCCAGAAAATCGGGCCTCTTCAGGTGCAACACTGATGCAACGAAAATTAGCGATTGGTTGATTTGGGTCACGTGATTCGCGAGGGGGCGTGGGATAGACCTCGAGTAGGAGTGGCGTTGTCTGCTACCGAGCGATCGCGCCTGTAATTTGTTTTTTATCGATTCAAATGTTTGCGCATCGATAAAATTTTATGGCAAAAAAGTCGTCTTCATTTCCTAGTCGGAACAGTTGCCTCTGGGCCTTTTAGTGAGAATCGCACCGAGGTACAAGTCGTGCAGTTTTTTCTTTTTCTTTTTTTCTCTTGATTCAACAGTGATGATAATGCAATTTATCTCATTCGGTTGGCGTGTTCGCGTGTTCAAGTCGATCGAGGACTATCTCGTCGTCTTGTTCAAACGAGGAAAACTGCAATTTTCAATAGCAACCAGCTACGTGGATAAATATCGTTACGTAGCACAATAGCTTAAACGAAGTGCCTGAAAGAATAATAATAAGCGAATGTACAATTGTCTGTACGTGATTAGGATTTCTTTTGAACTGGTGGAACGATCTCGCGCAAGACGATGCAGCTTTGATTTTGATTCTCGGGACTCGTAAAGCGAATTTTCACTGCGTAATGGATTTTTGCATAGTAGTGGCAAACGTTGGCTATATCTCTTCTATTCTTTGTAACTTTTTTACAAATGCTCTCCACGCATAAAATTTAAATGCAATAAATTAAATTTACAGTGCCCATGAAGATATCCTTAAATATAATGACAAAAAGTAAAAAAAGTAAAAAATTCATTACAACAACTCATTAAACTTCACTTCAAATGTATCTCACTAAAAATTGTTTTTAATTTCTAAGACGCAAGATCTTGTAAACCATTAAGATACAAATCCTTCAGGAAACAGATTTCATTTGCAAATTGAAAAGTGTTTGTTTTTTCTAACTCTTCTTTCTTTCGTATCTTACTTTTTTCACACATCCTCTAGAACTAAGAAGCATTGTAGAAACGTGTAAAATGGACATACTGATTTTCAACAGAAACATTTTGTAAAAATAAGGTTGTAAAAGAGTTGAAATATCCAAATATGCAAAAGACGTTCAAAGTGTTAAAGAGAAAAATCGCGGAATGTTGAAAAGGATTAAACTATTTATTTTAAACTATGCTTCGTATTGTAAAAATTCAGTTAAGCCCAATAGCAAAACCAAAATGATTTGATTCTTGGTGATTCTTGGCAACAATAGTCCATCGGACTTCGTGTAATTGTCGAGCATTGTATGTTCTACGCACGTTAACGCATTATACGAGCGACTCGTGACGACAACCTGGCGCTAACTGTAGGCATCCACCGTAGGATCGTCAATGTGCAGTCAGACAAGTTTAAATTATTCCTGCTTCTGCACTGTAATTATCAATCTAATTAACCTCGATGAACCAGCCACCGTTTCTACCTTATTAATTATCACTAAATAATAATTATTATTATTAAATAATTCCGCCACAAATTGAATCGAGAGAACGTCAGTATGAGTTATGTGCAAAATAGACCTGAACGTCGTTGCTGTATTATTCATTATATACGCAATCTAGTTTTACGAAAGCTTTTTTTTTGCATAAATCGCTCGCTGACTTGATTGACGAGAGACGTTGAATTATTAAAAAATTATTATATACGTTCCATTGAGAATTCAACAAATTTCGTCGATATGTTCAATGGATACCACGGGCGAAAGTCTTTCGAATTAACACACGTAGATGTCCATTTCGTATTAGCGTAATTTTCGTATTAGCTTTCACCAACATTTGATTTATCATAGTTGTAGCATCAGTGCGAGTTTAAATAATCAAACGATAAAACCAACTGTTAATATTATTCGAAATATAGACATTCACATGTCCAGAGCCATAAAGTCGCTGTTAGAACGCAGTGTTAACTTTTCTGCCATTTTTCAAGAGAACTATTAAGTCGCGACCTATATATATATAGTTCCTTCGTGACGAGTGGAATAAAAAAAAAAGAAAAAATTCAAAATCAAAACCAATTTTGCCTCTTTACATGTAATCGAAGATGTAGAATTCATCTATGACAATCACGGACAAACTTTACACCCTGTACACACTTTTGCAAACGCGCGCTCCCTCCCTTCTTTCTCCTGTTTCCAGCGTGTCGTTCGTTCTATTCCAATGCGAACAGGGAAGCGAAATCGCGAAGAAGACGAGGAGGAGGAGGAAGAAGAAAGTCCATAGGTTACCGTGGAATTTATTTCGACGATAATCGTAAGAGACACCCGCGCTCTCTTAGGTAGGATCGGGGGAACGCGGAAGTGCGTGTGCGCACGTTGAACGCGTAGGTTTGTATAGTCGCGAACGTGCATAAAACGTGGCTCTGTAAGAAGCGCTCGTCGTGCAAACAACGCGTTCTATGATAGCGCGCAGAAAACGCTTGTCGCCAGTACCGTAAACACTGTCACGGGCCTATACAAGATCCGATATCTATAGTCTTTCACCAATATTTGCCGTATACTTTATAACTGTAATCTTTACAGTTCGCAGCGTAACTGTCTATTCGTAACAGCGGCTGTGTGCGCAAGTGCGACTTTGCGTTAGAAAAAAGGCTCTGTAACAACACGACAGGGTGGATCGAACGCGTATTTTTTTCAATGAAACGTCAAAATGCGAAGAAAAAAATTGAGTTTATTAATTTCAACTCGTTATCTTTTGAAAATTGTTTCTTTCAAATGTTGAAATAAAATTACAGATTTATTTTAGCAGGGAGTGATTTTTTGGGAGTCCACCCTGTACATATATCGGAACATACGGTTGGAGCGAAAAATCTCCTGCAAATTGATTGACAAAATAACAAAAGTTTAAACTGACTGTAACAGCAGAGCGTAGATTGGTAAATGGTAATATGACGAAACTGGAGTCGCTTTAATTCTAGTTAATTAAGGTTGTGTGAGATACAACGATAAGTTGACATCTGCCAATTGAAAGAAATTGATGTCGATCAATTGGAGAAACCATGTAGTTGTGAAAGCCGGCACTTCAAAATGTATCGACTTCTACAAATTATCTCGGAACGTGGCTCGGTGCTCAGATTAATTAAAAGAGTTGATAGTTATCAGTACATTTAGAGTCGCCAACGAATTATCAAAAGATAAGCAATAGAAATTCTTCTCGATTTGGAAATATAATGTTAATTCTGTAACGTTACATTGTCTGCGCAAAATAACTCTGGGATTTCCGACTAGCAGTAAAACGCGAATAATATTTGATAATATTTGTATGGCATTCAATATTATTTTTAAAATGAACGATCGTCAATTCGCGACAAACGTCGCTAATTGTAGAGCTTAACTGGATATAATGGACTATTAACTGAAACTCGGCGATAAAAAATGATACTTTCTTTCTTAAATTTATCGCGCGTATCTCTCTTATCTACGAATTAAGCCTGAAGACTCCGATCGTTTCTCGCAACCATAAGTTTAGTTGCCGGGCGACTCTGACACTCGTAGCAAGTTTAATTCTAGACATCGATAAAATTTAACTCGAGTAACGAGTGCTCTTTGCGATAGCAAACGTCTCGAGATCTACCACTAAATCTAGATACGCGAAAAAAATATAGTGTTCTTTACTAATCGTGAAGAATTAATAAACTAATTAAAATATAATTATAATATTTTATATAAATATAATATTTTAGTGTTTGAAGTTCATGTAGCAAAGACAATATTTGTCAAGTGTTCTAGATACTACTAACGACTAAATAAGAACATAATACACGAAAAAATAAGTGAAGTTTATTTTATATGACTCAAAAGTTACAAGCCCTAATATTTTTTAACGTGAAGAGGGAAAAACGTGCAACGTCTGGTAAAATAAGTGACGGAAAGTGAACTGATGATACCAAGTGTGATAACAAACGAAACATAGAGAATAGGATTTTTCCACAGGCACCTTAATTTTCAAGAAAAATTTAAATTTAAAGAAAAGACTCGCAAACACTCTCGTTGCTTGTCAAACATACACGCGTCAACATACAAACGAGCGGTACGAGCGTAAATTTTACAAACGAAAAAAAGCTACAACGGAGCGATGTCGAGTGTCGAAATTAAAATCCAGGGAGACTAACAACGGCTCTTCGATAACATCCATCAGCGTCCATCGGAATTCAGCGTGAATAGAAAAAGAAGAGAAAGAGAAATCTTGATACGATCCGCAGACAAATGGCGGGAGAGTGTCGTTCGAATCATTACGTAAAGTACGACACGAGTGTTAAATGTGCCGAAGCGAGCGATGATTAAACAGGCAACGTTTGCCGGCTGAACGACACAGCGACGCGTCGAGTGAATATATACACACTGTCGACGATCGAGCGGCGGCAAAGAATTAGTCTGCACGTCGAATTCGACTTGAGACGATATCGCGAAAAAAGTGGAACATGGCTGGCCTGGTAGCTGCGGATTACGCGGTGATCGTCGTGACGATGCTGATTAGTTCGGGAATCGGCGTGTACTATTGGCTCACCGGAGGAAAGCAGAGATCGACGGAAGTAAGTTCAACTTCCGTTCCATCGTTTTTTTCTCTATAACCATCTTGCGAATTTTTGCACACTAGGGAATTTTATGTATTGTGTACAGGTTATGTACGTAAGTAAGAGTAGAATATTAATTAATATTAATTATAATTTTCTACACTTTATCCTATTTACTGTCATAAATTTGTTTTTTTTTGTTTTTTTAAATTTTTATTTTTACAAGCAATAACGAATTACGAAAGTTCTTATTTTTACGAATCGAATTTAACACTAGAACTATCAAATGGTCAAAATAACCAAGTGTTTCTTGTTTTTTAAAATTCTTCTCACGAATAATGAAAAATTTTTAAAGTTCTTATTTCGTTCTTATTATTTAACACTAGAACTACCAAAATGGTCAAAATGACCAGTCTGTAATTTTCGTTGGATATTTTACAGATGTAAAACATTTGTGTAGTTTTAGAAATTTAAATGATTTTTAAAACGTATAAATAAAAGCTTGTGTATTATATAGAATTTCCCATCTTTGATAAAAATTTTACGTTAATCGATTGTTTTTAATATCTCATACATTTTTTCCTACTGATCTATTTGTATTGAGAAGAAGACGCAAGATTTGGTAAAAATTGTTAATACGATCCACTTCACAGGAGTACTTCATGGCGGACAGATCGATGCGAGTGGCTCCGGTCGCAATTGGTTTAATGGTTTCGTATCTATCTGCGGTTAGTTTGCTGGGAGTAAGTTCAGAAACCTACGTGTACGGTACCCAGTACGCAGTGATCAACATTTCTTACGGAATTGCTACCCCGTTCGTCGCTTACTTGTACATGCCGATGTTTTTCAAGCTTGGACATGCCAGTGCTTTTGAGGTAAGTTCACCAGAGTACATTCTCCCAATTAGATAATTGAAAAGCAATTAGAGTCGTTAAAACATTGTTGCGCAGAAATTTTCATGCCGTGAGAGTATAATTAGTCAGTCTCTATAGATTCTAGTTACAATATGTACATTATTTAAAGATGTGACTAAGAAAACATAGATATACAGGGTGATTCGAAACTCTTCAACAAACTCTCAGACAAAAAATTGATACCTCCACTTTTGTATTAAACAATTTTTTATTAGACGTGTAATTTAAAAGTTACTTCAGGTGTGCAAGTTACGTGAATCACCCTGTATATCTGAATATAGATAAAGAATTATAATAATATGTAGGAGAAAATTATAATAACATGCACGAGACAAAGTATTCTACACGAAGCAACATATAAGAACAGGAATGTAACAAACAGATTTGCAACAAATATGCGATGCGTCGTCGTTCGAAAATTAGCTATTGTAATCGGAATGCACGGAACGCGGAGATTTTCTACGACGCAAATGACTGAACGCAAACGAGGTAACAAGCACGCAGAATTTATTAAATTCACATCTATCCCGTGCTTAATTAACGATTGAGAATTAACTCCTTGGATTTTTGGAATTTTCAATTTAACGAGAGAACGTGAGAACACAAACGGTAAAGATTAAATACCGCGAATTTTAGTGATGCAACTAAAGCTAAAATTAGTACAGTACTACAGTCATCCACAGTGACTCAACGACAAATAATATAATTTTATCGCCGAAAATGATTTTAGCGGGGTTAGCCCAGAAAATCGGGCCTCTTCAGGTGCAACGCTGATGCAACGAAAATTAGCGATTGGTTGATTTGAGTCACGTGGTTCGCGAGGAGGCGGTAGACCTCGAGTAGGAGTGGCGTTGTCTGTAATTTGTTTTCTATCGATTCAAATGTTTGTTTTATCAATAAAATTTTATAGCAAAAAAGTAGTCTTCATTTCCTAGTCAGAACAGTTGCTTCTGGGCCTTTCAGAGATCTAGGGTACAAGTCGTGCAGTGTTTTTTCTTTTTTTTTTTAGTACTTGCACAAACGTTTCGGCAAGGCGGCGAGGTTGGCAGGAAGCTTCGCTTTTATACTTCAACTACTTCTGTACAGCGGCGTGGTGCTGTACGCGCCTGCGCTTGCTTTGGAAGCTACCACAGGCATCTCGACAGCCGCGAGCGTAATCGGCATGGGATTAATCTGCACGTTTTATTCGACGATCGGCGGCATCAAGGCGGTCCTCATCACCGACGTGTTTCAAGGCCTGTTGATGCTGATAGCTGTGATCCTTGTGATCGCCACAGCAGCCGTGAACGCTGGCGGTCTCGATCAGATATGGGAAATCGCTCGTCAAGGATCGCGGATAGAATTCGACAGGTGAACTCGAATTTATTATTATTCGCTCTTAATGCAGCAACGCGCCACTCTGACAAAGAAAATGGCGCTCTACGTTGATTAATCACGATAATTAATTACAAGTGAATCTTTCTTATCCGGGGAAACTTAAGCATGTTGAAATGTACAGGGTGGGCCAAAAATTTCTTCCCAATTATTTCTTTTTTCAATAAAACGTCAAAATACAGAAAAAACTAATTTCAAATTAAATTTAAGTTCACGTCCTTTTCATTGTGTTTTAAAAATTTGTAAAAAGAAATTTCAAAAGATCACGGATTTATTTTAGTAGGAAATGATTTTTGGCCCACCCTATGCACTTATTAATCTTCGACTTTGACTTTAACAATATAATTTAATTCTTCTTATAATCTACATCCACTATGTCAATCGTAGGCATACTAACTTAAGACACTTCTAAACAAACTCCATTTTCATGCAGTTTCATGACACCTAGAAATCATCCACCAGTCTGTAAAGACTGCGATTTCTTAAATAAATAAATACGAAGATTCCCATCCGAATAGCCGACTGAAATCTCGTAAAATTTGTTCGACAGAATATCGCGCTCTGCGTATTGTTCAGAGCGCCGAAATAATCAGAGCATGCTTCTTTAATCGTCGTTATAATGCGAACCGTTACGTCGTACAACGCGAGAGTACACAACGGCGAGCTAGCAACCGGATAAATCGATTTTCTCTTCGGCGGCTCTATCGCGAATTGCCCACGAGCATGATGCAGTTAACACACTTTCAAATACCGTGCCGGACGTGAAACATTTATTTTACGAGGAATCCAGCCAGGCATCGATACTGACAATGGTATGTGCATTCATTCAGCATTTCAATGGACCCAACGGTGCGACACACCTGGTGGAGCTTGACATTTGGCGGTTTCTTCACCTACCTCTCCTTGTACGGCACCAACCAAGTTCAAGTTCAGAGAATGTTAACCATCAAGTGAGTATCCCTCGCCACGCGGGGACTTTCTACACGAGGTGCGTGCGTGGCCCCCGCGATATCGCGGATTACACGTGTCCATCGGCATTCCATAATTAAACGTCCTCGCTGACGTGCCTCTAAACGTGAAAAATTTCATCCCGACGGAGATGTTGCGAATTTATGCAACTTCAACGTTGCTTCAACCAAGTTTGCTTGGGAAAAGCTTGGTGCGTTTAACTTGGCGAAGAAATTTCCGTGCAGCAATTTTGTATCAAAGTGGAAGTAGGGTTTCTTTCTTTTTTTTTTTATTAAAAAGTGAATTCTTTCGTCGTCTTACTTGCTTCGAAAATGATTTTGCTAAATTTCTGACACTTGTACGTATGTAAATGTATTATAGTTGTTTCATTTCATATTTTTTATTTTATAATGATACAGTTGTTTCGTATATAGCATTCTAGCGTGATCAGAAGATAATCGAATTATCTTTGTTTGATATCCTAGAACTAGATCAAAAACGACTAATTAATAATTTTTTACAAAAACTATTTTGGAGAATTACTCCTTTTATAAATTTTCACGCATCGATACTACTCTCTAAACATCGGCAGTTCAAGTGTTAAAATTGATCAAGCAAACATAATTCGAAGAATCTTCAATAAGAACGAAAACTGCTAAAACGAGGAACGATCTTTCATCCATCGAATCGTAAATTAACGTTCGACAAATCAACTCATTGTCATTACCTCCCCCTCTCGAGTAAAATTTCTAAAATATCGCGCTCATCTCGCATGGCGTGTATCATCGTGATTCTCCTCCTCTTCTTCTTCTTCTTCTTCTTCTTCTTCTTCGTGGCACGACGACAGAAAGACGGAGGAATTCCCTCGCGGACTCTATCTGAGCTACGCATCTCGCATGCCGCATACCGCTGGTAGCGATCGCTCGATAAGTCGCCGCTTGTCCGTCGCCGGTGCCGCCAATATTCGGTTTAATAATAATCGTCCGTGCAAAATCACGGCGGTCCCGTGCTTTCAGAAATGCGAGAGACGCGCAAACTGCCATTTGGTGGAGCTGGCCGTTGTCCTCGCTGATGTCCTTGGGCCTGTGCCTCGCCGGTTTGGCCATATACGCGCAGTATCGCGACTGCGATCCTCTTCAGACAGGAAGGATCAACTCGTACGATCAATTAATGCCGCTTTACGTGATGGACATGCTCTCCGCGTATCCAGGTGTGCCGGGACTTTTTATTGCTGGCATCTTCAGCGCTGGACTCAGCACCATCTCCGCCACGGTGAATTCCCTGGCCGCCGTTATACTCGAGGATTTTATCAAACCCGTGTACCAACGTCGGTGAGACTCTTTCAGCAAACGAGCTGAATTTATTTATCGAGTTCCTCTATCGCCCGATCGTTACACATCGCGCAGAGCGGGATGAAAATCGAGGATCCATCGAGCAGGTTACGACGAAATAAATCTTAAATCTTTCCTCTCTTGGTTTCTTGCAAAGCTGCTTGTCTCCGCCAGAAAATTAGTCGAATTCACTTGTTCAGCGTTTGCTGAAAATTTTCATCTGTTATTCGTCAGTTCGAGTTTCTTAATTTAACAATTGCGCGTCATTTTAAAAATTTAGAAACGAACAAAGTCTCCAGACTGCACTTTGCGCATTCGCGAAAAAAGTTCACTTACATCGTCATCGAGCTTTCTGAACGCAGTTATTCGTACTGGTTTATTTATCAACTGCAATTAATATTCCGAAACCTCGCCGATGAGGTTTCGTTCAATTATGCAACGAGGCCTGCGGAACAATCTTACCTAGATCAGAAACTAGAACACGTCTTAATTTATCTCCACTGATTAAAATACCATTACTTATTTCTCAACACTCCAATTATTCAGCGAGACACGCATGTGGTATATATACATGTGCGATCTGCCACACCAGCGTCTATATATATATATACATACATAAGGATAATTAAAATTATTTCAGGGACAAAGAGATTACCGCAACCGGATCGATCATTGTCAGCAAGATTCTGGCAGTTATAGTCGGCATCGCCTGCATAGGACTGGCGTTTATGGGTCAATTTCTCGGCGGGCTTCTTCAGGCTGCTTTAACGATTTTCGGCGTGGTCGGTGGCCCTGTGTTCGGCATGTTCACGTTGGGCATGTTCACGCGGTTGGGAAACCAGAAAGGAGCCATCGTCGGCCTGTTGACTAGCCTCGTTTTCTCTTTATGGATCGGTTTCGGCCAGCCGAAACCACCGATTCCAAACAAAGTGAACGTCAACGGCTCGGACTGTGGCTACGCCGATGCGTATTACGATCGCGAGAAATCGTCGAATTTGCATTTCGAATACCAGTGAGGAATTCGCCTGCTATTCATTGACCACGCATATTTTCAGTCTCCACGCGTTTCGCGCGCACTTTTTTTTTTTTTTTCCTTTCTTTCCTTTTCACGATCGCGCACATGCAATCTCTGCCTCTCTTGACTTTCATCATTCCAGATCTTTTTTTTTTTTCTTTTGTACTTCGGCGCGCGGTAGGAAATATTCACGAAGAGAGCTGTGCTCTTGAGAAACGGCTTTTCGACAGTTTCGTGTTCTCGTATCTCCGAGAAACGATCTTCCAGTCATTTCTGTAAATTCGCGAAATTTTTACTTCGCTCGGTATCGCGACATTTTCAATTTCTCGTAAATGTACAACTCTTTGCGAAACACTTTATCGGTGATCCACTTTCCGAAAACTGATACTGCAAGTTGATCTGATCGAGTGTTGAATATTAATCAATAAGTTACAATAGTCGTAAACAGACCAAAATACACCGATTTCTAAGAATATTCGCAATTTATGTACATAAATTACGCGGTGTAATCACGGCAGATGTATTTTAAAAACGTCATAGCGTCGCGCGAAGGAATAATAATCTCTAACGCTGCACCTGTTACATCGAATCGCTAACGTTTTCCTCGATCGTGGAGTTATTCCGCGTAGCGCGGTTTAGCATAATTGCTTTCCAAGAGGTGATCAATTGCACGGCTCTTTTGTTGCAGGCAGAGTGACGATGATTCATACTTCTATTTGTACCGCATTTCGTACATGTGGTACTGCCCACTGGGAAGTGTGATCAGTTTCGCGGTGGGGTGGATTTCCAGCTGGATCTCGAATTTGATTCTGGGCGAGGAATCCCGTGATCTAGAACCAGATCTTTTCGCGTCGAGTCTGTGTAAGAAGGGATCGAAAAATTTGGACAAATTCGACAGCACTGGCACTAAAATAAGCAGGTACGTTCATTCACGCCAGGAATAGCGTGACGTTTCATTTAGAAATGTTTTGGAGAATTCTGGAGAACTCGAAGGAAATAATGGACTCGTTAAATAAACGAACATTTTATTCTTGACTTTATTCTTTTTGGCAGTGTCAAGAATATATTTAGGTGTAACTCTGGAATCGAGTCTTTTTATGACCCCAGCGGGATGCCCGATTTCGATTACCGCGTCGCAAAATAATTGCAGATTCTTCGAATTCCTTTGCTTTTTATAATTTATATTTAGAAATATAGCCATGCTCGACTATATTTTCGCTTGGTATTTTTGCGGAAATGGAACTCTATAATTCGATAGCTTGGAAGAACAAATTTAATTTAGTACTCTCATCTAGGAATGTAGAAACGTGCAAGGAATTTTTTAAATTTTCGTATGATAAATGCACAATCGGCATTGTCTTGCAAAGATTTCCACTACTAATACAATTTCAATTTACGCAATTCTCAAACAAACGATCGATCGATCTTTAATAACACGTTTCAACATCCTGCGTGATATTTCCAGTGTTACCGCCTGTGGTATTTCTACGAATTTCTGTGAAAATTAAATGCCTCCTCGTAAAAGGAAACAGAGCTTACTATCGATCGTTTATTTGCCACGAACGGACGCGTCACGGCTCGTCATTGGCCTTAACCCAAAAACAACCGGAGCAGAGTCCAAATCCCTGGAAAACGACACGTGCCGCGTAAATCAGTTAGAACGACGTTCGCGTATCAGGTAATTCTGTCATTATCTTATTTGAGAGAAAAGGAGGAAAAAAGTTATGGTCGAAGGTCTTGTACTTGGCCAACCAATGACCAACCATGATGGAATTTGGCAAACGTCACAGAGAAAAATAATGCATCTGAAATATGAAATCTCAGCTTCGACGATTCACACAAACTGCTGGTTGCAAGTATTGCTTGTGAAAATTGGAACAAATTGAAAAGGTGCTTAAAAACCTTGGAACTAACTATAACTATGTATAATGTATTGGGTTGTCCGGAAAGTTCGTGCCGATTTTGAAGGAAAATTAAAAGGCAGAAGATTTAAATTTTAGTGTGCATTTGTTAAATATTAAATTTAATTTATATTAAATCGGCACGAACTCTCCGGACAACCCAATATAATACAGTAACCATAAGAAGCTTTCACGTTCGTATTGTGTATGTTACATGAATGGTATGTTGCATGAATGTGATTTATTGTTTTCATAATCGTTGCTCACAAAAATATTCCAACATTTATATGTTATAGAAACTACTTACAAATACATTAATATGTATAGTAAGACTCGACTGTTATAATCACACGAGTCAAGCTTGAAACTGATCTAAAAATATAAGTAAAACATAGAAATTACAAGACTGTAATCAGAAACACAAGTGTTTGTAACGAACAATTATTTTAATAATAAAACTATTTTTATGATGAGAACACTTTTGTGAGCCACTATAACGTGCATTTAATCGAAGAAGAACGACCATCGAACGTATCGACGATTTCCTATCGGTATATTTGTTACCTCAGCGATCAAAACACGAAATAAATCGAGCAAGCTACTCCGTCTCGAAGAATAAAAAAGTCTCATCTCGGCGAAGGAGAACAGGAATTTTTATTCGGAAAAATATCTGGAAGATCCGTCGAGTGGGAGGAGGAGGCGGGATTCGACGAAATCGTGGCCGATATTACGCATACGCGCGCACTCGGGTTTCCTTTCGGAATTCCGATTATCGCCACGAGGCATCCAACGTCTTCTCCTCCTCTGCAACGAGGAGCAGACGTAAACACCGCTTGAACCACGGGTGTGTTGAACGTTTACCGAAACGTTCGCAAATCACGATGGAATGCCGTCAGACTAGTGTTCCCGTGCGCGGCACACGGTGACATACAGAACGAAGCAACGACCCGTGCACTGTGCAGCGCTTACGTAAGGAAATAACGCCGCAGCAAGAGAGGGGAGGAGGGAGGGAGGGATGGAGGAAGGGAGAGACCGCGAGTGGACCACCTCGAGCTTCGTTTCGACTACTAAAGCCGCGTAGTGTTCGACGCGGTCACGTAGAACGCTTGCAAATGTTTGTGAGCTTTTTGAAATGTTAATGGCCTAGCGCGCGTGACAAACATTTGTCAACCACTTCCACTAAACAAACGTTGGCAAACAAGGGCTTGTTTATGAGCGCTTGTCGCTTTTACGCATTGATAAGACCAGTTCTCAACCCTGCCGGAGGTCGCCGGTTAACGGAGATGCGCCTCTGAAATAAGTTTATTTCGTTTTCGAAAAGTAATTTTCTGTAAATTGATTCGTATCGCAACCGTGTTATACTTATAACTTTATTCTCTCCATCCGTGATACATTTTCATTTGATCGGCTGTTATTGTGAAAACGAGACACTCTAGTGTCCAAGTTGCTTTAAAGATATACAAGCATAAAACAAAGTGTTTGTCTGTATCATCGAATATTCGTCAAATATCACGTTATTATGTTGCAAATTACACAAACTCTGTGCCACATTGATAGTTAGTTGACAACTGATATTAACAAAGGTGATATTCACTGAACGAAGATTTCCGCGCGCACGTTTTCAACAACCGTGCCGCGGTCAAGAGAATTCGCAAATGTTTGCGAGGTATCCGGCACGATTGTTGGATACACGGTGTAACAGTCTCTTTCTATTCTGAATGTGCGCAACACTCGACTTTCGTTGAACTTTTGAAATGGAGCCTTTATGGCTGTTGCCATCCACTCGTTGAGCAACCACCGCACTGTCTCCTTTCGTCCGAGTAATTGCGTTACGCAATCCGCGCATCTCTCAGGCTTTGCTTGTTCGCTAATTTAACACGGGACAGTGCGTGGATTGTGCAAGAGTGGTAAAACAGCAAAAATAGTTTCGATGTAGGGACAAATCTCGTTGCGAGCATTTAACACAACACGTAATAACGTAATTTAAGAAATATATATAAAAGTTTTCGACGCGCATTCTGTTCAAAAAAAAGAAAGAAAACATTCCGAGAGAACTTCAAAGTGCATCAGAGCGTCTAATTTAAAAAAAAAGTTACCAACTGTGTTGAATCTTTTATATTTATGTTACGTTTTAGATCGATTTATCTGTGTGTTGACTGTATGAATTATCACGCGTCTCCGTGAAAACGTCCGCGATGTTAATTCGTTTTGTAATCGAAAGAACTGAAATGGACAGTCTCGTCGCGGCAGTGTGTTGCACTCGCCGTGTGATAAAATATTGTATAAATAAATACTGCACGAATGATTGACTCTATCCTCTCCTGAACCACTCCTCCCCCCTAATGCCATCAAGACCTAACATTAATCTTGCGCGGATAGATCAGACGATACAGTTGTTACGCTTTCGCTAAAGTAAAAATATCCATACCGCTGCGATTCAAACGTAGAACGTAGTAAATCAATCTTGTTGTCAGGTTCAGTCAGTCTCGCTTCAATGTATTTTTCTGCCGTCGAAAAAAGTTCCAAAGTAAAGAAGGCAAAGTCAAAGACTCCTCGTATGCACGAGTCTATATTCCAAGTCCAATAAATGAAAAGTTGTTTCGCTTGTTGAAAAACGAGAGTGAAAATTGAGAGGCGAAAATTTTAAAAAGAGGAAAAAAGACGCAACAGAGTTGAAAATTACGGAATGTAAAAGAAGAATATATGATTTTGACGATTTCAAATCATAATTTAAACGGGGCGTGTAAAGCTTTCGCGATGTGAAAAAGAGATTTTACGTTACAGCACACGGGCAGTGAAAATCCGGTTCGAGAAGTGAATATGTTAATAGGATGGAAGCAAGAGGTATTGGAAATTATCTCATGTTTGATCTCAAGCAGGTATGCAAGAATTCTCCAAGTTTCTCTCGCTAACCATTTCAAACAACTGGAAAAAATAAGATCCTAAACCAACTATCCTCGATTTTCAGTTACAATGTTTAACACTTAAATTCAACATAACGACTTTAGTTTAGCCTAACGACGGCAAATGTTGTAGCGCGCGGCGAATGTTAGTCGAATCCGCGCGTACGAGACAACTGCCATTATTTTACGAAAAAATGTCTTTGCTATGCTACTACGACCATCGTTCTACGCGTTGCGCTTATGAATAAAAAGGGACGACTGGTATTTTCTGTCGTAAAATTAGGAATTTCCGTCAGTTGGGCTCGTAAAGGATTCAGTTGATTTTTCCCCCCTTTTTCTTTTTCTCTCAGCCGAACGGAAACTCAAGCTCTGATAATTTTCAAAGATCGAGATAAAAAAACGGAAGTTTAAAGATATTACACCAAGAATCCTAACGAAATTACAGGATTGCGTGTAATATCCCAGTAGAAGCGACATCTGTGTCAAATTTACGTTCAAAATGAAGGTAAATCGATGAGGAGTGCGATAAGTTACAAAAATTTTTTAATTCGACGCATCGTCGATAAACGCTTATCTCTTTGACTTTGATTTTCAAATTAAAAACACGTTCTCCCGAATATTTAAAAGACATTAAATAACACGTTCCTTGTGAGAGATACCGTGGATTCCTCTATCAAGTTATTCCCTTTTCAATTATTTCGTATATTAAAATATACGACGTCTCTTCATCCATCAAGTGACTTCCGCTTTAATCAATAAATCGACGTGTAAAATAAATTATCGTCGATATTTTACACAAGAACCAAAAGATTTTGCACAATTAAACTGCTATTAATTAAAGTCCAACGATCGTGCACGCTGCCTGCGAGAATCCTATGGCCATTTATTTACCTTTGCAATATGATCGAAGAATAGCGAAACAAAGTCCCCGTTGAATGTAAATTCGAGTAATTACGAGAGGTACGAATAATTACGCAGTTGCATATGGTAACACGGTAGGTGAACAATAGAGTCGCGATACTTCTTTCTTTTCTTTTCCTCTTCGCAGATCTCAGAGGAGCGTGCAACGCCGCGGATGCGATTTGTCTAATGTTCCCTGTAATTAAAACGAAATAATCGAGAAGCGGAGTTGCACCGCGGTTGCGCCGCGGTTGCGCCGCGTTCTCATTATAATGCCGTGCATTCCACAGACGAAACGAGTCTTTCTCTCAGCACGTACACCATCCACGTAGAATACGGAATGCACGAATGATGGATTGCACGCGAATTCGCGTTCCGTACGTATTATGTTCCCGTTCGCGCACTACCGTTCCATTTTAATTACCATTACCTGCAACCGCCAGCCAGTCAGTGCGTTTTAATTATTTCAATTTGGACCTCGGCGCGCCGAATACGTCGAACAGGAACGAAAGATAACTACCGTTATTGAACGAAAGCAGCGAGACATTACGGGAACAAGGAGAGAAAATGGGGAGGAAATGGAAAATTCGGGAACGGGTACGTTAATTTTTCTTTAGAAAATATTCTTAAAATATTCTTGTAATATTTTTGTACATTCGACTATCTTTCAAAGAGTTATAAATTAAAGCTATGATTATTTATTTTGATCTGTTGTTCCTAATAACGATCGGCTATATCACGAACATTGCAAAACATAATTTCTACTGTGTATAAAGAAAAATAGAGTAAAATAGAGTACTAAATATGCAAATGAACGATTATAATTCATTCTTTGACGATCGCTAATCGCTGCGTTATATAATAGTAATGTTACCGATCGTAGTATCAAGCGGTACCATTGGACGCTGAGAATGATAATAATTTGGAATTTTCAATTTCTCCGTTAATTTCATTTTACTACCTCAACGAACAATATAAAACGGAATGAAATGTTTGTGACCCAACGCGAAAATTATTACAGTCGTCCGTGATACAACGATACCACTACCGTGGATAATGGATTGACTCGCCTAGCAAACTAGTTACAAAATGTCGACCAAGAACGTCGGACGTTAATTGCAACGGAGGTGCGCGGTCGCCTTCGAACAGCCGAGATAAATTTCTTAATTATAAGGACGGTATCTCGCTCGGTATCGGCGGAACACTGGCCGATCTCGGCGACCACATTGTACGGAGAAATCTCCGTGTTGTAGGTGTGGGAAGTAAACGCGGGAGAGATGGCCACCGGGCAATTTTTTCGACCTCCGAGCCAGAGCCGTACGTACGTAGTTTCCAGCAACGGCGTACTGCCGTTCCGTTTCCTCATACCGTGCATACGTCCCTAACGAGCAACGTGGTATAACGCACATAACGCCATTATAATAAACTTCGTACTCGCCCCATTCACGCGAGGAGCGCGCTAAGAAACGCACGGCCGTTGCACGCATGCGCGCGCGCGCCTTAACTCACAATGTACGTACACGTATTCTCCTTTACACGCGGACGCACCGAACTGAGAGATGCATACCATTCCTTGCGAAATTTATGCTGAATAGTATTTTTCATCGGGGACGAGACAACTTCGCGTGTGTGTATATATATATATATATATATATGTATATATATGAGTACACGTGTAGGTACGCGTGACAATTTGCTTACTTCGAAACACTCTCGTTCTTTGCATGACTTTTTTGTGACTTAACACGGATTTGATTCACAAATGAGGTCTACGAGGTGATTTTTATACGAGTAGATTTACAATTGAAAATCGAATAATTGAAGAGAGATGATGTAAGCAACACGTGTGCTAGTCAGTTGATCTTTCGTTAATGCCAAGCCACGTAATTAACTTATAGAATATGCGACCTACATATCATCGGAAGTATCGATCTACGCCATTAACGATTGTTAAACACTCAAGGACCGCGCTTAACAAAGTTGAAGCAACAAAGTAAATCAACTCGTGGTAATTGCTGCGTGGAGAATATAGTTCTCATGGTTATCCCCCTAGTGCGCGATTCAATCGATGATAATGATTACAGCGGCGAAACGCTCGAGTTCATCAATTTCATGCAACATTGCGGGGAAACGAAAGAAAAGAAAGAGACGAGAAGGGGAAGAAGGAGAGGTTATTTTCGAGCCTGAGAAAGCACGCGTCGCGTACGCAATTAACGAACGGAGAAAAAGAGCGAATTCATACAGGGTCTTCCCCGGCGTGGAAGGAGGTTCTTTCCATCTCGAGAGTGGGCACTCTCGAACGGGGAACGGAACGAAACGAAACGAAACAACGTCGCGGGGAAACAACTCGTGTTAGACCTTTTTTCGGTTGCTCATTTTCAAGAAGGCATCGGTTAATTGCGTAAGTACAGTTTCTCAATTTCGTACGCACCTGCACTTTGCGTACGTGGAATTAACGAGGCATTCGGGGGCACACACGCGCATCTCGCGCATGCACAACTATGCGCGCACACAGACGCGCGGCGGCCGTCGTAATTGAAACCTAAACCTTTGCACACGCCGTGCACGCTGGATGGAAACAAAGAGACAAAATGATCGGCTACGCGAAGCCAACCGATCGTTTAATATCGAGGAGAACTCGAATATACTGCCGTATTCCTCGTACCCTTATTACAGATACCATCGATCAAGCGGTACGGAACGGATCACGCGAAAGCAAGAAATGTGTCTTCGTCCGTACAATTTTCCCCGTCGGCGAGCGACGTCGGTTCGTTGATCTGAATCCGAACGAACGGATGTATGATTCATACATTTCAATTATTCACGTTGGCCGGCGCAACGTTCACGATAAGGATAAAACCTGTTCGTTTGGAAAATAAAATTGCGACTCCGTTCCTAGAGGCATATTGCGTACGCGATGTAACCCCCTCGAGCACGTTAAACGCTCCGAGAATCGAACACGTTCTCTTCTATATCTTTATAGAAACGGTATTAACTGCTCGCTGCGTGCCTTGATAAAGACAGACGAGTAAGTATCATTAAAAGAATGATTGACGTTTCGTGCGTAACGCCATCTCGTTTCTTCGGATCGTTCACGTAGGAAGCGATCCGAAGGTATCTGAAAAAGACGAGGCGATCGTGTGGACGCGATCAGGGGGGAGGGAAAAGAAGGAAGCACGTACCGGCGCGGTGGACTTTTCAAAGTTGGCGCCAATCACTTTCCGCGCTCGAACTTGACCTTTTTATTAACAATGGGGATCAAGACGGTATCTCTCATTGTGTGCTGATGCATTGTTTCGTTTCTACACCGGGACCGTACGTTACTAAAGTTATTCCGACTTGTAATCTCGTATAAATCTCCATGGCGCCGCATGAATCGCATGCTTTAATGATACCATAAGACATGGTTACCGCGCGTAGTAATTATAGATGCACAATGTATCGATACTTTAAGCATCGAAAACAATCAATCTGTTATTATTTTATTCCTATAAGCAAGAAAATATTCGCATTCCTCCGGAGCAAAAAAAAAGAAAAAAAAAAGAAAAGAAAAAAGACATTGCACACAATAACCGGTAACTTTCACCAGTCCGATAAAAAAAAAAAATCACCTCGACGGGGGAATTCGATCTTTTTCGCTTCGGAAATAATCAATCAGTTCGAACGTGACCGAGAACACGATTCAGATACATTCGGAGCAGCATTCTTGCCCTTGAAATTCTACAAAACAATCTTACCTAGATTCTCCCGTTCTCCGAATCCTCCGCCTCCGGCTTCACACAGGTGCACCTGCAACAACACAACAAATAAGCCTTTAAATTATAGTATTCTACCTGCGCGAGAGGCTCCGATTCCGCGCCAGATACCGGGAATCGAACGTAAAAGCGCGCAGGCGCGCGCCTGTGCGCGAAAAACGAACAAAGAAAAAACAAAAAAGTCGAAAAAGAAGCAGAAAGGTGCTCGGCATCCAGATAAGATGGACGAAGGCGAGATAGTTTCGCTACGAACCGCGACACCGTTCGAAGACGCGGAGTTCGCACGTTGCTTTCCGCAACATTGAATTTCACCGCAGTCAACATCCCCCGTCGGCGATGGAAACGACAATTTTTCGCGGATTGCGCGCAGAATTCCAGACTGTCGTTAAAATCGTCTGGAATTATTGGGAATAATGAGAAAAACCCAAGTGGGTTCCTCTTGAAGTCGTACACGGAGCAGCTACCACGGACACTGCACGCGCGTGTAGAAAAATAAATCGGCCCGCGGCAAATTGTGCACCAAGAGGAAGGCCACCGTTCGTGGCGTACGCACATGCGCGCTGACGTTCGCGCTCGGTTTCCCCTCGCTATCCAAACGAAGATCCGAAGGGAGCGTGAACCCGCAATAAAACCGCTCTACTTCGACAAATCGCCTTAATTTCATCGTCAAAATAAGCTCTGGAGAAACCCCCCGGTGCCAAGCATGCCGATCGCTGGCTCTGTTACGCGCTCGGTTGCTGCTCGGTTGCTGCTCGGTGCGCCGCTGTGTGCGCGTGTACGTAGACGGTGGATACACACCGTGCGGAATGACATGTCGTGTTGGTGCAAGCCGCGTGAGCGAGTTTAACGAATCTGAGGCAGAAAGAAAGAAAGAGAAAACGAAGAACGAGAGAGAGAGAGAGAGAGAGAGAGGAGAGCAAGGCGGGCATCTCGGCCGAGTATTCCAGGTTAATTTTACCAAGCCCTAAGGAGCGCATGCGAAGGACCGGCGAAGGATAACGCTAGCGGGGCTCATCGGTTGGACGGTGCTCGAAGCGAACGAAGGACGCCCGCATTCCACACCGCAACCTGGTATAATACGAGGAATTGGTCGAACACAGAACACGAGAGAGAGAGAGAGAGAGAGAGAGAGACAGAGAGAGAGACAGAGAGGGACGGAGAGGCGAAGAACGGGCTTTTTCTGCGTCCGAGAAGGAAGGGCCGGCGAGCGAGATAGCAGAGGAGAAGGAAGACGAGGAAGGATGAAGAATGTAGGGAGATGTAACGTGGAAAGAGAGAGAAGGAAACACACGGCGAAGCAACGAAAGTAGGGGTAGTTGCGAGAGCGCGGGGAGGAGAGTCGCGTCTGCATCGTTCCTCTTCTTTTCTCTTTCATCCGCTGCTTTCTCTCGGTCGTGTAATCATCCTTCACCGTTCCATTCCTCGTTTCACTCTAGCTTCTCTCTATCTGATTTTCTACGTTCGTCGTTTGTCTTCTTTTTCCCCTCGATCTCTCTATATTCTTTATTCTGTTTGTCCATTTGTCTCTTTTCTCCCTCCTCTTTCCTTCTTCGTTCCTCGTTTCTTTCTCTCTCTCTCTCTTTCTCTCTCTCTCTTCTCTTCCACCGGCCATCGTCGCGCGGGATGAACCGCGTGCCTCCAGCGGAAGTAAACCACCGCGCGCGCGCGCGCGCGCACGCTGGTATCCGCGCGAGAGAGCGCATTCTACACACAGTCTCTCAGGCAAGAGACTGTTCTTCCTCCGTACGAGAGCGCGTAACTGGGATTCCTCCGTTTTGCGAGGCAGGCAGCTGCTGCAACCGGGCAGCCGCACTGGAGTAGGTTATCGCCGTCGTGGCTTTCACCACTTCGCCGGCCACGTCGCGTTCCCTCGCGCGCCGACAGAGTCACGATGACAAGGGAAACGGAAGGCGAACGCCGGCCCTCCGCTGCTTTACTCCTGATTGCCTGCGATTTCGGATCAGATAAGCGGCGTGGAATTTCGATGCCGGTCCGCATGGTTTTAACACGGGACACGCTCGCTCCGATCTGCAGAGTCTGCGTTACAAACGATCCGACTTTGAACCCGACGTATTTTATGAAATATGCTCGAAATCCTTTGGTAAAATATCGCAGATTTACGTAGATTTACTTTCTGCTACTGCTCTTGTCTCGCATAAGCCGAGATAACGTGATTAAGACACAGGGTGGTCACTGAAAGACCGAACGATACAAGACAAAAATAACTTTTACCAACACGTTTTTCAAATTTTTTGTCATTTTATTTGGAAACGTAATTAATGGATTTTTTTTCAGCACTATTATGTGTAAAAAACAACGTCTCTTTTCAAACCTTTCAGTTTTTCAGTGGCCACCCTGTACAAATGGATGGCTTTTAACGCTAGAACTACCAAAATGATCCAATTTATAATTTTCTACGAAAATTTTTTTTATATATTTGTAACAATGTATTTTTAGATGCTCGAGTGATTTTTAACGAAATTTTTCTTGCATCTCGCTACAAATATTCTATTCCAGACGTCGGTAGTTCCAACGTTAAACGAAACGACTATCCTCGAAAGAACTTTCTGAAAATTGAGAGTTTCAGAATAAACTGATGATTTTGACTTTGACTTTGCTAATATTAATGTCACGCGATAGAATTCCCTCGAAGAAACCTCCCGAGTTCGTACACGCTGACAGAGCATAAATTTACGTTTTATCGAAAGAGAAGATTAATCTTCACCACCGACAAAGAGAAAAGTGAATCGCGACGTGAACGTACGTGTGTATTTATTTTGGCGAGGCAAAGTTCTTAAACGGTCGTTTCATGGAATTAAATTCATTGCATGCGCCGCGGCCGGCCACGTTTCCTACGGGGACTGTGAAATTTCATTTAATACGAGATTAATAACGACGGTGGTAAAGGATAGGACGAAAGCCAGCGGAAAGCCGAGGACGGTCGGATAGACGTAGAATGGAAGGTAGAGAGGCGTGTACGTCGTATTATTCGTAGCTGTCCAGTTAGGCAGAGGAGTCCCCTGATGGGATTATAATGTGAATATAATGGCGTGCTTCCGCGCTACGCAACCCTTTCATCTCCCACTCCTGCCGGTATATACCTTAACCTTCGTTCGAAAACCCTTCTCCGCCGTCTGAAAGCTTAATCGACTATTTCGACGATTTTCTGGAGCTTAAGTCACTGCCGCTGTCAGACGCGCTGCAACGGGAGGAGGGACACGAGAAAAAAAGAAACGAGAAAAAAGGAGAAAAGAGAACGAAAGTGTGATGAGTTCTAGATAGTCGAACTGGTCAAACCTGCTGCCGCTGGCTCAAAGGATATGCTAATGTTACGATTATAAAATAATCGCGAAAATCTTTGATCTCGCGTACGCCTTTTCAAACTCGAGGGATTCAAAGTTGAAGAAGTACGCTCGCACGCAATTTCAAGATTATTGAAAAATTAGACGCTGAAGAAAAGAAAATTTTAGTAAGCAGAGCAGACCTCTTACTTGCTACAAAAAAAGTACGACGTGCATAATTTTATATTCCACGAGTACATGTTCGCAGCACGTTGTTGCTTTCCTTTGCTTTTTAATTTATGGAGTCGATCAATATCGTCGCGGAGCGACTATGGACAACGATAGTGTTGTAAACGTGACAGTCCCGGCATAACTCGGATCGAGCTAGCTCAGAGGAAAACTGTATCGGTAAAATCGCTATTATTGCGTGCGCGTAGAAACGTTTGACGCACGTTTCAGAGAATGAAAACTCGTCTGTTACGCAATTTTTCTCGTCGCGCTCTCGACGACGACGATCACCCGCGGCGATTCCCGATACTTCCTTCTTTTTTTTTCCCCCCTATGACGTAATTCGAAACGCGCGTTTATACGTATTTATAACACGCCCAGCGAAAACGCGCCACGCGCTCAAAGGATCTTTCGATCGCGAATTAATGAAACGATACGTCACACGCGATAAATTGCGATCCGCGAACTTAACACGTGCAGTCTCGCATGCTTTAGCCTAATTACATTTTGAACGAAGGTTCGCGTGTCACGCCGCGACACTCTCAATTGCATCGCCATGTTTACACTTACGTGAATCGAATTGCTCTCCTATTTATCCGTACCGACTTTGGAGATGCTGGCCTTTGATCGTGAAATTAAATGCAAAACTAAAGATACGTCGCTTCTACTGCGTGAAGGAGAATTGTTAAATCATTGCAGAAAGCTGAAGATCCCGCGATGTTTTTGTACGCATTTCTATAAAAATCAATACCTTGCGGTATTATTGAATTGAAGCTGAATTGAACCAAGTGTTTCACGCTCGTCAGATGGTTCGGATGAAATGTGTCTCGCGTGTCTTTTCATTAAGGGACGAGAAATTTCAAGGTAAAAGGAGCGGAGGTAAAAATCAGTTGTCGTGACGAGAGAGAATGATTAAATGATATTAAATCATTCTTACCTATAAGTACCTACGTTAAAACTAAGTTCATTCTTTACACTGTGTTAGACAAATTAATTTTGCTCCTTGTAAAAAGAATATAAAAACTACAGCTTTTCAATGATTAACTTTAGCAAATTTAATGATCCTCTTTCAGTATTACATGCACGAAACGATTGGTTCAATTAAATAAACCAACTTCAAATTAAGTGTACCATTTCACAAAACCATAAAAAGATTCTACCCTGAATGTGTCAAACAAACTTTCAATTTGTGTTACTAAACATTACACTGTAATATACAAATGGTGCTCTCTGTAAAATGAAATTGAAAGAAAAAAAAGGAATCATGACAGACGTAGAACCAAAGTTCCGAATAATTTCCTGGAATAATAAATTACTAGCTCGTCACGATGTGATTCGTCGTTCCCTTCGTCCTTCCTCTGTTAATAAAAATTACGCAAATATGACTCTGTAAAATCAAAGATCCCTTTACTCTCGATAATTCATCAATAAAACGATTGTAAAAGAAAAGAAGAAAGAATCGCGAACCAAAGTTCAGGCAACTCCTAGAATAATAAATTCTCAGCTCGTCACGATAAGATTCATCGTTCCCGTCATCCTTCCTGTGTGCATATGTGCCAAAGAAAACGCGAGGTCCGTTGACAACGGAGCCAGCAGAGAAAAGCACGCAGGATGAACTCGTCAAACACACGCGCGCTTGCTCTCCCCGCGTATGTTTCCCTTTATGTTTCACTCGGTCGATTTACTTTTTCCAGCCGGTCCGTTCGATTTATAATCTTCCTCGTGGAAAGTTTTTGCGCTTCGGCCCGTGATTCGCGATTCAACGATCGATGCGTACGCGCCTTAGATACGCGCTCGCCCGCTCCGCATAGAACAAGTTACGACGTCATGCAACGTCCGACGCGTTCGGCGCTCGCACAATGGCACGATAAATCAGCGTCAAACGTACGCTTCATTTTGTCCGTCAATTTGTTTGGATACCACGGCGACGCGCACCGAACTTTAAGCCGCGTATTCATTGACAGCGCGAGTGAAACACGCCGAGGAAAGCTACGTGTTTTCAGTTTGAAGTAGCCACCGGTCAACTTCGTCGTGTCGAGGATTATCTAATTAAAGGTCGCTCGAAACTTTCAGCGATCGGCTGATAAATACGTCGGCGATCAACAACTCTTAATTAGGGTCCTTCGTCTTTTTTGCTGACGTCACTGAATCATTCTGGAATTTTTAACTCAATTTTGTTTTCAACCTCCGTCAAGAGAATGATAAAGTAAAAGATACGAAAGAAGATTGAACATCTTGAATTTTGAGATGTATATTATTATTAGTCACGTATATGTAACCCAAAAGATATAAAGACTGCTTCAAGATTAAACGACTCCATTGTACGAGTTAATTTACTATAACTCTAATATAATTTATAGTAAAACTAATATATTTACTATGGTATATAATTATTATTATAGTATACTATGATATTATTATAGTATTACATAGTATTATAATTATAATTATAGTCTTATATTTACTATAACTCTTGTTTAAGATTCTTGCATCTTCAAATTTCTCGTGATTGCACAGTGGAAGCGAAAATTCAAGAATGACTTGGAAACCATCCTCTCACACAATCCATCACCACGACACACTTAAAAAAAAAAAACATGCATACGCACCGAATGTCTCTCGTTTAATTTTTCAAATCGGTCAGATTTACGCGATTAAGTTCACGTGTGCGAGTCAGCGATACACGCGGGTTCAGCGACGGTGTTTCACTCGCGCGATCCGCTCGTAACGGCGCGACGTTTACTGTCATCGTACGTTCAAGTAGGCCTCCGTGCACACGACTCACCGTGTCACGCGAAGAACCAACTGACCATCTACTTTTCACGCGTGCACACAGTCGCTCGCCGCTTCCATCGCTCTGGATGCACCGCGACGCACCGCGACGCAGGAAACGCTGATTTATCATCGAGACGTACGTAACAAGCGCGCGTACGTTTCCTTTTCTCTCTATTTGTAAGCAGCAACGTCCTACCTGTCCCACCGACGTGATAACCCCTCTTTTCATTCAATTCTTTCAGAAACGGCTGTCGGAACACGGTTTGAAAAATCGCGCCACGCTCGCGACCGATAAAAGCGTGCATTGGTTATGCAACGGGTGGGGCACGATTTACTTGATTGCTAGATACCTTCGAAACGCGTACATAGGGTGTCGTAAATGCAACTGAGGTTAAGGATAATTCTATTTCGTGAAGAAAGAAATTATGGTTGAGCAAAATGTCTGCTATGTACATTATCTCTTGTACTTCTCCTTACGTACATACAACATCGTCCTTATGTATAGTAACTTAAACATAATTTAACGTAATATTTTCAGTGAAGAAAATTTCACTTATTTCACACGTGATGTAGCAAATAAAAATTTATTTACGTATAACAAAATATATAAGCAGATCCAGACCTATTTTCTAATTCTAAATTATAATTGTGTCAATTAGAAAGTTTTTTTTATAGTATAGACTATAGCACAGGCTACAGAATATAAGATTGCGAAATCGAAAGGAACCAAAAACAAGCTACATTGGATTTTATCCAACGTTCTTTCGTCGCGCGCGAGAAACAAGCGGGAACTAATTTTCGAGTCCGTTCAATTCAGAAATACTCAATTCGGGCTCAATAATTTGTTTGTTATTCGCAAAGGGGCGATTACACGTCAGAACGGAGAGGAACGTTTGCATGAATCACTCGGGTAACGATCACCTGGCATTTAATAACGTGTGAATCGTTAGTACGAGAAACCGAGCGTAGCAAACATCGACCAATCGAATGATACAGTTCGCCGAACCATTGCAGAGCTTTTCCCCCGTCTCATTTTTCATTTTCTTCTTCTTCTTCTTTCCCCCCTCGTTCTTTAGGAACATTTACAGAGTCCTTTCCTAGAGATACGGCTGATCGAATGGTTTACAGTCGAGAGTGAGTGACCCCATTCCAAGCGATTCCATTCCATTCCATTCCATTCCATTCCATTCCATTCGAGTAGACCATTCGATTCGATCGTGCCAGAGGAGTATACAAGACGTTATGTAAGAGCGCTCGCGAACGTACCCGCAAAGGCGGGTTTCTCGAAGAATTTCGACGTCCCAAGAATTTCGTGTACCAATCGCGCCACGCTGTTTGCCACACCATCGCCAAATCGAGCCTCATTCGTATTCCATCGGACTGTTTTTTCACTTGTACAACGGTAGGAAAATACTATCGCTATATCCAAAACGGACGAATTCGAGAAAACGTGGTCACATTCCGGGAAATTCATGGATGTACTCATTGCAAGTAACTGAGTAAATCGACACGACTGACGAATTTGAAAATGTTGAAATTTTCTACGGAATATCTGAACGTCATAATTGTATTTTGATCTATAGCCCAACACCAAATTTGAATCAATATAGTACTGAAATTTTTCTCGCAGATGTACTACAAAGTTACAACTACAAATTCGAGATGCGATCGATTCAAAGCCGATTTGAAGAGGATTTTAGATGGATTGAAACATGGATTTCATGCTCGAGGACATTGAAAGTTCCTTTATTGTTACATGGGATACTGGTAGATTCATGTTTGAGATAAAAGACAGCGACTAATGACTTCCGTGCGCGCGTTATTTAAATATCAGGCAGCCGAGCTCGCGGTACACAAAGCCAAAGAGTACCACTCGTAATTCAAACTAGGAGCATTTTGTACGGTCGTAAGTAAATGTGAGTATTTCACGATCGTAGAAGTGAAAAGAATGCGCAACGAAGTCGAAGATGTTACCGTTTAATGGTACCGGTGCGTGTGAATGTGTAACTGCGCGGGACTCTCGTATTTAAACGCGCCTGTAAAATGCTAATTGCCCATACTTGAAAATGAATAACCAGATCGCGAAACTACTTAGCGTGAGAAACTTCTCCAGCGAGAAATTTCGCGATGCTTCATACTTTGTACAATGCTGCAATTACACAAGATTATTATACTGATATCACAATGTTAAATCAACATTACAGACGAAGATTGGTGTCTAACACGTGCATGTTCGGTCATTTTTAGAAGAGGCAAGAAAGAAAATGTCATTTTTAAGTGAATGAGGGGAACGTTGAAAGGTCTCGAGTTTCGTCAGCATGCGAGAAAATTTTATATCAAGGACGAGCTAACGGCACGACATCGCGATATAAAATATCGTTAAACCTACGGTGTTGCTAATAAGCCGATAACTGTTGCTGTAATCGCTCACATTTACGACACACGCTCATGCATGTGCAATATCAAGATCGTGGATACCGTTAGAAATATAAATCTGTCGAATCGAACAATATCATTGATTTATTTACCACTTGTAATGACACGGTGGAATAAATATTTTCTTGGTTCTCTACCAAGTCGAACGTAACAGATAACAAAGTAGCAAACTTACTGAAAAAATTGACGACGAAAAAGGGAGAAAAGTATCCAAGAAGTGAAATACAAGTACAAAGTGATATAAGAAAGGTGGATATACTAATTACCCGAACGATGTGTAATTACTTAGAGGAGTTTTAGTGCAGCCTTGAGCGAGAAATTTACGCTCGAGAAGAAATACATTAACATCCTTCCAAATTTATTGAGCTATATGCTAACGCAATTAACGTTGGATAAATATTTAAGAACATTGGGGGGGGGGAGAATGAAAGGGCAATGGTCGAGCCTAATGGTGCGAATGCACGCGAACGCACAGATTGCTCGTTAAAAACTGTTTAAACGCTGTTTACGTGGGAAGACGGAAGAACAGATATTCCTTGCACGAAGACGTTGATATCAGCGGATTGTTTCAGACCACACAGGAAAATTCAAGTTTCGCTGACAAATTTTACCGATTGATACGATCAACGAAGTACAAATAGATGGTACGTACGTTTGTAAGTATATTCTGGTGTTGCTCTTATTGACATAGTCAATATAGTTAACATTTAGAAATTTTTAATATATAAGAATTGCAATTCAGTAGTAATATTATCATCATTCCAACTTCTATTATTCCAGAACGATAAGAGCTACAAAGACGAATCTTTCAGATTCGAAACACTTGTCCATAGTTCCAGCATCGAAAAAGATCCATGTACATGTGTTTACAACGTGAATGATTCAGCGCAAAGAACGTACGAACTGATTTTGGTCGACGACTAATGTCGCTGGCATTCTTTATATCGTCTTCACCTATCGTGCCCCTAATGGAGAGGACACGCAGCCACATGAATCAAAGATATCGCGAGGCAAAAAGAAGGCGTGAATGCCTGGTTACTTCATCCATTCTCCACGGGGCAGGATATCTACGCCACGCACGCGTAGGGACCCGGGTCGCGTCACCAGGAATTTAGTACAGCGTCGTGTTCGGCTCGCGACGCGCAAATGGACTCGCGTAATCTGCGTTCAGCCAACAACGCTGGTACCTCCGCGAGCCTAATGCACTCCGAGGATCGTACGCCTCAAAGCGGATGGAGACCATTCGTCGTTAAATCCTTCACGCGACATAAAATACGCGCCAAGTTCCGCGTATCAAATTGGCCAGGCAGGGAGTACACCTTTCTCCCGCTCTTCGAATCAGGTTTTCAGCCTGGTCGCGGAAAAACGAATTTTATCGCAGGCAATTAACGCAGCCAGATACAGACACACACGCGCGCGCACAATCAGCGTCGCATTCCGAAGATGTAATACTTCAATTAGCCGGCTTAATGTACGTCTAATAGCGAAATTAACGAACGCGGCTTAAGTGCGTCTTAATTATACAGAGTCGACCGACACGTAGACACGACGATACTTTAGAGCTACAGGCTGGCGCTGGTCACTTGAAATTTACGTTTCGTACGGTTAAACGACTGGAACTTCTTCAGCGGGCAGCATGACAGAACGATAACCGTATTTCATTCCGCGGGAGGAATCCCGACGAGACAATGACCGAGGGGCTAACTCGTGGTATGCGCGTTGCGCCTGTACGTTTCGAATCCGTATCGAGTTGATATTTTTATGATACAACGCGTGACGTATGGAGCTAAGTCGAAAGTTTTTACGATGATCCATTTTATGAGCTTCCCGAACGAGCGAATCATGAAAGATTGAAACGTAGAGAATATCTTCTTGAATGTTACGGAGGAAAGATATTAACAGCATTTTCACTTTATAAATTATCACTGAAAGTGATTTTAGCATCTCTTCAGATGCAACGCTGATGCAACGAAAATTAGCGATTGGTTGATTTGAGTCACGTGATTCGCGAGAGGGCGTGGGGTAGACCTCGAATAGGCCTCGAGTCGTGCCTGTAATTTGTTTTGTATCGATTCAAATGTTTGCATATCGATAAAATTTTATGGCACAAAAGTCGTCTTCACTTCCTAGTCAGAACAGTTGCTTCTGGCCCTTTCAGTGAGACGAATCGTACTGGAGTACAAGTCGTGCAGTTTTTTTACTTTTGTCAATGTGTCATCCGACACTTGGCACAAAACATGTTAAGCATTTCTCAGAGAACAATTTGACACATTCTCCGTAAATAGACGTGACGTCAGTCTAAATTTCAAACGACCGCAAAAAGCTTCAGTGGAATTTTGTATTGAGAAACTTTTTTCTCGTGAGATGCGTGACGCAGGTTTCAGAGAACGATCAATTTCCTTATTACGAAGTTCAAGTTACGATCTAAACGAATCCACCAGAGATTTCGTGTACTGATATAAGTATATACCTATGTCGATTGAGAAGAGAGTCGAATTAAATCGCCCGGACTACATCCTCTCAGAGTCCAATTATATCGTAATTACACGGCAGGACCACCGACTATTTTTAGGCCAGCCGGCCGTTGTTAGTTTGATAGTTCCCGGATACGGCGGTCACACGACGTTCGTGCCATTCACGTTTAATAACAGAGAGATATACAGGGAGCAGAAAAAATGAGCCAGACGACAGTGCGACGCCAGGAAGAAGCCGCAGGCACGCAGGTCAATCCGATCCGAGAGCCAAATTCCTGGGGCTCCGTGGTCGCTTTGCCAACGGCAGACCACGCAGATATTATGTCCTTTCGGTCAAACGTACTCTCCTCCTAGCATCCCTCGTTCGACTGCTATTCTTCTCTCTATACCTTTCAATTACCACCACAACGCGCCACCGACATTTATGTTCCTCCGCGAAGGCGCCTATTGTATTACGATGTTTTATGGATTTCGGAGCAGGAGAAAAGGACAAGTCACAGTTTTTATTTTTGTAGATGAGCAGTCTTCAACTTAGAGCGTATTTTTCTGTAAACAGTTCTCTAAAGAGTTATACAGTTGCAAATTATATCTCCGGAGTTAACGAATTCTTCCCACTTCCAATACACTTTCTTCTTCCTTTTTCTCTCATCGTCTAGTCTAGTAAAAATGGCACCGAACGAATCAAAGATTCGTTCGTCACGAGAAACGCGTAAAAATGTAAAGATAGTTTCAAGAAGTTTGCCAAACGACGTTAATCAAAAACGAGGGGAGAAGAAAGAAAGAGAAAACGAGGGGAAAAAGAACGTCGAGTTACAGAAGCTTCGTGAAACGGTTCTGTAAACAAACGGGAGGATTCCGTAAGTGGCAGCGGACGGCAAACGTCCATTACGTCCCACGAACAAGTTAATCAACCGGGCCGAACCTGTATAAACAAAATGGTGGATACATCCCTTTAACGCGCAACGCTAAGGAACGCTAATTGCAAAGTAATGGCGCCAATAAGGTGCACGCCGGCGTTACCGGCGATAAATAATGGAACAAAAGAGTTCGAGGGGACCCTGGCGGCGCACGATGGTTTGCATCCACGCCTAGAAAGCAAGAGGAATGCGCGGAGATAACTAAAGATCGTCACGTCGCGTCGAGCAGGGCGAGCACACGCACGGCGCAAGGCTCGTTGCATAAGGTTCAGGCCAGGTAATGGCACTCGCTTGTCGCGTAAAGTAACCAGGTATGAGGGAGTTATGCCTCGATTATTATTATGCCTCACCGGGCGTGTAAGTTGCGCCTCGCGCGTACGCGTACGTTACCGGGAGAAAGGTGGTACAACGCGTGGGCGTTGTTACTCGCGTTGGTACACGTGCGTTAAGCAGACGCCGATAAATTGACAGATAGATATAGCCTATCTCTGACCGTCCGACGGAGATAATCGCACCTTCGAGCATGCCGTACCGCCGTGTTAATTAGACCATAGACGCCTACCGCGGTGTAAACGCGCGCATTAATCGGTCAGCTCGGGTAAAAGATGTGTCGGGACCGGGAGAACGGTTCGTTCTCTGGACTCTCTCACGTGGAATCTGCGGCGTAACAGTTTCCCGAGCGTACGTCGCGATCCCGATATCCCGATATCCTGGCGTGACGTGAAACTCGGACGGGAATGTAATGTTCATCGACTTAACAAACTCGACTGCAGCGGGTGGTCGCGGATCTATAGAGATTTAATTGATACGTCCAGAGCGGTCTCGAGAAAACGGAGGATCTTTTGAGATGAGTTTAGTAACCGCGAGTCAGTCGTCGTTTTGAAAGACATCTCAAAAGAAATTTGTTCGTTGGAAGATTCTGCTCTCATACTACTCGACTCCATTTACTACAAATTCAAATTTTGATAGAATTTAATCCATCGAAGGTTATACGTTCAATTTTGAGTAGTTCATTTTTAACGCTCCAAAACGTGAGCGAAAGATTCAGTCGGTAGTTTCCGTGTCCCCTCTTTACCTACTTCCATCTTATCAGGCGATCAATCAGAATTTCAATCAACAACTGTAAATACGGTATGGCGTTCGCGAATTCAAATGTGAATACCGCAAGGCGATACGATCGTTAAAGGATTGTTTTTTTTTTCTTTTTCTCCGATTTGTACAACGATTGTTCCTCTTCCTCGAAACGATAGGTCGGGTCATAGCCATCGCTACGGAAACCACGTTATCTCACAGTCCGTGACGGATGACACAATGGAGTACATTGACACTACGTGCCACGCTATCTGGCAGTATCTCACCTCATGCCCGCGCACGTACATACGCGAGCCAGAATGAACGTGTACGCGCAATTCTTGTACACGCATTCGATGTACACGCACGCAGACCGCTACGAAGGTGGAGGTACTTTCACCAGGTAGCCAAGTTCCACGATGCACGCCGATAGCCAAGAGCAGCCCACTTTGAGAGCTGCATTCCGAGTGCATACTGCACCCTGTATCCAGGCTCGGATTAATACCGCGAAAGACCCTGGATCTTGCAACTTTTCTCGTTAAAAAACAAGGTCCACTGGAACGTCTCTTTCAACTTTCCTCAAACAAAGTAATCTACAAATGTGTGTACGCGTGTGCATAGATGCGGCATCTTTTAAAAATTAAAAACTGAAGACATCGATCAAATATTGTATATTGCGGATTACAAGCTGCAATTATGCAGTAGAAATTGTTAGAATTATTCCGTCACGATTGTGCTTTGAACGAGGGTATTTATGAATGAGAGGAGACGTTTACGCGTTCGCGTTGATTTCCTACGTGGCGCACACGCAACCGAGAAAAGTGTTTCCGCGGTGCATTGACACCGCGTGTCGCATTATTATTTTAAAACGTACGTGTACGCGCGTAGAACGGCACGCCTGGCCCCTCTCTATGTCTACTTTCACCGGCTCCGGCTAACCAAGTTTCTCGATACTCGGAAGAGGATGCTACGAATATCGCTCATGAATATTTCATGTATCTTAGAGCCGGCGTCATCCGAAACATTCCCCGCATTGTTCGATAATCGGCTGCGATTTAGAAATCGTGCCCAATGTTTACCTGTCCACGAGATCCGAAATCAAGTCCTCTTTAAAATGCCAACTTCGAACAGCTTCGAATCGATCAACGCAACATCACGAACAAGACTTCTGTCTCAATTATAACACAATATGCGCATGTTACATATTATGACATAACATACGCATAAATACTCATTCGAACAAAAGCTTCAGATAGTAACGCAAGTGACAGTGTCTTCGTCACGCCGTGGAAATAAAGCTAAAAAAGAAGGGCACGTCGTTGAAAGTAAAACACGCGCTGTTAATCTAATCTCGCAGGAAAGCTCTGTAATAACGCAATAAAGTAGCGAGAGTAGAGCATATCGGAGAGAAGATATCGAAGATAAACGATCGATCGAACAGTCCGACCGGGGATCCCCTCGCTGACATTATCGAAATTTACATTCCGAGCGTTGCACGAGCGAGATATTCAAGGTACGTATTAACCCCGGCCATTAACCACGGCCAGGCACTCTGAATTCTTCTGGAATCTCGTTAGGTTTATCGAGATGCACGCGAGCTTTTCGCGAGAGACGCGGGGGAAACAGAAAAAAAGAAAAAGAAGAGAAGAAAAGAAGAATAAAGTCCAAGGAGGAGTGGACTCCTCTCCGGGGAGGGACTGGCGTGGACTTTCGAATGCGTGCGTCGTGCGTTACGTCCTCCCGCAAAGTCCAGCAGTTACTGTCACGCGCGCCCACGCGATCTCGTGCAAAGGACGATAATAGCACGTTTAAGTACGTATAAATTCCGTCGTATAACTCGCGACCCCGTAGGGCGGTCGAGCGCGCCGTTAATAAACCCGCGTGCTGTGGAAAACGGCGCGAGGAGCAATGAATTTGTTTTTTTTTTCTTTCGAGGAGCGGGGCGGGTGACACCTCGCGTAACAAACTTCCAGCCGCCTTCCTCCCCTCCCTCCGCCGCCTTCTTTTCCGTTCCCTGCCGGCCGCTACGTGGGTGGACATCGCGAACGTGGCCGATCTACGCCGACTGAATTCGAAGACAGCCCCGTATCGGCCCACGGGAGAACGCCGATCCGGTATCGCCGGATGCTCGAATTCCATGCACGGGGGGAGGCAGGGGGACGTAGATATTTTTAAGAAAGCCGCGGAGAAAGCAACGTAACGGGGCGCCGCGTGCTTGGGGAAATTTATTCGACTCGTTCCACGCGCGACCACAAACGCGAACAATTGAAAAATAGCGACGAGTTTACCGCCCTCCTTGGTTCGTCTTTTTCTACATTGCTATCTAACATTTTCTACATTTTCTATAGGTACTGTTGAGTCGGTTGAAGTTCAAGTACAGAGTAGAATTCTATTTTACGTGCGTACAAACTTGGTGTTTTCTATCATTGGAATTTGTGTAATATTGTGGAATTAATATATTCTATTAATGATTTTTTGTTATGTAATATATCATCGTGTCATTTAATATCATTGTAATATGAGGTTCCACTTCCACGGTGATTTTTTGTTCGTGGGAATTCCAGTTCAAACAAGTGGATTCAAGCAGCAAGAGTTCAATCGAGTAATGATTGAATAAATGAAGTCCAGTTAACAAAGTTAAACCGTTTAACTGCCATATTATACAGACTGCACGACTTGTACGACAACGCCACTCCTTCGAGGTTTACCCCACGCCCCTTCACGAATCACGTGACCCAAATCAACCAATCGCTAATTTTCGTTGCATTAGCGTTGCACTTGAAGAGGCCCGATTTTCTGAGTTACCCCGCTAAAATCACTTTCAGTGATAATAATGACTATAATACTAAATAAGTATTCGTAATTAAATGAAGAAAAATAAAACCGCTGGTTTTGTTCAATTTAAACTACACATTAAATAACTTTACTCGACGTCAAATAATTTAAATGATCAATGAATAAGTAATAACAGGTTTCATTCTACAAAACTGTAGCAAATTTTGAAGATCCTTTTGCATCCTTTCTGTCGATCACTCGAGCGGCTCGTGAACATTCATTTCCCGCGTTCGTCAGACGAACTTGAAAGTTAGTTAGTTAATTTCAACGCTATTTTAACGCCTTATGAACCGTATCTGGCGAACAGGTGCGGGAAAGATCGTACGAACGAGAACGTAATTGGATTAGCATATATTAACTCGTGGAAATCTTGGTGCTCTCAATATTACAGTCAATGCACAAGCATGAAGCATGTATGACTTTGGAGCATCTGGAATTCTAGGACTTCTAGATCCAATATCTGAACACTTAACACCAATTTTTGCTTACTCGTGAATAAAAGAATTACAATAGAATAAAATTTACGATGTACAAAAATAAAGACACGCGGATAAATTTAATTAAACAGGATAAAAGATTTCTCAAGTTTAGGAAAATCGCAAGAAATTATTTTCCCGTATTCTCCAAAAGTAAAAGAATTTAAAAGCAGCAACAACATGGGGTTACATTACCCGCTCACCTAACTCTCTGTAATCGTAAAGTTACGCACACGACTTGATAAAAGTCGATAGTCTCAAAAAATACCAGACCGTCACACCTTTCTTACCACAGCAAATATCGCACGTACAGATATCGAGCAAGATAAAGAAAATTCTCGATACCGTTTCAGTCCTCAAACTCTCGATTCTTCGAAGGTTTCAAAACCTACAAACTTACAAACAACCCCATGGATAAAATTCTTTTCCCACTCTACACACGAAACACGCTGATATCTATATCTAGTACACCATACGGTACGCTCGCATCTAACTTCCCGACAAACCTCCGACCAATCTCCACGTCGCGTGAAATTCCTTTCTCATTCACATCCACGAGTCATACCGGCGGAAAATTCGAGCGAAAAGAACTGGAACACCTTGTATAGAAACGTGAAAGTTCACAATCCGTGGCCGTGGTCTGTACGGAGGAGACACACGATATGTACGTGCAAGAGGAGAGGGGGGGGCAGAAACGATCGGAGCCACGGGGCAACCTGGCTCGTAGACACGGCAATGTTGACCAGCTCGCTCGCAAATCGGGTACAAGGTAAAGGATTCGTACGTGAGTGGCGTTCCAACGGCATCAGGTTTTATCGTGGATCGTACCGCGGCTTCATTATTCGTTTCTGGCACGTACGGGCATTCACACCCGTTCGAGCCACGATCGGGTTTGCCAGCGGGTTTCTTTCCTCCGTCGAGAGCAGAACGAAGAAACAGAATCCACGACGATTCCGAGGCCCGATCGTCCACGGCCCTCCCCTATCCACGCTACTCAGATGCATAACGAGTAGTTCTCGCGTTCCTTGCCATTTCTACCGAGAAAGACGCGTATATATATATATATATATGTACCTTCCTTCAGAAAGAGGAGATGCCTTCGCTTCGTATGTACGTACGTATGTACGTACGTATGTACGTGTCTGTATAGAGCACGCGTGCAATGGACCACTCTTTGCCTCCGAGCTTCGCCACGGATATTTTTATCGCGATGTCCATTGTTCACTGTTTACGGTAAAAGCGATTTATGTCCGCTCATTGATGTACGAATCGATCTGAAATTGTAATCGGACGGGGGGCAAGGAAAAAGGACGAGGGTTGAAATCGAGTCGGTTCTCAAACCGAAGTCTTTCTATTCTCGTTAGCCCCTTGGCTGCGGTGCCGCTTTTTGAAAGTGTGTGTACCACGTTGTGTCTAGAACAATGATTATACTCAAACGCAGAGTATGCGTAGTATATTTACTGCTGTAAAATTGAATTAAATTCCAAGGAAATAACGCTAGTTCTATTTTTTGAAAAATCAACAATTTTATTGCTTAATTTAATTAATATTGACGGCAAGAAAATATTTTGAATCTAGTCACAAAATATTCTAAAATGTACAAATATTAAAATTTAATTCAAGTAACAAGTTGTAATTACTTTTCTCGAGTGACGAGTAAGAGATTAAGAGTTTCTTAGCTCGTATGAGAATGAATGAAAATATAGCTGCGAGGTTCTGTGATAGCAATAGGATCTTTTACAGTGAGACTTTTGTGGAATGAATTTTTAAACATTGTCAGGTTTATTTGATAATGTAATGCTGAGTGCTAATGGTTAAAAGAAATCGTGATATAGATGTATCTACAGATCTGTCTTACGTTTCAGAACGTTTTTGTTGCAAAAGTAACGCGTTCCAAAAAACTTAATACAATTACGCAACTATTACCGACCGTGTGCTCTCAGGCAGATTTATTTTTAAAAGTCTCGGTAGACTTCTCTTAGCAGACCAATAAATCGCAAACAAAGTAATCTCCATAAAAACGCACCCGTATCTCCTCAACCCAAATTCCTTTTTGCGTCATGAATACTTATCGTACGCTAAAACACCTTGCAAAGACCAAGCGTAAAAACCGCAACAATCTAAGTTACGCTGCGTAACTTGAAAGTTACGTGTCCATGTACCTAGTGGATGTATCTTTTTTTCCTACTTTTTTATTATCTTTCTGCTGACATAAAATGATCTATTTATAATATACGTTTGTGCAAATTTCACACCATTATTAGCCTGACCAATGGAATGCAATTTAAACAAAATACTGTTTTATCTTTATTGAATAATTTTTATGAAATATTCATTTTTGCCAAACGTAGAACCCAAATTTCTTCGTATCACGGTCATTCTTTCATTTGAAAAAATTTCCATGAACATAGTGAACATAAACATTCACAATAATGATTATTATTACTCCCAAGGTTACAAATCAAACTTAAAGAATTCTGATTAATCGAAACTTCGTGAAATTTTTTTTCTACAAATCGATTCCAACCTCCTCGCGATTATGAAAATCCTCCAATCGAGAAACGACCCATTCAACGCCATCGCGAAGTCGACCAATACGTCGAACCGGAAAAGCAAAGAACGGAAGAAAAAGGGAAGAAAAAATGGGAGAAAGCAGGGAAGAGGGTGAAAGGACGAAGAAGGGTGAAAAAAGGAAAGAAGCACGTCCAACAATGGGACGGCAGCTTTAAATAGCCGGTTGGAATTTTTGTATTGGCGCGGTCCGCGATAAAAATCGCTGCGCACGCGCGCGTGCTCCGTGCTGCAGTTCACAATAGTGTTCGTTCTATTCTGTATGTGACCCGGTCCTTGCCAGTCGGAGACAAGGCGTGGAATTGTTCGGGATAACCTTCGTGCGGTTTGAGGTCCGGCTGAAGCAACGTGACCGTGAAGGTCGGAACACCGCAAGCCCTTCGCATAAATTCCTTTCCTATGGTACGGGCTCTCCCCCGACTTCACCCGAGGAAAGGAATCGTGCTCCTCGACGGAATATCAATGATGGTACCACATAAATTGAGAGATGCCCGCGCGATGGCTTTCTGAGAAATCGTTCTTATCAAAGACGGCTGGGCGAGAAAAAGAGTGGAACGAGGCGATTCCCGGGGGGGGGGGGGGGGGGGATATGGCACTTGTAAGTTATTTCGCTTAGGGCACGCGCGTACACGTCCAATTATATTTTCGCGTGAACTTTCTCGCGAGATATATTCGAACGAACGTTTCGTTGCCGCACGAGAGCGCTAATTTTTTTTTTTTTTTTTTTTTCTCTTTTCTTTTTACACTCCGCCGTTCGATATTTATGCGAAATGGAAATACGCGCGACGAAACAGCGAACGCTATATGGCGAACGGACGCCATGCGGGTATCGAAAAATATTGGACTGGGGATACTGGCAAGGTTCCTCGAAGGCAACGTGAAATCAGCCCCGGCACCCGGACCGGTGTGTGACTCCGAATGGATTTTATCCACGATCGGATACCGTGTACCGATGAAATTATCATTCGACGTAATTTTTCGATTATGTAAATTACCCGACAACGAAGAGGAAAGTGCTCGCACACGCTATCGCTTGTAAGTAGACTGCGAGCTTTTATGCGTTTACGAGAAAAAAAATTTTAAACGCGCAAATATTTATAGAATACACGATGTATGCAAAAATATAAAAAACCGCCGAGGTAAAACGTTTTTTGCAATAGCAGGAGAATGAATTGGAAGCAATTTGCTTAGTGCGATTGATTTGTAGCAGTTGTATATATGTAGATTTTATTGAGCAACAATTTGAACAATTTTGTAATCAAGTCTTATCGAATGTACGTAAATAGGTGTCCGAATACTTTTGAATCGTAGGATAAGCATAAATCACAATTTATTTATATAGTTGTAGTGTTTTCAAGTGGGGTTCGGGTATGCTAGACGTAAGAGCTACTTGAAGAGACTTGTGCAGCAAAAAATGTTTAATCTGACCCGGGACAAGTACATACCAGAAGATTTTTAGCTCAACTCGAATTCAACTCTTTGTCAAAACAAAGAGCGTCTAACAGTTTTAAGTCAATTTAATAAATCTTTCATCCGTGCACGCCAAATGTATGTGTAATATATCGAGAAATGAAACAGCAGTGAGGAACTTCGTTTTTGGAAATGAAATCTTAATTAATGCTCGAAAAATTAAATAATAATCTCCAATCAATTGAATCCACTTATTTAGATACAAATTTTTACTTCTTATATAAATGAAAGATTATAAACAATAGAGAGGATGAATGAACTCCAAATTGTACGAAATTGTTCGAGTTCTGTTGCATCTTCACAACAGCCATATGAAATATCGGAAAATTCTAATTGCAAATCGTATTTTTAGAATACGCAAGTTGTAGATCATTCATGTAGATCAGTCACTTGTTGCATCAATTAACCACAATAGCACTAATTTTTTAACATCAACTCTATGTGTAATATTCTGCGTACACATACTGCTTCTTCGTTAAATATCAATTATATTTCTATTAAATTTATTATACTTTCAGTAAATAACTCGCAACATAATCGACGTAATCCCGTGTCTCATCACGCATATACATAAATTTGAAAAAGTTTCGCGCAACATAAAATTCCCGCACGACACAGCAAGTGTTGGAATACCTTCGCGAGTGCACCTAGTCTCATATCTATCCTTAAACGACGAAAAGAACGATGCTTATCTCGATCAGGCTCGAAGACGAGGCTCGCGAAGGAATTCAGCGTCCATAATATTCGCACGTAAATAACAAGACACGGAGGAAAGCCACGAACGTAAATTCAATCGAAGCGGTTGAACCTTGAGCTCCATTTAAATCAACGGAATTCCACGGCGCGCTCCGCCAGAGAGGAGCTGCTAACTGCCAGACTTTGAACAACAATCAACGTGCTCGGGAAGGCTAGAGAGAAAGAAGAAGAAAAAAGGAAAGAAAAGAGAAGTACAAGAGACGCTTTGTAACTTGGCAATAAATTATAAATTGTGATCAGGCACAGGCGGTGCTCATTGATGCATTATGGATCGCGCACGAGGATTATGCAGGTCCAACACGGCCATCTGTAAATCCTACTCCGCGAGCACAGAACGTACTACGTGTAACGCTGTTTTACATTTCATCGTGAATCTCGAACGACCGAATCGTTGATTGTTACAAAACGTACACGGGCATTGGTAACGTGTAAAAATTATACGCTGTTCGAATACTCTCGTGCAACCACCGTGCGATATTAGTATTACTATTTTCCTAAAAGAAAATCGTTTCAAAACATGTACACACATTTGCGATACAAAGAACTGTGCAGACAAGAATTATATAACTGCCTGTCACGTTTTATCTGTTTTGTTTGTCAAACATCTACTCGTTCTAGACAAGAATTTTGCAGATCAAATAACGAAAAATGAATCACGACTGTGTTTCTTTTTTTTTTTTTTGTTCTTTCAGGCAAATCGGTGACAAAGCTCGTAAATTAATGGTAATACTCCGAATGTTTGCCTTCTTTCTCGAATCTAATTCCATGGTTCTCGAAACATGTCAATGTTTCAAAGCAAAAAGAATCCGCGTGATTTTTATTTTCTTTACTTATCCCGAGAATAGTTCCAACGAGCGTGAATTTTGCTCGTTGCCACGTTTCACGAAATTCGCGTCTTATCGACGTGGAATCTTTTTAGAACGTCATTGTTCATCCGCTTGATCTTTTCGTCTGATTCAAACAGCTACCACATTCTTTACTCTCGACAAACAAATTTCCAAAATCCAACGAATCTAGCCCTGTCGCGTCAGATCCATTTTTAATTTCAAATACGAAATTGTTTCATCTCGTCTGCACGTGTACAACAATTTCAATGAAAAATCGAAATGGATCAAGCAGCAAATGATCTCAACTGTCCATTGTCATTGTCTGCAGAAGAATATTATTTATATAATTACTAGTAAAAATATTAGTCGTCAAACTTGATTCAACCTACAGTCAGTTCATAATTCTAACATATATTATAATCCAATTAAATTGATTTTAACTTGGATCCATCAAATTTAACAGTTCAATTTAGCGTCTTACGTCGTAACGCGTAAAACGAATGAAATGACAAATTTCTGACGGAACCTGAAGCAACGAAAATCATCCAACATTTACGAATAATTCTACGAGTAAATGTTCCGATGTTAAGAAACAGTAACTGCATCAGTGCAACGTATTCATGATCACGCCATATCTAACCAATAAAAGGACGAAAGAAACGATCGTACAAGGTTTTCGTGCAAGAGTGATTCAAAACGTTGGGCTCGCGAAACGATCCGCATTCTCCATTCTTTTTCCTGGTCCGTGTGTTACGAGCACACTCGACGCGAGTATGACTCATCGCATCAGGATATAATTATGATAATCGCGGACATCCCGATGCGCGCGCGTATATACCAAACAGCCATCGCGAATTTCTCGAGAATGGAGTTTATATACGAGAAAAAGGAGGTTGGCCAGGCCGATTGGCCCGGCCAATATTCTCCTCAGTGATTACGTTTCCATCGAGCCTGGCCCCTGGACCGACGAAACTACTGCCGTTACGAGAGTACGAAAGCATGTATTAAGCCAGAATACATCAGCTGTCCCGTGCCGAAAATTCGCAAAAGCCGTTAGCACGGCATACCGTGATACTCGGTCTGCTCGACTCTAGCATGTCTCGCGCGGCCAAACCTCGCCGAGTACACCGCCCCGATTTCCGATCCCTTCCGAACGCTGATTACCGGTACTGTTATCAGATATTTAAGCGTCTTATTGAGCAATAATAGCTCACGGCGGTGTCTCATAAATTTCCGGCCCCAACTTTTTTTCTCCTCTTCTCTTCCAGCCTCTGCCTTTCTTTCGGGGCATTCCTGGTACGCGACACATTCGCTTTAACACAACGCACGACATTACGAGAAAGTGCTGGGACAATGAGAGAGACTCGTTTCTCTGTACGTAGTGGCTACAAAGCATTTACTTTTATTTTCCAAGGGAGCAGAGTTCCTTACGAACGCTTCGTTTTCAGAGTATCGCAAGTATTATATTTTAATAGTCAGTCGGAGATCTTACAATGCTACCGTACGAAATTTGGACGTACTAATTAATGCATTACCAATTGTTACGTTCGTTCAAACAGATCCGATCGTTGCTCCACGCACTCAAAGATCAATTATTAAGCGTGAAGTAAGAAAGAAGAAAACAGAGAGAGAGAGAGAAAGAGAGAGAGCCACACACGAGGTAGCTGGATAGACGAAGAAACGACGAAGAAAGGGAAAGGAAAGAAAAAAGAAAAAACGAGGAACAAGAAGTTCTCCGCTGGTTCCAGACTTTATATAGAATCTGGACTGTGTAGCTACCGACCACCATCTGTCGTCCGACTATAGATACTAATCTCCAGTGGTGAAGAGATAAAGGGCGAAGCTGGAGATGGCGCTTTGTCTTAGCCGCCCCTCGGCATTCCTCCGTTCGAGGTAACCTCGGCCCAAGAATTATAATCACCCCACGGTATCCTCCGAATATTTAGACCTGCGTTAGACAATTTTTACAGTTGGCCAGAAGGTTCTCCCGGAGAAGGAGCAAGATAAAGAGGGAAAGAGAGAGAAAGAAGGTGGAGGAGTGGAAGAAAGGGAACCGAAGGAATGAGGCGGAATCTATCTGAGAATGCGTGGAGAAAGGGAGAAGGGGAGACCGGGAGCACCTGCGCGTTCCGCCTTCGACCACATTCTTTGCGATTTCCTCGAGAAAAATGGCTCGGAATTCTCGGCTGCTTTTGGTACGCGCGTTTGGCCTGCCCGTGCCGTTCGTTCAATAATCGTAAAAGAAACAGAAGAAAAAAAAAGATGAAGTTGAATTTCGGACCGACGAAAAGGAGAAAAGAATGAAAGGAATCGTTCGATTTTTCCTTTTCGCGAGGAGATTCGCAACTGTTCCACAGTTTTAAAGAAATTTATCGATCCCGATGGACGCGCGCTAACTTTTTCCAAGGCGAAAAATTTCTCTGGTAGAATCGGCCATCGACGTGGCCATTACTTTCTTTCGGGCAGAATGGAATCGGAAGAAGTGGAAATATGTCGGTGGAATCACGGACGTGGTTACTGTACACGCCGCTTCCAGGAAACATTGTCCGATCGGAACTTTAAGTGGATCCTAGAGAAATGATGGATTCCAGGCCAGCCTGCTCGTAAAATCGAGATGATACTCCGCGAGCCGCCACATCGGGCGGAAACGTTATTACGGCGAGGGGGGAAAAAGACGAGAACAAATGAGAAAGAATGTTCGGGCAGTTTTTGTTTTCAGATTTCGAAGGATACGCGTGGAACTGTCGAGTCATTTTGAATATTTACCATCGATTATTGTGTCATTTTTCTACTTCTTGAATCGATTCATATCTATATTATATAAATATAAATGCTGCTGCTTCATTTTTAAATGTAATGTAAATCTCTTGTTAATTGTTAAATTTATGTACATCGCGTATAAGCGAATTTCAACCTCGATTTCCTCAAAAACTAAACCTCCAATGCAATTTCGAATTGTAGGTCACAATCTATGCATCTCGTCGAGGATGGTTCAGAAGATCTTGGCAATCGCGTACGAAGAGCTAGCCTGATATTATTCATTACGGTTCTGGTCTTATCGTATAGTTAATCTCGCACGTGGTATGCCTAAACTACGCGACACAGGTAGCAGAATTTTCGTGAACCGAAGTCAGGACCCGAGTTTCTCCAACTGTTTAATTAATTTGGAGTTTTGTTTCTCAAAATAATTGTACAACAAAATAATTTATATATGGAGATTGCATTTTGATTGCATCAATGACAAAAAGTTATAAATACAACCTTGGAAAGATTCACAACTGCTTAAATAATTAGAAAGATTAAATACTTGGATACAATGTTAGAAAAAATAGAATCTGTCTACCAAATTCGAATTTGGTAGACCCCTAAATACTTGGAATAGTTGGAGCAGCTTTGATGTAGGAGGTGAAAAGGTGTTTGGACGACCTCTCAAATGTCGGCTAAAGAGATGCCTGGATATTATTTGCCCTGGCACACAACGGCCTCCAACGTAGCCTCGAAAAGTATTTTGCACAGCCGATATTTACGCAGGACAAACACACAAAAGGCACAAGGCAACAAGAAGCGAGGGGCGCGAGACGTACAAAACTATACGACGCGATTTCCACGACACGTATGCATAATGTAGTAAATTACGATATCGTGAATACTCGACCGCGCATACACACGTTCTGCATTCTTGCATTCTTACGTTGAATGAAAGAAGAATACATTTCCTTTATTCGCGGGTCTGTCAAACGTAATAAACGAAATAAACGACGCAGAATGTAATTCTTTGAAACGTTAATAACGATTCGACGAACTGACGGCTTGTAAACATTGTTGATTACAGAATCAGTCTTTTTATCGCAATCTGAAATCTATCAGCGGATTTATAAATTGAGAATTTTTTTAAATTTAAAGGATTTATGGAACTTGTGGAATTCTGGTTCGATAAAATTCATAATCGCAATTGCACGATGAGATGTAAAGGTTGATAGAAATAACTTTTACAATTGGTCAATGTATTTGTAAATTAAAAATCATACTGTCTGTGGAATCTTAAAATTCTTTTGTTTTAATAAGAATCGTAATTAAAATTATATACAGTTGGATGATATTAACTTATCTCGTGTTTCTACAACCAGCAACCTCTTGGGAGAATGATGAATGTTTTATTGCGCTTAAACTACTTTCAAGTATAATGCATGGTGATAGTCACGGCTACCGTTTCCTACGTATTAACATTCAACGCGGGTGAGCCAAAGTTGAAGAGAGCGCCGCGAGTTGGGGAACCCTTTTATATCTACGATGAAGCTTTCCTCTATTACGATTGTGCGCGGTGTAGTCCAAAAATCCAACACAACAAAAGATAAACATTCTCTAATTACGTGTATATACAGCATAAGAAACATACAAACTTGAAATAACTAAATTTCTGATCGAAAGTGATATCAATTGAAAAAAGAGAAAAACGAAGAAAGAATAACGCATTCTATTAAAAGATTTTAATAAAAATTCACGTGTCAATGTATTGTTTTTAATATTAAATTGATTTGTAAATATGAAAAAGATTTTGGAAATATTGAAATAAAAAGGCGCTCCATTTTTCACTTACAACGAATGCATGGCGAATGGAGATACTTATAATATTATACTCCGCACGAAGAAACATAGAATCTTTAGTATTTGGTGAAAATTATTAGATTGCTTACCTAATTTTCGAAGGTACGCACAGATGCGGTTCACGTTCCGCATTGAGATTAATTTTTTCCAGATATAAACCAAAAGAAGTTAACCTCAACAACACTGGCTACACGCGGTCGAATGCGCGGGTGCCGCAAGTCAGAATGTGCGCATGCGCATCCACAATGGAATGTGCCCTCTCCATGGACAACATCTTCCCATCCCGCAACTAGCGATGGGTTCGAAACGTTTCCAAGCGCTTGAAATATTATTCGAGATGAAACATTCACCAGAATCTACTATACATTAATTGATAGATGTTGCATTTTTAAATACGAAACTTTCTCTTCCAATAAATACAATTTAGACGTCATAGCTGCCTTCCTATTACTTTAAATTTTTCTTAAATTTTTCAAGCGCATCAAAATTATAAACTCTATTTTTTCAATAAGGAATTTTTCAATCAGGAATTGTTCTTAACTATGTGTATTAAAACAATCAATTTGACGTAACAAATGTAAGCAATATTGGTCAAGCTTCATGCTTGATTCATCATTGTAGGAATTATAATTGTTTCACTTGGTTGCGAATTTCGATTGTATCGAATTGTACATTCTAAAAATATAATTCCAGTCTTTGATATTCGAATAATATTGTTAAGATGATTAAAATTTTTATATCATGTTATTCTAAAATCTGCTTCGGAAACAATCGAGTGGCCATCACTAGTTGCAACGCACCTTTCCCTTCTCCCAGTCCCATCGCATTGTCGGCACTCGGAAACCTTCTTCGTCGCACTACAATTGTGCCGCTCATTCCACTCGGCGACGTGCCGTCGTACGGTGGTCATCGAAATGTGCATACATGGACTCGCTACGTGTATTTAAAAATACGTTCACTATAGAAAATTTTTTACGGGCAAATAATCACACGCGTGTACGCCTTTAGTATTCGAAACGGTCACTTTTAAGCTACTGCCTCGATTTTTCCAAATTTGATCGAATAAACATTGCAAGTAATAAAAATTTTTAAAATTCCTAAAGCTACAATTCCTAACCTAAATTAGATCGATATTTTCAATCAATGATGAGGAATAATGAAAAAGAAAATAAATTTCGTCTGAATAAATACGAAAGGCATCGCGTAGTATTGGAGAGCAAAAGTTTCTCTAATATTCAATTTCACAGAAATGAATTATTTGATCAACGAATATATATATATATATATATATATATATATATATCTCGCAGTATCTTATACTACTACTTACACATGGAAAGAACTTTTGAAACATAAAAATTTCATAAGATGCCATAATATGATAGAAATCATTGACGCAAGATAAAATACAATATTTCATTAATGAATAAGCAAAGAACACGCATCGAAAAATCATGTGTTCTATGTATAAATATATTCTACTTTCATCGTGTCCGCGTTTTTAAAAAATGGCGTCTAACCATTTGAACCAATAGTTGCGAATAACCGACATTTGAAAAAAAGACGTGACGAAACATTTCAATACGAAACTTCGCTGTGATTGAAAACTATAAAACGTTTAATTTTGATCACACGAGTACGAAATAAAAAGATGTGGGAAAATTACCTCTTTTTTCGTTCCTAGCTTCCAATGATTTATGTCAGCAAAAAGAACATCCCGATGATGCACATAATCCGGTTAATCCAACGTAACACACAGGAGGCTCGGTTTGGACGCGTAACAGATGATCGTAATAAGTAAACACTTTTTACGTAAGGATACTATAAAATGCACAACACAACACAGATCGCACGTTTGACGCCGCTTACACGAGATTCAGTGATCTCACGTGAACTTCGACGCGGGTGAAACGAATTCCTCTTTCCCTCTCTCGCACGTCAATCGAACAGCGGGAAAAAGCATTCTGACGTTACCACAAATGGCATTCTCATTCGCAAAGAATTCGCCAACTTCTCTGATAATTGTTATATGTGCAAGCTATGTAGAAATTTAGAGCACAGTTCTGTAAAACAAAACTTACAAGGTTCGATAAAACACCAACACAACGTACTGCGCCGGCGGCCGACGACTGACTGACTAGCGGCACACGTCGACTTCCCATAATCAACTAACCTAACACAGTCGAATCGACTTCTACCCCACGAAGCTCTTACACGAATCATATAAATTGCTTGAAATTTATCGATAATATAGTGAATTGTGTCTTTTCAATTTCGAAAATTGTCATGCATTTTTATATCTATGTAATCCATTACGAGAAAATCCGTTACGAAATCCGTATCGAATCTGTTTCTCAAATATCGAATCTATATTTCGATATTTTATATCGAACTATTTTCTATCGAATTATTTGGTTAGAAAATTAATTATTGGTTAGTTAAATTGAAAATATTTGATATCAATATATATTTAACAACATTTATATGTAAAAAATATATTTTTCTATTTCAGATTTTGTCAAAATGGAGTAAATCTCAAAATGTTAAAATTTAAATTATACACAGTATTATACATCTATAATATATTGTAACACTTTTTTTATAACAATAAATAATAGATTTGTTTATACAATAAATATTAATTTTGAAGCAAAACGACATATTACTGATATAATTTGTGCTGAATAATACTGAATAAAGAAATCAAAGACTTAATAAAGCAATACTAAATAACTGATTTGCTTATTTCTTTATACAAAAAGTATAAACAATTAAAGCATGCAAAAGGAAATCAAATTTCCCGCTATGTAATATTTCAGCAGGTGAGTGCTACCATCTTACAGTGAAAATTCAAAGCAAAAGGAATTTTAGAAGTTCAGAAAGGCAACGTTTCTGAGCGGACATAGCGGGCGCCATAGTCAGTGGAACTATCTGCAAAGATCACAGTATGACGTAAACGACGATCTAAACAAGTATCAGCTGTGTAGCAGTCATTGTTCGTATCCGTTTTGGCAGGCGTGCAAGAATTCTGTTTTTCTTCGTTTTCTGATCGTCGGTCAGCAGGTCCGACGGGATAAACGGTATACAGATTAGTCGGGAAAAGAAGTAGAAAAAAAAAGAGGGGAGGCTACGAGTTTTCCGTGCAACGCAACCGTGGCTGCGTGCATGCTCCAGCCCCAGCCCCACCAACGATCTTAGGGACAATAATCGTGTGAAAAACGGGGCGGTACGCGCATAAGCCTGGCCTCGAGCAGCGAGTCAGACGACGGTGGACTCGCTCCGCCACCGTGCAAAAGGTCTCGTAGTTCTCTCCCGACTACCCTACGACCAGCGGACGAGCACCACACCGTTCCTGAGATGGAAAACTATCGGTAACGCAATCAGGGCCCTAGATCATCGCGAGCGCGTAATCAACACACGAAGGGGCTTACCCCCTTCGTTATGACGCTCTCACGTGTATCTTCTTCCTTGCAGAATCTCAAGACGTATCGACGTCGGATTCCTTTCATATGTGCTGTCTATCAAGCGGTTTTCTTATTTATTGAAATCCTTTCATCGAATAATCATAGATTTTTTGTACACAAACATAGCATTTTAAAGTTCTTATGATAGAAAAAAAAAACAATAAAAAAAAAAAAGTAAACAAGGGACATTTAAGTCAAGATAGAATGTACCGATTAGTACACATGCTTGTTAATATTGCGGACTACCATTGCCATCAAGGGTAATATTTCCCTGTGCATGACAGCATAATGCAACAGCAGACTTCAAACGGTGGCATTTCCTCCGGGCTACAGCAGAATGGTTCAACAGCTGACTCTGGCGGACCTCATGCAAATGGCAACATGATACCAGAATCGGATAGTGACATCAATGGTGTCAATGGAGAAACAAATCAAAATTTGGGACCGCCGAAAATAATGGACAAAACCAATCAAGATATTGTCAGACTCATTGGACAACATTTGAAGACAGTTGGGCTTAAGTATGTATCTTTTAATTTGGTTTCTGTATATATTTGCAAACCCTTGTGATGAAGAATGCTTTCAAAAAAATCAAAGTATATATTTTTATCTGTGTTGTGACTAAAATTAAGAAAGCAATCTGCATAATGTATCTGCTATTAATTCACTATCAAGCGGTATAATTCAACCTTCATGAATTCCTCCCTTTTTGGTAACTGTTCTTGAAGGTTTTCTTTGTTAAGTTTTCTTTGTATGTACGCATTTATCTGAAGTATTGTATCACAACCTATCTGGACTGCATTCTCTGTGGTGGGAGAAAGCTAATTATAGAACTTTGAAATATAGTCAGCAGTATCTGCAAGTTATATTTGCTGTATAATGTAGGCATTAAAAAAGAAGCATATACATTATGTATCCATATCTTGTGTATCTGTAATATGTTATTACTATTATTAATAACATCATTGTCATTATTACTTTGTTATTATATTTATGTTATATAGCATGTTATGTTATGTTGAAAAAATTATAGCTACGACTTATATGAAATCAAGTAAAAGTAGAAATTAAATAATTAGCCAGTCTTTTACTATATTAAGTGACAGTATGAAATATCTTTTTCAGTCGCACGGCAGATCTTCTCATGCAAGAGTCAGGTTGTCGTCTAGATCATCCAGCTGCTGCAAAATTTAGACAACATGTTATGGATGGAGACTGGACGAAAGCAGAACATGACCTTAGTGAACTTAAAACATTTCTAAATGGAGCGAATCAAAGTCTAGTAGTAAATATCTTCAAATTTAGAATCTATGATTGAGTACACATATATTCCATTGATATTTTCCATTTATAGGAAATGAAATTCTTATTACTAGAACAAAAATATTTAGAATACTTGGAAGAAGGATTAGTATTGGAAGCATTGCATGTTTTACGCAATGAACTCACACCTTTAGGACATAATACAGGTCGTGTTCACCAGTTGTCTGCATTTATGATGTGCAGTGGACGTGATGAATTACAGGTATTATACATATATATATATATATATATATACACATACATATATATATTTCACTAGTAACATTCTGTTTCAAAAATATATATAGTAAAGTATTATATAATTTATAGCTAATTAATTGTATACTAATGAACTTTCAAAGATTGAATTTTGTATGGGTATAGAAATATTCTGAAACTAACCTGTTACTGAAAATTTGATCACTAGCAAATAGACACTTGTTAACAGACACGTGCAGGCTGGGATGGCAAAGGTGCAGTCTCGAGGGCTGCTTTAATGGACAGACTACAGAAATATCTGCCACCCTCCATTATGTTACCACCACGTCGCCTTCATTCTCTTTTGTGTCAAGCTGTGGAAATGCAAAATCAGCAGTGTACATACCATGTAACACATACTCAGGTACTATTTGCTATAATCTTCTTTTAAATTATATTTCTGAAACAAAAAAAAAATTTTTTTTCAATTTTTAAATTTATATAATATTTGTCTTGTTTTATTATTAATATAATTATGATTATATATTTGTTGTAAATTAGACGAGTTTAGAAAATGTGTCATTGCTTGTGGACCACAGCTGTAGCAAAGAACAGTTCCCGTGCCATACTATACAGGTGCTCAATAATCATTGTGATGAAGTGTGGTATTGTAAATTTTCTCCTGACGGTCGTAAGCTAGCTACAGGTTCTAAGGATATGACTGTAATTATTTGGGATGTTGATCCAGTAAGTAAATTATTAAATATAGTGAAATAATAAACTTGTATTTGATAAGTAACTATTCTTTTTCTTTTTTATTAAAAATAGGAAACATTAAGAGTAACTCATAGGAAAACATTAGAAGGTCATACTTATGGAGTGGCACTAATTGCTTGGAGTCCTGATAGCAGTCTCTTAATTGCCTGTGGACCTGAAGATTGTCCAGAGCTTTGGCTGTGGAGTATTGACCCGCCTGATTATGAACTACGGGCAACAGTGACTCAAAGTACCGATGATTCACTTACGGCTTGTGCTTGGTATCCTGATTCACGTAAATTTGTAGCAGGAGGACTTCGTGGACAATTTTATCAATTTGTAACATCAATTAATTTTTAACATATTATATTTCATCAATCTAATGAAAGAAATAATACATTAAATATTTGAACATGAAATTTTAGGATATAGAAGGCAATGTCTCAGAATCGTGGGAAGGAGTTAGAGTAAAATGTTTATGGTGTAAAAATGATGGAAAAACGGTTCTTGCTGCTGATTCGCATCATCGAATTCGAGGATATAATTTTGATGAATTGTGTGACTTTACAATGTAAAATCATAATTTTATTATGAACAGTACAGTATGAACATATATTGAATAACATTTGAATTTGATATTATAGATTACAAGAAGATCATCCTTTGATGTCCTTTAGTGTAAATAAAGCAGATCGACTTGCGCTTCTTAATGTGGCCAATCAGGGTGTACATCTTTGGGACTTACAAGATAGATGTTTAGTGAGACGTTTTCAAGGTGTTACTCAAGGACACTTTACAATCCATAGTTGTTTTGGTGGTGTGAATCAAGATTTCATTGCATCCGGCAGTGAAGGTGAAATATTTAATAAAGATATTTTATTCATAATATCATTTCGAAATAATGTTATATATAATGTTATAGTTCTACAATTGTATTAAATTTTATTATAGATACTAAAGTGTATGTGTGGCATATCAAAAGGGAATTACCTATAGCAATTCTAACAGGACATAGTAGAACAGTAAACTGTGTTTCATGGAATCCTGTATATCATCAAATGATGGCTTCCGTATCAGATGATTGCACAGTGAGAATATGGGGACCTAGATCATCTTCTCCAGAAAAAGTTGATATCGACAAGACTGGTAAGTTTATTAATCTTAACTGTCAATAAAAATGTTAATGATCTTTCTAAATGAAAATATTTGATATTAATATTTTATGTTATAATTTATACGTTTGAATTTTAGTTCCATTAGAAAGCAATTCTTCAAATGGTGGTGGATGGCATGAAATGGTATCGTAGCGTACTACAGTATATCAGTGTTCCCATGACCTCATGGTGTTCAAAAGACTGTCATATTGATCGTCATACTGACTCTTTCCTGCCCCCAGCAGCTATGTCTTTATGCCTCATTACTGTAAGTCTGGGTAAATGACTACTATTGAGAATAAAAGAAAGACGCGTTAGCATCATCTGCTAATTGATTAAAGAACTAATGATCAGGTTATTTTAAAATAAATTTTTTCCTTATTAGCAAATTTTATATGAAATCTTATGGTTCATTTGCCTGTAACAATTAAATTTAAACGATTTATCAATATGAATTAATGATATAAATTTTTGAAAATGAAGAACGGCATAATATGTCGATTAATATAAGTTTTGACAAAATAGAAATTCAACAAATTCCGTCGTAGCATTAATGTAAAAAGAAAAATTAATGTGCATTAATAAGCATTAAACAAAGTAAATAACATTGCAGCAAGATAAAATTTGTGATTTTGTGAGAGAAAAAAACCTTGTTTTGACAAAAACTGTGTCAAATTTAATCTTTCTAAAAATAAAAAGCTGTAAATAAGAATTTCATGCTTAATAAATTTCTAATTAATTTTTTTAATCATTGATGAGGGTGATATCATTCTCATTTTTCACTATATATGTAACTGCCATCTTACATTGATATTGTATGTTTCAAATTGTATACAGATGTCGTAAATCATGATAAAAAAATGTAGAAGTACTATAAGAAGAGAAATTTAATTTCAGTAAATAATTTGATGACTAAGTGAGATAAATTATGAAGTTTATAAACAGTTATGAGACGTACAGTTTGACACAAGATTAATCAGAAATTTGAAAATTTGACGATTTTAATAAAAACAAACTGGATTTGTGTGTGAAAGTTGAGCATGAATCCTGATATTAGTACCTTTATTCAGTACTGTGATTTTATATTATTAAAATGTATGTACCGAGTCAAAAATTTATAAATATTACATTTGCCTTAATATTTTCACGCTCATAAAAATTTTAATACAATATTGGTGAAGTACATAGATTCTGAATATTTATTTTAAAACATTAGTTCCTTGATATAAATCAAATATTTGTACATGTCGCATTTCATTTATTACGAGTATTGAGTTTTTATTATTACGAGGTAACTACGACGTCTTTTATGACTATAATATAATATTTAAAAATTACAAATCAAAACTAAAAACATGTGCTATGAATAATTGTTATTTTGAATATATGTAATATTATAACATCTTTTAATGCTATGTTCATTATATTTTTATATCATATATCAATTTTTGTCTTATTCATAGCAAATTGTACAATTTGCCATTTTTCATTTTTTAAAAATGATTTCTTTACTAATAAATAAAAAAAAAACACAATGTATATTAAATTTTCTTTTGTTCTTTCTTTGGATTTGATATTGAACAATGAAACCAAACTGGAGGTCTCACAGTATCAGAAGTTGTAGAGTATGTGTGTACAAATACATTCAGAACAAATAATATTATAAACACGTTTACATAACAAGAGAAGTTTACATGAAAAAGAAATGTCTGTAGTTTATGCCCCTAAAATTGTAGTGAGATAATATGATACCAATCACTATTATCATTTGCATTTACCTGTGGTGCCTTAGCACTTTATAATCTAATTAAAAGTTTCCAGGATCTTTTTATAATTTGGTATAATTTGCAATATAACAAATGATAAATGACTCTTTTTACTTAAAAATATTTACAATATTACACATCTTTTCATCGTATATTCTATCATATAATATTCTTTCCTTTTCATTTTTAATATGAATAAAGTAACAATGATTCTCTTTTACAATTTACAAAGTATTTTTATATTTATTCTGAAATATTTCAATGTTACTTTTCTATGCAATAAAAAAAGTTATTAGAATTCTTCTTTTTTTTTCTATAAAATTAGTGTACGACAACTTGATATACAAAATATACCATGTTCAACAAATTAAATATAAAAATTTGCATACAAAGATTATTTAAATTTCAATTATTTGACGTAAATAAGGGGCAAAGATCTTTCATACAATCTTGAAAGTTGAAAAAAATCTTTTTTTTTTTTTATTTAATTTATAGTAGAAACTATAAAATGGATAATTGAAATAGCTACTTTTTGAACAGTATTATCTTGTACGTTGGATCATACTATATGATTTCTAAATAGTTTTGGACCAGATATGTATTGAGATTTTGACAAAATTAAAAAGAATTATAATAATACATAAGCATAAACTAATTATATCTTAACATAACAGTTTGCGTTTTCACAGTGCAATTAAAGTTGTTTGTTAGAACAGCTAATATAATTAGATTATAATATGATTCATCTTACCAAGGAAGCAAAACTTGTTAAAGTTACATCTTTATGTACATTATTATTATTCTATATTTCTTAAACGTTTAGATTTTAATTTCTTATTTCGTATGTACATAAAATGATAAATATATGGTTTTATGCAAAAGAACTGCCGTTTGTTATCGTAGCAGTGTGTGTTTGTTCTTAAAAATATCTAGAATAGATACATTATATTAAAAGTGCGTAATATTAGGTACTAATTGTATGATTTGAGACCAATAATGCGTGAATTAATTGCTTGTGTTACTTATAATTTATCCGAAAATATTTTAAATAAACTATAAAGAGTCAGATAGATGTGTGAATAAGAATTTGTTTATGCATAGTATGTATAATAACGAATATTTCCTATTTTTCGAATAACGGACATTTCTTATTTTTAGAAACGAATATGTATTTCTTAATCTTTTAAAATATAATCTATATCATATAACGAGTTGTTTTAGTAAGATATTACTCTATTATTACAGATTAAAACAAATTGTAATAAATTTAATAATAGGTTAATATCATAATTTTGCATTAATAATATTAACAAAATTTTGATACAGAATTTGTGCTTAACTTTAAATACTTGATATAAAAGAATTAAATAAAATGAAATTACATCATTTCCTGTACAAATCATGAAAGAAATTATCTTAATAATTATTTTTTTATTGCTATATATATAAAGAACACTACTTGCAAATGCACTCTTAAATGATTGTTTAAAAATACACATTTCCCACTTACTTTATCTATGCTTTTGTATGAAAAGCTGTATAATAAATATTCTTCTACAATGTTTAAATTAGGCTGTTTCCATAGGTACAATGCTCTGCACTTTCTAAACGTAACGTGTGTACTAATAAATTATATCGCTATTTTATACATAAAATGTTGTGTTATGGAAAAAGTTTATTATAATATATTATTCTGCATTAATGTTTTCAAATTTATTTATACATTCATAGTGAAATGTGAGAAAAAAAGCATATTACCATACGTTCTGCAACATGAAATTTTTGAATACTACATAGTAACAATCGTTCAAAACAAAACATTTTTTTTAAAAAGGCTTAAATAAGGCAAAAATTTTCATTATTACAACTTCTCTATTGTAATTATTTCATTTAAAATATAAGAATCAACAAAATAATTTTATATTGTACATTGTACATTATTCTCTGTTAATAGATTTACAATCAGTTTCAAAACATCATAACTGATCATAGATGAGCAGATGCAAAAATAAGTAGAGTATTATAATATTATTAGTTATGTTATAAATAAGATGGGTCACGTAAAATAGGAACACTATTTTTGGTAATACACCAAAATTTTTAAGGGAGGATCTGAAATTACCTTAATTAATATTATAAATTGGAGGGGCAGGTAAATAAATAAACGAAAAGTGATATTTTATCAAAACTACTTCATTGCTTGAAATCATATCTACATGAGATAAAAAGTTCAATTGTGATTCAAATACGCCGCTTCAAAAATATATCTTATTTCGAAATTCCTCATATAATTAAACTTGATATAATTGAATCTATATCATACAATTTTGAAAAATGATTATTCTATTATTTGTCTCTTCAAATTAAACAGCTTCCTCCTTTAAATATTTTTCATACCACTGAAAACAATGGAGATATTTTAGATTGCGGTCTCACATGTCTCTTGCTGTATATTTGATTATAATAAAATTCTTTAATATATCAGATAAAATTTACATATAGTTTCATACCTATCGCATTGTAAAAGACGTAATTTTTATTATGAATAATTTCTAACATTTATTTTATTGTCATATATGTATCATTAGAGTAATTGATATATAATGTGAATTTAAATTTTCCGCTCTTTATATCGAACAGAGTAACTGTTCTTTCGAGTGTTGCATAACAAGAGTAAAGGATATAAGGTTGCTTTATTTGTGCTTATCGAAGTGCTTCGATATCTCGAAAAATACATCGTTCTCTGCCGTATTGATAATTTCCATTTTAGGAAATCATATTGTTAGCTAGTATGCTTCATAAGTTACCACGAAGATCTTTTTCTATAATAAAATTATTAATCGTATCTGAATGTCTATCTTTGATTGGATCAGTAGCACTCTGGCACTACTTAAGTACATCCCAAGGTAAACAAAAGTTATATATTACTCCGTATAGGTTTTTTATATATTTAGGTTATTTTCATTCGGTTGTCAGTTTAACACGGTTTTATGTATAACAATTAATATTTCAAGAAACATAAGAATGTTGTATGAAGAAAACATACGAAAATCATTATGATGAAGATTTAAATTTATCGTAGTTAGCTGCATTCGTGTTATTGAAAAAAGATACAATACATTATACCGCATTGGTGAAATTTTTGTAAATGCATCTAAATAATTATTGAAATGAACGTTATAAATATCAGATTGCAGATATTTTGCGTATAAGTATTGTCCACTGCTACTGGAGGGTTATTACACGCTTGAAAGCAAAGTACGTTGCACAAGTACCAGATTAGAGGATATTACACTGTGGCAACAGCAACAAAATGAAATTTAAATCATATGAAGTTTGTGAAACTTCCACCATTCTCAATAGGTAGTGACGGTTTAAAATACTCCTTATTGGAAATTGATACTCCTTCAGAAAAGGTATTTATATGCTCCGAGTTCAGCATCATACATGGAATATAGTCGACAAGTCTGTTTATAACTGATTGCTACTTTGACAATTTTTACCGAAATCTATAATCTATATTATTTTAAAAAATCTTAATCCGACATATTTTCCTTTAATATTTGCTAAACAGCTTTTATTTTTATTTATTCTATTATTCTATTAATTCTTTAACTTAATATTTAATAAATTTTTTATATAATAATTATTTATTAATATAAATTAATTATTTATATCTTTTCAGTTTCAAATATAAAATCTGCAAACCTATTATAACAAACCATTGGTAAAGATAAATTTATTATTGAAAACAAGTATATAACATACAAAGTTGAATGATATATAAGACATAACTTTAAGAAAGATAACATTAAAAGTGCAATATGGATTCTCGTACACTAATAGAAGGTAGTTTACCAGATCGTATTACTAAAAGAGATCGTGAAAGGAAGAATATTATTGAAAGACGGAGAGAAGAAAGGCAATCATTGGCTGTTGAATCTGAACAAAGTAGTTATTTTAAAGACACATTTTATTCATCATGCAAAAAAATTAAAGAAATGTTAGATGATGCACCCAGTGCTCCTACACCAGCTCTTCCTGGGATATTTGATAAAATAAATAAAGAAATCCAGACACTTAAAAATTATTTATCACAATCAAAAATGTTTTTAAAGGTATATGATATTAGAAGAGCACAAGAAAATTTACAGTTATTAGAGAATGAAGCCTCTGATCTAGAAATGAAATTATTACCTAAAAAGAAGTTTGGTTTTAAAAATCGAAGAGTTGTGAAAAAAACATCTGACAAGACACACGATATGACAGATGGTTTAAAAGATTTGAAGATATCAGAGGGAATTGTAAATGGCTCTGCGAAACAAAATCATAAATTATCAAGTAAATACGGTGACAGTGCATGTATGTTACTAGGGAAAATTAATGAACAATTAATTTTGGATGCTGAAAATGTGAATAAAAATGATATTCTACTTTCTGATTTAATCCACTGTACAGTACGGATTTACGGTACACCTAGTACTTTACATATGGTGAACTTGAAACAGTGTACTGTATTGGTTGGACCAGTAACATCATCTGTATTTGCACACGACTGTAGTGAATGTGCATTTGCCTTCGCGTGTCAACAACTTCGACTTCATTCTTCAATAGATTGTACTATTTATTTACATGTTACAAGTAGAGCAATTATAGAAGATTGTACAAAAATACGTGTAGCACCTTATAACTGGTCTTACGAAGATCAAGCAAATCATTTTAATCTAGCTGGGCTTGATCCAAAAATAAATAACTGGAATTGTATTGATGATTTTAATTGGTTATCTAATGAGAAACATTCACCAAATTGGAGCATTCTAGAACCTGAATTACGTGTAAAAAGTTGGGATTAATAAATACAAAAAAAATAAGTCACAATGTTTATAACTCAGTTCTCAAAATACCATTTTTTAAATATTAGATACTTATTTTGTTATATAAATTCTTTATGTGCATACTCCGCTTTTTCACAGAAACTGTACTGTATGTAAGTGTTTTGTATACTTATAGATAGTTTAATAAACTTGCTGTTCGTGAATTACATATCATCTATTTCCGGTATATGTATCCTAAATTGGAAAGAAATTGGTAATTTATACAAATTACCCGCCATAAAAGTCTACGAAATAACCGGGTCCTGCCATCTGTCGATTTCATGTACAAGGAGCGTAATATTATGCGAAAAGATCAAATACATATTACGTGACAGACGTACAAAGAACAATAGTGTATGACAAAGGTAGCGTTTAGTTCCACATTTTCACCGCTACGTGGCATTAATATTTTAGTGTCCATAAATCGACCAAATTTTTATTTGTAAAAAAAATTAAAAAAATTAAATTAGGATGTTAATTTATAAACTTTTACAATTGCATTCTTCGAATTGAACTCTTAGCTTTCTTACTACATTCCATTTGATCTATAAAAATCTATGTATAAAAATTTACAAATTCTAGTCAATAAATTGAAATTTTCATTCGAATAATATTCACTTTCTTGCAAACGATATTTAAAATTTAGATCAAAATTTAAATTAAAAAATCTAGTTGAAAGTATCGATTTTGAAATGTATACATGTAAAATACAAATTAATTATGCGAAAATCTTAAATTTATTATATTTTTTAATTTCATTATGAAACGATTAGTCTCGTCAATTTACGAAATTTTCATTTGCCCAAAAAAGTAATTAAATGCATTGATTTGTAAATTTTTACAATTACGTCTTTCTAATTGAATCTTCAACTTTCTTCCTATGTTCCATTTATCTTACGACATATGTATATGAATAAAGATTTGCAAATTTTATTATTTAATAGATTGAAGTTCATGCTTGAATGATTAATCTCTCGCAACCTACATTTGTTTGTGAATGTAATTAAAAATATGCAGAATAAATTTCACACATAATTTTGGATTCCTTACTTAACCGATTAGTTATTAATAATTATTATATTCTACAATGAATTTTCACACGTTATACTGAATTAACTTATGGACTTCTTTTCATGCAACATAAAATATAAAATCCAAAAAAAATTCTATACTATTCTATAATTATGCGAAATCCAATTTATTGTACATTATATATAACAATTTTATAAACTTATTTACAACATGTCTTGTTGAGCAATTTTAAATTATAATTCCAAAGATAACCAGTAGATGGTGATCACTTGCTAAGAGGGTTGTCAAAGGAGGGTGTGAGACGATTGCAATTTTCTACAGAACAAAAGTTACAGTAATTAAAAATGGCAAAACTCGTAACGGAAATTGTCTCGGGTATGTATTTAACGTTTAATTGTTACAATTACTTTATTTCGTAAAGTTAGTTACAACTTACGTACAAGTCGATTGTTATATAACTAATGTTCTCGTTGTACGATGAGAACGAATCAATTGTTTTGTTTTCTCAAATGAAGAAATAGTAATTTCAGAATACTCTTAAATAAGTCATTGATAATTTGTTAGAAATACTTTTCTGTAGGTTATGTAAGACCAATGCATTCCTGTTTGGTTATCATTCATTAATAACCTTTCTTTCCAATATGAAGAAAATGTATCAATTATTACTTATATAATTATGTGTTCATTGCAGTTTTAGCAGCAAAAGCCAAACCTGCTATTAGAAATACTATATATTATGGGAAGGTAGAACTAGTTCCGCCAAAGGTGTCTGACATACCTGCCATAAGAAATGGTTTTTCCAACTTAATCAGTGCTGCTAAAAACAAACGATTTCTTGATCTCTCAGTGCGTGAAGTTTGGCTAAACACATTAGTCGGAATTGAGGTTTTATGTTGGTTCTTTGTTGGAGAATGTATTGGGAAACGACATCTTATAGGATATAAAGTATAAAGATGTATTAACATACATGTGAATACAATCTCTGTATAATAGTCACTCAAATAAATATATATATATATATACACATAAATATAATTTTAATTTTATAAATTAATATTATGAACATTATTTATTACAATAAAAAACAGAATTATGTTAATATATGTTGTTTTGCATATTGCCATATACATATTGCTCCAGTAACATGAACATTTAATGATCGTATCACACCTACTTGTGGTATTTCTATGCAGGTATCAAATAAAGGTATCAAATTGGCAGGAATCCCATCCTTTTCATTCCTATAAATAATATTTTATATTATTTTAATATGAATTTATTTGACTTTATAAATTACTTACCCTAAAATAAGAATTGTCTTTTTTTCAAATTTCATATTTAGTAAATTTGTACTGTTAGCTGTTTGTTCTGCTCCTACCAAAGACCATCCCATATCTTTTTTATTCAATAAATATTTGCATAATTCATATGGTTTTGTCTATAATAATTGTGAATTAGTTATAATAAATATATCCTTTGTATTAAAATGATATGTAAATGTTACTAAAAAGTACCTCTGTAATAGTTATCCAATTTTCAGCCGATACACTAAGATTTTGAAACTCTTTATTTTTAATTTGACTCATACTAGAAATAACCAATTCTTTGACATTAAAAATTTCACAAGTACGGGCAAGTCCTCCTAAATTTGGAGTACGATTAATAAGACATGCTACAACTATAAGACCTTCTTCATCTAATATTTTTTTATGAGAAATGGATTCTCTAATTGTTGGAAAAACATCATTATGTGACAAATTGGTAGACAACGGATTAATTTTTTTTTGAATATCATTTAATTCTTCAAATTCCATATTACCATTCTTTCCAAAGGATTCTGCATCACCTGCATTTTTAAAAATTTTATGGAATTTGATATTCATTACATGCATAAAACATATCATAGAAATTATAATGAACTATAATTATAATAGTTCATGAAATACCTGAAGATTTTATTAAAAATGATGATGTTTTAGTATCTGATAATGATGTATTTAAATTATACAGCTGAAGAGAATGATCCTTTAATACTCTAAAATTCATATTTTCAAATAAATATGGAGTTATCCAGTCACTCATATCCATACCAGTCAACCGAGGTAATTCATAATAAATTGTCTATAAATAGGAAAAGAATGTTATTTAAGTACAATATTTTTATGGATCTATTTAATGATCTTGAATATTAAATTCAGTAATATTACTTGTAAAGTATAGTCCATTATAGGATGGAAAGTAGAAAGGTAAAAATCGTCCTGAAGTTTGCTTGAATTTTTTGCTAATCCATCTTTTAAACTTGCAATTGTAGCATTGTACAACCCTTTGTATTGTAATGTAACATGATCAGAATTTAACTCTTCCAACATTTTATATAATTTTACGAAGATAATCTATTATGAATAAATAATATTATTGTAACTTACTATTATTCTATAAATTGATGTAATATAATTTACCTGAGCATAAAGACGCATATTATATTGTTGTCCCAAACAACAACGTGTAATGTAATTGAATGCTATTAAAATAAGATTGCTTTGGGAATCTTTAGATAGAAGTTTTGTAACATGATAAATAATACACATTATGGAACTAACACACCCTGGACGTGTTGTAATGGCCTATATATATTACATTAATTAGAGCTTCCTCGCATTTATAAAAAACAATTTCATAACACAAAAAAAAACTTGTTTGATTACCTTTTCAAAAAATTCCCAAATTTTATCATGAAAATCCACATTTTCCACAAAAATTCTTATTAATAACCATTCTTGCATTATTCGAACACTATGTTGATTACTTTCCAAAAGCATTAAATTGCAAAGAAATTCTTGCAATATCACATTATCATTCTGTAGACAAAATTAATTTTCTTTTGCTATATTTGTTACTGCTACTTAAAATAAAATAATGTGTAGTTTCAAATGAAAATATATTTTATTACCTTAGTTAAAATTGGCTGTATTATTAACAAAATTTGCATAATTCGATGCTTTATTTTATGTATATAAGAGTGATTAAAATATCGTTTATTTTTGTACTTTTCCAATTTCTGTAAGACAATTGGAAGAAATATTGTTCCAAATCTTTTATCTTGATTAATTATTTGATGTAGCAAAATAATAGAAGCTGCTCTAATATTAACATCATTATTATGATCTCTATTAAGAAAAACAAGATATTAATAAGAAATAAATGTATAATAATATAATAATATTAAAGATTATAAAAATACCTACATTATTTGTATATGTTGTGGATAAGAAGTATGATAATTTTTTGTAATGTACAAATAAACTTGATCTTCTATTTGTTTATCTTTTCGAAATATATGCCCATGAAGAAGACACGCTAACAATGATTCTTGCAGATCCTTTATATAGCATGTATTTAATAATTTCATTTCATTTAGTAAAAATTTTTTCAATTTTGGCACATTATTACCTTCCTCAAGTAATTGATTAAGAAACTAAAAATTGAAGATATTTTTAATATACAAGAAGATATCTATATTCTGAACAATATATTACTATCTTACACTGTCTACAAAATTTCTAATATTGGGCAATACCAAAAAATTATTGTTTATAATAACTCCTATAAGATTTTTTATCGTTAGGAAGAAAATCTTATTCTTTGTACTCAACAAAGTAGTTCTCCAACATGTAGTAAAAATAGATATTAAATTTGATTTACTTTCTAGATCTCCTATCGCTTCCTTATTAACCATTGTTTTTAACATTAGTGCTATTTCTGGAACAATTTCATTTCCTCCCATTTCATATAAATAGGAAATACTTTTAAACCAGTCAATATTTTGTGGCCATAATTCTGTCTCTACTTTTGATAGAAATTGATTTAAGAGCCTTGCAAGCAATATGTATAAATCAGAGACTATCTTTCTTTTTGTAGATTCCACTTCTGTTTCACCATTATTAGATATGTGAATATCACATATATTTAACAATGGTTGTAAATAAAATGAAGTATGGTTTGTACACAAAATATTTTGAGTATAATATAAAATATACAACGCATATACATAGTGCATCTTTGTATATTGTTTTATATTTTGAATAATAGTTATACTTTCATTTTTAAACTTTTTTACATAATATAAAATTTCCTTCTCCGTTAAAAGTTTTGTTCCATTATTAAAAATTAAAACAATTGCACTGAGATATCTGTTTAATTCTTCATAATTAAATTTATATGGTATGCTTTTGCTATGTTTAAGTAAAAATTTTAATGCATCATTAATATACAAATTCAACAATCGTATAATGCTTCCTTGAGTTTCTATGCCATTTAAATTAAGTAAATGTGACATAAATTCTACTATATAAAAGGTATGTGTAACATTTGCATAGGGTCTCATATCTATTCCTTTAAGTGATGACATCCAATTATCGAGTACTTTTCCTACAGGACATGCTTTTTGCTGTAATATTAGACCTGCATCATGAAATATAGTAATAATAACAGCAAATTTTGCAGGATTAAATTTGGCATGGGAATTTTGATAAGAATGTTCTTCGCAAACAAATTTAATAAAATTTATTGCATCTGTTTCCACTAATATTTCTTTCAGCCATGATATTATAATATTCCATGAAAATGAATTTTGTACAATAATATCTTCTGAAGAAAATTCTAACAACATATTCATTGCAATTTTCAAATCATTAATCTTCTTTACAGAAAGAGAAATTGTTTTCAAAAGTTCAATTTGAGATGCAATTCTTAATATACGAGAATGCATATTTAAATTTTTCTGGATTAAGGATTTAATTAGATTTAATTGTTCATCTGCCCAATGGTTGATTACTCGACTTGAAACAGTCCTTAAAATTTTCATCATATAAAATATTGGTATAGGAGCCCAAGTTTCTTCATTCATTATTTGAAGAACTTTATTCAAGAATTCAGCTTGGTTCTTTTCTGCATGCACGAATAATGTCACAATATCATTTAATATTTTTGGTTCTTGTTGAGTTTGACATTCATATAAAAAGGTATTATTTAAAATATGTATAAATAACTTTGTAAACTGATCATCTTGCAAAAGGATAGGTAATTTACAAACATATAATACACCTTGTTTTACTATAGCATTATTATCGTGCAATAATATTCTCTCAAAAATTAATTGTAACCAAATACTGTTAAAGCAATTGTTACATGCAGCATGTTCTTCGTTTCCTTTTATCAAAATTGGTAAATGAGTTAATGCAGGCAATATAAGATGATGCTGTTTTTCTTCCAGTGCCTCTAATATCAAGAAATAATTTTGTTTAATATCATTTATTGATATTTCCGTTTTGATTGATTGATTACATACAAAAGGGATAATTGTACATTCTTTTGATTTTAAATCATTTCCATTCATAGTACTCATGAAATCAATTATTTGTTTCATTATAAATAATGCTTGTTTACGATGCTGCTGCATTGGAGACTTTAAGCTCTGTATTATAGACAACCATAGTTGTTCTTTATAACATATATCATAATATATGAGACTCTTATTTTTTAAGTTCAATGAAAAACATGTATCTGTTAAAATGCTGAGCGCACATAATAAATCTTTTAAATCATCTAATTTACTTAAAGTACAATCCCATATGGTTGGGAAAACATTCTCGAAATCAAAAGTACTTATTAACTTTGGCAAAATTGAAGCAAATAATCGCCATTCTTTATTTTCTTTCATTCGTAACCACGATACTACATCTTCCAGGTACATTGAACTTAAACATTTTCGTAGATTTAATTCCAAGTCGTTATATAAAAATTTTTTCAATTGTAAGGATTCTAAAAAACATTCTAGTATTTTCATGTAAAAAATTTTACTTTCATTACTATTCAAAATATCGGCATTTAATTGCCGAAAATTTATCAAATGTTGTTCAATACAGGACGCATCGCAGTAAAGTGTTAATTGTAGAATTAAAATATCATATAAAATTGGATGTTCGGTAAAATTTTGTAATTTCTTCTTTCCAAGTAGAGTATTTTCTATAGTTTTAAGACATAAATCATTCGGCACTCTTCCGGAATGTTTCTTTTTTGTATGAAATACAAGCTGATATTCATAACACAATATCATTTGAAATGTGTACAATTGTTTCGCATGTAAATTATCTTTTTGTATTTCGGTATTGTAATATTTGCTTAGCCGATGTAGCAATAAAAATGGATCATCTTTAAATGCAATTTCTAATAATTCCAAGATTGAGAAATCTATTGTTGCGGTGTGCATATAGTACTCATGTAAATCCATTTTGCTGCAATTTCTCTGTTTCTATATATTTGAATTTATTTATATACATATGCACGTAAATATATATTTCCATAAAAATATGTTCAAATAAATTCTTTTATCAATTTAAGTATTTTTTTATTCGTAAAAATTTGTTACAATCTTGGTACCTACGATTAGCAAGCCAATTGCACCTAACCAATAAATGCACACGTGGTTATTTAGGAAATGTACGTATCAAACGTTAATTTATTTCGTCATAGAAAGTCAATGATAGCTTTTTAATAAGTGCCTTATGAAATAAATGGTATACAAATAAAACCAATGCGAACTCGACAGTAGAGACTTCAACACTTAGCAGTCAGTGGTTTCAGGAAATGTTGTATTTTCAGACAACAGGAAGTAACATCCTGAAAATCATTAGCTTGGTCAAACAAGTGGTCAATAGCCGGCACATAAGTTTGACGAGAATGGCTAAAAGTAAATTTGAATATGTAAAAGAATTTGAACGTGATGACTGTTGTTTGCCAAATTGTTGGATTGTGGTTAGAATAGATGGAAGAAACTTTTCAAAGTTTTGTGAAGCGCATCAATTTAATAAGCCGAATGATGTAGCTGCTTTGCAATTAATGAATCGCGCGGCTATTACGGTTATGGAAGATTTTAAAGAAATCATAATAGGCTTTGGTCAAAGTGACGAATATTCTTTTGTCTTTCGAAAAGATACCGAACTTTACAAACGAAGAGGTATATACATTTTAAAAAATAATTTGTAATATGATAAATAAATGATATGGGAACATGTATGTGTGTGTATGTGTGTATGTGTGTGTATGTGTGTGTATGTACGTGTACATCAGTTTTTATACAATTCTTATTATTTATATATTACATAATATTTGTGTTTCTACAATATTTAATAATATATAAGTATGTTTAGTTTAAAACACTTTTTTATAATATTTTAGCTTCGAAATTAATGACAAATGTGAATTCCCTCTTTGCATCATCATATGTTTATCACTGGCCTCGTTTCTTCCAAGGCAAGGAATTATATTATCCACCATCTTTTGATGCCCGTGTTATATTGTATCCCACGGATAAAAATTTAAGGGATTACTTAGCATGGCGACAAGCTGATGCTCATGTAAACAATTTATATAATACTTGTTTTTGGAATCTGGTACTAAAAGGAAAACTAACTCCAACTCAGGTAAACTCTTTTATATAATGAAAGTGTAGTCTAAATGAAATGTATGTCAATAAAACAGTAATAATACATGTTTGTAAATAATTACATATTAGTAATTTTGAATTATTTTTAAAAATTATTGTTTTTATTTACTTATTTGAATTTTTAGGCTGAAGGAAAACTTAGAGGTACGTTGGCATCACATAAGAATGAATTACTGTTTCAAGAATTTGGTATAAATTACAACAATGAGCCACCGCTTTTTCGAAAAGGTACTACACTTATAAGGAAATTAGTACCTGATGGAACAGGTCGATTAAAACCTGCAGTAGTTCCCTTGGTAGACGACATTATTGGAGATCGTTTTTGGAAAGAAAATCCAGAAGTACTTGGATTAAAAAGTTTAGCGACTTATCAACCTCCAAATTTAGTTAATGCAAATCCAATCAGAACAACAAAGCCACCGTCTCCAACTGCAAACATGAAACACATTAATAATACCCCACCACCCCCAGTTGCTAATGTGAATTCTATGAATGAAGAAGTGCATCCAACAAGAAATCGAGAATCAGATGGAGAAAGAATGCAGTGTGAAAGTGAACGAATTTGTAGAAGATAAGAAGTTTTATTTTCTTTTTATAACAAATTTGAAAAATATCCTAACGGAAAATAATGAAAGTTTATTCCAGTAATACTAAGAATACTTTATCTGAAACTGTAGTATTATAAAACATTAATTATTAATGAAAGAATTACAAAATTCAGAATTAATAATTCTGACTATATCTATGATTTCTTTGTAATTCCTTCACTTGGAAAATTAAGTTTTATCTTACTACTTTTTTAGAAATTATATTTTTCTATGATAAATTGCATTTATGGATATACGTGTGCATATATACATATGTACATGAACATGAAACATATAAAAGTGTTTTAGAGAGACATATGTATATATATATATATTTCACAAATATTTGAGAAATATTTTTCGTTAGGATTTTATATTTTGAAACTTATTCAATTTCAGTATCGCATTTTCTAATAGCAAAAAATATTGGATAATCTTAAATTATTTATAAAATGAAAGGCTGGTTTAGAGTAAACATACTAAGAATTTCATAAGAAATGGTATAAACTAGACATGTTTCATGTACTACAAATTTATATTCATTTGTGTAGCTTACTAAACTATTTTGAGTTAATTTCAAGTATAAAATTTTATAATTTTGCATGTGTATGTTTGTAAGTTTTATAATAATTGATTTGAATATTATCATACAATGAGTGAATTTGAACATTATTACATGCTCATTATAACATTATTAAATTAAATACTATTTCGTTATTAGAAGAAACATGCAAAGTATAAACATTTTAGAAATAAAAGTATTGTAAGTATTTCCTCATTAAGTTATTTATATTTTTCATTGTATGGATATACTTCATTGATTGATTAAATATTTGTTTTTGATACATAATTGACTATAAAAGTATCGTGTGCATGTTATTGTATATGTTTTAATGTTTTTTTTTTTTGAGGGATAAAAATGAAGAAAAATGAAAAAATTTAATTTATAAGATATTATTATTTGAATTGAATATTTTAAACCTATGGAATGCATTATATATTATTTTATATTACAATAGAGTCAATAATTACAACATCAGATAATATCAAACATAATATATACTGATCTACAATAAAATACACTATGTACATTTATGTAAACTCTTGTTATGTATGACAATAATACTAAATAATTACATCTGTTCAGTTTGGCTAGACACATAGTCATCTTTTTATTTTAATTAATTAAATAATTATATATTTTTATCAGTTTACACTTTCTTTTTATCCATAATATGACGAAATACTGTAGAATTATTAGTTATTCACGATCAAGAAATAAAAATAAAAATAAAAGTTTACTTTTTCTGTATGATATTGTTGCATAGTTAAATATAAATGATCAACAAAATATCGAGAAACTTATTAAAAAATTGGAATGTAATTATCTATTTTAGCACGATGCTTTTGTGCAACACATTCCGCTATCCATACGATATTACGACATTCTTGTTCCTTTAATTTAAGATAACTGTAAAATACTCCAAAATGAAATTGTTGAAGGAAAGCATGAACATTTAAGCGAACCTGTGGTAATAATATTAGAATTAGTAAGATTTAAAAATATTCTGCTACATTAACTTTTGTGATAATGTTAAATTCACCTCATGTTCAAAAAATTTATCTTCTAAAGTTTTATCACCAGGATTGTTACCTGCACCTTCAAATAGGGCACTGTATTCCTGAAAAAGAATTCAAATATAAAATTAATATATGCATACAAATGTATATTCAGAGATATAAATTTTTTAGTAAGTACAAGTCCTTATTTTTAAAATATATACATACAACAAAATATTCTGCTACAGCTTTGACTTGTTCATAATCGTCAGCCCTTGCCAGTGCAGCTAATCCATCTGGATTCAATTTACCGCAACGTGGATACAATTTTGCTCTATCATCTTTACCCAATTCGGTCCCAAATGAATTAATAGTTATAATAATTGCTCGTCTATCAGCCTCAAACTGTACAAATAATGTTTACTTAGTAATTTACTTTATTGATTGTACAAAATACTAATTTTAGAAAATCTAATACCGCAAGTATTTCACACATTGTATCTGCAGTTGTTCCACCAATTTCTTTACAAAACTTATAAAATGCTTCCAAATAAGCTTTATATAACGTATTTCTGATTATTTCTATATTCATTTCATCTAAGTCTTGTTCAGAAATACAATCCACAAAGAAAGGTGCTAAAATTTTATTGAATCTTTAATTTAATAGAAGTTGATGTACAAATCAAAATGTGACGAAACAATACAAACTATTTTTTGACTTTAATATTTTACACAAAAGTTTTAAGGTCTCATACCTAAAGGAGTATCCACTAAAACAGCATTATAAAGCTCAGCAGGTGTAGCTGCTACATGAATGGCTTCCATTTGTTCGAAACTGCCAAGAGGGTGGCACTTAGGAATCAACTCTGAAATTGGTCTTTGATGCAAAGTTCCAGTAATTAGTAAAATAATGTTATCGATCATGTAACTGTAAGTAATGAAATCTAAAAATTGTGACAGTGGTTCTACAGAATGGTTGCGCATGTGTTGAAATTCCACAACAAGCTTTTCTCTTAATTTGTCATCAATCACACTGACAGACAGTGGTGATGGCTCATTAGCTAGGAAACTACCATAATCTGTACCAGCCAAATGTAGTTTCAGATCTGTGGAGGTAGAAAGCAATTGATAATAATAAAAATTAATAATAAATTGATATTATTCATCTTTTAAGTTTCATGTATTTATGATGTTTGCGAAACTGAAATGTAAATGTCGAATAGAATTTACCTTCAAGAGTTTCACATTGTACAAGATTAAGATAATCACTTTGTTGAAGGATTCCACACTTGAATCCGCGACAAAGACCTTCTAAATATCCTCCATCGATGTTGAACATACAACCCTTCATTTTAGAGGATCGTTTACTTCACAATTACTCCAATTGAAGTACGGATACGTCAAAGTTGAAATCGGACTCGCCCTTTTTCGTGTCGATCATATGACTAGCTGGTGAGAAGTTTGCTGCGAACCATGAAAAAAAACTCTAAGTGATATCGACCTCGAATAACTATCGAATATTTGATCAACAAACTGATTCGTTTAAATTTTATTTTTTTGAAGTTTTAATAATGACGATTTCCTAATAATACGAAATAATTTGCAAATGAAAGCTGGATTAAGTAAAGCTGTACTAAAATTATTAATCCAGTTAAATAAGAAGATTTTTATATTTTTCTTTTATGTTATTACGCATCATTTTGAATTTAAGACGATATTGTGACATAATATTATATGAATGAAATGTCATTGTTAAGTTATCTTCTGAGAAAAAAAGTGAAAGATGTACACCACAAAATATATTATAAAATATTATATGTATCATAGTTTTTGAAGTAAGTAAAATTTGACACATTTAATATATATTTAAAGAAATTGATACATTTTCTATATTATATAATTTTTCGATGTGAAGTCTTTTAGATGGATGTTTAGAATAATTCCTTAATTAAGTTGTAGTTCTGGAAGCAATGTTTGTCATTTGAACTACATATGTATATATAAATTTATCCACGTATATTTATTTGAGATATCAAAATCGTTTGCACTACTGAGAAATATATATATTTGCGTGAATATTGAAATGATAATACTGTAGCTTCTGTGAATCATATGATTATGATGGATGACGCACGCTAGTATAGAACATTGTTTTACTATTGCGATATGTTTCGTACCTGTAATGTGTTTTAGACGTTTAAGTGCTATTTTATTAATCTTGAAGACTTGTGATAGCGTGTATTACATGAAATAATATGTTTGGAAAGAAAGAGAATTCAAAACGACAGACAAGACCTGCTGGCAGTCTTGCACAGGTGGTATCTCGTTATATTTATAACCTTACTTTTCGTTTGGCTACATTCTTTTAAACACAATGTTCCTTAACAGTATGGAATTTTCGACGTGCCAGAAACTTTAGATGACATAGGTAATAATTTTATGAACGATGATAATGATGATGATGACTTAGAAGCTGAATTAGCAGCTTTAACCGCTGGTGATGACAATGAAAAATCTAAACGTACTAGTAAGTAAACATTATTCATGCGTTTACTATTAATTAACCATATAATTGAGTATATTCTGAGAACAATTATAATGTGTTTCAATAGCTTCTCGTAAACCAGTTTCTAAAGAAAATTTAAATGCAATGGTAGCTGAAAGCATGAAAGATATCAATCTTGAAGAAGAGATGTCTGACGGAGATGACGATCCAGAACTATTGGTATAGATTCTATTGTTTATTTTCTTATTTTTAATAACGATATAATTATATTAATATCACTTTTAATATTTTACATAATGTTAGAGTGAACTTAAGATGATCACAGGTGAGGAAACTTCTGAATCTATGTCTCCAGACAAAGAGGAAAATTTAGTAGCCGAAAGTACAGAACAACCTGAAATGCAAAATGATAATGAAAATATAGTTGAATTGTTACGAGAAAGACTACGACTTTATGAAATTGCCGAAGAGAAAGCAAAACAAACAAATGAATTAAGCCGAGCAAGAAGATTTAATAGGGGTATTAAAACACTTAAAGAATTATTGAGTGATGCTCAGGCTGGAAAATCTATTAATGAAAGTGATATACCACCGGAATTACCACCACATGCTACTGCTGAAACAACTGCAGAAGTATCAGATTCTAGTAAAACAGAATCTACAGGTATTCTATAGTACAGATAGCGTTCCTTGTTTTGTTATGAACTGCTTTTTATGATCATATAATATTATATTTTTTAGTAGAAACTAACATTACTGATACTACTACTTCCATAGAAAATAATACTGTTGAAGAGTCTGCTCCAACAAAAAGTATAGATGAAGAAGCATTAAAATTATTGAAGGATAAACAGCAAGAATATAAAGTAGCGGCAATAGCATGGAAAAAAGCTGGTAACATGAAAGAGGCCCTCCAATATCTAAATATAGCAAAACATTTTGATATAGTTATCGCAGCGGTAAATGCGGGAGAAACGGTTGATTTGTCAGATATGCCAGTTTCTCCAAATCTACCTGGATCAAGTACTGCCACACCATCAAGTGAGAAACCAGAAAAGGCAGAGAGTGAAACACAGGGAAAATCTTCCGCAGACGCTACCTCAGCAGGTAAATTTTGATAGTTATTTAATAATTTATTTTGCACGTGTAATATTACAAAAATGACATTAAATAGACGAGATGAATTAAATTTGTTAAAAATTATTTATACTTTTAATCTTGATTTATTGGAAAAACAGAAGTGAAACCACCAAGTTCAGAAAATTTGGGAACTGCATTAAAAGAACGTCTTGAGGCATGTAAAAAGATAAAAACAACTGCAGAAAATGAAGGAAATTTGTCTAAAGCTCGTAGATACGGCCGCATATGCAAACAATTCGAAGATGCTATTAAGTTACATGTTCGTGGAAAACCTGTTCCTATAGATGAGTTACCTACTATACCTGGTTTCGAACCCCTTACAGTTCCTCCACAATCTGTACCAGATCCACCTGTAGAAAAAAACGAAACACCGTCAGATTCAATACTGCCAACTCAAGAATCCAAGTCGTCTGAAGATAAACTTTCTTCAGATTCCAAAGCTCCTGTCCCTCCGCCGAAAGCACAAACAGGTATCTTGTAACTTACATAGTAATTTATTACCATCAAAATAATTCATGTATGTCATGTATTAAATAATTAATGTTAATGTATATTTTAAATAATAGGAAAGAAACAAAATCAAAAGACGTCGCGTGCAGAAAAACAGCTAGCTCTATTACAGCATCGTCAGCATGAATTAAAACAAGCTGCTCTTAACGCAAAAAAGGAGGGAGATATAGAATTAGCCCGTACTTTTTTAAGACAAGCAAAAGGAATGGATCAATTGATTGAAGCTAGTAAAGCTGGCTTACCAGTTGATATGAATTCTATACCATTATCTCCACAAGCAAGAACTGAACTCAATGCGAATAGTATAATAGGTCTATTGGATGATAGTTTTACGGTAATCGATAGCGAAGATTGTTCCGAAAAAGTAACTGGAACGGACGAAGAGATTTATGAGAATCTTGAGTCACAATTAATGAAACAAATTAAGGTAAGCTAATTATTTATTTTATAAATTTGTATTATAAATTATACAATTTCATTATAGTGGTGTTTATGCACGAGAGATCATTGTAAAGCATTAGGAGATGTATCTGGATATAATAAATGGGAACGTCTTGCATTGAATTACAAACGAGATTTAGATATGCTAATAGTTCGAAAACGTGATGCACTGCCACCGCCACAACATCATTACGAAATAAGAACTCACACTATAGTTCAGTTAGTATAATAATATTTTCCACTACTTAATAGAATTATTACATTGTAATTAAATATTTTATTTTACAGGAGTTGTACAGATCTGAGTGATAGCGACATAGAAATTTCAATAATCAGGGGAGTGAACTATTCGAAAGATGCAGATACTTATGTCATATTCGAATTCCCTTACCCTTCAGATAGTCCTCCGTCAGATAGAACGGCTACCATTAAAGGAGCATGTAACCCAGAATATGATGCAGTATTTTCATTAAGTGGAGTAGATCGTTCGTCAAGGCAATGTCAACGAGCGTTCAAAAGACATGCATTAAAATGTCAAGTTTGGGTTAAAGGGTAATGAAAAAAGCAATATAATATCAAATTACAACTTATTTCATAGTTTTATAACAATTTTTATGTGTACAGCCAATATTTGTATTTATACAAATATTGTAATTTTCCAATTAGAAACTTAATAATAATATTGTAATATTTGACGCTATAGTGTTAGATATATAATATTAAAAATAATAAATAGATTAGTACGTTGCTTGCAGATGCTCGCTGAATTCCATCCTGTGTTGCACTAACCCAAGGTATGAAAATTTTGTAAAGCAGCAAGCTTTTAAATTATGAACCAGAAATAACGTACCATTGCTTTATTTTCTTTTTCCTTTTTAAAAAAATTATAAATCTAACGCATCACAAGCAAATATTTAAAAATAAAAGAAATACAAATTAATTAGAAATTGTTCTGACTGTATTAAAATTAATCGATGTTATAAAATATCGTATTTGTCTGATGCTTATATTGCACGAGCAGGCTGTAACAACGTAAATCTTGTATTTACAAATTGTAGCTTTAAATTGTATATTGTACTAAATATTCATATGTTTTTTAACTCTGAATATAATCTATATTTTTTTATTTTGCAGAGGGTTTTTTAGAAGCGATAGTCTTTTGGGTACAGTGACAGTAAAATTACAACCCTTAGAAACTCAATGTGAACTTCATGACTCGTTTCCGGTAAATAGATCATTTGTCTAAGTATTATTTTTTACACGAGTATTTTTATATTAAAGAAATACTATATTATTATAGTTGATGGATGGAAGAAAGCCAACGGGTGGAAAACTCGAGTTAAAAATACGATTGAGAAATCCGATTCTTACAAAACAGATAGAAAACATTACAGATAAGTGGCTTATTATTGATTATTGATATAATATGGAATTGGAATTTTAAATTTACTTTGCTAATGATCGCACCGTTGAGGCCTTGGAAATGTAACATACTAATTACGATGTGATAGAAATCTGATCATGATGTGTATTTTGCTTTATCAATAGCTTTAATCAAGTAAATACGAATATACATATTAACAAAACAATTTATATAACATAACTTGACTGTTCAGCTATTATAGAAATATATGCGAATTTCTGCATATATGTACGGAAGCACAATTCAATATGTATGTAAATATTGAGCATAGTATGCAGAAAACGTAAACATCGTACATGATTAGGTTGATAACTATTTTTTAAATTGAAATATATTTTAAAAAACCGATGTATTCTTCCTCTTTGTTTTTATATTTCAGTTATGGTTAGTTACAAAAAATGTAGTACAAAATAATTTGAATGAATTTCTACGAACAATTTTAAAAATATAATTTTTTAATCGTTCATTCTTTGAATAAAGAAACTGAAAATTATATTTTAAATACGTAAGTTGCTCTTTAGAAGGAATACGTGATTGTTAATATATACAAAGGCTTACTATATCGTGGCTTACTATTAATTTTAAACTAATTTAGAATTCAAATACTGTTAAAAGGAAATGTAATTAAACGATTAAGCCTCTAAGTATAACTAAATTTAATTAGCATGCACGTAAGGGACTATTGGTTGTACATACCGAACAATTTAAACGTGGAGAAGGAACGATTGCGGACTGAAGCTGAATCCACATTTCCAGAGAACAATACAGCAGGTGAACCCCACTAACAAACTATTGTCTGATAATCGTTCAACTCAGTCTCCTCCCAGTTCGTCACCCTACTGTTTCTCGTCCACGTGATTCTAGCCACCACAAATCCTCGTAAATTATATATTTATGAAATATTTATTCATCGTAATATAGAGACAAACAATCGATCTAATAAAACAAGCATACAGCTTTAAGTGTTGTATTTTATAAAGGAATCATATTTTATAAATAACGTTATTTCGTTATATCTTTAAATGTTGCGATTTTAATGCAGTTATCGATACAATACGCATACATCTGATTGCAAAGAAATTGCGAAATTGAAGTATACAACAAAATATGAATATCTATCGTCTTCTTAAAACAATTACAGAATTTTTACGATCAGCAAAAATTCTTTCTGCGCGAACTTCTATTCATTTTACTTATTACATTTCTCTTCGCAACACGCGATGGAAATCAAATATTTCACGCTCGAGTTTCTCGGAGAACTCGATAGAAAAAGATCAGTTCTTTTGTAGTCTACATAGGCAAGGGTCAGAGAGTGCGGTGCAAAAAGGGTTCTCGAAAAGATTGGTACACAAAAGCGACCGACACCCACCGTGTCGACCACTAGCGCGTCTAGTGGTCCCCGAAAAACTGCTCGGCTATATCGTCGCTCGATTTCCATCGGCTGGGCACAAAAGTCTTCCCCGCGGCGCCGCGTATCGATCTCGCTATTGGAAAACAATGGGATTTATTTGCCAATTAGACAATTAGGTCGGCTGAAAGGGCGCAGGGTAGCACCGGCAACCGAAACTTCGGCGTACCGCGAATCTGGATTACACGGTCCAGTGCAGAGTGTTTGGCGAGCATATACATACCGCGGTTAATGTTGACCTTTCGGCCTCCGCCAGCGGGATTCTGCGTGCAAATTAACGATGTTTGTTCTCAACCCTTTGGCCTGCCTTGATTCACCAATCTCGTTGCCCTGCCCTATCTGATCGTTAGCTACGCTAGTTCTTCTGTGCGCGATTTCATTTTAGATCCTTTGAACGTTCGTAAAACGTTGGATAGATCGTTCGTAATATACACGGATGTACACTGATACGTCAATAAATATACGATAATAAAAAATTTCTGCGTTGGAATTCACGAAGAATTACAACGTGTTCTACGTGACAGAGGATATAGATACACACGTACAAATTGATGATAATAGTGGAATATTCAATGTCTTCGTATATTATTATTTCTTGCAGAAGAATATGTATAAAAAGATACATTAAAACATACGTGTAAAAATTATCGCTATAATTACTAAACGTAAAACTGGCTGCAAGTACATAGGTATGTAAATTAAGTTATCTGCAGACGGCGATTCGAGTTGGATCACGAAGTTGAAGCCACGCCTTCGTGTTCGTTTCGCGCTACACGTGCTCGTCGTCGTCGACGGCACTTCTTCTTTTTCGAAATCGTTTCCCGCAGATAGAGTCCGGTTACGCGGTTTCTGCTTATTCGGCAGATGACCGGACGTGACGTCACTGGAACCATGCGAGTGTTGATTGCAGATGCTAGATGCGACCCGACACCCGGCTTCTTTTGCCTTCCTTCTCCTCGCGAATCCACCTCGCGGATCACGCCGCGGCTTCGCGTTACGTGACGCTTCGGTTTGGTCGTCTTTCGTGTCAAAATCTACGACGTATATAACTTTCCACCAAACCAACTGAAGTATCCTTGCCTTGTTGCCAACTGCAAGTCCCAATAGAAATCTTAATGTTAGACTCCGACTATCGCTATCGCGATATGAAAATTGCCAGATAAAGTTCCAGTTTTAATCATCATCCTCGTATAATTTTTCTCTCTGTAAAAAAGGCGAAATAAAACAGAAAGCTTGCTGGTAATTGTCTTTAATGAACAGTACTTGGTCTTAATTACCGATTAATTGAAAGAAGAAGAAAAAAAGAAAGAGTCTTTTAAAAAATTTTTTATCGAAATCATTCGATACACGACTAAACAGAGCTGCACTTGATATACTCCTTCGCTGTAAAAATACTTTCCACGTGTTGACCTTGATTAGCTACTTTATTGCTATCTTTTCGCGCGATGAAAAGTTCTTCGGCTATCAAGTTCAAAAATAATCGCGGGGGCCGTTATCGCGAAGTATGTGGCGGAGAAAAGAAAAATCAAATCGGCAATGTTGTACGTAGACGATCACGGTCGGTGAAGTACGAAGGTCGCCGTTTTGAAGTCAAGGCGACGAGGCATCTCGCCGGCGCGGATTGCGCGATGCAACGCGATCAGTGTACTCACGTACAATTTCGTGGTCAGCAAACGAGGACGAGAAACGAAGCGCGATGAATCGGTTTATTAATAAGACTCTACCAGGAACGAACGAACAGTTTCGAGAAGCACCGAGCTGTGCAAGTGACTACTTCTTCGTCGTCGTCTCTGGTTTGTGCAGATCGGTATCTTGTACAGGATGTCGTTACAATCTTTCTTCGTTGTTCGACATGCTGCGATATCTCACGAACGACGATGGTACACGAAGACGTCATTTAATGGCCATATTGCAATTACAGATTATGAAATGGTTGCGAATCGTTAAGGTATTTTATTCTTACGTCTTTAAATATCTCGTTGCGTGTAACGTACGTACTAACGCTAATATTTATTTTTCTATAAAAGAAACCATTCTCTTATGTGATTCTCGTGTGTATTCTCTTCGTCGAACTCGATAGGATTAAAATGAAATTGTAAGATTGCCGACAGAAAACGAACATCGCAATCAGTCTCGGTTGAGAAGAGAACAGAGTAAGGATCAACGAATTGAGAAATATCGAATAACGGAGCGAATCGTTAGAGGGAATCAGACGAATCAATGTTTACTTATCACGAGAAAGAATCGCGAGGAGATAAAAGGCAGAAAAAGTGCTAGCAATAGGGGAGATATTGGCTATTAAATTTAATAGCCGAGGAAGAGAAACGATTGTTCTTCTGCTCTCTTCTTCGTCCGCTTCCTCCCTTGACTCTGCTAAAACAATAAAAACTTGCCATTAATAACGTCGTGGTGACAAATATGACGGAACTTCCGACGTGGCCCGGAAGTCGCTAAATGTGCCAGCAGTTAGTTTCATTCCCCTTCGCAAACCTCGATCACTGCTTCTTCGCTTCAACCGGGCTTCGATAAATTTGTTTTATACCATCTCTTCGAGAGATTGTAAGATCAAGAATGACACAATCTTTTCTATATTCCAACTGGATAATAAATTTCATCTATCTTCTTTCTCGTGCATCTATGCATCTATCAAAAAAAGAAGAAAAAAAAAAAGAAAAAAAAATACATAAATACGTGAATAATTTCTCTATAAAAAGAGTTTCGTGGCAAAAATTCTATACGTTCTATACATTCGATACGTTTCTTCTGTCCCCTCTCTCTGTTTCTGAAGAGCGACTTATCGCTCGTGAAGCGGAACATTATGTTTTTAATCACGGCGACACAAATACCGCGATTCGATTGTTCCCCAAGCCGATACACAGCGATGATCCGAGAATAATTGAGGCACGAATGGCAAACAGATCTGCATCCTAACTGCTGGATGGATGCTGGGCTACTGCTGTGCCTTTCCCCCTTTCTCCACCTTTCTCCCAACCCCGCGCTCTATGACCGTGGCACGATCTCTACTTCATTGTCATCTGTCATGGCGCCGCGAACAAATGAGTGTCTCAACAGCCGGCAGACAAATGACTCCAAGGATTATCCGGCGAACGTTCTTCGTCTCTCCCTCTCCCTCTCTCTCTTCCTCTCCTCGTTTCTCTTTTGAACTTTCTTCCTCCTTCACCCTTCTCAATTCCAGTCTTTTCTCTCGTTTTTCGTCGTGATTCTCTCCTTTTTATCGCCACTACTATTTCTTCCTTTCTTTCTCTGTACCAGTGTCTCCCAACCGTTTTCTAATAACGAAACATGTAACCTGCGACCAATTTTCTCTCTCAATAGATATCTTCTCACAGCGTTCTACAAAATCGAAGTAGAGTAACGAGGCGCAAGTTGCAAGTTATCAATATTTACTAATAAATACTCTCTTCTATAACAGCAAGAAATTTTGGAAGAAAAGAAAATGTCCCAGTTAAGAATTGATCATGCAGAGATTATACACTTTTTGACAAAAGTTCAAAACAGGAAAGATTCACGTATCACACGTGAAAACATAGAGAAAGCAAAGATACAACGAGTATTGATATCCAATGATCGCGTAGAAAATACAAATTCTCCAAAGACATTGATTCATGTTACAAAATCGAACTGTAATTCCAAATGTCATTTCCAGTTTACCATTTTCATCACCGATGATGGAGAATTCAACCCGAGTAAAGTAAAAAAGGAAGATATGTATATAAAAATAGCTATTTCAGAACATAGTTCTAAATTTGTAATTAATGCCAAGAAAATCTTCAGTTAAAAATATAGAAAATTAGAAAACACTTGGCAATATTTTCGAGTTGGGAACCTGAATTCTACATCTTTTTCGGTTCTTCCTTCCGTTTCATTCTCTCATCCTTTTATTTTCTACTCTTCTCGTCCTTGTCACCGATCGTTTGTTCGTTTCCCTCGTTGGTTTCCCTCCTTATGAATGAATCGGGGGATATATCCTCGAATGCCACAACCGACTCCGCCGAACACTGCGGATCAGTTTGTTTCGCCAAGCTGGAAATAACCCGCGAGTGGGATCCCTGGATCCTTCGGGGATTGATATTAGCGTGGACCCGGGCTTCCTCGATATATAGCGGGTTACGAAACGATTTTGTCGTTGCGGATTCTGTTGGAATTTCGCTGGATGACTGATTGCGGTGATTGAAGCCGACGACGGATAATTAAAAGTTCGATTAACGCGTTCGATTGTTTTGTAATTGAATCGCGATTGAGCGTTGGAAAACTGTTCACGCTTGTCTGCTCCGGAAAATTCGATTTCGCCGTGTTAGTTGTAAAATCATTGCCGCAATAAAATTATTGTGAGAATGTGCCTAAGCGTTGTCTTTTTAGTATGATTGTTGTTGATATTTTTCCGACGCAAAAGAATATTTATTAAAATGTCGATGAATGTCTCTGTTATTTGTAATATTTTAAGATTACAGAGCTTTTTGTCGATCCTCTAATTCTATTAGAATTTAATTGGTTAAAAATTTGTTTACAATTTACTTTATTTAAGACGAAGTTGAGAATTAAACTAGATGTACATTTGCGCGATAGTTATATCTCGTTATCGAGACGTGGGGAAGCATATTCGAACCTGGTGCCTGTGTCTGACCGAGACGAGTTGTTTTCACTGTGAGACCAATCCTACGGAATACCACTGTAGCATGGTGTCCTTTTAATTGGATATTGGCATTCCGAATGTGTTTTCAAAAGCTTCGTAATTTCCTCTGAAAATAATATAAGGGAGAAATAATACAACTCTGCTTTCACTTTTACTGATCGCGTATCACGCCGAATATCAATTTTTATTCTTCAGTATTGTGTATTCTTCGTATCTACTAAAAGCAACTCGTTAAGCACGATTGAACTTAATGTCCAGTATTGCCATCATTTAGGTTAATTAATAACAGCATACAGCTTGTGTTTTGATCATTACACATGATTATTATACAGTTTTTGATACACGTTAAATTTTCTCTGCTGTTGTTACCGCTACCAATACTGTTGTTAACGCCAACACAACTTTTTCCTTAGAATTACATCAGCCCCTAAGAGAAGGACGATCAAAGATCGCGGTATCGGTACGATTTCGATCGAGAATTTTCAATTTACATCGAATTATCGCGTATGTAACGTTTCGTCGTAAGAAAAAACTTTTCTATCGACTGTAGGTGGGTTCATTGGTAGGTTGGCTTGCTGGCTGACTGGTTGGTATCGATGTGCAGGCTGGCAAGCCGGCTATGCTGGCTCAGCACTCTCCCTCGTTCCTCCTCTTTCCTCCAGTGCCAGCCACCTTTACTCTTGCTCCTCTCTCGCAGTCTTAGCCACGGCCTCATGCTGAAACGCGTTCATAAACTTAACCTCCTTAGAGCCACGGAGACGCGAGTTGATTACTTTTAATTTGCATCCGGAAAGATTAGCGCTTCAGAAGTTGTTCACATTCCTCTGACATTGCATAATCGTATTTCCGGATGCGTCGCGGAGGGGGAAATACGTTACAATCGATCGATGTCGGTTGGAAACAGCAGATCAAGGATCAGGGAATGAGAATTTAGGATAAATTTAAGAGAGGAATTAGGCGATGATTAGGCATTTGATAAAATATCTTCTAGCTAGAAACATCGTGTCTCGTAGATGCATTCGTTGTGAAGAATAGACATTTCAAACATTTCCCATTCTCTTTGTTTTATCGTTCATTTTTAGTTATCGTGAGATGATACACACAGATGATGTGTCAGAAATGAAAATTTACAAAGTATCGCGTGATAGAGGGAACGATCCAATATCAAAATCCAAATGTTTAAAATCGACACTGTAAATCTAAATGTCCAAATTTGAATATCCAAATTTGATTTAGAGATTTAGGAGAGAAACGCCTGAAAAGTTTACAATTCTCAAGTTGGCTACTGTTAATTGTACGAAGGAACATTTGGTTACAATATTTACTAAAATATTACGTACAAATTACAAATTGCATTCGATTATTTCCATCGAAATCTACAAAATACTTCGTATTAATCGAGCAGATCGAAAAACCAAATGCAGGAGTCGATGCTCGTCAAAAGTTCTTGAAACGCAGTAGTATCGTACTGTCCTGGCAAGACCTGTCTCTTTTGCACCAGCCTGAATCTCCTCTGGTTACTATCCCTTTCGTCGAGCTAAAAGATTCACCAAAATTGAATTCGAAACTCGACTGGTCGACTATTCCTGCCGTTCTCGCAAGAACGATCTCTTATCGACGCACTTCCGACGGTTACTTCGTTAGTGATAAACGAGATCACAGAACGCGACTCCAAAAGAATGAGGCATAAAACGATAACATAGAAGTCATGATGAATAAAAAGGGAAGAAGGAAAAAAGTCGAGAAGTGAGAGATACGAGGAAGTGTGTCGTCGCTCTTGCCTCATCGTTTCTGTTCTGGGTTATCAATTTAACATCGATCGGATGTTTGCAGTCGTTTCGTTCGGCGATTTCACGTATTATTTTCTTCTTTATTTGAGGCGCAAGACCAACGACCAACGTCATTCAGATGTCAGAAGCCAGAAAAATTTGGATCTTCAACCCGTCTAATTTGACTTGATCTATCAGAGAGAGTGCAAAATGAAAAATGATTATTAAATTGAATTTTTCCTATATGACAAATACTACAGTGTCTGTGACTCGTAGAACGAAATAAGCAGATAGAATGAAGTGATATTTGAAAAATGTAAATTCTAAATATAAACTACGTAGATAAGTTCCAAATCACAGGGTCACAGTTTTACTCCGAATGTCTCGTCTACTCTGACAACGAGAGTCTCGTTTATTGCGCGAGGAGTTACTCACATACGTCGTGATCGATTACGTGGATCTGGAAAAAAGGGACAACGAAAGAAAGTTTTGGATATATATCGGTAATTTCGAGTCGTTCGTCGAACGACTCGGAGTCCCATGGAAGATGGATAAATGGCTGAGATTGGCATTGGAGTTAAGATCGAGACCCATCGTCGGAGACGGATTCGTTCCTCAACGGAGTGAAAAGAGAGGATGTCAGAGAGGAGAAGAGAGAGAAAGAGAGCTGGAACTTTCATGTTTGGCTCTCGAATGCAATTGCTCGTCGTAAATCTCGCGGTAAAGTTTGTTGCGCGCCAACAACCGACCAGGACGTTTCACCAGATGCGATAGATCAGTCTCTTGACCTGTCGGTGTAACGGTATGATAACAGGCGAAAGAAAATCACTGTCCCGCGGTACGTTCTTATTTTTTGTTTCTATTTGTTTCGCTTCTGTCGCGGTGGTACGAGCAACGATCTATTCTTGTGTCTGAAGATCACAGCGATACATAGATGAAGATTTTAAAAAAGTTTGGATTTTAAGTTATGTCAGCTTCTTGTCGGCATCGGCAAAGTTTCATAATTATAATTATAATGTAACTTGATTCTCTATTGCGAAAATACCGTGAGATACGATTGGATACTTTTATAACGATAATAAATACACGAAACATTATTTCATGACAAATAGCAGTTTGATTTACTAACACACAACTGTGATCCTCAGCTCTCTAAATAGAATGGAAAAGATTGTGACACGTAATATCTACTGTTTGATACACAGTTGCAATACTGGCTGCATAGTTTATGGCACGGAATGGCTAAGATAAAAGGTCAAAGATATAACTCGCTGCATTTTTAGAATGATGTAAAGATCTTAATTGATGACGGAAGTAGGTCAATAATATAACTTATTGCATTTTTACAGCGACGTTCACAAGCGATGACAAAACTAATAATAGCTCTTTCGAGAGAATTAACTGTTACTCTGTCGAATTAACGTAGGTGCCTGCTTCGTAGAACAATCGATTCGCAGATTACAACATACGAACATATTTAAATATTCTTTTTATAAATATTCTTAGAATAAGTACACTTGTCGCAAAGTGTCATTGATAAAGAATGTTATCGAAGGGGAATGTTATACATGATAGGCATAAAACAGCACGAAATACCCACAGATTAAGATAAAAGAAAGTTGTATACAATTTCTGTTGCACAATGGGACAAGTGCACAGGCGGTGCACGATTTCTCGGTATGTGTATCGTTCGCCACGTCGACCACCGGCGTGCCCACCACCGATGGAAAATTTTGTCGAATTCATTATACTAAGAAATCGCGAGGGTATCGAGTATGGGACAAATGACAAGGATGGAACGAAAAAGAAAACGGCAGACGGAGGATATCGAGGTGCAGCGTCGACAAATTCCTGCGCTCAACAAAATGGCCAATCCTATCGTCGTCGTCTTCGCCCCGTTCTATTCCGGGTCTTTGCGACACTTGCCGTCTAGACCAACAAAATTCTGTCTGTCTTGTCACCTTGGCCCGCTAGGTTAAAGCTTCCGGATAGATCTTAAAGCTTTCTTCGTTTTCCCTCCTTTGCCTCTTCTTACGCTCGGCTCGATTGATCGAAAATATGAATTTGTTATTGACGAGTCGGCCACGTCATTAGCCGATCGGCTGTTTGCATTCGTTCACGTGCGTTTTAGAAGATTGCACGTGCCACGCAGTGCACAGCCGCTGGTTCAGGAATTGCGAAACGAGCGATACCGCGCGCAAACATTGATGACTTACACCACTTACAAGTTGAGTGATAATTAAATTAAATTAAATCCAACTTTAAGCGAAACAAAATTGACTAATCGCTATTCGTGACAACTGAAACATGTATTTGATCAGGTGCAAGCGGTCATTGATGGTTCAGAAATAGGCGGAAAATACACGAAATCGGTGTACAGAGTTTGGATACAACTTAAATGCAAAAAAGGAAAGGAAAGAAATTTCAACATGTAAAATGCAGTAGTGCTTTTTACTAGATGGGGTTATCACACTAATACGTATGAAAGAAATACACTATATTTTGTAGTGTGTAGTAACAAAATTATATGAAGATATCTCACGCAACGTGTTAATTAAACTTTATCATATCAAACCGCACGTGGTAGTATTCGCCGTTTAGCGTTAATAATTTTTTAAAACATTCTTAAAATGAAAAAATATATCCGTGCAATTATCGTAGAAATAGTAGGTGGTTATTAAAACTTTGCAAAGTGCATCGTTGCATGTAGGTACGACGAATTTGTTTCCAAGCGCTGTGAACGGATGGAAATGAGAAATAAAGGGGGGTGGGGAGGGAAAAAGGAGGCTGATAGGGGGAGACAGACAGTGAGAAGAGAGGGTGCAGCGAAGGCGCGTGAGAGAACGAAAATTTGATATTCATGAAGCATTTTAAAGTCGTGCCATCCGAGAAATGGGTATAGAATATAGACTGTTAAGCAGGGGTAGACATTTGTGGAAACCTATTTAGATGTGAATCCGTGATTTCGCGCTCTTCGTTCGCAACTTCTTTGCAATCGTTTGGACGTCGAACTTTTGCTTAATAAAAGGAGAAAAAAGATAGGGAGCGTATCAAAAAGAATTTCTTGATGATTATATTTCTTAATATTATACCAACAAATGTGAAATTCATCGAAATTGGGTATATCGTATAATTGTAATTAATGAATAGGTATATCATCATCGTAATAATAATGATTATCAATTTATAATATGCAAAATAATTTTTGGCACATATTTGATTCATCTACTTGCATTCGCATTCGCGAGGTATGACTATAGGTGTTGCGAAACGCGTGCAAGGCAACAACAAAATATTTCGAAAATGAGTATACGATGAGGAATGTAATTCATGAAAGCATATTTATATGTCACTAAAGTGACGTGACATTATTTTATTTTTAAGTTCAATGGAACATGAAAGTCAGAGTCTTTTCTAAGTAAAAATTGAATAATTATTTACGTAATCAATTCATATTTTAAACGAATGGTACCACGATACATATTCTTTTTCTATTGTAAGTATTAAAATATAGAAAAACACGTAATGGCATTAAAAAATACAATACCTTGTACAATCATCAACGTTACAACTCTGTAAAATAATAGTAAATGTTATTATAGTCTATTATTTAAATGACCTAGTCAATATTTTAATTGTTAAGAAAACGAAGAACGAACCTCATTGTTCAACAACCTTCGTAATTATCCTCGCGAAGGTTCAAGCTGTTAGAATAAGGTCACGCATTTAATCTCGCGCCGTTTCTCTCGGAAAACCGACGCGGATCGAACTCGAACGGCGAGATTTTTCCATTCACATTCACGATCCCTGGTGGAAACTAGTCTCCGATTTCCACATTCCCTAATTCCAGTCGCGCGACCGTCAGCATATCACTATATAGGTATTTCGGAAGAACAATGACACAACTGCAAAGGTGTCACTTTCCAGGAGATGAAAAAATTAATTTTATTCGATGATTTTGAGAACAAAGCGTTATATTTTGTCATTATATTTTAGTTATTTTCGAGTAATATTAGTCACTTATTATTATTGCAACTAAATCTGTATTTATTATCATAATTGTAACCAATAATGTCATAGCATATATCAGCAAATTGTGTTTCATAAAATTTCTCTCTTATATTTCAAATATAACAATTATAAGAAGAATATCGTTATTTTACTTCGATCTGAAGTTAAAATGGTACGGGTGGTAATTACATTTAGGTATTAGTAAAAAGTGCCAATTGATTTGTCAATGAGCCAGGACAATCCGCTTGTTTCCTGTTTATTAACAGAAAACTGGCAATTTACAGTTCTCTGTCATTTCTCATCCAACCGATATTTCACCGGCGTGCACGACCGGCTTCCATGTTTCAGTTGTGTCGGTGTCGCATAAGAACTGTCATTCTCCCGCGGAAAATCGTAATGCGGCACCGATTTCGAGGATCGTGGCCGCGCGATAACGGGTCACCTCTTATATACCGAGCGGCGCTAAATTGAAATCCTGAGGAAAGAGACCGGTACACGGCGAAGATCGGTGTATGCGCGCCTGGTACGATTCTGGCACAGGTGGAAGGGTGGGGTTAAGCGGAGAGGAGCAACGCGTCCACTGAAAAATTATAATAATCACTTTAGAAATTAATGGTACCTTCGCGAAGGTACGGGAGATCCGTGCCGGGAGTGACAAGGTGGCTTGCCGATGGTGGGGGACGAGAGAGTAGCGTGCAAATGGCGACTCTACTCTCGCCGAACCAATCGTTGCACGCGCCGGGGAATCGAGTAAACGCTTGGCCACGCCCAGCCGTGACGTCATCCATGTCCTGCGCGTAGAGCCACTTCGGAATCGCACTCGTCGGACCAGTCACCACTCGGACGACGTATCCAGCGTCATCACGCGTCTTCTTTTTCTCTTTTCTGCCAGATCATAGTCCGCGAGCCACGCACACGCGACAAAAGCCACGATACAACGGCAAACGATAGCTTTCTCTATCAAGTTCTCCGCGTGGATCTGTAAATCGTTGCTCGTCGGACGAAAATCGGAAAGATATCAAAGATATCCGCGGAGTATCGAAGGTGGTGAGTTGGTTGGTGGCGAGCAGAGCCATTTTTTGGCGGGAACGTCTTTTGGGGGGAAAGTGTGTGGCCGGTGACGGTGTTGCCAGTGGATTAACATTACGCGAGAGACACGAAATACGTGGGAACGAGGCAGTGAATTTTTTCGAATCGAAATGATAATTGACATAGTGGAGTAATGGTGCGGTGTAACGTCTGTAGAGTTGACGAAAAGTGACTAACTTCAGACAGACACGTAGATTCTCATTGACTGGAAATTCTCATCACGTAAAAATACTATTTGTAAATTTTCTTTCGTCTGATTTTTTAGCTTCGTAAAATATCAATATCATTAAACGACACGTCATTGAGCAAGACTCTCGATGGAGTTGTTTTAATCGTCGAGAAGGATCGTGAAAAGTCGAACGAACAATCAGAATAACTGACCAGTAAGAATGGCAAGTGGATGTTAGGGTGAAAAATCGAGGATTTTGTTTTACGTGGGGTGTTGTTGCTCGTGATCAAGGGGGGGATAGCGTTTTCAAATTGTTAGGTGGAGTCGATTGAAAAGGTGGTCACGACGCAACAAACGGTGACGAGTTGTCCAGAGGGTAACGGAGGTGGTGGCGGCGGAGGTGGCGGTGGCAGCGAGAAGACGGTCCCGTATGCGGCTACAACGGGTCCGGTAGAGGAGGTGGAGGCGCAGGAGGTGGAGGTAGAGGTCGACGAGGTTAAGATGGAAGCCGAGGAGCATCTCGCCAGAGAATACGTACAGGAGTTTGTTCTCGATCATCTCGATCCCGCTGTCAAACGAGAGGTTAGTCGTTGATACGTTTCACTTGGAACATTCGTTACTCGCCACTCGTCTCAGTAAATCTCAGGCGATTTAGTCAAATTTGCGTGTATCGTTTGTTGTCTCGCGAGTGTTTACACTACGTTTAGAAAAATTTTCAAAGTGAAATAGCGTTTAATCATTGTTCACGAAAATACGAAATTCCATGAACATTCACGGCCAATAAAATCGTCTTCATCTTCATTCGTCAATCCATCACTTCCCGTTCGTTCTGTGCATATTTTAGCGATAAGATTAATTCAATTAGACACGCATAGTAACAAGTACAGCTGCGAAAGTTACTTTTTATATAGTAGATAGATATCTATATCATATCGCCTCATTTTTTCAATAGAAACACTTAAGAATGAATTAACACGGGTGATCACTGTATCTTGACTTTTTTGCATTGCAAGTGTCTACGCTTTACTTAAATGCAGAACACGTGTAGCGATATTGAAAACAGTTTTTTCTGTTGCAAATCTGAGATGATGTGGTTTCGTATCGCTATTCCAAGGAACTTATTAAAATTAAGTGTTTTTAAATCCATTATTTTCTATCTAATTTAATTATATCGATAATTGGAAAATAATTTTCATTACGAATCTCTACATTGGCGAGTGTTCATCCAGAAAGATCATTCGTAAGTTGCTCGGTATTTTTTGTTTCCTTTTTTCTTTCTCTTTTCAGTGAACACGAATTAATTTATTTACCGTGTTACTGAGAATTTTGTTCGGTGACGTTGAGGTCGTATGTATATAAATAGAGTCACGTGTGTCATTTTATATTATATAAGCTTGAAATTATTACATTTATTTATATGTATATTTATATGTACAGAGGAACACGAAACATATTTCCATATAAGCACTGGATATTATAATATTATAAATATTAAATTCTTTGAATCTATTTATTCTGATAATTGCTTGCTCATCGAATGATATAATTTTTTCTGCAATTTGTTTCAAGAACTGTAATAATGTGCACGTATGCATTATTGGAAAAAGAGATCTGCAAAGAAAAGATTTGTAAAGGAATAAAATTCCTAAAGAAATCTGAAGGTGTATTATTAAGGAATATTCGTTGCTCGAAATTTTAGTTCGTCTATGTTCGTCTAAGAATTACGTAACTTCCATGTTATTCAGTGTTACTGTTAATAGACACTTAAACCAATCACATTTTTATAAGCGTCATTCATAATAATCAAAACATTATGCAATGCGATCTGTCTATTTTCGAAAGACGCAAATAATAGATAAAACTCAGCTGCGTGTAATTTCTTAATTATCGTGTTATAATAATACATTGAATTGAATAATGTTTAATATTATTCGATGCACCTTTTCTTTAACAATTATCGGTTCCATTGTCTCAATTTCGAAATTTCAAAACTTCTCAGAATCGTACTGTTACAATTTCTTCGTTTCTTTTAAAGTATGCTAATATCAAAGAATTATTTAGGTGGAATAAAGTCTTTCACTATTTCTAAATGCTAAATTTATGTTCCTAATTCAATTTTCACATCACTCTATCCAAATTCAAACAAATATAGAAGAGTCGTAAAGAATGTTCAGATTTATCTAGCTGAGAAATGAAGCGTCGTTATTATAAAATTTTCAACGTTCAATTCGTATCACTTATAGCAAATATTTTATAACCAAATAGGATATTTAAGTGTTCTACGAGGATGAAACATTTTACTCATCGAATGAAAACGTTGTTCGACTAATGTCAACAATCTCGGTTGTAGTTATCGTAATCCGGTCGTGTGTATGTATGTTATTGCATTTTTAGAAATTATTTTGTTGTTTACTTAAGTAATCTTTACATAATACTTGATTGGCTGACTCAAACAGTTTCTACCACATAGGATTATTCGAATCGCTTTCTCGTTTTCCTCGCTCACTCTTCCCTTGATTATACCAAAGACCAATTGCGTCTCGTAACACGCAAAGTTGATCATTCTATGCAAAGTTCAGGAGATTGAAACTTGAACGATTCGACGCGCAATCTCGCTTTATTGTTATTTGATCCTTAAGTAAGTACGAAACTCTTGATATTTAAGAAAGATGTATTAACCATTGTCATTGTTTGATCATCCAGGTAAGGATCAGCTCACCGATGATGGTGAACGGCAGTGTGGTGCAATTACCTGGTCAGGGTCTGCAAGCGCAAGGTCTGGCCCTGGCGCCTCTGACGCCGCCGGCGCACGAGCTTGAGCAACCCCATCCGCTTTACGGACAGCCGCACATTCAGGTGCAGCACGGCGTCCTGGTGAAGGCGCCGCCGGGTGCAGCGTCTCATCTGACCACGCTTTCGCATCCTGGAACACCGCCGGACACGCCTCCGGTCTCGGCATCGCCGCCACCGTTGCAACTGCACCGGGGTGACCGCGATTCCCGCGACAGAGGCCTATTCCTGCAACTGCAGCAGCCCAACTCCATCGTGCAAGACGATATGCAAGCTGGTACGGGTGGCATGGGCTGGTTAACGCAATCCTTGAGGCAGGAGCCGCTTGATCTCAGGCCTCACTGCCCTCAGGAGCAAACGCCGGAGCCTCATCACGAGGCTTGGCCCTCTACACCGATGCATCATCATTTCCAAGACCTGCAACACCTGCAGCGTCATACCAGACACACTGGTGAGTGCACTGGTATCTTCAAGGGGAGTTTTGGAACGAGGGATAGATTTTGTTTTAATTGATCCTGTTTTCCTGGGTTTTTTTTTTTGTAGTTGGAAAGGTTCTTTAGAAAGAATTTGTGCTAAAAACGTTAGATATCTTTCTCCCACGTTGAAAGTATGTTATACTTTAATAAAAATATTCGTAGGATTCTTTTTGCAAACATTTTGTTCAAATTCTCGTACTTTGTAAGATAAAGCATTATATTTCAGTTAGAAATTTTTGACTGGCTTAAGCTACTGGCGCGAGGAATTAAAAAATTACAGAATACAACAATTGCGAACCACCTCTTTGAGAGGACGATTTATTTGCAATGGGCTGTAACGATTTATCAAATTCCTCTCTTTCAATGATATCAACCAACTTGGTCTAATGATACAGCGACAACTTAATGACGCACGATGAGTTGATCGCACAAATCGCACAATGTCCATGAAATGAAAATCGCCTCAAAGTGACGAAATCATTCTAAACGCACATCTCCACCTGCGAATCTGTTTTATACTAATTCGTTAGCGTTATTAGGTTTTTTCTTATCGATCACAAAAATATGAAACTACAGATGAATTGTGATAATGTAATATTTGACAATAATTTATAGAGTGCGAACCAATTGGAATAAAATGTTTATCTTAGGCGGCAAAGAGAATCCTTTCAATATCGATTATCGATCGTCACTACTGTAAACGACGTGTTTAATTCATGAAAAATCGGCTTTATCAATGCTAAACGTAGGGTACTACACATTTAAAGGCAAACTTTTTTTACACGACACAATTTATTGGGCTAACTTTGCCGGATAACTCGAATATTTCAAGAAGTGGATACTCAAGTTTAGTTTACAAAGTTACTATTTTATATATCGAAAGGGAGACGTGAGAGATACGAAATATATTAGTTTAACAAGGAAGCTCGAGAAAGCTTCATCCTTTAGAAAGAAGAAGACTCGAAGCCGGCAAATGTTGTTGTAGGTGGATATATCACGGGCCACATAGAATACTATGCGAGTGCGGGAGCTGGCGGCGGGATGCTTCCCGCGGGCGGAAGTGGAATGTCAGGGATGGAAGACAGCATGCAGAGCATGCAGATGCAAAGACCGATGAGCGTTTGTTCAGTGAGTTCTTGCGCTGCTGGTGGCTCGACTCCGCCGCACAAAGGCAACGTTCTTTACCCGAATTGCGGGAGTAACAATCCACAGGAAGAACTCATGAACGACGAGCTGCTCATGTCGCTTTCCGTACGCGAATTGAACAAACGCCTCCATGGTTGCCCGCGGGAAGAGGTGAGTCAGGTCTTTTACATTCTTAACGACACTTTCGCATAGGTAATGCCTCGCTTTCGTTTCATTCACAATTTTTTAGTTTTGGCCGATCGTTTGCTCTGTGCGTTCGTATTCTTTCAATTTTTCCTTTTTTCTTTTTTCTTTTACACGGTAGAATTTTGATTGACGTAACGGAACGACACGTTGCCGGAATATTTGAGAATGGTTTCTTTTTTTACAAGAAAAACTGAAAAATGAGAAAATAAAAATTGTTACATTTTTGTTAAACAATTTTTCCTTTTGTTCAACCCATTCGTTGATATAATTTTTTGTATACTGTTACAAAATTACTAAAACCAAAGAGTATTCTATTCTAAATTCTTCGATAAGAAACGGCTTTGCTAATTGCTTGGCAAACGACTGTGCCGCATAATAAATGATCTCTCATCATGAAGATAAAGTCATTCGATTATTCAAACGTGCAACACAACGCGTGCCACGATTAATTGAAATAATCAAAGTTCTACTGTATTCGTGTATTTCTTTACTGTGGCGTTGATACGACCTTTTTGTGCTTGTTGATTGTAATGATAATGGATTATTTAACGATAGTGATAAAAATGAATGGACTTGGAAAGAATTTTTTGATAAAATCGTAAAATTGATAGGATTTTCGTAGGTAGATAATTTTTGAGTAAAGTGAGCGTGAATTGGTATCTGTGGCTGCAGTAGAATGAACCGTTTATTAGTCAGACGCGCGAGTTATCACTGCACGTGACGGCAGTATGTTTTTATTTTTTTATAAAAACTGTTTACACAACTGTTCATCAATACAGCGGGTGTTAATATATCGTTTATAGTCTCTTAAAAATTATTGTTCATCCTGAGAAGTTTTCTCAACAAGACATTTCCTTTCTGATTCGTTAGTAATAAATTTGATTCTATCTCTCTGCAGTGACTTTGGCCAGATGATTTTCGTATTATTAGACTTTTGAAATATTTTAATATATCATAGTAAAACGAAATGATTTATCTCCGTTGATATTAAATTACTGTGTTAAATATTTGAAAATAGCTTCCAAATAAGAGAACAACTGCGACAAGGCTTACTTTCACTTCCAGCTTGAATTTCACTTCCAGCTTCCAATTTCAATATTTCAATATATCCCTCACACAGCAGCATATTTACAGCAGTAAACGATCGTCCAATTAATTAAAAGAAATCGTTTTATCGACGAACGATTAAATAACAAAGAAATAATAAAGAAAAAGAGAGAGAGAGAGAGAGAGAGAGAGACTAAGCAGACCAATACCAATTCACCTCTCGTCAAATGTGATATCCACGAGTCATTTGCGATCGAGTTGGTTGGTAAAACGGATCCTCCTGTTCTGCGAAGGTCGTGCGTCTGAAGCAGAAGCGGCGAACCTTGAAGAATCGCGGTTACGCTCAGAACTGCCGTAGCAAACGGCTGCAGCAACGTCACGACCTCGAGACGACGAACAGAAACCTACAGAACGAACTTCAGCGAATGAAGATCGAGCTGGCTCGCACCCAGCAGGAACGTGATCTTTACAAGCAACGATGGGACATTCTGAGGACGCGGCAGAGCCATAATCACAATCACAGTCACAATCACAACCATCATCAGCAACAGGCATCGCAGCAGCAACAGCAGCCGCAATCACAGGCGCAACCGCAGCAACACCAGTCGCAAAATCAACAGCAGCAACAACAACCGCAGCAACAACAGCCGCCGCCGCCGCCGCAGCAGCAGCAGCAGCAGCAGCAGCAGCAGCATCAACCAGCACCAGCGAGTCCAGAAGTTTATCTGTGACATCGACAGCGCCGAGGAGGCGCTTGCTGGACCTGAACAGAGACGTCCGTCGTGTGATCGTCAGGTTCTCGATCGGTGAGTAACGAATATTAATTGAATATTATTTTGTTACATCTATCCTTTGATGGACGAGCAAAAGAGTAATCAAATTTTGGTCAAGATAATAGAGATGGTGTATGATGGTGTATGATGGTGTATGAGATCTTTCACATTCAAAATCTCGGTGCACTTTTTATATTTTATGTTACAAGTGCATAGGATGACGTGAGTCGTCATAGCTAACGAGACATATGTCATCAACTTTCATATGTGTTGTTCAAATTCCAACATCTAATAAGTTTAAGCGCTTTCCTGTGAGACCAACAGTTCTGACTTATACTCCTTTGCTCGTTCACCAGAAATATAATATTACTGTCGTCATAATTTTTAACGTTGATATTTTTGATCGAAAAAACGGTTTTCTTTAGTGTTATCACGAGATTATTTTTACCGAGATATGGTCCACTTGCAGTGTATTGGCTGTACAATTGATTTTAGATCTTCTTTATTTTTGACACTATCTGGTACTTTAGATATTCCATATACTTGTATATATATTTTTTCGCTTACATTATGTAACAAAGTGAAGACAGTGTTATAAAGGACTTAGAGCATTCTGCTGTGACACTTGTCTGCTCTTGTATCTCAAAGTGATTGTTCGAATAGGATTAAAGCTGTCGTTTAAGATTTTCCGTCGGATCAACTTGTAATCCCTCGCGTAAACCCTCGTATCATAACGCGTACATCGCTTACATATTTCTATAGCTGTATATATGTATATATATTCAAAAAATGAAACGAGATAAAAATAATCGAAGCAACATTTTATGATGAAACAAATGTTTTCGTTCGGGGAAGGTAGACACCGTAACGATGATCTTTTTCCAAAACTTTGTTCACAGTGACATACCTGTGCGCATGGGGGTTGAAAAAAAAACGAATCAAGACAAGCGACCGGGTATATCCTTCGAGAAGCATTTCTCTCCCACTTTCTTTTTAATCGAGACGCGACGAGCGTCCTTCGAGCGTCATCCTTAAGCTCGTCTACGATGTATATAGCGTTCAGTTCTCCTTTTTTTTTTTTCCTTTGCGTTATGTATAGCTTTGTTGAACCACGGCAGAAAAGGAGAACCTTGACTGGTTGAAACCAACTTTGTAAATCGTGTATGGAGTTACCAACGCAACTAAGGTGTCATTAGATTAAAGGTAATTAGTTTTATCCTCGTAGGTGTATGAATATATTGCTCGTGGTAGGCTGGACGTGTTCTTTGCCAAATATTGTACCAAAAAAAAAAAAAAAAAAAGAAGAAGGAAAATAAAACGAAATAAAGAGAAAGGTGATGAAAATAGAAGCGAACTTTGTCGTAGCGCAAAAAAATGAACGAGGCAAGAGCGTGAGGTTTAAGTCGAGAGGCTCATCCTGTTGTTTGTTACGTGTAATTTCTAAGCCAAAGCATAATTTTTTACCTTCATTTTTTCTCTTTTCCTTTCGCGACACTCGAGAGTACTTTGGATGTTTCGCTTTCGCGAACAGCGAAATCCGACTTGAATCGTGCTCCACGAATTATCACTTCGTCTAATAAATAGGATTCGCTTCTATTACATTAGTGTCTACGAGCGTGTTCGATCGTTCTCGATCGTGTAGCGTGAATGGGACGAGCGTCCATTCTCAACCGGGTGACGGAGAGCTCGATGGATCTCAAGAAAACGCATACGTAAGAACGTGTGCCGGTACATTTTCGTACCGACGCGCACCCGCGCGAACAGTGATATCAATTTTAGTACTTATGGCACAAAATGATCTGTATACGGTAGCTCTATAAATTGTTAGCCGATTTTTAAGTTTCATTTCTAGGGGGGCTCGTTAGACGAGAAGAGGGGGCTGTACGTTGTATAATTCTTTGCGTGCTTCACAGCGGCGTAAATTTTGCGACGATTTGCAAATTTCTAGGCGATTACGAGCAAATAATTCCTAGCAATCGCGCATCGATAGCGAACAATCGGATCAGATAAGAAGTTATCTGAGAACGTGCGCGCGTGTATTTGGCAGCATTCAAAGAGGTATCTTCTTTTTTAACGAGTAATCTTTTTGTTATTTCTTTTCTTTCTTTCTTTCTTCTTCTTTCTTTCTTTCTTCTTCTTCTTTCTTTTTTAATGTAATCATGCGCGTGTAAGGTTGATACAGTATCGATTTGATGCAAAAATTACGCCACTGTCATATCGAATGACATATGAAGTATACATTATTGTTTTGTCGTGGTTGGATTATGTTGAGTCGTTTCTGTCGACCGAGGATATTTCCGATTCGACTTAAGAATGTTTTAATTCCCGTTACATTGTCTCATGTGTACATAAAATAATTATTATACTTCTTATTATAAATAAACGTCGATATCGACAGTTTCAGATACGTTCGACTGTCTTCTTCACCCCCGAGTCCTCGATCATTATATCCTTTCCTTCGGATATTTTCGCCTTCTTCGTTCCAATAAACAAAAAAAGAGAACTATAGTCTCTATAACTTTTAAATAACGAATCATATTTGACTACAAGGATTATTTAATTTTATTATTTCACTTACGTCATTAAATCGATATATACATACGTTCTAAACTTGACTAATTTTTCAAATCTGTCGCGATCATCTTTGATTTACTTATCGATAACTGTTTATCTTCATTAAACGAAGTAACTTTAGTAAATTTTAGTGAATATTTTTTACATTAATATTTCGCAAAAATACGCAACTCGTTCCTTAATTTGCCTATCAACAATTTTTTGTTTCTGCTTTTTAAAATTCAATTCTACAACGAATAATATTTTACGTTTTATGCGCGTCAGAGGTGAACGTGGCGCTGGCACTTATATTGATCGAGGCAGAAGTAAAGGAAACAAACGAATAAAATCGCTTAATTAAACTGGACGAGGAGGCAAGCAAAGAAAAAAAAAAAAGAAAGAAAGAAGGAAAGGACGATGAAGAAAGACTATGGAACGGAAAGTTCTGGTTAGCGGCGGTCCGCATTTCGCGTGATTCTAGGTGTAACGTGCAATGTGCGGGCTCAGCATTTCATTTGAGAGGCAGACACGAGCATTGGGTATGGAATCCCCTTCATTCTTTTATGCACCAACAAACCTCCTCCCGTCTATCTCTTTCTTTGCCATTCTCATTAACCTTGCGCCAACTTCGTGCAAAAAATATTTGCAACACATGCAACGCGAGAGCTTCGAATTACGAAGAATTCCATGCGACGATCCAAATCGAAAAATACTCTCGAATTATAAAACTTCACTTTCCACCGTTTGATACTGCGACGATGATAATTAGGTGTCTTTCTTTTAAGTAAAATAGTTGCGCAATGTGTTAGTCACTATTATACTTTGTTCGAAAGTCGAGGAACGATGGTTATCGCGTTGATAAATTTTTTAAATCGACAAAATTGACCAATTTTCATTCAAGTTGTGTCAACTCTTCTTTAAGTAGAATTAGATTTTCTTGTGCGTCTATAGAACGAGAGACAATTTTCGAATAAAAGTTGATTATAAATTGCAATCGGGGAGATTTTTGAACAGACCTGTGATACATATGCGAATAAATACGTCATAAATCAGTATGAAATTTTTGTTTATTTTGTACAAACAAAGAAACAGAGTTTTTTTTTGAAGAGAAATCAAAATTCTTAATTTTGACTCAGAAAATTCCTCAATTTTAAAACAAGATGAAATATTTCATCGTACTTAAATTTCCATCACATCCGTTTCTTTCGTTCGCTAATTTTTTTCTTTTTTTTGAATCAAACAATCATTCTGTATAAATCACGATCGAAATCACCAATTTAAAACACGAGATTTGTTCGTAGCGAGGATTTTGGCTTGGTTTCTGGTCTCGGGGAAAAACGCGAAACATTGGCACGCGTTTTCATGAACGGACGCGGCCCCGTCGTTCTCGCTTCCCTCACTTTATTTGCAACGCCGTTTCTGCTGACACCGCCGCTCGACGATGAATCCATCGAGATGGAACGTCGGTAAACAAAACGTTCACCTCTTTCGGTGAAACCCGCAGCTCCGCATGAAACGGAACGGTTCATAAGACCGTGCACCGTGTATATACACACATACACGCGTACATGTACGTATTCGAGAAATCACGAATACGAATAATTCGACTCTGCGAGTGTAATGATAACGTCGGTGTTCGGATATATGGGAAAGTCTACAGAGGAATTAGCGACGCATAATTAACCGGTAGATCGCGAATAGCGTAACTGCAAAAAATATTCTCTTTCCCGCAAGTGTAATTTTTTGAAATTGTAACATTTTGAATACATAAGTTCAAAGCAGTCTATGTATATTTATGCAACAAATATTAAATTACGGTACGAATATATTTATAAATACGAAAAGAGGTCTTGAAACTAAGCCAGTAAGAAATGGACTAAAATCTGTCCAAGAGGATTTGTCCATAAAGAAAATTCTACATAGTTTATTTCAAGTTTACATTTTTTATGAAGACAGTCAGAGAAATGAAACTTGGAAGGTGGAAGTTGAATGAAATATTCTTGAAATATTCTTCCTGGATATTCTTGCATTTTCAAACGAAGATTGTTGATATGGGCGAAAAATCACTCGCGTTTCTGGTAGCTAGCTGTCATCCAGGAAGGTGGATAAAGTTCTAACGAGGATTTAACTAACTTGTCCGCAGGGGTCGCTTGACAATGGGCTCGTCTTCAACCCTCGGCGACCCTCTGAACAGACGTCGCTCGTCACACTGACAGATTGACTGATCGCTACTTTCGGCAGTCTTCGCCTCGTTTCTGGTATTCCATCCTAGTTGTTGCCATTGAAACACTCGTAATAATGCATTTAACCCGCGATTGACGATCGCGTAATGGAAACTAATGCTGTCGCAATCACGCGTTCAACTAGACTGAAAGAGAAGAAAACATTCATCTTCTGACAAAAAGTTTCGTTTCGTTTACAGTTTACGTTATCCCCATCCGCGAACAACTCGACAAAACCTCTAGGTCATTTCAAATTCACTGTCCATCGGTGCTCGAAACGACGATTCCTCCAGAGACATTAAGAGGAAGCTCTCGCGAGAGAGCTTGATCGAATACGTGTCAGCATTCGCGTATACACGTGCATCTGGCATCGTCCTCGAGTAGAGAGATAAGCCGAGAGCTGGGAGCCGGGTAGCAAGGCTCGTGTTTCACGAGTTTTATAACTCTTTCGAACGCATTATGAACGCGAGTTTCGAGCACCCAGCCAGTTGGCAAGCGATAGCTTAAAAAACTAGTCAATGGCTGACGAAGAGTGAGTGGTGGAGGCGCAAAGGTGGGTTCTACGGAGGTATCGGATTCGGATGGAGCGGATGGACAATGGTACGAGAGGGGAGGAGGCACGTGAATCGTGGGCACGAAGGACGAGCCGTGGAGAGGGAACCAAAAAGGAGGCTGTGGCAACAACGAGCTGGAGGTGAGACGAGCTTTATTGTCAAGTCACGCCGGCATCGTGGCCTATCTCTATCTGCCCGTCGTCACCCCTTGTGCCGGCTTTCCTCCGTGACACCCCTTACCGCGTGACGTAGACGCGCCACACTCTTCGATCTATGGTTCTCCTCTCGGTGTACGTAACGCGACGGACGTTCTCTGGATACGTGCACCATCTCGTTCACCTACCTTTCGTATCTAGTATGTCAGTAAATTGTAGATAAACAGCAGCGAGTAGCGCTGTAAGCGCGACACAGGGCTGCCTAGCACGGAGAAGCTTTCGGGAAACCTTTCGAACCGCCAGTCGTTCGTTAAACGTTTCCATCGATCGATATCTTCTGTTTTCGAGTATGGATTATCGAGCAGCGAGTCGAGTATGGATTCCTCTACACTGTTTACAGCCGTTGATCGCATTTCTTCGTGGGATTGATAACACGATTACTAATTATCGCGGACCACACACGTGCACACAGTATCAAAATTCTCGTGCTTATATTTCGTGTTGGTGGTCGTGATGTCATTTAGTTGATCATATAAGTGTTACATTGTGATTGGAGATACGGAGCGGAGATACGAACGAAGTGTCTTTCAGTTATGCGATCCCTTCGGTAACTGATACGAGAGCAACGCTTTTGAAAACATCGGGCCAAGCTTTCGAGAAGTGACTTTTCTGAATTTTCGATCTAAACGAGAATGAGAAATGATCGGAAATGTGGTTCAGTTGTAAAGAAAGAAATTACGAAAAACAATTTTCCAACTGGGAATCCAAAGGCTTGCTCCAGTAACGATCGGATCAGATCTTAGTTTCTTAAATAAAACATGAAACATGAAAGCTGAATGAAGACAAGAGGGTTCCTAAGCGAAAGTATTACTAACTCTGAAAGAGTTAACTCGCTGTCTTCGTCAACAGGAGTCGAGACACGTCTGAAACAACGAGAAACTACCGAACGTTCTCTGCTATCGAGCGACGTTCAAAGAAGAGCGTTGAAGGCGCTCCGAAGACGAAGAAGGACCGTGCTGGATCTTAAGAATCTTAAGATCTTGCCGGCAAGTAGGATCAGCCGGGGCAAGGTGAACGAAATGAAAAGGACAAATCAATCGGTTCTTCTCATTTCGTCTAGCAGCTTTAAGCCGGTGACGTCACGTTTACTCTCGCCGCGTGCAGAAGGTGGAGAAAGGGAAGATTTGGCGACGCCAGCATCTTTCGCTTCTGATGACGGTGTAGGTTCGCGGTGTGGTTGATGACGCGGCACATAGGTTATATCCGTACCTACGTACAGCCGCGTGTATACACACGTGGAATACGCGCGTTGCACGGACGTCGATGCATCGGCCACACCACGAAAGTCACGACAGTTACAGCAGTTACAGACACCGATCCATATTCACCGAATAAACGAACGAACGAAACCCGCACTAGGACGCGGAACTAAGGAGATCACCAAGACGATCCACCTTGACCCAGTCTCGTCAAACGACCGATCGACGATCCACGGCTCGATACGCGCGTCGAATTTTGCTAATGGCAAATTGACATTCGGACGGATTCAAATTATAATTAGTTACGCTCGAATGTGTACTTTGCGATGATCTCAGACGTTCAAGTATTACAGATCGAAATGGCACTTGGAAGGAAGATTTGACAATTGGAGAAGTAAGACAAATTTAAAACCTTTTTCTTTTCTCTCCTGCTGGAAAACGATTTTAGGAATTTTGTACTTTTCACATTTGTTACATGTACTTTGTTGATACTTGGATACTTTAAGGCAATGTCAAACATGTGTCTTCTATTCTTTGGAGGGGTAAATCAGGAAATAGCAACTTTTTGCTGCGTTCTCCATTGTGCTCGGACGAAATCGTGACGTTATGTTAATGGAGATAGTGTAATGACCCTGAAGAATGTCACCGTGACCCAGTCGGACAGTTGGGTCGTCAAACAAAATCGATACTCGCTAATCAGATCAAACCACCCTTCTTCTATCTCCTGGATGACCACGTACACAACTGTGTGCCCCGCTTGTGAATACTTTACGCTACTGTGTCTGAACACGTTGATTCTTCTTTAAGGAACGAATCTCCGCGTTATCTTATCGCATCGCCGTTACTCGATAATCTTCGAAATCCTTCCTTTACCAGTGGTAATTTTTATTTGATTTTATGTCTCGTACTATTACAATTCATCTTCAATTTCGATATTTTAATATTTTTAATACTTTAAAGGCTGTGAGGCATGCACAGTACCTACATATGTTACCTCGTTGTCGTAAAATTTACTTTCTGTTTTTAATAAAATCAACTCTTAAATTATTAAATTGTATACATTTATCTCTTTCGAAGAATTTACAGATCCTTCGTAATCTTCATTTAGATGTCAAATTGTCACTTCCACCGATATCGATTCAATTTCCAATTCCAAATCAGCCGGAAGCAAGCGACGAGACAGTCGACCATAATTGGCCGTTCAAAACTCGATTGTACAGGTTGTATCGTTTCGAAAGAATAGAACAAACGGGCAGATATCGTTCGCCTCTGTCCTTGTCCGATCGATATTCTTTTCTTCGTTCCTTCTCCTTGGTCGTTGCGTGAAACATACGCTGGACCTTACGGCCGTCTTCCGACCGTAAAGGGGACGAGGGAACGACTAGTTCCTTCCTAGGCGTATACCAACGGTGATTTAGTGAGATCCGATCTGCGAGTGGAGACCAGAGACCGATCAGTTGCCCCATAAATATTAGGTGTTTTTTTGCCACGCATACAGAGACGCGTGTGCCACGTTCGTTCCTCCTTTTTGCTCCGGCAGAAGCAAAGCTAAGCGACCACGAGAGAGTCAAAAAGCTAAGCGACCAAGCTGGCCTCTACCATCTGTCTTTCTTTCTCCAAATTTCTTTCAATTCCACGGGACGCCGAGACTTTATCCTTTGCACCACTGATAACCCTTTCGACGTCTTCTTTCATTCTTGGCCAATGGTGGCAGAACATGAGTGAGCGACTCGGAGGAGTTTGACGTTATCGAATCAACTCCTCGACATCTCTTAACTTTTTCTGAAGTTTGCTTCCACGATGATGTTACGTTTATTTGTGTTATTAGGCAGCTACGTATAGTTTCTTACATCGTGGGACGCAGAAATGAAATTTCTTAAAGTAATAAGATAAAACGAGTCGTACAAAATTCCATACTCTCAAAAGATCTTCTACCGAGTCATCTAAATACCTTCCTCTTTTCGAACAAACATTCGCTTAAAGACAGACACATCACGCCCAAGACAAATTACAAGGCTGCATCGTGCGATCTAACTCTCAAATTTCAGAAAAAATCCCGATGGTTGGGAGAAATATAATCGAGAGAGAGCGTAGAAGAGGGCTGTTTCATTTCACGAAGCTCCCAGCAACCCGGCCCCCCCTTTCAGCTACTTATCAATTATAGTTATTATAGGACGTTTGGCAAATGAGGAGGCGAGGGTGGTGGTAATAGGTGGCCCGTTTCCGAGGCGCTAGCTTAACTACACTTTTATAGCGCTTCTCGACTTTAAACGGATAATTTTTATCCGCTAAGCCTCCGCCGTTGGATTCCAACCCCCGACCAACTGCCGTCACCGGGGGAACGGAGGGGATAACTATACCGCCCTTGATGTCCCGAGCGACCCCTCATAAAATTAAGTCAAACAGCTACGGGGTGCCGGCACTCGTTTTTCCCCGTTCCTGTTAAGAGGAACGCACCGAGGCGGCGCTGGTTGCGGCCGCCAGAAAGAAGGGTGAGACTTCAATTGCTCGGGGTGACGTTGACGACGCCCCCGCCAAAAGTCACCCGGCGGAATTCTAAAGAAATTATACACTTTTTCCTTTTTTTTTACTTTTTTTGCGATCGTAATTTCACAGAAGCGACGGAAGACAAATTTCTTCTTCGTGCAGATTTCGTGCACAATTGACGGAAAGAAAGGATGGAAAGCATGGAACAGCTTTTTGAAAACTAAAATTTGGACTAAACTTGGATAATTTGTTTTGAAGAATAAATTTCCAACACAAGTTAGATCGAATCTTGAGATTTGAGATTTCCATCATTTTATAACATGTTTAAATTACATACGCGTTATACGCACGTACAAGAGATAATTTACTCTCTACAAGTTGTTTCTCTGTCAAATTTATACACAAGAGAACAATTCCCAGAGGGAAAGAAAAAAAAAGTTGGCGAACATCGACTCTTTCAACTCTTGAGCCTCGTTGAACTTGAAGTCAGAGGAGCATCGCGGGGAATGCAATGCGAACGTTCTTTCCCGTCCGGTCAAATGGAATTACTTTTATCGTCGTGGCAGACGACGATTCGATTCACGGTCGTTCATGCGAGTCGCAGAGTTCAGGGAGGAACGGGCGTTGCGCGCCGCGTTTCGCTAAAGGCAGATTTGATCGTGTTTTCCGGCATTACGCCGGCGTGCAACTCCTTCCTTCCTTCCTTCTTTCTTTCTTTCTTTGCCTCGGCGCGCATCAATCGCCAGTCATCAGCGTGATTGACGAGTGATATCGTTAACGGTTTTAAGACCCTCCGAGAGGAGCGCGTGCGATCCGCCAGATGATCTCGTTAAACGTCACCCTTGCGATACGCGTGCTTCGATCTCGATACTTCTGCGACGACGTATCTCGTATTTAGCGCGATAAACTGTGACTTTACTAAAAGTTGGAACAATCCAAGAACGCCTCGCTCGAGTGAAACATCTAAATTGGTTCCATTATCGTGGAGTATCGAAGGAATGACTTCTAAAGTGGAGTTGTTATTAGACAGAGGATATAACATGGACAAGATATTTATGGGTGTTTGACATTTTTTTTTTCACATTAATATCTGTTTTTCTTTTTTATAATATGACGTACCGAAGGATACTACGATATCTTTTATAACATCGGTATCATTTCGATTCTGTACTCCTTTCGAAAGGATAGCAGCGTTGCTTGTTTTCATAATTTCATTTTGAAACAATTTATTTAAGCGTTCAAGTATTAAAAAAAGTATAATAACTGTAATACAACGATTGTCAAGCAAAAAGTAACAACAACCCTCGACATAATTTTACGTAACAAATTCAAGTGTCAATTTCAATATGAAGAAGAATTTCACGTAACTCTCAAACGCCAATTCGTTCTTCCAAAATTGACCAACAATAAGCCGCAAAAAGTGTCGCGGCTAATTTCACATCGAGAGAACGACCGAATTTCAAAGTGTTGGGAGGACCATATTCTCGCGAAGAGGCCGCTGGAACACGTTGCTCGACGAAACGGTTAGATCGTTCGTGGGGGGTGGTGACCAGGGGGTAGCAGTTCTCGCGCCGTCGCTCTCCATGAGGTTCCCATGGCACAGGGAAATACCTATCCAGTTGTAGGGTCGGCCTCGTACTCCTCGTTGGAATCGAGGCGCCTGCCATCGGTGGCCCCGCCTACTCGCGATACAACCTTCAACCCTCACACACCCCCAATGGCCAGTTATTATTATCATTGTGCCAGAGCGGCGTGCCTGTTCCACCTTCGTCCTCCTCCATCCTCGAGAGGATGTTCAACCTCCTCCTACGCGCCACGTCGAGTCACGTCGAAGTCACTCTATGCGTCCAAGTCCTTTTGTAGAACTCCACCGGCCTCGTAGTAAAACCGTGCGCTGTGTAAACACGCGAGGGTGCTCCGAGGCCGGGGCAAGCTACGTTTTCCGGTTTATCTCGGCAGCTCGTGTCGTAGACCATCGCGAGGGGGAAGCGACCAGGTGCTATGCGCTTGCGATGGAAAGTTGTAATATGTTATTCGTTTGGCGGCGCGAGCGCTTCGCGTGTGGACATGTTCTCGGCCAAGAACTTTTGTTGGAACAAAAAATTTAGGGAAAGTTTAGGCAGAAATTCGAGGAATATATTTGTAATATTTGTACGGGTGAAAATAAAGGGGTAGATAATTTTAATATCCACAATTTTTTTGTGGATATTAAGGGACGCCTTAGAAAATTCTGATAAACATTTTGTAGATATTTCTATCTTAGGGAAGAGAGGACTAAAATTTGAACTTTGGCAAACTCATATGAATAACTTTTTTTTTCTTTTTCTGTGGAGGAGAAAATTTTATCGATGATCTTAAAAGAAAAAAAAAAGAAGAAAGGAAACTACATATAGAAAAACTGAAAGTTTCAGGAAAAATTGTGATTTTTTTACTTTTCAATCTCCGGTTATTTCCTTTGTCGAGTTGTGAAAGTTGAAAATTATACGGAGAATGTAATTGGCATCCCTTGCATGCGTTCGACTAGTGAGCTTCACCCACCGTTCTGAACCGTCCGAGGGTTAAATGTCCCGGCAATGATTTACAGGAACGAGAAGAGAAAGATAGAAATCTATGCCCAGTGCATTCATCAACGTGATAGACACCAAGTGGTCGCCTCGCGTTCACGCTTGCATAACAGAGGCGACGAACAGAATTCTGAATCAGTGCCTAATAATGCAATAATTAGATGAGCTCCAAATTAATCGAAAGACCAATTATCGAGAATTAGCTGAATTCGATTTTATTATTCTGTTTAATTCTACTAACCTTTTTGAACCTTTTAATCATGCTCACGGGTGTCTTACAAACGATACTGCGAGATTAAATAATTTAAATTGAATCTGATTAATTCCTAAGTTAACTATGAAGTGAGTTAGAATATACAAATAACGTTATTGAATTATTCGAAGAATGATAAATTAATTAATATCGTTCAAAGTTAAAAGTTACGTCAATCCACCAATAACACTGTACTGTAAACAAACAAACGTTTAAAGCCTGTGTAAAGTCTAAAGTCTATGTCATAAAATTTAATTCTCGGACAACGCGATTTAACTCGGTTAACCGCGTCTGTGTGGCGAAGGAGAATTATTTACACGTAATGGAAATCGCCAAAAAAGCCTCTAAAGCAGTGAAGTGAAATGGCACAAGCTGCGGAACATCTGCACGACACACGCAGGGACAATATGGACCACGGAGCTCTTTAGCATTTTTATGCGAGCTGCTGCTGACAGTTTATTTTATTATATAGCTAGGCTGCTGCCCATCGTCCATCCTCCAGGAGAATTCATAAGTCAAGTCCTACACAACTTTGGCTCTCTTCTCGCGCGGGCGAGACCATTTTGTTCGCGGTATCTTACGACTGTCGATACGGATGACCGATTAATCAAGCTTCTCTGCCTGATCCAAGAAACTTTATCTCAATCTTCAATCGATATTTTACCTCAAACATATTTTCATTCGATTACCCATGCCATTTATCGCGTTAATAATCAAATAGTACGTCGTATGGAGCAAAAATAGATTTAAGTAGAAATGGACCGTCAAGTCAGACGAGCCAAGGAGCCAAGTAGTGTCTCTCGATCTATCTGCTTACGGAAACGTTCCAAACATTCATAAAAGTATTATATTTAAAATTCCACTATCATTTATTGATCTTCCTGCACCAATTAATATTAATTATATATGAAATTTTGGATCAGTATTAGGAATCTTTTTATTAATTCAAATTATTTCAGGATTATTTTTATCTACACATTATTGTCCAAATATTAATTTAGCATTTATTAGAATTTCTCAAATTATATGTGTTTTCAATTACATAATTATTATTATTTACAATTATATAATTATTATTATTTTCAATTACATAATTATTATTATTTTTATTTCAAAAGAGATAATAGACGATTATACGTATAAATTAATATTGATAAAACTGTTCAAACATACTTGATCCGTTTCTCTTAAAATTGCTCAAAGAAGAATTCACCTAAAACGTTACACGCGCGTCGATAGCGATACAGACCCCCGTCTTCCGTTGATCGACAGCGAAATTTACGAGTAGGAGACGGTCTACCGACGCTCCTTCCACCGATTTCGCGCAAAGTACCCTGCAGAGGCTAGCCCGGTGTCCCGTGGACTTGCACTCGATTAGCATGACAACGCGTAGTCGGAGAAGTAGTTTGTTGCTCGCCTTTTTCTCCCGCGTGTGCGCGCGCGTGGTCTACGGGGGATGATTCGAGGGTGGACCACGAGCGAGGAGAAGAAAAGAAGAGTGGGGTGGCCGGCTGTCAGGCAGTATTTTTTATCTAGTCACGGTCAACTGGCTGATCGGTTCACCCGCCTATTATTAGCGCAGCACACAAACCTTGCCTCGGAGTCGTGGCTGGCCATTGTGAACGCTTGCGTGTTCACATATACAGGGTGTTGAAGAAGAAACTCGACGATACTTGTTAGATTCCAAATATCGAGACGAGGAAGAAAGTTCGAGTCACGAACAATTAATTAATAATTTTCATGCCTAAAATATATTAGCTGTTGCTAAAACAACGAATCAGCTTTTTGAAATGATTAGCTGTTATAATGCGATTTCTTCAAAGTGGGGAATATAAAGTGTTGCATTGAAACAAAAGAAGAAAAATTCGTCGGCAACAACATGAAAACGAGTTTACGACGCATTTAAAAAAATAAACTTTCCTCAAAGAAAAACTTTCGATGAACGTCTAGAATCGTTTGCTCTTTCGTTAACACCCTGTATATATGTACCGTGCCGCGACGGAGAAGGATAGAAAACGCAAGAGATAGAACGTAAAATGGAGAAAGAAGGAAACAGAGAGAGAGAGAGAGAACGAATATAGAGTATAGAGAAGGCTGGAGCCCCATGTCCATCTACGTAAGGTCGGTAGCTTATGGGCCACCTAGCCTCGAAGCAATAGCCGACCGTGTTCCTCGAAGGGTGGACAACCCCTTTGCCCCTTCTCATCCCGAAGGTTTTATCTTTTTAGTATTATTGCGCGATCGCCGCATCGACCACCTCCCCCCTTCTCCCCCTGCCGAAGGACACGGGGAAAAGGAAAGTGGGTAGTGGGTAGTAAACTCGAAGGGAAGAAAGGAGGTGATCGGTACCGGCTGCGATCTACGAACTGCCGATTCGGACGATGGTTTGAGAACGTTCCCTCATTAGCATAGGAACGACATGTCACTGCAATTCTCCGCCGTTCGAAACTGTACCGCGGGAATCCCAGGGAATTCGACGTGTTCGAAGATCGTTCGGGCGATTTGCGTTTAACGGAATTATGCACTTTGTACGTTTTGACGGATCGGACGTGGGGGGATTTAGTTTGCTCCTGCAGAGAATTGCGAAAGGACGAAAGAGTTGCGAGAATGATTTTTAGATACATTGTGTTTGAACGATACGAACAAACTCGTCTAATTCGTATTTTAATTCTCGTTGTGACTTTGCGAATGTATTGTTAATCAATTTTACATCAAAATCGTGTTTTCATTTGATTTCTGATTTGACACGTGCTTTTAATATTCTAAACTATTAACACTGTGATTTTCGGCGATGCTACGGTAGCATGTTAATTGTTAACGATGATGACATTACTGTAGTATAATATAATATAAAATGTATAGAAAACCAAACTTGTCATGTTTTTCAAGCAACATAGAGTCAACAAGAAACACACTAAAAGGAACAAAGAAAAATGCACATAAAGAGGATTAATTTTTCACTACGACCACGAGACTCCTGTATCAAAAGTGAATTACGAAAAAACAAAACGACCGAGTAGGGTTGCCGTTGGATATATGCCAGTCGGAGGAAAAGGAAAAGACCGTCTCCATTTCCCTTTCAGTAGAATACGCTGTCTGATATGCGCTATCTTTATGGCCGTTACATATATGTAACTTATGTACGCGAAGATACCCGCACACAAAACCCTGATGCGTGCACGCATGCTTACACACGGCCATCGGATCATTTCGATATTGAATCCCATTGATATATCCCGAACTACGAGAACCGCCCGTTATTATTCCACCTCGTCTAACCACGGTTCCTCGTACATCCACTTTCTTCTCGAGTTCCTTCGACCCGATCCTCTCAGAGTATCTATAACGTCTCTCATTTCGTCTTTTAATGTAAAATCCTCGAATTCTCTAACGATCCAACAAACATTCTTCGTGATATCTTTACGTTTTATAGTTTTTGTCATATTGAAAAATTTGGGAATTTAGTCAGATGAAAGCTGATTTTTTTGAAATTATTTGCAGCTATTAAGAATAAGAAGACACTCAGGTTAGGCAAATTACCTATAGATTCACTTGAGAAAGATGAAACATCATAGTAATTTTAAACAAAAAAACTTCAACACATTAATACATTAATTGCAAGCAAACACTTTCAAAACAGTGTCAGATAGTTCAATCTAGGAAATATATACATTTTTTAATGAAAGTATTACTTATTAATTTTTTTTTTTGTTAATTAATAGCGATTCGCGCGCTTTAATAAAGCTAACGATACTTTTTTTAGTGTAAAGAATTAAAGTTAGAGAAACCAAATATTGTTATAAATTGAAAACGTTCCGTTTCTCCAGAGGAGAGTCGATACTTTAATAGTGCGAGTGATGGACAGAAACTGATACCTTTTCTAATGAGAGGAAGCTTCGCAGAACATTACCAAATTCAGTTTCCAAAACAAGATTCCTTTTCAAAAACTTATACTCCGAGCGAATACCGGCTGCCGGAAGTGTAGCATCTTCGAAGTTCGGCCAGTTGAATTCAGGAACATGGCGGAAGCTCGTCGAGCGATCGTTTCTTGTTTTGAGCGAGTTGGAATTCTTAAGAGAATTCTAAAAGAATGTTCCACTGTCGCCAAGTCCCGTTACAGGCGCAATACTTTATCCTAATATTCGAATCTCCTTTGATTCACGCGCCATCGTATCTGCGCGCCGATAAATATTGGAAATATCAACCCAACTTCTTTCTATATCTCTTCCTTACTCGTGTTTGATAGAACGTTACGAGCGTTCGCATTTTGTACTAAAAACGACACCACAGTCTTCACAGTATTCGTTGAATATCGCGATCTGTAATTGTGTCTTCTTTCTAAAACCTTAAAAGAAACCTTGAAAAAAGATAAATAAAGGGTTTGCGTCGAAAACGCGAAAAGAAGAACTCCTGGATGAATCAGAAGCTATACCAGAGAGTGTAGAAACACCTTTGCAAACTGGAGAAAAGCGTCAAAATAAATCTCTCGTAGTTAAAAGGTATCTAAAATATCGACGAACGAAGACACACCTTCTTCAAATGAACAAAAAAGTTGCACTTGAACTTTCTATCGTCAAGTCGTATCTTTCGATAAAATTAAAGAAGGAGAAACAGAGAATGGGCAATGGGTTTCGATAGATCGAAACGTATCACAAGGAGGAAGTTGTTCGCGAGAGAAGGACGCCCGAGGCGGTTTATGGGTGTCGATGATGTCACAGATTCGAGCCATAAAAAGAAATTTAGTGGTCCAGAGCGACCAGTCGACGCTCCAGAGCGATACATTTCGAGCCCTTTCGTTTTTCACCCCTCCCCTTTTTTTCTTCTCTCCTCGACGAAGTCAAAATCTTGGGCGCGGTCGACTATATCTCGAAGTCGACCCTACCTTGCTCGTTCGGGATAGATTCAGGAATTTACAGCTGGGTAAATAAGGTTAAGTAGGTGCAGATTGAGTCGAGCGTGGAAGCCACACAATGCTGGAGGCGCGGGGCGAGGGGGAGATGGACCGTATACCACCTTCGCCTCGTACCACAGAATCGAAGCCCCATCGTGTGGTCGCAACTGCGGATAGTATTGGATACTAGCCGCGGGCTACTTACTTCTATTATGCCAATACCGGTACGCTAGGTAGGCTAGGGTCATCTTCAATTGGATCATACTTGACACTCGGTATGGCAGGCCAGCTGATCATTACATTCTTTGACTGATTTATTTAGCTCGAAGGAATCGCCTCGAGGGAAGGGAAACGCAACCTCTTGACCCGCGATCCGAGCTCGGTTCGGATGTTGAGAAGTACTACTATCGGCTTCTTGTTAAGCTTGGGATTATCGTTCAATCGAATTGCGCTTAACACTTTGCCATTCGATCCGATGATCTCTTCTGTTTCGATTAAAAACATCATTTCTGTGTCGTCGCGTGCATCATTTTAGATTTGGTTGGTCACGTTAACTCGCTTTCCTTACTCGTGCTGTCATTTTCTAAGCTGGGACTATTATTATTCTTGGCTTTTCTATAATAGAAACAAGCGAGTCTTCTATTTTAGGCAATGACAAATTTCTTTGATCGTTTTTAAAAAACGATGTCCTCGTTGAAAATTTGATTTATTTTAATATGAAATTGTTATTATATTGTTGAAACCACGCACGATATAAACTTGCATTCCCGTCGTAATAGGGTGCTTACGTTCCTCCTCTACCATCTATCGCCATTATGAAACGATAGAACGGATTAGGCTATTGATCAATTCAATTAAATTAATTGTTACGAACGAAAGAGGCGAGGAAAGAAGGAAAGCTGATTTCACGGAATTAGGTTAAAAATGTTTCTCAGAGAGCGGCCGATATTCCGTGATTTATCATCGGCGGGGAGGGGGGAGTGTGCTCGCGAGGGTAGCGAATTGTTTAAAATAGACAGTAAAGGGGATTTAAATGGTCCCCGAGCGTGTATCGTGACGCGCTGTCACAGATGGGGGGGACCTGACTCTAAAGTGAATCGAATTTTCAACCGTGTAAACTCGCTCGAGTGCTCGAGGGGTAGAAGCCCACCGTGACCACAATCTTGTAACCGTAACTATACTCATATATTAATGTACCGAACGACATGTACTGGCAACGAAGAACGAACACGGTACACTAACAAAATTCAAACAAAATCAAACGTCTGTCCGCCGAACTTACGAGCTTTTCGTTTGAATAAGTTTGAAATTAAGATGCACTTGCTTCTTGGAACTTCTTGGAATAATTTCTGCTATTTTTAAATTGAAAGAAATTTTCTTTTTTAAACGTTCAAATCGTTGAAGATTGATCATCAAATCTGGAATTGATAATTTTATTACATGGCTCCTCAACAACACGTTGAGGATTGTAACTCTTATTTGCTACAAACTGCTCGAACACGACGAACCATCTGAAATATCTGTTACATCACAGAACGCTGCTACGCGCAATACACGGAAAAAAGAAATTCAATTGCACGCATGACGTTGCACGCGTGCACGCAAACGAGTGTGTACGCGGGACACGCACGCGAATACGTCACGGTGCGTAATCAGAGGGTGGAGAGCAGCGTGTGGGCGCGGGGGCTGCGCAGCGTGGAAAAGGAAGAATCAGAGAAACACACCGTGGCTACCCTTAACGAGGCTAATACACTCGTCATGAGGCGACCGGTCTCCACTACTCCGCGTCACGTCCCGTACGACGTGTTATTAATGTCGCGCTTCCCGAAGCGCGATACAACTGTTGAACGTCACGTTGACGGTCCGCGTTGCGTTCCGCGGCACAGAACCCGCCCTGTCAAACCGTTCGTTATAATTCCCCGCGTATTACCCGCCGTCTATCCTGCAAATTTATCGCCCTTCCAGCGAACGCCACGCTAGTTACACGCGAAAGAAAGTGAAACTCTTCTAAAGGCGAAAGAAGCTTGGTTTTTGGAATTAGATTCGTTTGATCTTTTTTAAGAAGATTTTTTTTTCCTTTGAGATATCTGTGAAGATATCTGTGAAGATATCAGTCTTAGGATGAGTAATAAATGATGAATATTGGATATTAAAAATAAAAAAGTTCTAAAACCTTCAAATATTAAAAATCTCTATATATATATATAATTATACAACCTCCAATATATATTGCTAGCCATATATAGTTTCATTCTATCTTCTATCTTCTATTTGATCATAAATCTATAATTTTATTCGTATTTTGCAACATAAAACTCGCGATTTTTTTTCAATGTAACAAATATGTATCCTACAACTATGACCACCGGTATTACATTACACAGCAAAAGCCAGTACCTCCATTAACGCATTATACATACATATGTGAAAACTGGCGTTATATGGATCCACGCAGATGTTAAAGGAACTGCTTGCATATATGCAAGTGATTCACAACGATATTGTTATTAGAGAGAGAAGGAAGATGTACGCGGAGTCGAAAGCGGCATGTAAGAGTTTCGCCAATATCCACGGGACATAAATGTTTTACATGCAATAAGGCGTTCGCCACGGCTGGACGAAACTGCCCCGCAGTCCAGTTTTATTACTTGACCGCAAAGGGGCTCCTCTCGAGGAAGAGAGGCTGGAACGGGAATTCGAGGTGTAAAAAAAGCTGGCCATATAAATGCGAGACGCTTCCACGACGTGGCTAGCTGCAACACGTGGGAACATGAAGTAATTAAGTCACTATTGCTTCAATTACGTTCATAAATACGCAACAATCTCCTTGCAATTCTTACTAGTCCACATCAATCTCTCATTTGCAAATATCATTGCATAGAAGTACACAAAGTGGCAAAATGGCTTGAAATATATCATCATGAAAAAACTCATCATTTTCATGTTTTTTACCTTTCAACCTATTTCAATCATGCTCTCATTTTAATGAACGTTTCAAGAAAACTTTGCAAAGCAAAATTGAAACCAGACATTATACGTACAATAAAACTTCTTTTATTATATATTTTGTCCAAACAAAAAGAAGATAATTATTATTGTTAAAAAGATATTACTGGGTCGAAAATATTACATAAATTCATCTTCCACCTTAGCTCCCTATTCCAACTCAATACCTACTCCCACATTTCGAAACTTCCAAATTCACAACCTTCCAAAAGCAACCTTCCTCTCACGAAGATTTCTAATATTGTGAACGCAACTTGTGGAGCGAGTGTAGAAACGCTATAGCTGGCGACACATGCAAATACGCGTGTGTACGCGCCAGTATGTAGCACGTACGATTTATGACGGTCAGTTTATTGAAATGGCCACCCTGGTCTCGTCCCTCCCCCCGTGTTCTTTCAGACGTTTCTTGGCCTTCTACGGCATAAGTGTCGGCCGATTTATTCACCGTTTGTGTATGTGTGCGCGCGTACACGGAATATGTGACTTTCTGCATTCCGGTGGCACGAAACAACGTTTCCGGTTGAGAGCAGAGGAGGGACCGAGGTTTCTCTCGCTGTTGTCTTCCCGGTAAATCTTTAATATTCTATTTAATATCGACGGTCCCCCCTCCTGTACGGTTGGCAGACCACGGTCACACTACGATCGTATAAATCAAACGACGGATATTGGTCGTTTTTGCTGGCAAACGGGGGCGAGACTCCACGGCCGCAGCCTCTATAATTGTTTTTACGGATTATAAATTTCACTTTTTATCGGAGAGGGGGGGAGAGGGGTGAGGGGGAGGCGAGACACCTCGCGCCCCGTTCGATTCCATTTCCCTACCTGAGATTTTCTTTCCAATCCGCGAGGGAAACCCGGTGCCACCTCGGCGATCCCATTCGTCTTCTCGCAGAAAATTCCAAGATTTACTCATTTCCTCTGGGAAGAAACTTTGCCACGCTCTGGAATAAAGTTTCCACGCGGCAAAAGAGGATTCCGTGATATAATATTCCTCGAGTTATTGCAGATATCACGAGACAAACCCGTTTCTGCAGGTAGTTTTTGTTAATTGCGAAATTCGAAGGAAAATCATATTACGTAATTTCATAGATTACAAGTAAGATGAACTTTAAGACAAAGTCTGCATAGCTATATCTATACTTAAGACAAATAATATTTTATTGTTAAATCCTGCAAACTGTTACTATATTAATTTAGCATTTACTAATTTTAGTTTAGTAATTTAATTAGTTAATTTTAATTTATTTTAGTAATTTACTAGACCTTTGGTACCACTGTTAATTATATTAATTATATTAATTTAGGTATAGCTCGGGTCTTTGGTATAGCTGTTAATCAATTATATTAATTCAAGTACTCGGCTGTATTTTATTTACAAAAATATAATTTGCAAAGAATCGAAAGACAATCGAAGAAACGTTCCACGTATCTAATGTGCAACGCTTCATGTGCGTGCACGAAGCTTATCGAATTGAATAGAACTTTCTAATCGGCTATCATTGAACACCAGACGCTCATATTTATATCGGAGGACCAACAGATAATATTTATGAAGTATTCGTTCGAGAATCACCAACGAACCCCTCGGTTCCCTTTCTACCAGGGCATCGACATGATACAGTGCCGTTTAGACGGGAGTTCAGGGGTTAAGAAGAGATTTTGGGGTCGCGTTAATTAATACTACGCTACCGGCACACACCCCCCCTCGGGTACGCGCAACACTTGGGCACTAACTATGACTTAAGCTGCCATTAATTCACATCAACGTCTTCCTACGGCATGGGGTAAGTGACTTGCATGCTTGTTGCCGAACTGAGATAAGTGGTTAGTCACTTAAAGAAGAATCTGCCATGATTGGTTTCGAATTGATGAAAAAAATCTTTTTTTATTTTTATTGCTTTCAAATGGAAAGTAACGTTTTTCAATTTTATTTTACACTCGTGTGAATTTCTTATTATCGGATATTAATCTTTAAATGAACACGAAGATGGATAATACGTAATGAGAGTACGATAGTGATATTTTTGAAAAAGTGAGAGATAATTAATTCAAAGTTTCTAAAAGAGAAGTTACGAAATGAGGTAGAAAAATAGAATTTATGTCTCATATATTTCTTCGAGATTTATTTAAATTTGTAAATTATTTTATTTAATTAAGATTACCTGATTTTCACGTCTGAGAAGGAACCCGTTTTCTGCGTCGAATCGTTTTTAATTCTAATAAAAGTATCGTCTTATGAGTTGGCGCGCAGAAATTCGAAACTAGGAAATATTTAACAGCGCACGTAACGTGTATCTGCAAGATTCTCAGAAGGAGAGCGACAAAGAGGGTAGTGGCAGTTTCACAGTAGCCAATGTCTCTAAACGATAACCAACCTACGTTTTCGTCACGCACACGTCTCATGTGACGTGTGGACCTAGAACATAATCCCTGTCAACTCCAAGAAAATAATGATCGCACGATGCGTCTGTGATTTTACGGTACGTATGCGTCTACTGTTACATTGTCCCTATCAGTTCTTGTATCACGAATAAATTGCCTGTGTAAAAATAATTTTGTAACTAGATCCACCGCGATAGACGATAAGGCTATCTACGAGTGTGTGTGTAGACTCGATTACACCATTAAAGATATACGTATATTCGCTTCGTGCTAATAAGAGTTAACTCGGAATTTCGTGATCACACGGAATATCGTCAGAGAATTCGAAAGTACTTTGATTATTTATCGTTCTTTTAAAAATGAAATATTGACGTATATTCTCACGAACAAATAATCAGAAACAGACCCTCTCAGATATCGAGATAAGCTCGGTTCTCATAAAAGTAGCCAAGTCTCTGTGCCGTTCGACAGATTATTTCCATTTTTCCACGCATCCTCCCCCCCCCCCAAAAACCGAGCTTTCAATATTTACGATTACTCGATCCAGCGTAATCCGGCCAATAAATCGCGTGCTCGCGACCCTCGGAGTCCTCCTAAATGCACCGGGATGACGACTCGAATCAGAAGCAGAATCTCCAGAACGACGGAGCGGTGATTCGCGGCGACGAAGGGAAACGATGTTGACACGCTATCCGGTGGTCTTTCCGTTCCGAAAATCCAGTACGTCTGGGTGGATCTTTCCCGTTGGTTAAGCCGATCATTGTCGCGGTAACAAGCCGGCTATTGACAGGTCTCGTTCTCGTACAGCAGTTACATACTCACGGCACGTACACACGTGTGTACGTACACACGTGTGTACGTGAAAGCCGAGCGTCCGTGTCCCCGGTTACACACAGAGAGACGACGATGGTTCTCGTCGGGCAAGGGGACACACGACGATGAGACAAACCACGGTTTGACCACTGTGCGGTGGTGTTACGGCGCAACTACGGGGGCCACATACTAATGGGGCATTACCTTAACACCCTCTATCCTGACTCTCGTTCAGTTAGTTACTCCTTGGGGACGTGGAAGAAAGGAAGAAAAGGAAGCGCCTCCTCCGAACCTTTCTCTCTACCCAGCCAACCTTTCTTTCCCTCCTCGACACTTCTCCTCGTTACTCCTTCCTTTCTCCTTTCGAGCGACACGAGCAGAAGAACCCACCCCCCGGCCTTCTTCTTCTTCTTCTTCTTCTTCTTCTTCTTCTTCTTCTCTTCCTCGTTACTCCTCCGCGTTTTCAACGCGCGTATTTCCTCCACTGTTTTTGATCGATCGTTTCGCCAGAACGCGCGAGTCTCCACGTAAATCGTTATCGGACCACTTCCACGTCTGCTGGATAACTCGGCCCTCGAAAATCGGATCGTTCAATCGCGTTTGCCGAAATGTTGATGGGGGAGTCGAACGATCGTCCAAAGAGTTTCTTTAGTCGAAAATTTGACACGGATTGAAACTAATTTCCACGGGGACGCGGTTCGTGGCAGTCATTGCTAAAGCGAGCGAGTTTTCACGTCGAGTACGATTTGCTACAGCAATCGGATGGGGATTTACTTGGGAGGAGAACACTTTTACACTTGCGTGTAAAATATTAATTTTTTCAATATCACGTAAAATCGGATGTTTGACGCGCGATAAAAAGAAAGATTAGAAGAAATCTGGCTGCTACTATTACGAAACGAAAACTAAAAGGACTACGAGTTATTTTCCTTTTCCTCGCGCGAAACTTGGCGAAACGTGACTACGACGACGAAAAGTACCGAGAGCTTCTCTCTCATCGGTGGATGTTCCAGGTCCAGGTGGATGATACGCGGCCGAAGAATTGCAAATCGTTTCGATCGCGACTCTCGCCTCGAGTTGTGTCGACACTCGGATCCCGAGGCTCGATCCGAGATTCGGTCGGAAACAATACGACGAGCGATTTCTGCTGGCGATAGGTGAGCCCCTGGTGGGGAGAGGACTGCATGAATTTCAATCGACATCTTATCTGGTACACGAGCGAGCCTCGAGTGCCGGTGGATCGTGATCAAGTGGACCTCCATGGCGAGGACAATACACGCTGCTGCGCCCGACAAGTGACAATACGCTATCAGGGTCGTTCGAAGCGTATTGCTCTTTTGTCCGAGCCCACTACACCTGCCATACGTACTTGAACAAGTTCATGGAAAGTGTCAGGACTGACCCGGCCGTGGATTACCGGTGAAGATCGCACGAGGGTTGTTCAAAGCTGTCGTAAAGAGAACGTGGCGCAGGTATTAGCGGCGATAAGGTGTTCCAGACCAAGGTGGAACAAGGTTCCTCGCACGATCTGAGAAATTCTGGTGTAAATTGGTACGCGTGTTTTTTGGAGAACGATAGAAACGGCGGGTCATTTCACTCGTTCCTTTTTTTTTTTTTTACAGGAAAAGTGGATTCTCTTGAAATTATCTGTGAACAAAATACCCAATTGCAGCGAAATATTGTACATTTGGATCATCAGAAGGCAAACGTGGATTTTTACTTCTCAAACGATATTAACCGAGAAAAACGATCGACTAAAACGAAGAACATAAAGCAGGCGACCCCATCTTTACCCGCAAGCCAGCGTCGTTTCATCCAACTCGGAAACTCGCCGCTGGAAAACGTCTTACCAAACAAATACTACCGAAAGTGACGCTACACCCCCCTCTCTTTCCCCCCATATTTCCATTAAAACTTTGCACATATATTAAAGACGCGCGATATAAAGCAAAAAACCGTGACTGCGGAGACTGCGACAAGGAGGGTCGAGGGAAACACAGGCCTCTTTATATCCGGTTTTCCGGGGCCGTCAGCTAGACTGTCGAACAATCTGGCCCTTATGAATTACTCGACTTTCAACCTGATGCGACTGCCAGCATATTAAACTCGTCTCGAAGATCGACGTGCTACTTTCGAGGCTTTCCGCGCCAAGGCTCGAGTTCGGGACCCTTTCTTCGCGTCAACCCTCTTTTGGTACAGTTAGACGATTTTGGGCGAATCGCAGGGAGGCGTAAGTTCGGATTGGATCTACTGGACATATTTCAGTTTCCAATCCGTGGAGTTGGACGAAGATCGCGCACTTCGTGCTACTATTTTTTCCACGTTATCGTCATCTGCGCGTAACGAGCCTCAGAAACAATTTGATCGCGATATAGATGACTCTCAAAGAGTCCGACTTTGTAGCTTGGTGGATGTTGTGGAGAAAGATGAAGATTTTGGAAATGGCAAATTGTGTACTTTGGAGATTCGCGTTGTTAAATATTAACAAACAGCAACAATATATTTTTGTAAGATATGTCGCTAAGAATCAAAGTTTGGGATGAGCCAAAAACACGTAAGATGGATGAGCTAACGTGAAATGTGAATTTCTTAAGGAATATTAAGTTGTACTTTGTAATAAAAAGCTAAAAGTGCCATCCAGAAAAGTACCATCGCGTACGTGTTAATATCAAAGAATACAGTCCCTTTCAAGGGAAGAATAACGATCCTTCAAATACCCACTCTTCCAGAAGATCATCATGAAAGCAATTAAGTAATGCACCTTGGGGAACCAGGTCCCTGCAGAATCGAAGCAAAACGAAAACATTGGAAGATAAACGGCAAATCGACAAAAAATCGTCCAGCATCAACTGATTAATTGCCACACGTACAACATCCCTCGTAAACCATTATTACTCTCTTGATATTTAACGTTGCAAGAACATCTCATCGTGACTGTCAATGAATTTACAATTCTAGCAGTACGTCCACAGATTAAAATTAACAGATCAACAATATGTATATAGGTATAATAATTTTACCTGTTAAATTCACGTGCAACGACGCTTACTTTTTCTTTCGTTCCAAAAAAAATTCCGCCTCGTTGTTCGGACACAGTGTCTATCGACGGAATGGCCAGATCGATTAGGCGGTGCATCGGTCAAGACGAAAATTGGAAAGCGCGAAAGCTGGAAACCGGATTCTCGGTCCATCCGCAGCGATTAAGATGATGGTCGAATTGCGAACGAGCGGGTCTACGTGCCAAGAAAGAAACAAAAATACGAAGAGATAGAGATAGCAGCGGAAAGAAACGAATAGGAGACTCGCGGTGGAAGAAGACTAAGTGGCCGAACGAGATCGAATCGGCTGGTAAATTAGACGACGATTGTTCGCTTCTCTAAGGACCGGCGAAGGCTACTAATCAGGAGCTTGCACTCGCCCCTCTTCAACAAAACGAGGCCGGTCTTCTTCGAGGAAACTCCTCGGCAACATCTATCCTTTCCTTTCCTTTCCTTTAGCTCTCCTCTCCTCTCCTCTCCTCTCCTCTCGTCTTCTCGAGACTCAAGAGGACTCGTGAAAGTCAGAACTGGCGCTAACTCGACTCCACTAACTGGCAATCAGATCGCCTCTGTTGGGACAACAAACTGTGCCATCCCTGCGTCTTCATGTGTCTCCACCCCCTTGCCCCGTCGTTGCTTCGCTTGTATAGCTTATTTATCGAAGAAGTTAGCCAGGGGTTAAACAGCAGTAAATCCTCCCCCACGAGAAATTGGCATTGCGACTTAATTACCTCGCCTTGGTGATGACGATCATGATCGTGAGACAACGATAATTTTTAGTTCTTAATTTTTTCTTTAATTTTTAATTGCGTTTCTGAAAGAAATCAAGAGTTAGTTATTATTTATATCTAATTACGACATGATCAGAATTCGACAATTATTTGTGAGAGACAGTGGTTGATTTTCGAAGATGACGAAGTATTTGGGGGTCTTTGGAACTAGGAGCACGCGTGAATGTTTAAATTAAAAACAAAAAATTGCGTTTACATCCGAGGATCTTTTAAAAATTAAAAGAAATCCAACTTTAAAGAAAAATAATTTCTCGCGTGCCGATCTAACGCAGCATCCAGAGAATATTGCGCAATTACGCAACGAGGATTAAAATGAAATGCGGTGCACTGGAAAGCAAAAGCGTGTACATAGCAGATACAGCTCAAGTGTACAAGTAACGCAACTGGTTAACAACTAGGTTAATACTTGCTTTATTATGATGCGCGCGAGTCACGTGCTCCGGGGGAATCCTCTCGAGACCTGGATAATATCTATTCGTCGGACGTGTACGGGGAATGTCAGCAGCTGTATCCGTGAACAATCAGATCGAGGATATCCTGCATCCCGATTTCCTGTAACCCTACGCAGCAGACTCGCCGAGGGAGGGATCCAAAGAGGGTGAGTTACGTCGAGAGACGTCGACGGTCTCGGTCTTATTGTCCCATTTACACCAGCTTCTTATATCTCTCAGAGTTTCTTTTCCGTGTACGATACCTCTGATACCTCCGTATACGATTCAGATCTTTGTTACTACAGTTTGCTGATTAACTTCTTTCTATCTTGAGGAAATTAGTCATCTCGAATTGAGAGAAGAATATATGACGCAACGTATAATCACATTTTTACATTGTATTAATTTGGTTTTGTAGTTGAAAAGCAAATCATATTTAAGAAATAAACTGTGACTTTAAAATAATATAAAAATCTTTGCATCTTCTAGCGCACACGTGACATGTTAAAATACGTCAGTAACTTGAACAAAAATTTTGATCTTACATTCATTTGCAAAAGATAACTACTATCGATCATCTTTGGCGAACGTTCAAAAAGAATGTCAAATTAGCGCGATATTTTACGAAAGAATGTAATATAAAGGACCGTGTGGAGGAAAAAAAGTGGAAGGATCGATCGACTACAACCAGAACCAAAGAGGATCAATGAGCTATACGCGATTCTTTACGGGTCTAATTGAGCGCAGAGATAACGCGACCGATTTCTGCTGGGTAATAACGTTTCCTCCGCTTTCTTTAATGGCTGAACTAATCGCTGCTGGTACCTTAACTGTGCCTAAAGATATCTTCTTTCGAAAATCTACGTAGTAGTTTGAGCACATTTCCCAGCTCGCACACAAAACAACATTTTACTAACGCTCTTTTAAAGAAATACAAGATTGAAATATTAGATATAATGGATAGGATATAAAATTGAATATAAATGTGCTTAAATTATAATTATATGGACTTCGAACACAAGCGTAAGTCAAAATACAGACGGAACACATTTGTCCAAAATTCAAATAATTTCGAAATTAAATTGAATTCTGCAGATATTTGCGCATCCACAGAAGATATATCAAAGTCTAATCATAAATATACACATGTAAAACATGTAAAAATATATGAAATACGAAATATCCAAAGTCTACTTCTAGGATACCTTTACCAATATTAAATATTACCAATTTCCAAAGTCAAAAATATAAATTGTACAAACGATTCACGATCCACTTACAATTAACATCAAACCATCGATATATGATCAATCTAAATCGAATTGCGATTACAGGATCGTCAAAACTCCATAGAAATAGTAGAGGAACTACGATCTCAGGAGCTCGATCGTGAGTCACGCTTTACTCTCGACTTTACGATATCAGTATCGTTAATCGTCGTTGCGTTTTTTTCTTTTCCACGAAGCACCGCGGGGATATAGTATGTAAAAAGACTATCAGCGATTCGGCAGTGACGTTCGCGCAGAGCTCCTGAGAGAGTCGTTATCGTCATCGTCTCCCCTCCTCTCCCCTCTTCCTGTACGTACGAAGAAAACGAGAAGAGCGCGGTTGTCGTACGTCGATGCACCGATCGTGCCGAGCGGAATTCGAATTCCCGAAGACGCACACGCCGGCAGTAACTACCGGTGTAACTACCAGCGCGCGATTTACGATGCTCCAGGACTATAAACAATGGGTAAACGCCAGGTTATTACGTCAAGAAGCGTGGTACGGGGCGAGAAACGTCCGGGCTCGGGTAGAATTGCCGCATCCGAGAGAGGTGTGTCCGTTCACCTTCCGGGAGGTGGACACACGTCCCCGTGGATGTACAGTGCGCGAGGTCGACGATGAAAGGCTTTCTCGCGGATTTCTGAGTCTTAACACCTCTCCAATTGGATTTTCGTCGCCTATAATGCTATACTCTAACAAGTTAGTTTTTCGTACAAAATTCGCTTGCTTCTACGCGACGCGAGACATTTTTGTTATTGTGCATTCAGAAAATGCTTAAAAGTATAGTAGACAACGGTCGGGATGTATGTTGGTATGGTGTTCGTTGGTGGATGTTTGTATGACAATTTCTATGAACACTATTATAGTGACTATTATTATCGTGACTATAAACATTTTTTTACATATCATGTGTATTTTTTCTACTTCTTATATAAGTTATGAACGTCTTTCTAAGAATATCTCGCAAACACAATGTGAATCTTCGACACAGTCCATCACTAACATCCATTGCGAATCCATTGCGAATCTTACATCAGTCCAAGATGTGCAACTTCCACGCAGTTTGGAAATATTAAAGCTGCCATTCGTAGCGATATTTCTCTACCGCCGGCGTTTCTCCAGCTTCGGAGAGGAAACAAGACCGGCGCTCATTGCCGTCATTTTTAGGTACTGTAGAAATGTATGGGTGGGTGTGCACCGGGGAGGAAGGCAACAGGACCTGAGAGGACACGTGAAGCTCGATCGTTTCAGATATATAAGTATTCCCGAAGGCGAGGGGCAATTTGTCCCGGTCATTTGGCGAGTCCACGGGGACTCCCTGACTGTAATCCAATCACTAGCCACACTCTCCTTCTCCCCCTTCCCCCTTCGAGCTCCCTTTTCCTTTATCTTTCCTTCTCTTTCTCTCTCTTTTTCTTCGCGCGTCTCTCCCCCTCCCCCTTAACAGCGAATCTCTCCTTCTATCCAGCCTTGATACGTCCGTCCTTTGTTTGCACCCTCGTGCCGTACGACAACTCGTCAGTCGTCATTGAGTCTCTGGCAATTCTGACCGAGTGACGACTGCATCGACTCCTCCGTGCACGGATTCTCCGTTCCCCGGCAGGACGGCAGGGATGTTTAGGAGTCCACGCAACGTTACCTCGATAGAGGGAACGAGATTACCGCGAGGTTGGTAATTAGACGTGAAATTAAGTTTCCCAAGGGGGGGGGGGAATTCGATGGACTTTCGCTTTAGCGATGGGGTTAAAAAGAGCGCAGGACGACTGGGGGGTAAGAAAGTAGTCGCGATGTGGTTTGTTTGAATTTAATCGTGTTTGACAAAATATTTAATAAATGTTTAATAAAATCATTAATCGAAGGGGGTTAGCAGTCGGTTTAAATCAAACTTTTCATTGTCAAAATCTTCAGTCGTTTAATTATAATGTAGTTATTACAACATTATAACTAAACTGATCCATTGATTTTGATAATGAAGGTGGCACAAGCCGTTTTTAATGGAAAATTCATGAAATGAATGAAAATAATTGTTGTACATATAATTGTTTAATTAAATAAATTAAATGTACAATTGATTGGCTTCTGAGTCCTACAATCATCGGATCAAAGGAATTGAATATCACGAGCAAAATATTTATTATTGAATTATCTTATCACGGGATAAACTGAATAAATATTTCCACTACCACCAGTCAAAGTAAGAAACAGTGAAAAACCAATAATTTGTAATTGAACATACAACGTATGATTTTTTAACTTTGTCTTCTTTCCGTCAACGGAAGACTACGGTTCGATGTAAAAATACGACGCATGAATTTTCACCAGAGTCGTGCCCAGAGGCGAATAGCATACGTGATCTTGATACAGAGGGGTTGCACGAAAAATTAGCCTTGTTGAAAGACGGCCCTTTATGCCTTTGCCTTTCACCGGTCTTTTCCTCTTTTTTCCTTTAAACTGACCCGGCTCCCCCGGTCCAATATATCGCGCATTCGGTTGACGTGCTTTCTCACGAAATCTCACCTTCCTCCTTGTTAACGCGCGGAAACTCCTGTCGTTTATTCTGCGAAGAAAGTAGAACACTAGACGGTTTGCGTCAACCGAGCAGCCCTACACGAGCTTGTATTTTCTTTGACAGTCAGTTTCCAAATCTACCTCGTTTTTGTAATAACAGTAAGAATTTTGGTATTATATTTTTAATCTTCTTCTAGGTAGTTCTATTTTTTAGAAACTTATGCTCTATTACGTTTTATTCAATTTTATAATTTAGTACATTTAGCAATTCAGTTTTATATTTTAGTATATTTTATAATTTTATAATTTAGTCTGTATATATTTCATATTATGTTCTATTATATTTCTCGTATCTAAAATGTATGAATATACTGAACGACACTTGAGTGGATCATTGGAGCCGTTGTGATCCTACAATTAGTTTTAATTTTAAACATTATGTGTTTTTATCATTACTTGAATATTTACGTATTTTCCTCTGTCGTCTCATTACGTTTCTAACACTGGAAAGAAAAACTCGTTCAGTGTAAATGATCAAAACTGAAAGTTCACTTGGAGGATAGAAAGATCTATCTGTAGCGTGTATAAATATTAAACATCGAAACGAACACTCCAACCGTAAATCCTGCATTTTATGCTGTGTGAAAAATTTTACATACCACACACTACATCAAAATCTCTATAAACTAAAACTTATTTCTCGGTACGTGAAACACCCTTCTATTTCATCGATTTTTGTCGCCTCATTCCCATTCGCTGCAACGAAAATTTCGCATTCGCTGTTCCGCCATTTCGTTAATTACGAAATAGCACTCTCGATATTTATTTCATTTTGTTGAAAATTAGTTGCTTTATTGTCACTTTTGTTAGACCGAGAGCGCACATATATTCGCACGAGGAAAGGCAAGGAAGATCGGAGCCTTTAATCTCTTTTCAACGGAACAAAATGTTCCGTTCAATACCCTCATCTGTTAGGTAGTTCCGGTACGTATACCGCGCGCAGATCCGGCCGAGCGGTGCTGCAATTACCGCGCTGTGATTTAGGACCCACCCGTTATAGACCGGCGAGCTTTGATTTACGGTGCCGCGCGTGAAATTAATTTGAATTCGGTAATGTACGAATAATTCGCGGTCGTCGTAGTTGCCAAAAACTGTACCAAGTCTTTCGAAAGACTCGTCTCTTTCTTCTTTTTAACCTTTGTATTTAATTTACGATACTATCGTAAAACGAACTTAATAATTAGACCAATGTCTCGCGAAGATATTCAAACACTTATCGTGAAAGAACTTTTATGTACGTTGAATAAAAGATATTAACAGTGTATTAAGACACAATTGCTATAAAATTTAGAAAATGCACGTAAAGGTTACGAGATATTCATTGCAATCATATATTTAATAAAAAAAAAGTTGGTGTAATAATAATAAAATAATAATAGAGAAGCAAGAAAAAATAATAAAAAAAGTTGGTAGTACTGATAAACATCTTAAGTATATTACAAGTGTTAAATACGATCCCATTGAATATTCAGAATTACTAATATAATAGATTTTTGGCTGTTTAAACACTCTCGTGACTTCTTCGAGATATATATAAATATATTTGCAATTTCTACATCAAATCGTTATCTAAAAAAAAATTCTTTCACGAACAATTGTATTAAACAAAGGGTTTAGGTTAGGTTTAGGTTAGGTTTAGGTTAGGTTTAGGTTAGGTTTAAGTTAGGTTTAGGTTAGGTTTCGAAATTAATTCTCACCACCCCTGCAGAATCCCCTCTTGGAGGAAAATTCTTAATTCTTCAGACGATTGAGAGCGTGGGCAACCATAATTCTCCGCGGTACATAACTCGTTCGCCCAACGGGAGGAGGTACTCCGACGGTATCGGTCATCCGTGGCGCAGTCGAGTTTTCAATCGCGACGCAATACCGAAATTAATTTCAATCTACGTGGGGGGCAGGGTAAGACGCTGGCCGGAGCACGCTCGAACGATCACGAATGCCGGTAAGATTGAGCCGATCCAGAACGGGCCGAGAGAGAAGCTTCTTAGATCTCCGCGATGGCTTCTGTTATATATAAACCATCCTTCGACGTTAGGTTCGTGGTTTCGTGGGTTAGGGGTAGCGGGTGGTCGAGTTCGTAACAAGATTTGCTCGATGTCCACGAACGGTTTAAGCTCGGATCACGTTCAAGCGTTTAGCCTTCTTTCTTCGCTTCGTCTTCGACGTAAACGCTTTCTACCGATCCTCCCTCTCTCTCTCTCTTTCTTACTTCCTCGTCTCCTTGTCGTTGCACCCTCTATGTTTCCTCTCTCTCTTTTCTCTCTTTCTCTATGCCCATTAGATCGTGTAACAAGTTCGTTCGCCTCTCGTTGGTACAGTTTCAGCAATGTTATATTACAGAAAATATATCATTTGTATATCGGTATCTATACATCGCAGATAGCTTTCATAGATATGGCAAGAATTATTACAAAGTGTCTCGTGTAACGTACACATTTATTAAAATGTTCACTAAGCATTCACATTCGTTCGTAGTTCGAACGTACAATAGATTCGTACGAAAAATTTCGTAGCATCTCCGATTTAATGATTTTGCCAAAAATCAAGATACTCGAGGGCTCCAGAGACAAATTGCCATTTTTACTGTGAAGGAAAACGAGTTGAAATTAATTAATCAAAACAATTTCGTTCTTTAATGAGATAACGTAAAATCTACCAAGAGAAAAAGGAAACAGTTTTTGCAGCCGCTATATCTGTTTCGCTTCCTCGTTCCTGTTTCTTCGTCTCTCCATGGTCGGTGGTTGCCCAGGCTCATCCCCTTCTTTCGGATAGAGGAGATAAAATGGATAGATCGCGCATGCACCGAGAAAGAAGCTCGGCGTACCGGCAAAACGCTTCCGTTGGGCCGCGCGTATGATTTATTCCGGCGCGAAGCACCCACCAGAAATATCAGATACCCCTAATGAATTTCTGGGCTGGTGTGCGTGCGTGTAGGGTGGAAGGGGTGTAACAGGGGTGGGTCAGCTTCGAAAGAAATATGGGGTGAATCGACGACACGGAGTACAACGCACACGTCCTGACCGAAATATCTCCGCACCGAGAGTGCCTTTGGTTGCCCATGTTAATGACCATGCCAGACGATGGCTATTGTCAGACGTTCTCGCAGGTTCAAACATCCGCGGTATTTGATACCGATTCTCATTGGAAGTTGAATTTTTTCAATCGATTTAATTTCAATTTTATTTCTTTTTTATTCCTTTATAATATAAAGGAATTTTACGTCGTAATCAGTTTGGAGAAAAGAATTGAAAAATTTTTATATATATATATATATATACTACGTGTAAGTACCAATAATTAAAATATAACGATTAAACTAGAATATAAATATAGAAGTATTTTATAATTATATTATACTGTGTCGTGTCACTTTATGCACTGCGTCAAAGTTAATTTAATTAATAATCAAAGTTAATACTAATTGATCTTCCAACAAGCTCCAACTTGCTGATGATAAATTCTGTGACACGTTGACGTTCAAAATAAGACTCTAAGATGATTTTCCAGAGAAAAGGAGCAAGGAGAAAAGATCAAGGCACTCGGGACGCGGTTCGATGTTGAGAATTCAGCCGGCTATGAGATGAATGGCACGTGGCCCGCATGAGATTGAGAACGAAGAATATTCAGGACGGAATTTGCGAGAAATTAGGCGTGAAATACGCCGTGCGCTTCGAATATTTCTGCCACCGACAGATTTCGACTTTCCTGTCAGACACGTTCTCAGACGATCCATCGATCTGCCTTTGTATTCGCCTGTGAACTCGGAATTCGTTGCGGCTCTCCTTTGCATCGCAACACTCACACCCTCCTCCTCAATCTTTTGACAGCCACGGAAATGGCTAAAGAGCTTTGGAGCTTAAAGATCTCCTCGAAGTGATTTCGAGACTTTTCAATTTTTTATTGACTATTTTTTGTACGAAACTGTCGCTATTAACAAAGACGGACATCTACGTCGTTTCATTGCGAAGTTGAAAATTTTGCACGCCTTATTCTGTACGAAGGCAGGAAATCTTGAGAAAACAAAGAAATGATTATTTTCTGAATCGAATTCATTCCGAATTCTTTGTCATCTTATCAAAGATGCATATATGTGAAAATGAATAAATACATGCAAATATGAAAATTTTTGTTGAAACTTGTTCGCAACGTTGATCTAATTTTTCGCGAAATTTCTAAATCATATCGAAAAAATCGTAGATCGAATGCTAATAATATCCGGCGAGACTTCAACTTTAAAATTCTCCGACACGCCAAAGTTAAAAGTACGTGTCAATCTTAATAAACTTGTGACGGATCTATTCGAAATACACGCTCGATATACATATATATCAAGAGAGATCATGTCTGTATTTTCGACATTACATCCTGTACAAGACTCGCACGCTTTGTATTCCGTCAGCGGAACCAATCTCCATAACGAAAACGTGTTGCCGGACTTTCTAGCCAGTATCGAACACCTCTTCCCATCCGCATTTACACGCCTTTCTGCTCTTCAGGCCGCGAATTTACACGTAAAAGTATATTTGTCGTTCGTCGTTCTGTGCAACTTTGTGTGAGAGAAAACACGTTTCAATACCAAAATGTTAAAACATTGAAATTTGTTTACCAAATTCACCTCAAAATCTGTCCATGGTTAACTCTGGAACACTATCTACTATGATAGAACTTGTATCAAATAGAAAAAAGTTCATGGTACAACAAAGAAAAATCTAAAATAACAAATCTGGAAAATTCCTACGATCACTTTGATCGTTCCATTGTCAAAGAGTCAAACGTTCGGGAACGTTTTTTTAAATAGAGAATTTGAAACAGAACGGACGGAAAATGTTGAATGACCACGGCAGCTGAAAAAGATTTAAATAATCATATATATCGAACGTGGCAATAAATCGCCGCGTGTCCATTCGGGCCCAGCATCGCCACCCTAACTACTGGCATCTATAGCAATGGGGTGGACCAGTGATATATGTCTTCCCTATAACAGCCAGAATCAAAACATCGTCCTCCCCTAGCTACGGAGATGTTTGTCCTTCGGCCAGCGACTTCTGCGGCGGACAGTTGGTATCGGTGAAATCGCTGTATTAATTAACAGTAAATAAATTGCGAGTCGCAGGAGAAACTGAATCTAGGAATTCTGATTGCGGTTAATGTCATTCATTTGACAACGTGAAAGCTCGTTTGCCCTCTAGCCTCTAGAGCTGATAATTCACAAATTGACGAAAGTTGAAGTTTGAAGATTTATAGGATCTTCCTCTGAAAATCATCACTGATGTGAGCTATTGTCTTCGTCGCAAAATTACATTTTACATTTACTATTATTTATATTTCTTAGTTAAGTTTTAGAACGAGGTACTGCTATTTCTCGAGAATAAGTTATAACAAACTATGTTGTATAACTGTGTTGTATAAAACATTTTAAAATTGTAGTACACCATAATGAGACAGGACTCTCAATTATTACAATATATCATCTTCGAAATAAATCAGAGATGTATATGTAGAAATTACAACACATTTATAATACGAGTATATATTTTGTACAAACCAAACGTAAATATCTAAACAACTACGATATCAAAAAACGGATATCAATATATCAATATTCGTGAGATCATCTTGAACACTTTCAGATTTGTATCCTTAATGACAGTCGTCTATTAATACGATGTTGATAAAATGTTAAAACGTTTCATACACGTAAAAGCATGAATGTTTGAGCTCACTTTTCGCGAGGTTATTCCCGGCTATTCTTCCGATAACGCTGAAAATATAACATCCGAGTGTGTGTAGCGTAACGCTGCATAGGCAACAAGAATACGTGCATACTGCAGCAGATACTTGAGGAACGTATTAAACCAGCTTACTATCCTTAATGCACTTACGAGGCCACCGCCGCCGTTACCAGGCCGGGCTGGAGCAGCTCGACGTGCTGTATCTGGTCAGAGAACAAAGTCCTGGCACAGAGGAGATTACGGAACACCGCTGGACACTGGCCACTTGACCGGTATTACAGATGTAATATCGTAAACAATGTCCCTCTCAAGCGTAGCCACGGCTTTATATCTGCACAAGTCACGGCAGATCTCCCCCGTGGCACTGGCCAAACCCACCGTGAACCACCTTGCTCTCCCTTCTCTCTATCTCTCCACGTACAAACCCTCTCTCGCGAACCCTTTGCAAACCGTCGCCGGTGTTTACTGTTGAATATTCATTCTTTGACCTGATACAGCCGTGAACACGAAGTGTCTACACATTAACCAGTGCCCCGGACTGACCGCTTAGCCGACACCCTTTTTGCCGCTTTTATTGGAAAATTGGATCAGAATTCTCACGTACTCTGCTCCTGACTCAACCTTTGATTTAGGCGCACAACGAGCAAGCGCAGGAAATTTAACGTCGGTTAATTAATCAAAGATCAATTAATCGACCGTTCCAAGGACTGTACCGTACAGTAGAATGATCGTTCTCAAGTTCAAGCGTCGATGATGAAAAAATCGAGCATGACTTTCGAACGAACACGCTATATTTTAGTAATCTTTATAGCTATTGCAATTATTATGACCCCCAACAGACTACTTTCTCGATTCTTCCACTCGACCATTATCGATCTTCAGCTCTATTTCACTCGCTATTCCACACACACACACACATTGCGCATTCGTAATTCAGACTAATCAGCATCCTCCAGGCTCACGTGCAACCAGAGAATCATAGAGGATCACGTACTCACGTACTCGTTCGTTCTCGTCAAGGCATCCCCAGCTCGTATTTACGATTTCGTCGGATCGCGTCGGCGATTTCTCCGCGCCGCTATCACACACACACACACACGTACTCCCCAAGTACGGATTGGAGCGGGTTGCCACCGACTGAGATTTGTCTGCGGCGATGTTTACGATAAGCGTAAACCTAGCGAGAGGCTAGTCCTCCGGAGGAGTTGGCCTTTTGGCCCCAGTGGGCCACCCCACCGTCGAATCCCCCTTCTTCGTCTTCCTGGAAAACTGAGAATTCGAGACATGGCCTGGGCGGGTCTGCGGCTCGGTCTTTTAATCGTAACTCGCGGCCTGATAGTAAGCGGGCCAACCTATACGCGAGGTCTATTTTTATTGTTCCCGCGATAGTACAGTTGTGCGTCCCGCTATTTACGTCCGGACGGCGCAGGGGAAAGGATGATCTTGGAAAGAATCCTGCATAAACGTTCCACGGGCTTCCAGACTTCTCCTCTCGTTATTGTCCATTTCGATGGTAACCGTCGTCGACTTCGATCAGAGGAAAAGTTCGTCAGAGAAGTTCGGCGCGCCGCTTCTTTCAACTTGCCGCTGATACGAACTTTTCGCGAAAGTGACAAGCTCCGCTTCGTTCGAGTGTGCGTGACATTTAGTATCGTTAACGGAGCAAAAATAGAGGCTAATTGTAATATACGTGCCGATTTTTGTTGAAACAATTCGAGAGGAGAGAATCGCCTACCAACAATTCGAAGTTTTATAGAAAATCATCGAAAACTATGTGTGACGTCGTAGATTATGATCCTGTGAATTAGATCTATAGGAAAATAAAACCATGTCGAGATTTGTTAATCTACCATAAGTCTGTTAACAGACAGGACTATCACAGGATCAAAGTATAAATAGAAGACTAAATTTGATGAACTCGAAATCTGCAACTACGAGATCTAAGGATCAACCCTTATGAAATAGTTTTTCTGAAACTGGGAATTGAGATAGCAAACTATAATCTTCTGATCGCTGTAAGGTCGAGAAACAATACTTGAAGTTCTACAGAATCGAAGAATCTCGATATTTAAAGTATAACACGAAAATGATTCCATCATAATCCCGTTCGATGAGATCCTACGTGTAAAATCTATCTACAATCTCGAGGTCGTATTAGAAAAGACACGATTATAGTACTAAAATCTTAGAAATATCTTACTTTAGTTCCATTGATTGTAGTATTATAGATTATAATCTACAGTACAATGATCCTAAAATTTTATAATCTCGTCGAAGCACTACGTCCTAAAATCCTCTCACACGATTATAAGATCGCAGATCTTTGGATTTTATGGAGCTCCATAACGCTATAAAATTCTAATATATCGTCCATAATTTCTTAATCTTAAAATTTAGCAGCCATTTGCAGTTTTCACAGGGAAATTCAAATTTCATACCGAAAGATACTCGATGCGCGCGACTACGTTTTTCGTGGAACAACTTCATACTGACGTTACTTCTCTGCGCGACATTCGCGTGGAGACGAGACCCCTTCGATTACGTATACCTCGACGATAAAACCTCCTTTGCGTGGATTAGTCCGCTCAATCAGGAAATATACTTGGGGCCCCCATAAAGTTCTCCCGGCGTGCAAACCCCTATGTATGCCTCCTATGTACCACCCTCTATGTGCTTCCCTTCTTCTACGCATTCTCGTGCGCTGAACGCACATAGCGATAGATAAGACATTTCTCGTATGTCTTAATTGACAAATGTCAAATCAAAAATATTCACAGGCCATTTTTATGTTTCTTTCAGATATCGATAAACGCATTGTCAACGCGTTTAGACTCGGTGATTTTTGTTTTGGTAATATCGCTTCTTTTGAAACGTATTATACAAGCATTTAGCAATAAATTCTCCTTTTCTTTTAGAATATAAATTAATTCTTCTTGTTTACTTGCTATTTCTTAAAATAAAAGAATCGTTCAGTATAGATATTTAGATAAAAAAAGTATGACTGGAACTTGAAATTTTTCCCACTTGACGCGCGAAATTCGACAATTATATTTTGCCTCTCGTATCTGGAAATGAAAATCTTTAGACTTTAGACAACAGCGTGATTCGCGTGATCGTAATTATTCGCACGATGTTTCAATATATCGTCGATAAGGGATAAAAGTATAGAAAACTGCGACACTAGGGTGACGTTATACGATCGGAAAGAGAAAATTTCAGAGTATACAGAGAGGAAGACAGATTCGGTTTCGGGTGTATTTTAAAGTCCATGGGGCTCAATGTTCCGCGAAATACGTCGCTCCCTTCCCATCGATTCTACAATACAGATGCCGTATAGATGGCTACAAATCCCCCGGAACTCTTCATATCTATAACCTCTTTTCATTCTCGACAACGAGGGCTCACACGCGACGGGGCAGTTTTAAACAATTCGCCCCTTCAAACCCTCCCACGTGGTTAACTTTATCGCCACTTCCGGCACCTATGTCACAGGAACAACTTCGATTCAACGTCTTTCAGTTCTCAATCATTTCTTTTTTTTTGTTTTTTCGTTTAAAAATATTCGAAAACTTTCGCTTCGTTATTTCTTACTTTCTAAAAATTACAAGCATCTCATCCCTTTCAGTACATAATTTTGCTCGGTATAGGATAGCGCGTACGTTTTTGATACGAAACACGTGAAATAAAAGAGTAAAGATGTACGTCTATTATAAATTTAATTTGTTATATCTAAATTTTATACTTTACTGTATTTTTTCACATGTTCGATGTAACATGTTCGTTATAAAAAACTATATTAGTGTACATTAAACTATAAAAAAGTACATTAGTGTATACTAAACTATAAAAAACTACATTAGCGTGTATCAACGTACCATTTCGTTTATAAATTTCTATAGATTCCTTTGAAAGGAACAAAACGCAATTAGCAGCGTCTCGCCGGGGCGATTGTCAACTTTTGTTAAAGGTAACGGAGTTGCACTTTCAACTTAAACGGCGGTTAAAGTCAATTCGATAGCAGTTAACGAATTGTTGGGGGTGAATAGAAGGGGTTTGCGGTTAACGCGAGAGGTTGACAGGGGGACGCATAATACATTGTTACCCCATCCACCCGGAATCACCCTTTCCACGTGCAGTAATTTTCTCTGCGCGGCACCGACGTCGGAGTGAACTATCTCATAATTAAAATTACCGTACTACGCGTACACATCGAGGAGCCTTTGATACCCTAACGCGCCGATTTATGTCTCGTTACGCCTGTCTGTTATTTGTCTCTCAATTATCGTTGATAACAGTACCGATGATTACGTTAGTTGTGTCTTTCACTTAAGCAGGATGTATTAGTTTTTCTGAAATTGAAAGCCAAATCTCGATCTTTTCGCTCGGTTTCTCTATATCTACAATCTTAAATCGCAGTAATTAATCATTTAAAACGTTTAAAATTTCTCACCGACAGTGTTACGACAAACTCCTGTGTCTGATAATGATAATAAATAATTTCAAGTAAAATTTAATTAACATTAAATAGAATCTTTCGTATGATTACGAATAGGTAATGTATTAATAATAATAGTGACAGGATGTTAATTAAATAATAATCGTAATTACATTTCATTTTCGCACAAAATAATCTTCACTGACTTTTTAACGTATCACTTCGAATTAACAATCTCGTTTGTCCAAGAGTCGATGCACAAGCGACGCGTGGCTTTCTAAAATTGTTCTTTGTTAAGTTTCCCCATTTCAGAGCCGTCAGAGCCGTTTAAAAGTGGCGAGAAATGAGCTGGAGGGTGGTGCCAAATACCAGCTTCCTTCCCTCCGATCCTTGCCCGTCGATTTAAAACATTTGCCCTCCGCGGAACGAAAGTTCTTCGTGTCGCTGAAGCTGGGGTGCCGCGAAATCACCCTAATATTGGATTATATCAATATACGGGGCATACATATATCATACCGGCGAGAGTGGAACACACGAGTTACTAAATTTCCGATCTCTTTACAGGGATAAAGATATCACGGCGATTCCTCGCGATCAGCAAGGTTGAAAGTCGCATCCTTCCGACAAAGGGTGGAATTTTTATTCTCGAAGGCGATCGTTTCATATCGTGGATGCGTAACTTACGTCCCTTAAATGATCGATAATTATAATACAATTATAATATAAATTATATAATTATAAAAATTATAAAATTATGATATAAATTGTAACACAAATGATCGAAGATAGATTTAATTCAAGTTCAATAAAGTTAAGCTTTGTCAATCTCCATTCAAATTGAATTCCTTTATTTATTCCGATGAACAGGTAAACTTTCGCAAACTACTCGTCTTTTAAAAATTATTTCGATAAATATGTAAATTTTTACAAACGTTAATCAATTAAGCACATAACGTGCAATCTTGGAAACAAATTATTGGTACTGGTCGACTCGTACTGGAACGTGTTACTGAAAATTCTCTGCCGTTCAGGCAAACGTATATACCACTGTACGTATATACTCAGTCGGCTGCTCACGTACGGACGTTTCTACTGCAAAATTAAATTCTCCAGTAAACGGCCCGACTCCGTGTATATATATTAAATGTTCCAAATCTACGTAACGATCAGTAAAAAAAAAAAGTTCAACAACAACACGAAAATAAGAAGATATAAAACAAATCATTCTGTTCGAGAAAAATACCTAAAAATTTCAGCAAAGGAAAACCGTGTCTGAACGGCGAAGAAGAGCGAAGATTACTACGCGAAGATTACTATATTCAATTTTCGGAACTTTTCGCCTCTATCGGCGACCGATCAATCAGCGGGGGAAAAGATTCTCCGAGGAAAAGAGATTCCCTTTGAAAGGCGGGTGGCAAGTAGGCGACCTCGACAAGGTCGATGCATTTAGAAACCCTTTAATCGAGTTGTTCGGTAGTCAGGGTAATGACGTGTGCTCGAGCACACGGCTCACGGGTGTTTAGCACTTTATCTATCTTCTCCAAGTTATTAATGACACTCGCTGAGTCAGATGCCGCGGCGAAGTGCGGCATCTTCAGAGTTTAATATCCGAGGAATCGAGTCACTCGGCCGACTACTCGTTCCGCCGCTGGCCTCGAGTAGAACACTCGTGGTGACGACCGGGCCGGGGCATTTCGCCTCCAATATCCTTCACCCTGGCCGAAGAATCGAGTGTCGCCGCTGTTCGCCGCGAAGAGCACGCTTTCATTTCGCACGAGCACCGCGGACGAGTGGTTCGAATATAAAAAAAAAAAAAAAAAAAGAAAGAAAGAAAAAAGAAGAGGAACACTTCGCGCGATACCAGCTCGAAAGAAATTTCGCGATAGGGATTCAGATGAGATGAAAGTCGCTCTCCGTCCGTCAGCGTTCGAACAGTCATAGCATTGATTTGTTTCCTCCGAAACAAGTAGTCTGGCAATTTCTATCCTTACGAATTATGCTACGTGCGATTTTCACAATTATCACAGCTGCGATGTACAAATTTGTTATACCTGATTGAAGATTGTTGCTTCATTTAATAAGTCAATAGTTAAGAATTTGATATACACCTGAATTTGTAAACAACGATGAAGAACTCTTCCTTCTTTTTTCTCATTTTTCACTTCTTTTTTTTTCACAAGTGTACGATCATTTCTACGAATTCTCACGCGTAAATGCCGTACGCATTTAATATTAATAACGTGCTATTGCGCGCAGTTGAAAATCGTTTTTAACCAAAGGCTCGGAAATTCGTATCGTGCATCTAAGCTTATCAGAGAACAATCGGTAAAAAACGAAATGAATTTTTTACGCGACATCGCATGCATCGTATCATGCGTTCTTTAATAAAGCGCGGGAGCTACCATACTCCTACATTTCACTCGATAGTCGCATCTTCAACGCTACGTGGCACTGCAAAATCATTGAAATCCATTCAATTATATATAACAATAATCAACGAATTATTATTAATTAGCTGAAACTTAAATCTGAAATTCAATCTAGTCAAGGATGTATTTTTCAATTTTTTTCATTATAAATAATTTGTTTGCAACTTTCGATCGAATCGTATTCGCTAAATGCATTAATAATTTAAAGCAAATAAATTAAATCGAAGGAAAAGTTCGTACAGCCGTGAAATACGTGAAATTTACCGAAAAATTGACATTGAAATAGAAATTGAGCTTTGATTAAACATTTAAAAACATGAAACATACGCGGAAACGGAGTTTCATCGGTATTTCGAAAAAAGTTGTGCGAAAAATTTTTTACACTTTAACAAAATATATCTCGCAATTCTGTCGCGAAACGGGACTTCATGGTTGCAAATATATTTGTGATACCCAACGCCCTATGATAGAGAGGTAAGCAACTTAATCATGATTTTAATCATTATCAATCTGTTGTAGATAAATGTAATATTTGTATAATCTAGAACAATATAACTATGTTCTAAAACAAAATACTAATTTTTAATATTTAATTAACTTTTCATTGCCAGTATTTTATATATAATACAATGTATAATACGTATTTTTTATAATTCTTTTATCTACTTTTACGTCATTTCATGATTATCCACATATAGTGTATTTATCGTTCTAAAACAAAATACTGATTTTTAATTAACATTTCATCGCCAGTATTTTATATATAATACAATGTATAATACGTATTTTTTATAATTCTTTTATCTACTTTTATGTCATTTCATGATTATCCACATATAGTGTATTTATCGTTCTAAAACAAAATACTGATTTTTAATTAACATTTCATCGCCAATATTTTATATATAATACAATGTATAATACGTATTTTTTATAATTCTTTTATCTACTTTTATGTCATTTCATGATTATCCACACATAGTATATTTATCGTTCTAAAACAAAATACTGATTTTTAATTAACATTTCATCGTCAGTATTTTATATATAATACACTGTAGATATTTTTTATAATTCTTTTATCTACTTTTATGTTATTTCATAATTATCCACACATAGTGTATTTATCGTTCTGAAACAAAATACTGATTTTTAATTAACATTTCATCGCCAGTATTTTATATATAATACAATATATAATACGTATTTTTTATAATTCTTTTATCTACTTTTACGTTATTTCATAATTATCCACATATAGTGTATTTATCGTTCTAAAACAAAATACTGATTTTTAATTAACATTTCATCGCCAGTATTTTATATATAATACAATGTATAATACGTATTTTTTATAATTCTTTTATCTACTTTTATGTCATTTCATGATTATCCACACATAGTATATTTATCGTTCTGAAACAAAATACTGATTTTTAATTAACATTTCATCGCCAATATTTTATATATAATACAATGTATAATACGTACTTTTTTATAATTCTTTTATCTACTTTTATGTCATTTCATGATTATCCACACATAGTATATTTATCGTTCTGAAACAAAATACTGATTTTTAATTAACATTTCATCGCCAATATTTTATATATAATACAATGTATAATACGTACTTTTTTATAATTCTTTTATCTACTTTTATGTCATTTCATGATTATCCACACATAGTATATTTATCTACGCACAAGTAGTAGCGAGTATTAAAGGAAGCAATATAATTAGGACAACGATATACGATCTGCAAAATCGTTGACTCGCGAATTCCAAAATTCATTTAGCTCACTGATTAAACCGCTGTACTTGTGTAGATTAGAAGTAGGTGTGTGTCATTAAGAGAACTTAATTTCACCCTTGTTCGAGTTAAATGGAGCCGCGATGCAATCGCAACGATGCTCATCCCGCATTCATTTCGGCAGAATCGCATGGGCAATAATGGTGGTCTCGTCCCTGTGTATCGCGCTCGGATTGCTGAAAGGTACTTTGAACTTTTTCGCCGAACACTTTGTTCTCTCGGTCATCGAAACCACACATAATGGAATATGGAATTATCCATTCCCGGCGATCACGGTGTGCGATATCAATCGCGTATCTCTTAATCTGACACAGAAATTCGTCGAGAACTTGTGAGTATTTTGTTTTCCTTTCTTTTCTTTTTCTCTCACTTTCGTTCCTGACTCTTTAACTAAGCTTCTTGTTATTCGTATCAAGTTACTTGAACCTGTAATAAAAAGTCAGTTGACTTTGACGATTTGTGATTTCTCATTCGTCGTTGCAACGAAGCATTTTTAACTTCTTGTTTTCGACGATCGATGAACTCTGTCGTCGTTTTTTTATAATTTTACTCATTCGCCCGAATGACACGTGATGTTTCTTGGTTTCATTGCAGGACACTTCCTCCGGCCGTGACAAAGGAATTTGTAGCTCAAGAAATGAAGTTATTGAACGAATTACTGTACCCCGGCATGTACGGGTCACACGTTCGGAATAATCTCTCGCAATTGCAGAACATCTTTGACATGAACAAGCTTTCAATACCAACAATCATGAACTCGGTACGTGGAGAATTACCTTTACCTGACGACATTGATGAAGTGCCATAAAGAAAAATTCAATTCCAGGTTGCACAAAGCTGCCAAAATTTCCTGGTCTCGTGTAAATGGAAGTCGAAAACGAAAAATTGCAATAGCATCTTTCGATCAAGCATCAGTCGCGATGGAGTATGTTGCAGCTTTAATTACATTACTTACGACCTGATTATGGAAGAGCCAAAGTAAGAGTCTAAATTTACGCGTGTTGTTGTTTAAATTACGAATTTTACCATCTCTTCTCTTTGAAGCGCAAAACCATGTAAAATGACTTCGTGTGGGTATCAAAGTGGACTCAGTATGGTGCTTAATCTGGATATCGAGAATTACGATGCCGGTATTATGGAATCAGTAGGAGTAAAGGTAATATTTCGTATTTCGAAATATTTGGAATTGCAATCTTTTGTCACAATTTTGGAGTACCCAATTTCAGTCTCGATTCTTTAAAAATTCTTTTAAAGATTTTTGCGAAACACTCTCACGAAATGAAGATATATTATATACTTTCAAAAAAAAAAAGAACGTTGATATTTTGCATCTGAAACTGTGTGTTTTACAAACTGTACAACTGTTTTAATCTGATATTTCTAATGTTTTCACAGATCACGCTACACGATCCTTACGATTACCCCGATTACGATGCACCGAGCAAATTTATAGGCGTGAACAAATATGCATTTTTGTCCATCAAACCAGTAGAAATGCGCTCAGCCACTGATATCACCTATTTAGATCCCAATTTGAGACAATGCGTATTTCACAGCGAAGCGAATGAAATTATTGGCAACGATTGGAACCAACACTTTGTTCCCGTCAAATATTCATTCATAAATTGTTTGACAAACTGTCGAGCATCTTTAATCAAGAACATATGTGGATGCATCCCGTACTATTATCCGCAAAACAGTTAGTTTCCTCTGAACGCAACTTATTCCATACTTGATAAATAGTATTTTGTAAAATATTTCGCAAACTCGAGAAATATTCCAAAGTACAGCGTTTCTTCTAATAATTATTCAATAAAAAAATGAAACAAAAATTATCTACAAAATAATAATAATCTGTTACAGACACCAGAGTGTGCGATTTGAGAGACATTGAATGCCTAGAAACGTACAAATGTGAGCATCGGATGTCCACACGCGAGTGTTATTAATATCCTGGCCTCTTTTTTGAACAGATGAAAGATAATGAAATTAAATTTTAGTTTGGTACGATACCTCTTGGCCAGGAATGGACTTGTCGCCCAAAGCTTTACCGCATGTAAAATTGGATGGTTACGAAAGACCTTGTGCCTGTACACCTGATTGTAATTTTTATCGTTATGTCATAGAGAATTCGGCAGGAGATTTTACTTATACTGATCCCAGGTAATTCGACTGATTCTTTAATAGGAATATATTCACAAAATGTTTGAAATATTAAAAGCTCTCAATAGTACATATAGTAAGTTGAAAGAAATATTGGATATTTGTAAATGAATTATGTACATATTTTTCTGCAGTGTTTTTTAATAAAAGATGACATCCTTTATTGTCATATTAAAACAAATTGTTAAAATACTAAAACAATAATCTTAAAATACTAAGACAAATACTTATCACGGATATATATCTTTCATTGTAGAGAGGATAAAACTTGGAAAAATCAAAGTGCGATTCATATATTTTTCGGAGACCTAGTGTCTATTCAATACCGAAGAGAAACACATTACAACTGGCGTCATTTATTTGGTATAATTTATCAATTGTTCTTTTCAAATAAGTGAATTTAAATTAAAATATAATAATATTAATAACGATGGTAATGTAAACTTAATGTTTGTTTTAGCTACATTCGGCGGTCTCTTGGGAGTTTTCGCCGGATTTAGTTTCATGTCTATTGTCGAAATTATTTATTTCTTTCTTATCCGCTTTCTAATTGATGCATGTGTAAACAGAAACACAAGAAACAAGAGAAATTAAACATCAATAATAACTTTTATTGCATAAATTATACAATATTATAAATTAAAATTTAATATAAATTAAACAACATGTAAACATTATATTTTATCTTCTTTGTAAAATATAATAGAACAGTTTAACAATTGTCTTTCTCTTTTTATATGTGTTCTTGGTAGTCTGGTAATTGGAAATCCGTAAGCAATCTGCACGTTTTTAATTCAGGTAACTGAGCAATGGAATTTGTTTCATTTAACTTCCCTTTTTTTTTCATTACCGAATGAATTGTTTTCCTAATAGCTTTCAAGAATGTAATTTTATTTTTTCCACTTTGTAAAATATTACAAAATTCTTGGATAAACCAGGATCCTATAAAATAAAAATTTACAGTGTATAAATAGTAATACCAATAATAAATATATTAGATACTAACATATAACATAAAGATAATTATGTATTACCTTCTTCTTTATGACGTACAGATATAAAACCCTGCATAGTTGACATAAATATACAGAAATTTTTATATTGCAAAATATTTGAATTTTTACAATCTGTAGGACCATCTGTAACTAAATTAGTTGTTTCGTTGACATTTACTTGTCCTGCAATTCAAAATTATTCTGTATATACAAGTTAAAAATTTTAACCTATCAACCTATATAATAGTTATAATTTATCAATATAAATATAAAGATAACCTTTCACATTTCCCTGACAAGCTTGTATAATAACTACTTTAATAACATCTTCCAATTCGACGCAACAAAATTTATGTTCAATTGCTTCAATGCTAACTTCTTTTCCTTCTGCACTAATAATACCACCTAGAATTAATGACGATTAATAATAAGTTAGTTATATATAATATAATGCTTATATAAAATTTACTAAATTTTACCTTTGCAACCATGGCTTAAAATGCATAGAAAAATGCAATCATAATTAGTACCAAAATCTTTTGGAATGTTTTCTAATGTTGTAAGTATTTTATCTTCAGTTAAGTTATTAAACTGTGTAACTGTAAACCCAAATCTTCTGAATGTTTCAGATAATGTCTTACAATCTTTTGCATTTCCAAATCTAGTTTCAAACTGAAACAAAAATTTGTCTTGTCACATATACATATATATACACACACACACATGAAATTTCCTGTATATTGAAATTAAAAAAAAAAATATTTGTTTAATAATACCTTTCGATCTTCAAAAAACATCTGACTTATAATAATACAAAGGCCACTGTTTAGTTTTCTTATATCATTTTCTTCTACATCTGACGATATTGATAATTCTTCCGTAAAAGACACTCGTATATGAGATGTATTAAGAGAATGTTGTGTATCCAACACATTTTGATGACTCTCACGTTTCTTTAGATCTTCGTAAATGAGGTCCAAATCTTCAAAAGTCTTTAAATGTTTAAGCAAATTTTTAAGTTTGGCAGTTCCATCTAAGATGATTATCCATTGTGAACAATATAATGTAAACAAAAAATTGTATAAAATGGCACAGAACAAATGAAAAAGGACAAACCTGGATATATTGAAATATAATTTTCTCTCATCCAATATAACATATGTAATTCAAGAAAATCTATATTTTTTAAATTTTCCTCATATGGAGTTAAATCAGTTTGAATATATTGCAGTAACAACTTGGTTTTATCTTCACAAAGAGCTTCACATAATAAATATAAACATTTTGCAGCTAAATTTATATATCTGGAATATGATCTGATCTTTGGCATATAAAATAAACTTAAACTTTCAAATGATATTCCCAATTTTCGTATAACTTGTCGATTATTTATCACACATGTAGCTTCTAATAATTTATTTTCCCAATTATCAGGATGTTTATTTATAAATTTTGTGAGTATAAAAGCTTGGTCTTCTTTACATTTTTGTACCAAGTCATAGATTTCTTGAAAGCTGTGCTCATAATCATCTATCATCAAAAATAAGACAGACATTTTTTCATCAATGTCAAGATCATTTTCTATTTTCCATAAAATGTCTTTGTTTAATATATTTTCATTTAGATTGTCGTTCATAGTACTTGGAGTTGCGTCAGTTAATAAAGACATAGTTTTTTTTCAAATTAGCTTCAATAAAATATTCTGGAAATAAACAATAATGTATGTGTTAACATTCATCACGCAAAATGTTTAAACGTGTTAAATACTAAAAACATAAAATATTCCTCAGACATTATAAATTCTACATATTACCATAAATTTATAAGGAATAAAAGACCAAAAAAGTTAAAATTTTTTAATATTTAGACAAAGAAATATGACAATGAATACTTACAAATCTCTGTTGATAAAACAATTGATAAAACCGTCTAAAAAAATATAACAACGTAAGCAATGATCAAAGATAAATAAAATTCAAATGGTCAATTGACAATAGAACAATATTGTTGATTCATTCGTATGACACTTCGTATGGTACATCTACAGTGTAATTTCATTGTACCATTTATTCAGTTTCCTTTATTTTATTTTACATTTTTCTAACATGTTCAATCTTTAAATATCCTTTATCGCTGTCTTTTACAAATAAAAATTTGAATCCTTCATTAAAACACTAGCGTCGGTGAACGGCGCCATTAATGTATATTACTATGTTTGTTATACATCTTGTCCTACGGATACGATAGCACAGCCATCGACGAGGTATATGAATAGACCAAGCACTTTACAGGGTTTCGTGGCCGAGAATCTGAAATACCGACATAGTAAAAAATCACTGGTTTTTTAGCGCAATCTACGTTTAAAGAACGATGAATTAGGGAATTACATCAAGTAAAACAATCGAGGTAGGTCAAGTAATGAATGCGCCAGAAATACTTTTAGGTCTATTTATATACCTCGTTTGTGGCCGATAGTAGTTGCCTGTATTGACTAAAGTTGGTAATAAAATTCTGTCGATAATTTAATTCCAACATTCCCCAATACAGTTTCTGTACTTCAAAATGAATACATGCACTTTAGTTCTAGTTGTCTCTGAGAGATGGTTCAGCGGACTTATAACGTGAGATAAGGATAGATATATGTTGCATTAAATCACAGACGAGGTTCAATTCGTTATGATACAATCATAACGATTGTATCATAACAATATTAAAACACAATTATAATTTTTTTTCCTTCATATAATTCAGAACTCATGATCATTTCTGACAAAGAAAAAACAATTTTTTAAATTAACAATATTGGTAAAAAATATATTCATCACGGGTTTCCTTCTTTGTATTATGGCCATTGATGATTTTAAGTTTCCCTCACTTAATCTTTGCGACTTATAACATTCTACTTAAGTAGAATGTCTACTTTGCCTACTTTGTTTCTTTCTGTATCTGATGTCACAATATGCTTATATAAGATTTGAAATACTATATAGATAAAGAATCGCCTTTTTATTAATTTTGTTCTTTAGAAATTGACATAGCACAATATATTCGTTACAATACGGCTGCCGTATTCTCGATTTGTGATGTATCTTCCTTGTAAATTATGTTTAATTACGTACCATAAAAAAATGAATCGTATAAATTTTTCTCAATTTTTTCTTAAAGCTATATCAATAAAAAATTTATTGTATTTAATGAAACGATGTTTTAACAGGATGATCTACAGATGAAACAAGATGAAACATTTTAATTTTTTTCTTAAAAATTTGTTACGTTTTTGTCTGTAAATAAAATGTATTAAAATTATCTAGGCCAAGTTTCACTAAACCATCAAAAATTTTAATTATAAAATTGATTGTTAAAAGAAATGCAGTGAGAATGTTCGGTTAAAATGTAAAATATATCGACAATCTTGGCAGTTAATGTATCTCAAATGTTTCGTCGCTGCAATACTCGAAATTCATTTGCTTATAATTTAGAGCTACCGTTAATGCCGCGTATAAATCTAGATTTTTTAAAAAATCTACGATATATAAATTCTATCTATCGCTGCTGTGTGAGTTCAGTAAGTAACAAAAAATCTAATTGTTGCATGGTCCTGCGTACAGAACATAAAATTAGGAAGTAGGGCAATTTGAAATATTCCTAAGATCCGATTTCTTCAGGCCTTGCCAATGGAGCTTTTGACTTTTCAGTAGTCACTGTAGTTGTTGTTATTTCCAAGTTTGCTAGGTCAGCTGTACTAATCTGAAATATCAAAAATAATTGTATTATATACTTGCATTTTGTTTCATTTCAACGATATTCTACATCGTACCAATTAGATAAAGTCTTATAATGATATAAAAAAGGTTGTTAATACATTAATAAATTAAATACCATTACGTTGTGAAATACATCCACAATTTAAAAATGAATAAACAAATTTTTAATCAAACTGTATTACGCAAATCGTGTTAGTAACTTAAAAACGTACAATATTCTAAGCGTTCAAATTGTATATTTCATGACATAATAATAGCATATGCCTGAATTTATAGTGTTCTTTAAATCTATGCCGTGTATGCTTGATTTTTATAAAAACTAAATTGAAATTCTTAAACAATAATATCAATGGCAAAACATCACTCTTATACGAAAATTATAAAATTTTTGAGGAACACCAAAAATTCAAAATATTTCATTAATTTGTCCCAAAGTATAGATTTAATACGTTCACTATCAGCATGCATCTGATATAGTTAATCTCGATATAAACAAATTTTAGATAGTTGTTAAATATAATAAAAGTATGTATATCGTATTATGAAATATACTACATAAAAGAGAGACCATACATAATCTAATTGCTCCAATTTTTTGTAGTAATGAACGTATTAATATCGAGGTAAGGTCCGACACCAATTATCACAATACATTTAGTGCCGTTTGCTAACCTCGACATTTGGTGGTAGAGTAATGGTAGCGTGTGTCGTTGTAGTCTCAGTACCGCTGCGTATCTCTCTTTCTACCGTAGTGCCTGCGCAAGAACAAATAGCACAAAACAAAACAGTAACAAAAAAGTATGAATAGTATAAAAAAAAAAAATAAATAAATAAAGAACAAAAATCACAAAGCAACGAGACACAAATATAAAATATTAAGCAATCGATGATTTATGCAATGTGTGAAATTATTAAGAATATAATTATTTACAGTCTTCAAATATAAGTCTGTAACATTGGACGACCTAAAAAAATATCCATTTAAAAAGGAATTCAATAAATCATTAAAGATCAAATTAAAATAACGTATTATTCGTCAGTCGTTTAATTTATAATTCATATTCATTTGAATTAGCAATCATTTCACTCACTGTTCATTTGTTGTGTTTCATTTATTTGATTTGTTTCAATCTCCCCATTAGCAGTAGTACTGTTGGTTGTTTGTGAAACAACAGTTGTGGTCTTTACAACTAGGGATTGATTCTGAGTGGATATTTCCGAAGTTCGTGAAGTCACCTCCATTTTAAGCCCTGCAAGACGACTATGAAGTTCTTCGGAAGACGTTGCATTTCTGAAAAGTGAACTGTTACTGCCAAACAAGTGGCAAGTGTAAAAAACACATTAACACGAGCACAACAGACTTATTATTAAAGCTTGTCAAATTAAATCTATCTTTCTTTAGTAATTTTCAAATTGCATTTTTATCATCATAAAATTAATCGTAAACAGCAAAAGAAGCATGTGAAATAAAACAACAAAAAGCAACAAACACGTTCACTTACAGTAAATGATCCTTCACGCTATCGATCGTTATATCTCCAATAGAACTTAAGTCTTGACGATCGTCTTCTCCATTTACATCATTCGTACTTGCTGCAGGAGATTCTTCGCCACCGGCTAAAATAGATGTATTCAAGGATCGATACTAAAAGGTTAGGAGCAGCATTTCTTGGTGATGTTAATCAGCATAAAATACAAATACTAAGCTCGTTTCATGGAAAGTAATTATAGCAAAGCAACATTTAGATATACATAAGAAATACTTGAAGTAAGCTAAGCGGTTACATATATTTAGTATTAGCATGTTTAAACATTCAATAATAACATATAACTTAATGATTATTCAATATATACTGAAGACAAATTAATAAAAGGTTTGTAAAACTGTTACGATATACTTACTAGAACCAATTACACCATTCTCTGTAATTATCCTTTGTATAGGAGTTGATTGACTTTCTTGTGTTGCTTCATTTTCCGTTTCTATTGCTGTACTTTCGATCACATCTTGCTTTTGAGTTTCTTCATTGTTAACTTCAGGGAATGATCTAGCGTTTGGTGGTAAATTTAACGCACAGTGCGCTTTTGTCACTCTGTTAGCTGACAATGAAATTCGCTGCAATTCCGAACTTGAATGCAAATATAACGCCTCGCCAACTTTCGTAAACGTCAATGAAGAAATTCCACTAGAAAAACAAAACAATGAGATGACAATAACTGAGCATAAAAATTTAAATTTTAAGATATACTCACTTAATGTCTTCCTTTTTAATGGCAGCGGCATTAAGCTGTCTTCTTAATTCGGGAATACTAAGCACTAAACAGTCACCAAGATTAGTCAAGCATAATAAACAGGTTTCTTCGTGTGTTCCTGCAGGTTCCATTGAGCACGTGAATTTTGCAAAACCTGTTTTCCTCACTCGTGAACCTTCGTGTGCGGTAAGTTTATATTTACAATATGGTTTTAAGGATGGAAGATTGAAAATTTTGAATTGTTCTTCGCTAGCAATTACAACTTTATGTGGAGAAATCACATTAGGACCAAGACTTAGGCCTTGCATAACTTCAAATGGTTCTGGCAATGGCACGTTAGATCCATCGAGAATTGTAATTCCAATTACAGGTGCTCTGTGTTTTAAATGAATTTCTTTTCCTAATGTACAATTTACGTCCTCGTCTAGTCTTTTACCCTCAGCAGGAATGGCTAATGTGAAAACATAAACTGTACCATTATTAGTACCCGCCCAAAGTGTAGGAGTTGTATTTTGCACTAAAATAAAGAAAATGTCAGGAAAATATTCATAATGTATATACAACAATAATTTATTAAATATACTTACTGCTTATAATGTAACTTTTAGCAAAATATAAACATCGAACCATTGATCCCAATGCATCGTCTACAGGCCTTGCTTCCACTTGTCTTTCCACAGGCTTTAATTCCACTGGTGAAAGATCACCACTTGGAGAGGAAGCAATACTGGATCTTTAAAAATTAAAAATTAAAAATCAATTGTTTAATATATTAATATTAATTATAATTCAACAAACTTAAAAAAAGGACTCACGTTTCTTTCTTTTTTTCAGATGCCGTGTTTCTAGTTGGACTAGTGACATTTGTTCGACGTTGTGATCTTCTTAATCTTCTAAACGATTCTCTTAAGGATTTCTTGAATGATTTTCTTCTACAGATCGGTGTATCACCTGCGCCGGAAAGATCTGAAATAGTATAGTAAGTTTAACTAATTAATTTTCTTTACAAATTGACGGTTTATACTTAACATAAAAAAATATATATAATTACCATTTGGATTCAGTGTACATTTCACAGTGACAGGCTTTACTCTCATATAGTCGAAAACGGCTAAACCATGAGCCGTTCCTACAGCAACTAGTTCCCATTCACCATATATAGCCAATGCTGTAACCGCAGCCGGCGGATATAATTGAATGAGATTTTGTGGTTGAAAACCGACTGCAAAAGATATGTCAGTTGTTCTTGCCGGAAGATGATCATGTCCTTTCCACACAAATCCGTCACGATCGTTTACGATGTTTATCGTAATGGGTTTAATTTGCTTTGTTTTAGGTTTCGCTGATAAAGAAGCTATAATTACGTGGCCAGCTGTACCGGCAACTATTAATTTTGACGATAGCGGGCAAAATAACACTTTATTTACACCTAATCTGGGATCGTCTGAAAATGGATCGAAAGTTCCAAGTTTTCTAAACGGCGGCCATTCGTTCTCGTCATCTTCCGGTGGTTGTTCAAGAACATCCAAATGTTCGCCAGTAAACAAAACAGATGTATTGAACTTGTAGAGAAGCGTTAGAACAACATCAGTTGCATTCCAGAATCTGACGGTCCCATCCTCATGGCCAGTAAGTAACAATTCTTTTGATTTATTGTTTTCTGACTTTTGATTAAGAATAATTCCACCGTCTATAGGCCATGGTTTATCCGAGTATAGGTGTTCTGTTTGTGCCTTTCCAGCTGCGATAATAATATCCCATAATTCTTCAGGAACATTGGAAACGTGTTGTGAACATGTAACCTGCAAATGAGGCACATTATAAACATAATAAAAGAAAAGAATAGTATACTTGTAATTGTATATTATATTATAAACTGAATATCTACCGCACTTGCATGAAGAGATACTAGATATGGTAACGCCATCATTTTCCAGTCAGGATCAGTTAAATCAATGGCTACTATCTCTTCTTCGGCCAGTACTATAAGCGCTTCTGGACTATCGGGTGGATCTTTTCCATCCTGTTGCTTAGGAAACACAGTAAAGAAGTCGATTACTTTTGACGTGAAATCAAAAACAACATGTTTTCCCTTCGCCATAACAGTAATTGTATGACGATCGCCATAACTCGCACGTTGCATTCCACCCGAAAATAAAATGAGTTCTCCCAGCCTGTAAAGTGATTCATTAGCAACCCAAGTATCCACACACATTTACAGACTACAATACAACAGTTATGTAAATCAAGAAAAAATCCTATACTTACTCGGCTGTTGAATAAACAAGAATTTTAGTCACAGCTTTACAGGGAAACGGCCCATAAGGTGTAGTCGACTCCAGCATGCTATCGCTGCCTGGACTCCAAAATGCATAGGATCCATCATTGTGGGAAGAAACAAATCGGGTCTCGGAAACCCAATGGACAGATTCCAGCTGTTGCGTGGAGACGAATGTCTGCGCACGCGAAAACAAACCCATCAGCTGCACGTACACGTTCGCCAAAACCACCAAAGACACAAACAACAATCAGAACGAGCAGTATCATCTCACGATACGTACTTAACTCATCGGTGCAATATCCCATTTCAAATTCAAGTTTTCAAACATCATTTAATCTTAAGAATGATATCACTCATTCTATATAGAACCTGTTTTATTTGTCAGTTATTTAGATACAGAATTCATCAATGTTTTTAATCCTGCTGCGCTTTTTTAGTAATTTTCCGCCCAATCGTATTTCCTCACCATTAAAAAATATCTCAAATTGCAACAAAGTAAACATTCTTATTGATATACATCATTTTTTGTCCTATATTACGAACAATTTTCGTTCGCAAAAATAGAAAGTGAAATATACAAATTCGAAAATCACAGCACGATTGAAACATTCCAATGTAAGTATTATTAATATATTAATTGAGAAAATCGGATAAAATTAATCGGGAAAAATTACTCCCTTTTGCAAGAGATCTGAGCTGAATGTATCTCTGTGTACCGATGGATTAAGCATTACCCCACAAATGTAGTAAGCAAGTATGTTGGAATTGTTCTGTAAGCGTGTCATTACATCTGCCACACTATAGTCTTGTATGCATAGTATGCGTATAAAGAAAGATACAAAATAGTAATATGAAGGCTCACCTGTTGAGCTCCTGGAGTCGCTTTGTTCCACAAAACCATTAAACCACGATTGTAACCTATCAGAATATTGTCTGGATGACCTGGTTGTTCCGCTATCGCCTCAACCGCTCCTGGATTTTTCTTGTAATCATCTGGCACGCTGTCATAAAATATCGATACGTTACGGACACGTGAATCTATTTCAATTTCCTCGTGATTAACGATCAAACATTTCGTTGTATGATGAAAGTTAATTGAAAAAAGATATCAAAATTCGCATGATTTTATGTGGGAAACTTATTATTTCGCAAAAGTCAATTCTCGTTAAAATTGCTTGTATCTTGCAAATTTAGAACTACTCGATGATAGTGTTTTGAATATAATAGTATTTCTTTCAAGAAATTTATGTTCATCGCGTTAAAACTATCAATAACTAAATTGAACTTTGGAAACTTGTACCAAGAAGATTCCCGCATAATACAAGAGATCAAAAAATACATAATGTTATGAACAAATCAAGCTTCAAAAATTACAAATCGGATATCCTGATCTTAAATACGTATTAATAATATTCATACTATTTCTCTTTCTGATAAATAAATTTATGAAAATAAGGTAGGATTGATCAATTCGTCTCCTGAAATATGTACATGTGTTTTCAGTTGCAATAGACATCCAGCATGCAGACTTTAAAATATAAAATGAATTATTCTTACTTTTGCATCACGACATCCTGGTAAATGATATTGTCAGGCATCATGAATGTTTTCAAATTGAGAAGATAGATATTTCCGCCTTCTGTTCCCAAAAGAAGATGCTCCCCGCTCGATTCCAGGCACATAGCGGAGATTTTCTTCAACTTACCCTCCAATGATAGCGTCTTGGTCTCCACAACCGAACTTTCATTGATTTCCCACAGATGAAGAGAGTTGTCATCGCAAAGAGAAACCACACGACCCTGCGTTCGTAACAAGCGAATCATTCATCAGTGATTTATTTCCGAATTAAACATAGAGATTACTGTAATTGCATTCATTTTGAACGAATAAAATCGAATTTTGGTTTCTCGTCATTTAATTTGTCATTTCCATATAAAATGAAATTTAAAATTTCATCATAGCATAATTATAATACAGATAAGTAGAGTAAGAATAGTATTGTGGCTAGTTTTTATAACTTCATCGTTTCTCACGGAATAAATCCCGCATCTTTTTTCCCCTTACAAAGATTACGATTTGTTTGTTAATAGGCGAAGTGAAAACTCGAAAAAACTACAAGGTTAAAACAGTTATATCGCACTTCATATTTTTATATAAATGTACAATACAGTACTAACTCATAATTTTTCATAAGCAGAACAATGCTCTTTCCACGTATCATTAACATGTGTAATAACTGGGATCGCCTACTCATTCATTATACATGTTTGCACAAACTCTAAACGGGTTGTGCTGCATTTTATACTATTATAATTTTGTTCTTCCGTGTTTGACTAATTTTCTAATTTGAAATTCAAGTTGAATTCCAATTGCAGTAATCTGGTATGTGAAAAATTAAAACGAATTAGAAGATAAAGAATAGAACCATTTGCATGAATAATAAGCGATTGAAAAGTGAATGTTTCACATGATTAGTTAATTATCGATGTTCATTGCTGAGGAAAAAGACTATTTTGCTGTTTTTGTTTTTAGTCGAAATAGTAAAACAATTAAACTCGAATTTAAACGATTCAATTTACATATTTTAATGAAAGACACAATGGTATTAAATTAATATAGTATCATTATATTTTTTTAAATTTCGTTATGTGAAAGAAATAAAGGATTCAAAATACTTAGCTACGATTGCGAAGTGATCGCAATCGTACAGCCGCTATCTTATCGGTTTTAGGATTCCCTTGAAAAATGATCACGATAACGAGATTTCATGACTCATAACAAACAACGTAAGCAATTTGTACATTTTATCATATATACAACTCACTATATTCTATCATATATTTTATATGCGATAATATTGTAAAAACTAATAACTATCGCTGTGTCGAGAATGTTAGAGATTTTGTCATTGATTGAATAAATTTCACAACGAAATTTTCTCAGTTTGTCTTTCTCTCAGGAGGAAGGACACAGGAAAAGCGACGCGTACGATATACGTTTCCGACCTTTACGGAACGAACAATAATAGTGTTCATATATTATTTATTCGTATACACATGCAAAGCGCATTGCGCGCGTCACACACAGTTATGCAACGATCAGTAACGACGGTCACCGTATAAGCCGAACACGGTGTCGCATTACCGGTGCAATGTATGTGACTTTTAAAACAACCATAACTTCACACCTCCGTCTAGTCCTTTCGATTACAATGTACATACGTAAAAGATATATACTATCGCGCGCCGAACCGGTATTAAACTCCGTTTCTTCAACGTACACCATGCAATACTTTTCTTTCTTTCGTCCAACTTAAGAAAAAATAGCAATATCAATATCCAACCGAATCAAAAAATTAACATTTAATACTCTTTCAGTGTAATAAAAAATACATAATTATCTTTTTATTGGCAAGATTTCATGCATTTTTTACGCTAATGTAAAAAATACCTTTCAGATTTTCTTGAGAAAAAGATATGTGATAAATAATGCAGTAACAAATTTATTTTAGATTAAATATGATGTATGTCTTTGCACCTTATTGACCTTCCCTTCCTCTTATTAAACACTTATAAAATATAATTGTTTTAAGAAATTATTTAAATAACATCAAAATCAAAAAATCAATAAGAATAGATTTTTTTTATATTTCTCTCGTATGTTACATTACGTATAACATTTGAAATGGAAAATTTTTATAATGAATACTATTTTCGATAGTTTACTCGAGTATTTCTAGACATTGATAGAATGTCTAGAAATTCCAGACAGAATGATAACGCTAAAAGTAATTAGTAAATATAAATTCTAGAAGTAATTTAAATTTGAAATGAAAATTTTTAGAATTTCTCATTAGGAGATAATATCTTTAGAAGGTTTAGGAAGGTTTAGCGTGGTCATTAAGAAATCCGAACTAGAATGTTACGTCAGCTGGCATTCGTTTCATACACTATTGCATACGTATTTTAATTTAGTATAGTTTACACGAATTAAATCCTCACAGCGATTTATTTATTTCTACCCTATTTGGTTTATCTTTTATTATTTAATATTTTTCCTACTCCCATTAATTGAAAACTGTGAAACTAAATCTGGCGATCAATTCTCATAATAAGATTATAATCACAAATCTATGATGTTTGACAATAAACTTTAACAATTTAATATATTGTTGAACGACGATAAGTATAGACTTATAATCATGTTTATACGTGCATCAGTCTATGCAATTAGTAAGTTAGATTAGAATTGTATAAGTTGTAATGTGAAATTGAAAATTAAACCTTCTTGTATTAAACAATTCTAAAAATAACTGATTACACGTGTTAAGCTTTGTGTATGATATCTGATGAAGAATATATTTAAAAAATTAGTAGTAATAATGGTACTTACTTCATTGGGCAGAGCAATGATCTTTGTAACAGCATTCTCTCCGCTTTCGATGGTATGTTGTCCATAGAATTCCACACCTGGTCTACCAAATCTGTAATCGTACGTCAGTCAAGGAAAATTAGATAGTTTTATTTCAAACAGTAAACCATCATCGGTTTTATCCAGAAATAAACAAGGATCTTGTTTTAAAAATAACCGCACTAACCGGGTACTCAATTTGATTAATTATATAAAAGCTTCATGATTCTATATATTCTATATTCTACTCCGATTCTCGAGGTAGATCGTGTAAATCGGAGATCTATTTGAAACGAGAAACGTATAAACTGTCTCGAACAAAGAATCGAACTTCAAGCTAATATCAATTACAAATAGAATTTCCGTCAGAGATGGTGAAGATACCTATCATCCGTCTTGCGAAATGATAATGATTACACACTGATTACGTAGCCATTCGTAGAACATCTGCCATCGAGATACGAATAAAGCAACTGGTATGTAATCGAACTGAATACATCAAAGCATTAAATATCAAGCTCCTAAGTGCAGGCAATTATTTCGACAAATATCGTAAAATATTTCGAGTAGATCTATGTTATCTTCAGGATTAGAGTTAGATCAATAATCGAACTGGCACGAATTGAATAACGAAGTAATAAAAGTATCTACGCTACGTGTCCAAACGTTCATTTGGTGATGAATTTCTTAATGCTTTCAGAAGATGTTTGTATAATTTTTTGTTAACATTGTACATGTTCCAAATATGATTTAATGTCTCTATGATACATCAACAAGACATCAGGAGAGATGGTAGTTACAGTATCGAGTTTTACATGTTACTGCAACGATGATGAAGTTTGAACAAAACAACGGAAGGTTCGTGATTTCTAAAAAATGATATGAGCTGTTTAACTGATTAAAATATACTTTCAAATGTATATCGTCATCGAATTTTCTCTTCCACTAAGACTTCAACATATAATATAACGTAAACTCCTTTCACTCATTTCTATCTCTAAGAATAATCTGGCATTTCATTACTTTCGATCTCTATACATGTATAATTATATAATATCATTCCTAGTTTCTATTGATATACTTTTTATATTTAATACAAATAATATATGATATGTTATCTAAAGGATGTTTAAAAAAAGTAATTAATTTTGTCAAAATTTCATATGTTTGTCCGTCATATATGTAATACAAAGCGTAATATTTCAACACAGCTATAATCTTCGCTATTTTATATTCCTATGCACGACTCTCTGTTACTGCGATACTTTCACATCCGATGTCCACAAGCAATTCCACGAGCAACTCAACTCCAAATTCAATTTCGCCACATCCAACAAGAAAACCTTCTAAAACCTTATATCAGTAAAGGAAGTCTATCAATCTATCGATTGCTGTTTAACAATTTTTAGTCGAAATAAAAAAAGGAAGTCAATTTTCTGGATGAAAGCCGTGACTGTAAAAATCAAGGTGTGAATCGAGGAATAGTTTTAATGTGATCGGAAAATATCGAGTATCGTGTATCTAAAATTAGTCTCTTCTAGGAAAGAGAAAGAGAATCAGAAAAAGCTGGCATCAATAATCGCGTTCCCATTTTCCACATCATTGAGTATCAAGATTTTGTCCTGTAGCCAGATTGTAAATATTAAAAGGAACAGAAAGAAAGAAAAAAGAGTTGAACGTACAGGAGCGGCAAGAGTAAAAAGGATACACCTTGATAGCGCCGGATGCCGTGCCAATGATCATCAGTCGCAAACTCGGATCCCATGCGAGGGCTGTAGGTTTATTTGGGAACCCATGCTGCACTGTCTGCAAAGAAGAGGATAAATTAAATAATGAATTATACGTTAGAATAGTTTTACCTAGAAGTAATAGGACAAATATACAATTGCAAATCTACTACTTGTTTATTTTAATTCTACCTCTCCAGCTTCATATTTCTTAGAAAAGATCTTTTGGCATTTTTATAGAAGACTTATAAATTTTCTTGTTCTCTATTTATAAATAATTAAAAAAATGAGTGTTACATAGAGTATTGCATTAAAAACATATATAGAAGAATGTGAATAAGAGTCTTCTTGAAACTTCTCTGAAAGCTTCTCTTTTTACTTAATTGGATTCGTTGCAAGTCATCTCGATGCTAGATTTATAACTCCAGTTATTTCGTCTGATCATTCCTCCATAATATTTACCCCGTCCGCCGTAATCAGTAAACTATTTATACGAGAAACTCGCTAAAAATAATGTACGTTATCTGCACTGTCAATGATACACGCATATTCTGGGGTAATATGTAGTTTGATCCTCGGTATCAATTTATTTGAGACTTGCATGCAAGTCGAATGAATTAAGTTCAATTATCTGCAAGGAATATAGTTCGAATATGTAAAGTTTCTCTTTCAAGTTAAAACATTCCCTCGATAAAAAAGTTTAACAAATTATCGGTTAAAGATTGAACTTTCCATTTCCATTTCATCGCACAATTAGTTAACCATTAACTTTTCAAAGATTAGATTTTACCTAGAATTATTAATCTTTTATCTACTTACAATTCGATTCTTCTTAGCCTTAACTACTTTTATTACTTTTAAAGTCATAACCGCGCGCGTACAAAAGTGATGACAGAAGAAGAGAAGAATGAAGTCGAAGGGAGGGGATGATATATTATAATCTGCTAAAGCGTTTTAAGGATAGTGGTATAAAATTTCCAGGCTTCTGTACTTCGTATAATAAAATCAGAAAAGAAAACAGAAAAAAAGGAAAATATATCATAGATACAATAACTGGCTAAAAAAGGTAATACGAAGTAATGCGAAGTGCTAATCAGTTCACTTGTAGCGATTAAGTGATTAAAATGAAAATTAAAAAAGGAGAAACGTGAACTCCGGCATAGCAATTAAATATAAAGGCAAGCTCGATTAAAGGAAACAACGACACGGCGTTAGTCCTCGCTTCTCGTGACTCGTTTTCAATGTAATTAACACCAATTATATTACTCAACGCTCATTTCCGACTTTCTCGACGTAACTTGTACCGCACGGCATCAATTTTTTGACCGACGATGAGAGACGTGCCGATTATTCATCGAACAATCAGATTTTATAGACCGTGCGCGTACTCACCTACCTTTTACGATCAGTAATTAAAACATATTTCTATAATATACATTGTAACAATGTACATTCTGTCATACAGGGTGAAACACTCAAAAATAATCTCTTAATTGTCCCTGTTATTTTCGATAAGGGAATCTTATCGAGTGAGATTCAAATAATTTTTCCTTACTTCCGAAGGATAAACACGGCAAAATGATGTTCTTTCTTATCGGTACATACGCTCTTCCACCCGAGGCACAATTTCAATCAGTGGTTGAATCAATGTATCAAACTCTTGGATTAATAATAATAAAATCTTAGAACCGGTGATTTTTCGATACTTGTAACTACAAATCATGCTTCCTAACCTTCTGAAATTATAATCAACCATACATTAGTATAATGAAAAAAGACCCTTGTTAAATTATGCATAAAATAAATTTTCATTTACTGACATTGTAATGATATTATAACTCCAACTGATGTACGCAGCAACGTGTAGAAAGTGTAAGAATATTTCCTATTTGAATTCCAAGATGTTTTAGTATCATAAGTCTCGATACAACCTTCAAGATTTAGGATTATTCAATATCGATTTGAGGCACATTTTTCTGGAATAATTAGAAAAACAAGTGTCCATAAATATACGACAAAAAGAAAGCGAGAGTGAAATCTTGATCCAGCTAATTTGCACGAGAAACGGTATTGTTACAATTTTGAGAGGACATGCATAAATAGGATCCAAAATAAATATACCTTTAAGGATTCCCTTCTAAATTTTAATCCAAATGATTAAACGAATTATTAATTTCTTTATGTTTATATCCCGAATTGAGTTTTTAGATCCCTCATATTTTGAAAATTTCGAATTAAATAAAATTTGTTTCGGAATCCCAAGTGTTACAAGAATATCGAGATTTTGCCAGTTCCCACTCAAATTTGTTTAAACTGATTTCAACCTACACTCCGCTAATAAATGAAAACTTTTTAAGGGGCAATTCTTTCTAAAGGAAGAAACTTTCGGTCGATAATAACTCGGTCTAATTTTATTCTTGAAAGCATTAAAAGTTATTGTTCGATCGATAACCCGATGTGACATTTCTTTCAATGTAAATAGCTCACGTTAATATAGAACATTGTAAAAATCCATACTTATCTATGTTTAATAACCAAATAAATATAACATATTTTACAGGAATATTTTTATGTACAATACTATCTATGAGGAATATTTATTAAACATTGTTAAATAAAAAATATTTATTATGCTTGTGACAAAGTGCATTGTTAAATTCAAAATAATTATAGAATAATAATATTTAATATATTTATTTAATCACTCATCTTTTACTACTAATTTACATTTAAATCACGAAAAATTCGCAAATATCTGACTGAGTTTAACTTAACGATACATTTTTCCGCGTATATTAAAGCAAGCGTAAAAAGGGCTATGCACTTTTTATCATCCGTTTGTTTGCACAGAAAACCGATATCTTTTCTCTTTTGGACATATCTCTACAAGGATTACGCAGAATTATTGATAGAATCGATGTTAAAGATCAAATATAATTTGCTCGAAATAATATCGTGATTAAATTGATGTAATTGATTCTTCCATTTTAATACGTTTAAATATCTTATATAAAAATTTAAAATAAAATTGGCAAAAAATTCAAATTTCCTTCCACAGACATTTGTCAGTCTCTAAAGATTCTAAGGTGACTATTTTTTAATCTTGTCTCCTCACGCCTTTTCTCCGATTAAACAATAAAAATAATATCATTCAATGATGTAGTGGAACCAAATGTTCTTTGAGTTTTAATCAAATTGTACTGTAAACACCAGGATTTGCGTAAATGCAATCATTTTAATTAAGATAACAGGCATTTTCTATGCAGACTTTCTACTTTTTTTTTCCAACTCGTGTACCTTACCGTGCAGAGTACGCTACTTCTCTGCTTGTAATTGCTTAACTTGTAGATCAACCTACATTTCCTATTTCATTTTCTGACTGAATGAAAGTAACGTACACGTAAGTACAGACGTTTTAACTGGAATGTTTTCATTGTCTAGATAGGTTCATTCATTATATGAAAAACAATGAAATGAAGAAAACACGAGGTATGCAATTTCAGTTGTAACTGTGGATATAGGCATAGATATAGACTTCAATTTTTATTAGAGCAGAATATGTTATGTATCTTCATTATATATCGTAAGGCAGTTATTAATATCGGTCAACCAAAGTTTGGTTAAGCATAACTTATTAAAATGTAGATAGTTTTATTTAGTTACTCTGTTATCCAATTATTATCTTTTATGTATTGTAAACTTTTTGTGAATAAAATATTTTAAAGCAAGGTTAAATGATATTTTTTAGATTTAAAAGGCATCGATAATTTTCGATAATAAAGTTCATCGATAATAATCGATATGCAATCGATATATATATATATATATATATATATATATATATATATATATATATCTCTATTTTTATATGTAGGTCCACAGTTATAACATCATTATGACGTTATAAGTTAACGTTTGCATCGTATTTTATGACGAATTGATCGGAACTGGTATGACCTGATTGCATTCGTGTCACTGTTTTCGCAATTCATGTGGTCAAATTTTAAATCAGATGAAGAAATTAAATTTTGATACGATTTTTCGAGAATGTATTCGATAGCTGGCGACGATGACAACCAGTTGCTGAAGGAACCAATCACATCGCACATACAACCACAATAATTCTAACTTTTTGCACTATGACTTGACCACCCGTCGTCTTCTAAACTTTCAGGATCGATTTCAGCTATCGATCTGTTGATTCTGCAACGTTCATTCTTAAAACATGTTGTCTCATATTCTTCAATAAAAACAATTTTTAAAAATCTTAATATTTTGTCGCGGAACTAATCTTTTAAAGCTAACAGCTTCTAAACGACAGTATTAATTCAATAATTAGATACTTAGAAGAAAGAAAGAAAGACAAAGAAACGAAATTAATCAAACTTTTTAGGTTAACCTTTTACTTGATAATATTACGTCACTGTAATGCAATTCCAAATATTGAAAGTTATATACTGTCGTAATTCTCATTTACCTATAGTATAAGATACGAAGCCTAGCACTTTGTTTAAATGTTCTGAAATATTATTCATAATTGTCAATGATGTATTTTGTCGCGCATTGAAAAAAATTAAAAATAGAAATAAAAATAAACCGAAATTAATATCAAATTCATCCGATTTCTTTTATCAGGTATAAATTCGGAATGAAGTTTTCTTTCGATTAAATACGAATTATATTATCATGATTGATATAATTCGTTAAGTCGTGATATTCAACATCTTTTTTTTATCTTTACATGCTGGTTATTCGTTTCAATGTTTAAGCTTGATAGGACCAATTAAAATTGAATGAATGTTCTAAAATCGATTCCCGTAATCTATATGAATGATAGATAACTTGATATATAAATAATAATCTCTTAAAAAATGTTTCTTAAAAAATATCAAATCCTTTCCTTTCGTTACTTTGCTCTCAGTGCATAATATTAAAAGAAATGTCTTGTATGATCTCAGCAACCCTGTGAAATTTTCTATAGGTTTTACGGTGATGTTTATTGTTAACATACATATATGTGTATACGTTATTATGTTCATTTGGTTTCGGGACAAGCGATCGTCTCGAACGCGAACATATCTCAACATCTTGATATCACAAAATTGAATAAACTTTCAATTGCAATTCCGTTGACTTATATAAGCAAAAAAAGAAATAAAGTAAGATACTCTTTCAATGTTCAGCCACACTGACGATTACACAAAGAATGCCGGTATATCCTGCACGTCACAGTCGCAAAATCGTTCCAAACTTCTCCTAATCCACGACACAGTGGAAGGGGATTTAATTTATAACACTCTCAACTGTTTTCGCTTTCTCTTCCTAGAATCCAGAGTAACGAAAACCAGAAGATTGCTCCAAGCATTCGAAGCTTATAAATAATGAACATGTAAATAAAACGAAAAAATCAGGTTTCAAGAAATGATAGGCGATTAATAAAATTAACTTTTCCGACATCGTTCATCGAATTCGATTCTTCGATTCGTTATTTCCTCTCAATCGAAATGCTAAAAAGTGTATTGAGAAAAGAAAATTGCCCTATTGCCCTATTTGCCACATTCTCTTGTAGTTTTAAAAGTAAGCAAACAAAAGAAGACAAAGCAGAAACCATTATTCTTTAAGTGTAAATGAAGATGAATTTATCTGAAGTTCGCTCTCACTTTTCTCTATGATGAATAAAAATACAATGCAAAACAAAACATCTATTTCTCCATGCATCAAAATTCTCCGCTTTCGGTATAATCGTGTCCGATATTCTATATATAGTAACTTGGTTTGTTACTAAAGACGAATCTAATCTATTCCAGTCATCTTTATAGGTCTGAGGAAACTTAGTGTCTCATAAAGGTATGAACTAAATAAAAAGGTGTCGGCGTATTTCGCCGGGTCAGGTGTGAACGAAACCTCGGATCGGAGGAACTTACCTTTCGAAAGGCAAAAAGATCCTTTTGTAATTTCTGTCGCTCGGTCGTAGGTTGTTGGCCCTTCCCTCTGATAAACTTCAACATCTCTTGTCGGCGTTCATATAGGCGTACATTCAGTCTGCCTGGCCGATGTGTCAGCCACTAGACGTCTTTAACGAACGTTCTGCGATATTTTTTCGGCTCACCACAAGAATCGTTCTCAACAACAGGTCGCAATTATAACCCAGCCTGCTGTCAAACTTACGACAGGAATGAACATGTAAAACCATTGAAATACTCGACAGAGGCGTGAAGTCGTCGCGTCGTCTTTCCACCAATCACATGTTTCGGATACGTTCGACCATGCTCGGCCATCGTTCGGTCAGGCTCGGAAGAAAGCCTAATCGGGGGAGCGCCCGGACGAACAATGACCTCTATCAGTCTTACCAAAATTCGTAATCGAATACCTACTTTCACTTTATTCAATTGTTACGCTCGTAAAAAATATTGATTGTATACTCATAAAAATATTTTTGAAATATCTCTATTCTAAAAAGGTAACTTATAATCTTACATTCATTCCGTAGATGATTACGAAAAAAATATAAATTATATATGTAGTGAAAAATAATTGTATTCTAAAATCAGTTATATATTTCAAGAAAAGATAAACTAATATTTTTATGTATATTAATGTAAAATAATATTCTTCAAAAATATGTTAGGAACTTTCGATAAATTTTTATTAAAACTTGAAAATATGATTCTATATAAAAATTTTACTTTCTCTTAAAACTCGCGCCACTATTTTAAAATAAAGTTCTCGCGACTGATGGCGTTTTCATTCGCTATTAACTTAATTGAGCAAAATAAAATATTAATAATTTTTTTATTAAATATTCACATAGAGAAAAATTTTTAGCTGGTTCATGTTGAATTGGAAGTTATCAATAGAAGATTAGTCCAGGATAATCTCCCATATAAATTTTCAATATAAATATGAGATCTATCAAGGTATATTAAAAAAAATCAAACATTATGCTACTCTCGAAATCGTGTGTGTTTTTTTATTATTTCAGTCAATAAAAAATCTTTATACAAAAAACTTGCAATTTATGTGTCCATAATCCTTTGGAGCATTTCGATGATAATCTGTATTCCGACGACCCCAGATTGGCTGTAAAATCGCCGTATGACTGTAGATTTTACAGCCAATCTAGGGTTGTCAAAGTACAGTAGTTGCTCAAGAACATCCAAAATAGTTGTATAATTGTACATTTTACAGACAATCTAAGGTTGTCAAAGTGGTTGCTTAAAAACATCCACTTACCAATAAATAAGTTAGATGAATTGTACTTGTAGAAAAATATTAGAGCAACATCAAATGCATTCCAAAATTTCACAGTTCCATCCGCATAATAGCTAATAATTCTTTTGATTCATCATTTTCCAACTTTTAAATTAAGAATAATTCCATCTATGCACTACGGCTTATCTATCCGTGTATCATTATCCAAGTGTATTATCCAAGTATATAATTATTTCATTTATGTGGTAATTCTGCCATAATTTGAGAAATGAATTTTTTGCAAACACAACCTACAAATAAGGGTATTATAAATATAACAAAAGAGGAATTTATGTAATAATATATTATAAATCAAATGATATTTACCACAAATCACTAGTCAGTATCTTCTCTTCAATCAGTGCTATAAACGCTTTTAAGACACTCGAATACATCTTTTTTTGTCTCTGCATACAGTGAAGAAATCGATTAATTTAAGCGAATTCAAAATTAATATGCTTCTTCTTTGCCATAACAATAATTGTGATGATCGCCGAAATTCGTTGTATTTCATTCGAAAAGAAAATGTGTTTTCTGAGCCTAAGTGTTTTATATAAATCCATTATTAATCCATGTATGATATAATACAAATATAATTACAGACTATTTAGACTATTTAGACACGAAGAGTAAATTCTATACTCACTTTGTAGTTGAATAAACAAGAATTTTACTGACGGCATTTCTCGCAAGAAAAAATACTATTGCCATCTGAATTCAAAAATGCATAGGATCCATAGAATATGGAAACAAAAGATATTTCGAAGATCTTTATAGAATAGCTTTCTCTGCTGCATTCTCTATTCATTTTCATAGAGTACTGCATACTCTATTTATTTTAGTATATTCATTTCTTATTATGTTAAATTTTTATACTTATTTCTAAATTCTTTTTCTAAATGGATAAATATCTGAATTAATATTCAATTGAACATGACAATGTAAATAGAATTTCATACCACAATCATTTATGCAAGACACCTTAATTACGATTATTTGATACATCATCTTGTACATTAGTTAAATCTAGAATTTCATCTATATCTTCATCACTACCACTAATAACACTTTGTGCCCATTAATGACTTCCAAAAAATTGTGAAAATGATCCGCGTCTTGGAGCAGCTAATGCTGCTCGTTGATTTGCTGGTTCTACTGTGATTATGAGATTCGAAGAATTGGCAATCATCATATCTGTAACCTATTTAAAATACATACACATAGATACACATATGAAAAATGAGAAAATGGTAAAATTATGCAAGCAGAAGTTATGCAACAATTCTACATACCTGATCTAAAGTTTTTCCAGCAACTTCTATACCATTTACTTCGAGAACTTCGTCATTCACTGCTAAAAGACCTGTGCTTTCAGCTAAGCCACCTGGTACTAATCTACTAATAAATACACCTGGAACTTTCTCAATTCCACCTCCTGCAGACGATGGCAATAATCGGAAACTTTCTCCATCTTTAATATAAAATCCTAATGGTTTGTCAGAACCATGTTTTAATAAGCGTACACGACGACAAGTCTCTGGCAATATATCTACATCAATTATTGCTGATACCTGTTATTGTCAGTAAAAATTGTATTTAATACACATACATCTTGAATGATACATTGAATAACTTATATTCACATCACTAATACATACCTGCCTAAAATCATGTGGATTAGATATAGCCAATGATTTTGGTTTTCCAGGGGTACCACCAAGAATACTTGATATCAAATTTTTTGGTTTCATTGTTCCATATCCATTTATTTCCTCTATTTCATCTCCTGTTGTAGAAAGATGCTTTATTCTCTCAATTTACTCATTTTATTTCATAACAAATGCTATCACACTTGGATTTTACACATTAATCTTTAATACAAAATTACCTTACCTTTTCTTTGAATAAAAATTCTAAACTAAGAGGTTTTGCAGCTAGTAAAGTCCTTGACAAATTGTTGTCATTGTTAATAGGTAACAAATCACCATCTGTAGGATCTGTATACCATATGAGAAAACTTAAATCAAAACCAATGTCATGTCGCTCACTCAATAACTTTCTAAAATCTTCATAATTAATTGTTTCGTTATATTTAATTGAGAACCTTAAAATATCTGCATCAAACTAAAAAATATTCACATATTTAGATAGAGTGAAGGAGAGAAGAATACTTAAATATTTTTATATGAAGCTGTTTCTTGTTTAATGTAGAGATTGAATTAAAAATTAACTTACTTTGCTTTTCACTGCGACAATATCAACTTGATAGTAAAGTTTACTTTTAGACATGATTTTTAATTTCAAATTATTCTGCAGATTTAAAAAATATAAAACAATATAACAACAGAAACAATATGTACTTGCAAATTGTAGATATAAGAGCGAAACCACTGACTACGTATAAGATAGACATGATATCATATGAAACTTGATGTTTCAGAGTCTGAAATATCGACCAGGAAAAAATTATTGGTTTTCTACGCACTCTACATTTAAACAACGGTGAATTGGAGAATTATATCAAGAAAAATGATACAAGTTAGTTAAGTAAAATAAAATCCGCTATAATGTTGTCAAATAATATATCTCCAGATTCCGAAACACGAAATCGAATAGTGTAAAATGTAGAGTTGACTGTGATTAAATTAATTTTATCAAGAAGATGCCTTTATCGTCACGTTATCACATTCATGAATTACAAATTTATTTTAAACATACTAATTTATTTACGTTACGGATTCATAATCTCCCGCTTCAATGTGCTAATAAGTTAGTGTAAAGCGACAAGTGCGCCGCACGCGGTCTTGTTAGTAAAAATAATCATTCTTCGTTTCGACCTTATATCTACAACTTGTAAGTACGTGTTGTTTCTGTCGTATTGTTTTATCTTTCCTAAATCGGCGTAACAGTATCGTAACAATTTCAAATTAAAAATCATGTCCAAAAGCAAACTTCATCATCAAGTTGACAGTGGTATTGTCGCAGTGAAAAGCAAAGTAAGTTATTTTTATTTCAGTCTCTACATTAAACAAGAAAAGGCTTCATATAACAATATTTAAGTATTCTTTCTTTCTTCACTTGAATATTTTTTAGTTTGATGCAGATATCCTAAGATTCTCAGTCAACCGTAATGAAGCAATTAATTATGAGGATTTTAGAAAGTTATTGGCTGAGCGACATGATATTGGTCCTGATTTAAGTTTTCTCATATGGTACACAGATCCTACAGATGGTGATTTGTTACCCATTAACAATGACAACAATTTGGCAAGAGCTTTGTTAGCTGCAAAACCTCTGCTTAGAATTTTTATTCAAAGAAAAGGTAAGGTAATTTTGTATTAAAGATTAATGTGTAAAAGTGTGATAGTATTTGTTATAAAATAAAATGAGTAAATTGAGAGAATAAAGCATCTTTCTACAACAGGAGATGGAATAGAGGAAATAAATGGATATGGAACAATGAAACCAAAAAATTTGATATCAAGTATTCTTGGTGGTACCCCTGGAAAACCAAAATCATTGGCTATATCTAATCCACATGATTTTAGGCAGGTATGTATTAGTGATGTGAATATAAGTTATTCAATGTATCATTCAAGATGTATGTGTATTAAATACAATTTTTACTGACAATAACAGGTATCAGCAATAATTGATGTAGATATATTGCCAGAGACTTGTCGTCGTGTACGCTTATTAAAACATGGTTCTGACAAACCATTAGGATTTTATATTAAAGATGGAGAAAGTTTCCGATTATTGCCATCGTCTGCAGGAGGTGGAATTGAGAAAGTTCCAGGTGTATTTATTAGTAGATTAGTACCAGGTGGCTTAGCTGAAAGCACAGGTCTTTTAGCAGTGAATGACGAAGTTCTCGAAGTAAATGGTATAGAAGTTGCTGGAAAAACTTTAGATCAGGTATGTAGAATTGTTGCATAACTTCTGCTTGCATAATTTTACCATTTTCTCATTTTTCATATGTGTATCTATGTGTATGTATTTTAAATAGGTTACAGATATGATGATTGCCAATTCTTCGAATCTCATAATCACAGTAAAACCAGCAAATCAACGAGCAGCATTAGCTGCTCCAAGACGCGGATCATTTTCACGTAACAGTCAAATATCATCAGGAAGTCATCAATCAACACAGAGTGCTGCAACTGGCAGTGATGAAGATGCAGATGAGATTGCAGACTTGACTGGTGTCACATTACAAGATGATGCAACAACTTCCCAACAACATCATCATTATCATCACCATCATCAAAATCATTTTAATCACGATCAGGGTGTTTTACATTTGTAAATTTTTACATATTCTTGAAACAGTTGATCCCTTTCAAATCATCAAAGGTATTTATTTTGAATTTAGATCCTTTGATAAATGAATGATAATTAATTGAAAAAAAACTTGTTTTTTAGACTTGTTTTAGATTTAAACTAAAGATATTTAAATTTATTTCTAAACTTATGGACTATTTACTTACAAGTTAGATTTAAACTTATAGAAGATTTAATTAAAGAGTGTTTGCAGTTATGGCGAAATTTTTGATCAATTTTTGATCGTCAAAAGCGCATCCTTTAAGACAGTTTTTTGTCTATTGTCCTTAGAGTAGTGGAAGTGTTGAAGAGAGAAAATGATATCGAACATCTTTAGGACATTTTACACTCACTATCATGTGCTTAAACAAGTGTAGACAATTGTTTTTTTCAGTGACGTGAGAAAGCATAGAAAGTATAAATCAACTACTTCGATGTCTAAAAAATCTACAAAAGAAAAGGAAAATTTCGTGTATTTTCGAATGGTGCATCCGATTCATATGTGAAAATATTTAGACAAAGTATAGAAAGTTTATTTTTAGTTATCACATTACTCTTCTAATGAGCAAGAAAAATTTGGATGGTTACAGTTGTAACACGATATAAAATTTATCTTACATCATGCTCAATTGAATATTAGTTTAGATATTTATCCATCCAAAAAAAAGTATTTATAGAAATAAGTATGAATATATACATGACAATAAAAAATTAACATACTAAAGAGAATGCAGCATTATGAAATCATGGTAGCTATTGTTTACATAGCTTAATAATAATTTAGTTAGAAATAGAAATAGAATATGAAATATAAAAATGAGTATAAAATTCATATGAAATGATTTTTGGAGAAGATTGTGCCTTTTGATATGACATATTTATAATGATTAAAATAATTGTTTATTATCATTTGTAAATCTTACTAAATCAGTGTCATTCTGGAATTTAATTCTATAATTGAAATGTTTCAAATTTTGAACTTTATATATAAAACAGAGTATATTAATATAAAAGTAAAATATAAACAAGAACACATTCTTCTTATAGATCAAAATTTTTTAAATTTAGTACTTATTTAACAATATACATTTCTTGTTTTAATATTTTTTGTAGTTAGATATAAATATTACATACAAAAAGTATTAAAATAATAAATACAGAAACAAGAAATTTTTTTTTCTAGTATTTAGTGTACTTGTACACGATGTATATATATATATTTTTTTTTATCAATCTAGAGATAAAGGAGATATGTAGTAAGATATGAATATTGACTATGTACATATACAAGCATTATTGGAAAACAGCAATATTTTCAAGTATTAAAATAATATTTATAGTACTTAATATAAGAAACATAAAGTGTATTTAAGTTTTACTTTTATTTTTACTTTACTTAAGTTTATACCATGAACTGTGAATACAGATTTTAAATTTAATGTATAAAATGGTCTTTTTAAAATTACCATTCAGTTTGATAATTTACAATGAAATCTGTTGTTACTTTAATTAACATTTTATTCATCACTTCATAAAACATAAATTTTTTGATTAAATTTAATCACTTTTATATGTATATAATGCAGATAATTAGGTTCAGTAATAATTTATCATTGTAAGTAAAGATCTTTATTCAATGGCAAAAGAAAATGTATATATGAGTAATTTAAAAAGGCCAAATGCTAATATGTGTATCTCATTTTAACTTGAATATAAAGAATAAAGAAAAACTAAGTGGCCTTATACTTAGATCATTCCAAATGTTTTTCACAAAAATGCAAGACTTGTGTATGTATTCTTATTTTACTATATGTTTAGAGTGTTAAAGTTTTTGAATTTTAATTCCAGTTTTATAAATGTTATTTGTTATCTAATTGAACACTAGATATTAAAATATACTTTACAAATTTTAAATATAAAAACATTTAAAATTATAAAACATATTTATATACATGTAAAATATTTTCTATATATATATATATATTTGTGCCTCCGTTGTTTTATCTATGAATATAAAAATTGGATTGTGATGAATTGTATTTCATTCTATCAATATTATTATACTATTAATACTACCTATTGGTAGCATATATCTCTTTGATGACAGCTTATAAAATAAAATATTTTATTATATAACTACATACATTTTATTGATCACCATTTATACCATTTTACATTTTGTTTTTTAACAGTTACTATAGTATATAAATAAAAACAACCAAATAAATAATACAATTTACTTTATACATTGTATTTTTAAAAAGAATTTTATATTCAATCAGTTATGTTAACAGTAATAATAATTAATACATAAAAATAATTTTTTGAGTAAAAAGAAAAAAATAAATATGTCTTATGTAGAACATGGACCTCGAATTTTTTTAGCTAGCAAACGTAACTCAGGAACACCTTTAATATATGGTGATTACGTTTTACCGAAGAAACGTTTGGAAGGTCGATTAAAATTACATGATTCTTGTTCAGATATCAGAGCTTGGAGTCCAAATTCTTTAGAAAATTCGCGTTATTTTCGTGAACTTAATGAACATGATTCATCAGTATGTATTTTATTCAACAAAATTGTGTTAAGGAAAACTTTCTCAATATGTATTTTCTTTTTGCAGTTAGGAAAAATAATACCATTTAATGTAATCATTGATAATATTATTCGACTTAATTCAGAAAATCAAGATAAACTTCAGATAGTTAAAAGAGAACTCAAAAAATATAAAAGCCTTAAACTTACTCCTAAACAAGAAGAACAATTACAAAATTTAGTAAGTGATATTTTAAACAATTTATATTCTAACATTTCATTATATAATATTTTAAAACTTAATTTTATATTACTTTATATTAACTTTTAGGATAATATTTCAAAAGTACAAGAATTATTACAGAAAAACAGTTATACAACAGGAGTTTCAAAGGATATATTTTCCAATATCAGTAAATCAGGATCTATGATTCAGTCAAATTCGTTATCAATCCATATCCCTTGCGGAAGAAATGTATCAACTATAACAAAACAATACAATCAATATTCTTATTCTTTAACTACATTTGATTCATCTTTAAAAAATTACAATTTTATACCATCATGTAAATCTATTATAAAATCACTTCCTGCTGCAGGTAACGTAATACAAAGAAAAATATTTAAAATTCCTAATTTTCTAAATTTTAATTTGTATATCAATTTTGTAGATTACAGTGAAAAGACATCATCCTGGATAGAGTATATTGATGTAGCTGTACAAGTAGTATCATTATATTAATCAACCTTAATACTATAATTAATATTACTTAATTAAATATCTATTTACAGGCTAAAACAGAAATGCATGATATAGAAATACAAGTTAATGATGAAATTGATAAATATCCAAACAAAATTATAACAATATCTGTATGGATATAATTATGCTTGTGCTAAACAATATATTTATGTAAATATTATATTATCTAGGCAATGTCACAAACATCATTCACATCAAAATCCAATGATGAGGATAACAGTGCAATAGATCTAGACAAAAATAATTCCCAAAAAAGTAATGTAGAGGAACAAAGCTTTGAGTGTGATGCATCTTGCAGTAATAGTTCACAAGATATTGAAAGTCTAATGGAATCTGACACTGAGATGGGAACAGAATCTGATCTTGATCTACATAACAGCATTCATAAAGGAATTATCATTCAAAAAGATTCTGAAATTATAGTTTTGAAAAATGAACTCTGCGTATGATATATTAATTTAATAATTAATATATTTATACACATATATTGTAATTTATATAATTGTATATAGGTAAAAGATGTAGAATTAGAAGAATTAAGTGCTATAAATAAATATTTGGAGAGTTTATTGAAAGAAAAAGAAAATTGTATGTATACTCAACAAGAAAATCTCAAAGCAAGTATATAAAATACAATTTTACAGAACACTTCTAATAGTGTTAATTAATATAAAAAAATTAAAGTCAATTAATATTTGATAATAATTATATAGATGTTACATGAAAAATTGTACAAATTAGATCATGAACGTAATTGTGAAGTAGAAGATTTAGAAAAAAAAGTAATATAAAAAAGTAACTTAACATATTATTACGCTTTACAAATTCTACCCTCTTTTCTTCTTTTAGCTCTATAGTTATAAATATTTAGTGGAACAACTCAAACAAGATTTAAATGAGAAATGTGAAAGCTGTTATTTATATTCTGAGGAAATTAAAAAACTTCAATTGTGTGTTAAAGAAACAACGACATTACAATTAGAAAAAGAGTCACTTTTAGTCAGTAATTACACATGTCAAATATAAAAAATTAATTTTCAAGTGAAAAAAATTAAATTTTTATTGTATTCTAGAAAAAAGTAGAAGAAATGGAACAGTTAACAGAAAAAACAGAAAAGTACAATATAACAGTAGAACAATTAAAAAATGTCTTAGAAGAAAGAGATGAACTTGAAAAACAAAATTATGAACAGAATTGTATATTAACAAATCAAAAAGAGAAATTAAATCAATTGTTAAAAGTGATTAAAGAACTATCTATTACATATAATGAACAAGTACATTATTTTTAATTTTATTTATTAATCCAAATTATTCAATTTTATTATATAAATAATATAACATTAATTATATTAGATGGAAACAAAGAATATGTTAGGAACATTAAAAACTGAAATTCAAGATAAAGATATTAAAATTTCTCAATATGAAGAGCAATTAATTTCTATAAAACGAGAAATTAGTGATTTTTTCAATAATTTAAAATATATTTTAAACAATTTGGAAGAGTTTAATGATATTTGTGAAGAAGTTTGTAATTGTACAAAATGTAATTTGGATATTGGTGAGGAAGCAAATAATATACTATACAATATAAGCATCATTATAACAAGATTTCAAAGTTATAAAATAGAAAGTCAGAATCTCTTACAACAAATTGGAAATTTAAAGCATATAGGAAATGATAAACAGGAAATTTATTTTAATCAAAATTTAAAATATATGATTTATGAAAAGTTTTCTTATGGCTCTAAAATGGATTTAAATAACACAAGTAAGACTGTTATTTAAAACTTACATATATTAACATATAGTATATTACATACATATAAGAATCGCATATAAAATTTTTTACATTATAGATGAAATCAATATTATGTAATTTATATAATATAATAATATTATACATATATATATATATATATATATAATTAATATGATAAATATTTTATATATTTAGTTGAGAACAATGCGGTTGTATTTAATGTAAGGCAAGATAATTTAAATAAAATAGAATTTGATGATATTTCTAATATAGCTGGTAATATAAATTTATTAAGTGAAGCAAATAATTTGGATTCTTATGGACCTCAAAAGGTAATATTTCTCATTGATTTAAATTCCTATTATGAAAAAATAACAGCATATCTCATTTAAATAGGAATGTCAGACTTACACTACTAAATTATATAAGAAAAATGACATGGATAATATAGAAAAAGAAATTGTAGAATATTTTACACATTTTTTAATTAAGTTACGTTCCCTTACACAAAAGTTGCAAATATATGTAGAAATTGAACGTCCTGTAATGATTAAACAAACTTATTATTTTTATGAAATTTTAAAAGATACACAATCAGCTATTAATGTTTCTCAAGGTAATTTAAACTTTTGATTTGCACTTTTATATATATGTGCCAATATACTAATTTTTTTGTTAGATGTAACTTTGAAGAAGAAACTAATTTCTCAATTATATAATCAACATAAAGAAGAACATAAGAAGCGTAATTCTTATATTAAACAACTTCCTAATGATTTGTTAGAAGTACAAAATAAAATAAATGAATTTATTGAAAATATTTTGTATCAGTTACTAAATGAAATATTAGATACTGAAAAAAAATATTTATATGATGAAAAAATTAATAAAGCAATTGAAACACATTTGAAATCTTGTATTAATAGAATAAGTACAGCTCTACAAGGTAATTTTTAAATATTTGAATTTTGTTGTATCATAATTTCTCTTATATTTTATGCGTAAAATTGTGTATTTGTTTATTTTATTTATTTTAACAATTTACTTCAAAGTATTTTTAAATTAGTTCTTTCTGCGATTATAGATAAATACTAAGTATATAATATTGTTTTCTTATACAAAAAATAATGTCAAGGTGCTGGAGATCAACATATACAAATAGTAGAAACAATAAAAGAACAAGAAGAAAAATTAAAAAAAAAAGATTTAGAAATAACTCAATTAAAAGAAGTGGTACAACAACAAAAAGGGGAAGGTGACTGCTTAAATGGAAAAAATTTTGAACTCAAAAAACAATTATCAAAAATGACTATGGAACTTAATAGTAAAAATGATTTTATATTGAAATTAGAAGAACAATTTGAAATACTCAAAAGTCAATTATTGACATATGATAAAAATTACAATATATTGACAAACGAAAACCAAAATTTAGAAAATATAAAAAATAGCTTGTCAAAAGAATGTCAAGAAAATAAAAAACAGTTAATAACAAAAACCAAAAAAATTGAAAATTTATCGCAACAGGTTCATGAAATCCATGAAATTAAGAATTTAAAAACTATTTTAGAAAATAAGATTAAAGAAATGGAAAAGAAGTAAAGCTTTTTTTATCTTATAAGAAAAAGTTTGTTTTATTATTGTTACTTTATATTTTAATTACTATATGTATTTGTAGATTAGATGATTTACAATTTGAGAATAACGAATTAAAGGAGAACATTACTCAATCCAATATAATTATTTCCACAAAAGATGAAAATATAACTGTCTTAAAAAATAAAATTGCTGCAACTAATAATGTTCTGTCACAAAAAATTGCTGAATATAAAAATACAATGGAAGAAAAACATTATGAAATCATAAAATTGGAAGATGAAAATAAGTTATTGAATGAAAAAGTAAAAGATATTGAACATAAACTTACAGAAATGAATCTAACAATTGTATCCTTAACTGAACAAAATGATAAAATTAATATTATATACACTATGCAAGAAGATCTTACAAAATTGGATAAAAATGAAAAAAAGCTAAAAATTGAACTCAATAATTTAAGAACACAACTTATAAATGATCAAAACAATAACAAAAAACTTGATAATAGTTTAGACATATATGTACATGAAAATGAAATTTTGGAAAAAAATGTGGAATATTGGAAAAATGAAAACTCTGAATTATTAATTAAATTACATGATGAAATAATGGAAGAAAGTCTAAAAAACAAATTATATACTCTTTCCAATCAAATATATGAAAAGTTACTAGGTCTTCAGAAGCAAACAAATTTAGAAAAGGATCCATCATATAATAAATTAATAAAAAAATTGCAAGATCAGTGCATAGTCAGTAGATTCTTAGATATATTCTATTTATTATTAATTATTAACATATTTGTTGTATTTCTAGACTCATCAAGATCAAGTAATAAAATTAACTGTAGATAATACCATTAAAGACTTAAAACTAGAGTCCGGAGATCAAAAACGAGAAATAAAAGAAAATGAAATAGAAAAAGTTGATATACAACTGTTGAATAATGCAAATATAAAAGAAATATGCGAAGATAATTATATAAAATTTAAACAATTTAATTCTCAAAATAATTTAATAATTAATAATAATAATCAAAATAATAATTTAATGACAAAATATAAGATCAAATTTTTTAAAAATGAACATAATGAAAACCAAAATGAAGTAATGAATACTGAAACAAAACATCCTAAAGAAATTATTAAACATTTAATACAAGAAAACGCTGATCTTCGTGCCACTCTTAAAGTAGCTATTATTTAATATTATTATAGCGAGTATATTATTTCTGTTAATATCTTATATTTAACTATTTTATATTATATCATATTTTTACTTTATTATTAACTGTTATGTTTTTTTAGTCTCAGATGGAAGAATATCAAAACAAATTAATATTAATGAAAAAAAATTACGACAGTAGTTTAAATGCAGTTTCTGAAAGGCATAAAGCAAATGTTGAAATTTTACAAAAACAATTTGAAGATGATATGAAGAATGAAAAAATGTTTGACCCAGAAAATTGGTTACTAGTATGTAATTATACATTCATGTAATAACGAAACATTTAATTAATGATAATTACATTGCTTGCTACATATGCTTTTAGTCATTAAATATGAAAGAATTAATAGAACTACATAGACGAATAACTGTAATTGTAAACAGTAACACCAACATAATTCATATGCAAAATGAAAATCAATGTTTATATGCTAATAATGCACAAGAGCAATTTTATACAGAATTGAATAAAACAGAAAAGAAATTCCAAATTTCACCCACAAATGTGTATGAAACAGGTAATGAAAATAATATTTAAAAGATAATATACTTTTATATTAAATGTAGATAAATAATATTGATATAAACATTTTTCTTCAAAGAATCAATACATAGAAATATAATATCAATTTTAAAAGATAAAGATTTACACTTACAAAATAAATGGCAATTTATTGATTTGAATGATTCAAGTTTGAAACATAATTTTAGGTAAATTGTTAAAATATATTAATATATTAATCTGCACTAACTATTACCAAAAATTACATTACAAAAATTATACATTCTATAGATATTTTAATAGTGAAGAAAAGTCTCCAGAATTAGAAAACAAATGTGAGAAAGAAAAACAAACGGAAGAAGATTCTATAGTATATTTATTCTTATAAATCCCGATTTTTTTATTTTAGTTATGTTTATTTTATTCTAATGAATAAAATAAATTATTTTCAGTTTGATCGACAAAGATGGAATTTTATTAATCAATGTAGTGCATATCATAAATTAAGCAATGTTTATGAATATACTAGGACACTTCCTACAGATTATTGAAGTTTTTCAAGATAAATTTCGTTAATATTCTTAAAAAAAAACTATTTGCCTAAATAAAATTTATAAAGATTATTATATATTTTTGTAAAATGTTTATTCTGAATTGTAACGTTATAAACATTTTGATACTGTAATTTGCTCTCTTATATAATTAATGATGCAAGTTAAACAGTCAACATGAAATGAAAAATAATTATAATAAATTTTAATAAAAAACAAAATCTCATTATTTATAATAAAAATTATACAAATATTTTTATACAATTTTATACATATTATACAAATATTATTTTTTGAAGAAATATATTTTTTCATTCGGAATCAAATTATACTTCAACGGTTAAAAACTATAATAAACATTTGTTTTTTGAAGGGAATTTATTTTTGAAAGGAACAAATATATAAAAATAATAAAAATATTTTTTTTAAATAATATGAAATTCACATATTTTTTTGATATTTAACTCTTATCGTTTTATAATTCGGGATACTTCTTTATATTTATTAAGGTATCATAAACTATTTCAAATCTGCAATACAAATTTTTTAATGTTTTTTTTTTATTTATTTTATAATTTCTATATTTTTATTTTTTATACAGAAATTAAGTCAGATTCCGAATTAATACGTAATATATTAACAATTTTGTCACAATTTGTTACAAAGTCGAAGGCACTATTATATGTCAAAATTTCATTTTCTAGTTTTTTAAGTTTTGTTATTCCATTTTTATGAATTTTTAAATTTCTCTTTTTGTACCTAACTGCCGTGATCATTTTATCTAAAGTATAATGCAACCATAAGATATTTGTGTAAGGTTCGAATGTTTGCCAATTGTTCCTAAAATAATACATAAATAATAAATACAAAACTTCAGAAGTGAATATATAATAAAAATTAACATACTTACTTAACTCTATCTCTCATTAAACGATATATTTCAAATTGATATTCACCCTGAGCTGTAAATAGTGTAGGATCTAATGCAAGATCATTAAATACACTACATCCTTGATATTTTACTCTTGAAAAAGTAAAATCTATAATAGACACCTGAATACCAGAAGTTTCAAATAATTTGAAAAGAATAGAAGCTTTATAACTAGTGAATGAATATAATTTTCTACATATACCTTTACACCTTTACTTATTAACTCAATGTTTTTTTGCCCAATCTTGTAATGTATATAATTCTCATTTGTCGGAGATATTAATATATTTCCCCAATGCAAGTCCCTATGTTCAAATTCAACAGCTTTCTCTGCAACTGCTAATGCTAATGCAGCCTATTAAAAAATATTAAATATAATTATACTTATTAGAGAGAATTAACTTTTCAATTCAATTATTACATACTGAAACGAGATTGATTATATGTATTTAAAAGTATTTAAGATGTATTTAAAATGAAATAATTGATATATAATAAAACTTGAAATATTAATATACTTCAAATTTACTTACTAAAAAAGATATCAATAATTGAAAAAATAACAACCTGTATGAACAAAATATGAGCTTCTTCTGCAGTATTAAATACAAATGCTTCTAGATCTTGACCTCCATGTCCAAGTTCGAGAACAATATATAATTGTTCATCATTAAACATTGATGGACAATCATTATCAGAATGTTTCTCTTCGTCATAAATATTCCACAATTCAATAAGTCTCTCTGGATATTTTCCTTTTATACATTTAATATTTTTTACTTCCACAAATCCATCAGTGTTGTACCTTGTATTGAATCTCAAATTGTATAATTCCCTAAAATTAATTTTATTAAAAAATTAATTTCTTAATGAATATTAATATTTATTATAAATAATAAATTCTAACTATAATTACATTGCAATTACAATTTCTGATAATATTTCATGAAATTTCTTTTGCGGTTCTCCATTAACATAATCACTACCTTCTATAGGAATAATTTTTATAACAGATTTCTCATCTTCGTGTTCATAAAGAAAAACCTCACCATATACACCTTCTCCAATTTTTCGACAGTGTTCCAAGTATCTGAATAAATTATGATATTATTCTCCAACTATTATTTTTATTTATCTATACATACATACTTATCAGAAAAATATGTTGAAAATGCTATATAATCTTTTTGTAAACATCTCTGTAAAATAACTTCTCTGGCTGTTGAAATTACATGCTCTTCAATAACTTGGCCATCAATGTCATCATTTTGAATGTTACATATAGAAGATTTTTTCGGATCTATATATAAATAATAATTAATATATATAATAATAAAAACTTTATTAAAAATTAAATACTTAGAATTACTTACTATTTAATAATGTACATCTTTGATCTTTAATAGGAACAATCCCATAGACTTTAAGGAATGATGCATCTTCAATGGATTTTACTGTTTTATGGAGTGGAACAACACGAATTGATATCTTTCTTGAAAGATGTCCAAAAATAGTAGAATTATAAGTTCTATCTTTGCTATTATTAATCAACTCATATTCTGATTTATTAATTACTTCATTAGTTATTTGTAATTTTTTATCATTATCATTATCATTTTTTTTTATACAACTTTGTATAATTCCTATACATGAGAAGAATTTAATTAATATCATTTATTTAATATATATTTAAACAATTCTTATTTATATTATACTTTCAAAGCCTACCCATTTACAACATATTTACAAAGTAATATATATTTTGTCCATTTTTTAAAATAAAAATGCACATATTCAGAATGAAAATTTATTTGAAAATAATATTTATTTAAAAAATAAAGAATATATAAAAATATGAAATAAATCATGTATATTATATCATAAAAAAGCATAAAATATTTCAGGTTAATGAATTTTAAAATAATATTTTGTTTTGTCAAATAAAAACACAACATTCAAATGTTTGCACGTCCATATATATGGATTATATTAAATTTCCTCCATTAAGATTTGCAATAAATTCGATATAATATGCAATTATTAAATTAAAAATTTTTGGTTAAAAAATAGAATACTTTTTAATTATTACATAATTACCTTGTTTCTGCATATTTAGGACATCCTGAACACTATGTCTCCATTTTTTACCTTTGCCAATAGATAATTTATCCAAGTTAGATTTAGTTTGTACATTATTCAAAATTGATAAAGATCTTAGCCATGATTTTCCCGGTTTTAAATAAACAGGTTTTTCGATTGCATGATTAGTAGATTGCTCTATTATATTTTCTAAAACTGATAATTCCTTTTGTTGTAATATTGTTTGTCTATCATTATTTATCTTCTCTGAATGCCTCTCTTTTTTCTTCTTAATATTACTACAATCTTCTGCAATAGTCATTTCGAGATCCCATTTATTATATTTTTTTCTTTTTGAAACTCTAATAGGATTTTGCAATTTTTCCAAAGATACATGAAAGTCATTATATTTTCTACTAGTATTTCTAAAAGAATATTTTGTATTTAATGCACTATTTTTGTCATCGTTATTTTTATCACCTGTTTCATCATTATTTTTATTATTTATATTATCAGATAATGAATCTGACTTTGTCAAATTAATTGAGGTTGAAATTGCAGACAATTCTTGTATTTTGTTGGGTATTACTTTTTTATTAGTGTTTACATTTGAAGATTTTTTATTTAATTCGACAAAATCAAAATGTCTTTCACTTTTTAATATTGTACTTTTTTCACTTACTATTAAATTACTATTAGATATTTTTACTATATCATCTACTTCAGTATCGTTGCACAATGGAGTCGGAATACTTTCATTATCACTAAATAAAGAACATGAACTTGCATTGCTAGAAAATCTTAAGGAACGGTTTTCCATATTTGAAATTTTATGTTCTTCTATCAATACTGACTTATGTAACGTATTATTTTGTTCTATTCCACTTGGAATAATAGGCACCACATTTCTTCTTGCTAACAATTCTTTTTGATTACAAATTTCATTATTATTATAATTAAGTTTAATTAACGAATCAGTATCTTTATTATCTACATTTTTTAACTGATTAGAAGTATTTAATAAATAATTAGATAACTCAGGCTTTTCTTTAGCTTTTTCTATCGTATTTGATCTTTTGTGCAAATCATCATTTATTACTTCGGAGTTTAATAAAATTTCATTATTTTCATTAGTTGAAGCATTACTAGACATTATAGGATCTCTTAATTTTTCAAAATATTGAATTGGAATTGGTGATAAGGAAATTATACTAGTAGATGATCTAAGAAGTTTGCCATTAGGTGTACTACTGAATATATTTTCATTTTTCTTTTTTAAATCAAGTGGTGCTATGTATTTATTTACTTTTGCTCCATTATGTTTTAAATTATCAATATTGATCTCAGTAATTGCACATTGATCTAACAATTGATCAGTTTCTTTTAAGACATTATTATCTACAGAATGCAAGTTATTATAGCATTCTGATGTAATAGATTTATCTAAATGAACAAAACATGGTTTTATTTCCACATTGTTAGAAAATTTTACACTTTGTACATTATTAATTTTTTTGCTCTTTTCTGCAGAATGTATATACTTTTTATTATAATTTCTTTTAATCTTTTCAATACCTAAGTATGTAAGTGGTAGTTTATTGTTATTTCTTGTTTTACGCAAATTATATTTTTTATGAGACACATTTTTTTCTACCTGTTCAATAATATATAATTAATACTTGATCTATATATATACATATATACACACACACACATTATATTATAATTTTAATGGGAATTCATTATCATTATAATGTATATTTATAATGTTAAACTTACTTTAAATTCTTCATTATTTTTCAATGCTTTTTTCTTAATTAGTCTTTTCTTCATGACACGCATGTTTATCTGTCTGTGTGATGTATTTTGCTTAAAAATTGGTTTCTTGCTAAAACTTGACATTCTATATAAAGATTTGTGATCACTTGTTTCAGATTTACTATCCGAACTAAGTGATAATGTATCACTGCGTGATACAGGTGGTGGTATTCTATTAGTGAAATAATTTCATTAATTACTGTACTTACATCAATAATAAAACTGCTTACCTTGCATTTTTAAGAAGTCTATCAAATGTAGTCTCGAAGGGATCGTTATACAAAGAATCATCAACTTTTTTTTCAGTCTCGTCTAAATTTTCATTTGATGAAACAGGATTTCTAGTCTTATTTTCATCAATAGATGGAACAATTATTTTTGGTACTAAAATTTTCACCTCTTTTAATTTGTTTCTTTCATAAGTTCGAATGGATTTGTTAAATCGATGAAACATTTCAAATTTCTTTCTATAATCTCGTTCTTATTAATAATCCACAAAATCTGTTCTTTTTTCCTCTCGTTCAAACAACAAAGAAATTTCATATTTCCATAACGAAAAAAGGTATGACACTACCGAAATACTGGACGATATTTTACATTCATAAAGACTCAACGTTTCAAAATCAAAGTAAATGCAACAAAACAGTGAAATCAAATCTTTTTTACTGCCTTGAAACAGTGTGAAATGCGCACCTTTCAAAATTGAAGATGGCGCATCGATGTTATGGCATTAACTAAAAACAGTATAGATAGACCTGACAATACAATATCTTTTTTCACTATATTTTGACGTATAAATATATGTCCACGTCAGATAAAGAGACTAATAGCACAGACAAGGTATATGAATTCATATAACTCGTCGCTGTGTCGAAACACAGATAAAGGCAGATAAAGTCCAAAACATAGACACAGAAAGTGACCAATGGTTATAACATTAATTATGTGTACCAAAGATACTCAAATTAAAGATCTTGAAATTAAAGTAATTAAAAAAATTAATTAAAATTAAATTAGTAATACTATAGAAAGTTGTACATGTTATTTACTATCTTTTAATATTGTTTTATACTGAGATTATATTTTATGAATATATATCATTTATATTATATATTCAAAATTGTTAAAAATACCTAATTAAATAACAAATATATTATCAAAATAAGTTAGATGTTATTAATATCCGTCTACTACATCATACAACTTATATTTATGTCATTTATATTTTTTGTTTTAAAAGTATCATTTTTAAAATTATATCATTCGTAATATATATGATTTTTAGAAATAACGTAACGTTTTGAAGTAATAAAAAAATGTCAAAGAATTTTAATGACTAAAATTACGTGGTTATGAATAATATATTGTATAATATTAGTACTTAAAATATGTCTTAATTTTAAATATAAAAAATACATTTATTTATATTTTGTATAAGTAATAAAATCAAAACTAAATAGAATTAAAGAACTAGAATAATATTATAATAATATAATATATCAATATTAATCACAAATTTGAAATTTTTAATAATTTATCAAACAAATCGTTGTTAAGTTTCAAAAATTTTTCAAACATTTTGCATATGCAAATATGGAATTTATAAAATAATAAATGACTGTTTAAACGTGCAAAAGATCGATGCAAGTAGCAAAAAAAGAAAGGACGATTCAAATTCAACTGTAGAGTTTTATCAATCCTCTTTAAATCATTAATCTATCAATTAAATTTTTACTTGTTTCGTTGTACTTATTTCACTCATTGTTAATTGATTGACGTGTCTAATTTCAATAATGTTATATCAAAATTGTATAAAAGGAAAATTTTGATTTCAGTGAAAACCGTCGTAACATGACTAATGTTAAATAGGACTAAATTTTGCAATGCTAATAGTAACAATGCTCATTTAGCTGTTAAGACAAGTGTTAGAAAATAAAAATAAATATTTGATAAAAAAAATGTTTTTAGTAGGGTTGACAGGTGGAATAGCTACTGGGAAAAGTAGTGTTGCTGCTATTTTTCTTGAATTCGGTATACCTGTCATTGATGCCGATCAAATTGCACGAAAAGGTTAGAAATGAAACGATACTTTTTACTGAACGATAATTATCGTATAATTTGTTGATGAAGATGACTTTGCTATTTTTATTATTTAATTTTTTTCTAATATTTAATATTTTCAATTAATAAATGTTTTTCTAATATTAATAAATATTTTTATTTTTTTCACTTGCTACACATATTGTTTATAGCGCTTTGTGTGTGCAGATATAAAAAGAAAATGTATTTCGTTTTTATTTGTTTGAAAATTTACACATTGCATATTATACAGTTGTGGAACCTGGGAAACCAGCATGGCATAAAATAAGACAAGAATTTGGTCGAGAAATGTTTTTAGATACTAATGAACTTGATAGAACGAAACTTGGCGATGTCGTATTTAATGACATAGAAAAAAGAAAAAAATTAAATGCTATAACACACCCAGAGATACGTAGAGAAATATATTGGCAAACACTCAAATATTTTTTACAAGGACATCAGTTTATAATTATGGACTTGCCACTGCTCTTTGAAACAAGACATATGATAAATTATTTGCATAAAATAATTGTTGTAACTTGGTAAGAACAATTCCTTTACTTAGAATTATAAGAATATAGTTAAGAAATAGCTTAAAATTATGAAATAATTAAATAAGAAAAAACTAATGTATATTCTACTATAGCGAAGAAGATTTGCAATTGCAACGACTTATAGAAAGATCAGGCTTCACAGAAGCTAAAGCAAAGATAAGAATTGCTGCACAAATGTCATTGGAAAGGAAAGCAGAGATGGCAAATTTTGTTATTGAAAATTCTGGTAGTCAGCGTGATACTAGAGAACAGACTATTAGAATCATTAATGTTTTAAAAGCTTCGAAATATCATTGGAAATTACGTTTCTTGGTTGGATTTTGTTGTACTGTTTTACTAGCAGGTGTATATTGGTTACGAAGTAGATCTTTACGGCCCTTACCAACAATAGTATAAAAATTATTCATTTGTAAATTTTTATAAACACAAATATCAAATTGTAGTGGGGTGTTAGTATTGCATTTATCAAATTTAGAAATTAATCTGTATGTATAAATAGAAAAGTCTAACAAAATGTATAAATTACTACATTACATACTTTAATTTCTTACATTATTTGTTTTGTAAACGATGCCAAATATATATTGTATTTCAGTTTCCTTCAATAGAATATATATATATATATATATATATATATATATATATATATATATATATATATAAGATACAAGATACAATTACTGTCTGTTTCATGTATCTAAATTAGAGAAATACCGATCATTAATTAATAAATCTAATGCAAGTATTGTACAAAAAGAGTACACAACCATATTTATGTTTTAAATAATGAATACGAAATATTCTTGATGAAATGTGATTTTATATATAAATCATAAATTTATAAAGGACGCGAATTAAAATGTATTATGTAAGAAAATATGTTTTAAGATCTCAAATATAAATTTAAGTGATTACTTATTTTGATCTATATAATTTGTTTTATTACTCAAGAACATCAATATAATAGAATGAAAAATCACAACTGGTATTCATGACTTTAAATTCTAACTTACGAACTTCGTAACACCTTCTGTATTACTAGTCATTATTTCTACTGTATTTTGTATAAATGAATAGTCAAATAATTGAAACATAATTGGAACCATATTTATCATGAAAGATCATCAAAAACATGTCTTCATATACAAAAATTTACTTACAACAATAGTTTAGAAATAGTTTAAACGTTTTTCATTATATTACCTTTTACTCTTTATATGGCAGATTTCTACATTTATAAAATATCTTACTACAAGAGAAGATATTATTATAGAGACATGATGAATTTATATTTGTTTGAAGTATCTATCTGGGCAAAGAATTTCACAAACTTCATATTTATTAGAATTTATAGGAAGAAATGAAGAGATCTTATATTATATATATGTAGATATAGCTTTGCAAACTTGAAAATATTAAGATACAAAGTTTGCAAATTATAAATATTTTATAATAAAATGTATTTAGTTTTAAATTTTATGGTTATTGATGCATAAAACGTATAAATTATAAAAAGTAATAATTTAAAAAATATAAGAATAATTAATGTGCAGTTCTATATGTAAAATTTTTTATTTCATTTTATAAGTGTTAATTAATTAACTGCATTTCTACTAAAAAACTTTGGATATCAAAACAATATGATTAACAATTATTTAAACAATTTATATATTTACAAAAATCGAAAGTATTGTAAGAATCAAAAGATTAAGTTCTTTGTTGATAAAAAAAAAATTTAGAATGGTAATTAAATAAAAGACTATATGAAATATTTTTTCATAATTTTTTTAGAATAAAATAAAATATTAAAAAAAAAATAAAATTTTACCATAATAAACATATAAAATTTTAAATTATGCAAATAAATATAATACGAGTACTACTTCTAAAGAATTTAAAGAGATATATCTTTTTAATGAAGTGCTTATTAACATAAAGTTATACATAAAAGATTATACATTTGTATGCATATATAAAATACACGAGTACTTATTGCTCAATCTCTTATACTAATTACGTAAAATATATACACATGTATCAACCCATGACTGATAACATGACTTGAAAACATATACACGTTTATTTGGTTTATGGGATGCACATTACATTATCTGTGTACCTGATTCTTACATTTGAATCAGGATTAAATTCATGGTCTTTACTTTCCATCACCTAAACCTAAAGCCACTTACTTAAGTAAAATTGTAAAAACACAAAAGACCACAATAAGTACTTAATTAAAATATCACTAGTTTATAAGAATAACTAACTTATATTTTAAAAAGATGGAAGTATAAAAATTCTTTCCGAGAAAATGAGGAAGCAACAAAATACTATTTACAGCAGTGCGTACAGAACAGTCGTAAGATTCACCATCATTTTTAGAGCAGTGGTAAACCTGAACTTTCGATACAATTCATTTACATGTTTGATCCTAGTTTTGTACGTATCTTAACATATTAGTCTAAATGAGTCATTTTTTACCTATATTTTCTTTAATTTACAATTTTTTTTCAATCGTATCAGATTATCTTTTAATGATACAAAAAATTACCTACAAAATTATTTGTTTCTTCGTGATATTACATCATTAAAAAAAGAATAGGAGAATATCATTCTTGATCATTCAATAGTTTTAGATTAGAATTCTTATTAATCTAAATCTATACACGCTTTGGACATTTATTTTGTTGTATACATTAACATATTAATGTAATCAATATTCACCTTTTTTTGCAGAACGAATTATGGAAAGAAACGAAAACTTTCAACTTAATGAATTACAATAAGCCATACTGCTAAAAAAACAGTTATGATCGTTACGTTTGTCCTGTACGATAATTTCTATAAGCTCCTATATAAATATCTAGAATGTCGCGTTCTTTAATTATACTTAATGATATTTTCAACATTATATTTCTTTCAAAGAACATTTTTGTATCATCTGTGAACATCTCTTCTAATTCTTTTTTCGCATTCATCACTTATACTCCAAGAAATACAATATTATCTTGAAAGACTGAATGCAGAAGAAAGCATTCTTAACTTGCTTACATGCTTGAGGTATTATTTGATGTTCCTTTCGTGTCTATAATTTATTTACTGCAATACGGGCCTAAGTTCTTGAGTCATAATAGGATACGAAACCAACGGTGCAGTAGCGCCAGATATCGAGAGAGGTAAGCTAGCAGGTTGCTGCGTATTAGGTGGTTGTTGATTAGTTGCCTGCGGACCTGAACCGCTCATTGTAATCGTTTGCTGGGCCATCGTAACAATGGGTGGCGGGATTGATACTGGTGCCATTGAAACTGCTGCAATGGAAACAGGTGCAACTGTGGCTATACTCACAGGAACGGTTGCAACACTTGCGGTAACTGTACGTAAAGTACCAGCAGCTACCGCTGCATTAACCATTTGTTGAGGTGTCGGAGCTTGCGATGGTGGAACAGTGTTCGTGATAGTAACTGCTGGAACTGTAACGGCTGTTACATTTGCAGTTCGTTTCCCTGACATTCTCAACTGAGCATTTTGATCCAAGAGAAACTCATTAGTTGCTGTTAGATCGCTAACCTAATGAAACAAAACATGTAAATATGTCAGTTATACCCGTACAACGTAAAAAATATACAATTACGATAGTAAAATTAAATTAAACTGACTTGCTTTTTTAATTCCTCTATCTTCTTTCTCAATAATGCATTTTCATCTTCTAAAACAATTGCTCTAGCTTCGTTACGTGGTATTACTGGATAATAATATCCTGAAGTGACCGGTTGCGCAGTATGCTGGCCCACGAGTGGCGAAGCTTCAAAATGAACAACAGTTTCACCAGAAACTATTCGCCTCTTTGGTTCAGGAGGTCCTATATAATCAGATGGATGTGAAGATGCATTGTAACCATTATTTGCGACTAAGTTGTGTTGATCTTCCATTTGCCAATGAAAACTACAAAGATATACGAATATGTTGTTGAAACATATCTTAAAGAAACTTGAATCATTTAGATGAAAGGAAAACAAAAATTGAAACATTTAACAGACTTACTTTCTATCCTCCTCGTATCTGCGATTCTCACCATTGCTAGTACCATTAAAATTGTGTTGCGGCCTAGACACATTGTGATGAGACGTTGCAATTAAGTTATGCTGTGGTTCCTCGCTCTTCCAATGTCTGAATTTACAATTTGTCCTTTGGCAACTACCCTTGATAAAATCTTTACACATTGGATATTCCGATTTTTCATTGTTGTTTTTGATCCTGTTCAAGATGTGGGCAGGTAATTCCCCTGTTGCTCGGAATCTTTTCTCCTCGCTTTCTGTGCAGTGAAGGAATTTGCAACCAGGCCAATTGCACATTCCATTTTGAAAGTCATGACAAAACGTGTACTCTTCTACAGGGTCATCCTCGGAACGTTCATGCAAATACTTGCAACGTTTCCCTCTATGACACACGTTTCGTAGAAAATCTCTGCACACGCGAGTGGGTGATGCATCTCCGCTTGTATTCGCCGTGCCTACTGTCTTGCTCACTTGCCCGCCTCTCGCGTTATCTGACTTCTTTTTCAGCTTCTTCATCGATAATACATTGCGGTCATACCTCGTAACGAATTCCTAATCGATCGTTATTGCTTACACGTTATACGTGTGTGCTGCAATTACAAAACAGTTTATTATAATACAAGTAGTAACAGATGAATCAGTCAGACTTCCACAAAGGCAGAATTTATAAAGTTCTAAGTAATAAAATTCGAAGGAGATAAAGTATCGAATAAAGTATATCGTTGACTTTTTTTGTCAAATGATCAAAAAATGAAACATTGGCTTAATATCGTATTCAATCAGTATAAAATCATAAAATAAATTGATGAAAATAGCTAAAATAAAATACATAGTTTCTGAAAACATCGAATTTTCGCTTTCAGAATTATTTGTCAGAAAAATTTTGCTTAGAAACGCAATTGAAGAATATGCGATTTGAATAATTTCAGATATTTTCCAAACAGACACGTCTGCAATTCCTATTCGCTTTATTTTGAAACGTGCTCTCAGTTTGCATTTTTTCGCATTTACGTCAAATAGACGGCATAAAAATATCATAAAAGAAAATTTCTGGAAATATCAAACAAATTTCTCTCATCATGGAAAAACCTGCGACATATTTAACGTATATAAATAACGTACTTTCATAGTTTGAAAATGATTTAACCGACATATACATATAGAAATGTTGTAAGAAATGACAGCTATCTTGCTCAATTGTTTAATTATATACTACCGAAAAATTACACGATTAAAATATTTATTGCGATTACGTAACTCTCTCGTGGCGAAGATATTTTTAGTTCGGTTGTAGTTATGCCGAAAACTCAGTGATGTTACACTGCAGAAGCAATTACTGAACTTTACCACAATTTTGATATGTAATTTACGCTACGATCCAACACGTGTTCGAAGTTCTAACTATAATTATGCTTTCGTACAAGCTACAATTAATTATAATATTAAGTTACGATGTTAATTACTGTGGGTATTAGTACAATGGATAGATTAAAAGTAAAACATATGTAATATGTATTTAGAACTTTTGTTGTTAATTTTCTGATATCTGACCCTCTCAGAAATCGCATAATTATTTAATAAATCTCCATATTCGCCATTGACACTAGGTTGCTGATGAAGAATAGCAAAGGACTTCAGTTAAGTTAATTTTTATTTTTTTTATATAATGACTATTACATAAGTGGTAAGAGGTCAACAATGTTATGTACAATATTACTTTATTATTTATATAAACCTTCGCGATCTTAAATATAGTTTCAATCTACCAAGAAAGTAACATCCCATAAAGCAGCCAGGCCAATGTCCTTTTTTGGGAAATTGAATATACTTCGTATTGTTCGCTCATATTGATCGGTATTTGTCAGGTTTAACAGGGCAGAAATAGATCAGGCAATGGCACTGTAACTAAACTATCAGTGAATTAAGAAAATATCAGTTAATTTTAGTCGCGTTCGTATAAAAAGAATAAATAGAAAAGTATAACTACATTGTTCTTCTCCTTTTTTTTCTTTTTCTTTTGGTTATTTTTCTTTGTTAGAAACAGACATCTAGGCCATCGTATCTGAAAAATTGGCTAAACACACTGATTTAATAATAAGAATTACAGTAAAAATTTCGCACTGAAGAATCATTCTCATCTTAAAATTTATTAGGTCGTTCAAATCGATATGCTCCTATTATCATTCTACTAACAAAAAGTAAAAGGCAAAACAACATAAAAAAAGAGAAAATAATAAAAAATAAAAAAAGAAAAGCACATGTAAGGAAATGGGACTGCGGAAAAAATATTAATCGAAGCTTTGAGTTACTGAAGACGTTAAACATTATATATCAACAAATTATTCTTTATGTATATACAAAAGATAGTTTCATATAAAAAAAGAAGAAAAAAAACAGCTGCAATTTAAAATCGATTACTACTTAATATTAAATAATTTCTTTAAATCGATGAATTTACAATGAAAGCATACGTAACGCGATTATTGATCAAAGAACACGATAATTCGACTTGTTTCAGCTTATCATTATCATTCTTATTATTATCATTATCATTATCATTATCATCACCACCATCATCATCATCATCATCATCATCATTATCATCATCATTATCATCATCATCATCATCATCACCACCACCATCATCACCCCCATCATCATCATCATCATCATCATCATCATTATCATCATCATCATTATCATTATTGTTACTATTATCATTATTATTATATTTCTCATAGAAATCCTTAACATTATAAAATGTTAAAGGAATCGAATTAATTAATGATTTACATTTTGAACACAAGCAATTATCAGATCGTTCAAATAAATATGAAATATTTTAATTAGCACAGATTTAAAATTATTAATTCTACGAGAAATATCAAGGGAAGTTTTTTTATCAAGACGTAGGATATTATATCGACACGGGTATTTATAAAAATCGCTCTTTGCATATAAACGTTATTTATAATTTATGTAATGATACATTTGAATCATAGGGTGCAGTGCTTGTATTGATCGCAAAAAATAATGACATAAACGAGTGCAATATCTGTAAATAGAGATTAATACCATTTTATTCAAGAAGATATGATATCGAGATTGGCAGCATGTTGAACATTTTACATGGTATTGTCTATATTTTTTCTAATACATTTCTTTTCCCTACTCTAGAATTTTGTTCTATGTATGTACACATTTATTGCTACAACTCTGCTTAATTTGATTTTGGTTCCTTGTTTTTAAATGGTAACATGATATATACGTTTGCATTACACTTGTCATTTATCAGAACAGCTTTTTTTTGAGATTGGTGCTTCGACAACGATATCGAAAAAATATATACAATTCTTAATATTTCTGTTGGTATAAAAATGTTCAAATTTTTTTTTTTCTGTTGAAGTTACACGCCACCCAGTTTGTTATATTCTGTCTTCTCGAAAGATCTTAGCAAACGATACAAAAGAAACGACAAAGAGAAAGGAAATTTTAATATTAATCAACGTTAAAGTTATATACAAAAAACGAAAATGAAAACATTAAAATATTTTTTCAAGCAACATCCATATTAACATAATTGCAATGGGTGCCACATAATGTATTGGTACAGTGTACGTTGTATTTAACAAGTCACCACATTGTGCTTTAACAGATGTATATTTTTTTGAGAGTTCTGCTTTCTCTTCGACGAACGCATTGTACTTTTCTTTTAAAATAACTAATTCTTCATGGAGCTCTTGAATTCTTTGAGCTTCGTTCTTGGCACGATAATATAGTTGCTTCAGTTTTTCAACAATTTCTTCATTAGGTTCACAAACTAACCAATCCTTCAAGCTTTCTAACTCCTTCTTGACGATTTGCTGTGATTCTAAATTGTCCTCAAGTTTTAACGAATCTAAGGATCCTATTAAAGTTTGTAGTAAATATTCTCTTGTGTGTATACTTTGCTGCGTGTTATCATTTTTGGATAATGGTTTTAGAGTTTTAACATAATCTCCTTCTAAATGTTCTTCTTCACACTCTTTATCTAATTCACAGCTATCTTTATCTGTTTCATCTTTCTTTTCAAATTGATCAATTTCCGCAGGAACAGATTCATTTAAAGTGATCTTGACATTAATCATGCTGTCAATATTAACTTCTGCTTCCTCACTTTCCTTTAATTTCTGTACAGTTTGAGGTGAATAAGAGGTTTCTAGTTGTTTGTCATTTTCTTCACACATAAATCTAACTTCCGTTTTATAAGGTACAAAAATTTCTTCTGCTAATTTATACACAGATTCTTCTTTCTTAACTTCTATAACAGATTTTTCACTTGCATCATCACTGGTAATACTGCATGTATCGTCTGTAGCATCTGAATTGGCATCAGATTCTGAGTTTATGTCTGTATTATCTATATTTACATTTCCATTAACCAAAGTTTTCCGAGGTGGTGGTAAAATATATTCTGTTGAATTATCATTATTAACCAATGAATCATCTAACTGTTCTTTCAAAAAAGAATCATCAGAATTTTTTAATTGATTTGAATCAATATCTTGAGAATTGATTTGATTATCTTGTTCATCTTTCAAAAAATAAAAGTTTGTGTCTGCATCAATGTCTATATTGTCAACATGAATAGAATTTAATTTATTAAGGATAATGCTGATGGCCTCGATGGGATTTTCTTCATCTTCTGAATCTATAATGCCAGTTGTTACTAATTTTGTATTTATGTCCTGCAAAATTTGCATGCAATTTCTGAGGGCAGTGATCTGTTTATAAATATTAACAGAATCTAATCGAGAATCACGTAATCTTGTCTGTAGAATTTTTTCAGTTCTAGATTGATCTTCCAGTCTCTTTAAAAATTCTTGTTTCTCTTGTTCTGTACTTTGTACTATGTCCTGTACTTTTTCCTCACTCTCTTTCAGCTTATTTGTAGTTTCTTGTAACTTCTTTTGCGCTTCTGTATATTTGTTACATAATTCCTGAAATTCTGTTTGAGTATATTTCGCTACATTGTGAAGACTTTGACATTCCTCTTCGGTTTCATTTAAACGTCCTTCTAATTGAACTAATCTTTGAGTCACCTCTAATTTCTCTTGCAATACTTTCTGCAATGCCTCCTTTGCTGCATTTTGGTAGTGTACTTTCTCTTCCTGAAGTGATACCAACTCATTTCTGATTTTGTCTTCTGTATAATTTTTAGAGTAAACAGCTAATTGATTTTCCATACTCTCCACCCAGGACAATAAACGATCCTCTGTAATCAGGGCTTTCCATGATTGATTGGCAGCCTTTCGAGTATTTGCTACAAGTTGTTGAAGATATACTAACTTAGAATAAAGTGCTTTCTCGCGTCTCGAGGCCTCTTGCATAACTTGATTCAACTTGTACACATCGTCCAATGAAACGTTATTGAGTGGAGATGCGACCGACGTACTAAGACTAGCTTTAGCCTCCTTCCCATCTGGCAAGTATAATTTCAATGTTGCAACTATACATCCATGCCTAACTTTCTTTGTACTTTCTATCACATCTACTCCGAATTGCACTATGTCACCAGAACAGACTTCTTTTGGTGCTGATTCTAAACCAGCCGCACTGAGTCTTTGATTATTAACAAATGTCCCATTACTGCTACGTGTGTCCTGCAAAAAAAACTTCCCACTCGAATACCATAACAGCGCATGGTTTCTGGATAGTACTTTACAATCAAAAATGGCATTATTTGGTGTGGCCCTGGCCCTTGCCACAGAACGGCCAACCTTCACAGGCTGCTCCAAAGTAAATGTACGTTCTTCAAAAGGATGAGAATTATCACGACAGATTAAAATCCCTTTGGCTGTCATTTTGTTGTTTTGCAACGAATTTACTTTCAAGTTGGAATTCTGACTGGCAGGAAAACTGGCATTTTGTACCCATTCACCACTGGCTACAACCATAGCCGATGTAAAATCCAAAGGACAAGTTTTTCCCCAGCAACAAATTTAAAACACGCACGAAAGACGAATTATCGACACATAACGAAGTTCGTGGAAACCGAAAGTCACACGTTTTAATGTCATTGGATATTTTTGCTGTCTGTGCACGGTTTGTCACGAAAATTACTGTACACACCCGATTCTATAATTTGAACACGAGGATTGTACGTCGACCTTCTTCGAAAACTTGAAATCTATACAATAGAATACAATACCAAGTAACATACAAATTCACATGTTTCGGTAGGGGAAAAAAAAGGAAAAGAAAAAAATTCCGTTACTATTCCAACAATCTTGCTTGGTGTTCTTTTTTCTATTTGTCGTGAAGTTCCTCGTATGAGTGTTACAGTTGCACGCCTATGCTTGTCAATTAGTCGAGTCCAGAATATTCTTTGGCTGGTTAATAGTCGAACAAATATGATCTTAACAACAATACGATCTAGACTGAGTTGAGAATCGAGAGCTAAGAGCTATGTTTCCTCGGGTAAGTAGCAGTGAGCGAGCGTACGCTTTCACACTTTCGTCCTTCGCACCACTTCCCTTGCACTTCGGTGTCTTCGACGATGCATTCAGGAAAGTTCATCGGAGAAGTGTGAAACGCACAATACGTAACCAACGTTTCTCGGACATGATGAATTGAGTAATGTTGTGATCAACTAGATCAAGACCAAAAATATTGTTCTCGAGAACTACTGCATTACTGTATCGAGATACAAGCGGTCCACGTTCCTTCAAACACACAGTGCTATTCAATTCCGCGTTTCGCTGTTTATCGACCGACGGCAGTATAGTCATCTATACTACTACACGGTGTAGCAAATTTAAAGCAGATACTTGGGCGTGCTACATCGCAACAATCATTCACAGGGGAGGAACATTCAACTTGCAATAAAAAAAAAAAAAAGAAAAAAAAAAACAAATGACAGAGCTGAAAACAATATTGGTGTATACATTTCAAATCAGTGATATAAAATTGAGATCGTGAAATCTTCTCCTAACTATGTACCTATAGTTACGTTAATTATTAAAAAAAAATGGTTACGTTTGTTTGTACCTAGTAAATTGAATTTATTAAGTTTATTTTGAAAAGTTAATACTGTAACCATCGAAATATTAATCACTGTCATAACACGAGACGGAAGAAATAAATTGAACAATATCCCGATTCGATGTTTTTTTCACGGTATTCAGAAATATATATTTATATTCTTACTCTTGCAAAATAAAAACTACGTAGCATAAAGAAAACAGCTTCGTGTAAATGTTAATGGGCATCGTGTATGCATCAGTGAACTCGCATAGCTTATAGAGGAAGATAATAATATCGTTATAAAAAAAGGCTGTCTTTTAAAATTACCTTGATTAAGAATACAAAATGAAGAGCCGACAAACCATATTTCTTGCATTTCTAATACTCGATGAAGCATTATTTAAGAAAAACAACAATTTATATTTAGAAATATTAAATAGTTTTCTTCTAGAACCTAAGTGCTGTATACACGTGACAAAAGTAGATTTGTAGATTATTATAATTACACAATAATAATGTTTATTAACTGTTATAGTCTCGAAACTAGAATAATCAAATTATTTCTCTTATATATAAAATATATATTATGTTCATTTATTGAATTGTAACTAATATGACTTTATTATTTACATACGAATATGAATACTATTTACATACGATTTACGAGAGTCACGAATGTGTAGGACTTTTGTTCATAAAACGCCATAAACAACTAAACTTTTTTTAAGACAACTGCTATAGAGATTTTCAGAAATCAATATTTTAAATGGAGTTAATGGATACCTTTAAGCATATGTGCTTCGAGTATTCTTATATGAAAACATACGAAGATCAATGTTTGTCGAATGGCTCACTGTATACGGAAATACTGTGAATATAACCTAAATAAGGTTATACGGTAAACTTTACGGTCTCAAAATAATGTTTATGGGAATTTTAATGTACAAATTATATAAAAACATTCTAACAATTCGTTTCTTGATTATATACAATTTTGTATTTACTTTTTATAATTGAAATGTGATATAAACGAGTATAATAAGTTTAATACACGTTTGTATAAATAGCTATGTGCGCATTTCTTTTTTCTTTTTCAGGTGGTTAATCAGTATTTCATAAGATTTACATTATAATTTATATTTGCAATAAAACACAAAAAGGAAATAAAGGAACAAATAAGGATGTCAGATACAGAAGACTATATGTCGGATAAATTTTTACAAGGAATTGAAAAACCTGCTTCATCAAGTCTTATATATCGACATGCAGATAAAAGAAAATTCGAACTCATGAAAAAGAAAATTGAGATTGAGGCCAAATTAAATGAGAAAAATTCCATAAAACTTATCGAGGAAGAAAAAAGAGAAGCAGGCTTATCCTCTGCAATTACAAGTTCTAATAAAGGTTTGCTTTTGATTTTTTATGAAATTTCAATTTTACTGCAATGTTTGATTATACAAATTTATGTACTTGTTGATAGGTTATGAAATGATTATGAAAATGGGATATAAACCCGGTCATGGAATAGGTAAAACAGAATCGGGAAGGACTGAACCAATTGGTCTTGAAATAAAATTAGACAGACAAGGTTTAGGGAAAGAAATTGTAAAAAAAGAAAGAAAGAAAAAAGATAATTTGCTTAATGATAGATTAGATAATAAGAGTATGAAAGATTTTCGGGATAGAATTGCGCAAAAAAGGACAGAACAATTATTAAAAACAGACTTATATAAAAGCCAAAAAGTTTGTCAGAAATTAGATATGCAACAAGAAATAGAAAAACCTAGAGAAATATGGTTTTGGTTGCCTCAAGATGATGAAGATGATAAAGATAGTAGTGATACAGAGGAGGATGATGATTCTTTATCTGTGGATGAAAAACTTGAAATTTTAACTAAGTATTTAAGAGAAAAATATTTTTATTGTATCTGGTGTGGAGTAGCCTTTTTGGATGAAGATGATTTAAGAGATAATTGTCCAGGAAGTACAAGAAATGATCACTAAATCAGAATTTTTAATTTGTATCTCATTTCAATTAGAAGTATATATAAATAAAAAAGAGATACAATCAAGATTTCATTATCATGTTTTTACTTACACCTATGTTTTAATTATGTTATAAAAAGTATAAAACACTCAGAATCTCAATAATATCAGTTATCCTTCTTTAATATGATCACCCACAGTGTATGAAAACATAAAAAACCCATTAGAGTTATAATGCAAAATACTGAAAAAATACAGTTCTTATACTAGAAAAAATCTTACACTGTACAATGTAAAAGCAAGGGGAACTTATCCCGATTCAGTTATGCTATTATGTCCTAGCAGGAGTTCAGCACCCCCAACTAATAACATGTTAGAGGGAAAGTTACCTATAAAAGCATCTGTTTGATTTTCTGCTCTTTCATTTCAGACAAAATCTTTGACCATACCTTTACCATATTGAAACAGATTAAATATCAATTAAAAAAAATTCTAGCACAATGTTTATATTTACAATTTTCTTTGTATTAATTGCATCTATATATACCAATGATATAGTTGCTCAAGTAACAGATGATGAAAGTTGTGAAACATTACAGTCAGAAGTACATATTACAAAAGGTATTATTTCTTATTCTAATTTGATTTATATGTAAATAAGTAAAAACTAAGATATTTGTTGTTTATTTTAGATCAATATGATGAAATAGGTCGATTAAAAAGAACTTGTAGTGGAGATATATCTGTTACAAAATGTGAAGGGTTTTGTAGTTCACAAGTACAACCAAGTGTTGCAAGTACAACAGGATTTTCAAAGGTGAGACTATTTAAAAAAAAAATAAAGTTTTCATAAAAATAATACAACAAACACTTTTGAAGATCTTCTTTATTTCTCCAATAGGAATGTTATTGCTGTCGTGAGAGTTATTTAAAAGAAAAGCATATTACCTTACATCATTGTTATGATGCAGATGGTATAAAATTAATAAATGAAGATGGAGTAATGGAAATCAAGATAAGAGAACCAGCAGAATGTAAATGTATTAAATGTGGCGATATATCTCGATAAATATGAAAATATTTTATAAAAGTATTAATAAAACATATATATAGAAATAAAATGTAATAAAAATTATATGATTTAAAATGAATAAAAATAAAAATATGGAATGTATTTAAGAATATTCACTCCCCCTTCCCTTTTATATTTATAAACTGTATCAAAAAATAAATACTATACTGCTATATTAGCTAAATGTTTAGTTTAAAATTTAAAAAAATTAAATATTAAAAAATAATTAATATATTCATTTTTATATTATACACAATTATTTTTTTTGTAACTAATAAATAATAAAATTTAATCAATTTAGACATTTATAAAATAGAATTTTATCTATAAAATAAAATTAAGATTATTTAATCTTAGTTAGGAAGTTATGATTATAAAAAAAGTTTTTTTAATATACATAGATAGAATTAAAATATCAATAAGTGATAAGATTCCACAAAAATTAAATTAACATATATTATCATAACGATCAAATTAAAATATTAAATAAAGTAAATAAATAATTAATATAATGAATATACAACAAATAATTAATTTTCTAATTTTATCATGAATGATATTTGTTAAAAGGTAAATAATAACATTTTAATATTAATAATGCTACATTTTAGAATTTTGAACAGCTAAATATATATATGGCATAAAACATATACAAAATAATTTGTTTCTATGTAGGTTAATAAAAATATTATATTTTATATACTATTTTTATTATAAATTTTATTATGTACTATGTACAACAAATTACTCTAAAAAATCTATTATTGCAATATTGCTTGTATGAATAATTAACTTGAATTAATTTATATAAATTATATAAATAAAATTTATGCGACAAAAATTTTCATAGTCTTTTATAAAAATTCATAACTTAAGCATCTCAATTATTGGTAAAATTATAATATATTTTGATATATGTATATGCTCCATACATACAATTATTACCAATATATAAATTTGTAAATATATTGTGATAATTTATAATAGACATATAATGTAAAAGAAATTTTAATTTAGAAAAAAATAATACAAAGTTAAAACTTACTTTTAGATTTATAAATAATATCTTTTGTAATATTCAATATTAATATTTTATGGAAATAATTTTTTATAAAGGACAAAAAAAATATTTGATGAAAATACTTGTTATATGATGTGATGTTTTCAGAAACATTTTTATTGTCTAATACAGAACTTCTATATATTTGACTCCTTTCCTAGTGCTATTAACATAAGTATCAGGGAAGGGAGAAAACATGGTCACCTACAGAGTATAAAAGGATAGAACTTGTAATCTCTAAGCACAGTAACGTAGTAGATCTAAGAGGAAAAGTGTCGTGCTAACACTATGTTGCTCTATCATATTGGTAAATGAAGAATTTAAATTAAAATTAAAATTAATCTAAAGAAATAAAAATACTTTTAAAATAATAAGCAAAATAAAAACATAAACATATAATGTACATATATCAATGTAATTTTTATGTAATTTTGTTACTTACTGTGTAGTAGGTGCCAGTGTATTAATATGTCTGCTGAGCGAAACAGCAAAAGCTATTATAGGCGTTGATGAATGTCAAGCAACTCCAGTCATTCACTTTTTGCAATATCCAGGATGTGTACCAAAACCAATCCCTAGTTATGCATGTAGAGGACGTTGTAGCAGTTATCTGCAGGTAAAACATATAAAAGGAATAAGTTAATATATTTGCAATATATGGAAAAATGTACATTTTATTTCTACATAAATAAATTTAAGGCCATCTTTTATGTTGGCATTAAAAGCAAGTTGTTTAAGGAATATTTATCTAATTTCATATATCTTCAACCAACTCCTAGACCATTGATTCAAAATATATAAAAATATATTATCAATATCAAACAATTTTGTAAATCTTTCAAATTTTTTATAATTAATATCATTTAATACTTATCAGTTAATATTATTCAGTGTCAATGTTAATGTTCAAATAATTTAAATTTATGTAAACATTTAAACTCAAAAATATTCTCTTAAATATTTATGACATTTTGATTTGTATAATAAGGCTACTACTGTGTCTTTCATTCATAATTGCAATATACATATAAAAAAATTCTGAATATTTTCTGTTACTTGTGTTATTTGTAATTCTTATAAACAGGTATCAGTTTTACATTTACATTTACTGGACACCATAATATTTTGCACAATGCTATCTCAATGATATATCTTACAGAAAGTTGTCAAGTTAATATGTATGAACATCCATTCATTCGTACCTGTTTCTACAGGTATCCGGATCAAAAATTTGGCAAATGGAGAGGAGCTGCATGTGTTGTCAAGAAAGCGGCGAACGAGAGGCCAGCGTATCCCTATTTTGTCCGAGGGCCAAACCAGGCGAAAAAAAATTCCGAAAGGTTAGGTTATTCGTTTGATTTAATTATAGAATTTCGAACATTTTGTTAAAAATATTGCAAATTAATGAAACGTCGGCCGATTAATCACTCGCACTATAAAATCAGGAGCAAATTTTTTGACACCACGAGTTTCTCACAGCCATGTTGTTTTCATTTAACCGACTAGTGGAAGTGCATCAGAAAATGAATATCGCGCGTGATTTGAATTGAATTGGATTGGATTGGATTGAAGAATTATTTACAAAATATAAAATTGCGTTTATTTGTATAATTTATAATCAATATATATTATATATCAAATCTATATGTATATATATATATATATGTAATATATATATATACACATATATTATATATAAAATGAAACGAAAATATTTCTACTTAGTAAAATTTAAATTTATAGAACCCATTGAATTTATTTGGTAATCATTTGTTCATAGGTAATTACGAAGGCACCTTTAGAGTGCATGTGTAGACCATGTACTAGCGTAGAGGAATATGCAATTATCCCACAAGAGATCGCTGGATTTGCTGACGAAGGTCCGTTCACGACCTCTGCACACTTTAGAAGATCTTCCGACTTGCAGTAAATTCTTTTCTTAGTACCAGTAAGAATAACAAAATGAAAGGAAGTGTTAAAGATAAGAGATACTTTATTGCATGTATGGAATATTATAAACGCATAAATAAATTGAAAATGTAAAATATTCATTGGTATTGTTTGTTATATGTACATATATGTATGTAAATGTTATACATTAACATAAAGAAAACCTGCTTATCCTTTGTTAAATAATTTTCATACATAGAAATCCTTTGAAGATATCGTATATTATATATTAATCTTAGCATTCTAAAGTCAAAAGAAATGGAAAATAGTGAAAGTTAACTAATATTTTGGTGGATGTACATCAGAAGCCTTATTATTTTGTTATAAATTATTTCAATTATATTACATACATATAAAATAACTACATTGTAATAAATATACAATATAGGATATTACGCGTTTAGTGTTTTTTTTTTAATGCGTATTTATATGATACGTTACAGTACGATTATAATTATTGCATCTTAATGTTATACTGTCAATTATTACATCCTGTCAAGTATACAATATCTACAATTTTTTAATTTCAAGTGCATCAGATATTAACGTTGAAACTTCAATAAGATTTATTAAATCGCGTGTAATACACTCGTTCAATATTACACGTATTTCGATCAGAATTATAGAAACAATATTATACGAATAGTATTACAAAAAAATATACAGATTACTAATTTAGTTAATGAATTTCTTCGGCGTTATGATCGATGCATCTAGACAGGCATATATTCAAGAAAATAATCAACAACAGTTTGACATGGAGTTCTTTTTTATTTTTTTTTTTTCTCGTATAGATATGATTTATCATAGAAGTGTATGTGTGTATTTGTGTATTGTGTTTCGGAATTTGTGATATTTATACTTTGTATATGTATATTAAACGTAAGTACACGCAAATATATGCAAAATAGTAAATATATTTGCGTATTCATACGTGAACCATCAGCACAATGCGTCGCATGCACGTGCAACATTCCAAACAGCATAAGAACAATGCTGTCTCCTTTCTCCATCTTTGCAACCTGACCAAATCTCACTTACAATATTTACTTATTAAATATTTACAGCGATAATTTTTTTGTTTTTGTTGTAATTCACTCATCGGCATGTTTTCCAACAACAATTTTTTTAATATATAAATTATTGTAATTTTATATATTTACTATATTTATCTCGAGTGTATTTCATGTTTCATCCCGTCGAATGATACATTCTACTACTGAAGAAGTAGAATGGAATCTTTCAAGGAGACAAATATTACAAATCATTAATACTTATCTTATTCATAAAATTGTTCACTCATATTTTGCATATATTTCATTTTTACAGTGTGAAAAAAGCAATAGCTGAATGTGATTTCTCCTTTATTCTCCTTTTCTCTCTCATTCCTTTTCTAGTTTTACTTCGTTTCTATCATGTTCAAAAAAATATGCTGCGTTTTATACTTTAAAACTTGTTATTATATAACTGATAAAAAAAATATACAAGAATTTTTTTCAACATTTTGTAATAAATTTTGGATTACCAAACACGAAATACGATAAAAAAAAAATAAACATACAATAAAATAAGTCGCGATGATGAAGGGTCTTTATCATAATAATTTACGAATGTACTATAAATTTCCTATTGTAAATTTTCTATTGTAAGCAAGTATTAGATTTTTTTACATTGTTTATTTATATGTACGTATACATGTATAAACACGTGTTTATACATAAATATAATTTAAGTCAGTCAGATAGAATATATGGTAACCTTTTGTAATCCCTTCAACAACGCAAAGACTTTATAAAATTGATAAATAACAACAAATTTGAAAATTGAGATTAATTGGCAATTACAATTTTTTAAATAAAGAGAATATATTTAATATGAGAAACATTAGACAAAAAACTACAGCTATATCGTTTTCTATCTAATATTTCTCTTTATTTAAGAAACTTTTCCACACTGTACTTTAAATTAGTATAATAATTTTATACAATTTGCTACGGCACCTGCCACCTGAATCATGCAGACATTCCACCACGCATATAATCTGCTCTCTCAATGTTCATAAATAACTAGTGTTAAAAAATAGTAGCGCCTTAATATGCACACCATTTGTAATTTTTTCGTTTCCTAATTTCAACATATTTTGAATTACGAAACAATAGTTCGTAATGTTATGTTCACTCTTCACTTTCATCCATTTTTAATTATGAATGTGTATTTTTTTTCATACAGTTGGATACATTGTAAATTCACAAGATATAAATTAGTAATTCTGTTATATTTGTTACTATAATAGGAAGAACCTCCTCGCCTTTGCGTCAGACTTGGTTATCAATAGTTTTTTTTTTTTTTTGCATATGCCTCAAATATAATTTACTTAAAATTGACCTACTTATGCACACTTGTGATCTGTAATTTGTCTAATTCACAAATAGCAAATCGGCTGTTTTGCGAATATCGCTTCATTAAATTGAATATTATAGCTCTTACAATTTTTTAATGTAAAGCGTAAAAATAAATTATACGTAACTTCAAATTTATTGGGCGATTGACAAGCTGTAGTGACATTTCGTAAGACATAAGAAATACGATAATGTTCTCGAGTTTGTTTTTCTTGTTTTGCTTTATTTAAACTTTAAATCATTTCAATGAATTATATATAATAATCTTGCATTTACTCTTGTATCATAATTATTAATTAATCTTTATCTTCATTATATATATCGGTTTCAGCTATTGTGTCCGTTTTTATATGACAACCTTCTTTATTATCTTTCACTTCTTGTTCTTTGAAGTTCTAGACTATATTACATACACCCACGCACTAACACTCCAATTGTTCTCTCTTCTTCAATATATACGTTTTGCTTTTTAAAAAAAACAGCAATTTGATCTCACTTCGCGTAGTTTCTTTCAACGAGGAAAGATATATTTAAGTCTTTTTAATAGACGATAATGTACTCGATCACGATATCGTCAACAACGATCTTGGCTCACGCTGGTTGATACATCTTCTACACTGGAAGCATCATCAGCTTCTTGTAGACCAGTGAAAAATGAAGTAAGCGCCATAGTCGCAACTCCATGCCATTCACGTTGAGCTGGCTCGGGACTCTTTTTCCATGTCAGGAACGCATCACTTGAAATTATATTGTAGTCCGACAAATTTGTCATAATATAAAAGAGAACCCCTGTAGATAAAATTTTTTTAATGAATGTAACTAATTTTTATTAACTTAATTATAGAAAATATTAGTTTTGTTTTCATATCTTACCGTGTGGATATTGTAACTTATGCAAATGAAGTTGAATTGCATAAAGACATTGTAATTCTAAAGATTCATTTGTATCGACGAATCGACGAATTAATTGTTGCAAGTGAACAAAAACTTTGTTTTTGAGATTCCACCTGTTATTGACTGGTTCTAAAAATAATAAAATACAAAAAGGTTGTAGTTAAAAAATGTTAAGAAATATGATAAGATAAAACATACCCATTGATGTCTCCAAAATGGCAGTCGTTAATACTCGAATAAATTCAGGCTCCTTGACTCGATTACCTACATTTCCCTGTAACAACCAAAAAATAAAATGCATTAATTGTTTAATATTTTTTAAATTTATAATATATAGTAATTTAAAATTTGCAATATATGCGTATATTACAAATAAAATTTAAATTTTAAAATAGTTAAATTGAAAATATTTACCATTATCCAGTCGCAAATTACGTCGAAACTACTGTCCTTCATGAGTCTCCTGAGCTCATCATGAATTTGCTGCATCGTAAGCTGAGTACTATTTGAACTTTTGGCACTATTATAATCACTAGTGCAGAACTCCAAGTTCTAGGAGTAATAAATAATATTATTCTTAGTCATAATATTACTCTCAGTCAAAAATAAAATATTTATTAATTTTAACATCAACCTACATAATCTTTAATGATTTTGTCAACTTCTTCAAGTTCTGTGTCAATTATATTACTCAACTGAAATCCACTTTGGTCCCATTTATCTGCAATCCATTTAGGTCCTTTATCACGGGATAGTTTCGATAACAGTTCTCCAAGGAATTTTCCTACATATCCTCGATTTCTTAAACTATCAAATATAGGTTTTAGTTCAGTTAGGGGGAGTATTTCCTCTTTTATTGGATGTGCTGTAAAAAGAAAGAAATATCATAATACTAATTTTCCTTTAACATAAAAGTAATATTTTATATAATTGTTGTCAGTCCTGTTGAGCTAAAATTCCCGCATGGAAATTCTACGGTGAAGAATGATCATCATAATTGATTGTCATTTTTACACATAAAAAATATAGCTATTTACTTACCTAATATTTCTGCCAAATATAACCAAACTTTAGGTATATCGAGTACAAGATCATCAACTAGATCCAATATTTCAATGAATCTAAAAAAATAATTGTAATTAGTTTTATCGTAACAAACATATTTAGAATTTTTGTACTGAAATTTTTAATCAGTATCCTTTTGGCTTTATACTTGTTATTCAACATATTTTTCTCTGATAAAAACAACTCATCATTTATATGTAGATTTTTAATAAAAATTTGATCTTATTTAATTTATATACATATACATATATAAACATTTATTAAGAACTTACCCATTTCTCAAATGTGAGATAGGTAAAATTTTTTGAGTGATTAAATGCGACAAAAGAAAGGATATGTATTCTCTGTCGAGAGGTGACTTTTCAAGGACAAAGTTAATCAATTCACGTATGAATTTTGTTAATGCATTATCAAAGTTCTGTTGAATAGCCAACGAAGCTTTCTGTAAAATAAAAAGTTTCAATTAAATACTACATTAAATAAATTGTAATCTGATATAAATAGATTTTTTTAATAAAATGTCCTCCTGTTGATCACTTAAACAATGTATATAATGATTTATATAAATGTAGCATTACACTTAATAATATTGTTTAAAAAGATCAAAAGGAAGGTATTGCGTAATTTAGCACACTAATGACTCAAGCATCTCCTAGAAAGCAGAGATGGATCTAAGGAGTGTGCTAATTATGTTAATAGTTATGAAAATTAATTAATTAACATTAAGAAAAAATATCAATTGATACTATGATATAATAATTTACATAAATATAGGATTATGAACATAATAGAAACTCACTTCAAGGATTAGATTTTTAAGATAATCTTTCATTATTTTATTTAATGTTTTCATAAACTCTTCTTCCGACAGCTGGGGTTTGTGACTGCTAGAGGTAGATTGCGAAGATTTTAATGGTGGAGGCATAGAAACGCCTTGACTCTGTGAATTATCTAATAACGAGCTTTCTCTACTCGACGACGAACTGCTTAATTGGTGACTACCATTGCGCGAACTCCTACCATCTGCAAGAGAATATAAAATTCCCTTTTATTTAAATAATATAACACAATAATATGAAAATGAAACATTTTTTAAAATATCAGAATCCTTTTGGCTAACAACATTAAGTTTTACTTTTCAAAAATGTAAAATTTGTCATCATGTATTTTATAATTTTTTGCTTAAAAACTTAATTATTTAATTTTTTTATCATCCGGTGCATAATAGACATACCGTAGGAAGGTTTGTAGTCACGACCATACTCTCTTGGACCAGTGGACCTTGATCTAAAAATGAACAAATTTATAATATTAAATATTTAAATTATTGTGTATACTCTATACATGATTATTAAAAAAATATTCAGGATATTTTAAAAATCATATATCATATCAGAAACTCTAGCCTAGCATCTATATATCATCATTACTACTTTATTAACATGTTCGCTGCGTATTGAAAGTTATTTATTTTCGGTGAGTATAGTTTTTCTAATATTTACAGCGAACAAATTAAATATCACGTAATAAAAAATATAATATTTAATCATTAAAGAATTTACCCAGAGAGTTGTGGAGATGTCATTCGTTTATCTTGCTCTAAATTCGACACATTTTCTAAGCATGCAAACTTATTTGAATTTATCGCCTTTGAGCCACAACTCGAAGGTGTTTTCCACATATACATATTCCTGCTGCCTAATTGCAGATCATCCATTGGAGGCTACAATAAAAATAATAAATATTTATATTACTGTTCTTCATTTTCATTACATTCGTATAAACTTTTAATAACTGATTCAAAAAACTAAACTTACAGGTTTATTTTTAAGTTTAGCTGTTTCAACAGAATATGGTTGCCTTGTTCTTACAACAGGTTGGCTCCAACCACCATCGTCAGTTGGACCAACACCACCTAGATTATAAAGCACTATTATTAACCACATATATACTTATTTATAAGAAGTATAATGAGGAAAAATTATCAGAATACACTACAATCATTTTTATCAGAAACTCTAGTCTGGCAAAAAATGTGTTATATCATCATTAAAAAAAAAAATATATATATATATATATATTGTGTCAATGATAAAATTATTATATAGACATTGCATCGATTAGATACTTACGATTTCTTTTTCTATCATTAGTACGTTCATCTTTTCGTGGTGTATTTAAAGGAGTATTACTTAATTGGCTATCTAATCTCTCAGAATCGGCTTCTTTTTGAATTTCATCTATTGTTTTAGGATTACTATCATCTCTTCTTGGAATCCAATTATTCGCTCTTAAATCTATTACATCTTGTAGCATAAAACGAATTCTAGAACTAATTTTTCCATGTCCTTTTCGTGCAACAATATCTTGCATTTTACTGAAATAATCTTGCATTTCCTAATAAAAAAATATATATATAATACAAAACTTTATATGTGACAGTAAATTATTACTTTTCTCTTTTTACTAAAAAACTAAATATTTTTTGTTAATCATGTAATCAAATAAAACAAACTTCTTACATTTGCAGTCACTTTTAATTCGAAATCTTTTCCGACTGTCGTTAATAACTTGCACAAACATTCGAGACTATCTTCATCACTCTGAATTAACAACTCCTTTATGCAACGATGCATGATTTTAGTTGTTAACATACCCTGTTTGTACAATTCACCAATAAATCTGCAGCATAAACATACATTACGAGATATGCATTAAGAGGGTAACACTTGTACAAAATAATTACATATTTTGTGTTACTTACCGTATATTTCCTACTGATTTTATACGTGTCTTACGTTCTTCATCTTCGAATTGTAATTGTAAATCTTTCTTCTTTTCCTAATTTCAAACATAATAAAATTTATTGAACCATTGACATGAACACATGAATGATTAATGAATCATTAATGAATATGTAATAATACAAAAAAATTAATCAATTGGACTTACAGGATCGGTACATTCATCTATTTCTTTAAGTTTGGCAGCTCTTGCTACTTCGTTTACCGGATTTCTTTCAAATTCCTTTTGACATCGATTAATAATAAGTTTTTTGAAAGTGTATGAGCACTCTTGTTTGTCTGAATTTTTATCTGAGCCTGAGACTTCCATCACAGCAAGTTCTTTACACATTAATGCATATGCTACGGAAAAGCTTGGTTCATCCACAGCCTAAAAGTTGTACAATTAAATTTGTTAAGTTTTCATTAAAAAAAAAGAAAAGAAAAGAAAAAAGTATGTATCTATATATGAAACATTAACATAACATAATAATTACATATATGAAACATTAACTAAATAATAAAGGAACAAATCAAAGAGAAAAAGAATTGACGCTTGGAAAAAAAAAGGGAAAAAATAATGGTATAGGAAACAAGATAATAACAAACAAATAAACAATCAAAAATACACGAATTATAAATGTGAAAGAAAACAAACAATAAGAGAAACAATAAAGAGAAAATATAAATCCACTTGATAAAAAAATAGATTTTTCACAATAAAATGATATGTAATTAGGAATTATATGGTAATTATTAAGTTAATTTACCTTCTCGAAGACTAAATTGATAACACCTTGCAGTCGTTCCGGCGTATCGACTGTCAATGAACGAACCTGATCAACTAAGGTAATAAATTTCTGAGGTGTAAGTTTATTTAATACACTTCTAACTCTTTTATAAAGAGCTTCTGTTTTGGCCTCCTCTTCACTAAGATTTAAAGTTTTTAATCTTGTCGGCCTCCATGCATTCTCAGTTTCTCTCAATTTTACATCTTCTCTTAGGGATAATGATACATGAATAACATTTGGCTTCGTTGATTTCGATGATTTTCCTGAATGACTTTTATTACGATTCAATGGTGGCTAAATAAACATAAATACATTGTATCAATGTACAAAGAATTACAGTGATTTACTATATGATAAAATACAGATGTCAGAAAAAAAGATTTTCTTTCAAAGAAAATTTCAGTCCACTACTTTCACTTTCAAATGCATCACTTGTTAAATCACTCCAGTTTTATATGTTCCAAATTTTCCAAACTTACCACTCGGGCATTTAGAGTCGGTTTTATGAATCCAGGGAATAGAACATCGTGTCTATTCATATTTGTATCCTTGAATGGCCTAAGTTCAACGTTATTCCTTGTCTACAAAAGATTGTTATTTGTATTACATATGTATTTATAACAATAATAACAAATGGAAATAAACATTTTTTTTTTTTGTTATGCAATACCTTAGAACTATCTTTCAAAACGACATCTAAATCAGGCAAATTAGATGGCTTGATTTTACTATTAGGATCGTCCTGTAATTTCATTAAAAATTCACGGCCATAAACCCTTTTGCCGTTTTGATTTATAGGGCTCCATTGATCCTCTTTATATTTATATTTCAGTTGTATCTGATTCGTGACAGGTGTGGTTTCAGTCTGTGCCGGAGGTTCGCTTTCGGCTGTTTTCTCAATAACCGGAGATGCCTGCGGCTTCTCCTCGCTGGCTGTTCGAATTGCCGAAACTTTCGAGTTCTCTTCGTTTTTTTGTGCAACTATTGCTTCTACGTCGGGTTCTTCTTTAACAGTCACATGATCAACAACGTCATTAGGAACTGATTTTGCTTGCATATTGCATGCATTCGATTTATTACTATCCTCTATCTTAGGGGAAGATTCCTTTATACTTTCTTTATTGCTTGATAACTTTTCTATAACGGGTGCTTGTATGAGAATATTTTCTTTCGGGCTGTCCGGCGTCACAGGAATCGTTTGCTTCTCCGCTTTTGCATGAACGGAAATAATCTCCTTTTCTTTTTTCGGTTCGTAATTATCCTTCTCCTTGTTGTCCTTCGTGATCTCACGATTTGCTTCCTTGTTATTGTCCTTCGGTGTCGAGGGATCCTTGTTGTCTTGTTTTATTTCAGGTTTTACCGGGGGTACCGTATTCACGAAAGCATCCATATCTGTACCTTCTTTCTCCGCTCCTTTTCGATTGAGTTCACGAGGTTTGAGCTTATTTTTACTCTTTTGTTTTTGCATGGCTTTGCCTGTCAAAATAAAAAAAAAAAAAACTATGTAACATACAATGATTGAAATTAATACAAATTACATTAATGCAATAGAATTTTTGTAACAAGCTAACGCTTATAAATTCGAATAAATACAATAATCACATTATGTACAATAATAAATTACAATAATTGTAAAACAGCCATACAAAAGTATTATTACGTTGACATCAGTACTAAGAGATGCAGTTGTAAAGAAAAGTGAGTATTTCGGCTACAAGCCAAGGATAATTATAGTCTCAGATCACAGTACATTTCGTAGTGGTGACATTTCACTTTTTTTTTTCATTAATTTATACACAAATTTATGGATATTAAGGTCGTAAGAGTTGAAGATTTGCGTTAACAAATCTCATCTCGCCGCGCCTTTAGAAAAAAGAAAAAGAAAAAAAATGATAAAAAAAAGATGGTTCATCATTCTCGAAATAATGGAATCGAACCGTCGAGAAGAAGTGTATTTATTTGCACAAGAACTAAATATATTATCGAGAATACAACGTCCTTTAATTGAACAGTTCAAAGAGATTTCGATGCAACGAAATCAATAAAGCGTATTATATAACTTATTTAAATTTTTTTCTGAAATCGATCGATTCCAGGAATCGATTCAGTCGAGGCTGAGAATTCTCGGCTGATAGCGAAAACAGTAGGATAAAAACGCCGATTGAAAATTCGTTCATCTCCAACAAAGACCAAGATGCGCGATGTATTTAAATTTTCAAAAATCAAACGATCGTTCTGGATCTGATCAGTTTGGCTTCTAATGTACACACGGTCCGTGTGTACATATTCGAAACAAAAGCAAAAGAAAAAATCGAGACGGAGAGTGGCCATTGTCTCCTCTAACATGTGTCGACTCTGCTTGACGTTTTGAACGAAATATACGATATAGGACATGTACCATGGTCTCTGGAGCCTCGACGATTACGACTTCTTGATCGGGAGGAGCTGTGGCTGACACGAGCGTTACCATTAACTCTACGGTCACTCATTTTCACAGTTTAATCAATAATCACAGACACGCACTGTTATTCACACATGTTTCGAAACCATAATACGTGCCTGTCCTTTCCATATCAAAACATGTATCACGTAATTACGAATCACATTATTCTTGCGATATAAAACACTGTTCGCGCGGCTCGAGTTTCAACAGCTTGTAACGCTGCTGCTGCACTGAATCAGTATTTATTTATAAATCTGCCAAAAGCTTGCCAAAACTGGGGTAGATGGATCCACGATCACACGCGTAATCAGCAACCGTGAAGTATGCATTCTGAATTGAACTATTTTCTTTTTTTTTTTCCTTTCCCTCTTTTTCACGCACAGCCGGGAAAGAGTACGGAAGAAAGTCGAGATTGTAATATAATATAGCGAATGGAATCCTCCTCTGAACAACAACGAGACGAACACATAAGCGTAAATAAATTCTAAATGAAATTAATGGAAACGTGTGGAAATTGTTCCAGGGAACCAGTCTTTATCAGAAGATAAAGTGACACGACACCTCGAAAATTCTCTTGGAAGCTCCTCTTACACCGACTTTCACGTATCTATTTTAACCTGTGAACTGGTGCAAACCGACAGGCACGACACAGGATTTCTTAAATTAGTTCTGTTCGCCGGTTGCGCGTCGGAGCAGGCGCACTAGTGACTTTCTTAATAACCTAACCTGACGTGCGAATTGCTTTAACCGAAATGTATCGTATGTTAGAATATTCGTACGTCTCCCATTAAATTAACAATATCGATTCTCAGCTACGTGAACAAAGAAGGTGGATGATGTTACAAATATGAAGAGTTTTTAATTCATCAACATAAACAAATGTTAATTTAAATACGAAACGTATGAACGTGTAGTCGTTGATACTTCCATAAAGTTTTTGGAAATAACTGTGCATAGCGGTAGAAATTAAATGACTAAATGTTCTAATAAAAATTTTAACAAGTAACTCTTGATAGAGGAACATTTCGAACAAATGTATCGAGTAAAATTTAACACTTTAAATTTCCAATTTTACACAAGCAATACTAAATAAAAATTAGGTTTGGAAAGGAAATCTTTTCATGCACAAAGAAAATGACTGCATGTGTGCAACAAATACAAAATCTAAATACTAAATTTATCTAAATAGTAGAAAGAAGAATAATGAAGGTAACACCACTTATTTCATTACTTTCAACTAACCATTATAAACCATTTTAAATAACATGTATTCTTTGTTATTCTTCAGCAATAACTTCTAAGACAAAGTATTTCGCTATAAAACAGCAGTTAATTTGATGCATGAAAGTAGCCTGAATAAGATTTTATAAAAGCAGGTCGAGGTAACAATATCTAAAAAGAATGCTGAATGATCGTTAAAGATATATACGATAGTTATTCCGTTCCGTTATTCATTGAATTGACCAAATCAGGCATGTTCAAACAATATAAATAATTACAAACAATAATGCTAAACATGAAATTGACCACAAAATGTTCATGTGAATAGAAACTGAAGCTATGCGTGAAGAATTGAAGAATTACGGAAACAAATTACAGATTAAATTTGCTTGAATTACAAGAAAAAAAAATGCAATTTATATTTAATATATGAAAAAAGAAGAAGTTAATTACATAGATGAGGATTCACTTACTTCACCGTTTTCGATGAATTTTGAATATGTGTAGAAACCAATACTTTGAACAAATTTCTTTTTATATGTATAAGCTCCATCCAGCTTTAGATTCATGAAATATTCATGAAAAGACTGAACTCAGGTTCAAAACTATTAAAGGCTTAGGTTTATGATTAGGATTAAAAGATTATAAAACCGACACAAAAGTAATAATAAATTTTATTATCTCAATCTGTCTTAGTTAACTGTTAGTTAAGCCTGCTTAATGGCTTGCATAGGGTTTAGGATAGTATTCTTAATACTAGCCGAGACCGTTAGACAACCTGCCATTAACATTTTACCTGCAAGAAATTCCCTTGGACATCTGTCCTTTGTGTTTAAAAATTGAAACACAAAGTATAAACTCAGGAGCTTTTAGTACAATCGTGCTCATATAAACTTAACCTAAAACCTAAACGACATATTATCCGCATACCAAAATAAAAATGTCAAAAAATTTTTCATGAATATCTTAATGAAAACCAAAGCCGAGAAAGGCTGTGTATATATAAAGATGATTTGTTGATTTCTGCAACATATTCAAAAATCATCGAAACCGATGAGGATCCTACTTTGAATAATTACCGAAAACAGTTTATAATTACTACAGTAAGTGATAATTTTTGTATCGACAATGTTAAACAGAAACGTCCATCCCATATGCTACAATTTGCTCACGAAATAAACTAATTTATCGGATTTTATCGTACGGGAAATATATACAGTTCATACGATTATTTTTCTAACCAGAGAGAACCTTTCACCCGATTGGTAAACGCTCAAGGTTGCCACTGACGCCGAAAGTCTTAAGATATTTTTTGCACACGCATGACGCGTGCTCTTGTGAAACGGCATTAAAAGTCCTTCAAACCATGCCGTAGCTCGCCATACATACGTGGCCGTGACCTCATGCAATTTAATGACCGAACAATAATACAATTTTCACTATCGTACACAGAAAAATGGTCGTGTTCCATTTCAAATTATAAAACAAAGAATTATTTTCTCAAGGTGAAATAACTAATAAAAATCTCAATAAAAGCAATAAGTTTCACGATAGTAATCTAGAAATCTGATAAAAATAGTATCATCCACAAAGTGGTGGTGACACGCCCAATAAGTTCTCCCGTGGTTTTGTCTGTTTCTAGACAGTCAAATACATTCTTTTCTGGTGTTGCCTCTTGGGCTAAGAATGAACTTTTTAATTACAAAAAGATATGAATAAATAAATGTCTTTAAAGATTAATCATAATTTTTCAAGCCACGCAGTATATACTTTAAGAGATTTACTTAACAATGATCAATTTCACGTTATTATTAAAAATAATTCAGTGCAATAAAAAGATATTTAAACAGAAAAAAAACGATCAAATTTAATAATTTTCTTAATTATCGCACAATTAGATTAGGTTAAGGTTTTTAGTTATCACAGAAAAAAACTGATAATCAAATATGGAATAGGTCTCTTCTGTGACCACATACAAGATGGCTACAAGCTATGGAAACATGTAAAACTATTGTTGAAGATAACGTTTGTGTTCTCTAAAATGATTACTATATATTAAAAATTTTTAGACAAACAAAAGTCTACAAACATAACTAACAAATAAGAAACAAAATGCCTGAATATTATATCATTTTAGAAACACGTGTTTAAAGCGCACGATGCACAAAATTTTCCACTACACAGATTTCAAACAACAGTGACTTCCATAAAACAATTAAATATTTCAATTTCTCCTTTGAAATGTTCTTAATTTCTTAATCTATCGAACAATAATGATATTGATGTAATATTTACTACGTGCGTCCTGAGATCAAAAGCAGCCATATTTAAACATTTGAGAGTCAACCTTTAAAATATATATATATATATATATATATATTTAAAATCAATTTTCCATTTGAAGAGTAAAAATACAATTCGAGAGAAAAATATGAAAAGCATTGAGAGCCAATTATACATGTCTAGACGCGTTACGATAGAGCTCACATTTGGGAAAGTTTGTGAACACAAAATGTCGGAACCACGTTACGGCAAACAGGTATATATCACAGCTGTATCTATTGAGGATAAATTCTTTCAAGAAACCAAAATAATTTTTATACATACATTCAACTAAGATAATCTTCTGCCGTGGTCGTTGCATCCGTTTGAACACTTGTCACAGTAACAGTAATTTAAGGAAAAAAAAAAGATAAAAAAGAATGTAATAAACGATTCACACGAGAACTTTCAGATAGAAACGCGTACTTTTAAAAAGGGAGAGGAAAAACGATGCGTGTAAAGGGCGCTCGTTAAAATTAAATAAACGGTTATTATGTACAAGATCTGGCGAGTATTGCAAAATAAAAATGAAATCTTCTCTATAGGAACGGAAAAGTAAAAACGCAGATACATTAAGCGTATTCGTTACGTTATAAAATATATACTTGTTGAAAAATAAATAACTTTTTCAGTAATACGAGTATAAATATACACTTATGTATAGCTACAAATATATAATTAATGATTTAAAAAAATAATGATTATAAAAGAAGAAAGGGAAATGGAAGAAACGGAGTAAAAAAATACGGGCTGGATAGCACAGCACGTGCTGGCTACTGGAGGAACTCCGTTGTTTGACGAGGAAAGAACTCGGGGAACCTCCCTCCAGCAACGCGATGGCTGACTTCGTGTAACTTCGGTACATTTCGTGTCTTTTCGTCGTATGATGATGTCACCGTTTGGCACGAAACTCCTTTCGGAGTTCCATGCCTTGCGTTTTAATCGTCGAAAAAAATGCATTCCGACAAATTTCTATCGACAATATATCTACATTTTCACTGTTTCTCAGCTTGTTCACGATGTTCTTTGATTTTCGAAAACTATTAGAAACGATAAAATTTGTGACTTGTACAGTGACTTGTACTTTAACTGAATTTAATTGAATACGAAATTTAATACAAAACGAAAATTTTAAACTAACGGTAATATTGTTACTATTGTTTTGTAAATATATTTCTTTCCCAATAACAACAATATAAAAACAATAAAAAAATTGAGATATAATGAAATTAAGGTGTAACAAATACACAAATATTCTGTTCGATTTTTTTTTTGCCATGCAAAATATAACAAAAACTTTGTTTCCTATTCTTCATCTTTTAAAAAAATATCTATTGGTAAAACTAATTTGAAATATTTTATTCCATTTTACAATAATAGAACCACTTAAAAAGTTATGAATTTTTATGTCGATCAACATCACAATTAAATCTTTTTATCTCTGAGAATTTCGAGGTAATATTCAATCATGTCAACGAATTTGTTTCAATGTTGAAATGTTTTGCCTTTTTAATAACATGATCGTTTAATTATACTATACTAGATTTCATGAAAGAATATCATTTCGCAGAAATTTTGAACAGCAAATTCTTTGCATGAATGCAAAAGCATTTCAATACAAACACGATTTAAATTTATACTGAAATGAACATGAAATTACGAATCGTGAACGTATTAATTAAAATAAAACTTGCGTCACAATTATAAGTTTAAATTAACTATAAGGGGAATTATGAAACTTTTAGGTTAGAGTTAAAACAAGTAACACCACAAAAGTATTCAACAATTCTCGTTATGAATATTTTTAAATCACGTGAAATTTTATAAATGTTTTTTGCGAAAAAAAAGAAAACTCCAAATATTCAAATCTACACTTGTCTAACTTAGAGACATGTTTCCTCTTTTATATTACCATTACACATGTACCTATTATATAAAGGCATCTTCGCGGCGATCAATGTACTATATATCATGATTTCTAATGATTTGAAAATTCATGTGAATATCGAAAATACGTATAACATAACTATTTGTATATAAACCTATGGGCAATAATAATTATAATTATTGAAACTATCACAGAAGCAAAGTTCATATTACAGTGATATGAGACGAAAGAGCAATGTACATATGTAGAAAATCCTAACCTACAATTTTATTTCATTTTTTTTTGGAAAATATAATAATAATTAATAATTATAATATAAGGTACACGTAAAATAATAAATGATAATGAGCATAAAGCAATTATTTGTAAAAAATTTAATCATATATCTCGTGAAGAATAATCTTTCTAAAAAAAATAGGGGGGAAAAGAATATTTCTTGTAAAATATTAAATATACTTCATACATATCCATAAGTCATGATATTTAATAATTTCTACAAATTAAAAATTTAAAAATACTATATGTTCAATAAATAGCAAATAAATTTGAAGAAATATAATTTCTATTTGCAAAATATGACGTCAAAATATTTGATATTTCTTTTCAACAAAAATAGCTGAAATAAGCAAAAATAAGAAATGACTCTATTTCATGCAACAAAAATAATTAACAAAATTTGAGATTCTTCTTTTTGTACTGACAATTGATTTATATATCTTTCTTATATAATATTGTTCAAGTATCAATTAACAAAATTTAATTAAGCGCTGTTGTTTAATTGTCATTCTAATTACCTATTATCACCAGTTATGTATTACAACGGCCAACATAAAAATAACATTACATGTGAGAGAAATGAAAAACTATAAGTTTACAAAAACTTACCATCAGATGATTTTTGTTGCTGAATGTCAGTTCGAGTTGATTCTGATTCCAATTTCTCGACTGTAATATCGCCATTAGTTTTTAAATGATGGTCTGTTTGATTGTGAGCAGGCGTAGGAGTAGTTCCTCTAGAACTAAGACTCTTTTCCCTCGTCTTTTTCTCCTTTTGTTCTTTGGCACTCGAAGGTATTTCAGTAGAAACAACAGCACTAGCAGCAGGTTGTTGATTGTGGGTGTAAGTCTGAGATTTTCTTCTAGGCGGTGAGCTCGATGAATTTTTATTGAATAAATTAGGGAACGGTTCTCTGGCAGGAACAGGGTTAGCACTTGGGGCAGTGGTGGACGGTTTAGGTATTTCTGGAGCGTTCGTACTTGGTGCATTCACAATTGGAACCGATGTTTGTGTTATAATAGACGTGGCACACATATTCTTCACTTCAACTTCGCTTACGATCATTGCGGGTAACTGCGCAGAAATATCATCCTTATTTACGGTGCGGGAAACAGTTAGTGGTGGTTCTTCAATAACCACACTTTTCGATTCACTTCGAGGTTGAAATTCCTTCACGGGAATTTGTAATGGTTTAGACTCCGTTTTCATTGCACAAGAGTCTATTTGAGACGCATTATTAGTGGTACCTAGCGATTGACTACATAACGCGGTTACATTAGGTACATTCTGGGTCGTAGGTAAATTAATACACTGATTGTTCACATCATTAGTAGAATTTGGATGTGAGTTAGATAAACTTTGTGTTATATTTTGAGTTGTAGATGTGTTTTGTACACAAGTCGGTACCGTCGAGTCAGAATTGGACTCTTCGGTCGCGACTTTCACAAGTGTTTTTGCAACCCGGGCTGCAAAATCGGCTTGCACCTCAGCGCCATTATTCTGTAACAATCACCAATTCTGCGTGATAGACAATGATACATAGCAATCGAATAAAGATTATGCTTGACAACTAAAAACTGGCTCCAAACTTAAATCATAGGACGACAAATAAAACCAAATATACTAAATGAAATAAAAGAAACATTCAATATATTTTATACCTCTGTAACCCCTCAGCCATGGTTTGCAAACTATAAGCAGAATTACAAAAAACTGTATGTAAATAACATATATCTACATAATAATATACCTAATCCAGATAAAATCAATCTTATTTTTATAAGAGTTAACTACAATTAAGCTAAACGACTTGATCAACTTCAACTTTATGAAAATTTAGTACCACTAAAATTCTACAATAAATATAGAATCTAGTATTAATATAGAGAATTTTCATACAATACTTTAGTATTTCTAGTCTTTGGAAATGAGAATGTTTTAATGTTCATGGCTTTTGGGTACAGATATTAATAATGTAAACAAATGACTATAAGAGAATAATGAAATGTCACATTTACTTTTAAAATTATTGGTTTAATATAAAAATTGAATTTCATCCTTTACACTTTTATATTTTATTTGTATTTAACACGATTTCCAGCCTTTTAAATATAAACCTCTTATAGTCAATTGTTGATGTATTAATATTCCAATATTACTCACTTGTGGCTGAGGCGTTTCACGATTGCTAGATTCACCACTTTGAATAGTTTCATTATCTTTATAAATTTCGTGACTTATATTTTTACCAGTTGTTGGGTCTACGATATCGGTAATAGCATTCTGTCCTCTCGGCTTCCGTGATTTTATCGTATTATTTGTCGTATTTGTTGCACCACCATTATGACCTGAGTACACATCTTTAAATAACAAAATACATGATTTACTATATATACAAAGAACCAATTGATTAGAATTAATTAATTAATGTTGAATTACTCAGATGTTAACAATACTATAACTTGGCAGTCATATTTATTTAAAAATTATTTTTTATTTTAAAAAATAACTCACCGCTGTATAAACTATAAACATTATTCGAAACAAATATGATTTGGAATGTAATAGTCGTGTCGAATGTCTCGAAACTAATGCGGAAAGTACAAGACTCTTGCATTTATACTGACAAAATTTATACCTAATTCTTCAGAAAATTTCTACCTGAATTTCTACCTAACTCTTAAGAAATTCTCTGTTTGAACCCTTAAAAAAATCTTTATCTGAATTCATTAGGAAATCTCTAGAGTCATATAATAAATTTTAGAACTTATAATTCTATATGCATACAATTAGAGTTTAAAGTTCCATTGAAATAAATGTACTTTTGACTTTTCTTTCATGAACATTCCGTTATAGGTTTCCCTTTATTGCAACATTTATCATTGGTAAATGTACGAACTATAAACATTTCAACATTCAAACATTAACAGATTCTTGGAAAAATTCGTACATAAAATAATTTTTGTTGAAATTGAGTTTTTCTAAATTTAAAATATAATGTTCCTTTCATTATAAATGTTGGCAGAAGAAATATATACTATCATAATTTTCATAACATTTAGTAACCCTCATACATAAACAGGGTGTTCACGAATTTACCGCGGATTTTATCAACGATTTTTCTTGTAAATGGTAGAAAAAACATATACATTTCATTTAAACAATTGAAGGCCACTTTCAATTCTCAAAAAATAGAATGGCTAGAAAAAATCTTTATGCACCAATTACATTGCGTACAAAAAACATCCTGTATATTTATGTTATTATATAGAGGGGTTAGACAAAATAATGGAAATATCTCGTATAAAATGTGTATTGCGTTATTGCGATTGTTCGTAATTTGCTCGCATTTAGACTGTTTTCTCTTGAATCTAACATTTTGTGTAATCAAGTTCACCCAATATATTATTATTTTAGTATAATTATTATTTTCAGAAGGTAAAAAAATTTTTCAAGACGATAATGCTCTGATCCATATAGTTGCGATAATTGTAAAATCTTGGTTTAATGAACAAGAAAATGAAGTTAAACATCTTCCTGGGCCGGTACAGTTGCGGAACTTGAATATTATTGTGCTTGAATATTATAATCTATTGTCGAAAAAACAAAGTTGAAAGCAGATTTCCTCTTCTGGCTTCATTAAAAGAGCTTGAGAAAATATTGTATGAGAAGCATGGCACTATCCCACTAAATATCATTTAAGATTTGTATAAGTTTATTCCAAAAAAAATTGAAGTTGTATTTATTAATAAAATTCCGTTATAAATTCCAGTCGCGTTATTAATAAAGAATATTCTAAATTTCCATTATTTTGTTCAACTCCAGCACATTAAAAATTTTAAAATTATCTATAAACATATTGTAACAATAAGTAATTTACATAATGGTTTTATACATTTTAATAAATAGCACTTATTTTAGATTGATTTTTCTTTTAAAAATGTGCTTTTTAACATTAATTATCACTAACATATTAATTTAATCCTTTGAGTCTTACAACCGTATATATGTGCTTATCAATCTTTTCGATTTAACATGTACTGCAGTGACAATTACAGTAATATATGAGATGAATACAATCTTATCACACCCAAATGAATTATTAAATTTAATTGATCTTAAATACATAATTTAAATTTTTTACAAAATAATGAAACTATTTAATTGTCTATATAACATTTACATTTGAAGTTTTTCATATGTTTGGTTATGTTTATCTTCAAACATTCATTTCATTTCAGATTCATCAATATATCTTCACATTAAAACATGTTTTAAATCTTAATGTTTTTAATAAAATAATCTATGCTCAAAAATAGCTCTTCTGCATTATCCAATTTGGCTCAATTGAAAAATTACAATTATATCTTAGTTCCGCTAATCAACAGAATCTATCGATCTTTGGCAGTAAGCTAAATATTCTGTTCCCAGATAACGACAGCGAGCGAAATGCCGTTCCCACGGAAGTGTTCAGCACTCAAAGGGTTAAATAATATAATTTACATTACATTTTGTATTCATTTTATAACTTACCAGTTTGAGATAGGGATATACCCATTGGGGGTAAAGGTTGAGCCTGTTGTGTAGGTTGCTGAAGCGTACCTTGTGGTACTACTGGGGCTCCTTGGGCACCGGCCAGCGGGCCTCCAACATGTTGAGCCCCACCAGTGACTGCACTTGCACCTGCCCTACTTAAACTTAATGGTGTATTTGGTTGGCCTGTAGGCCAATACCCATCTATAAAGAAATATATAACATTGATTAAATTTATCTTCAATCTTTATAGTTTCGTATTACTTACAGGGTTGTGGAGTTGGTGCGGGTGCACCATAACCAAACATACTTTGCGTTAAAATGGCATTGTGCTGGAAGGGTTGGAAGTATGATTGATTCTGGTGAGTTTGATGTCTTTGCGGTGGACCACCAAACTAAAATTATAAAACATTTGTTACATTTATAGTAATTATCAAAAAAAATTATGAATATGATAGTATTTTATAAGCAAATAATGATATGTTTGGAAGAGAAAAAAATAAATTTTAAAAAATTTAATTATAAAAAAATGTTTAAATATAATTTTTTTAGAAAATATTCTTTTAATGACGCAAATGAAATGAATGATACATGACGACAAATATATAAAATCAACAGTACTTAACTACTACCTGAAGGGGCATTTGATTGTTCATTGCATATAAGGATTGCTGATGGGGGATCTGGTGGGGGACTTGATATATTGCTCCAGTTTGAACTGGCAAACCACCTGGATGATAAATCGCAGTTGGTTGGCCTCCACCCCCACCAACTCCTGACATTCCGACTACTTGTGCACTAGAGCTTCCTTGTCCCCCTCTGTGACTAATTCCTCTTGGCTGTTGTGGCCTGGGGCCTTGATAATAACCCTGAAATTAATAATTAAATTAATAAAATTTATAATATATGAACTTAATTCTAAACTGGTTACAATATAATATATCATAGACACATAAATAAAATTTACAATATACTTTAAATATTTCTAATATTTTATATAAATATTAGCAGATTGATTACCAGGCGAAATTTATACATTTTGTCTATTGAATATTTAATTTTCATGAAATATTATGTCACAATAAAAAATGTAAGAAAAGTGTATTTTTCATTTCACAGTATCATGTAATGTTACATTCATTTTAGTTTAATCGTTTCAACATATCTATAGGAATAGGAACGTCAGTTACCAATGATCACTGTGGTAGTCAATGCGTTAATATGTAATACACAAATTCATTATAATTAATAAACGATAATAAAATTTTTTGCAAACACCATATTTATTTTTACTTACTTGAGAAGTTGGTCTTGTTTGTGTTGGCCCATATACTTGTGATAGAGGCTGTGGCTGTGGTTGTAAATGAGCCTGTTTTCCCATTTCCTGTGGTGACGGAGTATGCACCGGAGGAGTTGTTGTGGGAGCCGGACCTTGCGGCGGTTGTGACTGTACCCCAGGTGCTGGGGTTTGTGGTGGTGCTTGCCCTCCAGCAGGACCTCCTGGTGGAATACCTGCTGCTGATTGTCCTATGGACTGTAAGCCGCCGAGTGGTGGAGGTCCTCTGCCCCCAGGTACGCCTACACTACCCCCTCCCCCGCCCACCTGGCCCCCTGGTTGGGTGCCGTAATTTTGACCTGACACATGAAAGTCTGATCCTGAAATTCAAAGTAAAAGAAAACGTTAAGTATTACATTCAAAATATCTGAAAAATTTTAATACAAAAAAATAATTGAATTTTTAACAAATATATATATATACACATATACACACTAAAATTATTTATTATAGTTATTTTTACGGTTTATATTTTCATATTAAAAAAAAAAATACATTAATATTTTATATATTTTATATATTTATATATTTATTATTTTCTTCTAAATGAAATTCAAAATTTATCTTTGTGATTGCTTTAAAACGATTACAAATGGACAATTCAAACATATCTGTCGAATAACCGACGCTGTGTGTTGTACTATAAAATCAAGGCATTTATTTATATAATATAGAACATATTTCCGAAAAATTACTTGTATCAAAGAGATATTAATTTTCTGTTCATGAGAATCTATTGTTTCGATAATCTTATCAACTTTACAAGAAATTTCATATATGAAATGCGATAGGTACCCTACATGCATCGTTATTGTACATTATTTGATTAATATAGAAAAATAAATTATTTTCTCATTTAAAATAGTAGTCGGAAACAATAATTCGAGAAGCAATGATATCGTTAAATGCTACAAAGTGTATAATGAGATTTTTTTATCGTCATTTTATCCTTCAGCTATTAAATATATGTATCCGATTACGTGATAAATATATATATATATAAAGGAAATTAAATGTACAGAAGCAAATTAAATACACTAATATACACTCAAATTTGCATGTGCGCAATATTATCCTGTCGTAGAGCACTCGCCATTGTGTCGTTAAATGAATTACCCGTGAAAGCGATTATGCGTGGAATTGCATGACATCGCTTGACATGTCGTCGTCGCCGTCATCATTGTTTAAAAGATGCAGTACGATTGATTGTATATTATCAAAACATCAAACTAAGTAGGAATTATTGTACTCCGAAAGTCTCTATGAATTTACAAAAGGCACTACGTACAAGAAACGTACGTTTTCACAGAAACGTGGGAATATGTGTTTCACCACATGCTGCGACTTTATCACGAGAAAATACGTTAAGGACACGAGACAGATAAAAGAGAAAAAAAATATGGATATTCGAGAACTCACCGTTGAAGATCGAGATAAAACTGGTTATCGTTTTTCGTCACACAAGTACTATGCCTATTCGTACAAACTGATTTTTCTTTTACAATGAAGGAACAATGAAACAACAACAAGGCTCGAACGTGAGCAAAGAAATCGAGAAGACGGCCTCGCGAACGGCCATCTTTGCACATGTGGATAGGGCTTGGAGCAGTGCTGCTATCTGTAGTCTCATGAATGCATTGATTGCTAGGAAAGGGGGGCGAGGCCGAACTCCATCGCCAGGATCGTATTAACTATTGTGAAAATGCAAATTAAATGTATGTACAAATGTAATATGAAAAAAAAAAAAATTGTAGAACTTTATGTCTTCTACGTATTTCATTGAAATGAAGAGGAGAAACATTGATCATATTTTAGAGAGTAAGCTGATCAATTTATCATCTTTTGATCAAATAAAGAAAGAGCTGTATATTTATTTTTTTTTAGATCACCCATTTTAAGCTCGATACAAAATATCGATAAATATATATGGCTTTCCTGAATGTATAATAATCGGCGATCTAAGATGTACATAAGTATCAACAGAGTGAAAGAACGTGGCCTGGAAAATACAATCTAGAATGCGATACGTCATTTCCGGTGCCAATTCTTTCCCTCTTCCCTCCTCGTTCACTCGCTCCCTCCCTCACCTTCTCTCTCTCTGACTGCTCTTTCACGCCCCTACTACTTCATCACGATTTGTTAGATATATACACACACATACATAAAAAAGAACATATTTCATAGATTTTGATTTTTTTAGCAAAATATTGTATAGAATAAATTTTAGCAAAATATTGTATAGAAAACAATTGATCAAATTTAAATATAAAAGGAAATTAGCGTTACATATAGAACGATAACGCATATGAAAATAAAAGTGAGGTTAGAACGACCGCACTTCAGCCACGTGGCTATACAAGAATATAAGACATGAAACGATACAGGATCTGGTGGAAACGGGATCTTTTAGCGTTGATAGAACATTATCGTGTTATCGTTACAAGTTTTCTGATTTATGAATATCGAGAAAACTACTTGCAGTCCTTTCAAATGTACATAAAATTCTATTATTACCTATTAATCTACATATTAAAAAGAAATAAAAAAAAGTTATCAAGATTTATACAAAATACCTGAAAAAGTACACAAAATACATTTGGAACATAATTTATAATCATCATTGACATTAATATCAATATTGTATCTTATAAATTGTTGCTTTCATATTTAAATTTCCTTTAAATAGAAAAATATTGATTTTAAATATAATTTTTCAAAAATTGCTAATTGTATAAAAATTATTTAATATGATAAAAATTATGGAAATTATAGAAATACAATATGAATTTATTTTCATATAGTATATTTTATTATTATATTATTATAGTATATTATAGATATTTTCATATATCAAAATAAAATAAATTATGTTGAAACTTGTGTATTAATCAAAGAAGTCAGATAGAATATGACAGTTATAGTATTTTAACTAATTAATATTTTAATGATTAATATACTGGAATATATTAGTAACAATATGTATTTAACTTTTACTTAAACGTAATACAGTAAATAAAATCGACTAAGTATTTGAAGTATAAGCTTCAAACTTCTCAGAATAAGTCAAACTTCTCTCGAAATCATAGAATGTTGGCGTCATCGCGACGGAACATGTCATGCAAGAGGAAAGAATCGAACGTACCTTCGCGACTGTACAAGGTAGAAAGCATTTTATCGATTGACCTATATCGTGAATTGTCTACAATGCCGCCCAGGGGCGCTTAAGGACTAACCTAAATACTAAGCTACTCGATATATCGATACAGTAGCCAATCGTAAATTACAACTGATTTATTAGTTAAATCTCCTTAGATCTTCGCGCGAAAATTTGAAATTATTTAAAATTATATAGAAACATTTATATTGCGTTAAAGAAATTAGATTGAATAAATTAAAATTGATCTTAGACTCTTATCATTTACAATAATTGACATTAGCAATACTAGGAGAGTTCGATTTGATTAATTTACACTAATTCCATACAACAGATACTCGTAAAGAAATAACTAGTGTAAACTAAAAATATACTTCTTGTCACTATAAATGAAAATATCATAAATTTATTTTTGTAATCATTGTGTGGTATAAATCGAGCTTAGCCATGTATCCACAAATAGATGCAAACGATTCGACTTCTGACAGATAGGGCACCAGGTCAAATTAACTACCTCCAGTGTGCTCGAAAATAACGGGCTTCGTGTATGTACTTCTCTTCCTATATGTATAGATGTACAGTGTTATACATATTACTATGTATACGTTGATATACGGAATAAAAAAATCTTCGATTCGGTTAAAAATGAAGAATCATGGGAAATTGCAATAAGAAACTGCATCGCATATCATTAAAATACATCACAGTATGAATAGATTTTTAGTTTTCATTTTTTTAGTTTAGTTCAATTTTGAAAATGTCAAGGTTTGCTTAAATAGCAAAATAAATAGCAAAAAGCTTAAGTAAATAAATAACTAGAAGTAAAGATAAATGAGTGTGTAACTAGGAACAAAGATAAATGAGCAGTATTTGAGATAATGCTTCCATTGGTCGCGAAAATACATGTCCATGATGGAGCAAATGAAGATAAAGCTTTTGTTTGGGCAAAATACGTGCAAATAAATGTCTAATGTGACTATAGCAGAAACATAGTATCTATATTTCTATTTTGCTTATTAAGCAAAGTTTTAAGATAATGGATGAGAAATAGATAATTGTAAGACAGGAACTCTAAGTATTTATGCTCTTACGTTTCTACAATGCTATATATGAAAAAATTTTAATTTCTTTATCTTCCCTTTATCAATCTTTTCTATTTGACATTTTCTGAGTAGTAAAATTCAAAATTTTTGTCATGACTAAGAATTGAAATTACTTGAAATTACTATTTCTTTTAATTTTCAATTTCTCGTTAAATTAATTAAATTTTAATAAACAATATCAAATAATTTATTGATTGAACAGCATTGTTTCTTTAACAATACCAATTAAAGAATGATTAGTATGTTTTGAATTATCTTTTTGTTAAAGTTGAAAGTACACTGATATTAATAGTAATATGTAATATGTAAGTATGTTCAGAAAACATAAGAGAACTATTATTTTTACATCTGTGCACCGCTGCTTCAATTGTACAATAAACAATTAAAATCTATGTATACATATATATGTATGCATCTATGTATACATAAGTATATATACCTAACAATCGTACGCAAAATTAATCTAAATATTAGGCAGTCACTTTATTATGAATTGATCAATTAATTTGTAAAGTAAAATAATATTGCTCTACCAATAAATATATCCAGTCACTGAATTCCTAATAGATCGTTCAATTATCATACAATTCATTGCGTGTGAATTTTTTACTCGAAATACACATGTCAAAAAGCGAGCTGATTTTTGACGCCATTATAAAATAGGGTACGCATCTTTCAATTAGTCTCATAATTTTATGAAGAGGACGAACTTTTATTCCGAATAAATATTACGAAAAATATTTCTAACACCATTGATGCAATCTTCGACATCATTCTTTCCCTCTCCCACCCTCAGTTCGTTGTTCTTGTACTTACTAGTATTTGCAGTAACAACTCGATACTGTGGCGGTGCTTGCTGATGCTGGGTTTGTTGCTGTTGTTGCTGCTGATGACTCAAATGATTAATGTTAACGGTCAATTGATGATGACTTAGTTGGTGATTCAAGTGGGGACTCGGCGAGGGTGGTGGCTGATGGGCCGGATGCACGTGGTGATTGTGACCTGGCTGTGGATTTTGTGGATGGGGGGCCGAAAGATGATGATGGTGATGGGGCCCTCCACAATGTGGTAACAGACAGTGCATAGGTCCTACACCTACGGCTACACCCACTGCGCCCTCCTTCGAGACGCCGTATCTTGAAACCATCCTTGATGTATCTTTTTCTTCGTCTTTCCAGTGTCAATGGTTTATACACCGCCTTGCCCGATAAGGAATCGATCAAAACGAATCGCTTTCGTCGATCGTTTCGAAAATCTTTTCTAACGACGAATTCATCAGGATTCGAGCAATTAATATTTTGTTTCTTTTTACAAATGCAATAATTAAAAATAATTCTGCATAAATTTACCGACCAACTTTTTTACCATTGGAGCAGTGCAATCTCATACGTGTTCATTCATCTATATTCTTAAATGGTATATCGTATAAAAACACGTTTCTTCTGCTAGCTGTGTCGTAAAAATAAATAATTTCTTTTATTTTTCTTCTCGTTTCCTTTTTTGTTGCTGTGTTGACGAGCATAAAGCTACTGACAGATTGGGTACATTGAATAGACAATAGTGTCAAGTGCAAACAGCTCATCGATATTTAACCGACACTACTTTCGTTGTCCACGGATCTCTCCATCGGCAATAGTGCACCATGATGTCATCATCTACTTGATCGGCAATATAACACAGGGCTTTATGAACGAAGCTCGTCTATCATGATAGTTGAATACGCCCTGTGGCAGAGTCACGAGAGATTTCTTTTTAAGATGCTGGCAGTATTGTTGATTCTTCTTTTCCTTTTTTTACTCCTCGATTTTCTTTAAACATTCGAAATATTTCTTTTATTCGTGCGTAAATAATTATTTAACTTTTTTTTTTCTTCAAAACGATGTTCACTGATTTCACTGATTAAGGTATTTAACGCGAAATGCGTCATAAAACATGTCTGAAAACGGAAATTCTTCACGACCAAAAAGAACGTAGATTAGATCTTTGTCGGAAATACTTGAGGAATGGTAGAATTTCCATTAGTACAATACTAAAACGAAAGGAATAAAATATATCTTGACCGACCATTTAGTGACGCGATTGATCGAGAGTCACCGAATTTTCCTGCCTGAGACGTGTTTTATAGATGAAACGTCTGCACACGTGATGATCGGGAAATAACATTTTTCATTTGACACTTCTTTTCGGAAACAATACGGAAAAAAAAGAAGAAACGAATTCACTCGTAGGATTTCATCATTCGAGAGATACAATCGTTTCTAAATGGAATTCAATTTCTCTCCAGAAAATATCGCGCCACCATATTGTTTTTGTATTGATGCACGCGATTCTCCTCTTGATGTAATATACCACCCGCGCTCAACTGTCAAAACCTCTCAACGTGCAGACACACAACGGTAGAGACACGCTGAAACGGACGGACTATCGTACCTCTTCCATGCCAAAATCGATATTTAAGGCTCGACCGGCGTCTCCCTCTTCGCACCGCCCACTCCTGCCACAGGAAATTTCCTGTTCGCGGAGCACATGCAGGTTATGTCCACCACTGAAACGGATTTACCCACTGAAACGGAATTGTTTGAACGTCACCAAGAGGAGAGTCCGTCCCGCAGACGAAACCTCCTTTTCCAAATTTCCTTTTGCACGTTTTCGCTTCTTCACTATTGGGATCACTCGAGGGAAGTCTCGAGACTTGATGATCGGAGGTATTCGGCCGCGTGCCGAAAAGTACCGAGCCGCGCGCGTTCTATGTGTGTAGTTCCCTCCGGATCGAGATTTATGAACACGATAAATAGCGCTCGCAGGTAAAGGAGCGAATTGTTCGCAGCACAATGCACAACACGGAGAGTTTATTAATACTAGGAATATATTCGATGAACACGCGCCCGTTACGTATCTAAGGAGAAGAAAGTATATTCAAAAATGTAGAAGTTCGAACTGAACAAAAGAATTATCGAATTCGACGAAGCCGAAACGGCGTCAAGTCCCGTTCCTAGGTTGCGTGAGAGTCTTTTGTATGGACACCATAAGGTTGTCCCCGAAAATATCGTCCTTTTTTCAAGGGCCCTCGTTCGATATTACAATCGACGTATGTATACAACGTGTGCGCGTTATAACTGACTAACGTGAGCACTCAGAGAAGGGAGAGAAATCAACGAAAGACGAGCGTACCCTTTTGCAAGGGACGCGACGTGTACTGATGCAGGCTGGTCCTTCTCGCACGACCTACGAAACACGACCCGTAGCCCCCTACTCGTTTCGCTCTGCAACTAAGAAGCGACAGGATCGTGCATTGATTTTAGAAGTACCCTTTCTTATTTCGTGATTTCACGCAACGGAATTTTTCTTGATGCTTATAAACGTATACATCTAGATCATCCACGACAAAGAATCGAGAAAATAATACGAAACATGTCAAATAATTTTTTAAAATGGTCAAATACATGAAATGTTAAATACTGGCTTCCTGCTTTACACTTACGATAATAAAATTTTATGTTCGAATATATATCAAAACAAGTAAGTATTGATGTATATTTTCTTGTAATAAATTTTTACTTCCAATGTGAATATGTAAGGCTGATTATGTCGTAAAATGCATTTTAAATCATACAATTTGATCTGCTATTTTGCACGAATAACTGAAGAATTCAAATTTCGTAATACAGCCCTGAAAAGTAGTCAAACGCCAAACCCACTGAGAGTCGAAGGTACGGCCGCGTGCGCAGACCAGTGGACAGAGTGCAAAGCCCTGCGCATGCGTAATGGACATCGACACGGCAGACCCTTCAACTCGCATGAATGCAGTAGGCGCAGCCCCACGACACTTGAGGGTAAGGTGACGTGCAGCCTTGTGCATGCGCGATATAGTCCATTTGCCTTAACTTTGCCACGATGTCACACCCGTCTGTTTATACTTTGTACACTGTAAGAATGAAATGTACTTATACATGACACAGGATACAGCAACGTTCCAGAATTTCCAGAATTTCCAGAATTTCCAGAATTTCCAGAATTTCCAGAAATTTAATCGCTGATAATCAATGTAAATAAAATAGGAATTAATTTCTAACGAAATGATTAATTTTCATTTCAGTAATAAAATCGCTAAATTTATACTCCTCAAATGAAATTATTTATGCATCTATAATATAACGGAAACATACAGATATTTTTTGGATTATTCAAATATTATTCAAATTCTCACAATCATGAAATTATTCCTACGATATATTTATATGTGTCTATACATTTCATATAAATACATTATGTACATCGACATTATTGAGAGTAATGTAATTAATTATAAAATCTCATATTTTTATACATTTATTTACTATTATTCTACGCATTATACTACGCAAAAATGAAGTATATTTTAAAGAAGAACTACACACGTGATGTTCATTGTTCTGCATTGCACGTTCGAAACAAATATTATAATTCTATGCATATCAGAATCTACATCGAAATTTTATGTGTAATAAGTACTATTATCTTCTATGAATATTGCATATTTTTTCTTGCTGTATCATTTGGGTGATTTTTGATCCAATTATATTTTCTTATAATTAAACAATTTTTTAAATTTGAAGATATAAAGTTGAAGATCATATACTTAATATTTTCTATTGTATTTTTATAATAAAATTATAAAATACTTTCTCATATCAACATTTCTTACATTTGAATTTAAAAGTGAATATAAAGATTCAGCAATCTTTGTGTCATAGTTAACTGTTACTCTAAAACTAATTTTCAATAATTATATGAATCACTATTTCCTCCATTGAATCGATCAACACGACAAAGTAGATGAAATCTTATTATTTGCAATTCAATGTTTCTCTCCTCTGTGAGCAACAATAAACAATGATTTAATGAATCGAAACATCTCCATAATCGTATATATATATATGTGTGTGTGTGTGTATATATATATATACACATACACATATATACACGTCGCTACAAACAACGAAGAACGTTCTTCCATTGTCGTAAGAAAAGGGACAGTGGGGAGAGTAGATTTCTTAACGGCAATCAAGACGATGAAGCAGAGGAAGTAAGAAAAGAGTGACGAGTTACGAAGATGCACGAGTGTGTTCCATGCGTGGGCGAAAATGCACGAACGCGTGGATACAGAGAAGAAACACCGAGAGACGTGCTCGGCTTTGTTTAAACGAGGAACAAGATCCGCGAATGATGTGTATAGGTTAGGTAGGTAACCCAGTTTCGCCGGTGCACCAGGCCAGGCTGCAGCAACGCCGTTCAACGATCGATACCTATATGCACCCGGTACTGCCCACAGCCTAGATTCGCTTGTCTAGGATAGGTGCAAGAAGAGGACTGCGTGACCTACATCTTACGAGGAAATGTAACGAAAATATGATTTAGAGATCTAAAATAAAAACTCATTAACAATGGACACAGTAGGGTTGAAGGAATAGTTCCATTGCACTACTATATTAAAAATTTTATGACGATCTTAGGGTTCTTGTCCTTCGATTATTCCTAAGTCACGATAAACATCTTCGAAATACTTTAGTCTTGATACTAAGCTGACATAATTGCTTTAAGGCATATGAAATTTAAGGTTCTAAATAGAACTTCCAATCACTTTCAAAGTAATTCATCAATTTCCAAATAATTTCAAAAATCTCACGTATAATCATTATTCTCATAATTGGATGTAATTATAAAAGCATTACTTATATAAATTACTGATTATTATTAAAAATGTAATCGCATTAAAAGTTCTGTATAATCTTAGTTCTGTAATATCATTTAAAAAATTAAATTTCAATTCTAGAATAAAAAATAAAAAGATATTTATCTTCCAGTCAAATACGTTATAATTTTAAAAATATGTTTCTGCAACGATTAAAAATCTTTGCATGCAAAACGTTCAAACAATGACGAGGAACAGTCTTTTGGCATGAAATCATAAACGTGCAGGAATTTTATTTTTTCTGCAGATAAAGTATCGAGCAAAAAAAGATTAGTATCTATGCCTATGACACACACGTTTCGTTTTTGCTTTGTGGCATAATGCGCAGTACATATATTTTCATAGATAGACGAGAATGGAATCCAAGCTGACAAAAAGACGGGGGAAAACCGCCTGGGTCGTTTAGGTAGAAGAAACTAAAGAATTTCAGGGGGTGAGAGATAAACTGTGCGCAGAAGACGTACGAAATGTTCTATGAAAAGGGTAAGAAAGAGGGAAGAACCCGTAACCTCCGGCAACTTTTGGTTGTCTCGGTTCAAACATTTCGCCCAGACGAGACGTAGTAGTTCAAAGTCCTCTGGTGAAAACATAGCCACTGACTCATGTTTGCCAAAAGAATTCAAGGAAAACCAGGCACGGTCGTAAACTTTTCCAAAGTACATAATGATTTACTGTTATCTGCATCTGTCAATTGTACCTCTTAGAGGAGACCTTGGAAAGAAAAGAGAAATTTTCATGGAATGAAAAAATGATTTTTGGCAAACTAATCCTTCCCGAAACTATTTGTACAAAAGATATTATTCAAAAGGAAATAAAGATTTAGATTTTCGCTTGTAACATTTTCAGAGACATTTCAGGGACATTTCAGGGACGGTTACCCAAAGATAATCAAAAAAACCTTCGATAGGTATTCGACATTGACCAAAAATGTACGTGCCTCACAGAGATTCCATAGAAAAGACGAGGAACGAGAGAAAAGTAGGCACAGAAGGTGCTCACGGACCATAGAAGTCGGTTTCCAGGGGTCTTTGAGCCCTCAAGCCGTTGACCTTGGAAAGGTAGCATGGAGATCTTGTAGTGTGAGAGCAGTAGTACTCGGCCTCTCTACGTGGGCGTTCAGTAGGAGGTTACAAGCCTGCGAGGAAAAAGGCTGGAAAGGAGTAATGCCAGCCAACGTATGTCTGGATAAAGACAGAGAGAGTCTCTGTGAAGGGAAGGTCGATATTTACCGGTCTTCCCCTTTCCCCCAGCCGGGCAACGACCTACCACCCCTTGCGTAGCCGTTCAACTCACTCTTTTACCCTTCGTATCGCTTTCTCTCTTACATTCAATTGCCCTCCCTTCTCAAACCCCTTTGCCATTTCTCCTCAGACGTATGTTCATCCGCCTCCGACCATTTCCCCCCTCTCGCCAGCTACCCTTAGTGTCGCTATCTTATACGTTATTGCGTTCTAACCCTGAAACGACCCAACTTGTGTCCTTTGAGACGTCCAAGAAAGACACCGTGGTCAAGAGCGGGGACTCGACCGTGGTTCGTCGAACAACACGTGAGCACGAAACAGAAAACCCATAATTCTATAAATCACAGCATTTTCTCTTTAAAATTTATTTCAATAACAATGTACTGTGCAATAAAATATGAAAAATCTAATTTTCCAAAATTGAATTTTATTATTATATTAATATATTAATATACCTATATTATAATTGTAAATGTGTAAAGTTAACATTATTTTACTCTGAGGGGAATGTTAGACTATTTTTATAATCTGTTCTTTTATATAAAATATAAAACCCTCGTGATGACATGAAACAAAAATATTCAACATATATATATATATATATATATATAGATTTATTTTTACGTTCAATGTCACGTGTATATAGCGCAGTAAATGGATATTTTAGACTGCACATGCAATATATGCAATATAAAATAGGAACGGAAAATGATAATGCTAATAAATTTTAATACGAAATATATGTACATTGATATATATTATTTAGAATATGTATTAGAGTGAACTACAACGTGATTATACTGCCATCTATACGTAATCACTTCAACAAATTCTGTCAACTCGGTCGGTAAAGGAATATGCAACTCAATTTTTTTCCGAGTAATTTAGCAAGCTTAATTAAAAATGTACAATATATATGCATTTGAATAAAAAAAAATCCTTTTTTTTTAATTATGTCGAATTTATGAACTATGTATTATAACTCTGTGTATCTATTCCAATAATTTCAATGTAATTCTTTAACTCTTCTTATGCATTTATTGTTTTCAATTTTGAAAAATTATTGAAATTAATTATTTGCTTACTACATTTATGTTTTACTTTCGACACCGGTATTTTATGTGATAACAAGATGACGAAAACGTTGTGGTGATGTAACATGTGAATACTTTAAACGATCGCACGACGTATTCCAATATCCCAACTTTTCCTAATCACGATTGCGCAATAGTAGTAGCATGTCCTGGTATATGTTATAATTGTGCCGAGTGAAGCTCAAGCGAAAATAACAATTTTACTAATTCATCTAATAACATTTTTTTCTTTATATATTTTTATTCCTACTTGATGAATTTTAACAAAAATCATAATTAGAAAATAACAAATATTATTATTCTATCAAAATAATTGTTATTCTTATTACTCAATTATCATATATTTTGCAATAAAAAACATAATGAATATGATGATAATTAGAAAGAAAATATTGTAATGTAAGATTGTGCGTGCATTTATACCAATCTATGAAGTTCTCTACATGCCTGTTATCTGACCGCACGTAGGTAACAGAGACATATGTAGGTAACTCTTATACAAGTATCACGCGTAGGGATAAATCAGTTTGTATAACATATCATGCAGTGAGACTAAAATTTACCTTGACATTGGTCTCAACTAGCATTTATTACATATATACATACGTAACGCGGTCACTTTGTCATTTATTAAAATTTTTAATTTTCAAATCAGCAGAAGCACGAATAAAAAAGGAAATTGTGTATTTATCAAAAAAAAAAAAAAAAAATCCTAAGTATGTTTGTAAAGTATAAAGTCGAAATTACACGTGAATATAAAAAATAATGCAAGAAATGCCTTGATTAAAAAAGATAAAGAAATAAATTCTTTAAAAAATCTTCTTTCCGCTCAGTACATAGCGCAATTAACACATCAATTAGCACTGCTATATTTGTTACTGAGATAGTATCAAGCATAAGTAAATACAGCATGATACTATTATTATTCAAATTTCGCAATCATCAAATTTGATAGTAAAAGATATCAAATTTTATAAGTTTTACGTTATTCGATTATTTTATTCGGGAAAAAATAAGAGAAAAAATGAAATATTTAATCTACAACTCACAAGTGTGTAATGTGTTGATAATATAATACAAAATATTAAAATATATTAGTTGATAAAAATTAATGGCGCAAGAATCCAGATCTTTCAACTATGTAACAAGATTTAACGTTAGTAAAGTTTCATTTATCGTATGGTACTTCAGTTTTCGTACTAGGATTAGTTCATGCCGCGTATGCTTATTTTTTGTGTGCTCAATATTCGTGTGCTTATCGCAAAGCGGATAACGCCCACCATTGTTAATGGGCATATTTTTCATGTGCTTCCTTCGTATTGGAAATTTCCAAGGAACATGTATTTCTCTTGTAATTCCATCGCAGAAAAATATCTCCGAACAGTGTAAACACTTTCCTGGAAAAAATATGCTCCCGCTTGTACCTAAACTGAAAAGCTATCTTATCCGACATGAAACGATTAAGTATTGCCCCCGGTACTAACTAAAACTTCAGGCTTGTCACTCAAAATATCTAAAATAACCATAATTGGAATTTATTCCAGAATTTAATTGTATATCTAATCATTTAATTGAATTTTAATTTATAAATCAAAACGATTGGGCGAACTTCGGTCAAATTGTAGAGTAATTGAAAAATACAAAATTTTACGTGTATTCGCTCGTATTTCGAGTTACATTATTCCCAAGAACAGGATAATGAAACGAAGAATATAATGGTTGTGCCAACAGCGCATATTTAATGTGATTTTGAAGAGAAAGTCTTCTCTTTGCAATAACGTAATGACCGCAAAATGACCAGTTTAGAAATAACGGACGATAAAGACACTGATAGGAAAGAGAAATGTACAATGTGATTAAAAAATAATATGATAGAATTTAGAATTGAAAAATATGGTATTCATCATAGGACTTTTGCTGATTAAAATATGATTTGTTTGTATAATCTAAAAATAATTGCATAAATTACATCGATACATTCAAAAAACGATGCAAGTCGAAAACAATACAATCTATAATATTTTTTTCTTTGTTAGCAGCCAGGATAAATAGTGTTGTTTAATTCAACAAACAAAAGATATATGATTTTTAAAAAATTTCTTATCGTAAACACTACTTTACACGATAATTTAAAAAAAAATTAAAGCTAATAATTTTCCTCGTTGTATGTGAAACCGTATGTTCAATATCTACGTTTATCTTTCGCAGAAGTGTCTGTATATATAATAAAAGTTTTCTAACAAATAATATCTCTCGTTTTTAATAAAAATTCTACGTTAAAATGAAATCAGGTAATTACTTTAAAACTAAAAGATGCAATGATTAATGCAAACATATACGAGTGTAAAAATTGTTCAACGAGGTAGAAAGGTACACTTTCTACCAGGAACTATTTAGAACCTGGTTTATCAAACGATATGACACGCACATGTTAAATGTCACAATGTTAAATCGCTATAAACTTACACTATGAACAGGTTATGCAACGTGTTCTTGATGCTCAAAAAACATTATTTCACCTCGTTGCGCAGAAAAAACAATGTAAATAAAAGGAATTGATACCATACAGAATTTAAAAGTAAAATTTCTAATTCACGTTTTGAAATGAAAATGTTTATAATGCATATGCAAACTTTTGAGATATCGAATCGTAAGAGCCGATGTTCGCATTTTGGTTCATAGACTTTTACCGCATTGCTGACGAAACCGCGCGACTGGAATTGGTCTTGTAATAAACTACAACAGCACAAATTCCGAAAATACTTCACTAATAAACTTCATCCTGATTATATTATTCTCTAAGAAACGTCAACAATACTTTTTAAATTGCTCTTTTTATTACTATGGAATTATTCACAAATGTCAGAAATATTGCTTTTTTTTTTTTACAAATATCAAAATTTAAAAGTAATTCAAGGAATTGGTTATCAATGGAGTAGACATATTTCATAAATCATTCGAATAACATTCCAATTATGTTCAGAAATATTTTCTACCCTATTGTCTCTCCACGTCAATCAGCAATAACGAAACTGAAATAATTTTTCCTTCCTAGTTATTCCAACAAAGAAATTCCAAAATTTTCAGAAACGACAAAAAGTGATAAATCCGACAGTGATAAATTTTCGACTAACAACGGAAGTGGCATGTATATCTCAGGTAACAATTCGAAAGGGAACAGCGATTAAGCGCAACGTAACCGTAAAAACATGGCTGAGTTGAAGAGGCGAAGAGATCAGTAAGAAGCAGGCAAAGTACGGTTAGTTTCTCCCCGGATGTCTGATGGCCTCTTTCTCGTGCAAGCGGCCTTGCCAGGAATGCACATTTTCTACCAGTTGGCCGTTTACTTTGGCTTCGATTCGAATCGATGCACAGACGGTCTACCACCTTTCACCCATCGTCTTCTAATCACGTGACCGTACTTGTTATTGTTCGACTTCGTCATTGTGTTTGTCATACGGATTGTCTTGGAAGTTTCTCGGTACTGATAATCAACTTTCCCTAAGATATTTCCCTCTTTCTAAAAGTTCCTAGAAGGTTCAAGGGTCCCTCGTACCTGCTTTATCTATTTCCCTTAATGTGGATTCTATGTACTACCAACCTTCTTTACAGAAAGTTCAAGACAATAACGCGTTACTTGGGAAATAACTGAGAAATCTTCCCTCGTTGTCATTTTATTTAATAACACCGAAAAGGTGTTCTTTCTTTTTGTATTACTCCTTGAATGTACTTCATTTTAAAAGTATCTAACAAGTAATTTTTTAATAATATTTAGTAATTTCTTTTTGTCGTTATTAAATTAAATTTGTGTTATCAATCTATAGATAAATATGGACCTAGTATACTACTGATTAAAAATTTCTTTTTATTACTGAATTAAAACGTCGCTAATTCCTATGCAAATGTCGACTTGGTAATAGATCACTCAAGATATTGTTACTGCACTGTTATTTGATCTGAACTGTTTCCAGTAATATAGAAAGAGAAAGGATACCCGCAATGGCGTTTCGACACAAGCAAATAATGAATTTCTAATGAACAGTCTCGGAGGGAAGAAAATGATGTTATTAAAACGGCAAGAGAATAAACTCTTTCAAAGTGTAAAACTGCAGAGTAGTTGAACTTGTGTAGAAGTTGAATTATTATACGTGTAAGAAATCAGCAAGATGAACCAGTGACCTAAAATTTACATAAAATCCAATTCAAAGCTAGGTTTCCACGTTGGACTGCAGAATCAGTGTGATTACATTGCAAAATTCGTATCTTGATGCAGAGAAATTTTCAATATTGAATTCAGAACTTCCATGCAGACAATGGATGAAAAGAACAATAAAAAGCTTAAATTTTTATTTCGAACAAGATCTACTTTCTTTTTCTCTTATTGCTTTAAATAAAATTACAATGTAAAGGAACGGAAAGAACTATCAAAAATTTCATGCATGCGTTTGAAAATAAAATTATTATTTAATTGTCAAAAAAATATCGCAATCAGATATTGAAATTGTTAACAACAAGATTGCTATGTGTGTAAAATCATCACTCATGAACGTGTATTTTACGTACGTACTATTCAATGTAACTGAATAAGTAGCAAGATAGTGAAAAAAAAATTAGAATATTATTTCAAACAATAACGCACAGAAAATTAATTATTGGCGCGCTTCTATCGTGAGCTCAATTTCATTGGTTGTCTCGGGCATTATGCAATTTCGTCGATGATAACCTTCACAACAAACAGATATTATTCAACAGGTCGAGAAAAAAGGCCTTGACAATCTCAATAGAATCTCAATCTAACAGTGAATAATAATTCTTTCGTTACATTGTACATGCTGTATCGTAATAAAGCGCGATTAAAAACCACGTTCGTGATAACTACCGATTTGCAGAAACTGCAATTAAAAATACGCGGAATTACGTATCGCAAGCATTACAAAACAGTTTTTGCAGATCTTTGAAAAGGTTCAATTATTTCTTGTGAATTAAATGAAATTTAATTTCACAAATTTCATCCTCATGGGATGGGCATTTTAGCAAATAAATAATGAAAGATCATTAATTTTATTTATGAAAAGATTATTTTCATAAGAGCAGATAAACTGCATATACACAAAGTTATTTCATCATTTTAAAGTACTTTTGAAATTTTGCACGTGTTCGCATGTTACATATATGCCTGCATTGTATATTATTACAATTCGATATTAACCGTTTAAAAAATATCAGACGATCTTCAAAATCGTACACCTCTCGCGACACACGTGACACATTCGACTGATAAACTAAAAATTTAGTTACGAAAATCCTCACCTTACAGATGATCACTGACTCACGCGACATCTCCCGAAATCTATTGCAAGCACCATTTTACCTCGTACGTTTGAAAGATTTCGACGAAATAATTTATCGGTAAAGTGACAAATCGTTTTTTTTTTTCAAAGGATAAATAAATAAATATAAAAAAAAAAAGAAGTGACACGAGCAGTTAATCAAATAACGACCAATTAATCAAAATTAATTAATAATGCCAGTGTCAAAAGTAACATGCTGTTTTGCAAACGCGAATGACGTAGCACATTACTATCTTACGTGAAATATATGAGCGATGTGAAAACATTCGATCATTCGAATAAAGGCAACTGCCGCGAAACATAGAGCGTGACAATTCAACTTACCTATCACCGTGGACATTTTTCGGTTCATGTGTCGTTTGCGTTCCGTCTGGTCCCAATTTTTGTTACAACCGTTGGTAAGAAACAGCGACGACTGATAACATCTTTAGCGGCGTGATTGCCTATTGGTGATCCTATCCACTTTCATGATACCCAAACGTACGAGGGTAACACACGAGGTCTCTTCGTCGGAGGATATAAGGCCTATATGGCGCGAATACTCGAAAGAACAATGACGACTATCTAAATGAATGGACACTGCTCCTCATGCTTCCCAACGAAAAGACCGCTCGTTGAAATTATATAACCTCCGCGACAGCAAAAGACGATATGATACTGGCAAAACGATGTTTTTGTGCGAGTTAGTAGCCACGAGACCCGGCAATACCACTGCTGTTACTACTATCGTTAAACTCACTCTCGGTACGGTAAATCACTAAGTTTTCGAAAGGATCGTTTCGCTTGTCAACTATCGGCCAATATCTCTCTCGTATCCTATTTTTACGCACGACACTCACATTGCACGACAATTTACGGTAAACGCGTTTTGTTACCCAGGTTCGCACACTTTTGACACGCGTACCTCAAGAAACCATATGCTGCCTGTAACTATAATTTCGTGCTCAATACACAGTCGACGCAATTCGTTTATTGATAAGCGTATTATCGTACACAAAGGTATAAATCGTAAAATTTTCAGATGAAAGTGAATTAGGTTGATAAACGTCTTACAAAGAGAGAAAAAGCTACTTTCCGTAGCTGTGGTACTTTAGATTACAAATGATTACAAAAACAGTCTTGAAAATATCCATAGAAAAAAGGTACGAGAATCCTGTAACAGTACCATGTACAATCTCTAGTTATACTATCGTGAACTTTTCTATAATCGTGATGAAGTTATTACTCGATTATTTTCACTATAAGGTAAATAAGAAAGAAAGAAAAAAAAAGAGCGAGAAACGTGTGTACCGTGTGGTTTGATTGCCACATGTACACAGACTATGCGCGACATACAGCCGAACTCGATGTTCGGATGTTTTCGTAAGCCTTCGGTAAGTTAGCTATGTCGCCCCGTTTCATCCTATTCTCTTTCCCTCTTCCTTTTGCGGATTCTTTCCCTGTTTTCTCTTGGGATACTTCTTCGTACGTCCTTTCACATGGCCCATATGTCTATGATCTTTACTGTCTCAATTCATCCATTAAACAAATCTTAATTTAATGGAGGAGAACCGTTCCCTGCGATTCAACAGATTGACCCCCCACTCTCTATTTCACGTTTGTTTTTATTTATACACGCATTCAGCATATTTTTTTCCTCACTTCGTACTTTTCCTACTACGCTTTCTCGAAGAAAGAATTCATGCCCAAAAGCGGAAACTAAAGTAGAAAATAAAATGAGCTAAGAAGTCGTGGATTCGAGGAAAACTAATTCATGTAGAGAGGGATTATTGTGCCAATATAATAATGTCAAGTATCTTGAATAAGGTCATTCCACGACCGATTAATGCCTGTATTTCCGTTACGTGAACTGATATATAATTATAATTCTATTCACTGTCTTAATTGCCCCCCCCCCCTCCCATTTACGATTCTCGAAGTATGAAATTGTAACCGTAGAAAAAGATCCTAAATATTATAGTATAGAAATATTTTGAAAATATATTACTATATAATTTTTTTATTTAATTGAAAAATATAGTTTGTAAAATTCTTGATTATATTAAAAAAATTGGGGATTACATAAATTTGACATATCGGGAAATAGTAGAATTCGCATAATTACGTCTTTCCCACGGCTTCCATAATTTCATTAAGTTAATTTCCTTGGATGTTTAGTCGTTAACCAAATATAAATGAAATAATTTGATACAAAATATTACATTGAGGGTGTATAAAGTCTAACAATCATATTAAAAAAAAATTAAATAATTTTTAAAAAGTGATAACCGAGTCCGACATATTTTAAAATGTATGCAATAATGTGTTATTGCATCAACAGAATTTAAATATAACTCACAAAATATTGTTATAATAAATATAGCAACATAAACGAAAACTTGTTAAAAGTTATTCGAAAAGTAAATTGTTCAAATTGAATATTTAAATAACAGTAACATTAATGCATTATTTTTGGACTAAAAATATACAAACTGTAGAAAATTTATTAATCGACTCGCATATAAGTGCTGCTTCCTTTGTTCAATTAATTTTATTATTTTTTCAGTAACATTTTAATAAAATAACCATCAAGAACGAAAAAAAAGAGCAATAAGATCAACGAACGTAAAATATGGCGAGATGAAAAATAAACGCGTTATCGTAGACATTTTTACGGAATATCCTTAATGGATAGCCACATGGACCGCATGGTAATCCTAACCTCAAAACCTAACCTTCCTCCAGCACTTAACGAACATATTGAAAGCTAATCGTATAGAAAAGCGTACATATACAATAAATAAGAGACACATGCCAATACGTATAAAAAAATTAAGCGAAATTGAAGATAAAATTTGCAATAACGTGACTTTGTACTCACCAGCATTCGGTACGAAACGCGGTGTGTTTGTCGTAACCACGGTGTTGTAGGTTTGAGGCGAATGAACACTCGGCTGGTTGACGTTCACTAGAAGCTGAGGTTGATGCTGTGCCGGATTATGATGCGACTGTGAATGATGTTGGTGATGTTGGGGCAGGTGGTGATGTTTCCCTTTTGTTGGCATGCTCATCGCAAGCGTAGACCTCCTTTCTTTAAACTCTCCACTACCTTCAAAGCTTGTTGCCTTATGTGGCTCGCTGAGGTCCTCATAGGTACGTTATTTTTGCACGTGCGCAATATTTAAGCGTTACGTTTGTCGAAAGACTTCTTGTTCAGAGTAAACTTTGTTGAAAAATTGGTGGTAACGTAAAATGATGGTTAGCGTTCGGTCACCCGTGCGGAACTGATGGCACACGATAGCACGCGCGCGCACTTCAACCACGGTCAATTCATACGCAAAACTATTTCTCCACTTTCTCCATACTCCGTTCTTTCATCGAAATAACTGCCTCCGTTCGTATTCACGCCGACAAATTACACGATTTTTCGGCAAGCTGTTCCTCTCCGTTGGCACATTCGACCAAAAAGTGTTTACGCTCCCTATCGCTTTCTTTTTTCTCTCGGATTCGCGCGCGGTTGCAATATTCAATTGCGCACGGTCATTTATTTCTTCTTGTAACTGCTAACAAGCTATTGTCGCCAATAATCGCACATAGGTCGTTCTACCTGCCTAAAATGTCGCGTAAATTGCTTGGCAAACGGTAAATAACTTGTTTTCTTGTAAGAAAAAAGAAACGACGCGCACCATACATTGAGCACAACTACAGCACGCTTCTCTTTCCATTTCCTCCTATCTAACGTTTCTTAATGGCAATATAAAAACCTTAATCTGTTTATACATTTAAGCGGCGAACCATTAGATATGAATAAAAAATCGTTGATAAATAATATTTTCAAATTATTTAATTGTAGATCACAATTGTATGCGCATTAATTAATTTATACAAAAAATACTATTTTTTTCGAAACGATGGATTTGTGGTAACGGAAAGAAACAAAAATTATTCGGCATCCAATCAGATCTTTGGCATAAACTACACAAAGAACATAGAATCAGTCGTATAATTATTTGATTGGTTGTTGGCCCAAGTAGATTATTTAGATAATAATGTATCTAGACAAACAACGTATTTTATTATAAAACTTACTTCTAACGATGAAATTTAAACCATTTTTGGATGTTGCAATATTTTATTTTAATTTAATTTTACTTTAATGTCGGTAATATATATGAATTTGCTATTGAACTAATATAGTTATGAAATAAGATAAATCGTGTAAAAAAAATATTACGACTTGGAATGTGAACGTTATATCAACATATTTCTCCACACAAATGCATTAATTCATATATATATTTTTATATATATAAATGTGTTAAAATCATATTTTACTAGATATACACACAGCTGCATATACATACACATATTTGCCTTTTTATCTAATAATTACTACTAATGGATTAAATTATTACATTTTTATCATCTATTATTGATCTAGTTTAGTGTAGTTGTACATTAAATGGTTATAGAAATATCATAAAATGTATTAACAATATTATATTTTTGAAGCTCAAAAAATAATTAAATTGTCGACAAATAATAATAACAGCAATATGTATGAAAAATGATATGGATACACACATATGTCATATGAATACGTAGATATAAAATAATTTAAAAGATTTTTAGATAAATTTGCCACAATAATTTATGATGACATTAAAGAATTGATCTTAACCGTGATTTTACTTTGCAAAGTTCGGACCGTTTCCTTTATTTTTTGTCACAAATTTATCTAATTATTATCATTTCAATATTAAAAAATGAGTTCTCGCGGTAAAGTGCAAACTGAGCAATTAAGAAAAAATTTAGAAGCACAATTGGACAGACTAGTACAACAATTAGAAGATATAGAAGAAAACCGGTATAATTAATGAATTACGTTTTCTTAAAATTGTAGTATTTAAAAGAATTAGAAAGTTGTTTATTTGGAATTGATATTCATCTATAAAATCATTATATTTTATAGAAATCTACTTGATGCAGCTGCTTATGAAGAAGCTATGCAACTCACAAAAGAGGATTTACAAGAATTTAATGAAAGTTTGCAAAGAATGATATCTGGTGACACGACATTAGTTGATCAACTGGGTGCGATACAACTGGTATTTTATAAATATAGATATCTTTTAATATCAAAAAATAATGAATTATAAAATTTCACAAATATTGTAAATGTATTTACAATTCTAACTAGGCAATTCAAGCAGCAATTAGCGAAGCATTCAAAACTCCTGCTGTCATCAGAATGTTTGGAAAATGCGAGACATCACAGCTTAGAGAACGACTAGCTCAAATTGACTGTGATGTAAAACTTGGAAAACTAAGTAAAGAAATCAGTGATCATCAACGTGCAGAGGTATTAAATGCATTGAGACAGCTTGGAGAAAAATTGGATCCTCAAGAATTACAATTATTGGAAAAATTAATGCTTAATAACATTGATACAACAAGTTATGTACAAGTAACTGAAAATATAGATAAGGGTCAAATGGCTATGGCAGCAGTAGGTGACGAAGTCAGAATTCAAAATACTTAAACTTTGAAATATATTTTCATAAAAATTTCTTACTTTCTATTAAAAATATGATAGTTCAAATTGGAAAAATAATTATGGAAAAAGATTAAATTAATAATACATAATTTCATAAAGTTAAGTAATTTATTACAAATAATATATAGTGACAATGTTGATAACTCAGCATGTATTGAAATATGTATTTTCAATTTTAAACGTAGTGTTACTTATTGTAAATGAATTGGTTGTAACATGAAAATTTTGTATTTTCTATTTTAATTTCATAAATCTTTATTTTATTATTAATTTTACTTAAATTTTAATGATTTAAGATTGAAAATGTTAACAATTTTTCAGTATAAATTCAATGTTATAAATAGAACTTAAAATATATACATATGTTAAGCAAATATACAGCTTTATCATTTAATGTGTTTTGTGCACTACAAACCATATTCGCATTTATTTATTAATTATGATATTGCATTATAATATTGTAGTATAATGTATATAAAATATGTCTGTTTTATTTTCATGTCATATTTCACATAAGTTATTTACGAGAATAAGAATACAATATTTCAGATATCACTGGTATTAATATCTATGCATACTTATATTATACAAAAATATTTTAAACAATAATACAACAGTTATATATTTTATTGAAGTAAAATTTTAATAAATTTGCTTTAGTTATATAAGTTTACTATTCATATAACATCTCAAGATTTTACATTAAGTATATGATATTAAGTATATGATTACAGATAAATAATTAAAATAACATAACTCAATATTCAAAACTGTTGAGATTTTAAACAAATATACAATGATCAGAAATCATTATATAAAGATTATTTCTTTACTTACAAACAAGACTTACAAGAATTACAGATCAAAGCACTCACATTTGTTTGCATACATATTAGAAATGCTTTCGTTTAAGTAGGAAACTCGCAATACGGTATGTGAAATTAATGTCAAGAATATATTAATATGATTCTACAAAGTATTCCTCTTTTTACAAATACCGAAATTTCTTTCTCATAAATTATCATCGCACTTATTGCACCTTAATCTAACGTTTGCGTCGGCAAACTCTTTTATGCTCACGCTGCCAATGGACTTGTTGACAATCAGTACTGCAATATGCGGTATTCCAACAGCAATGATATATTGCTTCAGCTTCACAATTATAGCACTAAAATTAAGGTAGATATTAAAATATATGCAAAGTAAATATTAGAATACGTGTAAATCAAACAAATATTAAAGGATTATTACCCATTGTTTCTTCTTTATTTCCGATATAATTTGTTGGTGTCTATCTTTTAATTGTCGTAATTCTTTAGCATGTTCGGCTTGTAATTTTTCCAATTCTTTGCATTTCTCCAGTTCTAATTCACGACGTAGCTTCTCCAATGCTGTAGTAGTAGGTTGCTCTGATGTTCTCCGTTCCCTTTTTATCTATAAAGTGTAATATTATGAAATTGAAATTATACGTGATAAATACGTGATAAATACGTGATAAATACAATCAATGATTGTTAAATATTATACCTTTGCAGGTATTGTTTCTGTTTGTATTTGTTCCGTTTGTATGAGAACACATTTAGTTCTTGGTTCTTGAGAACTAGATGTAACCATATCTTCTTGAGAACCTTCTTTCTTCAAGCCTTGAGGACACGTACTGCATATCTCTCTTGCAGGTTCATCTTCTGCCACTGGCAAACAGGGTACTTGTCTTTCTTCGCTTTTAGCTTTAGTTTTTGAAGAATTTTCGTTATGTACGGTTTCTTCCTGGTTTGGTGGTACATCATTGTGACCATCCGAACTGAGACGTTCTACTTTAACCCTTAAATCCTTAAAAAGTTGTTTGCCTGGACTTCCCGTTGTATTTTTTGAACTTGATGACTCTATATTTCGGATTTTAGTTGGTCTTGGACCGTCGTCACCGTCGTCGATGTTCAAATCCTCGATGCTCTTGCCCAACTTTAGCAGCAAATTCTGATGATGCTTCAGTTCATCAAATGCTCTGTTCCAAGCAGTGGATCTTTTTATCTATGGAAGGTAAATTGTGCACGTTTTAAGAAAGGCTAATTTTCTTCTGATTGCACAATGAAACAGAGTGGTGAGAAATTAGTTGTACACTTTAGGCCATAGTATGTGCATACCTTCATTTCTTTCCACTTTCCTTTTTCCGAAGGCTATGCAAGAATTCGTTGTTAAGATAATAATATACCTAAGTGCAACAACAATTTCTAAATTGCTTTTTCTCTCAACAGTTCTCTTCTATTGTGTCAGTGATACGATACATTGTAAATGGCGTGTAACCTAAACCCAGAATTTCACAGTGTTCGCGTGACAATTTCGCGTTGAACGCCGGATAATTCTGTGACTTATCTTTACCTGTAAACTTTGCAGACTGGTGGTAATCGGACGAATGAACATTTTTTCGATGTTGGCACGCATATGATGACCTCCAAAAAATCGAACATCATAAATATTGCCGTTAACTTGCATCACTTTAGCTGGCCAGTAGGGGTATCCTTTTTGTTTTGCATAAACTAATTGATGTGGTGGATTGCAGGGTATACAAAACCACAGTTTCTCTGATTTTTCATTTGATATCCTATAGCAGTCGGCACATCGGCGGATTTCTTGAAGATCGTAGCAGCAATCTTGATACATTGTATTACCCATTTCTCCTATTATGCTATGAGCTAAATAAATATACATAGTCGAATTATTAGCAATTATCAAATTTTTACATTTAAACTAATTTATAAATTAGTTTCTGGTTATGTACCTCCATGATATACAATGATATTATGTAGTATGTTGTGTGCATCAGCTTGAAACTCAGCAAGATTATTATATTCATTTTTCTTAATTTTTGAATCCATGATTGCTAAGTCCATGTGATGTTTTATAAGAACACCTGGTCGCCATGCATCTTCTCCTTCACTAATATAAGTTGTGCCTGAATATCTATTACTTGGTGCAACAATAGGATCATTGTTAAAAACGATAGTACGATTTGTAATTTCTGGTGGTAATTTTGCTTTCAAATGACCACAAGTAAAATTCAGAATGTGGTTGAGATCAATTTTGTCTGGATATGTATCATTATTTATGTTCTGTAACAAATACTGCTATTTTATTGGTATATAATGTTTTGAGCTCTATGTCTAATCCAATATACTTACTTCACAAAAATTACATATTTTCAATTTAATGTTATTAGATACATGACATTCAGGATGATAAACTCTGTGACATTGTTGACAACATTCTACAGTTCCTGCTTTTTGACATTTGTAACAGTACCAATCGTGACCATCATTAGGTATAATATCTGATGGTAATCTGTAACTCTCTTGTTCTATACCATTTTTTGTTGGTACTTTCTTTAAATTAACAAGTCCATCATATACTGCTTTATTTAATTCTTCCTGGGCCTCTTGTTCTGTAATTCCATAAACTCGAGCTAAATGTCGTACCATGCGATCGTTACTTGGTAAACTTCTCTGATGTACAGTTATTTTGATAGCATCCCATATTCGTTGTGTCATGAAAGGATCAGTCCTACGACGAATGGACATGATGATAGACAAGCACTGAAACAAACATCAAAGGAATATTAAACTTGTGCAAATTGTACATTTGTACATGCTTTAAATTACGTACAATTTGCAAAAATATTTTGTTTTATATAATTTCAAGGATATTAAAATTTGTTACACAAATTTACATATGAAATATATCTGTACCAGCATTTATTAATATATACATAATCAGTATGCCCTCATGTTACAATGCTTGTTATATCTAAACTTTAACAGTTAAAGATACCCCTATAGCACAACATACTATAATAAAATATAATACTTGTATTCAATAACAATTCTAAATAGTATGTTTTTAAACTGCACAAGGTGCACATAAAAGCAAATAGTTATAATAAAAAGTGAAAATATAATAAGTTATAATCAATTTTTAAATAAACAATATGTATTTTGTAATACTCAATGCATGTGCATGCACATTACTGTTATCTAGTGTTCTCACAATTATAACTTTATTAAAAAAACAATATAAACAATGGATGGATACTCCATTATATATTTTGTCAGTGTCTGATGTATTGTTTTCCATGTTTATATCAAGTATATTATTTATAAATTGTATGATACACATTACTTATGTTGAACATAATGAAATGAATAATATTTTCCATATGAGTGATAGTATATGGAATATAAAAGATGGTAATGAAAATCAACAAATAAAACTTAAAAGCTTTATAGAAAAATTTAATACCATTGTATATGATGATAATTTTAATGTAATTCCAAAATGTAATATCATAAGTACAATAATGAAATATGGAATGTTATTTTTCCCACTTGTAAATTCACTCGTGTCTTTGTTGATATTCTCTGTACAATGCAATTTAAATGTGTTTTATCTTAAAAATTTGTGCTTTAAATTTCTGCAATCTAAAGAAATATCATGTGAAGATGATACCACTATAAATAACAGTGAAACGCAATCTGATTCCATAACATCCAAAAAAGTTTCAGTGATCAAACAATATATGAAGAATATTTTATATATGTTTAAAGGTAACAAAATAATGAAAGATAAAAAAATTACTACCATATTTGTATTAAGTCAATGGATTATACCTATCCTTATTATGGGATTGTTATACTTATCTGAGTATAATATAAATCCTACAAAGGACATGGAAAGTAAAAAATGTTTTATTGAAAGTATACTTTTTCTTGATGATTGTTACAACAATATCAAAACCAGAAATACATCTCAGAATGCCGATATTGAAACATATACAATTCCAGACAAAGATTATATAAATAACAAAGAGGATGTAACATTACAAATTTCCAATACTCAAGTGAATGAGATAATATCAAAAATACAAAATCTAGTCTTTTCTGCAATGAATGACACATCTACTATTTTCTCTAATACAACCTCTTATAACACTTCTGAATTTATAGATATAACAAATTATTTGGAACTGGATACTTATACAAAAGATATGAAGCAAAATAACAATACTGAAAATGAATTGAATGTAATCAACAATGAAAATAATACAAACTTACAAAGTAATATTCAAGTAAGCAATTATACTGATAATGAAGGATCGTTGATGAATTTTCTGAAAGATGCATCAAAAGAAAAAATTTACAATGGTGAAATTAATGCAAATACCACAGAAAAACTAAATTTTAGAAGATCACCAGCAGGTATTATTGGAAGTGAAGACATTACAAATAATTTTATGAACATAACTAGAAAATATAATATACCATTTATGTTAAATGAACTAAAGTATAATAGTAAACAGACAAAAGAATTGAAAGAGTCAAAACCAAAAGAAATTTTTTCAGATATCAAAACCATTATTTACAAAAGTGATAATATATCAAAGACAACGCAAATATATACAATGGATAAATGTTTTATATCAATTCAATATTTAAAGGTACATTTGCTTATGATGGTATTTATAATATATTTTTTGCCAATTTTGTTTTCTTCAATTTTACAACAACATGGTAAACTAAACTGTCAAATTATTCTCGAAAAATTAAAAGCAAAAAATAAAATTCTGTCAAGTAATTCTAAATCTGATCTCACAAGTGAAATTAATAAAATATATTTCGATGTTCCTATAAGTTCCAAAGAATCTTCTACTTTGAAACAAGATTCTCAATGTTTGAACGAAAACCTTCATCCACAGAAGGCAATGGATTTTAATGAATTAGATTTAACAGAAATTCACGAAGAAAACTTTAATAAAAAATGGAACGAAAGCTATAAAGACAACAGACATAGCATATCATTCGATGAAACAAAAATACAGTTAAATCAATATGCTATAAACACGCTACAACTTTTCGACAATATCAAAATGTCTTTACTAAGTGGGATATTATTGTGGACACCTTTATTTTTTGAATGCTTAATCAAAGTCTTTACAGTTTTATATATACCAGAATGGTTATTAACCATGACTTATTTGGTTGGTACAGCATTCAATGCAATACGGAATGTTTTCAATCTTAAAATGATTAAGCTTCAAGGGAACAATACGAGTGCTACAAAAACAAATAGTATTCATCCTATTGCATGAATTCCAATTTTTACATTCCGAGGTAATTTCCGTGAAAAACATTTTGATGTAACTTTATACCAAAACTTCACATTTGGTATATTTTTAGTTTTACACAGAAATGGCGTTGTGACAATAAAGCATTGTGATTAGATTTTCAGCTAAAATGATCCAAATTTAATTAAAACTTGATTTGATTACATTTTTTTTATTAGAACGTTTAATACCATTGAAATGCAAATAAATTTACTACTTCTTTTCTTCGATTGATTGTTTTTTTTGATAACGTAATTATAATTAAACAGGAATTAAAGTTTCTTTTCGTTTGTAGGAATCTAAATTTTCTTACCAAAGCTGATACACTAACTAGCCAGTCGTACGCTGTTGTTTCGAGATCGCAAATAATAATTTCAACTTTGAATTACAGTTAACGATCAGTTCATGTTTCTCCCCTTTATCATAAAGTACATCGAGAAGCCAAAAGTAAAATTTTCGCCGACGCCCGCAAGCAATAATAAGACAATAATTAACGTTGAAGACGCGCAACTATATTGCACAGATCGCGCACGTCATAAGTTCAACCTAACCCTAACAATGCGTGCGCATATTGCGATTCAAAATTGAATATTATTCAAATTTGTAGTCTAAAAGTAAAACATATGATATACGTATTATATACATGAAGCGTGTAATTCTGGCATTTCAGAATTCAAATGTTATTTCTCATATAGTAAAAGTAATCGATTTCTTAATTTTTATACTTTACGTATAAATCTATCTATATTTTTATTCAATTTGTTTCAAAAAAATAATTTTTTGTAAATAATAATTTTCAGTTTAATGACGTTAAAAAATTGATCGTTATGAGAATGCATCCCTGAAAACAATTTTTTAGTTATACATATATTTATAATACGTAATCATAAAATTTCGCATTTTGCTTTGTCGTTGTACGATTAAAAATTTTAATTTAAAAATCGCGTAATATTATTTCATTTTGTGAAACGCGCGATATAATGTTTACATGTATAGAAGATAATATACTAAATTACGTATAATTATTTCATTAAGTACAGTTCGTTTTAAATACATTGTTGCAATTATTATTTTCTCTCGAATATTATTCCTCTTGAATTTTTTTTCTTATTAAAGTAAACGATACAAAAAAAAGCTTTATATATATGTGCTTTTACACAAAGGACTGCAAACAATATTACTTTATGTTAAGATGATGATCGATAATGGTGCAATACTTCTTTATTGATTATAATTAATATTAGATAAAGTCAATAAATACTATTGTCAAAATTACAAAGATGGTTGGAAGAGTCCGATTTCTTCCTCTAATATTTTTAAAATTTCAGTACCATCGCTCCATGGGAACACACGTGCGTTTATTTTTGGTACTTGGTTATTTTCATCGTGGTTCAACATCTTCATAAGCGTATAATCTTTTCGCGGAAATGCGACATCACGCTCGGAAAGGCGTAATATCGGGCACAAATCATTTTTTCCATCACCAACATACGCTATTCGGTCGAAATGTACCCCTTCGTTGCTTCGTTTTTTAACGTAATCCTCTAAAATCTGCCCTTTGCACAAATTGACGGTGCTTAGTTTGCAAGAATTTTGAACATGATACATGTCCAGTTTCAACAAACCATCGTTATCGATTACCGCGGGATTTGTGAATGTCTCGGCGACAGCGTAATTTAAATTTCTACTTTTCAACCATTCGTTAATAAAGAACGTGTTCGAATCGCTAATGATAATAATTTCGCAACCTCGGGAATGCAATTCTTTCAAGAGATTTTCGATACCCGGCACAGCAGGTATGTTAGTAATAGCAGTTTTGATTTGCTTTATGTCGATGGAATTACTATGAAGCAACTCGAATATCTTCCTCATATACGTGATCCAACCATTAGAACGATACAAATCCTTCATGCTCTCTGGGAATTTTTCCTTAGATAACAGTTTTCGAGCCACAATATCGGTATTATCATTGACGATCGTATGATCAAAGTCGAATGCGATAAGTACCGACCGATCCATCTATTAAAATACAAATACATTACAAAAATAACCGGTATCAATTAATCAGATTCGAACATTCCAACAGTAATATTTGACTTTTATCTCGAGATGGCTCGAGGCTTGGGACGTTTCACAGTGTACAATTAATCACGTTGATCCTTGAGAGATGAGATCAACATTCTTATTTTGTTGATTAATACGCAAGATTATGTAATATTAAAGTATGTAGTTAAATAAAAGTGTTACATCAATATGTTATGCAGGTTATTTGAAAATGTTACGGTACTGTTACTTACTGTTAGCCAAATTTTCAAACATACATAAAACTGCAATTTTAGTGATGCAAGTTATGAATGGGAAGTTTACAACCAAACCCCGCGACGATAGGTGTTTGTCCGATGATAGACGTTTGTAGATTCAATAATTTGGACAATATGAATTATTAACAAAGAAACCGTGTTAATTAATGGATATCCAAATATACTGACGCTTATATAGGTTAAGTAATCTGGACAATACGTTCTACAAATGGAGAAGAAAAATTTGCAACCGAACTCTCAGACAGGTGTCTGAAGACTGAAGAATTTATTGTTAGTACACTGACACTCGTATGTGTAGAGTCTACAATGCAGACTCATAGGTTAGCATAGTTAATATATCAAAATAAATACATAGATAGGAATCTATTACTCCTTCCATATTTATTTAGACGGTTTTGAACAGTTAATTATTTTTATTCAATTATTTAAATTTACATTTCATGTCACTTTCAAAATATAAATATTATTATAAACTTACCTGTTATTTACACATTAAAAAATAAGTTTTAATTCAATTATGAATAAATTTTATTTATACTTCATTTATCTATATAATTAAAGTTTATATGTATATGTATGATACAAATATTAATATGTATATGCATGTATATGTATGATACAAAATTAATTATTACACGTATTACCTTATATATAATAAAAAATTAATATAATTATATCATTAATATAATTAATTAAACGATTATAAAATGATCAATAAATAAGTAATTATAAAATGATTAAAATAATACGCTGTCAATATTTAATAATAGTTTTAAAAGAACTTTGGAAATAATATTTTGATAAATGTATTAAAAGAACTTTGAAAATAATATTTTGTAGAAACTTTTAATTTCTTTGGCATGCATTTCATATTTTTATTGTTAGTAATATTTTTTTTATCAAATTTCATAAAATACGCTACATGATAAAAATAATATAGTGTCCTTATAGCGATATGTATAATAATATATACATAAGTCCTACGCTCATGCGTAAAACGAAAAATTTTCAAATGTTACAAGATTATAAATAAGATTAAAATATTTTATATTTTGTATATTGTATTATTAGAATAAAACAATATGATTGCAAGAAGTATTAAAATATCAGATAGCGAAATGGATAGTGATGAAGATTTTTCTTTTATGGAAAAGGTGTGAAAATATATACATACATGTATATGTAACCTACAATTTTTAACTGGCACTTTATTATTTCATTATAATAATAAAAATAATTAGTCTTTTTAAGAATATTAAAACGAAAAAATTGGAAGAAAAGCTACTTGATTTTGTTAATATAAAATGGATTTTTTTTTATGAGAAGTCTAAAACTTTATATTTTATACAGTGCACAAGAACAACTAGACAGTACAATTTAGTATCAGAAAACATGAATACATTTAATCAACATGAAGATGCTGATAAAGAAAAAATTATTAAACATGAGATGATAAATGCATGTTCAATGGGCCAATTAGAGATTGTAATTAAGTATCTTGAATGTAATTACTTTATATTAAATTAAATTATATTTTGTAGTACATTTTTAAAGAATGTTGTACTTCGTTCAAAATATGTAATTTACTAATTTATATAATTATACATAGCAAATGATATAAACGAATTTTTGTCTGACGGATGGACTCCACTTTTGTATGCTACCTTTAATGCACAAATAAAAATCATTGAGTATCTTATAAACAATGGAGTTGATGTTAACAAGCATAAAGGTATTTACTTTGAATTTTTTGTTACTTATTATCACCTGTTTGAAATAAAATTTTTTAAACATTTTATATTATTTCTGAATAATGTAATTTTAGATGGCTATACACCATTAATGGCATTATGCCATTGTACTAAAGAAACAACAGAGCAACGTATAAAGTGTTTAACAGTATTAATTGAAGCAGGTGCTAATCCAGATGCAAGCAATAAATTAAGGTATTTGTAATATGATGTTTTAATAAATAAATATCAATCAATTTTAATAAATACTAATTAATATTTTTATAGACAAACTCCTTTAATGTTTGCTTGTATGTCACAAGAAGTAGAATTTATAATAGAACTAATAAAATATGTAAAAAATATTAATGTATGTGACAATAGAAAACAAACTGTAAGTTTTTTTCATAGCTAAAATAATTATTTTTAATAATAGTAATAATTATTTATTATTTAGTGTGATATTTAGTGTAGTAATTTATTGTTTGCAGGCATTGATGTATGCAACAATAGCTAATAAGTCAGAAATAGTTAAAATATTAATAGAAAATGCAGCAGACATCACATTGACTGACTTTAATAGGTCAACTGCATATGATATAGCTTCCATGAAAGGATATGATAAAGTAAGTTATAATATCTCATTATAAATCACAATATAATTTTAATTAATTATTACAGATTTTGTCATTATTAAGTTTTAATGAAGAAGAATCGACAAATATTTATAATCTATTTAAAGCATACAATTGGAAAGATATGTTTCCGTCATTAATTAATATAGACAATCAAACTGTAGATTCTGATATAGATGCACTTTTATATGGAATGGGTTTAGAAAAATATGCTCATATCTTTCAAGGAATAAATCTTAAGACATTTTTAACATTAAATGAAAATGATTTATGTCGTTTAGGAATGGATATTAATGCACATAGAATGCAATTTATAGAATATCTTGATAAATTTCACGGGAAAAAATGGAGTATACAAAGTATTGGTGCCATTGATAAATCGCTACCTTATACGTATGTTTACCTTGTAACATATTTTCATAAAATTCAATGATGAAAATTTAACTTTATATTCGTTTTTAGATTATATAATGGTGTAATTTCATTAGGCATATTATCCAAGCAAATTGCTATCATTGGTTCTAGTTTTCGGTATACTAAAAATAGTTTAATAAAGATAAATAGTGAAAATGTACACTTAACTAAATTACAAATATCTAATTATGAGCAAGAGCTTAAAAACACACAAAAAACACTTAATATTCTGAAAAATGAACTTATGCAAGTAAAAGCACTTTCCAAAAGAGTAAGTATAAATAATTATACATATTGGGTATATTAAAGATATATTAGAGAGAAAACATTAAAATATATTTTATTAACACAGATTGAGAAAAAAAGCGATATTAGTATACCAGCAATATATATTGGACCAAAGAAACGTAACATAAATTGGCCTATGTTCTTAAGTATTGCACTAATTGTAGGGATATATGTATCTAAAACGACACATATTCAGAAATTAATATGTCATTGAAAATATTTTTATATATTTGCTCTTTTTAAGTTATTCATGCAGAATATAATATTTTCTATAAATCTTATGTAATATAAATTTTAATGTTCATTTAAATTAGCTAATTTTTTCATTAATGGAAATAATGGGTGAAATGTTGGAAGATTTTGTTGTCTGACTGTTAACTGATAACGTTCCAATGGTCCACTACAGAAAGCTAATCTATCTCTTTCATTTGGATGTTTATCCATCCACTGAGATAGTCGACCCACAGACCAACTTGTACTCTATATTAATAATAATTAATAAATTAATAATAATCTAAAATCTCTTAAATTCAGAATAATTTAGTCACATTAAAAAATAATAATATAAATGTATGTTCTTATACCTGATGTGGAGATACCAATTCTGGTGGTGCTGTAGAAAATAAGTGTAAAAGAACTAGAGAACGAGGTACACCACATTCTCCTTCTCCTTCTAAAACTTTCTGGACAATTTCATCAGGACTAAGTGAAAGTAATGCTTTTAGTGCTCGTAATGTTCTATACTGTTGTTGTTCTGATGATCCCAATTGTCCTCCTCTGCATAATGGAGCAACAGCTACTTCTATCTAACATAAAAAAAAGATTCAAATTTATATCTAAAATTTCGACATGACACTGTATGGATATACATATATATTACAATATACCTGACTAAAATCAACCATGAGTTTGGTTCTTCCAAAATCAGTTAATGGTCTTAATAAACAAGCATGTCTTACAAAAAGTTCAATGCATCGTGAAGCAACAGATTTACAACTAAAAGATAATTAATTTCACCATTATATTGAAAATACATTATTAAAGTTATGATTATATTTTTTATTACCATTCAGCAACTACTGTTTGATTTTTATATGGCATAAGAAATGTATTTACAGAACGTAAAATAAATCCTTGCAATTCACGCATATAGAGTGAGCAGTTAATTTCTTTTCCTACAGGACTACTTGGACTATATAGAAAAAATACACACATATACATACATACATATATATATATATATAAAATGTTTAAAATATATTTAATTTGAGCACATTTAATTTACTTACTCTCGAAATTCTGCATCATCGTGCATGGTTAAAATAATACTTTCAATTGCATCATTAATAGACGCTAGTAATGGCGACAATATATTTTTTGTTAATATGTCTATTTCTTTAAGTGCTACAAAAATTACTGAACTTCCTTCAGATGGTAGACCAGATAAATTTGCTATTACACGAGTTATTTGACTAGAAAGATAGTAAAGTAGGTTTGCAAGAGATACGTTTGTTTGCTGAACAGTGGTTGGAGAATCAATTACTTGACTAGCTTCTCCACCTACAAATAATCCTTGTTCGCATTTTAAGCAAAAAAGTCTTACAGCTTTCCCTACATTACGAGCAACTATTGTTGAAAGACCATCATCAACCAAAGAGACACTTAATTCGCTGCAAAAAAAATTGATATTTATAGCAATGAAAAAAAAAAAAATATATATATGTATATCTTAACTTACTTTGTTACTGTACGTATAAGACTATCAATTTCATCCTGTGAAGGCAATCCTTCTCCAGAAAACATAGTGTGCACTGGATCTAGTAGACGCGATACTGATCGAGATAAGTATGCATTTTCAAATGGTAATAATACATTGTGACTGGAAGAATATGAATGTTATTTGTATTATACAAGTTAAATTGTTTAATATGATTAAGTATCTTCTTACTTACTTAATTTTGTAAATACCAATACTCTGTAATCGTTCCTTTAAACGTTTTCTCAAATCTAGAAATATTCTCAAAAATTTTGGATATTCGCCTTCTAATGCTTGTTTTACAAATGATGAGGCTAAAAATATAAATGAGATATTTTTATTCAAATAAAGATTTTAATATCACAATTAATGTGATACTAATATTTACCTTGTGCACGTTCAACCAATACTTTAGAAAGTAGAGTGTTTACTCTGTTCCAAAATGTCTGTGATAGTTCATCTAATCCCTTTACATGATGTTCTAATAGTATTCTTTGTAATAGTTCAATCTAAGATAATAATAGTATATAGTTAGCAAATATGAGTTTTTCTATGAATAAAATGAATTTAAAAAGAAGATATGAGGAATATTTTGCAATTACTTGTAAACAGTGTGTATAAAGAGTATCTTGAAAAAGTCTTTCAAGATTATCCCAAATTCGCGTACGTAAATTTCCTGAAGAACCTGGAGAAGGAATAGCAGCTCGCCCAGGTGCTGCCCTTTTCCCAAGATCTTGGTTTGTTGCTAAGGTTACATCTAATGATTCTGAAGCAATTTTTTCAACCTCAGACAAGGCAGAATCTATAATATTATCTATAGCTCCATTTACAATTCCAAGGTTTTGAAATACTTGCATGGCTGTACTAACCTATTTATTATTAATTATAATTAATAGATTGGAAAGATAGTGTCTAAAAGAATAATATGTACTCATATACTTTAGTTCTATCCATCATTTGTAATCCTTGAGACAAAGTATGAATTGCTATTCTTTGTACTGTTGCCCTATGAGATTTTACAATTTGTTGATCATCAGCAATAACATCTAATCCATTCAAATCTGTATCCATCATTAATTGTTCTATAAATTAAAATTATTATGTTTCTCATATAGATATATATATATATGAAATTAAATATAAATTACTATACCAAGTTCATGAAGGCTATTTGCAGCTTTTATGATATCTGGACCTTGCATATTATTTGTCATTTGAGAACATAAACGTTTTGATAAATGTTGCATTCTAGCTACTCTCCGTAGTAAATCAGAAGTTTCATGAAGCCTTGCCAAAACAATTGTTTGAGTTTCAATTCTATTAAAAGGATCAATAATTTTTCCACGTAAACGTTCCACAGCTGATAAAAGACTCTAAAACACAAATATTTAAGTTTCATTTGAAACAATATTTATTTGCTTCGATATATTTACAAATGTATTTATGCGTATGTACCTGAACATGTAATTGCATTATTGAAAGTACACCTTCTAATTTTTCTACCCATGTTGCTTGTGACAATAAATCTTCGTGATTAGCTAATACCTGCTTTTGTAATTCGGCATTCAATATTTCAATGGCTATATGAAAAATATATATATATATATATATACATTACAATATATTATAACATTAGTTTATATTAAAGATATAATAATTTTTCTATTTACCTTGTCCTAGTTTATTTATTTGTTGTGCTACTGCCAGGACTTGATTAATATCACCTTTTTTGGATTCACCATCAAAAAATTGCTTAAAAAATTCTAAAAAAACATATACTTAAAAAAATATTTCTAATGCACAGTTTGATGAAAAAATAAATAATTAAGAGTTGAATAAATTACCATCATTTTCTATATCTTCCCAACTTGTAATTTCATCCATTATTTAGAATACAGATAGATTTAGAATTAAGAATAATAAAAATACAAATTGAAAATGAAAGATAATTAATGACACGTAGGTAGAAAAATTTTATAGGTTGTAATTACTTTATGTTTTAACCCTCACATTTATTTATTATTATAATTGGTTATTATTGATTAGTTAATATACATTTTTTATTACTTATACCACATTATTTACACTAATGTTTCACTGATGGAAATTTACACTTGTATACTTTCGTTACAATTATATGTATGGATAATAAATGTAGGTCGTGGTGAATGGTGTATCAGTATTAGTATAATTTGTAAATACAGAACATACGTCAAGTATATGTAGAGTATTAAAACAAAATTGATAAATAATTTAAACAGTGAACTGTATAGAATAATTTCTTATAAAAAATGATACATAGCCTTTTTATTATCAATTCGTCAGGGTAAGTATTAAATCACAGATAAAGATACATATTCAGTATTTGACAAGTATTTGGTTAGAAATCTGCATGTGATACATATTACACATATCCAGATTTATATATCATAGCTTGTACACGTGTCAACAATTTTTACACGTAATTAAACAATTTTTACAAACGAATATTTTCTAAATTTCATAAACTTAAAGTATTAATTAACCTTAGAGATGTTTTCATGGAAAAGCATTGGAAAAGTGCAGTGGCACGGTCATTGTGTGACTATTTCTTTGATCAACAGCGAAGAGTTTTATCTCCTGAAGATACACCACCTGTAATAGCTACGCCTCATCATTATCTCATTAGTATATATCGTTGTAATATGTTTTTTGTTGCAGTATGTATGACAGAAGGTACTTATTATAATGAATAATTCAAATTAATAAATTGATTTTAATCATAATAGATCCCGAATATTTTTTTTTATTTTATAGTTCCACCATTGTTCGTTATAGAATTTTTACATAGAGTAGTGGATACTTTTGAGGACTATTTCAGTGAATGTACAGAAACTATTATAAAAGAAAACTATGTGGTTGTTTATGAACTACTGGATGAAATGTTGGATAATGGCTTCCCATTAGCTACAGAATCTAATATTTTGAAGGAACTTATTAAACCACCAAATATATTAAGAACTATTGCAAACACTGTAACAGGGAAATCTAAGTAAGCATATTCAATGTATATTTAAGATAAAATACAAATATAAAACTTGAAATATATATTTAATTACACACATGAATTATAGTGTTAGTGCAACATTGCCAAGTGGACAATTGTCTAATGTTCCTTGGAGACGTACTGGTGTTAAATATACAAATAATGAAGCATATTTTGATGTTGTGGAAGAAGTTGACGCTATTATTGACAGAACTGGTGCAACTGTATTTGCAGAAATTCAAGGATATGTATGTTTTATAATATTATCAATGATTTATATTTGAATAAGAATATTTACAATATAATGTTTAAATTACAGATTGACTGTTGTATAAAATTAAGCGGTATGCCAGATTTAACACTTTCTTTTATGAATCCCAGATTATTTGATGATGTCAGTTTTCATCCTTGTGTTAGATTTAAAAGATGGGAGGTAAGGACAAGTAATAGCTTAAACTTCATAATTGCATTATTAATAAAATTTTTTTTTTTCAGTCAGAACGTATACTTTCCTTTATTCCGCCAGATGGGAATTTTCGTCTTCTCTCTTATCACATAGGATCACAAAGTATCGTGGCAATTCCAATATATGTAAGACATAATATTAGCCTCAAGGAATTAGGTGGTGGCAGATTAGACATAACTGTTGGGCCAAAGCAAACCATTGGTAGAACTGTACGTATTATACTTTATTTCTAGCTTTACGCGAAAATATAAAAATTGATATAATTTTATTATGTATATTTTAGGTCGAAAATGTCACATTAGAAATTCCTATGCCAAAAATAGTTTTAAATTGTACATTAACTCCAAATCAAGGAAAGTATTCATTTGATCCTGTTAGCAAAATACTGTTATGGGATATTGGAAGAATAGATGTTTCTAAATTACCAAATCTAAGAGGCTCGGTAAAATAATTATATAATTGTGAAATAATTGTTTAGAGTGTAGGCAGTTATGTAGAAATTACAAAATAACTGAAACAATTAATTTTTTAGATTACTATTCAGAACTCTGCCAGTGTAATGGAATCCAATCCTGCAATTAATGTATGTTTATATGTATTATGTGCTACTATTGTATGGAATGAAATTTAACAATTATTTTATTTCAGGTTCATTTTACAATCAATCAATTGGCAGTTTCTGGTTTAAAAGTTAATCGATTGGACATGTATGGAGAAAAATATAAGCCATTCAAAGGTGTTAAATATATTACCAAAGCTGGAAAATTCCAAATTAGGATGTAAATAAAAATGATGTGAACTGTTTCTTATATCAATCATAAAACTAATTTCAAGAGCATATATATAATCAGAAATAGAGACTACTAAAATCTTATAAAACGAATTAATTTAGTTTTTATTTGCATTTGTATTATACACTAAACTTTCATTAAAATTTAACACCTTCTATGGTGAAATATTATTTCCTCCTTATGTTTTCTAATGTAAATACTTCTAAGAGTACTATATTATTAATAATTTAATAAGAAAATATTCAGTATCAATGAAATAAAGATTAAGCAAAATATTTGTAAGGAAAGGAAATATTAAAAGAATGTGATTAGACACTTCAAATTTGAAATTAATTTTAATATTTTAGGAAAATATATTTTATAAAAAAGTGTCATAGATAATACACGCAAGTCTTTAATTACTTTAAAAAATATTTACATTATAGGCTGATGACATGATAATTTCTTAGCTTCAAGATCTTCCCATGTTGGATGTGTTGCACATGTAAATAACCGTTCCATATTAGTTGCATAAATAGTATGATTACTAACAAGATTTTTATACATCTGTATAAATATAAAATAAATAAAGATATTAAACCATAAAATACCAAACATCATTTAAATAGTTTTAATGAATGTTTCTTTACCTTTAGTGTATACTGTAAATCAGCTGTATTAACAGGTTTTAGTGTAGGTGGAATAGTCTGTGGAGAACATGCATAAGCAAAAGCTGTGGCTTGTTCTGCTTCTTCAATATTTGGTTTTATCATAGGTACTTGACCATAAGGATCTATTATTTCTGTTGTAGTATGATCTGATGATTTTAGTATATGAGTAGAATTTCTTTTCCATGAACTAGGTACTGGTTCGCCAATATTATAAATAAATGAACTATCTCTAACAGCATATCCTTTCCTTCTTGTGAATATTGCTGTAAGAATATTCTTTAAAAAAATTTGTGTAGCTGCTATAACTATATGTGCAGTATTTTCTTCTGCTCCATCCATATTATTCTCCCATGCTGCAAGCATTAATCTTGCTAAAACAAAAGTTCTATCTGGCAGTACAAGTTCTTGAGCACTGGAACGATTTGCTCCAATAGGTTCATCTCCAACAGGTGATGAAGTTTGACTTAATACTTCAACATACATATCTGCAGGCTAAATATAAAATGTATAAAAATAGGATTATAGTTTATAAAAAGAATATCTCATAAGAAGTAAATAAATTGATTCTAATCATATACCTCAAAATTTGATTTATCAGTTTTATATTTTCGTTTTAATCTTAGCCTTTTCTCTTTTATAGCTTTATCTCGATCTAATTTTCGTGTAGGTGTGGCAGCAGCTAAACCTCTAACTTTATTAAATAAACAAAGGAGAAACTCATTGTGAAGATGAACTTGATCCTCTGTCATGATGTTTCTTGCTTCGCAATCAAACTCTTCTTTTGTTGTCTAAAACAATAATATTTTATAAATGATATTATTTGTAATATTGTAAAATTATTTCAAAATGTTAAATCCTATAGTAATTTAATATATAACATTAAGTACCTTCATTTGAAACCATAGTTTCATCTTTTCGAAGTACCTAGAAATAAAATCTTTTAAATAATCATTTCTGAAAATTATATTTTAATATAAGAAAGTTTAAAGTGAATTTTATTTATGAAACAAAGCAAAAATTAAAAAGATTATAATGATTTTAAATAATTAAAAATTCTGAAAATATCAATAATTTAATATTATGAACATTATGTATTTTTTCTGGATATTTCAAATTTACAATGTAATTTTTGTTTTTTCATTAAACTTAAAATATATCTTACACTTTTGCATTTTCACCAAGCGAAGCTACAAGACTTTTTCTAGCTAAATTTAATTCTTTCGATGTTGTCATTTCTGAAGTATTAGGCCTTGCATAAAATAACCTATACAGTCAATTTCAATGTGATTCTTAGAGCTTTTAATTTGTATATTTTAATATTTTTAATTTAATTGCATTGACACTTATAATATTTCCATAAAATTTTATATTGAATATATAATTATATAATTATTTTGTATAATTTTATAACATTGCTTTAAACAATCAAGTTTCTGAATTCAAACTTTTATACTGACTTCTTGCAAATATATATATAATATATGATTGTAGTACTAAACATTTTTTAAATTTTTGAACGTTTTATATGGAATATTTAATGTAAATCTTAATATTAAAAAATATTAAAAATAAAGAATAAACATTACTTAATTATAAATTATTTATATATGGTAAAATAAAAACAGAAAACATGTCAAAAATTTTATTTATTTTGTAAAGAACAAATACAAAGAGAGATTCATGATATGTATGTATGTACAAATATATGTATATATATACATATATATATATATATACATATATATATATATATATATAATACACATTATTACTTTCAGAAAAAAAATATTTGCTGCAATAACTGTTGCATTATATCTAAAACTAGCTAAAAATTGTATATAAAATTCTTAAAAAAAAATTCTCATTATACATTCTTTAAAAATAATAATGTATATAATTTTTATAATGTAAAATAATTTTGTAGAAATACAATATATAAAACAATATAAAAATTTTGGAACTTTCATAATAATCTACTTCATATCACAAACATTTGTTAAAATTTATGAGTACATATAATTCTTTTATTATTTCTTTTCTATCTAAAAATCTATTTTTTATCCTTTATTTTTGCAACTATGTTCGCTTTATTTAGTGTCACCTAATTTCTTTTGAAAAAATTTTAGAATGTACCAAATCCCATAATATGGAGCTTGTATCTTTTTTAGTACATAAATCCATTATAATTTGCGTACTTTTCGCTCCCCGCATTATTCCCAAGCATGTACCAGTCGCCATGTTGTATATAGGTGTATTATTCTAAACAAAATATAATTATATTCAGTGAATATAACTTAATTTGACATCATAAACATTAAGAAATTAATAAGAAATAAATATTTACAGTATTTTTGTGACGCCATTCTTGATTGCCGCCCATCTCATGGCATTTTCCAAGCTTTGGAATTTTTTCATTTCCTTCCATGCAAAGCATTTGACCAAGTACTAATTCTTTTTTATCAGTCTCATACCACATCTACAAAAATTAAAATAAATTTAAGAAAACGCATTAACAAAATAAGTATCCAATTAAATAAGAGTTATAATACTTAGTCACCTGAGATTTAATTCTTAAACATGGCGCTAAAATAAGTTTAGAACCTTTTGTTTTAATATCTTTTTCACTTTGAATGCATAATGCTGAATTAGAAAGTCTAATTTGGTACTGATCAGTGTAATTTCTTTTTCTAGAATGCCAAGGTTGTATTGGTTTCTGTTCAATTTTTGCCCATTTATCTTTTAATTTATTTTTGTTATCATCTGGTAATGCTAATTCAGGATATACTACATTTAAGTACCATGAAAAATTTTTGCATTTTAATCTCTTTCGTAAATGTAGCCTTTCCGTAATATCGCCATAATCAATGTTCTTAACGTTTTTTAAGAAATAATCTTTATATTCGTCTAACCAAACATGTGCGACGCGTAATGAATTTTTCAACATAGTATCATGTTGATCAAATGTACCATATGGTCTCCTTCTTCTAAACACATGTCCAACTCGCGAACACGGTATTAATTCGATACTTCCACCACACATCCAAATCTAAAAACATATAAATTACTATTGGAATAAGAAGCATATTAGTAAATCAAAAATATGAAATTAAATAAATTATTATCTTACTCTAAATGATATTTCAAGATTTTCACCACCCCAGATATCCATACCAGCATCATATTCTCCTAATTTTGTAAAGTATTCTCTGTCCATTGCAAATAAACCTCCAGCCATTGTTGGAGATCTGTTAATAATAATTGTTAATGTATATGTTAGAAAAGATTATTACATAAATACATATTTAACTGAATAAATATACATATATTCTTACTTTACAGGTTTTATAAAATCTTCATTATGTACAAATGTACCAATTGGCACATTATCCCATTTAAAATGCAAACCCCAATTAAAACCACCTCGTACCAGAGGACTACCAGTATATTGAAACGTATCTGGATTAATTATGTCAATAACTGGCATGGCAGTGATGGTTTTTGAATAAGCAATTCGTGAGAGAAGTGGTTCTATCCATCTTTTGTTTACTTCTATGTGACTATCTAAGAAAATTAAAACTTGTCCAGTTGCTTTTCTTGCACCAAACATTCTTGCTCTAATCAATCCCTCTCGTTTTTCTGTTTTAAAAAACTTCACTTTATCGTTGAAATTATTAACGAAATATATTTTAATTTTTTCATGTAAAGCACTGTCATCGCTCCAATCATTTACTAAGATAATTTCATGTAAAAGATTTCTAGGAGTTCTATCAATAATAGAATGTAAGGATCTCAAAAGTGTCATATAATGTTCATTATAAAAACATATAACAATACTAGCATTTGGCAACTTGGAGGAGTACTTTTGTTCTTCACATAATTTATGCCTTGTATCTGGCAATTCTCTATGCAATCCAATATTATCTGACACTAATATATTGAAGGAATAATTCTTATATCCTTCATCTCGTTTTCGTTGATCATCAAAGTTCCTTACCATGCCTAATTCATCTAAACCTATAAATAAATTCAATATGTTTAACACAAATATAACTATATAAGATACTATAATGATAAACAATATTAAAAAACAATATATCAAGAATTTAAAATTTTCTAAACATACCTTGTCCTAATGTAATAGCAGATTTTACTGGTACAGGTTGCAATTGTTGCAATAGTTTATCACTATTTTTAAAATTAGTTCTTCTTAAGTTATAAGTATTTTTGTCAACCATACTTTGTTTGTTATGGTGAGCAATTAAATTATTATGATATTTAAGATCTTGATTGTTGTAAGTCTTACGATAAAATTGGGATTCTTTTCCTAACTTTGAATTTTCCAATACTAACATTGTTGGATTTACATTATTAGTACTTTGAGAGAGCTTTGAATAAAGATATAAGCTAAAGGCCCATGTTAACGAGGCTATTATTATTCCAGATATAAAGGAAACATATCTTGTTGACATCATCTGTAAACAATAAAAAACGATAAAGTATATTTATAAACATAGGCTGTATTCTTTAAAGGTATGTAATTACTAACCTTTTCTCATTAAAAGCTACTTTTATTAAAAACAATTTATTACAAATAAAAAATTATATACTCCAGTATATATTGAAATACTACCTTGTTAACTCTATCCAAATTCTAATTATTCGAACATTCTAAAGTTTAAAAAAAAAATACACTGCGATGTTACTACAAAATGTGTGTCACCATCTTGGAATTTACAGGTAACAGCTGCGTTATTGATTTCTAATTATTTTATGATATATGCATAGATATATATGTAGAATAAAAAAATGTAAATCTTTTAGGAATAACATTTACGTTTATATTAGTTTATTAACAATATTTAATTATTTCTAAATTTGAATAAGAATATATAGATGTAAGAAGGTTCTTATACCAGCCCCTGTGGCCTAATGGATAAGGCATCGGTCTCCTAAACCGGGGATTGTGGGTTCGAGTCCCACCAGGGGTAATAACAATTTTTTTTACTTTTGTAAAAAAATATTTATTATTTCTTATATTATACCATTATTATTTATATTCTTACACCATTAGTATCCACAGATTTTGAATAGTGACGAAGAAATTAATACAGATAGGATAATTTATTTATATAAACATTTTATTATCCGAATGAATTATTCATTTATATTATTGCATCATAAAAACATTTTCTTAGAGAATGCTTTTTATTTAATTTATACAATAGTTAAAAATCTGTGCATATTCAGATTGATCAATTATTTTTTGCATTTTTAATCACGGTTTCATTTTCATTATTTTTTACATCTGTTTTATAATGTGTAATAAATCTTGCAGATGGATCAGAAACTCCTTTCGTCCATCGTGGCATCCAAAAGTACGGTACAAAATTTTCAGCTTGTCCTCCATAGTGTTTTTCAAAAACTTTTCTGAAATATAAAAATTTATATTTATTTTTCAAATACTAGCAGTTATTTGTAAGATTAAAAGCAAAAATAAATATTAAACCTGTAATAAAGAGCTTCTTTAGTTTTTGGAGGACAATGAGGAAATTTTATATAAGCTTTTTCTAGTTCTTCATTTGATACATGAGCATCCACAATATCGTGTATGATATGGAATAGCGATTTCTTAATCGATGTTACACCATCACTGAAAGCTTCTTTATGTCTCCATAATATATTTGATGGTAACAGATTTGTATTATCAAATGAGGATCTTAATAAATATTTTTCAGTTCCTCCTGCATTGGATAATATATATATATTTAAATTTAATAATGACGTAATTATGTAAATTTAATTTTAATTATTGACTTTTATTTTATAAGACTATACCTTGAGGTTGTCTAGAAGCAGCATCTAATGATAGGTAATAATTTGTGAATTGGATATCTAAGAATGGCACTCGTAACTCCAAACTAAATGCACTAGTTGTTCTATCTGCTCTTAAGCTATCATATAGATAGATATCTTTTAATAATCGTACAGACTCATTGTGAGCCTCTGTTGCATTTGGTGCATCTCTGAAATAAATGTATCCTTGTGCCAATTCATCTGCACCTTCTCCACTAAATATTACAGTTGTTTTTGTGTTATTTTTTATGTATCTTGAAATAAGATACATACTGAAATGGAAAGAAATATTTCTAAATATGTACAGATTATTTATTCATAAAATTAAGATATTTGTAGAACTTACCCAATAGAAGCTCGAATTGTAGTAATATCACAGGTCTCTAATTGATAAATGAGTTTATCCAAAATATCAACTACATCGTTTTCGGAAAATATCACTTCATGATGTTCTGTTCCTATATGTTCTGCGACCTAACAGATATTGTTATATTTAATTTTGAATAAAAAAAGGAGGCATCACTGCATAAAGAAATAATTTTCCACCTGTCTAGCTGCAATAATATCTGGACTGTCTCCCATACCAATTGCAAAACTTTTTATTTTGTATGGTAAATTTGCCTCCTTTGCATGTTTTACAAGCAAAGCAGCAATTAAACTGGAATCTAAACCACCTGATAATAAACAACCAACTTCTCTGTCAGTCATTAATCTTTTCTTCACAGCAGCTGAAAGTAATTTTCTTATATTTCCATGCACATCTGTGCTACTCAAATCTGAAACATATTCTATTAGATTCTTTCCTTCATTTAAAGTTTGTAAATATTACAATATTACAAGTTTGAACAAACTATTATAAGGAACAAATGCTGAAAAATGAGCCTTGTCTCCAGGTTGATAATAATTTACTTTTGTTAATAATTTCGTTCTACCATCATTTAAAATTTCATATTCTTCATAACTTCCTGGTTGAAATGGTTTCAGTGACCACTTTGATGCCATTTGTTTAGTTATATCCATAAGTCCCTAAATAAAAATTTTTCTATAATAAATGCTTATTTTGTATTGAAATAAGTTACATTTGATTTATTACTTTGCTTTCTGAACAAATTCCAAGTTGTCCATCATCAGACTGTAATTGGAAAAGAGGTCTAACACCATAGGGATCTCTACCAATAAGAATTCTTCTATTTTTAATATCCATTAAACAAAATGCAAAAACGCCATCAAGCATTCTTGTCACATTGTTACTACCAAGATGTACATATAAATGTATTATTACTTCTATGTCGCAGTGAGTGGTGTATGTAAATCCGTGTTCCATACCAAGCTATAAAGTTTATTATGTAATTTATTATGTAATAAATGAAACAGTTATCTAAAAAAATAAATAATATTTAAATATCCTTTTTTTCTTGAAATCTTACTTTTTGGTAATTATAAATTTCACCATTACACAATAGAAATAAATGTGGGTATTGATAAAGCCTCATTGGTTGCATTCCTTGAAGATTGTCAACAATTGCTAATCTATGAAACCCAAGGTAACCATTCTACAAAAAAGATTACATTAAATTTTTTATAATATATTATATAAGTATATATATATATATATATATATAATTGCTTGAAAGATTTTAATGAAACCATACTTTAACTGCTTGGTCAAATTCAAGTTTGAATGCTTCTGGACCACGATGTGTTATCTGCTCAAAGTTTTTGCAAATATGAGTTAAAGATGGTACATCTAAGCCAAAGAGAGCCCAAATTCCACACATTTTCTTATATTTTCTAAATGTATTGACCTATAACAAATTATTATTATTGTATAATTGAAACATCTTGTATGGGAAAAAATTAAAGTATTTACAAAATAAACACTGAACTGAAATATTAAAAACAATAAAAGATTTCCTTACAGGAAATATTGCAAAAAGTAGAATTTCTTTCCTTCGTTTCAATTGTTATATGTATATATGTGTATAATAATGTCAAGACCGAACACGAATACGTGCACGTTACAAATACGTTACTCCACGTATGTAAGAATTTGTATGTTATTCCACGTATGTAAAAATTTGTACGTTATTCCACGTATGTAAAAAGTTTTCTGACGTAATATTGACGAAATAAAGAGTGTGATAATAAAACAAAAAATTTTATTTTTATTTTATTATTATTGAGAGCAAAAATTAAAATAGTACTTCATATTTTGATTCATTTGAAGTTTTTTAATTTTTGTATTCTAATAGTAATACAAAACTGTTAAAAATGACAATAAAATATAATAATAGTCATAGAATTTTCTAAAAATTTTCGCTTACAATTTAAGGTATCAAAATAATTAAAAAAGAATAAAAGTAAAATGCTTTTTATTTTCTAACTTTAATAAAGGATTTTTCAAATATATAATTACTATATTTTATTAAAATAAGATGTACTTTTGCAAATACATTTGTAATTTAAATATTTTTATTATTTACCGCAAATTGGGATTGGTAGATCCTAAATTATTTAAGCAAAACTGATCCTATGAAATGTATTTATCGCATTTATAACATATTATTTTACATTTATGTTTATACTTTATTTTACATTTGTGTTTATACTTTATACATATATTACATCCAATCTTTTTAATATTAAAGACAAGCTGTTCATTCATTAATTGGAGACTATATTATATATGTAACAAAGTGTAACATATAAATAATCTGTAAAACTACTATTGGCGGTTTTTAACCACGCATCAATCACAGATATTTTCGTTGATTTTTCGCGAACGTTTCTATATTTAAAAATTAATCAAGAAAATTTCATCTTTTGCTTGATTGAAGTAATGTACATATATTGATGATCAAAAGTGTTCAAGCAACGATCGCAGTCGGTGGTGTCCTCTGTCGATTCAGTCGAAAGTTTAATACTACGAAGTAGTGATTACATTAAAGACGGAAAGGGAAAATACGATTGCTGTCTCTCTGGTTTGCTCTCTTTCCATTGAATTTACCTGGATTGTCACGAACTGTTCTTGCTGGCAGCATGTGCATTGAAAATTCAAGAGAGTTTACATTTAATTTCGACGAGCATGCTCGCACGGAGCATAAATAGGTTGATCGAACCAGTGCGGGGATATTAAACGTCCGAGCAGTTTGTTCGGTCAGCTGGTCACTTGTGGGACCGCCTTGAATGTTGGCATACAAGCGCGCGGAGCAGTTGGCTCTCGCCAGGGCTCCAAGAAAGATGTGTGATTGGGGGTGTACGGTTTTTGAGACTGCCACCGGTTTCTTGCGTGCCGGCCGCTTTATGGCCTACAACGCGGCACCATAGCCTCGGCTATTCGACGAAAGGTATCCTTATTTTGTGGTTTGTTCATCCGTCCGTTGTAAATACGCGTAGTCGACGTACTCGCAAGAATGGAGTAGCCGTTGGCGAGAAGTTCCCCGGTGACGAATCATCTCCTACGGTGGAAACGGATATATAGAAGATCGACGATACTCACTTACTTACCGTTTACTTTACCACTGAAGCTTAAGTTTGGACAAGTTGAAACTTGCACACGTCGAGATATGACCAGAGCATCGAGGAAAATACTCTGAACGCACGATACAACGACGGTGGTGCGCTTCGCATTTTTACGACGCGCTTAGGTTAAGTGTCACTCGACGTACTATCGCCGAGTGACAATTTGAAAAGGAGTCCAGGTACTCGTTGTATCGATTGCATTCGAACTTTTCTTGCGGCATTATTGCACACGAGTGCGTACGTACTGTCCCCTCCCCCTGAGAAAGAGCAGCAAAGAATCATTCGCCGTGGCGAGGAAACGAGGAGACGACGAAAGCTCGCCATTGCAAGAGATCAAATTCAACATATGCACGTATTCGCGTGCGCTTCTTGGCATAACGAAAATTTCCGGAGAACGCGAGCCGGTCGATACCGGTCGGGATATCTTGGAGAAGGAAAAATTCGTGGACTATCTCGATAAATTTGATCGTCGTTCCTGAGTTCGCCTTGTCGATAAACGACGAGGACGATCCTAGGAATGTTTTTCTATAAACGGGCCTCTGTAAAAGTTTCCTGGCGATGAATTCGATTCGACGAAAATTTGATGAAACGAATGCAATAGCCTGACTTCGACCAGCTGCAACGTCGTCGGATTCGTTCGACAAATTCTGACGTCTTGCTAATTACCGAACGTCTTTATTGATTGTTTACATTGGTGCGTGCTCGAAACGCAAGAATAACCGGGAAGAAAGCGTGTGCAGCTCAATGAGAAGAAAGTACGTTGTTGGAGCTAATCACAAGATTCGTTACCAACGTCGTTTGATGGCTCGTATGATCCCTTTGTACTTAATGCGAAACCTAACCTCAACGCTGGCTGTACGATGTACTTATCATAAATCGTAAATGTTGACGATACTCCGATTTCCGATCGACAGGCGAGAGAATACGCGAGAAGTTCTCTCTCATTTTTTGCAATCGCTTCTTTCGAGAACATCTCTCAATTTAGTACTTAACAGTTTCGATCTCTGGGAGAACGAGGGAACTGTACGTACTGTGCCGGCATTATCTGTTTATCGGCAGTGTACAGAGTTCAGTGGTGGAAAATTTGTTCGGCGCGCGGGTGAATAATTAGTGAAACGTTATTTGATATTAACAATTTGGTTGCTGCAGCAGCTGACCATTTATCGGGGAACGATCGCTTCCTCGGGCGATAGCAGAAACGATTATTACGCGAATTAACGTCATCGCTGCCGACAAATTTTTAGACGTCTCTCAGTGCAACGCATCGTAAATCAAGGTAATATATGTTCATACGATGGTATAAAAATAAAATCAAATCTGTTTCCGACAATTATTTATCTCTTGTAACATCGTTTCTTTATTTCAACGTTATCTCTGACGATGTTTTAATTTGTTCGTTGTTTAAATTTCTGCGAATTATGTATTACGTTTGAAATATCGTGATGCTAACGAAATGTATATTTTTGACTATATTTGTATTTTTGGTTTTTCGCTTTTATCGACTGTGTGCCTTGATTTTAATTCCTAGTAGTACAATTAGTAAGTTACGTACATATGTGTTTCCTTAACGTTTAAAAGTGGATTTTCCTAGAATAAAGTAAAGTAGTATTTATTCATTAATGTAACGAGAAATTGATTGTAGAGTGTATGATAAAATTTCACTTTGGCTAAGACGTAGTCTCTAATAATCTTTAGTAATCAAGACACCTTATGTAAGATACATAGTGGTGTACCCTTTGGCTTTAATCAGGAAGTAATAATAGCTAAGATATACATGTATGTACATGTATGTATGTGTTACGGCATCAAAGTGCCATTTACATTTCACTATTTTTTTTTTCTAGTTGCTAATTACTCGGTTTTTGACTTTTCAAAAATACAGCTGCACACACTCTGTACGATGTACGATGTACTTACTCTCAAAAGTGCAACAGTTGTGAAAAACAAGAGAAATGCATCTTTCGTACAATAAATTTTACGAAATTGGAGTTAAGATACTCTTTAAATTGACGAATTTTTAACTCAAGCGCTTTAATATTTCTTGTAGAAAATAAAAAGACGCGTCGATTGTACAAACGAATGGTAAAAACTTGCGTGTAGGAGAGGCGATTCCAGTGACCTTGACCTTCACAAATGTCGTCAACAACACTTTTCTGAGTAATTCCCAAGAGGTTTTAGCTGTCTCTCTTATTAATTGTTAAAAACGAGCCCCGAGAGGAAATGGATTTTGCAACAAAGTCGATATTTGTCGCAGTATTTATTGATTTAAAATTTAAAATTTTTTTGTGAAACCTGCATCTTCATCCCGAAATAATAGAGGCAAATATGATCTAATATATCTCTTGGACAATTCAAACTACTCTACTCTGAATTTAAACACGGAACAAGTTAGATGAGATTTATTCAATTCGAGATGAAGGTGCTCTTCTCCTCGCCATGTTTTGAGATTTCACACAAACGTTTTATTAAATAATGGCCAAGTATTACAACATATATCCATTTTTATCGCAAAATAACTGCTATAAATAATTAAAACTTGAGGGAAAGAGTTCCTGACAACATATGTATGTGAAAGTCAAGGTCATTCGAAGTGTCTCCTCTAAACGTAAGTTTTAAGTTTTTTTTTAGGTACTAAAAAAAATTAATGGTTCCGTTTAGAAAAATAGAGGTAAACTTGAAATCTTCAAAACGACTCCACATCTGACGTGAGCGTGCTCGGAGCCATTGAGCTTGTAACTTCAATTAATGAAATTTTTATCAAAGATTCGGGACCAGATTGTCCTGTATATATCTTTCTATATTAATCACGTGAAATGTATCTTTCCTGTAATTTTTGTGATATTATAAACTTTATATGCTTTATATATATATTATGTATAATTTTGTATAAATTAATACATAAATTATATATATAAAATTTTATACCTGTTTGAAATTGCACACACTAATAAGTATCAGTTAAAAACGATAAAAGACTATTTGTTTTATATATATATATATATATATAATGTAATAAATTAATAATGTTATTTAGGCTTGAATGTCAATAGATTCAACTACATCACGTATGAATTTCCTAAAATGAAATCGAAGCTTGTGAACTGTGACTTTCTTCTTGATTTTTACGAGCCATTATGTGCTCAACCGTGTGTAAATATTTTCATAAGCAATTAGCTGTTCGCACAAGTGCAATTGTCGAACGTTGGCGTTAGTCTATTAATTATCCGTGTTAATTGCCGTTACATATGTGAATAAATCAAAGTCTCGGTCGACAAACTTTATGTAGTTTGTCAAAACTACAACGATTGCGTTTCTTCTTGCTTTCCTACGTGAGAGTATGAAATTCAATAAAAATTAAACGATGTTATATTATTATAAATTACACGATATATTCCAGAAAGTACTTGTGCATTCGATGAAAAATTGTCGATGTGTTAAACTATTATAATTTCGTTCAAAAGATTGTACAATAAATTTTAGAGGAGTTTGTTGCAAAGATGAGACTTTAATCTTCGAAATCATGGTAGATTTAGCTATGAAAAAAATTTGTCAACGTTCAGGAAGACGTTCGTATTTGTCACAAATTTTCACAGAAAGGGAAATACATCCTCTTTCGGAATGATATGAAAACGTTGAGAGAAACGAACTCAGTATCGTGAAAGTAGAAGTTTTACGTTTTAAGGCCAGCTGGATTGTTCTACAATTTTTTTCACAATTTCCATCGAGTGTACTTTAGAGAGTAAATGTTTTCTATCTTCTATCGTTGATGAATATCTCAAGTTTGAAAATAAATCTGAAAAGATTTCTATCGGTATATATATCGGCTTCCCATTTCAATTTCACATTAAACGTCGTTTGAAAATCTGTTCACTGAAACACAAGAGAAACAAATGAGACAAATTCTGTTTGCTGAAATAAGAGTGAGATTAAAGAGCCTAGAATAGGTAATAGGTTTGAGAGATCTTATTTATTTGTAAAATCAAGTAGAAGCACAATGAGTCTCGTTATAACACACTGATGTATTTTAAAAGAATATTGCGATGAATTTGAGTTTTCAATCGACAATGTTTGACTTAGTCCGTCAAGAGCTAACGTTGCATTAAAGCAATGTTTCATTTTTACTCAGTTTACATAATGAAATTCTGGGGTTTGATATTGTGTTTATAAAAGGGAATTCCGTGGTTTTTCTTGATATTTTTTTCATTAATGGTTCTCCTTTAATTTAGGTCTTATAAACTTATGAAGTTTTAAAGGCTACAACTACTTACAGCAGCATAATAAATTATATGATGTATTAGTACGATATTTTCTCTTAAATTGTAAATGTATTTTTTAATTTAATTATTGCCTTGCAAATTTATCCTCATAGTATTTTTCGCTTTTCTTTCTTTTTTATAAAATTTATCTCTTTAAAACGTCGACATTGAATTAAATTTTACCGCTTTATGAGGTAACGCATTTGTTTCACTTTAAATTTATTCTCGTAGATAAATCTTTCATCAAAAAATAATTATTTTCGTGCACGTTTGTTTATTTTGTTGTCTCTTTGATAACGCAAAATTTACAAGTATTTACACATTCTCGTCATTGTCACAGCATCGAATGTTATTCCTTTTACATTTTTAAATTCTTACATCAGGTGTTTGGGTCTCGTTTACTGTGTACGTATTGCTCGCGTTTTGCCATCGATATGCAGAAGACTGTGCAGATGATTTATTTAGATATTTGGTGTATATGCTTTTACTCGGTGTACGGATCGGATTCGAATCTGTTTTCTCAATGTAAACACTTCGTCTTTGGTTAGTAACCATCACTTACGTCATCGTTCTATTTTTCAACTATTTGCGATATCGTCGCTCGATCCGATGCGTGCGCGTTCATTTTCGTAAATATAGAATGCTTGATTTATGCCCCATCCGATGAAAAGAACTGTACGACTCCAATGTACGTCTCTCGTGAGATATCGCTGTCGATCGATCATCGTTTTTCACAGTTTTCCTGAGAACAGGACGAAAGGAAAACGCGAGGAGCAAGATGAAAAGTAATATCGTACAATGTTAAACATTGAGCAAGAAGCAAAGAAAAAAAAAGAAACTTCAGACACAGATACATATAAAGTTACTGACAATTTTTCTCCAGCGACGGATGAAGCTTTTACGAAACGATTGAATTTCATGTATCAATTCAATTTCAAATCGATTCAAGTAACGTTGAAAATTTATGGGCATTAATGATCGAATTCGATTCGTTGAAATGATCTTCATTCAGAAGATCGCGTTGTTATTGAGTTAGAATATGCTCAACTTTATTCTAGACTTTCTTATTACGTTATACTGTTTGCTGCTCGGATGAGTTTCAGAGCTCCTTGATGAACGAGATGAAATACAATAATAATAAGCATCTAAATTCACACGTTCTATATTCCAAGGTGTAAGTGTAATACCTTCAGTGACCTTAAATTTTTAGGGTGTGGTATTAAACGTAAATGATTTTTTAGATATAAAATTATGGAGGTGTATGCTAATTATAATATAAACAAGGTAAAAAAGTAATCATAACATTAAATACCAGTTGCACTGTACGTTTTGTAGATTGATGTCTTTTCTTGTAGAAGAATACGTTACTTGCAAATGTACACTATAATTATACATTACCTTAATTATAATTTTACACTATAGTTGTACATTACTTGTAACGTGTTTACTTGTAGGAGAATACATTATATAAGAGACACAGCACGTAAAATCAAGAGGAGGCGAGTATGGTGCACCGATGTAGGTAGACTCGAATTTTTTATACGCGAAACCGATCGTATAAGGTATTGAAGTCGTGATATAAAGGAACTTTGACTCATGTGGCATCGAGCCATAAATCCCAATGTAGTTGCAATTAGTCCTTTAACAGTATAACCCGAGAGACCTATTACACGCGGTGTTGTAAATCTCACCGAGTTTAAGTGTCACCATGTATAAAGCAATTAATGTTTATTTTTGGGATACTACGTCATACGATCAGTTTTCACACGTTTAAAACGTTTTTTGGGGGAGCAAAAATTACACATAGAAATTCATTCAGTTCAATTTCGCTCGGGGCATAACTAACTTTTGTTGATTCGGCCTTCTAACAACTCTGCAAGAATATGGCACAATATGTAACAATAACCATGTTAAAATAGATAATTTTCCATTGAAAGTACTAACAACAAGCTCCCAGGAAAATACTTTCAGATGAAGAATCTTAAGTTCTTTTGGTCTTGATCAGTGATTTTTTTGACCATCTAAGCATTTCTAAAATCTCGATGCCTCACCCTTGTGTAACACATAATTCTTATTATTCAAAAAGTGAATTTTCTGTCGTGGAGAAAGCCTAAAAGTCCATTAACTTTGTCTAAACATGACATCCATGAAAGAAAAAAGATTAGAAAGTTAAATTTTCATAAAGAAATGCAAAAAAATCCACTCAATCAAATTGAATCTAGATAGTACGGTGTGTTCAGTGGTGTCTATCAATTTTAATACGTTCAACCAGATTTATATTGAATCTAATCGGTCGCGTAATATGTGCATTAGGTACGATGAATTTGTCTGTATAATTATTAAATTTATGGGAGTCCGTATATCGAATTTCGATGAGCTGTGTAGGATACGTGTCATATCTGTGAAAGTTACTCGTGTCTGCGTCAAGTGTGATCGGTCGAATGATGTCTGTATCGAGTCTGGTGAATTTGGTTGGAGTATTATTCTCTCTGGAGTGGCTGATGTATGTATCGAGCGCGATGTGTTCAATGATGTCTCTATCGGGTTCTGATAGTTTTCGGTGTATGTATGTGTCAGAGATTGACGAATTCTGGTCTACAGAGATCGATGATGTCTGTATTGACGCATGATGAGCCGGAACGTCGGACATTTTCCGTATCGACGTTCCTATTAAATTTTATGCGTATTCATGCACGTACCTGGGTGTCTGAACTCGTTCGTTTCGGATTTCACAGGACAAATTGAAAACGAGGCCGGTGTCTCTCCCTCTCTCTCTCTCTCATATTCTGTACGGATTCTCATGATCCTGAAGTCGTATCTAATCCAATGATTTCGTTATCGTTCGAATTGGATTAGGTAAGACACAGTCTTGTTTGTATTCCGTCCCAAGTTAAAATCCTGTATTATGTCATACAATGTGCTAACAATGCTCGTCCTTATTCGTCAGTGTCATCAGTTTGCATGCTATATATTTGTGTAATTGATCATACCTCAATTTCTTTGTCTTTTTTTTCTGAGAATATTAATCAGTATCAGTATGTCATTTCTAATTTTTGTACTCATGATTTTATACTCAGAATGCTATTTTATTTTGATAAGTTCTCTTCTTCTTCTTCTTCTTTTTTTTTAAGCATGATAGTAGTGATATCAAACAACGTTTCCTTTTATCATTTTTACAATCTTTTTGCGAAACAATTTTCACACACGTGAATCAGACGTGAAATGAACACTTAACAGGCTACTAATAAAACGATCACGACCGTTGAAGCATTCGAACGTATTGCTCAGCAGATTCTGGCGGCTCTGTTACGTATGTGAGCCGTGCAAACAGCGAGCTGTTGTTTTCGGTAAACATATTTGTCCACAGATACACAGCCAGGTTTTGGTTTACACGCGAACGAGGAGTCTGAAATCTAAATTCCGCCCATCTTTGAAACTGAGTCAAAATTTTCCTGTACCTCGGCACCGCGTCTTTTATCTTAAGAATTGTGTAAATCAAACGAGGAAGAGAAATACTATTCTCAACGATGATGCGTTCTAACTCGTATATCCGAGGTATAGATTAGGTCTAACGACTTAATCGATCTAAAAGCTGAGACTATGGTAATAATAATAAGGGTACGGCCGTTTAGCAGTTAATTCGTTCAGCGCATTACAACTTCCCAGACTTTGCAAAGTATATCGGGGAAGTTTGTCGATTTGCTAATTATATCGCAAACAATGCATATAACGTGTCGGCATTGGACGTCATTTGACGAGACACTTCACATTTCTCGCGGCGAGTGTATGTAATTTGGAGCGGCCGGGCGTAATTAAGAACCCTATTGGCAGTATATCAGGGATTACGCCGAAAGCAAACACGTAGCCACGCGCAACAGTACGATTAATTGCAAGGTCGAGCAGACATAGGTTAATTAGTTGGTATTTTTGTAGAAGAAAGATGAATGTCAGATGATTATGATGATGATGATGATGATAACACAGCACGTGACACTGTCCAGATCCACGTATAAATCAACGTGAAAATGCGTTCGTTGCATTCGCGTGTCGTTTTCAAGTTAATCCTAGAACAAATTTTTTTTCAATTCTTCTTCTTTTCCTTCAAGTTTTTTTCCTTAAATCTTCTCCTCGATATCTCTCGGGGAAAGATTATAGCAACGTTTGCTTTTCACTCCGAAAGGAAACAGTGAAAATACAGAAAATTATTTTGAATTGTATGCAAATAGGTATCGTTCGTTAACATAACACGTTTCTGGCTGTTTCACTCATCGTCGGAAGTGAAACTATAATAAAAATTTTCGTCGAATGAAACGAAGTTTTATTGAAGAAATATTAGAGATGAAAAAAAAAAAGAAAGAAATCGGATCTCAATAAAGCAAGATACTCATCGTTGGTGGGAAATTTTTCCAAAATTTCCGTCGTTGTTTTTATAATTATTCAGAACCAGAGAATCAGACAATCTGTCAAATAAATTTTTTTCCTTACGCCTAGAGCAACGAAAATACATACATACGTGTTTCACACTCATGAAAGTGTGTCATTCTAGATATTACGCGCGATACAACAATACGTCATCGCCTACATTAGGAATGCACTCAATAGTGTATTTTCTGTCGAACAGTACGTGACGTATCTGCGTGTAACTCGACCAAGCAAAAGTGGGCCTCCGTGGGGACAAGTTAGGGCTCCTCTCTTATATTAATTAGCCAGTCGTAATTAACAGCCTTCTACGCAGAAACAATGTTGAACGTTTCGTGGAAACAGTCTCATTTACCATTTCCTCTCTTGGAAGGTGGCATGATCAATGATAAATCACGTTCAAGTCATGCGTAAGCAATCGGTATCGGATCAAAGGGACAATATCGGACGTTTAACGAATCATTTAGCAGTAAATTACATGTTACAATTAAGAATTAATTATTCACTAATTAAGAATCATTCGTATCTTCAATTTAGGTGTTGATAAAAATATTACCATAGGATTCTACAGAGTCTTCCTAGATGGGAATAGATTAACTACGATACATTTGAAGTTGAACAACGTGTTTCGAATCGCATAAATCATTACGCAATGACGAGAGAGGAACTTTTCGAGCCGCTAACGTTTTTACGTTTATGTTTTTGCAAGCGTTAGTCTCTTCGGTTGAATTCGTTGTTAACAAATGCAAAGCGAATGGAAACAAATAAAATAGGCTCGAGCCTGCTTATCTATTTAGTTGAATCATGCCTATCTGCTCGGTTTTTGACGTCAGAGACGTCCGCTTTTTCTCGATCAAATAATAGATACCGTGCATGCGTGAGTTTATTTCTTTTCTCTTCGTGAACAGTTTTTTCTTCTTTTTTTTTTAATGTATGATCGTCGTGACTAAATATTGGTCACTTCCATAGACTTTTCTCACGACAAAGTAACAGCCACTCAACGTAGAAGTCGGCTTACACGTGTAATTATAAAGCGCAGCGTAATCGTACAGTTGCAGCGAAAAGTGTTGAAAAACACGTATCTTTCGAAAAATACACAACGTCTGTATACTTTCCAGACTGCGTTTTCGCTCTTATCGCGCTTAACGCTCTTATCGTTTCCGAATGATACACATTATCGTTGCTGCATTTTTCGAGCGAAATCACGTAGTTCTTGCGATTGAACGAGAAATATTGATATAGGCATTAGAAAATTATTGGACGATACGTAATTCTAAAGTCAAGTGTTAAATGAGCGTATGTGCAAGTCTCAAGTTTCGATCGTTTAAAGGCTCTCGCAGAAATATATATCGACTAACGTAAGATTTAAAAGCATCCTGTTTGCATATTTAAAGCAGTTTTGCATATTTAAAACTATTTTCGCTAGATAGATCAAAGAAAAGAAGAACGATAAAATTTCCCGACTTTTCAGTCCGACGCATACTTGTTCCACTAATTTATTAAAACTGTACTGTACCTGTACTGTGCGTATACACAGAGTGGGTCAAAAGTTTTCTTCTCGCCGATTGTGTTTTTTTTTATAAAACATCAAAATATAAGAAAAAACTAATTTTATTAATTTTAAATTAAATTCAAGCTCAAACTTGATGACTTTTGACTATCAGAGCGTTCGCAAATTACAGATTTAATAGGAAGTGATGTTTGGCTCTCCTGTGGATCCACGATATTTTTTCTAAAGAATAAAAGTTTTTCACTGAGATGAAAAAGAAAGGAAAGATAAAAAGAAAACGACAGAATTTTCCAATTCTAACAATCCAATATCCATCAAACTGCTCGAATATTTATGAACTGTACTGTACGCGTGTATATATGTGTGTTCGTCTCTGTCGAACACGTTATTATTGCCAATGTATTTCTCGCTTTATTTGACCGAGGTACGCTCAGCTTGTTCTAACGATGAGTAACAAGATTGCCCAAGGAAGTGGTGTCTGCCGGCTATCTTCCGCCGTTGCAGACATCGTGGCGACAAGGATTTACCGATCGGGTCGCCAAGGCGATTTGCCATCATCGTCGCCATCCGCAGCCACGTCCTCGCAATACTTTCTTTCGTTGAACGCAACGCCTGATGCATTATTTGCGAAAATCCTTGGCAACGGTCCTTTTCTCGAGAAATCTAGCGTAATCGAGCGGACGTGGAAGATTGACGTCGAGAGTCGACGGAAAATTCGACTGCTTCGTTCTGTTCCGTCGGCGAGGATTAAACAACGTCTGGGTGCATTTAATCCTGCGTGATGTTACGTTTGTCATATAACTCGAAGGTCACTGTTATGTCAAAGGTTGCAAATCGAACTAGTGGATGTTTTTGGTAGAGATTTATTCTCTAAACTTTAGTTACGTAACTTTGGAATTTTTTTTATATATTCTTGTATATTTCTGTAGTTTGTAAATTCAGGAATTTCTGTGTTAAAACGTCTCTGTGGTTTACAAGACGTTTATATTTTGTTTTCATTAGTAGTTGCGTTATAGAAAAATTTAACTATTTTTATGGTCAAACCAGTATTTACAACTATTAATCATTTCTGCTCCTACTATCAAAATGAAAGCTGTAGTTGATATAATACTTGATATATCTTTCTTTCGTATGCAAAAATATATATAACGTATAATGATATAATCTATGTTTCATATATATATAGACTTAGTACCTAACCTATTTTTAATTAGTTTCTTTTGACAATTTTCGAATATGTTTGTTTATAATTTGAAATTTGCTTTTGTTAACGATGATTTCAACGATAGTCAAAGTTTTCGAGGGTGATACTTTCGTTCTTACTCCGATTTCGTAACACATTCGTTGTGTCTTTTTCGGCTGCGCTTTGCATAACATACATATTTTCCAGGATTCTTGTCGCGCAGATGCCAAAGATGAGGTCAGACGCGCATATAAGCAAAACTTCTAAGTAAATGTGTTGTAATCCTCGGTTCTCTCTTACATTTCGTATACTTAGCTGGTCTAAAAGTTGCTCAACGCGTGCCATACTGACTCATCCGAGATTCCTCATCGGGAACCAAGCAACTTGACTCGAGACAATTCCTATCAATCGTCGTCCGCTTTATTCTCGTACTCGGTACTATTTTCTTTTTTAAAATAATTTTACACTTTGCATTTGCACATTGGTGCGTTATCGTGAATAACTATAGTGGATTCAATTTACGAACATTACCGCCGATTAATGTCACGAATGTTCAAATTCGTATATTCACACACATGTGTTGTATATTGATATAATTCGATCAAACTAAATTGAAATAAATAAAATCGACTAAGTTTCGATCGAGTCGTACGTTTCTGAAATTGAATCGATCAGTTTGATCTCCAAGTTGAAAAATCCACGACGACTTTCCATTAATTTATTTAACATCACGCGAGAAGAAAATTGTACGAAATACTATAGCATTCCGTTTATTCTTTAGATCGGTGTCAACCATGTTGTCCTCGCGGTGTCAATTACGTTACACGTGTTGCACCGTGGCAATTGTGTTTCAGTATCGTTCTAGATTCTCTTTTCCGCCGCATCCGTACCGATTAACACGATGACACGTTTCATTTTTCTCACTTTGCCTCCAGCTGGAACGTCCAACACGTTCGTTGTCTATTTTTCTGCATCTCTTTCTTCGCGGTTGCGAAACCTCGCGCGACCGACATACGTATACAGTGTGTCTGTATTCGAAAAGGAGCGAGTCACTTTGCGTGGAATTCCTTCGCCGGACGCTGTTCGCTTGGTTTCGTACCGTAATTGATGCGAAGCACGTGCTTTCAGCATTTGTCACGTGGTCGAGATCGCGTAGATCACCAGCCGCAAGTTTCCCGCAATTCGTGCAAGAATCGCATGATTTACCAACGAGTGGATTTATCGTTCGACCGCGTGATTAGATAGACTTCTCGAACGCGCATTTCTTTATTAATTGCTTTATTGTTTCCAAACGATCCTTTGAAATAACAAAGCGCACAATTGAGCTTACAATATCTGCTCTTTATCGTTCTTCCATCTTGGCTGCGTGTTCTCTCGTTGGAAGAATAATATTCACGTTCGAAAGATATTTTTGTCATGTTTGTGACAATTAATCGAAGGATTAATGGATAGGATTTTAAGATACAATTGAATAGAAATATATTCCAGAGAAATATGTTCCGTATCTATTAGAACGTTATATAATGTAGAATATTTATTTCCCAAATATACTTTGCACGGAGTGGAAATTTTTTAAATCGGCTAGAGTGTCCGATCTGTCATTAAAATTACGCGAAAAGTGAAAAATGAATTTTTCATGAATTTTAAATAACGTATAATAGATTCATGCGTACAAAAAGTATGAAAAATTGTCGATATTTTAAACTTTTCTAACTTTGTTTTAAAACAAACGTACGTGTATGTGTTTCGAATATTCTAAATTTTAGAATAGAAATAAATTTTAGAATAGGAATAAGGATTTTAAAATACAGTCAAATTCCATCGACGATGAATGAAAGCGAGTCATTCGATTCTGGGAAACTGAAGAACTGCGTACTTGCGAAATTGCGAAATTTATTGAAAGAAGTGTCGATCGCTTTGGCTTCCGAGCGATTTATACTTTAACAAAGTAAAAATTGCTGGTATGCGCGAGACACCTCGTCGTACCAGTTACAAGACGGAATTCTTAGCGATTTAATAGATACATATCTGACTTGTACGTACGCGGTCAATCGAGGATTAATCATTGTCCGCCTATTGAAAGTTTTCCGTTCTTGAAAATGATCGTTTTAGGTATTATCGTTTATTGAGACTTCCATTGAAAATCCCATTACGTTCGTTATTCTTGGACTCTTATCTATCGAACGGTACCTGTTATCTATAATACATTATTATTCATTTACTTTTTAGAGTAGAATATTTCATTTTTTTTACAAGAAGTAAAATGTATGAACTTTGTAGCCTTTAAAAGATGTAGAGTTCAGTCCTCGAATATTTTTCTCTGCAACGAGCCGAGTGATTCTTATGAAATCGTGCAAATGAATTTTTCGTTGAGAACGTGGATAATTTTTGTACTGTGTCTAGTACCGAATTGAAGCATCCTTTACGTTTATAGAGTGGAATATTGGCACAAACGTCCTGTGTCCTCCATTTTTGCGTCATACGCTTTCGGTACTTTTCCAGACTGCGGAGAGCGGAAAGTTTCCCTATCGCTTGTAGTATTCATTGGAGAACGGAAGAGCGATCCCACGCATACGCATTCGTCGAAATCAATATAATCTTTTGGGTTATTGTGCCAGATTTCAAATGCCACATTGTAGTCTCACACGTTCATGCCGACATCATTATTGACACGATACGACGTGATATATATATTTTTTTACTATAAATACATTTACTTTGTAGTATAACCCTTGTAATTGAAAATAGAAAATTCAAATCGAACTCATTTTCCATTCGTGAACGTTCGATCAGTGATTGTTTCTCAAGCGAAACGAAAATTGCATTTGTTTAATATTTTGAAAAAAATATATAGATTATAATAGTTCTCGATGGCCGATATTAAATAATCAACTTATGCTTGCCAACGAGAATTAATAAGTTATTCACTTGATGACAGTAACACAGTTCACTTAACATAAAAGAGGCCCGAGGTTTATTGATGGAACACTTTAATTGCTGGCAAATTGCTTTCGTACCATGCCAAAAAATTTCGTTCAAAATAACTCCGAGTATGCCCATTATAATTCATATACGCGCTTGCCAATTGAACCAAACCAGAATCTGTTTGTAGCATTGGACATTATGTAAAGAGAAATGCGGTGTGTAATACGTTCACGTAAGAAGCACAACAATTGTTGCAATAATTAAAGTGTGTTAACGATGCTTACGGTTTCAATCGGTAGAATTAATTATCATTTCCCTGCTATTCGATACTACGAGAATATTTAAATATCTGTGAAGAGCAAGTTTGAATAAATATTTAAAAGTGAAAAGAAAATATGAAATGTACATAGATCCGTAAAGATGAAAAATATCCATAAAAGGGACACGCGCGCGTAATAGTAAAAAAATAAAAAGATAATTCAAGCGATAATTGAAACTCACAGTATTAACCTATCTAAAATTTCGTAAATTCCACGCGCGAGATCTGGTTTTCGAATATGAAAAGAATGACGGTCACAGCGGTAATTTTCGTTTAATTACTCCGATTGCTAATCGCGCTCAAACTGTTTCGTATTCTTACAAATTCAATTCACTACCTTCTGATCCATTCTAACGATTTCAAGCGGAGGCTGATCAAATCTTGGATAAAGTTCTTTCTTTAAAAATTACGATAACGAAAGACGGCCCTCCTCACGAGGGAGTATAAAGATAGGCTAATGACGTGAAATAATAACGTGTGCCAGTCTCGTCAGGTCTTGTCGTTGCTTAAGGTAGGTCAGAGGTTGCCTCAAACGCGAGCTTATTGCCATTAGAGAAGGCGTGCGACGTCAGTGGGCGGGCGTCAGCCTTGAATCAGCTGTTTGCTTTCAATGTTGACCGGCATTAATGCAACGCGTGTTCTATAAAACTTGTGTATTCAGTTGTTCAATCGTTCTCCTTCGTTATACACGCGCGTTGTCCGTATCTGTCTCTTGGTTACCTCACACAATCCTGTGCAATAAATGATACTTGTACGCCTCGGGAGGAGGGATTGTTCAGCGGGAGGGACGATGATTGCAACGAAGAACGTTTAATTCGATTATTTATAGCGAAACAAACGTATTTTATTATATCCAGTTTTAGTCAGTCACGATTTTTTTTTTTTAGAATTAATTTCTTTGCAATTACCTTTTCCACGTATTGTAAATTCACTCGTAATCTTAAATCGGGTAAAGGTTTTACACTGTTCAATTATAATGTTCAAATTATATGTAGCGAGATATAGTCTGTTGTGTACGGTACTTTATATACATATATGGTAAACGATAAATTATTAAATTTTGTTAATCTATTTTAATGATTTAAATTCTTACAAATAGTATATATATACATATATATATACTATTGTAATAATTTATATACAATAGTAATAATTTAAATTCTTAAAAGACGATACCAATCGTTTACAATTTTAAATTCTTTCCCTACAATTTGGAAATGTGAGTAAAAATTTCACAGCATTGAATATCCATCCACAATGGCATTTGTCTTTTCCCTCCCGGGAAAACTACACGTTTCCGTGCGAACGAAATCTTCCAATTATCGCGGCGCATTGACCTTTTATCGATTTCACTTTCGGAGATACTTCCGCACCGGAGGACGGATTGAAGATAGAAAGTTAAGGGTCACCGGTGGCTCCCTATCTAGATAACTCTTCTGTCCTCTCTCGTTATTAACATCTGCCTGTGTAACGCCAAGGCGTTGGTCCGAATTATTTTTGTCGATGAGTGTACATTCGCGTGTTTGCCATCGGATGAAAGAGATTGGATCGTTAACGGGCTTTAAGGGGGGAAAAAGGAAAATCGATTACGTCATATGTGGAACGATACAGACTCGTAAGACCGAGCAGGATCGTAAATTTTTCTCTAACGACGATTGCATTTCACGTTAAATCCTGTTACGCGTGAAAGAAGATATTTATATTTGTATTAACGTTCGTTTCGACTTGCAGTAGCTCGCGTATTTGAATAACAAGTTGTACGTTTATATTACATTTGTTGTACAAAACGTCTTGGGATTTCAGTAAATATTCTAATGAGAGACGACTATTCGTTATAAATATAATTTAATCTGAATATATATGTAGTAATTACAACATGTATAGAAATATGTATAGAAATACATAGAATACACATGTATAAATAAATAAAATAATCATCTCGAGCGTGTGATAGATGTTAAAGATGATACTATTGAATATTAACTTGTACTTGTATTAAGCATTTTGTAATTTCTATAAATACTTTTCGAGTTGCTCCAAACTTGATCAATATAATCAGTCTAGTTGCGTGTCATTACAGTATTGGTAAAACTTCAAAATTTTTTAATAATATAATAAAATAATAAAACAATATATAATATATAATACATAATATAGTCCAAAATTAATAAAATTAATAACTTCAAAATTTTTTAATAATATAATAGAATAATAAAACAATATATAATATATAACACATAATATAGTTCTATAATGTATTCATAAGATTTCCTTCACGCGTTCCAATATTTTTGCGAACGACCGTGCAGGACCTGGACAAACACACTCTTTCACTTTGCTGCAAATTTTTTCCTCTGAGCGAACCTTGCGAACTCGAAATTTTAACGTCGAAGGGTTCGTATGTCAGAGATTGAAACGCGTTGGGTATTCTCGGAGAACACTATACATCATGGAGCATGCGGCACATACTTTGTGTCATAGCTTTATTGCGACTGTTTCCATTTTTACTTTCTTCTTCCGCCCGTTGTTTTTTCGTCATTGTATGGTTAAATGATCGATACGGAACTACGGCAGTCGACTCGGAGTACGAGAATGGAGAACTCTGTCGATATTTTGCAGACCTTTTGCTCCTGTCTGTCGACGTATTATTATGTCGTACTTTCCGTCATTGTCCTACTTTCTGCAAATGTTTCATGCGATTTTCATCGTGATTCTACCAACTGGATATCATCTTTGGTCATTCGTTTAATAAAGTACGCGTCTCTCACGATTCATTGTGAAACATCTTTCCGTCATATTGGGAATGAAACGTAATTACAGGATTATTTTTAATTGCAGTTTTGCTGTTTGGTTTCATTCTATTATTATAATTACCCCTGGGCAACTTCCTCGAACGAAATTTCGCTCGTCAAAAATTTTTCTTCAAAAATAAATTTTTTTATTCTTCCTTTTGAAAATCTTTTGAAGATGTGACTTGAAAAAAAGTCGATTGTATAATGTAATATAGTAAAGTAAATATATTATTTTATTGTATAGACAATATAATACAGTAAAAATTCAAGATTTCTTTTACATTGTTTGAATGTCTAGAACAGTAGAAAAATTAGATGTGAACTCGCGAAATGAATTATATTCTATATTGTACTATCTCTGTATCAATTCTTTACTCGTTTCTACGATCTAGAATCGAAGGATTGCAGATATTTTTCCTATTTTTTTGTTCATAGTGTCGCATTATCCTCGACGACTTTTAGTGTTTCCTTTCCTCGAAATTTTCACGAACGATTGCGTTCTTCTCCCATTTTCTCCAACTTAGGAAAAACGCAGTCACGCTGTCAATAATGAGTGGTAGTGTTCCTTGAACGGTTTCAAGAAATAGGAACCTTTCACTTCTTTCGTGTTCATTGCTGTTGCGTGGCTACCGGCGTTTTCAGCGATACTGTTATTGTTCTTGGCTTGGTTGCATGCAACGCCGATGAACGTAGGTATCTGCGAAAGCCAATATTTTTCCTCGATGAGCGATAAAACTGCGCGGTGTATTTTCTCGCGACGAGCTTTCACGATAACGAAATGACACCGATGTAGTGATGTAACGTCACGTTACATAAAATGTTTGCCACAGATTTGGTAATCCTTTTTTTTTTTTGTTAAAAAAATATCTTAAACTACGTTAATCGAGCGGTAGAATGATTTATATCAACAGGTATTAAGTTCGTGAAAATTCAATGTCTATTGAACGATGTGTGTGTATTTTTTTTTTTAAATTTCTATAATTTATCGTGTATTTGTATTCTCGTATAATCGGATAAAATCCGATATTCTGCGTTCACAAAACTTTGTAATTTAATTAACTTTGATGTAACGTACAAATGTACAGGCGAGTGGGTATTATATCGGTTGAATTTCCCGTCGATCGAGGAATTTAATTAAAAATACGTAAAAATAACTGCAACATAATATTTCGTAAACTCCAAACTTCCTCAATTTATGAAAGTAATTAAATGTAGTTACACAATAATGTGTCGCCAAACGTGCAAAAATGTAATTTGCTTTAAATTAACAAATCAACACGCACGTATATCTGTAGATAGCAAATATCTTGAATTTTATGTTTTTAATCAAAACGAACAAATTGCATTTGGTGATGTACGCTCGAGAAGCTTTTGAATTTGATATCGCGTTTGAAGCTTTGAAGAACGTGTTAATAGCTTTAAATTGATTTTTAACTCGCATTTAATGAAAATGTAATTCGAAATCCTTCAATGATAATTCCTCTTTATTGCGGATGTTATTGCAGTTAGTTTTTAAATCGATTAAAAAAGATGACAGATGCAACGAATAGATTTCATCTGTGTTTATTGGAATTTGATTTAATTCTTCTGACACTCGAGTTGGTAAATGTTAATTTTGAACAAATTTTTTTTTTTTTTTACTTTGAATTAACGTATCGCTTTTCATCTACGCAAAGATATTGAAAACAAACGAAAATAAAAAAGAAGCAATAATAATTTTAAGAAATATTCCGTTCATCGAAAATATATATATATATATATATATTCTTGATTATAATTTAAACATTGGATGTTACAATATCGAAGACTCGATATGAACGATTCAATTCCATTCGATTGCACGAAAGTCATGTCTCGAATTTGTCTATCACGAATACACGCGTGGGTGTTCGTCATACGTGCTACGATTGCAAATACTCGTGACAAGGCTCGCTCTTTCATTCAATGTCCCATCAAACTTCGTAACCGATGCTCGAATGCTGTTTGTCCCTCTGTTCATTCTATGAATATTTGCACGACAAAACGATACTATTATATCCTACGAGTTGATCAAAGTCAGAGGAAACGCAACAACTCAATTGCGACATGTTAGAACACGTACATTCTTGATGTCTTCAGATCAGTTACCACGATAGTTTGAGATTTTTAATGGCACGATTTTTTTCACCATTTCGTTGAACTTCGAATTAAATGACAGAAATTTCGTTGTTCAGAGTTCGATAAAATAATGAACAAAAAAAAAATTTTCAATTTAATCTTTAAGAACGTTCCACTGTAGATTGAAAGAAAGACTCCGGAATTAAACTGTTGTGGTTCGTCTACGAGTGAGCACCAGTTGTCTATGAATTAACATAATTTTGTACCTAGTATAGAAATTCGATTTGACAGTTTTTTGTTTGATATTGGTATAAAAATGATAAACAAAAATTACATCAGTATTATAAAAATGTGAACAAACAAAAATTACACAAAAAGATCTAGAGATCGTTATGCGTATTGAATGAAGATGACAAATTTGTTTCTTCAATTATTCGTGCACCCGGTTTCGTATCCCGGTCGATCATTTTAATTTCGATCACTTCGGCTCGGATTTTGACTGCGAGGAAGGCTAGCGGGACGTGTGTATGTGGGGACATCATCACGTGTGCCGGATCAGTCCGCGAGCCCAATAGAGTTTTACGTCACTCTCTAGCATGCGGTAAACAAGTATATATTCGCGAAACGAGTCTGGCATATCGCCCAAGATCCACGCACGTTAGCACGATGTCTGTCCACCTATATATCGTCGTCACTTCACTTCGTTCCTGTCAAAATTACATTAAACGACTGTAGCTCTATTTGTGCTTTCGATGAACTACACCTTAGAACTCGTTCGTGGTAGAAAAAACATCAACGTGAACTCGCGTTTATTTGCATTAACGATTAGGTCGTTGAATTGAACACTACTGGAGTATAGAGTGGTCGAAGTAACTGTGTGTCAATTTATAATCTATCGTAAGAATTTTAGGAATTTTACGTAGGTTTCGCAACGAGATTTTATTTTCTATAATGTGTATATATATATATTTTTTTTTTTCTTTTTTTTTTATAAGTTTGTGCTCTATCCTATTTCTTGCATTTCTTTGCTAAAAGTCGAAATTTGATTTTTCGAGTTTTCTACGAAATATACATATGTAAATAAAAGTTTATGCTTTCTTTGTCCTGTTTCTTCATGTATTTTAATTTCTTTGATAAAAGTCCTGTTACTTTAATTAACTTGATACAAGTCTTGTTACTTGAATCAATGGAAATCAACGTGTATCGCTGACCAATTTTTATTTCGTTTCCGCTTGATCGGACTGATATAGATTATCTGCGTGATTTAAAGTACTTACGAACACCTACTGAATGACTTATAGCTGCATTTGTATTAGCGTGGAAAGTTATTTATCTTATCGATACTAGAGCATGTTTCGCCGACGTTATATCGTTCTGCCCATTAAATTCGGATGATAAAATTATTCCAGCATATGCTGATTCGATGACATTAGCGAACTATTTAAATCATTATTTAAATTACTTTATATTAATACTTTACTGCCTGATTAATTCATTACTTAAATTTGAAACTTTCGTAATAGTTTGTCAATTAGAAGACAGATAATATTTTCTGACACATAATATTTTCAATATTATTAGTCTTTTAACTTTTCGCGCGTTTTATGTTTAATTTATTTTTACGTCGTAAAGCTAAGTTGTACTAGTAATTGTAGAAGTAATTAATTATCGTTTGTGGATACTTCCTGTAAATCAAATAATAATTCTTTCTTATCACTGATTCCAGGTATCTGAAAAGAACATTATTTCTTATTAATCATACGAATCGTTGCTTTGTAATAATTTAGATCGACATATTGTTGCGTTTGTAGTATGAAAGTGCTCGTTGTAGATATAATAATCGTTATAGATGATCTTGACCTTTTTTTATGTAGTAAAGAGTAAACATAATGATACGTTAGGAAAGATATAAGAATGCGACGCGGATATAAAAACCATGTTGCACGTAATATTCTTTCACATCGAATCAGATTGTACTTGCTGAACTAAACTTGATTTGCATTCTCGTGGAATAAGCAATTTTTTTTATTGTGCCAAGACCATACCTGTTGCTTCGTTAGCCACAAAATTCTCGGAATGATTGCCGTTTCAACGAAGAAGTCGAAGATCATTTTTAATGGTATCTGCCGCCTCGTATTTTCGCTCAAACTTTCATCGATCGTTTCTAATAATTTTTATTAATCAAGAGCAGAACCAGCATTGTACGATGACTCGCGAAAGAATATTTTTACATTTTTTGTATCTTTCACTTTCGTGTTAACTCTACGATTTATTAAAGTTGGAATTATTTCAAACTATTTGAAATCGCGTTCGTTGCCAAAAAATTTGTTAACTCATCGAAAAGAGAGATTCGCTAACACGTTTCACAATTTTCGAACCTGTTAGAACTAACATTATATCTCACGATTAAGAACTACGAGCTAGAGCTACATTAATTTTATTATATAGCAATTACACGATTTTGATACTTTGCTTATTTGTACACTAATATATTTGAACAATGAGAGTCACGTTCAGAGTACGCGATATCTAATTTGAAGTGTAATTGATTTTCCAAGTTACGTGCGATAAACTAAGTTTTGCCCAGTGAGTTATCAGTCGTAATTTCGCAAAAGTTACAAGCACAAAGTTTACCGTGCGTAAACTGATTTTGCCTCGCGTCCTATCGCATTTTCTCCCCGTTTTTCTTTCCTCCCTTTTTCGGGTGAACGTGGTTGAAAAGTGGTCGATACGCTAGAGCCTTACGTACGTAGTACGTAAAGTTCACCAACGAAAATAATTGGTGACGACTATATACAGCCTTATTGTTCGTTACGTCGTGTGGCGTGATTTACTCGCTCTCCCCGGCGGGTACAGTGGAGGACTGGGTTGCTGTATACCGTATAACATGCGTCTATAGCAGAACTTTTACTATACAGACCGTGCTATACAGACAAACGTTTCCACGGTTACGAAATAGAGGGCGTACTTACCGCAATGCGCCAGTGACGTGTTCACGAATGCAACAAAACGTCTTTTACTTCTCCTTCTTCTTTTTTTTTTTTTTTCTTCTAAAAAGGAGGAAAAAAAAGAAGCAAAAGTATTTAAGAAGCAATTTTCGCAATTCGCGCTTTGTCGCTAATTTTTACGTTGACCGTGCTAATCAGCTAGTAGGTTTATTCCGGTTCGCCGGAACGTTCGATATACCGAGTGTTCGGGCATTTTTCACGAAGAGAACCAAACATGGAAGAATTGATTCGAAGAGGTGGGAACGAAACGGTCGATCGGATTATTGGACCAGGGATTCGAATGCAGAGTTCTGCCTGCCAGCTGATTGCGCTCGAGCAGTCAAGTCATCCGGATCGCCGGCCATTTTTGTTTCTCCCTCTGAAACCTAAGGTTCCAAATGGCAAACGTGATTCTTGTTTAACACGTGTATTAAGTCAAAGTTATCACATGGTAGGAATGGTTTTTCGTGAATCGTAGCGATAAACGAGATTTACTCGATTGAATTACTTTTTTTTTCCCTTTTAATTGAACGTTTGTCAAATTCTTTTATTTGAACGATGAAAAATCCAGGCCTGTATGGTGTATTTTTGTATTTTTAATTTCTAGTTTTTTGTTAATGCAAATTCACGTCTATATTTATTAAAACGAACCGTAAACGATACATGTTTTATTTAATACGTACATATGCTACATCTATCAAGTATATATTATATCTATATATATTATATCTATAAAATGTTACATTTATATGTTATATGTCTTAAAAATAGCCTTATTGGTGAAATTTCAGAAAATTAATAATTAGTGATGTTATTGCAGTTAATGTGCAATTTATTTTTAATTAAAATTCCGTAATATTTCTTGCGCGATTGTAATGCAAGCTTCTTAAGAAATCTTTCAGCCGAGCGCTGTCAGTCAATAAGAGGAAGGACGCGTTTCTTATAATATAGCACGGAGGTTAAGAATTTTATTCAGACATCGCCGCGATGTTTCTTCCCTCTGTTTCTTATTAAAACTTGCATCAAAGCGTAGATTGAGAAGGCATGGTCTTTCAATTAAAAAAATTTTTGTCCTCTTTGCCCTGTGAGCTTTAATGCCATTGTCGTTTCGAAACAAGGTTCGCATCTTTCATGATTTTGACTTCAACGTAATTAGTCCCTACGTTATTTCGTTTTTTCAACCACTTCTCGGAAAGAAAAGAAAAGAAAAAGAGGAAAAATTTTTGACTCAAATTCTTCTTACATTGTTTGGTATTGAAGGAAAGAAGAGAGTTGTACTTGTCAAAAGAAATAAAAAGAATTTTATTTTCAAGGAGAAAAAAGAAAAGGAGAGGCAAAATTTTATTTTTTGGATCAAGTTCGTCTCGTTGTTTTTTACGGGCTATTAATAAAATGAATAATAATAAACATTTATGTTCAGCGAGGAGAGAATAAGGACAGCTTAGCGCATCGACTTGCGAGCATATTGTTAGAGAATTAATTAATCGATTGACGAGTTATTTTTATCTTTTTTTCGGTGTCCTAGTTATCATCGCCTCGATTATAAGTCGCTTCTCATTGAGAGAAAATCTCAGCTTATCGTCCACTCTAAAATGTTACAAACGTGTTGTAAATAATCCTCTCGCGTTAGAAGAACGTTTAAGGTACGACGAGAAATAATCGTGCAATGAATAGCTAAGCAGACACCGTATACATCGTCATTAACTGTTTCGAAGTCTTTTATGTACCGGAGTTGGAAGCTTCTTTGAGAAAGAGCTGCATACTATAATCTTGAATTTTCAAGGTAACTTTCTTTCTTTGTAATTTGTCGTTGTTATTTGCGTTATTATTAATTTCTTTTTGAAGAAAGAAGACAGATTATTGTATTTCAATTCTTTTTAGGATTTCTCAATGTTTTCTGAACTGCAAGAAAACTGTTTATCTATCAGTTGTTGATAATAGAAATATTTTTCTAAGTATGTACTATAATAATATAATATATTACATTAATTATAACATTTATTATGTAACTAATAACAGAACTGGTATGAGGAAACACAATGCACGTGAAAGACAATTTAAGAATTCACAAAAACTTGATTAAAGATATTTGTCATTTATTTAATTAATAATTTGCTAAAATATAATGTAAATTATACGAGATTTTATACGAAATGCAATTTCAGTCCTGACAACCTTTAAGATTCAATCGCAGCGAATATTAAAGAAGAACTGTTACCTTTCAGATTCCTCCATGGAGAGTTCCGGTGGCGACAAGCAAAACGAGTCGGACGAGTGTGATGTGACTGCCAATAATCAGCGTCAGAACAAAATGACGGGCCAGGAGGACAGTAACGTGAAGATAAGTAAGGATTTGGAGGAGCAAGAGGCGTTGAAGAATCGGAAGAATTTGGAAAACGTCAGCCAGAATGACGAGGCATCGAACAAATTGTCAAAAGTTGTGTCCCAGGACGACGAGGATGAGGACGAGGACGATCGCGACGAGGACGAGTGTAAAGGCTCCGACGAGGACGAGCTCAAAGAAGAGAAAACCGATGGGAAAAAGGACGAAAAATCGTCCAGCAGTACAACGTCTACCAGTACATCCGACGACGAGTCTGAAACCAGTTCAGACGATAAAACCGAAGCATCGAAAACCGAGCAGACGAAGACGGTCACTTCAGAGGCCAAGAAAGAAGATCAAACGTCGAAGAACGACGACACCACTGACGACAGCGACATCGAGGATGATTTGATTTCAGCTATCAACTACAACACCATCACCTCCTTAGCTGCGCTTAAGGATATGCTGCAGTCCTCTGGAGAGGATTCGGACGGCGTGGACAGCTTCTTTCATCATTACTTCCTCTCTCACGTGAACAGGTTACCGTCGAGGAATCAGACGCACAGTCCTTACCCATGGGGTAGACGATTGTCGGAATGCAGGGAAGAGGATGAATACGAAAACGAGGATGGTAAGAAGGATACGTGATATTGTTATCTATAAGAGATGAGACAGGATAGTTTAATAGTTTGGCAGAAAACTTTTGCGCTCAAGACCTAATTTTCAGGAAGATAGAGTCTGAACGTGTTAAATTATGAATTTAATGAACCTAACATACTTAATTTTTCAAATTTAATTTTCTCGGAAAAGTATTCTACATTTTCAACTTATTTTCACACGTAGAATAATCACTCGTGCCCGTTTCATCGAGTCCAAGTATACTTGACGAATTTTTAAACTTGATTTTCGGGAATGAAGCGTAGTAAAATTGTAAAAAGACCTTTACTATATTTTGTCAATGTGTTCTAAATTTCATTTGCAGAAGTAACTGAATAAGTAACGATATTCGTTTTATTCCTTAAGAGCTAATCGGAGATCGTACCTCAATTATTGCAAATATCGTTTCGCTCTAAAATAATGCACGAAGCAAAATTTTCGTAATCCTTAGTCCGGTTGAATTAAGATCCAAATTTTCATTGAGGTATCTCAGGATCCCGTCAGAAAGTCAATATAGGTCGTTTCCTTGTCGAAAATGTGAAAGATAAAAAGAAGGAAGAAAAAAAATTCTATTTATCTATCTGTTCTCTCTTGCATAAAAAGAAAATGACGTCAGATTAAAAAAAAAAAGAAAGAAAGAAACAGATAATACACCGACAAAAATAAGAAAACTAATTTTGTTCAAACGAAGTAATTAGTCACTTGTGGCAATTAAAGCTTAATCTGTTATGCATCACAAAATGATTTGCATACAAAATTTGTCCAATTTCGTACGTAGTTCATAAATGATTAATGAAATAAACGATGAATTTTCATTAGGCAAATGAAAATATCATACTAAAAATCTTGAGAGGAACAGAGCAAAATAACTGCTATTTTTCTTTAATTAAACATTGCGATGCAACTTTTATCGTTTCGATATTTTAACGTGAATTTTCTATTTTGACTGACAGATTGACATCTCTCTGTTGGAAAGCTTATTTTTCTCGTTGGCACGGAATCCGTTGAATCGCAAGTGTTCGCCTGCCACATTCATTTTTCAAACTATTTGGCATTAAATGCTTGTTCGTTTAAATCTTATTACCTCATCGGCCATCTGGTTTTATTATAATTCATCCATTACATCGAATCTGTTGCCTCTTAATACACGAGAAAAAAAAATGATTGATATAATCGTATGGTATAATTTGTAGCTGTCTCATCAGTTGCTTAACGACTATGCAAACTCGCTTGGTATATTGAAATATTGAATGTTATATCATTCCTTTCCTTCTGCTCCTTTTTTTCTCTTTGCGAGTTATCGATTCATATTTTTTTTTTCTTGCAAAATGCCGAGTAAATTATTTGTTATTTACAGATTTCTAGTTTTCCTATTACAATTACATTCTAATGCGTTTGCAATTGAACAGATTAAATTTTCCACGGAATTGGCGATGAAACATGGAATTTTGATAAGATAGTGATAAGGCGGTTACAACGAATGTATAATATAATTAGGTATTCTTTCTCTTCATACATATATAACAAGTCTATTAACTAACTAGGTGTTATAATCGGTGTTATTGCATTCTAAATAACTCTTTTATACACATTTATTATTTTTACCTAAATATGATTATGAAGTATCTCGTCTCGTCTGTGAAATTAAATCAATAGATATATCGTTTCGAATTTTCGAAATCACAGTGCCAACTGCATTCACTGTGTGAACCGAAACGGTTCGGATATGTTTGTACGTATTTTATTCGTTATTTAATAATTTAATCATCGGAGAACAGCCGATAAATAACTCGCTACACTGTTTATGAGGGGGAGGGGGGAAAAACAAACAAGCTGAACAACGAATTTATTGCAAACCTAATAAGCTTTTGCATCTCATTACCTTTATCGTGTTTTGTCTAAAGCCGGTGTTAGCTTTGCCGGCGTGCTATTATTGGCTTTTGCGTTGAATCGCGACACAAAATATTCATATCTATTCAAAGCACGACACGAGCAAACTCATTCATATTATTTTGCAAATACTCCCCTCCTTTTTTAATATCCAACGAACGTCCAACTATTATTTTACTCTGTTGTTACGCGTTGCATTTATTTGCTTTTTTAATAGCTCTATTTTACCGTTACTTTTGCTTTTTGCTTTTTTGCAATATTATCGTAGTCTCCTATACGATGGTATCCTAGTTTCTGGATGCATAATGCTAGCCGCTTACATCATCGTACTCTATAAACGCCATTTGGCTAAAGGTTTCATAGCATAAGGGTTAAACACAGATTAACCTTATTACGGTTTTCGAATCTTTGCTTGTTGTCTTCAGTCTCTCTCTCTGGCAAATAAAAAAAGATTTTTAACGTTTAACGTTTGACACTGAGAGAGAGATTTCCTCGTATCTTCGTGGAATTTAAAAAAATTGTTTACCGCTGAAGATCATTCAAACGACGTGTGAAAATTATGAGTGGAAACGGAAAAGTTAATTTCTCAGTTCAAGCCTGATTTCTCCTTAATTCACTTCCACTTTCATTGGGAAATGTGTTGCACGCCTCGTCGCAAGAACCGGATCGATTCGCTTCGATCGTTAGCAGCGCGTCGCGAACGTCTATGGAAGATTGCGAGAAAAGCAGCTTGTTACGAAACATGATTCGGGCATTAAAACGCGCGAAGAGCTATTAAGAGAAGCTCGCACTCGTTCAATAAGAGCTAAGATTAGGCGTGTGGCCAGTGGTGGTTTAGTCTTCGCTTAGTTTCGTTTGGCAACGTTTCTACCAACACCCCGAGAGGACACTTTATTTAGACAACGACACGTTGTTATATTCATCAATTTATTACCAAAAAGGGAAACGTTCCGCTCCTCTGCCTTTTATTCATCGCCTCTGTCATTATCGTTGAAAGTCAAACGATCATTACCTCAAGCGCTTTATTCGACATTTATCGTCTCTCGTTTACTTTTCATGCAACTATCAATTGAGCCAATTTTTCTTTTTTTTTTTTCTTTTCTTTTTTTACTCGCGGTACACAACGCTGTTCGCGAATTATCCACTTCATGGAGCATAGCTAGAGATGCGAAGTTACTTCATTCAGCCGATGTTTATTTATAGAATGTCCCCGGAAGCGCGATATTCCACGTTTGCAATGATCTCTAATAGCTCCAAGAGTTTGCGAACGAGCTTCCACGTGCGGTTCTATTATTCATATCGGCAGCCCGGACAAATTTAATGACTGTCTCGCCCGAATTATGTCGTTAACGTTCTACACGTTGCTTTGTCAGCAACGAGAATAGATATTCGCGCAAAAGGAAAAAAAAAAAATATAATAAGAGGCGGGATGGTACCGGTGGTGTACGACAGAGCTTGACAGACGTGTGTCGACTCACGCGGTTGAAAGCCTCGCACCGGTCTTTGAAACGGCGAACTTTGAAAGGGGCGAGTGTTACAAGTGCGACCGAGCCGAATAACAACCTCTTTGTCTGTCATTTCACAACGCGATTACTATCGCAGACGTGTTCGTCGTTATTAAAAAATTTTTACGTGAGAATATAAAGCACTGCTTGGTTTTATTAAAATTCTCATGGTCTTTTTATTAGATTCTTTACATATAAGAAAATAATAAAAGGATTCGTTGAAGAATAGCAACGGCGTGATGGTAGTGTTTTAATTCTGTCTAAATTCTGAACTGTGTAACTTACCATCCCAGCAACTGAAAATTTGAAAACAAATTTCACACCTCTGCACAAATGCAGGCTATCAACGCGATGCTATCGATGCAAGAATTTTTTCTCTGCTGAAAAACAGTCCTAGGAGTGGAAATATTCCTATTATACACGAACCACGTTTGTGCAAAGTTTCACATTGAATTTTTCGATAGTCAAACTTCTCTCGTTAGTTAGATGACGCATAGAACATTTTAAGCTATTAAAAGTGTTCTGTCGGAAGAGCAAAGTTAGAACAGACAAACAAAATCAGACATTGTCTGACACACTTTTCTCGCTTGTTCCAGCGAAAAACACGGAAGCATCGTCGACCGAGAACGCCAGCGAGAGCAAGAAGATGGTGGCGAAAATAGAGGAGCCGGATGAGAAGAACGACAGCGACTCCTCGAAAGCTTCTAGTCCGTCTACTTCGGAGAAATCCAGCTCGGAGAGGATCGACCAGAAGTCGAATCCTACCTCGAGCATATCCGAACCGAATACTCAAACTACCACTACGTCGGTGACGACCACGACCACGACGTTAACAACCACGTCGACGGCCACGTCGACAACCACTGCTACGACTACCGCCGCCTCGTCCAGGTTCACGACGTCGACTGTCACCTCGCCGACGTCCACCACGAAGCCGCCTTTGAGAAGAAGGCACACCACTGGCCCTGGGATGACTTTCCCTGCTACAGATCCGCCAACCTACTCCAACAGCATGACCTTCTCGAGGACCAGCCCTCTTCCTAGTCCCCATTTCGATAAAAGGTTCTTCGACAGCAGTTTGATAGAAATGAAGAGCCAGGCGAGCAGCTCCAGCACTCTTGATTACGACTCGACGGAGGAGGTCTGGGTGCGCAGGGTCGATTTCGTTCAGGAAAGGAAGAGGAAGGTGAGTGAAATTGCTTCCTTCCTCAGTTATTTAATCAATTTCCCGTGGAATTTCAATCACGTCTCGATGAGATAAAAATGATTGCTTCTTCGAGCAGTTATACTTCAATTACACTTTTTGGAAAATGAGAGTTTGTTTATGAAGTGGTATGTACGTATATTGGTTGTGTTGGCGAAGATATTGGTATCACAGTAGGAAAGGAGAATAAAGGAGAGACTTGCTAAGGTTTAGTAAGCTCTATTTCTAGGTTTCATATACCTTTAGGTATCGTTTATTTTATTCACGTGTATAGAAGAGTCTATAAGCAGCTGTCTTGGCGACAGTTAGGTAGAACACGGAACGGGAGAGTCGATATTCTAATGTTAGTTTTATTGGTGGATAATACGAACGATAATACAAAGTTGAAAAAAATATTATCATAGGAAATAACTTTTTAACTCGTGATCGTTGCTCTTTGCTTTCGTAGTACTAATTAGGAAATTATAAATAACTGCGAGAGTCGATTTTGAATTATTTAGACCATCTGTTCACGTACTTTGATAAACTTGGTGGTTAAATTAAAATTATTAAATGCCTATTTATCATTATACGAAAATGTCTTGTAAAAAAAGTTAGCGAGCAAAGCTAATTTTTATCTAAATGCGATCAACCTGCAACAAAATTAAACGAGTTTTATACTCTCTCGCAATTCCTCTAAACTTAGTGATTCGAATTTGCGATGCGACTTGCTCGTGAGCGTAAGATGAACGGTTTGCGAGTCTAATTGCAATAATTGACTAATTGCTACGAGAAGAAGCGGTTCCGCAAATTTGTTTACCGCGTTCGCGACTTGAAGCGTTGCGAAAGCGGACAGTGGCGCGAGAATATCGCGGGTATTATGTATAACAGACACAGTATCAAATTGCGACATGACTGTTCGCGTGCTTTTTTTTCTTTTTTTTTTTTTAAATAATAGGCATGGAACATCTTTTTATAGACAAAAATAGTCGGTCATAAGATTGCCTACGAGTCGATGATGCTTTTCAACTAAATTTCCTGCGTTTGAACAGGAAATTGCTCAATGGCGATAATAGTGTCCGTTTCCGGCCGAAGCAGCGTTGCTTGTTTTGTGAAAGTTTGCCGATTCGCTGCTTTTTACATGCTTTAAATTATTTGGATAAAAGAAAATAAAACGCAACGAAGTTTGGAATGGAAATATATTCATCGATGAAACTGAATTTAAAGCGTCGCTTGTAGCTCGTGCAACAAGGTGTGGCCATTGGAGAACTGTAATTGTTACGAGCGACCAATCGCTCATCAATCATGTCGTCATGAATTGATTCCTTTCTTTACGGGTGATCTCATCAAATATTTTTTCCTTTTTAAATATTGAAATTTCAAGTAATCTTTGGACCTTTTGATTCATTTGCTATCAATAGTTGGTATTGAAAGCATTTAAACTTCGGCTGTATTGACTTTAGCGATATTTAATATTTTCATCGAGTACTTTTAGAATAATTTACGTTCGGGATAAGTGAAACCACGAATTATGAATCATGCGAAACATTTTCCCTAAATAAAGAGATTAACGAATGATGGTAAAAATAGCATGTTATTACATAGTCGGAAGATCGTAAAAAGCTTCGAGGATCTTGCCTTCTTCTTGCACGAGAAGGATAGATCGCCTTGATCTCTGAGTATCAGAACAACGAACACATCTTTTTAACAAAGTATTTTTTTATTTCTAAAACAGCAAGTTTTTTAAACAAGGTATTTTCTAAAGAGAGACTCTTATAAAAAAGTTAAGACTTCTATCGTATATGACAGAGTATGTATTTTTGGTATTTGGTTGTTGGCATATTTCTGAACAACAAAAAGTCAAAAAAAATGTATTTGATTAAACTGACGAACTACAAACATTTCACGTCAGGAGTCAAGATCGACGCGCAACATACATTATGTATAGATACTGCTAATCGAAAACAAATCGAGGTATTGCGAGTTTTATGATTCAATATTTATGCGTTGAATAATACATTTATAGTTGTGCAACGAGAGAATAATATTTCACTTTCGATGATGTGATAATATTAATTAATTCTTGCAAGAGGTCTTCAGAATGTATCATTAAAAATTGCGCAAAACCTTAGGTAGAAATATGTTTGAGGTTAGATTTAGGAGTTTCTAAATCTTAGATATCGTTCGGCCCAGATATCGATACGCGACTTTAGTGTTTCGCGAATGAGGTTGGAAGACAGGGGGAGGGAGGCGTAGGTACAAGGCTTCCTTTAAGCTCTATCGATTCGGTCGAAAGACGAATTACAATGCGATGAGGGCTGTTGTGACGGATGCCTCGGCACGTAAGGTCTCCTTTACGAGTGCATCCCGTACGTGGATTGCCTTGCTCAATTAGCAACGCGTGGAGATTAGGCGAGCAACTGAATCGTACGAAAGACGATTTGTAACGAAGATAAGCAAATGAGTGTGAATTTATCGATCAGTAATTTTAATTAGATGACGCTCGAAAGAGACAGAGAGAGAGAGAGAGAGAGAGAGAGAGGAATTTTAATTTGAAACGTATACGATCTTAAGGTTCGTATCGTTCGATATGCTAAAAACGACCAGCGAAATTGAACGAGGTAAACGTGCTTTATTTGTTGTTCGCGATATTTCACTGTTTGTTGCGTAACACGTCTGACGACTCATAAGCCCGTTTTAGAGTACAAAGAATTTTACACGTGCTTCTTGTTCGCTACAGGCATCCGAACTGAGTAATTGCATACCCTGTGCGGTTTGATCTATTTTAATCGTGACATTTTCGTGTTGCAATTGTTTGATCTGCGTTTCCAGCAATCGTGAGAGTTGATCCAACGGCGCGAACGTTCCTCGTGTTTTTTTTCTTTTTGGTTTTTTTCATTTCTTAAGATGAAGGTAAGCTTGACGCGTATCTTTTCTTTCTTTTATCGTCGATCGTTCAGTTGTCGGCGGAGCGTGCAGCTCTTAATATTATTTTTACTCGTTGATAGATGGCGATGCCATGCGTCAAAGCTCGGCCGCCATCTTTATGAAATTACTCGGAATGAGAGCTAATTGAGCGTTCGAAACGCGTGTCACGGTATGTACCATGTAATTTGTTAACGCCGCAAATAAAGTGATTTATTTCTTTGTTTTGACTCGTCGTTTCGCTTAAACAGTTGTATGTTGCACATAGTTTCTGTCTTATAGGTACGTATGTTTTAAAGAGTAGTATATTACATTAAGAATATAAATATAAATAAGGAAATAAAAATTATAAGCACCACGGTAATACTTACGGTAATACTCTGTTATTCGTTTTACATGTTTAATTAGTTATTTGCTTTTATGAAGAAATAAGAAGCAAAAGCAGATAAAACGATTCAATTTTCAATAAATATCATAGTTCGTGGACCAGGAAAATAAAATCGTTGTTATTAGGTATACAAATTATACTAACATATATATTATATACAAATTATCTATATATCTATAGCGAGAATTGTAAAATCTTATTGTATTTTTTTGCATTATTAGCAAGCAGTATTAAGAAAATCACATAAGCTCGAGGCATTAAATGGTGCAATACCTTCTAAGAAGCACAGTCGAAGGTGAGATTCACTAATCAGCAAACATAATTCATCATTTAGGTCGGTAATCCCTACATATGTGATATTTTTTCTGGAAGTAATGAACGAACTTCTCTTATCTAGCAATACAAGATCTACTATTCACACAAAGATCCGTACTTAACAAAATTAAAATTAGAATATGGCGATAAGAGATCGCACAATTCAATCGGATTACAGAAAATGTACAACGAGTAATACACATTATTATTGATTGTACGCTTTAAATGTTCTTTAAGTTTTGGTACGACTGGGAATGGACTGGGAATGTACTGGGAAGGTATTATCTTGTTAATTCGTCCGTGATAATCATCCACAAACTCGCGTGATAAGAGAACGTTACAACAACTCTCCGCGGAAAATTATTATCAATATGATTTCTTGACAAAATGAAAAAGATATCAGAGAGATGATAGTGAATTCCTGTGGTTTGTACCACCCACGAGTGCTGCCGGTGCTGTCAGTCAACGGTGAAATCTCGATACCCCCGCGTCATGATTATTTGAAAATTTCGGTGGCGCGCTGTTTTATACATTACTAGTGGAAATATGTCGGCAGTGTCGTTGAATGTTGGGAGAGTTCGCAAGTACTCTCTGATGCCATATTTGGACCGATGTCCAGAATTTCATGGAACGTACAAGGTAGTTGAAATCATTATATCTTCTATTTTGAAATGAATGTCTCTTCTGTAGTTCATCGTGATCCTCTGCGTCTTGATTGACAGATAATTCATTCTTCATATTTATCTTAATTAACCTAAAGGAAGATGAATTAGCTCATTATTCGGACCATCGATCTCCCGGACATTGTAATAATCTCTCTATTTAGAAATCCACTGTGGTTTCTACGGGTATAAATTGCAGCATATTTCCGTTTCAATAACTTGTCTCCACAGATATGTTTGTTCTTTTCGCTTAGAGATTAATTTGATATTGAGAGTTATTTGACCGATTGTCAATTATCAGGTTGCTGGCATCTGGTATGTTACGAATTTAATATATAATTTATCTATTATATATGAAGTTTCTATAATTTGTTTAAATGAATGAATACGCGTAGTATTCATTAATATTATCATTTCTCTTAATTTTTTGTTCTAATATTATTCAAATATGCTACTTTTAAATAATTTATTATTATAAACAACGAGTTTGTCGTGAAAGAAAACTGAAATTATTAGGTATAATTGTACCGCAAAAATATTATATCTTTCGCTGTTTTTTTTTTTTAGTATTGTTAATGATTTCTCAAAGTAAAACTCACGAGTTTCAATAGCTTTGAAGTGTTCTTCGAAAAGGCAATTTTATCAGGAAATCCCCTCAATTAGTGTCTTTAAAAATTATATTACTATAAATAACTTGCGCTGATATTTGGCAATCTTATCTAACTGTGTTCTATCCATCATTTGTCATTAACAAATTGCACATGATTACAATAAGAGTACAATATTCTCAAATGTATTTTTTTAAAGTTATTAAAATTAAAATTTAAATAAATTAGTTTACTCATTATCTATATTCTGAACAATACAAATATTTTACTTTCTAAACATTTATTTAATGACAAAATTCAATACTTTGAAAGAAAGAAATAGAAATATATAGAAATAGAAAGAGATTAGTTAAAGTAAGTATAAATTTTTAAATTGCTTTCAACCTTTTCCTACTTTTCACTACGATTTTTCCAAACCTAAATGGATATAAATATATTTCATAGACAATGAGTTTTATGATCTAATCCAGTTTACTTATTACCTGATACATTTCTGACAAATGTTCAAACTGGCTAGGATATTCTTTACTTTTCCAAAGGGTAGCTGACATTGTTGTTATTTATTATCGTTGGCACTCGTTTCCGTATTCCCTGGGAACTGTATCTTTCTTTTTCGGATATTGAACGACTCAACAATAACCCAGTTACAAGCATTCGCCGATTGGATATTTATTTTCATATAAATATGTTGGTTTGTCATGTAACCTTGTATCTTTTATTAATAATTCGAAAATCGAGTTTACCTCTTGACTCACATTTCTCTGACAATAAGTAGATGACAAAGCGAGTCGAATTTCTTGCAGAGCCTAGAAAAATGTTTCACAGTGAATTATATGTTAAACATATGTATGTAATAAGGAGATAAGAAATGAAAACAGATGACGCGAGTGAAAGATGACGTTTCCGAAAATACCGTGAAATATGTAAACAATGAATCAGTGAAAAAGATAATTGAAGAGAAGATGTGAAAGAATTGACACTACTGCAGTTGTATTTTCGTTTTAACAATCACTCTTGTTTTGATGTAAAAAAAAAGTCTTTTAACGTTTAAAGAACTAAATAATTTGCTTATATCTAATTTATTTGTTATTAAATCTCAGATTAAAGTAAAAAACTACGATTCATTTTGTAATCTATGAATAAACTTTTGGTTTCCAGAGTACAATTTCTACTTGCAACTTATGACTTGTAAAGCAGTTTCACTAGTAATAGGAGTTCAATTGTGGAAGAGAATCCAGGCCAGATCTTTCCAAATGTTGTTTCACGAACGAGGAATTTCTTTTGGATCTTTTATAAAACGCAAGTGGATCGAGATCGTCACATTCAGTTTTCCTTACTATTGTCTACTGCCAATTTTAAACTAGATTTATTTCTAGTTTCATAATGCCTATATATTCGTTACGAGCTGCACCACGTAGTTCACGTGGTCTTGTGTCAGACGTCAGACGAACGGCAGCGTTGATTCAAAACGTCAGTCGAGCTCGGAACACTAAGCGAAATGAATCGTGATTTTCAAAATGCACTATTGCTCGATCAACGAAACCGGTAAATCGCAATTATTAAATCACAATTGGATAGACACGTAGATTTCACGAGAAATCGCGTTATATTTCACAGAAAATCGAACCATCGATATTTCGATAGAACAGATCTTGTTCTGAAACTTCTTGTATTTTGTTGAAGTACATTGTTTACATTCGCACCGTATCTTATTTTTATTTTCGTCAAATGTGTTTTATCGTTCTTTCCTTCGATCTGATTTTAACTCGTTAAATTTCACAATGAACGTTACAACATTGCGCAATCGCAATCAGCGTGTTTTCGTCGTTCCCTACGATTCTCGTAATTCTGATATTTATCTAGATTTTCACGCTAGATCTATAATATCTGTCGCTCCCGAGATAACAGTCACGTGAATTTTCAGCCAAACAGTGAAAAATGTGATAACCAAAGTTTTTTTTGGTATCAGTTTTCATACTGTTTCAGACTGTTTCAGGCAGGCTTGCACACTATTCGCTGTGCGATACAAGAATGAAAGAATTGGGACAGGAATAAAATCTCTTAAGGCGGATGCATTTCAGATCGATCGAGGATGGGATTAAAAATCCTCTCGACCATGAACTACAATCGGCCGAATAAACCACGATCGATTGAATTTCTATGGTTTCACTGTGCTCTTTTTTAAATCGTTGCAGCATCATTCGTTCCGCTATGAATCGTTGAATTAAAGAAAAAAAAAGGACTAGTATGAATCTTCTGTTTTGTAGAAATTACATTTCAAATATGTGTTTGTGGTGAAGGACGAAATAAATAATCGTTTATATTTGCCGTTTCATCATCATGAGATGATTCTCAAAGTATCTGTTTTACGAACGCTTCAAGAGGTTGCTGAGAGGTTGTTCGGTGATCTGGTGCCAGATTGTGCGAAGAGGGTATGAAAACAGAATTAATCCGTAAAATATAATGATGTGAGATTAGTATTTGAAAGGATTCATGAGTGAAAGTTCTGCGTGAAGTTTGGATAATTATCGCAAGCAATAATTTTTTTTCTTTCCTTTTTATATTAAATAATAATAATGATACATTTAATTGCGTTTATTTGAGTCTATTAGTGTTTAAGGTAAATTATGAAATAAAAGAAGATATTTGGAGATGAAATTTTGTTCACTTCGTAGAGAAGAAATATGACTTTCTTTCATGATAACTTTTCAGAAAATCAAGAACTATAAAAATATAAAATATTCTTTTGAACAATTTTTGCATTAGATGACAAATGAAACGTCTCTTATCTGTCTGAATGGTACACGTATGTTTGTAATATTTGTATAACGTACGTGTAAATAATGAAATGATAACAAGGATGATACATGATAATAAGAATCATTGATAAGAGTGTGGAGTTCTACGTTATTATAATATTACCGAGAAGCAACATACAAATACATTTGGCTAAATTTTTATTTCTCAAAATATCAAAATAGTATTATTCGCTCAAAAATGTGCAGAAGAGGAAAATATACAAATGTCGAGCACTTGAATTGAAAACAATTTAAGATTCCCAATTTATAATGGCTTAATTTATCAGACCTTGAAACTGTTTCCGTGTATCTTTCCACGGTAGTAAAATGGTCGAAAAATTAGAGAAACAGCTGGCTGTACCAGATTTGGATACAACTTAGGTTCTGTTTATTTTCTAATAAATTTACAACTGTGTTGCTATTTCGGAACACGTTTAATGCTGTTTTATTAGTTTTTATAATTTTGTACAATTAGAGTGATTCTATTGGGTCAAAAAATAAATTGGAAGTATAAAATAAAATTTTTTTCGTAGAGTTATGTTACCAATGATAGAGCACCATATACACTGTTAGATGTAACTTGTAAATAGACAAAACATTAGTAATAATTAACGTAGATTAATAGAGCGGATGGAAAATGCGAACCTGTTCACTGTTATCCACGATAAAGCATCTTGCGTTCAGTTTTTCAAAGATATCAGGAAAGATATCAATCCTATTGAGAAAGACACGTGAACGTGTCAAAATTTCTTTTTGCAACATACTTTGCAAGAAAGTTGATTGATATCGATGATAATCTAAAGTTAAATATAAAATATTGCATGTACTAGCTCTTTTGATTAAACAAACCATATCTAATCGTTTATTATGTTGTCTCAGATCCGCGAACAATAAAACTTCATTACAACTTTATTTCCTTTGATTTTTCAATGAACCGACCAATTACTATAGAATGAACAATCTGTTGAGTAATTGATAAATTCTTTCATACGAGAGGGATTTTCTATTTCTGATAAAATGACATAAGCAGCTAACTAAAAGTAGCAGCGTGGATTCTAATGACTGGAATAAAAATACTATTGGATTTTAATAATTGAGATAAAAATATAAAAGTGATTGAAATTTCAATATTTATATGAATACATTTTTAAGCGTATAATATGATAATGTCATAATGATAATGTCACTCTGATTTTTACAGGAACTTGGATCGCAACCATTGCCAACGATTGTAACGGAAGATGCAGATACCTCTGGTCAGGCTTCTCAAGATCAAGGTCATAGGCCACGCGCAGGTAAGGTGATCGTGTTTTATCATTTAATTAACTATCTTCGTCAAATTGCTTATCTGACTTGTCACTAATGTTATTTACGTGTCGAATGCGTTTTTTTCAATTACGATAGGAACATGGGGTTCGCACTCGAGAACTATCAGGAAACCGACCTCGGGAAGCGCTCCTGGTTCTGGGAAGTCGACTCCTCTTCCGCAACAGGCGGAACCTTCAAGTTCGTCAAGCTCGGGCAAAGGTGGCAGAAAAGCATCTGGTACGCGGTCTGGCTCCACCAGCCGCAGTAATAGCCGTAGTAATAGCGCGGAACGTAGAAGAAGCGGTGGCACTGTCGACGATACGGCCAGCCCCAGTAAAAAGCCAGCGATATTCGATGCGTTTAGACCGAGAAGTAAATCTGATGCTAGCAAGAGAAAGCCCAGTATTATAGCGAATATGAAGAGCGCTGTGCAGGTACAATAATAGCTCTGTTGCTCTGTTAGTCAACGTCAATTGGCTGTTTGAGAAATATTCATGACACCTCTTTAGTCTTTTGTTATTGAGCAACGCTTATTTAGACTGTTTAGAATTGTAAGTACAGTGGTATGCAAAGGTTTTCTACTTTGTGCTCAAAAAACACAAAGATTTTAAAATATTAAATTTTAGACTTAGCGAATAGAATAGAACGATTAAGAAAAGACTCGTACATAAATATAGAAAGTAAACCGTTAATTAGAGCAGCCAATTGATTTTGAATGAATAATGAATATATTTGTATGGAAGAAATCAAGGAAAAATTGTCAATTGAACACTGTTGGATGTTCCGCAGCATTCATTGTACAGAGGCTCGCATGGGAGCTCGACGTCTGATGTCCGTACTGATAAGGATCATCATAGAGAGAATAAGGATCATAAGGAAGGTAGAGAACCTGTGGGACGTCCTCGAGCCGGTTCAGAAAGTAGTAGAAATCCTGTTAGCAAAGTAATGGATCTCATTAGGCATAGAAGCCACAGTACTCTTAGTGCAGAAGATAAACGAAAAGCGGTGAGCAATTTAATTTTATATTATCTACATTTTTTGATGTTAAATCGTTCTAAAAACATAATGTTGTTTCAAACTTGCAACGATGATTATCGTGTGTGTAGTTACCGACATAGTGTTTAAAACAGATGTCTACTTTATCATTATGATACTAACAGTTGGTCGACTCGAGAAGACTCGTTCACAGATAAAATATCTTATAAACATAAACATAATTACAAAATTAATATAAACAAACATAATCCCCATTCGTTTGATAAACAATATAAAAAATAGTTTGTACACAATTAATATTTCAATTGGTACTCAAAAAATTTAATTAGCACAGTATTTTTGTTTCATGAATTTTATTTTTTTCAAACTCTTCTCTACGTTATTAATTTAAAATTATTAATTATGTACTCTATATAAAAAGAAAAATTAATATTTTTGAAACTTCGAATAAGAGAATTGAAAAAATTAGGACAACTTTCTTTCTTGTCATATTCATTACCGCTCCAGTCTTAAACGGAGAATTCAAAATTGCATCGTGCGTCTCAGTGTTTCTGTTCTCGTCGAAGCATGACTTTTAGAAACGAATAACCACTGTTGGTTCGTCCCAACAATAGTATCTCAGGGAACAAAAGAACGATCTCTGAAAGCAGAGAACACGTGTTTTGACGTTGACGATTATACGTCTTCATCTTTTCTTCACACAATTCGCCTAACTATAATGCTAGAAAATCGTGTTTCTTTTCACTGTTATTCTAATTTCACTACATACAACTTTTTGTACAACTTTTTGCACATAAAAGTTAATATTTTAGAAGACCTTAATTCAAATGAAAATAACTAATCTTCGTCGCTACATTCCAATAACGAAAGGTAAAAGATGCAGCTTTGCATAAAAGAAAAGAAATTGTTAGCTGAACAGCAGTCGTTCTTGTACCTAAGTCGTAAATAGCATCTGTTCAAACATTGAAGTCACTACTCGTGACTCCGTTACTGATTATTTTAGTATGTTTCGGCGTCTTTTTTTCTCGGCGAAAGTCGAGTTTTAGACTCTAGAGATTCTCTTTAAATTTATTTATTTGTCGTTAAAATTAACGTTGATGCTCGGATCGGAATTAAAATATCTAGTTTTTTTTTTCCTACCATGGATCTATTAATAGAATCGATTGTGTAATATATATAAACGAATATTCAACGAATATTTTCACATTTTATGTAAACGTAGTATGACCCTGAAATAATCTTTCTTAGATAATTTTCAGCGAAATTTCTTGTTTCAACGTTCTCGGTTGTGTGTCACATGACTCGTTAACAGTGAAACCAGTTTCGTTTCTCTTACCGATCACAATACCGTGACAAATTTCGTTACTTCGTCGCGCAATACTTATTTCTGATTCTTACTGTTTCAGTTCTTTCGTGAAGATAGCTTGTGGTAAATACGAACGTTTTAATTAATTCATTTTATCTCAAATCGAACTTTCGCGAAGGAAGTGCAAAATTATTGCCATTAGTTCATTTCATATCGGATCTAATTTACCAAAAGTCGTACTAATTGCAAGTTTTTCAGAAATTTCGACTAATGTAAATCATCAAATCCATTAATCTATATTATATTTACACTATATTAAATTTATCACGTTATACTTGTAACATTAAGTTTAATTTCGTGCAAATTCATTTCTCGAAGATTCTCGATTGATGCGATTTCTTTTAAATTTAATTTCCTGGAATTTCAAACTCACCTAGAATTTGATCTTTCCACGGAAACCAAATTTAATTGGTGAAAATCGTTAATTTACTTCGCCTCGGTGACACGGTTAGTTTCAACAAAAAAAAAAAAAAAAACAGAGAAAATTATTCAGGGAAATATGTTATCGATTACCAATGTAAATTTGGAATTTCTGTGAAAATATTTATCGGATATTTATCTCTGAACTACGAAGTGAATATTTCTCCTATGCGAATATATTTGAATGTGAATATAATTCTCTTTTATCAGAATAGACGTTTACCTAATTATAATTTCTCATTAACCAGGGTTCGATATGCAGAATTCGTTTGAGCGTGTAAAGAAAGAGCCTATGACGTTCAGATTTCGGTGGGAGTTAGGCGTGTGTACATGATGCTCGTGCATATGTAAGCACGACGCAGGCTAAGCTTGTGTGTGGTCGTGCGTGCACGAGCACAGAGAACGGAGAAAAAGACGGATTCAAAGGCAGCGTTTTTCACTCAGTGAGCCACGGAACTTGCAACGTCGAAGGTGCTAGGAAAACGTGTGCACACGTTTCTCTTCCCGGTCCGCGCGCATGTATTTTCTAAACCGATCCGAGTGCGTTCTCGATCGCGAGAATTTCATTTCCAATCTCATGGAAGGTTTACAGTGTGTCGTGCTGGTGAAATTTCCAAAATAATTCCCTTAAACCGTGATCATCACGTCACGTTTTCTTCACTTGTTATGCAACAACCGTTTGCTCTTTCGATCAAAGGTTTATATATCTCGTTCTGATTTTTCTTTCCGAGAGGCTTTTTTTTTTTTATAGATCTGTGACTGCGGGGTCAACAGAAAATTGAAAATCGGAATTTGGTTTTCAACTTGGTTAGTGAAGTTTTATTATTCAGTCATTTGATGTTTGGATGGCTTATTTTGCAAGTGATACCTCATCTCAAGTGACTGATACTCATATTGTAGTACTATTATAATATGCACATACATGGAAGTTGTCGAATAAAATAAGAGAATTGTGATTATTACAACAAGGAAATTATAAAATCAGCTCAGAGAGTTGAGCACGTGTTTGATTATAAAAAAATTAGTTTTTTCTAGAATCAAAGAATATTGCTTTCAATGGGTACTATACTATATACTATATACTATATATTATACTATACTATATTGATACTCTAAAGCATGAGTATTTTCCTGTATATATTCCAACAACTTCTCTTCAAAGAAATCATATTATTCAGTTATTCACTTGCAACTGTATTTTTGTTATTTTAAATTCCGGTATTGTAAAAATTATAATTTTGTTCTGTTGTTGGCGCGCTGAATTCGTTCGAAAAATGATGTCATATTTATATTCGTTCTGTTCTGCGATTGAACAAAAAGAATCGTATGGTCGCAGTTTTCTTAACTGCAACATAAAAGACGCTGAATGGTAATTTGCGGTCGTGAAGGATGTCTCGAGTTCATTGACGAAGCTCCTCCCTTATTGTTCGGTTACTTCGGTTCTTCTAAATTGAAAGCTGGCAGTTTTATGCTACTCTCTCCTCTTCGTCCTCTCTTCTTCCACTTCTTTCGCCAATCCGAGTTTCAGACATGATACTTCAACAACTTGCGAAAATGCTCGTGTTGCCTTTAACGCTTAACTACGTAAACTCTTGCCACATTATAGTGTCTCACTCAGTTTAATAATTTTATTCATTAAATCATTGAATTATAAAAACCAATTACATTTGATAGTATAAATTTGGCTTTATCGTTTTCAAGTTGAAAACGTGAAATATACTGAATCTTTGAACCTGTTTCTTTACGTATAATTATGGCATTACGAATTAATGAAGACAGATTAATTTATTTCCAGTAATATCACATGTAACACCACATGTAACATCACATGATAACATCTAATGAATTCATTTCCACATACTAATAACTCGAAATTAATTCATCTTTTCCGACTTCAACACAGATCTCAATTCTTCAGTAAATTGCGTCAGTAAAATGAAAATCAAAGACGTGTGATCCACGAGGATCAAAGATCGCTAACGACTTTAGAGTTTTCGAAAGTCGTTTATTTCCCGACAGAGGGACAGATGTGAAAAATTGACACGAGTAACGTTTATTTTCGTGCGTCGTGAAATGTTTACACTACATTGAAATATAGAATGTATACGGCGTAGTATAGGAATAATTTCGTCGCACCTTTTTGCCGTATTTGTCACGTTCAAATTGAATTCTGCAGAGAAGTTTCTGGAAATATTTGGAACTTCTCTGTTTGACGACCTAGATCCATTGTCTCCAAAGTAAACTGTGCCGTGCATATCTTCTTCTTCTTTCTTTTTTTTTTTCTTTTTTTCCAGGCGCCTTATGAAAATGATAACCCGTGTAAATTGCAGCAAGTGTTAGAGCGAGATAGACCAATCATTTGCATGATGTTAATGCCTATGCATATCTGATCGGATAATCGTCGACATTTTTATAATTCTTCTGTGATCTTTATTTCTTTTGCTCTTTACTTTGTAAATCTTATTTGCCTGTTAGACACCATTAGATAAGCTATATATAGCTGCTATATACATATTACGATGTAATGCGTCTTTACTTATTACTTGTCATGATCAGCTTAACTCAGTATTATAGTATTGCAGAATTACAATATCGTAGCATTGCAAATGCTGTAATTTTTAAAGATTTAAAAATTTGATAAGAGCTGTAGAAGAAATGTATTTTTATGACGTCAATGGCAAAAAATAGAAAATACAAATTGAAAGAATTGCCTAATTCCTAATTGGTTAATGAAATAAGTATTACGTATAACATAATTATATTTATGCTGTGCCATTATATTTTGTACCATTAATAATGCAATTTAAATTACATTATATTATATTTCTTCAGGTCTTTTGGTGGTATTTACAAAAAGCATGGAAGAAGTGGCATTGAATAGCACTTTGCATATTTTATCAATATGCAAATATTGAATACATTTATTTCAGGTTATAGAGTTAAAGGCTTTTTTTTCATATACACGTATCTAGGAAAAAGTCTCAAAAGGAATTAGTCGTCGCATGCATTATCAGTAATTTAATTCTAGAAAATAACTCTGTAAATTGTACTATAATGTAGTGTAAACTGCGAGCGAAATTAATTTTTTACGATGAAGAATAGTTATTCTCATGCGTCATAAACGATTAATTTTTTTTTTTTATATACAAAACAAAAGTAATTGCGATGAATGTTACTTAAAATGAAAAAAATATCGTGATCAATAAGAAATAGATCTGTTTTAGATCAGTTCGAATTCAACGTTGTGGTGACTGTGTTTTAAATCTCTTACATGTGTCGTTACGATTATTTGTTTTCTTTTCATCTCGTCCAGGGTAGAACTTTCAAGCAATTTTGCCAACTATACACATGACATTTTGATGATGTAGGTACACAATACAGTTTTACCTTCCAGCAAGTTGTAATTTTTGGAAATTGTAACATTTGGACAATAATTTACAATGCTGCGTACATTGAAATTAGATTAATTGTTACGTTAGAATTAATTCACGTTTAATGCATGGAACATTGTAAATGTTATCATAAAACGCATATGTTGATAAGAACACGCCACTAATGTGAGCCGGTTGCATTTTACTATCTAGTTGTTATCACATTCGGTATTCTTTCTGATATCGTGGATAACAAGTCTTTTTTGTACTTTTTGTTGTCTAAAATGAACCGAGCTTCGCTTGCAAGAAAAAATAGTCATTTTCTTCATCCATATTCATGCGTAGAATATTCTTCCATTTCCGGCTTTAACGTTCAAAGCACTACTAGCACTAGCATTACTAAATACTATTCAGCTGACCTCATTTTTTTGATTTATCAATTCATCAAACTTAACTGCTATTGGTAATTTTTGTTTTCTTTCTGTTTTTTTGACTGCAACGATTCTATCAGGGTCTCGTTGTTTCATTTCATTTTTTCGTATTGTTAATTTTGTCTCTTCGCAGAAAAGATTTAAAATAATTTTAATGAAAAATCTAATCTGTTTGATTCTTTTTACATCGGTAAGAATGCAGTGAACAAACCTTGTGTCATCCGATTTGAAATTATGTGATTATGCGATAACAGTGCGTAACAAGTTAAAAGTGCAACATGTCGTCGTATTTTCAATGGATAAAGAGTGGGAAGAAGGATGATTGCTTCGAAGCGAAACCAAGAAGTCGTTCTTTAGACTCGAAGAGTCTCGAGGCATCAGGGATACGATTGATTCTTCAAAATGTACTTGAAATTTGTTACTTCATTGTATAACACGATTTTTCACTTGTAAATAATATGTCGATGTTTTGCAATAATCATCGTTGCAATGAATATTTAACAAATGAAAATCGTCGAAACAGAACATGATAAATCACGCATTTTTTCTAGTTTTCCTACGTAGGAACAATTTTTAAATTCAGCATGTTGCCAATTAATCAATTTTAGTTGATTTTAAAACTAAATATAAATTTTTCTATAATTGAAAATATTAAATAATGATTGATAATATTAATTGAAAATATACATCATCAGCTTCTAAATATTTCGTCAACTGAACAGATTGACATTAAATTTAGAAAATCAGCGAGGATGTATTTAACATGTTCTTTTTCTGTGCTGCGTCTATGCTATTTCAATAAATGCAGGATTTGGTTAAAATAAATGTTTATTGCTGTTACAGAGAACTGCAGTTCAACATCAGCCTCAGTCTTCACAAAGTAAGTATAAGTGTGTTTTACATTTAACTAGATTTAGAAGCGGGTGTCTAATTATTCCCAGCTACATAAACATTTAAGTAATAAAGAACATACATACGTGTCGAGATAACTGAGATGTGTCTCTCTCTGTAACTGATAACATCTGAAAAACAAAATTATACGCTTTCCAATTCTTTTTTTTACATCACACATTAACTAGATCTTTCTTTTTTAAATTAAATTTAGTTCAAAGAATTTACATATTCAAATATTTATTCTTAATATTTAAAATGTATCAAGAATGTTTCACTTTTTTCATATCTTTTGGTCACATCATGGCTATGAGATAATGTTACGTAAATATATATTACAATTTCTCAATATTTAGATATACATATATTGTCGAACAGAAGTGTTCAGATATAAGTATAGAACATAATTTAATTAGAATCAGAAGTAAAAAGAGATCAGTAATCTCGTTATTTACAACTTGCAAAAATATTTGAGTGCTCTTTGAAATTTTTTTTAAATATATCATTTGTCTATGAAAAGTTTGAAATTTAGCGCCATCAGAGACACGGCTATCATGATTATATCGGTAAAGTTTAGATTATTTATATTTTACAATGATCATGAAACAGTTAATTTGTTTGTTAACAAGTTTATATATTTAACATCTGTTACATGTTTATAAGAGTAATTGTGCAGTATATGTGTGTTTGCAGTAAATATCTTGCAACTCTTATGTAACTCCTATATTTATACATATACAAATCTTTATATTGATTTCAAATTTTATCAATATAATCACGACAGTCGTGTTTCATATATCACATCGTTGATAAAATTTCAAAAATACATGAAAGTTACCAAATAGTTAATAAATATTGTTTAAATATTCTCGCAAACTTTGAAACGTTAGACACCTGTCTTATCGGTGATAAAATATTCTGTGAGAACTCCTGCCACCCCTGCTAGGTGTCGCCCTCAAATCGTTTAATATGGCGCGCACATTCCGAAGCATGCAGAGACGGCCAATGCTGGCGGGACTTGCGCCTCAGATGGTTTTTGTACCGCAACGCGTACGGTGGGCACGTGCTTGAAAGTTGCTCGTTTCGTGTTCACTCGCCAGCCTTAACGATCAATGCCCGCGATTCTTTGAAACAACGCGTCGTTACTGGGATCACCAGTGTTCGTGCACGCGTCACGGGCCGTGCTTAACCTACAATCGTGCGCCGATTAACACGTCGTTGCGCGAATCATCGTCCCTTGCAGAAAAGTCGTACGTGCGACATGTAACGTAGACAAGTATCGTTTCTTTCGAGATTTCTTTCTTTTTTTATTTATTTATTTATTTATTTTTTTTTTTTCACGAAACTTGGTTGGTGTTCAAAACGTTTGTCTTTCTGATTTCAATTCTACTTTTACGTGCAGTTTTTCACGATCGTCGAGAACTTTACGACGATTGAGAATCGAATGGCTAGTCGAGCGAATTACGTGTCAATAACGGCACGACCTGCGATCGTAAACGTAAACACGGTTCCGCGTTGCGTGCCACTTTGCGGCAAACGCCCGTGTTTCGAACCGGCAATCGACGGTCGGTAGTTTTTGCTTGTTGACACGACTTTCGTCGTTGAGATTTGCTGCGCAAATCAGTCCTCGATGGTGCTTCCAATCGATGCTGGACGAATTTTCGCGTACGTGTATACCTGTCTCGATGGACTTTCGGAATCGTCGATGTGTCCATTTCCAAATCGTGATGTGTTAATTCCTGTCGATTCCGCACTAGCTGTGCAGAAGTGATCGGTGCGGCGATTTCTTTCGTTACGCAAAAAGCAGATCTTGCGTGGACGGTGCGTGGTGCAGATGTTTTGTTGGGTGTAGTGCGTCGTGAGATTTGCAAGTGAAAGAGAAGAATCGGGGAAATCGGTCGCTGCGTTGTAAACGATCTACCCTGCAAGAGTTGGTAAGTATTCAATGTGTCTCCTTTTGAATTTTTTTTATTTTTAATTACGGGGAGACGTGGACGTTTATACGACAAAAGTGGGCATTTGTGACGCTCACCTTGAAGATTCGAAACCTCTTATCGGTGTACCATGCACTTATATATCTCTTACAAAGCTTAACCTCTTGCGCTGCTTGCCACGCACATCGAGAATATTTGGCCCAAAATTGCAATATTTTCTCAATTTTAAGTATATTGAAATATAACCCAGGCAAAACAAATAATAAATTTATTACTTCTTGGTAATTTCTATCCAGTGATATATCGCGATGAATTCAAAAAAGGAGACGAATTATTGTATAAGTTTGGTCACTCGTTATGGTCCGTGCACCAGTTACTAGCGCAAGAGGTTAAAGTTGTAAGTTTGTGTAAAAGTGAACTAGAACGGGATATAATGTAGTATTCCGCTTTTCAATTTTATTAAAAATTTTTCTGATAATCACTAGGATTACTAGCCTAATATGTATTATATATTATTGCAAACAGTAAAACTAGCGAACCAATCTTAGAATTCGGTAAATTCTCGTACGCGTTGCTACCAGAAATCTACCAACGTGCTCGGGTATTTATAAACAGCGTGCAATATATTTCAGATCTCGGATATTTCATTTTCTTTTCTCATGTTCTCAGTCATTCTGTCACGTGTGTGGTCACACCAGAATAAATGAACGACGAAAAAGAAATTGACGGCAGGGCCGTGTTGCACAGTTAAACTAACATATTATTAGTAAAGTTTTACGAATTACAAGCTATAAGTTATCAATGTCAATAAATACTCTTCCATAATGTTAGCAAATTTGATGATAATGTAAATGAAATTTTACAAGTAATATCACAAAATTACTTGAGTCCTTGAAACATTGTAAAATTATGGTAAAGAAATTTATGACATAACTTGTAAGTTGTTGATTGGCTAACGTTGCTAGCTGGTGAATTATAGTCTGGAGTCTTATTTTCTTTTCTGAGTCACTGATTTAACTCGACCGTGTAATGTAATAATCTTTCTTGTTGTCGTATTGTATACTGGTTCCAACGATATTAAGGATATAAATCAAGTTAAAAATACACACTGTGTCACATACATCCAGGGCCATTAATGTTCTTGCAATTTACATTTGTCGCCCATCATGAAATTGTGTGTGTACATTTCAAGGTTACACGTGACACGGGGTTAAAAATTTGCCTTGAGATTCCTTGCAACGCGTTAAAAGAAAAAGAAAAAAAGAAAAGAAAATACGTAGCTCTGTTTGAAATCATAATATTGAGCTTAGGCAATAAACATTGTTTTTTCAATGTCTTACGAGGGCTTTCAAGCTTTTTGTTCAACATTTTTTTGTGCTTGGAGATTTACGGAGTTTCTTTATATATTTTGTATCGTGCACTTCTGATTAAAAGAGGGAATAACAAATGTAATAAATATCTAATATAATTATACATACAAGATTATAAGATAATAATATACTTATTAGATAATTCAATCATTCAGTATTTAATTAGAAATTTAAATTTCATTACAATTTGAAAAAATTTCAAATGAGAGAATTTAAAAATTTGAAGTTTAATTACGATTTCAAAAACTTCTAACGTTATAGCAATGTAAATTACCAATTTCCATAGAAATATGAGTGTCATTAATATGTATTTAATATAATACATAATAAATATATATTTAAAATATTTTTAATATAATTAATAAGTTACCAGACAAGTTATAAACTCAGATTGAAGAATTATGAAAACTTTTTAATCATAACAATGAAGTTGGTTTAATTAGTCTCATAATTCAAAGGAAAGTTCATGTAACGCTTACAAAGAAAATGATTATACATTGATAATTGTATTTTATGAAACGTCTATTACGTTAGTATCGAACTTAAAAATTTTTTAATTGGATTTAATTTTATTGACCATTATAATTAATGGAAGTGTTCATAAAATTTTCTGGTTTAACACATGAATAGGTCAGACTATAAGCAAAAGAAATTCTATCTAAAGAAAACATGTTCATCCGTGCTAAGTGCTTATCCAAATATTCAACATATTTTTAAATTTAAAACTCTTTTACAAGAATTGCGGTATTTTAGGTGTTTTAGTCGGCAGAGAGAAGATTAGTATATTTGAGAAATAGAATTTCTACGCTAATTTGCAAACGTTAAGTTGAAAATACAGAGACTAATAAATACAAAATTGTATTAATTGGTATATTAATCTTTCTTGTTAAGAAACAGCTATAGGTATTTTGAAGCGAGAAATATTAAATTTGAATACAAAATTTAGAAATTAATAAATTCGAATGTTCAAAGATCAAAGAATTAGGATTCAAAAATCTCAAAATTTGGAAGTTCTTAAAAATTCATACATAACAATTTCAAAGCTATGAAAGTTTCAAAAATTTCAGACCATCCGACAATTTTACATTTGACAAACTTATTTCTTAAAAAAAGAGGGAGGAGGAGTTGATTGGGAGAGAATTGTCGCGCAGTTACATCACCTGGAAGCTGCGTGACAAACTTTCAAAATTTAATTGCCAAGCTCACAAAGGGAGTGATCTCTGTTTTACTGGGTCAAAAGAAGTAAAGTTCGACTTACACAAACAGCGTGCCTCCCGCTGAGAGGCGATTCTCTCAAGAACCGAACGACTACCGCGAGCTCTCGCAATTTTGTGTGTGTTCCAAGGAACGAACAATCGCCTTGAACTGCAGATGCGAAGCTTACAGCTGCAGAGAGTCGAGGAGTTGGCACTTTTTGTGTAAAGGAGACGGGTGGGAATACACTTACACTATTGCACATTGATAACACTTGCAAAACTAGAGTGGCGACACTGGTCAGAGAGATTGTGTGTATGTGTGTGTAAGTGCGATGTAAATGGCGCGGTGTGTATGTAAGCAGGAGCCAATAGAAGCCGCATTCCTCTATTCTGCCAACTCCTCAGAATCCCGATAGCGGTATTACAAGGACAGGGACAAGGTCACGCGGCATGAGATCCCTCCTAACTAGGACCCTTTTCTCACGGATTCTTTCTTTTACTTTCCACGTGTTTTTACCGCCCGTTGCTATGATGATGAAGGGTAGTTGGCGATGAAGGAATCCGCTTCAAATCAAATTACGCAGTGAATGGAGTATTGGACGGGAAGGGGGAAATTAATGGTCGTGCGTGAAGTTATTTTCTTTAATTATTAATTATTTCGCTTTCGTTGGTCCTCTTGTGACCTTTGAATCATTTTGAGTATTGTCTCTCTTTCTCCTTTTTTAAATTTTATTTTTAAATTGGCAAATTTGGAGAAAATATAATTATTAGCACGCATGATTTTTTTATATAAACTTTGTGCTAAATACCTCCTGCTTAAAATTCCTTTTTCTCAATTAAAACAAAAGCGAGATTTGAAACGTATAAAATTCGAGGATCACAGTAGAATTTAGTCGAATTACGAGATGAATGTTAGATGAAATGCTGGATTGTGGGTTTTTGACATAAGTTTTTATTCCTAGAAAGTTTCGTGCTTTATTCAATATTCAAAATTTAATTATTGCTCGACGTCAATTGTTATGTTTAATTATCAAAGTTTGACACATGATATAAATGGAGTTGGGAAATGTGAGAATAGTAACAGAGATGAATCGATTGATAGTTATAGATGGTCGTGTGAAGCCTCATTGAAGGTTTAATGAAGAATTTGTGCAACCATGCAAAAATTTGGAAATATTTCAAAAGCAACTATTTTTTGAGCAACGAGTATTTCAGTTTCAAACGAAAAGCGTTGTCTTTGTCGACAATTGTAGAAGTCATAAATATTAATATGCTTTGTAACAATACAGTAGCAAAATAACGCTAGTGTGAATAAAGATATTCTCGATATAACAAATGCGCAGAAAATAAATTTCTATTGTTCGGTACTACCAATAATTCCGTTTAATATTAATTTATTAATCATATGTTAATATTAATTTAATATAAGTTCCTTATTCACGATATTACAATAATTTAAGTTATTTCTTCAGATCTCAATTTATTTCCAATTTACTTTTAAAGTTCAATTTTATTCTGTGATCAATTAATTTGCTGTCACTTGACTAAAGCATTGTTGTAAAACACTTTCATCTGCCACTAAATTTGTATTTACGATACAAGTTTTTCATCGAAAGCAAATTTTCATTAAACATATTGTACATCGTAAATTACAATAACACGATGTAAAACATACAAAGTATTCCCAAAAGTGACTGAACAATTAGTTCTTATTAAATTCACATCCATAATTTGTAATAAAATTTTTTTTATTGAAAGAAACAAAAAAAAAAAAGAGAAGTGAAAGGAAATGTGATACGACAATCAATTTCTGACAATACTCTCGATTATTCGTTCAACACGATTTACATACATGCTTTTGGGTATGTAGGTCGAATATCGAAGTACTTCTCTTAAGTAGTATAGTATAGTAAAGACCTCGCCACAGCTGGTTCTGGAAATGCAGCTTGCTGCTGACGGCTCTTCATCGGCCTTGAAGAACCGGTTCCGAGATCCACATGTCGATCGTATCGATGCTCGAAACCGGAAACGTGTGTTTTGGGAGATGGCGAAACGTTAAAACGCTTGTTTATAGGCCTCTTGTCATAGAGTGAAACCACATTCACGCTTGTTGTTATACACATCTCTATTATAGCACGCAGTAGTGCTGTGCTGTGCTTGCCACTCTTTCTTCCTAACGTTTCGATTTTTCGAGGAAAAACATCCGTAGGTACTCTTTCATAAAAGAAATGTTTGTCATTGGAATACTTTGATGTAACACATATACTTCTTTTTTAAATTCATTTCATGTTGATTTGGGTTTAAAATTAAAAATTGGGACTAAATAGAGAAGACTATTCTTTCTAAACAAAGTAAAATAGCAATTTTGAATAAGCGAATATTCCCCTGGGTTGTGAATCGGTGTCGCACACTTCAATTGACGTGTTTTTAAATCTGTTAAAATATGCATACGTGCATGTGGACGAATTGAAAAATTAAAAATTCGCGTTCGAAAATTACGAAAGAAAGAAAAAACTAATGGAAAATCGAACGTTTTTGATGAACGTCGCTGATGTGGAAACATCGTACAGTTCAGAATAAACGACTTTTTTTTTTAGAGCATATCGTACCTGAAATATTAATGTTCTATTCATGCATATGTATGTATGTACAATTTTGAAAATATACTGCGGCGCTTTTGTTTTGTCTCTCGTTTTTACGTCGAACGAACGAAAAGAATGTTTGACGTAAAATTGAAAAACGCGTACTACGAATGATTTTTTAACGTTTCGCTCATATGATATTTTTTATCGTTAGAATGACCATTTAAATTTGTAGATAGATCGGTTTCGTGCATTTCAGATATAACTTTTAATTGGCTGCTTCAGCCTCCGCGTTTGCGTACCTGTCATTCTATTAACGATGTTGCCCTGTTAAGTGCATAATAATTGAATCATTAATATCGTTGTTGATAACTCGACGCAATTTTCAGGAGTATCCGCGTCGTTTCAGTGTGTTACAGTAAAATATTTTTAAGGATAAACGAAGTTCACGATATCTTATTGACAGAGCAAATGTATTGACTATTTATTGAAGACCTAATGCTCTTTAACTATCTGTAAGATTTGTGCTGGTAGATACTTTAGATTAGTATCCATTTTAAATTAAGGGGAAATTTAAATTAATTTTCCACGTGTTGAATTTTTAATTTGCGAGAGAGACTCTTTTCTTTTAAAAGTGAGACAACGTTTTTCAGCTTCGATAAATTACAATAGATACATTGTTTTTACATTTATACATATTCATTTCATGCATAGTCATGCAACGAAGTAGTGTGGATTTATTAATCCTTTGTATAACGTCGTGTATCAGTCGAGCTACATCAATTTTTGTGTAGAGATTAAAGTTAAATTAGACCACGATCGACGTCTATTTCTGTCCACGATAAATAAAAAACACGAGTTTAAAATTGAATTAGAATCTATCAACCACGACGAATTCACGATGCGTTGGAAGTAATTGACCTTGCGACAAACTTGAGAACAATAACCGACAGAGTGTTTTGTGCAGTTTCAGTGTTACCGGAAGCTCCGAAAATCTCATTAAGGTTCTCTATCTTATTAAGTAGATCCGGTATCTCGCGCGTACCTCGTGCGAGAGCCTCCTGTATATCTAACGTACAGCGCTCGCCTGCTTCTATTTCCCTAAATCGAATTACAATTCGTTGCTAGGAATCTCACCTGTCTTCTGTAATCCACGTCTCAAGGTCTTCACGACATAATACCCACTCGTGCTCGCGAGATCGGGTTTCTAAATGCGAACGGAGAGGGGGAGAAAAAGAAAAAGGAAAAGAAACAGAAACAGAAAAAGAAAAAGAAAAACTCAACCCTTCGAGTGGCCATTGTACGTACTGCATCGCGCCACTGCAGTTAATGCGATATATATGCAATGCATCACGTAACGCGCATACCTTCAGCTGCGAGGCTCCAGCTGCATCATTAATACGAAAAATGTTTAACTGCAGCGAGCATGTTTCTTCGAGATTAATGGAAATTCAGTTTCAACCGGACGGACTTTATCTCTGTATTTTTTTCGAGCTGTAAAATTTCCAGGAAATATTTGGAAATATTTGCGAAATAAAACAAGTTGAGCTTCGTTGGTTATATTTGTTCGGATGGAATTGAACTTTGTCTTCTTCGAGTTTAGCTTTGGAGGGGGGGGATATTTGACTTGGGAATTGATTTAAAAATCAAGGTTCGTTCAGTTGAGTTTAAAATTGGTCTCCTTCGAGCTCTGTTCAGCTTTGAGAAATTTTTAAAATCGTCGAAAATGGACGATTCTTTTATCTTTTATTTGTTAAACAATATTGCTCGTAATTTGAAAGTCTGTTTACTACATTTTAGATAAGATTCGGGATATTTTCCTTTGTAGTAAAATTTGAAGTCGGACCATCTTTTATTCATTGTAAGGTGATTCATGTAATAGATCAGATTAATTATATTTGATTAATTTCAACTTTGAGGTACAAAAGTCGTCTTGTCTCACAGTTTCTATAGGTACTCAGCCACTTATTCATCCATTGTCCTCTTTTCTTTAATTCGTTCCAACGAATCAGCCGATCAAGCTCTCTGAGATCTCTCAGTTTTTTTCTTAAACGCTCCGAAGCAATCCTTTTGCATAATCTATACTCTCTTTCTTTCATTCAATACTCGTTGATGTCTCCAATCATTCCCCTCTCCTCTTTTATTCAAATGTTACGTTTAATAATATTCGTAGATCAACTTTGATCCTTATTTTTTATTATTCTTTTGATAGTCTCACATTTCCGTGACAGAGAAAAGAAAGTCGTGTGAAAATGTATGACATTAAAAAAAAAACAAAATTATATTTACTAAGAGTAATAACGAGCAAAGTGTAAAATATATCTGATAACAGATCACTGATCCTGAGATATATTATTATTAACATTCAGAATATTATCATTGACATTCAAACTTCTTATCTCCTCCGCGTATGAGATAATTCTTATCGTGCAATTTCGTATAACTGCGTGGATAAATTATTTTGCAAAAGTTGCGCCGTCACTCCGAGCCGCGCATTTTTCAAACTGCATGTCGTATTTTAATGCGTTCCGAAGCTTCAGCCCATGTTCATTTAATATCTCGCGTAAATAAGATACCAAAATTATTGCATCGATACCATTGAATACAAACGTTCGAAATGATCGAACGTGTTATTTAAATCGAACGATCACGAGGTTCAGTTTATCGTTATTTAAATAACAAGAACTTGAGAAATCTGAGGATGTAGCTCGTTTCTGCGATGTAACAGGGTCCGAAGGGTTTCCCTCGCGCGCTTCTAAAAGATCTCGCGTCTAGACCGTTGACGACCGAACACGGCTATCGTTTTAATCGATTTTCACCCGTTGGTCTCGTGCCGCTTTATGCATTAAACTGCATGTCACGGTTGTGTGACGCAATGCCCGGAGACCCAGTTACGATTTCCAGTATCAACGACCCGTAAATCTTTATCTTTTCTTTCCTCTCAACCTCTGTCAAGTCGTCCACGTTTCACGTGAGCTAACTTACGATCGTGTTTTCGACATTCTCTTCCCATTCGTTACGTAAAGATCGTAACGTGAACCTCCGTTAGGGGTGACGTCTGAAAAATAATTCGCGGGGATACATGCGTAATATTCTGAAAAGAAAAGAAAAGAAAAGAAAGACGTGACATAGAAGGAAATCGAAATAGCAATTCTGCTTTTTATTTTATTTCCTTTGTTTGTGATTTTCGCACGGTGTCGCGTTTACGTAACTTTTTACGCATTATTTCATTTGCTATTCTTGTTTTGTCTTGTACAATACAGTGCGTTCAACAGTGAATAATTACATGTTGTTGCAACAATGGCCTCCTTTGTGCGCCGTAGTACTTCCACTGCACTTTCATTATAAATAATCTAACAGCTGGATAGTTCCTATACTCGTTCGAATAGGAACTTATTTGTTCGCAGGAAATGCCAATTGACGTTTTTACGTTTGTGTGAAATAACACGACGATCTGTAAGCGTTCGCGGAAATCTTTGGCTTTTACAGAAGCACGTGTATGCATTATTCTAGAAAGTATGCAATGTCGAGTATTTTTTTGAACGTATTACGTGGCAAAGTTAAATTTGTAAAGTTTTAAGTAATGAGATCTCTCAGCAGTTTACAAATTCTGATATTTTTTTTTTTTTTTGGAAATATAACAAGATGAATTTCTTAAAAAAATTGCACACGATGGTAAGGAAACTAGGAGAATTATCTAAAAATTTTTTATTAACAATGACATAAGAGTGAAATTTTTTTTTTTTGTTAAATTCTTTTTCATTCTTCATATCGAGTAAATTTCTGTCTTGGGTGTACCCCATTCAGCACCCTGTATAGTAATATCATAAAATATCATAAAGTCGGTCAATCGTTAATGCTTTCATGTTTTGAAAGGCAAAACAGCAATCTGAGATACATACAGGGGAAAATGGAAGGCTCGAGATTTCTTCCTGGCCTTCGGGAAAATGTCAACTCGAGAATTATCTCTTACTTTATGAAGTAAGGGTTTCCTCAAATTTAGGGACGTCGAAGGTTTCTTGCAAAGGATCCCCTTGTCATTATTTTTATTTTAAAATGTGCAAGCCCTAGTCCAATTACAATTAAATTAGACTCGTATATTTTGCTGATTTTACTATTGTCGAAAGAATAAATATTGTATATTCAAAAATAATGTACAATTTGGAAGCCAATTAAAATTATTAAATTCGAAATACAATTATTATTCACACGTGCAATACAATTTATCATTACATAACGATTGCCATATCAGAATAAAATCCAGTGCCGATATACTATTTTTAAGAATCAGTGTAAAGAATAGATATAAACAAGTATGAAAGCTGGGAAGTTTCTAATAGGAACGCAGAATGTTGCTCGACTTTAAATTGACTTGATTACAAGAACATAAAACCTGTTGCTACCAGATCCATCAATTAATCAAGAAAGCTTAAGAGAGATATTTCTTGAAATTTAATGTCGTTACAGATTTAATAGATTGCGTGGAACTCGGGAATTATGTACATATATAAAGTAAATATTTCAACATCAGAAATTAATTTTTTTTTAACAAATGATCTAATAAAGTTCAACAAAACTGTCATGTTCATTTTATTCCGATACGACGTTGTAGAATTAGAAATTTTAAATATCGACGGATCAATGAGTTTTCCAAATCAAATTGGACGGTATGCAAATGATTTTAGTACCAACTATAAATCAATCTGTTTACGTCGAAGGCCAAACGTGTGTATTTATGTTGTTTTTCTGCGTCAACGTGTCTCTTCGGTCTGATTGTGAGACCGGCGAAATATTTCACAATCATTTTTCACGCTTTCGTTTCCCTGTGCACCTGTGATGCGACAATGTTTCTATTTCGGGAGTTTTGAACGTGTCGCAAATATGTCGCTTGCGATTCAAATATTCCCTTCGCCTTCGATATTAACACCAAGACGTGTCTGTTATTAATAGACCGCGGATTGTCATTCAAATATAATCAAAAGAAATTAAAAAGAATTTAGACAGACTGTTTTGTTGATTAAACGTACATTTTGTTTATTTTTATGTCTTAAAATTTCTCACAAATGCACGAAAATCCGCAATTATCTAATTATCAATTGTTAGAACGAAATTAATTTCAAACTCAAATTCCACAAAAGCTAATAAAGTCGATAATTTTCTATTTCTTTTTTCCCTTATAACAGTCCAAAAAACAGCAATAGTTCGTGCAATTTCCAAGTATCTAATTACATTAATCTCTAACTATCCAAATTTGTCTATTTAAAAAATTTAGTTGACGAAGTACATAATTTGTCGCTGAATATCCAACAATTAACAAGGTACCTAACAGCTTATACCACAATTTCCCTAGGCGCCCTGTGTATCAATTTAAATTAGGGTTGCGAAGGAAACTCGCCACGGATCGCTGTCATTAAGCTGTAATTTAATTTCAATCCAAACACTGACATCTTGTAGCGTGGACAGCACGAGAGAACGGATTCAATGTAACGTTTATTAGATCTCACCCTGTTCATATACGTAGTAATTGATACATATATGTACATGCACACGTTATATTTGCACCGGCAATGTTTCGCGTGATCGTAACTACACCGTGTGTGACATTTTAAATATCGATTCGGTGAACCTTCGTACCAAATCGAGGGGATACTCTTAGAGGTATTCTAATTGACAGTCTAACTTATTATCACTGAAAATGATTTTAGCGAAGGTAACCCAGAAAATCGGACCTCTTCAAGTGCAACGCTAATGCAACGAAAATTAGCGATTGGTTGATTTGGGTCACGTGATTTGTGAGGGGGTGTGGGATAGACCTCGAGTGGCGTTGTCTAGTCGATTCAAACGTTTGCATATCAATAAAATTTTATGGCAAAAAAGTCTGCATTTCCTAGTCAGAATAGTTGCTTCTGGACCTCTCGTACTGGGGTACGAGTCGTGCAGTTTTTATAGACTCGTTTGATATAATTTTTCACGTTGCTGTTGCTCTGAGTTTAACCTTTATTTTGCGTCACATAAAAAGGAATTTTTTACCTCGGGTCTGTGTCTTTTTTTGAGGATGATAACGTACATACAAAACTGTTAGTATCGTTACATATACCCATACATTCGTTGAGATAAGAAGTGTTATGACGAATTTGTTGTGCTCGATTTGTTACATCCACGATAAAATCGAATTGATATGAAATGAAAAAAAGTGATGCAAGACGTGTCTGCTCGGTTCGATGAAGAAAAATTAACCAAACGAATGATTAATAAGCTGGTATCGATAAGTCGCGTACTTTAAAGAAATGTCATTTTTAATTTCTCGATGTTGTAATTGAAATTGCGTTGACTCATCCGGTTGCGCTTCCAACTTTGTTTTCAATCTGTCGAATCACTCTGTTTGATTGCATATGAAGATACAGGGATCAACTTGTGATAAGTCACGATTTCTGTCGGACGACAGGAATTTTTTAATTTCTTATTCATTGCACTCACAATATCAGTTGCTAGTTGACTGTTGTTTCTCCTTTGAACACTTCAAAAATGTTAATTTCCAGCCTTCGTAATTAAAGAAACGTGTCATGAACTTCACACTGAGATATACATCTTGTATCTTTGATAAAAACTAGAAACTAGAAGTATATACGTAGGTAGAGGATTGGAAAATTGCAAACTTTAAAAATCTAATATAATTCAGGCGTGTTTCATTCTATTTTTATGAAAAGTATTAGTTTTTCTGCCACGGTATGAATTTTTTTAGCAGTTTGATGCATGATTTGAATACGTATTGAACTCACGTTAATTACATTCAGTGTGCAGCACATTTTCAAATAATTCTCCAATAATTTTCATTCTTTTAATTGTTGTGTAACATGTTTCTTGATAATACGATTTGCAACATTAATCACTGTAGTTTGAAATCAATTTGTCATGGGATGTGCAACTCGTTTGTTTCTTTTTCACAACTTTCCAAGGTTTGCACTATTGGTAGGCACTATTTCCCCTGGGGTAACTTGAGTTTTAGTAGTAATTGCGCTGGAAGGGTGGGTAACCCCTTTGACAAGGTAAAACCTTATCGAAATTACGCCGAAACTGAAGTTTCCATCGATCGTGCCTTTAGAAAGAACGTAGAAAGTATCAGTGAGAAAAGGCTGTAAAACTTTATTTTTAAGTCAAATTATCTACCCTATTAATATTTATGTTTCTCGCGTAGTTTTTAAAAATTTTCGGCAAAGATATTTGAAAATTTTCGAAAATTATTCCTATGGAAATCTGTAACGTTAAAATTTTTAAAGATATTTATCGTACTTGCAAAAATTGTTTTTGAAAGTATCTTAATTATAAAAATTTAATACCTACAAAAATTACTCGCGAATATTTGAATGTCCTTTTGATACTTGCACATTTTAATTTACCATCAATTTATCAATTTATTGTTAAGAAAGTAATGAATCCAATTTGATCATTTGTGAATGAATATTAGTGCAATTTTTTTAGTATTGAAATGTTAAAGTGTTTCTCTATATTTAACTAACAGAATATTCGAAATTGGAATAGATATTAATATCCCTGAAAACGAACAATTGTTGTTACGATGGTTTGTCGTATCGCTGAAATTATGTATTATTCTTTGAGCGTATAATTGTGCGAATGATATAAAAATGATTTCCGTTATAACTGCCATGCGTGATCGGGAAAACAATCATTTTGCTGTCGTCATTGTATCTTATTCTAGTATAAATTGCGTTTATCGAACTTCTTTGCAATGCTCTCGTGGTATAATTTTGTTTTTTCTTTGTAAAAAGAAGAGATTTTTTTTTTCACGTTGTATTTATACTTTTACACATTTCGTCGGTTAAAATTGTGCAAGATTTTTAATTAGTTTTAATTAATTTAATTATTTAGTTTTAATTATACTAGATATTCTAACCACCGTGTAAAAAATTTTTAAAAAGATAGTATTATTAAAAATTGTATTAACTAAATTACATTAAGCATTAAATTTCGGTAATGACGATATTAAGGTGAACGCACATTCAGTAAAAGCAATAATCCGATTGAATGTAATAAAATTGAAATTTCGGATTTTGGTTGCGAATTTGGACGAGTTTTAACTATATTAAATACACTATATCGTTTAATTACTAAAAATGATATAAAAATTATATAAAATTATATTTCATTACTAAGTAGCTATGTTAAAAAAAATTTTTTTTTTTTTGATAGATAAAAATTCCAAGCATAGAAAGACGGGAACGAAGTGACTCTCTTCGTCGTGGCTCCAGATCGTGAAATCGCGTTTCGAACTTGGTTTGTCGGTATTGTTTCTTTCCTTAGCTCCGGCGACCAATTTTACTCCTCATCTCGTTGAACAAAAGATGGAAAGAAGGGAGAACTGTAATAATTCCTTTGAGCGTGCACTCCTCCAGAATGGGGAGACAGTCAATCGATATGACCCAGTTTCCCTGCCCGCGACCCCGAAATTTGCCACATCGACGACCCCGTTGTCAAAATCGGGACGTTTCCAAGTGTATAGCCGGAAGGCTGGTGCCATGATTTCAACTTCTTGATAGCACTGGTACTTACGGGAGCGTGAACGATCGCGAACGATAGGGAACTAAATCGATCTTTAGACTCGTCGAGTCTGTTCCTTAAAAGAAGGCCTTCTACAGTATATTTTGTAGGAACATTTAAAAGTATTTTTAGAACAATTGTCTAATAGGTGTTTAATATTTCATATTTTAGAAATTTAGAAATTTACAGTGTGCTGTTGTACACTTTATCGTTACATTACGACATGTCGCGATATTCTGTTTAAACTAGAATTAATTCTGTAAATTTTCAGTAAAATTGTAATTAATATTCCTGTCGCTGTGTAGTAAATTTTTCGTTGCAAAAGCGTTTTATTGTTACAATCGATAATTAATTCTTTTTACATCCCGAATGCGCCATGAATTTGCGAAGAAATTCGAGAACTGAAATTGCATTTTTTACGTTTGCGCGCCGGAGAAACGAGAAATCACTGTTATTACATATCGTATTTTTTTCCTATTTAAAGCTGTTTGAACGTCTTAAATTACTTCACCTTTCAATTTATTCCCAATATACTTTATTATATTATTATTATTATACTCTATTATTTTTTAATTCTTTACATTATCACATCAAAAGTGTTTTATTTTTTATACATTTTGTATGTTGCATACACCCTACTTTATATTTTATATTTTACTTACTAAATCATTATACTTATAATTATTATTTTATATTTTGTATTATACTTGTTATAATTATTTTACATCTTACAATTATGCTTACAATTTTAACGTCGCGTGATTTATCGATTGAAAACGAAAAGAACGTTTAATCTCCGTTGTTGCAAGAAACGACGTTAACAAACAAATTAACTTCGCCGTAGTTTCAGCAATTGACCGACGTGGATTTCCATTGTTTTAAATAATTGGAAAATAGGATCGTTCTCGTAGAAACAACATAGTAATCGGCTGGCTCTGACTACTTCCTCTAATCTCGCAATCAGCCGGTGTGCTAAATGCTTCCTCCTGAATTCTAATTTAACCCTCGCTCAAGGATGTGCACGACACTTCAGCAGTCCAGTATTATTATTATATGCTCGTGCGTTTGATTCTGTATGTAACGCGTCAGTTTCCTCCTATTCAGACCGGCTTCGCTCTCAACTTTAAATCTTGAGCAATCGACGATGAAGTTTACTTGTAAAGTAACGAGGTTCAACGAGCTTGTCGTTGGATACTTAACGATCGATTTTAATTGAGCTAAACAGTCTTGCTTCTAGGATAGAAGAGTTAAATCAAATAATGTCTTGTTGTTGCGTCGGTCGCCTTTCTGTTTTGATTTAAAGAAAACAAGTATGACAATTAAGCAAAGAGAGATACTGGACTTTTTGTCTGTTCTAATTTGATAAATTCTATATCGTAGAAAATGTGGAAATTTTTGTAGAAGAAAAGGAAAGTTTATAAGCAATATTTCCGTACTATACAAACGTAATACAAATTACGGAATATTCTCAATTATTTTTACTTATTTCGGTGTTAGATAGCTCTTCATTTTTTTCTAAATTTTTAAATTCTATATTCTAGGAAATTTTGCACACAGAAAAATTATCATTCACAGTACAATACAAATAAAAAAAATTATTTACAATATTTGCACATTTCGAAATGAAATATCACCAATCTTTAATGTTAAAAATTTATCCCTCGATATAAAGTTTCTTCAAGTTCCGCGCCAACGTTACGTCCAAATTACTATCGCATAACATTGAGGTTTTCGCTGTCAATCGAATGTACATACTCGTAATTCTGCGATCATGCCAGATGCGCGTGCAATGTCGTGCATCACGTGGAGAATCGTGGCTATTTCACCAAGTCTGTTGTTTATAGACGTAGGAGATGGTTTGCGTTGCCAGAAATTGATTCCTCTGTAAAAAGCAAGCTAACCTCCGCGAAGAGGGCCGAGGAGGGATTTGTCAATTCGTAAAAACACACATACAGAGGAGGAGGAGGGTAATTTATTCGTCGATTGTTACACGTACGTCCGTAACACAATCGATCTTTTCCCACCGAGAGCTGCTGCAGATACGTGCAAGCACACGTGCTTTCATACATTTACATGCAATTTAGGCTCGAGCGTGTCTAGTTGCCCCGAAGTTGGTGCAAGTTTGCGTCAGCGGCAAGCCAATGAGAAGAAACGTTCGAATCTAAATTTAGGAATTTCGAGACAGATTTAATTTTCAATGAGCATCGTATTCAGTTAGGCCGGCATTAATCCTCATTTCCGCGAATCGAACTGCGAGTTCTTTCAAGAGTAACGAATATCCGGTGCTATTAAAACATCTGGCAGATCTAGCAGTGATCTTGGCTTGTTATACAGGTACACAGTGATATATAACACGTACATTGATGCTCGAAAGTAATGTAAACGTACTTACCATTTTGTATATCTGTTCAGCCGTGTTTATTTGAAAAATTCTTTTACAAATATTTGTGAATCGAGTAAATTAATCGTTCGAGTCTCTTGAATAAAGTAAAGTCCAATACAATTTTACGATACCTACTGTTAGACATTGTGGTATGTTTTAGAGAGATTTATAGATTTTATAGATTTAAGAAAAGACATAACTTGCAAGCGCGATTATACAAACGATTATACAGTGAATATGCATATCTCATTATGGATGAGATGTTTAATGATTTTATTGATAAAATATGATCTTTGATACGATATTCTCTAAAAGTGGGATACAGTTAAAATTTGTTCCAATTTATCAGTGATATCGTATATCCTTTTTTTGAATGAGAGAAGAATGAAGAAAATATCCACGTACTTTTGAGCGACAATGTACACGCGTGTTTTATCGAAGCAATTAGCCAATCGGAGTGTAATCAAGTTTAAACCGATGCGTCCACGTGTCTCCGAGTCGTTCCGTTACGTTTACTTCGTATATAAACAGCACTTGATTGTTTGTCACAGCTTCACAGCGGAACACCGTCCTCCCAGTTGCAAATTAACGAACAACGATCTCGAGGATCATCATCGAAAATTGAGAAGAAAAGACTGCTCGGACCATGCCCTGCCCAATTTACTATCCTCGCTTAATGAAACAGAAATAAGAAAAGAAGAAGAGAAATCAAAGATATCGTCTTGCAGACACAAAGTACGGGAGAAGAGAGTTTCCATTTAGTAAGATGCACGGAATAAGTCATCTATTGTCGCACCATGGCTCCCACAACGGCGACGCAAGGACAGTCCACCACCATCATCAAGACAAGACTTCTTCGGACAGTAGAACGCACGACACGAAGATCCTGCAAGAGCTGTTGACTCAGAAACATATTCAAAGGCGAATATCGCGAGGTTCAGTGAGCTCGACTTACTCTTACGGTTCCTCGACGTCGTACGGCTCGTCGCACGGTTCAAACTCCTCTTCCAGCCACAATTCGTCCCTCCTCCATCATGGCGTGCACAATCACTCGGTGTATCACACGATTCACGGTAGCAGCCACCATCACCAGTCGATCCACCACCATCATCCCCTTCATCATATTCATCAGCTGCACCCGCAACATCCGCAGCATCAGACGAGCAGCGGAAGAGCCTCGCCAACGTCACCCAGCCCGACCAGCGACCACGAGAAGCATCATCATCAGAAGGATCATCATCACTACGGCATTCAGGAGATGATACGACACTTTGGCAGGCGGTTAGGACATATTAGGCGGCAGAGCGAGTGCCAGGACCCGCCTAGGAAGAAGGAGGAGGACTTTCGTAACAGGAGCCAGAGTCTGGATGGCGGCGTGAGATACCCTAATTTGAGGGATGCCGACTGCGAGACCACTTACAGAATCTACGAAAGTATTCTCAGGCAAGGTAACAGAAACGACTGTTGGAGTCTGCGCTGCGGGATTGTTTGTTTAAAGATTAGAAATGCCACTGTTGTTGAAGTTGTTTGTATTTTAATTAAAGTTGACGAATCTCGCAAAGAAGTGATTGGACTCGGATTTGGTCACTTGTCCTGAGGAAGAAATTAATGTTTTTTGTTGACGAATTTTGTTACTGGTATTGTTATTGTCAGTAATTTCTTGTTCAATCATTCTTGGAATTCTGTTTCACGATAATAAAATGTCTGATTTTTTTTAAAGATTGAATATGTTTGAATAATCGTAGTATTCTTTCTTTTTAAATAAATTTAAGGTAGTTTTAAATTAAATCAGTTGTTATTAGGGATATAGCTCTAAAATCAAATGGTTAATTTGATTGGAAAATAGATACTTTAATTCTCAATCTTTTTTCTTTCGTTTAATTCGACGATTGAAACAACTTCAAAATTTCATGTTTGGCATATAAAGTTGCGAATGTAAGACGTGTTTGTTTACCAGATAATTCGAAATTATTGTTGGCAACAAAATAGCTTATTCCCCGGTTTCATTGCGCAAGTTGTTTTCAAGATGATCGAAAGTGGCCGATCGAAAGTATTTTCTGTATTTCAAGGTGTGCCAAATTAGATAAAACCGTAACCGTGTAAATGTCATGAGTTCATGTTTCTAGAGTTTAATGATAGTTTAATTAAAAATAGTGAATTCACAGGTGCTATAACATTAAATCCAGAAAAATTGACAATTGATGTACAGTTATCAATTAATATTCCATTTTAAAACGTTCATCGTTTCTATCAATATCAGACTGGCAGTTTGCAAAAAATTGGATTTATTCCTCTCCGAAGTTCACTTTGATTTCTTTTCATCTCAATGAATCAAACATTAATTTCTCGTATCGTTTCATCGCACGTATTAATTTTCGTTTGATACGATTTCTCTTTCTTCTTTTTTTTTCAAATTTCCTGCGTATAAAAGTTCCGCGAAATCGACGAAATTTCCAGGAAAAACAATATCTTGATTTAAAACATTATTATTTCATTGGACAAAATCTACACACCATTTCCTTTTCTATCGTTAGTGATCTTTCGTTTTTGTATTATTCGTAAATAAATATAATTATGCGAGCCGAATAAATGATAGGAGACATATAGGAAATTATTTCATTTAAATATTAATATCTCTTGTCGACTCTTTGATTTATGAAGCTCTTTGATTTGTCGACTCTTATTGGAAATCAATGCCTTCGTTATTGGCAGATGCCGAACGTAATTATTGCGTTTAATCTGTTCAAGAGGGAATGATATTTATTCGATTTAAGTATCTCACACTACTTGGCAAAAGTTGATAATAAATATTCCACTCTCTCATCGAACGCATCGCAGAACTTAATATTGATACTTGCCAAAAAGGCTGCAAACTTTCCAAACAACCCAATGTTATATCGCTGACCTACTCCTACGTTGAATTATAATAACCAGAATCCCGTCCCTTTCGCGTTTTTATTGGAACTTTATTCGAAACTTTTCTTTCTTTTTTTTCCTTTTTTATTGAAACGATTTGTATTCATATGACATTTTTCTTTCGTAAAGCGTACTGATAAAGGTCTCATTATATTTATACCGTCATTTACATTTTGCGTATTAATTATGATTAAGTGTTTCATGTAAATGTAACGAGTTTTATTTTTTCCTAGTTTCTTCCTTCTCTCTTCTAAATTTGAGACGAGGGAGAGGGGTGTCATCGGGAAAAATGAAATAATACAGAATGAAGCATGTCCTTGAATTAATTTTATGCATTATATGCATTTTATGCATTATGCATGAAGTCTACACTTTCAGCTGCACGTAATTTTCCACTATCTACAAAATGGTAGTAGTAGTTCTCAGATACGTACGTTTCGCAATTGTTAATTTAAAAATTATTCATATTTGAGATTTGGGAAATTGCGCTCGTTTGTCTTCACGCTACGATGAACAGTTCTAAAAGAACTGTGCTTTTCAAAATTTTAATTAACAATTATTTCGACTTCACTTGGCTCGACTTATTAAATTAAACAAATTATTCCCTTATTTTCCATCGAATGTTTCCATTCAAATTGGGCGATACAGTTGTAGAAATTACATTTCTCCCAAAGTATATCAAACTACAGACAACGATAAGGTATAAATTTGAAATTTCCAGTTTATCCAAGTTTCGTCGAAGTTTATTTCGACAGTTCCTCTTCTTTTTAGCTACTGGACTTGACTTTACCAGCGAGCCTCCTATTTTTGGCTCTCGCAGTGAATGATATTACGTAACATTTTGTTCTGCATGCTCAACCTTCCGTGAAGTTCAGCTACCATTGAAAGATCAAGGATCACCTTGACCTGATCGCGTAACTATCCAGCCGTGCTTTTTTTCTTTGTATTCGATACCTCGTTACCGGAATTTACCAGTTTCATCAGCCATTTGCATACTTATTTACTTACATCGTACGCGATCTTCTTAGCTTAAAGTTAAATCTTGCACGTAATGCTTGGATAAGCAAAGATGTTTTTATCTGACTCGCCGGACTCAACTGATTTCAATTAATGAATATAATTTATAAAGATTTATGATGTTTGCAAATGCTTTTTAAGGGGCTTTAGATTAAAGAAATAGCATCAACTGAAACTTTAACTTATCATTGTTGGAGTATTTATTGAAACTTCAACTTAATATTACAGACGTTTATTAAATTTATATTTGTTAGGGAATAAAATCTGTTGAGACTTAAGAAACTAAATCTACTAACTATTTTATAATTTTTGCTTGAAATATCTATTTAAAAACGTTATTCTCATTGCTTAGAAACGTCACAATTTCATTTAGATCTGTCTAAATTGATTTTCGTTATTTTAAAAATAAAAGATGAAAGATCAAAAGACTCTTGTTATTCTTAAATGTAGCATTCACGTTCCCTCGAAGTTAGAAAGCAATTAATAATTAATTGATACGGTTATGAGCAATTGTAATAATTGTCGTCAGTATCTGCATTGTATTTTTTTTCTTTAGGTTGAAACAATTAATAAAGTAAAATCCTTATTACTTTATCACTTTGTTACTTTCTTGCTTGGATAAAGTAAAGTAAAATTTAGACTGAAATAATTAACAAAATGATAAATTGGTAAAATAAACAGGTGATGAATGAGATAAAGAATAAAAAAATTATTATTTGCAGAGGTTACAAGTTATCATTGTAACCATGTTAAAAAGAATTTTAGAGTTTCTCGACACGGTACTTGACTCTGTACGCATATGTTGGAAATCGAGTCAAAAGGAACAAATAATTGGAAACCGAGCAAGGGATAAAATTCGAAACTAATCGTTGAATTAACAATTTTCTTTCGCTGTGTAGCGAAATATCGATTCGGTGGTTTATAAATTTAATGCATTCGCCGAGTAAAACCGGAAAGTACGGGGGGCTAAAGATGCACAGGTGGATCGAGTAATGAGGAAATATGTTGATAGTTCGTATTGAAACGAATGGTCGGTTATTTGAAATGGTTTCTCTAGGTAGCACCTGACGTCACGAGATCTTTTTACTGAAAAATCGCAGCTTTTTTCCCTCCTCTCGAATATCTCGCGCTACGTGAAATGTCAAAAGAGTTGAAGAGATATTTAATCGAATTATCACGATCGTGAAAGCACACGAAATAATTCAATCTTCCGGAAGGTCAGACTCGTATCTTTTTTACCTACCCTCGAGCAATCATTCTGTTTTAACGACCGTTTCTACCGAAGTCACATATATTATTCAGTTTATTCATAATCGACAATGTTACAAAAACACACAAACGGAATAATTCAAGCTCGGAACATTTACTTCGAACATCATGCGCTGATTTAAACGTCCAGGCAAATCATTTTCTTATCTGTTCATTATCGTTCTTATGTCTCTGATAGGCGAGCAAAAGAATACAAGTAAAATTGTAATTATTTAAAAAAAAAAATGGTGCGTATGTTGATAACTTTCGTTGTGAAAAATTGTGAAAAAATTGTCATTGTCGATATTTTAAATTTATATTTAAATTTGCGTTATGTGAAATACGAATACTTTTTCTGGAAACATCGAGAGATTTTTCTCGCGATTAACCTCTTGCGCTGGAATGACGTGCCAGGTACACGTCGAGAATTTATTGCCTCAAATTGCAACATTTTCTGAGTTTTAAGTATATTTAAATGTAACCCAGGCAAAACAAATGATAAGTTTATTACTTCTTAATAATTTCTATCCAGTGATATCATACCGACGAGTTCAAAAGAAAAAGAAAGCGACGAATTATTGTATACGGTTTGGTCACTCGTTATGGTCCGCGAACCAGTTGCCAGCGCAAGGGGTTAAACCCATGTCGTGACATTGCAGATTGAAATCTCCTCTTTACGATGAGATTCTAGATATGATCCTTTGAAACTTGCTGTATATTTTATCGAATTTTGAACATTACATTAATGACGACAAAACGTTGGAGTTTAATCCTAATATTCAACTTCAATACGTTAAAAAGAAAAAGAAACGATACGACAAGTTTTAAGAGATAGTTGCAAAGCGAAAATCTCAATCTTCGAAACGACGGTGATGGATTTAATCGCGAAAAGAAAATTTCTCAACGTTTCGTCTTAAATTTTTATAATTTTCAAGAACGAAAATAATTTTCTTCTTTTTCACGTAAAAACAACTTTGGATAGGTACATCACGCACTATTTGCGTAATCCCACCGTTGTCAGTCATTCTTCATCTCGAGCCAACATGATCGTATTTACCCGCTTGCTTAGAAAAAAAAAAAAAAAAAAAAAAAAAAAAATGCTTTGCAATATTTGTCTGAAAAACACGGAACGAAGTCCAGAACGAGCGGCGAGAACGACTTGGTGAAATTAATAAACGTTTGTTCGTATGTGTTGCATACATGTTACGAGCAACGAGTCCATTGGCGCAGTTTCCTTCGGATCGAATCGATCGGATCCAAGGTCGACTCTGTTCAACTCGCTTAAAATAAATAAGCTAACTGGCTTCTCTTAATGACGATAATTAATGTTTTCTATGGGCTTGACGTAGACACGTTACGGATGATTTTTTTACATTAGGGGTCTAACGAGGGAAGGTCGCGATCAGTATGCGGGCGTTTTCGAGAAAATATGCATTGTGTTCGGGAGAGCAAATGTGGGCAAACAAGAGTGTGTACCCAAAGTTCGAGTCGGTAGACTGTTTTATTTATAGAAATCTGGGTTATAGAAACTTTTGGATTGAGAAGATTCTTGAGGATTCGAAAGCTTCTCAATTTTCGGAGTATTTCGAGGTTCAGCGTAGAAAGCCTTTGGCATCGGGAAGAGTCTTGACAAATTTGGAATCTCGAATTTCAATGTTTTAAAGTTCGACGGAACGTCGATTTGAATGTTTAACAATTCAAAAGTTGGAAATTGAAAACTTCAACGCAGCTATTTTCAGTAAAATAAAATTGATCAAAATTAATGGCGGTTGCGCGATTGAAATTTTACAAATCATCGGAGTTATAAGTCGATTAAATGTTTTCCTTCTTTTTAAATCCTCAATCATCGAGAATTAGTTGCTAATATATTTCTCATTGAGATCTTTTTTCTTCGCTTATATAGTTGACGTGTCATTCAATGACAAGAATCATTTTGTCTGATGACTTCGTTATTTCGCTGTTTCATCGTTATTCTCTAGGGAATGTGAAATATTCAAATGATGTGCTGTGCCACGTGAAATAATGAAGTCTGTATGATCAATGTGGCTCACGTGTTGCGAACTAATGCAATTTTAAAAAATTATAAATTCTTTTGTCTGCATCGATCGTTGTGGATAGTGTTTTGTTTGTATAGAGAAGAGTGGTCGTGAAATATACAGACAGAGGAACAAGTGTTATCAGTCAATTAATTCTTTCGCTTAATGCTCGGTATGTTTGAAGCGGAACGTCGCAAAGAGCAAAGTGTATCTAATAAAAGTTATATAGTTTTGCAAAGAAATCGGCGATGATTCAGGATTATGACGAATAAATCATCGTTATGTAATCGTAGTGTCTGTTCGAAATAACGAATTCACGTTTACACACTATCTAGAAAGTTACATCATATAGACAAATATATATTTATAATAGCGTGCGAAAAATTTTTCAGATTATTTTATGTTATCGAAATATAGAAAAATTAAAAAAAAGAAAAACTAATTAGATACGAGTAAAAATAATGAAAAAAATTAATTTTCCAAATAATATACTCTTTTTGTCCTTCTCAAGTTGTTATAGATATACATTCGTTACTTTCAACCAATTTCTTGAAATTTCATAAGATTACAGAATCTAGATGGAAGACAAATGATAAAAAGAAATATTAACTTCAGGATTTCCTTTCATATCACTGATATTAAAAAATACAATTTGATGATACGAATTAATCGAAAAAAATTTTTTTTATTTATAATAAATCACTTCAGTGATTAAAACACTTGTTTTACAACGTTTGTTCTCATTCGCTCTTTTGTCTGCACGTCCTCACGTATCATTCATTGTGATATTTCTTTGCGAATTAATTGAGAAAAATTGCAAATGAAACTTATTAACGCAAGGTCAGTCTCTAATGAACTAAACTGCTCCAAATTTCCCTCTACATTTATTTCAATCGTGTTTCAAGTCTATTCCAACTTTAATTTCTATTTTTCTCGATTGTTCAAAAATTTCTTTTCATTTCTTTTTTTTTCTTTTTAAATTCTAAAATTTTACATATTGACTTTAAATCGCTTTGTCTGCCCGAAACATATTTCAAATTACACAACGTTTGTTTCATATCCACAAATTCAACAGAATCGAGAAGTAATAGCTAAAAATTGACGACAGTCAGTCGCACGTGCTGACACGGCAAATTTTCGTCGAATTCTTGCAGCGTGCTATTTATCGTACGATCCATCAATATCCCGATGACTCGTCATTGATCAATGTCGGATCAATGAAGAATGTCGGACTAAATCGGCAACCGTCGACAAAACATCATAGATGGGAATGCATAGAAATAAATAAACCATAACCATATATATGATAAGCCTTGTGATATCAGGCTAACGTTTCAAGCTGAGAAAGCGACTTTTAATCGCGGAGATGCGCACTAGTGACCTTCATTGTAAGAAAAATAAATTTCAGTCGAGCAAATCTTAGTTGAAGAACGAACTCTTTTGTATCAAAATTTTATTTTTTGAATTTTTATATCAAAGTTTTATTTTTCGCTCTTTTTAAATTCCCGAAAGCTTATCAAAAATATGTGAAAACGAAACATCATTTAAACATTCTATTACTCTATTATTCTGAATTTTACTGTTTAAACGAACGATGACTTTTTCCGTATTTTCACCACCCACTTACACCGGTAAATCCTCAAGAAGCAAGAGGAAAAATTAAATTTATTCAAGGTAAAATTGATCGAGAATGTCAATTAACCGCTCGTGGGATGAAATATCACCCAAGTGACGCGAATACAGAATGTTACGAGAAAACCTCAAAGCTGAACGCTCTTTTTCCATAGTTACTCCAAAAATAAGTTTCTCTGTCGCGCAACCTCAGATTCACTCGTTACTTCGTCGGCATATTTATCTAATTAACGACAATTTTTTCTCGTCTTTTGAAATTTCTTTCTTTCGTCTCCAACTTCCGTTTCGAAGTTGGATATAAATGAAATACATTTGCAACACATCAAAGTGGTCACGGTTTTTTGATTCATCAGAAATATAAAAATCACAAGCTTCAAATTCCGCTGAAAATCAAGTACTTAATAATCAGCATCAGTGTCTTTATTTTCTAACCAAATTCTAATCGTTTTTTTCTTCATAATAGCCCCAAAAGCATCTTTGATTTCCAGAATTGTACAACTTTAATCTCTACAAGTCATTTATCCCTTCCTCTCATAAATCCTCACCCATCCCTCAAAAAAGTTTGTTTTTTTTTTTAATTTTCTCAGGTCAGGTTTTACATTTTACAATTTTTTATAATAGCAGTCCAACATCAGATCAAAACAGATCAGAAGTTTCTCTTTGTCAAAATCAAAATTCTGCAACTTTGTTTTTGTTTTGTTCAACTTATTTTCGCGTACTGTAAATTGGAAACTGGCGGGCTAAAGTGTAGGGAAGTAAAAATAATTTCGTAAATTTAGCGTTCGTGTCAAATTTCCGCATACTGGCTGTTTATTGAATACACTTCGATCTTTACACGGGGAAAAAAAAATAACGAACGCGATGGAAGAGTGGAAGAGTGGCCAGTTACTGGCAACTGGAGAACGAATTCTGGTTTCCTGCAGCGCTGTAGAAGGCTTCGACCAGAAAAAAGTTTATTTTGCAAAACGCACGACCGGAAACCTTGATGCTCGTGGCGCCATCAGAGATGCGCAGAGAATGTGCAGAGTTTCGAATCTTTCGTTTTTGCACGTGTCTATGAATGCAAACGGAGTGTACCATGAAACACAGAAATCTGATATTTCGTGTTACGTGTATGCGGTGATGTAAAAATTATTTTTCTTTTTTTTTTTGCAATCACAATGAAAATACTTTCGTAGAAACGAAATTTTCGTCTAGCAAATTCAGGTAAAATGCGTTTTAACAGTATAATTATTTTTTAGTAAAATTGATGTCAGCTAAGAGATTGGTCGTCATAGAAAATATATATTGAAAAATAAGAGTCTTGCCACTAAATGAAAAAAAGTATTTAAATCTTTAGATTCATCAGTGTAAAACTAATAGTGAAATAATTGATTAAACCATTAGCGGCATTCTTTAAAGTTTCTTGTTGAATTCTTTTAATAATTATTTCTACATTGTTTCTTTTTTTTTTTGGATTTTGAAGACTTGGTTTTTCGAATTTTACGTAATTTTAATAATTTCAATAATTTGTTTCAATCGTTTTCTAATTCTCTTAAATATTTAGTTCACACATTCTATATCTGAGATCATTCAACGAACACTACGATAGCAGATCTTTCAATCATTGACACTTTTATTAAAAAAGTTTCTTGTTTGAATTTGCTCGATGTCCTGCGGTATTTTAAAAATACACTTAATGGTTTATGCAAGTTTATAAAAATTTAAAAACTCTCATAATCAAGATAAAACGTGAACAGAGATTTGTCATAGTTATTGTATTATTATAATGCAACTCGCAATTAATTCATCTTTATTACTCTGCAGTTACAGAAATTTCGGATTTAAAAGTCGAGAGTTCGTTCTTTTTGCAACAGCTTGATATTTGATGCAGAAAGAAAACAAAAAGTTTGAAAAGTGTAGAATGAGTCACAGAGACGAAGATCATGTTCGAACGAAAGCTCCATTGAAATGTAAATAGGGAGTCACATTTTACGTAACCCCATGGAAGATTGTGCACGTCTGCTTATAAATCGTGTTAAACTGTAACGAGTTAAGGTCAGTGTCGCAACTCCAGTATGGATTAACTTCCAACCAGTATGGTCAAACAGTGAACATGACATTTGACAAATAAGAAATTTACAAAAGTTTCGCAATTCACTGAATTCCACGTGGGCCATGGACAAGACGAATTTACATATCCAAAAATAACTTAAACGTGAAACTTTGTTTGTTGTATTATTTATTGTTTTGTTAAGCCTTATCTTTTAAATGTGAAGTTCCTCGAGTCTTCTTTTTTTTTAAATGCAGTTGTTCACAATTTAAATTTCGAAATTTTATGAAACAGAACATTTAACAAGATTCGTATGTAGGAATAAATTAAATATGCATGTATATGTTTATATATTAATTAATTCATAATTATGTAGAGTTCTCGATTATGATAATGATTTTTTCATTTGTAGATGTTTAACTTTTTAATATGTTTTATTAAACTATTTAATTAAATCTATAATAAATTTAACGTATAACTTAATAGTAAATTCAATTAATAACAATTTAATACACATGAATAGTTTTAATTGAGCTTAAATGAATCAATCGTATTTGCGCTTGCTGTATCTAAAATCAATCTACCTGGAGAGTTTGATTTATGTATGTATCAAGTTATAATTTGATCTTGTAATTCTATAATTGGAGAAATTTCTAATTGAGAAATGAGAAATTTACAAAGAATGGTTAACATTTGACGTTTCAATCGTTAAATATTAAAAGTCTTTTAATACAGTCAAAAATATTGAATGTATCATTATGATTTAAAGAAATGTAATTTTCATTTCTTCTCATACAGGGCGATTCACATCTGAAATAATTTTTAAATTATGCGTGTAACGAAAAATTGTTTAATGCAAATTATTGTAAAACATTTAGGATCAATGTGGCTTTTTTTTTTACTTGGAATTTAATATTCTTTAGACTTGTGATGAAAAAAATATATAGCCCGATTAAAAAAATTAAAGATGACCTTGGAAATTTTGAAATCCATAAAAAATTGATACACCCTTAAAACCATACGACTTTTGTATTAAATAATTTTTCATTAGACGCATAATTTAAAAGTTACTTCAATGTATGCAAGTTACGTGAATCACCCTGTTTAATATTAGAAATAGGAATTTATTAATTTTTATTTACGTATAAAATACGATAAAAAATGTGTAAGACAGAAATACAAATGATAAGTTTAACATGTTTAAAATGTTAATTTTTGTCTACTAATAAACTTTTTCGATTCTCGAACATATTTTGCAAAACTATCAAGTATAACCTTTGTTTCTGAATAAATTAACGCCCGTAGTTTAAGTTTTATTTCTTTTTCTGCTTCGTAACATAGTTATTTTTAGCAGTAGGAAAATAAATGCAATATTATGTGAAGACAATTTTATAATAATATTCAAAATTAAAGTTTCATTATCATTTCTAATTTTATATTGCGGATTTTTATGCGTTGTAAATTCTAATATTACAGATCTGAACGTGGAAAAATATATAGAAAAATGCAGATCCTTGAGACGTTCACAGAAATATTCACAGTTTACGCTGTCGCTTAAAACTCTTACTGTAAAAGTACAAAATTTGTCTCAATGCTAGAAAAATTAAGTAACACTTTGTACAATGAAGAATCTATACAATAGTAATCTATTAACAATTGTATAAAATACACATGTTACAAAAATTTTATTATCTGTGATAATTGCTGAATATTTAAAATAAAAAAAATATCCTGAGACTTTTCAGTGACAGTATATATATATGTATATTATATATATATATATATATTATGCGTGTAACGAAAAATTGTTTAATGCAAATTATTGTAAAATATTTCCTTAACTAATATATATATATATTATATTTATATTATATTTTCTACTAAATCAGACACTCGACTTCTGAATTTCAATTTAGTTTAACTTTAATCTTTGCATTATAATTTAACAAGTTGGTTCCGCATTCAACGTTGATTAAACAAATTATGAATTTCAGGCGCAATCAGAAGAAGTTCTTTGGACCCAGGTGGCAGAAGATTCTCTTTGGGTACACCTGCGATTCCTCACAGGGCTTCGGATGCTTGCCTGGACCCTGTTCACGCGGCGATCCTCTTCCGGGACGCGAGAGGGGTGAGTGTTAATTTCTACCTTAATCAAGTTGAAAGTTTTTAAACTCAGTCGATGCTTCGGCGGTCTTCGTTATCTGTCTGACAAGCGTCGTTATTTTTAATGTCACTGGATGTCACGTAACACAGGGTGTTCCATTTCAACTTGTGCCACTGAAATATTTTTGTTCGTTGTTGGAATTGCTGCAGAGACCATCTGTCGGGATTAAACTAATTTATGAATTTCTCGATATAATATTTTTTATAGCAATTTAATATATTTAATATATATTTACTGATCGATAGTCTGCATTATATGAAATTATATATAGTGAAACATACGCAGGATTCAAAACAAAAGATAGAAGAACATCACGAGCGAACATTTCATTTCAATCTTTATGGATTTTCAAAGGCATTTGGAAACACATGGAAAAGTTTTGTATATTAAACGAGAAATTTACCAATGCGGAACGTTTGTAACTTGGAATGATCTTAAAAAGGAAAGTGTTAATATTTAGTCGGAAAGCGAAAGCGAAAGATGAAGCTCATGAGCCTTGGCTCATGAATTATATATGGATCTCTATGAAATTATTCTCATTGCAATGGTTGAAACAGACTCGCGCATTCATCGTTATCAGCGTTAATAGAATTTGTTAAATTAAACAGTGGCCGTACTTACCGCGTTTGTTTTATTAATAAAACGAAAGGAAATAAATATTTCAGCATGTAGATTTACAATTTTCTACGCTTTTACATGCTTAGCAAAATATTTATTTGAAAATAAAATCATATGAAGAAACTATATGGAAGTAATATCGTCATTGATCATTATAGTCTTTATAAAAATGTTCCAATTGTGTTGATGATTTTGAAGATCAATTTTTATGTACATGTATTAATATTTGAAACATGAATTAATGATATTTCAATTGTATAAGTTAAATGGAACTCCCTACATGAAGATTTCGATATCCTTAAACTACTAATGCTCATATTTCTGTCATAATTCAAAGCGATTAATGTTAATATAACAACGACGTAAATATCTCTTTCACTTTTTTTCTCACCATTCTCTTTGATGTAAGCGAGCGAGGCGCTTTTGGTGCGTCAAATTTTTTCATTATCGCGCATTCCACTATTCGAGATAACTCGTGTTTGCGAGACTCGACGATATGCAATATCTGCATCGCGTTTCACGTCTACGATATCCTTATTCTACAGCTTTTGCACGAGGTTGACCGATAACGAGGCGGGAACATAAACAAGACGCTCGCGAGTCGCAATTTTTTTTCTTTCTTCCTTCCCCTATGTACTACTTATTGTATGTACATCGTTTGTATATATTGATTCGACAAAACGCGAGAGCAATCTAGGTCATGATGAAAGCTCGGAACGTCAGAGAGGGAAATTCAGTCGAATCGCATAGAAAAGAAGCGACGTTCTTCTTATAGGTGTTGTTTTATCACGCTTGGAAATTGGGTCGAGGTTACCTTTTTGCTTATTCTGTTTGTACGTATGGTGAAAAATTCAGGAGAAAAGAAAAACTATAAACTTGATGATGCGTTCGTTCATTTTTATTTTTTTTTCTTGCTAATTAAGCAGACGGATAAAGTCGTGATGGTTGATAAATATCTGGTAGTCGGTAAAGGTGGTATCTAGATTAATTGTTGAGCGGAGATGCTGTGTGTTCTGTATTATCGACGTTAGTTTAGATTCGTTTTTGTTGACAGTGGGTACTGTGAATCGCCTTCTCTGCATTATCGATATATCATGCTGCACATTTATGGCGGTGGAAATTTAAACTAATAAAATTGTAAGTGCAATTATGAACGAAATGTAAAATCTTTAGTTTGATTTATTGGTACATTTAGTTTGATATATTTTCGAATAACACATTTATTTTTTGTTACATTTTTTAATTTTAATTTTCCAATACATTTATATATTTCATGGAGAAAGAATTTAATATAAATTTATATTCAAATTTCTTTCGTATCTTTCGAAATACCGAATTTAATAAAATATCAGCAGTTTCAGTTCTTCGTAGTTCCACGTAGAACCTACGGTAATATTAATCTTTGACACTTTTGTGCTATAGAAAACAATTAGAGGAACATCTGTTTAATCTCCTCTGTATTTAATCCATAGTTATTTTTTCGTATAATGGATTATCCGTTCTTTTCAGATGAATAGGAAAAAATGAAAGATAAAATATTAATCGCGTTTTAATAGAGTTAGAAATATGTAAATCCTCTAATTAGTAATTTTCGCTGAATGATTTTATTAATATTATTAATTAATTACCGAATTAAGAACCAAATGTTTAGCACAATTTCAAGGGAACTTTTATGTTGCGAGTATAACGATAGAAATAATAATACAATTCCTACAGTATCTATATAAATGTTGGAAAATATAAATTCTTTCAGAATTCAATGTAAAATAAAACAAATAATGAATGAAACGACCAAGTAATCAATAATATAATAAAACAAGTTAATATAAGAAACACGTTGAAATGTTTTGAAATAAGTATTTATGTATGTTTCTAGATCATTGAAACGTTATTTTTAAAACGAAGAGACACGTATTTTTTCCCTGATAACTTCGCGCGCCGTGTGTCAGTTGTCTTGCGCTGCATGAATTTACATCAGTTTCACACGTGTTTCACGATCGCGGTCTATTTCGAATGGGAAAACAAATTTGAATTGACAGATTTTGGCAAGCTACCAACAGATTTCAGTGGACCCTTATAAACTCGTACCAGTTGTAATCGAAAAAAACTATTATTTGACTGTTTTAATTTAAATTTCTTCATAACATTCGACGTAGAAAGAACAGAAATATGTCAGTAATTTTATAGTCGCGCGAAAATTTTTTTTCAGTTTACGTTCGCATTCGAGAAGCATGCACAAAGAACGTATTTATCGAAACAGTCCCGAGTAGTTTAAGTACAGAAACAAACATTTTACTACTCGTTAAGATGTGTTCTTGGAATTTTGTCAAGAATGCGTGGTAGGAGGCAGTTTTGGAGATTCACGATCGGGTGATCTACGATGCAGAGGCTTAGAAATAGCTTCGTCAAGTGATACAAAACGTGCATTTTTCACTCTCCATCTCTTGCCCCCTCGATACTTTGTCTTTCGTTTTCGTCTTACTGTTCTTCTTTCTCGCGTTCCTACTTTTGTTGCGTAAAATTGTTGGATGACTAAATTTTTCTTTTCAATCTTCGTTTCGCCAGTTTTCTGGAGTTCCCTATTTCAATTACCTCGGAACTTACGTGTTTTTATTTACGTCACGGCGATTTATTTCGACGAATAGAACTTGTACCATGGAACAACCTAATAACAATCATTCAAAGTTTCCTTCCGGGCAAAGGAAAGTTTAATTATACAGTGCACGGAAAATTGGTTGTATCGGATGAAGTTGAAAGTTGAAAAAGTTGACCAAACAGAGATTTATTATCACTTTCGAGGTGGGCGTTACGTATCGTGTGTGGATACTTGATTTTGATTGTCTAAAAATATTAATACAAATAAATAACTGAAAATACTTGTCGATTTTAGAACAACTGTATCAAAATATTTTACATATAAATCACTGTAATTCAAATGACGATTAAAATAAATAGATTTGTGCAATCGTCCAAACAGAAATTAACATTAACTGTTATGGTACATTAATAAAATTATAATGCTGCGATAATAAATAACAAAAATTATACAATTATTTATATAATTATATTTATATATAAAAATTAAATTATATTCCTTACACGTGTGACTATCATTTCAAATGTCGCGCCGGGAGAGTGTTAAAGTTCGCGAACATTGTCTTCGTTTATTGAAATTCGAATACGCGTTCTTTATTTTGTATCACTTTCCCTTATTCATATTGCATTTGTGGCACATGCTCCTGTGCTTATCTCGAGCCTTATCGCCTGAGTAACCGTAGTTGAACGACTGCGAGAGATAAACAGCAGTTACACAGTCCTCTGCTGTGAACGCTTTTAAAGATCATGTGTATGTTGTAATCTCAGTATGAACAGTCTTTCGTGTTATTTTCGAATTTTTATAAATCATGCAGTCGTCATTAAAAAATATTATAAATGCAGTTTTTATAATTTTCGTAATTCGTTAAAATTTTCTTTTTACAACGAACCCTTAAAACTTGCTGCACGATATTTATTTCTCGCTTCCCCACCTTCTGTTAAACTTTTGAGTACTAGGGTCAGACGACAAAACTTCAAGAAATCCTAACATTCATCGTCTAACCCTAGTATTTAAAGTTCAATTTAGTATTTTCGATCAGACCAAAGACCAAAAGAAAATTCGATTCCGAAATAGTTGAAAAAAATAAATAAATAAATAAACTGCACGACTTGTACCTCAGTACGATTCGTCTCACTGAAAGGCCCAGAGGCAACTGTTCCGACTAGGAAATAAAGACGACTTTTTTGCCATAAAATTTTATCGATACGCAAACATTTGAATCGATAGAAAACAAATTACAGGCGCGATCGCTCGGTAGATCTACCAGACAACGCCACTCCTACTCGAGGTCTATTCCACGCCCCCTCGCGAATCACGTGACCAGAATCAACCAATCGCTAATTTTCGTTGCATTAGCGTTGCACCTGAAGAGGCCCGATTTTCTGGGTTATCCCCGCTAAAATCACTGTCAGTGATAATATACTCCGAAAAATACGCTTTGCGGATAACACGGTACGAGAAAGAGCGAATTTTACGCGGAAAAAATAGGCACACTCTGGACTTTGGCACTCTTGATGCGTGAGATAATTTCACACGTTGTCGAGCTCGGATTGATTCGACCGTCGAACGATTTACAAAGAAAAGGTTTATGCGCCCCCAAGGCGTTATCTGTTGCTCACCGTGTGCCAAAGTTGTGTAATTTGCGCGATACGATTTGTTCTTTTTACTCTGTAGAGTAAAGCCGGTGTTTTGTGAAACATGTGTATGCATAAGCGGACAGAAACGACTCGCAATATGCAAAGCTGACCTTTGAATATAAACGTCGTTTGTTGGAAACGTGAAATGCAACCAATTGTTCACGGTTCAATTACTCTGCATTGGAAAAGCATTTTAGCGGCGCTTAGATAATCGATATTCAATCATAGTTGCGAAACCAGCCTTTACGCGATTTCCAACGATCGTTGTTTCACCGCGGAACTTAGTTTTATGTAACTTGTGACTCTTTATTTTTAGAAAATTTTTAGGAAATTTTTAGAAAATTATTTTATTTTTTGGCTTTTGTATCATGTTTCTTTCGTTTTTCGTTTTCTATTGGATTTTCTTGATTCTCACAAATTGATATTTATTTAATTTTATATTATTTAAAAATTTAGTGTTTGATGAAGTGTTTTGCAAAACAGAAAGAAAGAATATTTTTATTGTTTTAATTAGAAATCACAAAGTGGCATGCTTCATGACTTCGTAATGTATCTATGACTCATGGGACTATCATTTTTGTCGGGCACGATAGCGATTAGTAGATATTGAAATTGCGTTTCATTTTACATTGATATTTGTTTTTTCCACTTTGTTTTTTACAATTAAATTTGTTATTTAAATTCGTGATTTCTCATATTTCATATTGTCATATATTTCACAAGATCTGTTTCGTTATCAGTCACACTTATTACTAGTGAAATCAACCATTTGAGTGCTCATCAGAATGATCAAAGATCAAAAATTTTTTGCAACGAATAAGAAGCGTATATAACAAATTCAGAATACCTACAACACTCGATGAAAAATTGTCAATACTTTGAACTCTCACAACTTTCTAAAAAGAAATATATAATATTATAAAATATTAAACATAACTAGATCTATCATCAGTTTACAAATTGTATGATTTTTTTTTTACCATTTTATTGAACACTAATATTGAAGAAATCCCAACATCTAACTCTAACTTTTTAAAGTTTCATAAAACAGTGAAAAAAATCGTAAAAAAATTTTAAGGAGTAAATCTCGTTGTAAAGAGTAAGTTTCAACCTTCAGGACACGATGAATTTAATCGTGGAAAATGTCTCTTTAATATTTAAATTCAACTTCGAATTTTTACAATTTTAGAGAATAAAAGTATCCTCACTTTCCCACCTGCTACACGATGTAAAACCACCCTCAACAAAAACGATCTCACTACTTTTGAAGTAAAGGCTTCGTGCCTTAAAATGAGACCAAGTGGACCGTTATATATGATCTTCTTTTTTTTTTTTTAACCAAGTTGTAGTAATTTGAACTATAGATAGTTTAAATTAATTGCGATGTAAAAACTGACTCAAAGAAACAGTTATAGTTTTTGATTATTTAATTAGTTTATTGCCAGTTGTCTCTTTATTGCAACAAATCCTTCAATTTTTAATGTCATTTAATTTTGTTACTAATCTCTGTCACAGAGGATATAAAATAAGATTAAACTGTTACTCGAGAGTTGAAATATCGATCATTTTTCACTGTCATTGGTACATGTTATGTTAGTTATGTTAGTCGTTGCGATACTTTTACAAGTGCTTTAAAATGAGACCAAGTGGATCGTTATATATGATCTTTTTTTTCTTACCAAATTGTAGTAATTTCAACTATAGATAATTTAAATTAATTGCGATGCAAAAATTGACTCCATGAAACAGTTATAGTTATTTTAATTATTTAATTAGTTTATTGCCAATTGTCTCTTTATTGCAACAAATCCTTCAATTTTTAATGTCATTTAATTTTGTTACTAATCTCTGTCACAGAGGATATAAAATAAGATTAAACTGTTACTCGAGAGTTGAAATATCGATCATTTTTCACTGTCATTGGTACATGTTATGTTAGTTATGTTAGTCGTTGCGATACTTTTACAAGTGCTTTAAAATGAGACCAAGTGGATCGTTATATATGATCTTTTTTTTCTTACCAAATTGTAGTAATTTCAACTATAGATAATTTAAATTAATTGCGATGCAAAAATTGACTCCATGAAACAGTTATAGTTATTTTAATTATTTAATTAGTTTATTGCCAATTGTCTCTTTATTGCAACAAATCCTTCAATGTTTAATGTCATTTAATTTTGTTACTAATCTCTGTCACAGAGGATATAAAATAAGATTAAACTGTTACTCGAGAGTTGAAATATCGATCATTTTTCATTGTCATTGCGTAGTTACGTGGTACTTTTACTTACAAGCTCTTTCGAGCGACGAAAGATGGGTGCGCGCGCGCGCGCGCGTTGATCACCGACAGAGAAAATATGCAATCGACGTAAATGAAGATTCACGGGACGCACGTGACTTTCCCAAGGAGAGAAACGGAAAGTCCGTGAAATTGCATCGAGTGCGAGCGTCGCGCGCGCATACGAGCCCGATGCGCCGTAAATTCCGCACCAACGTGTGTCGCGCGGACTCCGCCGGCTTGAAAGCCGATCCAGTTCGCAACGAGCGACCGCGCTGGTGTCGTCCGCCACCGACCACCAGTCAAATTCTCGCCCCCGACTTCGCGTGCGATTCTTCCTCGCGCGCGGCGAATCAGTCTGCCTGAAAGAGAGACAACCCAAGCTCTGCCTCGTCCACTCGCGAGAAACGCCGTTCCACACAGTTTCGTCGCGTTCGTAAACCATCCTCGATCGATCCTCGATTCTCGAACGCTTGACGGACGAACGATCGACTCTCGCGTGCCCGAATTAACGCGACGACGAACAGCGAACGAGTGATTTAGGTCAGTGTGGTTCAAGGTGAAACCGAGTCTAGCCGAGTGTGAGAACCAGTTTTCCCGAGTTTTCCCCCTGGGTTGTTGCGTCTCGAGACTTGCGTTAGATCGATAGACGGTGGCTCGCAGTTTCGCGCGTAACGTCGGCGATCGACGCTTGCACGGGGAGAGATCTACTCTCGCCGTCTCTCTCCCAAAGTCTCGCCTATGATCTTTCGCGTCCCCGTTTCTGTCTCGGCGAGCAAGAAACCTTTCAACGTTTTTAAAATTCTAGCACGACGTAACGAAACGTTCGGGAAACTGGCGTGCAATTTAACTTGAACGCCTTTGGTGAATTTAGAAAATCTTTTAATAACGAAAGAACGCTAGGTGAACACGGTTTCATTTCGTCTTAGGACTTTACGTCCTCCGTGACAGAGATCGGTAACAAAATTAAATGAAACGAACGATTCAGGGAAATGTTGTCGCGACAAGGGAGATTCAGTTCCATTTTAGTAAATTTTAGTAAATCGGCAATTGAAAACTGTCCAAACGTGCTACAGATTTTTAGTATATATAGTATATATTAATTAAATGTTATAGTATTTAAAGTAGTATTTAATATATATTGCATATTACATCTTTACAGGTGAAAAATCACCTGTTCTTTTGCAAACGTGCGCTTCAAACCCCGTTGTTTAATTTCGAAATATCAAGCGATGCAAGACCCACGCACATTTTTGTACGTATCCGTACGTCGAACGATATAGAGCGATAGATTCGTATCGTGGAGGAAGGATTTTTTCCCCGGATTCGAGGGAAAAGGAGCGGACAAATTGCCGTTTGGAGCTGATAAGACGTCGTCGGTCGGACGACTAGGTCAGTGTTGATATTGAATTCGTGCAAGGATCAAAGACCGTTGGGAATGTTGCTTCCTTCCAGACGAGAATACCAACACGGACTCCGCTTACCGATGGACAGCCACACGACGAACACTTGTTGCTAGAGACGTGTGTCGAACGAACGTCTGCATCCGCGTGGCCTCTCTAACGTTGTTCCTCTGCTGGAATTATTGCTCTCGCGGGACGCAGCCGGATGTTCCACTCCTGTGAAATATTGAAACTTATCTCGGGTACTGTCGTTCCCAGGCGAACGGGGTAAATTAAGGTTTTTCTTATTGATATCTCGCACGGGATAGACCGACTGGTGTAGCGTACCAGCAGATTTGAAAAATATGAATTTCTTCTTTCTTAATTTTCCTCTGTTGGAGCGTTTTCGAATTCCTCGAACGCAGGATAATTACATCCTGACAGATCCCCCATAAATATTTGGTCATTTTGGAGATCTCTCCATTGTTACAAGATACACGCGTTCTAAATTTGTTGCGCTTTGAAATAAAATGTAATTTTTATCGCTCTATGTATTTTCCACGTCCATATAAATACCGTAATTGATGAATAATATTTGCTATCAATTGCTATTGATGGAAGTGTTCTGTTAAATGGTCAAGGATTGAGTGCACGTAATTCAACGTTTTCTTAAACGAAAATATATACTTTATATATATACTTTTTGCTTGAGTTTCGTTCTCACGTTCTGAATGAATTTCTACTGAAAATTCCTGACGAGATATGACGATTCGTTATCAATAGGTAATTTTAATTTCCTTCGGTACATTTTTTGAAATAACTCCGTGCGTTGATGTTTCATTGATTTCCTTTGAACGTTCAGTCCGCGTTACAGTGCAGAAATGAATGGCCCTTCAGTTTTAATTTGACAGTTGGAATTTACGTTTAATTCATGCCGAATTGGCAAATAGAAACAAATTTTCCTTTAGCAATGTATTAAAACCGTAATGAAACATCAGAAGATTACATAAATCTTCAAATAGTGACATTAACACGTCGTACAATTATTAATTTGAAATTGAGTATGATCCACGATGATTAAAAGGATTAACGTAATTAATTTATTTGTTAGGAGCTCAAAGAGAATAACATGTTACGATATATTGAACAAACGTGTCAAACGATACATTCCTAAGACGAATGATTCCTTTGTCCAAACATAATTTTCAAACGATGTTGAACATTCAAAGGACGTTGTATCTCATAGATTCATTTCTTCATAAAGTTTCTCAGTTGTACCGTCGATGTAAATTTTGAGTCACAGTCTGTTCACGTTTTGCATTTCCTTTTGCAACGATGACACGCAACAATGGCTCTCTGATCTGGTGTTAATTCGATTTTCACGCGTTTGTCTTCGCTCGATCGATCGCCGGTTTTGCAAATGTTTGTCGTAAATGAACGTGTTTAGAATTAGAACGTCATTGTCTGCAAGAACAGCCAGGCATCGTTGGAATAATTTTCGCATCCCTCTGACGATTCTCGCGAAATAGAAATTCCCCTGTTATAAGAATATCAGTCATCGTCCGAAACATCGGGCTACATACGCGATAGAATAATAACGCGGCGATGCAGCGAAAATTCGCGCGAGCAACGTTTACCCATGTATATTTTCATTCTCACGCAATTTCGTACGTTTATTTTCAGACTTGATCATCCTTCCGTGTTCGAGATTAAGTTAACCTTTTCATGCCGATCGAATGCTATTGTAAAATATTGTAAAACTCGTGGTTTGATCGGTTTGAATCTGCGAAATCGTAATTTTCAGATCAGTGGCAGGAAAATTAATCATCGTCGAAGCATTCTCGCAAGAAATAAATCGCAGTGGGATTACAAAAAGTATTCGTACGCTCGATGAGAAATTGTCGAACCTAACCTAACCTAAACCTAGCCAAACCTAACCTGACCTGACTTAACCTAACCTAACCTAAACTCGAGGGAAAGATCGTGGAACAATTAAGCCGAGTGTCATTTTAAAGCTCATTTTATCTTGGTGATATCGGGTCCGTCACTTTCAGAAATATTTTTACATCACTCTGGTAAGAAGCTGACTTGAGAATTTTGTAAATTCGTACGTCTTCGCGTGGACGGTGAAAAATTCTTTCCCGAACTAAATCTACCGCAGCCTTGAAGATTGAAGTCTCCCCTTTACATCGACGTCGTAAAATTTGCTGTACGATCTTTTCCACGAAGTTTCGACAGTTCTTCATCAAGTGCACGAGTACTTTTACGTTTAATCAACCAAGATTGGCTAAATTAGAATTATCTAGAATTACAGGTGTTTCTGATTGAGAAATGACTCCTCTGTCAGATTGAAACGAATACTATTTTTTTTAATAAACAAGTACAATAAATTACTTAAAAAAAAAAGAAAAAAAAATCTGCTCCAATATTGAATCATTCTATGCGATTTTATATCGCAGAATCAAGTTGATACGCGAACAATCTAAAACGTCACGTTCGTGGACATGCTCGTGTGTCATTTGCACGGCTCCAAGTAACGCGTTGACGGAATTTTCGCGTAGGTGTCCCATTTAAATCCAGACTTCTCTCAAGCTGTACGACCGTTCAACGATATTCGACAACGACGGGAGGAAACTAGATAACTAGACGATCTACGAATAAGCTTGATGCCGCCGGTGGTTCTCATTTGTTAATTGTTGCACTGGGAATTTGTCCCTGTCACTCCGGTCTCTCCGTCGCGTTGTTGCGTTCGACAACTTCGCAGGAAGTTCAGCATCGAAATTTTGGCGCAATCTCGTCGCGATCGACTTGGCGTTCCTCAAACATTAGTTCGATTAAACGCTTGGAATTTACCTCTGCAGCGGGAGAGATATCACTGCGAAAGTAATTCGTCGTTTCATAAAAAAAAAAAAAATAATTCGAATTTTAATGTTGAAAATTTGCAAATTGAAACAGGGTTTAAAGAAGTTTGACTATTCCAGCAACAAACATCTCGCGGACGATTCGCGCTATTTTTAATAACTTATAATTATTCGGTCGATGGGTGGTTATATCTGATTGACAGTCGCGGTTGAATACACGCCAAAAAAGCGAAAAGTCTATCGTATTTTTAGTATCGTGTTTAGCTACTTTGCATCCGCCTTAAGTTCAAAGTCAATGAAGGTACAATGTAGTACAACGCGTATGTAATTATCACCGCCTGCTCGAAACTAAACTTACATTTCCCGTCGCACGAATTCCTCCACATTGTTTCTCCTCCTCTGACTTTTAGAAAGTTCTGACATTTCGCCTTTTTTTCTTCTGGCGTTTACTTTGCTTAAACATTGTTTGGTAATGAGTCGAAAGTTGGAGACTCGAAGCAGCACCTGTCGTGGCGAGGTGTTGATTCTGGGCGATATCAGGAATCTTTTTGACCAATTTCTTCAAGACTCGTTGAAATCTTTGATCGTTAATTCCAGAGAAATATGAAAAAAAAAATATTATTCTAAACGTTATGTTTATTTATATTTCTGTCTATTATATATCTTCTTCTTTTTAAATCTCGTGAATAATTCATTCGTACGTTTCTTAACACGTGTGTGAGAATATATCAGATTCCAGTGGAATTCTTTTAATCTAGAATCATTAGTCAATCTAAAATTGGATCGTGAGAGAAAGCGAGTTGAAAAGAAACTGAAGAAGAACTTTGGTAGTTATAGCGCCGCGTAACATTATTGTACTCTTGGTGTTACAACATGGTTCATTCTACGAAGACTTGGCATGTCTTCAGAGGCTCTTTGTGGCGCTAATAAAACAGAGAAAAAAAAAATAGACAGCGTTTTATATTCATCAACTTCCGCGAGCTCTTTCGCTTGGTACTCGCGAATTCTTCAAGAGAATACGCAATAATCGTAAAAAGAGACGAATGCCATAAGTATACATAGCGGTTCATTTTACTTATTTTCTATAAAGTCACATACACTCTTATGTCTCTGTTTTTTTATTAACTTACTGTTGCTGTAAATATATGTGACAATTTATTTATAACAATTATCAAAATTTAATAGTCCTTTATCGATACATATTGCATTTCTTCGAAAAATTAAAAAAAATTTACAAATTCTTCTGGAAACAAAATCTTTTGGATAAAACTCTCGTTTTTTATTCTCTTTTCTTCTCTCTCTCTCTGTTCTTTGGATAAATTTTAGATAGATGCTTCGTTTGTGCGTTTTTATAAAAATTCTACAAGAAATTGAGCGTTCGTTGCAATACGAATTTCTGCTTGAGTTATGTCTCCAGTTACGTTTATGTTTGTAAAAACATAAAATTGTTGTGTACAATAGCGTATATATACATATGTATATCATCGTATATATCGTTTCTTATACATCATTTATCTCGCGCTATCGTCAAAGAAAAATGCACTTGCGTACCACTTTTACAATCCCTGAATTATATATTTATTTTCTCTTTCGAGCAAACAAAAATTCCGACTGCACGCGCTTTCCTCTGGATCCCACCGTGAATGCGAAATGTCGTGGGAAACCCCGTTACGTTCGTCGATATTTTGGTTAGTTATCGCGTTTCCCCCGAACCGGGGAAGGCTCGTTGGTGAAATAAGCCACGTCGATCCATGATCGTTGGCGCCTACCTTGTTCTATCGTGCGTTCGTTTATTGTGCTTGTTACGTGTATTTTGTATCGCTATCTACGGGCATCGCTATTCTTGGCACGGATCGAACGAGTCTCTGTCTCGTCTCGTATGGTACGTACGTGTGCGTTGATTAAAAAAAAAAAATGAAAAGAGAGAGAGAGAGAGAGAAAAGAGCTGCACCCATGGGAAGAGGAAGAGATGGCGAGATGATTTAGCGATCGGTGATTCACAGAGAACATCGGTTTCTCTCGCGATTATTGTTTGTCACATTTTTTTTTCTTTTTTTTTTCTTTTTTAACTATCGCACGATAGTGGCGTTTCTGATCAGATATTATAAGTTGAAAAGATGGAACTCGTCAAAAGTTCGCTTTTGCTACTTGTTGCAAAATTTAGGTAAAAGAATTATATATATTTGTAATTTCGGCTAAAAATATATATATATATAGTATAATGACAAGTGAAAGAAAATAGTAAAATAATTAAATTCTCTAAAATAACGTTGTTTCGTCGGAAACGTTCAAGCTCTACGTGCCGATATACGTGGCAAGAGTAAATACATGTACGGGTCGTGCTCCTCTGTAGTATTATTTTATCTCGCGTGCGTTCAAAGCGTAAATGTTTTTTTTTTTTTTTAACATTTGTAATAAAAAAAAGAATCTTTCTCCGATGTTCTCTTCGCTTCTATTTTGAACCTCGCATGGTTTATTGGAAAAACACATTATACACATATTATTACGCGTTTAGTGCATCTCTGATACAGCGCTAATGTCAATAAATATTGGCACGAGCATTGTGCGTGGGTGTGCATGATAGTGGAGACTCTACATTCTCTCGGGATGGAGGTATTATTTAAAACTTCGAGTTTACGCATTTAGAAACGTTGATACGTGCACGTGTCTTTTTATAATTTCGTTGGAAAATTGCTCGCTTGAAATTCGACTTCTATTTCTGCAATGGAAGTTAACTATTGTCACAGGACGATATAAATACAGGAACATTGATTTTATTATAAATATATAGTTTTAAAAGAGAAATTTAATCTCTGCTGTCTTATTTTCCAACACCGATACACACTGATACAGTTTAGTGTGTAGTACGTCCGTATCGTATTGACGTTAACGTTGTAATGCAGTACAAGCAATTGATTACTCTCATATTTACACGTTCAACCAACATAAAGCACTTTAGAATAAACTTTGACACCGAAGAAGTCTCGACGGGAAATAAATATTTGCCATGGGGTCATAGTAGTATCGATTAAATTTCAAAGAGATTTCTCAACTTGTAATTACATATATAAATATTACAATGTATGAATGATATATTATAATTACATATATATAAACACACGAGCGTGTATCGTACGATCTTTCTATCTCTTACTTTCAAACCGTCTGCAATCATCCTCGGAATTTTGCCAAGAAACCATTCTATTTCTTATTACATATTATGGCTCGTACGTTGCACGTTGCGTGTAAGCCCGTGCAACAATAACACGGCGTAAAACCCGAAGAACCAACGAGAAAATTAGAAAGTCCTCGCCGGTTTTCACGAACTCTCGACAACGATACCGGCAGACACTTGGCAAACCGATCTCTGTAAACTTCTCGCAGTCTGCTGGAATCTCTGGTCGTCCAGAAGAACGTCTCGCACAGTGTCGCGAACGTTTCATTCTCTTTCTCGAAGTGAAGAGAAGTGTTTTTTTTTTTTTTTTGGTTTACTTTGAGAATGTGCACTGGTGTGCTTAATTATTTCTAGGCGATGACGAGTACACTCGACGAAAACGTACAGTAAAAAATTAAATTGTAACGAAACGACAAATTTTTTTGGCGCTTCTTTTTTGAAAAATTTTCAATTTTGTTTTTTTTTTGTTTCGCTGCCTTGAAATGTTCCGAAATATGCTTTAAAAAAAACCGACCGATCGTGTAGATTTATTTATTTACCTCGGTGGTGAAATGAATTTTTAAGAATAAACGAATGAAGTTGAGTGAAGAGGGAGTAAATAAATTTGAAACTAAACTAAATGAATGTATCTTTTAAAAATTCTATTGCGTACTCGAAAATTGTTCGACTCGAAGGCAGTTGTTTTCCTTGATTTTTCCCGGAAACGCGAATGAAAGATCTTGCTTCTTTTAACTTTTAATCGTCAATTATTCGAAGATTAATGTATTCCCGATCTTCTGAGTCATCGCGTGATTCACGTGATATTATTCGAATCAACGTTTAAGGCGCTTATTGCAAACTTGTTGATATTATTTATTTGAAAGGCTGCGATTACATCTTCCAATTGAAGATATTAGATGAGCTTGATTTTAGATGTCAAAGATTTGAAATTATTTTTTCTTTTTTTTTTTCATTTTCTTCTCTCGCCTACCTTCGGCTAGCTAGCAAAAAGATGTTCTAGTCAGAGATCAGTAAATATGAGACTTAACAACGGTACAATATGCACCGGTATGATAAGCGGGTTTGCAGATCATTTGAATATGCGATACAGTGTCCTATCAGCGATAAGGCGAGTGACAATCTTTAATTAAGCAAAAATAGCACGACGCAGATTGTTGAGTCTCATAAAACTATGCAAATTTTATGAACGATATCAACCTCCACAGTGTTTCACGATATTACGAGTTTATTATATTTAGAGAACATTCCACAATCATTTTTGCAGCGTTATATGCTCTGTATTGTGCGGCACGTGTACGTTGCAACAGAAATAATTAGCATAATGCAGGGTGGGTTACTTTTTTTTTTTTTTTAAACAGAACATCGAGATATAAGAAAAAACTAATTTTATTAATTTCAAATTAAGTTCAAGTTCAAACATGATTTTTTTGCTTATGTTTCAAAAATTATTTCCTTCAAATGTTCAATCACGGATTTATTTTTGGCCCATTCTGTATTAATCCTTGCAAATAGTTACGAAGGTGTTCTAAATACAAGTCAATTTTTCCATTTGCAGTATATAATTATATTATTTGGGTATCATTTAATATTATTCACGTCTTTTCTTTTTAAATAGAATCATAGAATTTTCAAGAGTCGAAGAACATTTTATGCAAAGTAAATTAGTTCAAAAAGATATGTTGATTTCGATCTTCGATCCAAAATCATTGTCTAAAAAATACATTTTTTTTTTTTTAGTTAAATAATTCTAGCAATGATTGTCTCAATTTTTTCTTTTTACTTCCAATCGAATTTTTTCGTCGTATTAACAGAAGCGCCTTTCGATAACTTAAAACATTTCAACCGAGGTCCCTCCTCCGAGCTGGAATTTCAAAAAGGATGCTGGTTTCTCGGTTCGCTTGGTATCGGGTACAGATCGTGTCACAGAAGGGATCATTTCTCTCGTATTGTCCTGTTTGATTCAATTCGTATTCAGTGCCGGTAGACGTCTATGTCGACGTTCAATGCCAGTGTGGCATATCTTTTGCGATACTCGAATCGGTCGTCCATTTCTCGGAAATACGCGCGGCGCATCGAGGAAAGCCGTATCAGCGGAAATCTTCTTACGATATTTCCATTCGTTATCTCGTCGATCGTTCGATCACTTTCGCGAGGATTACGGGGGTTGTTCTTCATCGTCGTGATTTCTCATTTATTACTTGGAATCATCGATTCGAGAATGCAGCAGAGGACGGACATTTCAACTGTGTCAATTTTTTTTTTTTCTTCTTTTTTAATAATTGCCAGACACGAAAAGGAACGTTCCGACGATATGATTTTTATCTCGTTTAAATGAGACGCTTCAGAGAGTTTGATGCAATTTTTATTTCTGGAACTTCCCTGGCCGCCGCGATACGTTTGCTAATGGAAAAATGTAATCTGCCGTTGAAAAGTTAAATCTCAGTGAGAAAAAGAGAAGTGAAAAACGTATATTGTGCAATAATCGGAATACTTTTATTCATTATTCGATGGAAGTTTTATCTTATTCGTAGATATATTTATTTTTAACGTTGTAAATGGTTAAAAAAAAAGAAAATCATTCACACGAAGATTCGTTGATCTTGCAGAGGATCCAATAACAATTCAGAACGACACTCTTTCTTTCCAAAATGAGACGGAAAAATTGACTCGAAAAATTTCCCCCCTGAAAGTGTAAAAAACGAAGGATACACGCATGTAGCCCGTGAGGAAGAAACCGCGAGGTAGAAATGTGTTTCATATGTTGCCTCTTGATCTCGATGTTCAACTACTTTTCTATCGCCACGTGAAAGAACTGGCTGAAGAACGATCATGATGTGACACGAGTTTGCTACGAGCGAACCACGGAAGATCTGTTCGAAAACTGTCTCGAGGATTTTTCAGAATATGTTCGAACAATCGTGAAACGTAAGATGTTGCGTGAAAATCGGTGAAACGATTCTAGTAGACGAATAATCTAGTAATTTTGAATGAAGTAAATGTACTTGGGAAATTAAGCGATCGGAATGATTTCTTAAAAGTACATTGAACATTCGATAAGATAGAAGGGTACGAGCTTATTTTTTTAATGGAATAAATAATTCAAACGTAATCGCATTCTGTGTGTAAAGTCGCGTGAAAATCGAGTGGAAAATCTTTGTGTGAAAATGGTGTTTCGTCGACAAACCAGCGAGCCGACCGGAAGTGTCACCAAGGGCCCGAGCATAGCTCACAGTACCAGCTCGTCTGGCATTTTGTCCAATTGGTACTCGAAAATCACGACCAACGTAAAGAAGAGGCAACCGTTCAGTCCGAAATCTCTGTTGAAGAAGGCGTTGGTACTTATTATTACCTTTTGTACTTTGTGTTTTCTCGTCAAATTGTACTTCAGACAAAAGTGAAAGAGATATTTGTTGAAGATGAAACTTACGATGCGAATTTTTATGCAGATTGTATTAAGAAAATGGGACCTAAATAGAGATTTGTGTCTCAACCGCTAAGTATTTTTATCAAACAGATAATTGTGCAGTTTAGTGACTTTTCTAATTTTTATTATTTGGCTTTCATCTTTCTTTGCCACATCTTTTCTATTTTCGTTGGGAAAATTACCATCTTTTTAGCTATTTAACTCCAACATTTTTGCTTAAACTAGATTCTATTTTTATCATCGATGAAACAGGTAACATATTTTTTTTGTTATAAGAAAGCGTTGAAATTAAATAGTCAAACATTAATTTTTTCAGTTTCAAACTGAACGCATAACAATTCGCAGTTTAGTACTAATAAAACTGAAAGATTTTTTTTTTTTTGTTACGCAGAGCACGTTACAAAATGTGGATGTAACATTTTGAAACGAGACTCTAAGTGTGGGTATTTTGTTTCGATGCTACATGTCTTTTAAATTAAGTTAATTGTAAATTTTCAGTGGTATTTCCGTCGGAAAGAAACGTAACGCAAAAAGCAGAGAGAAACACGCGAAATATGCGGGAGAGCATATTAATTTAATTAAAAAATTTAATTTGGCACATTTTGATGAAAAAAGTTCGTACAAAATTTACTCTAAAATTATACACCCACATTTTATAGCGTAGCACGTGCTCTGCAGAATAATTGAAATTATTTGCACGCATGATTTTTGTCATTTGTCTACAGTTGAAAAATGCGCTGACAACTTTTTTTATTTACTTTTTTTTTTTTAATTATCCATGTTAACGATGTCTTTTAATTCGCAAAAGAAAGACTATAACAACAAAAAGAAAACGGTACAACGGATCGATAATGTTCATTTGTATTCTCAATTTTCAGCTGCCTGTTGTTGATCCTTTCGTGGAGAAAGTTTCGCTCTCTGATCTCGGTGAGTTTTGTTCCGTTAATTATTCAGATTTTTACTTTGTGCCTCGATTGGTCTTCTGGGGCTTGCGCTTCAGCCGCTTATCGATGTTTCGTACTTATAAATAATACAACAACGTAAATATTTGAAACGAAATAAAATACTGTCGAGGTATTAAAAATAACAACGCGAGTAAACGTTTATCCGGAAACGATTTAAAAATTATCTACAATTCGTTGTGGACTCTCCTTACGCATTTGTGTAAAATGAAAATGATCATTGGATTCTTTATCGATAGCGAAATCGCATCGTGTTTTAAATTATTTAATTCAAGCCCCGAAAGACCAATAAAAGTCGAGCAATTACTAATTATTTACAGATAAGATTAAACAAATAAATTTATTACGTTGCATCTTCGCGCAACACGATGTCACAATGTTTAATTGTACAGTGAAATTATCATAATAACGCGATTGGAAATCAATGACAATGAGTTCGATGTTTCATTGAAAATTGTGTTTTAATTTTCATCTCAAGTGGTGAGGGGTTTTAGACTTTTCGTTCGTTTCGTTAAAAAATTCAATCAAACTCTCTGCTTAAATGGTTACAAATCCCGCGTGACAATATTCTGAGAATTTGAAAGCATTTTCCACTCTTCTCGCCCCCCTCTTTTTTCCGAATCTTATTTTCTCCGCGTGCGCATTAGTTCTATCGCATTCCACGTCGTTTTACTGCTCCCGCAATCGAGTACACTTAGGTGATAGAACGCTTTCGTGAAAGCTCTGTTGCAGAGGGAGAGGGGAAAGCTAGGTAAATCGATGGAGCAGGTAACATATTTATAAATAAGCAGCAGTGCGTAAATAAGAGGCGCGGGGAGGAAATTAAACGAATTATTAAACCGTAGGATTCCAATGGAATTTGTTTATTACACGTACGTTTAATGATAAATGAAATACAGCGGTATTTTTAATCTTCGGCGATACCGGCCGGGATAATTTTCAGCGATGTATTTCATTTTTACCTTAATTTTTAGTAATGCAAGGGAATATCGACGATGATTTTAGCTTTTAATAATATAAAAAAAATATGCAACATCGTCGGTGATTAATTACATTTATCGACACGATTATTGATAATTGACCGGATAAAATATATTTCGCAACAAAATGAAATTACTTACGATTCTACATTTTTTTTTCAAATATATTCTGTAATATATTATATAATTTGATCTGAAGTAGAGTATTTCGCAGTAAAATAAAGTTACTTACAATTTTAGACTTTTGATAATTGTACACTTGGACTGTGGATTTTCACGTAAAACGTATCCAAAGTAGGATAAATTTTTATAATATTTAATTTTTATAAAATTTAATTACAAAGCAGGTTCAGATCGAGTTGAGTGAAAATAGTTCTATTAAGTAGAAGTACGGAATAGAAAAATTTTCTAATTATAAGATATCCTAACAGAGGTAGATACTGTCATGTTGATATTGATTCGTAGAAGTAGAATATAGACTGTAGAGACGGAATTAGAATTCACGGAATGGATAGTGGAACGTGTTAACAAAGATATATTCCATAAAATTTTCCATCATCGTCGAAATCGAAGTCGAAGCAAATCAATTTGAGAATGAAATATGAAATTATTATTAAAGTGTTAAATAAAAGAAAAAGTACGTTTACGCCACATTTACGTTCAAAATTCTCTGAATTATAATACTTTTCGTTTCAATTCACGTTAATCTATTAAAAACGAAACACTCGTTGGAATTCTTAAGGAAAAGTTCAGAGTACGCGACATTGCGAGAAAGGGAGAAGAAGTGAGCGAGAAACGCGTTGAGAACTCGCCAGCTTGACGAGAATAAAAATTGCCTGTATTGTGTAACGGCGGAATATAGCTCGGCCAGTGGCTCGGAACGAGTAAACATGGAAAATGAAATTCAACAGGAGACTGTAACCCTATATGTACTGGCTGTTTCATCATGGTGAGCAGAAATATACCAGTTGGTTCAGGCTGGGTTTCCGAGCAGAAAATGCAATGCAAACGTACCCCTAATAACCTAGAAGCTGCGGAATGCTCTAAAAATTTTCTGGCGTGCGTTCCTTTTGCACTTGCAAACATCTTCCATTTTTTCAACGTGTTCTGTTTGAATCAAACATTTTATATATATATTGTAGTTTTATAATTAATGAGTAGTTCGATTTTCTTCGTAAAGAATACTAAATCACAGATTTTGTTGCATTCATTTTTAATTTTATAATCTTATATATAATTGTAGTTGTAGAAGTTTTTGGTTATAATAAGTAACTAGGTTAACAGGTTGGCACAGTCGATAATGCAGCGTGTATATTTTGGAAAGATAAATACGTATACAGAAATCGAAAATCAACTGACGTTGGTTTAGAAAAATAACTAATCTCACTGAGACACTCCAATGAGTGAGTCGCCAGTTTTTAAAGACTGTCTCGCTTTTATTCTTCGGCGACTCGTTTCTTTCTCGAATGTTGTTTCATTTAAACTACTCTCAACTTTCATTTAACAGATCGATTCTTCTCTTCTTTGCTTAAACGCGAAAGTTTTTTTTTTCTTTCGTTCATTATCCAACGAGTCACGGAACAGTGACTGGCCCGCGCGAACAAAAGTATGTTATAATTAATCCCTGGCAGAAACGATACGGCACGTTGAGAAACTTGACACCTATAAATAGTAAAAGTAAATTCTGTGAAAAATTAAATCAAGCAACGAGTCGATTGCTCTGTAACACTTTCTATTTCAAATCGATAACCTTTTTATCCATCTCTATTGAAACAGCGTATAATTGTAGATAATAGGTCAATTACTCGGAAAAGATGCGAAAAGAAGACTTCAGGGAACGATGTCAGAGGTGACGAAGATACGCAGAACTGTGTTACGCGAGTCAATTGAAACGCGACTTTAAATCAAACTAGGTAGCTTATCCCACGTGCTCGACGATCTATATCGGTTGTCCCTTGAAATTGTGGTACTAGGTATTCCAGTGTCTCCCACCCTCTCGCCCCTCCATTTCTCTGTCTCTCGTGGATGGTTGGTGCCGATCGATGAATTCCCGGGAGTCCAGCTCGCTTGCGTGTGCGTTGGACGGAGACGGAGGACTCGGGAACACCAGGCGTTGGACAGAAAGAGTGACAGAGAGGGTTGACTCTTGAATACGGGAAACTGATGGTTGCGCGGACAAGCGAAGAGAAAGAGGGACACGCGAGTGAAAACACGAATTTTTGAACAAAGAAAGGCAGCGCAGAGAAGTGGATGGAAAGAGATGTACGAATACGTGGGTTGTGATTTTTGAGAATTTAATGCGTGTCGGGAAAAAGTGGGGAAGTAGATTCGTAGAAAATTAAATGGTAGATTTTCTGTGTTCAGAAGAAATTACGCGTAACATGGGCAAGGTGGAATTTTAGTTTAGGGCAATTTTTGGTATCTGTGATTGAAATTATTTCGTTTCGTGGGATTATTTGTGAAAACTTGATAAAATTAAAATAATATTTCAAAATATTACATTATACGTAATACACGACATTACATTAAATAACACAAAATGATATATATTAGAGCTAATTAAACTAAAAAAAGAAAACCTTCGTTGATAATTCTTGTAAAAATATAACGAAATTATCTGTGAAGGTCTAACAGAAAATTATACTTCAAGCAATTAAACAAAATTATTTTCACGAGCGAGGTAAAAAGTGTAACAACATAACGATACGCTATGTCGAATAATTCAAAGCAATATAACACATTAATTTACAAAGAATCAGTATTTACGATCGAAAACAGTACGAAAACAATTTCATCCGAATTAGTGATTCAATTTAATCTACGCTCCTGAATGAAAAGATCTCTCCGTCGAGCGTGAAAGCAACAACCCCCTGTCGAAACCACCGTCGAGTGAAAACACAGACACGGCAACCAACAGGTGAAACCCAAAAATACACGGTGGAGATTCCACTGTGTAAAATCACGCTGCTCTAGATTTCGTTTTTATCACCCCCGGAGCACACCCAGCACGTATTTCCGGCGTTTCAAGTTCACTTTTCCATTGCACGTCCGGTAGAACGATAGAACGAAGGAAGGAAAATAAAAGAGGCGGCAGTTTATCAGATTATGGAGCGGTAGCGAGAAGAATCGTCGGCTAAGGGGGATGAAAGGCGAACCGTCCAAGGGAGAAGGATAAGCTCTGGTCGGTGCAAGGTCGGCAAGATCGCGTTCTATGACGCATTCGCACATTTGTATTTGGGTCTAGGTCATGGGGCGGGGTGCGTTCAATAATACCGAAGCTCGACAAGGCAAGTTAATGGAATTTTTGTACCATTTTACGTCATCGTCGTCGTTGCGTACTCGAAACATTGTTGTGTACTCGAAACATTGTTGCGTAAGATGTGGTAAAACCAGGAGATTTTTCCATTGTCTTGGGAAAAATGGTGGACCAAGGTGTACGATATACACGATTTGTATATTGCACATTGTACAGGGTGTTTCATAAATACGCACTTATTTGTGGAAATAAATTTTTCTACCCTTTTTTTTTTTTTTTTTTTTTTGAGGAATACGAATATTGTAGTTATAATTTTTTCATTTGCAAATATAATTAATTTCAAAGAGGCTTTAAAGTATCAACGTCGTAAATAACATATTTATACTTATTTAAGGAAATTATCGTCTCCTCTAAAATTCGAACACTAACTCTAGATTTTTGAACGAAAGTATATTTATGTGGTTTGAGAAGTAAAAGATTTCACGTGTTTAACAAAGAATCATTTAAATACACCGTGGTGAATTTGTAAAATTTCTATTTAAACAATTGATTATTCCGATTAATTGTTTTGGTATTAACTCTTTTATTAACGAAGATGATTATATTCTTTTACACTGAAAAGTAGTACGATACACATCTTTTATCAATATTGTAATTTGAATCTATACACATGCACATGCGATTAAAAATATTCTCTATGCATTTCTTTCATCATCCTCTACCAGTATTCGTAGTTGATCGTGTCTTACCTTTACAATGATTTCCCTGCTGAAAGCGATTAAACTTTCTGAACAGTAGCGCACGTGTACTCAATCGGCAAATCTCGAGTGAAATGTGAAAAGCACCAGGAATAAAAAGTTACGCGAGGCCGTGTTGTTGAGCCTTGTTAGGAGGCTGTAACGAAGAAATGTTTTATTGCTTGGCGGAGGATGTTGTACGTGAAAGTTGGTTCAGACACGTGTGAAATGTTGGGAATGCGATTTTCTACAACGATGGTCTCTAAGGGAATACTTATTTATAATTCAACGATATATAGGTCGAGGTCTGGGTTGGAGTCATTGGAAAATCGACTGCCTCTGTTCAAATTTTCCTACATCGCCTTCATAGCCGATTTCGTTACGTTCGAAACCGTAGCCGTAGTCGAAGCTTCGGCTTCACTGATAATTCGCGATATTACGATTCCGTATCGCCGATAAAATAATCTTACCTTTCATGGTGTAGATCTTTGATCTTTCGATATTTACGAGCGTTTCAACGTAATTTTTTTTGACGCTGTTAATTTCTAAATCGGCGTATACGGAATGTCTAGGATCAACTCTGTTTTAAATTAAAATTTTTTCCCGCCGTGGTGTATAAATCGAAAAGGAGTAAAATTTCTTGAGACTTCGTTTTCGAGAAACTTTGAATCAAGAATTGACTTATTCAGGCATGCCCCAGAAAATTTAAATTTCCTCCTGTAAAACAATTGAAACACTTTCGACTTATTTTCGCAAATGGAATAAGCTTTTTCTCATTATTCATTCCTGAATCCAACCTATAATTAGCTAAATTTAAATATAGCGAACTTTCAAACTCGACTTTCTCGAAAACGAAACTTCAAATAGAAGAATTTTATTCTCTTTCTTTGACTTATTTTCTCATGTAGAAATCTATCTCCTTTCCGGTCGACATTGGAAACATCCTATATAGTTAATATAATTTTACAATAATTTAATTAATATAATTTAAGGTTGATTGAAATGTATTTTGTCTTCTTCTAAATATTTACGTTACGTGAAAGTCATCAAATTAATCTACGCACGTAATAGATGCGAGTATGATTGACAAAATGGCGCGAGATCGATATACAGGACATTGAATGCATGATGCAAGAGGATTTCACCTGTTGCAATCCCCAGAAGTAAATGCAACATTAATTACGTATCATTCAACAAGCATAGCCTCTTTTTAATATAATCGTTATTGAAATATGGTCGATAGCTATCCTTGAGGAGAAATTATCAAGCTATTAAACAAAAGTACAAACGATTTCGTTGAAATTCCTTTTAGCATTTCATTGAAAGCGAATCCAATCGTATAGTATCGTGCAGATGTAATCACGATAATGGTTATTATCGATTAACCGTCACTATGCACGTGACTATATTTGTTGCTGAACCAAGGCAATCGATAATTCTCGCGGCATATATCGATTACGGAATTCCGGTTGAACTGTAGTTGACTGATTAGTATTTCACTTCAGTTTTTGGAACGTTCTATATTTATAGTCTTCTGATAAAATCCTTTTACGACTGTGTCGTAAAGTATAATGTTCGAAATTTTATTAGTTTTATATATGTTTATTTCTTCTAATAAGGAGAAAAAAAATCTCACTTGGCCATTTATTTTTAATTTCATTGTTTAAACGATATTTTTTTATTTCCACCCGTGTCCCCCTTTTCCTTCGAATTTGTTTCATCACTTTCTTCAGTTGCGCTCTCAATCATGCGCAAATAGTCGCTTTAGAACAAGTAATTAAAAATCGTTTCGCCACGTCGCGTCGTTTGATAGCACACAAAAGTGAGCGGTTGAATCGGTGTGGCGAATCGATACTCGCGACCCCAATTAATTTCGGAAAAGCTTAATGTCATCTAGCTTTTCACGTGCCACTCCAATTTTCTTAATAACCCTTTCATCCTTGCCGGTCTATATAAGCAGCCTCAATTGCTTCGTTTCTTTGTGCGTACAGCTTTCGTTAATGATAATCCTAACAGATGTTACGAGCATACATTTGTTCTCGTGTTTTCTCTGTTTGTTTCGCCCGTTTTCATCCCTTTGATAATGAAATTTCACAAAGTTCTGTGCACAACTCGGATTACAAATTTAACTTACTCTCAGAGCATTCGAACGAGGATCTATTAGTTTCTATTTTTTTTAATTGTCCCCTTTTATCCTTTGGACTTTTTATTATCCTTCTGTCGATACCGCCGCGTTTTTCGTAAATTGTAACTTTTCTTTCTTTCTTTCTTTTTTTTTTTTTTTTTTAATGATAGAAATAAGTCGACGAGTCTTTTATTATTATCACTGAAAGTGATTTTAGCGGGGGTAACTCAGAGAATCGGGCCTCTTCAGGTGCAACGCTAATGCAACGAAAATTAGCGATTGGTTGATTTGGGTCACGTGATTCTTAAGGTTCTAAATCACGAGTAGGAGTGGCGTTGTCTGGCACTGAGCGACATAACGCAAACATTATTTATCTATCTTTACGTTCCATTATGTATATTAAAGCGCAAAAAATCTGCTCCCTTTTTATAATGTGTATTTTTATTCTAATCGTTTGACAAATTTTACTGTAACATTGCACGAACTTACGTATTTACTATTATTTTTAACCTACGAATTAGATTATTGCACAGTAAACAATACATACATTTTTTTCGAGACGAATTCTGTTGATAATGTATCAGTATAAAAATTTTATACATTTTTTATAATATATATATTGCATAAAATAAACATTCCCAGTTAAAGTAAGAACCGCTTCAGTTTATATTATATCATATATTTAGCTGAACTGTACAAGATCGTTCGTTAACATCGAAACGTTTCGTTTCCCATTGATCGTCGAGTTAAGGCTGGTAAAGAGGAGCCCGAGAGATTAAGTACCATAATCTTCTTACTTATCAGACACGGTAGGGAAGCAAGTGGACTGTGTTAATAAACGATCGGGACGATCTTTCACGCAGTAGCCACGGGATACCAACTCCTGGCTTGGTGCGCGGTTTAACTTTAGCTTGAGGGGGTTCGTTAGTGTTGAAAATTACTGAAACACCGGTGGAACAGAGAACCGCGGACCACTAGGTCAGATATAACGCGGATCGTTAATGAACTGTAATGCTATTAACGAAAATTTAGGAAGTTCGCCTAACTACCTTCATCAGTCAAATCGGTTTTTTCCTCTCATAATTTATATTCTTTGATTTTCCTTTTCCCTTTAATCTAATAGCTAGTAAATTATCGTTAAATGGAAAGACCAGACAATCGAAACAAATTTTTTAGTTAATTACTTATATAAGAATCATTGCGGGAAAAAGAAGAGAGCACGATATTATATTTTCCTTGATTTTCTAATTTTATAATTGAACAGAAGGATTTTAATATGACGTGATATGAAGCAACGTGTAACTCTTGGAAATAATAAGTATCTCAATGTATAATTTTAGTCAGTATTTTAACATTTATTACTATTTGTTTCGATATCATGGGCAATATCTTCAGAATTAATTAAAATGATATAAATAATTTAAGTATTTCTACAGTCCGTGGCCATTCGATGTTTGAAATATTTCTGGAAATTTCTCTGCCCTGTTGCACAAGTTCCTGTAATCATTTCTCTCGCTTCATTTCGAACGTATTCGTTGGTGGTTTATTTTCTAAATATTTCTTCACAGAGTCCCTGTGTTTTTCACGAATTAAGAGAATACTTATGTCTTACATTATCCTAAACCAAATCCAACAATAATAATCAGCGCTTAACGCATGAATGTTGACGTATAATTTATCTCCCTTAACCCGAAGGAAAAAAAGTTTTGTTCAAACAGCTTGACGAAAATGAAAATAAACATTCTCCCGCGGCATGGGAATAAAATTCAACGCAACCCGTAGCCTGCGTCTACAAAATCAATCGCGGATACACTCTTTCGTTCACTAGTTTGAAGCAAGTAATAAATTCCCGTCCAAATTTCTCTGAGAAATAAGAATATTATTTCATTGTCATTATTAAAAATATTTATTAATCATTAATAGTTTATTGTACATTTGAAAGGAAAAAAAATTAATTATTATGTTTAACGTTCAACCAGGAACATTTTTCTTCAGCGTTTCATCGTTTCACGTCGCATCAATTTTGAAGGCGCTATTTTCCGAACGATTCAATTAAATTACACTGTTTTCAAAAATAATTGTCAGAAAAAATTTCTGGCAGGTACTTAAAAAAACTGCACGACTTGTACCTCAGTACGATTCGTCCCACTGAAAGGCCCAGAAGCAACTGTTCTGACTAGGAAATGAAGACGACCTTTCTGCCATAAAATTTTATTGATATGCAAACATTTGAGTCGATACAAAACAAATTACAGGCGCGATCGCTCAGTACCAGACAACGCCACTTCTACTCGAGGTCTACCCCACGCCCCCTCACAAATCACGTGACCCAAATCAACCAATCGCTAATTTTCGTTGCATCAGCGTTGCATCTGAAGAGGCCCGATTTTCTGGGTTACCCCCGCTAAAATCACTCTCAGTGATAAAAAAAAAAAGATCGTCTCTTTTAAAATCTCTCAATCGTCCAAATTTTGATGGAACACTTTCGGACGAAACTGAACGAAAAAAGAAAAAAGAAAAAAGAAAAGCGGATGTCCAGTGAGAAACGTCTTTGAGCAAAATCAAAAGCAGAGAGAAAAGGGAATGTACGTACGCTGGTAAGCAAGCAAGTTTTCACCTTGAGATAAGAACACCCGGTAGCAGCACGCGAGTAAAACGTCGTAAAGGGAGGAACCGGGCAGACGAGCCCCTTGCTGGTAGATCGCCAGATTTACTCGAGCATCTCGAGCGTTGCCATCGACCAGGTGCTTATTTGCTTATTCACCGCTCTCTCTCGCCAGCAAATGCATCGATCCAACGTCGGTCCAATGCTATTCCACTTTGACGACGAAAGCTACGATCCATCCGCTTAACACATACACACACACACACACACACACACATACACAGACACATTGTTTGTGTTACGAAATTTACAAAATTGTAAAGACAAGCCTCGTCTTATCTTACACGGAACGACGGTCGATTCAGAAGAGAGATTCCGAAATGGAGGATGGAGAAATCCCCGACTGAATTCTTTCTTGGCAAGAACCCCAGGCACCCGTGTGTGTCCGGAGTTATTCTTGGCACGATCGTCCATGACGATGACGAGCATCATCGTCGTCGAGGTGGTGGTCGGCAACAGAAGGCAGACACGAAGTAGTCGGAGACGGTTGTTCGGTTCGCCAGCGACGGAACCGAGGAACCTCGCGACGCGTCGGTCAAAGGGCGATGATTATCCGTGTCGAGAGTAACCCTACCGCGGATAAAGAATTGCCAGGTGGAACGTCGATTCGTTGAGACGACTTTCGGTGTCTTGGACTCTTTTTTTTTCTCTCTGTCAATCGTTGATACTTGATCTCGCGATTGAATTATTTCGTTTCCCCTTTTTTGGAGAAAGAAGTAACAAAGAAGCTATTTTCGTACTATGTCTCAAATGGAGGCGGAGATACCGTTTTCTTTTTCTTTTTTCCGAGCGTGGCGCACAACTGTTCCGAACGATCGTTTCTTTCGAGAAAAGTAAGACGAAGTTTCTTTAAATAGTAAACGTTGAATTTACTAAAGTTTTACCACGCTGTAAGGATTGTTTTAGATAACTTTCTTACTAGTCTCAGATCGTCGTTTCTTCTCGAAGAAATGGGTTTAACGCGTTATTTCGGTATTTTCTAAATACGATGTCTCTCGTGATACAGAATCGTTTCGAATAATTTTGTCAAATTTCGATCGTGATGCAAACGCGATCTGTCGACGAGCTTTCGTTCCTGGTGAAACGGAAGATATCCCTGTTTCAATATCTTCTAAATTTAAACGTAAATATGCAATGTTCGTTGGATTTCGTCACAATATGAAATTATTTCGAACAACTGTACCACCGCGGAGGGGAGATTAGGAGCAACCGTTATTACGATTGTCAGGAATATTTAAATTTGGCTGAACACACACGCTGACTGTTTATTTACACGAACGACGCGAGCTGTGATAATATTATTACCGTATTTAGAGATAGTGCTATCGGTGCTGAGATATTGTGATTAGAGTGACCACCTCGCGTTTGGCCCAAGTCCAACTGTCAGTTACCCGTCATATATCTGACCGATTGGCAATGGAAACGTTTCTATTTATAAATCGTGCGTTTGCAACGTTTCGATGTTATATTCCCGTGTTTTTCGACAGAATTCTTCCCGACAGATTCGACGTTCTCTGTGAATTTTCACGCCGATTCGATGGTGATTCGCAATCCTCGGTGAGAATTCATTTCGCTGTTACGACGGTAGGGAAATTTCAACGCTGGCTGTGGTTCCCTTTCTTTGAATGCGACGCGTGTACCAATCGTACGGATGGTACAGCTGATCCTAGACTATAAATAATCGTCCTTCTTAAATGAACGTATCCTCGAAAATTTGCAGACAAATTGCTTCATACCTCTCGAGTTACTCCGAAACATTTCACGTTCGCTCTTTTACCGAACGAAATGCGAATTTCTGCAAGTTTCTTCGTTTATCGACTTTTTAATTGATCGATCGATCGTGGTTGATCCTTATAGTGGTATTATACTGGACACTATTATACTGGAGTATAAGTCATACAAAATGTAAATTTTGGGTAATTGGTTAGTCTTTTAATTTTCTAGTTTGATTTAATTTCGTTGCAGAGATGCAAAATAAAATTACATTAAACTTTTGTTTAACATAATAGAGAAGTTACTATAGTACCCACGATACTTGGTTAAAATTGGCAACCATTGGAAATTTGTATTTTTTGCCAATTAAGAACGCCAACATCGCGCTAACGAAATTGTGACAGTTTGAGTGGCAGTTAAAACCCACCCACGTGTTACGGTTCATACAGATAAAACTTCGTCAAAGAAGCTGTCACCCATAAAAAACAGACAATGAAAAATGTATGTTTATTGCAAATAAATGAAAACGTTTATGAAGACGTTCGAAACATTTCACGGCTAGGAAAATAAGTTGATAGTTGGAACTGTAATTTGGAAGGACCACGAAACTACCTTTTGACGCGATTCGGCCAACAGCTGAAGGTACCACCGGCCAAGCAAACTCTATTTCGATCCCCGGTTTTATCCGAACCCAGATCAATTTATTTGCGTCCCTGATGAATTTTTGGTCACCAGTAAAAATATCTGAATTTTTCGCCAGCCCAATTGAAATTTCCTCCGCGTTACGTCTGTTGGTTTTTAATTCGATTGCGATTTTAATCCCCTTTACCGAAGATTCGCTTGATACGTTTGCTAAAATTCTTTCGATATTGATTTTCCTTTTATGTTTCTTGTTTTCTTTTTCCTCCGGGAAACTCAAATTGAAGACATATTTTCTCTGTGCCGCTTGATCAATTAAATTTTTGTATTATTTTCTTTGTTTTTTTAATTATTACTTTAATCAAATTACTCTCCGAGAGTAATATCGCACGTGCAGCTAAAGATCGCAGAGAGAATTACCTTGTAGAGTCATTCTTCTGGAAGTATGGTCGACAAATTTGGATCTAAGAAAAATTCTATTTTGACTATTTTTAGAATTTTAGGATTATTATAGAAACTTTATTTATATAGAAGTGATGATAATTTTAAAATAAAATTCTTTTTCTTTTAAATGTAATTGTTTAATTCTCTCTCTTTCTCTATATATATATACACACACATATATATATATATATATATATATATATACATACACATACATACATACACACACCTTTGCAAGCTCGATTTCTTGTATCTACCGATTAACCGTGGACATCCATTTTTGTTCTTCTATCCTTGACAACTCTTTTTTCCTACTTCGTAGATGAAATTGCATCAGATATTCAATACACACATTGGACGTTCCCCTGTTGAATTAAATTTCAATCATTGTGCTAGGATTTCATTCATAAAAAAAAAAAAAAAATAGATACAATCTTTCTTCTGCAAAAATGAAAGAAGAAGGTTAAAGAAAAATCTGCCAATTGGTCGTTTCTTTTTTATGCATCTCTCTTCCTCATTGCGTCACTTTCTTCTCGTTTGCAAAATGACAAATTTAATGAAAATTTAGCATCGTTGATATTCTGTTGAATTCACGAACGAAGAATTCACCTGACAACTCACAAATCGGTCTAACTTCCTAATCAACCGTATGGAGAAACCAGCTACGTTATTAACTCAAGTTGCGCGCTTACTCGATCCGAAAGCAAAGTGAATTTTACCGACCAGTCACGGAAAACCAGTCTCGCTGAAATTCGCGAACAGTCGACGAAAAAAATAATAAATTTCTTTACAAAACCCTGTTTCGATCAAATCCCATTCATGGAGATCGTTGATTCATTATTAAACTCGGTATCTTCCAGATGAAACGACTAAACTTTCACCAATAAAAAAAAAGAGAAAGGGAGACTAAAATATGCATTAAAACAGATATAAATAAACATAATCAATCAAAGAATCGTCTAAACAAGAAAAAAAAAAAAAGAACTTGGTCGATGAAAAAATCGCCAAGATATAGGCGTTCAGCCGAGATGAAAATGAAATCCCGGACGAAATCGCGGTCTGACTAGTGCCAGTGAATCGATAGTGCGAATTTTCAAGGCGATGTCATCGCGGACAGGATCGATATCGTGGGCAAAAGTCCGGTCACGGGAAGTGACGATGGGAAATAATGCTGGCGCTGCATTATTACTCGAATGCTAAGGGAGTCCGTGCCACGTTGAGGAAGGTCACGGGTGCCTGGTGGAGCGAGGACGATGATCCTGTTTATTCGAAGGATCTCATCAAGGAATTCGAGGTGGAGAATCCACCCCTCGAGAATGAGCTCGCTTGGATTCTCAAAAAAGGTATATATTTCGCAACTCTCTCTCTCTCTCAACCCTTGATATTTGCTGTTCCTTTTGAAACGTTATTCGGTTCCGACAGCAGTTTATATCGCCGATAGAATCCTCACCGTCTCTCTCGTAAATTGGAACCGTACAATACCGACGGATGAGATCGTTTTATGCGAAACTGTCGTTTAACCTGTTAACCATTCTCGACTGAGAAACTTCCATAGTTTAGACAAGGAATTGAAAATTAAGGTTTGACGAAAAGAAACTTCTATCAAGTAGATAGATTCGATAAAATTCAGTTCAGCGATGGGGAACAGGTGTACGATTCTAATAATCAGAAATTAGACTCGCGGTACGATAGAATTGACATTGTCATAAATATTGTTGTATAATAAGTAGGAGCAAGAGACAAATTTTATTGCTAACAGGAACGGAATGATACGTTCGAGGAAGATTCGCAGGCAGAGCTAACCGTGAAAAAAATGATCTAAAAGAAACGAAATAATGTAAGATAATTCCAAGACACAAACCCAGAAGAAAAGAAATAATGTAAGATGATTCTGACAGAAATACGGATCGAAGGGGAGGAAAGGAAACGAGTTAACATCGTGCACAAACAAGAGTCCCTAATTGGATTGTCGACAGATTGTGGCAACTCCGCAAGAGTACAATGTCGTTTCGTTAAAGCGTAACGGGGCCCCATGCAAATCATTTGAACACCGTCGAGGGTACTTTCAAATTACGGCAATTTCCTGGCCGAGGAATCGACGCAATAACCACCACGTAGTTATCATTCCAACAACTACCGTGTCGTCTATATTTGATCGCGTAAAACGAAAAACCGGGAAGTCGATGGCGACGCGTTACCGGCGGCGGCTGTCGACACCGACGCGATTCCATTTTAAGAACAAAGTGCAATTGAACAGAACATTTCAGGGGGGCCGTCGATTTGCGTTCTCACGTGAACGTGAACGTCAACGTTAGGTCAACGATCGCTCGGCCAACTGCTTACATATGCAAGCGTGTATCGATTTAAATGGGAACTCGTTTTATTCAGCATTGTTCAGTGGATGAGTAACAAGAATTCCATTAAGGAATGAAGGACACATTAAAATGAATTATTATTAAACGAGAAATTTAAATTTAATTAAGATTAATTTGTTTCATCTGTTAAAAATTCTAGCTAGATTGCAGATATTTATGCGGTTTTTTAATTTCTGGGAACGTAATTAAAGACGTGAAATTTAGAGATAAATTATCATTTAAGTATTTTATATGGTTCTGCCCGTTATATACGGGTGTGCATATTTTTGTAATTTTCAATTCTCCATAAATGCACAAAGATCCACGATCTAACGACTACTTTAGGTATCTTATATATATCTTTTGTCAACATCGTTAATAAAACGTTTTTTTCGAAAATATTGGTTGTCCTGTAACCTCATCGCTAGTTTATATTATCTATAATTCTACAACTAATCACCTGTAATTAATCCCAACAATACAAATATTTAGTTTCGCATCGTTTGCATACGTTCAATTTCAAAATTTACACCCAACAACGTCAGAAAATTACTGAAAATACTAGTCCGTCATTATCGTAGTTAGTAATAACCGATCAAAAATGCTTTGAAAAATAATTCCGCGAAACTTAGCAAACAGTACGTCGTCATTTTCCCAATCTTTCTTTTTGTCTTTTCCAGTCTATCATTTTGAACTATCGGAGCCACTAAATTTCATTTATGAACCTGTAACTACAATGATAATGAATGTCACCGGTCAACGATTTAATTTATTGCCTCGCTATATCCGTTCCATCAACTGTACCCACTGACACGTTTCCCAGTCAATTTACTGTCTTGGTCATCGTTGATGTATTTGCAACGTGGTCGTCCGTTCGTACAGCCTAACTGTACCGCACAATCTCTTCACTAGTCAGTAGCCTCATGATCCTTGCTCAGAGAGCCTGTGTAGTGAACGTTTTTCTAACTTCTACGCGCAACAATTTGTCCCAACATAGATGACGTGTCATTGTCTTCATCAGTGTCGTTTATAACTTACGTTCAGTTCAAACTTGATGGTTTTTTTTTTCATCGTACAATCGACAGATCCAATGGATTCTTAATTGCAGAGGAATGCAAGTTTCCAAGTGCGGGTTTCCACCTTCTTCGATTTTTCAATACTTATCTTACTGCTTTCATTAACGTGTCGTAGAGTTTTCGTTTACTAATGTACGTTTCATTTTTACGTGCAATGATTTCCATTGTATCCAGTTTGTGGCACGTTTTACGGGTCGTTGGCTTCGTCGGTGTATTCGCAGCTGGCCGAGGTCAGCGAATAGAATCTTTCATTTTCCGTACAGTCACTTTGTTGATCGATTGATTCGCGATCTCCTTTCCATCGATCTTTGCAGAGAAATAATTTTATTACTTGTTTATTCGTTTTGTGTGCGGAGTAATTGAAAGAAGAGGCAAAGTTGAAGCAACAGATTAAAATAGCTTGTCAAAGAATTTCTCTTGTGTCTTCACAAAGTTATAGTGGTATATGTTGGTATTAATAAATTGAAAATGTTGATTCTTGGAATGAGCGTTTGTCGTGTAGTTTTCCGTAAACTGCCAGCAGTTGATTTTCCTATAGTTTAGTCCAAGAAACGAGTTTCCTATTCGACCGCTTATACTATGTAATTACAGTGACTCAGGAACCTTTGTAAATATATGCAGAAACATTTTGTGATTATATTATCTGTTGGTGTGTCATTTTGAAATTCCATTTGCACTGTGATAAGACGCGATTGGTAAAATTTGGAACGAATTTCAAACGTCTCGTTGCTGGATCTTGCGTTTGTAGAAAATTTGAAGGTGAAAAAAATTCAAAAAATGCCTATAACGTGCTAAAATATATAACTGATAGAATATTTATTACAGGAGTAACGTAAAAAAAAAAAAGAAAAAAGATTCTACTTAGGTTCCATTCCATTCATTGTTATCACAAAAATATGAAGATTTACAATCTATTCTATTATGATGTTAATGAGATTTATAAAACGTTATATATAGTGATTATGATATATTTGTAAAAGCTTTTATTTTCTATGTTGGAGTATTTTCGCTCGCCATTGTAAAAACATGCATATATGTCCATTTTCCCATAACTCGATTCGAAACAGTGTCGCCACATTAGCTTCTTTCTCTAATGGAAGCAAGGTTGGATATTGCATTTCCAACCGGTAATTGTATGACATTCGTATAGGAAAGAGGGAAACCATGAATTCTATATATATATATAAAATATATATAAAAATATAATATATCTAAAAATATAAATATATCTAAAATTCATGGTCTAAATATATATATATATATACACCTAACAAGGTCAATTCGCGTGTTAAGAAAAATTCCGCGATTCGAGTCACAAGACTGAGAATCGGTAGTTACGAAATCATTGTGCACAATAAAATGAACGCGAATGAGCGAATTCCTCCAATTTTCTTGGTAGAGATATAAACAATCTTAGATATACTTGACTTAAAATTTTCAAAAAATCTATACCGCAATTAAAGAGCAATCTTGTACTTATTTCGTATAATATCCATTTATTTTACATATATTTTTATGTTTGGGTATATATTTATAATTGTGACATAATACATATTTTTATCATATTCTATATATATGTATATTGCACATAGTTTGTTTCAAATTATTTTTAATCATTTTTCATCCCTTTTCCGGACAGAAATTCTATTTTATTTGCCAAGTAATTACCTTCATTAGGTAAGTTGTGTCAAAATTGGAAAATTTATCATTTGAAATTTCTGATAAAATCCTCGAAATAAAATAAAATACACGAACATTTCGCGCGAACAGCCATACCATCGTAAATTAGGTCGGTGCCTAACGACATTTTTCTTGTGGAATGTATAAATGTATATATAATTACGTGACAGCATGGAATCCCGTTAATTCATGGTTTTATTTTCTGATCGTTACGACATCGACTGTGTGCTCTCTAATGAGCACATTACTTCTTGATGTTTTTCATGTACATATTTGTACTCGTACGCCAGTACGTTGTACGTATTGCGATGTATTTTAGCCAGTGATGCAGTTACATCATTTATCTTAATTGCTTGTGAGTAAAACATTTGTAACATGATTATTTTATATCGTATTAAACGAAGCTGTATTGATTCAATTATAATATAATATCACGTTACTTCGTACTAATGAAGTAGTATTAATGAAGCATCGCGTTAAATAAATCGGTTTATATTTTCCTCGTGTTTTTTCGCATGAAACGCCTGTTCCTCGTTATTTTTTAAATTGCGGGAAAAAATCATTTTTCAATCATCTATATATTTTGTCCCAAATTGTAAATTTAGCGAAAGTCGATATATTTATTAATAATGTTTTCTTATTTTAACGATGAGATTAGTTTAAAAGAATTGAATAATTGGCAAAATTATTGCAACTGAGAAATAGTAATTTAATAAAGGTTTTTCTACCTTTTTTGATCACTCGTACCATCAAATCTCGTTAGCAACAAATTTATTTAGCATTAAAGAAATTTATCGTGTTAAACAAAATCATTGAACAGCTCCCCTTTAAACTAGTAAAAAAGTTTTACCTTCGTTTCAAAAGTTTCTACAGTTTTCTACAAGTCTCTCAATATCGTGTTCTCAAGTGTACCATTTTACAAATGTTATCTTAACAAGAAATATTCAGAACAGATTCGCATTCGATTCGCCGAGCTTTCAATAAGAACTGTTCGAGTTCTTGAACGAGCCGTCTGATTCTACTTACTGCTGTAATAATTAGCGACGATGAATAGCGAGATGACAGAATAGAGCTTTTTTTAAACGATGAGTACGAGCAATTTTCAGTCATAGTTATATAGCAATTTACAATAATTTTATAATAAAGTATATAAAAAATGATAAATGTGAAAGAAAATCACTACTAGTTACATTTTAATACTTTCTTTAAAGTTATAGAAAAAAAAAATCTTTTTTGCTTGATAAAACGAGAGCAAGAGTGAAATTCAAGAACCGGAACGATATTAACACTAGGTTTACGGGCGTTTCTTATATACCTATCTCTACGAGCACCCGTCAAATTGACGGGTATGTGAAAATACGTATTTACTTTAAAAAATCAATTTATTCAAACTAAGTCTGAGTTGAACAATATAAGGTTTCACGTAAAAATAAAATATAAATAAGTCAAAATTTTTTTTTTAAGATATCACGGAAATAATAACAATAATATTAACACTACACGGTAATCATTTTTATTGAGCACATTTTTTACATATGATTTGAATTTCTTTTGTGCATTTTCCGCATACGATCTTCTTGCAATACATACAGCAATTACTGCTTTTATTTTTATTACAGTAGCCCACTTGGCAACTTTTTCGGACTCCTGATGTTGACGGTGACAGAACTGAAACGTCTGAACTTTGACGATGGTTCTCCTTGTTTTCTCCAGCTAATTCCTCGGCTAAGCAAAATATGAACTTTTTTCTCGATATTTTCGATCCGGTACATTCTTTATACAATATCCATGCGTTTATCACTGCCAAATCTAAAATATTATAAAAAACTTGAAGGAGCCATCGGAAACACCCCGCTTTCACGCTATATTTGCGTGCCATCTGGTCTGCGACGTCGACACCAAACTTTGTTTTATTATAAAAAGTAATAGTTTCTGGAACACATTTTCCATGTTCCATGTTTCAGATATCAATGCAAATTTATCGGTTTGTATCCTTTCGGATCGTTCGCTTCTTTTGTCAAAACGTATAAACCTCAGAATTTCTATAAACCTATCTCTGGGCATTGTCTCGGAAAAAAGAAGGTCCCCATTTTTTTGACCATAGGTAAGATACTTTCAATGCTCTTGTTCCGTACGCTCCCCGGGCAAATAGTACTGCCAGAAAACTACGTAATTCGGAGACTGTGATTGTCCAGTCGTTTTTCAAAACTCGACGTGCCTCGGTTTCGGTGCATTCTTTTATATGTTTCATAATGTGAGTGTCAATTATCAATTCAAAAGCACTAGTTACACAACCCGACATAATATTTCTTTTTGCGTAACCAGTAGGCCCTGCGATATCCTTGAATATCATATGAACAGGCGGCCTACCCGCAGATTTTCCTGCTTGCAGTTTCACCCACTGTGTCCCGTCAGCTGCAATTTCAATATCTTCCATTACATCTCGGGATGTATTTGGAATACTCGTCCTTTCATCCTCGGTGTTAGAACTAGAAATAATTCGCGCCCTTTTCTTCTTACGACGCATATTGACGAAGTTTTCCTCTTCACTATCCGAAGATCCTTCCATTTCTCCAGTTTCAGTGGATTCAGAATATTCACTAGAATCTTCACTTTCACCTAATTCATATTGATCTTCTTCGGAGCTACCCTCAGAACAATCCTCATTGATGTTGGTAATTTTGGTCAATTTCTTATTATATCTCCTGTTTCTACTCATGATTGCTAGAAAAGGGTGATCGGCGAAAGTAAAAAATACTGTGTCCAAATTCAATTACCCTATTGTAAATACTTACGATAAGCGGAGACTACAATAACCGGAACTTTTGCACACTATCTTCGAAAAATGTTCTTACCACTGTCACTGCAACAACTATACTGCAGACCAGCTCGTGCCTTCGAGATATCTTTGTATATCGTTGAAAACCAATACTCACAGCATACGAAACTCAAACCATATCGCAGCCTAACGTCGGCTATCGCCGGCTTTGAAAATTGCTTGTGTGTTGTTATATTGAACCAAACATGAACCGAATATCTTTTCAGCACGACATTTGGTCTGCCACTTGCTTTGAGTTTCGAATGACGCGGGGATCTCTCTGGTAAGCGATTTCGTTGAAGGGCACCATTTCAAACATTTTACTTTATGTCATATTATCGAGCCGCTATTGAGATACAATGAGTTTGAGGCATCTCAGACTTTTCGTTCACTCTTATATTTACTATTGGAGGTATAATGTTACAAATGAAGCAAATATATAAGCATTGTTTACGTAATCTGCTAGCCCGTCAATTTGACGGGTTTCGTAGAGATAGGTATACCACATAAAAATTTCAAAATTTAGAAAGCTTAAGAAAATAATAATTGTGTATATAACTTCTTTTAATGAAATTATAAATTTACGATACAAATTAGTTAAGATTAATGCTATGGTTTTTTTGCGTGTTTCATTTCAAAGTTCGAAACCCGTCAAATTGACGGGTCCCGTAAACCTAGTGTTAATTAATTTCATTTCATTTAACTTGCGAGCCCAGCATCGCTCAAAGAAAGCCAATTAAAGAACAAAATAGCTGATTATTTAATAAAATAAAATAAAATAACAAAGTAATTGTTATAACGTATTACATAAACGTGCAACGTATTAGATCTAGAGTGACTTTTATTTAGAATTCATTCGTGCGTTTCTGATTAGTTTTAAGAAGGAAGGAAATGGTCGTGTTTGAAGGGAAAAGGATTCATGCAATATTCATGTAACGTTAATAGCTGGAATTTAACCGGAATTTTTTCCAATTCACGTGACACCCTACAAATCCATTTTTATTCCATTGCGAGCTGTTACCGAACAACTCTCTTCGTCCTGTTGACACGGATGCTGCAGTCCTTTGCAGTTTCACGATTATTTTTTTTTTCCACGTATTTCATCGTGTTTCCACACTTTCTCATCTTCTACATTTGTTTCCACGAGGGTTTTTCTCGCTTTTCATTCTTTCTCTCTTTTTTCCTTTTTTTGTTTTTTTAATTATTGTCCGTCGTGATTTCGCACGCCCTCGAAAAAGCTGTTGGCTTGGTTCTTTGAAGAAGAACGAAACGATAAAAATGGAAAGTGCTTTATGTTCTGTTCGCGATATTAAAACGTATTATTCTCTCTGTGTTTTATCGATTCGTGCGTGCTACATCCAAGACGTGAAATTTTTCTCTTGATTTTTCAAACTCCCATTTCATCATTTTTTCTTTTTTATATTATTTATTAGATTGTTTCATATCAGTACGAACATATATTAGAAAATATAAATAAAATTCCATAAGAATTAAACATAAAAATTATAGTATATACAATTAATTCTTATAAACTATTAATTACATATGTATTATAATTATAAATTTTCATCTTGATTTTCACATTATATTTTGATATTACTTTCATATTACATATTATATATTGATATACTTATAACAGTAATTCATAATAAATAATAATATTATCACATATTATCTTTGCATCATCATCAAGATATTATTTTACTATGTTTGAAATTATTCAGAGAGATATTAGTATAATAATAACGTTATTGTTTTAAAATGAAAAGTGGCTTAAAATGAAAAGAGAGATTAATTTATATCTTATGCTTCGTACCCTTTTACGAGACCATAATTGAACGTAACATTTGAATTGAGATAATCTCTACATTCATAAAAAGTTGTGCAAAATTTTTCATTTCCGAAGCAGAGGAATATATGAAATTCTTCGTCCATCTTCACTTTCCTTGTTTCGTTTGTTGACGAAATCTCATACTTACCAAACAATTAATAATCGTCATGATGAAATTTTATGGCAGGTTTTACAGCCATGTTGCATATGCTCGGAATAATGGGATTTTATAGGACATGTTGCTAACGTTGTATCTTACCTTTCTTGTTATTAAAAGCAACTGCATATTACGCAATAACAAGCAAGTAGCACACCGACATACGAAACAGGATATTTCGTATATTTTCAAATATCTATTTTATGTTGCTTCTGTCGATAGAACGAAATGGTGTAATCGGAATAAAATTAGTTGGTTCAGAACATACAATTCTTTTTCTAATTTTTAATTTTGGAACTTATCACATATAAAAATCAAGGAAATATTTCTGCATTTAAATTTTTATTACTTTTCATGGAATAAATTTTATAAATTCAAAATTCAAATATTACGATTTAAAATATTATTTCGAATGAATAATATAGTAATTTGTGAGACATTAGGAAATTCAAAATAAATGGAACACCCTATTTTCATTTAATCAAGATACACGTGTAATAATAAGATGTGAAGGTAATTCTCGTCGTCGTATAATCGATCATATACATAAACAGTTTGTTACCAACGTTGCATAACATTTCTATTCTTCGTGAGAATGTTCGATGTGTTAAGTGCTTGTGACACATTTTATTGCCACTTCCATTTGAAAATTGAGTAGCAAGAACAAGAGGCGTTTGGTAATAGTAGAATTTGATTGAATGGCCCATTATTGTGTGATTAAGTTGTTAGGTCTTTTTCCTCGATCGTATATCATTTTCTTCGTACTGCGAAATATGAATAGGTTCGTTAGGTGTTTTTTTAGGGGCTTTTTTAAGTTACATTTAGATAGTACTAGGAAAAATTACAAAATTATTCACATACAGAGCGCAAATTCATAGATAATTATCGTATTAAAATAATGATATAATTCCATATTATTTTTCATATACTTTTGCAACTTCAAATTCCTCCACAGTCTACGCTTATCGACTTAATAATCAGATCTCATTGCTAATGAAATTTTAAAATGTATGACGTATCTAATGCATGTATTTGTGATGCATTCATAAAATTTCGAGTATTTTCGCATTGTGTCACGCATCTTTCATGCACTTATCATTTTCACACGGCATCGTATTTGTCATTGTACTCGAAAATAGCGCCAGAATTTTTGAATCGGCGCCGAATCTCTCCACCGTAACTTATCCCAATGTAACCTCAAAACCTGGCTAACAGTTGAACTGTTGTCATCGGGTCATGGCTATCATTGTATCAAGATACTGTTGCAGTATAATGTATGTGTGAAAGTGTCAAGTGCCAATTTTTTGTTATTTAGATTAAAGATAATACTAATTCGTTCCTGTTGATAAGACTTGAGAGTATCGTGTAAATTGTAAGAACATTGTGACATCGTATAAAAAAGAAAAAAGAAAAAAAAGAAAAGAATGCTTCGTCGTAATCAAAAAGCATTTCTCTACTGTCAACTGTTTGGACTTTCAGAGGAAGACGAGTCACAGATTTTCGTAAAGTTCTTCACATTTCACAAATGTTATGACCTAATACCAACCAGCGCCAAATTAGTCGTTTTCGATACGCATCTTCTCGTCAAGAAGGCCTTCTTCGCTCTTGTTTACAATGGTAAGTTGCAAAATTACAAGAATATTTCGTTTCATTTTATTATTCTGTTGCACATTGCATAATGACCTTACACCTGCAGGTGTGAGAGCTGCGCCACTATGGGACAGTTCGAGGCAAGAGTTTGTTGGAATGTTAACTATAACGGACTTTATAAAGATCTTACAGATGTACTATACCAGCCCATCTGTAACAATGGATGAATTAGAAGAACATGAATTAGATACATGGAGAAGTAAATATCATTTTTCAATGGCTCACGCGCAAATATTCAGAAATCTTAACTTTATCTTCCTATCATTCTTAACTTTATCATTTCAGAAGTCTTGAAGGATCAAGTGCATCCATTAGTGAGCATTGGCCCAGACGCAAATTTGTACGAGGCCATTAAAACTCTAATTCAGAATAGAATTCATCGTTTGCCTGTGATAGATCCAGATACTGGAAATGTTCTCTATATCTTGACACACAAACGAATTCTGAGGTTCCTTTTTCTTTATGTAAGTACAAGTGAAACAATTATAAAATTGAAAATGGAACTTGATGGAACATATGTGTGTCATTTGAATAATTTATCAACAGATACACGAGCTACCAAAACCATCTTTCACTGACAAAACATTGAGAGAGTTGAGGATAGGTACATTTGAAAACATAGAAACTGCAACAGAGGAAACTAGCATAATTTTAGCATTAAAAAAATTCGTTGAGAGGAGAGTTTCTGCATTACCAATTATTGATGCTGAAGGAAAATTGGTTAACATTTATTCAAAGTTTGATGTTATTGTAAGTTAATTTACGCAACAAATCTTAAACAGTATAGTTTATTATTTTTAATAATATTCCTTAATATTTTTGTATTTTCACAGAACCTAGCTGCAGAAAAAACATATAATAATTTAGATGTTTCATTAAGAGAAGCAAATGAGCACCGCAATGAATGGTTTGAAGGAGTTCAAAGTTGTAAATTAGATGAAACTTTGTTTACTATTATGGAGAGAATTGTTAGAGCAGAGGTATAATACTCGTATTTTTCGTAATAAAGGGAAAAAAATCTTAATTATATAAAATCATTTATTACATTCTGAATAAAACAAAACTATATAATTATGTTAGTTTTATGATATAATGTATTATTTCGTATGAATAAATAAGTTGATGAATATACAAATTTTTCAGGTTCATAGGTTAGTAGTGGTTGATGATGATGATAAAGTGATCGGTATAATTTCTCTATCCGACTTACTCTTCTACCTCGTTCTTAGGCCTTGTGGTAGGATTATATTTTAATTTATATGCTTTCAAGACAAAAAATATCCAAGAAATATTAGTAGCATAAATGTATATGTGATTTTTTTAGGTGAAGATGGCAGTAGCAATAAAGATAGTTCTATATCGTTAAGAGCACAGGATTCTATGTCAAAGGCTCCGAGTTCTGTGCAATCGGAGGCTTCCATTCCTGATGGTGAAACAGAAGCTGAACAAGATACAGCTGAAGTAAACCAGTCTGAAGAAGCACCGGCAACACCTAGTCCACCGCTTAGTCCTGCAGCATCAGATATTTCTGAACCTCAGTCAACTTTAGTAAATCAGTCTCAAGAATCTGCATGGCGGGAAGTGACTGTATCAGGAGGAGATTGAGGCAATATTATCTTAAAATGCCGTTCGGCATGAAATTGTGAATTAATCTGTGACTTTAAAGTCAAACAAATTTTAAGATAATGACACTAAGCAGTGTACGACTAAGCTTGTTTTTCGTTTGTTTTTAATATTTGTATGTACAGTGCTTAAGAACTTGCGAAAAACATGCAAAACATTGTTCTTTACTCGTTTAATCGATTTACGTCACAAAACTAATTGTTATTCAAAATAATGTATATAATCATGCTGAACGCATGAAACTAATGAAACGAATCGTAATGAATAATGAAATAATGAAATAATAAAATAGATGCGATAAAAGATAATACGATGCTCCATACTGTATAAAAGTTGATTAAGCTTAATTTTTTATGGTACAAATGCTACTCAGTATAGACGTTCGAGCTTCTTGCCAGGAACGGTTGCTACGCCATTATCTACTCAGGGTATGATATTCTGTACACCCTTTCTTCAATCGTACACTGTTTCAATAGAATTTTCGAGGAAACAAATAGTGGTTTCTTGCATCCTTTAGATTTATAATGTTGCTATGCTCCTTATACTGGAATCTTTGTATTTTATTTCAAATCAAAGATTATGAAGTAATTTACTTTAATTTATATCAGATAGTGTAGAAAACATGAAACAAAGTAGTCGTATATGAAAGAGTGCTCCATAATTAATAAATATGGACCTCGTTTTTACAGAGGCCTTCCACGCTTTTTCCTGACAGAAACGAAATACTGCAGTGTTAAGCAAATGTCTAAACACATACATATATCCCGTATGCTTATCTATACAAAAAAAGTAGCTTCTTATTCGTGAATTATGTCACGTTAGATGTTTGAATACTAGAGAAACCAATATGCATAATAAACGATTTTGTTTTAAATGATTGCACAGCATGTGATATTTTACAAAAAAAGGAAAAAAAAAACATGGTGCTTTTGATTTTTCATAAATAGTTGATTCTGATATAGCAATCAAATGGAAGTAGTGTGCATACAATGAATAACAAACATAAAATACGTATATAGTAGATTAAATTTTTGAAATTAATTGTGTTGTCGTGTAACTTCTATATAAGCTTCACGAAATATTTCAGTACAGGAAAGCAATACTTATATAAATTCAAATTACAATCTATTGTTGAATTTATATGTTATATTATTTCATGTACATTTAAAAAAAAAAATGACATTTACGAGATAAATATATATTATTAAGTATTGAAAGGCCTACAAAATGTGAAAAAATGAAAACAATTCTACAACTAATATGCGCTGCCACGGGTATTTTAATTAATGCTTTACACATATTTGCAGCATATTGTTCAAGTTACTTATGAAATGATTTAATTGCAAATATATTAATCATTTTATTGTACATTTATTTAATAGCTCTTCTTTTAAACACTTCTACATTTGTATTTGCTTTACAAAAGATTTTTATAAATTGACTAAAATATGTTCGCAAGATTTCCATTCGGGAAAGAAATAGAAATATAAAGAGCATGTTAAAATTTTTATGTGATTTTTAATTAAATTCTATATGTTCTTATTTAATCATTGAGAAAAACATCATAAAAGAAAGAAAAAAGAAATACAGCGGATGAGAGGTTTTGTAATTGTATTTTATATTGTTGCTAATTTCCATATGTAATCAATGATTAATTAAATGAAATTATTTCAAAAACTGCGAAAATTGGTTCTCGTAAATACTTATAAAATTAATACTATCATACAAAGATTAAATAAGCACCAATGTTGAACTGTACTAGAGAATCATGTAAAGTAGTAAACTCCACTCAATGTTATATATTGTTTAGATAACAAATTATAAAATGAGTGGCAGAAAGCATTCCTGTACAAACAATTCATTGAAAAGAAAAAAAGAAAAAAAAAAAGAAAAAAAAGAAAAACACTGTTTCATCTTGAAACAGATTTCATTCTACGCTTACTGCACGGAAGAAAGGATGGAATTATAAATTATGCAGACACCTGCATGTGTTGCATCTATGTGGAAATTTGTATGGCCTCTGTGCCAGGGAATGTATTTTCCTTTTTGGCACAAAGCTCCATTTTATAGGAATATGAATGAAAACCACCTATTTGAATTTTGAAGGGGACAGTGCCTGTAATTTAGTGAATTTATTCCTAGGTACATTTACAAGGATAAGAATAAATATTCCATTTCAGATGAGTGGCGCAGTCAGGATAAAGCAAATTTACGTTAGTATTAATTAACAAGAGACGTAGCGAGGGGACAATGATTTTTGTACAGCTGAAGGGATTGTAGCCGAATAAGATTTAATGTGCTGTAGTTGCGAATATTATTTCCTTTTAGTACAAAATATGTTTCAACTTTACAAGTTGTCACGTTCACTTTTTCTAGTTTTTAGACGTAAAAGAAAAATCTACAGTAGCCTATCTCCTGCAGCGCATCCGATTTCAATATTATTGCAACTGAAAGCACAAGTTAATGTAACGTTAACAGAAACATTATTAGTGTTGAGAAACCATTTGAAGTCGGTGTACGCTGCATTCGTGAACCAAAACAATATATAGACGAGATATTAAGAATAAATTGTACAATAAAGAATTAATCAAATAATCAAACAGTACACTTAGTCGCATCTCAGTACTGTATATCCAGGGCAAAAGCTATTAGCATATTATTCATGTCCCTTGTACATGTAAGGTACAAATGAAAAAAAAAAAAAAACGAATTACTGAGTGACAAAATACATCATAACTGAAACATTTTATTTTATTGTTTGTGGTGATTTCTATGTGCCTTGTTATCCTAAAGTTCTTCTCTTTTCTCGAAAGTGTAATTATCAAATTATGTCTTCTTATATCAATATTTTATATTTAACACAAACAGCATTTTTTCAAATTTTATAAGTAGATCTATAAAAATATAAAAACACTTTCGTTATTACTCGTCAACAGTAAAAATAATGTTAGATGAATTCATTGTTATTGTCTTGCTTATAATTCTATTAATGAATTTGATTTTTTTATCTTTTTGAGTTGCTTTTTTGACGATTCATTTACACTTGGTACACGTTTATGAGAAATCTGCATATTAAAAAATAAAAGAAAATCATTTATTTTCATTCAATTATAAAAGAAAAAGAAATACTATCAAATTACTTACAATTTCAGTATCTAATTTCGAATATTTTGCTTTTTTTTGCCTCTTTTCTATTGATTTATCTCTTTTGTTGATAATTACTGGCATCTTGTCAAATAACATGTTATACTCTGAATCAGAGTCTGAATTATTTTCTATGTTTTCTTCATTTTTTTCTACAAAATCTTTAGTAATTTCGTATTTATGCTTTTGTGTTTTTTCTTCATTTGCTGGTAATGAAAATTCTGAACGTAACAACATACATGATATTTTCGATGTTAAATACATCTGCAAAAAAAAAAATAACAATTTGATTGTCACGATACTGTCTTTTTAATGTAACATTCTCTTCATATTAATAAATTACTTTTACCTTTTTTAATAATTCTTTTGTATCGATATGATGTATTCGCAAATATCGGTCTAAACTGACACTAACAACATAAGGTTCGTTTCTGCTACAAGCTATTCCCGTTACACCTCCAACAAATCCTTTATATGTATTTAGTATCTTGGCTGGTTTTCGTAAATCTACAAGATTCATTCTGCCTTTGCCAGAGCCAACTATAATCTGCCTGTGATATAAATTTTTTAACTTTGTGTTAAAAGGATATATTATATTTTCTTTATACATGTCATACATACTTTTCTCGTGGTGCCACAGTTAAACACGTTAATGCTTCCTCTTTTATTTCTACGTTTATGACAGGTCTTCTTTGTGATTTTGGATCATATAAACGCACCTTGAAAGTTTCGTTTCTTATATAATAGAACAGTTACACATGTAATAGAATTGTATATCAATTAGGATCTTACATGTCCATATTTGCTAGTTGTAACAATTTCTTCTGTACCAGGAAGAAAATCTACATCGGAAATCCAAATTGGAACTCTGACTTGCAGCCAATCATGAGGCACATTTTTCTCTGTAAATATCTGTACTCGTTTTTCTATATCAAATAACTTTAATGCATGTTCTTGACCTCCGGTAGCTATTATCTCCTTTTTAATTCTTGAATGACGCATCTTGTCCAAATTTTTACCAGCTTTTATTATAAATCCGTCTTCTTCCTTAAATCTCCATAATTTTACTTCACCTGATTGAACAGCAGTCAAAATTGCTCTGTAAATAAGTGAAAATTATAATTTACAATATTACTTATATTTACATTTCTACATGTTACTCACTCATCATATCGGGATATGCCAGTAATTTTGCCTGTTCCAATATTGCAAAAGTAAGAACACGTGAACGTCGAATGTTCAGTGTCATAAACTTTCACGCTGTAAAATGAAGGAATTACAGGATATTTTTGTTATGAATGACAAATTAAAGTTCAGTGCAGTTGATAAATTACTTATTATATATAACCTCCTAATATCTTTCACACCACAACCAATTAGAACTTCCATCTCCTCGTCATCGCCCCAAGACATTGTTGTAACTTCATCGTTATCCGTAATGGAAGCCAACTTTTGTATATTTTGTGATACACATTCTTTCTTATCTATTCTTACGCCTGTTAACAAAATGCATAATTTTGTAAACTTGAATTTTATAAATTTTTTATTTGACGTTATTAGTATACTCGTAGTCGTTAGTAATATTTTGTAAATAAAACAAAAGGGATGTTTTGAATTTAACTGTTCTTTTAACCTATAAATTCGATTTTTCTCAAATTAAAACAGACACGATGTTGACTTAAAATATCTACAATTACCTTTGAAAATTCCAGATTTACCACCAACATATATATTATAATTATCTTTCTCATCCATTTCGAAAAAAATAATTCATAAAGAATAAAAATCAATAACAAGATATCAATACATCCTGCAACACAACGTGCGACTTCAGTAGAGCCTATGATAATGAATGCATAGTAGAAATAATGTCAAATTAATGATTTGAAAAAATCAGATCGAATTAGGACTAGACAAGAAGTTTAAAAATTAATTGAACATGATAATTGGCGAAAATTAAAAAAAAAATCTAAAATCTAGAATATAAAATCAGAACAAAATTAATATTATTATTATTAATAAAACCATAACCAATGAATATTAAAGATACATAAGTTGTAACATAAGTTATTACAATTGAGCTAGTATATATACAAAGGAATTTAAAATTCTAGAATACAAAAAATACATTATTATTATTACTACAAGATTTTCGATCTATTGAAAGAAATTCGTAAATCTTCGTTCGTGGATTTCGTAGGTTAAATGGAATATAGGAAAAGAGTTGAGGATCTACAACGAAAAATTCAATCATAATAAAGTTCAAAAATAAATTCGCTAATTTTGTTTTTTTTATCAAATAAAAATTTGATCAATTTATGGACATGTAGCGACTGCTATCCCCAAGCTAGGGAAAACAGCGCTACCTATCTTAGTGCAACCTTGTGCACCGAGAGGTGCGCTTCCGTTCAGCTAAGAGTCATAGAACAGAAAAATCAATAGACTGCTAAGTGTTAATATATATAGCGCCGAACATGCGATCATCAGCCATTAATTAACCAGCCAATCATTAGCCAGTAATTAATTAGCCATTAGCATTATCAGCATTCACTTCGTTCGTCAGTCACGTGACGGGTTAAACAGCATAACTTATTCCTCGTGATCAGCGATACCGAAGACGCGAATATTTTAGGTAATTAATAATCGCTGTAGAATAAGTAAAAATAAATTATATCCACCAATATTACCTACAAAATTGGTGACCCCGACGTGATCGGAAAATTCTAACGGATACAAAAGAGAAGAAAGCATGGCAACGCCACGTTCGCCGATTCGAGCTCAAGTTATGCCGCAAATGGAGGAAGCGCATATACCGCACTACTTTCCACCTTTTGATAGGGAGCATCCAAAAATCTGGTTTCTTCAGGCGGAAGCAGCCTTGAGGACAAGCAGGATCACCAGCGACTCTTCAAGGTTTGACTGTATAATTCAGCACTTACCGACCGACGTCCGTCGCTTATTAAAAAGTATCTTGAAAACACCTCCTGATTCGAACAAATACGAGACGCTAAAAAATAAGCTCTTAGAACTATCGGAAGAGACTAGAGTCCGTCAACTTCTCAGAACCTGTAGGATGGGCGATGATAAACCGTCACGCTTCCTACAGCGTATGAGAAGCATGGTTGATGAAAAAGTTCCTGATACAATCCTAAAAACCATTTTCTTGGAACAGATTCCACAATCCCTGTATTACATTCTGGTAGTAAACTCTGAGGCGGATTTATCAAAATTGGTGATACTTGCCGATCGCGTAATGGATTATTTACCTGAAATTTCGAATCTAGAAAGATCCAACATGGCGATTTCCGCCAGCCATTCCAGAGCTGATGGTGGTTATAACGAAACCAAAATGGCGGATACTCATCAGTTAAGAGACGACATGGCGGCCATTCAATACCAGCTAGCAGAAATAACTTACAAAATAGCGACCATGGAGACGAATCTTTCTCGACGAAGACCATTCCACCAACAACCTCGATTCCGTGACCGACGATCTCAATCCCGTGACCGACGATCTCAATCCCGTGGACGACGATCTCAATCGCGTGGACGACGATCTCAATCCCGTGGACGACGATCTCAATCCCGTGGACGACGATCTCAATCCCGTGGACGACCATCTCCATCACGACAATATAAAACTACAGAAGGACTCTGCTACTACCATTTCAATTTTGGAGCGCGAGCGCGTAAATGCAAAAACCCTTGCAATTGGTCATCTATTACTGCTGAAGTCGCTCAGCAGTCGCTACAGACACTGAGATACTACCCCCGCATAGCGGTGACAATGTGGAACTGAACGATATTTGTTCTTGCCGCACTCTGCTGCTCTCACATAGCTTATTACACAGCATAAACCTCGAAGAAACAGTACTAAATAAAAGTGTCAAGAATATGGCATGTGCAGTCATTTAACACAACCGTTTTGGAATTAAAATATCAGACTAACAATACTTCAATTTTATTAAACTCCGTTAGATGGAGGAACGTGGAATATTTTTGAGGAGGTCTAATCCTTTAATCACAGACGAGATATACGAACCACCTCGTCTGTGACTACATATTGTAAAGCCCATGGTCTCTCTGTCTAATTGGAGCTTTAATTTTCCACCTATATGTATTATAAATTGTATAAGCTCCGAAATGTGCACATAAAAATTGCTTACTCGTGCCATATATTGAGTTGTCCGGAAAGTTCGTGCCGATTTAATATAAATTAAATTTAATATTTAATAAATGTATACTAAAATTTAAATCTTCTGCGTTTCAATTTTCTTTCAAAATCGGCACGAACTTTCCGGACAACCCAATACTTCGTTTGTGATTAAAGCAACAAACGAAAACACAACACTGAGCGAAAAGGATAGCAATAACGATTCATTTTTACATATCACCCCTACGTGGCGGTAAAGTCTTCAAAAATAAAGATTGAATTTTCAATTGCAAAAGAATATTACAATGCACGAATCAGTAATTTTAGAAACAAAAAATACCATGTGAACAAGAAGGAATTTCCAGCTGAAAATTCGCATTTTGTATTAGGCGTAACTATTATAATAAAATATCTCCTTTCTCTTTTGTTTCATTTAGAATTATCTCCTCGTAACTTGACACAAATACATTTTATTCTCAAAGTATAAGGAGCATTATTAATTGAACAATCATAATCTTTATCACGTTCAAATCGATTTCGACTGCACTATTGTTTAGTATAGTTTCGTTTAACCAATTCAGGTATAAATCCAATCGGGCGTATACTCCTGGTGAATTAGGCCGTGCACAGCCTTTCCCCCACGATATTATGCCAATTTGTGTGTTGTTGCATAATAGTGGACCACCACTGTCACCCTGGAATTGATTTCCTTTAGAGAAACTACATTCGGGCAGAAAGTAAATTTGAAACGAGATAAATACTAACTTGACAGGCGTCTCGTCCACCTTCCTCTAGCATGCCAGCGCATAAATGCACCTTGTCATCTACTCCTGGGACTGGACACTTTTCAGTTTGGATTAATGATAAATTAACGCTTCGGAGATAAGTACCGACTCCTTTCTAAACGAAATCAATTCTGCTGCGTTATAATATCTATTACTTCTTATTCAATTCAATAGAATATTTTGTCAATTCCTTTCTCCGCAAGTATTTATATCATTCAAAGTTGAAAAACGAATTGGAAATTTAAAATTTAAGATTCAAAGATTCAAACGCATGTTTTTTTTTTATTCATTGCACAATCTGTTTATATATAAATTAAAATTCGGATGGTATAACTGAGTAGAAGGTGATTCCACGAGAAATGGAAAAGTGGATTTATGAAAAAGCTCATTCCACGAGTCCTAGCCCGCGAATGTCAATACTACAATGTTAATACAATGCTAATTTTTGGGCTAATACAGCTATTTTATTTGCAAACGACGAAATTCATTTTATGCGGTAGCAAAGAAAGTACCAGCCCACAAACTGATTCCGTGGAATTTTTGGCTATTTTGCGAAATAGGAAAATTCGGAGATGCCCAGAAATTGCCTCTACAGAAAATTTGTGGGCGGAGACAGAAAAATTCGGGTATGCCCAAATCAACCAATCGCTAATTTTCGTTGCATCAGCGTTGCACCTGAAGAGGCCCAATTTTCTGGGTTACCCCCGCTAAAATCACTTTCAGTGATAAAATGAAAATATATAACACAAGTTTATAATGTATAATATACTGTATATATATACATGTATATAATGTATAATATACGAAATGAACAGAGAGTACGTAATAAATCCACTTTTCCATTCTCTCCCTTCAAAGGATTAATCTATCTGAATTTTAAATCTCCACCATACCATCTTTATTAAACTCTATTTTTCCATGCATTCTATTCCATCGTATTCATCGTCAAAGCACTTGCGGATTTTCCACGTAACCATCAACGGATTGTCTCTACCCTCGTCGATCAATGAAACAATTTTTGCGGATGACAAGTAAATAACAAGATACGATTAACTACGTACGTCGGATTCAGGAATGTGTCGTCCCCAGCCAACCACAGTGCACGGGTCGGTGTACCTTTGGAAAATGTTTGCGTCATAGGCAAGGGGAAGAGTGACGTATCTCACGTACGAGCTGATATAAAAGGGTTTCCGAAGCTAGATGAAAAAAAAAGAAAACAAGAGAAACGACAATTGAACATGAAAACCACAGAACGAATCAAAAATAAAAAAAAAAAAAATGACGATAGGATGGAAATGGCACCATGTTTCGCTTTGGCGCCTATTTTTTTTTTGTTTTATTTTATTATTCTATATATATATATATTTTATAAACTAGTGCAGAGAGCCTACTGAAGTTAAACCTCCATAAAATTGTACAATTTGATAAAATTTCAAATATTCACAACAAGTATCTACACATTTGGTTTATTTGCTTTAAATTTATTTTGACTTGTTATATCACGGACCAATTGCAAAAATACTACAGTTACCAGTTCCGTGATTTCTAATTGGAACAAATACTAGTTCCAATCAAGTGATCATTCGTTTCTCTCTGTAGGTAAACGAAATCCTGTTTACAGAGGATTAACTGCAAAAGAGAATTCTGATAACGGAGTAGGAATCAATTCTCCTTTCCTTCGTAGCAATTTCGGAATTGCGAGAATGAAACAATAATCAGCATTGTAATTAAGAGGGAAAGAAATAAATTACGGGACGCGAGATTGCAAAGAAACAAACGAGTTTCTCTCGTTCCAAACTTCTTCGTCAAAAATAAAAAATTTTATGCGAAGTCCAATTCGAACTTGCAACATCGAACAAATAATAAAATAAACAAAACAAAAGGACAAACGAATAAAATAAAAAGGAAGGGAAACGACTAATTGACGACTGGATCAGGATCTTTCTGAGAATTGATCTCACTCTCCTGTCTCTTTTTTTTTTTTTTCTTTTTTTTATTTCTTTCGTTTATTTTATTTTCCACATAGAGTTTATATATACACATAATAGTCACCCTGAACAATCCAATATCGTGATGCATGTTCGAGAATCTAAAGTTCGTGTGCGGCAATATCCGGTCTATCAATTCCATCTGCATAGAACTGAAGGCTGGGAAGTACACGTAAGTGGCACCGGCGATCGCGTAGAATCGAAGTGGACTCTCGGCTATCCATTTGTCGCCGTACGTCGGCCTATGCGAACGATTTGCTCGAATGAGTTTGTCCAAATTACACCGTCATCGATCGATCGATTTTATCGTTATCTTTTATTTTTTTTTTCACAATTTTCTCTCTTCTTTTCTTTCTTTCTGCTTTCTGCTTTCGTTTGTTTTCTCGCGAACGCACACGTAAGAACTTTCAGAACTTTCAGAACAACAACAGCATGTTAGGTGAAGTGTGAATTTCGTAGGATCATCACGGGCGGCCACTGATTCCTTGTTTCGAAAATGTCGAGAAAGCTGATATCGTTTTGTGGGAGAAAACAAAGAAAAAAGAGAGGAAGATCGCAAAAAACGCGTCTCGAAAGTCGATGAAAAGAAATTGACAAACCGATTACAAACGTAGTGACGAGTGATTAGCGCACTTTACAGTTCTTGCTTCGTTTTCTCGTTTTTAATTTTTTTTATTTTTTTTGGTGATTTTTGTCTTTGTCTTTTTTTTTCTCTTTTTCTCTCCTTTTTTTTTTTTTTGGTTCGTAGTTCTTGAACGTTAGTAAGATCTATGTATAAGAACGCCGCTAACCCTTTCACTGCTGTGGTCGCTACACTATCGTCGATAAGGTCGCTATAGTACGTATGCTGACACGGTGTGTGAGAATGGTACGACGAAGAGGGGAAATTTTGTTGGAACTTGAGATCTTTGGTTGTTTCTCCGTTAACTGGATTATTTGTAATTGAACTCTTAAAAGCTATCGTTGAAAGAGATTACGTTGTAGGTGTAAATTTTGTAAATTTGTAATTATAATTAAATTTAATTATCATTTTTTTATAATAATATCTTTATTGATTTAAGAAATTGATAAATTCAAATGAACACGACTGAACATTATCTTTGTCATTATTCATTGCTTTAGACATAACCGAATTATTTTTAGGTAAAAAGTAGAAAAATTATTGTTTAGACTAATCACAAAAGATGAAATTTTATATGTTATACATTTTTAGAAATTAGCAGAGTCGAACAAATGCGATTGAATTTGTTGTTATTTAATATCAGATGAAAACTGAGGAAATTTGCAATATTAATTATTAATTGTTGTAAAATATAATGTTACATCACATCTAATAAAAATGATCATGATAGCTTTCGAGAGTCAATGTTGATTCATAGTTTACGAATTAAATTGCAAAAGTTTGACGATAATAATAATTTTCTATCCGACCAACATGAATTATATAAATATTCTAAAGTGCCCTTTTTTTGTTATCTATTCGGAGTATATTTTTGGAAATAGAAACTGATTGTACAGAATTCTTTTTTTTATATAGAATTAAGTTGACTTTCGACAATGAGGGAGAAATATATTTCAATCGTGGAGAGTAACCCAGTTAACAGCGCAATGGACGACTAATTACTTGTACGATTTTATTAATTTTATTATCGAACATCGACTCGAACTCTATTTTTACTCTAGACTCGTTCAAAACACAGTCGCAGTATAGACACTCTATACTAGATTGCACAATCTAGCAATCTAAACGTTAACGATCGCATCGATTGAATATCAAAATAGCGATCTGATTGTGAGATTTAATTTGCTGTAGCTGGTTCAAAATCAATTCACTGATCAAGGCTGTTTGTCCTCTCGTCAAACATCATTTGCGCGCCATAATTTCATCCAATTTCCATTTAATTACGTATTTGTCACTAATAGAAAAAGAAAAAATAAAATAAATTTTGAAAATGAATTGAGAAACAGATGTGAAACTTCCCTCCTGTTAAGTATCGTGAAAAATGAAAATTCAAGGTCATTATAAATAACGAAGTAGAAAAAGCTTTTAACAGCACTGCCTCAATGCAAAATTGCATTTGTAAGATTAAGCAATCAAAAAGTATCTCTTTCTGCTATAAATTCACGTTCAGGTTTATATATATATATTAACATAATATGATCAATATATATATATATATGATATTAACATATTATATATATATTAATATAATATCAGGTTTATATATATATAATAATAATTGATATATATATAAACCTGATATTATATTAATTATATATATATATTATATATCAGGTTTATATATATATATATATATATAATTAATTATTAGCACAATAACTATTAATTATTAACACTATAATAATTAGCATAGTTCATCAAAAGTGCCATAAAAATGAGATAAAAAGATTCTTCATCCAGCCACCATACTTGTATCTTCTTTCCTCTGTCAAATTAAAACTGTTTTCTCATTCCTGCAGATCTACGACAGTTCCTTAAAGAAAGAAAGGATAAAAGAAAGAAAATCTTTCTTGAGAAATCCGTTCTTTCGTCACGACGTAATAAAAGATGGCAATGCAAATACTAATCGGCAAACAGCCTCGAGTCAGTTAACTTCGAACGAGTTATAGAGGATATATATATATATATACCTAATATCGTCGAAACGTCGTATTACGCTTTACGAAGATTTCTCGAAAGCAGCATACGTATCTATGATATAGCAATGAAAGCGCTACGAGCTCGAGGATGCTCTATGACCGTAAAATGGTAGCATAAAAATATACGCGCGCGAGAGATAGTTAAATTTTCACGTTTCTCACCCTTTCTCTCCCTCTTTCTGGAACGATGTTTCGTCTATCTACGATCCTGATAAAAAAATAACTATATCAGAAACGCGTTCTCGTCGCCAACGAACTGATATTAAATCCCTACGAGGATTCGTCAACGAGCGGCGAGCACACCGAAAAAATCGATTACTTTGTCTTCACTTTACGTTTATACGGGGATGCGTCATGTGCGATGGAAGAAGAATGTTGGTGGAACTATAGTGTTCTCATCCGATACTTCGTCAATATTCTTAGTCGATATAATGTAATATCGTATATAATGCAATCGTAAAGATCGTTATTAATTATGGAAGTGCGGTACAGTACAATTTTTCAAAAAGGAAGTTGGAGCTGTCCCGATCGACCTCGTATTTCGTATCTGAGATCGGAACTTGTTCGTATTGGATTGTAACATACGCAATATCGCAATCGTTATCTTAGTTTTATATTATGTACATTCTGCGGAGTAAAGATGTATCGTTTCTCTAGGATGTAGGTTTAAAGGCAATTGTCGATAGTTCTTGCGACAATGGTTTGAACATGTTTGTGATTTTCAAGATGAAGCTCCGTTTTTGGGAAACGTGTAAATGCACAATCTGCTCTCGTGTCAGTTGAAATGTTCCAGGTTTCGTTTTTGAATTTCGAACATTTTCGATCTGAGCTTGGTACCTTCCTTTTTCTTTTTGCATTCAATCTCGTTATTTTGTTTGTAATCTGCAAAGTTTAACTTTATTCAAACCAAAATGCACACGTTTTTCTCACATTGTCTTAATTTTAATTTCTGTCACATTGTTCGATCTTAATCTTAATCAACTGAACTTAAAACTCAATTGCAACTTTAATCGAAAAGTAAAGAATCTTAGTTGAAAAATTGAATCTCAGGCACATTTTGACTACAAAGAGCAGAAACAGCGTACGAATATTTGCTACTAAATTCTAAAAAATGATACTTCGAAAATTACAGATACTTCTCACTGCCGTACAATGACAGTCCTCGTTCTTCTAATTTCACTTGTCGGACGCGCAAATCTTTCCTTTTAGTTTCAAATTAAAAAAATAAGGTCATTTCATATGTTACAATTCAATATCCAATACCCAATAGTCGAAGGAAAACAATTATACAAAAAAAAGCCCTGCCTTTCTCTGTCGAAAATTCTTTTTCCTAAACGATCGAACTGCAAAATTACTCCAGGAAACTTGCGCGTAACATTCTATGATGATATATTTTATACTTTCTAACGTCCGTGTTCGACCTGTTTCTCATTTTCTTTAAGCACCAGCAACAAGGATTCACCGAATCGATTCGCGAATCGAAACGTTTACTTCGCTACTGTATATACATATATTTTCATTGATCGGTTGGTCACGACGCCCGATCGAGTACTTGGACGATACTCTGCTACCATTTTAGGGCTAAGAGCGATAGTATGTTACAAGTGTGTGTCGCAGTCTTAGAACGCACCTGACCATGCAATGAGCGGCTGACAAAACGAATCTCGGTGCTATGTAAGTACCTCCGCAGATATGACTAAAGTGTCGCCGTTGGACCGAGACCTACGAGAAATTGACATTGAAAATTCGGTTTCGTCATTAGCGAACCCTTACGTCTTACCGATACAACCATAGAGGACACAACCGCGACAGTACGCGCTAATCGCCTCTGAGAAGGAACTCGCTATTCTAACGTATACGAGTAACGTCAGTATCTTTTTTTCTTTTTCTTTTTTTTTTCTTTTTCGTAGATCTGACGATGATTGACGTCAAAAGTTCTCTCTGTTTTTGCATTTGACTAGAGGAGAAAAGGATCTTCTCGTTCGAGAGCGAGGTCGCGGGTCAAAGTGACTAACTCCACTTTTTGAATTTTTCTTTCTTTTCCTGTTATTTAAGAGTATTTAGGTTTCCTTAATAATTAATATTCTTGATGATAAAAATTTGACATCCTCAATGACTTTTTGAATTTTTCTTCCGACTACTTAGACTAGTTAGACCAAAGCATTTGCTTCCTCTGTTATTTAAAATAAATTTCTTTAGTAATTAATGTAATAATATTCCCAATGATAAACAATTTTTTTCAATAATAAATAATTAATTTCTCGATGATAAACAATTTTTTTCGATAATAAACAATTAATTTCAGAAGCCAGTATGATTACTGTTGCATTTTGTTGGATGAAAGCTACGTTCTGCAATGTTTATTTGATTTCGTCCACTCGTTTGCCATTGAAAAGGGATTTCGTCAGTTTTTCCACTTTTCTCATTTCGTAGAGTTAGTCGATTTGACGAATGACCGGCTCGTTCATTGTCAGACTGTGGATGTTTGTACAGAAAGTTTGAAGATACAAAGATAAACGAGCCTAATATATTATTATATATAAAATATCTAAAATGTAGCGTTTTCTATAACATTTTAGGTGAAATAATTCTAATTACACTCGTGAAGATACGAATTTGTTATAAATATCCACAGTCTGTGTTCGTAGCGTTTTTTGTCAAGTGACATCAGAGAACTGTTTGGTACAAGAATGACTGAGAGATAATTTAGGTACGTAAAATAAATATCTATCGAAGCGAGAAGAATCATATTATTGACAAATTGCGGATATTCGTGAAAAATTTAAAGGTGCAAAAATACACGTAAAACACGCAAATAATACCTAGCAAGTAAAATATTGTACATATTTTCATAATTTTAGTCACGTTTATAAAAATATAAATTTGCGTAAATATCCGCGGTTTAATTACTCTTGAGATACAAATTGATCTTGAGTGGAGATATTTTCGTCTTCTGTTTTGACAAAAATTTGTGGAAACGAAGCTTGATAATATAGACAATATGTGTGGTATAAATAATATTTCGAAATATTCCACGTTAAATCGTTTCATCGGTTTCTTATTTTACATTTCATTTTTGCATTTCCATGCATTATCCACTTTTTGACAAAAATGAAATCTCTCGTCTACGTCAAATTTCACTTATCGAGCATTCCTCCTTATCAATTTCAATTTCCTAAATCTCTTTCAGGATCAATTTGACCACCAATAATACGCTTCTTCCCTTGTTTATACAAATAGATACCGCACGTTCCTAAATTATTGAACTCCTTCTCGGGTCAATCTTGCACATTCCCTCTTCTGCTTTCAACTCGATCAATTCCTTTCAATAGGAAACAGTTTAAGTAACATACAGTGACGATGCTCGAAAGATTATTGCTCTGTGTATTTATTTATGACGTTATTGAATCGATTGTTTTTTACAGATCAAACCACTTGTCTCAATTGGTAAAAACATAAATTTCTTTTGTGTTTTATTTGACTCTCGTATAATTGTTTGTACAAGAAGCAACAAGTTAAATATTGGCCAAGATTTTGAAATCTCAAGAGAAGCAGAAATTTTGACAACAGACAAGTCACGTTAAATTTATTAATATATTATATATAATATATTAATACATCAATTATATATAATTATATATAATATAATATATTAATTTAAATTTATATTAATTTTGCAATATTTCAGATACGACTGAGATATGTATCAACGTAAGTTTCTCGTTATTGGGATCATTTTGGGGCCATTGTTTAATAAATTTCGCCCGTTTAATCTACTTTAATTTACTCTCTGGAATAAATGAAACTTACGTTTCAATTAACTAGAATAATTAAAACACGCGTTATAGAGAAACGTTCGTTAGAAACAAACTGTGAGAGACAATAATCTTTAGAACGTCCCAGTGTCGTCCATACCAACAAGAGTCGCGTCTATACAGTTTTTCTACTAGCACCTACGAACTCTATTAAAATAACTCGCGAGGAATTATCATCGCGTTCCACCGAGACTCGTTAGGAAGAATCTCGGTTAAATTGACATTGTCTCGATTTGTCTACGTCTCTATACCTTTTGTCTTCGCTTCTTCTCCTTCGTTTCTCAGAGACGATCAGCGCGCTGCTCGCGAGAGCTTCTTTTTAGATTTAATATTTAGGAAACTTCACGGGCGCATTTCACCTACGAGAAACGGATAGTTTCTTATGTTAGTGATTTCTCCGCCGACTACCCTCACGGCTATCTTCTTCGCCGAGCCGATCAATGTTTCATCGCGGCTCGATGGAACTTCGCTCGCGGTCGCGATCAGCGCTTGAAAAGAAGACATCAACGTGAATAACAGCAGCATTTTCATGGTTTGTCTTTGACGAAAGATATCGCGCATCGACGTGAACTTGTTGCTTTTCGCGCGATTCGCGTGTCTTTCGCGTTTCGTTTTGCGGTTTCCGCGAAACGATGCGGTTTGAATGGTTCCGAGAGACAGAATTAGAACAGTAACGACGATACAAATGCGTCAATTTCATTAAGTTTTCGAGAATTATAATAAAACGAATCTTTGGAATTATCTTTCGCAATTCCAACATCGAGAAGCAAGTTTGACGATTGAAAAGATTTTTCCAACTTTTAAAAACTCCGATGATGATACAAATGCGTCAATTTCATCAAGTTTTTGAGAATTATAATAAAACGAATCTTTGGAACTACCTTTCGCAATTCCAACATCGAGAAGCAAGTTTGACAATTCAAAAGATTTTTCCAACTTTTAAAAACTTCGATAATTGAGAGAAACTCGACAACGTGAAAAAGATGAAAAGAAACGTTGCCCGTTAACGCTAACCGGTTTGTAAATTGTTGACAAATTGAAAAGTGAGAGGGAAATTTCGATAAATTTCTCTTAAAATTTCCCACCATTGACGTTATCTTTATGAGGGTAGATTATTTGCTCCTTAGTCCTTGATTATATACGGCGTTGATCGTGTATACGCGCAATGAAATTAAAAAATCAATATTTAAATTCCTTTGGCGCGGCGTAGAATTTGAATATCCCGCAAATGAATGCATGACATACAACGCTTTAACAAAATTCTGGACGCGATGAATTTACATCTCATTACCATAGAAATTAAAAATTTCGCCCCGCTGGAAATCTACATGTAGAAAACAAAGACTATTCGAATCTTCGTGTACAAAAGAAACTCTATCGTCGAGTTGTAAATTTACATTTCATTATCTTCATTATTCCACTATCCATCTCTTAGAAATTAAAAATTTCATTAACTCCCGTCTCCTAAAAAAAAAAAAAAAAATTTTTTTCTACAAAAGAAAAAAACGAAGGAGTCCAAAGGCAAAAACTAATTCAAACACAGTCCTGATCATTTGAATCACGTTGTACATGCATTTAAAGAAAAAAAAAAAAAAAAAAAAAAAAAAAAACAAGGAAAAGACAAACCATCGAGAAATTAAAATTTACAAAAAAAAAAAAAGAAAAGCAAACAATTCGTTACCCCACGAAATTTCAAAATTTCATCAACTCCACTGTGCGGAGTATGCATTTCTTAAAGAAAACGAAACCAAATTGCTCAAATTTTCAAAGTACTACGCGAACCAGTATAAATACAATCATCATCACTTGAGATTACACTCGAAATAATGCTACACGTTTAAGAAACTAAATAATTGAAAAGTCCACTGAGACGTAAAATTAAACTCAAGAAGCTCTGAGCAATTCTAAGAAAGCAGATGACAATTCATCAGCTCCAAACGCTGAGAGTACTTTAAGAAAGTACTATTTTTTGAGAAATAAAAATCCATTGAGTTGCATTATTTGCCCGAAGAAACAACCGAATTGAAAAAAAAAGAAAAAAAAACGAAAGAGATAGAAACGGAAGAAAAGTGTGACTCGTGAAGTCGCGCGTAACCGAAAGGTGAGCCACTCTAAATGTAATAACGATGACTCGCTGCTGGAGATCGTTTGGATCGCGTGGCGCGCGTTGTCCATCGAGCTGGCGCGAAAACTTGTTAGTTCGAGTTAAATTCCGTTTCGGCCGACTGGCTCCGTGCGACGTTGGGCGCGAGACGGAGCTTTCGTTGGGTAGCGTTCGTCAGCGTATCCATTGTATCGGCATTGTGCCGGTGGCCGTTATCGCGCGGCTCTCGAGAGAACAGGGACGATCGAGTAGCCGTGAGGCTCGGAAAGATTAACTCTTTACGTGTAATTGTAACGCTACGATATGTTGCACGATACGTCGAAAGTATCACCACCTGCTAAAGAACTCTCATACCATTATGAATATAACTCTCTCGCTCTCGCTCTCTCTCTCTCTCTCTCTCTTCACACTCTCGCACCACTTGTTCTCGCTTTTTCTTTTTATCTTTTCATCTCCGTCTATCCGCTTTCATTCACTCCCTCTCCTCGTTCTCTTCGCGACCGTTTGACCGAAGAAAAGAGGAGAAGAGAGGGGAAAAAAAAGAAGAAAGAAGAGAAGAAAAAGGGGATCGGAAGCGTTTTAGAATCGTGCACACGTGGGATCCTCGTCCCGGAAGGCCGTGGTATACACAATTTTATTGATCGGCCGTGCAGACCCGCGGGTGCGTAGGCAAGGAAATTCTATAATTACACGTTGTTGTTTTTCTGCCTCGAGACACAGGCGTATAACGCTCGCCGCTGAACAAAATAGCTCCGGATCACCCCCCCGTGATAAAGTCGAACTTTTTCTTTCTTTCTTTTTTTTTTTTTTTTTTCTCCCCCTTGTTAAAAATAGGACTCGCCGCAGGACTTGACGTCGCCGAGCAACGAACGAACGTCCCCCGTTCTTGAGGGACGAGCCTACGTGCGCGCGTATTTGATATCAAGTTAGATATAGACGATTAATTATAGCGTGCAATAAAACTACGCGGAAAGTCGGACAGAAAGGCGTTGAAACGGGTGAAATTCACCTTTTTCTGTCTCGAAATAATTCCGCGATCGCGCTAATGTCGAGTTTGAGCGTTTATGTGGATAATTTCCTTTTGTTTATTTATAGTAGGATGTTATTTATATCATTAATGACAAATTAATTTAACAGTGGTCTGATATCGACTGGAACTGGAAAAAATGAGGACAGTTCGATGTTACAAGAGGTTTTTAACGAGAGGTTTCAATATCAGAGTCTCTTCTTGAGGTAGAAGAATAAGGAAACGGAGGGGTTTGAAGCTAGTCAGTGTAGGTCACTTGCGATTAACTCTTTTAATATCCAAGATACCGCGAGTTTTCTCTTATTTTGAAAAAACTTTCCAACGTTTGAACACTTTGGCTTCTCTTGCTTTGTTTTTGCAAAATTTTTCTACTGAGAAATGTCTGTTTCTACGACAATGTTTCTTTAATTCTAGCCAATATTCTTCTTTTAATTAAAAAACCTTTGTTTTTTAATTTTCTTTTTTTTAGTTTTTAGTTTTAAAAAACAAAGGTTCTCTTAATTAAAAGAAGGATATTTGTTCTTAAACTACATATATATATAAGTGTCACTAAACTGTTCCATCGACTGACAATTTTAATAACAAAAGGACGTTTGTACGATATAAATCGTTTTCAATGACAAGTAACTTACGCTGAGTAACTTTCGAACCCTCCGTATTGTACCACTGCTGCACTAAAAAACTCGAAAAACGCGTACAACACGGATAGACAAAGTTTTTAATCTTAACCTGCATTCAGGTCAAAATAAATTTTTAACTCGCGTTGAAAATAAAATTTTTACCAGCCTTGAGTGTTAGATTTGCAAGTCACGTATACTCGTCGTAACTTCATTGCACGATATAACCGAGCGTGTATACCTAGCTTCGCATTAGTGATTTTTATTCGTGAACTTCTCTGACGAAGAGAACGAATCGTCGTTACTGTACAGGAGAACGTCTTACATCGATGATATAATATATCCATACACGTACAAATATCTGACATCTCATACGAAGCACGAGAGGAACGAGTGGAACGATTAAATTAAGAGAAGAACATCAATAGCGGAACATTGTCGAATCGCGACAATGATAGCTAGGTACGATACAACAGTCTTGGTTTCGGATTTGTTGAATAGGATGCCAGTTCCGGATTATGCGCAATGTCGTGTCGCAAACACACATTGTACGTTGTGTTACATAATTTTTCATTTCACGTACATATGTAAGATAATATTTAAAAACAAAACGTTCACATGCACACGTGTCACGAAGCTCGTATGTATCATACCTATAATATTTAATTTATCATAATATATCCTTTTTACACGATATATATATATAAATATATATATCGTATATATATATATAGGTAATTCTTTGTCCCCTTAACACGTAAATTACTCTCGTAACGAGTACTTAGACTTGTACTAGAACTAGGAATGTAAAAAACGTTTCAAATAAATCGATCACAATGTTCATCTTTGGTTATGCGTGTGGAGAAAGAAAGCAATGACGAGAAAAATATATACGGTGTATTTAATAGAGTGACACGCACTTAGAGGTGCGTGTTCAATTCGCTTTGTTTCGATCAAGTTCGACGAGTTTCGAACCTAACCTAAACCACGGGATCGGGATCGTGAACGTCGCTCCGACGAGAAAGAAAAGCTCGCGCAATGGCCTGACAATGGTTACGGTATATTTAAAATTAGATACGTGTCGAACTATTAATGCACGGTTACGCTTCGACGTTCGTCTGGAACGAACGAATCGCGCGACTACGTGCATTCCCTTAATTTCGAACGGGAAATTCGATTTACGAATTGACATTCATTATGACGCGTTCGATCGAGTTATAGCAGATCCGATCGAACGCGTACGGATCTCTCCGGTCGCAGCAGGATTCTCCTATGGTACGAATGGCGATGGATAATCCTCTTGAAACTATGGATTAAACACAGTTAAGTCACATCGTATATATAGATATACATATATATATATATATGTATATATACTCTTCGCGGATCCGTCTGAATTCACCTCTCGACGATCGAATGTACGAACGAACGTATAAATTATTCCACGCGATGGATGCAGCAGCAGCAGCAGCAGCAGCAGCAGCTTCAACGTAGTCAGAAGGTTTGAAAATCTGAGAACACAGACAAGTATCCACGGCAGAGAGAGATCTCGAACGATGGTAAACGGGTTAATCTTGGCGTGGTCGACGTCGCGAGAAGAAGAAGAAGAAGAAAAATGCGCCCGTGTATGTGTGTATCTGTCTGTGTGTGTGTGTGTGTGTGTGTGTATCTACGCACGTGTAGTACGTGTGTTCCTATTAATTCTTACATTTTTATTTTCTTTTTTCTTTTTTTTTTTTCCGTCTTTTCTCCTCTTTAGAAAAAATCACTGTTTTAAACCGGCGTGAATTGCTACCCACTATATGCGTTATATCTCTGTTTCCCCCCCTCCCCCTTCCTTATGTTTACTTTACGATAACGTGACGCACGTAAGGTCTTCTTTTTTTCTTTTTTTAATCTTTTTCTCTTGCTTTTTTCCCCTTTTTTTCCGTTTTCTTTTTTTTCTGTTAATTTTCTTCTTATTATCACCGTTTCGTCGTCGGTCGCGTGTTTCGCCGACTCTCGCGAGTCTCTCGAGAGGGACCAGAGAAAAACGAACGGGCACCCTCCCCATGGGGGATCCGACGATATTTCTTCCGCGGAATAGATAACGATCGATACAAGCGACAATCGAAAATAGTTGCACGAAGAAGCCGCGTCTATATGAGTTTATAAAATTTCTGCAAGACAATAAAATCGCTGCCCCCGTGTATTTCGGTATAATCAAGGAAGACATTGTGATTGTTCGTTCTTTAATATATCTATATATGTATGTATATAATATATATCCCCCCTCCCCTCACCCACAAATTCTCCCTTATTCCCTCCAGTTGTGTTTATTCTCTCTCTCTCGCTCTCTCTCTCTCTCTCTCTCTTTTTTCGTTTACGTATATTACACATTTCTTTTCTTTCTTTTTCTTTCTTCTGTGTCTTTTTCTTCTTCTTAACTTGTTTTCTTTCTCTCTCTCTCTCTCTCTCTCCCTCCCTTTCTTTCTCTCGTTTTAATTATCCTAAAGCAATTGACTTTTATTAAGGAATGATCTTGTGCATCGCGCAAAGTATGCACAGTAACGTAGCTAGAGGCCACCCCTGCGCGACATTCGGTGCAGAGGACTCGACCACCGGCGTGGATAGAATTTGCACTGGAACAGCGAACAGAAAGCAGATCCCACAGTTAGAAAACAACACAGGAAATGAAATTTCGTAAATTTAGATTTTTCGGGAACTTGAACGATCCTTTGGCAAACGACAGATGCAAGGACGAGGATCACTTTCTCCCTTTTTCTTCCGTTTTAAATATTTTGATTTTCGCGGTCGGATTTAATTAAGTCGATCTCTCCCGAGCTCGTGTTTGAAATCAACAGAATTTGTAATTACGTTTGCAATTACCTTCGCTCTCTCACACGCGCGAAAGCCCTGTAACTTGCGTTTGACAAAGTTTCGGTATATTTCATATAAATTACGAACTTCAAATCGCACGAGTTTTACAATACAAACGTTGCAATTAGCATTAGTATTTGCAAGTTGGATGTTTTGTTCTTTCCTTTGTTGTAAAAAATACGACACGCCTCCGCGTGTCCTTAAGTAGACACAAAATTTCATTCCAGCTTTAAAGCAAATATGATAACTGCCCTGAGGCTTTTGAGTGGGAGTGTAAACGAGGTATAGTGTTACGAAAGGAGTGGTCTAAAAGGATGATAGAATTTTCAACGAAACTTGATAGCAAAAAGAATTTCATACAGAGAGGACATATTGCATTTTTGAAATTATTATTACCTTTCCGAGAATATCATTTATCGTGATATATTTTACATTGCATTTACGTTTCATTTTTGCACTTGAAAAAGTCACATAAATACTGAATAGCTTTTCAGTCTCAATTTTCGTGACAAGCAAATTGATTCAAAGAGCAAATCAACTCACAAGCGTTTCCACCTTTTCTCATTTTCTCCATCTCTGTTCGTCTCATAAAGATGCTAAACTGAATTTCATTTGTATGATATGTTTTTTGCACATCAGGCGTCGGTATTATTTGAATAAAATAATAATTTTGGATTGATATTAACAATTATTTAAATAACGTACATCATCTTGTTTGACTCGATGTTACCTTGAAACTGTCTTACTTGAACAAGCAAGTGACTTTTCTTTAAATCATTCGTTTATTTAGCTATCGAGTAGAATCAATTTTTCATTTCATTCTATATTTCGTGTTTACCTCTGCAAACGATTTTTCAAAGATCTTCTAATTTCGTTGCGTAGACTTTTGTTGATTTCAATGAGTTGATTCAAATGAAGGATGATTTGTTTCATTTGGGACTAAGATAAAGTTACCATTCAAATGAACATGATAAATTCGACAAAAGAGGTTGTTTCAAATTGTTAGTTTTTATCTTTCAAACAATAAAATTTGCCCGATTCTGCTCCAAATTCGATAACTGATATAATCGCAGAGGACAAGTTAACACTGGAACTACCAAACTAGTCAAAATGGCTGTGAATTTATAATTGAATTCCATTGAAATTTTATACTTATCTCTATAACAGTGTATTTTCAGAGATTTGAACGATCTTTAACAAAATATATTACAAATAGAAGCTTATACATTTTACTCTATCATAAATTTTCTCTTGTTCCTTGCACTTGATAATATTTATAACAGTACAAATATTATAGAAACTCGTGCATTTTACTGTATTATAAATTTTATCTTATCCTTTGCGCTTCATACTATCTATAATAGTATATTTTCAGAGATTTGAACGATTTTTAGCAAAATATATCACAAATAGAAGCTTATATAGTTTACTCTATCATAAATTTTCTCTTGTTCCTTGCACTTGATAATATCTATATCTACATAACAGTACAAGTATTATAGAAACTTGTGCATTTTACTGCATTATAAATTTTATCTTGTTCCTTGCACTTCATACTATCTATAATAGTGTATTTTCAGAGATTTGAACGATTTTTAGCAAAATATATCACAAATATTATAGAAGCTCGTGCATTTTACTGTATTATAAATTTTATCTTGTTCCTTGCACTTGGTAATATCTATATCTACATAACAGTACAAGTATTATAGAAACTTGTGCATTTTACTGCATTATAAATTTTATCTTGTTCCTTGCACTTCATCACTATCTATAATAGTGTATTTTCAGAGATTTGAACAATTTTTAGCAAAATATATTACAAATAGAAGCTTATATAGTTTACTCTATCATAAATTTTCTCTTGTTCCTTGCACTTGATAATATCTATATCTACATAACAGTACAAGTATTATAGAAACTTGTGCATTTTACTGCATTATAAATTTTATCTTGTTCCTTGCACTTCATACTATCTATAATAGTGTATTTTCAGAGATTTGAACAATCTTTAACAAAATATATCACAAATATTATAGAAGCTCGTGCATTTTACTGTATTATAAATTTTATCTTGTTCCTTGCACTTTAATCTCTCTGTTGGGAATTTCACACTTTTTAATGCGTGAAAATCAAGAGAAACGATAGAACACATACGATATCCCCTGAAACGAGATTGAACTGAAGAAGAAGTCGCGAATCTCGCGATTGATGTTTCTAATTGGACATTTTCTCTGGCGATGCGATGGCGTTTCAAACGGGATGGGTTAATTAGAACGCCTACGTTTTTAGACCCGGGCATCTCATTCATTAGTTCGCCTTACGCGAGGCATGGAAAAAGGAATTCGAGATGAAAATCTCGCGACGGCGCGCCGGATTAGAGTGGAAAAATGCTTTACGTTTCCGGGGGAACGGAAGAAGAAACGCGCTCTGCCTCTCATTTGCGAAACCGAGTCTAACGCTCGCGCGGTATCGATCTCTATCCGGCTAAACGAATTTCCATTTGCAAGAGCAAATTTCGATTTAAATCGGGCAGGCCTCCCCGACGTAAAACATCGGGACGTTCGTCAATGATTTCCGGATTAATAAAGAAAGAAAAAAAAAAGCACAAAAAAGAAGAGAGAAAGGTAAAAAAAAAATGGCGTGTATCGCGGGATAAATAGGCCACGTGCGGCACGCGATGAATAGAAATCGAAAATCTGATTGGAAAGCTCTCGAAAAATGAGCGCTTCATAACTGATACATGAAAAAACAAAATATATATATATATACGTGTGTCACATCTACGAGAATGATGTTCGTGTATTTACACACACGTGAAAACTCGTGTTCGCTCCGAAAAAAAAAACAACAACAAGGGAACTTTGAAAACACGCTCCTCGACAATCAGCGAAAATCAGAGAGCTCGGAAATTTATTCGAACGTTAAATAAAAGTTGATTTAATTGCGAGAGATGTCACGATTATACTCGAAGCGAATATAAGTTTAATTCGGCCGTTTCGCGTGTCTGGAGGTGAAACGTTTTAAAATCAGTTCTTCTTTCCCTATTTTTGTTTTTTTTTTTTTACCCTCTTGAAATTCAATTAACGACGTCGAAAAATTCGGCGAATTTCGGGAATTCAACCTCTGCAAACTGGATTTGTGGTATTTTGAGTCGCGTTTGCGATCGTGTTGGCGAGATAATAAATAAATCGAATGGTGGAAAGTAAAGAGATCGGGTGTTGGGATGAAGAGATTGGAGCGAGAATAAAAAAAGAAAATCGTCGAAGGATAGTTACCCGTGACTGATTCTCTCCTGTTGTCGGCGTACTGCACGTGGTGCAAGGGATAATCAGGAATGGTTGAGTAGCAGCTGATCTCCAAATAACCATTCTCCCCTATGTGCAACTCGGACACTTTTATCGTTAGTTTAGCGGTAGCGGACATCAGTTGGTTCTCGTGTGGCGTGTGCGGATAGTGATTTACCAGACTGATATCCACCTGATGTAACAGACAAGAAACAAATTGATGACACTTGGGCAGAATCGCTATTATTATCGTATAGTGAAAGTTAACGGAATTATTATAACGGATGGTCGTCAATTTTCATGAAATGTGGCATCCTGCTTTTATTATCAGACTGCCGATTTTTGTGCGTGCATTTGTGAAAAATTTCTAAAAGTGCAGAAGTGCAAAAACAAAAAATAAAAAAATAAAAATATTGGAAGTATATTGATATAATGTTGAATAAGTCTTCATTTTGCACAAAAATTCGCAGTTTATTTATCTTTTTGAGTTAATTTATCACTTTGTAGCTTTATCGTGGATGGCTCGATTAATTTTCAAGTAAAGCGATGATGTTGAAGCGTATGAAAATGAAGTTCTCAAAGTATCGACTTGCACCGCTAGAATTCTTGTCCGCTGCGGAACACGTGTTACCACACCATCAAAGGGTTAAACTTCCACTACATTTAAAATTTTCAAAACTTCTCAAGGAAGCAAAAAGAAGAAAGAAAAAACGGAAATAGGTGAAAGACGTCGATCGAGCGACTTAGAGAGAGTTCCTCGTAGAACTTTATATAGCAAAAGTTATAGCGCTATTAAACATAGATGCGAGAAGATAATGTCGAAGTTTAACTCACAAAACGATTTAACTTACAAAACTTATCGCGCCGCGATTCGATGGATACTCGTGTCTAAGTATCAACTCGATCCTTGAGTGCATTCGGTTCTTCGAAACGTAACAAAATGGAACTTCTTTTCAATTGTGTTTCTGAGAGTAATGTATTAATCTGACACGTGTACAATGTTCGTAACGATCGATACAATTATGTTATAACTGTTTTTAAAATACTGAATATCAAGTTAGATAATTATAATTCTGTGACGAATGTAGTAGCTATCCCAAGATTTTTGATCCTATACACCTTCGAACCGAAGAAATTTTATATCCATTCTCAAATTGTTTCCAAACCATCGATTGCCATTGAATGATATTTAAAAATCAGTAAATTCAGACTATAAATATATATATATTTGTATTGTCTTTAATTAAAAATATCGTGCAATGAATATTATGTATGTATTTTAGTATATTACAGATTAGTCGATACAGTTTATGTTATTACATCAGTAAATGACACCAAAGATACGTACAGTGAAAATAGAGACAAATATAATAGAGTCGTTAAATGAAAATATCACGCAATAAATGTTATTTATATGTGTTACATTACAGCGAACGTACTGGATGCCTGCGAGAAATAGAGATATTACATTAAGTTTCCAACGTGGCGCGTTTAAGAGTTAACGAGCAACGCGAGAGCACATGAAATTTAAAATGAACGCCGGGAAGACATTATTGAAACAAGTTTGCCGTTATAATTAATATTGACTCACCTCCTTGCCGTTTATGTACCAAGTCAAGTGAGGAACCGGATGCGCAGCCGAGGAGGTGCAGTTTGCCTCTAGACTCTCGCCGACCATGTACTCTCTTTTCTTGAACGTGATTTTCGGGTCTTCAGTCTGTGGTACTGTGCAATTTCATAACACTAATTAGAATAGAATTACCCCCCGGTGGAAAAAACCAGGGCAAGAGCAGTTCAGTGCTTCGCGAAGCTTGGCTAAATGTTTGCTCTCGCTTCGTTTTTATTAGGCCACGCGGCGAACGTTCTCTGCTTCTTTTTAATAATAGAGCGTAATGGAACGACGTGAAATCTTTAGGGGTCTAACGAAATTTAACGCGATTCTTCGTTCAACGTTTAAATCACTTACACCGACACTTTTGTTTTCTTTTTTCTTTTTTTTTTAATCTTCGTTCGCAAAGGTAATCGATCGAATAATTTTTATGTCTGGAATAATTTTCTTTGAGCGCAATCGCAATTTGTTTGCCAATTTAACACCCTGTTGAACAAAGAGGGATTCACAAAGACAACGACACGTTCGCTGTGTCAAATGAGTAGTAATTGGAAATTAAATTGTAAAGGTAATACGAAATGATTATCGAGACTCGAGTTATCCCCTGTTTGAAGTTGCGTCGAAAATTCCCGAGGGAAGAAATTGCAAAAATTAACGTCTTAACAGCCTTTCTTGCTTCGTGTCATTTTAGAAATTTACCAATATCGTCAATCAAAAAGGCTTGTCGTTTGCAATTATTTTTCGAGCAAAAAGCTTTGAATTAAAAAGAATAGTTTCTACATTTGTGATAATTTCATTCCACAAATACCTAACATAGTTACTTTACTGCTTCTTTTTTTAAATTAACATTCTCTATACATTTTTTATCTTCGTTTATTCCTACATTCTTCTTCTTCTTCGTGCTACTTTTGATCGAGCAAACTCTTACGCGAAACTTGCGGGTGAAAGCCGATTTATGCTGATGAATATAACGTTTTTACGCTCGATCGGCGAATTACAATTGCAAAGATGTCGTGTTTTATCGCGATTTTATTTTATCGTACGGGCGAAACGATTGCATAATTAGCGAATCGATCGATAAAAGGATGGACCGAAGTGTTATCGCTCGTCTTCAAGTTTCATAAAGACGAATGTTTCTTCTCCACCTATTTTTCCTTCTTTTTCAATTTCAAGCGCGAAGCCCTGCTTTCGTTAATCGAATCAATCGCTTTCGTTATAACGAAACGCAATTGGACGGATTTAATGGCACGCAGTCTATATCTTGCGTTTATATCAGTTTCAGCTTTACTGCGCGTTTAAACCGTTCCGTCGTAACGAGCACGTATATTATATTTGCGCATAATTATTTTGCTATTCGTTTCAGAAATACGAGCGCAAATATTATCGTCTGCCTGGAACGCGGAGCGAAGCTTCGCGGAACGAACGTAAATCACGGTTTGCAGATAGCCGTGCAAAATTCACGGCGAATTTCTTGCAACGGCGAAAATAAGCTTGGTTAACGCGTCGATCGTTTATACATTAATACGACGATCCTGTTATTTACTAACATTTTAATCTCATTTTAACGTATTTTAACGTGTCGTTTATTATTTATTCTCTCAGAAAAGCACATTTAAGGCATTCGAAACTGAACTTTCAACTTTCGTTGTGAAAAATTTCCGAAGATACCGAGTAAGCTGAGCTTTTTTTGTTAGCAGCAAAAGTGGTTATTTTATTTTATACTCTCAAATTGATTTGATCGAGAAATCAATCACGTCACAATGTGGATGAACCGTCGACGATCTCGATCATCGAGTAAATCTTTCTTTTGTACAATCATTGACCTACGTACAATGTTTCTCTCAAGACGGCATTAATAATTGGAGTATGAGATATAAAAATCTCCGGTTTAATCCCTCTCCGACATCACGGCGGTGAACTAAAAGATGAAGAATTCATTTAACTGGAAATTTAGAAGTACCTTTGCATGTTTCAAACTTTCTTTCTTGCCCGTTAATGGATAATCGTACCGCGCGGAGCAATTTTTTCAATCTTCGTGCTCTCTTACGTTGTGTCTCGGCGTAATTTGATTTCAAACGGAAGCAACACGGTTTGAAAGAAAAGCGGAAGATTTACAAAATGTTGAGGATCTCGGTGGCGAGTTACTTTGTATTACGGAGAATAAGATATTTTAGAAGATTGTTTGGGTCAAAGTTCGATTACGAGCAATTTTTCAGCGATCTGTATCTGAAAATATATTGTTAAACATTTTGTATGATACTTGTATTAACAATTGGATGGGAAGAGAAAAATTTGTGCAATTGATAGAAATATTCTCAACTGTAATCATCATAATTCAATAGTTGCGATACGCTACTTTACTTTTGGAATTTTTAAATTCTTCAACATCTGCTCGTTGACTGAAATACCTCTGTGCAGAAGTATTTGAATTATTTTCCTGTTTTCTGGCATTTCCCCTTTTCCTTAGCAGCGTTATTTCTTTCAACATTTTTTCGCTTCACAGAAAATTTCAGAGCGCAGAACGCACATTACAATATCTAGTACGCGAAACAATTTTGCCAACGAGATTCCGTGTTTTTTAACCCTGCTGTTCCCCTCGCGTTACATCTCTCTTCAGACATTTTTCTCTTTTCGTAACACGTTATACCCGCGAAAGCGTGGAATGTACGAACGAGCGTAAAATTATATTTTACGTTAAAGTCAAGTACAGAGCCTCCTTTATCCGAGCCATTATTTCTCGAATATCTTACCAACTGATTTATATTACTAAATTTGCTAGAAAATCATCACCTGCACAGATATTTTATTACAGCAACGTACAGATATTAACGTACTTGAAAAACTAAGGTACGGATGAAGCAGGTTCTACTGCATTTAAAAACTGTATTTATACATATATATTTTAATTTATACTACTGCTGTGTTTATATATATTTTATAAAATATATCGAAACGTAACATTCGAGAGATTAATTCTCTGATAGACGACCAAAAATAAGAATACATGAGTCGGAATTCATTAACTCGCCGCAAAGTATTTAAAGCACAATGTGCATTTCAAAATATAGCATCATTTTTTCGAAACTGATGAGACTCGACTGCGGATTTTTGTGCAAATTCGTATTTTTAGAATACAACGAAAAAAAAAACGAGAATTCGAAGAAAAAATGTTTTACGTGTCATATAATGTTGTAAAGAATCATCTGGTCTGGATATATTCCATACATTTTTTTCATACCACGTGCATCTTCACTGTGCACTTCATTCTTTAAATGTATAAAAATCCGCAGTCTACTGACCTATATCATTTTCACTGGACTTGGACGTATGCATTCTTTCTACCGGTCTATTGTAGGAATTATAGTTCGAAAAATATGAATCTGTGTAAAAACTCGCAGTCTACTTATAACACATATAATATAGAATATATTTAATACATGATATATGATAACATTTATATTATACTATATATAATATTTAATATTTAATATGTAATATATATATATAATATTTAATATAATTTTAAAATTATTATATTTTATGTTTATATAATATATGAAATATTGTCATATATCATATAATATTAAAATATTATAATATTTATAATATATATAATATATAATAATATTTATAATATAATATAATATTAGTAATATTATAATATATACATTATTAAATTTATTATATATAATATAATAAATATATATAATAAATTTAATAATATATCATTAGTATATTATAACATTAGTAATATTATAATATATTTTGATATAACATATAACACAATATGCACAATTTATATTAATTAAAAATGACACGTGGCTTACCTATAACCTTCAGTTGAACGCTGTCGGAAGTCTTGCTGTAGATAGGGGTCGTCATCGAAACTTGACAGCAGTACGAGCCAGACGCCTCGTAACGTACGTTCGTTAATTTGATTGTCGTGCCGTTTTCAAAGTACTGCAAAGCAAAATCGTTGTGTATCGTTACTAGGCGGTCTCGATGGATTTAACCGGTTACCTAAGATTCCTTAAATAACACGCGACCAGAGTGTTTCCACGTACTCGTTCAGACTCTTGCCTCAGCCATTGTGTGCCCCCCTCCCGCCCTGTGCCTTTATTATTGCCTCTTGCGTGCGAAAGCGCGCTTGAAAGGGACGCTGCTTGTATCGATCCCTCGAAAATAGATCAAACGGCGCGTTCTTTAATCGCGTAGGCGTTAGAAGAATGAGCGAAAGAATAAGGAACGCGGCGGGGAGGGCGCGGAAGGAATGTCGCGGGAAGGGGGAGGAATTACTTCGCGAAGATAGAAATCTTATCTGGAGGATGTGCTCTAGAATTGCAGGTGAATTCGAGGAGAAAGTGAAACGCGATGATTAAAGAAATGTTCTTCCCTCTGACGAGAAACCACAAACTTTTGAAATTTTAAACAATTCTTGTTACGTGTTATTCAATATTGTGTTTTTTTTAATATTTTCGTTTCATGTACAAATTACATTGTAACGTAGCTGGGAACGTAGTAATGGTTATTTTTGTAATGTAATTTTAATTCTGGAGTGTAGTTTCGAACGAATAATAATTTCCAGACGATGGTATAAAAACGAAATAAGAGTTCAGAATGATGTTGTACATTGATAATTGAAACTGTGGTGAAGCTGGTATTTCAGGATATTTCGTTTCACGTAGCAGCGAAATTTTAGAATTACCATAAGAACGAACGATCAATTTATCAGTTGTTTACCCAGAATTGTCACATACGCTCCAACATTTTATTTACTAGGTTAGGTTCAGACTCAGGAAATTAAATAAAGGAAATAAAGTTAAATTGAACGAAATTCATTGACTCTGGAATGCCAAGTCCAATTCGACTTAAATATAAAATGATGTACAAATATGGAGAACAACAAACCATGAGATTCCAGAATAACACAAAACTGCTTTAATATCAATAAACTATTGCCAACAAACTTGTAAAAAAATTTGTAAAGTTTCAAAGTTAGGCGTGAAATTAAATACAAATACACTGACTGATATTTAACTCTCTGGAAACAAATTACCAAACTGCGTTTCATATTCTTGCAAAGACAGTTTAAAAGATGGTACGAGTCAGATCAGACAGACCTATTAAACATTGTAACTCAGCACTGAAAGACTGAAGGGTTTGAAAAAGTCATAACTTGTTTATTTTCTTTCTTTTTTTTTGTAGGTTATAGAAAAAAATACTGAAATACTGAATTAAATTAACAGAAAAATTGGAGTCTTTCAGTGACCACCCTGTATATTTGTGTATATTCTTATCTGTGCATAAAAATTCCTCCCGCGACTTCATTTGTCACAAATAGACTTGGAATCATTCTTTACAAAAATAAATGTCCATACAACTCATATATATATATATATATACACGTCTAAATGAGAACGATCTAATATTAAGATTCGTTCCATTATTCCCTTCTTTCTAGTATACATCTTTAATTTTAGAACACCTGGGTATATAACAGAGGATATGTCACGAATCGAGGCTATCGTGTAATATTTTTATTAAAGTCGCATGTTACGATGCGGCTTATTTCCTATGGTATCCGCGTTGTGTCGCTGCGAGGGAAGTCTGCCTCGATATTGTCTCCGTGATATAATACCGGCTACCATTAATACCGTGCACGATTTCAATTTCCTCCTTGTAACGCCTCCGCGGTTTCCTCTCGATGATATTTTATTTAATTCCAGGTCACGAGGACGTTCGCGGGCGTAAACTTGTGCATGGAGAAACATTTTTGTTTCTCGTCTCGCGGGGGCGTAAACCACGGGGGCGTACGTCGGGACGAGCCACGTCTCTCATGGAGAACGGTCACGGAAAATGAAGTAATATGAGAGGAGCGTAAAGCAAGATTGGATAACGGGCTGGAAGTGTGTACGCTCTGTCTTTGGTATAAAATTCATTTCTCGGCCAGTCGACGTGCGAGTAAACGATATTCCGCGCGATTTTTCGTCCTTCGGTGTCCCTCCATCGATTATTGGAGATTAAAGCGATAAAAGAGTTTAAAAGTTAAGCGTGAGATTCGTAGCGCGGTGACGTTCGCCAAAAAAGCGCGCGCTTTTTGAATTGAACGTTTCACCTGATTTTCAGTGAAAGTTATTTTTCCTACATTTTCTTTACTAACGATCACGATTGAAGATCACAGGTGGAAATACGACTTCTGTGTCATTTGTAATGAACGAAGAAGAGCGTACTTATGCAACAGTACTTCTTACGGATTACGTATTAACGTTACAAGATCTTCAACTCTCGTCGAACGCGCTTTTAGGAAATTCCTGTCCAAGTAATATTTCACTCGATCTTCCTTAAATAACCTTTCAGAAGCGATTGCGATATCGAAAATGTGACGAGTGCATTCTCGTTGATCTCGTTTCTCTCGTGTCACATTCAGAAGGCAAATGGCAAATGCACAAGTGCCCGTATAATTATTCGTAACTTTTAGTTATTGATTTTCGTTTGAAAGATCATAGGTGAAACTATTTTTCACTAATTAGTACCATTTCTATTACTCAGACATTCGAGTGACATTTAAACGTGCCATATTCGTAGCAGCGGAATAGAATTTCATCGAAAAATAGAATGGTCACGCTTTCAGAAAACCTCTGACTAACCAACACTTTGCCTGATTTTTCTTGAACCGTCTTTCTTGGACTGATTACGAGAATAATGAAGGATCGGGACGTGAAAGTATGGCGAGTCGACTGTCGTCACTATCACTCAACTATCGTGACTATTTACGTCGAACCTGATCTAAAAATTCGGAAGAAAGAGATTGTAAGAAATGAACGATAACAGATTAGTTTATTAATACCAGTCTGTATCTTTCAAATATTCAAACGATATGACACAATTACGTGTTCAACTTGAGAATCAGTTTTCACGTCAGAATTGATTAATAATCCATTGTTTCCACGAAAGATCACATTTTCTTACCTCTGGTCCCCTCGATTGCGGGGGGTAATTTAAACGCGAAAGTTTTATAATTGCGAATACTCGGTCGAAGAGCGTTCTTGGAAAACAATAACGGTACTTAATTCCACGTCGAGGCTTATTATAAAGTAAAACAATCCGGCGCTTTCGTCGAGAGAGCATTCTTTCTGCCATTTATTACGCTTAACGCAATCATACTCTCAAGAGTATTGTAATTGCCCGCACCGCGTCGCCGAGACAGTCTTCTTCAAAAAAAAAAAACTGTCGCGTTGATAAATAACCACGTTTTCTGAACTACCGCAACCAGGACGAAATATCTCGAATATATTTTGACAATATTTTCTGCCTGTCCAAGTGCGATCGTTCTTTAAAGTTTCGCAATTGTAAGGGTCTGATGAAACGCGCGAGTAATCGCAATTGGGGTAACATTTTTCACAGAAAGGCGAAAATTTTTGTTCCTCGCGAGCGACTTTCTCTTTTACGAATGAAGTTGAAACAAAGTTTGTCGAAAGTGAGTGTAAGCAAACTTGGCTTAGCGCTCTTTTCTTTGAAACGCATTAGAAAACTGACGAGCAAATGAGATATCCTATCTTTCTAATTCCAACTAATTCTCGTCGAGCTGCAGCGTTTCTTTCAATTCGTCGTTTTGGTGTTTTAAAGGCCTTTATTTCACACTAACAAAGATATACACAATAATAACAATAATAATAATAATAACACAGAGATTGCGTCGATTTACAAGACAGTGTACGAAAGTAATCATTACTATTGTCTGTTTTGACGCGAGAGCTAAGTAGGTGACACTGTTAGACTGCGGACAACTGATCCCTTAACGCATTGGAGTCAGTTCTTTTATACCCTGACACTATGTCCTTTCCCCTCAAGGGGTCGAAAAGCGGGTAAACAGATAATAGTAATAATTACTTTCGTACACTGTCTTGTAAATCGACGCAATCTCTGTATTATTATTATTATTATTATTATTATTGTTGTTGTCTAGTGGTGTTTATGGTCAGGCCCATGAGAGGTTTTTGACAATTCCCCCTGCCCTGCCGATACTCTAACCTGGGTCCACGTCGTGAGAATGTTTATACTGCAGTTTGGGTTGTGTCCCCTACACGTCGACGAAGAAAGAAAAGAAACAGAATGGCAATCGATTGTAAAAGGTCGTTGCAGAGCCAATCGACGATTAAATAACGACATCGAATATTAAATAATCGTAACGAGCATCGAACTGTAGTACCAACTTCTTTCCCTCGCCACTGAAAGAGGAATAATGTTCTGATGTTTTCTACTGCTCATCCTTACGGGCGTTCAAGTTTGCCAGGTTCCGTGAACTGCGGACGTGTATTGTGGAGCATGTGTGTCACACAGGGAGCAGGGTAAACAGAACACGCGCGTTTAGCGGCCGATAAAGCGTATGCGTCACTTTTTCTAGGTTACCCTTGACGTTTCGGGCACAATGCGGCTCGTAAGGCAAAGTAAATCGTTTGCACGATACACGAGCACACAGCGAACTTGGAACACAATGTGAACCACCGTTCTATAATTAACACCGTGCCGGGTCTTTTGCACGAACCGTTTCACGACACTCGTGAAAGAATTATTCGTTAGACCGTCACTCTGTCTGGGAGAGGGTTCGACCTTTGGTGAGGATTCAAAGTTACGAACTTTGGCATAAAAATAATCTTTTTTTCTTTTTTCTTTCCTTTCAATTTAATATTAAGCTTCAGAAGAGTTGTTCCAATTCTTTTCAACCTCAAAATCGCACGTAAGAATTATTGTGATAATTTTGAGCCTCGAAATCTGGCATGAAAACGATCATTTTTTTAAGACTTAGAATTTCTCGCCCCTCTTTCGGAAATATTTAAAAAATGTCCGATTTAAAATTCGACGGCGTTGATAAATTTCTTGAACAAATTTATTTCTATTATCCAAAGTTTCGTGCAGATATATTTTTAAAATCGGAGCGAGGCTCCAATCGTATTAATAAAGTCTTTTCAATTGAATTTATTAGTTAATTTGAAGTTACTTAGGTAGCTTATTTTTAAAAAGTTCAAACCTCAAATCTGATATAACTGTGAGACATTTATTCGATTTAATTATTTATCTTTAAAGGAAATAGAACTCTTATTGATTTTCAGCGTGGTGGTGAATTTCTATTTTAGACAACGGATAGAAAATAAAAATCCAAGATTTTATTCTCAAACGTGTATTCTTCGTAAAATACCGTTTTGTTCCAAAAGGATAAAGTTCCGTAACATTTGCGACAAACTGATAAACAGACGGATTTTTAGAAATTGCACACAGTACACGTAATATAAAAAAAAAATCTAAAAAAGGAAAAAAGTATAATATTTACAGCCTGCAGAACGTGAAAATTGCGCGACATAAAAAAATTTTATCAACAACATCGCCCCGGTTATCGAATTTTTAAAATGTTCGACAATACTCGATAAAAAAAGGAGAAAACAGGTGTGTGGTATTTGCTTTGTTAAAAATTTATTTATACGACATTTTATTCGAAATTATCTCTCCCGGACCAGCGCGCGAAACTAAGCGTCGGGCACGTTCCAGTTTGATTTAACGCCCACGAGGCTACGACAGATAAAATACAACTGATCAAAAGTGTCTGTTTGTTCCGTGGGTTCTGTTCATTAATGCCGAAGCATCCATTAATGCACCGTCGAATTAAACAATATTTTCCTTTGAGTCGGGATTCGCGTTAATCGTCGGGAATACGTGGATAGCATCGCGTTGATGATACGTAAGCTGCCGTAATTTTCATAATACACGACTCCAACGGCTCGTGTTAATGTTACCAAAAGTTTCGCGCTATATGCGCGTTACGCACGAGAAACAGTGGCAAAAAGTTGCACGATGCGGCTCGTTCGTTCTTATTATTCGCCAACGTAGATCGCAGAGCGCGTTAAGCATGAAAAGCGTTGCACATTCGCGTGTTAATTGTTTCCTTTTTTTCCTATCATTATCATTAAATCCCTTCAGAGATACGCGAGAAACTCATCCGACTGCAACGATGAGACTAAGCGTCTCTTGGCGGATTTGTTACACTTTAATTTCTTTATTCTCGACGAAATCGATAGCCGATGAAATCGACGAGCGACAAAATCAATTATTTGTCGATTATTTTTAAACTCCCGGCTCTTTCTCCCGTTTCAATCGTTCTGGCCGGCGTAAAAAATCTGCGTCATCGCGCAAACCCCCTTCTCTTTCGCCTTCGAATCAATCCGCGAAAAGCGATACGCAACACGGGTTAAAAAGCAATACATCAAGAGAGAGGCATTTTTTCGAATAAAAAGAAAAACAAAAATAAAAAAAATGGTTCGATCCCGCGCAAGAACGAGCGAACGAGTTCAAATTAATTACAAAAGTTGGCCGTGGAGAAGTGGAATAATGCTATATCTGATCGGGCACACATAGCGGCGGTCGTTTGACCGTGCAAGTGGAGTAAGGCGATTACGGCCAGACACGGAACGGGAGCGAAACGGAACGCGACGTAAAAATTACAAAAGAAGAAAAAAAGAGGAGAAAGAAGGGAACGACGATAAAAATCGCATAAAAATAACTATAATTTACCTACCGACCGTATCGGAGGCACCTGTTACAAACGCTCGGGAAACTTCTCGCTTGCATGTAATTACCGGTTGAAAGAAATGAAATTTACCCAGTAACCGCATCGAGGCACCTGTTACGGACACTTGGGGAGGGAAAAGGGAACTTTCCGCTTCTACGTAATCGAGAGGTTAAAATAAAAATAAACACGGAAAAGTCAACGAGTATTTCGACACATTCCGAGTTTCCATTAACTTTATCGCATTGTCAGCGTTTGCAACAATTTGCGTTTGCAAACGTCTCGAGAACCGCCTTGTTGGAGACGTTCGAACCTGCAAACGTGCAATTACCTAATTAGTGTCACGGCTTCCGACAACAAAAATAAAACAAAAAGCTCCCTTTTTTTACACACTGCGTAAATAGATTTTTTTAAAAGTCTCGTTACAAGAAACAAAGTCGTCCGAATCGTTGAATCGTTTCTTCTTCTGAACAAAGACGTTGCAAAAATAAATTGCTCGAACGATCGATATTCTTTCACGCGAAAATACACGTTTGCTTCTCCTCGGACGGAGAAACTTTCTTTGAATTAATTTCTTTCTCCGCCGCGGCGGTGTAATAGCAAGTAACGTAAACACGAAAGGATCGAACGAGGAGGTTCGAATAACGAGATTTAATTTGAATGCCTCTTCGCGGAAGAGCTCTCGGAGCGAAAGTTATCATAGGCTGGAGATTGACTGCACGCGTTCTCGCTAACGTAAATTACAAATTGAACGATTAATCAACTGGCGTTGCTCAAACAGATTGAACGCCGAAATGGAGCAACTGGCTTCAATTTTCTCGAAATCGTTCGGACTCGACTGCAGCGAGAAAACGCGTTTCCCGGACGTGATACGGTTGTTAACTATTAATTTAGACCCGAGCTGAGACGTGAAACGGATTAAAGTATTTTTAAAAAAAAAGAACAACCCAGACGGCTCGGATGATTTATTTTTGGACCAGACGAGGTATATAAACCTCGGATGCATCGGCGGCGTGTTAACGACGTGTATTATACATGTTCGTTGAACTTTATTGACCATGATGGCGACATTGCAGTGTCGATCTATTAACACTATAAAGACGCTATTGTAGCGTTACGTGATTTTTAATAACCGATGACAGCCGATGAGGATGACGTTACCGTAGCATCATTTTCAACGACTGCCGCCAAAAGAATGAATTTAGTCGAATATATTTTACTTAAATATATTAAATATATAAATTTAGCAATTTAGCAATTTAAATAATATATATATATATTTTATTTATATTCGATTATTCATTTATTTAGCATTTGTATCTTTTTATCAATTCTTTACAAATTTACACGTGTATGTATGTAAATTTGTGTATTACTATTTATATCCTTTTATTTTTTGCTTTTAAACTATCTCATTCAATGAAAATTTTTTAGCATTAGGTACATAATGCACGCTCGATGTATACCTATTACATATTCTTACGTAGGAATATCGACAATGATAACAGTAATAATAGGCTCTCGGTGCTTGGAGATAAAGGAAAAAACGTATAATGTTTTAGATACTGGAAAATAATTACTGGCGATAAAACCTCGTTGCACCACAATGCACCGCAGACTAGATAAGCGATAATAATATGGCTTTGTCCAAGGATACAACTATATATGATGTTATAAAACTAGTCACTGAAATAAATTATCAGTGGCAACGACACGAAAAATGTTTGACTATCGAGTTGAATTAAGCACGCGTTTGCGAAAAAGAGCAAAAGACAGCGAAGGGAATTATCTTCGGATGATTTTGAAAACCTTTGTGGTTTTTTACGCAGAACATTTTACAAACTTTCTGCACACCTTTTTCCGCCGCTCGTATATTTCAACTGATAACAATAATGCATTTGGTGATATGCATGTAACGACGCAACCTTAAAGCGATATTAAAGTCATGAAATTGAGGTTAAAAGCAGGCAACCTTAACGTGATATTAAAGACATAAAATCGGGGCTGAGGAGAAAACCTAGAATACCCACGCTTGAATCACCCGGCGAAAAGTATTGCAACGCGTTGTTAGAAAAACGAACGACGCTTGAAAATTTTCCAGCGGTCTTCTTGATATTGTACTTGCTCATATTTTCTAAAATCGGCGATTTTTCTACGAATCTGCGAGGTTCCAAAATCTACAATTTTCGTCCGACCTTTAATTTAATTTTCAGAATTGGTCATTACACAAATGCATTTTAATGTCAATTACAAATCTCCAAAAGGAAGAGTATAAGACGATGGGAATACTCTTCGTCCTTTAATTCGCTAATTATAAAATATTTTTTTTTTGCATCGTCATAGCTAAAAAAGGCGTTTGAGCGGCCATTTTTAAGTACGTAATGAAAGAAGAGAAGAGTATCCTTTTAGAAATAGAAAGAAAAATATACTGCTCACAGAAATTGGGGGATATTTGCGTTGGATATTGCAAGAAGCATTTGATTTTTTTTTTATTAAACAAAAAAAGCAAAATCAAATGCTTCCTCTTTTATCGCTTCATATTCATTTCGAAGTATCCCCTAATTTTTGTCAGCAGTGTATTTAGCATCGCAAAATATGCCAGGAATTGAAAACTTGTTCAATTACGTCGACATCGCGGGATAAAAGAATCTGATTTCTAATCTAAATACACGGTGCTTGCACGATTTTCATTCGAGGCAGAATTAAAATAATAATCGCGAACAATTATATTAATGGGGAGGAGAGATGTGCAGATGAAACAAGAAAGATTTGAGAAGTTGCAGCATCACATGTTTCGGTCGGAGGGAAAACTTCGCGATACGAACAATGCGAAACGCGGATACACGGGAAACCGGCATGTAACCGGAGCACGCGATCATCTATCAGGGTATCACGGAATCGTTAAATGCATTAGGCCAATGGATTACTTTTTCGTGTATAATATTCGTGAGTAGGTATCATTAAAAACCGTTTATCCTTATTAACGCAAGCGTCGCATTTATTTCGAGCAAACGACGTTTAACGTGAAACGAGCGAGACGAAAAACACTGACGTAAAATACAGTATGAAGTCAGAGAGATGTTGCAATAACGTCGCTGACAAAACTGTTCTAGTTTCAGAGAAAAGAAGAAAGGGTTTATAAATAACCTTCGAAATGGAATAACGTGGACGCGAAATCGATAAACGAGAAAACTCGGAGCCGATCGTGAGTCTCGCGAGATTTTCAAATTCATTCATAACACGAGCGGAATAAAGGAAACTACACCGTCGAGTATCGAGCGTAACGCGGCGGGTTATAAAATTTTATCCGTTTAACAGACGTAAAGTACAGTTTATATCTGTTACACGGTATTTAAGCACAGCGTAAAACGCGAGTAAAAGGCGAGCGACTTCGCAGTTGAAATAAAAGCTCGAAACCATTAAGAACCAGAAGTGGGAGACCGTGAAATGTCAGCCGTGTCTACGTCTTAACGTCCATCTTCGTCATTTGCCACGTTTTACGTGCACTTACATTCACTTTCTCGAAAAAGTATAAATATCTCGAATTTAATTTAATCGCAAAGGATCATAATAAAATAGAGAGAGCTCTTTTCGTAAAATGCAAAATGAACGTGCCGAGAGATTGTAAAAATACGATTTTATCGCGTTTTATCGACGCAAGGGGAAAAAGCGAGGCAAAAGAGGGGGGAAGAGCTGCTGGTTCGAGGATCATCGTTTGCTTAGGGTAGCGGACGCGACGCGTTGGTGCGCAATAGTGCTTAAAGACTGCATAATTGAAAGGCAGGTGAGGACAGTCGTGCGTTAATCGCGCGAAACTCACCTCCATGTTTGCGCCGTCCACTTTCAATTCGACGAACGGTGGCTTCCTATCCTTTATGTATTGTAGTATCTTCTTGTCGTCCTTCATGAACTCGACTTTATGCAGTTCCGCGTCTGAGACGCTATGGTTGCAATGCAGAGTGGCTGTGCTGTTGTACGTTACGAAGTTCGGTGCTATCAGTCGCACATGCACCGTGGAAGTTGCATCTGAAACCGACGACGACGTTTTGTTTAACAGAGGGAACGTTTCCCGCGGATATCTTGAATGCGAGAAATACTTTAATACTTGTCGCGTACGTTGACGCATTTGTGTGAAATTTGTTTACACAAATTTTCTATTCGCAGGAATTTATAATTAATATTCTGCTGTTTATTTCTCGTTTGTTCAACGAGAAAGCTTCCAAAAGCTTCGAAAAGCTTTTTGAGTAAAGCGCAGAACATACGTTTGATAAATTCATTTGTGATATTAAATAAGTATCTCTGGTCTATTCTTTTCTCTTTGAGGCGTGGCAATTATAGTTCAACTTCTCGAACCCTGAACGCTGAAATATCAAATGTGCCATTGAACGTGGAAAATAAATATTATTCCTCGCCCTTTTACGAGACAATCGCAGCTTCGTGCCATCTCGCGTCGAATTGAAATTCCATTAGCTTTTTCATTCGACAAAGGGAAGTTTCGAAAAGGGTAGTTTAATTAAGAATTTTTAATTAACTTTATAGCAAGTAGTTACTTTTTCTGGCGAGCGAGTGGTTTTAACGACTGCTCCGACCAAATTTCCGGTTAAAAGGATAAAACGTGTCGTTTTTGCGAGATATCCTCACAAATAAATACGATTCTCTTTGCCATTGTGAGATAATTACAATTCCATGCCGCCTCGCATGACTGAAATTCAGCGTTCTCGTAAAAACAACCCGTTTGTCGTCTCTGCGGCCGAACGTGTATCACTCGATTCATCAAATATTCACGGAATTGAAATTGTTTCACTTCCCCTTACGCGAAGTGATTAACGCACTTTCGTATCATTTATGCGCTCCTCTCGTAATGTGAAAATATCACGTTTTATTTCTGCGAAATGTCCATCTCGCTGGAAATGTAATAACACACGCGTCCCAAATTTGAAACACGATCATTTTCCATGCATTTCTTTAAAGAGAGAGAGAGAGAAATAGTGTAATAACAAACAAAGAAGAGTAACAAATATTTTCTGCAAAATCTCAATCTTGGAGTGTTTTAGCAAATTTTTCTAAAGAGAGAGAGAGGAATAGTGTAATAACAAACAAAGGAAAGTAACAAATATTATTCTGCAAAATCTCAATCTTGGAGTGTTTTAGCAAACTTCTCTACAGAGAGAAAGAGAAATAGTGTAACAACAAATAAGGAAAAGAAACAAATATTTTCTGCAAAATCTCAATCTTGGAGTGTCTTAGCAAATTTCTCTAAAGAGAGAGAGAGAGAAATGGTGCAATAACAAACAAAGGAGAGTAACAAATATTTTCTGCAAAATCTCAATCTTGGAGTGTTTTAGCAAATTTCTCTAAAGAGAGAGAGAGAGAAATAGTGTAATAACAAATAAGGAAAAGAAACAAATATTTTCTGCAAAATCTCAATCTTGGAGTGTTTTAGCAAATTTCTCTACAGAGAGAGAGAGAGAGAAATGGTGTAATAACAAATAAAGAAAAGTAACAAATATTTTCTGCAAAATCTCAATCTTGGAGTGTCTTAGCAAATTTCTCTAAAGAGAGAGAGAGAGAGAAATGGTGTAATAACAAATAAGGAAAAGAAGCAAATATTTTCTGCAAAATCTCAATCTTGGAGTGTCTCAGCAAATTTCTCTAAAAAGAGAGGGAGAGAGAAATGGTGTAATAACAAACAAAGAAAAGAAACAAATATTTTCTGCAAAATCTCAATCTTGGAGTGTTTTAGCAAATTTCTTTAAAGAGAGAGAGAGGAATAGTGTAATAACAAATAAGGAAAAGTAACAAATATTTTCTGCAAAATCTCAATCTTGGAGTGTTTTAGCAAATTTCTCTAAAGAGACAGAGAGAGAAATAGTGTAATAACAAATAAAGAAAAGAAACAAATATTTTCTGCAAAATCTCAATCTTGGAGTGTCTTAGCAAATTTCTGTAAAGAGAGAGAGAGAGAGAAATGGTGTAATAACAAACAAAGGAGAGTAACAAATATTTTCTGCAAAATCTCAATCTTGGAGTGTCTTAGCAAATTTCTCTAAAGAGAGAGAGAGAGAAATGGTGTAATAACAAATAAAGAAAAAAACAAATATTTTCTGCAAAATCTCAATCTTGGAATGTTCAAAGCGAAATTTTGCTGAAACGAATGCGACAAGCGCAGCGTGCGGAGAACAAAAATATATTTCGCGTGCCAACGACAACAAATGCAGACGATACAGATAATAATTAATTCAACAAATCTCAAATGTCTCTCGTTTGCGCGCAGTCGGACGTACATATGTACGAGACGGATGTATAATGGTAAACGAAAATGGCAAAATGTACCGCGCGAAACTTGCCTCGTTACGATTCAACGGCAAATTCGTTAATTAATTTATTCTCGAAACAACGAACCGACAGATTCTAGTCGGTGGATGACATGGGACTTGAAACGTCGTGCTCGAAAACCGCGTTTCGTAAAATGAATCTCGTTTCTCGTTTAATACGTTTATTAAAGTCGCAATTAACAGCTACGTCTAGGTAAAAACTGGCCGCGATTACGACCGTGATTGGAAATATAAAGAATAATCCACGATAAATATGTAAGAACGAAACGAGATAAAGTCAAATTGTGGGAAAATCAATTTTTGCGCTATATCGGTGAAAATGAGTAAGTTCGTTGGTAGAATTTCAAACAGTTTGAGTCCGTCATTGAAAACACCTTGCCAATCCTTCTCAAATCATTTCATTATCGACAAGTTTATTACGATCGCGTTTAGAAATGGATTTCTGATAACACGTCAACTGTCACTGCATAGTGATCCATAGGAAATTCAGATCTAAAATTACCTCGGTGTCCTTCGATATATTCCAAACGCACTTAAAAATGCGATATCTCGATATTTTCAATTTCTTCCTCTTAAAATATCAAAGCGCCAAATACAAATGATACAAATGAACATATTACTTATTTTATCGCCTAGTTATCTAAATGTCATAGTTAATTCTGCTTACAATTGGAAACAAATATCTGTTAAGTTCGATAACTCGCAATAACACGTAATTATCATTGTTAAGCGATATTTTAACATCCTCTATATTTTTCAAATTATAAAAGTCCAAAATCCAAACTGAAAAATACGACTTGTCGCATTCTTCTCCCATCACCTTCATGCACTGTGCGATTTAAGGTACCAAAATAAAATAAAACTTATCAGTCCTCGAATATGCAAATGTGTCACGTTCCAAGCTTGTGCATACAGAAAAAATATATAGAAAAAAAAAAAATCACAAAGACAATATCCATCTCCTCGAGATACTGCAAAATCTCAACTGAAACGTTTACCAAAAACGTGGTGTACCGCCGGATCGTATCTTTCAAACCAAGGCAATAAACTTCGTGATTAACGAAACGGCTTGCACGATCAAATTTACATGTTATCGCGTTAACGTTCGAGCCGTCGATTCGCTGTTAATGTGTCGGGCAACAATTACCCCGAGCCACGTCATCGGGCAACAATTAATAACCGGATGATCGATACAATTTACCGTGCCGGAAGGGAAGTGTCTATTAATTCAAGCGAGTTCCTCCGCGACGAATCTAGGTCGTCGTAGGAGCGGATCCAGCGTGTATTCGCGTCAACTTTTCGTCCCGGTTGATTCGATTCTCGCTCGTTTCGGATCGTTCGAGCTCTAACGAGCTTGCCGGGTGAGAAATCACCCGCGAAGGATAGAAAGCGCGAAAGTTTCACACGGCGTGAAAAAGGGCGGCATCGTGAAAAACACCGAGGGTCTGATGAAACCGTACGGAAGAATGGAGAGGTTTCGCTCGACTATAACTACTTGTGGCAGTACCCTGTTGCTGGGAGGTGTTACTGTATCGATCACTGAAAGCGCGTGTTACCAACACGCGCGCAGGGTGTTCCGGGGGCTTTTAAGACGTTTCGGAACCAGCGTATTCGACAACGAATAATCGTCGAAAAACGGAATCTCTCCCAGTGTGCACGCCGCTTGACGCTTTGGACTTTAATCGGTTTTTCACTCGCGCCGCGGAACCGTTTTCGAATGACGTTCGCAGCTCGAGGGTCCTTTTCGGAACGCTTCGCTGTGTGCACCGCGAAACGAAAGGGACGAAAAAGCGAGCAAATGGCAGAGATGAAAATTCTGCTTCCCCTCCGTCCCTCCCTCCCTACGACGATTCGCGAAAATTCCGACGAAACAGCGAAAAGCGGATTACAAAACGCGTTACTCTTGTAACTATTATTTCTGCGTTGATTATTATCTCGGAGAAAATGACAAACGCATTTGTCAGACCGAGAAAAATTTGAAATAATGGTTGCAGCCATTATGTCACTCGTTCGAGTGATACAACGAAATTGAACACGCGTCAAGCTGTTTTCGATTGTCAAGCGAATTTCATTCGCGAGTCAGCGCAATGAAATTTGGAGTACATTTCGTGTACGCGTCGTGAATGAGTTGTTTCAAGCGATATAGTAATTTGGATAATTGAAAGATACGTGTGACGCGTAGTATGGGAAGTTTTTTTTTTTTTTTAAAAAAAGCCGCGAAAAATGCAAACTCGTTTATACACTTTACAAATTCGCCAGGATTTCCTGGCACTCAAAGAAATATTTCGTCGATTGATTCGGATTTTTGGCCGAAATTACTGAACATTTAACAGCCAAACCTGCTTCTGTCCGTCTTTTCCCTCATTTTGATAATGCACTCGTGTCGTTTAAGCGAAATTTAAACTACAAAGCTCGCATAAATGAAATCACGTATACGTCGACATAAATTCATTTCACCAGGTCGTTTGTTTCTTTCGTACTATCAATGAAACACTAATACAAGTCCTGTCATTCAAAAACCCGAAACAGAGTGGTTCGTACAAATGTCCGCTTTTGCGGCGGAAACCGTCGGACGAGTTTCTCAAGATTGAGAACCCCGATTCCGATGGTTGAACCGCAGACTTGCGTTTGAAACGTTACGTGACACTGAAAATTTCGATGGGAAAACAATCGGCAATTTTCACTGTCAGGAACAGAATGAACTGGGCCGGGTTGGGTGTTTACGATTGCGTACAACTTACATGAAAATAATTGTAAAATATATACGAATACGAATTTCCCCCAGCATGCTGATTGGCGCGGCATTGTCGTATAATTTTTCTCACGCGTTGCCTCTATGCGAATTGTACCGTTCTCTACGTTGCTTAATACGAGGAAGAAAAAAAAAAACGTGCGTCTATTTTGTACAGTGGTGTGCCTTTAAACTACACAACTTCGAGCCGAGTCGGCGCTACAACTGACCAAGCTTTTCGATCGTTCGACGTTCGACCAACTCCCGTACAATATAAAACATAGAGCGGGGACTCGCTGCCTTTTCTCTTATCAAGCGATCTTCAACGCTTGGATTTGCTAATGGGTCGGCCATGAAATAAACGGTACGAAACGCAAACTGAAACGAACAACCGCGCCGATACGTTTGTGATAAGACGGGGCGGCAAATTTTAATCAATTCGTTCGTTCTAACAGAGAGATTCATTACTTTCGCGAAGAGAACGTCAACACTTGGAGTGGTACGAGTATGCCGAATAATACTCATACCCTTTATAATACTTTACATTTATAATGGAAAAGATTTGATTCGGAAAATTGGAAAAAGACTCAGTGATAACGTTAACGTTAATTGATGTTGAAACGATGATGATAATTAACACTGTTATCTTGTTATTTTATCTGCAAAATTAACGTGAAATTAAGTTATGCGTTTAAAATATCACGAAAATCACCTGTATATGAAAAATTATGAAACTTCTAATTTCAGTCTTTTGTTTTATTGAATATTTTATTTTGTTTCGATGTAGAAATAATAATTTATTTTTTAATAATTACTAAACTCTTACAGTATAAGTTACAACGCATTAAATATAAATATTCGTAATATATTTATTTGCAACGTGTTAATGTTTATATATATACATATATACACACGCAAGTGTCATTCGATGACTCATTACTGCTCGATCTTACAATAAAAATAATTAATTGTTACGTAAAAGAAATTCATTCAAATGAGCGACAAGTGCGTTATAAAATTTGTTCCTTTTATCAATTCTGGGTTTCAAGTATTCGTATGTGACCTCTTGTCATATGCTCACGCAAATACGTTTAGAATGAGGTACATGTGAATTTTATAGTCAGGATTAAAGCGTAAATAAAAATGGAAGGGCACGAGGAAGATGAATTAGAAGATTTACATTCAACTGTTTACACATTTCCACCAAATGTACAGAATGTGATCGAACAGGTTAGGATGACAGTAAGACTGTCAAAATGTACAATGAGACTTATCCTTAACAAATAGCTGGTGTTTTTTTATCTTGTTGAGTATTGTAATTTGTTTTTTTCGTTTTTGTTTTTGTGATTTGAATGAATTTTACAGTAAATAAATTATTTTTTGATCCTAGGTTTTACCTAGTACAGATCCATTGGATCAATCAAACTTTAATGTAGTGGATTATATAAATTCATTGTTCCCAACGGAACAATCTCTATCGAATATAGACGATGTGGTAAACAATATGGAATTAAAAATACGTAATATAGATAAGGAAATTCGTTCGGTGGTACGTGGACAAACAAATGTAGGTCAGGATGGGAGGGCAGCGTTGGAGGATGCACAGAAAGTGATAAAACAATTATTCGTGCATATTAAAGATATTAAAGATAAAGCAGAACAATCCGAAGAAGTTGTTAAAGAAATAACAAGAGATATCAAACAATTGGATTTTGCCAAGAGAAATCTTACTGCGTCGATAACAGCTTTAAATCATTTACATATGCTTGTGGAAGGTGTAGATACCTTAAAGTAATGCGTAATAATTGTTATTAGTAAAAATGTAATTAATATAATTTAGTAATTATTATTTTGCAATGTTACTTTAATTTTATTTTAGGATATTAACGCAAAAGAAACAGTATGGTGAAATTGTTTTACCATTGCAAGCTGTAATGGAAGTGATGCAACATTTTAATAGTTACATGGATATACCTCAAGTGAAGCAGCTATCCGACGAAGTATGTGATGTGTTTTTTTATAACACTAATATTAAATTATATATATAATTTTTATAAACATTTTGAAATCAAGGTACATCAGATACATGTTGAACTGGCTCAACAAATTACGGCAGATTTTAAACAAGCATTTTCTGGTCAAAATCCAAAATACTTTAATCAACTAACCGAAGGTTGTTTGGTATTATCTGTATTAGATCCCAAAGTCAAGTATGTTTGTTAAAAGTTTAATTACATTAACAAGTTTTAACACAAATCTTTTTTAAGTCTAATCTTTTTTACAAGGAAAGATCTACTCACCTGGTTTGTGGGTATTCAGTTGCAAGAATATGCACATCTATTTGATGAAAATCAAGATTTTGCGTGGTTGGATAAAATAGACCGTCGTTATATGTGGATAAAAAAGCATTTACTTGATTTTGAATCAAAGTTTGGTACCATTTTTCCACAAGACTGGGAAGTCTCTGAACGAATTGCTGTGCAATTTTGTCACGTTACGAGAGAAGATCTTACAAAGTTAATGCATAAAAGACGTTCTGAGATAGATGTAAAATTGTTACTTTATGCAATTCAAAGGACTAGTAATTTTGAATCATTGTTAACGAAAAGATTTAGCGGCATTACTTTAGAAAACGTGGATACGACAAATAAGAAACATACTACCGTAGATACAACTGATAATAAAATTCCGGGAAATCCATTCGAACAAAATGATCAGGTATCACCTTTTTTAAAATGTTGTATAAAATTATCTTGTACTTAATACTGATATTAAATTGTTGTATTGTAACACAGATACAAAATGAAAAATCAAAACCATCACCATTTTCAAATCTCATCGGAAGATGTTTTGAGCCGTATTTAAATATTTATATAGAGAGTTTAGATCGTAATCTGGCAGACCTAATGGATAAATTTATATCAGATTCTAAGACACAACCACCAGGTGCTAAAGATTTTGATGGTATCGAGGGTCCCAGTAGCGTATTATCTTCTTGTGCAGATCTGTTTATATTTTACAAAAAATGTATGTTACAATGTACACAACTTAGTACTGGTTCAATTATGTTGAATTTAGCCGAAACTTTTCAAAAATATTTGCGAGAATATGCTCTTAAAATATTGCAAAATAATTTACCCAAGTAAGTAAAATATATACTTTTTATTTTTAAGTTAACTATATTTATGAATCATGATATTTTATAATTAAAATTATAGAATTGGCGGTGGTGCAGGCATTGCTACCAGTATGAGTAGTATACGTGATTTTCGAGATCTTTCAACTTCGGGTTTTATACAGAATTTTCAAAGTTTTCTAAAGGAAGGTGAAAGTACTAGATTCAATAAAGAAGAGCAATCACGTATATGCTGGTAAAGGTTTGCTAATTGAAAGCATTTTAAATTAATATTTGGAAGAAAATAAACTGGACAAAATTATATTTCAGTATACTAACCACAGCCGAATATTGCTTAGAAACAACGCAACAATTAGAAGAAAAACTAAGAGAAAAAACAGATAAATGTTATTCAGAAAAAATTAATCTCTCTCAGGAACAAGATATTTTTCATAAGTATGCATTACATATTTTTTAATAGGATATTCCATACATTTTTTCATAAGACAATTCATAATTATTTTTTCAGTGTTATATCAAATTGTATACAACTACTTGTTCAAGATTTGGAATCTGCATGCGAGTCTGCATTAACTGCAATGACAAAGGTACTCAATTTCATATTTATTACATGTATGATTTTATGTATCTTTACTGATACATAAAATGTTTTCTAGGTTCAATGGAGTGCCATTGAGGTTGTTGGTGATCAAAGTAATTATGTTAATACCATTGTAGCACATCTTCGACAAACGGTACCTACTATCAGAGATAGGTTGTCTTCGTGTAGAAAATATTTTACTCAACTATGCGTGAAATTTGCAAGGTATTTGAAGAATAAAACGAATTTATCTTATTAAATGCCATTAAAAAACCTAATGAAAAATTTCTTTGCAGTTCGTTTATAGTAAAGTTAGTACAGCAATTGTATAAGTGTAAACCTTTAAATACTGTTGGTGCTGAACAATTATTATTAGACGTACACATGTTGAAAACTGCTTTATTAGATCTCCCGTCAACAGGATATCAAGTTCAAAGAAAAGCACCCGCCACGTACACTAAGGTAATATTTTTTGATACATATATAAATTTTTACACTTACTTATTACTAAATCACATATTCTACTATAAATAGGTTGTAGTGAAAGGCATGGCAAGTGCCGAAATGATACTGAAAATCGTCATGTCACCTATAGAATCTCCAAAAGATTTTGTAAAACAATGTAGAGTACGTTTACCCGATTTACAAGCGCCAGAATTTCAAAAAATTTTGGACATGAAAGTAAGTCAATTTTTTTTATAAATATTTAAAACATTTATTACCTATATTAAAATTTCAATTTCGTAGGGTTTGAAAAAAACAGAACAAGTTCTATTACTCGAACAGTTTAAGCAACCTGAAAATATAGATATTTCGCATGACACTAGGAATTATATTATTCAAGATAGTCCCGAACATGAAGCTGGTCGAATAAAAAGACTGGAAAAGTTAATTAAAAAGAGAATATGAATGTTTCATAGTGAAACTTCAATTGTACATATTAAAATTAAATGTATTTGTAATTATAAAAGTATCAAATATTAATACTCCATAATTCTTATTTTGTTTCAATAAAATAAAAATTGTTCTTATACAATAAAGAGGTTTCATCTTTCAAAATTATTTTAAATCAATCAAAGGACTTGTATTATCTAAAACAACGGAATTTTTGATTTTCTGTTTTATTGTTGTACATAGAAAACAATATTCAGTGACCAGGTAGATATTAACCCTGCTTTTGTGCAAGTTCTTTTGCTTTAGCCTTCTCTAATTTAGCTATCCTAGCAGCAGATTTACTGCCCAATAGACCACCACCCCAATGACGTCGGATTTCATCGTATCTGTCATTAAAGTTTGTCTTAATTGCTTCAACCAATTTCGAGAAATTGGCTCTATCGCCGGAATCAACCTAACAGAAATAACGTATTACCAAAAGTAATAAAACTAAAGTTACGATACATAGAACTAGTAAAATTACATCAGTAACACAATGTTTAATTATATCATTAAAATATCATTGGATTGGCTCTATTTAAATTCATCATATAAATTACTAATAACTATATTTTATATAAGAATAATTGCTTTAATAAGTAAGTGCCTTACCTGTACCAAAGCCAGTGTACTGCAAGTTTTACGCCTGACAAGACGTCCCAATCGTGATTTACCTTTCACAATACAATAAGGTACACCCATTTTACGGCAAAGGGCTGGTAAAAATAAAACGACCTGTAATAAGAGACAATAGATGAATAAAAGAGAGTAATACAATAATTAATACTTGATGGCTCAAGCCATGTATCACTCAGTGTCATATGTCATCCTTTGAAAAGAATTTATTATATCAAATTTATTCTCAGGTGAAGAAATTCAAGCATCATCGTTATGGAACAATTAAACGTATTTTAGGAAAGGTAAAAAATTTACCTCAATTGGATCAATATCATGAGCGATCACCACAAGTTGAGCTTTTTTTTGTTCTACAAGCGTAGTGACAGTATTTGTTCCACTACGTAGCACGTTAGGTTTCTTTGTTGGTGTATCTTCTTTCTTTGCAACTTTTTGTTCTGCTCTAGCTTTTAGCCTCATCTTTTTCATAGTAGTTGATTCAGGTCTATATTTTTCCAACATTTTGAACAATTGTGTTGCTATAACATAAAAGGTTAATACATTTCTATGAGTAAATTTTATAAATTTTCTTAACTTGCACATAATAAATATGAAATAAATAAACCTGTTTGTTTATCCAATGTTTGTGTAAATTGATTGATTGGTGGTGGTACTTTCAATCTTTTCTGCAGCACAGCTCTCTGCCGTTGAATACGAATATATTTGGGCCATTTTACAAAGCGGCTCAGATCACGGGCAGGTTGAATATCCTGTCCTAAATAATAGGTTGTTTATTATTACATACGTCGACTAATATCAACACATAATTGATTTGTGTACTCACCAATACCAAAATTACGAGTACGTTTTTCAAACAAGGGATTAGTTTGCTTTTTGGGTTCAACCTTCTTGACTGCCAAAGGTGCAGCTGCCACCTTTTTCCCTACCTTCTTCTTCGGCTTTTTATGAAAATATATATATTAATATCATTTATATTATAATAATGTTACTATGCATTTATTACTAAAGTAATGTATGTATAAATAATGTATACGTTCAAAATGTTGCAGTTAACCTCAAAAATGAGATATAACGTTTATAACTTTTAAACATTTGTGTATCTTAAATATTACTTCTAACTTCAATAAGCTTGTAAACTTGGTAAGCAATTAAATATGATAATGAAATATCCATAAGAACGATATAACGATAAGATTTATAACATAACATGTTCAAAACATGCTGAATTCTAACCATTGTAATTTATGACAATAAATCGTTATCGTTAGGAATATTGATTTTATTCGGTAATTTAGTAGATTTACCTTTTTCTGAACCATGGTTCTAGCAATAAATTTGACGGATCTCTTATATCACAACGGATATAAAAGTTCGCACTTCGCTTGGCGCAACAAGAAGTACGACCACCAAAAACGTAAAGAGAGATTCACACAGCAGCGCCACCACAAGTATGCAACAGCGCCACTTGAGAATTAAACTTTTGATACAATCATTTTTAAAGAAGAAACTATTTGTATTTTACGGAATCATTTATCGGAATCATAATCAATAACAATTTTAAATGATTTTTTTCAAGTATAAAAAAGAAACAAGGATAAAACAATATGATTCTATCATATAAAATAATTATCATTTCATTTATAAAAATATATGTAAGCCTGTAAAAATTCCTTTTATCACACAGAATGAATTCGATTAATCCTCAACTATTAATTGATAAAATATAAATGTAATTGCTAAGTCACGACTACATGCATATGAAGCATTGATATCGATGATATCGACTTAGAACGTGTTATTAGCAAAATACAACTACCTAACTTGTATAAACAAACGGAAAGTTATAATTAATTTTAAGTTCAAGAATTCTTGTCAAAACAAATTCGAAAAGTGAATTTGAAAAGCGCGGTAGCGAATTGAAATTATTCAGAGCGCGCGTGCGCAGAAGCACTAGCGACGAGAACGTGGAGAAGGTTGGAACCCGCTTTGCGCATGCGATCTACGTATTTCCAGTTTAGACTATTTTCTGAAGGACGTGTAGTGACATGTCAGTGTTCATAATGTGTCAACGATCCGTCTACGATACGTATCTGTCATGAAAGCTGATGTTTCGTATTCGAAAGATTTTCGTTTATTAGTGTGCTTGTGACAGTACGTGATCTGGATGGTTAGTAGTTTTTTTCAACATATCGTTTCGTTTCCATCCGTCCCGTTTGTCGATTTCGAGAAACCTCGCATTTTCTCTATTTGGGCGTGCTTTTAGGATCATTAGCTGCAGGTAATGTTAGTATCAGTTCAAATATAGCCACTTAAATATCATCGCTGGTCTTAATTCATCTATTTTGTCTGTCTAAAGTTAGTAATCGATTTTATGGTCGTTACTTGCATCATCGTACAGCATTCCGTTAACGATTACTGAGAAGAACATCTGACATTTGCTGAATTAAATTTACATGAAATTATAGCGGTATACGATTTTTTTCATTGATGAGTATATCTTACTCGAACTCGAATAGAGGTGTGAATATAAATTAACAATTAAGCGCGAAATCCATGAAAACACAACGCGTGTAGATGTTAATTAATTAAAAATGAGTACATTTCCAATTCTCAATTAAATAAAAGAATATTTCCTTTCAAGGAGAAGATATTTTTTTGTTCGATTTCGATTTATTTAATCATGGATTAACACTATCACCATGTTTCTTAATTTAGAAGGCTGCCCGCGAATGTCGGTGTAACTATGTTTGCCGATAATAAATTACTATAATACCATTGCAGCTACAATTCTTGGTATTTGATAACGATTTTTTATACGAAATAAAAATTTAATACTCGTTTACTGCAACTTCACGAGCCTATAAAACGTGAGTATAGCGACTGAAGTAGTTGCGTATTTTTATTTATTATATAATTAATTAGATTTAAATATATTAAATGTCATAAAAGTACTATAAAAGTTTGATATAAAAATGAAACGTAGAACTTGATAGAGAAACGTTTCATTGGAGATAAAAATACACGTAAATGCTTTTTGCAGCCACTATACCTAGCGATAGTCAATGATTATTATTATTATGGTATCTAATATAAGAGTGGATTATTATTCTTTTTATTTTATAGAAATTATTTTGCCTTGAAGAAGATAACTAGCGATAATGATTAATAGGTGTAATATCGGCCGATCGACATGACTATCAAAAAGATATGTGGTATCGGTGCTGGGTATGTCGGTGGACCAACGTGCAGCGTGATAGCTCTGAAATGTCCAGAGATTCAAGTGACTGTTGTGGACAAGAGCAAAGAAAGAATCGCACAATGGAACTCGGAGAAGCTACCGATCTACGAGCCAGGTCTCGACGACGTTGTTCGCAAATGTCGCGGCAAGAATTTATTCTTTTCCACGGACATGGAGACCGCGATCCAGGAGGCTGATTTAATTTTCATCTCGGTGAATACGCCGACGAAAACGTTCGGCAATGGGAAAGGGAGAGCAGCCGATTTGAAGTACGTCGAGAACGCGGCCAGAATGATCGCGGAAATTGCGACCGGGGACAAAATCGTTGTTGAGAAGAGCACGGTCCCAGTCAGAGCGGCGGAGAGTATCATGAATATTTTACATGCCAATCATAAGCCAGGAGTATCGTATCAGGTAACATTTCCTCTATGGAAATTTACTAGCGTATCGATTGTTCCGATTGCGTATGCAAATATGTCAATTGTCGAAAGTGGACGATTTCCTATAAGACAGAGAATATGAGAGAAGCAAGAAATTGTTCAATTTTACCCTTTGCACACTGTTGCACAATTAAGTCAATATATATATCCGGAAATTTTGTAAATTGCGAGTAGACCACTTGTGTCTATAGTTAAAGAAATGGAACTTAAATAGAGATTTCTTGTATCTTACAAATGAATTAGAATGAATTTTAAATACTTTATATTCGCAATCTAATTGTGACTTATAAATTATTAACAGTTTTCTTGTATGATAATAAAAACAGTCAGTAATTATAAATTATTGTGCAAAAAAGGGTCGTGAAATGCTAATTACTTTGATCAAAGTATAAACTGTTTTCTTGGAACTTCTTTGTTTCACTTTCATTGCTCTCTGCAGACAAGATTTAATGGTCTGGAGAGTAATGGGTCGAACGCCACGTGGCTGGCTTCCGGTGCTCCGTTGTGCATCAGAAGCTAGGATTGGGTAGATATATAGTTTACTGGACTGAATATCGAAGTAAAACAAGAGCAAAGGAAATTTAGTACAGTCGCCTCTCGCTCGTAATGGAGTTACATTACTGTAGCTTTTGAAGCTATTTTTAAGCTTTCCAGATGAATCTTTTACTGCATGTTGATTGATATATTTTTTTTTTTTTTCTATTTATAGACCATGCCTACGCCTTTTAATTATTTAAAATATTGAAACACGTTATCTAGTCTAAATGTTTCAGAAGATTTTTAAAAATTGAGTTATTAATTAATTGGTCCTCGTAATTAAGAACAAATGCAAATTGTTTTGCAGAATGTAGTTTTTCAAATGTAAATATTTTGATAACTATTAACTGTATACACAGACATATGTATCTAATTTTGCAATTTTTTAATTTACCATTTCAAGAATATTTCTATCATCGATCCTGCGTACGTCCATTACCATTATATTAACATATATTAACAACGAAGTTTTGAAATCAACTGATTCAATATTTGTTGAGTTTATACTTATTTGCTCAAGTGTACAAGAAGTTCTACTCGAGATGCTATTCACTCGTCACGTATCGTTCATGACCCTTTTTTTTCTTTCTCAGTAATCAATCTTTTTATTATTTGTATCACGTTCTTCGGTCATCATCGACGCAATTGTGCGAAATGAAAGTAACAGAATATTTATTATCTCCTTTCCAGATCTTGTCGAATCCAGAATTCTTGGCGGAAGGAACCGCAATCGAGGATCTAGTGAACGCAGATCGTGTTTTAATCGGTGGCGAGGATTCACCGGAAGGGCAGGCGGCCATCGAGGAATTATGCAAGGTTTACGAGCATTGGATTCCAAGGAAGAATATTTTAACCACGAATACTTGGAGCTCGGAGTTATCCAAGCTGGTAAAAGCACTAAAACAAAATATTCGCTTGCTGGCGAAACAATATCACTGCTGTTTGCTGTTTTAAAAAATATAATTAAACTAATTATGTTTACGTAACGTGTACTTAAAGTTAATATTGGAAAAGGAGAGGAAACGTTATTTATCAAATATGTAGCGACATGTTTTATACTTAGATATATTATGTCGCAACAGCTGTTTATTGTTGACCAATCGCAATCAACGTGAAACTTTTGCATAATTATTTGAATTAACTGTGACTTTTTAGGCTGCCAATGCCTTTTTGGCGCAACGCATATCAAGCATAAATTCCTTGTCGGCAGTATGCGAAGCGACTGGTGCGGATGTATCTGAAGTGGCACGAGCGGTTGGCCTTGACTCACGAATAGGATCGAAGTTCCTTCATGCGTCGGTCGGGTTCGGCGGTTCGTGCTTTCAAAAGGATATTCTTAATTTGGTGTACATCTGCGAGTGTCTAAATTTACCTGAGGTAGCGGCTTATTGGCAACAGGTCATAGACATGAACGAGTACCAGAAATCTAGGTTCTCAGCGAAAGTAATAGAATCTCTGTTCAATACTGTCACGGATAAAAGGATTTCTATGCTGGGTTTCGCCTTCAAGAAAAATACCGGCGACACACGTGAGTCACCGGCCATTCATGTTGCCAAGACTCTGCTCGACGAGGGTGCTATGCTTCATATATACGATCCCAAGGTGATTCTCTTTGATAAGAATGCACTTAATTTGATTAGTTACTAAACGTTTTGTATGACTGTTTCTTTACGAAGGTCGAAGAGAGTCAAATAATCGAGGATTTGACGCATCCGAGTGTAACTAATGATCCGGAATACGTAAAAAAGAGAATCAGTATTTATAAAGATGCTTATAGTGTTACAAAAGGTACACACGCTATAGTAGTGTGCACGGAATGGGATGAATTTGTAGTAAGTAATCTAAAGTAATTTAATTAATAATTTCATAAGTTTAATTATACAGACGTTTCGAAAGTGCTTTTACGATATTGTTCTTTTCAGGAATTGGATTACAAACGTATTTATATTAACATGATGAAACCTGCATACATTTTCGATGGGAGGAAGATTCTGGATCATGATAGATTGCAAAAAATAGGTTTTATCGTACAGACTATTGGTAAAAGGATTACAAGATCCGTACTTTCAAGAGCATGGGGAAGTCAAACTCAAATATGAATAAATTTACCCAGGTTGTCGTATGATATCATTTGATTTCATAAATATTTTAATTATCATACGAATGCTTTTAAAATCTTGTAAATGATTAAAGTTTTAAAATTTGCCAGATTTTATATTATTATTTATTTTATGATTTTGATGCAAAAATCAAATTTGTTTGCTTTTGCTTGAAGCATTTTCCTCTTTTACAGACTCTGTGAGATAGTATTACAAGATTTTGAAAGATCGAGATAAATGTTCAAAGCCATTTACGCTTTTTTGAGAGCATATGCGTATCTAATACACGTTGCTTGTCTTAACTTTTTATAATAACGAACAGTGTCAGTTCATCAAACACTTGTATATATTTTTTACATAATTTGATGTGTAGATATTTGCAATTATAATAATTGCAAATATTATTTCTGCCACTATTACAAGTATTATTATGATTTTATCGATTATGGGCATTTATGAGATTTACAGCGAAAAATCCTATTTAAAAAAAAAACAAAAGAGAAATATTCCTTTACTTTTTGTGCAATATATATTACGTATACACAGTATACTTATGTATTGCAAGTCTTTGATACTAATATATAGTGATTGCGATTCTTTATTAATTACTCTGTCACATTGTATGATACAGTACAATGCTTACCAATATTTTACTTTTAAAAGAATTAGTAATTATATCGAACGTTATTCGAAAGTTTTCATACTTCCATATTCCTTTATTGCATTTTTTGGAAAACTGTTCCCTTAGTTTTCCATTCAATTACAAATATTGCGTTCTTATTAGATAGTATTTTTACAAGAACAAATAATTCGTTTTTAATGGTATTACCATTGTTAAAATTGTTATAAAAATCGTACTCTGTTTTATCGCGAAACATGTAATTTTAAAATCTTACATTTTTTCGTGGCAATAATATTAAGAAATGAAACGAAATAAGCAATAATATTAACATTATATGTGGTATATTGTTGTGCATCGAACTCATTTGGTATATTTGTTTATTATCAGTATATCGCTCTGTATAATATACCATTTATAAAAAACAAGATCTTGTATGGTTAACGAGTTATTAATATTCATGATAATTTTACGAAAAACTATTTTTATCGTACCCAATTACTGGTGTAAATGAATAATTTACTGTTGATTTATTCCAAGCAACATATCTTTACTTTTTTGTGGTTATATACACGAGATTTATAAATAAATGTTAATGAAAATTTTTTATTAATTCACCGTCTTTACCATCTGCCTTTCATTAATACACGTACATCCCTTTAACATTCCTCAAGCGAAATGCTATACTATTTTTAGACAAGTATCTCAACATTCTGTTCCACGGGATCGACGAAGAAAATTAGAGGAACTCGGTTTCAAAAAAAACAAGCAGAAACTTTCTCCTTCTGGAAAAGTTATCGCTAGTGTCGTTATCTTTAATTCGAAATAAATGTCCAAGTGTAGTCGCTACACAACGAATCGAAGAATATAAACGTAATGAATACAACAGTAATCGATAGAAAAATGATTGTTAAATTTATCAACAATTCATCTTCAAAACGATAGTTCCTTGGCTTGTCTGTGAAGATAGAACAAAGTGAGAAAAGTGAGCGACGAGAAAGTTTAGATAATTCGTCATGGCCACGATACCGGTGTTTACGGCCCTGGTTTGGAAGAGCGATGGCGCCGCTGAACGAACTACTGGTTGCAGAAGCGGAGGCAGCAGCAGCAGCAGCAGCAGCAGCAGCGGCAGCAGCAGCAGCAGCAGCAGCGGCGGCGGCGGCGGCGGCAACGGCAGTAGCGACAGCAGTAGCAGCAGCACGAGTCGCTCTGCGTCTCGCCGTGGAAATTCGCGAGTGGAAGTCCGCGTGACAGTACTCTCCACAGGTTACGTTAACGGGCCGGACGATGATGTCAAAGTGCTGGTGCCGCGTGATCCGCGCGAGATCGAACCATTCGTCCAAGTGTCAGTGAATCATTACCGTTCGCTGTTGATTTTCTCCTTGTCGTTGCGAGGCCTCTCTTTTTGTTGGCCAACAGGGATAATAGGCCGGGCCTATCAGCACAGTAGGAAAATGGCGGCTCGCCTTGCGCGGCGTAGACGACGAGGGGCAACGAGGCTCTTCGCGTGAAACGACCGAGTGCACGCACGCGAGAAAGAGAGAGAAAAAAAAGGAGAGTAAAAAGAAAGGGAAAAGCGATCTTTCGTTTCCTTCGTTTCGATCGTTCGCGGCGTAGTTGGTGTTCGATTGTCCGGCGCGGTAAACGAAAAACGCGAGAGAAAGAAAGAAAGAAAGAAGAGAGAGAGAAAGAGTGTGTGTATGTGTGAGAGAGAGTGAGGCGGAGAGAGAAAAAGGAGGGACCTCGTTAGCGCGAATACCATGAGTTACGAGATGAGAGCGGGACGTGGAGAGGAACGAAGGAAAAACAACACGAAAATCGAGTAACGAAGAACCACTGTGCTCCGTTCCGTTTGTGCACGCGTGTGCGCTCGCATGAGAGCGAGAGGCGATCAACGGTGACAAGTGTTCCGTCGACGGGGAACTTCGCCTTAGCCCCCACGTCGACACAGGAAGATGATATTCCGGGCATCGAGATACCGCCGTGGCTACGTCGATCGCGATCCTCGTGTCGCCGTTTGCTGTCGTCGCCATTGAGCTACGGCCGCTTTCGCGAAAATCTTCTTTTTCGCGAGAGAGGATAGCGAGGCCGTACGTGGACGACGAGGACAACGACGAGTACGACGGCGACGACGACGACGACAACAGCAATAATAACAACACAACAACGATCACGAGGAAAACTCGAGCGAAGATGAGAGGCGCGTACGACGGCGGCATAGCGAGCTTTCTCGCTCTGGCGCTCCTCTGTTTATTCCACACGTCATGCTTTGTGGACGGTATGTAATGCTCCTTCTATTGCCCGTTGATTTAATCTCTTTCTCTCTCTCTCGCTCTCGCTTGCTTCCCCCGTCTTCTTTCCTTCTTTCGCTGATTCTCTTACAGAGAGCGTTGTCGCACACGTTCTATTTATTGTTGCACTTATACAATAATTAATTAACTCCAAGTACCTGTGATCACGAATCATTTGATCAATCAAGGATATTTATAACATCATCTTTTATACGATGTTTGTCGTAGACGTTATAATGTAAATGTAAATAGCATTTATTAAATTATATAAATTTCCTCAATTACGTAATCTTTGAATAAGTAATATTCAGTTCCTTGACGGTCGAGAAACTGGCGATATTCGTCTCTTGAAATATTCATTTCAAATGACGGCAACTAGAACCTGATAAAAGGATGCCCCCCCATAGAACATATATATGTATATAGGAATACTTGTACGTACGGGTACTTTTCGTAGGCATATTCGTGGCACGGGTATATTCTTCGTCTCTTTTCATCGTTCCTTCGTCGCGTCGATCTCCTCTTATCCTCTCCTCTCGCTCGTGTGCCTACCTGCCTGCCTGTCGTTCTTTCAGACTTCTGCCCGTTGTTCCCGCTCTTTCCCTCTTTCTTTTACTTTCGGAGCCCCGTACACAAGAAGGGCCGATTAATCTCGTTGTACGGAGGTTCGTCGAGTATGCGGAAGGGTGTACGTCGTAATCGGCGCAAACTGTACGGACTCGTCGTCTCGCGGACAATTGGTACACATACAGCGAGTAGCATAACCGAACGCACGATGACATTTAGAAAAATTGTCGATACTCTGACCTTTGCAATAAAAGAAAGTCGCACGAAACAATCTATTCGGTCTCTTCAGATTTTCAAAAGCGTAAAGTTTTATCGCTGAAAGTGATTTTAGCGGGGGTAACCCAAAAAATAGGGCCTCTTCAGGTGCAACGCTAATGCAACGAAAATTAGCGATTGGTTGATTTGAGTCACGTGACTCGTGAAGGGGCGTGGGGTAGACTTCGAGTAGGAGTGGCGTTGTTTGGTACTGAGCGATCGCGCCTGTAATTTGTTTTCTATCGATTCGAATGTTTGCATATCGATAAAATTTTATGGCAAAAATGTCGTCTTCATTTCCTAGTCAGAACAGTTGCTTCAGTGAGACGAATCGCACTGGGGTACAAGTCGTGCAGATTTTTACTCTGACTGTTCAAAGTTCGTTTGTTACATCGTGTTTTATTCTGGAAAATTGAAATTTTTTTTCTTTACAAGGAACCTTGTTGTACGATTTCTTGTTTGCTGTTTCATTGAACTTTGAACGTTAGGGTTAGACGACCAAATGTTAGAATTTCTTAAATTTTCGTCGCTGGTAATAACTTTAAGTTTAGTAGACGAAAAAAAATCGCACGGGAAATTTTAAAAAGGGAAATTTCAATCTTCAAAACCATAGATTTAGACCAATAAAGTTGTTCAGTGTTTTCAATTTTTTTTCTAAGAAAAAAAAAACACTTTCCTATTACATGATGTTTTAGAAAAAAAACAAAATGAAAGTTTTACGCTTTAAAATGAGACCAAATAGACCGTTGCACGAATTGTAACAGTTTAAAGTATCGATAATTTTTCATTTAAGTTAATTGCGGCGCCACACCGACTCTAGGAATACAGTATTTGTCAGAATAGCGATGATAACGCGGTGGTAAAGTTTTTTTGGGAAAGTGCCACAAAGTGCTACATATTCCGCAAAACGCCGAGTATTTTGCTGTTTTTTTAATATTCTAAATTATTCCATTACGTTGAAATTGCACTTGCGTGCTCAATTTTGCTCATCACTGTACGCCGACACTTTCTTTCGTCGCTGTTGCACGCGTGTTGTTCCCCCTTTTTCTCCTGCATGAATACATTCTCGAGGAGATTAGCTTTAACATCTTAACAGTGTACGGGGCTATCAAACATCTCGCCACTGACGAATATCACATTTGTTTTTTCTACGTTATAGGTTGCTTTTGGCTTTTTTTTTTTTCCATTGAAATGGAAATACGACTCGCGAAAATATTTTAACACTCGCAGAAAATAATTACGATTATATTACGGGCTGAGTGACTGATAGGTTATTATTTATAATGTACGAATAATTACCGCTGTGAATAATTACCGACTACAAATGACGGTCGAACCGCAATTTGTTAAATTGACTGAAATTAATTACAACGTCCGATTTTGTTATTATTCATAAATATTGCGGTTGGACATTGATTAATAAAACATGCCTCTATTAATCATCTAGTCTATAGTAAATATATGAAACATTTCGAGATTTCATAACGCTATAATGGGATTCGAATATAATATGATGTTGGTTGAATTTGAAACAAATACGAAAACATACTTGTATGTATATATATATTATATATATGAGGGAAATTTTACATATATTATTACATCATTATATATATTAATATTTGGCGGGATCATGTTGCATGTTTAAGACCACTGTTCGTGCCGTATACTATCACGTGTTTGCAATAAGTATCTAATAATATGGTCATGATAATCGTGTCTATAATAGTGTCAACAAAATTTCGAAGTGTTTCACATATATCACACATGTGCGTAAGTTTTCTCTAATAAGCGGTCAAATATTTTTACAAGCCACAATCACGCATATTGTATTCCAAATAAACGAAACACTTTGTACAACAAAGGCTGATCATCTCGAACATTAATTAAGAACATGTTTAAGATCATTGTTCGTGCCACCAAGTATATAGCGTCGTCGGTCTCCAGCGACGAAATAGCAAAGCAACATGTACGTACATTACGTACAATTGCCACTTAGACATGTTGTGCGACATTAAAAGCTCGGTTGTGTCTCAGCGAAATGAAGTCATTCGCGCAAATGATTGCCTAATTATCTCAATCGGCGTACATATTTATGACGTGACAATTATCGGCTGGGTAAATACCAACGTGTTCTCACGTTGATAAAATCATTAAGATCGGCAATTATATTAATTAAGTGACGCTGCAGAAACCAGCGTATCACGGACAGCTATAAATAACAATGGAAATCACGCGAGCCATCGCTCGAAGATTTTCGTATCTAACGCTGAAATTGTCAACATTGTTGTTGTGCGGGATGTCTCATTTATTTTGGCCACACGCAGTGGCTCGCAAAAGTATCTGAACGCTTACCTGTATCAGGGAAATATTATCAGGTAACCTAGAAAATCGGGCCTCTTCTAATGCAACGAAAATTAGCGATTGGTCGATTTGGGTCACGTGATTCGTGAGGGGGCGTGAGGTAGACCTCGAGTAGGAGTGGCGTTGTCTGGTAGATCTACTGAGCGATCGCGCCTGTAATTTGTTTTCTATCGATTCAAATGTTTGCGTATGAATAAAATTTTATGGCAAAAGAGTCGTCTTCATTTCCTAGTCGGAACAGTTGCTTCTGGGCCTTTGAGACGAATCGTACTGGGGTACAAGTCGTGCAGTTTCTTATTCGTTGTTGTACGAAACATTTTGTAATTTTGAAATTCGATCGGATTTGAAACGAATTTGTAGAAGTTAGAGAGATATTTGCCGCGGATGCCAATTCCTCCCTATTGCCAAACGTTTACATCGAGTACCGATGTTCGAAGATCGATTTATCAGTGTTAACTTTTCAATTGCAAACAGCCGCGGACACGCTGCGTGGGCGTGAGCGTGCGTGCTCGATTTGAATAAAATTCTGTGCTTGTTATTTTAACGCGGTCCGATTTCAATATTTTTAACAAACTGCGGATGTTTACGCATTTATGACAGACTTAACTATGCAAAAATATGCAGATAATGCGGGGAAATATATAATGTATTCAAAATAGAGTAATTACTTGGAGCGAGACAAACGTTCGAGTTTTTCTTATTAGTTTGGAGTTGTGCCCGTGAAAATAGTTTTTCGTACGTAGAGTCAATATTAGGACGATTATGAATAATGGATTCTTTCGTCTTCGTAATAAATCAAAGAGTGTTGTACCGTTAATTATACTGGCACACGAACAGTTACTATAATTTTATAATTACATCATATTATATATCATGTTTCAATTTAAATTATGAATTCGTTCGTTGTACGATTAATTGTACAAATTTACCTATGAAATTTTGATGTTGGAAACGTTGGGAAGACCACAATTGCATCCGATACGTAATTATAGATGCGACGTTTAGTTCATTTGCTATCTGGTATTAAATTTAAATTCGTAACTCTGTCAAGCCGAAGATGAGTATTAAGTTTTGATATAATAAAAGAAGAAAATCGAAATTCTAACATGATGTGATTCTATTTAGATCACTGTTGCTGCTCAACAAAATCTCAACTCGATTAACCTGCACAAAAGTGTCGACTTCCTTCTCGTTACTTTCCTCGCAGTTGCTCAGCAACGCAAGCGGCGATTCTTCTTATTGCAACGTTGCAACACGATCTTGCAATTATTTTACGCGCATCGCCAAGTATTTTCAAACAATAGAGACACGTGCCTCGTAGTTAGCGTTTTCAAATTTTTCGAAAAGCACGTAAACGAAGTGGTTCTAAATACCGCCGCGAATATTTCCAATGAATACAACATCATTTTCGTCTAAAGTATCACGCAGATAAATATAATTCCGTCTTCGGCCTTAATTCGGTCTCGGTCGTCACAATTTGGAGATTATTGCAATCGCAATCGACCACTTAACTTAAGCCAGAACTACCAAGTGCTCGAAATGATCAACTTGTAATTTTTTAGAACATAATTCTGCAGATTTGCAACGTAATTTTTATAAAATACACGTGCGAATAAAAGTACGCGTCTTGTATTGTAAACTTTGCATAATTCTAATTTCTTCGGCGCGATTCAGTGCTTCAGTCGTGAGCAATTGTAGTGTCGACGAGCACATTTTTCTATTATCAGTGATTATTAACCGAGTTTGGCTCGGTATTACGCTAATTTGTTCGTTTTCCTTGAAAACAGAAATAGTCGTTTGTTATCCTTGTTTACAGTTATCAGTATGGCAATTAATTTATTTACTCGTATGGAATAATTAGAATTAGTGTATATTTGGTGCGGAATATCATTGAACGGACGAGATGCTAATTTGTTCGTTAATTTGCACTTGTTTCTGGTAGAAATCATTGTTGTGATTATTGCTTTTAATGTCAGCGTAATGATTAAATTTATTTAAATTTATTTAGCCAGTTAGTGCCACCGATAACGACCGAGTTGAATGGTTCAAACTGAGAAACTCGCGAAGAAGAAATCGCCGACCATAATGTACACTGCCGTTCAAAATTTTGGAACGCCCGAACAGTCGATTTTGAAACGAAACCATACATGTTTTCCGGCAGATTAATGATTATGTTGCTAAAGATACACGTGTTGATATAATTACACATCCACACGCATTACAGTCTCACATTTAAAAAATTCTATTTCATCTAATAACGTATCATTAAAATACTATTTCATCTAATAACATATCATTAAAAGTATAATCTACATTCATTGGAATATTCATTAGAATACGAAATTACCTGCGTACGACAATTATTAGTTTCAGATTTAAAATCAGACTTGCACTTTCTCTCGTAGACAAATTATAATAAAATTAAATTCAATTATAATAAATTAAATTAAATTCATAACTGCAGAAACGATACGGGATTCGTCGATCAATTTGCTTTTCAAAATGAAATTGATGGGTGCTCCAAAATTTTCGAAATCAAAGACATTTAAAAAGAAAAGAAAAAAGAGTTCGAATTATTCGGAACGAGAAGATTTATCTTCGCGATGCATCGAGGAACCTTGCTAATTGCAAGATGGAGATTTCGTGTGAAAATCGCGGTAGAACGCGATTACTTTTGTTTGTGTCGCGGTTATTTTCGTAACGAAGCGGCCGATAAGCGGTATCTCTGAGCGATTTTGAAATCCAATCGTCTTCGTAGAGATACGTAATCGTTCGCGTAAATGGCTGCGCGCGTGTATGCACACGTATGCAAATGATCGACTCTTCCAGGCGTCACTGAAGCTGCACACCTCGATGAAGCGGAATTATTATTATTATTATAAACACATCCTTGGCTGGAGCACAGCCTCTTATCTCCGCGCTGCGTCGATGGTTAATTAAGATACTTTACGATCAATCTCATTCCGTTCTTGCCTCGTTCTGCGTCTCGTTGACCTTCCCTCGATACCACGTACGCGCTTTCCTCCGACAAATGATCGTTGCTTCGTGTCTCTCGCAAGGATGTGCATTTCAGAAAACAGAAAATTGTGAAAATCTCGACGAAACGATTGTCTTTTCAAACAGAATTTTTAACCACGCGAGAAAAAGAAAAATCGAATTTTGAGGGATTCTTGTGAAAGGAAGGGTTCAATCTTTGTGACCATCGTAGATTTATAGTTGTGAACTAAAATTTTTCAGTGTACGTGCTCGAATTTGCAAAATTTTCAAAAGTAAAGACCTTCCTTGGTAATTCTCTCATTTTGTAACATTTTGTCTTAAAAAATTGGAGCCTTTTGTTTAGTAATTAGTGAAAAAATTTGCAAACTTTATTTGTTCTTCGGCTAGTCTAATAAAAGAATCTTCGTCAATCTAGATTTCCCTCTCTTTCTACCAACTTCTATATTCATTTCTGCCAAACCATTTTGAATATGCTTTCAATTCGCTTTGAACTTGAGAGATTGGGATAATCGGAACCTTGAACTTGTCAGACTGCTCGGACGACGGTTCGAGCTCGAGGGACTTAGATAATCTCGACCTCGAGATTCACGGGGACTTGTTTTGGATCACCTCTCGCAATGGGTCCTCCCTAATCTCGACTTTCGAGCTCATGGGAACAGCCTTGGATCTTCTCGAGGTCGGGAAGTTTTCGCAATTTCGTCCACGAGAAGTCCGTGAGAATGACCTTGACCACTTTATGGCTGAGACACGTTTCGACAATATCGACCTCGAATTCATAGAAACAGTCGCAACTTCAAACGGATGTGGGGAATGGTCCTAGACACGGTCCACGGTACCGTGATTACGCTCAGAAATCCGTGTGATCCACTTTGGGTGATCAACCGTGGGTCGAGGTTCTCCGCGACGATTACTACGATCCAGGTCGTGATCCCTCGATTCGAGATGTGCGGCAGGTCAAGATCATTTGATCCGTGGGTGATACGTTCTGCGAGTCGGAATTGTCGAAAGTTTTGGATTTTGGCTGAACAGTGAATCTTATTCTGTCACAGTGTATTAATAAACCACTGTATCGTGGCTTCGTTGTTGATCGTCTCTAAGATTTTTATCCGTAATTATTTTTCGTTGAACACCGTTTGCAATTATTTTTTTGTTTCTCTTTAGAGTTAGATCTTTGGGAGTCGTGAAAATCGACTCATCAAAATTCTGCGTCGTTGCTCGCTAGCTTAACACTCGCTAAACTAATTACATGATAATTATTATAAGTTAATAAAAGTATTAGAATACAATATAGCACGATATGCGAATTTCCAGGCCATGAATTTATATTATGGAAGACCTACTAATAAAAGGTTTAACTGTAGCCTTGGTGTGCAAATTGGCCGGCTGATCGGTCCGGTTTCCACGGAGAGTGGTGGCCGGCAACGAGATCGAATCTCCGGCTGGTCGTTCCAACTTCCAAACGGGCACATTGTTATTCCACGGATGCTTAAGACTATTAACGTCCGCGGAGTATAGATAAAACGATCGTAGGTCGAGGGAAAAGGGTTGCGTTGCCATCGCGGCACCGACCTTAACGAGACGCTGAGCACCAGTGGCCAGCAGTCTGTGGGCCCTGTCCCAATTAAATATTTCACCTGGTATCGAACAGAATTGCGCGTTATCGTCGATAATTTCATTCCAATTAACCTCGTTTGCGAATCACACTGTCTTCAACTGATATTCGCTATGAGCTTCTCGGCGAACAGAACTCAATAATTCGTGCGTTTCTTATAGTAATTATAATTATATAAATATATTATATAATTATAATTACTTATATATATTATATTTATATAATATTATAATATAATTAGCGTAGCTAATGACCGAAGCGCAGCTTTTGACCGAACTGAAAAGAACTTTCGGACGTGTTTACTGCAATTTGCAAGCAGGCTGACGCTGCTGAAACCGTGAACACGGCACCATTACGCTTAATGCAGTTCGCAAAGGAGCCCAGGTAGCCGTGGCCAAGACCACGATTACGGAACTACTCTGCTTAGTTTTGAGAAAACAACGATCGCGTGAGAACTCTGAACTCCGAACACGCAGTCAGCCTTGCTCCGTTTGTTACGTCAATTTCGTCAAGTTCGCGTTTAACCGAGTTCAGCGCTGCGCTTACGAGTTCAATTCTGAAATTGAAATTAACTGGAATCTCGTTTTTAATAAATATCTGTTTCAATCACTGAAAAGTTTGAGTTTCATATTTACGAACGGAAGTTTGCACGGACGAATAAAAATCAGATCCTTTTTTCTTTTTTCGTTCGTGTCACATATAAGAAGAAATATGAGATGATTTAATAGATGATTGATTGTTTCGAAAGAATATATAGTGGCGAGAGTAGTATACCGACTGTTACGTGCACACATTTTTATCATGGTCAGTTTTGATAGTGTGCATAAATTTAAATCATGTTCACTGGAACACTCGGTATCAAGGACTGAATCTCATTTCTAATCAAATTACTTGCTAGCGAGGATGAACTGCAAACTCCGAAATAGATCATGACGAATGTCGTTTCTTTTTTTTTTAACGTGTTTCGATTCTTCACTATTTTTTTTCCACTTGTTTCTTTTTCTAGAATGTTATTTTTAAAAATGCACAGTATCATAAGATCTGTATTATGGTTATACCTATTATGGTTTCATACCTAGAAGACTCGTGATTTCCACTTACGTTAATCACGTTATTTAACGTAACTCTCGTTTCGCGTTACGTAAACTTTATCTATTTATACATTAATTGTGCCCTTTAAAATTTGCTGTAGCTGCTCCGTAAATTGTAATACCTGCACATTGTTATTTTGTTCCGCGTAGATCGAATTACTCGCGTGATACTCCACGAAGAGAACAACACATAATTTTAATATCGCAGCAATTGTAAAATTTGAAATCTAAACGCTGTGAAAGTCTGCGATAGTTGGACAATTTTCACGATCAAACATTTGGAACGTGAAGTTATTGTGCATTCAGCGCGGCGAAACTTTCACCAAAGATCCGTCCGTGTGTGTACTGTGAATATAACTTTCAAACTCCCGATCACCGACTCCCGGTCAAGCCACGCAAATCCAAAAAAGCCATTCCGCCGCGCACAAAGGAGAAACCGAGATTTCGATTCCACGTCTACTTGCTCCGTGCGAAGATCGACATCCTTAGAACCGTGAAACAAGGAGACCGTGTCGACCTCTTTACGCCAATACCGTGAACGTGTATATTATTACTTTTTCCAGTTAAAAAAGCAACACTAAAAATTTCATTCCTTCTTTGGTTCTCAGATTACGATGACTTGAGCTGGATGCTGTTCCAATTATGAATTTTTATATTTATTCTTTTTATTTTTATGTTTGTTGATTCTACGCGCCTATATCATTTAAATAATAATAATTAGACTGTGTCTTTTTATTTTTATTTCTTTTATACCTAATATGTAATGGCCAATTCTTTTTCTTACACCTAAATTGGAAATTCATTTCATCTCAAATTCAAATGTTTGAATGTTACAAGCTTTGAATATTTTATATTTTTTTCTAATTTTCTATGCATTTTGTGTATTTTTCGTTCAGATTTCCTTTAAATGCACAGAAATTCGCGGTGTAATAATAATAATAAGTTATCCTTTTATCCTATTATTACTTGTAATAATTATTCTTATTTACAAGACTTTTTTAACTTTTAATGATAATCTAATTTTCGATTTAGTATTTTCAAATCTCTCAGATTCAGAGAGTGGACATGAAAACGTCCCAGAATAAAATTGAATCGATAGAAAACAAATTACAGGCGCGATCGCTCAGTACCAGACAATGCCACTTCTACTCGAGGTCTACCCCACGCCCCCTCGCGAATCACGTGACCCGAATCAACCAATCGCTAATTTTCGTTGCATTAGCGTTGCTAATACACCTGAAGAAGCTCGATTTTCTGGGTTACCCCCACTAAAATCACTTTCAGTGATAAAAATACAAAAACTTTACAATACAATGAAAAGTATAGTAGCTTTTTATATTTTTATATTTTACGAGAAATTACTTAAATCTTTACAAACGCACTGTGTCGTTTGCCCGTGAAATGTCTCCGACACAAAAATTATAATGAATTGGCCATTTCGATCACTTTGTTAGTTTCCCCAGTGTTTCACGTGCGTGAAAGGTGTACTGTCTGTACACACATGTTCACGCATCGTGTATCCGGTCTGGTGAATGCAGAATTCGAGATCAGCCCGAGTCCTCTACCCGTGCCCCGTACTGTTGAATCGTAAATTAGGTCTAAATACAAATCGCGCGACGGCCACGCGGCCAATCACGAATCTCCGTTATCGAATAAATTACACGGCGAACTGGCCGCGTTACGGCGTTATTGCTTGCTCCAACAATTCCTCCAGAGATAATCTCCGCGCTGTAATTGATAGAGAATATCGCGAAGGGATCTCTAGCTCGATCCGTGTCCCAGCTAGCTGCCTGCCTTCTGTGTTCCATACTAATGCTAACCTATTGCGAGATTGCTAGGTCTCCTCTCTCTCTCTGTTTCACCGTTTGTCTATTTCTCTTTGGTTTACTATCCCTGGCGAAAAGTTTGAACATTGAGTTTGCACACCGACATTTTATATACAGGGTGTGTCGTGACTGGTGGTACAACCGAGTGGCACGAGTGATCCCACGCGAAAGAAATTTTTCCTTCGTTTTCAAGAAAATCGAAAATAACTGAACGTTTCATCAGTTGTACTTCAATTTTTTTGGATATTCCACGCGCAAAAAATAAGTGAAAGGTGAAGGAATAAAATTTGCTCGACTTTGAATATGTTTCGTTGGAGATTGCCTTGGTACTTGATTGAGATCTACTCGAGAATTCCAAGTATCTTGCAAAAAAATTTTGTCGTACATTTTTTTTTACTTACTTTCGTGCCAAGATAGAATTAATGTTAATTACTCTATTCTGTCGTTAAGAATAAATAAGTAGTAATAAATTTCGCTTCTATTCATTTGCAGGAGTCTGGTTCTTGTCATTAATGAAATAAAAGAGAAGAAATAAATAAATAATTAAAAAAAAAAGATAAAATTAAAGCGTATTATTACATCAGATTAAATTATAATATGTCAGATCAAATTTGAAATTAAAGAAACATTTAACAACTCATAGCAAAAAATAGGTCTAGATAAAAAATTATTTAGAATTTATTTATTACAGAAACATATAGGAATATTATACTATTATATTCGTGCATTGTGTTCTTCGTAAGTTCAATAAAACTTGCGCAGTCCCGACGTTGTTAATAACAAATCGGGAGAAACAGCGTTTGAAATGAAAGTAAGTCGTTCCACTATTATTTGTCACTTGGCTCAAATTGGAAAAGTAAAGGAAATGAACAAATGGGTTCCGTGCGAGTTAAGCGAGCCACACAGGCTTAAACAAACCAAGAGCTCGTCCCGTTACCTCGAAGAAACAAACAGAATCTGTTTGCAAAACGTTTTGTCACGTTTTGGTAAAAATCCTGGACAAAAAACTGTAACTTATCGTGTCTTTCTATTAAACGGCAAATTAGCTTCTATATCAAATAATTTTTTTATAATTAAATAATTCTTTGTGTGCTTGTTCAAATTGCATAAAAATTCCAGAGAACGCACGTAACATTAAGCAAGTGTATAAAATTATGTTATGTAAATATATATTAATTGTATTCTAAATTATACTACAACGTTTAGCAGGGATGAGTTTTAAAAATTAATTTCTAAATTCTCGAAACTCGAATCTGAAATTTGGTTGCAGTACACCAGTAAAAAAAAAAAAAAAATGAAAATTGACATTTGGTAATTTAAATGTATGTATAACGAGATCGATTCATCTCACTCGCAATTACTCGATCACTTTTCGGGCGGGATATTTGAAACAAAAGTTGAAATTTATTACTTGTCAAAAATTAATATTAATTTCTGTCTTTTTGGACAGAAATGTAATTGTACAAATCTCGTTCATTTTAATTATCATTTAAATTAATACAATGACTTGTACGTAGAATATCTCGATACGGTTGTTCATTTATTTAATTACATTAAGTGTCAAATATATATATGTGCGATGTCCTTCGTAAAGGAAGGATTTACTCTATTCCAACGAAGTCTGATTCTTTCAAATTACACTCTAGAAAATACGAACTTGCACAAAAGTTCGCAGTCCACTTGTACAGGGTGGCCACCGAATGATATAAAACAAAAATAACTTTTACAAACACATGTTTTTTAAATTTTTTATTATTTTATTTGGAAATATAATTAATAATAATTAATTAATTAATCTCCAAGGGATGCTCTATAACCTACAAAAAAAAAAAAAAAGAAAATAAAAAAGATTGAGAATGAACAAGTTATGACTCTTTCAAACCCCTCAGTTTTTCAGCGACAACCCTATGTAATAGTACATCGAATAATACAAGAGCACTCCGTTTTGATAGCTCTCTCGTATACACGTGGAGGTATTGGTGGTATTCGATGGAACGCGAAATTATGCAGAACGGCGTGTTAAACACCGTTTGGCATTTAATATCGCCGCGTGTACACGGCAACTCCCTCGTTTCGTTGACGTTTTGTTAGCCGTTTGCCGTTCAACTCGATTATTATTATAGTTGGCTCTCGTTGCGGCGAGTTTGTCGTACCCATAGTTGGTCTTTCTCTTCACGAGAGAAGCCCGCCCGCGAGGGAAGTTCGCTGTAAACCGTTTGCCTTACTTTGATCTGCACCGTGGTCCGTGCCTGGTATGTAAAACAACGTCGTCTTCAATTCTCGGATGAAATTTAGCGACTCGCTCGGATGGTAAACTAGCTACAGAACGAAAACCGCGAAAAGAAAAGATACCTTTTTTTTGTACGTTTCGCACGAAGGAATATAATTTTGTAACTTATTTCACATATTTTGTATATTTTGTTGATTTTTGATTCTTACTTGCGGACAATCGATGAGAAAGTACCTTTTATCACTGAAAGTGATTTTAGAAAATCGGGCCTCTTCAGGTGCAACGCTAATGCAACGAAAATTAGCGATTGGTTGATTTGGGTCACATGATTCGCGAGGGGGCGTGGAGTAGACCTCGAGTAGGAGTGGCGTTGTCTAGTACTGAGTGATCGCGCCTGTAATTTGTTTTCTATCGATTCAAATGTTTGCATATAAATTTTATGGGAAAAAAGTCGTCTTCATTTCCTAGTCAGAATAGTTGCTTCTGGGCCTTTTAGTGAGACGAATCGTACTGGGGTACTAGTCGTGCAGTTTTTTATTTGTTTCACACGCAAAGGAACAATTTTATAATTTGTTTCACATATTTTTGATTTTATTTTGTGATTTTAATACAGACAATTTATGAGAATTACGAAAAGAAAGTACTTTTTATGTGTTTCACGCGAGGGAGCAATTTTGTAACTCATTTCGTATACTTTATACATTTCATTGATTTTCGATCTTACTTTGTAATTTTGGTACGAACAATTGACGAGAATCACGAAAAAAAAAGTATCTTGTTTATTTATGTTTCGAATATTTTATGTATGCGAATTACGTCGAGAATTCTGTCGACGTTTTCGTGCGTCAATCGAACTTTGTGTTCAATATTCGAACGATTCGAAATGACATGAAAAATATCGTCGTGAAAATTTTTTCAGTCTTTGGTCGTTCGTTTATCTTGTTCTCTTATTCTATATATTCTATATATATTTATTTCAAGCAAAATGTTGCTGTTTGTTCCTTCATGAATTCACTGTCATCGATACGTCGATATCAGACGATGGTATTTTTGTAAATTGTATTAACAATCGAGTCCTTGAACTCTAATTATATGCTAATTAAACAGTGCAGAATGACGCACGTATATTCATTAAAATTCCAGAGAAATCTTAATTGTGCAATCGGCCGATTGCAAAACTCCGTCAATTTTATACCGGTGTATTTTGTTATTACGTTATTACGTCTGAACAGCGATTCTACGCTACAGTAAAATAAATTTTACTGTGAGAAAAGAAAGGATAATACTTTTTTTTCATTTTTGTGAAAATCAAGTTTGTAAATTTGTCAAGTACACGTGCACCAAGCTATTGTGTATGTTACTCGTGTATTTCAACTACTATATTTTCAACTAAATGCAATCAACGTTTATCTTCTTAAAAAGAAAAAAAAATTTAAATCGAGAAATGAATTATTTTGTTTATTTTGAAAATGACAGAAGTCACTTTATCTTTAAATCGAGACGTTTCATATTTTGTATTTTTGCGTGCCCAGAAAATTGACGACAGCTTGTATTTTTTATTATATTTATGTCTCGAATTACTCATATTTTTCTCACAATTGGTGTAAAATTGACTCTTGCCACTTTCGAAAATTTTATTTTTCACTCTCTAAAATAAAACATTCTCCGGCAGAACGATTCAGTTTTCGATTAAACGTAATTTCCATCGCCGTGTATAAACCGTCGTAATTGATGACAGAGACGGAGTATCTTCATCATCAGTTACTGTCACGAATAAAAAAGCAGTACCAAGCGGTGTGCGAAACGTTGGCTCTAATTTTTAAACTCGGTTTTCCCCAAAAAACTCACGTCTCAAATAGAAAGGGAAAGAGAGAGAGAGAAGAAAAGAACGCGCACAAAACCCTATTGTGCACCGCTCCATAGAATCGCGGATGTGTATCTATGCAATTCAAATTCGCGCCACGTTTTTCCCACATGCCTCAAAGAAACCTCAAGCAGCAGCTCCTCGCTCGTTCTCTCTTTCTCTCCCTCGTTTTTTCTTCTCTTTCGGAAATAGCCTGCCCTCGATGAAAGGATTAAAAATACTACGGCTAGACCCTTAACTACACTCTATAAAACGGATCCAGCGCGCGTTGTTCGAATTTTGCAGAGGTGGGTTTCCGCGTGAATCCGTCTGGCCGCAGGAGGGGCCCCTTGGTGTGGCAGCGGATCCCGTGGGCGCGCGTGCAAAAAAAAAAAAAGAAAAGAAAAGAAAGAAAAAAAAAAAGAAAAAAGAAAGAAGAAACGCGCTTTATGGGGCTGGGCATGCGGCGAATCCCATACAGGTATTTCTCCACGGGTTTCGCGTGGGGGGGCCAACGGGGGGCCGGTGGCGTGTCCGCGAGGCCATTTCCATGTGGGCGTGCGCTAATGACTTGAATTAAACTCGTTTCGTCAAGTCGTACCACCACCACCACCACCTCTCCTCGAAACACCGCACCGACAAAGAGAGAAACATATATTACGCACGAAATTGTTATTTCCGCGAATCGAGCGGCCGGCTCTTCCCGATTCCTCCCCCGTCTTCGTCTCGTGCCCTCGTACCTCAATCGTGGTATTCCTTTCTTCTGTTTCTTTTTTTACCCACATTGATATTTAAACGTGCGTGTTAAATAAATTAAATATTAAAGATGTTAAATGTTTTACATTTTTTCTGTTGTAATTTTGCGAGAAAAGAGATCGCGGAGAGACTTGGTCTAATTTTGAAGCTTGGAACTCTGTTTCTAGAGCCTTGGCCATTTTTTTGGACCTCGATCGCTAACAACTGATGTTAAATGTTTAATATTTAAATTAGTCACTGTTGTAATTTTGCGAGAAAAGAAGTCTGAGCTTCATTTTGATGTTTCTAGAGCCTTGGCCATTTTGTTGGAGCTTCAGAGCTCGATTACTAATTTAATATTTAAATAAATTACTGTTATAATTTTATGAGAGAAAAGAGATCGCAGAGAGACTTGGTCTAATTTTGAAGCTCGGAACTGTGTTTCTAGAGCCTTGGCCATTTTTTTGGACCTCGATCGCTAACAACTGATGTTAAATGTTTAATATTAGTCACTGTTGTAATTTTGCGAGAAAAGAAGTCTGAGCTTCATTTTGACGTTTCTAGAGCCTTGGCCATTTTGTTGGAGCTTCAGAGCTCGATTACTAATTTAATATTTAAATAAATTACTGTTATAATTTTATGAGAGAAAAGAGATCGCGGAGAGACTTGGTCTAATTTTGAAGTTCGGAACTCTGTTTCTAGAGCCTTGGCCATTTTTTTGGACCTCGATCGCTAATAACTGATGTTAAATGTTTAATATTTAAATTAGTCGCTGTTGTAATTTTGCGAGAAAAGAAGTCTGAGCTTCATTTTGAAGTTTCTAGAGCCTTGGCCATTTTGTTGAAGCTTCAGAGCTCGATTACTTTTCGATTTAATATTTAAATAAATTACTGTTGTAATTTTGCGAGAAAAAAGATCGCAGAGAAACTTGGTCTGTTTTTAGAACCTTGGCCATTTTTTTGGATCTCGATTGCTAACAACTGATATTAAATATTTCATATTTAAATAAATCACTGTTGTAATTTTATGAGGAAAAAAAATTGCAAAGAGACTTGGTCCAATTTTAACGCTCGAAACTCTGTTTCTTAAGTCTTGGCCATTTTTTTGGAGCCTCGATTTTCACAATAAAGCTGAAAGAGCTTCAAATCTTTAAAAATACACCGTTGTGAAATTTATCGAAGCCAGAAATAATACATAACTCGAGTACCGTAGATCAACAGTGATTGATTATTTGTTGTGAGATATCAATTTATATTCTCTGAAATGAAATTGTAACGTGCACGTTAATTAACTCTCGGACAGTGAATAATTATATCCTCATACGCACATGCCGAGCAGTCGAGACAGACCCAATGCTATATCTCTCGTTCCCTGCGTAGCTGGCAAACAAATTTCCAAATGTTGGATCTCACTTTCACAATATTTCTACTTTTCGAGTTATCGGCCCGAAGATATTTACAAGCATTGTTATTAGCGCGTGTAATGTCGTACAACATTAGGTTGTAAGTTTATGTTTGGCCGTAAATTTCAGCACCGATAACTTAAAGCCAATAATCGAAAGATTTACGAGATTCACAAGAAAGAAACAACTCCACTTTTTACACGATTCTGATTTGATTTTACGTGCTAAAAAAAAAAAAAAAAAAAGAAAGGAGAGGAAACGTGATCTTTTTTGAAAAGTTACATTTAGATAGTTACAGTTAGACACGAGTATTAACTGACCGTAAATTTAGAAACGCTTTGAAACTATAGATATCTCATTTTTCGTTGCTTTTTTGTTGATTTGACGTGCAATTCTAATTTAAAAAACTAAAAACTAAAAATTGAAAATTGGAAAAGGGAAACTAAAATCTAATTTAAAAAGCTAAAAGTTAAAAATTGAAAATGGGAAACTAAAATCTAATTTAAAAAGCTAAAAATTAAAAATTGAAAAAGGGAAACTAAAAACTAAAAATTGAAAATTGGAAAAGGGAAACTAAAATCTAATTTAAAAAGCTAAAAGTTAAAAATTGAAAATGGGAAACTAAAATCTAATTTAAAAAGCTAAAAATTAAAAATTGAAAAAGGGAAACTAAAAACTAAAAAATTAAGAAAACTAAAAACTAAAAACTAAAAATTGAAAATTAAAAAAGGGAAACTAAAATCTAATTTAAAAAACTAAAAATTGAAAATTAGAAAAAGGAAACTAAAATCTAATTTAAAAAACTAAAAGTTAAAAATTGAAAAAGGGAAACTAAAATCTAATTTAAAAAGCTAAAAATTGAAAATTGAAAAAGGGAAACTAAAAACTAAAAAATTCAAAAAACTACGAAATAAAAATAATAAAACTAAAAACTATACCCGAACAATTACGTCACCAGTAAAATACACGAAAAAAATACACAAAGTTTCGAAAAAAAGTGAACTCTGACGCATCAGCAATCGTGGATTTGTTTCGTGCCTCCAAGTACACCTTGGCCAGGTTCGAGTGAGAGAGAAAAAAAAAAAAAAAAAGAAAAGAAATATACGATCGAAGTTGGCGTGCGTCATCAAGCACGTGATAAATTACCGAGGAAATAATGCTAGCATAATTTTTCTTAGTAAATCGCGGTGCACCGGAGGTGACTCTTTTTTTCAGCTTGCCGAACTTATTATGAGAAATACACATTGCTTAAATAGTTGAAGTAGTTGCGCAAACATTTTTCTGCCTCGGTGTTTTCACAGAACCTTATTTTGCGTTCGAACTCTCTAACTAATTATTCTTTTCTCAGTTTCTCGCTCTAATCGTTCGTAATTGCCGATTTCTGAATACTGATTTGAATATTCTTTCATATAACGCAAAGGAAAAAAAAGAGCTGTGACGTTCTCAGTTTCTATCTAAAAAATTGCCAGCGAAGTATGACTTGAAGCATAACGCGATTTATTGAACATAATGAGATGTTAAAGATTTGTGAGGATAAATTCGCGTAGCGAATGAACAACACTTACATTTGATGTTCGAGGGTTCATACTTCAAAATTTTGAGTTCAAATTGATCGTGTTTGTTATTATAGTATCGTGGGTCGTTGTAACTTGTAGTTGCGAAGAAATGCGTGAAAAAGAAAGAAAAATTTTTCTTTTTGAAAAAAAAAAACAGAGTCGATTGAGTTGTTAAAAAAAAGAAAATTATTTGAGCTGTGACTGCGCGTATTATAGTTGTTTAATCGCCAGCAATAATTCGTATATTACAAATATTATGAAAGAGAAATCCAACATTTGGAAATTTAACAAATATTATTAATATTTAATCTCTACATTATTATCTATCAACGATTAAAGTTTCGAGTTCGAGTTTATTGCGTTAATTTATAATAATACGAACGACTGCTTTTCACAAAATCGTAGTTTCGATATTTTCAAAATTACTGTTGATTTCTGTTTAGACAGAAACTTAAATATTCGCATAAATCTGTTTATTTGAATGATTATCGTTTGAATTATAACGATCGAAGGCCGGTTGTTCGTTTGAGTTATTATCGTTTGAATTACAACGATCGAAGGCCGGTTGATTGAATGTCAATGTCCGAGTATCGTCACTTATCAGCCTAAATTGTTAAAAAAAAATGATATTCTCTCTGTTTTTCAGGACTGTTGAAGTGTTATTGCGACATTTGCCAGGATACTAATCACACGTGCGAAACCGACGGCTACTGTTTCGCCAGCACCAGCTTGGAGAACGACATGAAAACGTATGCCTGGAGGTAACGTATTAATCTGCATGCGCGTTTAGCCGCGACAGTAATTCCTCACTGACCAAAACAATCAAATTTCTCTTTGATCGTCGATTCGTCGTTTTCACTCGACCAAGCCTCACTTCTTTCCGTACGACCGCATCTGTTCTTTTTTTTTTCATCGCATTTGCCGGCTCGACGGCTTCCAAATCGTTTCAGCAAAAACTTTTTTCAGCTCGTCGATCGAAAATTGAATTTCGACAATTGAAATTTGAATTTATCAAACGTTTCCAATCGAAACGCGCAAATGACAATTTAAACAGCTCACGCACTTGCGAAATTTGCTCTATTTGCTCTATTCTTGTGCGTATAATATATGAATAACGTATAATATATAAATAACAATAATTTATATATTATAAATAAATAACACCTTTTTTTATAAAAAAAAAAAAAAAAAAGAAAAAAAAGAAAAGATCAAATTCAACGATGGTAACAGGTATCATTTCAATTGTCTAATAATTTATATAATGCAATAACTTAATAATAATAATAATTTACGATAACATAATTCACTTTTTTTTTTGGATTGCAATCTACGACCTTGTCGTCGAGTACATGGAAACACGCTTGCTTGTTCGAAGAATTACGAAGTGATCGATAAAAAAAATGAATTAAATCACCGCAGAGTTAAACGCGATTAAAACGATACGCGTTTATTGCAACACGATTTCTGTCTTTCGTGAAAAGATATGCGTTTCGAAACGTTCTTTTTTTCCTTTTCTTTTCTCATTTTTAATTAAATTATCAAAACTCGAATCGAAGTGTCGTTTTGTGCAACGTTGAAACGCCACGTGAATTATTTAAATTGTCATTTATACGTTCAATTTAACAGTTGAATATTTGAATTTAATAGCTCGATTAACGTTGAATTTCCACGAGTGGTCTGATAAATCTCGCAAATTATATACACAACGTTCGAGAATGAACAACGATATAGAACGACGATTGATCTCGCTGCAACAACAACGGAGAGGTGAAACAACATTTGTTTGATCAACGCGATCGCGTTATCTGAAACAGAAGCAACATCTGTCGGAACAACAACGCGCATCCTCCGGCGAAAATGACGTTTCAACTTAATTTCGGCGTTAATTGGACGTTATTGGGGAGTAAATCACTTCTGGACAGAGCGATGAAACGAGCGTAAAGGAGATACTTGTTCGAGTCTCGCGTAATTGCGCCGGTCTTTAACACCAAACGTACCGATTTGATAAAAAAATCAAACGACTGGTTTAAAAATTTGACTTGAAATTCTGCGCTCTTTTTCGTTCATTTAACTCTTTTTCTCTTAAAAAAAAAAAAGAAAAGATGGAAAATGTAATTTTTTTATTTTATTATCTGATCTTTTTATATTTTATTTTGTGCATTGTTTTCTGTACAAATACTTGTGCAATTCTCTCGGTAAAAAGACCTGGCTGATTACAGTAGGAATATATATAGGGTGGCTCACTTATTATTTTTCAAACAAACATCAAAATATGAGAAAAAACCAACTGTATTAATTTTGAATTAATTTTAAGTTGGAATATGATTTTTTTCCATTGTGTTTTAAAAATTCATTTCTGTCAAATATTGACCAGATCGTTGGAAAATTTATGCTCTTCATTTTAGTAGAAAGTGATTTATCCACCCTGTATAAAGTGCCGTGACGTAGCAGTGTTAAATTGCCCTCGTTTTATCGAGTATCTCTGTATCAATGAATGTTTTTGAATCGAACTCACCGGTGACCTAATCTAAGTCCACAAACCTGACCTAAATCTTTCGGGATTAGAGCTGTCAGAGTAGCACATACAAGATGAAAAGTAACTGCTTGGTTTTGGTAAAACAGTTCTAAAAAAATTTCAATTCAACAGAACAAATTTGTTCAAAATTTTAAAATGTTGAAGAATTCAAATGTGGACAAATTTCGATGCTAGAATTCAAGTTATTAGAATTCAAAGTACCTGCTAGTCAAAGGTAAAGAAAAAAGAGCGGAGAAATTTGTCAATATTTAAAAATTCTGATGCTGAAAAAAAATTTAATAACTAAATCAATTCGAAAATCCCAAAATTGCTGTGAACGTTCTGACTTTCGATACTCGCGAATCTCGATACCGATATTACGCATTAATATATAATTTATATTATATTATAATTATATATTAATGTGTAATATATTGCTCAAAAATTACCAAAAAAGAAACCACGACGCTCGAAAATGCTTTTCACATCTCATTCAAAATTGCACGATTCAAATTTCGATTTTCTTCTTTGGTCGATCACCGAACTATCACGTTGTCATTCCAATTCTTTTTTCCCCCAACTCGACGACGAAAAGTTTCTCACCGACAGAAAACATCAACGTTTCAAATATATTAAACGAAGATTCGTTTCAATTAAGATTCAAATCACTCGCTCAGACAGCTCTGATTTCTGAACTTCGATCGCGTTCACCGCGAAAGGAAGTTGGACGGTCCCGGTCCCGGTTTGCCGATCGATTCCCTCGTTGTAGTTTCCAGGAACGTTTAACCCGCCTTTTTTCAGTTGGCCCCAGCCACAGGGGCATGATTAACGCCTGTTTCGGCAGTTTCGACGGAAACGAATTATTGTTGTCGGCCGGTGGTCGCGTTGGTAACGCTTCAACCGGTGCCGGAAACCGAGAGAGGTTTCGTGAAAACACCCAGAGCGCAGTATCACCCACACGATATCTTCTGTCTTCTACACCTTCATCTGAGATCTTATTTTTTCTTTTTTTTTTTTTTTTTTGTTTTTTCAGCTGATACCTTTGCTCTCGATTAACGATCGCGTGGGGGTAGCCACGAATTTTTAGCTTTCCAGGTCTCGCGAAACTCTAGCAAACCGAGGATTGCGTATACATTCCCCCACCTCGAAAGTTCTCGGGGCACTTTTTATTTTCGGACGGCGTGCGAATACTTTGCAGTCCATGTTTCGATTATTTCGATTCTATTTTACATTATTATATTTATATATTAATATATTAAATTATTATTGTTGCGTTTAATATAACATCTGTTTCATAATTGCTATCACGTATGAATATATTGTTGACGTTGCAGTGTTATTAATTACACGTTAATGTATAACTACGATATGTTTTGATTATATTTGCAATGATTATTATACATTTATACGTGTGATAACTATCATTGTCGAACGTATTTTAATTTGTATTTCAATTTTCGAACGTTATGTCAGAATGTTCGCCCATGAACCTTTTACAAAAGGTTTAGGTTAGGTTTAGGTTAGGTTTAGGTTAGGTTTAGGTTAGGTTTAGGTTAGGTTTAGGTTAGGTTTAGGTTAGGTTTTATAAATTCTTTCTTTGTTACTCCGTGTTTGATGTAAATGTCGATCCTAAGACTTTCGAGCGAGGGTGTGTACGTGCAATCAAAAAGATATCGACTAGCATTTTCTCATTCTCGCAAGGAGAACGTTAGGAATGGATCGTTTGTTATTAATACAGCCATATTTTAATTATTAAAAATAATTTGGCGGGCGTTTTTTGAACGCAAATGATAAAATCTCTCGAGAAACTTGTAACTTAGACACATTTTATTTTCTAAATCTACGTTTCAATTTTTTCAATAAATGTTTCAACATTCGTAAATATTCGTCGATAATCCATCAGAGACTAAATTTATTCTTGGCCTCTCGAGACGATTTAATATTGGATTTATTTTCGTCCTTATTGTAAGATATCGTTAATCGACTCCATTTTTCGTCCTCGTTACAATTGGATGGATTTCAAAGGTTCTCGACGCTAATGGTACGTAAGAGTGGAAAAATCGCTGAATCAGTGTGGGTCTTTGACTCTGCAAACGATGGGAGTTCTTTTTATCATCGACGAAGATAACCGCTCGATAACGGCGCAAAAGTTCTTGTTAACGGGATAATAGAAAATGGATGAAATAAGGCTCCAAGCTGCCTCTTCTCCGTTGGAATCGAACAAAACACGTCGAGCTTTGTTTCTTCTTTCAAATTTGAAAAATTTAAAATTCTCCACGCGTGAATTCGACCCTTTTTTTTCACAATCGCGATACCATCGACCAGATGATTTCACGATCAAGAGTAAATAAATCGAAAAGCAAGAAAGAATTTTTCCACTCGAAATTCTCTTTGACAAAGATTTGTCTAATTTGGCTGATTCCAGCCTGGATGGGATCGTACAATTGGTTATTTTATAAATGTTCTACACGAGGAAAAATATAACAAACTTTCCGGGAAATTTGAACTTGGAAATTCATCAAACAGATATTCTAAGCCACACTTTTTTATTTTTCTCGAAAAATTCTTCACAGTTCTAAATGAGAAAGAAGTTTATTTTTAAGAAGAAGTGATATTTTTGAGATTTCCAGACGTGTGGAATTTTGCAGTGAGAAAGCAAAGGAAGGCGAGAGACGAACGCGAGATGAATGGCAATTATTCGAAAAACGAAAACGACACGACGTGACAGTGTTCGGTATTCTTTTACTTTTTTATTTTGATTTATTACCATGCTAAAAGTGTATTTCTGATCCTCGGTTTAAAACACTATCCTCAAAGGTTTCTTCCCACCTGTTTCTCTTTAATGAAACATCAAAGCAACAAAAAACTAATTTTATTAATTTTAAGTTAAATTCAAGCTCGTGCCATGATTTTTTCATCGTGTTATAAAAATTATTAATTAAAATTGTTATTTTAAATATATAATAAGAAAATCACGGGAAGTGACTTTTGGTCCTGGGCTACAAAATCATTTTTGGCGGCATCACTTTTGGCCGCCAGAAAGAAGTCGATGCATTCCACTCTTCGCGAGTCTCGAGAGACAGCCTACGATCTGAAATAGCAAGGGTCTAAAAATAGTTTTTAGAGACACCGTGATTCTTTCTGTTGTAAAATAATAAAGTAGCGAAACTGGCTCGTGTCGTTTCACAGAACCGGCGCGGAGATAACCACTACTTGGAGGCTCGTTATCTAACTATTCGATATCGAACCGCGATAATTTCCTTGTGCGAAAACGCAAGGAAATTATCTAATGAAATTTCATTTTCATGATTTCGATTTTCACATTTCACACGCGAGAATGCTTCAGGTTTCATCTTTACGCCAATAAAAATCAGAAGGAAAAATCTCACCTCTCGAAGTTAAAATAAAATAATTTCGATAATAAAACGATCGGTTACACGTAAATATATAATAATATATAATATTTAAAAATAATTATTGCTTTTCGCGGGAAGCATGCTTGAAAAGTTCGAACTCACCAGTGCACCCCAGTTTAATTACTGATACGTTCAAACTACGCTGCTCACAAAAATTAGGAGATATTTCAGAATGAATACGAAAAACTTTCTTTGTCTTGTCGTTTAGCTTTTCTGACGTTCTTGTTTAATAAAAAAAAAAAAATCAAGTGCTTCTTTATTTTATCGTTTCGTATTCGTTTCGAAGTATCCCCTAATTTTTGTGACCGGCAGATCTCGATTGGATCTACTACTGGAGGGACTGTACGCTTGGGAGTAATTCGAGTGCCATCGGAAATAATTAGAGGCGTTTCGCGTTCACAATCTGAAATAGGATCAAAGACTCGGCTCTGCTCGCGAGACGTTCGTCCCCGTCTCTGGATACACGATACGCAATGTCGAAATTGAACGAAATCGAGCGAGACGATCCGCGATGGTTCGAGGTCGTAGACGTGCGGACGGGGTCTAAATGTTTAATGCGCCAGACGGATAATTCGGATAATTCAGCCGGAGATCGTATCGAAAATAGCGCGACCGAGATTATTCGATTGGCCGAGACGTGAAAGCGGCACGAGACAATTTCCTGCTATCGACCGATTACAAAGTGACGCGTGGCTCGCGTCGCGAATCGTGTTGAATTTTCGTCACACACACACAAACAAACACAAACACACTTTGTTCCAATTTTGCAAACTGGAACAAAGACTGACAGCTGACGAATTCATTTCGAACCGATCTTGCGCTCGTCAGAGATCGGTTCTCCTTTTTCCCTCGCGTTCCTCGCGATTCTTCACTTCGATCAGATCGGCAAGAAAACTGAGACTTTCTGAGACTCGCGAAACTTTGCGTGGAAACTTTCGTCTGTGCATAAGTTTTTGGTTTTTGGGAAATTTGTGTAGGTTTTTAAGTAAACGTTTTGAAATTTCCTTCTGACGTAACGCGATCGTGTTTGTGAAGTTTGAAAGAAAATTCATAGAGAATGCATGTCTGTGGAAATTAGGAGATAGCTGCAAGTTCGCTGAAACAGTTAATTATAGTGAGATTTGTCAATGTAGTTTAATTCTTACAGCGTCTAAGAATAGACGATATATTTTCTCTTTATTTCTTGAATTTTGCAGAATTGTTTCTCTCAAACCACGTCAAACTTTTACTTTCGAACAATCCTTCGATACTTTGACTCAGATTTCATTTATAAAAACTTTGTAAAAAGAAAAAAAAAGAAAAATAAACTTGGAGAAACTTATGAAACGCAAACACATACAAATTTAAATTTCAAAAAACTTTTTTTTTTATTTTCTTTTGCGAATGTGTCCATTTTATACGTGTGCAAAATATTTTTACACATTTTTTTTAGCAAGTGTAAAAATTAAAGAGATTTCGATACAATTATCGACAATACTCTGACATTCCAAAATATATATTCCGGTCAGAATTTGAAAACATGCAGCGAGCTTGCGTTTCGTTGAAATACATGCACTGTGCTGCGCTATGTACGGGGTGGGCCAAAAGTTTCTTCCCACCTATCTTTTTCAATAATCGTTCATCAAAATATAAAAACTGTTGTATTTATTTATTATATTAGTAATTATAATTGTTATTATTTATTTTAGTAAAAAGTAATTTTTGCGCTATATATCAGCTTTCGCGGAATAGGAAATTACTTTCAATGCCGATCTAACCACCCAAATCCCACAATTTCCTTTTCTTTCGACAGTCGAAACATTGGAATAACTGTTGGATTTTATCGCGTGCAAAATACCTGGCGGAAAAGGAGAAAGATGAAACGAACATGGGTGGGGAACGAACTGTTGAAACTAAACGTGTGGCATTGTGATGTTGTGAAAGGTGCTACAACCGAGACCAATGGTTCCCACCGGAAGAACCGCAGTCCTGCAACAGAAAGCCGGGTATCTATCGGTCCCAAATCTGCTGTGATAAAGAGTACTGCAACCTGAATTTATATCCGGTCTTACTATCTCCCGACTCGTCTGAATCACCCCCAGGTATTCTTTTCCGCTGTTCTCGACGCAGCGGCAGCGGCCTTTCCACCTAAATACGTTTTTCTTTCTTTCTTTCTTTCTTTCTTTTTTTTTTTTTTTTTTTCCCCTTAACCGTGTTTTGTTTTATTACATTTTGAGAATGTGCTTAATTACTTCCAAGCGACGACGAATACACGGTAAATGCGCTTGTTGTAAGTGTCGAGTTAAATTGTAACAAAAATATCATGCATTTTTTTGGCGTTCCTTTGAAAAATTACGATATTTACAGAACTTGACGTTTCAAAATTATTCCATTAAAAATTTCCACATGTGGAGCAAAGAGCTTGAATTTTCATCAGTTCGTAAAAATGTTTGCTAGTATAAAAAAATCAAAAATTAAAGATAAATTTAATTCGTTTTTGTGTCGTATTTGCATTCTAAAATATGCTAAAATATATATATATAATCTTTTTTACCTAAATTTTGCAATAAACAGTAATAGCGAACTTTCTTTTCTACGTGACGAGTATAAAAAAATTCCACCTTCTCGCGTAAACGCTTAAGGGGTTAATTGCAATTAATCGCGTTAGATTGATGACGGACAAATAGCCAGCCAATCGACGAAACGATCTTTCGTTTCGAGACTTCGCGTTTGCAAAATATTTGCGCAAACTTTGCGCCGGATTTGCCATTTTCATTTTCCACGGAATTTCGCGTTTAAATAAATTCATAAACCCGCGAGGTTTCCCCGATACGGACAATAAACGCGCGGCAGAAGCTGTTGCGCGAGAGCTAATTGAATTAAAATACAATGCTGCGACACGTCCACGGCTATTCTCCGCTCGCCCGCCCGCGTACACAGTAATCTCTCAGCCATTGATTATCGCGTTTTTGAACAACGAACGGCCGCGATGATAAAAGCGTTCGAAATATTCATTAATTTGCCGTGGACGTTGGGACTTTAAAAGGCGCGAGTTCGTGTTTTTCCCTGAAATTTCGAGCGTAAACGAGGCGCTCTTCGTTTAACGCAAAAAAAGTTCGCCATCGAGTTTGTTCATTTTCGTTAAGGGGAACGAGATTAATTAACTGTCTAGAGTAACATCATTGATCGAATGTAATCATCTCGTAGAGAAGAACAAGTATTTTTTTTGTAGGCTGTTTTGATTTACGGAATTATTAAAATTAGTTGATTCTACAATAAACATTCTGACAAATTCGTTTCGTTCGTTGTAAATAATATTTTTGATTATCGATTATTAATTAAATCCAAATTATCATCCAAAATAACATAAAACGTAAATGAATAACTAACTAATCCAGTGTTAAAGTACAAAGTAACGTAAAACTATAAAACATTGTACAAACTTATCGACTTACTCAATGACAGAGTTTGAAATTTTCTTTAGATAAATTTTCCAATTCTATTGCTCAGTAAAATCTTCTTTGAATAAACTATTCATCGTGTAATAATATTTCCAATTCCAGTTTTGACCAAACTATACTCATTGTCAGTGACAGAGTTTGAAATTCCCTTTAAATAGATCTGTCATCAAATGACAATGTTTTGACAAACGTATGAACGATAATTCTTTTTTAATAAACTGTTGTTCAATGATTTGAAATGATTTCTGAACAAACAGTTGTCCAATTTTTGTCGAAACATTAGCTTCAAATTTCGCGAGCATTTTCAATGGTTCGCGATTGTTTGCTATTCATGCGCTGTGCGCATCTCCATCTCGCATTAGCCAACATTGGCAAACGTTCGCAAACATTTCGCGCGTCTGGCGGATACCCCGATAAACCATAACTACACCATAACTATATAATTTCATTCTCCGAACACGTTCCACCTCGCGAGCATATATTTGATGAAGATACACTTGGCAAACATTTCAACCTCGGTGTTTGCGAATGTTTGTTAGAAATGCGCCGTTAATTGATATAGCAGTAGTATATCGGACGAAGCTTGCGTTCTAGGGTATTAACTGGAAATAGAGATGTGATTAAACACGCTGACGATAAAATCAACCGCGAAACAATGGAAAATGTTATCGAAAGATCGTAGATAAATTTTGAATCGTAAAAACGTCGATTTTGGCTATTTGTTTCACGTCAACCCGATCTCGTTTTTATACCCGTTTTAGGTTTTCGTTCGATTTTTCTTTTTTCCAACTAACGTATCTGTTCGATGACATGTGAGATTCTGGAATAACTGGACTGCGGATTTTTGTGCGTTTGCAGAGAATTAAAAAATATTTGAATTACGCGGAGACATCTAAACGTGAAAGGAACGAAATATGCAAAACGTAACCCTCGAGTTGGATGTTTACAGATGCTTTTAGTAATTTTAGTAATCTTTCTTTAAAATTTTAAATTTTAATTTTAAATTTAATTTTAAAATTAAAAATTTAGTAATTTTTTTTTAGTAATTTTAGTAACCTTTTTTTAAAATTTTAAATTTAATTTAATTTTAATTTTAAAGTTAGTAATTTTTTTTTTTTAGTAATTTTGGTAATCTTGTTTTAAAATTTTAAATTTAATTTAAAAATTAAAAATTTAGTAATTTTTTTTTTTAGTAATCTTAGTAACCTTTTCTTAAAATTTTAAATTTAATTTTAAAATTAAAAATTTAACGCAAGATTTAAGATGATCGGAAAGCAAAGCGATTAATTTTATTTTACATACTTCTCTCATATAAAAAATAATAACAGTGAAATTAAAAATTCCAAAAAGCGATAATTTGATCTCAAATTGCTACAATCTCTTTCGCAAATGTCCCAATGATACAATGACCTCTTCTTTCAACGACATTTTATTACTTTCGAGTTTGCACTCGACTCGCATAGATATTCGTAGTCTGCTCGTAGCAACGCAACCTAATATCGACTGATAATTTTCCGACGCGCGAGAGGAAACCACGCGTGTGTGTGTTCTGCCGCAAAACGTTACACTAATCCGCCGGTGTGTTCATCCCGACCCCGTCGGAAGACATGCGCACAATTGACGTGCCGCGAGTTTTATAAATCGATCCTGGGACGAAAATTGCAAAATGATTCGCGCGATGTTCGTTTAACGCGGGCGTGGTTGACAAAAATATCCCTCGGAGCGTAACCGCGGTCCCTTTGCCAACGATTGTTGGAAACGAGAAAGAGATTGCGAGATTGAAAACTGTCGTCCTTTTCCTCGTACTTTTCAATGCTTTTCAACGCGCGATCCCATCGCGAACAGAAACGAATCTCTTCCACGCGTGTGTTATCGTTTGACTCGATGGAGGCGAGAGTTCTGCTCGTTTCACGTGGAAACGTAACGAAGCAACGACGACGAGGTCTTTATTGTTGTTTGTCGTGACGAAATGGAGTCAGAGACACGCTAATATCTCGCAACAAAGAGTAGTTTGTGCGTAAGAAAATCAGAAATTTGAATTTCGCGCGCAGAATAAATCTTACGTCTCAATGGTTTTAAAAAAATGTTCAGACACCGATGTAAATAGATTTGTCTTTTATACTCTGTATTTGGAGTAATGAAATTGTTGTTTTTACACGTTGTAAAATAAAATATTCCTGTTTGAGAAAAATATGAATTTTTTCAAAGCGTTGCATACGTTTAATCGAATAACGCGTTTTAAGAGGAACGCTTGAAATATATCTATCATTAAAATCTCCAAATTTCTAAATTTGTACACACGATGATCGATGCACTCATTTTTACATGTCTCTGAAATTAAATACATCTAATGAATTTTCGTCAGTAAAACGGAGAAGGAGAATTATCATTTCTTATTATTATCGTCGCAAATTATTTATTCAAACAAAAATATCCAATATCTATCGCACGTTGAAAGAAGTGAAAGTAGAAGCAAAGTCGAAGCTTGTTTTCCGAGACTAGAAAATTCAGTCGAAATTTCTCGGAAGTTTAATCAACGCGAGTACCCGGAGACAAAGTCAGTTACTCTTATAACGATTCAGTTCAACGTTACTCGAAGGAAGTTTACTCCGGGCAGAGAAAACTTTCTGCCGCGTTACATTTGCTCTTTGATACTCCAATCTACCGTTTATCAGTGCCAGCCTAATGAATATTGTTTCCAAGTACCATCGCCGTGTTATGTCAGAAATAGCAAAGCGTGTTCTCAGAGCGTGTGTCGTATAAAACAGCGCGAAACCAGTATTGTCGCATTGTCGGCAATTTTAAGTGAAACTTGTGTGGCACGTGTTAAAGAAAAATTTAAAAAATGTTTTCTGCGAGTTGCTACGACGCTAGAATGTAAGCGGAGGAAATAATGTTCGAGAGATTTAAAAATAGAGATTTCGAAAGCTCGAGGAGAAACGAGCAGAGCTTTCCAAACCGATCGATTTCTCAGTCTTCAAAAGTTCTCCGTTCCGTTCGAAAATTCTGCGAATTCGACGAATCTCTTTCAGAGTTTAGAATCTTTTTCAAAGTTAACGCTAGAACAAGACGATTCATTCTTATTAAAACAGAGGGAGCGAGGTTAATTAATCAAAAATGACTCATTTTTCGCAGAAATCTTGCACATTCGCGATGATACGTTACGAGTTAACTTTTATGGAGATTTTACGATACGTTCTTGTAGCAGTTGGACTTTTTTTTTTTAACGGGCATTAATTTTTTATGGAAATCTCACATACTCGGAATGGTACTCAAAGTAGATTGGACTTAAGTGGACATTCTTTTTTTTTAATGGGCATTAACTTTTCATGGAGATCTTACATAATGGTAATGGTACGTTCTTTTTGAACGTAGATTGGACTTAAATGGACATTCTTTTTTTTTTTTAAATAGGCATTAACTCTTGATGGAAATCTTATATACTCGTAATGGTACGTTCTTAAAGTAGTTGGACTTAAATTCATGTCTCTCTGGATGAAAAATCAAAAAGCGAGATTTTCATCGAGAAAACGAGAACACTCTTTCATCGATATCAAAGATATTAAATATAGCAAAGATATAATAATAGTAATTTGTCGCGTTATTTTTTCGTAAGCTTTTGCATCCTTTCATTGTACCATAGACATTTTCCTTGTACCTCGATTTCTCTAACACAGGTTTCGTTCACACGCGAATCGTCGATAGTTCCAGCGTTAAAATTCGTCTACTGCACCACTGTTAGCAACTCAAATTCGCTGAGAACCGACCTCTTTCCTCTTCTTATGGCCAAACAACGTGGAAACACATTTCCTAACGAGATCACCAGCTGCATTCCTTGCAGTCGCGGTACGTAACGTCCGTGTTCCTCCACTCGATTCCCTATTATCCCTGTTTCTTCTCTTTTTCCCCCTTTCTCTCGCCTTATCTCCTCCTTGTCTCTGTCGTGTATTTTGCTCTTCTAATTCGCGCGCACGAGAGAAATAAAAATTTTCACCGCTCAAAATACCGATGACTCGACTTCCCCTTTTTCCCTTACTGCTCTCTGAGCAATCACTCGAACCACCCACTTTTCTCCACCCTTCGTGCTTCGTATTTTATTTACGTTTGAAAGATTTCTACTTGCGGGGCTTGAAAGATATTACTTGCGAAAAATGTAAGAAACTTTTCGAAGATTCTTCGCTTTCTGTTCAATTATGTTTTTTAAACAGTATTACGTGCTACAATTGTACGATTTCTCATCACGAAAGACCATGTTTTATCGTAGAAACCACCAAAGTTTATCAGTTTGAATTTTCTGCTCTATAAAATTCACGGTTAATTATCGAAAGTCGTTTCCTTTCTTCTCTCTCATTATCCTCTCTTGCCCGTCTCTCTTTTTTCCTTTTACTTTCCCAATTTTTGCGTGACGTGTTTCCACACGGCTACCGTACACGTTTCACGCGTAATCGATTATCGATCGGGCGCCAAATCCCTTGGCGCTCGATTCAAGAGGATATGTTCAATCCCATTTCAAGGACGGACTCGTGATAAAAAAAGAAAGAAAAGAGACAATGCAGGATACGTTTCACATTTCGAAGAACAGGCGGGGATCGAACGGGGGAGAAATATTTCATACGCTGGGAGAAATCAATCTCGTTTCTCAAGCTGTATTGTTTGTTTTAATATATTGAACCGGTTTAATCGATTTTTAAGCCCTCTGTAAATAACCTGCCCTGGCTCGAGAGAGAGTCGACGTTAACTATTTTATAAACCAGGATTTCTTCCATGTCGATATTTTCATTTTTTCGATGCGAAATGTACATTTTTTTTTTTCGTCCCAGATCTATACCAAGGCACGAATAAATCGCGCGAAGAAGCTTATTAAGAAATACACAATTTTTGAGAATTCCGACAGTTTTTGTAATTTAACTGAAATTTAATTCGTGGTAAATCACGGAAGAAGAATCACTTTCCATTCGTTCGTGGCTGACCGAAATCGTCGTGATATAAGAATTTCAAAAATATTCGTCACGTATTCCAACTTTAAAGGTTATCATTCCTTTGGCCTTATGATAAATTGGGTTTATAAGAAATGTAACGAAATTTTTACGATGGTAATTGCAGAACACGTAATAATTTACAAGAATTAACAATTAACTAACCTACACGACTGTGATTTCTAGTCCGCCATATTGAAAAAAGAATATTAACCTAGAAAAAGTTACAATTGCGTTCTAATCTTGCATAAATCGCATTAAACGTTATTAAAAACATATCGTAAATAGGGACAAATAAGTATTCTAGTCTGTAGCGTAGAACACTTTCACAAGAGTTAAACAAAGAATTAACTAACCTACACGACAGCGATTTCTAGTCCGCCATATTGGAAAAAGAACATTAACCTAGAAAAAGTTACAATTGCGTTCTAATCTTGCATAAATCGCATTAAACGTTATTAAAGAAATATCGTAAATAGGGACAAATAAGTATCCTAGTCTGTAGCGTAGAACACTTTCACAAGAGTTAACAAACAAAGAATTAACTAATCTACACGACAGCGATTTCTAGTCCGCCATATTGAGAAAAGAATATTAACCTAGAAAAGGTTTTAATTGCGTTCTAATCTTGCATTAAACGTCATCAAAGAATATCGTAAATAGAGATAAACAAGTATTAAATATAAACATAGCACGACATTTGGAGATTTCGCGCGTGTTTAGGTTATGTTTTTAAGTACGCATTCTCGCGATCCTCGTTCGCTTGTATCTTTCGTTTGGAATTTTTATCTCCTTTCTGTACCTCCACTTGTTTTTACCTTTCTCACGTTTTATTTTACGAAAATTTGAATTGATCTCGTTGAACTGCAAGGTATGAACGACCTTGACTAACAAAACATCTCACTGCATCCACTGATAATGACCGACAATGATGATGACGACCGTTTGCCTACCTAACCGCCGCCGATTTTTGAAAATTTTGTTTTTACTTTTCGCTGACTGATTTTGGTGTGTTGGAGAGTTTTTCGTTTTGTCAGATTGTGCCTGCTCTAATCCAGCCAGACTTCAGCTTTGGCTCAACCAAAAAGGGATCTCCTCGTCCCCGTGATTGTCAGGTCGTTGACGCATCTTTCTTTCTTTCTTTCTTTTTTTTTTTTTTAGTTTAACTTTTAGATCATCTTACTTCGACCAGAAATATAGATGTGAAAAGTTAATTCTCGTTGAGACCACTGATGCGAAATTTTTTTCAAACGTTGCGAGTGAGAATTGTAGCAAATCACCGTGTCATTGGTAAGTCAAGGAAAATTGACGCGCTGAAGGAGAATTTTTGCATTTGAAGTAAAAATTACGCGACTGGGTCCGAATGGGTCCTACATCCACTACACGAGTGGATCAACTCTCTCGACAATTTCCCTTTCTTCTTGTTTTCTGATTGTTTTTACACGTACTCTAGTCGCGAGAGAAACGACGAGATTTCAGGGAACGACGATCTGCTACGACTGGCTACCCCCACTGTCAGGTATCGCAAACGAGTGTTAAGTTGCACGGTGTTGAACAGTTTTTATTTTTCCCCTCCCCTTTTGCGATTTCTTTAACAACTCCACCACCAGTTTACACTGTTTACCTCCTTTCCGTTTTTGAATCTCTTGGTTTTTCTCTCTCTCTCTCTCGCTAGTCTCTCCCTCCTCTCCCCTCGCCACCTCGTTTCTTTTTCAGCGTTTGTTGAAGTTTGTTTAGCGAGTCGATTGTTTAGCGCCAGGATCCACCTGTTTTAACCTGTGGTGCGAAATAATCAGCGAGCGTACACCTCGAGGGCAGCGTGTGTGCCCTCCTCGCGAGACGAACAGTTCCCTGGTATCTATCTAGTACTTACGAGTGAAGAATTTTTTGTTTGCTCGTCGGTATACGACGCGATTCGTTGTGTTGGAGGATTCGCGAATATACCACGGAATTGTGATCGACTCTCGACCGACTGCGAAGGATACGAGGATAATTAAGGCAGAACGACGAAGATTACGACACGGTCGTATTATTTTTTGCACTTTTAATCCTCTTTTGTTTCTTTTTCTTTTTCCCCTCGAGAAATGTCGGAAATAACTGTTTTAAATATTCTAAAGAAATATTCGAAATATTTCTAAATATAATTTAACGTAATTATATTTAGGAATATAATAATATTATAATTATATTTGTATTTAATGTAAATATAATTAAATGTTCATATATATTCTAAATATTCTTAAATATAATGTTTAAAAAAAAATGGATATCGAAACTGAAAGTATGGCTGCCACACTAATTCACCGTGGACCACGTGACAACGTGCATATTTTTGTTTGCTGGTAATAAAAAAGAACAACTGTTGAAAATGGCTCGTACTGTTACGACCAAAATGGCTCACAGGATTAAATATACACATGTTCAAACAATAAATTGTATTTTTTTGGCAAGAATATACCGAGACACTAATTATATCCATGTTCAAGATGGCGTGTCTGCGATGATAAATGTCTCGTAATTGTCCCAAATTTTCAACAGCCGTTCGAATGTCCTTCGCCTAACGGGTGAATTGAGGAGAGAAAGAGGAACGAAGCAAAGTGAAACGTATCTTTGCTCAACTTCGTCGTTCTACCTTCTCGTTGAGTACAAATTCTCGCGAGATTCTCTCTCGAAGGTAACACGTATTACACACGTATCCGCGCGTATATCCGCCTTGACGGTCGGCCTTGATATTTACTCACGGAGTAACCTCGAGCGGTTAGCCGAGCCGTGATCCAAAAGGCACGGCTCCACACACCCCCACAATCACGACGACGACGACGACGACAACGACGTTACACACGTTGTGGTTTGTCTATATATATACATTTTTTTTTCTTCTCCTTTTCTCTGGTTTTCGTTTTTTTTTCTTTCTTTTTTTTTTTAAATTTCTCTGAAAATTCTGAAACTGGTGCAAACTCGGCTTGAAGGTGCGTGCATAAACAGCTGTCGTCGTCGCAGCCCGAGCCGCTCATCTTCTGCATGACGAGCGACTCGCGAAACACGACCTTTGTCATCGAGTGCTGCAAAGAGGATTTTTGCAATCGGGATCTGAAACCCCAGCTGCACCCTCGCAACAAAGGTACAGTCAAACGACCTTCGAAGTAGCGAAAACTCTGCAGGTGGCTCTCTCAGGCTTTTGCTGCAGCTCACTTTCCCCTCTTCTCTCTCTCTCTCTAAATCTCGTTCTTTCCTTTCGTTTTACTCACTTTTGCTCTCCTGTCGTCGTAGCTACGATTTTTTCACAACCTTTCTCTTCTTTTTCTCCTCTTTCGCTGTCTGCTGATCTTATCTCTGTAGAGATCTGCAGCAACTGATTCTTGTTGAAATCAACAACACTGTACATATGTAAATAATAGATGTACATATATTTGCGTAGGTATGCATCGTCGTGCAGAAATCTTGGGCCATCTATGAAATAAACACACGAGTGCGAATACATTTGACGTGGTATTTTAAATCTGATGCCTAAATCTGTTTCCTGAGAAATGTCCAAATTCGAGGGTTGTTGGTCAAAATGACAAATGGTTGGTAACTGATGTTTCAAATAGTTCACAGTACTCCAGCGACTTGTTTCAAATCGTTCCACATATCTTCTCCGGTTGTTTTTAAAAACTTTACACATTTGCAAAAATAAGAAATCTCAGATACTCGTTTAACGACACGTGGAAACGATTGTTGCGTGAAATGGAAAAAATGCACATTTTCTACGGACATATAAATCATTTTTGTAAATGGTCCAAAAGTATTTCTGCACGGTGTTGTGCAATATAATAATGATAATAATAATAACGTCGGAGAGCATCTTGTTAATTTCAAGTACCAATTAAATTTTCATGCTGTCGACTCCTCCTCTCTTTTTCCCCCTCTCTCCATCGATCGCTTTTCCTTAATACGATTACTTTATCATTTGCCATTCAATCCGACTGCAATTATATCCCTCGCTCGGCGAACTCTGGTGTCGCATCGTAGCTCGTGCCTAGCCGATCTCTCTCTTTCACTCTCTTTCAGTCGTCGCTGGTATTATACGTACATATTGTTACACGTGTGCAGCGGCAGCAGCAAGTAGCAGCATGAACAAGAATGAACGTGTTAACGATGTAATCGTCGTATGTTATTTCTATTTTGTACAGCACGAAAATATTTCAACACTTGCCGCGAAAGAGACAACGAGCTCTTCTACGTGCGTAGTGTGTCAAATGTGTCGCACGAAACATTTTGAAATTTTTTTTTTTTAACAGAGAGTGTTACATTGTACTATACAATTTTACAAAAATTTTGTTCAAACAAGACAAAATCTCCACTCCGGAACTTACCGATATAGAAATGTTGCAATATTTGTAATACTTTTTTTCATTTGTAGTAATTAATATTTTGACATTAAAATGATACAACTTAATTCTCTATAATTTCTTAAAGTGTGATAATTTCGTCAACAGTATGGGAAACGATAGTATGTTTCGCGTGTTTCGCGAGAACAAACTGTTGTCTTCCTTTGATAAAAGTAAAACTGTTCTCTTCTTTTTTCTTGTTTTTCTGTTTGAACGGACCGTACAATCCGTGTTGTGTTTTTCTCATGGATAAGGTACTAAAACGTGTACTTGTGCATTTATGTATTTGTATTAGATAGATAAATTTACAAAATTCAGCAAATGATTGTTGTTGAGTGAGAACTCACGTAGACTAGATAGCGTGACATACAAGTTTTATAGCAAATTTCTTATACGAATTTATAGTAAACTTTTATACGAGTGCAAAAAGTTTATTTGTATTCTCCGGAAAAAAATTTCCACAGTTGAATATTAAATATTAATTACTACTATTGTTAGCGCGCGTGAGTAGCATGACGAGGTCTTAATTGGTTGTGTGGACTGTATGATTTAAACGCACACTGAGATATGGGTGGGGTTATGCCCTCGTTAGTAGTTTTCGTGTCGCAAAAATCAACCTAATCGGTCGGAACTTAAACCGATTATAAAATTCTGGGCCGAGGAACGCAGAGGTAATCTCGGTTCCCCTTCCCTTGGCGAGTCGGGAGCGCAAGGTGGGAACAAAGGCTCGCCCGTAAAGTGTCGCACGCGTTCGGGGAAATTGTCCTTACGTCACGAGTGTCCTACGAGTTGCTTCTATGGCGCAACCCGTGTTCGGGAGAGTTGCTTCTACGGCGCAACCCGTGTTCGGGAGAGTTGCTTCTACTGCGCAACCCGTGTTCGGGAGAGTTGCTTCTACGGCGCAACCCGTGTTCGGGAGAGTTGCTTCTACGGCGCAACCCGTGTTCGGGAGAGTTGCTTCTACGGCGCAACCCGTGTTCGGGAGAGTTGCTTCTACGGCGCAACTCCGGTCGAGAGGCCCGGTTCCGGCAAACCAAAACTTAAAAGTCATTAAAACAAAGTAGTAAGGATTAATATCTATAAAATCTCAATATTCAGCGAAATTATCTTATTTATGCCACGTATTAATTTTTATATAAACATATAAATATAATTCGCAACGAATGTCTTGTATATTCCATATACATTTTCCAATTGATTTCCAATCGACGTACATTTTAAATTTTACCAATTAGATCTCACAGTTTTATCGATACCTCAAAATGTTTTCGTGCAACACACGTTGTAATTCACGGAAGATTTTTGCAAGTGATGAAATATTTTGACGAATCGTCCCTCTTTCTTCCCTTTTCCTTTATTTAAATATTTTTATCCCTATGCAAAATTGGGCCTCGAACTTGATTATATATTACGCACACGTTCATGTTCCTCTCGTGCACACATTCATCAACTTGCTGGCAGATGTTCTGGCTAATTTATTTCGCCCTCTGTTCCACTCAATTTAATTACGATACGATTACGTATGCCGATATACACGTACGATCACTGACGAAAATATTTAGACGTTAAGGTCTGCTTAAACGATCACGCTTGATGTTTTGGTCTCTTATTATTTTTGTACATACCTAATGTAAGTTCATCTAGTTTAAGTTTTCTTTTGTAACTTTGTAGTTTAATCTTTTACGTCCTGCCATTTTTAAGATTCTATTTTAAATTAAGTATGTATGTTTAAAATCTTACTATCTTTTTTTTTTCTTGAAAACTAAGAATATTACATTTCCATTTCCATTTAATTGAATCATAATTTGCTCAATTAAATCACAAAGTTCATCTAGTTTAACTTTTCTTTTGTAACTTTGTAGTTTAATCTTTTACGTCCTGCCATTTTTAAGATTCTATTTTAAATTAAATATGTATATTTAAAATCTTACTATCATTTTTTTTTTTAAGAACTAAGAATATTACATTTCCATTTACATTTAACTGAATCATAATTTGATCAATTAAATCACAATTACCATCTCTGATTGTTATAATAATAAATATAACAATTTGAAACAATATTCAAAAAGGCAGCATTTCTTTTGAAAGCGTAAGTTTCTGGGAGTAGAATTTTGAAGCGTTTAAGATAAAAAGTATAAAAATTCAGGACATAAAGGATTCATAGATTGTCGATAATACACGTCTAAAAATTAAAGAGTAAGTATTCGTTATATTTTTATTACTACATTTCAGTATTTTATGGTATCAAATCCGATTGCAAGCAGCGTGCACGATGATCAATCCTTTCACAATAAAACGAGAGCAGATGCAAAGAGAGCACGACCCAAAAGGAGGAAAAAAAGATATTTACGTTTTATCGCGGAAACCTGAACATTTTGCCTGAACGTATGTCGCGCGTATACGTAACGAATTAATCACGTTACGCGCAACGAAATTAAAAACACGACGAGATTCACGATGGCGCGTTCGATAGCTCGCGACTCTTTCTCTTTCGCGTCACATTGTGAAAGGAATAAATCGTCGCCGGAATATTTATATGTCTTTTTTTAGTTAAAAAAAAAAAAGAGCTCACTGCTCGCGCAGTATTTTTATCAAGTATCATTCACGCGCGTAATTTATCGCGGTGCATTTGATCCGAAGCTTACGTTGTGCAAAAGTATACTCAAAACACAAAACACGTTACGTACAAGCGTACCTTACCTCGTCGAATATTTTCGTTCGTGCATAAATTTCGCAATTTTTTCTTTTTACCAAGGTTCTGCTCTCAAGGCAAGGAGAATTTTTCGTGTTTTCAATATTTCGAAAAGTAAATTCTACTTTTTTCAGAGAGTCTAACTAATTGAGTTAAATTGTTCGTTCAGACGCAAATTGTTTCTGTTTTCAAATTTGCATTTCACGTTTGTATCGTTCCCTGACTTTTGAAATAAATTAAACCAGTTGTCCAGACCATTTGGTGCATCTTCGCAGTTTCGAACCTTCAGTCAGGCCCTTTTCAGCCCTCCTCTTTTAATTTCTCGTTCACTCCAACACGTGTTCCGTATTTTCATCGCAGCACAGCCGGTTGGGGAACAGAATAGTACACGTTTTTTTAATAGCAATTATTTCGATACATACACGTGCTGTGAGTTGAAAAGAAAATGTACAACCGAAGAGCGCGAAGATGAAAAGAAATTGTCCCGTATCGCGGATGTGGTAATGGTCTTTAATTCGATGGAAATTTTGTTCTTTTTTCTTTTTTTGTTCCTCAAACTCGATCCAACGAACGACAGCACGACTCAGAAAGGAAACACAGTATGAAATTGTTTGCCACCTACGGAGGTTTTAGTTACTTCAGGGTACTCTCCTCCTGTATATTCTCGCTGACAAGTGCTCGGAGGGGGGACCGGAAGTCCTCCCGAGTGAACTTGGAAAGCCACCGGTAGCATGTTGCCACGTATACCTCTCTCTGCACTCTCTAACGAAAGTAGACGTTGTAGCGATACTGGTAAACAAGTTCCTCTCAGAAAAAAAGAAAGGAACGTCTTTTGTAAATATTTCTTTTCAGTTTCTTTCACGGAAAGGAAAAAGAAAGGAAAGGAGACACCGAGACTCGGCTCGGCCGGCCTTTGTCGATTTTCCTTCAATTTCATCCTTCTACGCGCGCTCGATCTGTCCTTTGTAGTCGTAGATGATAACTTTAGAGCTCGGAGAGTCGGTGCGAGATAAAACGCGTACTATTGTCATATCGTTAAGAGAGACTTTTTCAAAGTTTTGAAATCGACATTACAAATATTAAATTTAATATTTAGGCTCGTTTTAGTATTTCCTCAAATTGATATTTTTGACATTTGACGTTTTAATGCTGAATCGAAAGAATGTATCGTAAAAGTGCTTATAAAAAGTGTCACGGACAATTTGTTTGGGAAATAATTTTTTTCTCCAACCACGAACACAGTACAGTAGCCTATAAAGTAAAATTTAAAACACTATCGTACCCTCTCGAATCGTGTCAAAAAATGTCTTACAATCAGTGTAATTTGAAGCGCGTTTCGACGTTATGTCAAATAACATAATTTAACGATGGTTAAATTGCATTGCATTGCGACTTGATTAATTTATCATTCTTGGCAGAAAAAAATTGGTCCTCGAATTGTCCGTGCTTGGAAGTGCCTTTCTTTTTCTCTTTTCAATGAAAACAGAATACTTCGTCGTGATCCACTCGTGATCAGCGGCTCTCTGACAGTAAAAAATCTTGCACCCACGCTTCGTTTCTCTTTTCATCCTTTCTACTGTTAATGGCTGTTGTTATTCTCATCTCTGCACGCTCTTTCAATTTAATCTCTCTCCTCATACCTTTTCGTCGCCGCCCGGAATTGTCTGTTTCCGCGGGACAACACGAAAAGTAATCGACTCCGGCAGAACGAATTAATTTTTTCTTTTCTTTTCTACGCGACTTTTCAACGGAGAATTGATCTCGACTACCTGTTCGTAACTCTACGACTCTCTGTATGTACATACACGTACGTGTGTATATTTATGTGTGTGTATAGTCTCCTCGGGAGACTAAAGATTAAAGAGAGGACTTTTTATTTTCCGCTGTTGCGCGATGTTCGTTGAATATTTACGAACTTTTCTCTTTTTTTTTTCCCTTTCTTCGAGAATGTTTTGAGTGGAAATGGTACCTCGTTGCGCGAGTCCAGCTCTTTTTATTCGTCTCGTCATCGAACATGGAGGTAATTTCGTAACGCGAGTTTCAAAATTTCTCTTCTATTCGTGGAGTCGATCGTCACGCCGCGTGTGAATCATTTTTCGGTACACGATTTGCAAAAAGCAGCAGCGCGCAACAGTGATACCAATGATCGATTCCTTCTATTTTTATCTTTTTATCCATTAGTGAAGCAAAAACTTCATTCGCGCAAGTAATACCGTTCATAAATCATCGTGCAGTAATTGCATCGAATTTGCATCGTGTAAGACAGTGAAATTATCTTTGACATTTATTATACATTACTTTGAATATTTTTATTTTATACATTTTTGCCCATTATCCATATGTACGTTTTCTGCGCTTTTAGATCTGTAAATTCTCCATCTTGAAAAGCTATTCGCGCTGCATAATAATTTTTTTTTATTATTAAGCGTTTTTATTAAATATTTTGTAATTTTTATCCTACATTATCAATGCAATCATTCGTTCGTTGATTTCTTTTAATAGGATTACGACGCGTTTCGTTACAGCGGGAATTTTAAAAAACATCTATCGCGCACACGATGTAAAAGTCTCTGAATAAAACTTTCCCCTAGCCAGCATACGCGTGTAGTTAACTCTAATTTCCTTCGAGAACCGCGTCCTTGATAGATCGCAGTGCTTCTTGGCGAACATTTTACACGAAAGCGCAGGGAAAAAAGAAATTGCTGACGCCGTAACGCGTTCGTGAATGCCCGGAGATAACGACGTTATAATGTGACCTCTTACGGACGAAATTACCAAGCCAAAAAAAGGAAAAAAATAAAAAATAAAAAAATAAAGCAAGAACCATGTGAATTATTGCCCGATCGCGGGTTATTAATGATTAATTCCCAAACTTATCTCGGCTGCCTGTTACTCGGTCGCTGGTGTGTGCCTTCGCGAATTTATAACTCTCGTAATAAGAGTGATTTATCACTGGGCCAACGGGAAGGCCGATAAACGAAAGGAAGTCGAAGTAAGAGAGGAGAGAGAGAAAAAAGAAAAACGAAAAAAGCAGCTGCGGCTTTCGTTTGCAATTTATTTAGAACGCTCTTGCCGCGCAGGATGACGTTGTGGCAATCTCGACGAGTGGCATCGCGGAAACAGAAACGGCTGCGGTAATTTCAAAAAAATCACAAAGTATAATATCACAATTATCATAGTATAGAATTAAAATTGTAAAGTATACTCGAAAAAATTCAAGATTCCAGATTGACAATAAAATTCAGATTTAAGTATTGTAAAACCGAAATTTTTGCAATTTTTGCAAAATTAAAATTATTATATTATAGTATAGCATAGCATTAAAATTATATATATTGAAATTATATACTGAAAAAGTTCAAAATTCTGAATTGTAGATTAACAAGACAATTCAAAGCCAAATGAAGCACTGTAAAACCGAAATTTTTGCAATTTTTGCAACATTAAAATTATTATATTATAGTATAGCATAGCATTAAAATTATATATATTGAAATTGAAAAAGTTCAAAATATACACTGAAAAAGTTCAAAATTCTGAATTGTAGATTAACAATAAAATTCAAAGCCAAATGAAGCACTGCGAAACCGAAATTACTACAATTTTTGCAAAATTAAAATTATTACAATATAGTATAGTATAGCATTAAAATTATAAAGTATAATTTCTCGAAAAAATTCAAGATTCCAGATTGACTATGAAATTCAGATTCGAGCACTGTAAAACCGAAATTTTTGCAATTTTTGTAATATTAAAATTATTATAGTATAGTATAGCGTTAAAATTATATATACTGAAATGATACACTGAAAAAGTTCAAAATTCTGAATTGTAGATTAACAACAAAATTCAAAGCCAAATGAAGCACTGCGAAACCGAAGTTATTGCAATGTTTGCAAAATTAAAATTATTACAATATAGCATAGTATAGCATTAAAATTATAAAGTATACTGAAAAAAATTCAAGATTCTGAATTTTAAATTAACAACAAAATTCAAAACCAAATTAAGCAGTGTGAAACCGAAATTTTTCCAAAAATCCCCAATGTTCGATGACGCGAATCAGAACGATCGAGCGATCGTTCAACGAGGCACTATTATAGAAATTCTCGCGTTCGTTAATTCTGCACAGGTACGAGAGATCTAACAAAGTGCGAAAACTCGCAAGAATCACGCCGCGATCCGCGATAATAAAAAAAAAAAAAGAAAAATACAAAAAGGTAAAAAAAAAAAAAAAAATGAAGAAGCATAGTAGTAGAATCGCAGGAAGCCGAGCTCGTTCGAGAAAAGGAGAGCGGGCTTTCTCCCCGGTGTCGGCACGGTGAATAATTCTGGTGCGGAAGTGATGTAAATTGTTCTCAGGTGTTACGATAAGGTGCACTTCTTCCCGGCGCCCGAGTACTCGGTCTGGTGCGAAGCGAATAGCACGCTGTACGGTCCAGGTGGCGTGGAATACGTGGTCGACTGCTGCGACCATTTCGACTTCTGCAATCGCAACCTATCGCCCTCTTTTCCTCCGAGAGGTGGGCCATACTCCCGATTACCTCGGACGAGGTACAACTTTCTCGCGACGTCTGCTTCCTTTCAAGGTCGATGCCGCGAAAAACCCGCGACGTTTCTACGAAATTTGTCGACAAAATTTCCCTTTTTCCAATCGAAGTTTAAAATCGCGTCTGTTAGCTCCTGCGCAGATTCTAATTTATCGGAGTTTTGTAATTTTTGAGAAATTCTCGTCTCTCTGCTGGTCTCTGCTGGTGCAAGTTGACTATTTTGGAAACACGAGAAATTCTATTTTTATTAGAATTTCTATTTTTATTAAATTTCCCTCCTGCGGAATCGAACAACTGAACTTGTCCAACTGAATTTGTATTCCGAGCAGTTGCAAAAGTAAAATATACGCGGTACAAAAATGTACATACACGCGTACACCTCGATCACTTTGATTGATAGTTTGTTAAATGTTATGCACGCGCGTGACTCGCGAGTAACTCGTTCGTCAATTGAAATTCACCATCAATAAACTCGAAAGGGGAAAGATTGAAAGGTGGGTTTCGAACGTTCGTTTCTTTTTGTGTTTCCGCGTGGGTGTGTAGTGAGTCGTGTTTCGATATCCAATATTCATTTGATCTCGATGAAAGAATTTTTCACGAGGTTGAAGGCACGAGCTGGAGTTCGTTGTTCTTTCTCTCGAATAAAAGCCTCGGTAATTGGCCCTTTGAAATATATTTTTTCTCTCTCTCTCTCTCTCTCTTTCTCTGATAGAAATTGTACGTTCTTCGTTCGGACGAAACCGGCGAAAAGAAAGCAAAAGGGAGAAACAGAGAGTAACGAGAGACGGGACTTTACATTCGGTGGAATTCTGCTCAATTTTATATTGAATCGTCTGAAATTTCGATTTACGGTTCTCGTATCTTGAAAGTCGCGACGTGTCCTCTGCAGTTTTGTGACTAAATTATAGCACAGTCGAACTCGTTGCAATACTCTTTTTTATATTTTATTTTACGAATAAATTTGTATTTGTAATTATTTATATATATTTAAATTTATATTATATTTATATTTTATTTTAACGAATCGGTTTGTCGAATTTAAACCGAATAGAAGTGTCAATGTGCGTGCAAATTGTTAATTGCAAAAATCATAAGAAAGAACGCGTTAAATTCGTTGAGAATATTGTTTTCCGATGACATAACGCGCAGATGAACGTTCTCAGCCGAATATCCCTGTTTGCCGAATAATTTGCAAGATTTCAAAGTGTCAAGTGCTGAGCGAGAGCTCCCGATGGAAGAAAAATGAGTTAACCTTTCGTTTTTAACATCGCCTGGCCAAGTTTGCTCGCCAAACACTGGAAATTTTATTGAAGAAAAAAAAAGAAGAAGAGTTACGATCGCGCGTTTCTTCGCTAACAAATGAATTTCATTTCCCAGCTTCGTAGCGTGCAGAAACATTGAAACAAACTAACGAACGAAATGTTAAAGAAAGTACACGACTTTCTCACATGCGATTGCTTCTCTTTCGAACAAAGCCGTAACGTGTTTTTTAAATAGTCAAGTTAATAAAATCGGAAGCGGAAACCAGCAGCGAACGACGTAACGAAGAACCGAACTGATGCATATTGATCGACTTTTAAAAGCGATTGTCGTACACTTGTCTCTGCCTGTGTCTTTATATATACAGGCTGTCCCATTTGAAACGTCCCACGCAATCAATTTTCGAGAAAGTGTCCTGAATCACGTGGAGGATACACTTTAATGATCATTTTCGAGAAGAACAAACTCGCGATCGTGAAAGCTTTGAAACAAGACCAAATGGATCGTTGTGGCGAACGATATAATTTTTCTCACGAATTTATATTCGTTTAAATTGTTGACAATTTTTTACTGTCATTGATAGAATTATGCTATGTATATTCAAAATTGTTGTAAAAGTTATCAAGAAATTATTGTCTTACTCGATTCGTATTTGAAGGATTAGTGCATTTACCTTATCTTCAAAGGATAGTTGCACTCTCTCCAATGTTTTGGAGCAGAGCTGACTGGCGCTACCCCCTCCACTGCATCGATCTCCCCACTTAAGTACTTGGCAAGGAAATCAACAGACTGGAAGAGTGGGGCTCGTGCACGGCAGTGGAGGGGGTAGCGCTAGCGACTAGGAAAGTGGGGACAAGAGCCTGCGGGCCGCCAGTTACCCCCCTTTAAAACAAAATAAGTTTTACTCTAAACATTTTTCTCTATAACGAATACTTTAGGTTTAGGTTTAGAAGATAATAATTGCGCGAGACGTTTCAAATGTCGATCGAGCAAAATATTATTTATCAATGTTGTTTTAAAAACCGATCGAAACCAAATACTGTTTCAAAATCTTCGCAAATTGACAAAAAAAAGAAAAAAAACCGTAGTGCTTCTCACATTCTTTCACTTAACTACAACGTACAATGTCCCGACGTCTCGATGTACAAGAAAGAAATTGTCGCGGATCGGCGACCTTGGAAAGACGCACGCGACAATAAAACGGAAAGCAAACTAAAGCCATTTGCCAAAACGGATGGATAAAGGAACGGATGGATGGACGAATTTTCGTTGGGCTTTCTCGATCATCGATATTCTCGATTTGCTTTTTGTGAATTGTCTGCGCGATCATCTTTGTCACACATACACCCACACCCACACACACGTACACGTACACGCGCGTCCACTCACTGTACATGTGTCCTTTTGTACACGTTGTCTTTGTTCGAAGCGCGTCCCCGCTTCATTATCGAACTGACGCGATGCAGCGCGACCGCGAAACACCGTGATTCGTTCGCACCCGCGTTTCTCTCTCTCTCGTCTCACAATCAGAGAGCTCACACTGCTCGAAGCCCGAAGCTTGAAATTCAATATTTTGCACCGCTATTGTAAGCAGGCCGCTGTGTTCCATTGCGTAACCCGATGATACGTTCTGTTTACATTAGTACTAAGCGATAGCTCGTTATATCCCTCTTCCTCTCGCGAACGTATCGCGCGACTTATCTGTGCGTGTCAGTTTTTAATCCGCCGACGCGAGATCCCGCGGTGTCGAAGAACTTCGACGTAGTGGACAAAGTTACAAGACAGTTTGCGAAATTACTGGTACAAAGGTTTTCGTTATATTTGTTGCAAACGATACACTATGCGCAAATCGAAGCTTTGACGAATACTCGAACAAATTTTTAATTTAAACGAAAATGATAAAATTTTACTTGGGCAAAATTATGAGACACAGAGAGTAATTGTGTCGAGCTTTTTTTATTTGTCTATATTGGCTAACAAATTCTTTGACAAAATGAGCTTGTCAACTTGTGTAATTCAATTTTGAAAATTAATAATTAACGAAAAAAGTATGCCATTTGACGAATCACCAAGTGAAAAAAGAGCAAGAAGAAAAATAGAAATTTTGCAGTTGAAAGCAGAGAAAGCAGAGTCGAAGTTAAAACGAAGTCGGTGTGTTGTTAGACACTTTTTTTTTTGCATAAATCCAAAAAGTGCAGAGAGACGAGGATGAGCTTAGGACAATGTAGGATAAGAGAGACTGATTGACTTTGGGGAGGAAAAAAAAATAGAATTTTCGAGGAAGAATCGCGACGTGTTTTCTACTAACTGTCTATTGTTAATGTTGGTAATGTAATAACCCAATGACCGAGTTTAAAAATTGCTCTTGCAGAATCAAGAAATTATTTAATCCGAGCTTCGACCGATGTAAATATAGAACGATAAATGCATAAATGTACTGATATGGTATTTAAAATAGGTGGTATATCACCGTTCGGTTAATTCTAGCGCTGATTCGTGACTACCAGATTTCAGTATACTCTCCGTTCAGTGTTTTTCGTCCAAATAATGAATTCTCATACGTGAAATCTATGATCAGATTAGACTAGAACGTCAAAGAGTTTATGGTTGAATTAATATCATCTATTAATTAATATCGGTTGATTTATGAATTGAAATATTAGTAGGAAGAAGTGAAATTTAACACTAGAACTACCAAAAACGGTCAAACCAACGAATTTATAATTTTTGTTAGAAATTTTGTTGATACAAAACGGTAGAGTTTTAGATATTGTGTTATAAAAATGTTTCTGTTGTACTTTTTTTTCATCACTGAAAATCGGGCCTCTTCAGGTGCAACGCTAATGCAACGAAAATTAGCGATTGGTTGATTTGGGTCACGTGATTCGCGAGGGGGCGTGGCGTAGACCTCGAGTAGGAGTGGCGTTGTCTGGTACTGAACGATCGCGCCTGTAATTTGTTTTCTATCGATTCAAATGTTTGCATATATAAAAAAGATAAAATTTTATGGCAAAAAAGTCGTCTTCATTTCCTAGTCAGAACAGTTGCTTCTGGGTTTTTCAGTGAGACGAATCGTACTGGGGTACAAGTCGTGCAGTTTTTTTACTTTACTAATGTCTCAGATGGAAATTTTATACTAACGTCGATTATCTTTTTAGTTGGTAGAGAGAAAACGTAGTAAAATTCCCTAGAAAATTTTCAGTAACTTAACTTCAATTTTTATTTTTCTATTGACGTCTTATCACTGTGCGTTCCAAGGCGTGTTTAACAAGTGAAAAATTAAAGCTCAGTGTGCAGTCGAATTATCATTTTTAACGTGACATGATTAAATCGTAACGTCTGAAGTTCTTTCGAAATTACATCATAATTATTGATTGAAATCTGTCTCGTATACCAATAATTAAAATAAGAATCCACGGCTAATATCGAAATCTCTGCAAACAGTAATTATGAAGAAACGATTATGTAATTTTCCAGTAATTTTTATCGAAGACGAATAAAAATTAGTTATGTCACTGACATGTCAAGAAAGTTCTTAAGAATGAAAAAAAGGACGTGACATCGTAGATCGATTTTTATATCGCTCACCAATTACGTCGCGATCGAGTCGAGATTATCAATTATCGTTCGATCGCGAATAGTGTTCGAGCTCAGGCCACATGTTACGCAAACATGTTTTGTCACTGAAGATGATTATTAATATCGCAAATTAATATCGCGTGTCGCGCGGATGATAGAGTCGAAATCGATTCTCGCACGTACTCCAACAACTTGAGATACTTGAGATAATGTCCGATGATCTGAACGTTTCAGATTTAGATCAGCCGCGAGTTAACTCGTTTTTTGTATAATAGCGTGCCACAGAAATAAATGGAAAAGAAATTTGAAAAGAAATGGAAAAGAAAGAGACCGAAAAATAGTCTAAATTTTATAAAAATGGTCAGAAAGATAAACTGATAAATTTGATAACGAACGAGACAGAAAAATTTATATTTTGACAAAAGGATTTATATTTTAACGCGAACGACCGTCACTGTCGCATGCTACATTGGCACATTATAATAAACATCTCGGGTGTTCTTATCGGCTTATCTGGTGAAAAGTGCAACGGCTGCAGCCGGATACCTTGTAATTTTACGATGTCACAAGCGACTCGACAGATCGCGTGTCGTCTTGCATCTGTTTACGGAATGGCAGAGCCATCGCGCGACGATAATACGCGCCTTGTAAGCTGCACACGGATAAGATAATGTCGAATTTACGCGCTCGCGCTCGGCAATCGTTTCTATTCTTTCTTTCGTTTTATTCTGTGCGTTCCCTCGAATGCAGTTCGACACTGCGAGAAACCGACTCTTTTCGCAATTATTCGAGATTCAGTAAGAAAATGCGAAGAAAATCGCGCTGTTGTGCGATTAACTGGCGAATGAACTCTTACAGAATATCCAAAATATCGAGAAGGATGTATGTATTTGGAACGAAATTTTCAAACTGTCTTCGAAATGTTTGCAAATTTACACGAGACACGCTGCTTGCAAATATCGCGCAAGAGGATATTTTGTACTTTGATCGTCGGCAGTTCTTGTTAAACTTCCTCCTTTTAATTTCCTCGCGGCTGGATCGCGAATTCGTATTTTTAAAAACGTAAAATTTAAAAACCCTTTGCACTCGGAAACTTTTTTCCTTATTATCTACTAGTAATTTATTTATTCGAATAAAATGACACGGCATAGTCATTATAACAAATAACATTTAACGCGAAATTTTGTCAATTGTATCTTTCTAACGTGTGACGTCGTTTAAATTTGAAGCAATCATCAACATGCGCATTGCGGGTTTGCTAAAATATGATATACAAGAGTTAACGATACATAGTTTTTTAATTTCTGGAAAAATAATATCCTCCGTCTTTTTAACTAATTTTATAAGAGGCAGCAAAATGTCTAATCTATGTGAATTATTCCAAAGAGTGTCAATTGACTGTCAAAGGACTGTCTTGAGAAATTTCTTCGTTTGTCCGTCTTATAGCTTTCATTCTTGGCATCTGTTCAAATATTATACCATTACTTCACATCGTACAATACCGAATGTACGCGTTCATAACAATGATCAGGAAATTATAAAAAAGAGGGAACAGCTGTAGCTGTTGGGTACGATGTCCTCTCACAATCGAGTGCAAAGGGTTAAAAAATCGGAGCTTTGAATCGAAGATTATTTCGACACGCCGAATATTATATAAAGCATTTTACTTTCGACATGTCGTGTGTATATTTTTTCATACTGCGCGCGTTATCAAGTTTTCTCACGGACGCGTAAAAATCAGTCTGCTGACTGCGTGAAAAGTCTTCAGGAACGAGTTCCATTTCTGTCACGTTGGCTACCGATGTCGTTTCCACGATGTATATTTCAAATAATAAATTGCACGAGCCGCGACGCACCCCTCGGTCGAATAGAGACGTTGAAACATCGTTCGGCGAGAAATTGAGGGGGGAAAAAAAAAACAAAAGAAAAAGAAAAAGAAAATATCCAGCACAATTGAACGTAAAAGCGAAACGTCTTCTGGTTTCGTTGCGACGCAACGACGAGATACGTCGTCAGATACGTCGACTATGGACTCTTATTACGGAAACGACGTTGTAAAAACGCATTATCAACGGAACGAAAGAATCGTCTGGCATTTATCTCCGCCGCGCGCCGTTCCAAACAAGAGCAGACTAAAAATATTTTGATTCGAAACATGCGCCTCTTGCACGAGTGTCCCAATTTCATCTACAAATGCGACTATCTCCGAAATTATTCGTCGTCTCGAAAAAGTGCATTTTTTCCTCTCTGTTTTTCTGAGAGAGCAGCAATTTCGTTCGACACTTGGAGATAAATGCTAAGGTCGCTATTTGATTTTGTCAATTATAATTTTTTCTCTGCCATCTACGTACGTTTATCCATCCATTTATCCAGAGACAAACTAAATGTAATTACCGCCTTCTCAAAATTAAGAAAAATGTATTTGAGACGTGTTTAAAAGAACAAATAGTTTATAGAGATAATTGCATTTGCAGATTAAAATGGGACACCCTGTATGTACCGCGACTTCGTTTAATTAATCGAGCGTCTTGCAAACGAGTTTTCACAGCTGATGGATATTTCATATCAGCCGCGATTATTTATTTACGGGCGAACTATTAACGTAGCTCGAAAACAGGTAATTCGCCAAGAGATTTTGATGCGGAGCCGGGGAGAAACGAGGTCGCGGGATGAATTATTCCGGATCAACATCTCGTCTCTCCCTCCCTCTCTCTGTGACGTTTTCGGTTTTTCGAATTTTTTTTGTTCGATCCTCAACTCTGACGTCTTTCGTGTCGGAACGTTTCATTTTTATCGTCGTCTTTTTTAGTTTTAAAATCGAACGATCGCGCTGCCGGAATGCAAAATATCAGAAGTTATTCGCGAAAATGTCAGGGGGAGTGTTATTACTGGGAATAATTGAACGAACGTCGAGGCGAGGCATCCTCGAGTTAAAAGTGTAAAGTCTGATCGAGGCGATGTGGAAACTTCTACTGTGGGCTCTATCCACTTTGGAGCTATTTCTCTCCGCGCGCTTTGAAATTTTAATACGAAAGGCGAAACGAGCCTTCGTTCCGAACCTCTCGAAATTGAATTATTTATCGACTGATGATACCGATTTCTAAATAACCAACACGCCTCTTCTTTTTTAATCTCAACTATTCTCTCTCTTAACTATTTAACTGTTTTACAGAAGCGTGAAAAGAATTGGAATCGCAGCTATCTTTTAACAGAGTTGGGCGGAACGTGGTTTGATTAATGATCGACGATCGCAGTTATTTGCGGAAGATCGATAAGATCTTTATCGAATAATCGATCGATTGATCGTTGATTAATGAATAAGAGAAGTAATCAAAATCATTAATCGTGGAATGATCGTACTTTTAATTATAGTAGTTTATTTCTGTCGATAATGCTGCGTATATTTTGAACATCGTGTTTTGCAACGCGCGCAATTTAATCAATCAGGACGCGTTCGAAAAAATTTTCCGCCGACTGAATAATACTCTTATCTAGTATAGTTCTCGAATATCGTTATTGGCACAATAATCTCTTGTACGACTCGACGGAGATGGCTTTGACGATAAACTTACCGAACTCGTTCTCTTGTAATACCAAAAATATATCTGAGAATTAGAAACTTAAAAACAAACTATTTCAAATTTAATAACGCAAGTGTTCTCGCGCAGCAGAGGATTTTGAGGATACGCGGAATTTGAATTGCAAAACCTGCGATTGCGATTAATCTGGAGGAGTGCAAATTACAACTGAAGATCAATGATTTGCAAGAATTCATCAAGATTACCGACTTGTTTTAACAACGACCAATTGATTAATTACTTATGTTTAGCAACTTATTAAATTTATTTATTTAGTAAGATTACTAAATAATTTATATTAAATCTACTTATAATAATTTACATTAAATCTAATATATATCTTACTAAATAATTTATTTAGTAAGATTACTTATTTACTTAGTTAGAGCAAGATCACTTGTTTCAGATCTAGTAAGATTACTTACTTAATAAGTTACTGAATTATTTATTTGGTAAAATTACTTATCTAGTAACCATCTAGTAAATTACTATCTAGTAAATTACTTATATAGTATCTACTTGGTCACTTATCTAGTAACTGATCACAGAAATAATTGCAAAAAGCAATCGATTACCGCCCAACTCTGTCTTTCAGTTGATCAACAGACTCGTCACTCTCAATGCCTAAATATCCTTTTCAACAACAATACGTCAATAGTCACGAATCGGACAAGAAATTTTCTTACAAAGATAATATCCACTTGGTCATTGGCAAACGTTCGCCGCGTGAAAAGCAGGCAGGAGAGGGCGTAATGCGAAACGGAACGGGCAGGTTGAATAAAATGGACGACAAACGCGTACGGGTACGCTGTACAGAGTAACGAGGCGTATTCGCGCGGTATTGATGGAGGGATGATGGAACGTATCGAAAGCGGTATCCATCGATTATACGGGCTCCACTAAATCCGGGGGGAGAATCGGCTAGTTATTGATGCGCGTTTTCACTGCAACGATTTGTTTCGGTACGCCCGTTAATAACGTTGATAACCAGATATTTTTCTTCTCTCTCTCTATTTTTTTTTTTTTAAATTTCAATATTCGTGAAACAATCCACTCCGGATTGATTGAAAATTTTTTCAGAAAGTTGATTCGCGCGAGTGGATTGAGATTTAATTTATTATACACGAGAGGTAGGATAAAGGAACAGCGGCCTTGCGTCATTTGCGGTGCGTTGTATACGTTGGAATTATTTCACGATTAGTAAAATTAATTCTCGATGACTTGAAATGCTTGTTCGAGAAGTACACGGAGGTAGATGAATAAACACGTGTATCGTGCGAGAGTAATAGTCAATAGTCGCGTCACTCGTCGTAGCAGTGGTAATTACGTGTAACGTTACGTTACTGACTTTTCCAACTTTGATATTTCAGTATAGATTGGTTTCGTATTACCAAGTACAAAATTTTAAATAGAATTAGCGAGAATACTACCAAAATTTGGTATACGGTGGACATTGAAATTCGCATCAAGAATGCTTCAATTTGTTTTTGTATAACTTTAATCCGAATAAAGTTATTTCCTTTTCACATGCATTCACGTGTATTCTTTAAATAAATTTCAAGCTCTCAAGAAGCTAAAAAGAATACGTAATAGAATGATATAATTTCAGTTCTATACTTTCGATGTTAATTTGTAATTTTGTATGTTTAGTATTAATTTATATTTTACGTATCTCACAAACTCCACGCCGTGTACCATTTCTGGCATAGTTCCTTCGAAATTGTCGACGTTGTTAACACTTTCCCGGCGGGATATTTGAAATGACAGTCACATATAATATAATATTATTTTTATACACATGTATCTTTTATATACATAAATAATTGTAATAATTTTTGTTATCGTAGCATTATAATTTTATTAATGTACCATAACAGTCGAATCCTTCAAACTTTCGTTTGAACTACTTAATTTCTTGCGCTGGAATGACGTGCCATGCACGTCGAGAATTTCTTATCCCAAATTGCAATATTTTCTCAGTTTTAAGTATATTTAAATGTAACCCAGGCAAAACAAACGACAAGTTTATTACTTCTTAATAATTTCTATCCACGTGTTCAAAAGAAAAAGAAAGCGACGAATTATTGTATACGGTTCGGTCACTCGTTACGGTCCGCGAACCAGTTGCTAGCACAAGTGGTTAAAAGAGCTACTGTCAAAGTTAATATTAATTTCTCTCTGAACAGAAGCACGATTGCACAGATCTATTTATTTTAATTACCGTTCAAATTATAGTGATTCAGTTGTTCTAGTGCATTTATTTATTTATATTAATATTTTTGGACGACCGAAATCAAGTATGCACACGCCCGCCGTGAAAGTGTTGAGCATCGCAAAGGAAAGCACGATATTGAAGCGAAGCGTTCGACGCACGAGATGATTGCACGCTTCGTTCGAAATGACGTGTATCACGGATCGATTCAAGGATCGCGGGGACCGCAAGTTCGTGTACGTACTAACATCACGCGCCAGCGAGATACACGTATCACACGGCCTACTTGCCAATCTTCGCCGGGCATCCCGTGGACGTGCAATCATTCACCTGTGACTTTCACGTTGCTCGTCATCTCATCGGATACCTCGTGGGAATCAATTTGGTCTTCGTCTTATCGCGAAGCTGCTGGGATGGACGGGATGGTTCCCGCCCGAGAGTTTCCGCCGATCGATTCGAATTTCACGAATATTTGTTTCCCGCGGCGAACACCATCTACAGCCGCTCTCGTTCCCATGATCTTTCCAATTTCCATACACTGCCGCGTGTGTCTCGGGAGAAGAAAAAAAAAAAAGAAAGTTTAAAATTATCCCGGCGGTATCAGAGTTCGTTCTGGATTCGAAAACGGTCTGGTTTCGAGATTCACGCGCGCGACGGCGTAATATTTTCCTCTTGATATTTCAGTTTTTCCGTCAATTTCGTGCCAGTTCGATTTCCAATAAAGTTCTTCTCTTGCAATCCGGTTTCTTTCAAAGATTCAGTTCAGAAGAAATATGTGCCAACCGTGACAATTAACCAAAAATTTGATTGATTAAAATTCTGCATTCTTTTCGTTCATTTAAAAAGAAATAAATTCTTTCGTTTTTGTTAAACGAAAAGAAAGAAAAGAAATGAGATACTCGAATCTTTTTTCTTGCTATCCGAAAGTTATTTCGTGCGTTGTTTCCTATATTAAATTGATAATTATCCGCATTTTTTTCATAAAATATATTATATGTATTATTGTATATATACAATATATATTATCGTACATAGAATAGTACAGTAGGAATATACAAAAGAATAGATACACACAAAGTGTCAGTACGTTTAGTGTTAAGTTCAATTATCCACTTCGTAAATCTCTCCTCTCGTATTTCGATTCCAGAACGATCACATCTCGAATTTCTAATTTTACACAAATTACAGTTTACATATTATTTCTCTAATTCGATTTCGACGCAACTTTTTGAACTCGGCTCCAAAGCCGACTTTGATCTCCAAATCCAAATCCAAGCTGGCAGTTCTATAATTTCTCGGAAAATGCCGAGTGCCAGGAAAGAAAAAGAATCTCTGTTTTCGAATCTCGATTCGAGGAAACGCGAAAGGAAGTATCCCAAGTGTTAACCACCGTTATGTTCTCCCTAACGTGACCTGTGTGATTTTTTTTTTCTTTCGAGTTAATAAGTAACCGATTAACAGCATCCGTGTAATGGAAATCACGCTCGGCCCACGAGGCGGCGGAATCGAATGTCAGGTAAGTGAAGCGCCGCGGACGAACAACGGGGCACGATGACCCGAAGGAGCGAGAGAAGCGTCGCATCCACATGCGAGTTGCACTGCGTGTGCATTATAACCGGACAGGTAACGCAAAGAATCGCTCATTTTTAGAGGAGACAGACTCATCGAAGACGATGCTGTTTCAGTACGTTGGTACTACCCTCGATGCTTTCGTTTCTTTTCTCTCTTCTCTTATTTTTTTTTTTTTTTTTTTTTGTGGGATCTTTTCTCTACACTTGTCTGTCTCCGAACGAGAAAAGGTTCGATCCGGAACCGTGTATTACAAAGAATTGTAATGGGAAAGTGTTTGTCCCTGTGGTCCTGACTCACTGACCTCTCGGCAATTAGTCTCGCAACGTGCATGTTCCCGTTGGTTCAAACTGTTGCCACACTCACTACCGCATGCTGGCTTGATGGTACTTGCGTCGTTTATGCATGTTTTTGCACAAATTCTGTCGTGTCGCCGGAGCTTTATGCATTTTCTACCCCCTTGGTCTTCGTACACCTCGAGACCCGCTTCTTCGCTGGCTTTTCCAATCGTTTCCCAAGAAACCTGGTCAACCTGTTCGATCCGTTCGACTCTGATCCAATTTTGCTGGTTCGATCGTACAGCTTGAGTTTGAAATTCTGTAAAATTTCGTCGATTATCGGACTTTTCTCTGGTCGAATTTTGATTCTGGATCTTCTAGATTCTTATTGGACGTGTTAATATTAATCGAAAAAATTGGAGAGTCTAAAGTCGAGGTTTGAACGGTTCACGTTTCTTTGGAGCGATTTTTCTTCTTTTCTTAATGTAAGTGCATCATTGTAAGACGATAATGAACGATTTGTTGGGAAAAGTGCGGTCGGATGGCGATGACGCGGCGTGGGTCACTTGGAAAATGGCGTTGATGATAGCAATGCCGATATGCGTGATCTGCGTGGTGGTCATGGTGATTTATCACGTGCGCAAGACCCCGGAAAGGCCCGGAAACAGCGATGACTCGCAGGAGGCACCGGATCGACCCATCCTCGGCGGCGTTACCATTAGGGACATGCTGGAGATGACCACCAGCGGCAGTGGCTCAGGTAGGTCAAATTAAAGTTTCCCACTGATCCGGTTTCTCTGCTGTCACGAACGTGATTATTTTTCGAAATTTCTCAGTTAATAGTTAATTCAAATCGGACCGAATATAGTCTAATTTGAATCGCGTTGCGCTCGACGCTAAAATTGACTGGAATCCTCGAAACGATGGAATTTGTAATTTGAGTTCATCGATTCAGCTCTAGCTTTAGAAGTTGGATCGACGAATAAGTAAATATTCCGATACGGAATAAAAATATAACGATGATACAACGAAATTGTAAAAATACAATGAAGATATTTCGAATCTCGATTTAAAATTCGTCTAGCAAATCGAAATTTCAGCCATCGATAGTTCTAGGCGTTAGGTCAGACCTGTTCACGAAAGTAAATAATCAGAAGTCGATGAATGAGCACGATACTTGTAGAATGGAATAAAAATATCACATAATGAAATAATTGCTAATATAACGGTATAAAAATATAATAAATTATAGTCTGAATCTCACACATCGACGAATATGTGCACTCTGATACGACTTGTACAAAATAAATTTACGAAATAAAAATATAAGTAAAATATCTGGAATATCGATTTAAAATTCGTCCAACAATTTAATAATAATAATAGTAATAATAATAATATATATATATATATTTTTTTTTCTCCGACGATTCTCTCGAAATTCTCTCCGCTTGCTTCGGTCCGTACTTTTGTTAAATTATTCCACTCGATTTCTCGGGTACGGTTGCAACACCCGCAACGATCGGGCAGAACGGAAAAACGGAAACACGGTTCGCGGAGGCGCGTGCATCTGATGCTTGCGCGAAGTTGCAGCTTCGAGCTATAACGCTACAAGTTCCGATACGTGTACGTGGCGTATCGCGTTCCACCGTGACGAGCAAGGCACGCGGGACATTAACGTCCCGCACACGAGGGTCATCTTCAATCATACTGAAATTCGTGTTCTTCAATGCCCATCCTCTCCCAAGTAGGCCTGCCACTTCTGGTACAGCGGAGCATAGCCCGCCAGATTCAGCTGGTGGAAACGATCGGAAAGGGTCGCTTCGGCGAGGTCTGGCGTGGCCGTTGGAGGGGCGAGAACGTCGCCGTGAAGATCTTCAGCTCGCGCGAGGAGAGGTCTTGGTTCAGGGAGGCCGAGATTTATCAGACGGTGATGCTCAGGCACGACAACATCCTCGGGTTCATCGCTGCTGATAACAAAGGTAACGTGGAAAACCGTACCGCGCGCAGAACGTGCATGTATGTACATATGTACGCGCGACTCAAATTAAAACTCCAACAGCTCCGGCTATTGGCTATCTTCGAGAGATCTTCCGGGCAACGCGCCTTTGAAGTAATTTCTTGGAGGATTACTGGACTTTCAGAAGGATTGTCTATCGTCGATTTTTATAAAATTGATAACGTAGATAATAGTTTGTAGGTACTTAGAATTCGAATAAAATTTGAGAGTCGAAATCATATATTTTCTTTTTTTTTTTTGGAACATTCAAGACCGTGTCAAGTTCAAATTCTTTAGTTAATTTTATGAATATCATACGAGATGTGTATCGTGTGTTTCTAAAATTGAGTTCTTTACCTCCTAAATAAACGTAAATAATCACGAACTTTTTATCGTATCGCACGTTAATTTCAACGAGAACAATCTAAGAACTGTACTTTGGAAGAGTGTATCTGTAACGTCTTACTTTTATTTTATTTAAAAAAAGACGATTGTAAACTACCTCTTTTCATCTCGAAATATTTAATACTCCAAATTTTAACTTTGAATCTGCTAAACTTGCAAGTATATTAGAAAAGTTTTATCCTGTTGTGCCCCCGCTGGGACATTTATGGAACAGCCTTTTGTTCGAGTAGATGTCTCGAGTATTCGCGAGCGCAACGAAGAACAAGAATATATCAAACGTACAGAGCGGTTCGTTTTAATTTACAAATGACACCAAGTCGAATAAGAATTCAACAGATTTTTCGAGGAGTATTGGAATAGTAAAAAAAACATCGATAGCGTATCTTTTACTACAAGATCGAACTACGAGGCAATGATGCTGAATCACTTGATAAGTCAATGAAAACATTACTGTTGATCGCTGATAAAATATCTTTCATTGCTGTAGCAATTGCACGAATCATCTTGTACGTATTTTCCACTGTCCACTATAATTTTTCATCAATTACGTCAATCTCGGTTACATTCGATTTTTCATTGAGTGATTAATTTTGGGTTTCCAAATGGAATTCTTTCTTCGGCAGAAAGAAGTTTTATGTAGACAAAATCAGAGTAAAACGGCGTATTTTTAAAGATTTTGAATAATTTTTGGTTAAATGTACAAATAAAAGGTTGTATATTCCATTGTGTTGTAAAGTTTCTCTATTCTCTTTGACTTTAATGTCTCTCATAAACTGGACACATCTCTATCTAATCACAAACACAGAACCAAATATATATATATCTAACTTCATTGAACATATGTTAATTGCTCTTTCCAAATACGAAGATAAAAAGAAACAACATAATCTTACAAACTCACTCGAAATGTTGCAAAAAGAAGAACCCAAAAAGGCCTTAAAATTTTTGAAAGATATGGGATTATACCGTCTATTATAGTCGTAAAACCTATCATGGTTACTAATATCTCGAGAAGGTGGATGTGATCCTAAACACTTGATTATAAATAAATAAATATCTCTGATTATAAATATCTTTATGCTTTGATCGTCGATAGTTCTACAGGGTGGCCAGAGAAAAACTGAGGGGTTTGAAAAGAGCCTGCCGAGGGATAATGAAAAAATCCATTAATTATACTTCCAAATGAAATAATAAAAAATTTAAAAAACACGTGCTGTTTTTGTTTCGTATCATTCAGTCTTTCAGTGATCACCCCGTACATTCTGCTAATATTCATGAAGGAATCAAGGTGAACGAAAGAAGTTCGCCGTCTCATTGTCAGAGTGTCGGACAAAACACCCGAATCGAGAGTATAATCTGTAGTACAAGTTGTATTTCACGTTCCACAGATAATGGCACGTGGACCCAGCTGTGGCTGATCACCGATTACCACGAGAAGGGCTCGCTGTTCGATTATCTGAACAGATCGACCGTGGACACGAACGGTATGATCAGGATGGCCCTGTCGATCGCCACCGGGCTGGCGCATCTTCACATGGAGATCGTCGGCACGCAGGGGAAGCCGGCCATCGCTCACAGGGATCTCAAGTCGAAGAATATCCTCGTGAAGACGAATGGTACATGCGCGATCGGCGATCTCGGACTGGCCGTCAGGCATGACGTAATAACAGACACCGTCGATATCCAGCTGAATAATCGGGTCGGCACTAAGCGGTACATGGCGCCCGAGGTAACTTGCAGAAATTTGAAAATATTCATTTCGCCGTTTGTTTGTTTCTTGAAACAGCGAGTTGCGAATATTCTGTAAATTAGGGCAACGTGGATTACACTTCAGTGATCGTTCGTTTTTATAGGAACCTCCTCTTTGCATTTGTTTTTAGATCTAACTTAGCGATTTGGCAAAGCATGTATTCAGGATGTCCTGAACTTAACTTTTTCTAATTAACTTCGACTAACGTCGATAACTATGGTCACCCGGCACCTGACGCTTGCTGGGTACTACCGATGACTATAGTCACCCAACGTCTGACGTTCATTGGGTACTATTGATGACTATGATCAATCAGTGTCTGATGCCTCGCTTGGGCCATTTTGGTCACTCGATAAAATTTTGCATTTAGTCTTCACTTTGGGAGAAATAAACGCGTCTCCATACTGCACGCAAGATTATACTGTAGCAAAAAAGTTAAACGTCTTCGGGACGTGATCGATGAACTGAGAAAAAAAGAGGTTTGCTCGTTTTCGCTCCATTTTGGAGAAAATCACGGAAAGAATAACAAAAAATCTTATAACATCATCTATCATCTGTATCGTCTATTTAATGAAGATACTGTTCAAAATACTATCCTTTCGCAAGTGTTACTCCGACTGCAGCTAGACATTGTACCAAACTACGGTTTGGTCTCTCGAGTCGAATAAACCTACCGAATAAGTGAGAAAATGAGAACACACTTTTCTCTCTCATCTTCTCTAAACCGGAGCAAAAACGAAGCAGACATTTTCCTCAGACTTTATCGTTCCCTCTACATCCTCCCAAAGTTCTGACATTTAAATCCTCTTTCGACAAAAATTCTTCCTTTCTCATCATGAAGTCGACGATATCTGACTATACTTCGATACTGTCGTCGTCGGCGCGTTAAAAAAAATACAGTCAAAGTCGGAAACGAAAGAAGATGTCGAAGAAACGTTCCGAGAGACCAGCGTCTTCTTTACGCGAGCTGTAAAACACGTTCAATCACTATTTTCGAGATTGATGTCGGAGTTGGATGCAGGGAAGACAGGAAAAGTTAACTTCGGAGAAACTTCTTGCTCGTCGAGGAGAGGTATGGCTCCTGAGAATTGTTGCCTCTGCTTTCAGGTTCTCGAAGAGACGATAAACATGAACCACTTTGATTCCTTCAAGAGGGCTGACGTGTACGCTCTCGGGCTGATCCTCTGGGAGATCGCGAGGCGGTGCAACGTTGGCGGAATTCACGACGAATATCAGCTGCCGTTTTACGACTTGGTGCCTTCTGATCCGACGATCGAGGAGATGCGTAAAGTTGTGTGCACCGACAGACAGAGGCCATCGATACCGAATCGGTGGCAGTCGATCGAGGTACGTGTTCTTTGCGAAACTTCTTCTAGAACGAATCTCATCTTTCGTTGGCTCTTGCATTGACAATATCCGTTTGGTATCACAATTAGAAACTAAATTTTCTATTAACGAAAAAGTAGAAATTGCATCGAACATATATTGAAATGTGTTTAATATCACAATTAGACAGAAACTAAATTTTCTATTAACGAAAAAATAGAAATTGTCCTTTGATACGTGAAATGAGGTATCTGTACCAAATAAATATCACTAGTTTAGTGTTTCAATGGGTTTCTCTGTATTAAAATGATTGCAAGGAATGTATTAATTATACCTTGTATAATTAATGAATATCATTAGCTTAATTATTTCTAGTGGTTGTAGAGAATATAATTAATCCATCTTATCGACAGTATCAAAGTACATACAATAGAATTTCATTTCACATGCTTCTAAGAATAACAAGGACATCATTTACCATCTTATGACGCAAATTTATTACTTTGTACTCAGAATCTGTTCCACGTTTGTCCTTTCACCGAGTTGAGATAACTAAAGAGTATGAGATTGATTTTTATGTAGTGTTATTTATAGATATAACTAAAACCTTTGTGTATATAATTTTTAAAGTATCTTGTAACATTGTCCACCAGCATAGTTCAAATTTTTTCATGTATTTAAACAGAATATAAAATATTTTTATTGGTTTAAAGACAAACGTCCTTCCCTGATATCTTGCAATTTTTCTAATAATATTCTAAATGTGCCATTAAATGTATAAATCAAGCACTGGGATTCCGACTCTTTTTCGAATTTGTGTGACTTATTGCTATTGAGAACAGTAGTGAATTGTAATATTTATGGAAACAGATTTTGTTACTATGTTTTCACTCATAAAAATATCACTCAAAAACTAGGTGTGCTAATACTTTTAGATTTTATAGTTATCGTAGAAAGAAGTTTTATTACTTGCGCGCAGAGGCGTTTCAAAGATTTCATGGTCGTCTCTGCTCTTCTAAACGAATTGTATTTTTTTTTATATAATAGTACAGATTAAATGTATCAACTTTGAAATTATTGAAATGTGTTGACACAATCTTGCAAAGTTCAATGCATTTTTCACACATTTTATAGGAGCTACACAACAACAACTCACGTCCTGCTCTGATCTTCTTTTCAGGCATTGCAAGTGATGTCGAAGGTCATGAAGGAGTGCTGGTATCACAACGCGGCAGCTAGACTAACCGCGCTTAGGATTAAAAAATCCCTCGCGAATTACGGCGCGATGGAGGACCTGAAGTGAAATGAGGCGGGCCGGCGGCCGATCGTCGAGACGACTGGAGAAACGGAAGTGCTCGAAACACACGCATGGACACTCACGTTAACCGTAACACTTTTATCGCAATAAAACTTTTCAAGTGCCGTGTTACTGCGCGCGAGAAAGAAAGAGAGCGAGAGCGTGGAAGAGAGACAGAGCGAAAGAGAGAGAAAGAGACGAAGAGAGAAAGGGGATAAGACGCTCGGTCGAAAGTGAGAGATTCTAATAGCTGAAGCAGAGAGCCTAACGAAAGACTGGTTAAAAAAAAAAAAGAAAAAAAGAAAAAAAAACTGAAAAAAGAGAAGTAAATAAAATCGAGACGACGTTCCTTTTTAATAATCGCGTTGACTTGATCGAGTCGTAAACCTAATTTCCGAGTATCAGCTTGTACGTACGAGGTAGCAGAATTATCTTATGCAGAGGAGAGGTCGTAGTCGGACAACTCGAAGGATTACGTTTTTTTTTCCTTTTTTTTCTTTTTTTTTTCTTTGTTTGTTTGGTAAAGAGATACAAACAAGAAAAAGAAGCACGTTAGCGAACGACAGAGTGAGAGAAACAGGGACAGGGTAAACGTAGAACGTCGAAAGTGATGAAATATCGGGGAGGGTGGAGATATCGTTCGCTGACGATCGATCGATCGATCGATCAGACGAAAGGGAGATGTGTACGACAACACGGCAACAAGTGTTTGGTTAATCGAATACGATAATAATCGTGCCTGATCACGCGTCACACACACACACACACACACACACCTCTGCTGTATATTTATTAATAGTAACGATAAGATAATGACGTATATAAATTTATTATATAGCGACGTTTATTGAGTAATATTAACGAATATTAAATAAATTTGTATATTGATATATACACACGTATAATTATGTATATTCGTTGTCGGGCGATCCGATTCGATTAACCGAACTGATTTCTTTATCGACTAGTTTGCAACCGGGGAGTCATACCTCAGACCCGAGACGATTAAATGAATGAATTATCGCGTTCGTTCGATCGATCGACGATGATTCCCAAAAGATAAAGAGAAAGAGAAAGAGAAAGAGAAAGAGGGTGTGAGAAAGAGATGGACTTTCCTCGTCACGCGTATTTTCATTTTGCGCATGGTCGAAACAACTTCAGGTGAAAATAACGCGCCTCCGCGTCACCAATTTAATATACGTTTTCTGTCTTTCTTTTCCTTTCTAAATTCGATTCGTTCGCCAACATTTACCGGTGCGTGCATAGACTGGGTTCCTCGCGTTTCCTTTCCTTTTACAGGAGCACGTATCACACACATCGTGTCACAAGAGAGATATATCCAACATATCCTTGTTTTCTCGTTCTCGCGATTAGACAGAGTCGATTCTGCACGTGTATACAGGGTAGTTAGAAAGAGAGAGAGAGAGTGAGAGAGAGAGAGAGAGAGCAATTTATGGTTATCGAGAATAGAAATCGAGACACATAGTTCAAGTATACGCGATTCCGTTTGTCATTGTAAAACGAACTATCATCAGCACGAATGTTAAACGAAAGAAAGAAAAGAAGAAAAAAGAATTGCATTCTTTCTTTCTGGAATTTTTTACGTTTTTTTTTTTTTTTTCTATATTCAGTCGAGACAAGCGTTGCTTTCGAAACGTTAACTTTCCAATTTTTTTTTTTTTTTTTCGAAGATTTTTCACAACGAACAATCTTTTCTTCGCAGCACGATTCTCGGTTTGGTTCGTTAACCCGTGCATTGCCGTACATACGTGCACACGTATACATACACGTACATCCTACACAGAGGCACACAGACAGACACAGAGTACACAAGTACACGTATTCTTAGCGTTAGACATACCCAGATGTTTTGCTCAAGACGAAATATTTTTGCGTATTTAATGCGAGATGTACGCGAGCTGAAGGCGGTGCGTCACGATACGCGGGACTTTCGAAGCGTGTTTCCTTTGTAACACAGGAAGGCTGAAATTGAAGGGTGCTAAGCTCAAGAATGAATGTACCGTTTGCGTGCGAAGGGGACAGACTGAGGCGACTGAACGAACGGAAGACGGAGAATGGACGAGGCAGAGACCGCGAGCTCACTGACTGGAAGTTAGCGAGCGAGAGAGTTTCGAAAGGAGAGAGAACCAAAGAGAGTGAGAAGCGAGAGCGAATTGATAAAAGGAAAAAGGGAAAAGCGAACAAAGAGAAACACTCGAGAAGCTATATTTTCGTGAATTTTTTCATGGATCGACGAGAAAGGGGGGGAGAGAATGAAAGAAAGAGAGAAAAGAGAGCGAGAGAAATGACTGAGAAAACGATGCCGATGCTTAATGCGAAAAGCTTCAATTACGAACGCGTGTTCGTCGCATCGAATATTCTTCATTGTCGTTCCTTTCGACTTTTTTCACCGGTGATATTTTGTACGTTTTCTTTGAATTCAAGGAGCGCGATGAACAATATTCCGCGACTGTAACGCGCGTTTTTACGCGTCGTGGAAAGCCGAGTGTTTGTTGCGTGGCGAAGACGAGCGATCAGCATGCGAGTACGCGCACGGTGTGTCTCTCTGCGAAGCTAAACGAAGTGTTTGGCGGCCCAGTGGTCCCAAAGAACAAGTTCGTTGAACGAAAAGAAATTCTAATCAAGAGCGTGAAACTTTCCGCGACGAAGCTGCGTGGACACAACATGTTGTCGCGGAATTCAATGGAAGACGCGAGAGAGAAAATAGAATAACAAACGGAACCTGAGAAGAATGAACGTCGAAGAAACTGATAGAAATGATAGAAAACTAGATCGCGTGTAAGAGAAAATCGAGAGAGAGAGAGAGAGAGAGAAAGAGAGAGAGAGAGGGAAAAGAAATCGAATCACTGTCATCCAATAGTCAGCGTGAAAGTCCACGATTAACTTGCGATTAATTGTCGTATAAAGGAACGGAGGCTCCTTCGAACACAACACACATAACTGTATTTTTGTATTGTTTTTTTACCAATCACGTCCCCGAACGGCGGGAACGTCCAACCGGTTTTTCTCTTCCGTTTTCTAAAAAGGAACTTTTTCAACCTTTTCGAAACCCAAGCTGCCGCGATCCTTTCACCGGAGAGAAGCTAAAAGAAGGAACGGATACTTGCTTAGAAAAAAGCTAAATTAAAAAAGAAAAAACGTAAACAACAGAGACTTTCTACAAGTCGTATCGCCAGAGTATAATATTAATATATCTCGCCAGTAAAAACGAAAGTTAACAGAATTCCTTTGTCCTCGTTTTCAAGCGTTGCCGACCGGAGACGCGTTTTACACACGTCGCGACATCGCGGACGCTGCAATTTCAAAAGACTGAACGATCTAACAATGTTCGATCATAGTAGGTAAACGATTTTATGTAAAAAAAAAAAAAAGAAAAGAAAAAGACGAAGAAGAAGAAGAAAAAAAAAAGACGAATAAAATAGCCGCCGACTGCGAACCGTGTGTGTCTCGCGGCCCGAGATTTTTTTTTTTTCTTTTTCAAACGAGTGCTTCTTCGTCCGTGGAAACGCCTCGTTCGTTCCGCCGGGCGTTCTTCTCGTACACATTCCTATTACGACGTAGGTTAATTTACGATACTATAAATAATAAACGATACATAGAGTTACTCGTGCGTCGACGCGGTTCCATCGGCGAGTTCGCGCCGTGGTTTTTCTTTTTTCAAACGAACCGCCTCGCCCGTGGAACTTCTCTCGTCGACGGTGAAACGCGGCCCCGCAGGTGTTTCCATATATTGCTAGTACAATTTTGTGCCAATAACAGATATCGAATGTTAACTAAAGTGAGAGAGCGAGAGAGCGAGAGAGAGCGAGAGAGAGAGAGAGAGAAAGAGGATACCAGTTATAATATAATTAGAGAGCGTGCGCGCTCTTACGCAAGTGCATACACACAGGTTCGTTCGAGAAAAAATATCTTTGATTTTTTAACTTGTTCGAGTGTTGAACTCAAGTTACAGTCAGTTTTGCCAAGTGCTTATCATTACTGCCCCCCCGCCTCTCCAGCCCCGTTTTGTAAACGCGTTTTGTACAAAGTGTTACTCTAGAAAAGACTTTTTATCGAGAATATCGCGCCAAACTTTTTTAATAGTGTACGACATCCACGTGTGAATGTGGAAGTAAACGAGAGATGTTCAACAAGATGTAGACAAGTTGACCTGCGAGCTGCGAGTCTCAATTTCTCTCGATTGACAATTTTATTAACGTAAAAAATCGACTGGTACAATATACGTAACTCTATACTCTTTAAGCAGTGTTATATATAATATAGGCTAGACGAAGATGCCTTATAACTCTAAACGAAGTCATTTTCAAATCTCTTCTTTTTTTTTTCTCATTCGGAGTATTTGTCGAACCATTTAGGACCAAGTGCAACGAGAATATAATTTAACACGTTAAGCGTCTCTAGGGATCGGCTTGCGCGCACTGATTGTGAGATGAAACATTTCATATGGGCAATATCGGTTTTTGTTCACTCAGAGCTTTCAGGAAATGAATATGGTATTTGAACAAACATTAATGTAGTTAAAACAATATAAACAAAGGTTCGGCAAAATTAAATCACTTTCTGATTCTATTAGCATTTTCAGGGCAATAAAAAACTTTGAACTTATGCCCAACAACAAATTTGGTAGATCTACTTCGATGATGAAAGAAACTGAACTATGTCTTATGTCCAGGGCTTGAATGAAACTGTTGAAATTTTCAATTACTTCTGATATAGCAGATATTTCCTTACTTTTAAGTTTTCTGTTCTAAAAAAACAGAGATTATATTACATATATATGCATAGATAGAAAACTATTCTTAAAAGTTACATTTTTTCAAACAAATTTACCGTCAAGTGTTACATAGATTTGAGGCTGAAACCTTGAGTCATATAAATGCATAAAAATCCCGGCTTACATGCTCATCTGTATTTATTCTGCTTTCAATTCCTTAAATAATGCCAATTGCAAGTGAAAAAGAGTATAAACTTTTATATTTTACTTTAAAATATCTGTTAAGAAATAAATGTTCCTTTAGAACGTTTATTAATCAAATACAAAATAACTGTTAAAATTGAACTTTTATAACAGAATCAAAATTTTAATGTGAAAGTTAATTTAGAACAGAAAAAGAAGTAATTTAGAAAAGTTTGCAGTTAAATTCAAGCCCTGCTTGTGTCTCTTATCTTTTGCAAATACCTAAAGCATCACATGCGGCCAATTGACAGCAGAATAGGCTTGGTGCTTAACGTGTTAATAATAAATTTATAATTTGAGAACAAAAAAAAAAGAAATACTTTGTCACGCAACAGTGTAGAACGTTTCAATCTTTTTCTTTTTGATAACATTGGAAGACAAAATACCCAAAAAGAAATTACAACTAAAGAGTTGCGTTACTTTGGTCTTCAATGGTTCACGTCATCAGATCACTACAATGTGATGATCACCATGTATATTCTCACCAAGCACTTGTTCAATTCGGATATTTTTTAAACGCGTCAAACGCCCCGTATAAATACGTACATATACGCTCGATCGCCATCGAATCGAAGCGCCAGTTCAGATTCTAATTAAAGAGTAAGGGTAGGAGCAATCGTGCCGATCCTCTGTCCATTCCTTCGTGTTCAGACTCTGTCAGGGAAAGATATTTTTTTTCTCGCGAACGGAATCGTATCTGCTGCCGTCACATTTTCTGAGCGATCTCCGTGGTCGGTGACGTTTCAAGAGCCGAGGATAAGAAAAAAAAAAAAGGAAAAAGGAAAAAAGAAAAAAAGGAAAAAGGTCGGCTGCCTGGGTCTCGAAACAGCGAACACTCTGATTCATATCCGACGAAATGCCGAACTGCCAAATAGTATATTTCACCCCGTAACCCTCGATCCCCCGAAGTAACGCTCTTCTTTGCTCCCTTACCGTTTAATAAGCGCTCCCCAAACCCCGTACTCCTCAATTTGTACAAAACGAGAAAGAAAGAGAGGGAGAGAGTGCGCGTGTGTGTGTATGTGTATGTATGTATGTATATGTTTGTGCGTTTGCGCAAGAGAGATAGATCGATAGAGAGAGAGAGAGAGAGAATGAAAGGGAGAAAGGTGTAACAAATAACGAAAAAATAAAAAAGAAAGGCGTATATGTATCTACGTCGTGTTAGAATGCGAGAAACCTGTACCTTTGAGGCGATGCTGTCATCTAGCTGTCGAGCATCGTCCGCTTTTAGTTTAAAGCCGCGTTCGACTTTCTTCGGTTCTTCAGTTTTCGTGTGCACCTGTGCGATGCGTGTAACAAGATGATGGTGATCGTCGGAAAGATTTGTAAAAAAGAAAAAAAAAAAGAAAAAAGAAGAAAAAGAAGAAATCAGAATCGTTGCGTCGTTTCGAATCGAAACGTTGGACGTTGACGTGTTGATCGACGTATCGATCGCGTGAAATTTCTCCAATGGTAGGACGATCTTCGACGATCTTTGCGAGATGATCTTCTCCGTAACTGTTGAAAATTACGACTGTTCGTAATTTTTTCGAATTTTTGCCTAATCTTTGGGACTTGCTTGCAAGACGATCTCCGGGACTGTCAGCAGTCCTCGCGACTTTTTACAAAAGCGTGAATTTTCTTTGTGATATCGACTCCGTTACAGATAATCGATTTTATTTGATATACAATTCGCGGCGACAGATCTATTGCTCAGTGGGAGATTTTTTAATTTTTCGAACACTTTCGAGCGTTTCGACAGCTGATAGATTTACTCATTTACTGAAACCTGTCTCGTCTCTTCTTTCTTCTTTTTCTTTTTTTTCAATTTTCAATTTGTACGAATGTTCTACTGTAATGTCGTAATGTAAGCCGGCGCGCGTTGTACGTGATGGGATATGTTAGTCAACACGTTAACGCGTATTTTAGAGTGTTAATGTAATTTTTAAGAGTTAATCAACGTGGACGTTGGAACGCCGCTGCGATTCCGCTCGTTGCTTATTGCGTCGCGTAATCACGTTTCTGCGTTAATCAGCCGCACATTAGATTCCGCCACGTTCCTTTTATGTTTGCAAATGAATCTTTTCGCGCGCGTGCATGCGTGAGAGAGAGAAAGAAATAGAAATTGGTGTACGTGTTGCAAAGATAGATTTATTCTCGCGTCCTTTCCCTCGCGTCACCACTCACCTTTTGTCTTTTATCAACGACAGCGATTTTCAGCAAACGATCTTTTGTTTCTTGGTCGTAGCGAGATCGTTTTATCCCATCCTCCTTTTTTTGATTTACTTTCTCACGCGGAATCGTTCGTTTCTTTGAGATTAACCTCCGCAGGGGCACAGTCTCATTTCAATCACGCTGGAGAGAGAGAAATTTCACCTCGACGTTCGTGTTGCATTACGAATTGCTTTTCTTCCCTCGCTTCGTAGATTTGATTTTGTGCGTGTGAGTGAAGATTTCTCTTAATTCCTGCTAGCAGTCGAGCGTTTCTAATTTCTTTTGTGCGAAAGAAAGAAAAAACAAAAAAATGAACTGCGTAAGATTCGAATTAATCGTGAAGGCGAAATCTTGTTTTTCTTGCTGCGGTCGTGTTGTTTTACCACGAGAAGAAGAAGAAGAAAGAAGATGACGAAATAAGAAAAAAAAAAAAAAGAAAGAAAGAAAGAAAAGAAAAGTACGAGTACCTATCACTGCTACAGCTAATTGTAATAATTATCATTATTTTATTATTAATCGATTATTACCGTAGCGACAATCTTTCTGTTGTATCGTCATTCTTTTCCCAATGTATTATACCCTGTACATAACGATGTAAATGTTTATCAACGACTTACATACGATAGGACGAGCACTTGTAATTTTCGTAATGACGAATGGGTGGATTGGTGGATGGGTGTATTTCCATTATTCCTTTTTCTTTTCTTTCCTTTGTCTTTTTCCCTGATTTCACGTAACGTATGTTTGTAACAGGCACGTTCTATTCCTGTCTGATTCGTATCGATCGCGATTAAACGTATAAACGTGTCGCTAAATGTTGTGAACTCACGTCGAACGATCGAGTGCTTTTCTTTTTGTAGAGCGCGACGAAATCGTCGATCGTAGATGTTGGATGAAAGTGTACTTGCACGGACGCTAAATTAAAACATCATTTTTGCAAAATTTTACGACGCTTGTGATTATTACGATTCTGTCGATCGACTTTTCTCGTTATCCTTGATTTTCTGGAGAATTGCGTTCCCTAGCTTTCTAGACTTTTTTACCGCACTGAAAATCGTTTTTAATAAAGAATTTTCTTGAAATATGGCTCTTTCCAGGCTAACAGCTTTAACTTTTCCGTACTTGTAGTTTTTTTCAGTCCTTCAAATTTTTCTGGTCCCGAAATTTATAATCCTGACGCGTAACGCGAAGATTCTTGGAGTTTTACTAAAACGAAATTTGAATAATTCAACGATTTCAATTTTTATTGATCGACACGAATTTCTGTCGAGTTGAGCAAATTGATCAAATTTCCGCCGTTGCAACGCGATAGTCAAATTTATTAAAAATAAGAAGTTGAAATTATTTCTAAATTACGAATGAAATCTACGATCGATCACTATACCATTTGTCAAATTTCGAGATCAATTATTTTCTTTACACTGGTCGGAATCTCGTGCAATTTTTCGAATTAACTGTGCGAAATTACTTCTTTATCTCGAAACTCAAAAAAAAGTTGAAGGCTATATTCAATCAGCGACACGTTTATCCTGTATTTCGTGAACAAATCTATATATCGACGAACAAAATTTGCTTTACCAGAACAACCAAGAACAAACGAATAAATGAATAAAGAGCAATTGTATAAAATGTACGCGAGACGAAACACAACTCGTTCGATGATCGATCATCCACTGTCACTGTATGATGCGTGCCTGACGGTGTGGGTGAATCTTAATACTGTTAATAGATATACGTACCTAATGTTATTAATTATTAATTAACGATTGATTTGTAATGATAACAGGGCCACGGAATTCTGGAGGCTCGTCGCGCGCGAGTCCGTTTCACAGCCTTTTCCCAAGCGATTATCTTTTTTACTTATCTCGCGACGCAACCTAATGTTTTTTAACAAAAAATAGAAAACCAAAAGGAACAAAAAAAAAAAGAAGAAACAAATGAAAGAAGAAGAAGTACATGCATTCGACGCCGTGGTCGCGACTCTCGTGAGATTCTCGAAGCCTCTTGCGTTGCGTGTCCACGCGGACCCTACTAATAAACGCCATAGTGGTCTGAGAAGTAATTGGCTCGAATAAATTAAATTTACATTAATAATCGTCTCAATGATTGTCACGCGTTTCCGATTTCTTTCACGAGACGACCCTTCCTCTCCTGTGCTTCTTATCACGCTCGACTTTCCGTCTTGGTGCTTATTTCATTCTTTGTCGCTTTTTTATTTATTATCGTATGGTGGATTATTTTTCAAATTGAAGTTAAATTTCCAATTCGAAACTTCTACGGAAGTAAAATACGAATAGATAAAAAACTGCACGACTTGTATTCCAGTACGATTCGTCTCACTGAAAGACCCAGAAGCAACTATTCTGACATTTTTGCCATAAAATTTTATTGATACGCAAACATTTGAATCGATAGAAAACAAATTACAGGCGCGATCGCTCAGTACCAGACAACGCCACTCCTACTGGAGATCTACCCCACGCCCCCTCACGAATCACGTGACCCAAATCGACCAATTGCTAATTTTCGTTGCATTAGCGTTGCATCTGAAGAGGCCCGATTTTCTGGATTACCCCCGCTAAAATCACTTTCAGTGATAAAATGAAATAGACCAAGTATGATTATTATGATTTTTAGGATTTCATGTCCCATGCTCTGAAATACCGACATAGTAAAAAATTATTGGTTTTTTTAGCGCACTCTACACTTAACAGCAGTGAGTTGGAGAACTACATCAAGTAAAACGATTGAAGTTGATCAAGTAGCGAATGCGCCAGAAACGTGATTTTTGAAATTTATTACAGTATTGTCAAATTTTCAGTGCCGAAATGTAAAGCTAACCGAAATCATTTGATTATATATCAGAAGAGCTCTGCTACCCATTTACGGTATTACAATGATTTTTTTTTTCATGTGGTAAATTAAAATTCTAAAGTGGTTATAAAATAATAAAGATGAAAGAACCTATCAGCTCGAACAAATTTTATCAAAAGTTCGATATAATATGAGAAAATTAAAGAGAGGAAGAAAAAAATAACTCTCTTATTCACAGATATAATCATTGTAGAAGAAATAATTAATCCTAGACCTCCTAAGATATTTTTGTACGAAAAATATACAATTTTGAAAAATTTCTAAAAGGCATAAAGACACAGTGTTATTTATAAAAAATTAAATTTTTATAATGATAAAAATCGTGATTCTAATAATTTGAAATGTTTTTATTTTATAGTTACAACATTTGACTTCAATAGAAAGAGAACTATAGAATTAATTCAAGTTAATTACAAAGTACTTACATTCGTAGCTTTTGAAGCATTATACGATTCTTCGTTTTTGTAGAGGATCTGTAACAAAACATAAAACATTAGCATTTGTATTTAAAAAAAGCAAGCGTTGAAGAAAATGAAAGATTCTTACATCCTTGGCTTTGGAGCGTTGAATTTTCCTCAAAAGATACTAAAAAATTGATGTTGTCAAGCTCCTGTAACAAAAAGTCAAATATTATACTTTGTTGTTAAATTTGAAAAATTAAATAAATTGAGATATAATATATAAAATCACTTACGATCTTGATCTCCTGGAGAGGCTTTATCCTCTTGAACACTGACTCTAGTACCGAAAACGAACACCGAACAAGAAAAAATACAAAAAAAATAAAAATAAAAGACTATCAACGCGCAGGTTTAAATAATAATCGGCAGATTCACTGACTCTAACTTTGCGAATTTAAATAAACTAATAATATAATTCAATGAAAATTATTTTGCTCGAAAAAATATTAAAATACTGCGCAACAAACACTGACTCTACTGACCGCATTGCACGCGGTTATTTTGAAAATAAAGCTGTAAAATAAATAAAGCTAAAGTGTAAAAATAAGAGTACTTTCTTTCTCGATGATTGTAAAAATTCAATGGTAGGATGTGAAACGAAAATAGTAGAGGGGTTCAAAATATTATCGTATTTTGTGGTTATAAAATAATAAAGATTTACAAAACTGAGAATAAAAATCATTTGGAGTTTCCACATAATTAAATCAATATATAATATTATTGCTGAAGCATTACAAGTAAACACACTTTTAATATTGATAAATTTTTTTACAGTATAACGTAATAAGCTGAATGAAATTTTAAAAAATAAATTTGTAATTTGTCAATTCTGTGATGTTATTAATCAGTAAATTATCATGTAAGAGGAGCTTATCTGTGCAAAAGGATTCAAGAAATTCCAATATATTTACGATTGGTAATAATTTTCTTTTCTCTGTACTATAACGAATGTCGGATGCGCATTTTGTAATCAGAATATCTAAAACTATTATTTGTACATCGCTGCATTTGTAACTGGAGATAATGTCAAACGGTGAATATATAATTCTATCCGATAAATTGGGTCGATTGTTAACAAGCTTGCAAGAGCGTATTCCGGATATTAACTGAGATGTTAACACAATCGACATATTGAACCTTCATCGATATTCTGTACATATTCAATAATTCTTCAAAGAGACACAATTGCCGGGAAAATTGCGCGTAAATCACACTTTTGTTAGTGTGAATGATAGGTTAGGTTCAACCAGAAAATGAATATGCAAATGATTCTGGAACGATGTTACGTGAAATTTTCGATATTGTTTACGCTATCCACACAATTGTATAGAATGAAATTAAATAATGTGAAGTAGAATCAAATTATTGAATAAGTACTTGTATATAGGTACCATAGATGACACTTATTAATACTTACATACGTCTGTGTGTTAAATATCCATCTTTGGATAAAAACATATCATTCTTTGATCTCTGATCGAAATCGATATCGATCTTCATGTAAGCATTTAAGTTGATGAATATGTGAATACAGTTTAAGAATAATAAAACGAAAAGTATTGTGCAATTGTGAACGTTCGGATAATGAATGCAGATAAAAACGAAACCTTCCGCCTGAATTTATAACCGAATACGATTTAAAATTGAAATAATAATAACAATTGCTTTCGTCCGATGGCGCTAGCGCTGCGTTACTAGTGGTTCTATTCCCGCCTATAGTTCTATAGTCGAACGTTTAAAATATTCAAGCAATGATTTTTTTATGCGTTAGTCTGAATTATCTTCACTTGTTACCTTTAGAATAGCACCACACTTGTCATTTACTTTTCTTAATAGCATTCCCAATCATTTTCTCCGGCAGGAACTACCTAATGTACAACGACAAAGTTAATCACAAATTCGTAAAATCTTTTAACATTTGGCACGCATAATGAACATAACCTTTTTAATTATTCAATTATTTCGCGTACGAGAGAAACGCGAATGACAACAAATACGAAATTGGCAACAAAACTGCGAGTGCAAGCATTACGTACCTGTAATACGTTCAATGGAGCACAATGTGTTTTTCATCCTCGAAAAAATTTATAAAAAAGCTCCATACATCATCAAGATTTCGAACACGTCAGTTCTTTGGTTACAGTCGAATCTGACAATTTTCGTCCCTTTTTATCCCAGCAGGTGTTTGGATGGTTGGTCGAATAGGTCGTCGGTGGGCGTCGTTGGGAGCGCGTCGTCGACGTCGCGACGAGGATGCGTCACCATTGGAGCGCGAGACGTCGTCGAGTGAGCGTCGAGGGCGCGCGCTTCGAATAATTCGACTGTTCGTTTGGAATACGAGCGTTGCACGTGCCGCGCATTTGACACCGTCCCATTGCACGCACTGACAGTTACACTACGTAATTCAAATTCGCGTCAAGTTTAAAACATTTCTCCGCGTTTTTAATAAAATTAATTACGATCCTCGTTACGTTAGTCGACGTTAAACTTGTTTCGATTTTTAATTCGATAAGATTGTAATAATTAAATAATTTGAAATTCGATGAATGTATTTCACGCGAATAATTTAGACGCGGCTTTGAGTTACGAGTTCGGCAAATAGTTCCGTTGAAATATTGAAAATGTCGGCGCCGTGCAAGTTTCTAGTGTGTTATTTTTAAAAAATGATCAATGATAAAGGCACGATCGATGAAAAATATGTAATAATTGTGCAATGAGAGACAGTAATGGTGAACTTGACAACGAAATTAAGTGATTAGTGATATATAGGAGGTTGATTTCAGTCGATACCGCGAAGGGACGCGCTCGTCCTATTTCTACTCTTGAAATGGAAGCATTCGATTTCGAAGGATGCATCTCGATGAATTTGATTAATGTACTGATACGTACAGCTCGTGTGGGAATGTGTCGATAAACGATGGGTCCTCGCTGAAAGCATTTCTCTTGACCAATCGATGGGATAGAATTATCTTGAATTGTTTAACAACCTCATGCACGACATGGTAACCGTTACGAACAACGTTTATATTGACGATCAATAGAATGGAATTGTAAGATCGAAAAGATTCGTGTCAATGTGTGAGACACGATGAAGATTCAGTTGACGTATGATTCCTCGAGAGAAATGAACATTAACGACGGTCGTGGTGTGATCCGACAGAAAAGAATGGAAAAGCTATTGGGAGAGACGGATTCGAATTACGTAAGTATATGTATAAGAATGGACATGTCTCATAACTCAAATTGAAGAAGCAGATTGTTAATTATACAAAGATTATGCAGGAGAATACAAATCGCATTTTCTATTTTTTACAGGGAAATGATTTTCAAATTCAGTATGTTCGTGTTTCCAAATTATTTGATTTTGGGATTAAACACACCTCTTTGACAAATGAAGAAATATATCAAACCTGCTATGATATTGAAATATCTATTAAAGAAGATGTTAAAGTACTATTCGTCTCAAGATTTATATGTTCGTTTTGGTGAAACTACAAGTCTTTCGAGTTAACAGGTTTTCTTTTTTTTACATAAAAATTTTATTTTTTAAACAAAATGTGATAGTAAAGTTAGAAAATTGTTAAAATTATATTTATCATGTTTTTGTATTGTAATATTCATATACACATGTCAAGATTTATTCAAAATTTATCAAAAGAATATCAGAAGAAAGAATGTATAAAGAAACGATTTCATGTATTTGTTTGAATAATTATAGACAAGCAATTGCTTTAATTCCTTGTTAAAATTTTTCGAAAGAGTGAATATATTTAAATTTCTAATAATTGCGAATATTTCGCGTTATTAGAAAATTAAATTATTATTTAAGTTATTATAAAATTATTATTTAATATCGAAATATTGATATTGGAATGATTTGATTCATTCCATTTATGTTAAGAGTAGTTTGTAGGTAAAAAATATATCTTCGCACATGATACAAATTTATTAATAAAAATAAAATTTTCTATTTTTCAGATATCTTTCTTATGTAAATTTTATGCCTATTTTATATTCTTACGTTAATTTTTTGATTAAAGAGGACGTAAGAGTTTTTCATTGGATTTTGACTTGTTTTATATGCATTAAATCAGTTTGAATAATTATACAATTTTGTAATTAGATTACGTTGACAAATAAGAAATAATACGCGAAGAATAAACTAAAGCAAGTAAAATTGTTTTTCGGACAAATTTTGTTAAAAGTTCAATATGAGAAGACTCGCCCGTTTCACTTCGTTACAAGTAACGAATGAAAAGAATTTCATTAAAAATTTCTCATTTCTCTTACAAGCAATTGAAAACATTAATCATGTACCTCATAAAGAAGAAAGAAGTTTTAATTACTTCTACTCTTTAATTTATGCATTTCATTTTTCTAATACTTTTGTGTTTCACTTTTGTCTTTATTAAAATACAAAAGTTTATAATAACTACAATATCAAATAAGAACGAGAACTTATAAATCAAAATGAAGGCCGTAGGTGAGAATTTACAGTTACTTAACAAAGAGAAAGTATTATATGTAAGAAAATTGTTCGGTGAAAATTATCTGTCGTCAATTAGATTCACTTGTATCCAACATTGTATTTTGGCAAATGGCATTTCAGTAGAGAGCACACCTAATACATTTTGTTACGTGAAACAAAGCGCAATTGCAAAACAATATTATTACCACTGAAATCTCGCTGCTAATCACTAATAAGTTTCGATCGGGAGCTCTCCTTTCGTGTCTTATTTACTCTGAACTGTACGAACTTGCATCAGACATGTGATATTGGAACATGAAATCGACATTTATTCGATAAGAATAGAAATAATTTATAATCTCGATATCTGTTACGAACATTATAATTATTTCATAACATAATACGCTCAATTATTTCATTAGATGTTTGTTCATTTTAATTAATTAGCAATAAAACTATTAGCGACTTAAACACTTTAAATGGAATAGATCTGTATTTAGGTTTGTATTTCGTTGCTCATAATACAATTCGACATTTTTCACTAAATCCCACGATAATATCTTGAGGCTATTTCGGAGGAGATCCTTAACGTAGGCGTCACTCTAAATTTGGCTTCAGATTTTCGATTTGGGAATATCCGGCAACACTAAATGTTTCTAATCATTTCGATAGTGATTTGATAAATCAGTCTAATTCAGTTAGCGTCACGATCTGAATGTAACACTTGGTCTTATTTGTTACTGTGACAGCTATTCAATGTCTTGGTTCTCGATAACTCTGCACAGAGTTCAGTCTTACGATACAACTTTAATTTCATTCAAATCGAAATTTATATCGCTTAATCTCGTTTGATGTAAGTGAAAGATCACGTATCATTTCAATTAAACGTATCTTTGTTTAAGCACTGAAAATTAATTATATATTGCAGTGGAATCCTGATCATTTGAATTAATCGTGACATAATTGTTCGGATAATTGAATAAATTTGACTTTATACGAGAGTCGATTTATTTTAAATTGCTCTATAAATATTAATGTCACAAAAACTTTTTTCCAGCATTTATTTTTGTTTTCCAATCTTTTTTACAAAGGATCATCCTCGAATTTCCCCTTTATTCCGATAATCGATCGTTCTGTTAATTGCTGGTTTGATAATCCAGGTTTTACTGTATATTTATATTCTATATTTAAGTCAATAGTCCGCGGCAGATCCCTGTCCGCCCTTTCCATTGCTTTAGACTTGCAAAAAATCTTTAAAAATCCTAGAACGCCTATTGCGATTTCACAATATCGTATAAATTGTGTTTTGAGATCAAATGTTTAAAACATCTTTCAACGAAAATGAAACTTTGCTCGCTGAGTGAATTCAAACAATTTTGATTAAAGACGGCAAAATAACGATTGTTGAAAATTATTGAAAATTTAAAAAAAAAAATATTCTAACGCGTGTTCGAGTAGGACGTCTTTAGTTTTAACGAATTAACATTTTATGTTGATAAACGCGTATGTTTGGCATGCATTTTTTAAATATTCCGTTGTCAATTCTTCGGAAAAGCTGACGTTAAATGACGTTGACATCCGTCAATAGTGTTAAAATTCTGTCAGCCGCAGCTATCTGAATCTCGTTTAGCCTCATCGCAATATCCTAATAATGGGTCACCTTCATCAGTTGTTCGGCACGTTCGGTTAATTGGTCGCGAATTGATATCACGTGCAAGTACTGAGCACATCACAAGTACCGATTCTTCTATAACGAATTTAGACTACGTGATAAATGCGTTTGTAATTAAAACTAAGTAGATGAACCGTGATAAACTGTAATAAATATGATATACCACGAGATGTATCGGCAAACGATGAAAAATCCCAATCTAAATTAAATCTAAATGCACGATCACGATTTTTGCTTAGGCATTGTGTTTTTGTTGCAGATCGTGATGCGGTGATTATATGGTTACGAAGCTCGTGAGTGTAACAGTGGCAGTGAACAGTAGTTTTCGTGGTACCCTCGACACGATCGAGGAGTACGCGAGAGTAACGTCTAAAGAAGTTTCTAATTTCGACAAAGTATCGTGCACAATGAATGAACCGGATCCTTGTCTACCACTGATTCTACCACCGAGATACAGACTTCGTGATCTCATCCTGGGGGATTATGCTTTCAACGATGACGGGGAACGGTGAGTAGATCTTTGGTGTTGCACATTTCTTTTCAGAATAAAAAAAAAACATACTTATTGTTAGATTTATCTTTAATAAATTATCAATTAATACGGAAGAATTTTGAGGCAACTATGAATGAATGTACTTCCAAGTTTTATGTATTTTATTATATTATAAACTTAAAAATATAATTATAAATATTAAATATTCCAAATTTTGTAATAGATGAAAGATTTTTACTTTCTATTTGTCTATAGAGTCATGTCTATAAAAATGTAATTAAATAATTATGATTAGACAACGTTTTTCTGAGGTAGAAAAAAGATATCTGCCTAATCGTATCGCACATTTAGAATATTTCTCTTTTTCTGTAAGAAAATTATATCACGTTCCATTAAAGTTTTTTCATAAAAGTTAGAAGGTTAAAATTAATCCATTGAGGTAGAACGTTACACTAACGCAACGTTTCATTCTCAATTTTTTTCAATTAATTTATATCGTCAAATTCTATTTTTTAATATCGGAGGTATGAGAGGAATTTCCAAGGATTCACTTAATATTTTTTCCTCACCGTACCTTCCACCTAAATTCTGTAATTTTATGAAACTTAAGGCAACTGAAGTATTTGTATATAACACTATGATGAATTATTGCTCAATCTTTAGCAATCTTTTAGGGTTAGCCTCCTATATTATAAATAATTGTGTATATATCATTTTTCTAAATTCGTCGCTAATACTCTTGCGACAAATGTTAGCTCGAAGAACAAACGATAATAACGCACTCGTGCGTGTTTCATATGCAAAATAAATATACAAAATGGTCGTCAAAGAGTGGTAGCGTGTGACCTTGTATGAAATCCACAGGGAAAACTAATTCGTTTCAGGAAAGGGAAAAGAAGGTTCGAAGGAAACAAATTACACTGCGGGCTCCTTTCGCAACGAGAGAGGAGATTTAGGGTGAAAAAGAAATGATTCTGCGTATGAGATCAACGACTTTCTGCCTGAACCGTAATATCTTCTTCGTCGGACATTTCCAAGAAATTCTCGGATCCCTTTTGCACTGTGGAATTGATATTAATGAAACAGGTCACATACTATAAAATTAATATCAATTTTCTCAAGTAAAAACAATAAGTTTGGTGACTGAGCAAACTAGATTTTATACAAATAAAAAGTAATCGTTCGATTATCTTACTAGATGAAAAATTATAAATTATTGTACAAGGCTGTTGTACATGTCTATCAAATAGTGTAAATATCCTGTTTTATTAGATGGTGTGTCTTTTTTTAAATTTGACTTCTCAATCCTGAATGTGCGTCTGGGTTCCTTTAATAATTCAGACTTTATAGCGCTGGTGGTATGGAGAGTGGATCCAAGTCTATTATATAATCATATTGGAATTTCAAACGATGAGATGGTTATGAAGGAGAACTAGAAATAGCACAGAATTTAGGCTAGATGGCATACTAAATTTTCTGTTGAAGAATTATCTTACATTGCTCTTTTTATGATGTCTTTCAGTATAATTCATAAATTAAGATCTGAAAATGATCTATTACAGAGAATTTTGGAAATTAAATAGGAAACTAAATTAATTCAAGTTCTCTTAGCGTTTTAATAGCTTTTGTGTAGTATTGTACTGGTTAAAGTGATCGTAATTTTTTATAAAAATTGTACAACTTCGTTCAGCTTATATTTTATTTGTTTTTATCTGCGTCTTCCGTTCCGCTCGTTTATGTTCTTCACTTTGATTTCCTCGATACAAGTTTTATATTGGCCGATCGTTTTGTGACTCTAGAGGGAAAGTTTCTTTTAAAAACCATGAAACAATTTATCCTTCAGATATCGATTGCTATTTTATCCAATATTTTCTCCTTTTGGTTAGTAAGAGATTCTACAAAAGCCTTCTATCTTTAAATAATATGTTGTCATATTGCGTTTCTCATAACTTCTCGTATTAGAATTTTTAGTAAAAAGAACATGTTCTTTGCAAGGAAGATACGTAGAAGAAACGACAGTTCCTTTTGGACACTTTTCTATTTTAAATTATCCGGAGAATGTTCCATTCAAATTTTCATAAGGATCGATTGGGTTAAAAATACTTTGACAGGATCTCATTGGGAGAACAATTTTCACTTTGAATCTCTGCACAACTACCAATTTCCTAGCAATAAATGGAAAATAATGAGGACCTTGCAGGTCTACTGTTTCTCTTCTTTTTTATTTATTGAAGTTTACAAATTTTATTTGATGGATACTTGTCCATGAACATTTTTTTTCTCTTTTTTTTATAACACGAAGAATTAAGCTATAAACAAAATACTTGCAAATTTTGGAAGTCAAATTTTCGTCTTCTCTTTACTTTTCTTTCTCTTTCATTTGGGAAGATGCATTAAGTCGAAAATATCGTAGCAGTGATCGATGTCGCGTTCGTAGGAGCGCCAGTCCATAAGGGCTAATTATTCTATATTTTATCGTGTGCCATGTTCCCATGTTACGTGACTCTCTCCACCAGGACAGTCTCATACTGTTTACTAATTTGAAACGTGCTGCTTGACATCTTCGATCAGCTTACCAACACTCGTTTCAATTATATCAACGTGAATCCGACTTGTTCGACCGTTTGGTAAACTTGTTTAAAATTTAACGTCAGAACTAGTTAACGAAAAGTAACTTTATGAAAATGAAAAGCCAGTAGTTAGGTCTTCTACCTATTTGAGCTAATATTTATCTATTGACCATAGTTGTAATTTTTCGTCAAACAGAAGAAACATAATTAAACAGCTCGTCGTTTATAAAATTTTACTCGCTTAATCTTGCTTATTTGCTTACATTTTTCTATTTTTGTTACGCGAGCGTATTTATTTATCTAAAATTTCATTAGTAATAAAAATTCCATGGTTTTTGTAAAGCGTAGAATCAAATATTTCATTACACTACGATTTTCATGGCGTGTTTATCAAACAACATTCGAACTTTAATATCTGGTCGGACGTATTCGATCAAAGTTCGGGAAGGCATCAAGCGAGTTTCTATAACTGAAACTCCAAGGAGAAGTATTGTCTCCTTGTAAGGGTTCCATGCTCGCAATATTACGAATATTTAAAGTGTCTTGAAATTAATCTCGCTTCAGAAGTTTGTTTCGTCACAACTTTTATACTTTATTGACAAAATCATTTGAAATGACAAAACTTTCAAAGGAAGTTTCCTCAAAACGACTTGCCAACGTACAAGTAACAAGTAGTATTGTTATGTGCAAATACGCTTTTGTATGCAAAAAGAAAAACAGAATATACATTAATCTGACGATCTCGTAGCAATGATTTTAATATTCAAGAGGCACAAATTTGCGATTGTTAAATTGTCTCATTTATCATTTGTTAGTGTATATATATATATATATATATATATATATAAAATGAAGAAGATTAAATTCGCGGAAATATTTTGATCGCACAGTCGCGAGATAAAAGAGAACTGCTCAGAGATAATTTTGAATTCTTAAGATTCAAAGTACATATCGATTTTAATAAAATTGTTAAATTTTACTTAAATCGAATCAAGTTAAATTATTTAAATACATCATTTAATTAAACACGATGATACCTACTGAAATCAACATCACACGTTATAAATCGCATTGCGAGTTTGAGGTTCGTCAAGCTATTAATTTCTTAAGAGAAAAAGCGCAAACAATTTTGTTAGAGCAGAGACGTCCGCATTCGTCGTTGAATCGTTTCTTTGAGCAGAGAGCCTAGTTTTTTACACTTCAATACCTTCTCGCCTTTTGCAAGAAAGTCGGTCAGAAGCGTGTATATGAAATCAAAAAAAAAAAAAAAAAAAAAAAGAAAAAAAGAAGGTATTGGTCGAATTCAATGATGACCGTGAGTTGAATTCAACAGAGGATGCCCTTCACGATTTCATACGAAAATTTTTATGAAAGTTCCTTTTTTTCTTCTTTATTATATTCATTCTCATACGTAATACGCACGTATTTGTTGCTTTTTTTGTCCTCCCTAGCGTGTAAATTCTCGCTTCGAGAATTTTACTGTCATAATAAAATTTTTACTCGCAATGTAGTCGACCCTCGTCTCACTTCATCCACCATACACTTTGTTCACGTAGCCGTTTCATCGAATTTTTACATCGTTAGAGCCAAAGGCACGCCAAAATGTATTTTATTAGGTTTACGCCGCGATACAGTCGCGTTGATAACTCTAAAAGGAGGGTTCTGTGTCTTCGTGACATTTCTATCTTTTCGCACGCAAGTAGAGCATGCAACCACGGTTGACACGATCCCGGCTCTACCGCATCGCTGCAGCCGTACGCAAAAATTTGTCCTTTGATATTTTGCATACTAATTTCTTCGTTCTTCAAATTCATTTCTTAGTTGGCAAGTTAATAAGATTTAATCAGAAAATTATCTACACAATATCCCACAGAATCTTTTATCTTCTCTTCTGTACGAAAAAGGCATGTATCAGAATATCACAGAAATTCATCGCACAAATTTCTCAAAGACACAAAGATACTTTTCCAAAATTCGAAAGGTACTTCGATATTTCCGAATCTCGTGAAACTGTACGATGTTTCTTCCCATAGATTTAATTTTGGATTCATCGATGCAAATATACACCAAACTATGTTCCACGAACTTCAGCGAAAAAAATTGCCATGCTATACGCAAATTGAATCATTCGAGGCTCGTCATTTTCGTGACAGTGCATTTTCGTCTTCTTCGTGGTCTCGTGTCAACCATCAAGCCGGCAGTTAACGCGATTTTAGATTCATCGATGCAAATGTATGCGAGATCAGCGCCGACGACGAGATAGCCAGCAGACTCGCGACGAAACACGTACCTACAGTGACAAATACACTCGCGGTCTATCCGCGCGTCTATATCGGTGCATCGAATTGAAACCGATTCGAGGATCGAGTGAAGGAAGCATTGTCTTACTTAGCGCCGAGGCTGACGCCGCGGCTAAGAACCACACTTGACACAATTAATATCGACCGGTCTTTCTATTTTTGTTATATTCCGCTGCCCTTTCTCTCATTTGGTCAGCCACGTCGTACATTTTCGTCTATCCTGTCTCGATACGGGTTTCGTCTGTGTGCACGTACGATCTCAAAAGCGCAACCGTGTCGGACAAAGTTCCGGACGAATTTCGACGTTGCTCTTCGCAAAGTTCGTTCGCATTCTGCTGCACTTCGACGTGGAGGACTCAACGGGGAGTTCCATAAAAGTCATAAAATTTAATTCTTGCCGGGAAGTCAGAAAGGGGCTTTGCGTTTGCTATTTGTTACACGAAACTCCCAAAATCTTGCAACGAATCCTTTGTCAGTTTCCTTGGGGAGGGAGGTAGCAGTTGTTTCGACAGATTTTTAACGAAAGAATTTCCCGACACACTGGTTTTCCTAATCAATGTAACAATTTTGATCAGTCGTTTCTAATCTATCTGAAGCAAAATTTCAATCGAAAACCTTGAATGCGCAAACTTCAACGAAAATCGTGGTTTCCGTTCGAACGATCTGAGATAGTAATTTTTTTTCTTCATTTAAGAGTAGATTTTTAATGAGAAAGTCTCAACGAAAGGTGATCCTTCTTAACCTTAATTCTCAACCTAATTTTTCTGAAATTCTTCAGTTTCAGGTATACGTATTGATCTCAAAACTTTGGCTACCGGTGTACACGTGTTTGAAACCTTGATGTAGATGTTGAAGTGATAGTTGAATCTCTGTTTTGTGGTTTTCATTTCTTACTGCGTTCAAACGCTTTGTCAGCGTTAATTGTATCAAATGTTCTTGGTGGTAATGTCGAACGACATCATTGCAGCGATTGCAGGAAATCATGCTAGAACAATAGTTACAGATCACGTATCGCCACAGCGATTTTCTTTAATTCATTAGAGCATTGTCACAAAGCATACTCTTGTACACGTGTGTCCCAAATAATACTTAAAGCAGAACGATAGATTCAAATTGTGACAAACATCTACAATATTTGAACAAATACGCTGCGGATGTTTGTGAAAATTTGCACTTGTTTGAACACATCTCGACTGAATGCAACGCAGTGTAAATTAGAATTTACTTCACCCTCTAAATATTGTTAACGACGATTTCACTTTGAATATTTCTTTTCTATTTTTACGTACCATGGACTTTCCATCTGATTTCGTACATTTAAGTTTGTACTCTAAATGTCCAAACGTATATAAGTGAAATAGTTTCAGTTGTAATAACTTAGTGTGACTGTAAGAAGTATCATGTAGGAAGTATCAGTTTCGAGTGGGCGAGCATATCAGCTTTAAGCAAGCTCGACCGAAATAAGGAATAATAACGACTATGTGCCTTGGAGGATTTGTCTCGTTGACACAGCCCACAAAACTATAATTTTCAGGTGTGTTAAATATCCGCATATTATCCTTTTCTCTCTCTCCTCGATACAAGGCAACATTAACGACAGCAAAGTGCTTCTTAAATATTCATCTGCAAATGGAATTACATTGCCGAGCCGATGGTAGCTAGTGTAAAATAATCGGTGCGATTACTTTAGCAATAAGTAACATACATATGAGGTACTTTGTGAGGCACTTCGCAAGGCGAAAAAATTGCAGAGAAAAATTGGTCGGTTTCTAAAGTATTTTAAAGTCTGATTTCTTAAAATAAGCGTGGATTCTTTAATCTCGCGAATTTTCACTACCAACATTGAATCAACGCGCAAAAAATTTAATGATCCCATGAAAAACTCGAAACGAGAATAAGAATGTTTCCACTGTTACCTCGCATTTTTATTCGCAGATTTCGGTACTATATTTAAAAAGTTGTTACAAAGAAAACAGTTCAATCTCTTCACTGTTCGTTCCATTTCAAATTTATATGATAGATTTTGAAAACCTACGAATTGATAACTGTTATATTATAAAACGCCAACATTGTAAAATGTAATTATACAACATGATACAAGTATAATATTATATTACAAAACAGGCGACGAGTTTGTTCATAAATTTATTTACAGTCGCTGTTGAAATCGCCGATTTTATTTCATACGCCGTACGTTCGAAAAGAACAGCATCTCCCTGTGGCAGCTCAGCTCTGTAAACCCGGGCAAATCTGCTTCAAATTTCGTCGTCGGGCGAAACTTTTCAATTAGGAGCAGGACAACGAGTGAAATTGCTAATTTCAACCGGCGGTCGCCTTACAACAGGACGCGTTGTTTCGTTTAACCGTTTAATCGGATATGATTTGAGGCTCGTCCTGCTCCCTTCCTCCAAGCTGCAATTCCCTTTGTGTCACGCGTGTTCCGAAAATTACACGTGCACGTCGAATGAACGTGCTTTCTAATTTCTTCCCTTTTCGTCTCGATTCTCCGCTCTTCGCCAGGGAAATATTCGCGATTAAAGGAGATGGCTGGAAACAAGGCATCTCCTTGCTTAAATGGTCAACCTTTCGTAGTGGCAATTGCTTTTCGCGCATCTCCGGTTGGCAGGAAATTGAGGGCGCCCTCTGTGTTTGCCCACACGTCGTTCAACCGTGTTCGAAAAATCGACAGATTTTTCTCACCTGCCTTTGTGGAAATTGGTATTTAAAATTACCGTTGTTCTTCCCTTTTGCAGAGAGAAAATCGCAGTTCTCGTCGCTGATGCGTATACTCTCTGGTGTTTGCATTTTGCAATCCCCCAGTGCATGCAAATGAAGTATGAAGCGACTGTGTGTGCGTTCGGGGCATGTTTCAGCATTCGGCATCGAAATATACAAGTTACATGTTTGAACACAGCTATCAGCTATATCATGAGGTCTCGTTTACGATTTTAATAGCTATTCTCTATAGTGAAGAATACGTGGGATATGTTTATTTGTATATTGTTATTTCACTGTCAGGAGATATTTTTGGATCGCACAATTGTACACTTTTGTGATTTAAATAAATTATACGTATACGAAAGATTTATATGGAAACATGTGAAATATGCCATTTTTTTTATATTTCAAAAAAAAAAAAAAAGAAAAGAAAAGAAAGAAGAACATTGTGTAAGGAAAATTATTGAAAATCAACAGCAATTCAATATTGAAAAATAAACATAAAAATAGTAGGTAATAAGAAAGACAATATGCCGTAGCATTTATTGATCTGACGGCAGCAATTCGAGATGAATATTAAAAGAACATAAAACCTAGCGGTGCATATAAAAACTTGTGCATATAAAAAAATAATTATTCAATCCTATCGACAACGGTTGTCCCAAAAATTCTCGACGTTGCGATATTTTTATTGCTCAATATTCCACGAAACTTACGTCCAGCAGTCGCTCGACGAAATTAATCACACACTGCGCAAGAAGTGGCAATGGAAGTTTGCGAAGGAGCGAAGATTTTAAAATTAACAATTTACGTGATTGCATATCGCGCACGTGTTATTACTTTGGATTCTGGCGCGATCTAAGTTGGTCAACTTCGTATTTTACAGTTACTTTTCCTACGAGAATACGCTCATTCTCGGCTGATGAAGCAAAATTTGTTTCCAGCCAGCGAGGTGCACGTATCAACGGAGTTTGCAAATGTCAGAAGGGATGGTTCGAAGTTAAAGAGAAACAAAAATGAAACGTACCGAAAGTATCGAGGCTCGCTATTCGGGGTAATTGAAATCAGCAATTAAAAATTAAAAAGTAGCATCGATGCTGCGAGCTTCCTCGCGTTGCTTTAATTCGAACTATGTCAGGCGCCAGGGTTAATTAAGGTAGGAACGTAATTGCTACATCGTTGACGATCCAATTTGCCATTTTCATTTAAGCCATTCTATAAAATTAGCTTCATAGAGAATAGATCATGAACGTAGCAGACCAAAGTGAAACCTCTCGCTTTTGTTACTGTAATTATTAAAGTCCTTTCGCTGCAAGTGCAGGGGTACTTAGCAAAATTGTTTTACCCTTCTTCTCTCCGTTCAAAAAATCCTCGTATGTAGGACACATACCATTTCTCTCAGTCTAACTCCTGGTCAGTTAATTAAAGACTATCAAATGCATACTGAAACCTTTCCAAATTTAAATTTATGCTTTTTAAAGTCATCTCTTAAAGTTCACCAATTAAAAATTCATCTCTTAAAATCCACCAATTAATCCATATTGGTAATTTTTAATGTTCAGCAGATGAATAATAATTATTTTTATCACGTATTTATACTTATACGTATATTTATATTTATATTTATATTTTATACGTATTTATATTTGTATCCATTCCCGTTATTTTTTTCTTCTGCTAAAATGAAAGTCAAAGCTATAAGAATTTAATATATAATCATTAAATTGCTGATTTTCTGCATCAGTATTACATTTTCTGTTCATCTATGCAAGTACAAAATCTATTCATTTCTACGTATGCTCAATTCTGTGAAGCGTTCTATCTAGCACGAAGGATGCAATACCCTGTTATTGCACAAGTGCACTCGAAAATAAGCGGAATTAATGGAGTCTAATCATTTGGCAAACAGGTTCGATAAATTGATCAAACAAATCCGACTCGAGTGCCATTGTTGTAAACTCTCGGATTTTAACGTATTATCATGGGAAAGGTATAATAAGGTTTTACTTGTTGATTCTTTTTATCATGACTTCATTGAAAAAAAGTATAATGATCCATTATATGAAAGCGTACATTATCTTCTAAAAATAAGTGATAAATCCAAACAATTGTGTATAAAATCAACAAGGAAGTAAAATTATAATATTCTTAATTATTATTTCTCGCATATTTGTGAATATTCAAATTAAAAGAAGGAGAGAGCTTAGATAACGCAGAATTAATTTTTCGTGCAATGAATTTTTTGATAAAAAAAAGCACAGACTTCGTGTAATGTCTTCGTATAATGAATTCTGAGTTTTAATTTTTCGAAATTAAACGCCAATTAATTTAATTATTTGCAACTGTTACGAAAAGTAAGAATAAGGCATCTTCAGCTTTTGAAAGAATTTTTGAAATTATTATCTGAATTCATTGTTGGCTCTCGCGTTGATAAAGTAGAAAGTGTGTTTGATCTCCTTTAAGAAGCATCTCGGTGAAACTTCCTACTTCACTTATTTTCTTGCTCTAGAGGAACACGCTCCTTTCTTTTTCTTACTTCGAGGCAACTTGTTTCTTATTTCCTGGAATTACTCATTCTTTTTCTGTTCTCGTGGACGGTTGTTTCTTGAAGAAGATGTTTATAGGTCAACGAGGTACGCGTCGTGTCGAATCGAACGTGTCTGTGGAGAGAGACGCCACCTTTCTACCTTATCGACTGGTTTTACAGAGTTTACAAAGCTTTTGAGCTTGCGAGCCTTTATATTTTCCAACCAACGTTATAACGCTTCCTCTGTCGTCTAGAGTGCGCTACTTGACGTTGCCAATCTACGTTTCGTAGGATAACGATCTTGGCAATCTTCGGATTTTTCTTTTTTTTTAGTCACGAGTTCTTTGTGTTGTTTAAAAAAACAACATTCAGAAAACTGCTTATGCGTTGCTACTCTTACTTCACCACAAGTGTGTAATTATAATTTATTTAGATAAATTGAGAGAAATTGCTCTTAATTTCATTGTATCATCCCTCTTTTGGAAAAGCACCAAGAAAACTGTGTAGACAGACAAAAAAGAAATTCGTTTTGTAGTTTGACTGTGAAAGGGCTGAGCCTACATTATATCTAGAACCTACATTAAACTTATACGATATGAAATAAATATGAAATAAATATGAAATATAGAAATAAATATAAAATATAAACTTATACGATATGAAATAAATATAAAATATAAACTTATACGATATGAAATAAATATAAAATATAAACTTATACGATATAAATATAGGCTTATATAATAAAAAAAAGGTGCACAACTTTCTAGTTCACTATGCAAGAAGTTTCAAAGTGCGATATTCATCTTAACCTTCCAGGGTAATACCAAACTTCTGGTGTAATGTCAGATTTTATCTCGAAACTTATATTTCCCTCGCGTCGCGTAAAGTATCCACACGTGTTATTAAACCAAGTTTGCCGACATACTTTTGCAACTTTATTTTGAGACACGCGCGAGAGATCTAGTATCATCGAGACGCGAGTACCACGTGGCGTATTGAAAGAGCTTTTCACGCTACGTTCGCCATCCAGAGCGCAAGCCCGACACGCAAGTTTAGCTTTTCCCGGCGCGAATCGATGCTGTACTTCAGCTATCCATTCACATCCCTTGCTCCGTTGAAATAATTTCGCCGTCGTACAACCGCGAAATTTGATCCAACGCCACGTTGACAAGGCGTCGCGTCAGTGAACGAAAATCTTTTGCTCCAGATCGATTTTTCAGAAGATCTTTAGCGAAGGAAAAACAGGAAGGATTTCCTTCCTAGGAAGCTAACAGAGATTCTGAAGGAAATTTTCAAAAAACCTCGACGTAAGGTAAAGTAACGTCGAATTACCATAGGAAGCAAAGTTGATCCACCTCGAGGATCAGAGGAATCCTGATCAGGTTCGTGTTTACCCAGGATCTTGTACTATATATTATACGCAACGTCTTTACGGTATGAACTCTTCCTCAAACTTGCTCGAGAAACATCGATCCACGGTTAGATCCGGCTTGTTCATCGCGGGCATCGCGAAGTGATCAGGACAAGTTGATTGACAAGCAGTCGACAAGAAGGATCAGCTCCGAGTAGATGACGGTGATGATGTAGGATGTACGTTAGGAGCATCCCGTGCAGCGCAGTCGCCTTGACAACGGCGGCGCCACGTGCGTGTGTGCCGTTTTGTCGGAAGCGAGATGGCGAGGAAGCCATCGAGCAGGAAGAGGCGAGCGAGCCGCGTGGACGAAGCGAGACAGAAGCGGGGTGAACGAGAGAGAAGGGATCGCTCACTCGGTTGGACAGGAGAGAGGTAGGAGAGAAAGAGTGGGGGGGCCGAGTGTTGGTGATCGGAGAGGAGAGAGAGAGAGAGTAAGGAAGGGGTGGTTGTGAGCGCGAGAGAAAACTGCTACGATGTACCGCAGTACGGGGTGGTGAGCTGCGAGTTGGCTCCTCGACAGTGAAAAACCAGTGAGCTGGAGGACGCAAGCTGACAGAGCCCACACAGTGACACGTTATCGAGACTGATCCAGGTCTTGTTCAGCCCTGGTTTTCTCCCATCCGCCATTTTTACTCAACGAGAGATCCTCGTGCGTCTCGTTCCTCACCGATCATGTGATTTTTCATGTCATCACTGTCAAATGCTGGCCATCGGCTCGAGGACAATCAAAGTTTCGCACGCCTCCCAGAGAGACGAGTTCGATGTTTGTAGAAGAAAGAGGGAACGTCCCTGTCGCGTGTGTCGGTGTCTGATGTAATTTGAGGGAATCCAATGGGGATGTTCTAGCTATTGTGTTATGTCAAGGCCGATGCAGTATGTACAATGTCGACACGTCTCATCGCTAGTTCGACCGCGATATTTCGATCTTCGACGATCGTCCCTGGATTCCTCGGGAGGGAGATTCGTTGCAACGCGATATTGAGCGTACCGGGCGCGATAATCGCCGTGCGGTTGAACATTGCGAGCAATTTCCTCGGGAGCCCCGATCAGCTGATTCCCCGTTTCGTCACCGATGGTAATCGAGGCTGTGACAACTGTTAACGTTCGACGACGACGACGATCACCACCGACCTGACACGCTTGTCGATGGTTACGTTTTACTACCTCGTTAAACGGGGCTTTGTCGAGAACGTTTCGTAGACGTTTTTCTTACACTTACGACCTCGTATCGATCAAGTCGAACGATGCGTGGCTCGTTCACGGAACGATGAACACCGAAACCGACGAGGATGAGATGGACAGTAACGTTGTCGTTCCAGTGCACGCTCGTCGAACCGACAATCGTTCACGTAGAAAAGGGACACCGTATTGTGTGTTGATTTCAAGTGTACGATACCGAGTTGTTTATCGGCGAGGCATCTGACGTTTCGCGCCAACGTTCGCGCTAAAAGATTTATATATCATGGAAGAAATCTGAAGGTAACATCGGGAATAACCTCGAAACACGCACAGAGCACGCCAGGGCAAGCCTTAACGATGTCCTTTCTAGAAAGTAAGCAGCCACAATAAAAAAGCAGAATCGATTGTTCGCTTCGCAATTTGTCGCAAACTCGTTTCTAACGAAGCACTCGCGCCGTCAGCGACGTACCGGCATCTCACGAATATTTAACGAGTGTTGACGAAATAACGTTGCAATAGTCATGACCTTCCATGTCGTCACGTGACATCAATTAGTTTAGATCAATTAGAATTCTGCCGTGACAAGGAGCTACTGTCGTCGTCGGCTGAAACATCGACCGGTTGAAACCACAGGCGATCAATTAAGTCGCCCGCTGGGACATTGGAAACGATTCGTTTAATTACACATTTATGATACGTCCGACTGGATACGAGCGATCAATCACAATGGCAGAAACACTGGTACACACGTTTGCACACATGGCTCGAACGGTGTTGCGATAATGCGTCGGACGGAAAACAACGATCGTTTGGACTTCCTGCAATCAGCACCTGGGATAACGAGGGTAACGAGGATGCGTTTGTCGAACGCAGTGCATACCTTTGGTGCGCCGAGCCTCAACGAAGCACGATGATGTTTGTTATCGACGATAAACGATGACTCCGATCGCGAGGCTGATTGTTATTTCACGTCGGTCGGAAGATCGATAACGCTGTTTTTCCAATGGACTTATTATGCTCCAAGCGCGTCCGATTTTTGAGGATTATTGTTAAACATAGACGATAGACGAGTTGTACGTTCATAGAGGTTCACTTTTGAGATTATTGTTGAAGCTGCTCACGTTTGCTAGATTAATAGTTGTTCCACTGTTTTCCATTGTTCCACCAATTTTGCGCGAGACGCGTGATTTTGAAAGAATTTTCCTTACAATTGATACATATATATATATATATCGCAAGTATATACACAGTTATATATCGAAACGTTGTAACGATTTCGGTCGCAGTAAGAACCGAAGTTGCACTTGTTAACCGGGGTCACTAGCTTACTTGAGAGATTTCGAAAATTTTAAACGAGGAATTCGCAATCCGTCGCGAGAACAAGCTTCAAGATTGGATAGCTATTGATTTCGCACGCTTAGTCGCCGACGTTTTATTCTTAGTTAAGTAATTAGTAAATAACTACGTAGACGTTGAATCGTAGTTGAGACGAGGACAAACTCTCGCGATCCGAAAACAATTTGTTTGTCCGTTTTTTTCTTTTTCGAGGGATAATTTCAATTCTCGTCAACTACTTACGAAGGAAGTTTACCGAGAATACATATATATATATACGCTCAAAGGAGGTAATCGTGGAGTTGGATGCGTCGAGCATATCGATTAGAAATTACATTGACATTTAGAAGCGAGTACAAATTGCTCTCAAAGCGAGTAATTAGTTTGTCGCCGCTCGAAGATCGTTCTCTGCTTACATGTCTCATTCACGAGAAGAAATCATTCTCAGCAAGCGAAGAAATCAAAAGGAAACTAAAAGTAAAATTTGAAGAATCAAATCGTTCTGAAGAACGAAAGTAAAGAATCAAACAAACGTTACAACAAGTATATCCTGAGATTAAAAAAAAAAAAAGAAAGGAAAGCGAAAGGTAGAACAAAATTAAAAGATCAAACCTTAATCACCTCGACGAACGGGGAGAAGCGAAAAGCGAGGAAGGGGGATAACAGAAATAATCGAATCTTGTTCCAACTGTACGCTGCGGATCGATCGGATCGATCTGTCATAGCAATCATGGTGGGAAAATATTTCAAGTTGTGCGATCAATTCGACCGTTCGGAAGTGATCCGCGATCTGTTGAAACACGACGTTTGGACGCACCGCGTCACGTAATCCGCGATGTGATAGTGACGCAGAGGAGATGACGATATCGGAGGGACACCGTAGATCGATTCGTTCGCCGGTTGAACGATCACGCGCAACAAAGTGAAGCTCCCACCGGGAAAGAGGGAACATCGGGCGAACGAGTCGGCGTTCCGTCAACTGTTCGCCCTGTTTCGCCAGCGTAAGCCTCGGGATCCTCTTCGAGGCCAAAACGCTGCCTCGTCGGTCCCCCTGCTCGAGATGGGCGCCAGGACATGGGACTACGAGGCACTGCCGGAACTTCATACCTCGGCAGCCGTCACGCCGATCTCCACGCCGCCGAATGCACAACAGAAGATGCACTCGCCGAGGGTCTACTTCCAGCCGGAGAATTTGGCCTCCACCAGGAGACGGAGCAGCTCGAGGTTGCTCGCGCCCCAATCTTCCTACAGGAGACGCAGCAGAAGCATGAGCGCATGGGGCGACCTGTCGAGATCCTCGTTCAAACTCGATGAGAGGTAGGTCGTTGATGGTTGAACCACGGAGGATGCGAGAAGTTGAACGAGTAGGTCTGTTGGTTTGTGAATTGGTTTTGAGAACGTTTGCAAGAGATTTTTGGTGTATCACACGTTTTGTTGAGATACTCTTTCAAACTTGACGAGAGGTAGGTCGTTGGTGGTTGAATCATGGAGTATGTGAGTTGAGAAGTTGAATGGTTGTAGGACTGGTCTGTTGGAATTGGTTTTGAGAATGTTTGCAAGACATGTTTAGTGTATCATAGTGGGTCGTTTTGTTGAGATACTTTTTCAAACTCAATGAGAGGTAGGTCGTTGGTGATTGAAGCATGGAGTATGTGAGTTGAGAAGTTGAATGACTATAGGACTGGTTTGTTGGAATTGGTTTTGAGAGTGTTTGCAAGAGTTTTTTGGTGTATCTGTTAGGTTGGTCTAAAAGATTGCCTTTTCGTGTGTAAATGAAAGGCGAATTTTTCACGAGAAACAAAAACTTTTGATTAATACATGGTATTCTGTTCGATTATTTTCTGCGATTTTTCAAGAAACTTCATGATTTAAGCGTTCGAGGAAATTCTTACTTTTTCGACAAAGAAAAGTTCCAAGAACGATTTGATTTATCCTCGTCAGTAGTGAAATTCAGTAAATTAATTCTGACACTGCCATGTCATAGTTTGAAGAATGATTTCTTCACTATACATATTACAGAATTTTTTACAAGTTTTACAATTTTTTACAATAAAATATAAAAATATTTTCTTCCATTTTGGAATCGACGCCAAACAAACAATTATTAACGAGATCGTGCATTTTCTTTTTCTAGAAGCTTGAACAATCAGGTGTCAGATTACACAATGAATTTGCGGTTGAAGTTATTAGTATATATATTTTAAGACATAAATATATGTCCATCCGTAATAAAAGAAAGGCAATTATTTTTTCAATTCAATAGTTTGATATACAATGACTGAAAAACTCTTTTTAATATAAATATAATTATTTTGGCGTACAAGTTTGGTTTACGGTCTATTTTTTATTATGGTACAGATTTTGGGAATCTTAGTTGATAATTGAACCACAAAGCAAATGAGTTGATACATCAATGCAAGGATTCGTCTATTAAAGAAACGTTTAAAGATATGGATGAGAGGTTTTAAAATTATGTTTTGAGAAATTATTGTCAAGAAAAATACATTGGGACACGCAATACATTTGTAACTGATGTACAAACACATTGTATTCTACAGTTTTACATAAAACTTTACCTACTTATTATAAGAAAATGGTTCCAAGGGAAAAGTTTGATTGAAATACATCCTTGAAATTAAAGGGGAGATTATAGAAGATTCAGACTTCTTCTTCGTACTTCTATTATTATGAAATTTTAAAGAACGAAAATAAAAAATATTATATAATTATAGATTGAGTTATTATATAAAAAGGATTTGTCCAATATAAACTAAATTTTCAGATTTTAGTCTGTATAGGTCTTTAAACACTCTGCCTTCTAAGATTTCTCCTGTATCTAGTACGCACACGTGTCCAGTATTAAGCTCAAAATTTTTCTGCATAGCAAATTCCAATTTTGATAGCGATTAGAAAGTTATGCACGTTGCAAGCGGCAAAAACACAATTCCTCTGATCTCAGTCCACGTGTCCCGTGATTTATGGCGTAAGGAAACTGGCGCATTTAAAATTCCCCTGTGCAAAGAGAATCGAGTAACTTGATAAAAACGTATGGCACTTTCACTGTGTGAAAGGCAAACTACGAATAGCTGAGAGTATCGTATGCTATAGAACAAAAAATTCGGAATTCGATATCTGATACTTTTTTCTATTGTTTCGCACTTTTGAAATCGTTGCGAAAACCTAGAAAAAAGAGACGAACCTTTGATTTTCCATAGTTTCTTTTTTCGTATACCCGCCTGTATTTCTATATCTTTTATACAATACTTTTACAATATAGTTTCTTGATGTAAATATTTGGTACTTTCTTTCGAATAAACTAGGCTATTACAAATTAGTAATGTTCTCTGTATGCAACTATGTTAATATTAATATCATTTATTAATATTAAAATCAATATCGACGCGAATGGAAATAAGAAAAATATAAGACAAAAGTAAATAAATAATGACCTTTTGTGCTCACTGTTCTCTAGTAAAATAAGCTATTCTTGTTTAACCCACTTTCAACGTATCTAGATAAATTGCCTAGTTGTATCAATATCGTTATAATCAACGACATCATATCTAGGTGGCGAGGACGTGGCGAAGCAAGAAAAGGAAATTAAAGTGATATTTATATGAGAGATGAGTACACATACAGTTGACGCTTGTTTCTTTGAATCAATTGACTAGATTACAAATTTTTTTATACGTACGTGGAAAGTTGTGAAAAGTTGTACATATTACGCGTGACATGTTATTCCAAAAACATAAAAAGCATCTAAAATATAAAAAACTCGACAAACAAAGGCAATAAATCTTAACTTAACTGGATTCTATTCTATTCGTAGAAATATAAATTTAAACACTTTATTTTAATCCAAAAGAACTATTCTAATATTAAATGACGTGCAACTCTTATTTTTTCCACAAAGAACCGTCTCCAAAATTTTCATTCGCGACGTATCGATAATCAATCGTTTCGTTAATCGGTGCTCCGATGTTTCATTGTGCAATAAAACCAGGACAATATCGAAGTAAATGAAAAAAACTTGAACAAATTCTTGAAACGTAAAGCGCACTTATTATTAAATACTTGAATATTATTGCAATGTACATATTATTGCAGAAGTATACATATTGTTTGGATTATTTCCCCACGGGATATACGTGCGAATGGGAAATTATATTACACGGACCTTTCGTGTCGTTCTGGCAATTTTTAATTTGCCCTGATAAACCATTTATCTGACAATTTCGCGCGGACGAAAACAAAATAATGGTATGGTGATGTAGAAGAAAATTGTAGCGTGGAAGATAACCAGAGAGTGAAATAGGATAAAAATGAAACGTAATGAAAAACATGGCGACAAAATCTCGTTTCATTAGCGTAGAGTTGTAGCACGCGTCTCATCTAATTTCCCTGAATTTGGGTTCTTGTAACTGTGCACGACGCCGCATTTCTTTATCTTGCGCGCGTGTTGGTAATCGCACGGACGAAACAAGCATGTGCGATCCATTGTAATGTCTCTGTTTTCTTTTGTTCTTTTATGCCGCATCTGGCGTGCGTATTTTTCGCTGACATTCTCCAAAACTGAGGTAAAACTGGCAAACTTATTTACCACCAGGCACCAAAAGATTACTGTTCTCTCCATTTATTATCTTTTCCGTTGCACGAACTTGTATACTGGTTCTCGTGTATTCGCGTTGGCTCTGAACAAATTCAGTTTAATAAGAAAAAAAAATATTCCAGATCAAACAAAGAATTGATATTCAAAAAGTTATATTTTTTTTAAAAAAATGAAAAGCAAGATATATTTTTTACTCTTTGTCAATATACAATATCGTATATTTTGCTTCCCGTATTTGCATACTGCGTCGCAATATGAAACGCGTTTAATGACGTATGCATCATTTTAATTACCTGTCAAATTTTATGCACCTACTTTACTACCTAAAATTTGATTGTTAACACGCAACACTAATGGGAATGAATGTGTTTTCACGTAATTGACGACGATCGTTGATTACAAATTATATTATTTTTTAGCATTAAATAATTAAAATAACAAATGTCACCACGTTATTAAATTTCTTTCTCTTCTACAATCAACCAAGAGTCTTGCTTTCCAATTTTTATACATACATAAGGTTTAACATCTTTATTAATAAATTTCCAACGTTTTTAATTATATCTAGCTAGTCGCAATATTTTTTTCAAACGTTTCGTCATCTGATAAACATGATAAAAATTCTGCAAACTCTTCAAACAACGCGATACCATCAAACTTAGGCTCGAAACATTTCCTCGTAGCAGAATCAGTTTCGCGGATCGTCCTTGTCATTTTTTGAAAAATAAAGAACAAAAGATTTTCTGTTTATCGACATCTTTAGACATTCTTTTTTTTTTTTTCTTAACATCGTACGAACGAAAATAAGCCGGTCGATATCTCATCGTATACGTTTGCTAAGCTTCGGTCTTTAATTATTAGCGGACGTTGTGGAGATAAGCCAAGCGTGTTCTACTGTCAACGCATCGAAAACCAATAGCGACCCGGGTCTGGTAATATCGAGAAATCGTAATTAGGGATTTCGAAGGTTTCACCAAGCACGCTATAAAAAGGCCCGCGATTTGACGTAATACCACACCGACTTAACATCGGAGTTTCTAAGCGAAATTTATCGTACAATGAAAGTCGCCTGGGACCTCTCGCTGTATATTACCGTGAATTTCCATTTTTATCGTCATTATTCAGGCACGTGGACGTCATTTTTTTAAACGTACACTTTGGGATTATTCCGGACCGTATTTTTCTTTGAGAAACGAGAATATTATAATTACGTAGACGCGAAGAAATAAGCTTTCCACATGAAGCTCTACGTATCTGAGAAAATGGAAGATTTATGAAGCAGACACGAACTTTTAGACGGAAAAATTTTATCCTGCATTTTATCACTGAAAGTGATTTTAGCAGGGTAACTCAGAAAATCGGGTCTTTTTAGGTGCAACGCTGATGCAACGAAAATTAGCGATTGGTTGATTTGGGTCACGTGATTCGCGAGGGGGCGTGGGGTAGACCTCGAGTAGGAGTGGCGTTGTCTGGTACTGAGCGATCGCGCCTGTTTGTTTTCTATCGACTCAAATGTTTGCGTAATCGCAATGTTTATGCCTAAATAAATTTTTGAATTCAACTTTGTACCTTCTCTTGATTTTCTTCGCGCTGATTATTGAAATTCTCGTAGAATTAATTAAAAATTGAACGCTGTAAAAAAATATTTTCTTTCACAAGAGATATGTTTTGAGATATTTTCTTTTTTTTCAAATTCTTGAGCAACACGTTATATCATCATCGCTTTTAAGGTAATTCAAAGGATAATGTGCATCGTGCTGTTTTCCACTTTTCTTCATGTAGCATAGTATTCGTTAAACTTGTATCACGAGTGAAGATATGTACATTTATTTTCGTGGGACGTTGTGAAAGTTCTTAAACGCTCGTATAAAGTGTGTAGTGCGCACTCTAAAGTTACACGACATTTATTTAGAAGTTTATCGTACGTAAGGGAAAAATGTTAGATTCAGGAGGGAAGTTTGGAGTATAACTTATGTATACTGGAACTGCTCATTATAAAAGGTAATATCTGTTTCGAAAGAAACTTTTACTCTTTTTGGAATGAAATAATATCAAGTTACAAAACGTCAAATTTTATGGAATAAAAACAATTCAACCTAAATCGACATTGAACGATGCCAAGATTTTGTAATTTAGATATTAATTGGACACTTTCAATTCAAATGTCATTCAATTCCAGTGTTTCTAAATTTTTGCCAAGCGTAAAATTATTCTATCATGTTATATTATATATTATGTTATATAATTATACAATTACGTTATAAATTAAAAATAATCTAGAATCACAGGGAAGAAAATTTCACAAGTCGATTTCTCCCAGAAAAACTTGAAGAATTCTATCGTCGTGTCTTAAATTTTGTCTCGTCTGACAGTCATAACTTTACCTTTCTATCCGGAGGCCAATCTATTTCCCCGCCCAACTACTTTCACTCTTAAAGAGGGTTTTTAACAAAAATCTATTCGAAGATCAGCTCACCGATCCTTTCCATGTTTCTGCACGTATTTGCATGCACGTCGCATACTCCCACGCTTTTGGAACTTTTACATCTTGAATGGACGTGCGTCACGAAGAGCGAGTCTATTTGGAAAGTGCGCTTTGTCATATTTCCGCAGAATGAAACATTAACGACTCTGCCTTTTTGCCCAAGCCTTTTGGCTTGGTTGTCCACTTTGTCTCGCGCTCTTTGTACCAGCCAAACTGTCGTAACGTCGATAACGATCGCTGCCAAAGCGATACGTCTCTCTTTTCTATTTCTCTTTCTCTTTTTTTTTTCTTTCACGAAGTACGTACTTTTCGGATCGGGCGCCAAGCGTTCTACGTCTGATTGCAGCCTGTCTTCTCCTTCGATCTTCCATCGTGTTCGCGCCATATTGATTTCTTCGCCATACACATCAGATAATTTTTTACAAGTTTGCACAGCGTTTTTTCTCGGAAAAACAGTATAATAAAATACCAAAATATTCCTTTCCACTTTGAAATCGATTTTTCTTTCATTATACAATGAATTTGCGGTTTAAATTGAAGTTAGTTATTTTATAGATATACATATATGTCCATCTGTAAGAAAAAAAAGGCAATTACTTTCTCAGTCCAATAGTTTGATATACAATGAAAAGCTTCTTATAATTATAAATACAATTATTTTGGCGTACAGGTTTATTTGCTCTACGGTCTATTTTTGATTATGGTACAGATTTTAGGAATCCAAGTTGAAGCAAATGAGTTGACACATCAATGCAAGGAATCGTCTATTAAAATTACTTTCGAGAGTGTTTGTAGAAAAATATCGATGAGAGGTTTTAAAGATTATGTTTTGAGAAATTATTGTCAAGAAAAATACATTGGCACACGCGTTGATAAAACTTTACTTACTTATTATAAAAAAATGGTTCCAAGGGAAAATCTCCCCTTGAAATTAAAGGGAATATTATAGAAAATTCAGATATTTCCTCTTCGTATTTCTATTAAGATAAAATTTTAAAGAACGAAAATAAAAGATTGAGTTATTATTTAATTAAAAAAATTTGTCCAATCGAAATACAAGTTAATTTACTAATTATCCAGTACCAGATAAGCTAAATTATAAACTAATTTACTAATTTACTAATTATCTCTCTTTTCCCTTTCTTTCTTTCTTTTTTACGAAGTACTTCTCGGATCGCGCGCCAAGCGTTCCACGTCTGTACAGAAGATTGCATTCTCTCGCATTCGCGCGATATTGATCGAAAGTCGGATGATGAATTATAATTTAATCACGTGCTAATTATAATACACTAGCGAGTCGAGGGAATGTTATAATTATAAACTCCGCTATAAATACGCTTCAACGCGATTTCTCTTGCTGCTGAAAGATGCAGTAAAAATGTCGATGAAAAATATCTAGGGATACGTTAGAACACGAGACTCTGTGTGCTCCCGTGTAATTTTTAGTCAAACATACGTTCTTCTAGGGGTTACGCGATGTACATTTGAAAGCTATTGTCTTTGTATCCTCTGTAAAAAATTTTCGTAATACGTTTCCGCGGATCGTTTATTGAAGGAGCCGTGGTTTGCAAAGGAAATGTGTTGGTCATTACTACACAAACCCATCTTTAGTCATTGGTGTATCTCGTGATTCGCGATTAATTGCGGTTTAGTAATTTTGCGAGTCCGCGTTCGTGGATTGTGCAATTAAACGTCAACACTGGCAAAGGTCAATGCAGTAAGTTAGAAATATAACGATACATCGGTGATGTATCTGCATGAAATAATTATGCAACGTGCTGTATACTCGTGACAATTTTCTCCACGTGTACGACAAAATGCATTTTGTCACGAAATCCTTTGAATTTATCAACGAGAGGTAAACCTGGATGTTGGATTTATCCAATGCAACGAATTGTTTCTCAACAGAGGAACACGAATTATTATGATTTATGACAGAAACTGTCGCAGAAATAGATACTTCGAGGCTCGCTTGCATTTGTTCAACGTTGAAGAATAATATCTCAGATATTTCTTTGAACTTTGAGATGTGCAAACTTTTGTCAACACGCGCGACTTCTCGATTGAATTTTACGTCGCGACCTTTTGAAACATTCAATGAACAAAGTTCCTTTCGTTTCCTGAAATGAGAATAGAATTTGCAGTACCACAGTAACGCGAAGATTTTTAAATTCGTCACTACCAATTTATTCCCTTGGCCCTTGTTTCACGCTGACGTATGTTTAACACGAGATTCAACGAGTGTGTCACACTTGTTAAGTCACAAGCACCTGCCAAGTTGAAATTAATTCGAGCAAGTTTGAATATCCGTGCCTGCCGGACCATTTCTTCTAAAATCTGAAGCCATTCACGTGTAAAGGTCACATGTTTACTTTGACACTGCGACCCTGCCTCGCTTGGATTACCTGCACAGGGAGCGGATTCAACAGGAGGGTTCAGCCTGACGTTAGAACAAATGCAAAGCCGCGAGTGTCCCAATTTGCCATTGTGTCCTTTAATGCGTTCCTGCCAACGTATAATGGCCAACATATTTAAAACTACCATTTTAATGGACGTCGTTAAAGTATACTGCGTCGTAGCGAACCGTATGGTACGGTTTGGTAAGGTACTTTGAGTCAGAAATATCAGGACACTTTCACATATGTACATACATATTTACAGCAAATTTGTACTTTCACGAAAGAATGCTATGCTCACTTGAGCAGAGATCTTATTTCATCTGAGGGCATTGATATTTTTGAATATTTTATCACTGAATGTGATTTTAGAAAATCGGACCTCTTCAGGTGCAACACTAATGCAACGAAAATTAGCGATTGGTTGATTTGGGTCACGTGATTCGTGAGGGGGCGTGGGCTAGACTTCGAGTAGGAGTGGCGATCGCGCCTGTAATTTGTTTTCTATCGATTCAAATGTTTGCGTATCGATAAAATTTTATGGCAAAAAGTCGTCTTCATTTCCTAGTCAGAACAGTGCTTTTGGGCCTTTCAGTGAGACGAATCGTACTGGGGTACAAGTCGTGCAGTTTTTATCTTACAGCTTTGTGTCTTTATTTTACATCTTTGAGCAACTTGTGAATGCACAGAAATTTGTGAGAACGATAAAAAGTATTAAATATCAGCAAATACATTTTGATACGCAAGAACTTTCTGAAAGAAGTATTTAGTCAATAAACATTATACAAATCACCTTTTAATTACGGTCTTTCGGTGTATTTGTAAGATTTCTCGTCTGAGTTCCCGATATGACCTACTAATTTCTTTAATCTGCTAATTGGAACGTAACTTAATTAAAAACTGTAATCGTGGAATTAAAGACTAATGAGAACGAGTTAATATTTCAGATCGATTTCAGTAATTTAAGTTAGCAGCCTAAATACGATATGGATTAGCATTTCAAGTGATGAGTTAACACGTTTTCTCCACTTGAACAATTTAACAATTAAAGTTCTGAACTATTATATATTAAAATAGAACTAAAACTACCTAAACAATTAAAATTCTGATACTAAAGGGCGAAAAGAATCCACGAATAAGTACGAATAAATTTTCAAATCGTGATTGATGTATTTGTACGAATTATGCCTAAATTATAAATTTTAGTAGATACGCATGTACATAATACACACGTCTCTCTGTTCTGAATGTTCGAACACTTTTGTAAATCCGTAGATTTGGATCTGTGCCACACATCTGTTCATGGCAAATCGAGTTACCAGCTTGAGACACACAGTGGATCTAATAGATTTTTGGTATATAAATTGAGCTCCTTCGTTCTATAAATCTGAATGCCAATTCAGAGTTTTGGGACTTAAGGACTTAGATGTTCTAGAACTCGTAGAATTTATGCTCTAAAGCGTTAGGAAACAAGTTACCGCAATCAGCAGACTTTGAACGTTTACACGTATCAGGAAAATTTCAGTTTGAAGTACGACAATGCTTAGAAAGTAAAATATTCGTTGTGATGCTAAACGAGTGATAAGAGACGTCGAAGACATTCCACTTTTTAACACTAGAACTTTTACATATTTGTAACAATATATTTTTAGACACTTGAGTGATTTTTAATGATAATATATTAATAGAAGCTTGTGTTCTTTGTTGAATTGTTAATTTTTTTCATACTCTGCACTTCAATTTCTTTATTACAAATGTTAAAAAATATATTTTAGTCGTCGGTAGTTCCAGTGTTAAAAATTTTTATCAATAATTTATTAATAACGTAAAAGCATATAAACTCTCACCGATAAATAAATTCTAATTCTATTTAATCTTTCTAATCATACACACTAAAGTGTGAATTTGCATAGGTGCTCAGTCGACAGTACTAAATTTCTGAACACTTCTTAAACATTTGTCTGTTCTCCGTGATAAAGTCACAAATTTATAAAATTATTAGCTCTTATCGGCCGTACGCCACTCTCGACGTGGTATCGTAATTTTATCGCAGAAGTGATACGCAACTGTAGCGCTGCTGTTCTATAGAACGGTTAGTTGATGTTTCAGCTTCTGTATGAAGTACTTCAACTTATTCCAGGCTTCGAAACGTAAATTAACAGCTACGTATTGCCCGCGATCCAACGAGATGGAGCCTGTTATTCTTGCATGATAACCTCTTACCTTGATCGAGTGCAAGGTCAGCAGTGATAATCACTATCGCAGCCTGAAAAAATGATGGCCGCATTCTATTCCGGTGGTTCTTTCACCTTAATCCTCCATTTAGATTCTACGGAATCTCCACTCTTTTTCTTTTTTTTTTCCTTTCTTTTATACCTCATTCAACGGACTTCAATGCGGCGCTATTACGATTAACGACTGCAGTCTCATTATTCCCGGCGTTATTTCGCTCCCGCGCGGAAGCATCTGCGAGAGCCGTGTTGACATTGCTCCTTCTAAACCAACGCCAGCAGAAAAATGACAGCAGTAAAATCGTTCTGATGAATTCGCGAATGTGTGGTTTAGGGATCGCCGAACGACGATTTTCAGAACGATCGGGTGTACGAGTGAAAAGATCGGGAAACAAATGTTTCGAGACTCGACGGATGATTTTTAGACGTAGACGCGTGGATTCATAATCTCAGATTTGGAATTTTTAACTCTTGAGCCATTGGCAGCAATAATAAGAATTTGGAATCAGAATCTTTCGATTTGATTTTGTTGCTGATCTCTGTCACGGTGAGATGCAATGTGAAAATCATTTATCTTGAATTTGCAATATTTGACGCAAACGACGATCCAGTGACATTATTTGAGGATTGAATAAAATGCGTAGATAGTATGCGTAGGTATATAAATTAATAGAACTCGTAGGCGGGCGTGTGGAAGCGAACGTGAATTGATCTACGGCTGCAGTAGAATAGATCGTGCGTTGGTCAGACATTGGTCAGACATTGGATGCCATTGTCTTTCTACTTTTTTTATAGAAGTTATATACAATTTAGTTAGTTTAGTTATATACAATTAAGTTGAAGTACTACAGGACAATTATAAATATTGTGTTTTTTAATTGCATTATAAATATTTAATTCTATCGTACATATTATTTATGTATGTTATATTTTCATAAAACGTACTCTTGCATTTTCTAATTATATTATAAATATTTAATTCTATCGTACATATTATTTATGTATGTTATATTTTCATAAAACGTACTCTTGCATTTTCTAATTATATTATACATATTAATTAATTTAATTCTATTTGTATACGTTGTATACTATACACTCTATGATTATACATTATTTTAGGTCTCTGTTTGTCCAATATAATGCCTCACACATTATAATAGAATAAACATGCGTACATTCCTAGTACTTTGAAAGATCGACGTATTTTTGCGGAATTGACCCAGAATCCTCACAATATTCTGCGTGCTGTCTATTTTTCGCTTAAAGCCGATATTTGTTTCGTTCTTCTGAATCCAACCTAGTTACGATTGTATGATGCTTTGCAGTCAGCCAAAGATTACCGATAATGATTTTTATCCTCGGAGATTTTTCTAGGTTAATTCTTTTCTTACGACGAGCGTTAAGCGAAAATATTTCTCCTATGCGTTATCCTTTCGTTTTGTTTATTTATCGTATTCTTATTTCCTTGAAACTTGAAATGAAATTTTCCTTAATACCCTGAAGCGAAGTTTGAGACGTTCAAGACGTGCGCAGTTTTCGAAAAGAATTTACATAAACGTAATTTCTATACTTATTTTTACATTAGCTTGTTTTGTTTTTCTTTCTTTATCACATACATTTGATACAAAGTTTAATTTTCTCTACGTTTAATTCACAATTACGCGCGGTTAAATTGCATTTGCTGTTTATTTGTTGGTGCAATGAAACGGTGATTATGGTTAAATATTATTAATTGCGTTTAATTGTTTGTTTCAGGTAAGTGACAATTCAAGGAATCTGTCTTCTCCATCGAGTGAGTAATTAAATTTTAATGTATACGGCGACGATTTATTGAAATTGTGTGAATTGGATAATTCCAATACCCGCCACGAACGAATGTCGATAAATCTCGATTATAATAATGTGAGAGCGGGTAAAGTCGCGTGAAATTTAAGACCGAAATTGAGTTATTTATTTCATAACCAGTGGGTGGTTAAATTTTGATCGGAGGTCGACTTTTAATACTGTTTTCATTAAAGCTTAATTCTCATTAATCACGCTGCCACGCTTACTGTCTGTCGAATTTGGAAATTAAAAATTTAACGTTAACATTGAATTAAAATTCAAAATTCCATGTTTAATTTATCGTGACAGCTCCATCAGTACATTTGAACTTTTTCCCACGTGATCGATTATCTCGCTATTATATTATATTCTTGCATTTTTAATAGCTTGACACATGCTATTCATTGAACAAATTTTATACAGCAAGATAATTTTACTTGTCTGTATTATGAAGCCAATGTGACCAATTAAGTTCATAGATAAATATTTATGTGAGAAAATTAGTAACAAAATTCGGAGATTATATATAATTCTTTTTTAAGTTCGATCAAATTTAACAGATCGCGCCGAGACAATCAAATAGATCTCGTAAAGAATTATATGCCACGTGCGGTGGAAGTTGTGCCATTCGAGCCTTCAGTTCATAACTTTTTATTACCTCGCGCGTTTTATTACATACTGGCAGCGAGATTATATCTTCGCACACCCCATTATCTGGATTTGCATTATCAACGCGCGAAATGTTGGCTTCATTACGATACTTTAATATTTGCGGTTGCAACCTTCGTTCGCGTTGTTCGATTTTTACTGTAATGACGTGGAAGCTGTGCGAACCGATTTCCTTTACTTTACTTTGAGACCGCCGTTTTAAAGCGTGGCTTTTCAAATTCCAATCTAAAACGAATATCTCCGTTACGATTTAGTTCTGATACTAGTAACGATAAAGTTACTTTCGAGCTGCGGAATTACATTTTTTGTCAAACTTTGCGCAAACCCCAGTCAAAGGAGTAAAACTCGCGCAGATATTACGAATATCTAATAAATGAAAAAAACAAAATAAATATTAAAATACGAAACAAGAATAATTTAAAATTAATATCAAAATAAAATTAATTAAATATTACGTTTAATATTAAAACAAAATATAAAAGTATATAATAAATATTTAAATATCTAATTGCAACAACTATATACTCCAATAGAAGATGCAAAATTTGCGGTATTAAATATTATATAAATATTTGCATCTTAAAATTTTCTATAAATGCGTAAAAATCTGCAGCCTGTCTATTTTTAGTATTCATCTAGATATATAACTTATTTAATTAATTCTAAAATTAAACAGATATTTCCCTCTTTCTAATATATTTAATGCTCTTATATATTTAGTGCTTAATAAAGTTTGCTGTATCAGCTTCCAAGCAATACAGTAATAACATAAAAAGTTGTCGTAATCGGTGTAAATAATTAGGTATCAGCTGTTGGTTATTATTGTAATAACGTTCCAATTAGCAACACTTTGCAATTAACGTATTTTAAAGGGACTCTGCGATGATTGCATTAATAGTTCTACTTGTTACCAATTTTGGTCCCCTAAATGAGCAAACTAGATACGTGGGAGGCGCTGAATTATACCATAAGCCGGCTTTCACGGTTCAACGAGATCCCAGATTGCGGAAACGAGTTCGCGGTAGTTCCTGTCAAAGTTGAGTTACTGTCAATGTCAAACAGCGGCAGCATATAATGTCGTTCGCATCTAACTACATGGGAATCGATAAACGAATCTAGTTACGCAACAGGCGCTCTCTCTTGTTTCATTTCACTACGATATGTAGACAGTAAACGTTAAACGAAATACTACCTTTCGTTCCCTTTCAAAGTGATGTTTAAATTAAATTTCGATGGAAAAACCAGGAAATTCGCGAAACGCTCCCGTTTAAAAATTGAAGTACAAAAAAAAGGATAAAAAAAAATGGTAGAATTTTGTGCATACAGTAGTTTACGAAAATGTTCGAAGTTATAGAAATCTCGTGTTATATAGAATTTTTTAAAATTTTGTTGATATTGCAACGAGATACAACTATCATAGTTATATTGATCAAATTTAAGAGAAAACAGAATGCGCGTAAAAAAGGTACAAGACATTTATTGCGAATATATTTTATAGAATTCACAGAGGATAATTTGAACAATTATAATTGTTATAAAAGCCAAATTCATTCTTCGTGATATTCGATGTTCGAATAATAATTTTCATTCATTCGAAGCGTAGCAATTAAATACTACATTACTGCTCCGTTTATCGATTTCGCACAAAAGAGTAACGTTGGAATGCGAACAATACCGCCAGAAATCACAGGATGAAATTATCTTGCAATTTCCGCTAAATAGTGACACACGATTTTTGTAATAACGATATTGCTGGATATAATTTTTAACTCGAGATGTGAGATAAATAATTACGATAGTCACGTTTTACACAACTTGAATATTACGTATTCGCAAGAAATTTACATATGAAATATTCAATCATCACTTTTATATACATCGTCACCCGTGCGTACAATGGGGAAAGATCTCGCGTAAAATACGATTGTGTATTTTGGAATGCCTTCGGAGATGGTTCAACGGTGAATGCAGTCGCAAACTTGACGCTCAGAAAGGTAAATATGCAACCTGAAAGTACGAGTGGTTATGTAAATGCCAAGTCCAAGTGCACGACAGTTCCATGACGCAAATGCGCTCGAAGAATTCGCGTGACATCTATTTGCGCGACACCTTCCGCATTTTGTTGCCATAACACCGCTGCCTTCGTGGCACTTGATAAGCCGCGATTCAGCCGTAATGGGCGCTTATATTTAGTCGATTGCTCTTCGATGAATGCGCGCGTTCTTAAGCGACACAAACAGCGTTTCCACGTGGCACAAAGAAGCACGCGACCCAGAAAAAATCCCTCTCCCGGTATAAAAAGCGCGGAAGGATATCGATCGTTGTGACAGAAATGGCTAATTAACTGGTCTGCCTTTTCCAAAGATGATACGGCGAAACTTATTGTTTGTTATTATGCAGCTTTTCATTCATCGGGCGAGCCTCTGCCGACAATGCGATCGTTCATCGTTCAGAAAGTGGTATTTGAAATGACGTGGCGACAAAGGGGGATTTATATCTATTTTCAAGAGGCTAGATTTTTTTTTTTATTGTTTCACGTTGAAAATACTTTTTCAGCTTCAGATGGCTGAAAAGAAGGATTTTTATTTAAAAGAAGGATTTGGAGAATTAAGGGGAAAGATTTTAATTCATTTTATCTCTCATCTTCTTCAGCTCGAGGCGAATATTTCAATTGGAGATAGTTGAATAAGCTTGGTGATTAACGAGAATTTAAAAAAATTGTACTGCTTCGCTTATATTGCTATATAGCATTATATGTATTGTTCTGTTTGTAGATGTGAAATCACTTTGGCCTGTTCTTGTGGCCTAGATCAGTCAGAATGCGCAATTCTTCCAAGTGCTTTTTTTCTCTCGGCAAATAATGCTCGATCATTGTATGTACACACGTGTACGTCTTTCGTTTATTTATTTCATTTATCACGTACGATATCGTTTCTGATAATAGTTGCTGTTGTTTGACGATAGCAGGAGTAGTGTCAGTTTTTTTTTATCAGACGGAAGTGATTTATCAACCGTTGGAAGGGAAAGCCATTTCCTGTTTCACGGTTTGTTCCTTGGTATCTTGCAAGGAGAAGCCTTATCGCCGTTGGTAAGGTAGATATCTAGGGAGCTTTCTCGAAGGCTAGCTTTTTCCTGCTTGTACTCGGTACAACTCCAACTTTTGATACCCTACCTTACCGGTAGCTTTCAAGCTCGCTGAGGGTGAACTTCCGGTCACTTGGCGCGACCTACTTGGGCTCCGGCAAATTTTTATACGAAATTTGCAATACCGTTCAAAATAACATTACGTTACACTACATTGGCAATTATTAATTTACAGTATTCGTTAATTCTTACACTATTCTTAAATCAATATTTTTCTCTTCGATTATTTCGAAATATAACATAATCTAAATATCGTTCAGTATTATTCAGTAAATTCAATAAACTACGACCCTCGTTTAGTCGTAATTTTTAAAATCCAAATTTCTAAAATTCAAAGTAATTTGAAATTTAATGATTTCAAATAATTTCAAATAATTTGAAATTTACTCGAAATAGGGAACTTTTCGTACTTATCTTCTTCGAAACAAAATTGTCCGACAAAGTATCAAGTATAAGAGAGTAAAATGACCATTTTTAATCAGATGGGCGTCGAAATCAATTTCTTCGCTCTCGACGTATTCAATTTTAAACTTCGCTCAGCCCTCTGTTATTTATCTTCCAAGCAGAATAGAAGATAAACAACAATTGATGGGGCCAGTAATCAGGCTATTTCGAGTGTGATGTATAACCTGGCTGAGGGTGTTATCAGCGATTGCCACCCCTCTCCTGTATCGCGATGATGCTTCTTCGCTCTGTATCTAGTTCCAAGTTTCTTATCCTCCTATTTTGGCGAAAGTGGGGCTCTCAATGTAGCGAACCCTACTTATCCCGGAGAGGGATTATGAAAATCTTGAATGTTCCCTTCGCTAAGATCCCGAGTAATAAGGACGAGTTACGATGACACTGATCATCTGGCGATTTCGTTTCGCTGAAAGCTGAAGCATGTACGCGCGCAAAGAAATGTTTGTCCTGCTCGAAACGTACGTATAAATCACTTTTCCCTTCGTTCGAATTAAATCCAGATTTATTTCGCGGTATGAATTCTAAAGCTCGCAGAATCCCCGTTTGCCTTTTTTTACTTTGAGCTGAACTTTTGAACAGAAAAATTAAACTATATGTATGTACGTAAATACGTACATTTGGAGCAGGGAACAATGACAGATCGTTGTTTTATCCAAGATCTTGTTTTTGAAACTTCAATATAAATGCAAATTCTATAGTTCAATGAAGCCAACTTCGAGCCAACAGCGAATATTTACGATCAACATTTTTACATTAATGAAATTTCTCGCTACGACAATATATCGCAATTAAAGATATTTCTCAATTAGAGTTTGAATAAGAAATGTTTGAATGTTTCTAACGAAACAATGAACTGATGTTGATAAAATTATGAATAGTGGTATTCATTGAGTATTGATATTATTATTTAATTTTGTAGTTAACTTATAGATTCTTTCTTTTTATTTAACAACAAAAGACGAAGAATTGTATTAGAATAGTGTGATTGATCCAAGAACAATGTATATTTCATTCGAATTAATACGGTTAATAGAATGAATTTAATATTTTAAATTCACGTGTGTGATTAATAGCAAGATTGTGATTTCAAAGTTGCTGTAATAATTCGTATATTTGACAATGATTTCAGTTTCAAATTATGTTCATTGTATTTCCATCTTTTATTGAGAACATACAGAAAGCCAGAAGAGCAACATAGCAAGCAAAATAAATTATAAATTTTCTGTGAAAAACGAAAGCAAGATATTCCATTTCGCATGAAATACAATTATTTATTTTATAAATTTATTAATAAATTTCGAATAAATTTTAAACATAATTAATTATTTTCGCATAAAATATAAAATATTTTATATCCATTTTGCGACATATTCGTTTGTATTTCTGCGACGTATTTATACTCATTATTTTGTAGATACTCGTACTGCGATATGATTATTTTAACAGTGACGTAAATGTACAAATAATATAAGTATACAAGTGTAATAATATAATACGTTCAAAATAAATACTAAAATGGAAATTGGAAAATGAATGAAAATATCGAGCGAGAGGGAATATGAAGTGAGAGCGTTGAGGTTTTTTGTCGATTCCAATTCTTTCTTCGTGATGATACTCGGCTGTCGATTTCATTTCATTGATAGTGACACTTATTAGTTACAGCCGTGACTTTTCGTCCATCAATCGTGTTTTAATTGATATTGGATTTCTGTATCCTTCGGACAGCGTGAGGTAAATTTAGATTCTCTCGTTGCAGAATATTTGATCCTTTCTCGAATGGTACACTTGACGATTTCGTTTTTTGACCGTATAAAAATTTTCACTGCCGCATATTTATCAGTCTTTTATAAAAATACATTATGTTCATACCGTTGCTAATAATTTTGGAAAAAAACTTGTTCCAGATGATGATGTGTTGCCTCATATTTTATATCGCGATTTTAATTGATCGCACTAATGTATTGTATTTCAATACGAGATCACTTGGACAATTTTCACCTTACTTTTCAATGCTCAAATCTTCAAATGATTGTCAGAAATAGTATAGATATTTTTGGTGATGAAATAACATTTTGAATAAATACAGTCAATGTTCGCAATTTCTAAATTTTAATTACTCAATTGAATTAAATAACCAGTACTGTGATAAACAGACGCAGAAATTAATTTTCCGCTTAGGTAATTACTTCAAACATTAGCTTTGACTAATTTGGTAAAGGCAATAGTCGAATTCTAAATTATAAAAAATCTAAGGAGAAAGGGGGACAGAATTTTACAAATTTACAAATTTTAATGGGGAACAGAATTTAACACTTCTCAAGTTCAAACATTATACTGCATCAATATTAAAAGCTAAAACGTTCAAACATTAAAATTGTAAAATTTTGTAACTCAAAGTTACAAAATTAAATTTCTTTCTAAATATGAAATTTTATGCGATGTATAAATTACACAAAAATATAAAATATAAAATTTTTGCGCAACAAATTCCACTCTACGCAGCTGTTTGAAGGAAGCAGCAACTGAGAATTACGAATTTGTCGTTGTGAATGGATGTTGAATTTGAACACAGGTGCTGTACAAATGCTCGAAAATGCACGTTCAATTTACTCTTTACTCGTTAACGGCGGTGAGAGAAGTTTTTTCATTGCACGCAGAGTGCAGCGTGTTTTCGAGATGGCAATGAAAGCGCAGAACCGATCTTGTCAGTCGTAAGAATTTGTTCGGAATTGTCAAGCACCGCGTCTCCGAGCAGTTTGTACCCGCCGGATATAACCGGGGAAATGAGAACCAAGATCCGTGCTCTTTGTTGGCTTTGTGCAACTGCGAAAGTTCGAAGACAGACGGAAAGATAAGTTCCATTTCTCGCTTTTGGTTTCCCTTCGGCGGAACCTTTTTGCTCCATCGTGTTTGCTTTCGTTGGAAGAAACAAGGAATCTGCTACATGACAAATGGGCTAAACAAGACTCTTCTCTTTATCCTCTTTTATTTTTCTAGCTCGTGCTTTCCTTTTCTTTTTTATTCCATTCAACTCCTTCGCTTTGGTTGCTCCTTTGGTTACTTGGAAATTATTTTTTCATACGTTCAGAGATATCATTTATGAGTGTTCAGTTTGTTGACGACGAAAGAGGAAGAACTGAATGGGAAATTAAAAAATCCTTACACACCGAAGCGTTTGATTTTTGTTATTACTGAAACAACAAATAAAAGTTTAAAATTATTCGACGTGGAACACCTTGTACTTCGATGTACATTAACAACAGAATCATCAGAGCAGTGACTCATTTATTGAAAAATACACGCTATTGATTTCTTCAAAATCTCTGTTTTCCTCCCTCGTGTGGATTTCTTCGATGCAGGTTTAATATTTAACATTCAGTCACAAGTTTGTTGCAAGTTCAGCTTAGTTTAATGACTGATATTTAATCTTTCATGTAATAACATTCGCGTTTGATTAAAGTTTACCGTTTTAATCGCTGCATTACGCCGCGTTAACATGACGTACTTCGTCGTACGTACGATTTCACATTCGCGTTCTGTAACGCGATTTCGCGACTGCTTCAAAGGAGTCGTTAAAGCTTCCCCTTCGTCGTTTAATTGAATCCGCGGGGGAAAATAAGGTGAACGCGCGATTTCGAGAAGCGAACGTCAAAGGAAAGAAAATTAGGATTATTCTCGAGGTGAGTGGAGAAAAAATAAAGAAAGGAGAAGAAATATTCTCGCAAGTTCTCCTCGTATTCTCGATTGATCGAAGTGGACGAGGGAGACCTTTCGCCTCCGCTCTAATTAAGCAGAGCAGCGTGTAGTCGATCGGTCGAAATCCCTCGGCGTGCCTTAATTTCGAAATCGGCGACAGCGCAGTTTTCGGAAGTTCGCGTCGCCGTGGGTGACACGCGGAGTTCGGTTTACCTCCATCAGGACTTAATTTGCCGAATAGGTCGGTTGTGGAATTTAATTTCGCGATTCGACCGAAGAACGAACATTTTCAATTACGCTTGCGGACAGATTCAAAGCGAACTTTACGAACCTCGTCTCTTTGCTTTCCGGTTTCCTCTTCGGTTTCAATCGAATTTACTCTGATGCCGCTTAGGACTCTTTGTTATCAACACAATGCGAAATCACAGAAGCGCCGAATGATATCTGCTTAAACTGAGCTTCGACGGAACTGATCGTAAGTAAGTCTTCTTTCACAGCGCGTGGAATAAAAAGATTTGTTGGGAAATTAAAATGCACCGAAACAGAAAGCAATGATACCTGTTACTTTAAATAAATATTCGAAGTAAAGTATCGGAATTAAAATATTTAGAGCGTGAGAAAAATGGTGTCGTTTTTTTAAAAATTAACTTTTTCAATTTTTAATTTTTAATTAAAATTAATTATTTAAAAAATTTACTTTTCTAGTTTTGCTAACTACGTTTTCCATTTTGAAAGTATACTTTCTCAAACTTAAGTACGTATCATTATGCTATCACGTTTGTTCTTAAAATTCGTCTTGAAAGGAACAAGTGATAATAAAGAACGAAATTTTTGCTCTGTTTAGGAAAATCGTTTTTTGATATTTTCTTGCACGAATGTGATGACCTGACTATAATAAAAACAAACTAGCCAAGTAAATTAAAATCAAAATTAGTTACGATTCTCTATAAAAAGATCTGTAATTCACGAAATGACTTTCAGAATTTTCTAGAGTGATTTCCAACGCGAAATTTCAATGTGGATTATATTCAAGTAGATGTGGAAGCTACTGTCCGTTTGAATGTGTAGGATAGCAGAGTGAATGATAAATGATCATTCATCCTCCTCGATCTTATTTTTATAGAGGGTTACTAAAAGAGATCAGCGAGACTCGGTACCCTGAAGACTAGAAGGAAACTTTCGGAGGTAATTTCGAAGTTTTGTCACGGGTCAGAATACGGTACAAAGATGTAAAAGCAAATTCTTGTTTCGCGAAAATCTCATCTATTTCCCTTTCGCGGTTTATATAAATCAACGTTTTTTGTCATTTATCACTTTGTTTGACGATCGTGTTTTTATTTTTTAATCATAGAATTTATATTTTTATACTCCAGCGTTGTCTCGTTTTAATAGAACCTTGTTTTCGCGAAAAATTGAAACGAAAAATTGTTTCGGCAGATTCGATTGAAACGAAAACGTATCGACAGACCGCGTTTATCAAACTGGTATTGAATTCGCGCGGTTCTTTTTTTACGGAAATAATAAATTTTCATGGAACGATAAAAATTTCAGTTCATCGACGGACTATATTTGCCCGGGTACACTCTCGTATTTGTTTTTCCCGCCAAATACTACATCGATACTTTTTACATTTTTCTCCTGCGCGAACGGTTACCTATCAACATAAACGATTTCTCGTCTCGTGTCTTTCGTATTTAAGAAATTTGCTAAACGACAGAGGCATAAATAACTCAAAGAGAACCAGGACTCGATTATTAAAAAAAGCTAGATTACAAAAGATCCCTTTTATCTCTCGCTGCTGCATATATTGTATTGAGTAAAATATTCACGATATCTTTAGTGGCATCACGAGCAGAAAAGTATGCACGAGCGACCGTTCTGTCAAACGGAACACCATGCGTTGCATAATGCATTCGCGCAAGGTCAGAAACGCAAGGTTTCAACCGTGCACGTGTGATACATCGTGGCCCTTACGTTTCTCGCGTTCTGGCCTCTCTCGCGCGATCTACATTTTTCCAATAATCACCAAACGTGTCTTCGGATCCAGACGTCAGTGTCGTTCACGTCGTCATTTGTCTCGCTGCTCGTTACACATCAGATCATGCCGTCTCCCCGCGCGATAACTCGTCCATTATCCTTTGTGGCCGAAAGCAACAATTACTCGCCGCTGTCTGCTGTCAGACCGCGGATGCCACAACGTTTGGAAAGTAATTCCACGGTCGTGATTCGTGCATGGAGAAAGGTTGCTTTCCTCTGCTTTCAGCCTCGACACGCGTGAACGAAAACGAGCGACGAGGGCGTGGGCTTGCCTCGAGAGGGAAAAAGAGAGAAAGAGGGAGAGCTGAATAATTATTACAGATCTTCGCGTACAGTCGACCCTCTTCTGTGCGTTCAATTCTGCTCGTCGCTGTGTATAAAACGATTACATCGGTAAAATGCGAAACTGTAAAACACAGCGGTAAAATGCGAAACTGAATCTGGAAACGTGTAATATTTTATATATCGATTTTAGATACCGACCAATTTCTTACTGCCTCTTGTTAATTTTTCAATTTCATTCACGATCGAAATTCAAAGAGCGTTATTCAAACGGCACCGCGAACTCCATCGAACGGTGTAAGAAAAACGCAATCTCAGAAATCCAGTCTGAGAGTTGACAAAGACCGGACGTGCATACGCGTCGACGCGAAAAACGCGCGGTGGCTCGAAAAGAAACGAAGAAGCGAAGAAAAGGGAAAAACTGGGACGGAGGCTGGCTTCAGTTTATACAGCATATTTTATCTTGGAGATATATGGCTTTAGCTCGCAAATTGCGCTGCCTCACGACTATTATAACACCTCTCCCGATACATTTTGTTGACCAATTACGTTGCTATGAGAAGAGAAACGCTTCTGGTGTACACAGTTTAATCGAACAAACGAGCTCGAGGGGCGAATTCCTTTGAAACGAGTTTCTTTTATTTCGGAGGGGAAGTATAACGTTTCGTTGGGGCTGCGTTTATTTAACGATAAAATTACCATTCTTACTGCCACGAAATTATAATAATATTTTAAGAATAGTAATATAATTCTATTTACTAAATAAAACTTATTGTTACATTATAAATAGAATTATATTATTATAATTATAATTATGACTGTTGAGCATAGAATTACGTTTTTAAAATGTTATTATAATCTTGAATATTGAACTGACTGATTCGTTATGAGTTATTTCAGTCTTAGATGTAGAATTGAGTTATCGTGGTTTTCATTAGTACATAACAATATTTATGTGATATTTAGAAGATATGAAATTGAAAAATTATACACTTACTGAATTTTTTCACACATACGAGAGATAATATTGAAAATGATAAAAATGAAAGAAACAAGTTATCCCTTTGTTACATAAATTTATATAAAAGAACTTTTATGCAGACTTGTTTCAAAAATATAATTAGAAAAAAAAGAGAAAAAAAATATTATAAAAGGCACTGTACTTTGCATATTTTACATCACGCTCATTCCAGGCAGTTTTCCATAAATGCATAAAAATCTGCAGTTTAGCGATCACGCACGACGTGAACTTATTACACAATTTGATATGTTGTACAAAGTTAATTATAGTCGAGGCAACACGACGACGAAGATAAATGATAAAATTTAAAAAATAACTTATTTCTTCTTCAAACAACTCGAGTAGTTCTACTCGACTAGAACTGTTTGTCAAAATTTTATTAAATTTCGATGTCGTTCGTTTTGCGAATGCAAAATGCAGTCAGGTAATAATTCAAATTACTGCACGAACTGAAACAGAGTTAATTAAAATGCAATTTTGCAAGCATATTTGTAATTTTATACTCGATTTCGAAGGTTAATTAGAATGAAATGTGAATATCGAATTTTTTGCGAGAGTAAATATTCCTTTGCTGACTATATAATTAACGTGTATTGTGTACTAGCGAGGTAATTTACGCGAAACATATTTTTGAATCTGCTGAAGCGGCGTATGTTCACTCTGAAATTTTCATCAAAATTTTGCATGCACCTATCACAAAGAGACGTGCGTACTTTTTGTAGAGATAAATTATTATCATATTTTCTCTTTGGTCGTTCTTTTTTTTTTTTGCGGAAGTTAATACGAATTTATTCGTGAAATGATGTCGAGGAATACCTCTAACCGAGGTATGAATGGCAACGCGTTGATCTATAAATATGCGTTACTTTGTTATTTTAAAAAAGAATACGCGTGAAAAAAGAATTTCATGCTTATTAGTTTTGGCCGTGTGTTGAAATTTAAATTTATCGCGTGACGTAATCTTTTGATACCGATGTCTCTATTAATCTTCTTACCTCTCGAGAGCATTTTCGAGATTCATTGATTCAGATTTTAGAGTTGATACAGATTTATTAATTACGACGCGTACAGTGATAAAAAGGAATTGGAGTTTATTTTTAAAAATAAATTCTCCCCGTTCTTTTAACTCATCAGTGGGTTTGAATTTTTCTTTCTTTGCATTTTGATCACTGGGGTTATATCACACGGCTTTCAATAACAATGCGGACTAAATATTTTCGTCTTATTTCATCAATGCAACAGTGTTACTGTACTTGATAATTACGAAAAATTTCTGTGTACTCCAGATTGATTATTTTTATCGTAAAGCTTCAAAGCTTCAATCGTGAAAATTCAAAGCTTCGATCTTACGGAAACTGTAAACGTTGAACACGAAGGTGCGAAAATAAAATAAAAAAAAGTGAAATAAAAATAAAATAAAAGAAAATAAAATTAAAATAAAATAAAAAAAAGTGAAATAAAAATAAAACAGTAGAAACCTGATTTTTCCCACAAAAGTCTCCTTCTCTGTGTATTTAATCTAACACAGATTTTTTAATCTAACAGCATACACAAAATTGAAATATTTAAAAATGATAAAAGATCGCTCTTGGTTGACGATAGAATAACAACAGAATGACGAGTGTTAGAGGATTTGGAAATTGACGAGAAAATTACGATACTGATGAGTCATATAAATGTTGTTGAGAAGTTTACAACGAATTTATTTAATTACGAAAATCATATGAAAATAGGATTTTCTCCCAGATTTCTGAACTGTTCTCAATCTTATTTTCCAACCACGTAAATGCGCCGCACGTCCGAACGATCAAGCAGATTTTGTATAAATATACGGAACAAAGTACACACGAGCATGTTCGATCAGATATTAGAACGTACTTTTCGGTTGCGAATAGAATTCAAAGATGCTTTGTGCCCGCGCGGAATTCTATACACCTTCCACAATAGGAGAAAATGAACGGACCTTCAGAGACGAATAACCCGATAAAAACTGCATATATTACGTCTATTATGCTTCGGTACATGGAAAATAAGGAACGACATATTGTGCCATTGCTGAAAGAACTTTAGATCGTCGTTTGCCTCAATTTGACAATGTCCGATTTTCCATTATTTATGACTTTCTTACTGACTCTCGATCATCGAGAAAAATTCCAATTAAAAAAAATATACTTTACAAAAGAATTTTTTCGAAGATAATTTAAAGTTTGTCAAACTCTGTTGTCGAAGCTCGCGTTTTATTTTCTTGAAAAATTTTTTTTCACACACTTTTTGTTATATATCTCTCGTTAAGATTCGAATATTTTTGATTTACGATTAAAGACAATCTTCTCGTTAATGTTACAAATATTCAGAAAAATTTATTTTCACTTGTCAAGCTCCATCGTTAAAATTCATACATTCGCATTTTGTTTCAATGATCTTTCAAGACAGATTAGAATTTTTTCGATTCCTTTTTTTTTTTTTTCTAAATTGAAACTTGCACGTATTTTAAATTTTCGGAACGTACAGTAATTCCAAATTTTTGACCGCAGCTGCGTATAAGAAAGAAAATGAGGTAATGAAAATTTGACGATGTCGAAGAAAGAAAAGTACGAAAGCGAGGCGGGTCACGTAGTTAGAAAGTGATGCGGAAAGCTTCTTGAGCGAAGACCGATTGAGAAAGTAACTTCTGCTAATTTGGTGCCGGCGGATAACTGCAAAGACGAAATTAAACGTCAACGTACCGCCGAACATATCAAGTAGCTGTAGGAGGACGAAACGAATAGAAACAGGCCTCATTATCAGTTGAGGATAATCAGGCGAATAAGTTGAGTTTTATGATCGTGATATTTATGTAATGAACGGTAATATTCAACGTTTACTTACGTATTTATATACTAGAATTAACGGGAGATAAATGAAGAGTACTAAATGGGTATCTCAGCGACATGAAAAATGAACGAGGAATGGAAATTGAGAATTAAAAGTGAGAATGGGAGAGATAACGAAAGAAGGTGTAATTAATCTCCCAGGATTGAAAAGATTCGTTAACAATATCGTGAAACAGTCTCGTCGAGTTGGCTCGTTTAAATTAAATTAATTCATACATTTATAATGTTATTATTGGATGGAAATTTGTTTAAAAAAACTCTGGAAAGAGTTTAGACAATGTCGAATTTTACACACTCGTCGAAAAAGTTGCAAATAAGTTACAAATGCTTAAAAAAAGAAATCATCGTCAATGTTTATTGATTACGCAAATTATTATATTTATTTATCTGTAGAAATATTATGCGTGCAAATAATTGCTTAGACTGCAACTGAAATAAATTGCAAATGCTCAGAAAAAATTATCTTTGTCGATTGGCGATTTTCTTGGCGAGGTTTTCGACGATTCGAATGAAATCCGAACGTGGAATTCGAGAAACTGGCAAAAACTCATGCATATGTGATGCGGTAATAAAAAGTTACACAGGCGCGAGTGAGAAGTGAACTCGATTTCGCGCGGCAGTTTGATTTCGAATTTTCAAAGGTCAATCGAGACGCAGAGTGTCGAAGACACGAGTCTGCGATACTTATCAATCGGAACAGAAAAGAATTCACTGACGAAGATTCTAAAGAGGAAGATGAAATTTTCTTTCTTTCTTTCTTTATAGAAATATTTTTAAATACTTTAAATATTATAATTCTAATTTTGTACATTATTTTAATTTTAATTTTGTTTCTGTGGATTAAACACTTGTTTAATTGATTTCAGTCGATAAATACGAGCAAAAAGATACTGTGTATGTTTAACACTCACGATATTATGTTTTCTCTCAATATAATTCATGCAATTACATCTCGCCCAGTAATTTTCAAATTAATAAATTTTATCGAATTTGTGTTAGAAAAGCAAGGTTTAACATCGTTAAAATTCTCCTTTCATTCAGAATGTTATATTCACTCGTTATTTGTTATTCAGTCGCAGTCGCGTAATTCGCAACTGGGGTTAACAAGTATTCCTTTGTCAAAGTTAAAACAAAAAACGCGCGTTATTCTGATAAACAAATACTGTACTCATAATGCAATTTCCATTTATATTAACGTACTGAGAGGTTACGTTAAATCGTAATTATCTCGGCATTTTTTGACATTTACATTCACGAGCAGTGACTCATAAATCAAACGAATAATTAATTTTTACTCGGACGACCGTGAAAAACTTGTTTGTACAAAATAGCATCGTTACAATACTTTCTACAATTAATATATATTTAGTATTGCATTAAAATTTCTCTGAGAATATATCTTTCGTCATTTATTTAATAAATCTTTCGTTATTTACGTCTGTATATTACAGTTTCTGAGGTCTGAATTAATGTAGATTTTTCATTTCCTCGGTGACAAATATACTGCCATACCGAATAATTAATTTTCAGTCAGACTAAAACTATGATAAATCTTATACAAAGTAGTATCGTTTACGACACTTTCTTCAATTGACACACATTTATCATTAAAATTTGTTTAATATATTTTTCATCGTTATTTATCCGTAGACTTTTATTTTCTCATTCCTCCAACATACATTTACAATTTACTAATTCGCGATATTTAATACTCGTAAATTTTATAGTAAATTTTATCATACCGTAATGTTCTACAGTTCAACAGTTCAGTCTTCCTACATTCTAAATCCCCTTCAAACACGATCAAATGATGCACATAAAAAAAAAGAGAAAAAAGAAAAAGAAAGAAAATCACAGATGGATAAAAATTCAGATAAAAAAAGAATACCGAATACGTGAAAGTGCGTACGTGTGCGTACAGAGGCAGAAAACCTCGTGCTAAAGGAGTCGGAGTCGCGGGCACGCGCCAGACGCGCGAACGTTTCGATAAATACGATTAAAAGTGAGGGGAGGGGTGACGAAGCGAACGGAGAGAAAGAGAGAAAGAGAAAGAGAGAGAGAGAGAGAGAGGAAAGGAAGAAATCGAAAGGAAGGAAGGAAGCGACGGTGCAGATGTGAAACGAGAATAACAGATCGCGGCGGGCGATTGTTTTGGGGCGTCTGCGCCTGGTGGTGCGAGAGAGGACCACCGAACGACCAGCAGGAGGCGTCTAAGCCCTCGGGATGCCAGTCGATTCCGAGCCGCCGCGCGGTTGAGATGCGAGCCGTCGTACTCCCAAAAACCACCGTGTCACCGTAACCTCGTGCGCCTCTTGTCGTTTTCTCGATCGTCCGTTTTACCCTCCCCGAACTTTCCTCGATGCTCGTCATCCTAGCCGAGCTTGTCCCCACTCGTCTTTATCATAGTATCGTCGTCGCGCTCGCAGTCGCGTTTCGCGCACGTGAACCGATGTCTCTCGCGTGTAGCGTTCCTCGGAGGACCGGTTTCTGGAGAGTCTCCTCGGTGTGATTTCGGCCTCGGCAAGGGAACTCGAAGGAGGAAGAGTTTCCCATCGTCTCAAAGACGGAGGAAAGATCGCCACGGGCTGATGGCCGTGCGTAACTCGTCCGATCAGGTGTCCTCCACGATGACCGGAGGTATCGTTGAGTTTGGTCGTCGCTGGCTTCAAGGTATCCCGAGGGACTAGGCTGAGAATGTGAAAAACAACCGAAAGAGAAATTGCGTGAGAACCCGATCACGCGCAAACCTCGTCACCTCGTTGCGCCCCGCTGTTGATCCAAGGATCAACGACGACGATCAAGTTGAACGACGAGGTCTCCCTCGAACGTCTCCGCGAACAAACGACGTGACACGGCGACGGTCGACGAATTCGAACCGCGGGAGGAAACTTCAGCGGAGGGTGGAGTCGAGGATTTAGAGGGGAAAGTCTAGCTCGCGATCGTGTGTTCGAGCATTTGGAGTTTGTTGCACGCGCGAGCGTGGCGCCACCTAGCCCGCGGTACACGTCGAACGTGCCTGTGCGTATATATGTCGAAGGTGCCTCTGGAGAGATCATCGGGGCAGCGGTTCGTTGCCGACTCTTCCCAGGGAACGACGTTTCAATCCGGGCCGTGTCGGGAGGAAACGAGCTACCGTGTATTATTACCGGTCGACCAGTCCGCGGGATCGATCGATCGATCGATTTTCGAACGAGTACATCGACGCCTCTGCCGCGGAACACGATCGGCACGGTCGTTCTAATTCATTCGTTCTAATTACTGTCCCCTTAATTGACTACGCGTCGGGACGCGTCAAGGTGATACGCCCGGAACGAGCCACCGTCGCGACGGTCTCCTAGGAAATGAAAATCGAGCGATCTGACCATCCGCCCTTATAACGCAACGTAACACGCCTATGTCTAACCTCGTTAGAGAATAGCCAAGAGACGCGTGTGCATATTTGTACTTATACCACGCGGAAGTATAGTTTTGTATCTCGTCTATCATTTAGAGGACAAGCGTATATTTGTAATCGTAATTAAAATTAAGACGAAGGGGAGGAGTGAACGCGTACACAGGGGTCACCCTCTCCGAAGATGCTTATGGTAGCAGAGCTTTAATCGAAAGTAGACACCCTTCTCTATCTTGCTCGACGACAGATAGGGTCGTAGGAACGGAGTGACCTGGCGGATAGAAACAGCGATCGATTTTGTGCAGTACAAAAAGCCAGAGTCTCGTCTCCCGAAAGACAACGAGTCTTCTCCGGTGATTCCACCTTGACTCGGTGGTCCAAGACGAAGCCAGTTGGCGAACAGTTTCATGCACGGTAATTGAGATTCGAGCTGTTTGATTTTCCAAAGTAAACCAACGCGACTCGCGTGGCGTACTCTGCTTGGGATCGCTTCGACTGTTTGCGACTGTTTGCACGGACGAGTTTGTGTCACTGCCCTCGAGACACCGGGCGTTGTTGTCGGTGAACCAGCGAGCGGAATATTCGAATTAGCTGCGTTTCGTCTTCGATGTTTCATTTCGTTGTTTGATCGTTTAATTACAATACACGCGAGTACGTGAGTTTTCTGGAGTAATGTCTGGAAAATTCAGATGGAACGAGCGATTGCTTCTTAACGAAATTGGTGTGTTATCGAGACTTGTGTCTTATTTGTATTGAATGATATAAAAACGCTTCGATCTTCTTTTAAACATTTTAGTTCTACGATAATTCCAAGCTAACAGACTAACGTCAACTTTATCAAAGGATAATTGTACCATTACACGTTATATTGTTGTTTTCATCTGAATTTGCCGGACGTTTGAAAATTTACGGACACACATTTTTTATTGAAATTTAATTCAACTTCGATAGAAAACGATGCACTTTTGGCGAAACGTCGAAATTTACAAGCATTCTCGTTAATTTTTCCGTGGATTTTTATATCGCGTTCCGCGACGATAGGATAAGATCTCTTGGAAAGTATTATCGGAGGTATAGGGTGGGCCAAAATTACTAAAATAAATAATTTTTCTTAATTTTCTAACGTTAATAATCTTCTAAAACATAATAGAAAATAATAGAAAAAGTCAACGTTTGAACTTAAATTTAATTTAAAATTAATAAAATTAGTTTTCTCTTATATTTTTGTGTTTTGTTAAAAAAAAAAAAGTAGGTGGAAAGAAACTTTTGGCCCCACCTCTTCCGCTGGAAGAGGTATTATGTTTCTAGTTACTCGAGACTACAAGTTTGATAAAAACAACGTGAACAATTTTTACGGAAATTCGATTCGATTCTGTTCACGGTGACGCACGCGAGCGCGAACCGATCGCTCGTAGTTGGCTGCAAAAAACGCATTAATACATCGGTAAATTAGTTCCTCGAAAACCGTGCGTTCCAAACGTGAACGAGCAAATTGCATTGCAAAGAAGAGGCAATCGTTGAAATTTTTTAAAATCCCGCTGGTGTTTGAAAGTTGCGCACGTGTTTGTTCATCGAGAGAAAGCTCGTGACGTGTTGACATCAAATTTCTTGCTTTAATGATCGTGCACAGTGAGGAGCATAACTGCACCGATGACAATGAAAAATTGTCGATAATTCAAAGTGATAGAACTTTGTAAAGAGACGATGAAGGTGAAACGATCCGCTTGGTCTCGTTTCAAAGCGTGAAGCTTCTGCTTTAACGATCGTGAGTTTATTCCTCTCGAAGATGATTTTGCGTCTCGTCAGAGGATGTTTTTTTCTTCTAAAAATGGTAAAAACGTCTACCAAGTCGTGGCCTTGAAGATTAAAATTTTTCTCTTTGAAATCGCTGTACAAATATTTTATATTATCGTTTTATTGAACTTGTTAGAGTTTCTTCTTGAATTTTTGTCACGCTTTAAAATGAGACCAAATGGATCGTACGACAATTTTTCATTGTGCGCAATGCAGATACGATGCTGCGAATCTTTTGCTGAAAACACAAGTTAGCGTTGTTAGTTAGAATGTTCTTTCTTCGGGGATATTTTATTTGAGAAAATTAATGTTAAAAATGCTTCGAGTATTTAAGAAAATTAATTAAATTACCAACAAAAATAAAGTATTACAACGCAAAATTTACCGTGGTAAATTGAATACGAAACGACGTTAATTGAAATTTAACTTTCTGACGTAATTAATCGTTGCGAGTTAATCGAAAAGGAAACTAATGTTTAAAACATGTAACATCTCCCGCTGGGGAGATCGAATTACAAATGTACTCTTTAATTCACAGTATCTACCGCGCACATTATACTCATTTCCCGGAGATTCAAATTTTCGCTCCGGCGAAAAGAAAAAAAGGCATACTTCAATTTACAGCTGTGGAAATCAGTTGAAAAAAAATAGTTGAAAAGGTTTCTGAATAATTCATTTATTCTCTCGTTGGAAGTGGAAGTCTCGCGGCGATGCAGTTCGCATGCAGATCACTTTGCAATTCTAACTTGCGTGCTTGCGCATGTACAATACGCGGAAAGGGGGAAAAAATTCGTGGGTGGTATCGCGTCGCTTTTTCGAAGATGTGCGAAATGAACAGGCGATCGATCGATTTTTCCGCCATCAGCTCGAGAGAATCAGATTATGAATTTCATTTCGTTCGAATTGCCTGGGGAAATCGGCCGTATTCCCGTAAGCAATTCGCGGAAGCGCAGGTACGCTCGCGAAACGGGAAGCATAACGACGCGTAAATCACACGCGCGAGCGATAATTGACGACACAAATTTCACGTTATTTCGTAATTAACGTCGATATAATATCGCGGCGTGAACGACGGATAAATCGAGCGACTCGAACTTTAACGCTAGAACTACCGGCGACTAAGTATTCTTAGCAAGGAAATTAAAATGCAATGTGCAAGAAAAAATTAATAGTAGGTACAATAAAGAACACACGCTTCTGTCGATATATTTTATTAAAAATCGAGCATCTAAAAATGTATAAAATCTCCATGGAAAATTATAAATTAGTCATTTTGACCATTTTGGTAGTTCCAATATCGACGACTAAAGTATAATATTCGTAGCAAAAATACTAAAGTGCAAGATATACAAGAAAAATAAAGGACACAAGCTTCTATCGATATAGTTTATTAAAAATCGAGCATCTAAAAATGTATAAAATCTCCATAGAAAATTATAAAGTCATTTTGACCATTTTGATAGTTCCAATATCGACGACTAAAGTATAATATTCGTAGCAAAAATACTAAAGTGCAAGATACAAGAAAAATAAAGGACACAAGCTTCTATCGATATAGTTTATTAAAAATCGAGCATCTAAAAATATATAAAATCTCCATAGAAAATTATAAATTAGTCATTTTGACCATTTTGATAGTTCTCCAGTGTTAAACATCGAATTTCTAACGCGGAATTATTTGCGGTAATTTACAACGATTGTTCGCATCGCGTTTTCTTTTTTCTTGTCGTTTGGCGCAGTTACGCGGGGAATTTTCCGCCTTTGCGCGTTCGAATCGAGCTCGCAATCACGCGGAATTTTCACCAGGACTTAACGAGGATGCGTTCTCTTTTTCTTTCTTTTATGATAGTGAGCGGAACAGTCCGAACGAGGATCCATTGATTCTTTTTTTACATCAATTTCGCAAATTTCACACGGACTCGCAATTTCAACCTGCGTGCGATTTCCCCCCCTCGTCGTGCTCGTCTGCTTTTCATCGAACTTCGATTCTCCTCGATATTTTCAGCAGAGACTTTCGTTCGATATTTTCTTCCAAGTTTCTTCTCATTTTCTCAACTTTTCCCTTTTCGAACGAGACGTCAGTCGATCGACTTGATGAAAATTGTTACAATGAAATTTAAAGATCCTCCAGTTTAATAGACGAAAACTCCAGTTACACGAATTGGAAAAAATTATACAATCAATAGATGGGGATGAATGACGTAAATATAATCATAACGGTGGATATATCATTCATCCGGTTTCTACGTTAGTCGACTGTCTTTGGAGTATTTTTATTTTCAACGCCCTCTTGCATAATTCAATCAATCCAAAATTCACAAAGCCAAAATACGTGACAATAAATCACATTCGAAGTAATAATTTATTTCAACAATAATTTAAAATATATAATAATAATTTATATATAATATGTATAATAATTTAAGATATATATAATAATAATTTATCTCAATAATAAATCCAATAAGATCCATCTTGTAATAATCTCGTCACTTCGCGAGTACCGTCGTATAAATTATTACGCGAGAGGAGTCTGTTCGTTATTTTTCTTTCGATTCGCGCGACATTCTTGCCTTCGTACGCGCGCGGGTAACAACGAGCTCAACAGGTGGAAACGAAGTGCACAAACGTTGTGACAGGCGACGGAAGAGGCTCCTCGAAAATGAGCCTATTATCTGTACCTTCCGTTAAATTACATCTCGGAGAAAAAGTTCGAGTCGCACCAGTTACACACGTTCTCCGTTCTTCTTGTTTTTCGCAAGGTTATTTAGTTTCTCAGTGCACGTCGCGCCTGAGAAATAAGGCGTCTAGTCTCGCCGAGAAAAAATTTCATATAACGCGCAGAGATTTGAGAAATGTCGTAATAAGCGAGAATATTCTCGAAGGGATCTGGATAAGACAAAGTTACGACGGCGGCATGAATCTCGTCGACAAAAATTACCTTCGCCGTGTTTTTGGCTGTTTTCGTTTGCGCTTCGTTCGCCTTCCTCCTCTTTCGCGAGGGATGAAAAAATATAACGTTTTTTGCCACAATCAAGAGTATAGAAGCGTTCGTGACACACGGAATTCGGAGAGCGATTTTTCACGGAATTCTCGGGTTTTTAGGGAAATTGTTTTGGAGATGTTTGTAGGGGATGTTTCAAATCTTCTTTCGTTTGAAAGTGTTGGAGAACGTTATGAAAATTGGTTTACAAGTTGATCGGATCAACGATGATTAATTTGAAGCCCGTCAGAATCAAATTACTGTTTTAATCCGAAGCGGATATGCAAGTTTCAAATTTTCATTTTTTAGGAAAATAACCATTCAGAGATTTAAGACTTGAAAGAGACTGTGTATAAAATCGATTTATAAGTTGACGAGGTCAACAAAGATTAACTTGAAATTGCTATTTCAACCTGAGCAGCTTGAGTCGTTAAAAATTTTTATTTTTCAGGAAAATAACTGTTCAAAGGTTTTTCTTAAAAACTATGTGTATAATATAGCAGCGGCTTTATTAAATGATACAAAATTTTATTCCAATTTTTTGGAAGGGTGGAATATTAAAAAAGTTAGGCGTGATTGCGAACAAATTAGCATCTCTATGGACAGTGTGATAGTACGCTAATATCCATGGAGGCTTAATTAATTTTCTCAGTAATAAACTTTTTCACTTTGTCTTCCTTTCTGTTGCAGCGAATAAGTATAGTAAAATTCAATACTTTACTTTACCAAATATTCACGATATAGGATTTTAACTCTATTAAATTTAATCTAATTTAAAAATTGAGTATCTGTGGTTTGACGACAGGTCAAACGATTTACGTTTCATTAATTTAAAATTCTTCTGCGATATTCCCGGGCCAATGTTTGACTCTTTGCGCTCCAAATGTTTTCTATTGAAACGTTTCTCGAAACTTACGAAAGTGGATGGTTAAAAGCAGATTGCTTCTGTGCATTTACGAAAAATTGAAAGGTGCAAGTTTGCACGGAGTACATACCTAACGCGGGAATTTTATCGAAGTTCTGTTTTCTCAACTATGAATTTTTATTAACCTATTAAAGACCGATGTTGAAGGTATAACATTTCACTTGCAATTCTTCTCATCCATCAATGTATATCGTCATATTTGATTTTTTTAATATCGGGGCTGTAAAATAGATATACTCGTTTAATTTTAAGAAACTTGAAGTAATTTCAACATCTTTGTGACATTACACACGATTGGTATACAACATACGATACTGTAATTGTGATAATTTTGTTTGATCGTATAATATTACTAATAATACTGTGATAAACGATCGAATTTTAACCTTGATAGATTAAAATTCGCAGTCTAATTGCGAGTATCTCTGTGGAGGAATTGAAGTTGAAGCAATGAACGTAGCAAACGCAAACACGGAGTACAAAGAGTTGAAACATATTCGGGGATGTACACGCTCGTTACACCCTAGCCCCTACCCGTGTAATTCTCGCAGAAGTCGATCAATCATACGATTTGTCAGCGTCGAATTGAGAGAGAGTCGCGGGACCGACGATAATTGACACGATCGGGGACATTCATCGCACGATCTCTGGTCTCTGCTTTCCAGCGTGGTTCGACTCTGACGAAATGAATTTTACCGCGGATCGCTATGGGGGTAGCGGAGGTAACGGAAACGCGTCATCGTCGGCGGACTTAATCAAGCCCCGGTTCGCAATTAATCGGGGCTCGGTGGGTGGCCCGCATTTGTCTCCGCTCTTGTAAACGCGTCACGCGCGTTTCAAAATCCAAGCACTCTTCTTAACAAACGAGATTAGTGGGTGGAAAAAGCGAGGAAATGGCTGTAAAAAAGGAAAGAAAGAAATGCGTGAAACACATTCATTCTTACTCTGGCATCCGAATGATAAATTTCTGCTCTGCTTTTTGTATCAATCTTGCTTTCTATTTTTATTCTTAGGGAAAAAAATGTTGAAGATGGGATTCTGCGTTGGAGAGTTTGAGGATGCGTAACACATACTCAAACTGCGATGATAAAAGAACGTTAACTTGTGTATCGTAGAAGATATTTTGAAATTAATTAATTTATATAATATAGTTGCATCACTAACGTATCTATTAACTTTATGTTCAATTTTTATACTCGAGTATACTTGTTACGCAACGTGATAATCTACAACGTTCATCGTTATCTTACATCATTTTTACATTGCTTCACACCAACATAATCGCGCCTCACTGTACTACTAATGAAGTTTCAACAAGTTTCGCAGAATATGCATAATGTATTCATAAATGTTGTTTCGTTTAATGACGCGGTAAAATACAGCTGCGTTCTACATTCAAGAGATCAGGCTTAATAGCGTGGCAAAGTGTAGCTTTCGTAACACCCGAGAAAGTGGAAAATTCGTGTTTGCTCGCAAAACAATTACGTCCGAAAAATTACAACGTGCAAGTAGCATTCTTTTTGTTGTATAATAATTTCAAATCATAAATCACGAGAAATATGTCATTGTTTACTGGAAACAATCGTGTTTCGACTCCTCGCCCGATATTAATTAATGATATTAACTAATTCACTAATTCAATCGCAGTTTGTTTCATTAATTTTTAACACCAGAATTACCGGTGTAAAATTTAGAGGCATTAAAGTAAAAAAGAATAAAAATAGTTTACAACACGATGAAGTACATAGGCTTTTATTTATACATTTTACGAAAAATCTCTATTATTAATTCTAAAGTCTATTATTAATTAATAGAATCTATAATTGGTAATATAAATATAATAATAAATAATAATAAATATAATAATTAATAATATAAAATGTCTGAAAATTTAAATCTCCAAAAATACACTGTTTTATTTCTGCAAATTATCCAATTAACAAAAATCACAAATTGGTCATTTTTGCCTGGTAGTTCCAGTGTAAAAGTGAAAGAAAAAATATTCCAGTCTAAGATTTCATTTATATAGTTTTCTTTGACGACAATTTTCAAGAGTGAAAGAACAATTTTATGGGCATTAAACAAATTGACGGACGGTTACGTCCAAACTTTCGACGTATATCCGCCGCTGTAACGTTTGTATTTCTTTTCACAGTGGACGTCCCTTTTGTTCTTCTCCCTCCTGGGAATACCGCGTCTCATTCGTTTATTCGACGTAATAGGGTTCACTCCTCGATGGTCTTACCCAGAGCCGATACTCGTAATCAGTATCATATATTTTTATCATGGACAGGGGATGTGCCATAGAGTGATACAGACCTTTCCAGTTCTATTTCGAGTAGCTATTCTAAGCTCCGTGAAAAGTGTGACGTAACTCGTGAATCATTTTCACTTGTTCACACGTGAGATGTAGCTGCTTCTGTTGACACAGAAACCGTAGTAATCAGATCGACGGTTTCGCGATGAATATTTATTTAATATGTCACTTCGACGCTACAACGGGCACTGGTTTTGCAACAACGTTTGCATACACGTTAGTGACAATCAGACTGACAATTTTACGATTAATATTTATTTAATCGTCAATTTCACGTTGGACTGACCGAGTATAGTTGTACAGACATCGTCAAAATGGCCACGTGGCGCTACACATGCAAATACACTGTCGAATCTCGTCCATTATTAACCTGTTGATCTCGTTCCGAGTTCTTTCTGCTTTACAGCTGACATGAGCTGTTCCCGTGAATAGAATTGACCTAGGTGTAGTTAACATCAACGACAACATGATATTGTTTTTCGCAAGAACAGCTTATTGTCGATAGGCAATATTTAATTGTCAATTTCACGTTGGATTGATAGTAGACAGATATCGCCAAATTGGTCACATGGCGCTACGCAAATACATAGACGATTGATCACACTGTCTACATCTATCGAATCTCGCCCATTATTAACCTGTTGATCTCGTTCCGGCTTTTTTCTGCTTTACAAACAGACGGGACAAAATTGACTTAGGAAGTCTAACACAAACGGCAATACTGTTTTACGCAAGAACGCCTTGCCGGTAGAACCGGCGATCGGTTACAAAGACGAACAGCTGATTTAATCAAAACGAGTAATTTAGTTGCAACCGTGGTACGTGTTAGGTAACGCGGATCGAATAATTCCGTTTCGTGCCGTGCTAACGTAGTAATAATGTCTTGTTGAACTTGTTGGCGCAGTGTTGACAAAGATTCATACGTTTTACTGGGTTGAAACGCTATTTAAAATGCAGGAAACATATTCTTTGATATTATTGCATCGATATGTGCGTTATAGAAGGATGTTGCAAAAATTATTGAAAGAATAGAGATGTTTTTATTGAGAGGTCAGATTAATAAAGCAATATACTTGATGTGCTTTTTTCGAAAATCTTATTTTATATGTAATACATTATCGAAAAAGTAAAAATGAAACTGTTTATTGATTAACAAATATTTTCAATAGACAAAGTTCATATAAAAATATTGTTATCAATTTTAAAATGGAAAAAAACTGCACGACTTTTACCCTAGTACGATTCGTCTCACTGAAAGGCCCAGAAGACTAGGAAATGAAGACGACTTTTTTGCATATCAATAAAATTTTATTGATATGAAAACATTTGAATCGATAGAAAACAAATTACAGGCGCGATCGCTCAGTACCAGACACTCCTACTCGCGGTCTATCCCACGCCCCCTCACGAATCACGTGACCCAAATCAACCAATCGCTAATTTTCGTTGCATTAGCGTTGCATCTGAAGAGGCCCAATTCTCTGGGTTATCCCCGCTAAAGTTACTTTCAGTGATTTTAAAAAGAACTTTTCCGATAGTTGAGTTCAACTGAAAGCTGAACGCCATCTTACATCTTTGATGGCACTAAAAGCTAAATTATAAGGTAGACTTTGTGGCAGCCGTGCAAGTTCAAAGGATTGTAGATTGTGAAAAATGCATCAAAAGATTTCGAAAAATTTCCTCCGTCTCGTTCATTCTGTGACAGTCTTAAAAGCTAAGATAAATTATTCTAGTACCAATAACTTTTTCGACGTGTCTCACGAAAAATCGTTTCCCACTTTCTTTCTTATTTACATCGTCCGTCATTTTAACTCCTCGATCCATCGAATGTCACTGGACCTTCTCTACGGAAAATCTGCCATTACTGATTCTCTTCGAAGAAAGTCTCGATTTTTTGTCGAATAAACGTTACTCACTGTCTGCAGCCCTGATTCTCCTATATTAGCTTCCCAATTGTTATTAAAATTATCTCAACTTCTCAATTTATCGAAACGATTTTCTACAGAAGAAAGGTTAGGTCAATCAACTCTTTTACTGTTTTACTTTTTCGAGAGGTGTAAAAAAATATTCGGACACTTAACAAAGTATTGAAATCTCTGGAAAGATCTCTCAGGATGAACGAAAATTCGCTTCGAAGATATCTGCGAGCAAAGTTTCACTCAAACTGTAAACAATAATTCCCTCTCGATCCATCGGATACATGATTCAAACCATCTTCTTCCCTTTTTGTTAAAAATCTGCGATGAATTAATTTCCTCGATGGTCGAACCTTTCTGTAAGCAAATAAGTCATTCACGTCGCTGCCTGTAGCACGAATATATTCCATTAGCCAACGAGCGTCGGGGACGAACGTCGGGAATGAATAACTAATCGAACGTTCGGACGAAATTAAACGGGACTTTTAAAATCTGCTTGCGGCGCAGGTTCGACTCCGCAATACCGTGTCGAATGACTTCGTGATTAAAGTCGAGCCGAAGTTAATTAACGCCGCTGCATACGGAGATGGTCGTGACGTATTTAAGCTTTGAGAGGCTCGTAACGAGCGTGGTCGAAATCCCCGCCGCGTGTTTCCACGGGACGAGAGGCGAATTGAAATTCACCGTGTTCATCGGCGGTGGGAATTTTTGTTCCCATGTGAAAACGTATTTTTCTTTTTTTTTTTTTGTTTTTTTGAAGGTAGGTCACGGAGGAAAAATTGCTTAGGGAGTTGTTATCATCTTTTGTATTTCGAAATAAAATGGAGGCGAGGAGGTATTTAGATTAGATTTAGGCAAGTTATCGAATATCGAATATTTGTTCATCGTCGCTAATGCTGAGACGTCTTTAAACGTTTCCTCGTAATTTATAGGATAAAGTGTGATTATCGATTGTATTATAAGACGTGATTATGTCACTGTGTGAGCGAGAGTATTCGAGCGCGTGCAGGAATTTCCTTTCATTAGGAATTTCATTTGAGTTCAAGATCCAATTTGAAAGTGCATACACGTGTAACGAAAGCTGCAAGACATTTGGCACACGTGTATTTGATAGAGATCACAAGAATTTCAGTATTGAGTGTCTTAATATTCAATAAATCTCGATGGTCGATAAATCAACGCGTGGATCAATTTCTAACTAAATTGCAACAATTTGTCTTGCAATTTCTACAACTTTCCACCTTCAGATTCGTTTCAAATTTTTCCAACATGTGGGTGATCTTGTCTCGTCACCGTGCTGATAAAGTTTTTCGGTTTTTGATTCTTCAAGATTGTCGATCATTGTGTCGAAATTCCCACTATTATTCTAATTTTTCCTGCTAAAAAAATGTAAATATTTCGCACGAACAGAAAGGAAAATAAAAAAGAAAATAATTTTTGATTTTCAATATTTTAACATCAATGTCAATGCTCTCGATGCTACGTAGCCAGCACCGTGTCACGAGCAGTAATACCTCCTGCAAATAATCCACCGTGCAATATTTTGTTAGTCGATATAACACCGCGATCATGATGTATACGCGCGAACCGACGGATGGATCGTCGGATCGAATGTTAATTTATAACAATACGCGAACGTACTCGATCGGCTCACTTTGGCTGGGGGATTAATTCTCGACGAGCGCGAACAAAGGACGAAGAGAGACGTCAAGTAGGCCACCGAAATAATTACGCATCATTAAGCGATCCGCCGATCGAATGCCAACGAGGGGATCGATTTTTCGATTGCACCATCCGCGAGCATCGTGCTTAATACGCGCACATAACTGCGGTGTTTGCTTTTAGAAGTGTCTGTCTATTATACGTTGTATCGCTAATTGTACTCGTCAAACGTAGAATAAATGTGTGCAGCTGCTAATTGTAAAATTGAGTCGAATTGTAAGGTAATGACACTAGTTTCTTTTTTCTGAAAAATCAAATAATTTTATTGTTTAACTTGGTTAATATTATTATTAATAATAATATTATAATATTAACCAGGTTAAACAATATTAATAATATTATTAATAATATTATAATATTAACCAAGTTAAACAGTATTAATAATATTATTAATAATAATACAATATTAACCAAGTTAAACAATAATTAATATTATTTTTGCAAAATTTAAACATTCGTAGTTTTCTTATCAAACAGAAAAAAAAGAATCAAACATTTGGAAGAAACGAAAGGAAATTTAATTTATTCTTTCAGAATGATATATTTTGGTACATATAATGGCACTTACGATTAACATGTCGAGCACCAATATCTAGATTCTTTGCGTATATTATTTTTTTGAGCGTGGGTTGAACATCTTTGTGATAATGTGCTTGGAAAATGTTTTCCAAAAGTGATTGCCGATGAAACGTGTAGGCTTCGTTGTAGGTTGCCAATCAACTGATTGTACGTGTACGTGTTGAATTTATATCTTCAATTGGACATGATTCAACGGTTTTTTTCAGTACCTGCTCCGGCGGAAAGTTTACTTTTTATACAACAAAAATGAATTCATTCGGGAATCTATTGAAAATCGCTCATTCACGATTTCATTCAATTCGTGTAGTCGTACATGACTTTTGCACAATGTGTACAAGTCGCAACAAGTTGCGCAAGATGGCGCGCACGTAGGAAGCGATCGTAAGAAGAAGATATTTAAAAATGGCGCGTCAAGTCTAGTCTCGGAATATTAAATAACTAGAATAAAAATACTAAATAACTAAAATATAACGGAATAAAAATATCTAAATATGTTTTATTTTTCACGAAAAACTTATGCGACAAATTTTAATTAATTTCCCCGCATCTGACGAGTATTCCGTGTAAAATTGCCATTTCTTCGCGATGAGTGTACTCGTCATTCACAGTTAACGAGATGTTAACGATTCGCGAATGAAATTGGTCTCGCAGAGAGCAGAGTTTCTTCCGTAAATGTGGTTAAAGACGTTGAATGAACATTAGTGGAAATTCCAAGTTGGAATGCGACTGAAGAGGAGAATATTTAGGCCGAGTTGCACGAGCGGAGCAACTTGTTGCATTTCGAAGCATCTTCGGAATTTGTTGCGCGTAATGGCTCCCTAGAATTTGATTTAACGAGGTATACGTAATTGCACGTACGTTCGATCTGAAACAGAATTTTTGGGTTTTACTGATAATGAGTGTTGGTTATTTTTGTATATTAACACGTTCTAGGAATGAGAAATACTACTAAATGACAACGTAGATAACATCATTCCATAATTAGTAACTTTCATCTTGCGACAATGATTCAAAAAATTCTTTTCTTTTAAATTCGTAATCAAAACGTGTGAATTTTTGAATTTAAGAATTCTTCGTTTTATTTGAAAATATTCAAATAACACGGTACGTACTAATTGTGTGCTTCTTTTTGAAAAATCGAGCAATTTTCACGACACGAAGAACATACTACAATTCAAAAGTCGAGAAATTGAGCGATACTGATTATTGATCGATGTGCTTTGAAAAAGGAGAATTAAATCAGTAAAAGCGAGTAATTAAAAGTTCCCGGCCGATAAACCCGAGGGAAAGTTAGGCAGAAAATTTTATTCGAGACGTAGTCGTATGGAAAGAAAATTCAATGACTTTCGAAGTAGGCCACTCAAATATTGTGCCTCGTTATTGTACTCGAAACGCATGTGGAATGTCAATTGCTTTTTTGATCGATAGAGCATCTAATTAACGCGTTGAATTTCAATCGACAGAGCGAAGAATCGAAGAACGTTTTAATAAATAAATAAATAAATAAATAAAGGATTATATGAATTATACTGAGTAGCTACGTGTATCGTGGACACGATGAAATTTCCAGTTAATAAACATTTGAAACGAAATAATTGAAATATTTTAAATCGTGCAAAGAGGAATAAAAATTGAACGTACGAGAACATAGAGAATTTAAAATTCGTTTTCAGCCTAAAAACCCTGTTTCTTCTTTTCCTTTTTAGATTTTCTAGTTTCTATAGACATCGCGAGGCTTTAATTAAAACTATCCAAACATTCGTCGATTTGTTAGAGATGTTTCTCCAAAAATTGCCTATGTTCCTACATTCGTATTGCGAAACTAGGTATCTCTTGCAAGTGAATTAAAATTGTTGAAGTTTGATTGAAAATATTTGCTCGCTGATACAGTTGCATTCCGACAAATTTCATTTTGACTTTCGTGCCTATGGCACAGGATTGAAAAAACACCACTTTTTTGTATTTTGAAACACTAGAAGCACAGAGTAGCTTGCAAATTTTCATTTCATTCAAAGCGATAATTGCAGAATACTTGCCATATTTATATCTTTTTTTTTCTATCGAATTAAATTTTAATCAATGACTTCTGAATTTCCTTAAAGAAATTATTATTATTTGTTATTATTATTTGTTAATGAGTTTAAGTATTAAAATTAAAATTAGTGTTGTTATTATCGAATGAAAACAGTTGTTACTATTGTTGTTCCTTATTTAAAATTACCGGCGCTCGACGTACGCAATTCGCGTCTCGCTGTTGAATTTGTGAATTACCCTAGAAGGATGATATTCCAGCTCGCTGATTTTATCATCTTTCTCCGTTTCCTCTCTATTCATTCGCACGCGTAGTTATAACTTGCGAGGATAATAAACTTAATTCACCGTAAAACTAAAGAATTCCGAGAGCCTTTCCATCCCAGAGACGAGTGTTCTCCACTCGAGCGTCAAAAGTTGGTATTAAAAATTATCCCGTTACTCTGCTAGTTATGAAAAAAATAATTATCCTCCGCACTCGTATTCGTAAATAAATAAATTCTAGATTCGATAAGGAGAAATTCAACGGGATAATTCTGGAGATTAAAAAAAAGAAACGGAGAGGGATGAAATTCGATGAGTTTCACTCGTCATTAATTTCTGCCCTAGCTTCTTTACCTTCAAGGTGGCTGAAAATCGGACTTTTATAGTGTCAACTGGCGTAAAACGTTTCTCTCTCCCGAAAGAGAGAGCTTTCAGCTCTCTTCGCGAAATGGCCCTCGCGAAGATCGAATTAATCGCCGAACTCCTTCGATAGCGTTTTACACGGAGGCAAAGACACGATTTGATCGAGGGTTGCTTAAACCCCTGTCCAACATTCGTTTCTTCTTCTTTTTTCATTTTTTCTTCTTTTTTTCTTCGCTCCAGTCGCTTTGGTAATCGTGCCGGGGGAGCGTATTAAATAAACTGCTCTTGCGTAACGTAAGCAGATCCAAGTGCCCTCGATCGCGCCAGGGGAAAATTGAAATTCCCCGTCGTTTGGGTCTTGTAAACTTTCACAGACGGCGACGCGACTCGGATATTTAATTTCAACTCGCGAATCCAAACCGGGGTCTCCGGCCTTCTTATTTCCTCGCGCCTTCAATTTTCGTTTCCACGTCTCGGATTTTCAACCATTTTCAGAAAATGGAGTTAGAATTTGTGGACGATTATAGTTAACTCGTGTCAGATTAGCGAAGTTACGATAATTTTTTTTTACGCCTTCGTTTAGTTTTCGTTGGATTTTTAATCAACTGTTCTGGCTCGCTTGGATTTTCAATAGAACCAGAATTTATCTACTTGTTTCTCTGGCTTTTTGTCTTTACACAATTGGAAATTACTTAACTCTTGAGTTGTGGATGATTATAATAAATCGTGTCAAATTAGCCAAATTGAGATAATTTCGTATTCCAATTATTTTTGATATTTCGTTCCATTTGACTCGGATTTTTAACTAACTATTTTCAAAAAGTACATTTTAGAATTTGTCTGCTTTAGTTTCTCTATTTTTTTTCATTTTGGAAGACACTGTTTGCAATTTGTCATTTTTCTTCGCGTTTCGACGTACGAAATTGGCCAATGTTGCTTCTGAGCGACAAGATTCACATCGTGAGTTTTATTTGACAAAACGAATGGGTTTTGAAATTGCGTGTTGCGTCGGAGGCGAGGCTATCGCATAACCTGGAGATCGCGTGGATTTTCTAACAAATTAATTAGCACGGAACTGGATTAGCTGATATTAACATTGTAATTAGAAGCGACGATACCAGCAAATCGATGCGCAATATCATCTTTGTGTATTCTAATTTCGTAACAGGAATTACTAGATAAATTGAAAACAAAACCGTGCAAAAATTATATTATATAAAGCTAAAACACTTTGAATTAGTAATAACAAGAATACTAAAATAACTGAAGAGATAGAAGTAGTGGAAGCTCGTGAGCTTTGGTATTTCGTCTGAGAAATAACGCGAGATTTCCCGACGAATTCGAAACTAAAGTTTTATAATTCAGAGTCTGGGCGCAACTGTAAATACTCTAAATTAAGAAAATTTCAGAAAGATCTCAGATTTAAGATTCGAAATGTAAAATACTCGCAGAAAGACTTTTCAATTTGGATTCTTCATCTGATTACTGTTACATTTAAATTAAAATATTTTAAAAGGCAAATATTTCAAGTAGAAAGGCAAAGTTCATTCAAGCATCATCGGAGCGAATTTCTTCTTTCCTATATCAACGACGCAATTTACTGCACGACCTGTTTAATTATCTACTTCAGCTAATTAAATACCCATTCGAGCAACGCAACGTGCCGCGATTCTAATCTTCTGAAAGTCCCGAATCGTTTAACATCAAACACATCCCGGCTTGTCGTCGAACGATTACCAAGAAAATCTATTAATCACGAGGAACTGTAACTCGTAATCTAGAGAGATTACATTTACATTAGTCGAACCCGACGGGGTGTTACGCTCCTCATTACGTGCCCCCATAAAATCAAACGGAAGCTGAAACTCTGACTCTGACCACACGAGAGATTCCCTAAAAAAAAAATATAGAGTAGGCCAAAAATTTTTTCCCACCCATTTTTTTGACAAAATATAAAAATGTGAGAAAAAACTAATTTCATCAATTTCAAATTAAATTTATGTTGAAATGTCGAAGTAAAAAATTGCGGATTTATTTTAGTAGAAAGCGATTTTTGGTCCACCCTATATATAAATTTCAACTCTTTCATTTCTCTTCTCTTCGAGTTTTTCGAAAAATATGTTCTCTGAAAAATTTCTGCAGAAGACCGTGAACTGATTGTAAGAGGAAAATTTAGAGAGATTCTTTTTCCAAATTCGTTATTTCGTCGTTCTTATCTGAAAGCTATCGCGCGATAACAGTCCGTTATCCCTTACGAAGCATTTTCTTCCAAGTTGTTCCTCCTCGGCGGCGTCGATGGAAATTGGATTGAAAAAGTTGCGAAGCGAGTCGCTTTCAAAAATGTAAAACAGGTGCGCGAATGCCAGAATCGGGAGAGGAAATTAAATCCCCCGTTGGCTGAAACTTAGTTATGAATCTTGAGTTTCCATTCGTTTCCTCGATGGTTGCGCTGGATAACGCTCTTAAACTCTTTATTAATCTTCCCCAACTGAGCGATAAGACGAGAGTCAGTCGTTCAACTCGTTGAATTCTTCCCTCGTTCCTTATCGTTCCAGCCAAAAAAATTTCGATCGCTTGATTAATTGCCCGCGGTTGTTCAATTTGCTTTGGCCAAAGGATCCTTGTAAGTACCTGTAAGCTGTGTAATTGAAATCGGTTAGTTCCTTTTCGGTCACGTCAGTCTTCGAACCGCGTTAAAGCAAATTTTCCCTGAAACGCGGTTAACATCTAAAATTCATTACCGAACGTGCAACGTGAAAGTCGAAAGTGGAAAGTTCGATGTAAAAGCGTTAAACGAGTTACTTTTCGCGATACGATATAAATTTCTAACACGTTGCGTTATTACAATTTCAATTAACAATCGACACTTGTTAATGATATTGTGATTCAATAATGCAATATTGACATTGCTCAGTCAAACGTGGCTGAGAGGAAGTTTTTCAATTTAGAAATGTCAATATCAACAATATCTAATAGAATAATGGTATTGCGTTATTGAATTATAATATTATTACGTTCGATATGATTGAAATTTATAAAGGATATCACAATGATCGGATATTATCATATTCAATATTTTATAAGGTTTCCGTATTATCTCATCGATATTGAAGATATCAGATGTATATCTTTTGTACAGTATCCACCAGAAAAATAATTTTTGGTCGAGCAAATTGGATTTCTCTCTTCAAGGCTACGAATTTAATTATTTTTACATCTGAAGGAATTCAAGTACTTGTATCAAAGTGTTCTGATTAGAGATCATCTTTTCAATGTAAAGATAAGAGAGACATGCTTATTTGAATCTCATTTTCCATACCCTTCGCAATCAAAGAGTTTATCTTCTTACTTACCGAGGAAGGTACGTCATTCGTATTCCTTTATTCCTTCCTTAATTTTCGTGTTTGACATTTTTTTTTTTTTTTTTAGAAGAATATCATTTAGATTCAGTTTCGTTATAGGAATTATTGAAACTTCAACGTTCCGCAATAATTGTCAGAAACAGAGAGTTGCATTATTGATGCCAATGCGTGCTTTAATTTGAATTGTCCTCTCGGTCGTCAAAGCGCAGCAATAAAGGTCTCGTTAACATTTGGCATAATATGGCATTCTCTACCATAATTGGTATTATGGGTTACTCAAAATTTTGTCCCTTTTGAACATTCATCTCTTCTTACGCTTTTCGTTATTCTTTTAAAATGTTTTGTTGACGATTAAACTTTGCAAAGTTCATCTCGATTAATCAGACTCTTCTTCTAGTTATTAAAAAGGAAATAATAAATTAAGTTTCAAGCTTGGAGCTTAAACTTCTGTTTAGTTTTTCTCGATTGTAGCTCCAATGATTAAACGTCACAAGATCCATCTTGATCAATCAAATTTTTTCTCCAGGTGTTCAGAAGATACAAATTAACCCTTCAAGCTTAGAAATATGGTTTCTCATAAATATAGTTTCAATGCGGTGTCTTTCAATAATTAAACGTCACAAGATTCATCCTGATCAATTAAATTTTTTCTCCAGTTGTTCAGAAGGTGCAAATTAACTCTTCAAGCTTAGAAATTTGGTTTTTCATAAATATAGTTTCAATATGATGTCTTTCAATAGTTAAACGTCACAAGATTCATCCTGATCAATTAAATTTTTTCTCCAGTTGTTCAGAAGATACAAATTAACCCTTGAAACTTAGAAATCTGGTTTTTCACAAATATATAGTTTCAATGCGATGTCTTTCAATAGTTAAACGTCACAAGATTCATCCTGATCAATTAAATCTTTTCTCCAGTTGTTCAGAAGATGTAAATTAACCCTTCAAGCTTGGAAATCTGATTTTTCATAAAAATATAGTTTCAATACGATGTCTTTCAATAATTAAACGTCACAAGATTCATCTTAACCAATGGGATCTTCTAATTAACAAAAGACATAAATTAAGCTTTGCAAGCTTGAAGTTCCATCTGCTTTTTGTAATAATTGTAGTTTTAGTGATTCAATAATCTTCACAAAATTCATCTCGACCAATCAGATTTCGAGATCAAGATCAATTTTTTCTCTAGTGATTCAAAGGATGCATCAACCTTTAAGCTTGTAATTAGAGTTCCACGTGGTTTTCTTCACAATTTGTACACTGAATACGACGTACTTCAATAGTGGAACTTCACTTCATAAAGTTCATCCTGATCGATCAAACTTTTCTTTCGGTTGTCCAGAAGATATAAATTAATCTTCAAGCTCGGAGTTCTGTCTGGTTTTTTTTACAATTGAGGATACTCAGTACGACGTGCCTCGATGGACAATGTTCTTTGGAACTGCAGTTTCACTGCGATGTATCTTGCTAGTTTTTCATAATCCGTAGTCCCAGTGCGGCGTATCTTTCTAGTTCTTCCGAACTTCTTCTTCCTGGATTCTTTTACAATCTTGGATCTTCGAAAGAGTGTCGAAACCTATTTCTTTGCGCTATCAAATAATACTGGAGAATGTACCCTCTCGATTTAGCGAATTACATTATTAAAGTATTTTAATTTAAATTTTATTAAATTCTACGAAATTTTATTTTATTTTTTCAGAAAGTTTTAGTTTCTCAGAAAGTTAATTATTTCCAATAGAAATATCAGTGTCATATTTACTGCATTCAGGAGGAACGTAATAAACGTAATAAAGGAAAGCTGGTAATTGTATTGCAAAATATTACGAATATTACGTTATTGTTAAATATTATTTAAAGTATTCTATTAAAAGAATCGATAAAACATTTGTTGCACTCAGAAAGGATAAACATGAAAAGGAAAGTCTGTGACTGTTATTATAAAATGTGGAAGATTATGTCAATTTGTGGTTCTCTTAATGTACAGTTTTTGAACAAAAGTGACGTTTCTTTGCTAAACTTTCACAATCTTGATCTCAAAAGAAAAAAAAATGAAACAAGCTTTTCTGCACTTTCAAATATTTCTCGATTTACTGAAAAATTGTGGCACCGTAGTACGAAGTGACACATTCGTTGTGTAATACTCGGAAAGGACGTAAACTAATCTCTTTGGTTTTCGCTTGCAGTCTCAATACGACGTATTATACTTTTCAACGTTTTTATTTACCAGAGCGATACGAATTTTTTCGCGATGCATCATCCTGTTCGTTATAAAACCAGTGACGCGAATTAAAATTAATCTAGTAGCTGTCTATTATTAATTCGAAATCTGATATGAATCGTCGTGAATGAATGAACATGTTCAATCACCCAGATTTTTCAATATTAAAATACCCGTATCGATATTTTATTAAATATTCTATCCATCATGAACGAGATATTACACATCACACAGTTTTATCTCAGCAGAAACAAATTTACAATTATTGTATTTACGCTTACCATTCAACCGAGTTTTTCCTGACCTAACTAAAAAGAAAAAAAAATAAAAATAAAACTGCTGATGTAATTCAGTCAATTGAACATTTGACACTAATGGAGCAACGAAGAAAAATATAGCCGCAGAATTCATTTTCCTAGTTAAACTACCGAGAGTCAAAAAAATTATATTAATTTAATATTATTATTAATATAATAAAATAATATAATAATTAATATATTAATATAATAATATAATTAATTAATAAACATAATTTAATATTAACATCGAGTTTCGTAAGTTTATGTTTCCCGTAATTAACATTAACGTCGTACCAAGACCAAAATAAATTAATAAATTATTATTATCTATTTTTTACAAGTTTCCACAAAACTGACATAATTTATATTTAGATTGAAGTAGAATCAATTCCTAATCAACTAGAAAATTCTAGATTGTCAAAACGCTAACAAAAGACTAGCGGCAAAAGCTTAGGATTATTTAGTAATTACTTTCCGTAATAAGACAATTTCATTGTTCGACTTTATCTCACTTCGTAATTAACAACATCGGGGCGTCGTGTCAAAAACTAAAGTAATTAATACGCTTCAGTCAGCGGAAGATTCTAGATTAACAGATCTCCGTCCAAAGAAGAGCGACAAAGGATAACTTCATTTAATTGGATAGGAAGAGTATCAATAATCCTGGAACACGTATAATATGAGGCATAACAAAGTCAACAAGACGATCGAGAGGCTGTCTTCGTTCTCTCATTCGTCGTCCATTGTCATGCAAGAACGAAGCTCGTTCTGAAGCTTCAATTTAATCCAACTATTTTCGATTCTCAATCACGCTTCTTCTCACGCGTCGGATGAAAAATTTCGTAATTAATCCGATCTCTTCAGTAATTTTGTTATTTCACATTGTGTGTGAAATTTCTCGAAAGTATTGAGTTGGCCAAAAAGTAGCTCACTATCACTATCGAAATTTGACGAAGATTTGAAGGAAAGAAAGAAAAAGAGATCTTCTTCGTTATTTCTGCGCGCCATTTTTAGGTTAGGAAGATTGTTCAGTTTTTAAATATCAATCGAAGAATGTAAAGCTTCCTTTTCGATTGATATTTTGTATTTCGTAATTCGAAAAAGTGTCAAAAGTTCTTTAATTTTTTCGAGTTTATCTCCGGTTAAAGTTAATAATAAACTAAAGAAATGGAGAAAGATATCTTCGACTCTTAAAATATTAAATATTTTCAAGACTCGTCCCGACAGAATATCCGAATGTTAAAAATGTTAATAGTTCCTGACTAAAGTTAATAAACTAAAAAAAAAAATGGAAGATGGTATCTTCTTTTCTCTCGATTCACATCAGATATCCTCGACGTGAAATTAGTAGACATCTGTCGTAACGTGCGGTAATTACAGGAAACGATCCGCGCAAAACAGATCACGTGTCGTGATCACGGCGTCGTTTGACCTGGATTCTGTGATTAGGTCTCTCCTCGCAAATTCACATTCGACTTTGACGAGCCTCGTCTCTCGTCTGTCGTCTGTAATTCGTCGCTCGTTACCTTTGGAGCTTGATTGAAAGAAACGTCAAAGTGGCTCGCGTACGGAATGAGAAAGTCACGACGAGAATAATTCAGAAGTTAATAAACTAAAGAAATGGAGAAAGATATCTTTGACTCTTCAAATATTTTCAAGACTCGTCCCGACCGAATACTCGGTGTTAACCTCTTGCGCTGGAATGACGTGCCACGCACGTCGAGAATATTTTGTCTCAAATTGCAACACTTTTCAGTTTTAAGTATATTTAAATGTAACCCGGGCAAAACAGACGATAAGTTTATTACTTTTTAATAATTTCTATCCAGTGATATCGTACCGATGAGTTCAAAAGAAAAAGAAAGCGACAAATTATTGTATACGGTTCGGTCACTCGTTATGGTCCGCAAACCAGTTGCCAGCGCAGGAGATTAAAAGTTGCGATTCGGATTTTATCGTGCAAAACTAGAGGCTGAAGTAAGAGACGAGGTTGTCAAAGTATTTGATAAAATGTTTCCTGTGAAAGTTTGACGTCGAAAGTTTTTATTAGAGGCGAGGTAAATTTCACGTCTCAAAGTAGATTCTTTACGTCTTTAATTGCAGCACTTTCCTCGCTGTAGTCGCGATGTTTATTTATCGTTTGCTGTCTGAAAATTGCTGGAAGCTTTAAAATTTGCTTTACGATATTAAGTGTGATTATATTTATACTATTATTTTATTTACATATTCGTTTAAAAATACGCCACTGTTGGGTTATAAAATTTCTGTTAAAAACTAGTCTGGTAATTCTAATTTTAGAATAGTTAAAAAGATAACTAGAATAGATAAGAATGCGAGTCAGTTTGCATACAAAAATATGCAATTGGTGACAAATAATATTAATTTTACGAGTCTAATTTTACTTGTTGACGAATTAAAATCATATTCATCAAATAATATAAATAAATTTATAATAAAACATTAGAAAGTCAGTATATCAAAAGAAAATCACAATCGAATTTACACTTCCCTTGTGCAAATCAATGTTAGCGCATTGAAATTGAAATACAAGTTAAAATCCAGAAGATTCCAAAGAAACTTGTACAATCGACGTTTAATTGAAATCGATACGACGATGATTACAATAATAATCGTATAAATGACGCTCAGTTTATCAAACTGAATAGAATTCCAAGTAAGCAGTCTAGAATTCTAGGAGGCATGTAAGAGCTTGGAGATTACAACAATTACACCAGTTCCGATAATACACAGACTATTGAGAACATTCTGAGAATATTCTCAGAGATTGAATCACGATTTAGAAAGCGGAATCTGGAGATTTAGGACGAGGGATTTAATGTCTGAAGTTTAATTAAAGAAAACTTAATTCCGGATATTTCGTAGTCTGCTTAACGATGCTCCACAAATCAAGATTTTAAGAAGTTCAGGATTCCAATTATGATTCTTTATCGTGGTGTTTAAAATTAAAGTTCCAAGTTATTGTTATTATTATTATTATCTTTTTAATTCCAGGATTCCGATTATTATTATCTAAAATCGTGGTATTTAATATTAAGATTCTAGATTTGAAATTTAATTTAACAAAGTTTTGGGATCGGAGATTGAGTCTGCAATGAAATTTTCAGAGATTACAGAGATTTCTCGAGACGAAATTCTTCGATTTTGGAAATTTCTTTTGGAATTCCTGGATTCGAGGAATCTTTGAATCTCTTCGTGGATTTTACGAATTTTCCGAATTGAATTCGTTGCGTTTGAGGATTCTTCGGAATTAAAAATTTCAGGTTCGAGATCGAGTCTCAATTCATTATTGGCACTTCAAATTGGAATGTCAAATTTCAATTTCCCGTGTATACCGAGAATTTAAAGTTTGCAATGAAAATCCCCAGAATTTTCCAGTGTAGGGTCTTTCTTCTCTAAATCGTCTTTCCATTGCCGTGATTTGGTCAATTTAACGAAATTTCCGCGGGGAACAGAGCGGTTAGTCGAAATCACACCGACAGAAATAAATGGATCATCCTGATTTCTGCATTGAAGGCAATTTCAATGGTTTATTGTGAACATTGACCGCAGTCGGTGAATTCAACGACTCCCGATTTACATAGACCGGTCTTCCGATCAAACGGACTTCCAAACGTTTTTGTCTCTTCGTTTCTCGTTTTATCATTTATCGTTAGCACGGAAGTTTCGAATAATCGTTCTCACTGCTACTTAAACGAACAATTTACCTTCGATTTACATTTCATTCTGACACAAAAAAATGAACAATAATAATTCTTTTGTAAAACGTGTATTTATACGAATATAATTAATCATGATAAAAACGATAAGTCCTTTTAATAGTGATTTCATTTGTTCTCCTCGTTCGTTCAATTTACTGTTTATTTCTTCCTTCGCGTAATTGCAATTGTGCCAAACAAAGAATGAAAGGAAAATCGATTCAACGATAAAGAAAGAAAAAAAAAAGAAAAGAAGCACGAGTGATATTTCGGTCGAACAGGGTGAATAGGGAAACGTTTATGTAATAGTAATACGCGGGCACTATTGCATCGCGAATTGGACAAAGCCTCAGCTTTTTGAAACAAAACGCCGACACTTTAGTTGAATAACGACGTTGTTATTGTTGCTCCTTTCTGCAACACAACTGTGAACGTCTATTTTACAAAAAGATTCATCGTTTTCTATATTGTTTCCCTACATTGTTCTTCTTTGTATTGTTGTTTCGAATTTATTTGCCACAGAGTAGCTTTTATATTCGTGTGTAGGAGCTGCGCTGTCGTTGACATGCCGAAGTAAATTTATTGTAGTGAATTTTCAGCCAATTTCAAAAATCCTGTTTCCTCGTATTGTTATATTGTATAATTTATTAAACGGCCAGCGATTGGTTGGTGGGAGGATGAAGCTCTATTTGAGAATCGTCAAAGGATCGTTAAGTCGACGAAACCTATTTTTTCATATTTGCTCGAAATTTATCTATCATTTCTCTTTAACACTGGAACTACCAAATGGTCAAAATGATCAATTTATAATTTTTTATATATATTTTTAAAGATTTAGGTAATTTTTCGTAAAAGCTTGCACAGTCCATTGTATTATATCATAAAGTATCTCTATTTGTTGGGCTTGTCAGTCCTCTGATGGAAATTTTCTTCTTTAATCGTCGGTAGTATTCTACTGTTAAAGATCTCTTCTCCTTTGTTCAATGCATCGAGTAACATTTTGATGCGAATGAAATGAGAAATTTATGCTTCCTAATTGTCAATTCGCCAGGCACTGATCATAAGATTTCTTTTTATAAAAATAGCTCCTGTGCTCGAAGCTTCTTGATCGAGAAGCACCAATTTCCTCCGCGCGAAGGAAAACATGTTTGTGAAATTCAGACCCTCGCTCTATGCATACGTGGAAGTTTGCATCGTTTTAGATATACGTCGGGAGAAAAACGAAACGTCATCAGAGACGAAAACCTGTTTGCCTGCCCGTGTTCCCCGTGTTTTTCTAGGAAAGGCAAGTAATTCCAGACGTTGCACAACTCTTTGATCCGTATTGGACTCTTTGATCCTAACCTCTCAAGATTGGGAGACTCGAAACGAGAATCTCGAGTCTCGATTGACCCTTCAGACGCTTTTACTCGACTGAAAGCAAACGCTTGACCAAATAAACATTTTCCATGCAATAACAAGATGTCGTGCTCCTTTTCGAAAAAAACTCTCGAGGGCAGAAGTAACGATCGCGAAATTCTGATTTTTATCAGCATGTTTACCTTTCGTCGAATTTTAGATTTTAGATTTCGTTTCTTCTCGGGAGATTATTTGGGAAAAGAACAATTTATGAAACGTGATTTACGTTTAATTTAAACACAACTTCGCAGATTTGTGACATAATTATATTAACCCCCCCCCCCCAATTATAAGGTTGTAGATTAAATTTAAAATAAGAAACAGTCAGTGACTTTCAGTGTTAATAATCTTTTTTCCAAATTTATTTAAACAGATTGAATTTAAAATAAAAATCAGTCAGTGTTAATAATTTTTTTTTCAAATTTATTATTAGATTTGAATAGATTCAATCATTACAAAATTAAAATAGATTAAATTTAAAATAGTAAACAGTTAATAATTTCTTTTCCAAATTTATTATAAGATTTAAATAGATCAAATTATTACAAAATTTAACCAGACTAAATTTAAAATAGGAAACTTCTTCAAAAAAAGAAAAAATTGTTCAACACGCATCGTTTTTCCTAAATATTAAGATCGATTTCAGCCCACGTGTTCCTTGAACGTTACGCTCTTTGTTGAACAGAGACACGTTTGACAATATCCCTTTGCAATTGCGCTCGAGTATTTGACCTGCAGCACTTTGACCTGCACTTACGGTTCTCCACAGAATGCTTTCTCTGTCCATAACAATAGCCTGTTATAACTTTGACGCTTTTGCATTCAACTAACCGCGAAAGAGCTGCTGATAAATCTGGGAATTAACGTTAAAAGTTAACAACAAAATCTTTGCAATCGCTTCAAGTCTCGCTACGATTTAATTCGAGGAGGATTTTCGTAAAGATCGGCCTGTTTCTTTCCACCTATTAGCTCGAAAATGTCATGTTGCGTGTTTTATCTCGATATTCCACATGTTACACATTAATTGAGGAGTATTTGTGAAAGCGCACTTTTCAGAAGAGAGGGGAAGCAATTTGAAAAATTTTATATATTTTTCAATCGAACGCGAGTGGATGAAAAATATTCGAGAGCCTCGAGAATTTTTGAAATATCAGTCACTGCTGCGTTCGCGATACTCGGGAAAGTACAATTATTAATCTTCGTTCTCGATTCGCGAAACTGAAAAAAAAAAATTTTAATCTTTCTGAACAGCTTTTGATATTTCGGTCTGATTGAGAACTCTCGTCAACACGATTGGTTTTTAGAATTAAATATAATCGAGGATTCCACGACCAGAGTGCGTCGCAAAAGTTCCCATCTTTTTACATTAATTTAAATTCGCAAGACAAGAAAGTCATGATCCAAAATTCGAAGAAAGAGTTGTAAACCGTCTATCTATCATTCGTAGTTGTCGCGGTAAAAATTCAATCCGTCAGTCATTAAAATTTTCAAACGCTATATTAATATTGTTATTAACATATTTTTTTATTCTAAGCTCTGGGGAATCAACAACATATTTTTTAAATACGTTCTTTTTACTTTCAAGTGGAATGTATTACGGAAGATGTATTCTTTTGTTAATCGTTGCTCGTTATAACTCGACGAAGACGAATCGCAGCATTGTGAAATCACTCAAGAGGAACTGTGATCTGCGTTACAGCCGGGGCACGAATAAAACCAGCGTCGAATCAACCCGAGACCTCTAAGCTAAGCCCTTTAAGCTAAGAAGAATATTCGTCCTATCGCCTGTAATCTACCTGATCGACCAATCGACGAACGAGAGAAGCGAAACAGAAGATTCGTAGTTTTTACCAAAGCGATTATCTCGATTTCTACGTACCTATATCAGCTGATTACTGATTCACCGGGGCCATTTAAAAAAAAAAAAGAGAACCACTAATTGAAAAATCAAAGTCAATTAACACAGAGATAGAAAGAGAGAGAGAGAGAGAGAGAAAAAAGGAAGGAAAACAGGAGAGAGAGACGTACCGCAGACTCGTGATATTTTTTAAATCTTTATAAATCCGACATAAGTCGAGCTCGCCAGACGATCGTGAGGATCGAACGAGACCTCGACGGGACCTCTCGAATTTTTTATTATCGAAAGACGACAAAGCACCGAGGCGGCTCTCCCGAACACGATCGTCTCGTATTATCGACGGCGTGTTGAAAGAAAAAAAAAAAAGAGAAAAAATAAAAATAGAGCGAAGTGTTTAGTGCGAAACGATCGGCAGGTATTGTGCACAGCCACGTTCAGAACGAAAAGTGTGTGTTATAATACTTGTTGCACGAAATGTCTTGAGTGTAAGTTGGTGTATTTCTGAATTAACATCGCACACAGTTGCACGCGTTGCACGTTCGAGCTTCCTGCGGTTTGAAATGGTTTGATATTAACTCTTTCGTTCGCTGCTTCTTGATAATTCTATTCCATTTCGATCGGTTTTCTTTCTTCTTATTTGCAAAGGAAAGTGTTCAAATTCGAAATTTTGAAACGAGTCTGAGACTCTCCGATCAAATTTGAAATAACTTTGAGTTGTCGTAGTTTGAATTTGCCACTTTTGGAACTTCGATTCTTCATTTTCAAGATCATTTTTTTCTCGATTAAATTTAAAGTATTTAAAATTTGACTCTTTCAATTTCGCTTTGTTCTCTTTTGGGATAACAAAATTTGATTGAAATAATATTAAATTTCGCAATTGAATTTGAAACGATTGAAATCGTTTCTCCCAATCGCAACGATCTTTTTAAATTTTCCGCGAATATGAACGATCGAAAAAGTAGTAAAAGAGATTTGTACATTTCCACGCACGAAAGTGTCGATATCTCTGCTTCTGCATGCTGTGTTGTTCATTTGCCGTATCGCAATTTTATAAATGTACATAAATTTTATATGTGTACAATAGTACCTGTATTTATATTATTACATCATTGTATAAATTTTAATACGGTGACAATTTTAAATTGAAAAGATCGAATGTATATGTATGTCTTTTCAATTTGGAATGCGAAAGTTTGTCGTTTATTAAACCACGGTTCCCCAACGTCGTGTCGAATCGTTCGGTTTTTACTGCTACTTTGAAATTTCGTTTACGCAGCGAGACCACGAATTTTCTTTTATTATTGCGCAGAATGTATATCGGAATATTGATCGGTATTATGAAATTGCCGCGATAATTGAATAGCCGGGAACCAATTTCGCAATCCCGTTTGTTTCCTTTTGTCGAAAAAGCGACGAGACACCGGTTTTGATTCACTCGTTTCGTCTCTTTTTGGCACGATACTGGCATTTTTAACTTTATACCGATGTTATTGTAACGGATATTACAGGAAATTGTTGAATGGGATTTTTCTTTGAGATTGTTTGATTTCCCGCGTTAAAGGGACTCGATTGTTTTTCATTAGAGGGAATTTTCATTTTGATCAAACTCGCTCTGGTGATAAAATACACTTCAGGATTTAAGTACACTTTCGACGAATGTGTACGATTGTAGGTTTACACTTTTTAATATATCGTTTTCGTTACTCGCAGATGATATTTTACATTTTTTGACGCTGAAATTTTCCGCTTTCAGACTGCGTAATACCTTCTTACGCAAATATCTAATATTCAGGAAATATTCTGTGTCACATTAATTACCATGTTGAACATACGTATGTACGTTTACATTATTCTTCGGCGCTTGAAATGATTGCATGATAAATATGAAAGAGTATCTTCGCGCGTTATTGTTTATAAATATTTCAAATTTCGTACGTGAACGCACAACGACAAATACATCCGTTATCCGGATTTACTTTGATTTATTTTCCCAATAAACCGTCATTAAATGCAAGATACACATCAAATATGGAAAATCATAACATTTGCGTTAAATATTCAACGTCACGTCAACAGGAAGATGCTGCGAGTCTCACGCATCAAATTGATTATAAATCTTATAAATTATTTTAAATCATTCGAGTATAGGACATATTCGTCTTCAAAAAATTACAGAAATTTGTAATATTTACAAATTCTTGGACTGCACATCGTGTATATTCTCAGTCTATTATTAATATACATTATGTACATTTTCTGACATATCCATCCATTAGTAATTACGTAAAATAGAACATATTCGTCTTTAAAAAAAATTACAGAAATTATTCACCAATAAAAAGTTGCAATTTTTGCAAATTCTCAGATTATTAGATGTAATATTCTCTGACACGCTATTATCAGTAATAAACATATATTATCAGTAATAAATTATACGAGAGAGACAATCGAAAATAGAACGCATCTGTCTCCAAGAAATTGCAAAAATTATTCGACAAATAGAAATATTTTCAAATTTTCGGATTATTAGACTGTACATTCTGTCGTTAAATTATACATTCACTGACACGCTGCGTCCATCGGTAATCAGGCAAACAGAGAGACAATGTAACGATCGACGTTAATTAAGCAGTCCGGTATTAACTGGTCCGGAAAATCTGGCGTATTAATCCAGAAACTGTTACGGCCGTCCTTGTACGTGTTTGCCGCCATACGTTTCAGAAATGAGATTATGACATGTCAAACCCTGTTGGAGCTGTATAATTCTCTCAAGTATAAACTATATTTCCAAAGTTTCTTCTTCATCCTCCGTGAAGAAGAAACTAAAGTGAAAGCCACCAGTCTCGATGATCGTTTTCAACTGTGGTTCACGGATTATTGGAAAGGATTATTGCTTTCTCGATTGGCGTCAGATCGGCTGATGGAGCACCATCTTTGTATTATTATAGTTTTCATTACTTTGGAACTTGCAATATAAATTATGTTGTGCTCTTTCGAATTTCAGTTTACTCATATTTATTTCGTAATAGATAGTTTGATAATAATAAGTAATCTATTAGGTTAGGTTTTAATACGTAATTTAACACGTAACTCCCATTTCTTTTTTTTCTATAATTGTCGCTGTAATTTAATAGATGATTTGACAATTAACACAATAGATAATTTATTAAGCAATCTTTTATCTTTTTATCACTGAAAGTGATTTTAGCGGGGGTAACCAAGAAAATCGGGCCTCTTCAAGTGCAACGCTGATGCAACGAAAATTAGCGATTGGTTGATTTGGGTCACGTGAGTCGCGAGAGGGCGTGGGGTAGTCCTCGAGTAGGAGTGGCGATCGCGCCTGTAATTTGTTTCGTATCGATTCAAATGTTTGCATATCGATAAAATTTTATGGCAAAAAAGTCGTCTTCATTTCCTAGTCAGAACAGTTGCTTCTGGGAGACGAATCGTACAAGTCGTGCAGTTTCTGTTTACATTTGTAATTATCGTCAATTCGTTAGGACAGTGGTTCGTCTAAAAAATTGTCGCTACAAAGATCAACCGTACGGAAATTAATAATGGAAAGGATGGAAATGTCACAACACGCGTGACATGATTGCATTATGCCAGAGGAACAATAATACCGCAGTGTTACGTTGCACACGCAACGTTCCGTACAAAATTTCCATACACCTTCGGAAAGAGTAAACGTTCCATCAGCGTCGTACGTTGGATTCAGTTTAGTTCAACGCCCCGTTGAAACTAAAAAAAGATTCCTCGAGCGTGGAAACGCGAACCGTCATGCGAGTTCTCGTGCATACACGCGAAAACGTTGCAGTTGCGTGTACCCGGGAACCCGAAACAAACAGTTCGGTTAACAAACTGGACGCCTGCATTGCGGCATGGAAAACACCAAACTCACCAGGATTTTATCGTGCTCGCTTTCACCGAGAGCGTTCTACCATGTAGTTTTGTTTATTCGAATTTGTTTCGACTTTTTCCTTGTACTCGTACGTACAACGGGGATGCTATGTACTATGGCTTTGTAGTTTTTACAGTCTCGTTGCGAATGCCAAAGACAAGTCATTTCGACGAGGATTTGTCATTCAATTCAAGGAAGTCAAATTCAGTTCGAGCAATTTACAAAATTCGACAAATACCAGAAGAGTACTAATATGGGAATGAAATTTTCTAGTAGGCTAAAATTCGTCGAGAAAGAGAGCTGTTCGTTCAAATTTCCAAACACAAGTATCAATCTTATTTGTTTCTGAATTATTATTATTATTATTATTGTTATTGGACGAGGTAAGATTAATAGCGAAAGACAGAAAATTACAGTAAAAAGAAAAAGGGAAGAATGTATCACGTGTCAGGGTACTAAATCCCAGAGGATTTGGATAAATCCTCCGAGAAAAAGTCGACACTTTCAGGGTATCAATTTGCTAATCTGGTAATCCATGTTCATCATAATTGATGGCGAAAATGTTGGTCTCAGAAAGGTTCACACAGATTTATCATGGCATACAAAAAACGATTACTTGTGCAAAAATAAAAAAATATATTCCTTCAATATTTTCTTTTTATCTATTCGTTCCTTGTCATTAATGCTTCGACGATTGATAACAGAAAATACATATATTAGTCTCTTTCTCTTACATACTGATTTATTTGCATCTTCATTTTAGAAGAGGTGTGAAATTAAGTTTCGTTACTTGAAAAGTATATTCCTTTAATATGTTCTTTTTGTAACATTCATTCGTTCCTACATGTTCATTAATGTTTTGATGATTGAGAGCAGAAAATATCGGTCTCTTTTCAATACAAGTGCATGCAGATTTATTTGCACCATTATTTAAAAATAGTGAAATTAATTTTCGTTACTTGCATGAAAGTCGAAACATATATTCTTTTAACACGTTCTTAAATATGTTCATTAATAAAAATTACTTTGTCTTGGGTCTTTTCCTAATATTCTAATTTGCATTCAAGCGCAAAGTTTATTCGCGCCTTTATTTAAAAAGACGTGAGAAATTAATTTTCGTTGCTTGTACATAAAAGTCGAAAAATATATTCCTTTAATATATTCATTAATACTTTGACGATTAACAGCTAAAATATCAATCTTTTTCCAATATTCTAATTTGCATTCAAGCGCAAAGTTTATTCGCGCCTTTATTTAAAAAGACGTGAGAAATTAATTTTCGTTATTTATACAAAAATTTACGAAAAACATATTCATATACATATGTTTATTAATATATTTTTCTCAATTATTCGTTTCGATACATTCGTCAATATATTCTTCTCAACTATTGGTCTCCATACGTTCTTTGCTTCTAGCTCGACTTTTCTCCATTCATTATAAAGAATTCAGGAACGGTGACATCGTTTCACGATGGCAGGCATGATTCGCGGCCATCCTGGTCTTTTTATTAACATCGCGCTCGAGAAAATGGAACGAGAGCAGCTGGGGGGTTTGTCGAGACGTCGCGTCTCGTCGTAAACGTAACGCAATCTTTTTCCCTCTGGGTATTAGCGATTTCTCTCGTCAACGCGATCGCCGCGAACGATTGAAATTTCTGAAAAGAAGCTCGCGTGAGAATAGGTCCGGAATAACACGTGTTATTCCCAGGCAAGGAAGTTTGGTGTTCCAACTAATTGGCAGCTCGAACGCCTCGCGTAAAACTCCCCAACAGGTCGCCGGATTGGATTCGAGCGTTCGAACAACTTAGCACTTGGTTTCGCTCCGCAAGCTCGCTTCCGATGTTTTATCGACGAATTCGACTTCTGCTTTCTAAATCCCGACGCGGAGTAATTGGCTGGGGAATTACGGGGACTTACAGGGGAATTAATTTGGTAATCCGGTCTTCGAAGGAGATCAGTCTCCTCAATTTCTCTTGGAAGTCTGGCGAATTTTCCAATTCCCTCTGGCTCGCGATCCGAAAAATAGTGGTCTGGAAATTTGCGATTGATTTGCAAATAAGTGAATAAAATTTTGGATATAAATTTGTTCTATTTATTAAATATTAAAATTCTATCGTATAATATCGTATATCAGGAAATTTGTAATTAATTTGCAAATTCGTAATTGTGAAGATAAGTGAATAAGACTTTGGATATAAATTTGTTGTATTTATTAAATATTAAAATTCTATCAGGAAATTTGTAATTAATTTGTATATTCATAATTTTGAAAATAAGTGAATAAAATCTTGGATATAAATTTGTTCTGTTTATTAAATATTAAAATTCTATCGTGTAATATCGTATAGTATATTAGGAAATTTGTAATTAATTTGCAAATTCGTAATTGTGAAAATAAGCGAATAAAATCTTGTATATAAATTTGTTCTATTTATTGAATATTAAATAATATCGTATTCTGCTTCTATATTTGAATTTCTCACAAATGAATAGACAAAGCGTTCACTTTTTTGTTTCGAAAGCGAAACGAAACGAATAGAATCTGTCAAATATTACTTGACAAGCATCGAATTTGACTGCACGAGAGATTTTTGCAGCGCGGTAATAAAAGTTGTTGTTTCAACTTCCTAACAACCTTTGGCGGTCCGTCGAACCGAGCGTTTCTGACATTTTGCGTGAAAAATTTGGCGTGTTGTAATTACGCGAGTAACAGCGATTTTCCACAAGATGGATCTCCACCCGGTCCTCAAAAGAATTTTCAGTTATTTCAGTAGTTAAGCACTTTGACAAATTTCACGCTGGCCGACTCGAAACAATCCCCAGTCGCGACAAAACAGTCGTGCTCCTTTTTCCACGTTAGAGAGCTTTATTGCAGATTTCAGAAGCGCAATTTAATGTCAACGACTAAGTTTTCTTTTTATTGCGACTTCATCCGAAAATTTCGAACAATTGCTTGAGAATAGTTGTCTCATTTGCAAGAATAATATTAATTGATAATTTGAATATTGCTGAATATTTAAGGTTTGAACATTTATTTTGACAAAGGTGCAAATATTTCGAGATTTTCGGAAATTATGTGTTAAATATTTCAGATTTTCAAAAATATATATTGATTTATATTTTAAAGTTCGTAGAAATTAAATATTTCGAGGTTTTTAAAAATCACTTAACGCAGCCAATACTTTAAAATTTTTAGAGATCAAATACTTCGATCTACGCTGTGAGATTTTTAAAAATTGAGAGTAGTCGACACTCTGAGATTTTTTAGAAATTAACTGCGTATTTCGATCTACGTATATTTCGCAATTTTTAGAAATCGAATGTTTCGATCTATGCTCCCTGAAATCAATATTTGGAGATCTTTTTAAAAATGAAATAGTTCGATCAATGTCTTAATATCCTTGGAAGTTTGAAGTGTCAGAAATCTCGTTTAATCCCGATTTCTACTCGCGCGAGCACGATGTGCCCCATTTTCATTTCATGCCGTCGTTGCCCGACGATTTGGGACATTAAAGAACAATTGAACGCATCCACGTTGTCATACAATTCGCATTAAGGCCGCTTCTATGGTAGTTCGACGCTTCAGTTCCGCGTTTGAAGAGAAACGAAGGAAAAATCAATTTGCCATTCAATATCAAAGATGTCGTTCAATTGTGGGATATATATGATATAATGTCGTAATATATTGAAATCGTTAAAAAATGTGTGATACTTTCATATTTCAATCTTCTTTTACTTGATGAGTAACTTGAAGAATTTTAATCAAACATTGTCAAACGACTGCTAAAATTTTTGAAACAAACCAACGTTCCTCAAAAATTATGATCTCAAACGTGTCTGATCATTAGTGATTTGGTTATAGCGATTATAGTGATATAAGTTGACGCGATTAAAAAAAGAAGAGGTCGTTTATTTTATCAAATATAATCAAAAGATGTAAAAAAGAGGTCTGTCTTCAAAGTCACGTGTCAAGCCAACAAATGACTGGTTCGATCGAATGACGAATTCGCATTACGATCGCGCTACGTTTTTAAATTTTCGTCGTCTCTTGCGCAAAAAAATTTGTCCAGAGACTCTGCTCGTCACCTGAAACCGCGAGATACAAGGATATCGCGCACAAAGGACTATAAAATTCGTCGATGCATACTGAAAATTCGCAATTGCGAAATACGAGCTTTCAGGCGAAAGCTGAGAGCGAAACGCGGTGCGAAGTCAGCAGATATGTGCGCAATGAGTCAACCCTCGAGTGGTTGGCAGCAATGCGTCATCTTACGCAACGTCGATGCTCTCGTTTATTTATGGTCGGGTAGATTATTTACTCGGAAACGTCGACCTGAATTCCGAATTTCCCGCACATGGTCGCGTCGACGCACAAATGTTGATCAAACCACGACTTAATTTGCGTATTCAACGACGCTGAGTGCCATTGTGACAAATTACACGGGACGTCCCGTGCTTCATTCACCGGTTGAACTTTGTTTGCCATTGTTGTCAGTTATAAAAGTAATTTCGCATTTTAGTGCAAAAGTGGAAACAAGTTTTTTTTTTCATATTTTAAATGACGTTTGCTCAACCAAATATATGTTCCGCTTTTTGCCATTTTTGAAACAAAACTGTAACCCCGTCGTCGCAGAACTTTCGTGATTTCGTACTTGATGAGATGTAGGATGGAAGAGATTTCTTCGAAAGAACGTTGCGAAACAGCATTAGACGCACTTTGCTTCGATTCTTTAAGCAGCAGCCCGCAAAAATATTTTGGACACTTGTAGAACATTGTTCGTTTCACCGAGTTTCTTCGAGATTTTTCAAAGAAACGATATTAAGCAGCAACGAATACATTTTTCCTTGTTTCTTCGAATAGTGTTGATTGGCTCGCAAAAGTACTTGGTCACTTGAACTAGAATTGTAGCACATTTAACACAGAATGTAGCTGTATAACATATTATGTTATTATAGGAATCGAAAAAATCGCTTGTTTCTCCCTTGATTTTGAAATCAAATTTGATATTCACGATGAGACATCAGTCACAGTAAATTCCCTTCTTTACATTTTTAATAAATACCGATACTCTTAAACGAGAGAGTTTAAAGTACACTTCGTTTGAATTATCTATTATGACCCTCGAACTTCAACTCCTCATTTGTCGCTTCGTCGTAATTCGTCGATTCTCCCTCCAACGAAACAAGTGCACCGCAATTTTCGCAAATTCCCCCAACCGATAAGTTACATTTCTCAGCTCGATCGCGTGGAACAAGTTCCGAGCAAACCGTAGGATTCAGCCGGAGGTGCGACTCCGCGAGAAACTTTGTCCACAGGTTTCTAGAACTTGTTTGAACGCACGAATTCCCGCGGCACGTGGAACTTTTGGGTCAATACCGCTGATTCGTAAGGAAGTTTCGTTCGAGAAACGAAGAACAGCTCGGTTTAATTTTCTCCATTTTCGGAATATATTCCGGGAATCGCGTCATCGTCCGACACACGATGTTACGACACGCGTAAAGTCGCAGCTGGTGCATGTAAATCACTAATGGGAATAACATCAAGGAAGTATACAATACAAAATGTAAGCGACGCGATAGAAAAGTTATTCGATTATATAATTTTCTTTTTTATCACTGAAAGTGATTTTAGTGGAGGTAACCCAGAAAATCGGGCCTTCAGGTGCAACGCTGATGCAACGAAAATTAGCGATTGGTTGATTTGAGTCACGTGATTCGTGAGGGGGCGTCGGCTAGACCTCGAGTAGGAGTGGCGATCGCGCCTGTAATTTGTTTTCTATCGATTCAAATGTTTGCACATTGATAAAATTTTATGGCAAAAGAATCGTCTTCATTTCTTAGTCAGAACAGTTGCTTTTGGGCCTTTCAATGAGATGAATCGTACTGGGGTACAAGTCGTGCAGTTTTATTAATTTCCATGTTTCATTCATGTAGTGTCAAATTTTTGTATTCGTCGTGAAAGTATCGTAGATATTGTTATACTAAATGATATATACTTGGATCTAATTAACATCATTACATACTTACGTAATAATCGATTAGATCCAAGTATATTAACCACATTAATGTTAATATTATATTATACGATAAATATAATTAATTTATTGAATTACACTATACAATATTAATAATATCCAATAACTATAATAACTAATATAATAATTTAGGTCCAAGTATATCAGTTTTCATATCGTTTAGTAATACTTTCACATCACTGTGTAAACTTGCATTTTTAATTTATTATAATAGATTAATCATCTTAAATAGTGGATATCTACCGTGCATCACTTTCACTTTGAAGCGTTATAAACATGAAATTAGCAGTTAGTAAAATTATAAATAACGATTGGAATTTGTCAGGATTTTTTTTATCTCGATGTACATTGATATTATTGATATTGTATTATTAAAATTACTATGTAATTTCAGGACATTGTTTCATTAGCTGTGAAATAATACAGATATGCAAATGATACAGGTGATTCGAAACAGTTGGAAACACATCTCCAAGTTTTGATATTTGCCCCAAGCTTCGAAACTTTATTGAACCAACTTGTTTGAATTAATAATTTCGTAAATGCAATCACTATGCTAATCGTCTCCTCGTTCGATATTCAACCATGTTGACTTGCATTTGCCAGTCTATGTTGAACTTGATTCATTCCATGCCAATGAACACTCATAACTGATCGATAGATGTATGAAACGTGAACGATTGTTATTTGTAAACACATGATAGTTTTTTTTTTTTTTTTTTGAGTTTCATCGATATCTCGAACAAAATTCGCTGGTCTGTGTTTATCACTAGTGAGTAGGATGATTTAATTGTTTCATGCTTGTGAATTGTTCAGAAGTCAATCAAAATATTAGAAACAATCCATTCGTTTTAAACTCTACTTTACTCCACTGAGCACCGAGTCGGATTTTTCAAATTCTCGACGCTTCCAAATTTTCTAGATTTTCTGAAATTTGAATTCGCTATCCAACAAAAGATCAACTCGGGGGATCATCGGTAGATCATCGCGACTCGCACTTTTGCAAATCTCTGGCATACGTTGAACGTAGAGATACGCGCGAATTAGGGCACAGATAGTCGACTGTCGCAGTTCGATGCGCGTTTATGCGGTTCTGGGCGGATTTCTATGGGACAGAGAGCATTGCGTGCGCATCGGTCGAAAGGGCAAGGTTCGCGATCGTACAACAGCGTCCGGAAGTGGCAAGATGCATGTTAAATAGGTCGAAACCACTCCCTGGCTTCCAGTCTGTATCTCCCGAGAGAAGATAAAATGGCCCGAAACTGCAACGCGGTAATACGGTGTTATTTGACGCTGAATTTCTGATTCTATCGTGGTACATGTATTGTAGAGTTTAAATATAAAGTAATATTTATTTAACAACAATTAAATAATAGATGATTAAACAATTAAACACAGATTCGACAACTAATACTAAAACTTTTTTAACAACTCAGTCGACGCTTTTTCACAATACAAATCGACTCTGTTTCACTCTTCTTTTTCAAAAAGAACAACTTCCACACGTTCACACTTTAACTTTTAATCCAGAAAATCGGGCCTCTTCAGGTGCAACGCTAATGCAACGAAAATTAGCGATTGGTTGATTTGGGTCACGTGATTCGCGAGGAGGCGTGGGGTAGACCTTGAGTAGGCGTGGCGTTGTCTGGTACTGAGCGATCGCGCCTGTAATTTGTTTTCTATCGATTCAGATGTTTGCATGTCAATAAAATTTTATGGCAAAAGAGTCGTCTTTATTTCCTAGTCGGAACAGTTGCTTCTGAGCCTTTCAGTGAGATGAATCGTACTGGGGTGCAAGTCGTGCAGTTTTATGTATACAGTTCTAGCAATCAGCAAACGTTACGAAACTTTTCTCGAAACGTTCTGTGTTTTTCGGTTCGTTTGTGATGTTCATGACTATAGAGGAAACTGTACAGGAAAAATTATTGACACTTAACGTTAAATATTTCAACGCGAAAAAGAATGTAAAGAAATGGGAAAGGAAAGATCTTTTGGTGAAAACGAAGTTGATCGAGTTCACTTTTCTTTTTCACCCAGGGATGATATGTTAATTTCGAAGGCAACGTGTCTGGGAAAGCTATTCGCCCGTTTGCTCGTATTTCACGGTTGCTCGAGTTTCATGTGAATCAATATTTAACTGTCTTTGCGATCTTTCCATGCACGGGACATTCTGTGATAAGTGCTCTCGCTTCGTAACTTTGACGTATGATTAAATAGTCACCTTTTCTTTGATTGTGTCGTAAAAAAACTTTTATCGTTCACCTCGATATTTCGTAGACTAGTTTTCTTATACATTCGTTTCAATTTCAGTTTTTTAAGGGAAAAAGAAAAATTTTATCATTATTGTCGCTTAATCAGCGATCAATCTCAGAAGCACATGTCAGAGAAACTAGAAATATTTCCTTCCCTTAAGATAAGGAATCAGAATAAGTGCAAATAAGTCTCTGACTCGTGCTCTCGTTGCTGGATTCTCGACTCGTGAAATTTGTTAAGTCGACTAACAGCCTTTGAACGTTCGTCGCAAAATAACCGCGAACAGCAGCCAATGGAAAATCTCTTTCGAAAGCTTGCATCAGGGATGGATTGACTTTGTTCGCGGTTCGCGCTTATTTATTTGACCGACTGGTATTCCGACCGCGTAGCTACCTTCCATTCTCGTTAAATCCTTGTTCGACGTCGTAGGAACGAATTCAGCGCGGGTCGCTTCGAAGACGAAGCAATTTTCAGAAATTTATTAGCAGACGTGTGCTATATCGTTCTTTCGGGACGATAACACACGTGTCTAGGTCAGAAATAGATGGAATTTCGCGCCAGACTGATTAGACTCGTGTCTTTTGTATTCCGAAGGTATACGCTCCCTACGTGAAAGGTTGGACTACTATGGACGTGTTGTTTTATGGCTTACTACTTGCAGACGTTTCGGGAACGAGTGTGCTTTCTGTGCGAGGAGATATTCTACCGAAGAGTTTTTGTTTAGGTTGGAATTATTAACTGGCATTGACTACGTGTTATGTACCAACACTATTGCTGTCTAAAGCTCTTTTTTTGCTAAAACCATCAACCAATCGCTAATTTTCGTTGCATCAGCGTTGCACCTGAAGAGGCCCAATTTTCTGGGTTACCCCCTCTAAAATCACTTTCAGTGATAAAATTATCCGTCTTTAACCGTAAGCTAATTAACCTCGATGCTTTTGTTATAATCGAACTCCGAATTTTTACACGAATTCATATTTTTGTGACTATAGTTGAAGAAATTAGCAATTTTCTAATAGATGGATAGTTTGTTCTTGAAATCGTTTCTATATTAATTAATTTAATATGTAAAAATCAAAGATATTCAACACGATCCTCAAAAAATTGCTTGTCAATCGCATACCTTGTTACTGAGATCAAAGAAAGATCGTGCGTTTTTCATAAACTATCACCATTACAATATGGTGATCGTGGTTTACAACAGCCTGTGTTGTAACGCGTAGTTAGTAAGTTTCTGCAATAGTTAGTCGCTAAATTTAACTAGACTAAACTGGGTTAGAAATTTGCATTCAATGTAGGCAGAATGATGTATAGTTCACGGAATGTTGTCGTACAAAGACTCTCTTGGCTCCCATTGCGTTCTATCTTCGTCGAGATCCTTTGGGGATCCGTTTATTCTACATGGAGTATCCTGCAATAGGTTTACCTGAAAAAGTGTGTTCTCCTGTTCTTTCAAAGGCCATTATTCGGCACCGCTTTCACGAGAGCATCAGCCTTTGAAAATTACCTTACTTTACCTTACTTATCTTGGGATTTTTTTTAGCAATATTCGCCGCAAAAATGTGTAACTTTAATATTTAGGTTACGTTTAGATTAGGTTAGGTTAGCTTTCAATATCTAGGTAGTAAGGAGTTTTCAATGTTTGATGGATCAGAATTATAAAAGAGAAAAAAAAAAGAAACATTTTTTGCAAAAGTAGAAAATTTCGTTACAGTGTTTCCTCCCGTGAAAAGAATTTTAATGAAAGTAAAAACATTTTATAAATTTAATATATTAGAAAACTTTGAATGGATATTCGTATTCATTATTAACAGGATGATTTATTAAAGAAAAGAAAGGAAAGGAAAAATGTAAAAAAAAAAATTTTTTTTTGAGAGAAATTATACATTTGAAAATATACATCGTAGAGGTGTGCAGAATCTGGTGAGCCTCCAATCTTCACTTAATTACATCAACGTAATGCAAAATTCACTGGCTTTACAATATCTCGGCGCAAACTCGTTCTGTTTCACTCTTGCGCTCTCCGAAACTCACGTAACAACAGAAAACACGAACATCCTTATTCGACGCAAGAGGCAAGGTAACTTTTTCCTCTCCTATAGTTACGAGCCTAATATTGGGTACTTGAATATGCGATTTATTCGATCTCCGAGATCTTCGAACTACTTGAAATGTAGTTGAAAAGTGTTAAAGTTACTTTTCGCTGGGAAACTGCCTCGAGTGAAGCATTCATGCGGTCATCGTTTCGAATAGTATAACATAATTTGTTCAAACGTTGTGTGTGTATGTGTTTGTATGTGTTTGATTGTTATAAAAAGTCATCGTTTACAAATTCTGTCCCCTCTGAAACTTTTATTTTTAAGAATATTTATTTACTCTGTTGGTTTTTAAAAAAGTTTCGAATGGAATCTTGTTTAAAGAATTCTCAACTTTATTTTTAAGAATATTTATTTACTCTACTAATGGTTTTTGAAAAAGTTTCGAATGGAACCTTGTTTAAAAATTTCTCAACTTTATTTTTTAGAATATTTATTTATTCTATTAACGTTTTTTGAAAAAGTTTCGAATGGAACCTTGTTTAAAGATTCCCCAACTTTCTCGATCCCTGCCCCATGCAAAAATCTCCGTTTCCACATATATACACATGAAACAAATGAAAATTAGGAATCCAAAATATCCAGTAAAAAGGATTTTTATTTTTCGAGCAAAAGAAAAAAAAGAAAGTAACACCATCGGTCTGAACAAAGAAGTAATAACACGAACGCGATTCTAGGTCGCGTCAATACACGTGAATGCGAATCGTCAATAATACCAAGTACTCGCGAAATTATGGGAACATGTGGGAATATTCTGAACGTCGGTGCCTCGGATGAGATAATTCGATCTGCGGTGTTGGTTTCATTCGAGACGATTTAATTAAGGGTTGCATAATATCGGAGTAGGTCACGCTGATTGCCATCAGCTATTTTATCTTACGAGCAGGGGTTTACTGCGCGGTGCCATCGTGTCGGGGGCTTCGTGATGTCAGCGAGGCGCACGTGTTCTCGCTATAAACTCACTTCCGTTGCCAGCGATGACGGAAGCTTCGACACGCCGTAAACGGATGACATGGCATCGCAATCTTCCACGACGACACACGTCTACTTCGTGACGCAACGAGATTTTTAAGTAGGATCAACTGGCTGAAGTGAAAGGATTTCCTCTTTGATAGCTGTGATCTCTTTTCCTTTGGAGATCGTTTCAGAATACGAGTATTGGAGGAAGGCTCGGTCAAAATTTTCTGGCCAAAGTGTGATTTTCATTTCTGTCGAGTATGATTTTTTTTATTATCTATTCTATTGTTGAGACAGAAATTTTTTAACATCTTGCGGAATGTCGTGAAAGCCGGTGGAAATCGATTTAAATTGAAATGGATTTTAACTCGTAACTGGAAGTGTGTCTCTTTGAAATTTTAGAATTAGCGTCGAAATGAGAAACTAATAGACGAAATATCTTTGTGATAAATTTGTCAATTTATTCCGCAGTATCAGAAGCTAATTTGAAAAATACTTCAAAAATTAAACGTGAATTATTCATAAATGGTACATTATTCATATATTTTCGTGATAACTGCTTACTCACTTCTAGAGTATCGTTTTGTTTATTTATTATTATTTACTCAGTATTTGTTGAGACGCGTATTTGCGTATTTGCGTCTTCGAGCCTCCGAATTTTCTTCTATTCTTTTATTTTATTGCAGTTGTTTGAATGTTATTTTAAATCACCGAGGTCATTGGTAAAAGGCAGCTACTACCTTGGTGCAAAATTCAAAATGTATGTGTACATTCATTCTACAGCAGCTGGTGCAAGGGTATGGTGTAAATGTAAGTACATTCGTAGCGCTCAAAGGGTTAAGAGCATCAGAAGTGTCAAAGTGACTCGAAACGTTGGTCTCTGAAACAGAAAATTAAAGCGCACGAGGAATGTGGAAATTTCAAAAAGGGAAAAAGAAGATGAAGAATTAACTAGAGAATAAAATCAATTTAAAGTTGGAAAAAAAAATAATCTACAGCGACTTCCATCAATATTCGGACTCTAAATATTTAAGCTGTTTACAATTTTAACTAAAATCGTACGATCTGATAAATCTAAGGGTTCATTTTACAGTTTGGAGCCCCTACTTTGTTGTATGAGCACCGTTCATTTTATTCATTTATTCTAATAATTCTAATTTATTGATTTATTCATTTATTCATTAATGCATCGTCCATTTTGCAAGACCTTTTTATATTCCATTGTGGATAGAAAAGCGAGCACAGTTTCTCTTTCGAAAATGCTGCAAATTGTTTTTCATGGTCGAATCCACAGCAGGTTTAAAGATTGTAAACTTCCTCTTTACAACGATCTTTTAAAACCTGATGACACTTCGTGCCATTTTATTAAACTTTGAATGTCAGACGAAAATGTCATTTGTTATGGATGTTATAAATTATCACAGTACGAGGAAAAATATTGAAAATGTTTGTTTACGACTAAATTTATGATAGGTTTAAAAATTGAAGCGATCTCTTAGAATTTAATGTACGATTTTTTTGGGGGTTATTTTATTGAACTTTGAGTGTCAGAGAAGATGGTAATATAACGTTGAAAATGTTATGATTTCTTGAATCTTTGTCGTTTAATAACGTCGCCTAATATAATTTGAAAGTTCAATAAAATGGGGAAAAAGTGTCGTACATCAAGTTTCAAGGGGGTCGTTGTAAAGAGGAAGCTTCGGTCTTTAAATCTATTATAGACTCAGTCGTGAAAAACATTTTCGAGAAGAAGTGTCTTCGCTTTGCCGTCTGCTACATAGTGTAAAAATATCTTAGGATAAAATGAACGATGAGGTTTCAGGCTACGAAGATAGAGGTTTCGAGCTTTGAAACGAGCTGAATTTTATCGCTGTGCGACTTTTTGCTCTTGCAAAATTATAATAATTTCGATATTAATGAGAGTCGCTGCATATAAAATTCTTCGTGAGAAAAATTCACCTGACGAATCGACGAACAAATTATTCCTCTCCTGTCGACAAATGCTTTCAATTTACAATCGTGCGATATGCGTATTTTCCTACCTATATTTTTCCAAAATTTTGCAATAACATCGGACAGCGAACAAAATGCGCTCTATTTGCAAATTCTCTGTTGCAAGACCGGTGAAACAGTATTTTCTAAGAAACAATAGAGCCGAACCATCGTATTTCACGAAAGTACACATTTCGCGAACCGCGCGGAGAGTTCCGCGTTCGGTTCGTTAAATCGTTAATGTCGACAGCCGTATGATAAACATCTCATCGCGCCAGCCGCACATTTAAAGCCAGACTTCGAGACCGTTCGAGACCGTTTTCACGGGAACGAAACTCGGCGTTTACCTACCGGATGCTTATAAATATTGGCAGACGCAATTTACCTTTATCTCGTCGAGTTGGCCGGACGCCAGTCGCGTATTTACACCTGAAATTATTGAGATCTTCGCCTCCTGCAGGAGGATGGCGAAGTCCGTAAACTTTTCTTCGCAGTTTTATTGCGAAGAGGGTGATTTCGTTTTATCACTGAAAGTTATTTTAGCGGGGGTAACCCAGAAAATCGGGCCTCTCTAGGTGCAACGCTGATGCAACGAAAATTAGCGATTGGTTGGCTTCGGTCACGTGATTCGCGAGGGGGCGTGGCGTAGACCTGAAGTAAGAGTGACGTTATCTAGGATACAAGTCGTGCAGTTTTTTAATTTACAGATGGATCGCCCTAACCTTCTGTTCTATTCTCTGATTTTGTTCTATTTCTGATAAAATTTATCTAAACCTAGAAATTTTCTGTCTATTATTCGAAACATGTTCGAAATCTTGAAAAAGAGAGAGAAGTCGTAGCTTTTAAAATATGAATGGAAAAAAACTAACTTTGACAAGCAGATGGATCACTTTGCAAACACTCGTCGGACGCAAGCTTTCCGGAAAGGGTAGAACGAGGGTGGGAGGTGGAGAAATATCGCCTTTCTCGCGGCAAAATGCCCTCCTCTATGTATCGCGTAACGAACACGTAGAGAGAATACGTGGTTGCAGTGGTTTTAAGATATATTTAGGATTCGACCCTGTTACGCGCGACTCTTTATCATCGACGTGGCAGACAGAGATCGGAGAATTTTCGAGAGAGGTAGGATGGCCGATTTATGGCGGTGCACGTGGCGGTGTAATATAAGAGCACATGAGAAAAGCCGGGGGAACTAAAGGATGAAATCGGTAGGATAGCTGCGTAAGGGATACCTTTGTCCAAGGTTTTCCACGTCGAGTCGGATCAATTTCCTTCCTTGTTGTAGCAGCCTATCGAGCGCTGTTGGCAGAAATTTCGTCGGCTGAATTCGTTGTCTAAGAATTCTATCAACGGACGTGGACATTTTCGGTACTTGTTTCAAACTAATTCTAAGCAGATGTGAACTTCAACGAGCCATAAAAATATTTCTCCGATTGTCGACATTGATTATAGGATTGATTTACAGATTTCGCTGCTCTTTCGAAACGATTAAGCTCAATTCGACTTTGTTTGGATCGATATTGATTTTGATATTCGTTTGAAATAATTAAGCTCAACTAATTGATATTCTCGTGTTGATAAAAATATACGAATCGTTTAAACTTGTGGGAGAATATTCAGTACGGATACTTTTTTGAATTTCCATATGTACTATAACGTTGGAAGAATATTTAGTGTTATTATTATAATTTTATAATTTTATATAGATTTCATTCTTGTTTTCTTGTAATGCAAGGCTTTTTATTTGTGTATTTTGTGTTTATGAAATGATGGTTATTGCTCCAAAGCATTAACAGTAATATAATTATTATTTTCATAGCACAATACGTTTTATGGTCATATAATCGATCAGTATATTATATCTGTATTCTCTAATTACGCATTAGAACATATCACAAATGATACTAATTTATGACACATTATCCGATAACATGAAGTGAAATTCGTACCATCATTGTTTCATATAATTATTAACAACTGTTAAAAGATGTACGCTAAAAACTGCTACAGTAAATCACTAATGCGCAGAAATTTATTATACAATTAATTACTAATATGAAAATAACTAAACGAACAAATTTATGTTGTCATCTCTTCATAATTATTAATATTCAATGTATCGAGTGTCTCCAAAAATTTCCATCTACTAAAATCTTCCCTATTTGCCAATTTTCTAAGCCGCTAGCTCTGTCGTACTATTATAAAATATTTTCTACACTAACGATATTTGCTAATGTCTCGACGACACGAAATTATTTTCGACAGAGTTCGAGTTCGTCGCAGAAAAGAGGGAGCTTTGAAAAATAAACCGAGAAAAAAGAAACGAGCGGAACAAATAAATAAATAAATAAAAAAAGAAAACAGATAGAAACTCAATATCTGCCGGCGACGCACGTGTTAAAATCGAAAAACTACACGGCAATAACCCGACTGTCCGAAAGACAAACGTTTAGTGTTCTCTCGTTTCGCGACTGATCCGGAGGAATGTCGATCACCGACGCGGCGGGGGAAAAAAGAGAGGAGAAAAGCCGGCAGGGATGATCCTGAGGGTGCTTTAACTACGTGCCTGAAGTGAGCCGGATCGTTAACGGAAAGATTTCTCGCGCGATCCAATCGCGGCGAGCAAATATAATCAAATATTTTCGCGTGATCGGCATCCTGGATGGAGAGAACGTTGTCGATTTCACGCGGTATGTAACATGCATCGCAGCTGCGTGTATCATAAAATAGTGTCCGTGTTTCGTAAAACACGATGAAGACGAGGAACTGTCTGGTCTCTTTGAAAAAAAAAAGAAAAAAAGAGCGAAAGGATTACGCGGAACAAATATTTACGCGGACTTGTTTTTTTTCCATCTCGTCCCGGAAGCGTTACTCCCCTTTCTAAAGTTTACGCTCAATTGTTGCGAAACGTTTGTTTTACACAAACGCGTTCCCGGTTCAAAAGGGAATCCTTTATGTTTCGCTTGGAAATGAACAAACGTTCGAAACTCGAGGATTTCAAGCGAGTAGGCGAGCATTCGGTTTGGCATGTGAATTATCTTACGTTATGGTATGGAGTAATGTACACAGTCTCGAGTGTCGTCATTTAAAAAATTTCTCAAATGAATTTTTTTCTTTTTTTTTTAAGAGAGCAGTAATTTGGGACACTCAGTTTATAATTATCTAATTATTTTTTGGCACACTTCGTTTATAATTATCTAATTATTTTTTGGCACACTTAGTTTATAGTTATCTAATAATTATCTAATTATTTTTTGGCACACTTAGTTTATAATTATCTAATAATTATCTAATTTGGTACACTTAGTTTATAATTATCTAATAATTATCTAATTTTTCTCTGCACCAATCGATGCAACAGTTTCGTTCTCTACAGAAGAAAAGTATTGTAACTTGTCTAAAACCCATAGTTTAGGAGATTTACAATTTTTTTTTTACAGTTTTTTCTAGTTTCTACAATTATACTCTTTTATTTTTGAAACTAATATAGCAACTACCCCTTAGAGAATCTGACATAGGAGTCTATTTCTCGCTGTCAGTACTAATTAACAAAATTAATTATCCACATTCTCCGCAGGAATTTAGAAAGAGCCAATTTATCTCAACGAAAGTTCCCCTCCCTTCTCGTTAAATTTCCAAAGCTGGCAAATCTCTGAACGTTCTCGCAAACTCATCTCTCTGCGGCCGCAAGGTCGCACCGAGAAGCACTTCCGGTTACACGTGGTTGGCTGCCCATTGAAATTTCAGCAGATCGAGCGAGTGTCGCTGTCAAACTTCGGATACTCGAGCCGTGGTTTAACGTGAATTTTTGGGACAAGTGCATGCTCGTTGCACGTTTCCGGGAAATATCTGTGTAGTATTTTTTACGGTGTGTAGTATTCTTCGTTCGAGGCTCGACGACACGACGGATTGAAATGTCAAGTTCGCTGCTTGTGCGCCGTAATGAATGAACAAACGACACGCGTCAGTCGGACCTTATTGTCGGTCGAAGAGTTCTAAGGAATGAGGACGTTTTTGTCAAAGTTTTCAAAATTTGGCGACATCGATATCCCGCGATTGTTTCCAATGAAAAATCAATTTTTTTTGTTTCGATACGAAATGGAGTAATGATGAAAGATTCTGGCTTTAATCGAGTTTCAACACTTATCATAAATGAAAAAAGGACATATTTATTTCAAACGCTTTCATTTAACGTTACATTTTCAAATTTAATTATTATGACACAAAATTGGCAATTTATCGATATATACACAGTCCAGTCTAAAGATTCTAAAAGTACAGCGAAAGAAAGAAATGGTACTTTTTGAGAAACGTTCGTATTCCCAAGAATACTTCGGTGGTACTGTCGCATGCAAAAAGAGCTTCAGGATATGTTCTACTTGAAGATGTGACGCTCAACTAGGACAACTATGTACCAACACACAGCTCAGATTGCATTGAAGAAACATGAAATTTTTAAATAATAAATATCTGCTGTAATAAATTTTTCAATAACTTCACTGCACACAAAAGGCGTACGTAATATCTCATTAAATATTACATTTTACTTTATACAATGTTAATATTAAATATTACTATATTTGCACAAGTATTAAATACTGAATATCGTCGTTAAATGTTAACTAGCACCGAGGCTCTCGTTGCACCCAGTACCGCAATATTTGCATGCTAATGTTTCACGATGCGCAGAGATGGCACGAGTCCGCGTCCCCAGTTTACAGCTAGTTGTTCACCTCCTGCAATTTTTATTTTTTCACTCCCCCCTCCCCCTCCCCCTCTTTCGTTTGATACTCTTTATACGCTCGTTACCGCGTGCCGTCGACCGTGTCTTCGTTATATCTGCGTTGCATGATTGTATGATGGAAGACGCGTACAGTGGGATGATCGATGCGAACGAATCTCCTCCCCGGGAAGAAATTTTTCTGGCCAAACGATCTCGTCGTTCCCGCAGAGGACGTTTCCAGATGACATCCTGGATAATTCGACATTTGTGCACCACGACAATACATTCTTTAGAACGACGATTGCTCACGTCGTGGATCGTTTAAATGTTGCTCGTAATTTGTGTTGTCTCTTTGTGCGTGAAAATATTTTGCAAATCGGACGTTCGTCAGAGAGGAAATTGTAAAATTCCAGGCAATTCGGAGTAATATTCTCCACTGGTGATATATTTTGTAATTGAAGGGTGTGTAATAACGAGGAGGCAGCTCCGATGTTTAAATTGAATCTGTTCGAGAACGTTTATTACTTCGAATTGTTACTTAATTACCATTCACAGTACATTTCAAGAATGTAATGCTTGACTTTTATTTTTACTTGAAGTTAACTCTCTGTTATCCTTGAATTTTTAAATTACAAAAAATTACAAATCTTAATTTTAAATTACAAAATTTGTAGAGAAAGATTGCATAATCGTCCGCGTGGTGTCACGTTTTGACATCAGTGAATTCGTTTTTTTCGAAGACGATTCTACATTAGATGATGGTTCTAAGAGTGAAGATACTTTTTCCTCGAGAACCGCGAAAATTCGGGAAACAATGAGAAATTTTTTCGCGATCGAATCTGCCAGTCTTAGAGAATGAAAATTTCTCTTTTCAACGACTTCTTGAAACTCGCTCGTACGACTTTTTTTCAATTATTTTATCGAACTTGGAACATTAAGGTTTAGATTAGGTTTTTAGACGATAGGATTTCTTGAATTTTTATGATGAAAAATTTTAGTAATGAAAAAAAATGTTATGCAACAAGTTTTAAGGAGTCGTTGTAAAAAAGAGATTCAATCTTCAAAATGACGGCGGATCGAAAGTTATGAAAAATATTTTTTAATGCTCACTCTTTCACCAGTCTCGCAATGTCAAAATCATCTTTGAAAAAGAAAAAGACGAACTCACTATCGTCAAGGTAGAGACAAAGTAGATCTCTTAAGAAGTTACGTCAGTTACGTCAAAGTCATCGACGTTGGTATAGTTCCATTCTTTCTGTCAAATCGTGGCACAAAGAATTTGATTTAGTTTAACTTGGGAATCCGCTCGTCCGGAGGAGATTCATTCGCTCGTGCGTGTACGTTCCGCGGTCCCGCTGACCAGCTCTCTCTCTCTCTTTCTCTCTCTGACCTCGTGTGTACTCGCCCCCTCGGAACAGAGATGTCAATGTACTTCTTCCGGTTGCACAACCTGCGCCGCCAGGCGGAGGAGGTACGAAAAAAGCGGCAGAAGGGAAGATCGAGCCAAAGTGGTCAACGTGGGACCAATTGTACGGACCAATCGCAACCGACAGCCGGATCCATGCACTGTTTCAACAGGGTGCACCGGGGCCCGAGCAAGCTCTTCGAGCGTGCCCCATTGCAGCCCAGCGACTCCCTCGATGAGATCGCGTTTCAAATACCCAGGTAACGTTTCTCCAGTTGCACGATACCTATCGTCTGTCTCTATCCTATTATTCTCTGACGAATCTTTCTTCCTTCGGGCAATTCGTAACGTGTGACACGTTTTCTCTCTGAAAAGTCTTGGGACACGTCTTCGACGATCGCAATATCTTCGTATTTCAGCGTTCAGTATTTGTTTGGGTAGATGATACAATTTTTAAACGTTCATTTTCTAAAACTGGAGGGTTCTTTGCACGCGTGTGAGTATCGATCCTTTGATCATTTTTCGGTTTTGAAGCAATTCGGTTTAGTAGCATCTGTGTCCAAGACTTTTAAGCAACCTTCAAGCATGAGTGAGGGAACAGTTGCTTTATTTGGGAGAATTTGAGGGATTTAATTTAATCTCAAAGTGCAAGAAATATATTTCAGAACTATATATTTCAGTATGTCGTAGAAAAAGAGAAGTATACTCTAAATATAGAAGTAAAATTTCTCATAAGTGTGTCAGAGTTGTACTTGTTAGCAGTATCTAAAATTGAAATTTAATCAATTTAATCAAGTCTGTAAACGTGACAAGTGCTGTATAAGCGATAAAATATATCAGAAGCAATATTATATAGAAATAGAAATGAATGGTCCATTTCTATTGAAAATTTACATTTCTGCACATTTCATTTTAATTTCTCAATTTTATCGCTTTAATTCCTACTCTATTAAGAAGATACGTGCGTTAATCCCTGGTTCTTTTCATTCAATTTGATCTACTTTTTTAAAATGAATTTAGAAAGAATCATAATTGTCATCACTTATTAATTTATTAAACTGTTCTGAGTAAAACACCTAATGAAATATTATCTTCTATATCGATATTCTTTTTTGCTTCTTTGAAAAAAAAAGGGAAATTAGATTACTTCTGTGTTTAAAAATCTTAATACTCTCTGTCTTTTTCAAAAATATGACGCCTCATTTTTAAGCAAGAGAGGATTATAAAAGGGAAGTTTATAAAAGTCGGAACAAGATGTTTTCTCACGAAATAACGGCACGGTTGTAAAATGAAACGTCGATGCTTCGCGCAGCAAGGAACGAGGAGCACGTAAAAGCACGCCTCGAAGAGACAGATTTTCTGTAAAATATTCTCCTTGTTCCCACGATTTTACGACTAAATTGCAACTTTACTTTTAAACGTATGTTTAAACTTCTGAAACGTCTTTTGATTCTCTTTCCCAAACTTTTGATTAAACGTCGCTCCGTTAATTCACCCTAAAGTTCAGACTAAAGTCTCTAGAACTGAATTGAATCTTTTACCTCTCAGGTTAGGATTCCTAGGAGATAGATTCCTTAAAGATTCCCTTTTACCTATAGTCGTCAATAATTACGCAAGTATTGTCTGCGAAAAAGTGGACAATTTTTTAACGAACAAAAAACATATTCGTCACACTTAGAAACGTCGTCGAAGCGCGGACAAATGAACTTTGTATCCAGGTGTTATCGAATGTTGTACGTTATGGCAAACAGTTAGGAAACAGTATCGCGTGCATGGAGAAATTTCGGAGCACTGTGCCATTTGTTACGTCCTATTAAACGTTTCCCAAAACAAAGCCTCGACTTTGCGAACAAAAAGACACGTCGACGTGATTGATCGAAATAAAATTGCCGCAATATATTTTCTATCGAAATTAGACGGCGAAATTAAAATGTGAAACGATTTATTTGAATTTGATCCTTGATTTAACGAGAAGTTTTAAATAGCTCGTTTCAAACGAAAATAGATCAGATATTTTAAATTAGCAGATATAATTAGAACAAGTCGTGAGCTTATCCTACTTCGGATACGTGATAATGTTGTTAATCTAAAATTGACATAATGTTGCTGCAACGCGCTGGATATTAATTCCCTGTTCTCGCGTGCAATCTCACTCGAATATTTTGGGCAATAAAATAAACTCTGTTTGCTCGACGAAAGCACGAATTATTACGGTATATTAAATAATTTCGAGTTGGAGTACATAATTTATTTGAGATAATACTTACGTACGTATTAAAGGGAAGCGAATGAAATTATTTTTCATTTTATTTCCCTTTTTTTTTTTTTTGGTAATTAGCATTTATTTTATATCAATGCTCCGCAGTCAGTCAAATTATCGAGGATATGTAGATTTCCAATTAAAAACTGGGAAACAGGTTTAATTATTCAACGCACCGAAATTAAATAACGTGAAGCAATATATTATACGTAATAATTCATGAACGTTTAAAAGCAAAATTTCTCCAGAAATGGAGATACGATCACTTGAGTAAATTTCATCGCGTGTTCGACCGATATATCAATTTATTATACATCGCGTAAAAGGCACGTTAGAACAAGACATAGTTGTGAAAATTTTTCCACTCAATGGAACGACACGAGTAATTCGTCATTCGAAAGTTTCCGAACAAAGTTTCTCCGGACGACAGATGAAAGGAATTTAATAAATTTAATCAGTGGAATTTGATAAATTTTATCATGTGTTAACTCTGTGGAGTTAGGTGGATTTAAAATTGTCCCACATGTTTTTTGACAGTTAGTGCACGGTGGGATATTTTTTAACCCACTTTAAAAACCTGTTTCAATGAATTTTATTTGAACGTTAGTTGCATGGTGGTATCACTTTTTCTTTCATTTTCAGAAATATTTTATGTTTAATAATTGAAACGAACGCTTAAAAATAATATTACAAAATATTACAAATATTAAAAATAATAAAAATTAATATATTAAAATTAATATAAACATAAAATTGATAATAATAAAAATTAATAATAACAAAAATTAATATAAATATAAAATTAACAATAATAAAACTTAATATAAATATAAAATTGATAATAAAAATTAATATAAATACAAAATTAATATATTAACAATAATAGTAATAATAATATATAAAAAGAAAAGGTAGAATTTTTATTTTCTTCAAAATTGCACGTCCCTAAAGGTTAACTCGCCGAGGTTCTCTGTTCCGGCGTTCGTCGTTCGTCAAGCACACGAAAGCGTGCTGTCGAGTATTTATAACTCCCGAGGTTGGAGGGGTTGTTGTTCTTCCCCATTCATTAGATATTGTCGTCTAATGGACACTCTTCGCCCATAAATTACGAACACGTCGCTTTTCCATCCTCGCGAAGCGTGCCAGACTTGAAAGAAGTTCGAATTTCGTGGAACGTCGTCGCGTGGCGTCGCACAGCGGGATGCGGGTGGAGGGAGGGACGAGATGTAATTTTCAAGCTTGCACTTTTACGGCCGGGATTCAGGCCACTCGCGGTCCAGATTTCATCCCTCTTGCTGTCTCGTCGCTCTCCTGTTAGATGAAAAGTTTAAGGCGAGCCATAATGGGGGAACGGGCGCGGAAGGGTCAGAGGTCGAGATGAAACAATCTGAAATAAAAAAGGCCAACTCTCGCGCAATTTTCAGCAGGATACAGAGCGCGTGGTTCTGGTTCATTAGGTTTTTCCCGTGATTCGCGCAACTCGTCCTTGAAAATTGTCCGCTGTTTTTCGCCGGACAAGTTGATCGAACAACACGTGGCACGAGAAGATTTCTCGGCGAAATTTGATTCGACTGTGGTCAGAGTTACTTTAAAAGAGTTTTCTTTTTTCTACAATTGACTTCCGAGTGTCATTTGTAGTCTTTAGATTAGTCCTTATTTCTTCTAGGAATCTCGCAAATCCGACGATCCTTTGTATTTTTTTTATATTTTTTTGTTTTATTTATCGACGGGAGATTTCAAACTTTCGATATGTAAAAGGGTAGCATCTTCCACTTGTGTCTGTTAGTCTTCCCTGTGGGCGTGAGAATAAAAAAAAAATAAACCCAACGTATTGTGTGTCGTAAGAGGGACACTTTGTGGGTGTCCCAAGAGACATGTCCAAGAATAAAATTCCTGACGAGTCAGCGTCGCAGCAAATGTGGTCTTCGATGACCGCGAGGGGTGAACGATACTTGTAAGGCTGACGCCATAATTGTTTCCGTCCTGTAAACCTCGTCGTCGTTGTGGAGTTCGGGGTGTAGGAAGTTACGCTTGCGTGTACTCTTCGGGCGTGGTTCCAACCCGTCGTTTAACACTAATCGTGGCTGAAATTTCGTCCACTCGCAAACGATAACATTTTTTGGTCTTCGTTCTAGCGTTGCATCTGTTCAGATATTCAGTAATCTTGATTCTCGAAAGACGTGGTTTTTCGAAAGTAAATTTTCATAGTGAGTAACTTGACAGTTAAAGTTGGTTTTCCAAGTTTTTGGACAGATGAAACAATAGGTAAATCACAAACCATTTTAAGGACAGAAAGGTTTTGCTGCAATTTCAATTCCAAGTACTCAGAAACTTGTTAAATTGTCGCATAATTATTCAAAGTTCAATAAAATGGCATGAAACTTTCGAAGATCGTTGTAAAGGGGAGACTTGGTTTACTCGTGAAAAGAATTTTTCAATGCTTTACAATTCTCGAGAAGTAAAGTGCTACATGGTGTGAAAATATCTTGAAATGAAACGAACGATTTAAAAAATTTTAAAAGTAAAGAAGCTTCAAAATAAATCCAGGTATATCGTCGTACGATTTCCCTTTTTTTCTTTTTTTTTTCTTTACAAAATTACAATTAATTAAATTTTCAGTGTCCGAAATGTTAATAGGTTTTCATTCTATTCAGCTATCGATCGGAGTTTACGACACAGAAACCAATAACACGTAATAATTGTAGCTTCGCGCCGCAATTTTTCGTCTTACGGTCAGTTCGGTGTCATCGCGCGCAGTTAACGCGTAAACAGAAATAAATAATAGAAATGGCGTTAACTGCGTGTGATTAAGCCAACGGTATTCTCGCCGGATTAATCGCTCTTCCGCGCTTCCGAGAAGCAAAAGAACTCTTCTAATTAAAGAAGCGAAACCCGGGAAATGGGCGGAGCCTCTTAATGTCAGAATCGAGCTGAAACGGTTGTTAAAAAAGACATAAAAGCAAATAAAAGAAATGAAACTTTGATAGCCGAGATGATAAATCTGCAGATTGACAATGTTTCTAGCGTGAAATGAATATTTTCGTTCTGAATTCAATGAGATTTTAATAAAATATATTAACTGTCTTTTCTTTGTTATGTAGGATGGGCCAAAAGTTTCTTTGCACCTATTTTTTTTTAAATAAAATATCAAAGTATAAGAAAAAAACCAACTTTATTAATTTTAAATTAAATTCAAGTTCAAACGTGATTTTTTCGTTAAGTTTTAAAAATTATTTCTTTCAAATGTTGACCGCCAGAGCGTTCGTTAAATTACGGATTTATTTTAGTAAGAAGTGTCTTTGACTCACCCTATATAACAGGAGCAAAAGTATTTTTATTGTTCATTCATAAAGTGACAAATATATAAAAAGGAAAACTTACATTATATTATGTAATTTATATATAATGTATTATATTGTATTATATACTATAATGTGTACTAGTGAATATTACTCAAAATAAAAAATTGAAAACTGTTTAAATTATCTTCGTATTTTCAAACTTCAATTTTTTTCACCACGATACAAGTAATTAATATTGCATCAAATTACGTCATATTAAAGTCTGATACATTACGATAGATTAAAATCATACATTATAGACAAATATATCAATAACAAAAAATGTTAGGATTATTTGTATATTTTTCAACGTCGTGCTTCGACGCAGATAAAATTTTTAAAATATGGAAACACGAATAATATTGAATTTCTACACGAAGGTAGCCGTGAAAAAAAATTTACGTATAATAAATATAACAAGAACAATATGGAAAGTGACAATTAAGTTAAAGATTACAAGGTACGCGAACAGTTATGTTCCTCAGCAAGAGTTAAGATTGTTTGCTCTCTCGAAAATGTCAAAAGGTTATTCTAACAACGTCTAGTCTCTTTTTGGAACCAAGAGGTATATTCTCCTAATGGCGCTTCAGTCGTCAAATATTTGTTCACTGGCATTTTATGCGATATTTAGCGAACCGGTTTCGACAATTGCCTTAATAACTGAAGAATCGTGAAAAGAACAAGAAGAGAACGTAACGATTACGAACACTCACTCGTAAATTAATCATTCGCACCCCCTTTATACATTGTGTCAAATGTTCCTTGATGAGGACACTCGTTTCAGCAGCTTGCATTAAACAAGCGCCATCGAAAAATTTACAAAATATTCGCGTTTAATCGTTTGTATTTTTAGTTTTGTCAAATCACCAACTCGAGATTATCCATTCAAAATTTTCAAAAAATAATTTCGAACGTGACCAGAATTTATTTTTAATCGTCGCTTGGTGCAATTTACTGAAACATAGTTTTCAGACAGATATCACGCGATTCCATGAGTAATATTGCATTTTGTTTTATAGTTTGAATATTTCTGGAGCGAATTGCAAATTTAAATTTAAAATTAAATTCGAATCGCAAATTCGTACGATACTAATGAATCAAAATGCTTCGCCGTGTCAACGTTTGATGACACAAGTATTAAAGATTGAAGACCATTGTTAAATATTCGAGGCGGATTTATTTTATTTTTATTTCTATTAAATCTCAAAGCAGTGACTGAACGTTTATTAAAATACTAGATTATTATAAATAATAATTACAAGTTATTAAAATACTAGATTACACCAAACATCATCTTGATCTAGTGAGTATAAATAAGCTTTAAATTATTCGCGAAACAACCGAACGCGCGTCGCCACAAACGAATTTAATTAAAAACGAACGCCGCGTTGGGTATTTAAAATACCAAGGATCGTGTTACTGCAAACACGATCGTGTCTCGATTTCCCATCGTTAAAACGCGTTTGTCCCCCAGTGGCAACTCCGACATTTACGCCACGCTGCCTGTTCAAAAACAAGGCAAATTAGGTCGCTTATCCGACGCTCTTTGTAAGTACTTGATACCTCGAAACGGAGCTTCGATCGGAAAAGAGAGAGAACCGCAGAATCCGGAGAACAGAGATTCTCAGGGAATCATCGAATCGGGGGAATGCTGCCCGAGCGTGCTCCTCGTTAACATCACTTCTCGTTCCCCGTTCTCGAAACCACCACGTCAGAGTACACATAAATCGGTGATGGTCGAATCCGATGGATCGTTGATTTGTCTCGGGCATGCCGGCCAAACTCGATGGATGCCTCTGCCAGCGGAGAGGAATAATGGGTTCTCGAGTGGTTTGATGACACGAGACGATGAACGATCCTCCGCTTCTACTGGGTGGCACGATCGGAGGAACCGATTCTTCGTGAAAAAATCACGTCGCGTAGAGATTCTACGTGAATGATATAAAACAAAAAAATGTTTTTTTAATTTTTTATTATTTTATTTGGAAATACAATCAATGGACTTTTTTCAGTATTATAAAACAAGGTGAAAATGAACAAGTTATGACTTTTCAAATCCTCCAGTTTTTCAGTGGCCACCCTGTATATATAATAATTGGCACTTTGTTTTTTTTTCTTTTGGGAATTTAATTGGTACACGTGTATTCGCTTATTAATTCTTTCACATCTATCAGTGCTATGGACGAGAAATCTCGTCGTAACGATATCGATTTTATGCAGTACTATGGACGAAATATTTTTTAGTGGGATGCGAGATATGGTATCGATATCGTTACGACGAGATTTCTTATCTGTGGTGCTATGAACGACAAGGAGATAGCGAGATTTTTAGTCCATGATACTGCAACTGTGATAAATATTGTAGCGAGATATCTCGTTTGAGGTAGCAAGGATCCATTAGGATCCATTTGGACTAACTGGATATTTTATATGTATAATTTCTTGTTACGGTTAGAGCCTTTTTTATTTTTATTTTATAAATATCGTAACGTCCAAGCATTATATCACTGCGGTAGAATGTCTGCCAGCAAGTAATGATTTTCAGTCAATTGCAGATAATTTTGTTGGGAGATTCAACGTTCGAATATTAATATAATGAAAAAATAATAGTTCGAATAAAGGAGATCTTGCTGTACGTGTATGTATAAAGATAGAAATTCTTCTTTGAAAAATAGTTTGTAAACATTTTATACAACTCTGTATAAAAGTAGAAATTCTTTATTGAAAAAGTTTGTAAACATTTGTACAACTTTTATAGTAAAATAAGAATATTCTTTGAAAAATAGTATTTTATACAAGTTTGTAAAAGTTTGTGCAACGTTATAGTAAACTAATAAAATAAAAATATATATTTCTTTTTGGCACGTAGTTTTCCAAAGTTCAATGAGCATAACTCTCGTATCTCTGTTACCTATGCCTTATTTATTAAATTAATTCTGTTTAGTACACTTGACGCGAGTGATTTCACAAATGGTAATGTTACATTCTAAAATTAACTTTGCACATAAATTAATTACGTTACATTAATTTTATTACAAAATACTACAAAGTAACAACCAATGATTATGAATCTTTAAACGTAGTAAATAATTAAGTGAGTATGAGTGAATTTAAATACATTTAACTCACGACTGGTATTATCAAACTTAGTATTTTATAGTATTATCAAATTTAGTAATTTAGTAATTTGAAGTTAGATCGAATAATCACCAGCACTAGACTCCATCACGAGGAATATGAAATACAAAATAAGACGAAATACTCAAAATTTCAGCAACCCAAGATCAATTTCTGCGGTAACTGACAAGCCCAACGATAATCCAACTACTTGGGAGTTCAATAATCCAACTAAAACTACTTGCTATAATTAAATAAAAGCTCGAACTTCGGCTGAACCACTAATTACGCTGGACACCCTGTACGCAGAGAATTACACAGTTGCCCGCGCGGCGATTCAAAATGACGACGATCGAAGCAAGATGCAAGGCTGATCCCTCGCGTGAAACACGAAGTCCGAGATTCGGTGAACCTAGACCACTTATCACACCCCCTCTGACAGATGATCGTCTTACCCTCGTCGAGCGTTCATAATGAAGCGCTCGAGATTCAGGCGACAGATAGAATTCGCCCTCGAAGATTTACGTCGAATGCACGACCTTTTGTTACGTATCGATCCCAATTAAACAGACGAAATTTATTACTCGTTTCGACGTTTCTTGCCAGTCGAGGGACCCTCGAAGGCCGAGAGCGCTCGAAGGACTTCTTCGAGTAACCTTCCCTTTCTATTATTTAATTTAGCGCGATTGATTTTTTTTTTTCATTATCTATCCTCGTGTTTTCTTTCGAAGCAGTTGCTTCGTTTGAAAATTAATTAAATTGAATAAAAATCTGACGGGGCAATTTCACAGCTATTTCGTTGTTCAATCTCGTTTAATCTCAAAAAAACAATTTCGTTATCTAGTTTCTGATTGACAGTGCGTTGTGGTTTTAGAAAATTTCTCTCCATGGGAATTGGGTCAATGTGATGAGAGAATACAAATTAATGGCGATGTAAATTTATCACGTCGTTAATAAAAAAGGAATTTTGTCCAGCAAAATGTCATTGAATATTTCACTGTGTGCTAAAATTTCGAAAAACAGATTCGAAATGTTTTTTGGACCCTCCGTTACGGTGAAAAATTTGATCGAATATTCATTCAGGTTTATTTACCAGGTGAGAATATTTTGAAACTAGAATGCCAATATCAACTGCGTATTGAAGAATGATTATTAATGTACTGACCTCAACATTTAGAATTTAGAAAAAAAAAGGAAAAAGAAAGAGAAAGAATAGAATTGCAATCGATTCAAAATCTCGAGTAGAAGTTAATATAGTTAATAAATTTATAAAATACAATATAAAACAGTTAATATAGTTAATATAATTAATAAATTTAAAATACAATAGTTAATAGTTTATAAAATACAATATTAATAAAATAGAAGAAGAGCGTGTTTTCATAGCAGTGTCATTAACGTTACGCGTAAAAGAAGAAGAAAATAATCTCGTCGGACATTATTTTATTCCACTTATTTCATCGTGCAAACTGGCGATCGCTGATAGTTAAAAGGATTCATCAGGATCAGTTTTCTGCGATAAAGATCTTCGAATCGCGTCGATCAGAGAATTAATAAAAATTGCTTTGAAAGCGAACGCAACGAAATTTCGCTCGTCTGCCAGATTTATTTATGAAATAAATAAATCACGAGTTGTGCTAATTCGCTTCGAGAGCTCCTAATCGCCGAGCGACGAGGAGTCCTCTTCAATGTCGTTTCGCGTCGACGGAAAAAAGTATAAAGAAACGAACGAACCGTCAACTTTGTTCAGAAACGCTTCTGTTCTGGAGTCCAATCTCTCTTCCACGGTTCTGCGATTAGTTTTTATTATCCGTCCACTCTTTCCTTTACGGCTGTGCGCTCGTGCAAATGGAAACGACGAGCTTCTTCTTCATCCGCGAATTATCGTGAATCTTCTATAGGAATAATGAATTGGCTGCACCGAGTCTAGACGATTTGTTTCACTTCAAGAGAGATAAAGTGTCTCCGGGTATATAACAGTTTTCTTTGTCGTTTATTTGTCGTAGTACGGCGGGAAATGAAGGGATTTATGGTTGCCGGTTTTCAAACCCTGGTGAAATTACGCTGTAGGTGCATTTTCTGTAACTTGTATAATTTGTCTTTAGGCATAACGCTTTCATCTGTGATTTACTTATTATATTACTATTATAATACATCACGGGTTTGTTTTACATTTACTTTTCGGTTTTTATAACAGTATTTGGTCGAATGGGTTAAACAGAGTGAACGTTTAGCTCTGAAGTAAACCGTGCATTCTTCTTCTTTGTCCCATTTAAGATTTACGCCTTAATCATTCGATTCAATTGCGAACAATTTAAAGAATAATTATTTCTTATCGTGGAGATTTTTTTTATTTTTTGTAGAACAAATAAATGCAATGTAAATTTCATAAACGTAATACATTCGTGTTATTCTACGAAGAAGTTGAAGAAACAAGTCAAATGAGACACTGATACGAAAAGAATAATGTTCGAACTATATTTTAACTAGAATTGAGAACAGTATTTAAACTAAACGGAAGGACAGACAAATTACAAAAGCTAACATTTCGTTCGTTTCAATTCAGACCACGTTATTGACCGATTATCTCGAACAATCAAGCCACGCCTTCGTTTATTGAAGCTTTAACATTGAATACTTTCCCGAGTGACGTTCGTTCTTGTCAATATGAATCATAAAGAGTTCTTCATTTCAGCTTAAAGGGGAATTTATTAAGAGAATATTTAGCAATTACAAATATTGACAAATAAAATCAGGCTCTATGATTAACACTTTAATGTAATCTAGTTTCATTGAATAATGTAGTTTCATTATTCATTTATTTTCAGTCATTATTCACAATGATCGAACATAATGTAACTCGTTTGTCTAACAAAGTATATATAAAATATGTAAGATCTTTAAATGCTGAGGCGCGAGTAGAAGCCAGCGAGTAGAATAGGTATAATGTATGATCAGACTCCTTAATTAATACTTTAATCTAACCCAAACCAAATGTAGTTTCGCTTGATATCTGGTCAATTTAGTAAATTAATCAATATTTGTGAAAATATATGCGGCTTTCTTAGTCGTTATTCATAAATCATGATAGTATACTATGAAAGATCTTTAAATGCTGAAGCGCGAGAAGCCAGCAAGTAGAAAAGGTGCCGTGTTTGATCCGACGTCGGCGCACAGTTGTCTATCTCAGCCGCATAGGGGGCAGCTGTCGACAAGCTCGTAGCTGCGTACGGTGCTGCCATGTCCGAGAAACGACGGTCGTTTGTCGAACTACAGAGTTCTGTAGAAGCGTAGAGAGTATAGGATAAAATAAAATAGAACATCCAACTAAACTAAATTTATGCGGATCGTTATCTCAGATAAATGTCTATCGAAAACAATTCGAATAAGGTCCAATTCTATTTTAGATTTTTTCTTAGAATTTTTCCTTGCACCAATCTGAAAAAGATTGGTTCTTTTTCCTTTTGATTTGTGAATTAACAAAATTTTTATCGACGATGCGGATTTTATGCATTGTTATTAAAAATTTGCGGAAAACACTTACACAAAGTAGGATTATACAAATAAATTGTTATTTCTATTTATAAATCTTATGAATTTTCCATTTCCTTAATGATATTCGTAAAAATTTCAAAATGCATAAAATCTACGTCCCAGTTTAATCTGTATTGATTAAATTTTAAATTTACAAAGTGAAAAGTATCGTTTTTTGATAACGAGTTAAAATACGACAGTTTCGTGATACGATGACAAGATAAGTAACAAGGGACTGTCTAATAAATCAAAATGATTTGGATTCGAACTTGAATATGTAATCAAATCACTTGGCGTCGAATTTTTTGAAATCGAGCAACTTGATTAATCTCAACGGCACTGTTTGTAAAGATAGCGATAACGAGAAATTTGTAGCGTTAGCGACCATTCGTTTCCGCTCACGTCAAAATGCAAAATTTCCCGAAGGAATATTTCACGTCCATTTGTTGTCAGGTCGTTCATCTATCAGCCAGATCTGTACAATAGATCAAAGACAATGCCTTGGAAAGCGAAATAAATCCTTCGTTGGAAAAAAAAAAGGAAGGAAAACACTATAAATTCGCAATTTCTGCTTCGGTGTGAACAGACGCATAAATTGTTGCGTTCGTTATAATCAGACCGCGACTTTTCATGCAAATTTGGATTTCAACCGAGCAGAACTATAGAAATGGAAAGAAAATCTAGAGATTTGGATTATTCGCTAAATATTGTAATGAGTACTATAGTTGATCTTACGAGACGATATGTATAATACATATTATATACACATGATGATAATATAATAAATAAAATACAATATGACGACACACATAATGCATACAACTGTAGCTAATACGTATCTATAGTTCATCTTTTCTTGGCACGTCATCGTCTTCGTCTTCTTCTTGAGCTTCTTCCGCACCATCAGCCTCAATGAACTTGGCTGACTCTTTTGAGTGTCACCATTCTACTTCACAGATTCATTTGTTTCTTTCTTGTGGAATCAATAATTTACGCATACTACGATAAAAAATAGCAGTAAATAGTCGTTTAGATTCTAAAGTAGCGATAATCGTCGAGATGTTTAAGAAGAACGCAGGGAAGAAGCGAGGAAAGGAAAGCTGGATGGAAAAGGGGGGGTTAAGGGAGAAGAAGAGGGAGAGCAAACGCTGTAACCGTTCTCTGATGCTTCCACGCTAACGAAAGTCTGCCGTCTCTCGTTCTCTTTTAGACGCTCGGTCGCCGCCGCTTCGAAAGCTAATGCAGCGGAAGTAGACTTTCAACTATATTACCCCTAATCACATCGAGACGTTCCGCTTTGCGCGCCGCTGCGCTGTAATTTCGGTACGGATCTACAGGTTTGCAGGCTGACGTCGTTCTTCTACTTCGAATCGTATCGCAGACGTTCAATTATCCTATCTCGAGAGCCGTCCGATTTCCGCCAGCGTCAGTCTCTTTTGGAATTCTTCGCCCTTCGACTCGTCCGCCGTCAACAAACCGAATATTCCAATTTTGAAAGCCGCTGTTGTCAAACGCGTTTGGAAATGAAAATTTTACCTGCGTGATATTTTTTTAACGTTACGTGCGAAGATAAGACGTTCGTTTCCGGAAAACAGTTTTTATGAATTCGTAGGAATTTGTAAAATGTTTGTAGAGCAACGAAACAAGAGGGTTATGTCATAGTAGGAGAGTAGAACGATGGAACGAAAGTTTCTTAAAACTCGGTAATCGAGTGAGGCGCGATAATTAGTCTTTGGTAGTTCTTTGGAGAGTTTGAAGAGCAAATGGTGCGAAATAACTCTACACGATTGTGTGTTGTAGAATAAAATTGTATTTAACAAGGAATGAATAAGCGATTGTTGTTTTTACAAATGTGAAAAAATATTTGATGTTACATGCATATGTTTGTTTTTTAAATTTTTTGCAAATCCGTAGTCTAGTTGTAACATTATAGACTACATGCATGACGTTATATACAAATTTATTTAACGTTTATACGATTGAATGAAAGTATCGACTCGTACTACTGAAATATTGATTTGTACTACTTGAAGGCGCTTATAAAAGATTTGAATAAATGTTGCACCCTTGTAATTTTGTTAAAAATTATAAATCGACACCTTCAACTAGTAAATGTTCGAAAATATGAAAATTTTGACTGAAAAAAGAAATGACTAATTTGAAATAAATCGTTGGAAGAATTACAGAATTTTCTTTCCTTGCATCTGTACGATGGCTTTATCTCAGCATTTAGCTTCTTGCTCACATTATGCTCTATGATACACGAAATTAATATGTATGTTCTCAGCGAGATGATATCGTCTGAACAACTCTCTAGAACGATACGTTTGTCAAAGTTTTGTTCATCGAATATTAATGTCCAAACAGGCTCCGCGTGTATGAATATAAGATTCTGGAATTCATGAAAATTCATCGACGTACGCAAGGATAAGTGGAAAAAGGGCAAAGAATGAATTTCACATAAAATGCATACTCTGCTTTATTCAGGAATATTGAGAAAAAAAGAAGAAACAAAGATATGTTTGTTGAATTAATTAACGAGATGGATAGATATTGGAGTTGATTACGCAAAGTGATTACAATTATTCTTTTAACGTTATAAAACGTTAAAGTACCATTACGTAAGATTAACTATATGAAATATTTAAATATTATTATCGTGACGTCGGAGAGTTGTATAAAACAGTCAATTTCTTTCGTGAAAATGCAACGAATTTTAATTGACGCACTTATCATAATCGACGAATTTATCATTATTTACGTTGCGGATTATAGATTTTCAGCGAAATCCGAAATTTTTCTTCGTGATTATTAATATTTATTTATGGTAATATGCATTCGTCAAAAAGTATTGTGCAGTATTAATAAAAGTATTTCCTTGTATTAACAAATTATCATATTGTTATAAAATAGTAGTTAAATATACAGTATAATGTAATTTTATTTCACTTTCAAAAAATTTCTAAACTTTCTGCTATATATTATAAAATGTGAGACAATAAATAATACGAAGCAAAATTTTTTTGTATCGAATACAGATTCTATAAAACTTTATTTTATTTAACAGAATTTAATATGAAATGAATATTCACTGTTTTAAATTATTCTTCGAAATGAAGCAGGAAATGTTTATTATTTCACGAAATTATTGTCTCGGTACATCTCATTTATTTCATTGGTGCTCGTAAAAAGAAAAGAAAAAAAAATGAAGGGAAAAATCGCATATTCGCGAAATATTTTAATACATTCTTCGTTACTTCGGAATTTAGGAAATGTTCGCTAAGAATTTAATTCGCTTATCAATAATTTCGGTATTTAGGAATTCTTTCAACAAGTTTATAATTAATAATATTTAAATAACTAATTAAATAATAATTTATACAAATAATTGGTCAGTGAATTATTCGATTGTATTATACTGACTGAGTGTTTGAAATTCGCGAAATGTGTCAAGTGTTCCATCGAGCTCGTTCAAAACGTAATGTGCATTATCATTCTCACGCGGTATTCATCTTGCTTAATTACTTTTGTAAGAGACCTTATCGATTCTCAATTAATATGCAATAAGTTACTTAAACTCGTCTATGTTGAACGTACTTCGGTCGATCCTACTTAAAATGACCGAGTCAAATTTCAACATACAGTGTCAATCTTTCAAGAATAATGTCGCGTTGTTGCGAAATATTTTGAAATTACAGCATGGTCTGGAATAATTGTAAAAAAGAAAATTTGTAAAATATTCGAAAATATTTTGAAAATCAATGGTTCAGAATAATTGTAAAAAGAAAATTTGTAAAATATTCGAAAATATTTAAAAAAATCAATGGTCCAGAACAATTACAAAAAGGAAATTTATAAAATATTCAAAAATATTTTAAAAATCAATGGTTCAGAATAATTATAAAAAAGGAAATTTGTAAAATATTCGAAAATATTTTAAAAATCAATGGTCTAGAATGATTATAAAAAAGAAAATTTGTAAAATATTCAAAAATATTTTAAAAATCAATGGTCCAGAATAATCATAAAAAAGAAAATTTGTAAAATATTCGAAAATATTTTAAAAATCAAAATTTATCCTGCAATAATACTAGCAAGCCACAATACTTGATTTGACCAATTTTAACGCTCCTTGTACGTCTAAGACGTACGACTAACGTGCCGTATCCTAATTTTTTACAAAGTGCATGCAACACGCATACTCGTAGAAGCTTTTATGGCAAGTGCTAAATTACTTCAATAAGTTACTGTGTAATTCACGCGCACCTCTTATTCCAAGTAGAATGCAAATTCCTAATTTTAAATGAAACTTTAAACTCTAATTTTACTATTACATGTTTAGTGTGCGAAACGTTCCGAAAGATCTTTTCCACCTCACGAATTTATCTCGTTTTATCGTCATTCGATCGTTTTCTCGTTTCAAGGGTTTGTCACTTTTTCGTCGTAACTCGTAACTGTGGTGACGCAGTTCTCTCTCGCCAATCGGAGGAATTCCACGACTTCTAATTTCCAAATTTCACGAGCAAACCCTGCTACGCGACATTGGGGATGAAATCGTGTCGCCTCGGGGCCGATTATTCCACTGTTATTTCCCTTTCTTTCATTTGTCTCGAGACGGGACACTCGAACAAGACCTATTCCATTTCTTTTTCGTTCGACGTTTTTGCATCGTCCTTCTTCGCAGTTATTTCCCAAGACAGCTGAAATTAGTATGGGCGAGACCCTTCGCTACGCTTCCCTTTCTTTTTTTTTTTTTTGTTCTTTGTATCAGATTTTATTTCGCTCGTCGTTTCTCAGGAAGACGATCTTTTGAAATTGGCTTGCAGCTTTTACTGTAGATCGAATATAGCGAGAAGAGATGCGACGTTGTTGACACTTCGTAGTGACGACGATGAGTAATTTGGAATTTTGATTAAATAGAGGGCGATTCTCTCGTTAGTTAACTGGAAACATAATATTAGCGATCGCATGTACAGCGGATCGCACGTTCTTGTTTTACACATAAATACATATTGCATGTCTCAGATTGTTACTACTGTGAAAGCAGGTGAAACAGAAATTTAAGAAATAAAAAAAAGAAGGAAAAGATTAATATTAAGAAAATAATAAATTGTAAAAGTGCAAAATTAGATGGAAAAGAAAGTAATTGGGAAAGTAGGATTAAATTGTCACTTGAGATCATTTTATACCTGAAAGATACTTTTGAAGTAGTATACTATTTTTAATTATTACTTAAAGTGCTACACTATCTTTACCTAGAATTAGTATCAGAAAATAATTATTCGCGAGAATGAAATAAAGTACAGTTGCGAATTGTGAATTTTAATACAGGTATTATAAATTTCATATTTGATCAGGTATCATAATATCTAGACTTGTATTAATAACATATTTATGCACTAAATAAATATGTTAAATTAAAGAATCCCCAATTTATACAAAATTATATTAATTACATATTTATGTTAAAAATTATATTACATAGTTATACAAAAATAAGGTAATATGAAGTATAAAATATAAAATCTATAATTTATAGTTGTAAAATCCTTTTCATAATTTTAGTTTTATTTTATTTTTACATTTATCGCCATTTCTGAAATCCTCTGCAACGATACTCGTCTCTGTTCCGATACTAGGACACCCCGATAATAGATCACACCTATACTAACACGTGGCATTATCACCGCAGTCTAATCACATTGCTTTCGACTTGATTAACAAGAGAATCAGTCCTATCTGCCGATCCTTTCCAATTGCGCAATGTTGCCGCTGTGAAATCCATCTCGATATGACGTATATCCCATATCGAGATCCGCCCTATCGGATCAAAATCATGATTAGCGAGGGAACAACCTCGTTCGCCACGTGTGGACGCGTGACATCTATTCGCGCAAAGGTGAAACCTGACGCGCGTCTCGCCTACTGGCGCCGATTTACGCAAGAGGAGCAAAGAATCGTGCTCCTTTGAGCCGGGTCTATCTCAAATACTGTCGGAGATAATTCGCGTGGGACTGCAAAGATAGAAATTGTTGCGGCGAACGTCGGCAAGGTAAGAAAGCTCTCTCGGTGTTCCTCGACGTTTCGACTCTTACATCCACGCGCGGCGCGGAGAACCTCGGTTGATTTAATTACGAGTCCAGTGCACCGGCGGTGGTGCGCTTTGAATTAGAGATGAAGATCTCCCGGTCTACGAGAAGAGACGATTCTTGAAATTGGAGCCTGAACCACGCTATGCGCGTCACGGCGATCTCGTAAATTTAAAAGTTATGCCCGGGGAAACGTAGGAGGAGCGTAAATTAACATCGCGCGTTTGCCGAATGCTCGACGACTCCTTTCACCATCGGTTGATATTATTCTTCTTTTAATAAATTAAACACGGTGGTTGACGATTCGGCGCGTTTCTAACGTGGACGAAGGTTCTTCGTTTCAAAAAATATATATATAGTAGATCGACGAATAAAAAGTACAAACGTTTTTAATGAAAAATGTCCATCTTCATTTTGATTTTTGTTGTAAAAATTTTTCATTATACACATCGCGTTATTTTCGAGGGAATTTTATAAATTCAAATGGATATTAATTTTAAACAAAATTCGTCGATCTAAATCGTGGCGATATAATTTCAGTGGTGAGTACATAGTAGCAGAGTGTATAGGAAGTAAAAAAAAGGTAACGATGACGCACGCGCATGGAAATTACGGATTATTATTTTTAAAATTCGTTCTCCGGCCGGTGGAACTCGTCAGAAAAAACAAATATCGGGGCTTTCGAAGTGTATTATGCGTGTTTCGCGTGCTGCGCGCTATCGTCGTGCACGTTTCGCTGCAAACGGAGATATAAAATCGAGAAAGAAACAGGGATCGTGTGCGAAACGAGGCACGGCGTATGGAAATGGTAACATTACACAGGAACACGGTCTCGTCGTCGATAAAATAAAGAACAAGGAGGAGGGAGGCGTTTGATAATTCGACAATAACGAAATCCAGGGCCGACGTCGAGGTCTTTCAAACATTTGCTTCTCACGTTTCAGGTTTCACGTTTTTCACGGTGACCTAATAGGGATGGTCGGAGAGAAACCTCTTACGTTTCGTATTTTTCGTATTTCACTTTTCATATTTTTATTTCGAGCTGTTTATTACGTGCTTCATCTACTGCGGAGCATACTCTGCAATGTGCATTACGCCATATTATATTTTATACTATATCGTCAAATTCTGAAGATTTAAACAATATTTTGGTCTTCCGCTTGAGTTCAACAATTTTATGAAATTAAAAAATATATAATATTTACTGTTTTACTTAATATAATATTATAATATTTCATCATATGATCGACAAAGAATCGAAATCAAAGAAAAGTATAATTTTCACCATTTTACTACAATATATTCGTCATGTACACAAGTTCGACAATTTCACGAAAAAATACAATTTTTACCATATCGCCGTAATATTATTAACATTATAATGCATAATGTATCATCGTATGTACGAAATTAAAAAAAAAGTAAAACTTTTCTCATTTTTCTAATTGTGACATGACATTCACGTTGCATTTGCGTAAACTCGAGAGAAAATAAATCAAACGACATCGTCGAGATCTCCGCCTTGGGAAAGTGCCTTCGCGAAATGTTTGAAAGCCCCGTCACGCGCGTATCTCGTCCGCGCAGCTGCTCGCTACTTGTAACGCCTCGAGGCGAAGTTGAAACACTCCTCGTCCCCGTCCGCTCGATCGAATCACTGCAATTCATCCGCAAATACTGCGAGAGAAAAATTGGCGAACGCGAGGGAGGAGGAGGACAATGGAAGATCGTGCTAATCAGAGCCGGGGCTCGCCGGAGTCTCTTGTCTACGTTTCGCGCGGCAATCACGCGAGTGCTATGGAATTTGTCGGCGACAGAGAGGGAGAGAAGTTGGCGAGAGCACATCGAAGCGGAAAGCGAATCAGCGGAAGCGAGCGCGTGCCAGACGCTCGGTCCGATGGCGATTTATTATTCTTCGTCTATTTTTCCAGTCACCTTCTCTCCCTCCCACCACCGCCGCCACCACCGCCACCCCTTCTCTGTCTTTCTCTCATTATGCGAATCGGCCACGCAGGAGAATCTGGCTTCCACGCGAAAAGCAAGCGGAGATAGAGATAGAGATAGAGAGAGTGAGTCGGAAAATTAGGAGGGGAGAGTTGGCGGCGAGCTTGCGCGGAAGTCGACGGACGGGCAGAACGAAACGGAAGCTTGAGGCTGAACCCGCTAGTCGGCGCTGGGCCAGGCCACGCGAAGCGCCTTGTGGTTGCGGGAGCTTGGCGAGAGGAGCTGCCTGCGCGGCAACCTCTCTCGATGCCTCAACGGCGGGCTAATGAAACCTCGAGAGCGCCGCGTTTCCGCTTGAAGCTGCCCGCAGACTCGCGACACGCCGAACGTTCCAAAAGATGCGGTACCTCAAGAGGAAATGCCGTTGCCTCCAGCTGAAGGGGACGTCCCACCGTGACCACCGACGGCCGTGACAGGATCGTCGACCACCTGTCCCGTCCCGTCCCGTCTTCGATTGAAAGAAAAAAGAGAAAAAAAGAAAATCTCCTCGGTCGCGAAAAGTTTCTCTCAAACAGATTATATTGTTTGTCGCTCTGTCTGTCGCCTGGAGGTCCGTGTCTTCGTCCGTTCTTCGATCTACGAGGAAGATCTATAGTTTTCAGTTCACGCGGAATCGGAGCCAGGCAAACAGTGTCGTTTCGGGTGTTAAACCACGGTATCCCGGATTATGTTCGACGAGCTTCTGTCGGGACCAATCGAGCCGGAGGATCCCCAAGCGTCCTTGGATCCCGAGCGGACGAAGCAGCGGTGCCTCGTCGTCGACGAAACGAGTCAGTCGTCGCGGGGAGATCGACGGAGAGGTTACCGTTCCGACGAGAGGAATCGTCCGGATCGTCGTCGGGACGACGTATCGAGCGAATCAACGTAGCGATTGACTGAGTGTGTGCGCGAGGGAGAAGAAGTTTTTTTTTTTTAATCGTCGTTGTTGACCATCGACGAGAGGGGGGGACGAGCGTCGGGGTGAACCTTCGTCGGGGACGCTCCTCTCTCGGCTCTCTCGCGGTAATTCGTGGCCTTGCATCGTGGGAGCATGCTGACGTCTTTCTATCCGTGAACGTGTCGTCCGCGACTTCTTCTTAAGCCCCCAACGTTACAATCCATCGCGATCATCCCCTCAGGCGTGCTAACGTGACTGAGGATTTCATTAGAGGAGCGAGCGGAAACGGAGAAGAAAATAACGAAAGAAAAAAAAAGAAGAAGAAGGGAAGAAACGAGAGAGAAAAAGGGGGAGGAAAAGAAAGACGTCAGGAGAAAGACGTGAAGGAGAAACGAAACAAAAAAAAAAAGAAAAAAAAGAAAAAAGTAGTAAGAGCGGTGGAATTACGGGTGACGACGGGTTCGTTCGCCCCCGTTGAACCAATTTAACGTAATAAAGTAAGTGTACGGTTGGCTGGAGGAAGGGGCGAGTCGTCCTTTGCGAAAAGAAAACTCCTGAAGAAGAAGAAGCAGAAGAAGAAGATCCCCGAGGGCGTTGTGTGTGTCTCGCAGCGGAGCAAACAGGCGGCCGTACCGTTTTCTTCCTAATTACCGATATTATCGAGCACGCTGGTTGGCGGGTCCAAAAACGTAGAGTATTTTTAATACACACACACACACACACGTACACACACGTACACTCATACAGGTACACACACAGAGAGAGGCAGGCGCGTGGCACGCGTTATTGTCTACGCGTGCGTGTGCCGTGTCCCAGGTGGGCTGGTAATTAAGTGTAGAATTTAATCGACGTTTACCGTTTTAACCGTTGTTTCGAGAGGAGGGCAAAGGGTAAAAGAAAAACGAAAAAAAAAAAGAAAAAAAAGAAAAGAAGACAAGCAGAGACGACGAAACGTGGTCCAACTCGATAGAGAAACGATCTATCCCAACGTCGCGGTCCAACTAGTAGTGGCATAGTTTTATCGATCGTTCCCGTGGAATCCGTTGTTCTTGTGTGCGTGTGTTACGCGTCGCCCGTGCACCGGCAAGACGCGTTTATTTTTTATGACTCCATCGGCGAATTGTCTCGCGAGCGTAACTACGTAGAACGTGCTAGAAAACGCTAGTACCTGTGCATCGCGTCGAGTGTGTCCGTGTTTTTTCCCCGCGAAACAAGTGTCGTTTGTCGACCTCGTCCCCTGCTTTTCCTTCGTTTATTTTCGTCGCGAGAAAAGAAGAAGAAGAAGAAAAAGAACAAAGATACGAAACAAGAGGAAAAAAGTTTCCATCCTTCTGCTGGCGTGGAAAATCATCGAAGACTGGTGAATTTAAAGAGAAAGCAAATAAAAAAAAAAAAAGGAAACGTAGAGAGAACGAGAGAGAAACCGAGATTGTTAAAGATTGAACAGTTTTAAAGATTTTCGCAAAAATCACGGATAATCGTCGCCGTCGACAGAGTGACTGCTTCAGAGTGAAAAGGTGAATTCGAGAAAGGGGTTTGCGTTTGCGTTGGATCGGGGGTGAATCGGTGAATGTAACAAAAACTCAGTATGTGCGATCGAGCAAGGCATTAGCTATGACGACTTCGAGCAGATACAGCAGCTACAACTGTCTTACCAGCTGGGACAGCTACGACAGAATACCAAGGTAGTAGACCGATAATTTACATTTTCCATTGTGGGATCCGCTGGTTTCAAGTGGCTTGTAATTTCGAGCGGGGGAGGGGTACAGGATTCACGCCGAGAGTACGTCCTATTTTCGTCGGAACTCGTGCTTTATACGAGTTGCCGATGAATTATTGAAACGAGCCTGACCGAGGTTCAATCTCGGCCAATTCGTTTCTATTTTCGCCGTATTAGTTATACTAATTAGTACATGTCTTATTTACGACAGTCAGCGATTTATCTATAGCAAAGAAGTAGGGAATTAATCGAAACTTAATCGAAAGTAAGTAGGGAATTTGTGTTCTTTGTTGATTTTAATAGTGCAAAATTTCGTAACTGGAAGAATATTAATTTACAGTCACAATTTAATGATATTAATTTAGAATTAAATAGTATATATTTCACGCGAGTTATGAGAACAAAATGTTCCCGACATCGTCAAATGATTGAAATGAACGTTAGATGGTCCATTAAACTTTATTAATTAAAACTAAAAAATTAATTTTTTTAATTTTTAAATTATTTAAGAAACACTTTTTATTTACTGTGTCACGAATGTCATACAATTAGTCATCTAAGTATACAATTAGTCATCTAAGTCTGTCAAATTTCATATATTTAAAACAAGAAAAAGGAAAAGATGAGAATTTTCGATATTTCATAGATTCTTAATTAATTTAAAGTTAATTAAAATTAGACCGCCTCCCACAGTAATTGTAATAAAATACATCTTTTGATTTTTTTGTTCTGACACAGTATCATTTAATTGACACTTCTCTGTCACTTCAATATTTTTCACAATGCGTCAAAATTTCTTGTAATCGGAACACACTCGACTCAGCGTTGTATTTCTTTAACCTTTCGAGACAAAAGAATGTAAATTCGCTCGTAGATTTTTACAGGCACTCGGCTTTTTATCACCCTCCGTGTCTGGCAGAGCAGTTTAAGCAAGATTACTTTTTACAGAGGAACCATGGCAATCCAATTACAAAACAATCTGTTTTTCAGCAGGATCGCTAAAAGAACCTCTGACATAGATGATAAACATGATATAGTGCTCACGAAAATATCAAAACATTTCGATGAATATATTACGCGTGTGAAAATATATTTTGATATTTCATTAATACTATCACGATTACATTAGACTTATATATATGTTGGTTACATTGGTTTATAATAAGTTTAAAAATATTGCAAGATATTTAACACTGGTATTTAAACAGTAGATACGATTTATAATAAATACGGATTTAAAATAAATTCAATTTATTAGACAAACATATTTAAACAGATACAATTTATAGTATTGCTATCGCGTAAATTATTTTGTATAAAAGTCGTTGGAATTCTTGTCTACAATGGATTTATTATCGTTTCTATAGCAGTAACGGCTTCTCCATTTTTCATGCTGACAAGAAGTCTTAACGCTCTATCACGGATGTTGTGGTACGCTATTTATAATATACTTATTGTTTTACACGGCGTGTCTGTTATGTTTAAGGTATTTTTGTAACGATTGAGATCGATCGTATTATTGATGTTTAATTTCACCGTTTTCGGGGGAATCACGTTAGGATAATCAAACGGTACAGAGCTTCAAAAGCACTGGCAACTGGTTCGCGGACCATAACGAGTGACCGAACCGTATACAATAATTCGTCGCTTTCTTTTTCTCTTGAATTCGTCGATATGATATCACTGGATAGAAATTATTAAGAAGTAATAAACTTGTCGTTTGTTTTGCCTGGGTTACATTTAAATATACTTAAAACTGAGAAAATGTTGCAATTTGAGACAAAAAATTCTCGACGTGCGTGACACGTCATTCCAGCGTTAACAGATTCTGCCGTTGGGAGATACTTATTAAAATGTATAACTGTACACATATGTTTCGCGTAAGCTAATAAAAGTCACTTTAAAAGTCACTCTATCTTTCTTCGTGATTCTTTAGAATTTCAAACGGCGAATTACTTTTTCGAAAGCGACACTCATTACTCGTTTGAAGACATTTCCCAACCACTTTTCAGGAAATACTTGCAAGTTTCGTCTGAACGTCATTTAACGAATTCGAGAGTCTATATTTAGTAAATATATATTACTTGTATATTCTCTTGAACGAACATAAAGAAATTTATAGAATCTAATTCTAAGAAACATTAATGATTTATATCTTTTCATATTTGAAACTATTAATTGTTGAATTACAAACCGGAGAAGATTAGAGAAGAGTCTAAAACTAATAGTGAGACATAATAAACACACCAGTTAGTTAAATTTACATTCTTTCGTTATGTCAATTTTAAAGTCAATTGAAAACTTTTTTAAACAAACGGAACTGGAAAAGGATATAAAAGAGATTGGCAACTTGAAACGGAACGGTTGGTTTTATCGTTCCATTTCACTACCTCGAGTACAAATTGCATTTAAAACAATCTTCTCGCCGCGAAACAATTAATCACCTCGTATTAATCGTACGCTCGTTGCGTTCGTCGCCCGATTTTTCAGAAACAGAATTTTTTTCCTCGCGACTAACTTCGAACCAGTTAACATCAAACACGGACAAGACGTCGTACATTTTTTCTCTCTTTATTCTCTCTCTTTCTCTGCTCCTATAACATCAAGGATTCAATCGTTTCAATTACAACAAAGCTCTATCAATACTGTGCATTTTTGGAAAATTTTGAACTTTTGTGCATTTTTGGAAAAGATTCGCGAAATATCGGAAGCACGGTGCTTTCAGTATTATCTCGTACGTAAAACAAATTTCCACCGAGTTATTTTTAAAATAATTATAATTATATTCTTAATTGTATTCCCAAATACATGAATTTATATTAAAATCCGCAGTGCGCTTACGAAAAGAATAAAATTGTACGAAAAATATATTATACCTAATATTGTCGTCTATCGAATTAAATTACAAAATTACAAAATTACTTGCGACGATCAATCTTTGTTTGAGCCGAAAGTGATTCTCTGGCAGGGGATGAATGCCAACAACTTAGGGTTGAGACTAACACAGTTATTAATTATCGTCCGCTACTGCGTCAGGCTGCTGCAATTAGGCAACTGCAGCTCAAAAAATCATTCATTAGTGCTTGTTAATCCATAATAACGATTTATGGTTTATCATTTGTTTCCCCGGTTTTTAATGGTGGTTGATAGTAACTCGGATAATAAATTACTAACGCTTAGGTGGGTAAATGAATGCACGTCCAACGTGAATTTCCTTTTAAAACGCGGTTAAATGCGATGTGTAAATTGTAAATAATTCCTGAATGTACCGTATTACCCGAATAAATACGGCGCGCGCGTATACTCGTGCACAGATCCGAATCGCATGATTCTTGTTCCGCTTCCTGTCAGAAATGTTATCTTTATTGTCGGAGATTTATGATGCATCGCACGACGTCAGGAAGCTCCGCCGCGACCCGCTATGAACGCGATTCACTTTTCGAAATATTAACGACATAAAACGCGTATCGTTTCGTTCCACGAAACGAGCAAACCGAACGGAAAGATGTAAACTTGCCTTTTCGCGCAACAATTTCGCACATTTTTCTTTATAAAAGGGGGAATTTGACGTTTAAAGTAGAAATTAAATATTTATCAATTACTACTTTGCGTAATATTATTATTTAATATTATTTAATATATTATTTAGTATTATTATTTATAATTATTTAATATTATTTAATACTATTTAATATCTGCCCCTCTAAATTTCCTGCAAATACGTAAAAATCCGCAATCTACGTATTAACTCTTTAAACTCGATTTGTTTCCAATATCGTTGTCTGCTTTTTATTTTTAAATTATTTTTAAATTAACGCATCAGTTTTATTATCAGATAAATATTTTAAAACTTGAATTTTGTTCCTTTTAGGAGATAACAAATCGCTTGCATCATTGTCGAAAGAATTATAATTTATATTACTAATATTAGTAAATTTAAATTCACTATCACTATCTTGCGTATCTTATATGTGTGGACTGTATGTGTATTTCGCGCGCTGCGAATTAGGGGGTTTTTCCCTCGGTGATTGATTTGGTGTCGCGAGATATGACCTGTATTGTTTGAAAGTCGTACCGATTATAAATTCGTAAGCGAAAGAAGGCACGGACGCTCTCTCGGTTCCCCTTCCCTCGGTTCCCCTTCCCGCCGCTACGGCGACTCGCGGGCGCCAGGTGGGGGACAAAAGGCGAATGTTTCGCGCGTATTCAGGAGAATTGGTTCTACTCCTCAGCCCAACGGCCTAATCTACTGCAAAACAAACCTCAGCCAGATGGCCAGGGCTTTATGGCGACAGGCCCACTCACAAACCGGGGGCATTACAGCATAGAAAACTCTCCCGAACAAACTGTGTTATAAATTATAAACTGTGTTGATAAACTTAGCAAACGACTATTGTTTAATGAGATTCCAAAAATTACATAGATTACTTTCTACGGTAAATTTGTATTGTCAGTTCTGGCGTGACGTACGAGTTCAAAGGATTAATATTCGAACACAGACACCAAGACTTGTGTCGCACAAGTTATATATTTAAATTAAAAAATATGTCCGATCGGGTATTTCCCTTCCATTCTTTTTCTCCGTCATCGACGATGACAGACACACGAGCACGTGAAATTCGCTAATTGAGAGGAAGAGAAACTTTGTCTCCCCGTTCTCCGAAGATTGCACACAGAGTCCGAGTCTCCGGGATTCCCACGCTACCTTGGATAACTGCGGGACAAGTGGTCGGTAAATATTTGATGCGCAATCCTAATTCTGAATTTGCGGTTCCGGCTAACTAACAAGGGCTCTGCGTATATGCAGCTCGTCACTTGACGTTAAATGTACTGACACTGCGCTTGGATCGTTTCGCGTTTAATTTGAGTGACTGTCGCGTGTGACTGGTAATTTGTGTTGTCTCGTACCTCGGTGAAAGACTTCGGGTATTTGTAGAATTGTCTCGTAGCCACTTCGTCGTTTGCTCAAGGAAGAAAAGGTTCAATCGATCGTGAGAAAATTTCAATTCAGACGCCGTGATTTTATGGAAAAATGTCGCGATATTTTCTAGCGTTCGAATTTGATAGTTGGTCCAAGTTGTCGAATAAATATTCGTTCGTCCAAGAATTTCGCACCCACGAAAAATCACACGCGTGCAATTTTATTTTTTTCTTAGACGTTCATGCAATTTCATTTTCATTTCAATTTCACGAAATTAATTAAAAAACAGAACAATTATTTGAATGTTGTAAGAAGTATCATGCTTTAAATTTATACATTTACGTATTAAATAAATATCTGCACGTTAGTTTTTACGATTACTTGGTTCAAACTAATTGTTATAATTAATAAATAAGACACGAAAGTCTCGACTGGTTGAACTACCATAAAAATGTATTTAGACGAACATTTACACGTGAAATTTTCATTATAACGCTGAATACACGAATACTTTGATTCAAATTTTTGTCAACGCCATAACAAGCCTAATCGTGAATTTTTTACAATTTGTTGCAACTGTTGTCTGTATCACATAAACGACATTCTTCTAAATTTTTATTCCAAATTATTCTCACGAATTTTCTAATTTTCTTCTTAAAAATCGCGATACAATTACCTCGTCGCTCGAAATTTAATATCACGCGCCGGCAGAGTCGACCTTTACCATCCGAATAATCTCAAAATTATAGTGGAAGAAAAGAGGAATTCTCGAGATTCTCGCAACGTTCAACCTTTACGATCCTTTGTTTGCTTTGCATCCCCCCGGGGAAGGGGAATAGTTCGCGTGACCGATGACCCAAATCCGTTAATCGGTTATCAACGATAGTTTACGAGTTTTCAGCGGGCGAACGAGAGACAACCGTGTGACATTTACACCCGCCCGTAAATTCGCGTCCTCTGTACGTAACTACGTTTCTCGTTCCGCGTTTATTCATACAAAAGGGTGACATTTCACGCTTCTGCGAAACACGCAATTCGAGAGACGGTAGTCTGCCTGATCCGACACCAGTCTTAAGTTATGAATCGACCATAAATTATTCAACGTCCGATACGCCCGTTACCACGAATCCTCTCGTTCGGGAATTTTCGTTGGATCAAACGCGACACTGCATCTGGTTTAAAGGGCGGATCGAGATGAGAGGAGCGTATCTTTTTTCTTATAACATTTATTCTCATTGTGAGAGAATAATTTTTTTGACCTTTGTGTGGTATTAAATCTGCTTTTCGATAGCTATCTACCTGTCGAAAAATTCTCGACTCGATTGAAAAATTTCGAAACGTCGTAAGAAATATATAAAACATATAATGTATTGTAACATATGTCTAATATATATAATATAATACAAGTATAATAAAATCAAAACATGCGAAATATATGGGGAAATAATAAATAATAAATGAAACAGACGAGTAATAATAAAATGTACCTTTTTATTATATATTCTAAATATTTTAAAAAATAATACGTAAATGAAGCTTACAATATAATATAATATACAGTATACAGTATTATAATATTATACTATTATAATATATCTGTAATATATATATATATATATATATATGATAAGAATATAAGAAATATAAATATATTATATATTATATATATACATGATAAGAATATAAGAAATATACGAGAAAATAATGAGTAATAATAAATGAGCAATAAATGAATGAACAGGTAATTTCAACCACAGTATCCATTCATTAATACTGTACTCTAAATATTTAGAAAGTAACACGTGGATGAATAATAATTATTATTATCCATTATCATATGAACAACAATAATAATTATTATTAATTACTACCATATCATATTACTATATTATACTATATCAATTACTATGATTGTTCAATTGCGTATTATTTATTCTTGAGAAAGAATCAGATAATTATTTAATAACAAATGCAATGGAAATAACATCGGAACAGCATCGTTAACCTATTTGTTAATCTCTACGTTCGGAACAGCTGTGTAATCCTGCGCCGATTACGCTTGCTATCATCTTTGTTGCTCTTTAAACTCGTAACAGCAACGTAATCAAGCCGCGATGCAGCTCGCCGAGGGTACAAAGGCATGTAAGAATGAAAGTTAGATAATAGAAGTTGGAAAAGTAACGTAGCTGCTCCGGCTGGTAACGAGTCAATTTCCAGCGCGAAAATTGAGACACGACGCGGGGACTAATTACACCGCGTGCACTCTTGTTCCTCTCGAGCGAGTCTCTCATTGTTCCCCACCGTTCGTATATTTGTTCCCGAGCTTCTTGCGTGTAATTCGGCCAGCGTGGAAAGGTTTAATCGGTATTTAATTACGTGTGGAAGTTCGTCTGTACGCTCTTCGATTCTCATTGAATTGTGATTCCAGCCGAGTTTCATTGGAGGTTGGTCGAAATTATGGTTTTTGCTTCGAATGAAACTACTAATGACTAGACAGGTGGGCTTCTCTGCGTTATTAGGATATTTGAAAACGCGAAATTACGTGAAACGCGAGTAATGTGGGTGGATAAAGTGTGTAAACTATAAAATGTGTAAACTATAATGTAATGTGTAGTAAATGCAACAATTTTATCATTGAAAGTGATTTCCAAGTGCAACGCTAATGCAACGAAAATTAGCGATTGGTTGATTTGGGTCACGTGATTCATGAGGGGACGTGGAGTAGACCTCGAGTAGGAGTGGCGTTGTCTGGTACCGAGCGATCGCGTTTGTAATTTGTTTTGCAAAAAAGTTATTAATTTCCTAGTCAGAACAGTTGCTTCTGGGCCTTCCAGTGAAACGAATCGTACTGGGATACAAGTCGTGCAGTTTTTTAATTATTTCACATAACAAAATACAAAATAGAGAAATTATTTTTTATTAATAGTTATCTACTGTCACATTAATTTTAGAATTAAATTATAAAGAAAGAATGTTGAATTAATACAATATTGAGTTGTATAAAAGTTGATAATTTTCGCACATTATAGAAAGATATTAATTTTAACCTTTCTATCATCATACGTGGTGGTTAATCGTCGAACATTTTCTAGATATTACGGCTACTCAATTAACTTAGTAACGGTATCAGGTGATCAAAATTCTTTTAATTCCGAATCAAATTTGCGTACGAGTCCATCATCATTAATAATAATTTCTGTGAATGACACCACGCACGATTGAACAATCGATAAATGGCTATTATCATCAGGGATATGACAAACATTAGGATTTTGGATTAAATTATAGTTAAATTTGCAGAATGAAGATGGATGCTGGGCTCTGCTAATATTACATTCCTTATATTCTTTTTCATTTCTGTAATATGTTTTATATCGAAGACGATAAATCCAAATTTTTAATATTATTCAGTGAAACGGTGGTACAAACACAGTTTCTGATTATTTTTATAATAGTGCACTCTCAGAGATTCGAATGATTTTTAATTACATTATAAAATTAAATTTTATATTAAATTTTTAATTATTTTGTATATTTTGAAATATATTGCACTCTTTATGGCATTGCTGTAAACTTTTTCCCTTCATTTTCATTTCTCTGCTACAAATTTTTTTTACACTTTGATCGTCGATAGATCTACTGTTGATGAATGAACACACTGAATCGTTCTCTTCATCGCCAATAAATAATCACGCGAATCATTTACAATCCTCGCCATCTTTCAAATTGATCGCCGCATTAACTTCCGCGGACAGCGTATTAATCCGTTTTCCATATCGAACGCCACGGGAGTATCGCGCGTATTTACACCAACAACAACTAACAAATAGCAAACAACAATCCCGAGAGCCGGAAATAATTAATAACGGTGTAATCGCCGCGGTGTTATTAGCATCGCGTTGCACGCGTTGCTCGTTAAAGTTTCGAACGAGGTCCTCGCGTTTAATTATTCGATTAACCTCTCAGGGGGTTCGGAGATAACGCGAAGTAATTCGGAAGGTGTCCGAACAAAGCGTCTCGTTGCCCAAGGACGATTAATTGAACGACCAGTTGCTCCTCGTTCCTCGTCGAATCGCGGTATTTTTAAGATTCAGCCAACGCGAGTCACTTGGAAGTCACGGTGCGAAGAGTTGGCGTTTCTCCTCGTCGTTAATAGAATTTCGATGAGTTTCGAACGATATTGAGTGCCTGTTGGAGCCGGATGTTCGAGCCTGTTACGAGCTTCGGGTAGAGATGGTAACGCAGTTACCCAAGTTGGAACTCGGCTGTTGATGGAAATTCGCTGGAATTCGCGATGAAATCGGAGACAGCCGAGGCTGCGAGGTAACAGTTGACAACGATGAAATCCTTGGTGATTTCCAGTCGCAAATATCGTTACCTGTTTGATCGTTAACGCGATACTTGGCGAAACATTTTGTAGATCTTTACGTCGTTGCTTTAACCTCTTGCGCTGGAATGTCGTGCCACGCACGTCGAGAATTTTTTGTCTCAAATTGCAACATTTTCTCAGTTTTAGGTATATTTAAATGTAATCCAGGCAAAACAAACGACAAGTTTATTACTTCTTAATAATTTCTATCCAGTGATATCATACCGACGAGTTCGAAAGAAAAAGAAAGCGACGAATTATTGTATACGGTTCGGTCACTCGTTATGGTCCGCAAACCAGTTGCCAGCGCAAGGGGTTAATTCATTACAGTGCGTAGGATTTTATTTGGAGTTTTTAGATAAATGTGACGAAAATTGTCGTAATCAACCGGTATCTGGATGAAAAATAGTGATGAAAAGTAGGATAAAGTTCGCGAAATTATAATTAGACTACGAATTTGTTCCCTGTTTAGGAGAAATTTTACGTAAAACTCTGTGGTGCGTTTTAAAACAATTTCTATTTTTTAAATTGTACTCTCGGAATTACGAGTTTGCATAAAAATTCAGCAGTTATTCGTACCTGTGATTCCACCGTGTAAAAATTTTTTCGTCGTTATCAAATAACAGGATAACACAATTGTATCGCGCGACTATGCAATCCAAGTATTTGCTGCGAGTATAACATTTCAGGATCCAAGTTTTAGCGGATTTGTAACGTGTATTATAATATAATATACGTTTCATGATATAACATACCTGTATTATAATATAATATAAATATAATACGCTTGTATCTTTAATTATAATTAAAGCTTTATGATGAGAGTAAACAGGTTCCCGCTTTAATAAAAAGTCGACACTAATTGTTCCAAAAGCACTCGTACATGTTTGCTAACTGAGAAAATAAAGAGATTTGGAGCACGTCGTTTCGACATATGTACAATAATTTTTCAATTGTATCGATATTAATCCTTAATTGATGCGATTACACTATAAATTCACGTAATTGTCCTTGGGTTACGGTAGTTTCTACTTTTGTTATATTTGAAATAAAGACCAAAGACAATATATTTATAAACCAATTTATAAACCATGAATACCTTCTTGAAATTTATTTTATGTATTTTTCTTGCTCTGAGTCACCTTTGGAGTAATTGCGGGAGTTGTCATTTAAAAATTCATACAGAACGCCCACAGACTCATTTTTTTTCTGCGGCACGTTGCAGAAAATCTCTTTCGTTCAGTAAACTTTCCCATAAGTTGCAGATCCTCGCCTTTGCTCTTGATGCGCGTGGGTTCACAGTGCGACAGTTACCAGACAGTGGTAATCCTTAAAAAAAAAATGCGATGGAAAGTCCAAAGTTTATCCACAGATACTCAAAATCATTGTTCATGTAACATTCAAGACAATGTCTGCTTTCTCGACTTCGTTCTTAGATTTCCTAGTTTGGCCGGAATGAAATTAAATTAAATTCGCGTGGAATGATCTGGGCGACTAATTTTAGGACGAAGACATAAAATATTGCTATTCAAGCATTTGTGTGTCACAGTGGTGATTGACGCCAATTTTCATTAATTAGGATTCACTGAAAACGTGGCAAATATATTTATCGATACCATTTTTATAAAATATTATCAATAACATAATTAATAATAAAGTTATCAAACGATGATGAACAAGAGGAAAAACAATTTGAATTTAATTATTGTGTAAATGTATCGCCGAATAAACAGTGGAAAATATTAAGTGCGAATTATTTTCAATTCATTTTTCGTAGATTTTTGATCTATTAATAGACAACTGTGCTATTCAGGATCATCTGATCTACGATTTAAGGCTTTGTCATAAAAACTACCCTTAAAGCGTGGAAAACATTAACAGCTGTAACGTTCGTGACCTAACATTGAATTTTCATATCGTTTTCAACTTTAAAGGCAAAGCGAAGAAACAGAGCAGCAGAGAGAAATCTCAGACAGGAGTCTCATTATGTCATGTTAGATCCGTCGGACTCTTTCCGAATTCTCTTTCTGTGATTACGACACGTGGAAAGAAAGAAAGAAAAGTCGGGCAAGAAGTTTTATCTGCCGGCCATTGTCAAACCACTGACGACTTTTTCCCTGTCTTTTCTTCAGTAAAGCTATCTACTTCTGATATCATTAAATTAATGATTTCCTACTGGAAATTTTCAAATCTTTTTTTCTTTGCCTTTACAGTGAAATTGGAACGAATTTTGTTAGAAAAGTTTCCACGATTTTTGAAAGAAGATATGCAATCAACTTTTCGCGAACGTTCGTTTTAACTTGGTTTAACCGATTAAGGATCGAGCAATAATTTATTATGGTATCATACGTAATTTCTCGATATTTTATGAAATTACGGAAGCTACATAGAAAAATATTAAACGAACTCTTGAAATTTCGTTTTATAGCCGCAATATTAAAAAAAAAAGCGACAGTGGAATATATTATTGTTCAGTGCAGAAATTACTGAAGATAAATCCTTCCCTGAATGACACTAAAGAATCGGTCCTCAAACACTTTCAAACATTTACAATAGATTGTAAAATTTAATTCCAAGTCGCTAATACACATCAACCCATACAAGTGGTTGATGTGACTTTAAGTAATAAAAATAAAAAAGAAAAGAGTTTCGAACCTATTCAGTGTTCGATTCTACGTAGAGATCTAACCTTTCTAACACCACAGAGTATTCTCAAACGACTCGAATCCATCGCGTTCAAGTTCAAGTGTACTCGAAAGTAGAACCACTTTTCTTTCCAAAATACTTTCGAATCTGCAAGCTCCGCTAACTCTGGAGTCCAACTGTGAAATTGTCGAAAGATCGAGCGCAGAGTCGCGAAACGCGCCGTGCACCGCTGCTCTTTCGATGGGAGTTCAACGCGCATCATGAGGCAGCATGGGTGTACTCGGTTAATCGAGTTGATGCGGATCGAGCGTGGGCTGGGAAATAGGTAGAATTCGGTGGAAATTTCGAGGTCTGCTCGTGGCAGAAGTCTCTCGCGGTGACGTTGAGGGACTGACACTGATCGAAATACCTTGTTCCCTTGGAATACCGGTAGCCGGTCGAGTATTCCGCCGGAAGTGCGATGGCCGCACCGGCCGCTTCCGGTCGGTCGCTAATGAAACACGACCAAACGTCGGGCCGGCTGTCGAGCCCGTTGACTTGTCGAACGGGTAATGGTAAATTGATCGTAAAAGCGACAGGCGATCTGGGCTGGGTTCAACCTAGCTGGGTTCAACGTTTAATTGCCAGAGCGCGTTTCGCGATCTACGGGACGAGACCTGTATGATGGTCTTCCGAGTCTCGCGAGTCTTAACGTATCGTGCTTCCGTTTAATTTAATGGAATTCGCCGGCTGCGTTCCACCAATAATCGTCGGTTGCCTCTCCGGAGGATCGTAATTGCTTCCTTCGTGTTAATCTTCGTGCGCACGTGTACGCACCATCAGCCAGACTTGATGTGCACTTTTGACATTTCGCGAAGAACGAGATTGGTGGGCGAGGATTTTGGACCTGTGGAATTTGCTCTGCGAATACTTGCGCTTTTGGTTGCCACTGTCGTTCAAATGTCAGCGTTAGATTGCTATTTTCTTTCTTTTTTTTTTTTTTTGCATTTTTACGTTTCTATGAATATAAATATAAATTCCGTGTAGCACGGAATAAATAAAGTTGGAGCATTTCGATGAATATGAATAATGGCGAACGGGACGGAGTGCGAGATGAAAAATAATGGGAGATACAGAGTCGGTAACGTAGAGCGTAATATCATATGTATCGATTGGTTGGTTTCAGTTGGGTTTGAAATGATTGTATTTAAATAAATTAAACTATAAAAAATGACTGTATAAATTAAGCTGTACAAATGATTGCATAATATCGTGACTTAATTGTATAATATTGTGACTGATTGTATAATATCAGAATTTTCGTAGATACCACGTTTGATCCGGTTTGGTCCGATTTGCTTCGTTTTGTTTGCAGCCCCACAGTGACACGTGCAAACATATTTGATCAAAAATTATGATATTCCTAGTCATTAGATTTCTGTGCGGATTTTTACGCACGTATATGGGGAATTTAAAGATGCAAATTTTCAAAACCGCGTTTTTCGTTAAATTTCTATTGCAAACATTTGAAATTGCATAATGGTCCGCAATCTAGTAATCTTTCTTTTCTTTTATTTTAATTATCTTTTCGGTTAATTTGTCATTGTGCATGGAACGTTCACGTGCTGTTTGAATTATTAGATTCTATCTGGCAATTAATTAACAACCACTGAATTTTAGAAGCGAGAAACTTGAAGAGAGAAACACTTTAAATTCCACAATCGGTAATTCCTATAAATCTGGAATGCAACTACGTAATTGATAATTGTTCGATCAAATACGCGGCGAAGAAACCACTTGCCATTGAAGTTTCACTTGAAAAATCGACATCTCGACACAAATACTAATTTCTGCGACTCGGTATTTGTTGCAAAGCTCTATGCATCCCCGTGCAGTATTGGCATTTTCGAGATAAGTGGCTTTCAGCTGCTTTTCGTTGCTTATTCCGTAATGTGGACCTCTTCCAAACAGACGTAAATTTAGATAGAGCGTAAGTGCCTCTGCCATAAACTTCCTAGCTTCTTCTTCTTCCGTGGCTTTTGTGAACTCTTTCTTTCATGTTAATTTCATCCTTTCAGAGAGAGAAAGAGACGTTACCCTTTGGCAATGTACGAATAAAGAGAAACGCGAAACGTGAATTTACATCAACAGAAAATTATAGAACGTGAATGTTAATATTTTATAATTTAAAATACCAATTACCGACTTGGTAATCACTGTTAGATCTCTCTTTTGACGTTACGTTTAAATTACGCACACTTTTCGATAAGCAGTGAATTTTAAAGTGAAGGAATTTCAACAGAGAACGTGACTGGTTTGATTTACTTATCGTTATTTTATTATCCTCTCAATAGCTTTTCAATTTCTGTACATAATATAGATCCAGGTAGATAATATATTCGTTTATTTACAGAAGATCAGCTATTCCACGAAACGTTCATCAAGCACGATCTTCTCGGGATTCGAAACGCGAACAAACGCGTAATAGAAAATTCGTCCCAATTTCGTTGTTCCCTTTCATTAATTTAGAATTATTTAATATAAAATACGCGGTGCATTGTGAAGGATCGCGCGAACCTGTTAATAAGCGCGCGTCTGCCGACAATGGCAAGCGGGAGAGCGACGGAGGAATAATTTTCGACGAAATTCGACAAAAACGTAAAATCCGATTATTTTATAAATTATCTGACGCGAGCTCGAAATTGCCTAACGTAAATTTCACCGTACGATACGATATCGCAGATCACGCGTGCGTTAAATCTCGAAGGTGAGATATGCGTCCCGTTCGTGTTTCCGGATTTATGAATTTTCTTTCGAAAAGATACGAGCGCATTCCCGGCGATATTATCGTAAAAGTATTATGACGACGATATGAAAATGTTTCGAAATGTTTCTGCAACGCGTTCGTTCTCGATGTTTTGCGAATTTTCAACGTGATATTTCCCGTAATAGCAGAAACTGCTTTTACTCTTCCCGCGTATTTTTCACGTTGGATTGAAGTCTCGTGTAAGATACGCGTGGTGTGTAATTAACAGTTTCGTCGTAACGCTGCTGACACAAAAGTCGTTTCAAATTTTGTTTTTAGTCTTTAGAGGCTTTAGTCCTCTTGCTGGGCTTTCTCTTCAAAAATTAGGCCACCATTTGGACGAGAAATCGTCGACGAGGTTGCGGACAAATGTCTGAGAGTAGACAAAATTCCGAACGACGAATCGAATGCCGAAATTCATACGAAAAATAACATTGTTCTTTGACACAACTTGAGGAATATGCCATTCGATTGAAAACGCAGAAATATTTAGATGATACAATACGCAAATGGCGGTGGTTTTGAATTATTGGAGAATGTATCTGGTAATGGCAAAGGCGATGTGATATTGAAACCAGCTACGTTTGTTTTAAAAACATAATATGAGCCCACGAATGTGGAGATTTAAAGTAATTTATTTTACTTTAATATAGATGAATTTTTTATTTTATATAAGTCATAAAAGTGCATGTAGTTCTTGAATCCTACAAAAAATATAAGAATTTTTATGTACTTTTTTATGTGAATTTCTGCTTAGAAGTTATAATAGATGTAATTTGTGCAAAGATTATTCCTGTCACTTTTTCGTAATTAAAAACAATTGTGAATTACGAAAAAAAAAAATTGTTACATCTGTCTGAAGCACGCATGGAAAACTAGAATCACTGACTTCAATTGGATTCTCTTGCGCGAAGGATTTCTATATTTTTTAAATCGGATCTGATCGGAAACTTTCCGCCAGGGGTAGTGGACCATTCAATTACTAGACAATTTTAAACTCTTCTGCATTTGAAACAAGCAAAAACGTCGAAACTAAAAAGTAAATTCGCCGCAACGTATGATAGATCAAACGAGCTTCCCTCGATTACAAAAGTTGAAGAGTTTATTAATTGGCAACGTCGTTGTTCGACTGCCACGATGGAAATTCACCGCTTCGTGTATTAAAAGAGAAGAAAGAACTTGGAAAAGAAATGGGAACTCGTGAGTGAAACGAACGTTCGTCCCGGACACTGACGGCGTTATAAACGAGCGACTTCTTATAAATTTTTTGCTCGAAGCGAGGGAGAGAATAGGGTGTAAAAGCCCGGTCAAGGGAGGTCAGGGCAAGGAACACTTAGATTCGGTCCATCGGCTATTACCACTCGTTATTAAATATCCAACGAAACGACGCGAGTCGCAGGATCATTTGCTTAACAGGAAATACGACGTCGTCGCGGACAGGATTACCCCGCGTGGTTATAACGCGTGCTGAGGACGAGCGCGAGAGGAAATGAAGTTCATTTTTCTTCCCCCTAATGGGCTCGCGCGTCTCCTTTTTCACGCTACGATGGCGATTCTCGCGGCAATTACGAGTTATAGTTGGCGCTCTGATGGTGAAACATCGCTTCGAATTTTTGGTATAAAACAGGATGAATAATGTACCGGGTACGAGGTAGATCCTTCGTGTTTTACGTACGTTCGTTTTAATATTCCCGGGGGTTGAGGAATTTTTAACTTTCCTGCGGACATGTTTCAGGCATGTTCAGAGTACTATATACTATATTGCGTGAATAATATTGTGTAATTGTAAAATAATTGTAATATTGCATGTTATACTTGTGTATTGCATATCGCACGTGTTACAATTATTTTTTAATTACTATATTATTATGTGAGAATGCAATATTGTATTGTATGTTCTAACTTTTTGGTCACTCGAATTTCTACAAATCTTTGAAAAGAAACATGTAAATAGAATGCGGATATTTATTCATTTGCAGAAAATGGAAAGTAGACTGAAATCAGAAGCTTAACTAATAACCAAAGCGTGAATTTTTATAAAAACTCCTATTTTTGGTGATATAAATGAAGAATCTCAATAATGTTATAAAATTATAAAAAACAGAGAGAATAACATTTAAAAATTATAAAATTATTTAATAATACTGTAAAATAATATTATATCAGTAATATTATAAAATTATAAAAAATAGAGAGAATAACATTAAAATAACATTAAAAAGTATTGCAGGCGGCAAGTGTTTCTCGTGCCACGTGCATTTTGTTCAACTTTGCACTGCGAAATGTACAATCTACTTGTTGCCTGATATTCACTCTTCTTAACTACTTACAATAATTCCAATCAATAATTCTAATTTTTCCGAAACTTATAAGAATTATCGAAATAACGTGTGGGATACTCGTACGTGATCCGCGATGACGTTAATCACTCACTGAGAGTAGCATTTATCAACGCGAGTCCGGTACATTTCTTATCACTCGAGGCGAATCGTTTGTCCAAACTCTGGCTGGAAAATTTAATCGAGGTCGCCGTTTAGCTGGTCGAGCCCCATTCGATTCGGAGTTCCTGGCCCCATTCACTCCCTTAATCGTGATTGCTGGTTCCTTCGCCGTGAAAGGGCAGACCTGGACAATTAACTTGATCGATAGCGGCCGGTTTCGCAGGTGGAACAAAACATCCGGCTTTTCCTTTTCGCAGTGTTTTTCCTTGGCCGGGCGCTGAACGTAAAAACCAAGTGACGTTCGATGGAAAAAGCGGGATGAACTCGTAAATTTGGAACTGGGCTACGGTTGTTTGGACAACAACACGTACTCTAGTACGGGGCGACTAGTTTCTGCAAAAATACAAAATTCTCCAGCCTCCTCTACCGAAATGAATATGAAAAAACTCATTTTTAGCTGAAACTTTTAAATTGACGCGGTGATATTAAACAGAATGTTTAAATAAAATAATTTCTTGCAGTAATAACAATGTTTTGCGATGCAGCGAGTCGCAGAAATACTCGTATCTTTTTGTAGCTGTTGGTTTTGAACAAACGATATTGTGTTAAAATTCTTTTCAACGACTGAAATGATTGAGCTTAATTAATTAGCTTAGTCAATTGCTGTTGACACGAATTTTGGAACTTGTATTGCAAAAAGATGCGATTAAAGTTGTTAATTGTAATAAAAGTATCATTATTACTATTTCCTAATTAATTATTTCGTTTCGATGAATTTTTTGTTTCGAACGAAGAGACAGGAATATTATCTCTTTATTATTATAAATCTCTCGGTTCAATCGAACAAATGTAGAGAATCAGAAAAGTGTTTACTTTGCCATTTGCTAAAAATATCTTAGAACGAAGTAAATGACGCTGTAATAAACAAATTAACGCTAGAACTACCAAAGTGGTCAAAATGATCAATTTATAATTTTTATTAAAAATTTTGCAATAAATAAAAATTTGTACAAGTTACTGTTTCCATAAAGCTTCTCTATTTTTTTCACTTTAATGTCTCACTCTAATGGAAATTTTACGCTTCAATCGACGATAATTAGATAGTTAAGTCCATTGTTAAAAGAAACTGTCAGCCTATAAAAATCAGCTCAGATTTATTACTGTGTGACTTGTTTCTGCAAAATTGCAACAGTTGAAATATTTAAGCGTTCGTGTATTATTAATGAAAGTCACTGTGTTTTATGACGTTTAATTCGTTTCGTCCACAGCCTACCGATCATCGCGGCATAATTTCGAGCGCTCGTTACCGATGTTCGCGATAACGAGGGGATAAATCGCCTGAGATTGTAATTAATAGGGATTGATAGAATTTCAAGGAGGGTCCGAGCTGGGTTCGTTCGATGATAATTACATTGTACGGCAGTGAAGTGTCGCGCGTGTAAACACGATCGCATAATCCCGATTGGAAAACGATTGCGTCCCGTTTCACGGCGTGATAAGCTCCGCTCTACTCTTGTGTTCAGCCGGGTTCCGCTGTTTCAAGCAATGTTTTTCGAAGCTGTTTGTTCGCCGTGGTCCGATCAAAGCTTATCAGAGCTTTCGCGTTTTTCATTGCGATTCAATTAACTTTGTTCCCTTTTTCCTTTCCGATCATGAGCAAAGACAGGATCGTATAATTACTCGCGTAGAAAACGCGAAAAAAGGCAGGTATCGGGTAATGAAACGATCTGAAAAGTTTTGATGTCTCTTTTTTTTATGTACATACATCGATGACGGAAAGAAAGTTTAAAACGTGAAACATCGTAATTTTAGAAAACTAAGTTACGATTGAACGCGTGTGTTCTAAAATTGGCGAGCATTACTTGTATATGTGTGCAGGTGTCACAAGTCATATTCGTTCAAATATGAAATAACAATTTTAAATTTTTATCACTGAAAGTAACCAAGAAAATCGGGCCTCTTCAGGTGCAACGCTGATGCAACGAAAATTAGCGATTGGTTGATTAGGGTCACGTGATTCGCGAGGGGGCGTGGAGTAGACCTGGAGTAGGAGTGGCGTTGTCTGGTACTGAGCGATCGCGCCTGTAATTTGTTTTCTATCGATTCAAATGTTTGCATATCGATAAAATTTTATGGCAAAAAAGTCATTCATTTGCTAGTCAAAACAGTTGCTTCTAGGCCTTTCAGTGAGACGAATCGTACTGGGGTACAAGTCGTGCAGTTTTTTTTTTTTTTGTCTGTTGCTCTAGTTATTATTTTAGTGGTAGGAAGAATTTGAGAAAGAGTTTCTAAATTTGTGCAAGTATCCAAATTTTAATAGCGAAGAATTTATTTTGTATAAAATTACGTAGTTTTATTTTATATAAAATTATGTAATTTCGACGTGGGATTTCTCATAAAAAAAAGTAATTTCCCATTTCATTGGGTCGTCCTAAAAATTTCCATTAATTTTCAGACGAAAAGTTCAATACCTTTTTTACCTCGGGTAAACGTTACCACGCTCGATGCATTTTTGCTGACCCGTTACAACGTTATTTATCCTGCATGCATTAAAATTCAGATGACTGGATTTAAAAAGGGCGTGTTGAAGGTTTCCAGAGGTATTGGTCAAAGGAAGCTGGAAAGAACGAATCAGCAATTTAAGGTCGTTTGGGTTGCTTTAAAGTCATTGAAATGTTAGTTTCATTGTTTTATCGTTGCAGAATCATTTTGAGGTCGTTTTAGAATTGGGTGAAAATTATTTCAGGTCATTTAAACGAATTGCAATGTAATTGCGCTTCAATATTTCATGTTTTGCAATAAAAATTATAAATTACATTTCTGTAAACTAGGTTTTTGAATAGTGAAGTATGCAAATAGACATAGACTGTTCAAAACATTGCAACTTAAAGTTACACGCCTTCAAGTAGAATAAACGTCGAAACCGTGCTGCGTCAGACACACTACATAGTTTCTACAATTTCTATACATAGTGTCAAGCGTATAAGTACAGAAATATTTGCTCTTAAATTAATTGACTGTACAACGAAAAGTTTGTGTTTCAATATTTCTTCTGCAGAGTTGAGTTTGCAAAAATTGCATCCTTTGTACGTGAAAGTGCATCAATAAATTAAATTGAATTGAAATTGATGTAAATGAAAACTTCTAGCTTAAATTAAAAAAAAGATTAATATTAATTCTAATACAATAATATATTAATTTTATTAATAATAGAATTTTTATATGTTCGAAAGTAGCCTCAGATATTGATATTAAATGAATTGCACCAAAATTAAATTTCTTTTCACGAAACGATGTTTCAATGTCCAATACTTAAATTCGGGGACCAAATGTCTGAAAAATTATTTATTCATATAGAAGTGGTACGCTAATGTTAAATTTTTAATGTTTACATTTTTGAATGTAAAAAAATTAATTTCTTTTTTTCTTTTCCCTCGGATAAGTAATACGTTTCATTGAATTTGTGCTTCACTCGTTGACTTGGTAAACGCAATTCATCCTCCCTCGGATAATAAAGTAAGAATGATTGAGCGGCCGAAGGAACGATAAAGCGATTCATTTCTGCCTCGATAAGATCGTTTCACCTGTTGCGGCCACGTAAGTGAAATTATCGGCGGGCGTTCAAACCTTTTTTAAACGAATTAGATTCCTGAAGCGATTCCATCTAGCGTCCCCTCCACCACGGAGGATCATGAAGTGAATCACGAAACGAGATTTCCATGTCGACGAACGAGAGCTCCTCGAGAATATCGTTTGGAAATTCATATCGGAATCGAGATTCAAATACAACATAGAAAATTTTCTGAGAATTTCCGAGAAGAATATTAGAACGACATTTAATGTCAGAGTTAAAAATTATTAACCATAACATGGAATGAAATATAATATAGAATTAAAAATTAAAAACCATTATAACGGTGGTAATAAAAATGATTCGTGAATACTGAAGAATAAACTCAGGACGTGGAATTGAGGAGTTATTAAAACGTCATAACAGACCGTTGGATGTGAGATTCCTTTTTTACCGCGAGTAATAAGTCAGTCTGCGTTTGTTCATCGCGAGGCAATTAAATCGTTTATTGTCGGAGGAACTTTGCTGTTTGAATCGGCGAAATGAATTGTGATAAGTGTGCAAATAAACGAAAGACGATTCACGTTGTTTCACTATCGTGATGTAACTTTGTCATCGCACTGTCATGTCAATATATTCATGACAATGATATTTTAATGAATTTATGATAATTAAATGGAATTAATTTCTATTTCAAACAACTTAAAAACTATCAAATAGGAAAGGCGAGTTCTTTTGTGGCACGAAACTATAAATTTTGGCAGCACTCATTATTCTTTTGAAAGTTCTGAGAAATTTTCTAAAATTGTTAAATTCAATTATTCTATTAAAACATACCCTAAAAAAAACTCGTTCACTTCTTTTATTCATGTTTTAAGCATTCTTAACTTCCACGAGGATACAGTCAGCTTTTATTTGCTAATAGACATTTCATTTACAGTTAGCAACGATGTTATTATAAAATAAGTATACCGTGCTGTAAAAAGAATCAAATTTTTCAACGATAGTATATCTACATAATTTTTAAAATTTTCCATATAAAAAAATCACATTCGATCTATGTGTTATCACATCCAATCAAAATGTTAGAATATTTATACTTCGCCGCATGTCCATTTTATCTAAAACGACGTATTTAATATTTTGATTAACCTAAATCAAAGATCTTTCATTCAATTTGTGTTCCATCTTTGTTTAATTCCCACTTCAGACGTGCAATAATATTCAATTGCATTGCGTGCAAACTAGCAAACCTATTCAAACATGTTCGAATTCATCGGGATTACCCAAGCAAATTCGCTCAAAGTTAGACGCGAAATGTCGCTCGAATTTCGCGAAAGTATCCGCGATCCATCATACTTTGCCGAGGGTACAGAAATTTTGCATTTAAATCTCGCGATCACCAATTGAGATCATCGAAAACGTCAGCCGCGTAAACGAGAACGAAATGCGGGTTTGTGCTCGATCAGAGACGTTGTTTGACAATTTGACGTTTCACCGTCTAATTAATGGGTCCCGTTACGGACAGAGACAGCGGTAACAAAAGTATTTCTGGGACGCGGTACGAGCTCGCGAGATGTACAGAGGTAACACTCGAGCGAATCTCTCAAAAGGAAATGGCTCGGCAAACAACAAGTGCCATTGGCTTTGTTCGCCTAACGAAGTCCATGAATCAAGCTGCGAATCCCAGTTACGACCTGCGCTCCTACGTTTCTGCGCTCCTCGCGCGCACTTGAATATATCCACCATCTTGAATAATAGAGCCTGCCTTTCCAATTCGCAATCCGCGTTTCAGCGACAGAGTCGAGTGCACGATCTGTCGAAAAAATAATCTCTAAGTAAGCCAATGTTCTTTTGGTTGTCACTTCTGAATTACAGACGGTTGATTGAACAAATCTGACACACGTGTGTACATTATTTACTGTAACGTTGTTTATCTACTGTGTCGTTTGTTGTATTGTAATTTGTAGTCTATTAGAAACTCACCTATTTATAATCTTAATGAAGACACTTTTATTTTATATGTAACACTTATAGGAATAAACTTGATATAGGTACTTTATAATTTTTGAAGTTCGTACATTGATCTTAACTTCATTGTTAATAATTTGATAATTATTTAGACCTTCTGTAATTACGATTCCAATCAATTCGTAATTCGGATTTCCTTATTAATAATTTTCTAATTATCTTCTACAAAAATCAAAGTATTCAACTTACGACTATTAATTCCATAATAATAATTAACACAATTATAAAGAAAGAAACAACGTTCTTCCAACATATAAATTGCCAAAAAAAACGCAATCTTTTATTTAAAAAAGAAACAATCAATGAAATATTTCCTCCTCAATCAACATCCTCGAGTAAAAATTTTTCATTCGAACACCATCAACGGTAATACACTGCTCGCAAAAATTAGGGGACGTTTCAAAATGAATATGAAGCGACAAGAAAGAGAAGCATTTGGTTTTTTTTTTATTAAACAAGAACATTAGAAAGTATTACGTCGATTGCTTTCCTTCTAGTTTTTGTCGCTTCGTGTTCATTTTGAAATATCCCCTAATTTTTGCGAGCAGCATAAATCTCGTCAATGGTAAAAATTACTGGTTTCGAGAAGAACACGAGTCACGATGAAAGAGGCTTCTCGTTAGATTCCACGTTCGGAATTGTTCTCGGGGAGATTTTTAAGCTCCGGGTATTTCCGGCGTTCTCGTCCTGATTTCTGGAGATTACGCGAGACATTTTCCGGTTTACGTTGTCTCAGAGAGGCGAACGAGCTCGCGAGTAAACGTCATTTTCGCCGGAGTTTCGTTAGAGCGCCTTCGGGCTAAAAAGATTTCGCGACGAGGAAACCGCGACGAAATTCGACGTTACCGCCTCGCATCGTCGTAGATTCACCTCCAAGATCTCCTCCCCCACTCCGTCGGATGTCTCCATCTGCCTGTGTGGGATGGTGCCTCCGTCGGTATTGAAGAATTCCGGGAATAAGTCCGTGGAACGTCCGTGTTGGAAAACTGCGCTCTCGAGCTGAGAATTTTAATAATCTTATAAACTTCAACCTTATAGAGACGTCTAGCCCGGCGCTCGCCTTCGGAACTGACGTTGCTTTCAACGTGGGCGGAATTAGATTTTAGTGTAAACGCGCGTACGGAACCTAGGAGAAACCGAAAACATGGACTCTGCTACATAGTTGGAGGAGAGGACGAGGTTTGATGATTTGGAATCGTTTTATTGAAAATCTGAAATTTATTGAAATTTATTCAAAATTTATGTTGGATATGTCGTATACCGAAATGGCCAAATTTTCAGTGAAACTGTTCGTAACTTTCGTAACTTTTGGCTTTTACAAAAATTCATCAACTATAATCTTAAGCATAGTGTTAAATTTGGTTTCACGTCATAAATGTTAAAATTTACGATATATTTTATAAATTATACTCAACATATATATCAAAATTATAAAATTCACACAAAATGTGATCCTCATTGAATTTGGAATATATAAAGTGTCCCGCAATATGTAAAAATGTGTCGAGAAAGGAAAGAATAAAATTTGTTCATTAACTCGAATTTGAAAATTGATCAGCTATACTTGTTTAGTAATTTGACTAATTCCATTGCGAATAATCGACACGAGGATATTCTACGCGCAAGAAGCAAAAAACGTAAAATAAAATTATTTTATTCAAGGCGTCGTCACTTGGTCAAAAATATGCTTCGTTAAAAATCACCTTAAGTATTCAAATTTATAAACACATTCAAACTCGATTTTCTCGAAAAACGAAGCATCTCGCAGGAAAACTTTATTCCACGTATTTTACTTATTTTCGTACCTCCTGTCAATTATTATTTTCTGTCGCGTCCAATGAATGAACGAAATTTTCAAACTCGATTGACGAAAAAATCTTGCTCTTTCTTCTCGACACATTTTCACGTGTGGAATCAACTCCTAATCGCGAGATAGATCACTCCCGTACAGATCACTCGTCCATTTAACTGAAACAAAATCGAAAGCAAACAGTCAAATTCACGGTAATCGAAAGTTGGCGTCTTGCGTATTCCCAACACGGCGACCGCATCCTTCTCGAAGGTCAGTCTCGCGGGACTCGCAGGATTTTTCCAGACTACTTACGCTTCGAGATAAAAGGACCCTGCAGGGGCGAGAAGGTGAAGAACAAGAGAAAAGAAAGAAGGAAGGAACAAGCGTAGTATCGAGCGAAACCGCGCGTACCTCGCAACTACTTCTCCGGTTCTATCGAATCATGGCACCCGTGGGAAATAAGTTTTGGCCCGATCATACACTGCCTCCCTCCGGTTGTCTGATCGGGAAGTGCTTGAACTACTGTGACACCTTAACGGACGATTGACACTCTTGGCCAATTGTCTTGGTCAGAATTTCTACTTACCAGCAAGTTTATTTCGCCTTCACCTCTCGAGACGAGACTGAAGTGCGAAGAATGTATGAAACAAACCGCGTATCAACGTCTGAGTGGAGATTGATGAACGGTAATGTTTGTTGCTCTTGGTTGATGTTTCATTTCTATCAAGGTATTGCGGCGGATGATACTATCTTCCGTTTAAGACAGTCTCGTTCCGTTTGGAGACGCGTGCAGTTAGTTGTGAAATTTTACGTAAAGCTGTTTGCAGAAGTAGTGACTTTTTGCGAATATATCGCAAATCTGTGAATTTGTAATATTGCCAGTACTTGACTTGAATTTTATCGTAATACGATACGATTGTCGTAATTATATTGGTTGAAAGGTTATATTGGTTTAGGTTAGGTTTAGGTTAGGTTAGGTTTAGGTTAGGTTTAGGTTAGGTTTGGCTGGTACAGATCTAAATACAAATGGATAACGATAAATCGACCATTGTGTCAATAAATCTTGATATTTAACATCTTCGATGACTATTTACTGTGTCATATACTTAATTACGTGCTTACAATGAATATTCTGTAACAATTATATTTCAGATTGATTGAAAGTTTACCAGCACGATCATGACAACCGACTCTCGTTACAGAGTTAATAAAATTTCAAAATATTTCATAATTATCATACACGTAAATATTATACAAATCGTACATTATTATAATATACATAATATTACATAGAAATTCTTATTATACATACAAATGTTCGTACCTGTTAAATTTTACATTTTATAATTATAATTTTCTTATCAGTTTACTTTACTGGAAAATTTAAATAAACTGCAGGATAGGTGTACGCGCATTAATTTCAGGATGAAATTTTGTTGACGAGGGTGATAAGAAATATTCTGAAATTTCGAAGAAGACACGACGCAACGTCGTTCTTTTGTATTAAAACGTGGCGGAGAAAAAGTGCGGCGATGAATTTAAATTCATAAGGTTCCTTGGAAGGTGTGTCGCAAATTTAAATATTTTCCCTCGCCGAGAGAGAAAGGGTAATCGTTTAAGACCCTAAATTCCAGCGTTTTCAGTTCGGGGTTTTTCCTCGCGTCTATTCGAAATTTGCATCGCGGACATTTTGAAAATTTCCGGCGAAATTTAAAAAAATACCGCGCAGTTCGCCAAAGTAGAAAATCCTTTTTTAAAACGCGACACACGAGTCTCTTTGAACATGTCGAGTCTCACTTTGTCCGGTGTTATTTCCACCGTTGGATTTTTTCATTGAATTTGTAATGTCATTTAGTTCTGTGCGCAATGTAAATTACTTCACAAGCCAGATATTAATATTTTCGTAATTAATTCATCGAAAAGTTCGAATCGAGCGAGTGTTAATTGTTGATAACTGGGAAAAACCAGAAGTAAGGGATGATTTTAAAGGAATATAAAATTCCGGGAAAAAAGGAAGAAACACATTTTCATAAAATTTTATACGATGACAGGGTACGTATAAACGTCAAGTGGAACGGGTACGATAAAACAGTTGAATGTCGAGGGAAGTCTAGTTGTTTTCGTTGGCAAGTTTATTTTCTTACTTAAACGGAGAAACCCAGAACGGACATTAACTTTAATAGCTTTTCTTCGTCGTTGGTCATTTAACTTTCCAGTAGTCGGCAAATTAATCGTAAAATTATAGAATGCAAGTCAACTTTGATTAATCCATCAGACAAATTTCCTTCTGGTGAATATCAAAAATTTGTTGGATATTTTCATCATTACATGTATAAATAAAAATAGCACGTGGGTGTGTGTGTGTGTGTGTGTGTTCGTGTTTCTCTTTGACTGAATGAATATTAATTTAATTATGATTTTTAACATATTTTTAATGAAACGTGTCAATCAGCGTTTGCAACGCGGCTACGTTTTCTTCGTAACTTTCAAATTGATAATTCTCCAAAGATTTCCACGAAATCTGTATTAAACTACGAAGACAAATTTCGAGTGAAACTAATTACTTCAATTATTTTACAATTATTTAAGCAAGCTTGGACAAAGCTCGAACTATCCATTAAGCTTTCAAATGATTGATGCTGAATTTTGTCTCGATGAAGCACGTCAAAGAGAATGTCTATTTAGAAATTCCTCTGTAATCAAATACACGATGAATTATGCTTGAGAATTCCTCTTTGAAAATTCCTATTCGAAAGCTCGCGATTTCAAAAGAAAAAAGGAAAAAAATCAATGAACAAAGATGTATTTAATTTTCACGAATATTTTCTGTATTCATTCACCGTGGATGAAACGGAAACGGAAGGAAAGCGAGGGAAGGATTATGAACGATTCCGCAGCGGAGACGTATAAATGCATTAGGAACATTAACGTGGAAATGGGAATCGCGAAAGAGGAGCTGTTATAAATAACAGACCGAGGGTCAGATAATTCTCAGATATCGGATATATTCCAGCTTTCTTCCTACTTGAACGATACAAATACGACGCGTCTATACGTGGACGATATTTATCGCGCGTGTCACGGGACTGCTGTTGGTTTTTAATAACGCGCCGAGTTTATTCTCGCGAACGAGTGGTTCTCTTGAAATAACTGGAAATATTAAGATCACTTTTCGAATCGCTCTTTGCGTGAAAGCGTTCGGACTCGCGCGGGGATGAGCTTGCGGGCGCAAATTTAAAAGATGAGAGAGATTATGTTGCCGGTTATCGACTCGCTTCTGGAAGAGGAAACGACCAGGTGAAAGGGAAGGAATATCGGTAAACTTCGTTCCAAAGTGAAATTCAAAATCCTGTTAGCGAAGGAACTAAGTCGCGGAGGATTAACTCTTGACTTTTATTTCGCGGCAGACAAATACTTTTCATTTTCTGGTGAAGTAAGATATCAGAAATATCGGACGATTTTAGAGAATAACTATTCATAGGTTTTCGGTTTTTTTAAGTAAAATTACCTTTGGATATTATACATTACATTTGTACAATTTTGTGAGTGTTGATTTGTCATTTGTCTTACTTATTTTATCATCTCGTTATTGAATTTATTATTTCTGTGCAATAATAATAAATATGCAATTTCTTGTACATTGTATTATATACACAATACAATTTCACGCGCAAGGAACTTATTAACACTGATAATTCAACATAGTAATTTGTAATTAACTACTAAATTGTAGTTTACAATTTTTAATAGTGGCTTGCAAAATTTCGTTCGACGATATTACTTCAATTAGCTTAAGGGAGATCGAAAAGATCTTTACTAAGAAAACGAAAAGCACGTACTTCCAACTCTCTGTAAAAAATAAATATCACCGATTATCAAAGTGCTTAATTCCGGCCCTCTGAATTTACACTGCTGACGTCGTAATAAGCCAAATATCATATTATAGTTCTACTACCTTCGCTCGAGTATCAAATTCACTAAACGCATCAAGCCCAATATAGGATCGCAAAATAGGATCCTGAAATTCACCGTGCAGTTTCCTCCGCATACACTGTATTACCGTGCTTCGTAGTTACGTACGTACCGAGCAACGCTCAGAGATGATTCGTTGTCAGCGTCAAAGGGTGAAGCGTGACAGGCCCCTTCGACAACTTTAATCAAAACACGTAAGAAAGGAAAATCCAATATCGGCGCTATCAAAGCGCGAAATGTAGGGAAAGTCCGGGGAAAATTGCGTAAATATGACGGGGCGGTGGGAAAGCGGGGGAGGGGGAAGGAGCGCTGTTCGCACTGTCTTTTCCCGGAAGTTATTTGCCCGACGGATCGACGTCGATACAAGGGAAACAAGAGCCTCGACAGGCACTCGAGCGATCAAACGTCCTTTCGACGTGCCCACCAGCTACGAGCAACTTTCTCGTTGGCTTCGAGGCGTGTTGGTGACGTGTGACGTCTAAATTCCTCCACTAAATTACTGAGGCCACTGAAGCACTCTCTCTCCTTCTCTCTCTCTCTCTCTCTCTGTACAGGATGTTACTTTCATGAAGCTATTTTCTTTTAAACTATCTTCTTAAGCTACAGAGAAAAATGTTTCAAATAAAGAAAAACTTACGTTGTTTCAAGGAGTGGGTACATCTCATGGTGGCCACAAATATTGTCTAGAGCGTGATCTTTGTTTTTTATTAGATAGAACTGTAATACAATAAAATAAGGTTGATGTTCCAAGGTCATACAAGGTCGTTCAAAGCTTACCTTCGTTGACCTTCAACGACTTTGAAACACAAACTTTATCTAGATCACTGAGTTTGTCTTAACTACAAGACTGTGTACTCAGAAATATATAGCACCATTTAAAGAAACAAAGGTCACCTTGAAATCTTGGAAGAATAACCATCTAAAAAAGATTTGTGGCCACCATAAAATGTCCCCTCGAAACAATATAAGGTTTGCTTAAAACATTTTTCTTCCTAACGAATAGTTCAACCTCTTGCGCTAGCAACTGGTTTGCGGACCATAACGAGTGACCGAACCGTATACAATAATTCGTCGTTTTCTTTTTCTCTTGAACTCGTCGGTATGATATCACTGGATAGAAATTATTAAAAAGTAATAAACTTGTCGTTTGTTTTGCCTGGATTGCATTTAAATATACTTAAAACCGAGAAAATGTTGCAATTTGGGACAAATGCACGTTATTCCAGCGCAAGAGGTTAAGAGATAATTGCTTGGTTAGCTTCGTATGGGACATTCTTTATTTTTGTTTTTTTCTTTTCTCTATCTTTCTTCCTTTCTCTCTTTCTAATCGTTTTTCTCTCTTTGGACGTGCGTTTGCTCCTATCGTTTTCTCTCTCCGCTCGTCTTCATCCCTTTTCTCTCTTTTCCCTTGGTCAACAAAAGGCTAGCGGAATCCTCACCGCAGGTGAGCAGGAACAGAGGCCACTTGGCGGAAGTCGATCCGTCACGTCGACTTTACGGAGCCTTTACTTTACCATGCTACGTAACCGAAACGCGGTTAATCTGTTAGGAAAGCAATTCTCAGGAGCGTGCGGGCGCATCCAGCCGGGAAAACGTTTTCAGTCGCTCTTTCTTTACTGCGGGCTCGATCGACGCCCCGCTGTGGATTACTAAATCTGCTTGCGAACACGTCGCTGCAGGATTCATGGATTCATTTCCTTCTCTCTTGAACTCTACTCTGCTTCCTTGTACCAATACATCCAGTCTCTTTTTACTTTTGAGTTCATGAAGGATTTTTCTTCCTCTCTATTATCGTCATAATAATCATTTTGTCTTATATATTTTATTTTATAACCATTTATCTTACATTTTATATCTTATACCTCGTATCTATATTTTTGTCTTTTATTTCGTCTTATTTTGTGGTTTATATAGTTTATCTTGCATTGTTGTTTCACTTTCGAAAAGTCTTAGGATACTTTTTATTTCCAATAATTATTTTAAAATATTATTTTTAACGATATAATTTTTGATCTCTGATAATTCCAAAACTTTTGAACGCATTTGCGGAAGATTTAAGACAACAAAAATCAGCATCGCGTAAAATTCTAGTATTATATTTTATACTCTTTCAATTCTGAAACCTCTCGATTGCAATTTTATTTTGAAATGTCAACTTTCACTAAACATCGTAATAGTCAAATTCTTACGTGTTTGAATTTGAACCGTCACGTAAAAGAAATTGGCGTTTCTTTTTTTTTTTTATTTGACAGTATTATACTAAAAAAAGGTAAGTAATTAGCCAGTAAATTAGCAAGTATCATTCAACGACCGAAAAATTCATTAAAATTCATGAAATTAAACGAACGTTCATCGATTACTTGCTCCGCGCGGTATTACACTCGTTTCATGTATATGAATTATTCACTCACGAAACGCGAGAATTTTAAACTTTCGGCACAGCCCCGTGCAATTGTAATTAAAACGGGATACTCTTAATTTCGATTTAATTCCAAAGTGCATCGATACGCAGCATGTACGCGAATGTAAAACTATTGCCAGCCGTTGTATTCCCATTATAATTTGCGTAAATGACAATGACGAGCTTGTTACATTGTTACGTTGCAAAGGTATAATTAAAAATTATAAATATACTGTACAATTTTGAAAAGACAAGTCTTTCATTCTGATGTGGAAAATGTTGCAATACTGACTGTGGGTTCTTTTTGCCGCGCTAATTGTTGGATGACCAACTAGGTCTGACAATATTAGCTCAGTGTTAACACTGACAACGAGTCAGTAATGGTCCTACGAATATAATATTTATTTATAGGGCAAATTCCAGGAGTTGGTCATCCAACGCTTCCTTCGATTTAGACATAGACAAAATTACAAAAAGACACGCTAAAAAGAGGGGAACATTCTTTTCCATCGAGCAGATTTTGTAACATCATCCTCGACGACGATTGCAACGTAGAAGAAAAATATAAAGTCTCTTAATTCTTCTATGCGGAATCCAATAAAATATATTCTTGCTGATTTGTATAATATCTTGTCATTGATCAAAATATTTTAGAACGACTCACACCTTATTAATTCCCAACAATGAAGACCAGCCGGAAGAGTTCGAACAGTGATGTTTCTAAACCGGAAGTTGCGGCCAACGCGGATCAGAAATTATTTGCTGGATAAATTAAAATCTCCGCTCTCTACTCTCCCTTAGAAAAAGAAAAAAATACAGATTCGTGCGCTCAGAACGAGAGCATAGCAAAAAAACAAATATTCGAAAACCCACGAATTCATTAATACGAGAAAGCGAGCTTCATCGCGATTAAAGCGTGAAATTCGATACGCTTCATTTCGTCGCGTTCCAGTTAATATCTCCGGGTTTTTTCCTCTCTCTCTTTCTCTCTTTGTATTTTTCTTTTTTCTTTTTTTTTTTCCTTTAACAGCCTAACCGGTCGGCTAATGGTAACGAGCGTTTTCCAGCTAAAAATCTCGGATGCAGTGCGCGATATGCATGCTCACGTGTAGGTACGGAGGAAATCCTAGTTCCATATATTGTTCGGCGAAGTGCTCTCGGGGTGATGAGAGTCGTTACAAAAGATGAGGCGGCTGTCTAATTTTAGAAATGAATCTCAGCCGTTTCTGCGAGGCGAAACAAGTGAAATAAGTACGAGCGAGGCCTGGATGCGACCTCAAATTAACACTTTGCCTCGCGATCGCGGATGCGTCTCGTTCTACTCAATCATTCATTCACGTAATCTGTTAAATCGTTGTGTTACAAGTTTTACAACGTGAGAGATTAACGCTGGCTTTTGTACGTCCAAACGTTGATAGAAATATTGCTGAATGAACTTTCGATGTACGTCTTTATGCAGTTCGAATTTCAATTCCAACTTTTCGTATGTTTCTTTTCAACTTCGGTTATTTTTTTTAATTCGATTGGTAGCTGACGACAAAATTAATTTCGAAAGCGTTGTTCTAAACTCGTCAAGGATTCTCTTTTTCTCTTTTTGATTTTTGGCGCCGGGTTTCTCTTCGTTTTTTAACAATTAAGCGCGAGTCTGTAATTTTTGGGAGAAATTTGAATTTTTATTTTATCACGTAGTGGAGAATTTTAAATATAAAATTGTTTCATCGATGAATATATGTTCATAGAGATTTGTTTAAAATTTTGTCACGAAGATGTAATCAGGAGTTGAAAGACGTAACCGGACAATAAAATGAAAATTCACATTTCTCCCAAAAGTTGCAGACTCGCGTTTGATTGTTGAGAAATGAAAAGAAGAAAGAATCCTTCGCGTGGAAACAAAAACTGGAACAAAAACTAATTTCATCGTCAAACGAAACTCGAATACCAGTCGAGTCGAGAAAAAGAAACTAAAGTTGAAATTAAGAATAAAGATACGAGAGGTGGAGTTAACGGGGACGAATTGCGTTTGCATCGGTTTGAAGGAGGAGAATTGAAAGGTGTGACGAGGTAGCTAGAAGCGTTTAACTCGGTTATCAAGCGAGTGTTATCAAGTGTCTGGCTTCAGTTTCCTCTTTGTCGCGGCGATTCCTGGCCAGTGTATCACCCGTGCTGCGGTCACGAATCAATATCGCCGACCTCGAACCGCATTGTCACCGTGTTTCTTTGAAATCGTTCTCACAGCCTCGCAACTTCCCCGTGTCGCGGCATTACGCGATCGCTTGAAACAACAGCCTATTGACGCAATTTTCTGTAACTAGCTAGTTGTAAATGGGTCTGTCCGTTCAGTCCGTCAACCAACAATGATCGTCTCGCCGACGAGACTGCGCTTGAACAAAAGTGCGGTTGTCAAATCAGCGAAAGAAATTAAAATGGAAATTTTACGAGTCTGGTCTCTTCGTATCTTTCGCTTCGGTATGGAATTCATCTCGTACGTAGTTTGTTAGCGGGAAATTTGAACACACATCTGGCAACTTTCATTCTGTTCTTATATATGTTTATAACGCGCGGGTATGTATAATATGTCTTTCCTAGTGGGTGAAAATGCGAACTTTGCGGGAGTTCTGTTGCGAAGCAATTCGTTCGAGTGTGTATTTGATAACCTTCGTCCGTGATCTTTGGAGCGTGGATTTTTATGCGAATTCAGATTTTGGAGAATATAGTTGAGAAAGTAGGACCACGATAGATAATTGTTTTATCTACGAAATATTGCAGAAATAATATGTGGAAAATATTTAGAATATAAAATATTTAGAATATATTGTATTTAAAATATATAAATACAAAGAAGTAGAATATATTTAGAATATAATATTATTAGAGAAAAAACTGAACCTTCAATAGTTCATGCATCTTTTTATATCATAATCATTACGTGCAATTTCTTGTTTGAAAATTTTCTATAAATGCATAAAAATCCGCAAAGTCTAGTGATCTTTGTTTATAACAAAGTTCTTCTTTCGTGAACTAGAGTCGTTAATTTTCAACAAGTTTATAATTTTTATTCTTTCGTATTTTACAGAACATATTTTACAAAACACTGTATTTTTAGAGATTTAAATGATTTTTCGTAAAATGTACGAATGAAAGTTTGTATACTTTATTGTATTATAAAGTTTTTTATTTTTATTTTTATTTTTTTTACTTTAACATTTTTGATGAAAATTTTACGTTTCAATCGCCGATAGTTCTGATGTCAATCAGCAGAACATTATTCTGCGAAAAATATTCCAATCCAGAGTGTTACTCGAGAAGAACCTTACTTGAATCACAATCTGTAATCTAGTTGTCGACGATTCAATTTCACTAAGACCGTTACAATTGTAACTCTCTTGTAAACAAAGATTAGAAGCGAAACAAAGTTCGATAATCCTGTTTCCCATACAGCTTCACGCTTTCCTTCGCTATTTACACTGAAAATCATAGTGAATGCACTTGCAGACATGTAAATTAAATTACAGTCAGAATTTCATATTACGATTTGCAATAATTTATAATTGTGATTTATATATGTATATCAGTTGCGAAATCCTAATTATTTAAAACAAAAAGATGTACATACGTTCATCATTCTTCAAATTTGCAATTTAATTTTGTTAAATTAATTTCAGGGCCAATCAAGTTTTTTATTTCACATTTTCTTCAATTTTTATAAAAACTGATAAGGGAAGCTGGAACACACACTTTGATTCAATTTATGCCAACAATTCTAATTACAATTAGACTTGGACGACGAAAAAGAGCAATACAGAAAATTTTAAGAAGTCATTGCAAAGAGGAAACTTCAAATCCATTGTAGTTGTGAAACAAATTTTTCAGTGTTTTCAGTATTTTCGAGAAAAAAAAAACATCTTGGAATATGTGTGATGTATAAAAAAACTGCACGACTTGTATCCCAGTACGATTCGTCTACTGTTCTGACTGGGAAATAAAGACGACTTTTTTGCCATAAAATTTTATCGATATGCAAACATTTGAATCGATAGAAAACAAATTACAGGCGCGATCGCTCAGCAGATCTACCAGACAACGCCACTCCTACTCGAGGTCTAGCCCACGCCTCCTCGCGAATCACGTGACCCAAATCAACCAATCGCTAATTTTCGTTGCATCAGCGTTGCACCTGAAGAGGCCCGATTGTCTGGGTTACCCCTGTTAAAATCACTTTTAGTGATAATATCACTAAAACATCTCGAAAGTAGCATACATTTTGAAACTAGAGACTTCAAAATGAACCCAGATTTATCGTTGCACGATTCTTTTTTTTTTCATGAAATTGCAACAGTTCAAATGTTTAACAACTGTACTTCAATTTCGTGACGTTAGGTCAACAGCGTTAGGTGCACGCTATCGAATTCACGTCCACCAACGAACCTACGTAACCGTGGATGATTATATTAAAATTAATTGCGTGCAGCGGTTTCGTGGTATCTCTCGAATTAAGTTTACCGCGGTGTGTTTCGATTTTCTGGGTCGGCCGAGTCACTGGTCTTTCCAATTGTATTTTCATAAAGCTGTCCGTACCGGTGGAATTGTCACGTTTCGCCTCGATGCCTCGCGTGCCCAACGAATCAAGCATCTTTGGTCGATCACATTAACTCGCATGCGTTGCCTTCGCCGGCGAAAATTTTTCACTCGGGATCGAACGAGCAGGTCAATCGTTCCCAGTGGTTTAATTTTATCTCGTTGTTGTTGCGCGAAGCAATTTCTACGAACTAACGAGTGAATTATGTCGCTGAATTATGTCGAAGAGGTATTGATCGAAATTTTTTAAACGTATTTTGTTTCTTTTTCTTTTTTTCAAAAAGCATTGTTCCGTGGGAGAATTTTTAATTACTTTAAATATTTCGCGAAAGGTTTGAAAAATTGATAGACGTCGAGTCGGAAGTTTCACTTTTAATCCTTAATTATGAAACTTTGTTTAGAATTTTGATCGTAGGAGCGAGATATTATACATTGCGAAATACGTAAATTTTTACATCAGTAATGTAAGATTTTTTTTGAATAATAATTAATCGGAATTGAATTTTTCAACGGGAAATTTGTTCCACTATGTGGTATTAAAAAATTGAAATTAAGAAGTTTGACACGCTCTGAGAAGTGACGTCGCAGTACGAAAAATTTTTAACTTTCAGTCTACACTTGTTAACCAAACCTTTCTATTTAAAAGATTTTCGTAGTGAGATTGTTATTTCCCTGCGATTTCCAACCCTTTCATGCTCTGGTATTTTTCACTTAATGTAACTTCAAAATCAGTCTGTGAACCAGTTTTGAAAATCGATTGTGTGAGTTTCAGGGACGCGGAAAGTTAAATGACATAAACTGTATTTGGACGTGGAATAACGAAAATTTGCGACGAATGACGCGGAATAAACAATTAAATTGATTCAATGTTTTTCACATTTATATTTGACGTTTTGTATAAATGTTTTTAATAAAATTGTTACAAATATTTCGAATTGCAGGACAATTAATTTGGCTGCAACGAAGCTTTTATATTTTTTTTACGAAATTTACAATTTTGTGGGGCACGTATGTAGGTTGAGAAACATTTTTCATGATTTTAATATCGTAGAACATGAATGCAGTTCTCAGTTCGTTGCGTAACAGCGATAAATCGTAAGAACGATTGATAAAGTCCAGGTTTGTTTGCATTCCCGAGTAGTACGACATGTAAAAGTTTCAACTTTGGAGCTTTCACGTATATTTTCTGATTTCTCGACATTCTCGCTTTCGTCAAATATCAGTTTCTTCTTGCAATGCAAATTCTTTCCAAATTTTGAAGATCCTAAATTTCAACACAACTTATGCATACTTTTCGGAATAGAGAAAGATTGAAAATCATTCCTGTAATGAGTTTTTAAATCATAACACAGTTATAGATATTTAAATAACACATAGTAAGCAATAAATTATGATTAATAAATATTTATTAATAGTATAATTGATAAATATATTAATAGAAAAATTTAAACGATACATCATTTCTTCTTCATTTATTTTTCAGAAGTTCTTTCGAACAAGTTCTCGAGAACATTTTGAACTCCGCGCGACAATCGCTCGGTCAAGCCTCGAAGCACGTGTAATCGAAAAATCCATATTTCTCGAACGTCACGGTTACACGATTGCCGGCCAGAAAACTTTTTCAATGTTACATATGTTATTCTGCCGCATCTATAGGAAAGTGGGTATAACACGGCAGCGTGTGATCGATCAAAGAGGCAGAAAAGGTTTTTACGCTCGCTCGCGTATTCTCGCGATGCATGTACGTCCCGAAACGCGGGAAGATTCGATCATTCAAATTGTGCATTTCTATGGAATGTCGCGGTGCTAAACTTTCGGTATCGATCACTCTTTGCCGACAAGGTTTCAAAAGGGGATGCAGCGGATGTGAATTGGCAAAATCTTGCGTGTAACGTCACTTCCGGAGAGCGGTAGTCGAAAAATTGAAAAAAAAAAATATTCAGAATATTAATATCGCCGTGCTTGATAAATTATTCTCGAAGCAATCAAATTAACGAGAATCTTTCAAACGCTGAAAAATGAAAAATTCAAGAATTGTGCCTTTCATTCGGTATTTTATGTTAGATTAAAAAAGTTTCAGCTTTTCTAATTTAATATTATAATATTATAACATAACAAATTTTCAATTTATATAGTAATCTACAAGTTTATAATTGTCGAATTGACTTTGTGCAAACATATCCTCGCGATCTAGTTCAAATTTATCGAATTTAAAGATTATTAATCGTTGAAGATTGTTAGTTTACAAAAATTTAGACGTGTAACTTAAAAATTCACGGAATTTCACTTGAAATCACTATCTTATTCAGCGATTACGACTCGTGCTACGAGCCTGGGAGTTTCGTGAAACGCCGTATCACGCAGTATTATAATCTCGCTTGTACTACGTGAGATACTTCCTCAGCGATTTTGAAATACTTTCGTCTCACCTATGCCTAGAACTACGCGCAGAGAAAGAACTTCTCGCCATTGCGGAAAATCGGAAAAATCTTCGGATATTTCCCGTTTTTGATAAAACTTTTAATAAAATTATTAATATTATTAAAATTATTAATATTACTAAAATTATTAATATTATTAATATGTATATTTATTACACAATTGAGTGATTTACTTTGTCCAAAAATCTGCGATTTTTTCTTTCGTCATCCTCCCGATACTTTCGAAGTGGTGTACATTAAATCCCGCGAAAAAAAAGAGAAATTTGAAATACGAAAATGATTGAAATCTTCGTACGGAACGTCGATGTTGACCTCCATAAATTGTCGTTGATCGATCACGCCACCACCCAGCCGATCGTTCGATGCATCTCATCCGAGCTTTTAGTATTTCGCCGATCGTTGTTGCAACGGCGTACGAAACGTATTATCTTAATTACAACGAGGCATTACCATCATTGTGCAACACTCGCGTTTGCCTTGTGGATATCCCCCAGGTCGCCTAATTTATTTGCGCACGACATAGTTGGAAAACGATCGCGCGGGCGCACGCAACCTGCGAACACGCGTGATATCAACCTGCGACGTTTCACCTCTTTTTTCGTTCTTCCTCCGTGGAGATAGCACGACGACGATAACGCGCTGCTATTTCCGTAATTGGGTCTGCTACGAAATGCAACACGACAGTGTGCTCGATGGAACGACGTGGCGAAAGAAACCGGCGAATGGCGGAGGTTATGGCGCAAGAGAAACGTGCGCGGCGACGAAAAATTGCCCGTAACCTCGATCGATGAATGTTAATGAGTATTAAATAATTTTGATGAATTTTAGAATTCATTTGAAGGAGATAGTGTTTCCAGGTTTTTTGGATCGACGAAAGAAATCGGTGAAGAAAATTGCCTCCAATTTTAATCGATGAATGTTAATAGACATTAAACAATTTTAATGAATTTTAGAATTCTTTCGAAAAAGATAGTGTTTCCATTTTTTTGAATCGACGAAAGAAAATTGCCTCCAATTTTAATCGATGAATGTTAATAAGTATTAAACAGTTTTGATGAATTTTGGAATTCTTTCGAAGGAGATAGTGTTTCCATTTTTTTGAATTGACGAAAGAAATCGGTGAAGAAAATTGCCTCCAATTTTAATCGATGAATGTTAATAGACATTAAACAATTTTAATGAATTTTAGAATTCTTTCGAAAAAGATAGTGTTTCCATTTTTTTGAATCGACGAAAGAAAATTGCCTCCAATTTTAATCGATGAATATTAATAAGTATTAAACAGTTTTGGTGAATTTTAGAATTTTTTCGAAGGAGATAGTGTTTCCATTTTTTTGGATCGACGAAAGAAATCGGCGAAGAAAATTGCCTCCAACTTTGATCGATGAATGTTAATAGACATTAAACAATTTTGATGAATTTTAGAATTCTTTCGAAGAAGATAGTGTTTCCATTTTTTTGAATCGACGAAAGAAAATTGCCTCCAATTTTAATCGATGAATGTTAATAAATATTAAACAGTTTTGATGAATTTTAGAATTTTTTCGAAGGAGATAGTATTTCCATTTTTTTGGATCGACGAAAAGAAATCGGTGTAGAAAATTGCTTCTAACTTTGATCAATAGGTGTCAAGCAAATTTGGGAATTTTAGAACTTTTTGTGAATTTTCTTTCAGAGAAGCTCTTCATCTTTTGACTCGATGAAAGAAAGCAGTGAACAGGGAAGAATATGGGGGTAAGGGCGAAAAATTGTCAAAAAGTGTCAACCTTCTAATTTCGATCGACGAAAGTTTCTGTGAATTTTTAGAATTTTTTCAAGGTGGTGCTTCCATAGCTTTTTGAATCGACGAAGGAAGGATGGAAATTGATAGAAGAATTATTGGATTTTGATTAATGAATGCTGTATACGTTCAAAAAATTTTTGCGAATTTTAGAATTTCAGAATTCGAAAAAAGATAACACTTGCACTTTTCAATCGATGAATGGACAAAGAAGCGCGTCAGCGACGAGGAATTGCCTCTGACTTCGATCGATGTATATTAACAAGTGTTCAAAAAATTTCCGTGAAATTTTTCAAGCAGCGTTCCCACAGTTTATGTCTATTTCTATCTTCTGTTCTATTCCTATCTTTGTCCCCTTTAACTAAGTAAAAGTAAAGTAAAGACGTTGGAAAAAGAACCAAACGGACTATTTCTGGGTAGATCTACTTCTGACTATTTCTAGACCTCAACTGTAGAGTCAATCACATAATGAGCGACGACATAGTTGAAAAAACTATGACAAAGTTCCACGCGAAAAAGGAGCTCGATCTTTGCGGAAAATAAAAAAATTTTCGCTCGACTGCGTCGGGGAATTGACATTCGTATTCCGCGAATTGAGCTTAACTGGCACTTTAGACGGCCAATTAAGTGGTCAATTGTAGAGTACGTCTACTATTAGCTGTTTGATGTCTATTTAAAACTTCAACTCTCCTGCGGGACAATGATTACAGTCGTGGCTGGCAGCTGACATCAAGAAAAAAAGAAGTGAATGGTAGCTGTCTTATGTTAGATTGATGCAGCGCTACGTTACTCGCCGAAGTAGGTCTTTTACCAATGCTCCTCCTTCGTAAACTATTTATCGCTGTTTGATTTGCAACTATGTTTTCGCCACACAACGATGGTAATTTCCAATTATTTCTGCGAAACTTTTTTTCTCAGTCTATAAAGCGTTTTTCAATCGAAGACATTATGACTTTCATATGGATACAAGTGGAATTTTCGAATGTTAATTAATTGAACATGTCTGTATCTATCAGCTGCGTTGGTTAGTTAAGGAAATGTCTGTGCTTTCGCAATTATTAAATATGCATTTCGCAATGTTTGTGTTTAATAAAAATAATTACACTTTTAATTGACGCATCGTTTATTCGAAGACCGGTCGAATTCAATAATTATAAATTCAATCTTGGGGAGGGTGAAGTATGCCGAAGCTCGGTGAATTTAAATGCGTTCTCGGGGGATAGTAAAATATTGTTTAAATTGATACGGTACATTCTTGTTATTATTATTTTTATTTTAACGTGAAATTAAAATCAGGTACAGCCAAATATTATAACATACGTAAGAAAATTATATAATTATATTTTCTTATCTCTTAGCATTTTATTACTGTGACAAACAATATTTCTTAAATAGGAATTTACGAGAACCAAATAAAATAAAATCGAAAGTCTCAAAATTAAGTAAAAAGATTTAACAATTTCGGTTAAGATCAATTGACTACGTGCTTGATTTTATTTTCTCTGCTCGACGTCATTTTTAATGGATTATGCCATTGGAATATGTGTTACATGTACCTCACTTTTATATTTCCTTCGATTTTTTTTTTTTCATTCTTTTAATAAAAGGATTTCAATGAAATCGTTAAACGAAAAGATGTGGACAAACAGGCAAACATTAAAATCTTTGACAAATGTGTATCCATAAAGTAGCACTTACATACAACTGTAAAAACTTGGTTTAAATCTCCCTTACTTTCACGGTTGACGCGACAAATTTTTCATAGTTTTCTTCTCTCGCAGCTTATGTTCAGCTGGATTTGCGCAAAATATTACCCCTACTCACACACACACATACACACATACACATACGCGAGTTTGTCCTACACATAAATTTTCTCGGTTAAGAAAAGATTTTTAACGTAGAATCGTAGGTCTGAATTAACAGTAATTTGAAACAAAAGTCAAGTGCATTTCACTTAAATTATACACGGAATAATAACCATTGCGGAATTAAAAACTTGAATCAAGGAAAAAACGCAACAGTTCACGTGAAACTGTTGCCGCGCGATGTTAACTAGTTTCCTAATTAATTTCTTTCACGGAGAGAGAACGCGTTCGCATGAAATTTGTTTCTGTATCGTTCCACGCAGCATTTACCTTTGTCTTTTATACATTATGAAACGGCGTTTAATTTAATGCCGTTGCGAAGAGTTTAAAATCGTATGATATTTTAATCAAAAGAGGTGAAATTGACGTGCAACTATTGTTGCAACACTGTGAACCCTTGACATTTGAATACTGGGTCAGAGGTTTTTCTTTTTTTTTCGTGAGAAAGAGATAATCTTTTTAATGAAATTGGTCCATCAAATCGCGCGATCTTATCGCGATTATTTAATCCTCTCTGTTGCAATTAACGATCCCAGGGAAGCTCCCTTTTGCTTCTGTTTCTTCGAATTAGATAAAGATTAGGGAGTAGTCCATCAATTTATTTCTCTAATTATTTTAAGAGAATATTTCAGAAAGACAGAAAGAGAGAGTGGACGAAACAAATTTTAGTGAACGAAAGAAATTCGATTTCTTTAGTTAGGTTAATACACGTAAATATAATATAAAATAATTTATTAATTAATGAAAGTCCTAGAAAGAAAATCCTAGATCGATTTGAAAGATATTAAAACAAATGGGAATTTCTTCAGTGTATCCACTTAATTTTCACTTCCATTGCAATTCCATTATTTTATTTCACGTTTCGATTCTGTGCTCGCATTATTCCGATTACATCATTATCAAGTAAAATGTTAAAATACTTCGATCGATTTTACATTAATTTGTTCCATTCATTGTCAAACGTTTGTCATTGAAATATTCTTGATCTTCCCCAGTTGTTTTCAATAACAGATGGAACAATTAAACGAAAACTGCACGACTTCGTCTCACTGAGAGGCTCAGACTCAACTGTTCTGACTTTTTTGCCATAAAATTTTATCGATACGCAAACATTTGAATCGATACGAAACAAATTACAGGCGCGATCGCTCGGTACCAGACAACGCCACTCCTACTCGAGGTCTACCCCACGCCCCCTCGCGAATCACGTGACCCAGATCAACCAATCGCTAATTTTCGTTGCATCAGCGTTGCACCTGAAGAGGCCCGATTTAACTTTTAGTGATAATACATCAATCTCTACGATTGTATTCGTTTAATATCGCTTCCAATGCCTCCGGTCCTTTTCACGTTCACTTAGTGCACGATGTTCGATCGGTACGTAAATTATGCGCGACGGTGACAAACGACAGCGTAAACTATCCGTTTCCCTCCTTGAAATGCAGTAAAGAGAGGTTAAGAATAGAAAAGAAACGGGCCGGAATTTTCTGCGTGTGAAATTATAAATCGGACAATGCAGCGCAACCGGTGCAAGGTTGCGAAATTTTATTTGTTTGTATCGACATGTCGCTAGGTTCTATTCATAGAACGCGAAAACACACGTATATAATTAACCTTATACGAGACAGACAGAACGAATGCACGTTCGTGGAAAGAATAATCATGCTATTGAAAAATTAATCACGCGAGTCACCTACGGTCGATCCAGTACCCCCGTACTTTCGTTACCTCCGCCTCTTTACACGTATGTCATTCCACGGTAATAGTAATCATTAAAAATGACAGGTCGTACGTTTCGACGGATAAAATTGCATTTGTTCGATTAAACATTGTACTTGATCTGCATTTGTTTTCTCAAGTTAAGCATCATAAATGTTACATATAGGAGGTAATATTCGACAAAAAATATTCAAACGCCTAATGTAGAAATTTTATGTAGATATATGTATGTTACAGTGATAGACTGGCGTTTGTGAGAATTGATAATTTTGGTATTAGATACTTCCTCCGTGAATATTTTATTCCGAAGTGTGTATTACGTCTATGCCCATTGATCCTGTTAAAAATACGATTGTTAGGCACGTATTGCCATAGTTGCAACGAAACTGTCGAACTTGACATTTCGTGAAATTAAATTCAGAATTTTCAGTAAAACTGTTATAACTAATAAAATTATAACAACATAAAACTGTAAACTAACATAAATATCAATGTAGCTATACACTATCGAATTGAACGACATCTTTCTTCGAGCCAAATATGACTGAACAGTAAATTTACAACAAGAATAAAAAATCCGTAAAGTGTTAATATAAAATATGTCAATTATGTCAGTATCAACATCAAATGTAACAACATATCACTGTTGACATATAAATATATCAATTTTCGTATTAATGTATTTAAAAACTTTGTATTTATATCAATCTCTAAACGAATAAATATCGAACATTATAAAACAGACTGATGAAGGAACAAAACGAATGGAACGAAATTTGCCCTGAGACTTTCAAACGACAGTATACTTCCCTCCCATACATAGTTGCTCTCTAAATTCTTTTACACTGTCAAACCAGATCTCCGCGCGAAGCTCTTCCCCGTTTCCAACATTTCTTCCTAAACCTATTTCTCGATCCCATTTCCCCTATTTCGCGCGCTACAATTTATCCATCGGCGAATTCTTCGCGCGTACAAAAGTTTGATGAACGCAATTTGACGGTCGGCTGGATACTGTTTCCGCCAGCCGAACCCGTCCGAACAATCGTTTATCCGGCCGACGCCGAAACGTGTAAATTCGGCGCACGGTTTAATTTAATCATCGCGAACGCGCGGAGATATCGAAACGCGATATTTCGCAGCCGGGTAAAAAGCGTCCCCTTTTCTGTGTACCGATCGTTTAATCGCGTAACCGGATCTCGCGACATTGCACGCGTATATGCGCGTGACGTTGATTTCCGCCGATTAACACTCGCGTTCATCTCGTCTCTGTTTACCGATCGAGGAGAAAGAAATTTTCCCGTTTCCTCCTGATCTGTTTCCCCGATAAAATCGCTCGTTTCGGCGAGAAATTAGTTTCTGTCGTTTTTGTAAAATTCCTCGACACCCGGGATTTGATCGGGGTTTAATTTTTCATTGCAGTCAGTTTTACACAGTCACGAATTTTTCGTCAATTTGCGATTGTGGAAGTCACAATTGGGAAATATCGGCGAGAAGTTTCGTGCGCGAGAAATTAATTCCCGTCGATCAGACGTCGTCGTTTGTAAAATTCCTCGAAGCTCGAGGGGAGGTTTGATCGGTCAACGTTTCGCGTCGCGATCGCAGCTACGAATTTTTCGTTAATTTACGGGAGATTAAAAGTCCCGGTTATGAAGATTGAAAAGGCGTGAAATTCAAAAATGGCGGGGAAGTCACGTCCGCGTGATAAGCCTGGCTTTGAGACTAATTGCCATCAACACCTTAACACCCTTTAAGTTCCGACTTGTATCACCGTAACTTTGTTTAGCGCGAATTTTATTCCAGATACTTAGGGACTACTTAGTTGACGTATATCTAGTGTTTTAGTATTTTATATTTATTATTTTAGTATTTAGTATTTTATATTCAGTATTTTATGTTTATTATTTTAGTATTTAGTATTTTATATTTATTATTTTAGTATTCAGTATTTTATATTTAGTATTTTATATTTATTATTTTAGTATTTAATATTTTATATTCAGTATTTTATATTTAGTATTTTATATTTATTATTTTAGTATTTAATATTTTATATTCAGTATTTTATATTTAGTATTTTATATTTATTATTTTAGTATTTAGTATTTTATATTTATTATTTTAGTATTTAGTATATTATATTTATTATTTTAGTATTTAGTATTTTATATTTATTATTTTAGTATTTTAGTATTTTAGTATTTTATATTTATTATTTTAGTATTTAGTATTTTATATTTTCTATGATCGTTTAGAGGGTAATTGTATATATTGAATAGAGTGAAGACAAGGCGTAAGAAGATTTGGATTTAGTTTATAGTCAGTCAGTAGTTAATTAAAGTCATACTTATTTTTACGTTCTTGCGATTTTCAAAACTTTGAGTCGAATTTATAAATAAAAACAGCTATTCTTAGACAATAATTGTAGAAACTATGAAATCATCGAATAATTCGTTTTTTATTAGCCCACGTAGATTTAAAATTAATTACAATTCACAGCACTATATAAATCAAGCAAAAGCACTATAAGTTTCCTCGTCGTACAGTTAAGTAGTGTCATTGAAAGTTGGTGCCTACTGAAGATTGTATACTACCTTAGAAAGTTTCGAAGAAACGATATTTATAGTAGCATTTACAACGAAGTAGTATTTATAGTAGTATAACGATACGTAGTGACACGATCGAGCATTGTTACGTGACATTCTAGAATATCTATTCGTACGTTATAGATTTCCTTTCAACGACTTAATACACACGTTGCAATTCTCAGCAAATAATCTGTAATTCGTAAAACTAAAAATTAGAAATTACCAAACTAATTGATACTAGTGCAAGAATTGGACTTGCAATTAGTACTGTAAATTAATAACAATTAACATTAACACTCGGCCAACGTTGCCAGATGACATAGTATTTTGCAAAGATTAAACGTTGCGACGTGCGTTTCTTAACGCAAGGTCAACGTGTAAAAATCAATTATTCGCATCAACTTTGTCATTAGTACTTGGTGGTTTAGGTCTGTTATTATTAGCACTTAGCAGTTAATGACACTAATAAGTCTAATTGCAAGTGTTAACACGTGAAATTCCGCTGATCGTGTTAATTCGTACGAAAGGGTGCAGATCGTAAGGGGTTAACGAATATCTCGACTTTTCCTCGATGGAGGAAACACGCGACGAGAATAGAAAGTGCCGGGCTAATATTGTCGTTGCTAAATATTTACGTAGGCGAGAACGAATCGATAAACCGCCGGAGGGGATGCGAATAAAATTGCTGGAAACGTACTCTGTAAGTCCGCGCGAAATTCCCAAAAGACGAAGCATCGTTTAATTGGCAGCCAAACGGGCGTCTCGTTAATAATTCGGCCATCGTTAATCTAAAAATGGCTCGATGCATTATGTCGGTCGGTCGCATTAACGGGCTTCGTGTCTAATGATAGAAATGTTTAGATCCATTAATCAATAATTTCGTAATATTATAAAGCAATAATTCCGTAATGTAATTCAAGTTTTGTTTGCAAATATATACAGCAGTTGTTATGGAACGTGCAACTAATATATCTTTATAGATATATAAAGCAATTGTAGAATTATAGAATACAGTTGATACATATGATACAATATAAAGAATATAAAAAATATAGAATACGTAGGATATAAAGGTACGTAAAACGTGAATGGAAATTATACGAATTCTTGCAATTCTTTCAGATGAATGTAATTGTGTCAAAGAACCTTATCGAGGGACTTTGAAATTGAGAAAGAAATTTGCAGCCATTGTCGTGTTAACGCAACATTGGCTGGTGGATGAAAGGTTCAATTTTTCAGCTGAAGTGTTTCATAAAATTTAACGTGAAAATGTCAAGCTATCAGGGATTGGCATTCGAACAAAGCGCACGTGATTTTTCATACGTATCAAATTCTAGTAAACCACTTGTTGCTTTGTTTAGAGCAAGAGCTTTGCAAATAGGAGCGAAAATTACGAAAAATAACAGGATTTGCATCTTCGCGAAGCAAATAAGTTTCGACAAAAAAAATAATGAAAGAATAAACTGACGTACAGTATCGAAAGGCAAAGGATCCGATAGAATATCGACAGCTGTTTGAATACGTTTGCAGATATTTACATGAGAAAGAAACAAGCTCGAATTAAAATAACAAAATACCGAGTATCGGATACTGCTAGTTTCCTTTATTCTTTATTCTGCTTTTGTGCCTCGCTCGTTATATATATTTTTTTTATTCTTCACTTCAACGTTGCTTCGACAACTCGGGTTATTAGCAACGTAATACAATTATATGGCATAATAATATATTTAAACAACAGATAATGCTAATAAGTGATAGGCTTATACTATCATGGTAATATTGAGTAATATTATGTAAAAATGTTAAATTTTGATCATTTGATATTACTATACAAAGTACATATATTTTGTATGTTACAATAACAGATAATAATGATAATATAATTTAAATTATAACAATGTTAAATAATATTAAACTTCCAATTCTCCACACAATCTTCATCTTTCCAGTATCTAGGAATTAATCCTCTCATCACTTTTGCCATAATTCTCATCACTTCTGCCATCACCTCAACCATCCGATGCTACGACCATCCGTATCCGAATATAACACAACGTTTCGAACCACAAATTACCACAGTCACGAGCGGCGACCGCACCGAAATTGCTAGTCGATCCTCCGAATGTGCCCATTTACAGTTTACAACAGTCTCCTCCATCGCGAAAGGAGACGAAATTCTCTCTCCAAAGAAAGACGTACGTTCGTCGGAGAAGAATCACGCAAAAATTATTCCCGACGAATCGAATCCCGAAAAAAAATCTCCAAAAGAAGGAGAGCAGTCGCAGAGAACTTTCAATTTTCCTCCGAGCGTCGAACGAGATCCACCCTCGTCTCCCTTGAACTTCCAATCCTCGCCAGAGCGAAGCCTTCATCTTCCCAACGTCCATAAATCTTCCGTTCTGGAAAAGATCGCCCCATTCCGAGTCACGAATTAAACCTCCGAATCACCACGCTCCACAACGCAACAACAACGGCGGGGATTGCCAGTCGATTCTCGGGCATAGATCGTCAAAATTGCACAGCTGCGTAGGCGAGCGCGAGGGCAACGTTGGTTATTTAATCGAAACCTCTGCACACACATGCACACGCACACAGGGAACGTTGTCGCGCAGTGGGTCATTTCGCGGGCGATCGATCGGCTACCTGCAGGTAAAAGCGATCGACGCGGCTAAACAAACTACGCGCTCGCGGCTGTACTCTGCGGCTGCATAATTCACGGGGCCGGCGCGATAGGATGCTCAGCCGCGGCAGCCACGCTCGCCCGCCAACTTCCGGTTGATACATAAAACCATTTACGATCGTCAGGTGGCTCGTAAATCGACTGCACCCTGTCGCCGATTCCAGCTAGCCGGGCGAGAAACAACGCGACCGATCGATATTCCGGTGGAATTGAATGGAGTTCGTTAATACGATGGCCTGCGATTGATCTCGCGATCGGCCACGGTTGGAGCGGCGGAGCGAGCACTTTTCATAGACGGCGGAGGAAGAACGTGGAATTGATAGCTTCCGGGGAAATCGAGAGGAGTTTTATTAACGTCGGGGACAAAGCGATCAATTTGTGGCTCTTTGTAGACAAATTTTGCGAGCACCGGATATATTTTTTTTTTCAGGTTTGAAGCTCTTTTGTGAAGGTGAAATAGTTTTTCTAGTGACACGTCAATGAAGAGTATAATTGTATCGGCGACGATGAAAAAATCGTCGATAATTTAAAGAGAGATTCGTAAAGAGCTTGGTCTCATTTCGAGAAGTGAAACTTTTTCTTTCTCGAGCTCGTTTTTCTTGGAGATGACTTCACATCGCGTAACGCGTGAGACTAAAAAATTTTATTTGTAATTACGTCTATAATCATTTTGAAAACTTCGTTCTATGATTTTTTTATCACTGAAAGTGATTTTAGTGGCGGTAACCCAGAAAATCGGGCCTCTTCAGGTGCAACGCTGATGCAACGAAAATTAGCGATTGGTTGATTTGGGTCACGTGACTCGTGAGGGGGCGTGGAATAGACTTCGAGTAGGAGTGGCGTTGTCTGATAGTGAGCGATCACCTGTAATTTGTTTTCTATCGATTCAAATGTTTGCGTATCGATAAAATTTTATGGCAAAAGTTGTCTTCATTTCCTAGTCAGAACAGTTGCTTCTGGGCTTTTTTTCACCATTTTATTAAATTTATTTTATTACTAGAGTCAAACAGCAAAAACTCAACGATGCTCAAAGTCGATGAAATAGCGAAAAAGAATCGTACAGCGAGTTTTAAGAGATCGCAAACGACGAATCATAGTTGTCTGAATTTCTACAATTTCAAAAAAAAAAAAAGGTATTCTTACTTTCCCATCCTCTGCATAATGTAAAATCATCTTAAAAAAAAAAAAGAAAAAAACGAACTGGAGCCTGTTAAAACCAGGCATCATTTTTACAAACACACATCTTCGTTTAAATCGTCGACAATTTTTCAGCGTCGCAGTTTAGCTTGACGCTCACAACAGCCATTGTATTTTAAATTGCGAATTGAAATTTTAAACAGTTTAAATTACGAACTTCCTCCGGCTCTGTGTGTCGTCATTTCACTGATACGAGTCTCACAGGCGCTTCAATCGTCTACAGACGACTAACGCGTTGGCAAAGATGATAAATCCCCAACTCTTCGTGGAAATTTGGTATTTTTTCAAGGTCTGAAAGATACTTTATTGCTTATGTGGATATCGTGATTTTGGATCAAAGCACAAAAAATGTTCGAAATACATCGAAATACATACTTACACGGTATTGTGTGTATGGAAGGAGACCGGAAGCGGCGCTCTCGAGGGAAGACGGAACGTCGAGCGGTGACTTTCGAGTCGTGACGTGCCATCTATCCGACGGTAACTCGGCTTATGGCGGTGGTGCACGATCGCGTGACGTGCACCGATCTACGGCGTTCCTTTACCTCGGGGGCATTAGCAACCGTTAGCGCGACGGCTTTACGGGCCGTTAATACCCGGCGAATCTTACGTGCAACTAGGGAAAGCTGGATTATTACCACGACGTTGCACGAAACGTCTTCCGTCTCTCTCTTTCTTTCTCTCGCCGCCGCTCTGTCGCAGAATGCATAAAAGCACTGCGGAACAACGAGCCGCGCTTTCGAATCTATCAAGGACACGTTCGTTACGGGAGCAACGTCTGTTCGGTCGGATATTCTTGCAGCGGCTCTGATTAACCCCTCAAGCGTTTTGTTTCCTTTTGAGAATGTGCACCGGTGTGCTTGATTATCTCTATGTGACGAGCATACTCGGTAAATGCACTTGATAAGATTGAGTTAAATTGTAACAAAATGATAAATTTCCTTGAAAAATTTTTAATTCTACTTGGAGAACTTGATTTAAACTTTTTGAAAATTATTCCACAAAATAGAACAGCCATTAAAAATTCGAAATGTGAAAGGAAGAACTTGGAAGAACTTGTGTTCAAAGTTTAATAATTAACAAAAAAAAATTCGTAGGATAAATTTTGAGGTATAAATCTTCACATCTGTTGTAGATTCGCCAATGAAAACAATAATTCTCAATATTTTTATACAGTATGGAAGTTTATAGCATTTTAAAATAAAATGAAGCATCTTGGAATAAAATGAACGATGCATTTTAATCCAGGTTTATTATTGCACGGTTTCTTTTTATAACAGTTTGAAAATATTCAGTGTTTGAATATTAACGGGAGTATAGAATAGTAATGCAACACTTTTAGAATAAAAAGAAATTTTAGTTCAAAGCTGTCGTCGTTCCTATCTTTATTGAAATAAACGAAAAGAAATATTTCAGAACAATTAAACGTTTATTTATCGTCTGATTATTCTATTAGCTTAGAAGTATCCAAGTTTTTTGAAAAATTTTTTAAAAATATGAATCCTTATTGTCAATCCTCAAAGTACACATAGTTAACCATAAATGGTAGTGGAGATTGATAACAAAATGCAAGTTTGAAAATTTGAGCGATCTAATCGAGTCTCAAGGGCATGGATAACTGCCCATGCTGAATTTTGGATCGAAAATTCGTTTGGCTTTGATAGAACGAAGTAGCCTTGCAGAGGAAGGTCGTGCGTTTTGAACAGAGTACCGCGAACTTGGATGGAATGATAGATTCAGGGGGGAGGTTGAGGAATCATCGAGGGCGGGAACAAAGGAGCTTGCATGCAAGTTCAGGAAACTGCCAAAAGGCTATTTTCACGCTTCTGCTTACAACCACAGGAAGTATATCTTCAACGAGGAAATCGAGATCTGGAATTAACATTCTAACTGGAACTAATTCTCGAATTCTGAAATTCGTAGTTTTTGAAAGTTGTGCGAGGGGAAATTTGAGAAACACATTGAACGCATTAAAATATAGCACATTTTTAGAAAACGGAATTACGAATGTAAAATATACTTCAGAATTTATATTTATCATTGTTGCATATAAATATTGAATTATTGACACTCGTGGTGTAATTATTGTAAGCTTTTTTTGTGTTTGTACATTTACGAGAAATTGAAAAGTGTAAAAGTGTACAAAATTGTATATTTAGAAAATAGAAATAATGTCTATTCACGTCTCTGTTCTTTTTTTCTATGAAGATCTCTCCTGACAAAATTTCCTCCGAAGTTATAAAGCGTAAATTTTGTATTAGATTTAATCGAAATCAATTTTCACGGAACTTTGTCGAATGGTACATTTAAAGTGAAAACAATTTTAATTGAAATTTCGTACTAATTCGATTGTTTTGTCGAATTCACCTGTCGATACGTAGAAATCTACTCGCTTTAAAATTTTGCGACGCGGTGGGTAACACGTTTGTTACCGACAAATTTTGGTTTTGAATAAATATACATTGAAAGTCGACTAAAAACTAAAAATGATAGCTGACTAAATTGTTATAGTAACGATACATTCTTAATATGTATTGAAGTCTTTGCAAATAAAAATTTAAAAAAGAACAGAAATAATCTAATTTAAAAAAGAGTAGAATTAGTTTCCACTATAAAGTATATTTTGTTTTAAAAATGCATTTATACAATACTGTCACAATGCTAGAATTCTATCTATTCCAGAATGATATAGTACTATAATTTTACAGTATTATAATTATAATATTATACTATTATAATTCTACGATGTTATAAGTAGCAAATATAATGGTATTTAATATTTCAATATTTTAGAATACTACAATATTTTGATAAATGTTCCAAATATTCCATATTAAAATATAGAATATTAAAATGTGGAATATTAAAATATAGAATATTAAAATATGGAATATTAAAATATAGAATATTAAAATATGGAATATTAAAATATGGAATATTAAAATATGGAATATTAAAATATAGAATATTAAAATATAGAATATTAAAATACAGAATATTAAAATATAGAATATTAAAATATTCCATATTAAAATATAAAATATTAAAACTTTCCATATTAAAATATAGAATATTAAAATATTCCATATTATATACTCAACCTATATTTAATAAATATATAAATGTACAATAACTCGAACGCGCGACACTGAATCTTTCAATATCAAAAGGATAACGTATTGCAGAGTCACGTGCGCAAGCGAAATTCCTCAACGCAATAACATGTCCCGTATGATAACATGAAAAGTTCACTAAAATCAGATCGAGTATCTTCGTGCCCTGATAAAGAATAATAAACGTCGTATTAACTGCGAAATTACTTCCAACGAGGTGTTCCAGGATTAGTGAAAACGCGTTTCTAGACGATTCTGTGGTCGAATAAATGCGAATGGAGTTAAACAGGCGAACAGGGTGGGCTCGTCGTTGTGTCTCGAACGTCTGAAACATGGTAGTTTCATTAAGGGAGTTAAGAGTCTCGAATGGTTTCGTTAATTAATTGGCGAAGTTTGATAAGGAACTGACAGCAGAAGAAAGAGATCCCTCTGCAAAGGAAATAAAAGGAAATAATAATTCTCGTAATCTCTGCAAACAGTCCTTAGTTCGCAGACCAGATTTTATATTTCGTGAAATATTTCGGTAATTATTCTCTTTCTCTTCCTCAGGTTATATAATTGTCGTATTTAATTACGCTTCTTTCGCTTCTTTCTGGATATATTTCGGACGACGGATAACGCAGTGTTTTGCAACAGGGATAAATTGCGGCATTAAGCATGGTTTATACGTAGCGCAGTGTAATTGATCCACTCGTGCTAACAGGAAACAAACACGAACTCTAAAGTCAACAAGCGAGGCGAATTCTAATTCGGCTTAGAGAATGCATACGATCCACTTGTTACTGATAGAGGTATTTCGGATTCCTAGAATGCGTCTGGAATATCTTCACAGAGGTGAATTTACGTTAGAGCGAAAATGGAAGATGGAATTGAATTTTTATTGTGTGCATTTATTTTCCTCTCGTTATTTTATCGGTGAAATTCGGCGCGCTTGGAGTGGACTCGAAATTTATAATTCCCGAACAATAAAAAAGCACAACTAGAATGAATTTTAAAATAAGAAGCGATAAAAATAAGTTGTTATGTCATTGTTATTTGACTAGAAAATAATAGTTTAATTAGTAGCAATTATCTAAGATATTTATCTGCTCTATTCTTTTAAAGAATATCCAATCAGATGTTATGTCATTATTATTTGACTAAAAAATAGTAGTTCAATTATCTAAGATATTTATCTGCTCTATTCTTTTAGAGAATATCCAATCTTGCGTTAATTCTTAAATTTCTTTCAATTTCTCCCGTGCGAAATTTTTTTAAATATTACATTAATTTCTCTACTATTATATTAATTTCTCTACTTTTGTTACTTGACGTTTAACAACAGTAATGAAATACTTTTCAAGTGTTTCGTTTATATCGAAAAGATCCAAGCTTTAAAGTCTTCGTGGTTGAAACTTCACCCCGTTCGAATTCTCTTTCGATGTTAATACCAAATTTGTGATTTTATTTAAAATTATTATAACTACTTGATGTTTAACAATTAAATATTTTTCAATTATTTCATTTATATAACGATAACTTTCCTATTTCTCCACGATGTCACAGAATAACGGATTACATCGCGCGATCTACGCGATCGAATTTCCTCTGATCACGACTTTTAAGATCGGTTTCATCGAAAACCACTATTTGAATATACACAGTTCCGACGAAAATTCGTTTCCCGAGCGAACGGCTGGAACTTGTGGTTGGTCGTCTCGAAGGAAAGCAGGCGCTGTCCCGAAAAGTTCGAGTACAGGCGTTCGTCGAACGGAATGGAGACAAACAAGCCGTGACAGATCTCGGTGGTAGGAATCAGGAAGAGGAGAGGAGGTGGACGCACGGGGAGGAGGAAACGTTCCCCTCAATTTATATAGATTGGCCCGAGTGGCGTTTCGGGTTCAAGTAACGAGGTACAATCCCGTGGCCGGACGAGTATTTCCTTCCTGCAGTGGAAAATCCATTACGTGGCCAGCCGTCCAGCTGAGCGAAAGGAAAGCGGACGATACGCGGACGTGTATAAGCGTTATCTGATTAGGCGGTGTTGATGCTGATAGATGGAAATGATTAGCGTCTTCTTCGAACGATATGTATCTTTCGTTCAGGGCGAGGTTTCTTTGATAAGAGTGGAGAATTAATGGCATAAAAAGTGGAAAATTGACATTCAATTGAAATAAATCGAGGATTGTATGTAGATTGAAATTATAGTTTAGTTATTGAGATTTTTCATCATTTGTAATTTGAAAATGAAACGGTGAATATAATTTAGATAGTAAGAGTAGTAATTATTTCATTTGTTTCTTTGATAAAAGTGGAGAATTAATGGCATTTTTTTTCATTCTTGACATAAAAAATAAAAAATTGTCATTCAATTGAAATAAATCGGGGATTGTATGTAGATTGAAATTATAGTTTAGTTATTGAGATTTTTCATCATTTGTAATTTGAAAATGAAACGGTGAATATAATTTAGATAGTAAGAGTAATAATTATTTCATTTGTTTCTTTGATAAAAGTGGAGAATTAATGGCATTTTTTTCATTCTTGACATAAAAAATAAAAAATTGTCATTCAATTGAAATAAATCGGGGATTGTATATATTAAGATTGAAATTACAGTTTAGTTATTGAGATTTTTCATCATTTGTGATTTGAAAATGAAACAGTGAATATAATTTAGGTAGTGAGAGTAGTAATTTTTCATTTGTTTCTTTGATAAAAGTGGCATTTTGAAATTTGTAGAAACAGCATCATATTTAGCATAAAAAATGGAAAATTTACGTTCAATTGAAGTGAATCGAGGCTTATATCTATAATTTAGGTATTAGGAGTAGTAATTTTTCATTTGTGGTTTGAAAAGACATTACAGTGTCTTTATACAGTGTCTTATATCCAAATGATGAAAAATCTCAATAACTAAACTATAATTTCAATTATCGTTTCGAGATTTGAAAATTGAAATTCATTCCGTCGTGTTTTGTGTTTCAATGTCAGAAAGGAATGAGATTCTGAAGCTCACGATGTGCAAGTGGAAAGGCATTAATATCACGTCGCGTGAAATCACGTGCCAGGGCGTTGCATGTGATAACTGTCAAGAAAAATACACGTGCAACGAGAAAAGTTGAGAAACGAAGTTCGAAATAATTTCTATCTTCTCAGTTTTCTCCGGGCTTTGCATATTTCACGTTCACCTGCGCTAGCATTTTATTAACATTTTCTTAGTCTCAAAAAAATTAGGACCTGGTCAAGCAAAATGCACGCAGAAGTTGAAAAACAAAGGACGAAGTTATCTTTGTCTTGTCTTTTATTTGAATTTTCCACGTTTGCGCGCAACAATCGGGGATTCGAAGAAAATCGATTGACACACGGATGAAATGATCGTTTGGGGATTCGATCGTTCCTTCGAAAAGTTGGATTTCCGCGGTGAAAATCCCATTTTGTGAAGCTCGCGCAGCAAGCGCATAAAAGGAGAAGTTCCTCCAACTCGTTACTGCGAATTGACCTTTCTAGCAACGACCGAAACGTGAGCGCAGCCATTAATTTCGTTAAAAGGAAAAAAGTTTCCGTTTTCCTTTGTTTGCTGTGATTTTCCGCGTGATCCGATTTCTTCTATTAACCCCTAAGAAAAACTATACGAGTTCTCTGACTTTTTGATACATCTGTGACTTGGATTATTCAAAGCTGTCTTGGAAATTTTGATCGTGGCATCTCGCAGAACTTTATTCTCCGAGTATTTATTCAAAAGATTCTATTATTTCCCATTTTTAAATGAATCACGGCCATAGAAAATATTCCTTTTCTTCCAAATGAAATCTACAAAATTTTCTCTTTCTTCTTCAAATTAAAATAATTAAAATACACTGCCATCTGTTAGTATCTCACGTTTTAATAAGAGAAGAAAAAATCCAAGTCTCCAAGTGCATCGCCAAATGTATTTATTGATAAATTCCAATTAGTTAATTTTCGCCACTCGATCGACCCTCGATCTCGTCGCCAGGAATAATAATTGGAGATGCAAGGCGGGGAAACAAGATGGTAATCCGAATATTAGACGAAGCGCTGTTGAATGAATTATCGTGAATTTGTAAGTTTGCGCGGCAAGAGGCGGGGAATAATGAGGATTCGGCTGGAGATCAAACAGATTGACGATTCGGTCGACGATCGCATCGGGATTTTAGAATTCTCCCGCACATGCAGATCCGAATCAACTGGGAACCCTCCAATTATACTGGAAACGTCGCTGCTCTAAATCCCCCGGCCGCATTTTAATTAAATATTGGTAGACAGATTCTCAACGAGTGTGGAACACCGCATTTGGTTGGTTTCATCCGTTGTTAAGTGTGATCAGTTCTCGTCATTAAAAGCTGAGTATATGTATATGTGTACGCGTAGTATGTGTATACGTTTAACGTCAGGTTCTCTTCTCTATTTGATATTCGAAAGTTAATTAATTAATTAGTTGATTAGAAGATAATGGAGCGGTGGAAAAATATTGAGCAAATTTGATGTTATTTTCTACTTAAATGAGAGATATATACTGATAGACAGAAAGATTCTAATAAAAATAAATAATATTATACACAGAAATAGAGTGGATAATATTTATATCAGTACATATTAGAGTAACTAATGTATTTATTATTGTATCTTATGTAGAAATAACAGGAAAATGTATAATAGAAACAATAAAAAGAAATGAAAAAATATAGATATTTAAATAAAAATTATTTAAATTCATTGTTGCATCTGGCAATATAGAAAATGCTATTCGTCTTATTTTTATATTCCAACTGTACGAGTACTTTTATTTCTCGTTCTAGCCATTCTAGATGAGATCTTCTCATACTGAATCGAAGAATTTCTAAATAAATAAATATAAACAATAAGCAATAAATTTTGTTATAAAACGTTAAAGCAATTGATCTTCGGCGTTATCGAAATCAATTCTTTAACAGGACACACGTACATAAATTCGGTGCAAAACACGGCGATAAAAAATGCGATAAAATATCGTTTTCGTAGCAAAGATTAAAATGCTACTGTATTTTAAAATTTATTATCCGAGCACCGTGTATTTCTAACTTTTTAATTGCTTTTTTATCAAAGAGGAGAAGTGACATAAAACAACATATCAAATATACATATTTTATAATACAAACGCTTAATAAATTTCATATTATGTACCAACAATAAGCACCATATAAAATAATTTTTTATTAATATACAAAATATGTTATATAACAAATATTTCTATGCAAATTTTTATTCCATACAAATGAAGGAGAGATAAAAATTTTCCAACATGTTAAATTATACACTATATACATATATCATGTATTAAATTATATATTAAAATTATTTTGCAAAACTAATTTAAATTATATACTATATTATATACTATATTTTATATAGTATTGTAAAATAATTAAAATTAAATTATATATTATATATTATATATTAAAATTATTTTACATAACTTTAAATGTCCAAGTATTATTAAATAACCGAATTGATCATACTTTCGTCGCAAAAACATGTATGCACGTAAATTTCCCTCCCCCGCGATTTAGGCGAATAAACTTCCAAAAATTATTCTTCCATCACGCTCGATATAAACAGGAAAATAGCGTCCAAAGCCTTTTGAAAACAAATAACTCATTCTTCCGCGTAAATGGTCAGCCCTCTCTAGATCGGCGTCGGTCGCTAACAAAAATTCATCAATCCGCCATCCTCGTTATTCACGTTCCGGCGAAAGGTGGAGGAAAAAAGGAGAAGAAAAAAAAAATACCGATATGCCTAACGAACGATTTATTCGTATTTTCACGCGTCGTCGAGCGTTATCTTCATCGTCCTGTCAAGCTTCTTATCCGTTCCGCGAACAAGAGTGAGAAAAAAGTCGTCGTTGACCGGCCGATAAATCAAGCGAATGGCACGTTGACGAAAAAACGCGTACGAGTGTCTGGGAAAATCGTTCTTCGGAGGCTTTTAACTGTACTGTTCTAATTTATGGTGCACTGTCGGCGATATTCAATAATACGAATCATTTTTATTCGCCGCTCCTTTACGCGAACGTGTTCATAAGATGGAGATTTTTAAAACGTTCATACCGAATGTAAATTGAGCAATGAAGAGTTACTAGTAAGTATTGTGATTGAGGATGGTGATTAATCGTATTTTTGGAAGATTTGTCAATCTTGGAATTAGTGCTTACGAATAGACTATTTATAGATAATTTTAAAGTACAGAATTACGCAGAATACACATGATAAATTTATTATATAAAATATCGAAAGTATAATATACTTTCCGTCATAACATTTTTCTACAATGTCAAAATTCTATTTGTCAAATTACATTTTTAATAATATGAATTTGTTAAAAATCTGCAGTTTGATTGTAAATATATAGAATAATAATTATAATAATTATATATAAATATTTATAATTATGTATAAATTATATATAAATAATAATTATATAAATAAATATATTTAGAGCATTTTGTTGCTCTATCTATGGATTTGAAAAGCGCTGTCATTCATATTATACTGCAAACTGTGTCCTCAAGGAAATGGTAAAATGGTCATGAAACGGTTTCTGAACATCTCGCGAGCATTGCGGACTTTCTTTCGCCGTGATATCACTCATGGCTGACTAATCGGGTTTCGTTCGCATGCCTGATGCACCGCACGGTGCAATCTGGCCGAAAGTTTTGGCACAAAGGCGCGTGTTTGGCGAGAGCGTGCAACGGCGCGCGAGTCTTCCGTTTCCGATCTCGCGCGCGTTCACACGTTCCCTGACGTGTTCCGCTAATCACGCCTGCCCCTCGACAAATAGATCTTGTCAGGAACCTTCGCGATTGTAACACGAACGCCGGACCGACTTTACGTCAATTTTTGAACTTGGATCGTATGCACACGCTCTCGTTCGTAAATACTCGAACAATATTCCTTCGCGTTCTTTGGATACTTCCTTTGTTTTTCGTGTAATTAAACAACGAACGATTTCATGAATGGATTGTAAATTAAATCACCGATGTTGCAAATGCTTTCCATACTGAAATTCTTGCATACCAACGCTAGAACTTGGCGACGATTCGAGCATGAAATTTCCATCAGAATTATTTGCTGCACAATGAAAATTAAAAGAAATAAGAAAACTGTGTATTTTAATCACACGAAAAATTGTTTATATCTCTAAAAATACTTTCACTTGCGTAAAATGACAAAATTATAAATTGACCATTTCGAATAATAATAAAATAAACAGTAGACAGTTAAATAATTATTTATCGTTATTAAATAATTTATTAACACGATTGACAGAAGAAATTTCCTCGTCCTTCTCCATACTTGAGATTAACTAACTTTTGTTGAACTTGAGGAAACTCAAGATGAAAGAAATATGCCAGCAAATTAATCTTATAAATTGAAAAGTAGCGAAACGGAGGTGGATGTTACAAATACCTTTCAATGTTCGTAAAGAAACTTGCGATTTATCGCCACCTCTGCAACAAATAAACTTACTCTCCAAAGTAACTCGATTTGTTTGCTCAAGAAGTTAACACACACGCTGACCCACGTGCCCAGATAACGAAGCTGAAAAATTTACTAATGGCAGAGACTCGCCTCTTCTCCCGCGAGCAAAATTTTGATACCGAAGCGTGGAAAATCTAGAGAGAGTTGAAATTGAAGTGCATCGAAACGGGTGAGATTAAACGTGTAACTGACGCCATTTGCATAATGCTGTAACCAATGAGTTTAGCGGAGAGTGAAGCTGTTTTGACGTAGATGTCTAATGAATTATTCAAATTTCGGCACCGTTCGTGTTGCTCGAATCTATAGATCGCTTCGAGATTCGAAATTGGAATTACTGAAGCATACATCGAAATTGAGCCTGGCGCGCGAGATAGTTCCGTTCGGATGGTCAGGTTTCGCGTTTAAGGTAGTTTTGTATTTTAAACAATCGCTGGACGTGCTGGCAAGAGGCGTGAGATATTCATGCAACGTATGAACGATGAAATTCGAATGTTGAAATCAAAAACGGTGATTGTTCGGAGAGTTGATTGATCGCTGTGAATCGCTTCGTTCGTCGAAAGCCAAGCGACCTCGATAAGTCCTCGAGGAAATGGAACCTTCTCCGAGACTTTGCCGTAGGTTCGCGAACGAGCAAAACGATAGTGATAGAACTTGAACTTGTTCCGTCGAATCGATGAAAACAGTGTGACTCAAATTGCAAAATGATCGTATCTATTTCCTGCATTCGCTGCAGTCTGTCAGATCCGCGAGAATGATGTCGTTTAAATTACAAAATAATTCCGTTTATGAGAAATTTGAAGACGCAAGAGCGTACGATTAATTATAGAAATATTTTTTCAAAAACATACGAGTGAAACGTGAGAGCTTTATTTAAAAAAAAAAAAAAATTAAATAAAACGGTGAAAACTCTAGAATTAAAAATCGAAATTGTAAATCGCTAATTTACTTTACGATTTAATTACGATCGCTTGCACGATGTTATTGGATTTAATCTTTGACCCACATAACACGTGCAGAACTACGTTAAACGACGTCCATTCGCGCGAGACAGACTGTTCAATCGATTGTCTATCGAGGGATGCTCACGCGGAAGCCTTTATGGCTGAAGAACCATACTGCGAGAGCGTGGTTGCGCTTTCGAACGCATTCGGGCGAACGACAGCGTGAAAAGAGCTCGACGTTTTGCGATCAGACCGAGGTTACGGTTTCTCGTTGTCCTTTGATAGCAGTTTGTTTGAGAGAATCGTAAAGTTACTTCTCATAAAGTTTAACGTTTTGATAGCAATGTTCAATCATGGCCAGACTAAATGTGCTTTTGCAATTATTCTTATAATATATTTTAGACCGTTTAATTCTTCATTTTCTCTCAAGTCACATTCCGTGAGTCCCACATCGATATAAAACTGAATTTTGAAGCACACAACTTTGGAATACTTTTTTGTTCGAGTAATTTTTGAATAACGTACGTGACAATGTATAATATATCTACAAAAGACATTGCACATATGAATGTATATTAGAAAAATTAAATGAGGAATGAAAAACTGCAAGACTTGTATCCCAGTACGATTCTCACTGAAAGGCCCAGAAGCAACTGTTCTGACTTTTTGCCATAAAATTTTATTGATACGCAAACATTTGAATCGATAGAAAACAAATTACAGGCGCGATCGCTCAGTAGATCTACCAGACAACGTCACTCCTACTCGAGGTCTATCCCACGCCCCCTCACGAATCACGTGACCCAAGTCAACCAATCGCTAATTTTCGTTGCATCAGCGTTGCATCTGAAGAGGCCCGATTTTCTGGATTACTCTCGCTAAAATCACTTTCAGTGATAAAATTGTGATTTCGTAACGAGTTCGTCGATGTTCGTGCATTTGTAAAGAAAATGTCCAAAATAGAATTTCAATTATAATGTTTAATAAACGAATGTTCGTAAGAATATAAATTTCTAAAGTCTGTGAGAGTTAAATAAAGATTAACAGAGGGTAGTTTGATCCTATGACATTTGATTCGATGAAATCGCGACTTGTAAAACTAACAAATAATCCGAATTGATGGTTAATCCGATCGATCAGTTTCAATAGTAATTGCCTCGTAGATTAGTTTCGATCTAACAAATGGTAATAGGAACCCTGTTGCTTAATAATTAGAATGAGCGACGCGCTGCCTCGTGGGAGCTTTCCGCGCGAGCATGTTTCATGGAAATCCGCCGAATTGCGATTGTTACGTGTGCTACATTCGACAATATTTCCACTGCTGATTAGCGGAATAAGTTGGATTGGAAAACTTGCCATTCTCGAAGGGTTTAGTGACGATATTACGAGATTCCTGTGATTAGGTGTGGTTGTGAAAGGAGACTATTCAATAGCCTTTTTTTGTTGCGCATGCTGATGCATTTTATTTTTACGAATCCGACTAAAAAGAAAATGAAACCTAAATAAATATTTACTTTGTTTATTAAATAATAAAATAAATTTCGATGTTTTACATATTTTTGGGTATTTTACTGTGTTCATTTTCAATTTTCTCAAAGAATGCGTAAATATTTACTAATAAGTCTATTTGTATAGTCATGCTTGTCGTGATTAGGTATTTGTAATCACATTTGTAGAATTTCACGTTGCATTGCATAATATTATATATTAATATATATAATATATATAACATTATCTATATATAATTTTATAATAATTTTACGTTTGGACTTTTTAATTATTTCATCGAGAATTTTTAAATAATCTACTTTATAGATTTCTACATGAATTTAACATCAATAAGTACATAAGCATATTTTATATTTAAACAATGGCGGTACACAAGTTTCACAACGTGCGAAGATGATATTACATAGACGTGACATTAATAATTCCGTGCTCGCGATGTCAAACATACATGAAAATTGAAAATTTTTCAATCTTGATACTGTATGTACATAATGCCAGATTTGTTTTAAATAATCACAGTTATTTAACCTACAGAATACCAAGTGGTAATCTCAATTTTTTCCTGCTTGCAGAGTTCGTGTCGAATATTACGTGAACGAAAACACGTTCAAGGAACGACTTCAACTGTACTTCATCAAAAATCAACGTTCGAGTGAGTATACTGAAATTCAAAATTAATCTCCTACTTAGTCGTTCAGCTGTATTCCTGTCAACATGAAAATGGAAAATAGAAACTTTCATATTTCATGAGCTATATTTCAAAAAATTTTAACTAAGATTTTATAACAATATAATAAGATTTATTATACTTTTATCCACAGTATTAACTGAAATTCTCTCAGGTATTTCTTTTGAAATGTAAAGTATAAAAAATCTGTATGATCTACAACATTACATGTGCCATTGCATATATAATAAATTACAAATCTTTTGCTTTTTGGAGTATAATTTTTCATTTCAAAATGTTTGAAATTGCAAAAGTGTAGTAATAGTGTTACTGATCTATTATATTATATTAAAGAATCCTCAGAGTGTGAAAGATCAAAATATTCAAGTTCAAAAATTTGTCAAACGAGTCTCTAGCATGTTCAAGTAGTCGCGCGAATTGAAATCGAAATATCGATTATGCAAATAAATAAATAAACATCGTGCCGATGTAATTTATTTGTAAATTCATTGTAAATTCAAACGCATTGATACGTTTCGTACGAAATACGTAGTGTAACAGTTGATACACTGTGTCATTTGCAGGCAGAATTCACACTGTTCGCAGGTTTAAATAGACCTTTCGATCTAACGCCAGATTTTCACGCTATGCCGAATGTACCCTTTGTGTCACTGTCATCTCGTAAAATCGTGTTTTTCGTTTTACTTGTAACACAACGCGATCACGAACCTGATAGTTTTCGCCAGAGTAATCGGGAAAAAAAATATCTTCAAAGTTTATTTTTCAAATTTGTTTCTTTCCACTAATGAATTATACAAATTAACACTGTGACTACCCACTGTTTTCGAGAATAATTTTCACCGCAGAGAATTTTCAATAAATTCTATTAAGAATTTACAAAATTTGATTCCCTGCTATGTATGGAGAAATAATTAGTAGTGAATTTGTAAAAAATAAGATTTTAATCAGAATTTTTTTTTTTTATCTGAAGAATTTTAATTAGACTCTTGTATACTTTGAGTGAAGCTTCTATAGCAGTCTAGCGACTGCTATATTCTCTTTTCACTAAAATTACAAAAACTTGAGTAGAAATTTAATTTTACTAAATTTCAGTGTAATGAAAGTGAGTTTCAAAAAAATTTCCTAGCGACAAATGTAATTTATAATTCTCAGAGAATAATGTGGTTCGTTCAATTTTTCACTCGGATTTATCTTTGTTAATTCGTTCCCCACGAACATCAACTTGATTTATGGAAATATCATCATCAATAACAATTCAAATAACATCGTCAAATAATCCATTAATGTATCATTTTCAAACGTTGCGCTATGTAATATAATTTACTATTTTGACATTGTAAAAACATAGTTTACGCAGATTTTTATTACACAATTAGCTCCTCAACATTATCATTTCATCAGGCCTTATTAAGATGCAATAGGAGGTATAAAAGCACAAATTTTCATTACTGTGGTAGATTAATTTTCCGTTTTCAAGCAACCATTAATTACAAACTACGTGACATGACATATCGTTTTCCGTGGATCTAACTTCGGTGGTTAAGCTAATTGCAAGAAATAAAACAGAATCTCTGATCTTTCGTTCACGTGTGGTATTTCATTTTGCGCGATACGAGTTCTTACGAGATGTTAGATTTCACGATGAATTGTGAAATTATTTGTACGATTGAGAACATGACGGAAAATATGAAGTAACAATAACAACGAAGGAAGAACTATGACAATTTTTTGTATCACTAGATAATTTGTTACTTTGGTAAAATTAACATTAAGTTAATTTCAGCGAGCATTCTTTTTAATTTGATCGCTGTTTTCTCATTGTATATATTTCTAAATGAAACTGATCAAAGAATCCTTTTATTTTATCATTTCAGAATCTTGTACACTGATTAAAAAACCGTTTGTCTTATAATAAAAAAAATATAAAAATTTTTGTTACTGTGCAAATTTTCACAACCCCTTGTATACTATACAATATTACATCCGTGATAAAATGAAAATTCGTCGAGTACCTTTCTTTCTTTTATTTCCTAATTTAAAAAAGATTTTCTACAGTTTTTCAAGCTAAACTTTTTCAATTTCTGCAATTTCACCATCTTAGAATCCCATTATACAGTTCTAAGTGAAGTAATTAAAAGATCCTTCTCTGAAAATGATTAAAAAACCCTTTTATTTTACCATTTTAGAATTTCGTACACTTTTAACTGAAAACTGATTAAAAGATCCTTTGTCTTATAATTAAAAACTCTTGTTACGCCGCCGACTGTGCAAATGATTTTGCAACCCCCTGTACATTATACATTTACGTCTGTAACAAAATGAACGTCGTCGAATACCTTTCTCTACTTTCTTATTTAAACGAGATTCTTCATAGTTCTCAAAAACTGAAACGTTTTAAACTTCAGCAATTGGAACCTTACTATGTACTTTCAATTAAAACAATTTGAAAAGTTGAAATTATTAAATAAAAAATAATTAAAAAACTTTTTTATTTCACCACTTTAGTTGAGTTTCGCGCATTTTTGAGTGAAATTTGATTAAAAGATCCCTCGCCTCGTAATTAAAAAAACTTTTGTCACGCCGCTGACTGTGCAAATAATTTCGCAACCCTCTCTGTACATTACATCTGTAGTCACAAAACGAACACTCGTCGAATACGAATATTTCTCTATTTTCTAATTTAAACGAGATTCTCCACAATTTTCAAAAATTTCTTGTACAATCTTTTCATTTTGTACTCTTTTACTACTCTTTTGCTTCCAAGTAAAACAATTTGAAATGTTCCGCTAAATAATTGAAAATTCCTTTCTTCACTCGCCACTCTGGTGGTTTTGATTAAAAGATCCTTTGTCTCATAATTAAAACATCGCTGCCGACTGTGCAAATAATTTTGTAATTTTGCAACCCTCTGTACATCGCACGTTGCGTCTGCAAAAACGAAACGAACACTTGACGAGCAGTGGCGACGAGGGTCATTTTGCCTGCACCGACGTCCACGAACAGATCGGCGAGCTTTCGATCGCGGAACAGCTCAGTTCACGATGCCGGAAATTCCTTTCGAAGACACGTTGCTCGTTGCATGCCAGAAACGTAATTTCGGCTGGCGCGACGTGCCGATGTCTGGCAAGCGAAACATAATCTTTTGAAGCTGACAGTGGATGTCGTGCCGATATCTCCCTATCGCGCTATCGATTGTTTGCGTCTGCCGAAAGATCGATGCCTTGCCGTGTCTCGCAAAGCGGAGGGGGAGGGCGGGGGAAGGCGACGATTAAAAACGGCTCTTTGTAGATCGTGAATATCGATACTCTCTTCCAGCTGGGCATTCTTTATCCGCGACAAATTCATTCTAACCGATTTTCTCCTACCTTTACCCTACACCCTATCGCGTGTTCACGTGTCGTGGCAAAAGGATTCGACTAAATTGCGCGTCAAAAGGTTCGAGCAAATAAGTCTCGGAATGAATTTGAATATTCCGTAAGAATGGTTTCGTAGCGTGAAATTGGAGTATCAAACTCATTTACACGTATATATCAGAATTTACTTGATATTTTAATTCTTATTTACTCGATATTTGTGACACTTATTTGTCAAACTGTTTAATACACTTTTAATCGTTCTTAATCGTTTGCGTTGCAGGTTTGAGGATACGATTGGCCAACCTGTTCTTCAAGCTGTTAACATGCTTCTTATACATATTCAGAGTCATTACCGACAGCGATCCAACTTACGCAGCATGGTGAGTCCTGCAATTGATGCATTATTGATCGTCTCCACATTAATTTAATTTCGATTTAATTTACAATTTGCAACAGTCATTTTAAAATCCATCGGCAGCGACATTAGTTCCTGCTTTTTTTTTTTTTTTTTAATTAAACTACCTTACAATTTACAATTTACAATTTACATTTCACGTACTTAGATCTTGCAGACAGCAGTGCACTTCTCTATCTCGAATCTTTAACATTTACGAGGCTTGTTCAAGATCTGTAGTTGTATTCCCTCCTTATAGACCTTCCATTTCACCAAAAACAATATCTACTTTTTATTATTAGTATTTTATTATTAGTACTCACATTTCAATAATGGAACAAAATAGAAAAAGAATAGAAAATTTTACTCCGTTCTTGCATTATTAATATTAAATATTAATAATGAGGGTATTACTCGCGACGACAGTTAAACTGTGAAACTTGACGATTTTTCTCACCGTTCAAGCGTTGAGTGTACGAAACAAAAGTTTCGCGATTTACGCGGAGAATTTAGCTACAATACGAAATGAAATTGAATAGGTATCTCGTGACGAATGCTTACAAAAGAACGAAATATACATTCAACGATCTCGTTGTCAGTTAACGTTTAAATTTATCAATATTTACTCTTGTTTCCTTCGTTGTATCATAGATATAACAACGAGCTGGTTCTCATTGTTTCAGCGACGAATCGCCAACAGATGAAAATTTTCCCCTACGTGCGAGTACAATGCGAGTAGCTAATAACAGAGATAAAGACAAAATATCGAGTTGTCGTCGATGGTGCAATAAATTTACAGTTTTTAAAAAATATACGTGCCTATATATCCTCGTTCAGCCCTGTCAATCGAGATATCCCTCTGCCATTTACTCCTGCCATTTTTATTCTTTTTATTTTCGGCATTTTTATTTTTAACAAGCGGGATTTAACTTTTCGTGCAATAAATCAATACTTACTCCAGATTGAACACGTTGACCCTGAACGTAGAGTCGATTCGGTTTTAAATCGTTTAAGCTAGTTACCTGGTCTACCAAAAAAAAAGGCAGAGAATGGCCTTTCAGTCTCCAAATTCCGAAACTTTATAAAGCTTTTATTAATATCGGACGCCATTGTACCGTCCATTAACCAGCCATTAACAGTCGCTCGCATTGAAAAATTGCAGCGCGTACGCTTTCAAAAAAAAAAAAAGTTTCCTTTGCCTTTGAGTTTCTCGAAACTTTGTCCATTTGCTTTTAAAATCCTCCAAAAGAAAAGAAAAAAAAACTGCACGACTTGTACCCCAGTACGATTCGTCTCACTGAAAGGCCCAAAAGCAACTATTCTGACTTTTTTGCCATAAAATTTTATCGATACGCGAACATTTGAATCGAAAGGAAACAAATTACAGGCGCGATCGCTCAGTACCAGACAACGCCACTCCTACTCTAGGTCTACCCCACGCCCCCTCGCGAATCACGTGACCCAAATCAACCAATCGCTAATTTTCGTTGCACCTGAAGAGACCCGATTTTCTGGCTTACCCCCGCTAAAATCACTTTCAGTGATAAAAAGAAGAAGAAGTTGCAGTTTTATTCTTTTTCGTTGCAGTTACGGTTGCACACCCGGCAACAAAACCGAGTTCCTCGCGTCGCAGAACCTCACCGAGGAGGAATTTCAAGAGCACCCGACCATCAACTGGGACGCGATTTTATGGGTGAGGAGACCGTTGGAATTGTGGGTCGTCCAGGTGATCCTGGCAATAGTATCACTTACGGAAGCGTTGCTGCTCGCCTATCTGGGTTACAAGGTACGCGTCCTTTCATTCCCGGGAAAAATTTGATTTTCACGCGTAATACTCGATAACACGGGACAGACGTGGCCCGCTCGTCTGAAATATCTCGTTCGAATGCGTCGTTGTCGCACAGGAACGCGCGCGGTGGACTTTAAAATTGGCCACTATGAATTATAAACGAACGTCGTGGAGGAAATGAGCGCGATAGGCACGGTTCCCGTATATTCTTCCGACTTCAATGTCATTTGATGTTGAAATAGGTGCCTCGCGAGAATATCGAAACAATTTTATGGATGTATCGTTATATACGTGTTACGTGAGACATTTTGAAATTTTATCATCGTCATAAAAGAGTGACTATGAACGTAACATTATCAACAATTTATTGTTTGGAGACGTTTAAAAGTGTGTGTTGCGTTATAAATTTTAAAAATTATATCTTCAGAACAGTTGCAACTTTTTTTATGGAAACAACGCGTGTAGAGGTAAAGTTTCTCAATTAAATTTCAAATATTTCAAAATTGTAGAATCAACCTTAACACATTCAAGCGCTTAATACAGCTTCTTAATTTTTCATACACACGGCGTCGATAAAAATTTTCACAGAAAATTGTCAAACACATAATATTATAGAATATCTAAATTCAAATTTATACAATTTTTATTACGCAATATCGAAGAAATACACACTGTTGACAAATTTCATTTTGAGAACCATTTGCACTATACACAATCTTGATAAAACTTCAAACACGATCGATGACAATTTTAAATACGACAAACTTCACCTTCAACGAAAAACAATTTAGTATTTTCAAACGAACAGATGCCATCCGCAGGAGAACATTTGCCGATGAATTTCATTTCCCTCTCGATTTTTTCTGTGCGACAGTAAAGCAACGAGTTATTTTGCACGATGATATCTGGCTTTTGTCTACGTTACTCTTGGTGTATTTCTCTCTTGGTCGTTTTTCTCTGTGTGTGTGTTACTTTCTCTCTCTCTCTCTCTCTCTCTATTTCATTGTTCGCTTCTGCATGTTCCTCGGTGTTCGCTCGCCTAATCACCGACCGTTGCTGGCTGAACGAATTAGACGAAATAAAACGGTAAAGTCGGAGGTTCGCGTTGACTTCCGCATTGAAGAGCGCGGCGCATGTAACCTCGTCAGGGTCAGAAAGTTGCAGAGATCACCATCTGGCTGGCCAGCTAGAAGCTTTTCCAACCAATTTACAGGCTTCAGAGGGGCTAGCTTTTCCTACTTTGTTACGTGATCCATGGATTATAATTTTTTTATTGCAGGAAAATTTACAAAGAGCTCTCTCTCTCTCTCTCTCTTTCGCTTTCTCTTTACTTGAGAATGACTAAAAACGCTTTCTAGGGAGAGAGAAATTTTGTTACAAGCGAGAAAGGAAATCTCTGTAAGTACAGTCAGTCACAGAAGTCTAGATATGCAGTCTGTTGTGGATATTTTACAGATTTTAGTCCATCTAAAAACAGTGTTTCGTTAAAAAAAAAAATAGAGATTTCGTTAAAAAGAATTTGTTTATTTTATCAACGTGCCTCTGAAAGAAATAGTAAGCATTTGGCTCACGAAAATCTTGTACTCATATCTTCATCTGCTATACTTTAATGAGACGATGTACCTTTCTCAGCAAACAAACATGACATAAATCATGCGAATAAAACAAACACGAGTGAAGAAATAATTTCCCCCCGAAACATTTGAAATTTTGACAGCAAGCTTCTGCGACTGACTGTATTCTGGCACGAATGAGAAATTCTTGAGAAGCTCGCTTCTATCTTATGGGCAACGTGGAAAATCCAGTCGAACCATTCCCTTGCCTGGTTTAAAAGAATCTTAAAAGTGATTTGATCTTGACTGACAAATGAATCAAGTTCCATTGAACGTCCAGAACGCCTCATTACCTACGTCAAACCTTTGAAAACTTACACAAACCCACGTAGACTTCTAATGTGTGACTCTTAATTTCCCTCTACAGTTGATCAGTGAACGTAGTGTTGTATATATCTGTACATTCCATACTGTAGTACTCTTGATTGTGTATTTAGATGTTGTAATTACACGTTCCTACATTCAGAAAAATGTACGTGCGTTCCTGTTCTGACAATTAGGGATTCGATGTGACTTTTATTCTTCGATGCGTATGGATCGTTTCCTGCACATTAGCACGAGAGTTGATCGCTTTGCTGCTTCTCGCTCAGCTTTCTCGTCGTTCTGCAATTTCGTCCTGATTGCTCATTGTCGAACTACGCGATTCAAACGAAGAAACGTCAGTCGCCGGGACGATTTTTCCGGGCTGTGTAACCTGTCGAACGCGACCGAGTTATGGACGTCGCGCGCGCGAAAGTTTTTAGGGACGGACCGCGGGAAATATAAAACCAATGCAATTCCACGGATGCAATACAAAATTTCGCCGAGTTCCGGTAGTCACAAAACACGCTCCGGCTCCTATCCGAAAGTTTTCCTCGTTTCGCTTTGAAAGAAAACCTCTGGAAAATCTCTGGAAGACTTTCGCGAACGAAACGCACGGAAATTCGACTTGCGCGGTTCTACCTAAACTCCAATTTCATTTCTCGTTATGAATTCTCTTTTCTCTCTCTCTCTCTCTCTCTCTCTCTCGGGAAAAACAAATCAAGTGTTTTTACAGCACATCGACCGCCTCGCGGTTCGAGTTTGGATTTTAAATTAAATCCATTTTTGAAATTGGGCTTTTACTGCGGAAACTACAATAATTTAGTTCACCTTGCAAATGAAATAATTATTTAATACTTTGACAAAGTTTGTGGAGACTATGCAGGAATGTTTATAGAACTACAGAATATGAATACTGTTTGTAATTTACAGAGATGTTTGTTGAATTAATAGGTTAGACATTTTAAGGTTAGACATTTTCTGTGCAGTTAAGAACTATCATTATTCACGTCCACAAAATTAAATTCTTCTCCCTTTTTGTTTTATATTTATGTTATTCGAAGAATCTTATTAACTGTTGTGTGAGATATTTATTTTATGAAGAAAAATGGTTATTTAGTAGAGAAGTAATTGTAAGAAAGTAGATTTTAGGTTAGGTTTGATCGAAGAAATGAGAGAAGTGCATAACATAACGCAAATATCATTTTAATATGCTTTCTCTATGATTGAAATTTTCATTCTTTCTTCTTCGAGTTTACTGATTTCCTGGAAATAAACATTTATAATATTAATGCAATTTACATTATTAATTATATTATTTTATATATATATATATATTGCTTATATTGTATTATATCATTCAGAATGTAAGTAGAGAAATACACGGTGTATGTTTCAAATATAAAAGAAAGTAAGTTACGCAAAGAATATTAGCTGCGGTATACTGGCTTGGAAAGTTTAAGACCATATCGTTACAGCCAGAGAAACGTGGAATAAAATATTTCTCTTTTAACTGCGTGCGCAAAGTGCCAAGGAACACACAAATAAACACACATAATTTTTGCAATAAAGAAAGAAAATTCCACACTGTACATATCTGGGTTGCATGGATCGTGGCGCCAGAGGAATGATTACAGTAATAAGAGAGCTTGATCCTTCTTATACCATTTAATTTTCTCTTTCGCCACTTTTTCCAACTTTCCAACCAGAATCTTGCGATACTGTTCACCTTTTGTGCACGCCGGTTTTACTTTAAACTGCGAATAATATGAAAACTTTTCATTAAATCATAACTACCGGGTCGAACATGGTACAGTAGTGTCTGACCGTGATATCTTTGCCTTTTTAAATGTCACGGCGTGATCATCACTAATTTTTGGAATTACTTTCATGGAAGCGTTATTGCTTACTGACGTCAGTTACCGTGTCACATGAATGGAAATAATAAAATTTTTGACGTCATTATTTCGGGAATCAAAGACTCTTCTAATGAAAATGTCAAACATAGTTCTAATAAAATTTTTGTTCTAAAATAAAATGAGTAAAATAGAACTATTTATTACTAAATCATTGATAGTAATTTAATAATAATTAATATTGTTTATTATATTAATATTGATTATATTATATATTATATTTAATATATCATTGTATAATATTATTTATTTTATTAATCTATACAGAATGGTATAAAAATAGTACAAGATGAATTTTATCATTTTTCGTAGTGATCTTGAATTTTCGCGTGTAGTTGAACAAATGTGTCGTAAATCGACGAACAATTTACAAAATTGTTCGTATTTATGTAATTGCGATAGCTACTATTTCGATTTTTTTTTCAATTTTAATTGAAATTTCGACTTATCGACAATTAGACAGACACTACTGCGTATACTTCAATATTTTTCAATGTATCGACTACTAACAAATATACCGAGTAAACAGATTCGATCAAACGTTAATTAAAATTTCGTTTCAATGGTCAGAGTCCTGTTATTTTAAGTGGCATCGCTGTGTTCGACGAACAGAGAGAGCCAAGTTAACATCCCAGTTAGCATTCGATATTCTTTATCTGCTCTTCATCGATTCGCGAACTTCAATTCCAGACTTCTTCCTCGTTTTCTCTTTCCCAGTCAGAATCAATATTTCCTAATTTTAGCTTCCCAATATTCGACAGAAATTCAATGCACATCCTCGCTCTGACACGAAGCAAACTACACCAGTACTTAAAAATTCGATGAAAATTTCCTTAACGGACCTACAAACTACAGACTTCACAGACTTCTCAGTGATAAAGTAAAATCAACTGGGATTGTAAAAACGATAGAAATTGGGGAAAAAAGAGAGAGAAAATTTGGTGAAACGCAGCTAACAGTCATCGTTGATGTCGGATTCTAACAGACCAGTAGCTTTTGCACGTGCATATGATCCTCGATAACATCTGCAACGGCGTGTAGCCATCGTAGACACGCTATTCGCTAATCGAACATTCCAGCGACCCGATTCGTCACGTTGTAACAACCGACAAACTTGATAACGCCACGTTGATATCGTACACAGCGCGATAATCGAGCCGCTGCTCGTAGCTGTGCGCACGTTGCCGTTGTGAAATTTCAAAACACACGGAAAGTTGCTCGTTCATCCGCGACACGACCAATGCGGCTGTGAAACTTCGATACGATTTGGAAAATCGTTTCCGTGTCACTAGCTTACTGAGAATCGCTCGGAAAACCGACTCGACTTCACTTTTTTGTTTTTATTAATTCTTTAATTTTCATTGCACAAGTAGAGGATCAATAGTGAGTCTTCGAGGATGAAACGAAACTTGGTTTCGTAAATTCGTTCGTCAAAAGAACGAATTATATATTTGACTTAATATATACTTACGACTGAATTTAATTAAACTGAACTAGATTAATTCTACCACTCAAATTTACACTGCTCTTCTCCACTCAAAGACCAAATTCACACTGTTTACTCTACTCAACGATCAGGTCGACACTGCTCTTCTCCACTCAACAATCAGATCGGCACTGTTTACTCTATTAGTGATTAAATTCACTCTACTCAAAGACCAAATTCACACTGTCTACTCTATTCAATGATGAAATCCACACTGCTCTTCTCCACCCAACGATCAGATCCACATTTCTTACTCTACTCAATTACCAAATCTACATCATTTTTTTTCCCACTAAATGATCAGATCCATACTGTCTACTCTATTCAATGATCAAATCCACACTTTCTATTCTACTCAACGATCTTTCTATTTTACTCGACAGTATCTACTCTACTCAACGATCAGATCGACATTGTCTGCTCTACTCAACGATCAAATCCACACTTTCTATTCTACTCAACGATCTTTCTATTCTACTCGACAGTATCTACTCTACTCAACGATCAGATCGACACTGCCATTCTCCACCCAACGATCAGATCCACATTTTCTACTCTACTCAGCGCCTAAATCCACACTCAGTTCTTCTCCAAATCCACGCTGTCCACACTTTTCCTCGACATGTATATCTTCTTTCCTTCTCTCGATCATATTCTTAGTATCATTTAAAATTATCGCTTGCGGACCATCTGTGCGCCCGAGTCGGCTTATAGTCATAAACTTGACTTGCACTAGGTTTTAACACTCCTGCATTCTTCTTCCATCTCTTTCTTCTTTTTTGACAGTCTCTACGTAGGTTGTTCTTTATCTACTCCATGATTTTCCTTTGTTTCTCTTCAACCATAATGATGTCTTCGTACATTTTCACGATTAACGATATCGTGGGTGTCGTCGCCGGTTATTGCCATTATTGTTGCCGCGGTTATTGTTATCACCCGACGTTATTGTCACCGGGCTATCGTGCTTATTTCTCTTACGTTCGATTTTCTATGGGATCGTTCCCGCCGGTACCATTTGTTGTCCCTGTTGGCCGCCGCTTCTTTTTAATATTGTCCGTTTTATGGATTGACGCGGCGGGCGGTTTTCCAACCGCGGAGTTATTGCAGTCCGGACAATTAAACGGACGTCGCGTCGCATCTGTATTTCCATCAGGATTGTGTTTCGGAGTGAAGAGCGTACGAATTGGGAACGGTCATTCGTAGACTCTTGTTGCCTGTTTTCGTTGTTATTTCTATTTCTTCTTTTTCGGAGAACACGTTCCCTTTACTAATTTGGAAGAGCGCGAATGGCTCGCAGAATTTTTCAGTTTGAGTGACGAGTATGAAATTCACGATAGGAAAAATAATTTGTATTATAAAAATTTAATCATTAAGTCATGCATCCATTCGTTTGATTCGTTGAAATATAATATAAACAGGTGTCACAAATTGTAATCTGTAACAATTAATTTTTTTGGACAACAACAACAAATACAATAATAAATCGAATGGAACTTCGTAAACTGATTTGAGATGTCACGCGCCACTTGTTTTCCTCATTCGACGTAAAATTATGAAGTTTAATAATATTCAATCTATAACTTGTCAATTTGCTGTTACCAATCGATAAATTATCGTGAGATTCGTAAGCGTTGTGGTATCCGCTCACCAACTAATTAATTTGAACTTCGTGACGATCAACAAAATTCACATGTTATTCGAGAAATATAATCTTTCCAAAAACGGAACTGACTCTGATCCGAAGGCTGACATCAAATTTCACGAAATTAAATTAATCGTGTTAAATCCAAAGAGGCGTAAATTCGATCGCACTTCAGATTTATCAAATTCAAGGTAAATTGAATTCTCCGTCTCACAATTTGTTTCACCAGTTCGTGACACAAACATAATTATGAGATAAACATCTAGAAGCCCTCTGGAAAACTCTCTTTACACACTCCTCACGACGAGAAACAACCCTCTCGTGCCAATTTCAGCTGTCGTTATCCTCCGACACGTCGCGCTTGAATCGATTCGAGCTTTGTTCCTCCCTCGAAAGAAAAAGAGAAAAAGGATCGAAGAGCACCGACGAAATTGTACCTTTCGACCAACCAGTTCCGCGCGATCGTTAACCACCACTCGAGGACAAGTTCCGCTTGAAAAGTTCTTGAACAGTGTCGACGCGGCTCGAAATCGACGCGAGTGGTCTCGCGTGTGACGGATCATCGAGTTAATCGGAACAGTTCGCCGGGAAATGGGATTACCGGGAGACACGCAGTTACGTGGCTTCCGATTCCACTTGAAAATTGTGAAGGAGGTCCCGACGACGCTGGCTGGCGTGGCGAATTCTCGGAAAACTTCTCGAACAGGCGAACATCCAGAGATGGGACGAAAGTATTCGCACACTCTCGACGAAAAATTGTGTATGCTTTGTGAACTGTTGAAGTTTCGTAAGAAAAAGTCGCGTAACGATCTGTTTGGTTGGTTGGTCTCGTCTTCAAGTACGAAGCCTTCACTTTAGCTTCTCTCAAAGTCCTAATTTAACAAGATCCAACTAGTAGATGTTTTTTCCAAAGATGTTTCTCACGTGGTGTAACAAGCGAGGAACTTTTGTTGTAGAAATTCAAATGCTTCTCGTGAACTCTGACTGCATCTACCATGATTTTGAAGATTGAAGTCTTCCCTTTACAAATTCTTAAAATATGCTAACACGATCTTTTTTTACCATTTTATCGAACTTTGAACAGCAGGATTAAAATGTTGGGATTTCTTGGATTTTTGTCGTTTAACTCTGATGTTCAAAGTTTGGTAAAATGACGAAGAAAGAGAATTGTACAGTTTTGAAGAATCGATCTATAGGAAAGATTTTAATATTGAAGATCTGGCCGTAAAAAAATTTTTTTCGGTGATTTCGAAGACGTTGAAATGTTTACAGTTTTTGACAATAAACCTACTGCACGATATAAAAAAGAATTTTTAAAAAGAAAAGAATTCCAGCTTCGCAAAACAGAGGTTTCACATTGGCCTTAAAATGAAAAACTGGATTGTTGTATTTTGTCGATTTTATTTTACAAAGTTTGAATAATTTAAGGTATTTGTAATTTTTCTTCGTGTGTGCGAATTCTTCTCTGTATACGAGTAAATACGTGAGTGTCATATTTGTTTCGTGTATGATTAATAATAGCGTATTTGGCCATTTTCGTCGGTGGGAATCTGTAACTAACGATGATCGAATGGCTTACTGTCTCGGGGATCGATGCGTGCTTGTGTCGTCCCCATTTATCCTCTGAGAGTCTCGGATCATCTACTGGATAAAATGTTGTTACCTTTACGAATGGATGTGGGAATATTTAATTTTATTCTCGTTTTTCTTTCACTGTTATTTATCAATTAGTAGACTGGTTTTTTGGTGTATCTATGACAAAGTCCACACCAATCCAAAACAAAATATTTATTACAAAACTCTAATAGATGAAGCAAAGTTTAGTTATGGTCAGAAAATTTAGAAACGTATAAAAAAAAAATTTGTCGATTAATATTAGGGTTTATTAATACAGGGTTTATTATTCCAAGCAACGCTGCAGTTAAAATCTTAACAATTACTACAAGTGTCAATTAAAATTAACATTTCTCACGAAATTAGCAATTAAAAATTATCCCAGTTCTTTAATATTTCCAACTCTTAATATTGTGTGTTACACACTCGCTATTATTAAAAAAAGACACACTCAACCCTCAAAAGAAAACTATCACAATCCGAACAAACAAATTTTATTTCGCGAAAAATCCCGATAACCATGAACGAACGAGATTCTCGACAAATGTGCAACGCGATTTACGCAAAAAAAAAAAGAAAAAGCTCCAAGAATCCCTCGACAGAAATTTCTGGGAAGAGCGTTCCTTTTCCGCGACAACGTTTAGTGGGATGAAATTTATGGTTGAGGGAAGCACCCTTTAAAAGGCACTCCCTTCGTCGTATGCTGAACGTCGTATTTTTTCTTTTTCTTCTTTTCCCTTTCGCAGTGAAAATTGCGTTCGCAAATCTCCGGGGATATTAATAATTGCGAGATCCTGCAGGAAAGGTTGATCTCGTTATCGTGTGGAATAGCACCGCTGCCAGATTTTTTTTTTAAAGCTCTGATGAGCTGCCGAGGAAACGGTTGATTTAGACACTCTCAAGGCTCGGTTATTTCGTTTTAATTTCGCCTCGAAGGCGAGTCAATTGCCAGTAGAAATTACTGTTATTTTCGAATCGTGAGCTTTACTTACACGTACGTGTCCCTTGTACATACTTGAATCCTCCACTTAACTGTTCGCGAGTGAATTTTTCATTTATTACCTCCCTAGTTGTTACCTACGTTGGAAATTTTTACTCTCGTTTAATTGGCTGGTTCTTTCACAGGCGAGACGCAATCGAATATTTTCTTTGCAATTGTATTTAGATTTTCTTCAACTGCACCAACGCTTGAACTTGATTGAGGTTATGTAACATCTACACCAGTTCCTTTGTGGTCTCGGTAGAATTCTACAATTATTATGAGGAATCGAAATTTCCGTTTCGGTCTACTTCTACAGATCCATTCGAAAATTTTAATAATTTCAATCTTGAAGGTAGAAACAATCTATCCAAAATTATGTCTACCTTTAATTGTGTATTTGATGAATTAAAACACACTTGAATTTCAGCTATATTTTGCAAAATATAGAATTTAAGAAAATTTCATATATGTAACATATATAATATATAATAATACAGAATATACTATATAGAATATAGAATATAATGTAGAATAATATAGAATAATATAATAATATATACATATATATATAATAATATAGAATATACAGAGAAACGCAAACCACACAATCCCAATTTGCACACACTAATGAAACCACTAATTGCATCACGTCCCGATTTTCAAGCCGCAAGTTATCAGTCGTTAGATTACGACACGTAGAAAGCCATAATCCGTAAAGGATGGTACCGTTGTTGCGCAAACCTCGTCTCGAGGAGATCGTGTTTTCAACCTCCTTCAAACGTAATATCGCCTGGTAGGCGACGTCAAGAGAAACGTCTATCGTGATAAAATTGCCGCTTTCTCACAAATCTCAAAGATATACGGAGCCCATCGTTCTTGATTGTTTCTTTGATCCCTGCTCCGCGCGGGTAGCAGAAGCTACCGTAAGTTGGAGAAAATATATTTTAACCACGTGAGAAATATCGCCGCGGTATCATTGGAGGAGAAATTATCAGAGAACTCTCTGTTAGATTGCGGTATCGATGGCGTCGAGGAATTTTTTTCTTTTTCTTTTCTACGTAGCTCACAAAAATATTCATTCTGATCTAGTAGAACTTACACCAACAGCTGAGAAATGTTCAGCTCAGTTTAAAATTTTATTTCTGATGTAAAATTGCCCGTTAATGATCTTGCTCTTGCAAAAATTCGCGTGATTCGTATTTTATTCTACAATGTGGATTACACTATAGATGCTTCTCGACTTGCAAACTTTTACTTTCGAAACATTTTATTTCAATCTTTCGAGTGTTTAGTTTATACTAGTATATCGTACAGATATTGTGATCAATAATGAAACAATTGGTTAAATTTATTAAATGTTCCAATGCCTAAAGGGGACAATATGTTACAATTATATATTGAATAAATGTGTCAAAATGCACGTGTTTCGAAATGAATGCATTCCTATACATGTTCGGTAATTTCAGAAATTTGAAATTACTGAAATTATTATAATTTGAAAAATTAGATCTAGAATGAAAAATTCTTATTTTACCTAATCACGAAAAAAATTCGAAGCAACGAAGATACATGGACATATATTCTTCGCGTTGATTGATTCGCAATTTGATAAACTCGACGAAATCCGTATGCGTAGTCACCCTGCAACGTGGTAGAGGTGTTTCCACATTTTACGTAGATCGATACCCCCGCATTTACGTAAAGTCTTATACGTTTGCGTAAAATTCCCCTTCGTTTACACGGGCATTTCCAACCATCGCGTTACAGCGAGCATAAAGTCTCCGGCGAATCGTACCTTGTATTAAATTGTTTCAATTTGGAGTTTTACGGCTGCGAAGCGTAAAGCGATAAATTTCATAACACCCTGCGAATTTGATTGCTCTGTTATGATTGAGTTGCAGGAAAGATACCAACTTTATTGGTATTTCTTTAAACGCCACGTTTATCGCAGAACAGCTTTCGATCATTTTATTGAAATCTTGAATAATGAAGTCTTTGTTCAATTCTTAATTTAATTAGAATTGAATAAAATTTGATTTAATTAGAATTGAGTAAAATTTAATTTAATTAGAATTGAATAAAATTTGATTTAATTAGAATTGAGTAAAATTTAATTTAATTAGAATTAGGTTAGAATTGAAACGACGACTTTTAAAGATTAAGCTCAACAAATTACCGAGTCTAAATAAATTACTTTATCGAGAAAGGACCGTGTAAAAAGCAAAATTTTCGACGACATTTGTTAGTCGTTAATTTCATCGATATTAGAAATTACAGAAAATTTTTATATATTCGTATTATTTGGAAATTTTCTCGAGTTTTGTTCTTTTCAAAATCGCGTAACTGCAAACCTTGATCTGTTTCTGGTCGAATCGAATACCGTACGGCTTGCAACAACTAGAGGATATGCGGTCTTGCAAATTAGTGTTCTTAGCGTAACGTACGAGGAGGTATACGTTGACAGGTCACGTTAAAAGATGTATGTGCGCGGAGATGTGCCACAGTGATTTATAGATTTCGCGTCTAAACGAACTTGTCGTTTGTTTCAATTATACACGCCGTTAGAACGCTTTCGCGTTGAATGTCGAGCGCTTAATTAACCGATTCGATCCGCGTGTACGCGGTGGCTTAGAAAATTTCGACGCGAGGTTTAACAAAACCTGATAATAAAATAACAGAGGATATTACAAGTAATTTACTAAGTAATTGAAATACACATTTTTGAGAAATTTTATTACTCATATAGTTACACGCATAGTTACCTAGACATTTAGGAGAAAAATCAAGAAAATAAAATAAAAGATGGAATAACAACGAACGATAAGAGCGCAAATTGAAAAATCGAAATATATACAATTGTTTTTCAGAAATTTATTTACTATTCGCAAACAATCGGGAAAGAAGAACAAGAGAATAATACAGATATTCGATATTATTGTGTGCCTCAAGTAAAATGAAAAAATTAATTCCGATAATCCCCATAATCAATTTAATCGCTCAAAGAATTTCCTTCTCGCTCGTGCCCGAATCAACATTCGTCCACCGATTTACGAATTACGCATAAATCCGCGTCGAAACTCCGCACTCGGAATAATTTCGCTAAATGAAATCACGCAATTACTGACGTTTGTACGACGCAAATTAATTAATATTTACCTACGCGAATCCGTGCTGAATATTAAATTGGTTTTCGGTAATTAACCGCGCCACCTGTTGATTTAAAATAACATTTTCGGTATCATTGTCACGTTCCCGATCGCTCGGATGAACGCTGGACAGAAAGTGCAGAACGGCCAACCGGCTAGGAGCTGTTTGATGTTTGCTCGTGGAACGTTTCCACCGCACCTACGTATTTTTCTAAAAATTGTCGCTGGGTTTTTTGAGCTGTCTTCGTCATGTTCACAGGGAAACGTCTGGCAGCAGCTTCTCTCATTTCACTTCATCCTGGAGCTGGTCAACACCATTCCGTTCACCATCACGGTGAGTTATTCTTTTAAATAATACTTTTTAAGAATTTTTCTTCCTTTTTAATTTAGCAACAGTTTAGTTTAGTTACAGTTGCATTTTTCTTTTCACGCATGTTAGATATTTGGATATTTAGATTTTACAAATATTAATCTAATCAGGTATTCAACTATGTATTTAATTAGGTGTTTTATTTGTTAGCCAAATTGCGGTGTTTATGACGAGAATTTTCACTTGACACGAGTAATACTGTTGGTATTATGTTGTCCTCGATTCTATTTAACAAATGTGCATAGAAAATGCAATTACAAATATAGAATAAATTCAAAAATTGCACGATTTGTCTCCCTGAAAGGCCCAGAAGTAACTGTTCTAACTAGAAACTCTTTTGCCATAAAATTTTATTAATACGCAAACATTTGAATCGATAGAAAACAAATTACAGGCGCGATCGCCACTCCTACTCGAGGTCTACGCCACGCCCCCTCACGAGTCACGTGACCCAAATCAACCAATCGCTAATTTTCGTTGCACTAGCGTTACACCTGAAGAGCTAAAATCACTTTCAGTGATAATAAGATATAAACGCGAGACGTGTCGAGAAACGTAACGTGTTCAACAATTTCTCAACAAGAAATATTAAAAGAAGTTTAACAGGGGAAATTGTGTTTCAATATTTCACGGATATGAAGGGAGTACCGCATGACTAAACAATTTACCAGATATATTTTCCAGGCGTTGGTACGGAAGTACATAAAGCCAGAAAATGATTTATTAAGTCACGGTTTGATAAGGGCACGGGAGAGAAAAATTTCCGGGCTCAGCAACTAAAACGAACAGATTTCCGGCAATAAAACGAACGATATCATCATAACCGCGTGATCCCCTCCTGATTACCAGCGAGGAAAGAAACGATAAAAATCTACGGGTTTTACGTTCCTTCGACACGCAATATCAGGAAATTCTAATTGAGTTCCGTTTGGTCGAACTCCAAGCCACGACCGATCGGCCTTGGTTGTGTTAACGAGCTATCATAGCGAAAGAGTAAAGAACTTGTTGCTTTGCATCGACTCGACTGGACACACAGTGTCGATGTGCGCACGGATATACAGGGTGTTCCGATACCACAGGACAAGGAGGAAAATTTTTTGATTCGACGCATCTTTTCTGGGAAGATCGAGTTTGAAAAATGTAATGGCAATTTTTAACGAAATGTTCAAAGTCTGTTTCCTCTAAATTGATTTATTTTTGCACGTAAAGTCATCTCCCGTTAATTATTCTTTTCTATTTTCTAGAATTGGTCAAACTTATACTTGATAAATTTTCAAGCTCGTTTTCAAACTCGAGAACGAAGCCTCAAATTGAAAAATTTGAAGCAGTTGAAGGAGAAAGTAACCTGATAAATTTAAAGATATAAATTTTTTGAACGGTACATAATATATTTCCATAAATGGACAGACATATTTTTAATTCCAAAATTATACAAAAGAACATTGAATGTATTCAAATAATTAAATATCGAATATTGAATCTTAAAGTTGTTCTTTTGTAAAAGTTACAAAATATCATGTACCTTTTTCTCAGGATTACTCCAATTTAAAAAAGGAAAAAGGCTAAAATAAAGAAAAAGGAAGTATAGCATTGCTTTCATTAATTTCAAAACCCTAGAAAGAATGATCTGACACTTAACAAATTTCTACTCTGAAACATTCCAAATTCTAACTAAATAGATTGACAACCATATCCAATAACTAGACCGCAAATTTTTACGCATTTATAGGAAATTTAACGATATTTAAAAATACATATAATTCTACATTCTCGTTATAATATTCGACAGATGCAACGACACTTTTCCTAGATCTTAGTCTCTGCATATCAGTTTGCATAAATGTCCGGTGATCCATTAAAAACCGGATCATGATCTTCGACCAAGTGAAAATACCTAACCACTTGATTAAATTCTTCAATCTCAATTTAAGGAGCTTAATAGAGTTTCTTCGGCGTGTACGATAAATTAGACGCGATCTCCGTCTATCGATCTGTGTCCTATTGGGACTAACCCCGATTCGAACGCGAACAGAGTTTAACAACATCAGAGGATCGTGCTGTGCGATTTAATTGGCTCGGACTCATTAGTTTTGCGTCACCTCGGTGGCGAGACCGACCGAGTCCCAAGTGTAACTGTATAATCACTCGTAAAATATTTGCCCCGTCGGACGCAAATAAATCCGGTTTTAAGAAATTATCGATCGATAGATCTATAGCCGCAAGATTGACATACATTTTCTAACGGTTATAGTCTTGGAATAAAACGATGTCTCTGGGTACGTCATACAGAGCTGGGCATGTCAAAGACACAACTGAATGCCAGTGGGTCAACAACGTATTCGCTTTCTCACGATCATTCAACCTCGAAGTAACTACGAATTTCGTAGCTCGCCGTGCGAGCAAATTCACGAAATTGTCTTTGATCGTTTTTGATAATTTTTCTGCGCCGTTGAAGTTAGAAATTTCTGCCGTGGAAAATGTAAATTTTTATGAAAAACACATTGCCAAATTTTTTCAGAATGATCAAAGCAAGATCAATTTCATCGACTAGGAAAGAATTTCGCTCAACCGGTTGGTATTGTCGATAAAATTCGTGTGGTCAACGAACATTTAAAAAATCACGGGTTAATTTTGAAGCGTATTTTTGTGTGTCGTGTAACTTTTTCTTTTTTTTTTTATAAATCTTGTACACAGCGGACGAAAATTACTCGTGATTTAATCGTACGTTCTACTTTCACTGGCAGTGCATTCTGGATAACAGTAGAATAACGTAAAAATAATATAAAGATTAAAGTGCGGAATAAGTGCAGTTTCAAACGTTCATTTTTCAGGTCAGCATTTGCATCATATGACAGGCCATTCGTGACTTATGATCGTGGCTTATAGCTTTCTAACGAGTTTTGTAAGTTTTATTTTTAAAAACTCTGCCGTAGGAACTTCTTTACTGCCCCGCGTTAATGGCCGTTCACGATTACAGTTATTTCACTGGCAGTTATATGACTTGGCGGTGATAATAGCCAATGACGAACTTCGTAACTGATGATATATTTAAACATCGTCGTTTCAGTTCAATCGTCTAAATACGAAGCTCATCGCTTTCGTTAAATTTCGCGATTTGTTATTTATTTATGTGCTTGTAACTCGAGACACCCAAGCGTTGGCTCTCTTCGAGATTCCAAATGGCAATCGAATTATAATTTTCCAATTTCAAGATATATGTAGATTTGTTAGACAGCTCTTCGTTTCTCAAATTGTTTCTTTACCTCAAAGATTCAATCGTCCTTTATTTCAAAGCACAGATTCGCCTTCAACGAGATTTCTTACGTGCATAATTTTGCTTCTGCCTTTCTAAAGAAAACGTCGTATGGGAGTGTGCAGTTTGCACCAACGGGGGAATAGTGACGGATGTTAACTAGTTTCGTGTTTGTTCTTGCACATGAACGTCGCAGCCTTTGACGAGAGAGAAGCGAGAACAATGAGGGAAGTCATTGTTCTTACGTTCGTTTATAATTGCGTTTACAAACGTCCGTGTTCGACGGAATGCAATTCGAGAAATTTCTGTTGTCAACTGTATAATCGAATCGTATGGCAATTGCTCAAATTGAGTCATCTCGTGAGTCAATTGTTCGATCGATTTAACACGCCATCATCTCTCGAAATCGCACATGAATCCTTTTGTTTTACTGCCAAATTTGTCGAAGAGAATGCACACTGACGAATGTAAAGAAATTTATTAACATTAACAATTTTTAACTTGTAGAATTATAGTAATAATACTAGTTCAGTTATGAAAGAGCCTTAAACAGAAATATATACGATATTGTAGATTAATTTATTAGCGTTGTAGATATCGATGTTACGATCAATGACAGATTTTTATTTGTATTTTTAGCTACTTTATCCGCCAATGCGAAACCTGTTCATCCCGGTGTTCCTAAACTGCTGGCTGGCGAAACACTCATTGGAAAACATGTTTGTAAGTAATTGACATTGGCTGCTTAATCGTAAAATTGTTCTCAAATAATTTTCATTTCGTTATCATCATGAGTTGCAGAACGATCTACACAGGGCCATGCAAAAATCCCAATCAGCTTTAAGTCAGCAACTGATGATCCTTAGTGCTACGTTACTGTGCCTTGTCTTTACTAGGTGAGTGAATCTCTGAATCATTTTAAACAGCTATCCTCGCGTTTGTCGCTCGTCAAATGTCAACGTGATAAAGATTTTGAAGTCGAAGCGATTAAAAAACTGCACGACTTGTACCCTAGTACGATTCGTCTCACTGAAAGACCCAGAAGCAACTGTTCTGACATTTTTGCCATAAAATTTTATTGATACGCAAACATTTGAATCGATAGAAAACAAATTACAGGCGCGATCGCTCAGTACCAGACAACGCCACTCCTACTCTAGGTCTACCCCACGCCCCCTCGCGAATCACGTGATCCAAATCAACCAATCGCTAATTTTCGTTGCATCAGCGTTGCACCTGAAGAAGCCCCATTTTCTGGATTATCCACTTTCAGTGATAAAATTAAAAATTCATCTCGTGAACTGAAATACGATATTTGCGTAATAAAAATTGCTTCTGATAAAAAAAATATATATATATACTTCCTATAAATATCAATATTAGTATTAATTGTTTCAAAGTACCAGCTGTATACAGCAAACTGTTTGCATGATAAACGTTGTCACGCGTTGTTGTTCGCTTCTTCAAGGTGTACCTGAAACTGATTTCCCCGAAAAGTCATTCTTGCAGTTCCTTGGCCGTTTCTATTCTCAACTATTGTTCAAGTTTATCCAAACGCGCGTGTTGTGTAGCTCGCATACAAGTCATATTACATTATCCAAGTAACGAGGAAACTTTGCCAATCAGAACAGACGTTCCCATTTACGAATTCTCGGATTTCCACCACAGTGTTACAATACAGGGTGAAATAGTGACTCTAGGGTAATTCCCTCGATTCACACATTCTTTGTACAGCGAATTCGCAATCGATATCTCGCAGAGATTTAACATTAGATCGCGCGAAGTTGTATTTCTTTTTTGATCGCAAGAAAGAAACGATTAGAAGAATGAACGACATGGGAAGATCTGTGTTTTTACAATTTTTCTTCTTTCGTACAGACCATTCTTTTTTTTTAAATGAAAATTTATGTTCTTTTTATAAACGATTAGAGAAAAGAATGAACGATGGAAAATCTGTTTTTCTACAATTTTATTTCCTTCATACATTTTCGTACCATTTTTTAAAATGGAAATTTATATATATATATATATTTTTAAGATGCGTGGATTATGTAGAAATATTCGGATTCGAGTATTTTTACGGGATTTTTATACAGAATATTCTGCAATGACTCTCGTGCGCGTAAAAATATTTTATTTTAAAAAAACTCTAATTTTTTATTCAAAAAAGAATTGGATTACCTCTGGAGGAAATAAAATTAGAAACTATGAAGTGAAAGTTAACGATGGCCTCAGACATGCACGGACACACGTACGTAAAAAGAATTAATCGATAATACTAAAATTGAGAACAAAGCCGATCAAAATAATTTAGATTAAGCGATACCTAGCGAGGTGTATTTGACATTTATTACGTGAAAGCTCAATGAAATTTTCAACTACAATAGCCGATAGCTCTCAAAAGCAATTTTTGTTACACAACGTTCATACTCGATGATGCTTGACCTTTTCGATATAAAGTCGCCGACTTTAATCGACAGCCACTGATACTACTTACGACTACGCCGGTACGTACTACTTAGTACTAACACGATAGTATAACAAAACTGTAACGCAAAATCAACGCAATCGACAGTTTTTTGACCAAAATTCAGCGATCCTTTAATTTCGTCACGTAGTAGAACAATTTTCTATTTTTCCTCGATGCTTCATTTCTTAAATTACATTTCAAAAAATGTGAGTTTATAAAAAGAATTCTACACTCATTTGCTCGTAAGTTACGAGTCGTGATCACAAGCTACGATAATACACCAACGCAGGATCGCGCTGGACAAACGACCATCGTTTCATTCTTCTCGCATAGGTATTGTTAACTTCTGTCCGAATTACGAAAAGTTAGGTTGACGTCAGTGTATTCACGCAAATGACGTCAAGTCGTACGTGGCGCCGTAACACACCTGACAATTATGTAAAATTTCCTGCATTCATGTTACCCGAACTCTATATTTCACGAGATAAACGGAAAGTCAAACAGCCAGGGGGACGACGTTCTGAACAGCTATTCAGAACGCCGCGATTATCTCGGCACCCTCAATACTGTTTGAAGCAGAACTTTGAAGAGAGGGACGAATCTAATATTGATCTATGGATGCAATAATTAAAATAGACTTGGTTTTTGTACGAAAGTAAAATAAATAAACCGGAGTTGTACCGATTTACTGGGAACATATAATATGTTTGTTAAATGAATTATACGAAGCTTTTTGTCTAAGCTTCTCCTTAGCATGTTCTGTGAATATATAATAACAAAAAAATTATTACATTATGTAAACGTAGCTTGAAGCTTTGTTAAAAGGCTTTAATAAAAATAGGAAGTAAAAGAATAATAGAATAATAGAATAATAGAATAAGAATAATAGAATAATAAGAAGTAAAAGAATAATAGAATAAACATAACCTAAACCCAACCTAAACCTAACCTAAGTTTGTTTCATTATTTGAATATAACTCGGAGTATTGCTTCGAAGAAGACACTAATATTATATAATTCATAATATCAATATTACATATCGAATGTTATTACGTATTAATGTTAATAGTATGATAGTGAATATACTCATTGATAAAGCAAAGTCGTAGGATGATCAGTTTAACTCTTTACTACTGCGAGATCTATTAGTAGCAACGGCGAACGTTTTATAACATCTATGGCATTCATAGTAATTATATTGATTGCGCATCTATTCTTGTTTATTCGTGATGTGCTAATCTCAAGTCTGCTCTATTTAAAAAAAATGAAAAATAAATAAGAACAATTTTATCTTTCGTACATCGCAGATCATTTTATGCAGAAGAACATATGAAAATTTCGAAATGAACGACTCTATTGGATGCTTTGTGAAACACGTCTCTTAAAAGACAAAACAAAAATCACTTTCGATTACTCGTAACTTAATACTCGTTAATTACTTGAATTTTCAAAAAAAAAAAAAAAAACACTACATTTTATACATACAAAACTAAAAAGTGCATATAAAATACGCATAAAACTAAAAAAAAAAGTACAGCAGAAAAGATGAGAATGATTTCTCCAACTGTGATTGTGTTCGATTATTAATAAGAGTCGCTGTACATGTGTCACGTGTATTCCTCGTAAGTATTACTTTAACTGTGAAAAGAACCCTCTAGCATTCCACGCGTGTAAAAAAAAAATAGCAGAAGAGAGTTTTCAATTTTTTAAAAACCAAAATTATTTTCTCAAATCATTGTTTTTGCGATGATTGTTAATAAGAGTCACGTGACATCCTCGTAAGTATTACTTTAACTGTGAAAAAAACCCTCTAGCATTCCACGCGTGTAAAAAAAAAGAAAAATAGCAGAAAAGTGTTTTCAATTTTTTAGAAACCAAAATTATTTTCTCAGATCATTGTTTTCGCGATGATTGTTAATAAGAGTGACGTGACATCCTCTTAGGGATTACACTCGCGAGAAAAAAAGTCCTCCAACATTCTATGCATGCAAAATGAAGGGAAAAAATTGTCAATCTTGCCAAATCGTTGATTCGGTGTTCGATTATTAATAAGGGCGTACGTATCATGCGACATCCTCGGTCGCGAGGATTACGCTCGAGTCGCGAAAGGATGAAACTTGCCTGATTGACCCAGATCGCAATGTGGGACAGACGTTAATAAGTAATCGTGGCGGCTCGTGCAGATGGATTGGTATCGTCATCGATCGTCCTGATTCATTATTTACGGTGTAATTCTAGAACGGCGTACTTGTAAGCTCGCCCTTGCCGCCGCGGCTTGGTCGGATGTCCCCTATCTGCTGGCCGATCACGGCATTATTCGGAAGTCGTGTTTCAAACGGGGCAACGAGGTAAGAGGCACACGTGCACACGTGTGTACGTGTTGTCACGATTCGCTCGTTCCACTAACGAAATATTTTCGAGACGCAACAACACTCGCGCGGACAAACAGCTACGTTTCGACTGAAAGGACGTTTCCGTATCGAGATTGCGCCAGAATGTTGCGAAAAGGTCGTGCAGATTTTTGGAAATCTAACGATCCTTGGACGTCTGAAATGTTTCAACACTTGTTTATTGTTAGATTTTTGATATGCATTAAATTTGTTTAATTTAAAGAATTACGAGTTGGCGAATTGATTTTTTGTTCGGGATCAATAGATTTCTGTGGGTTTGTTAATTCCTCAGGCGGGTGATTTCTGAATTAATTGGTAATTTCAGAGTGAATTTCTGTTCTGTTAGAAATTCATTGATACTTTATCGCTACGTCTATTATTGAATTTCTCAAACTTATTCGACAAATTAATTCTTTTTAGGAGCTAACTTCTGTCTTCGTAACTGATGAATTTCTCTATAAAATTAACAGTATATTAATATAGATTAATGTATAAAAAAGATAAATATATTAATATAGACTCTATGAAATTATATATATTAATATATTAACAATATATTAATATATTAATATAGAGACATAAAATAAAACAGATGTCAACGGGATGTCAATCGATCCGATAATTTTGTAATTTACTCGAAAATTATTGAAGACTCCAATAATCCATAAAAATCTGCAGACAAGATGCTCATGATAGCCAGTGATGCTTCTGTAATACTATAAAAGTGTACCATACTATAGTAGTCACAATGCTGCGTAACGCACGACCAGTATCACGTTCGCCTTGTTATTTAATTACGCGCAAGCATAAGCAGTCGCGAGTTCAATTCGTCGCGAGAACTCTTGTTCGACGCTTCTCGCGCGAAAGACAGCGAGCCGATAAAGTCGGTTCAATCGACTAACAGCGCGGGGGAAATTATGCGTGCAGCTGGCGGCCGGTTAATGAGCGGAATTTATTATCTTCTGGTCCAGTTATTGCTGGCGGTTATCTATTCTCGCTGTCACCGTGAAAATCGCTCGACGTTCGCCTTACGAATGGGCTTGTCGCGTTTGCAAGATGTATAGTCGCCGGCACGCTTCGTTAAAACGACTACTTGTGGAGTTACTCGCAGGAAACAGGCCCTGGCTGTGTACGTAATCTGTGTTCTCGGGGTTGAAAGGAACGGGCGAACCCTTCCCCGCAATCAATATTGATAATGCGGCGGGGGTTCGCGTGTCGGCGTGTTCTCGAAACTGGCTACACCTGTCCCGCAACGAAATTTTCAACTTGCGAGCGAGAGACGAGCTCGCCAGTTCTTTAGCGATTTTTCAACGCGAATTTTCACCTAATCGTTCGATCGGTTGAAAAATTAGAAGCTACGAATTTTTAGCGTTGCTTGGGTAAAATTCCTTTTAGATTAAGGTATCGGAAGATTTTTTATACTTAAAACGACGTTACCTCCTGTGTTTCATTTGTTAAATGAACGAATAAAAGTGAAGTTTGGCGGAGAGGAAAGTTTTCCTCCCTCGCGGGGCTTTCTTGCGTTCCTCGGGGAATTGATAGCGCTTTTGCGTTAATGGCGCGAATAAAAACGCGAATAAAATGCAAATAAAATTGCCAGTTTACAATCGATGGCGTTGAAACTTTTCGCAGTATCGGAAGCGAGGAGCAAGGATAAATTATTGGGTTGTCCGGAAAGTTCGTGCCGATTTAATATAAATTAAATTTAATATTTAATAAATTTATACTTGATAAATTTTATATTTAATTTAGGCTTGATATATTTATACTTAATATATTTATATTTGATAAAATATACTAAAATTTAAATCTTCTGCGTTTCAATTTTCCTTCAAAATCGGCACGAACTTTCCAGACAACTCAATACTTTGGAAAACTGTCTCGCGACGTGATAGAAAAATGTTAATTTCATGTCTGTTAATTGGAATTTCAAATTCGAGCTAGCTACTAATTATCGATGAGCCGTCGAAGATATTTCTTTGCGAATCCTCCGCCTGCAAATCAAGAAAATCGTTTAATCGAATCGAGGATAGAGAAATATACCATTGCCTTAATCCTCTGGAAGCTTTCTTTCTTAAATCACTGCATTCGAATTTTACGATTTGATCTTCCCGACTCTTTGCAACTAAACTTTACAAATCATCGCCGGTATAAAGTAAAGACCGTAATAACCGTAAAAATCGGACAAACGAAACATCAAAAGAATTATTCGTTCGCGCACTAGAAATTTTACTGTTGAAATAAATATCGATATTATCCTTACGGTTATAATGCTTTATCTCACGTTTTTCGTCGAATCAATATCGTGAAATGAAAAAAAAAAATATGTTAATTAAATCCGTTCAGCAATTGAACAACCAGTTCAACCGTATCGACGACGAATTCAACGCGTATTTATTTAACAGTCAAATCAACTAGCTACAAATTTCCGTCGCGCCGCTCGCGCGAAATTGAATCAAGCGGCAATTTTCCCTCGGCCGGAATCAAAACTGCAATAACGGTAAATCGTCGAGATATGTGACCTGTCAATTTCTCTTCCTCTGGATCGCAATAAAATTACGCGCAACGCCTTGACCGGTATTCACAAACGCACAGATTCGTCAAAATTGTTGTTTGTCAAAGTTTATTGAATTTATCGAAGTATCGGACCTCGATGAATCGCGCGACTCAATGGCAAAAAGATGAAATGTAATAAAAATTCTAGTACTCTTCATTTCTCTTGAACGCGTGTACACTGCGTAATCATGACAGGAGAACTATTTAAGATTGAATTTCTGAACTTTGAGATTTTCAATGTCTGACTATATGTACATAACATATATCTGTCTGCGATTGGAGATAAAATTATTTGTATAATTCGAACGTGGAAATATAATAAAAAGGATATTTTTTGTATTGCTAAATTACATATAACTGTATATTATATTATACAAACATTTGCAGTATACAAATAAATTAATTGCCTCTGTCACTATAGTAAATTAAATATATAAAAATACGTACAATATATTAAATAAAGTAAAGAAAATATTAAATAAATAAAGAATATAAATATAAATAAATATAAAAGAATATAAATAACACTCTTTTTGTTATGTTCATCTTTATTAATTGATAAAGATTATTTTTTATTAATTCATATCGTGTTTTATTATACTATTATATTATTTCTAATTGTAAATTTCAACTGCACGCATACTTTGATCTCCAACTTTTTTATTTATTTGCTCTTTAGTAAGTTAATTTTTTTATTTATTGATTATACAGTTTACAACAAACAAATAAATAAATATTATATACAGTTTATAATAACCTGACAAATTCGTAGGAACGTTTGTTAGATCACTATTAATCATTTGTCGATAAATAAAATCATAACCATCATATTGTCATATTGTCACAGTCTGTGGTATTATCTCGATCAACGCGAAGTGTGACCGGTGATATCGATTCTGTGAGAATCGTAATAAGCGTGCAAACGATTTTACGAGAAATGATACGTGTTTTTTTTTTTTTTTTTTAAACAAGTCAGAGAGAGGGTGGAAGAAGAGCTTGAATATTTTGTGATCAATGCATCCGAACGTGTAACGAAAGCCGTCCAATTAAAAAAGCAATATCGTTACTTTCCTCTCGCCATTCGGCGCTTCTTTATTTTACTCTTTTTTTTTTTTTTTTATTTATTTATTTCGACTGACCCGTCTATATGAGCAACTGAATTCAAACAGAAACGCCGAGTCACGGATCCAAATGTATGTACGATACCGTGACACACGCAGGTGGCGTGATTGCATTTCGTTTGAATTTCGATAAGTAAGCGAATGTTGCGTTCAGTTGCTCGAAAGACAAATTGATGGACTGTATTTCCTGAATCTGTTTGTGTATTTGTGTGTGTATTCTTCTTTTTGAATTTTGAAGTTTGATTAACTCATTAAATCAATGACCAATGAGCAATAATTTTCGTAGCGTTATGCAAACAACTCAGTTTCTTTGAATTTCATAAAATTGCATAATTCTTGGAATTCTTTTGAATCGATGACAAAAAAAAACAGAAAGATACAAATAAATCGATCAACTAATTTTCCAAAATTTCCTTGATTGATTAATTTTCTGAAACAGTATATAATTTTTTCAGTATAATAAAAAAAAAAAATATGTACTCTATTAAAGGATCAACTTAGGTCTAATTTTATGCTACGAAGCAAATAACAAATAAAATTTGCGAAACAAAAATAATTTTTCGAATGAAATTGTTAAATTATATTATCAAGATTTTCCACTCTTCTGCTCTACTCTTTTGTTTGTAAACTCTTTAACCCATCGTTAAGATTTTTATTGTTTTTAACATTCTCAATCATTTAAAGGCATTTTCAAAATTTATTCTAACTTCAGACACTTTGTAAAAATATCTGCAATTCGAGAACTGTACGTTGTACGATCAATTGGTTATAAAAATGGTTAAACACGAGAAGAAAGGGGAACAGGACAATCTGCAAAAATATGAACTCGAGTCGGATATGAGAGCGAGGTCGCGTGCATAATCGCTTATAAAAATAAATGTTCTTCGCTCGGTACGATTTGCTCTTGTCGGGCGAGTCTCCTCATCCTCCGAGATGAAAGAATACATAATCAATAACGTCCCTTGATCTTCGAGAGATACGACTACTTGTACGATCGATTTCCACTGTGAATTTTTATGCATTTACAGAGCAAAATTGTACACGAAAGAATTAACATTACATTGAAAGTATAATGCTTGGTATTTGAAACAATTTTTTATGAAAAATCCCATTTTGTTCTTTCTTTTTTCTAAATAATATTTCTAAAAATATAAATATGCTTAAAAAGTCCACGGTCCTCGAAAATGTGAAACATAGATCTTCAACGAGATTGTGAATTTTTATAAAATTTGAAAGTCCAAAATTACGTGTAAAAGAATTAATATTACATTGTAGTGTGATGCTTGATATCTGAAACAATTTCTATCAAAAATCCTATTTTTTTATCTTTAATAATATTTTCAAAAGTATAAATTTGCTCGATACATCTGATTGTAAATCGTATATTCGCTTCGGCTACGAGACGGCGCGGTGATCCCAGTGGGCGGTGAACCGTAATCTGGCGATGCGCGAAGAAACACTTTCCGATTTGTCTGTTTCAGCGTATGTGGGATCCAACACTTCCAGAGAGCGGGGCACAGGCATTTGAATCTATTTCAAAGCACGTACTACGTTGTAGTCACGTTTTCTACGGTCGGCTACGGGGACTTTGTACCTGACATTTGGCCCTCGCAGCTTTACATGGTCATCATGATCTGCGTAGCTCTCATAGTTCTACCTACCCAGGTACGCCTTATGTTTCACCGTTTAATCAATTACATACTCTGATTTCTTTCGTTTGTTCGTTCGTCAACTGCGATGAAATTGGCGAAAAAAATGATCTATTAATCTGTTAATCCTCAGAAGGTAATTTTGGATTCCAACATTTTTAATGTTGGAATATTTCTATGCATGTTACCAAAGGAAGGATGATTAATCGATGCGGTAATGTTCGTGCAAAGATTTGATAGAAATCATCTACGATAATTAGAGAATATGATAAATCAAAATGTAATTAAATTGGCAATCACGATCCATTGATTTAAATTTTTCAATTAATTCAAATTAAATTAAAGAAGTTTTACACGATTTGTATGCAAAGCTTACATTATAGAACTTTATTAGATTAGAAATTGAACTAAGTAAGAACAATCAAAATGGAAAAATTGACAAATGGAGTACAAAGGTAAGAGCTAGGAACTTATAAAACAAAGTTGTAGATTTTACAATTAAAAAATATAACAACGACAAATTATTATGTTCAACTAATTTAAAGATACAAATCGGTAAAATATACTTCTTTAGAACTGTTATAAATCAAGTAAATCTGATGATTCTTGTATGTGATAAATTCTTTTTCACTTTCTTGTTCTTTTCGTGTTAACATTACCATGCTGTAACTGTCGCGCCAATAGTTCTCTTCCTCTGTGGGGAATTTCACAAAAGCAGGAAATATTCGGCCGTTGCTTCCTGCAATTCCCTCTTCTGATATTTATCGTCGCAAGAGTTGCCAGTTCGCGTAAAATTTTATTTCCCCTTTTAACGACGAACGTTACGACAGAAACGACACGTGCGTTCCCTGACGGTCGTAAAAGTTCTATCGATCTTCCCTTGATCACTATCTGACGGAAAAGGCGGATAATAACGCGGGACTTTTATATTCGGGACGCTTAATGGCCAGGAAGTTGAATTAAATGAAAGGAAAACTTAATGGCCACCGAAATATTCTGTATGGGAGCATCGCGAACCTAATGTCGCGAGACTTGATACAACCTTTTCGTGACTTTTATCGCGTGCCATTTATTATATGTTGGAACTGCTTAATTTCAGAATTTTATTTCTAATTTAAGCTCTTCGCTTAAAAATTCAAAATGTAACTCTACCTATATATTTTCGTTCTTTTATTTATTTATTGTGTTATTAATAATATATAATAATAATAATTATATAATATGTGATTTATTATGTTATTAATAATTATAATTTAATATATTATTTTTATTTATTTGTGACTATTTTTAAACTTATTTATAGCTTTCCAAAAGTGTCATCTATTCATAGATATATTGAATAAGCTATTAAAATTTATATCGAACTACTCAAACATATAAGTACGTAATAAATCTATACACTATCGTTATAAATCCTCCAGCAATATTTTAACAGCCAAGCCAAAGTACTTTGAGCCTAAAATAGCTGCTCAAGCTCACTCGTCGTCATCAATCATCACGTTAATTAACGATTGAGCAAACTAAAACCTACTGACTGTTAGCATAACTCTGCGATCGTGCAAAGCTGCAGCTGTGAATGTAATTGCAAGTGAAACGACGTCTGCATCTAGTCACCGTAAATTAACTTTTAACACCCTAATTAATCCACACCGTATATGAGCGAACATCGTCACAAAGCTCATTGTCAGCTCCTTGTCGAGAGGATTCGTAAAATTCCAGTGTGTCGCGTGTAATCTAATTAACGTTCGGCACCGAGCGTTCAATTAAACGCTTTAGCAACGGATCCTAGTCCAAATACGTTATCCAACTTGTTGACCGAAATCATTGACTAATGACAGTGGATGTCAAAGGCTGCCACGCCGGTTAGTGGCGCAGATTGCTGTGACAGCGATAACTATGCGATTCATCCGTCAGCTCTGTCGATTGCACGTGATACGCGAATATATTCTGACGAAAGGAGCCCTCAGAACACGATGAATCAGAATATACTTGTTTGCTTTATCAGAATTTTAGTGTTCAAAGGGTTTCGATATTTCTCGCGATCTGGATGTTCCTACGCGTTTCATTTGAATCATCAACGATGAAAATTGATAATTTTTATAATATAGTACATTATGTGCAAAGTAGTTTATATATTTATGTATAATAATTATATATTATTTAATGTAATAATAATACGCGATTCCGGTCAAAAAATTTTCCAAAGAAGTGCCATTATTTCGTCACGAATAAACTATGTAAAAAATATATAATATAATTATTAAATACATAACATTTAGTAATTATAATTATAATATTACATTAAACAATGTATAATAATATATAATAATATTATTATTTAATGTAATATTATATTTGAGAAGAATTGTCAAGTTCGATTATCTCGCTCTAATCAGTTAATTTATTTTCGAGGTTTCATTTGAGAAAGTAAAGAAATACACGATAAGTGGACAGTGACATTTCGAAATTTCTCCGGCAGTTCGAGCAGCTGGCTTTCACGTGGATGGAGAGACAAAAGTTAGGTGGCTCGTACTCCTCGCACAGAGCGCAAAGCGAGAAACACGTGGTGGTGTGCAGCACAACGCTGCAAGCCGACACCATTATGGATTTTCTAAATGAATTTTACGCCCATCCCCTTCTACAGGTGAGAAATTCGATCGTGCAATTTACTCGCCGCCATATAATTCAATTTTCTTCTCCAATTTTCTTCTGCCCTGCTCTTCTTAACATCGCAAATTCAACTCTGACAATTCGTTGATTGTAATTCGTCGCTTTGTTGCAAATTAAATTTTCATATTATTCGACGATTTACAATTACAAAAGCTAGAGTTCTCGGTAATTTTTAATTTCATCTTCACAGTGTCATATTATTTAATTGAAATTTTAAGTTTGACGTCAGAAATTCGACTTGAATCGTTCACAATCAAAATCGAGATCTCGACATCTTGAGCGCAATTACAAGACACGGAATTTTTAATGTACTCTTAACAGAAGTTGAGAGCTACAGTTAGCTTTTGTTATTTTTTCAATAAAAAGAAAGTTTGGTTGACGCGCGTAATTATGAAAGTCGGGGTTCCCGGTATATTCTTACGCGAAAGTTTGACGAGTCTAACCACTGGTATCGTGAGGTTTTCGCAAACTTTATCGCGCAAATTGTAATTTCTGTCGAGGCCTTGGCAACTGTAAGACGCGTAATAACTTTTCAGTATATTCTCGACAGAAGTTTGACAGAATTTCACTGTAATTAGGACTACTACGTTGTGTTATTATCGCCGATGGAGCTGGATACTACGATGAGGATGATTCTACAGGTGCCCATTTGGGCGCAGAGGGTAATTTATATTCAAGGATCCTGCCTGAAAGATAGCGATCTTACCAGGGCGAGAATGAACGAGGCTGAGGCCTGCTTCGTTCTTGCCGCAAGGAATTACGCTGACAAAACCGCCGCTGACGAACACACGATACTCAGGTCAGTCTCGCTTGAAAAATTGAATAAGAAGCGGTAAGAATTGTGGAGCAAAAGAAAAAAGGCATTCTACTAGAGGAATAAAAATTGCAAGGAAGGTCGATAAATTTTTGACAATGTTGATGAAAAAAAAAGATGTCCAGTATAAAACTTACCAAGTTTGGTATTAATTTAAAATTTCCTTTTGACCACCTATGTGTACTGTAGATTAAAGAAATTGTCCTCTCCTCGCCAGAAAATATTCTAACAAATATCGTGTTCGCTTTCTCTTCAAGTCTAGTTAAAAACCCATAATCCAGGTGTAAGACAGAATGATACGTGTAATGTCAGACAGAGTAACTTTGCCTGCGAGTTGAGAGTAAGAGCTTTTCGCTGATGTTGTAACACTTGGCAACAGGTCGTGGGCGGTGAAGGATTTTGCACCAAACGTTCCTCAGTACGTACAAATCTTCCGTCCGGAGAATAAACTTCACGTGAAGTTCGCGGAGCACGTGGTGTGCGAAGACGAGTTCAAATACGCCCTTTTGGCGAATAACTGCACGTGCCCTGGTGCATCGACCTTGGTTACTCTTCTGCTGCACACTTCCAGGGGACAGTGAGTATAAAAAACGAATTTTCCTACCGAAAAAGAAAAAGCAAAAGAATTCTAACACGTTGACTGTGGATAATTGTAATTCTAAATACAAAATCATTACGTTATAATTACAAATGTAAATTAAATATCCACGTAATTATCCACAGTCAAGGGAGTAATTATAATTACGATTGACGAAAAATCGTATTGTCCAGTTTGTATCGTTTAAAATCGACGCTGTTCATCTTATTATTCATCGTATCGAAATATCTTTAATCGGAACAGTGGCAGTGGGAGTGTTAATGAAGTTTCGCATTGAAAGAAAATGTTTGTTCTCGTTTCTTCAGAGAGGGACAGCAGTCGCAAGAAGAGTGGCACAGGCTGTACGGCAAATGTTCCGGGAACGAGATTTATCACATTATCCTCGGCGATTCTCGGTTTTTCGGCGAGTACGAGGGCAAATCCTTCACTTACGCGTCCTTCCACAGTCATCGTAAATACGGGGTGGCGTTAGTCGCGGTTCGACCGGCGGAGCTTCCGGAGTTTTACGAAGACACCATCCTTTTGAATCCTGGTAATTTGCTCCGAGTGATGCAACACCTTTATAGTCACGCTTTTGCCAAGTTACGTTCTTCGAGTGATTTGGAGAAAGTATTCGAATATTTACCCTAGAAGTAAATGTAACACTCGATAAAAAATTTGTATCTCCAATTTTCGAATACTTTCGCGAACAAGCTACTAGATTTATTTAAACGATGACAAGAATCTAAATCTATCTAAAGGAATCTAAATTTTTTCAAACGTAACAAAAATCTATATAAAAAGAAATTTCCTAATTCCGCTTCCGACGAACGAAAGGTCCGCGTCATATAATGAAGAAGACGGACACCTGTTACTACATGAGCATCACGAAGGAAGAGAACTCGGCGTTCGTGGTGGCGAACAACCAAACGGGTACCGGCGCGGAGGGCACGCAGGTGGTGGTCGAGACGAAGACCGACGGCACCGGTAACAACAGCTCGACCAGCAACAACACCACCAACACCACCACCACCACGATGAACTCCGGCACGATGGCTGGCACCACGACGACCACCACTACCATCTCGACCAGCTGCACGATCGCCGGTGGTGATGGGAACGGTACTGCAAACAAGCCCGGTGCCAACGAGCACCGTCCGTATTCCAACAGTTGTAACAATGCGCTGAACGAAACAGCTTGCTGCAGGCAGGAGACGACCTGCACGGGGCCCCGTGGACAGAACGTACAACACGGTACACAGGCACACAGGGCCCCACAGGTTATTTTGCAGGTCCTCCCTAGCACGCCTACACCACTCGAACACCACAACATACTCGCATCCGATGTCCACCGTGAGTGTCGCATGCGCTTGCCCTTATCTTCTTTTCTTTATTCTTCGCTCTCTCTCTCTCTCTCTCTCTTTTTTCATATTGGTTCCTCATATATATATATATATATACATATACATATCTCTGTCGATTGTTATTCCTTTCGACCGTTTCCTCTGATTTTTGGCGATACGACTGTATGGCTGTACCTCCGTTTTTTTTTCTTTTCTTCTTTCTTTTTTTTAATAATACATCGGTGGGCAATTTTGATTGGCAAATTTTGAGATTTTTGGGCGTAGGCTGTCGGAAGAAAGTTTGAAAGTAGGAAGTCATCCTCGGTTTGAAAGTTAAGTCAGAGAATGGGTAAATGGCAACTATCTGGATTTTGAAATCGAAATAACGAGGAGTGATACAGTGGATTTTAATTTTCTTTCTCACTGTCTCTGTTTATTTGAGGAGGAAAATAGATGTACTCAAAAAAAGAAAAAATTTATTGCAGAAAGAATAAACTCTGGATGATAAAAGAATATTTACAGAATGAAAATTAATCGTGAAATTACCACAATAAGAAGCTTCGAAAAAAAAAAGATTATCAAGAATTTACAATAATAATGGAAATCTAAATTTGACACAATCTCATCAAACTATGACACGTGATGTGATACTTTCAAACTTTTCGTCGGTAAAATACGTGTGCTCTCCTCAAGTGTGTTTTACAGTTGGTATTTTTTGGAGAAAGAGAGACCCCAGTCTTTTGTACTTGCGTAGTTAGAATAACCGGTAATACTGATTACAATCTTTGTGTCATTCGTGAAAGTATGTGTCGAAAAAAGTTTCGACAGATCGAACGACGTATGTACGCTAATGTAAGATTGAACATATACGTGCTAAATGAATAATGTGTTAACCGCAAATGCTATGAGTTTATACTGCATAAGAGTTCAATGTGTTAATTTAGTTGGTGCTAAACTCTTCCATTAATCAACTCCTGGTAGTAGTGCAACCAATTTGCATGCGATAGATCGAAACCTACGTGCGAAATTAGAGGCAACTGTTTTATCGCATTGATTACTAAATTACGTTCTGTTTATTTAAACCTGTTCATTTAGATTTGTTCAGTTATGATTTTTAATTCAGTTTGCTTGTCTACTGATCTTTTTTAAATTATACAGTTAATAAAGAGAACAAATATACATCCGAGCTTGGGAGCATGGCTTTGTAACTTAATGCAACGTTTTTGCATTATGTAAATGTTCTTTCCCCCCCGTGATCTAGATTAGGTGCATGTTACTACATAATAGTAAGATACGCATGTCTAAAACTGGAATTTATGTATAAGGGTCTTTTGCTTCGAGTATACTAATTTGATTCTAGTTAACGACACTGACACGTTTTACGTAACTCGTTTATCCCAAACTGCGGTGGATATCAAAATCGAACGATAAATTTAGTATTGAAGAATAATAAAGTTCGGTGCGATTAAAATACGAACGAATGATCTCCTATATTTTTTCTTTTTTCTTTTCAATTGAAAACTACTTTGCGTTGTGTAAAGTACATTCGTTAACAAGCGAATTCGGTGAACATGTCATAGAAACAGTGTTTTAAGCAAGAGGGAAGGACCACAGCTTAGCTTGCGATCGAAATTAGAAAATAACAACTCTCACTTTGCGTTATAATCGCCAGATTGTTAAATAAAAATATAAAATTCAATTCACTTTTCAACTTTTCAGTTTCAAACATTAAATCAAACATTTCGTAACATACATATTGAGAAGAAAAAAATACTATAAAAAATATTGAAACTGTGTAGTGTAGAAAATTCTTCAATTCACCTACAAACTAGTACCTCTTCGTGAGATCTTTTAAGGAATGAAAGCTTTCTATCAGTCTCTTCTCTTTTTACTAGTCGTGATGAAATTCCTACTACGTTTCTACGTTTCTACTATAATTATGAACTTTCTTCATACTTTCAGGAGGCAGCTGTAAATGATTTTTAGTAACAGATCTCTAATTTTATAGCAACCTATCTAGATCCTGGGGGATTCGGCGACTCGAGACAATGTCTGAAAGACGGGGGATCTACGCCGCAGACACCGATAACCGGAAATCATTTGGACGTTCCGAGATCCCTAGATCCGAACCCCAATCTGCTCAGTCCTGAAATTCTTACACAAAGAAGAGGTAAGTTAATAATTCGATTCGATATTCTTTCCTAGATTTAAATTAACACGAATAAATTCGCGTGGGGAAGTACGAGCGCGGAAATGCACAAGTAGTACAAGTCAACCGTTGTGGATACAAAAGAAGAATTTTTCAACGTTTGTCCTCTTCGTGTAAAAGGTGTAAAGAAAAAAAACTGCACGACTATTCTGACTAGGAAATGAAGACGACTTTTTTGCCATAAAATTTTATTGATACGCAAACATTTGAATCGATAGAAAACAAATTGCAGGCGCGATCGCTCAGTACCAGACAACGTCACTCCCATTCGAGATCTACGCCATGCCTCCTCACGAATCACGTGACCCAAATCAACCAATCGCTAATTTTCGTTGCATCAATAAAAAAAATCAATATTTTGAGATACAAAAGAGTAATTCTTGCCATCTTTGTAATAAATTAATAAATTTAAAGTTGCCGTTGCTCCAGTGAATTTAAATATCGACAAATGCAAAGTAATTTTTTATTTCATTTTTCTACTCGCGTGTGTTCCATTTCGCGGTACAAACGTTTCGACATAAATATGTATATCGAATTTGCACAGAAATCTAAACGCGCTGTAGAGAATATCTGCGATCATAAAATTCCACAAATTCCAACGAAAGTTGCCTGAAATCGTTCTGCAGGAAGCAGAAGACCAAGTATTTTGCCAGTCCCGGACATGTTAACTAGCTCAACGTTGCATCTTCCCGGCCAGGAGTCGTTAGATCACGAAGGTGACGAGTCCGAGGACGAAATGGACGACGACGTCCCTTGGAGATCGCCCAGCGAGAAAATAGCGTGAGTATAATCAACTCTCGATCGCCATTCATTTCATCCTTCTTACGTCGAAGGTCACAAGGATCGAAGGTACAGAATTCCCAAATGCAAACGCGAGGAAACTGACGACCGAAGATTAGCGCTGGCCACATAAAATCTATAGATATATCTACTCGATAGACGAGAAAGCTGGTTTCCTCTCTTTCATCGATCTATTTTTCTTTCTTTTTTTTTAATCTATTATATGTACTGAAGCACGATCGTGAAATCCTTTACGAGCGAAACGATCTTGCACTGTCTCGTGCACTTGCATGGCACAGTCTCTTGTGCATCGGACGTATTTTGTGTATAAATTTTTTTTACGCATATATATATGTATATTTTATATATTTAATTCTATATATATATATATATATATATCGGATGAATGTATCTTGTTTGTCATTGTTTTTATTACTCTGAATATTGTACATGATATCTCTCGATATTAGGATATTATACTGGTTATTAGATCTTGCATCGTTTAAATTATTTTAGATCACTGTTTAGTGTTAGATATAGAGCGTCAGGAAATTGCCAGTATTTTCTTGGGAATGTATGAAGAATATTCTGTAAGATCGTGCAGTCGAATGGAACGTTCATTTTGGAGATTTTGTGAATCGAGTTTAACTTTTAACAAAATTAGGTGTCTACATTATTTTCTACCATATATCGTCGATGTGACAGTTGTCAGAGTACTTAGTCGCAATGTAAATTGACACACTAATACAAATACAATAAATACAACTATCCTATTAGTAATTTTGTTTAGTAACGTACACGATTGAATTAATATATTTCACTGTTATTCGCTTCATTTTCGCAATTGGAGACATCTTCAAATGTTGGAATCAGTCAGAGTTAGAGATCTAAAAGTTAAACGTCTCTCACAAGATCTGCAGCTAAGAGTTAATTGAAAAAATAAACGAAGATCTGTACTATCTTATCTCTGTCTATGAAAAAGAGAATTACGTTCGGCAGCTACGCTGCAGAAACTACGCACCACGCTCATTGTTTCTGCACCCCTAGATGTTACCTCCTGCGATCGCCTATTCGACCGTAACGTGACCGTACCTCGCCAAATCCTTTCTCACGTGTTTCGTGGTATTATATTTGAAGATTGCAAGGGAAGAACACGACGAGTATATTTCTATCAATTTTCCAATTTTGACTTTGCAATTAAGCGGAAGAATTTTATAACGTCATGTGCAATCTCGTGACAATCGACGTGTATTATAGTATTTCAAGCAATATTTTAACTAATTAATTTTTCATCGAAATTTGATGATTTCCTTCCCAAAATCTTCTGTCAAAAACATGTTCATTTCTCTGAGACGAGTTTCGACAATTCGCATTCTTCCTCTCTGATCTTCGTTTCCAAAAAAAGAAAAAAAAGAAAAGAAACACCCTCCGTATTTTCTCTTCGCGTATCCAGTTATATATTTGCCGCTCGTCACGTCCGTTCGCAAAGTAAAAAGTTTCCCCGGGAGCGCGAAAGCGCAAAAGCAACGAAATTCGAAACGGCGTTCGAATCGGAAAAGTCCTTTTTTTTTTCACCGAACCGACGACGAAATTTCCATCTCGAAACGAGTAACGTCGGGCGATTTGAAAAGTCCGGACTTGTCACGCGCGGTGACAAGAGACGAACAGGGGCGAGAGAGCGAAAGAGAAAGAGAGAGAGAGAGAGAGAGAGAGAGAGAAAGAGAAAAAAGAAGAGAAAGAAATATCGTTTGAACGAGAGAAAAAAGAAAGGGTAAAAGCTTCGAAAAGCTTCGCGAAGAGGTCAGTGTCACGCGAGGCCTGTCATTCACCACTCCTGAAATACAATTAAATGCAAGTTTACGTTGATGGTCGGTCTGTCCTGTCTGAATGTCTCTCGATGCCTGTGCCACACTAATCGACCGTCGGTGGTATTGAATCGCTGCTCGATGCTGTCCTGCCTGACACCCTATATGTCCTCCATGGATGTTTTCGATGTCTTCCCTCCTGCATCGTCTTTATGCACTGCCGTCTTCACGCACGACCTTTGTTCCAGCAGTTTCAAAGGGTGAGTCTCACGTTTTTACGCTTTTCGTATTCGTAAATCATCGTCCACTAAATATCGTCATCCTCTCGCTTGTCGTAACGCTGCCGGGGAACGTTTAGAACGAAAATTTCGTGGAATCCAATGAAAATTGGGCGAGTCTCTCTTTTCTAATTGCAAGACGCCGATTGAAGACAACAGACAAGTCTTGGAACTTTAGACTTTTTAGATTTCGGAATTTTCGACAAGTTTCTTCCTTCTAGTTGCAAGACGACGATTGATCGAGGTTGGTTGAAAGTTCATTCGACGATCGGAGGCAACAGACAAGTTTTCGAATATTACTCTCGAGTTTGAGAATTGGGAATTTGGTGGACAAAATTTAGATTTAGGAAGAAAGCTCCTGGAACTTATTTATAAACTTAGGAGGAGAAGGATAATTAACTTCAAATTAAAGTAGAAATCTGAAGTCTTTAGTTTACGTTTACTTTACTTCTCAAATTCTATCCTCGTAAGAGGATAATTAGAAAATTTAGATTGGAAATTAGAAATTGGAGGTTGTCGATTTAAAATCATTCCATTCGACAGGGTGGAAAAAATTCTTGCAATTAGGAATTGCACAAAATTCAACAACAAACCTGGAACAAACCTTCATTTCGTTTTTCAAAGTCTCTCCGTCATTCAATTCCGAACGTTCCCACGCTCGTTGCCTGCCAGATAATGGACAAAACATACTTCGACGACATTGTATTAAATATCTGTTCAAGTTAAAGTCAGACTGACGATATACAGAGGGAAAGAATTGGTTCGTGCCCTCGCGAGAGATTGATTTTCCGCAGCATGCATACGTTTCCAGCGCGATCGCGAGGCACACGCGAAGAAAAGGGACGCGAAGGAAGTTGGACGAGTAGATACGCCGTGCCTCGGAATTTATTAACTGATCTCGAGCGGAGTTTAATCATCTGCATCGCAGATTGAAAATTCTCGTTGCTTAACTCCGTTCTGGCTCGGAGCTTCCGAAATTGAAGTCGTCCCGATACGAAACACGCGGAGGCGAGCAAAGTTGCGAAAACGAAGGTGAACTTTCCATCTCCCGTCGGATTGATCGGTATTTTCTAGGTATTCGCGCAGCAAGCCAGTAAATTTGTTCCCTTGCGTAACTATGATTCGCGCCGCTACGGACGGGTTTCTTCGAAATTCGCAGAAATTACACAGCAAAATTTCCGGCAGAATTTGATTATACGAATCGTTTTACGACGTAGACGTTGTCGGGAAGAAAGAATAATTGTTTGCAGAAAGGAGATGCAAGGAGATGCAAGAATTTTCTTTGAATGAAAATTTTTACGAACATGGAAATTCTCTTTCGGCGTAAATATTCTTGTGCGAATAGAACACAGATGAAAAAACTGCACGATTCGTACCCCAGTACTGACTAGGAAATGAAGACGATCTTTTCGCCATAAAATTTTATTGACACGCAAACATTTCAGTCGATACGAAACAAATTACAGACGCGATCACTCAGTACCAAACAACGCCACTCCTACTCAAGGTCTACTCCACGCCCCCTCGCGACTCACGTGATCCCAAATCAACCAATCGCTAATTTTCGTTGCATCAGCGTTGCACCTGAAGGCCCAATTTTCTGGGTTATCCTCGCTAAAATCACTTTCAGTGATAATATTTATTCTCTTTACATGGAACAAATGTGTTTACTCTCGTTACAGTTAATTTTCCGACGAAACCTTTTGTAAAATGTGCTCGAAGAAAATTATGAAACAAATAGAGGTTTTCAATTTTTTTGAAATGCGGGAATTTTCCGAGGAAAATTTTTTTTTATGAGATGTATAAAAAGAACGATGACCTTTCAACGTAAATGTTTTCTGCAAATAAAGATCGAATATTTATTCTTTTTGGAAGAATGTTCTGACAGAATCGTAATACGTGAAATGTTGTATTTAAAAAAAAAATATCTTTTTCGAATTTTGTGTCAACAGATGTTTAATTTCTTTAAAATATAAGAACCTTCCAACAATACTTTTGCATTAAAAGGAAAAAGTGTCCACCAACATGAATATTTTTCAAAAAGTTTACCCGAGTTTCTCCGAAATACAGGAATTTTCTGTCAAAACATTTTCGCGCCAAACGTGTCGAGGGAAGTCTTTTTTACGATGTGTAAAATTGCCGCAAAACGTGGTGAAATTGAAGGAAGAAAAAAAAAAGTTATCAGAAACGAAAGAAGAACACGACGTGTAACGAAATTGTTACACTCTATTCTTTGAAGTTGCATCGGCCAGAATGAATGCTATTCTTATAGAAACAAGCAACACGAAATTATCAAGCGTGTCTTTCATTTAAATTAAAATTTATTTCGAAAATTTATTTGCATTCCTCGATGTGCAACAATCGCGGTGCTCTGTGCTTATCGCAGGCACAAGCATTTCTTTCCATATTCATAATTCCTACGTTCATTTATCACTTTAGTTGCAGTGAAAGCATAAATGTTATTAAAAGGACCCTACACTGTAAATCCAAATAGAGATTGAAAATATAAAAATGATGCAAATCGTTCTTCAAATTTTAGTTTTAGACATATTGTAAGACGTTTATTTTCACGTGACTATTTCAACACGATTGATTTATTTATTTTGAGAATGTTAATTTATTTATTTTTAATTTATTTTGTACAATGATTTATTCGTTCAAATCTGGAAAGATGGATGACAGTTGAATATAATAACGTAACATTTATCTGCAATGTATTATTATTCATAATTCGAAGTAAAATTTTAATCTACAAATTTTTTGATTTATCTGTGTATTTTATTTAAAAATAAATCGAAATGATTTTTACGTAAAACGAATGTGACGAAAGATAGCAGAGTGATGAAAAATTGTGCATGCGAAATCTTGTCTGCGAATAAATGTCGATTGAAATAATTTAATACCTAAGAAAACGAATGAGTTGTTTTTTTTTCTTTCTTTAGAAATCTTGGGAATGAACTTTCAGAAATATCTCAGCACTCTCAACGATTGTTCTTACTTTATTGAAAAATTATACGCAACATACTCGCACATGCTTGTCACCTTGTACACGTGAACAGTACAACATCACTGTTTGTCACTGCATCGGTATAATGAACGCAACGCATTTTGCATTTGAGATCTCGACTGGTATAAAAATACGTTCCCTCCGTTCCAGCCTTTTCGCATAATTTCTACCGAGAATAGTTCGACTATTATTGAAAGAAATATTAAATATTCTCGTGCACATTGATTAGTTGTCGTTTAACAAACATTTTATATTTCTTGTGATATATATTATATAAGTATCTTAAGTATTGGATCATAAGTATCAGGGAGCAAGCATTATTCATTTCAATGTGACAGAAAGATTTCGAGCGCAAACGATATAAAATGTTCTTTCATGCATTCGAAGGCTCACACCTGCTTACAGAATCAGACGCAATGCACGCTGGTGTATGAATTATACAACAATTTAATCGAATATCGATATTCGTTGTAGGATCGTTAAGGGATTTCCACCTGTTTCACCCTTCATTGGGGTATCGCCAACGTTGTGTTATCTACTGAAGGAGAAGAAACCGCTCTGTTGTCTTCAGCTCGCGCAGGTGAGTATTTGCAAAATGAATACCAACGAATTGTTATTGCTGAATTGTAATTGGAAACGTTCTTGATTGTCAGGTGTGCCAACACTGTAGCTACAGAAATGCCAAAGAGTACAATTGGCAGAATAAGACTATAATTTTGGCAGCTGATTACGCCAGCAATGGGATCTATAATTTCATAATTCCCCTGAGGGCTCATTTTAGGTACTGTAGAAAAACAATTTGAATTCCAAATAGTTTAAACGATCGACTTTGAAGATATTTCAATTTCAGTATCACTGAAAGCTAAGTCTAAAAACAAACTTAAATTCGTTTAAATGCGAGGATAAAAATTTATTTGCAAAATGATGTGAAAACAGAAATTTGTTAAACTTCCACGTTAGTGTGGGACATTTTTTTTTAGTAACAAATTTTCCTTTCTTTGTATTATTGCCATCAAAGTGACGAGTCAAGTGAGAAAGAATGAAAAGTTAAGATAAATAATCGATGGTCTCTGTTAGATCGAAAACTTCGTTGAACCCCATCATTCTTCTGTTGGAACGGACGCCGGAAATTGCGTTCCTCGACGCGGTATCTTACTTTCCTTTGGTGTACTGGATGCGGGGAACCATCGATTGTTTGGACGATCTCCTCCGCGCCGGTATCACTCTGGCGGAAAATGTCGTGGTCGTAAATAAGGAACTTAGCAATTCCGCGGAGGAAGACACGCTGGCTGACTGCAACACCATTGTTGCGGTTCAGACAATGTTCAAGTAAGTGTTCGGGAAGTGCTCTTTCGCAAGTAAATTACAAATAAAGTAACAAATGTTGAGTTTTAATAGATGTATACGTATATACTAGTTAATAAATATACATACTAATATATATATATTAGCATCTATTAAAATTCAATATCTGTGGTATACTAGTTACTAGTATTAATTAATTAATTATATATTATATATATTAATTAATAATAATAATTAATATATATATAGTAATTAATAAATACTAGTAACTAGTATACCACAGTATCTCAAAGAAATGATATTCGTAAAAATAGAAACATTGGAATATATAGGGGAACAATTTTGTCGAATTGATAATTTTATCTACGCTTTATTTTCATTTTGATTTTATCTCTCTGCTATTGAATCCATGTAACATTTTATGAACTTGCAGGTTCTTTCCTAGCATAAAAAGCATAACGGAGCTCTCACAATCGAGCAATATGCGCTTCATGCAATTCAGGGCACACGACAAGTACGCTCTTCATCTCAGCAAAATGGAAAAGGTACTTCTTTCCCTTGTTTTCATAAAGTTCGGCGAAATAAATAATTAATATCGCATGGATAACGATCCTTCGATAACGATTAATCCGCTAATTATGAAATCAAACGATAATTTATGCTCGTCTGTACGTCGTATGAAAAGGGAAATAATTGAAATACAATCGAATAAAGCGGAACGTTGCGTATCAAAGTGAAAATTTATATTTGAGTTTCGCCAATACCGAAGGAATTTCATAGTTAGGTTAACTAAATTTCCAATAATGCGTAAAATCGCTTGTCTTGAACGTGACCTGCCCAGTTCATAAGCGCGTATACTTGACCTTTATTTTATTATCTTACGTACAAAGAAAATTTTATCGCGCTAACACACATGTTGCGCTTTTTTACTAGAAAAGCAATCAACTTTGAAACCTTCCTCCAACAGCACTTGGAGGAAATGACGACAATACCGTGTGACTTAATACGTTTGCAGCAATTAAAACAATTATCACAAAATAACTGAACGATTTCGCTTGAATTGCAAAAAAAAAATGGCCAAAAAATAATATTTTTCTATTACTCGAAGAAATTGTTGTAGCAAAATTTCTGAAATAATGTTCGACTTTAGGTGAAATAATTTCTCAAATATCACGAAATCTTTGAATGTGATTTGGTAAATTTGATTTCTAATTGTTTCAACAGAGAGAAAAGGAGAGAGGCTCGCACATATCTTACATGTTTCGATTGCCTTTCGCGGCTGGCAGTGTCTTCAGTGCCTCCATGCTCGACACGCTTCTTTATCAGGCGTTCGTGAAAGACTACATGATAACGTTCGTGAGACTGCTACTGGGTGTGGACCAAGCGCCAGGATCTGGATTCTTAACATCGGTAAAAAATATCTGAGTTGATCACAAAAATATTTGCACACATTTGAAATTTGAAAAGGAATAAAGTGAAAATCTATGCGGTTGTAGTTTAATAATTGGGGAACAAAGATTAATTAAACAATTTCTATTCGCGTGTACTCTTCATTTTTTCATAGAAAAAAAAGAAGATAATAATTACAAGTTGAATTAGAAAAATAAAGACCTTTCCCCGTTGATTGATGGTTATATCGATCGAACCCAAGCAATTACCTCACACGCATTTCGCGATAATTCTGCTTCCAATTAACTTTAATCGCCTCTATAATTAGTCGCATGCTCCAAGTTCGTCTAATTACATCCCCACCTCTAATTACCTAATACATTTTAATTTCCCGCAAGAAGCGAAAGGGAAAAAGAAACTCCAGCCTTGAGATTAAGCCCTCGTCGTCCGCTTGATTGCAGATGAGAATCACGAAGGACGACATGTGGATCAGAACGTACGGCAGATTGTATCAAAAACTGTGTTCCACCACCTGCGAAATTCCTATCGGTATTTACAGAACGCAGGACACCACCGTCTCGGACACGTCTCACGTGAGTAAAAAAGAAAAAGAGAAAAAAGAAACAAAGAAGAAACTGTCGCTCATTCTCGATTAGCGAACACTCTGATCATAAGTTGATTGGTTCGTGTACCATATATATTCATAAGGGCAGGAAACAACTTTTTTTGAATGGCGGCTGGTTGAGTAGCGCATGGTTGTACTCCCGCTCTATCTTCTGCTCTGTATCTATCCCGGTGTATCAGCTCGTGCAGCGTTTCTCTTAGAAACATTTTCATCCCTTTCAGTGAGAAACAGAGAAGCGTTAGGGCTCTTGCATCTTGTTGAAACGATGCTCGTAGCACGTCCTTCGATCCTGATCGTGTTCGTTTCTTTGAGCCTGCATCGTGTTAGAAATATTATATATATATAAATTATATAATATATATATATATATATATACACATTATTATTATTATTATTATTATTGTTATTGTTAGTGTAAATCGAAATGCTTCTTCCGTTGGATTGATAAAATGAATTTTTAGTATATTTTCTTTTGTGAGTACACGGTGATTTACGATATAATATTTATTTAAAATGACGATTGGTTTCGAATGATCATTTTTATATACGATTCTCTTCTAAAGGTTGCAATTTGCTACTATTAGATCTTAGTTATATAGCATAGTATACAGATTAATATATTGTGATTGTTTAATGTAAGTTCATGTAGCAATCTTGCAGCAATTTGCAATATTTTCATGATTATATTGTTGGAATATACATTTTTATGTAGCATTTTATATGAGCATTTAAGAAGAGAAGAATGAACGTTATACGAGATACATATTATCCTATAACAATCAAATTATTTATTATTTTTCTCGAAGTTTGACAATGAGATGTTTAGTACGAAAATTTTCAATTTATTTATAAATTACGTTGCAGGTGCAGGATGTTACGTGAAAAGTGTCGTAATCACGAAATAAGTGAAGTAACTTGAAATATTGATTCTGACACCTGAAATTAGCTTTTCTTTCATGTTTTCGCAACTTTGAAACACATTGCGGATCCGTAATTAATTTGGTCAAAAATCTACAGTTTGTAGTAATTTGATACTAATCTAATCTAAATCAAAGTTTTGTTCTCAATATCTAGTCTTTAAATAATAAAATGTCAACTTTCACAACTTTGGATTAACTGTTGTTCGATATTTCTTGATTTCGTTACAAGTAGTAGTGATGGGGTCAAATTCGGTGCTCAAGGTCCATTTCACAGTTTTTTCGAAAATTATTAGTTTTGAGCCTCGGAATAATTAACTCTACAATTTCTGCAAATTCCTACGATAGTCGAATAGAAACCCTTGCGAGTAATAATTAAATTGTAAAAGCGGTCGTAGAATTTCGAACCTATACTACTTAGAATTACTTTCTTCACTTTTCCTGAAAATAAACATTTTCAAACTTACGTTCGCTTCAAATTATTTATCAATTCGAATCTAGTTCTGTCTCTTGAAACACTTACAAAGAATTCAAATCCGATCGATTTAAATTCTCATTGGTACCTGCTTGAGCCCATCGCTCGTTACGTGCATCCTGTGCAATACTTTCTACGGAGGAAGCTCAAATAAAAAAACGTACATATCGAGAGCTCAAAAACCAATCACTGTAAATTGTTCTTCATAAAGAGCAATTTGCGCTATGCAAATATCCTTTCATCCTCAAAATCTCCAGTCTAGTCCTCGTCACATAATCACGACAATGTTATAACCAAACTATTTTCGAAAGAATGTTTGTACTTGAGGGAACATGTCAAAGTCGGAATCTCGGAATCGCCGATGAAAGTAGTTTTCATAAAAATATTCGACCCGCGTTTCTCTTATATTTTATCAAATATCTCGGAAATTATTGAAGATACAATTTTTGTGTATGTCGATGAAATTAGTGTTTTTTAACAACGAATTTAACGGTGTATACTATTTTGCAAGAAAATCTTTTGTTTAAACGATATATTTTAAAAAACTGTATTTTTGATAAGTTTCTCCAAGTAAATGTTAACAAAATTTTCTTGAACATTTGTTTACTATATATTACGGATAAAATGGAATACTGATTTTTTTCATTATAAGAACACATTGTTTCCAAATCTCTCTCGCCGGACGTGCAAAGCAAAGCAGGGTGTATACTGGAACTGTTCTCCATTCGTAAATACGTTTTAAAATGTTAAACGATATCAGCAGGTGGTAAATTGCTTTCTCCCTTATTTACAATATTAAAAGAAGCAAATGGACAATTAGTATTCAAAGCCTCTAACATCATTAGTGGAACATCGATGTCTGGAAAATTAAATAAAGACCTATCTAGAACATAGCTGTGTATCAGTGCAATATAAGAGGAATTTGTCAGCGCTGACTGGCTTTTTGAGCTCTTCGTACGATATACTCGATATACGCGATAGTAGAAACGCAGTAGCTACCGATCATGTACATACTGTACATAAAGTAATTGTGCTAAAAGAAAAAAGACGATACGAAATGGCAAAGACCACGGTCGAGCAGCGGCGTGTGCGTGCGAAATCGTCGACAGCAACGGTGGGCCATCATTAGTACCTAAGGGTAGAATTGCTTATCGTTTTGACAGGGCGATTCAGACGCGGAGAGCGACGCCGGCGTCGGCGTGACGTACAAGGTGCGTCATTCGGCGGCAGCTTCGTGCCTTGCGAATTGCGCGACCCGCGACAAGGGTGCCTCAGCCGTGAGTACAGAGTCGACGTTGCCTGGTCGCCGCATTATTACTGTCTCGATCGACTTCTTCTTCTTCTTCTTCTTCTATATGTTTTATATTGTTCACGCCATATATACTTTCACTTTTTGTATGATCTTTGTGCGCCGCATCTCTCTCTCTCTCTCTCTCTCTTTTTTTCTCTCTCTCTCTCTATATATATATATATATTCTTTGTTTGTATTTACTCTTTCTATTTACTATCCTGTTCACATAATACCACTACTTTTCTCTCTGGTTCTCCTTTCGCCTGATGTCCGGAAAAAAAAGAAAAGAGAAAGAAAGAACGCTTGTTGCAGAACGCATGCGACAAACGCTGGTCTCTGTGGCTTCCGGCCTGTGAACGCTCGAGAACTCTGTGCTCGTTCTCACCGCCTACATTTTTGTACTCTCGATCGATCGTTGTTTCTTTTTTTTTTTTCTTTCTGACGATTCGATCGTTTTTTTAACGTTTGATAGACGATGATTGATGAACGTTGTTGCTGTAAGTTTGTCGGTTCTTCGATTCTAAGAAGATTTTTACACATTTTTAAAATGTGGAAACGTATAAAATGTTCAAAGTGCGATGATCTTTGTAATAGAAAAAAATTTCAACTGCTGTTCCCATTTCCGTGGTTGTGTACATAAATAAAAATTATCAATCAACGGTCTATCCGAAAAGAGCACCAACTAAAGTGTGTCACTCGTCCGTTTCAAACGAACCAACCGCTCCTCTGACGCACTTGGCGACTAAAATCCGCTGGTTTTTTTCTCTTTCTCGGAACAGTACTCGGTAAGCCTCGGCGACGAAGCGCGAGACAACCATGCCCAGCAGATCGAGAGGGCAGAGATCGCAAACTTGGTGCGTTCCCGGATGGAGTCGTTGAACCTGCCGGTGGCCGACTACGACGACGTCTCCGAGAAGCGTAACAGCCTCTCCTACGTGATCATCAATCCCAGCTGCGATTTGAAGCTCGAGGAGGGCGACATCGTGTACTTGGTCCGGCCGAGCCCGTTCTCCGCGCAGAAGACGTTCGAGCGGCACAACTCGAGGCGAAAGAGCAACATCAGCTTCTGCTCGGCCCAGCTGGTGTCCCAAATGAGCGCGGCGGTGGCCGCGGCCGGCCTCCCGGGAGCTGGGACGGGAAGTCGTCGAGGATCAGGCATCGGCCTGCCCAGGGCACCACCTCTCAGCACCACCAAATCGAATTCCCTGTCTCTGCCGGACAGTCCAACGGTGGCTGGCACTCTGCGCGGGCGTTCCAACTCTCTGAGAGTCGTCGACGACATTCTACTGAGGCGCAGCAACTCGCTGAGGCAGGGGCTGACGATCAGCAGAAGGAAGAGCAGCCTGGAGGACATTGGCCTAGGTGCGCTGTCACACCCGTCGAACCACAACCCGATCAAGATTGCGTTGAACGGATCCATCGGTCTGGAAGTGACCCCGCCCGAGGAAGGCTCGCAAACCGGCGTGGCCACCAACACGGGGATCCTGGACGTTGGCCTGCCCTCCATGCCGGAATTGACCGCCTCTCTAGGGGGGGCGAACGTGGATCCCGGCCTTGGTGGATCTCTCGGCGGACTGTACGATCCACCGAATCTTCAGGGCCCGCTCGGCTCGCAGTCGCCGCAGATCCAAGGCGGCACGCAGGATCCTCAGTACATACAGGGGACGATCGTATGATATAACCTTATGTGGGGACGCAGGCTCTCCGGCGTGGTGCGAAACAAATGGCTGTAGCGTTCCCACATGACACGTCGAGATCATTAAGATCCAAGGGTGTATTGACGCATCCTGATCGCCGACGATTTTGATGGGACTGAATGGTGGTGGTGGACGATGATTGACGACCATTGTTCTATTCTTGCGAGACGGCCGGAGAGCAAGGTGTTTCAGTGACGAACGAGGAGGGAGGATGGATAACAACTCCAATGACCGAGGTTTCATGACTTATTTGCGGTGGAGAACAGCTTAAACGAGTTTCTTTTCCTTTTTTTTTACTACGTTCTTCTACGTCTTGGTAGTCTTGAGTTTAGCTTAGCGGCGATGGTACGGTTCGCAGGAACCATCGGGGGACCTAAACGCGGCGTCGTCGAGTCGCGACTGTGATAGCGCCAGAACGCTGAACCTTCGTTTTGTACATCTGGAACGGAACTGGGCGTCGATCCCTTGTGATGCGGATCATTTTTGGGGGGATTTAGATTGCTCCAAGTCGCAAAGTTGCAGTTAATCGAATAAATTACTCGGTAGAATTGGTTCGAAGTGACTTTTGAATTTAGTAAAAATTTAACTCTGCTACATTCGTTAGCTCGTTTTTGACGTATTTGAAAAATATCTCAAATTTAAAAAAACTTTATTATGAATTAAAAAATATTAAGACAATCTACGCGTGATTTCTTATATTCGAGCATCTTGAAGCGTTCAAAAATAAAAATCATTTTCGTTTATTAAAACGAGAGCTTCAAATTAAATTGAAATATAAATATTCAAAAATTGCATTAGGGTTAAAGGATCTAGAATCAAAGTTATTTAAACGGAGGGATGTAACCGAAGAAAAATCACAACCGAATAACATTGAATATTTCGTTCAAAACGGCGCCCAGTTCGACCGACGTATAGTTGTTTCAGCTACGATACTGTTTCAATACTAATCTCCTTCATTTGTAGATAGCGCCGATCACACGATTTCGAAATCAAATCACCGTTTGTTGCGAGTTTCATTTCGGAAATATCCGTTGACATTAACTCTCGCGGCGCGCGTAGTGATCTATGTATGTTCTTAAAACGTTTTGCTCTCTAGTCGACTCTGGCGTCTCGACATCTCCGTGTCGGATCCGATCGAAATTCTCAGCGATCCAAAACGACCACGAGCATCCTATATCAGAGAAATACTCGCGATATCGCGTTATCGCCAGAGGTCCAGCGACGCAGTTTTAATCAATCCGAGAAATTATTATTATAGAGCAGTGAAAATGAAACTTGCGACGATGGACAAGAATCAACGAATAATCCGCGTTACCTCTGAACATTTAATTAAAAATATCGTTCAATATTTTTAAAGGTTCCTAGTTCCTCTTCACTCGCAAAGAATATCGTCGACGAATAATCAACAGCTAGAATTATCACATTAACGAATGAAGTTACACGTTGATCACAAATTTATTGAGAAACTCTCTGCACCACTCAATTATTTTTAATATATTGTACTAACCGTATTCAAGTCAAAGTAACTTTTATTCTTGTAAGTATCGATACGTTGACGATTGCAACAATTGAATATTTAATCGTTTAAACTTTACCTCGTATTTACCTCGAAAAAGATTTATATTATACGAATTTATAAATATCCTGAATTTGCTGCTGACTATCATTTTGTCGAACGAAGACAGATAATACACGTGCATCGACACAGCTCATACAATCATATTTATCAAACGACATGTATGCAAAATAAATTCTTGTCCTTCGTCGCACGGGATAGTTGACAAAAAAAGAAAAAAAAAGTAGGTAAGAAATGAGAAACGTCTCCCTAATGCAAACCCCGATTCTTGCGTAGAATCACGTTCGAACGGGGTGAACGTGAGATAATTTTATACTAGAACCAATTTACGACAAGAGTATATATCTTATAAATAATAAACACATGACCATTTTAATCATATCACGCGAGGAACACAGGAACGCACCGATTGGTGACGCGTACGTTATAAGATGAACGAGATTTTAAACGATTGTTAGAACGATCGAGCCGAAGTTTCGAGACCTGTTTGATCGGAGAATTAGGAATAAAGCTTCGCGTTCAGATTCGTCTATTTCAGTTCGAATCAACAAGAACGAAAATTAAGCGCATATTGGTGAAACGATGTTAAATTGCCTGAATTCAGACAAAGATTCAAGCAGAATTGCGAATTGCTCGAATTCAAAGTAATGGTAAAATTGTATCATACTTGAATTCGAGTAAAAAAGAGTCGCTTGAACGAGGTAACAATTTGTCTGAAATTTTAATTGCCCGATTCGAGTGAAAGTATAAAAATTATAAATTGCTGAAACTCTTGTTGGAATTCACGTGAAAATTGAGCAGTCTGAACGAAGCTTAACGAAAAAATTCTCCCGTCTGGATCTACAAACTTGGCGCGAAACGACGTTTGCGAAATAGCGATCGAGTACTAAGTAAAGACGATAATCGTTTAGCCGTGAATGTAGCTGCGATTCGATCGAACGAAGGTTACCCACCTTTACGCATACACGATCTTTACTTCTCTTCTTATGATCAGTTCGAAACGAGGCCGAGTCCTTCCGGTTTATTCGACTATTTAAATCAAACGAATTGTTTGTCCTTAGCGATGAAAGAGGAGGATCAGGAGAGTGCGAGGTTCCGACAATCCGTTTAATCAGTTAGGTAAATACGTAGGGACGTTGTTAGAAACGACTTGATTGTACCTATGTATTATATTTCTTGACTCGACGCTTCGAGCCGGTTGCAATCGTTTTTCTCGACCAATTTACACGTTTCTCCGACCAAATATGTCGTTTTATCGAGTACCTGCTTCGACGCTGCTTCCGCTATGACTCGTTTCCTCCTTCGATTTGTCAGCGATCAGATTAGCTTCACTCTCGGCCACGATTCTGAAAAGAAAAAGGAAAAATTCAGAACGCTGAAGAATTATCTCCTGAATGATTAAATAAAATACGTTCGTAATAGTTCATAAAGGTATATACGTTATTTAACAAAATTAATCCATTAAATTCGTCTGGATCGAATATGGCCAGAAATAAAGAATTGGATAATAACACCAAGAAGGAGCATGGAAATGAAATAATCAGTTTCACCTACGAATTGTTGTTAACGAAATTTTTTTTTTGTTTTTTTTGTTTAGAAAGTAACTAAATATTCCGTGATTATTCAACTATTATTAGTTAGATAAAGCTCCTCCGGTTATTATAAATATTCAAATTTTACACGAGTATTTTAAGTCTATCGAGTTTTAATTTGATTTGTGAAATAATTTCCAAAAAAAGGAAAAAAGAAAAAATATGAAGCGAATCGATCAATATCTACAATTTACATGTTTGTTATTCTATTTAGCCAGGAACGCGAATGCAATTTTCTTCGAAACGTTCTTCTTCTAATCGATTTTCAGCCTCTTTAACTTTCTCTCCGTCAGGAAAACTCTCTGTCTTTCTCACCTTGATTAGCGTAACGAAAACCCGTCCCGTCTACGAACCACCGAACATCTTCGTCGACGCTGATGGCTCGTAGAGTTTTTGTACATACTTGAGACGCAGCCGTTGGCATTTCTCAAGGACGAATCGATGACTTTCTACAATTATAACCCTGAGAGAACGATCTTGTTTAACCGAGAGATCTTTGTGTTACCCTGCGATTGATGAACGCGATGCAAAAGATTCTATGAACGTTTAGATATTAAAAAAAGTCGAAGAGTACGTAGAAATTAATAAAGTGTGACTATAACGTGGAACACGTGGAATGAATGAAAACAGATGTGTAAACTTTTAAAAAAGTTTGAGGACTTATTTGGGCATAAGCACGTAGCTTAAATCGTGGTAATTAGTTGTATATTTGGATGTTTTCTTTAATCCTCTGTAATACGGTGAAGCAGAAGCTGGATTTTCAGAGATTGATTAATGGAGATGATTCTTAAAAAAAAAAGAAGATAAAAGAGTATTATTGGAAATTGAAACAAATTGTTACATTTTTTCTGCTTGGATTAGATTTCGATATGAATCTTTTAATTACAATAGATTCACTATGGCTTCAGGTTTTGCAACAAATATTCTCTGAAACACTTTCAGAAATTGTTAAACGTGTACGCAAACGTACTACATGACGATTTTTTTTTTTTTTTTTTAATCTAAACTTGCGTTCACTTCTCTGTAATTCGTTTTAAACGAACGAAGTTTAAATTTATCACAGAGGATTAAATAGAAACTTAAACAGTCGTCGCGTTACCGAAACTACATACACAGACACGATCGAAATGAAACTAACAAAATTTCGGCAGAAATTTTCACGCGAGAAAGTTTACGTGAATCTTGTATTTTTTCGATACTGAGAGAATTCTGCTACCAACTCAACGATCGAAGAAAAAGAAAGAATAATAAAAATATCAAAAAAAAGGAAGCAAAACGCGAAAGATACACTTAATAATAAAAGAAAAAGAGTAATCCTAGAAGATACCAAAACCAGGGACATCGTTCCAGCAGTGTACATAGATCGATCGTCGTAGGATCTCGAATGGATCGGAAACCAACGTGACCTGAAAAAAGCGAATTGCGTTGTCGTTCAAAACCAAAAGCGATGTGAAAGTAAAACTGTTGTCGAGTGTATGTGAGTACATCCTAGTCGCGTCTGACATAAGAAAACCGATTGCCCACGATTCTGTTAACATTTGTATAAACATTAGCAACGACGTGAAAAAAGAAAAAAAGAAAAAAAATTAACGCGAAACGCTGGTCTGTGAAGAACTGTCAAGTGAAATTTTCTATTAACAAACGATTAAAAAAAGAAAAAAAAAATACAAAAAAAAAGAGAGAAGGATCAATTTGAAGATAAAACAAATCGCTGACGCGAACGTAAAGTGAAAAGATAAAAAAAGAGATATATTACTATGTCAAACGCAATGGAGATTAATATTATTATGGTAGTATTAAGAAACCTCAGACGAGCATGTAATAAAAAAAAAAAAAAATAAGTATCGTGGTGTCTTCGTAGGAGAGAACAAACAATAGACAATTTCGATTTAACGGCGCGCGATTTAAAATCCTCGAATCGATGAAACCCCTTCGCGAGTTCCTTCACGAATTTCTAGACGATCGTAAGGGTTCTGAAAGTTAAAAAAAAAGTCTCACCAATGCGAACTGCCGAGCTCGCGACATCGAGACGACACGTTTCCCCGTTTATTTTTCAACACCTTGTCTTACGACTTCTTTTTCATTAGTTAGTTTGTTGCAACTCGTTGCGTCGTGTGGCGTGTGAAGTAATTTCTACTTGTCAATCCTCAATTGAAGAAACTGAGATCTCAAATTCGAAATGGAACTGGAATTACAATTTGTTGGTTTTCCAAACATTTCTTTCTCGCGAAAGCGTGATTGGACGATACAAGACAAGGGGTTGAGAGACGAACGATCCATCGGTTTTGCGCGTGGAACACAGAGTGTGTTTGAAAGTAATTCATTCAGAAATTGATTTTCAAATCGACAATGCGTTGAGATCTTGTTGTGGGTTTGTGAAACTCAAAGACGAACAATGTCCATTGGAGTCTGTCGTAGAACTACGCGTGAAATATCACGCATCTAAATGAACAATCCCAAAACTATCGCAATTTAAAGATTCTTTTAACGAACGTACGTTTCACCTCGAGGTTGTTGGACGAAGTCGAGATTCGTCGCAATCCTTCACAAAATCGATCATTTCTATTTTTATTCCAGACCAGATTTCATTAATTATATTGTATCCTCGTGTTCACCGTACTCTTCTCTTTACGATCTTATCCTGCGATTGAAAACAAAGTTAAGTTGAAAGAGTTTGTAAAGATTTACATTTTAATTTGAAACTTAATTTTTCGTAAGTGGAAATATTTGTTACAATGTAAAACTCGTCAGTTCAGACGTACTGACGAACTGAGTGTTACTAACATATCGTTTACCTTAAAATGTGATTATTTAGGTAATTTAGTATATTTTTCATTGCTGTAAATGTTGAATTAGTAGTTAATATTCGATGAGAATTTTCTGTTACACGTTTCTGTTACACTGTTTCATTATATGACAAACATTAAGAGAATAAGGCACACAAGATCATTTTTTTACAATCTTACGAAACAATGTTAATTTCTTTGAAAAAGATCTAATGCTGTTGATATTTGTATTTTTAGAGAATGTTGTAAGAATGAAAGGATTGAAGTTAACAGCTTTATTCGAACATTTATAGATATTTTGTGTATGAAAAATATGTTCATAAATGTCTCGTGATACATAAATATCTATTCAAGAATGTATTTAAATTAGTAGCCCCTTTTCATTTTTCAAACAATTCGATTAATTGATTTGAGCTATTGATTAACTTCTATTGAGACTTGATTCTTTGACTCATTCGCGTATATTTAAAAATTTCGTCAAAAAGTTTGTTTACTAACTCTCTGACCGCAAGCGACAGTAAAATCATACTCTGTTAACTTCGATGACCCTGATATTTTTCTTTTCTCTACTTACATTGATTCATTTTTACATTGTGGTTAATCTTCATGATAAACTTATACAAGATGTACGTTTCACCCGTGATTTTTTACAGAAAAATATGAAAATTGTCCGCGGCTGGAGAGTTGATCAACACTAGAACTATCGAAATGGTCAAAATGGCCAGTTCGTAATTTTATAGATCTGACTTTCATAGAAACTTTATAGATATAAATAAAAGCTTTCGTTCTTTATTGTATCATAAACATTTTTCCCATTCCTTGTAATTTCTGTAATAAAAATTTTATATTTTAATCACCGTTAATTCCAGCGTTAAAAGAGCAAAACCCAAACTGCATAAAATTATTGAATAATCGGAAAAAACCGTTTTCCACTGGATTCGATGTATCGTGTGTATAACGAGTAGAATATCGCGAAACTGACTTGTTCCCATTTTCAGAATTTCACTGAAAAAATTATTTTCTTTTCGAATCGAGATGAAAATGGGAGCATGAAACGAGTTTCCAGTGTCGTCGAGCTCGTGTTTGGAGTAATATGAATTTAAAAAATTAATCCTTGACCACGAAAGGAACTACGAACGGCTGTATGTAATGTAAAATAATAAGAGAGCAGAAAAACAGAGAGAAAGAATGTACCTATATCTATAAATATATACATATATATATACCACGTGACACATTGTCACGCGACGCGTGCATGTAAATTTATTATAAATAAATTATTATAAAGCAGCAACACCCCTTTTTCTTCCGACAGATTCACTTTATTTCGTGAACGTACAATTCCATTGACTTAAAGTAGCATAGATCGAGTGAAAACTTGTATTACAAATGTCTAGGTTTCGTCGTCTTCTTCTTCTTGTTCTTCTTCTTGTTCTTCTTCCTTTTTTTGTTTTTCCAGGAATGTGTGTATTTCGAAGTTGTTTGGTAACTTGTGATTTAATTATTTTTTATTGTTTCTATTGTGAACATTGAGTTTCCTGAATTATTTATTTCATTTGTTTGAAATAGGATGGAAATATAACAATGGTTCTATTCAAATGACGAGGACATTACCGATTCGACACTATGCTCTACCCGCGGTTGTATTGTCAGAAGAATTACGGGTATGTCTCGCTTCGTGGTGTTTCTGAGGTAAAGAGCGAAGGAACGTTCAATCACTGACAATTTCTTTCTTTTATTAATACTATTTATCCGTAAGAAATTACGCTATCGCATTACTATTCGGTAACCGGCTTTTAACAATATACATATGTAAAAAAAAAAAATAGTCTTTGTTTTCTCACTTATCGAAACAACAATGCAAGCATTAAAAACACTTGTCAATGAACTAAAAACTATCGCCGTAGCAAATGATTATTTCATTTCCTTACGTCACAAAGAGATTTCTAAACGAAAACGTGTTTCACAAAATTGTATCTTCCCCCTGTAAAACATCATTAAAATATCATTCTTTAAAAAGAAAAAAAGAAAAGATTGACATCAACGTCACAATATGTTTTCTTAAACAAAAAAGAAAAGAAAAAAACGAAGCCGGTTCTAAATGGTCAAACGCGTACATACACGTCTCATGCTCGTCGTTGTCGAGGATTCTTTAATATCATGACGCCATGTTTTATATCGACGATCAATAAAACAGACGAGATGTTTTCGATTTCGCGTAGTACGTGGAATGTTCTCGTTTATTCTACGTGTATGCACATCTGTGTTGGCTGGTGTATATATACATATATTACGCGTATTGTCGCTATTCATGGTATTATAAATACATCGCTTAAATACAATATCGACAGGTGTGGGTAAATCGGTCTAACAAACTCTAACTAGTGGCTCTTCACAGGCTTCAACACGTTCTCCGCGAACTGGCCAACGATGTTACCTCTCGGATGGTAACATGCCACCACCACGCAGGTTCCGTCCCTTTTCGCCATCGCTATACCCATCTCGATGGTATTTTTCCAAACGATCTGCGTGAAATGACCTGGTCAAAAAGGAATGAATAATTATTAACAATCATCATTTCGATTAAAAGAAACAGAAGTATCCAAAAATTTTCGAGCTTGATGAAAAGCAAATTTAAAATAAAAAAAAATTGTTAGCTGTCCGAAGACAGAATTTTTTAAATACAATAAAAAAATTATCATCTTACAAAAGATATATCATGTAATTTAACGTGATAAATATTAAAAATACGATACGTTGTTTTACCAGAAGAATTTTTCTTGCAACGATACGGATTAAATTAAAGAACTGAACAGCTTCCATTGGTGAACATTTTCAGTTTAACAATTGAGAAACAACGATTAATCGACGATCGATTGGTAATTGAATTAGTTTTGTTACGTTGCGCTACATACATGTGTTCAAGATTTTTGGCTCTGTGCCGTATTTGTGTTCTTTTCTCTCGGAATACCATTTGGAAACAACTTCCCGTGCCGGTACGATTAACTTTGGATCCGAACATTGCATCGAGTAGATATTCTCCCCGTACGGAGACGTCGACTGAGGGATCAGCTTGTTCGTGTTCAGCAACGTGTTCGCCCACGCCTGTGGATAGTGGAAAAAATGTACAATCGAGCGTTACACTTGAACCCGACCATGCACGGTCAATTGCAAACTAACTAAGTCACGATCATGCGGAGTACAAGACAAACTGCAATTACGTAAATTAAAAGTATCTGCTTAATTTACGAACTGCCAATTCATGTAGGTAAGGGAAAAATTTATTTCTAAAACAGAACTTGGAAGCGAAAGTTCATTTGAATTGTTGATAAGAGTTAAAAATTTTTAATCTCGGGAGAAAGATCTATAAACATGGAAAAAATAGTAGAAGTAGAATCTCGATTGATAGATATTCAAAAATGGTTCTTTATGAGAAGATAAAAACAGAGAGCGAATGAAATTGTTATACTTTTATTCAAAACTGTGTACTTGAAGATCTGCCATACTTAATCCTACTTCGAATAGATTGCAAATGATCTCAATTATACAGAAAGTTAGAAACTGCAAACTATAGAAATTTTTAACTGTTGAATAATATACCGAGCAAAGCAGACAAATTTTGTCATTTTACAAAAATGACCACTAGTTCTTAAGAAACTCTGAAAGATTCTATAAAAAAATCTAAGAAATATCACCTTAGCTGCAGACGTCAATTCCACGCTTAACCTCAGGTCAGGAACACGATGTCTCCTTCTGTATTCGTTGTGAACGAGCAGAGCCTCTTGTTGCCATGACTGTTCGTCTAACGGGTAATGTGCCTTAGAATCTAGGAAGGTGATCTTTTTGGTAGGGCTCGAGCCTCCTGGAGGTAGAACGTTCTCCGTGAAGCTACCCAAGAAATTCCCGGCAGGATTATAATTACAAACGACGTAAACCTCGCCGTTTCGATTCCTGGCCATTCCGACACCCAACTCTGTACTGTCCTTCCACACGACTTGGGTGAAGTGGCCAGTTTTTAGAGTGGTCGGCTCCTTTCCGTATTGATGTTGCGCTTCTTCGGCATACCTGTGAATTGAATTTAAATTAAAAACGTGTGCAATAAAAAATGTTACAAAGATGAATGTGTAGTGAAAATATGCACTATTTGTTGGTCAGAAGAAGAAATGTCTGATTTATTATTAATCACAGAATGATAATTTTATAAGAAAAACATTTTAAACGATTACAAAATATTTTTGTGAATGTTAATTAATTTAGTTATATTTTTAGATTTATTGTAATTTAAAAATTAGAGACTAGTACACCTCGCATTGATTGAAAGCAAAAATAAACTATACTTTCTCTGAATATTAGTTTATTCATTCATCTGTTTGATTTTTCCCAAATCAAACATAATTTCAGATAACATAACGAAATCAATTGTGTAGTGAAATATAGTGCTATTTTACGTCTATTTTAAACAACGAATCTTTATTAAGTATTCCACTTTTGCGCTCAATGTCTCACAAAATTCCTTCCTGGGTGCAATCTTTCGTTTTCAGATAAAATAGAAGGTAAAAAATAGTTGCCTCAAACCCACACAAATTCGACAGCCAATTACAGTGGATTTATTGAATGTAAATTTTAGTTACTTACCATTCGTTTACCGGCTCGTCTCCGCCTACGATAGTCTTCGGGTTGGAACTCCACATGCAATACAGATTTTCACCATAATCTATGTTCGCCCTGTGCTCTAACCTACCCCTAGCTGCCAGTATGTTGGCCCAGTCCTGACTTGTTTTACATAACTGAAAACGAAGAAAAGATAAGATAAGCGTTAATTAACACTTTTTCACGAGAAAAACTTAACTGAATTTCCAAGAGAAAAAAATAAAATACAAATTTGTACAAGTTCGATAGAAAACAAAATTGTTTCAAAATATTTTATATCTCTATATATCCGAGATTCGTTGACATTGCAAGAAGGAAATAACCTGTTTGTTAAGGCGAAGAGGTGGTACGCCGTGTCTTACGCGGTACAAATTGTGCGTCTCGAGGCAAACGTTGATAAATTCCTTAGGAGGCCCCAATCTGCGCACAGACGGTTTACGTGTGTCAGTCTTTGATATCTACAACACACAGAGAGGATGCCGCGTGACATAAATTTGACAATAAGTAGGACGATAAAACGCGGAAACACAAAAATGAAATCGAGAATTTATTAATTCAGATTTTTCTTCAATTTTTAAAATTTAGTTTTGAAATGTAATGACGCTCATCATCGTAACTGATTTCGTTAATATAATAAGATTAAATCGTCACGTGAAAGATTTATAATACGTTGGTCTAGCATTTCATTCCCCATTTAATTCCGAGTTCACTGACCTTGCGGAAATTATTTATAACTGAAACTAAATTAATATTCTTCTCGTAAAGCTCCTCGTCATCTCAAAGCAAACGCTCCTACGCTTTAATTTGCTCAAACAGCTATTGCAATTAAGGAAAAGACGAGGCTGCAGTTTTATTCTAGTCTATCTGGCGCGAACATATACAGGGTGATTCACGTAACTTACACACCTGAAATAACTTTTAAATTATGCGTCTAATGAAAAATTGTTTAATACAAAAGTTGTCTGGTTTTAATGGAGGAAAACTGTGATGTATCAATCTTTATTTCTTTTAATTGGACCATATATCTTTTTCGTCGTGAATCGAAAGAATATATTAAATAAACAGAAAATATAAGATAATCTAAATTAACAGAAAAAAACTGCGACCAATGCGAATATTTGCAAAATATTCCAAGCCAACAAATGAGATAAACTTTACGTAAATTAGATTAATCTCTCGTAAACACCGTGACGAGTCAAGCTTTTGTCACACGTGCACGCGTGCACGCGTCACGGTCAGAGCGAAATCACGCGATCGCGCGAGTGCGGCCAGCAATAAAGACGGGTAACGTCCCTAATAACCTAGTTGCAGAATATCGAACGGGTAGTGGACTGACTGGCAGAAATGATTTCCCATCGTGCTATCGTAACGCGATCATTTCCAGCACGACAGCCAGGAAGCAAGCTATCGTGAAATCGCCGCCTTCTTCTCTATCGCATCGGAGGTTTCCGGTCGCGCGTTTTCTCCTCGGAGCGACTTGTGACTGGCGCGAAGAAGACTACCGGTGCCGGTAACGGATTCACGGATCCGCGTAATACCTCCAAATAGTGTCGATTGAAAACGAAGAAGATTTATGCGGTTAACGGCATGGTTGGCCAATTAATTTTATCGTGCGATAGCTGGAACAAGAGCCAACTTCAGGTGTACTATTCTTGACCGAGGAGGTAGTATCGACCGGCCGTCGCGTATTTTTAATTTCCGTGCAAATGTCAAGCAACGCTTCGTTGGCCATTCGACGTCTGCCGTCGAGGAGACCGCGTGGTATAAATAAAAGTGCAACGAGAGAGATGCTGAGGATTTTAATTTGAATCGATTTCGGAAGGAAGTTCCAAAGTGATGTCTTAATGGACAGTGTTTTGATGTGGGGTCGATTTTCGAGAATTTGATAAATATATGTTCGATAACGATGTGTAATAGAATAAGTAAATATATAAATATAAATAAAATATATTATCATTATTTTAACCTTTATTGTTTTATTTTAGTATATAGATTGTTCTAGATAGATAATTGATTTTTAATACATAGAATGTTCATACGTGTATGGACAATAAAATATTATTAATTTGTAAAAATGTCCGGAAACACAAATACAAGAGTCGATTTATGGTCGTATGTAATATATGTAAGTGTGTATTTGATAGTCGTCGGTCAAAAATAATTGTCGCACAGAACAGATTGATAACGAGTATATTCATAAATATTTATAATCAAAAGGAAACGATTTGTTCAATGATAATTGCAAGATAATAAATTGCACACGTTTGGAGAAGTAAATTCATCAAAAAAAGGAAGGATTCGATTGAACGGGCATTAGTTAAAATTTTCGCTGCAAGTGAGTGAAGTTCAGACGAACCTGAACTGTACCAGAGCTTCTTGCCTAACGAGCGATCGAGCACGCACCAAACGAGAAACCTCATCCTAAATCAAGCAAGCAAGTAGCAAACGAGTCTCGCGAAAACCCAATTTCCTATTTATACTCCTTTCTCGTCGATCGATGCGCCAGTCGTTGTCAACGACAGAGAATAAATAGAAGATCAAACAGGTCGAACGGAAAAGAAGAAAAGAAAAATAAAACAACGTCGATGGACACGGAGCGGGACGAGAAAAATTGGCAGAGCCGATTCTCGCGAAGACGATTAGTCACCTAGTTGCGAGAGTAACGAGTTTCCCCGAGGCGTTACAGCCGTTCTCTAGACGCGTCTCTCGAAAAGGGAACGATCCTGAGTCATCGACAGATGCCAACGTACCCCGATGTCGCTCGCTCGTCCATACGCGAAGGTTGCGCGAACGCGTGACGATGATTTACTCCGCCGTTTAACCCTCGAAGCGGTAACCGGTTACGAAACTCCTCCGTATTCGTCTGCTCCGCCTCGCGTTGATTTCCGCGCGTTTGTTTTGCTCTTGTCGTGTATATTGACAGCTTGATTTATGTTGACGAGTATATCGAAGTAATAATTAGGAGTTTGGTCTTAAGTATGATTAATGGATTAGAGGTGGATGCAAGATGTACTGATCTGGATATTATTAACACTTAGCGGAGATTTTCTTTTTCACGCTAACTTCCTAAGATGAATAGACCACGCAGATTTACGTAAGGAATATTAGATACGAAAATGAGTAACTTTTAAAAATTTTATTAAGGACGATGCTAATTTAGTGAACTTGCAACGATTTGAAATTAGCAAACTTGCGAATTTGCGAGCGTTTTTCTTTAATTTCCTCAAAAATAGAAAATTAAACTCAGTAGAAAATTTCTAGGAGATACAAAACGATCTCGCGCGTTTCTTTTTTTTTTCTTTTTAAGTTATTAGTCTCAGGCCTAATACGTGCTATATAGTCTTACATACTGTAAAACTTGTAAGACACAAGGATGATATATACATAAGAGATTACAAGAGATTACAAGAGACTTGATAAGAAAGGTGATACAACAGTATAAAAAAACTGCACGACTTGTACCCCAGTACGATTCGTCTTACTGAAAAGTCCAGAAGCAACTGTTCTGAAATGAATATGACTTTTTTGCCATAAAATTTTATCGATACGCAAACATTTGAATCGATAGGAAACAAATTACAGGCGCGATCGCTCAGCAGATCTACCAGACAACGCCACTCCTACTCGAGGTCTACCCCACGCCCCCTCACGAATCACGTGACCCAATCGCTAATTTTCGTTGCATCAGCGTTGCACCTAAAGAGACCCGATTTTCTGGGTTACCCCCGCTAAAATCACTTTCAGTGATAAAATAAAAATGAAATTAGATGTCGCGCGTTTCATTTTTTCTCCGAGATGCGTAGACGTCTCTTTTGACTTTCGTCTGATAGAAAAATATGCTTACCGGCGTGGAGGAATATCTTGCAGAATCAGGGGAGGCCGACGATGACCTGGCGCTGCTGCAAGACATGCCATCGCTTCCTAAACTACCGTGAAAACTGCCGTGCAAGGAGTTCGACAGTGGACCTGGGGACGCCGGCGACGCTGTCAAAGGGGACTTCGATCTCACCGAGTCTGTCCTCGACCTGCAAAATCATTAGAATCGATTACACACGCTCGATGCCCGCGACAGACGAAGCGTCATCACGTTCGAGGCAGTGACACTCAGCTGAGTTTTGGGGCCAGCGGTGCGCGGATTCGGACAAGCAACTTCTATGAAAAGTTTCTTCAAACTTTGAGGAAATAAAGAGGTTTCAAGCTGTCGGCGATTTAGCTTCGATTTGAACTCGAATCTCGGCGGATGATTCGATTGGTCAAGCAGCGTGATTGAGTCGTTTGTACTCAATAGGCGGCAGCGTACAGAGTGAAACTGTGCATTGAGAGAGGAATTGTTCGGATATGAGCAGAGAACTATTCTTTTCGAGGTACGATTCGATCAGAGCAAAAAGTTGAACTTTAATGGAAAGCCGATGATTGACTGTACGTGTTTTATGGTAAAAACGACGATATAGTTAAATAAAAATAAGAATAAAGAATGATACAGTGGGTGATTAATTAACGAACAGTTTGAAAGATTTTATGTTCGCATACGCTGTGTGTAAGATTTGTAGAATTGTATTTTACTGCCATCTATGAACGATTAACAATCGAACACGTCTTTGAACGAATTATGTTCGTTAACCGATCACCCACTATACTATAGAAATTGTACAGTATGGTCCATGAATCGATTGTCACAAAATTTAAACTGGTCTTTAACAAACGTTGTAACAATATTTTTACAATTGAAGATACTTTAATAAAATGAAAACAGAAGCTTTTTTTAGAGAATTCTGAGAATGTATTTAAGTGTTAAAGCAAAAAGGAGAAGGAATATCGAAACTCAGTTTTCAAGTGATGAAATGATCCATGAATCATAAATTTTCCTAATTTTTACATCATCCAATTTAGCGAATGCTCGAAGCGAAAAGCGTGGCAAACAGTTCTGCAAATCCGTAGACGAATATTTCCTCAAAATATTCTATAAAAGCTTTGCTAAGTCGCTGGAATCGTTAAAATGTTTAGTCTTCGGTGCTGCTATTTCTTCGCTTAATCCACTTTCTTCCTTCGAATTATTCGAGCGTTGAACACACTCGCGCGTTTTTCTTCTGATATTCATGCTCCCTAAAACACGTGCGCGACACGTCCTTTCATAATTCGTCGGAATGTCGTCATCGATTCACGTAGATTTGCCAGATGTCCAACAAATTCTCGATCTCGACTCCGCCAGATGTTTGTTCAATCGGTTGGACCGATTAAATTCGTCGAATTCATCGAAGCTGTACCTTCGAAAAGAACAATTCTCGAATTCGTATATTACAAATACTTAGTATGTAATATACGACGTAGTACGAAATGATAGTACTAAAATTATTACATCTATATGAAGTATCTTAGATATATATATATATATATATACATAGCTCTGTATTATTACCTTTATTATTTTATTTTATTTATTTCTTTTCTTTTCCTTTAACACATTCGCTGCCATTGCAAACGTTTGTTATGCAGACAATAAAATTACAATATTTTAAAAATCAGTAGATTTGCTAATAAGAAATGATAAATTTCTACGTAGAATTATGGGAATGATGACTGGAATGGATAAAATCGTAAGATGATTTTTTTCTTTTCTTTTCAAAAACCTTTCAAATGAATTGTAATATCAATAAATTTCAAATTAGCAATCAAAGAATCTACAAATTTACAAATCGTACTATCAGAATATTGCTCATATACTCTTTCTACATAAATATATCGAAAATACAGAATTTTCTATACAAATAATCCAGAAAATTCACCAATTTACTGTCTCGAAGCATTCTCCCAATCGCCAAGACACTGTTTATTTACTCCGTCAAAACATTCCTTCAACACAGCCAGCAGAATCTTCGGCTTTAACAGCGTCTCGAGAAAGGCGAATAAAACGAGCCAACGGCGGGGAACGTGTTAAATTAGCGTCCGTTTCTCTTTAGCCTCGTTTCTCGCTCATCGAGACGCTGAATCAAACGAAATTAAACAAGTGTAAGCAGCGTTAAAGCCCGGAACTCGACGATTCGTTCGAGCTTCGTCGACGGATTCGCACAGACAGGAGACTTTTGTGCTTCTCCCGCGCAGCGAGAAGCTGAAAGAAATCGAGAAAAGCAGTGCACGAAATTATCGAGATCTCTCTCTCTCTCTCTCTCTCTATCACTCTCTTTCTCTCTTGTTGTATGTCGAAGAGAGAATCGTTGCGACGCATGCAAAAACGCGAGTCGAAGCGGGTATCGAATAAAAAGATCGTTGAAACGTGCTTCGTGAAATTGTACGAGTGCCTCTAATCTATTTCTAGTATATGGTTCCGCTGTGAGCTGAATACTGTGACACGCTGGCAGGACAAAGAAGTTGACGTGCCTCTCTGAGATGATCTCTGCGTCTACTTGCGATCGAGTATCGACGTGTGATTAATTAATCTGTCTTTGTAGACAGTTGCTGGCGAAAGTATTCAAATATAGCTGTTGGGATCTTTTTATGAATATATCACGTGTCGTAGCAATTTAATATTGTAATGAGATTATATTGCCTCTTGTCACGGTTATATTGAAACAAGTGTTGTCAAGTTTGAAACAGGTTTGAAAATATGTGTAAAAATTCCAAGATGTTTAGTAGAGAAGAGTTATCACAAATGTATTTAAACAAGTACAATTTGTTACATTTATAATTATTCATTGAAATGTGAAACTTGTTTCAAGAAACGAGAGGAAAAGCTTGTTTTCTAAAAGAGAAATTTTTATTTGCACATTTTATGAAAAATCAGCCAAATTTCTGGAGACAAACCGTTGTCAATCTATAAAGTTTCTTTGGAAAATTTTGCATTGGTCATTTTAATAGTTCCAATGTCAATATTCATTAATATTCATCTTGATAGTTCCAAAGTCTCAATATTCATTAATATGCATCTTCAACATCTATTAACATATAAATGCTTAAGTGATCATTTATACTACGTACAAATTTTTTATTAAGTACGTTTGCAATAAATAACTGCTATTACACTATACATCTATACTGTTATAAAATTTTAAAATATTTCATAAGTGGTAATAGAAGTTCTTCTATGGTATAGTTCTACGTTCCTGTATGTTTCAATTGAAAATTCTATATATTTACTTATACGTATACAATCAATCTATGAACTTTATTAAAATATTTAACACTAAAACTACCGACAATCAAAATATAAAATTTCCATCAGAGATATTAAAATGAAAATAAATAAAAAAAAGTGAAAAACAGAAGTTTTTGTTTATTTTACGAAAAATCATCTAAATCTCCAAAAATAAACTGTTTTGCATCCACAAAATTCCGATACAAATATTAAAATGAATTAGTCATGTTGACTATTTCGAAATTTCTAGTGTCAAGTTGCCAAGTAATAATATCAGCGAACTGACAAGAGTCACAAGTTGCAAAATACACATTTTTTAGTGTAACCAAATTTATTTACTCTGAACAGTAGAAGTGAACGCACATAAAAAAACGTGAAACTTTCCCGACGCGTTGCTCGCAAAATTCACGGCCAGCGCGGCGCCTCGTCCCACGTGATTCTAACGAATAGCATCGTCTAGAGGAAGATGAACGACCCAGCAGAAACAACCGAGCCGAAGGATTATCCCTGGTAATTGTATCTGACATGGAGCTGGCTTTGTTCGCCAATCGTTCTTCGCCGCAACGGATTTACGCGAGAGACGAGCTTCGTCTAGACAATCGCTAAATTCTTAGTTTACTTTAACGTTACATCGAGAGGCTAAATGAAAACTTTGGATATTTTGTACTTTAAATATTCGATAAAATTTATGAAAATCTGTGAGTGTAACGATGAGATGATATTGGACGATTTAATGGCAGATAGGTACTTCAAAGTGCAACATCTGGGTTTAATAACATGACGAGGCTGGGATATACTCTGTAGACAGGGCACATGTTCATGAAAAAGTTTTTCTTACGTCGACGAGTATCGCGTGTCTGAGATGCTTCTGATTCTTTCTTATCAATCGTCAGTGAACAGCTGTTCGATTGAGAGAGTAATTATTACGTTTATAGACATTTAATAATTATATGTTAATAAGAATTTCATAATAAGTAAAGTTTATGAATTATTCTGTTTTGACTATCTTTAATTAGCCTAGAATTATTTGTCAAAGATTTGCAAAAAGCCAAAACTCTTTTATAAACTGTAATAATACTATTTAAAACAATGACAATATAGTACTTGGCAGAAAATAATATTTAATTGAAGCACCTACCATACCGATCTTTGATAAATATATTCTAAATATACATTTTTCATTTATTCAACATAAATTTATTTTACGATCCCAATAAGACTTCAAAAACCTTTCTACAACACCCGTACGAGTTTCTCATCTCAAGCCCATTCAAATACTTTCGCACCCCAAAGTTGGCACTCCTTACCCTTCGACAACCAATCGCAACGTCGAGCTCGACATCACCGCGTCGCGCGCATCAAAAACTCAAAGCGTTGAACTCAATGAAATTAAACCGAGGCGAAGCGTTCGAACGCGTCGCGACAGTAAAATAACTCGTCCATTGAAAACGAGGATCGTAAACGTCGAGAGGCTCGAGACGTCTTAGCCGCAACCGCCGTTGATTCCTTTTGTCACGCGACTGCACAGCGTATTTACAGTATCAGCGTTCAGCAGCGTCGTTCGTGAAGCAACGACGAAGAGAAGCCGAGAGAAAGCGTCTCGTGGGAGACGGGAGAGGAACGTCTCGCGGAACACGCGAGATCGCCGAACACGCGGCAGGAATTACGCGCGCGTTTCAGCTGATTCACGCGAGCGCGGCAACCGTAGGCTTGCCTGTCCTCGTGCCTAAGCGTGCAACGCTTTTACTTCCTTCTTCCTACGTGCCGCCTCGACCACGGCCACGGTCGCCACCGTGGAGGAAAGGTTGCCACGTCCTTTCTCGCGTTACCGCTGCTGGCCTCCGACGTTCGCGATTTATTAACCCCTGGCGAATGTCGGAGCGCGAGCTTTCAACCGGTGAACGCGCCGATCTTGCAGGGGGCATTGTTCCTCGCGGAGACGTAAATTTGGAAAGTTGAACGAGCCAGAGAATGGCTGTTATCGACTTGCTTTTAACACTTTACCGATCGATCGTCATTGAAAAAAGCATCTTTGCAGCTTTTAAATCGATGCTCGTGAGAGTGCTCGCTACGTCGCTCTACTTTCTCCCTAATTGCAGGAATTATTTAATAATATTTTCATTTATTAATTTTCGTAATATCAGTATCTATAATAATATTTATTTCACGTTCTAAAACTATTTTTAAGCAATTATTTATGAAATACCGAGTTAAATTTATTAAATGTAATAAATCGTGTCAAACATAATGATTTTTTTTAAGTAAGTATTTCTAATATTTTTCTAGAGAATATCACCTTTACGTGATAAAATATTCTAATTTTTTCAAACGCATTATCTACATTATCTTTAAAATTTTTTACCTTTACCACTAGTTTACAAGTTTATGTTTTCTGAAATTTGATAGTCTCCTTAAACGATCAAATCTGCGCATCCTTTTTATAAGTATCTGGTATACCTACTAAATGAATGTTCGTCATCTTTAAAATTGCAAAAAACCAATAAATAGGTCGTTAAAGTGTTAATAATTCTCTGCTCCGGATGATTTCGTTCAAAGAACGTTCGGTGACTTTCAGTTGATTTCGAAGGTAGTCTGTTTCATTCGGAGGAACTTTTTGGAATTTTGAGTATAAAGAATGGGAGAGGAAGAGAGAACGGAGCTGGAGCGAGTATTGAAGCTTCGTGATGATATCGGTTTCGATTGCCTTTCTATTTTACGTTCACCTGGCTGGTTTCAACTTCTGCGCGCGCGATAACTCATCGCGAGTTAATGTCGCTGCAAGATCCGTTCATACTCCGTGTAGCTCGAGAACTTGAAAATGTATTTGCAACGAGCAATTACACGCTACGCATCGGTGCTTACGGTCAACGATATTGGGAAAGAATTAAGGTTACTCAGTTCACCTAGCCTAATTTAAAGCAGAATTTAACTCTTAACTCTTTCTCATCCATTATTCAAACATACACGAAGAACTCTCTACCGCTGCAAAGTCAAGATTAACGACTAACACTAACGCTAAATAAAATGCCACGAATCGCGATAATTTCGAACGTTAAATCAAGCTAAAAAAAAACGAGACGAACTTTCTCTCGGCTTCGTACTCGTCTCACACTAACAATAAGTCATTGCTATTAAACACTAAGGCCATTCACCGACCCTCACGAAGCCCTGAAGAGCGCGCGACACAACAGCATACGCGAACCTTTTTCTTCTTTCTCTTCTTCTTTTTTTTCGTCTTTCTCTTCCCTTATGCTAATACCATCGAATCGTCGAGCACTCTCGTTCGGCTTCGTTAGGATCGGCGTTTGGCTTGGCTACAAGTCTGCACACCATAGGTGAATACCTTTCGGGCGACAGCTGGTCGACAAAGCCGACCACCTTCTTTTTCGTTCCGTTAACGGTGAGCGAGGGCATACTACAAGGAGGGGCAACGATTTACGATATATACAAGCGGAATATATATCCTCCTCTCCGACTTCTGCTTAGATTTAGCCTACGCCAATTCAAGATGTCCCGAGTGAAATTAACGCGCGAAAACGCATCCGACCGCGAATCAATTTGCAATTTGGGGTGGTCGTACTACCGACGAAATTACCATTCACGCGACGATTCAGTCGAGTTTAACAGCAGTTAAGGGAATTCAACGTTCGCTCTCGATCGCACATTTGCGAGATTAATCGCTCGCGCGAATGGCTCTGCCGAAGTGCAGATCAAATGGGTGAGCAGATGGAAGCCAAATCCGCGAACAACAGAAAGTGAGATTAGACGCAATTAGATTTTCTTAATTAAGCGACTGTCGGAAGTCTTCGTACGTGTCGCAATAGCGTCTATTTCTATTTAAATGAAAACACTAGTTTTAAAATAGCTGTCGACTTTCTTCGCAGAGAAAGCGTTACCTTTGCATTCTATTTTAACAGATTTCAACGAAGAAAAAATGGAACATAAAACGAAGGGAACTAGGAAAAAAATAATTGAATAAATCGAACAGAAAAGCAGAAGAACGAGCAGTCTGACTTAACCAGCGATCATTCAAAAATTGAAGTACAAAATATATATAATCGACGATATGAAAGATTGTTAAATTTTGAAGAGACTGAATTTATTATCAATTACTCAGGAAAAAATTGAACGAAAGTTGTGTCTGGAGAAGAGGTAACAAAATTCGTGTACTAAAGCAGAGACACTATAAAAATATTTACTCGTACTTCCCCCTATCCTAAGCAAACGAACGTCTATCCCTTATCCGAAGCTCATTTTAGGGTTTTCTCTCGGGGCATCTTGCACTAATGTGTACACGTGACATACTGATATACGCGAGGAATCATAAAGAAACAAAACGGATGTAAATTTTGATCCACTTCGAATTTAAACCCACAAGCCAAAAAGTTTATTACGAATAATGCACTATTTCACTAAAAGTTTGTAATTACATTCGATTTATTGAATGAGCCGAACTTCATAAAATTTACTACGTGAGTGAAATTAGTATACACGTATCCAAATATACTAAAATTAATTTCATTGAACTTTATCATCATTATCAAATTTGTCAACTAACAAAAATTCTTGCGAAAGTAGTATTCTGTTCATTTCGAGAAATATACTAATATTCTCGTATTTTATTTAGACGAACCATTTTAATCCATGGATCGCAACTCTGAAAGAGATCTTTAGAAAATATTTTCTAAAGATGCCCACGGTTATTTTACTTGGAAATTTTGTTCCTTCCCTATTAAACAAATTAAAAATAAATTCTTGCATTTCGTTAAAAAATTCGTGAAAGTGAGTCGCGGCCCAAAAAACATGTACCAGGAAACGCTGTAAACGCTCCAAATTTAGAAAAAGAAAAAACAACTAACGACAAACAGAAATAAATACATAAATTACTCGCACATTCGACAAATCTTTTTCGCCCCGAAACGATAGCGATACGTTCAACGCGGCATTTCTAAGAGCCGCGAACCGGTTTCGTTGTATCAACAATGTTCGCTGTTGCGTTGCAAGCATACTCTTCAGAGAGAAACACCGCGCGTTGCGGAAACGAAATGTCTCGTGGGATACGGCGCGTCGAACATACCACTTGGTTCACGTTCCAGGAAGCAGTCCGGTTTCTCCCGGTTTTCCCTTTCAGCCAGTGCAATTAAGAGAGAATGACGCGTACCTGTTCGACTTTGGCGTGACGATGTCCCGTGTTTCGGACGTGTACTTCCTCTCGGCGCGGCCGCCGTTGAAAAGCTCGACGGTCTCCCTGGTAACCGTTTCCAGGAGAGGCTCGCCGCCCCGTCTACCCTTGCTGAAGGTCCTTTGATCCGTTTTACGGACCATAACCACCCTCGACAGAGGCTGATTGAATTCATGGCCGTGCATCGTTGGCGGGATCATCGCTAACGACTGGGAGAGGGGCCCTCCGACGCGCGGGGACCTGAAACAGATCATTCGAGATTCCATGGTGAGGGGAGATTCGCATCGAGCGCAGTCTGTCTCTGAAATGTAAATACTTTTTAGCCAATGATGTGTATTTTCAATGGATTTCTTCTCTGTGAAAGGAATCGAGAAGCCACGCCACTGAGAATCTGTTACTTTGAACATTAAACGTCGAACGAGTTGGACTTGGGATCGAGTAATTCTTGATTTGGTAATATTTCTTTGATTTCAAAAATTACTGAATTTAATTTTTGACAAACTCGCTATTTTAAAATTGTCGACTGATACCTATCGCAGAAAATGTGCAGTACAAAATAAAATTAAATTCGAGATGCAAAGTTTTAGTACTTTACCCATGAAATCATTTGTGACCCAAAGATAACCATTTGAAGAACGGTCGTGTTTGTAGGTTTCAACGGAATTTTTTTATTTAAATATTAAGTAAAATTTTTCATTTTTATTCTGTGAAAATCTTTAAAAATATCACGGAATAGTGTAAGAAGTGAAACAAACGTGAATGTCCAAATTTAGTTTGGATGAACGGCGGTATAGTAAAAATTTTTATTTACGTATGTGTTATATAGTAAATTTTTGTATTCATAATCTTTATTCAGATTCCATTTCTTTAATTATAATCACAAACATTTGCACTCTATGGATAAAATATTTTCATGTTCCAAAGTTAATAAGTTTAATAATAAATTTTTATTCTGTGCTATTCGTATCAATGAAATAAATATATTATATTATATAAAATAAATATATTTACACTTGAAGTCTATTACTATACTGGATAATAAAACTGAGATCCTAATTCGACTTTTTAGCACTACACTGTGAAAACAAACTACCTCGACCGATAGCTTAGAGAATCGTGATGTATTTTGCATATTTTATGTTATAAAATGTAAGCCTCAGTAGAAGTTGCTTCAGAACGATGCTGAAGTGATGAATTATACGATATCTTTTTCTTATAACAAGTTTTCCAGTCCTATACAAAAAACGTATACATATTTATGATCATTTACTGCTTATTCTACATTGCGTGACTTGTTAACGACCCGTGAATTATAGTTATCGTATTGAAATACATTTTAACACAAATAAAATTGGAATATATTTATTCAGGTAATAAACTTCTTTGAGAAAGTTATACTATTTAGCAAAAAGGAAAGATAATTTAGCTGGTTCGATCGTTAAATGAAAGGATGATATGTTTCAGAACCAAATAATAATTTCCTATGTGCTTAATCCTTTTAAATGTCAGCCTGCATAATAATTACACATCTCATTGCATAAGTTATTACGTTAAATTTCAACTTATATTGTCAAAAAATTATATTTTTTTTATCATTGGAGCCATGAAGGAAAATTCTAAAGATTCGCTCGATGCTATAATTTGTCACATTTATATATTTGTTTGATCCTCAGAGTGGTTAAGTAACATTTTACGCGTGTCACCCTATATATATAAGATGTAAATAAAATGAGTAGTTACACCTAAGGACGAGAAGAAAAACATGATAAAAAACACAGATTTGGAGCACCTATTTTCTTTCCAAGATATAAGAACTCTTTGTTTACAGTAGAACTAGAAAGAGCAATCGCCATTCTTGTCGAACTGATTTATTATAACGTACACATACACTCAACTGGCTAAACTGGGTTGCTACTTGCGTTACTATGCCCCGATTCTTCCAATTCTACGAGTAATAGTCATTTCATAAAATTTTCACACAAACGAAAAATATATAATGTAATAAAAAAATTGGAAGAGTGTTTGAACTTGTGTTTTCTATAATAAACTTTGACATCATTTGTCAGACTATTATTGATTGATCGTGAGTTTTCCATAAAGCGATATCGTTATATTGAATGCAAAAACTTTCTATTATTTTTTCAGAATTAATCTACTCCTCGAATAATATCGCTATACATAGATGACTGTTACTTTAAGTTGAAATAAAAAATTCGAAACGTTTAATTTTATTCTCCAGTCAGAAATGGAGTTTGTGTTTTACTTTCTCTGTGATTGAAATTAATGATAAAATCAAGTTAAATTGAAAGAAATTCCGAAAGAAAGTAATTAAAAAACTTGATTTTCACTGTCCAATGGACCAAAAGTAGTTGACATATTTTTGATACTTTTCACGAGCAATGCCAGCAGTACAGCTTGGCAACGATTTTTACAGTCGTAGGAGGATACGAGATCGTGCTTCGAAACGGTGAAATTGCGATCGCCGATTGGAAAGGGGCGACTGACATGTTCGACTTCGATGCACTCGCCAGAGAAAACAAAAGTAACGCTCGTCAATCGTAAATCATTTCTGTATCGCGACTGCTATAGTACCACACAGACGAAAGCGTTATTAGGCTTTCTTCGTTGAGATAAGAACTTAATCGGATCTGGATCAGGACTTGACTGAAGAGCTCGCGTGAAGAACGCTAATTTCAATTAATCGTTTGTTCTCGCAAGTCTGTGCGATGCTTAAAAGAAATTATTCTTCTGATATCTCAATTATTTTTGCTATTGCAAGAAATAAATACATGTACAGCACATGTGGTGTGCTGGAAGAAAGATAATTGAACAAACGAGTGATATACAATATAAAAAGATCCTATGGGAATTCAATGAATTTACGAAAATAATGAATAGATGGTTCAATTAATACAAAATGTTTAATAAAAAAAATTATGGAAGTCGTACACGTGAGTATCAATTATCTTTTTCCCGACTGCCCACTGTACATAAAAGATCATATCAAGGCGAAAGTTAATTGGTTCAGAAAGAGGAACATTGTAATTCGCGAGTATTTTCCCTCAAGATCATTTCTTTTTCCGAGTTTCTAAGTTCGTTGATATTTTCATACGTAAAATTATTTTTCTTTACACACCCGAGTTTCTCTGTAAATGTTTAATTCTGAAGATACTGTGAAACTGATATAAAAAGTATGTAGTCTCACTTTATAGAAACGTCGATGAAGTTAAGAATACGAATTACATTGTTCATCTCTTCTGAAAACGAACTCAAAATATACAAAAGTATTTCGTAAAGAGCGATTCTACGAATTTCAATAAGAAATTTTATATATTTTTTAATATATATTTTAATGGCAATGTCGGAATTTTTACAGGGAAAAATCACAGTAAAATAAAGTCGATTTTAAAAATTAAATTTGCAAAGTGAAACATTTTTTCATGACGCTTTTGAGTGGAACGCAGCACTTGGGGGCATTATACTGTTTCAAATGAAACTGTTATTTGTTACTTGATCTTTTTACAAGTCGAACGTTTTTATCGCCTTTGGCTCAAAGAGCCAAGGATCACGGGCACGGAACGAATGGATAAAATAGCAAAAAGGTATAAATGCACTAGCAAAAAAGGACGATTAAGTTACGTAAAGCGGCGTTTTGCGATTCAACCTGCGATTTCATTGCAACAGAAAAACAATTGCAGTAAGTCAGCGTTTCTCAAACGGCGATATCAGAAACGTTTAGCTACACTCTTATTTACTTTTTATTCAATACCGAGTTTTTGTGCTATAATGCTTCATGACTGTATATTTAGCGGAAGATTCACGTCATTTTTGTCGCTGTTCATTACACATTTTTACATCGTTACAGTATAAATTTAGTGTAAATTTCCACGTGTGTAGGCTTGATAAATTAAAAAAATTTTAAATTGTTCTATATCTTTTTTGTGAACTATACACGTATATACACATATATATTAATTTACAAACGTACATATACTGCAACTCTTAAGCAAACAGAACAACCCAACGGACACATTTCATTTCCAAAGCGCAACATTTACGTCCAATTTACTCGCCAATTTATTTCACCGAACCGCGACGAAACCTCTAACTCGTGCCTCCAATATCAACATTCCTACCGTATCTCCCTGTGTCAAAAGAAACCAGCCTCGAAAAAGAAACGAACGAAAGAAACTCACCGCAAACCTCAAACGTCAATCTCCTCTAGGCTTTCCTCTACGAAACAGAAACAAGAATCTTCTCTTTGAGCGAGAGATCAAAACACACTGCCGGTCAAAGGTCGACGATACTCGCGATAATCAAAGATCGACGCGCGAGATGATCTCTCAAATGTCGTTCAACTGAAAAACACGACGCCACGCTGAATTTTTCGAGATCGTGAAACGCGAAAATCCGTCGCACTGACGACGACGAACGCGCGCGATCAGAGGAAGCGTCCCCGTTTCGAAGCGGCGCGTGAACGAGACTCCATGGCTCTCGGACCGCGACTCCGTGGATCCTTTGGTCGTGGCGTGGTTCTAGCCTCGGCTCTCTCTCGATACAAACCGCGCGACAGAACGAACAAAACTGGCACGAGAGCCGGTGCTACGAGAAAGAGAGACCGCGGAGGCCACCGCGCCGCTCTCGGAGAGGAAAGGTGGCCAATTAGCCGTTACTCGGCGCACATGCCTTAACCAACTATCCGGCGCAGCTGCAGCGCCGCTGCTGCACGCTTCCACGGAATTGCATTCATAAACGCGCACGATACCAGAATCAGGCGTCCCGCCGACGTGCGTCGTCGTTCAGGCCTCGCGTCTTCTTTCTCACTCCGTCCTCTGTTTTTCGCTTTTGTTATTTTCCCATGTTCCTCGCCGATGAATACGTTTCGCTGAATATGCATGGACCTCGCGCGAGTTTTCAAGTGCAGCTGCTTTCCGCGTGGATCTGCTCGGAGTGAGTCGCAAAGTGAGTTGTTTGCCGGCTGTTGAATTTGTTTGAGGTTTACTCGTCGAATGTTTCTTACTTTCTTTTTTTTTATTTTTTTGTTTTTTTTTTTTGGTTGAGAGACAAAGTATCATTTTAATTCTAGAGATGGATCTTTTTTTTTTTAATGAAGGACGTAAGAATGATAATATATTCAAAATGTGCAAAAGTTTTGTGCTTGTATTTTATACGCGTTACGCGAACTATTTTGAAATTTCGAAACCAATCTGAAAATGGACATAGAAGTTATGAAGTATTTATTGCACTTATTGAAAATAATATATTTCTAATAGAATCATAATAGTCGAGTTTCACATCGTTGCTAACAAAATTTGAAAACAAATGCTTTAACATCATTTTCACAGTAGGATGTACATATAGCCCCACTTGTAATGGAATTTCATGTTTGAATAGATCTGATTTACAAGTATACAATTTCGATAATATTTAAAAAAGTTAAAAAATTATTCCAATTATTTCCCAACGTGTAGAAATTGCACCAATATTTCTATTATTTTAATTAAAACCCATATCTATTATATTATGTCAAATTACTATACTGGAAGACCAAAAAAGATACTCGAACCATTCTTCACGTTTTAATTTGAAATTTTTGCGATCGTACTTCTCGTAAAGGTTCAAATTATTCCGTGTGTTTCGCGGTTAGACCGTAAACGTTTTTACGACAAGTTTAATGAGGCATGTAATTAGAAAACCGGATTATGTTGTAATTTCTTGTAGTTCGAATCAGAAGTAAAGCGAGCAATTTTGAATTTTTCAAGTAATAACAGCTCGTATTATCATTACAGAAGATTCTATTTAGAATATTATACGTTTATTGATAGGAAGCAACATTTCTGAGACCTGTTTAATCATTTGAAATTTTTGTTATCGAAAGTCTAAAATAACGTACAAACTTCTTCATGCTATCACATGCTACATGTATTAAACAAAAATTAGATAAAAAAATACAACAACGTGATTTAAATCATCGATTATAACACAAAAATATTATCACAAAATAGAATACGGACTATACAGTATTTTTATATTTTTATAAACGTAACTAAAGAGGATACAATACAATTGAAACGAAATCTAGATCTTCCAGTTTCACCTACTAAATACTACAACTCTGCTCTTTCACATATTTTTACAAATTTCGTACAAACGCATAAAAATCGGCGATCTAACGCACAGTGATAACACAGTTGAATAGACATTTAACTCAAAACCTCAAACCAGAACATTGTCGTAAACGGAACACGGTACGAGCCACGCGTCGTTACAAATCTCCCGGATCGAAGCGCAATGCGACGAATTCAGCAAAGCCCGCGTTTTCTCCATCGCTCTGGTTTTCAAAATTCTCTCTTTCACTCGTTCCAACTGCACCTCCTATCGCTGCGCAGTGCAAACTTTACGGCTTTTTCAACTTCAACAGGCGAATTCCTTCTCTTCCTCTCCTTGTGCATCCAGAAACGGTAAAAATTCTTCGCGGAGGCCAGGAAAATTCCAGCCCGATCGGTATCTCGAATTTCACGTTACAGGAATAAACGTACGAAGCACGGAGCTCAAGCCGAAAGATTCCTCTAGCAATTTCTCCGTCTGCTCCTTCTGCTCCGCGCGCGGCGACGAGAAAAAGAAACCCGGCAATGAGTTCCACTAAATTACACGGACCGGAGGGAAACACCGTCCGACGAGTAAAAGAGAAAACCAAAGAAAGAAATGGAGAAAGAAGGAGAGAGAGAACGAGACAGTCGAGAGAAACAAAAAGCTGAAACGATTTCATCGAAACGCATCCTGCGCGCGCGGTTTCTTCCGCTTTCGCGACAAGGCGTAAGTACGGTGCGCGCCGCGGAAAGCAGCGTAATAATTGGAGAACGAAGATGTACGGCCGAGCGAGTACCGCTATTCCGGCTGACCGGAATCACTGCTCTGGAACAGCACGGTACTCCTTTACCTCTCTCTTTTTCTCTGTCTATCCCGCGTCAACGTGCTCGCGGTGAACACGTGCGACTGGCTTAACACTAGAGATGGGATCGAGCATCTCGCAAGCAGGTCCGACCCTTTAAACCAGAGCCAGTGAACTGTTTTCTCGCACGAGCTACTCGCTCGATCTGCCAATTCACTGTGAGAATTAGTTTCTGCAAATTACCTTGTCTATCTTTAACTTTACCAACTACAGAATGCAAGAATACAACTTACATGTATATATACCCAATGCGAGTGCTGTACTCGCGACACTCTCAACGCAATGGAGAGACGCGGTGGTGGGGATAGCGCCAGCGATCGGGAAAGTGGGGGCAAGGGCCGCCAGTTAGCTACCTCTGCTTTAAACTTTGGACTCGACCTTTTACAAATATGTACATGTGTACTTTTAGACATTTGTATATCTAAATCTAAGCGGAAGTTTAAACAATAATAGACTCAAGAAAATAATTTTATTACGCGCAAAAAAGGAACAATTTTGTCGTTGAGATCCTTTTTGCGTCCAACGGTTGACAATATTGACTGTCTTTCTGTTTAGGGAATCCCCGAATGTTACAAATGGACAATTTTTAGCGTTTTGTCGACTTCATGAAGCATTACACGCGATTTTCAAATGTTGCATCGAACTCACGAAGATAACTTATTGTTAAATATCAAATTTGACTCGTATTGCGCTTGATCCCATCCCTACTTAACACCTGTTCCAGCGTCTGAGCGCTTTTCCTTCACGCACGTGGTCAATCAATCCCCGAGACGCGATCCCAACCTTGACTTATTGATCTAATCTCACGATTCGACTGTCAGAAACACGTTTCACGTTTTAAGACGGTTTCAACGATTAACATCGGGGGATGACTCTGTCGCCGAAATAACGCTTCAAGGTATAAAACTTCCGTTTTACGAACCGCGTTAAGTCGAAGGTCGATACGAACAGAATGGTTTACCGGTTCGGTACTTTATGACCGTAGTGTAATTTGCAGAGATTACACGTGTTTCTGATGTCACGTTTATTGCCAATAGATGACTACATTCTACGATGAATTATGAATTATGAAGAGATTTATAAAAATCTAGACACTTGTGAATTATATTTGCAAATATGGAATAATATCTTGTATTTTGTAACATGATTATAGGAAGCAGGTATTGACCGACTGTTTAGAAGTTTGTTCCAATAAGAAACAAATTTTTGGAACGATACCTTACGAATTGCTATTCGTAAATTGTAGTCTTTATTAAGCTTAACTCTGTTAGACCACAAATTTTCATTCGTTTCTATTTCTCTTCTTGCATCACTTCATATTTTTTATTTATATATTTGCTGTTCTTCAATTTTCCTTAAAATTCTTCATTATTACAACTGAATTTATTTTATGTACGTGATAATTGTATAAATCTCAATATCAATAGTATTTGAGTTCGAGTTACCATATTTAAATATTTATAATAAATATCAAGCCACACTTACAACGTAATTCAACACAAATATGACTCGAAGGCGCAGACTTCTTTCCAACGTTAGAACACACGAAACCACCTATTTCCGTACACTCGTTATTCATTATCATCTCATTAAGAGTCCGACCATTTCGACGTTTAAAAGATACTCACTAACCAGGCTACGAGGAACAGACGAACGTTTTCCCATTCCGTACGCGCGCTTTTCTTTATCTGCGTGATTTATCGGCAGATTTAATTTACTAGCGGCACGTGACTATTATTCACCACTGTACACGGTCGCGTAACAAGCGGTACTCTGCGGGCATGAAGAACCGAGACGCAAAATGGCCTGTTACGAGGAGGACAATGGAAACCTTACGTGGTACCATGGAAGAAGAGGAAGGGTCGCGGCGAAGAAATTTTGGCTACGCTTCGCACGCGATTACCTGAATTCTTTCGAGTGACTTTGCGTCAATAATTCCTCCGTTATGATCCAGGCATCTGATAAATTCACCCCACCACTGCACACAGTGAACATCCACTCGCAGTTCTTATGGGAATATTCGTACGGGTGGAGAAGCACTTTTACGAGGAAATGTCGCGATATTGCGCTTATATTTATTACAACTCGAAAAATTTATAATCTTTGGCAACGACAATCAAAAGACTTATATAGACTTTACACGTGAGAAATTTTTTCCAATGTTGAAGAACCGAAGATACTGTTTCATCTGATAAAAAAAAAAGAAGCGGATATTTTTTTCATTCTGGGAAAAATTTGCAAAAATTACAATGTGGAAAAATATATGAAATATCCAAAAAGTATAGTAAGATACATGACAGTGTATGACATTCCCTCGGTTACGTTTGTGAACAAATACAAAATTTATCTATTTAGTTTAATGATATCAGCAATCTAATTGTCATAGTCTAATAGTAAAGATACAGAATAAAAAATAAAAGTTACGACTCAATTCTTTAAAATTTTCATTCTCAATGAAAATTGTACAGTACTTTGATAAATTTCGAGGACAATTTATATTTTTAACACGATGAATGTAACTGTTAAGTTCACTATATTTTCACACGCATACATAAAATGGACAAGTCGAATGCTAAACAACGAGTAAGAAACATCTCAACGTCTATTTATAAATACGTTTGTCAAACCTTTGCTCATCGGAGCAATTTAAATAAATAAAATATGCAGCACGCACGATACTTAACATTTAACCCGAGTAACGCTTAATTTAAATAACACGCAACACTGAAAAAACCAAGCGACATCGAGCGATTCAATCGAACAAAGGCCTGGAAAAAAATGAAATTTATCTAAATGAACTTTAAAAGAAACTGCAACAGGAGTTTCACCGGGCTTCGAAAAAAAGACTTTGAGAATGTCGAAGGCCTTGTTAACAGGATCTACACGTGCTCATTTCTGCCATATCACTTTCAACCTTCGATCATGTCTCGACACTATTCCTTGTCGCGTGCATCGTGAATTTCTCTCATCCAGTTTAACATAATCTACGATAAAAGTTTTATTGCGTTTTTTTTTTTTATATAGAGCAGTAGTAGCTTACTGATAAGAAAATTTAATGACTCAAATATCAGAAGAGAACAATTTGTTCTTTTTATGGTAGAAACGAAATAATAATGCGATGAATATATCCGTAATCTTATCAGAGTGAGACGTATACTGATACTGATCATATCAACAGAAAATAAAATAAAAATTTTGCTTCTATTGAGTATTGTTATAATTACCCTCTATGAAATTAATTGTACAACAGATAATTTTTCACGATCAGTGAGATTTATTAGAACTAAATAAAACTACATGTACATACGATATTAAATATTATACATTTTTTCAAATTCCGAGCAATTGTTGCAAGAAAAATCGTATCGAAATACACTGGAAAATTGGACAACACAAAAATAGAAATATAGAACCTCTATGCTACACCAACCTAAAATTATATTGTTATATTATTTTATAAAATTATATATTATATAACATTTACAATCAATCTAAAATACATAATTGCCAAAAGAAAGATTTGAAAATGACTAAGATCACTGACAATAAATTTCAAAGATAGGATCTTTATCTCATCCCATCCTAAAATTATAAACACTTATTGTCAGAGTCACTCAGTATTCTATTACATGCTCTATATTTACTGAAAGTATATTATTTCGACGGTAATTGTTGAAACAACGTACAGACCAAGGATTTAGTTAGATGGGGCACCTATGCGAAGATGAAAGACGCAACATTGTTCTCGAAGGCTGCTGAAGTAACGCGTAGGTAAGAGATAAGATCGCGGACTAACAACGTTGCAATTAAACGAAGAGCATATAATCAGTTCGAACGTGAAACGAACGTCGGCTGCACGCCAACCGGACATGGGAGTGCGTTTTCACAGAGATTTGCACGTAACCGTCGCGCGTCGCGTCTGCAACAGAAACGAAACATCGTACTAGAGAGGAGATCACGCTCCTGCAATATGTTCCATGACCACCACAATACCGTGGCCGATCGATAATCCGACTGACACTCGGTGAATTCAGAATCAGTCGGAGTCGCGTACTCGATTCAGAAACGAAAGGACGACGCCGGATGTACAGACGTATTTTCAGCGCCCCGCAGAGACCGCATTGATATTAAATGGAAAGCAATTGGGAATCGTTCATTCACGTGCACCGTAGATTGGATTGGGTCGAATTTGCAGTTGAAAGTTTCTACGATTCAAACGATTAAGTCACGTTTGAATTTTCAATTGGAACGAACGGTGGGTGTTGAATATTATTCATTTTTGAGGGAAGGAATTATTTGCTTTTGAGTGGTATATTCTGAGTAATTAATAGTAATAAATAGTTAAATTTTACTAAATTGGATATTTTTTTCTATACAGAATTTTGTTATATTGCACAAATATATGACATTATTATTTTGTCTTGAAGTTGAATTTTATATCTTACTAATTTTGTATTTCATAAAACTTAATATTCAGATAAAATTTCGTGTAAATGGAGATTCCACCAAACTTTATAAAATTTCATTTAATAATTTTGTTTTGCACATCGTGCCTGAAATAGAAGACAAGATTATAGTAAATAAAAATAACTCTAAAATTACCCACGTTTAATTTTACCCATCAATTAAATAAGATAAATCGTTTCGTCCAACTCATTTGCGTTTCAATCTAGCCGCAGATAACAAACAATTAGCACTTCGAACGGTAGCACAATAGTGATAAATAAAACAGTGCTATCTGTTTCATATTCATTCACACGCGTGATTACGAATTAGACGGTCGACTTAAAAACAGCTGAGGATTGATAACGCGATTGTTACGTAATTCCATTCGGGAGAACGTGACGGAATATCGTCGAACATTCAAGGTCCGATACGCTCGCCATAGACAGAGAGTAACGTGCACTACAATGTTACTCATTGCTAATCAAAACACGTATACGAGCGAGAACGTATGATAACTGTTTGCCACTTCGATCTCCATTTTCGTGAAAAAGGTAGCAAACGATGTATCGAGGAGTTTCGCTCATATCGATTCGATTCAGAAAATTGCGACATCATCTTGACATAAAACCATGCACTATGTCAAACATTTATAAAGTAGAACAATTTCGTGGCAAAATTTAAAATAAAAGTGTAAAATATAAATTTGATAATCCTTCGTTTCTTTCATATTATATCGACGATTCTTTTATTTAATATTTTATATTAAATAAAATTTCTATTAAATAAATATAAATAAATATAAATAGTATTTATTAAATATCGTTGTTTATTTATTTTTCCATCAAATACTCTGTGAGTGCATACATTTGGCCTTGTACTTTCGCAAATTATATTCGAAACGTCATAAATTGTCATAGACGTAATAATTCTGCCTCTGCTATTGCTTCTTTATAAATGTCAGATACCTATAAAGCAACGGGAAAATGATGCCGCGGAGAGTAATTTAAAACGTCCATTACCGTCAGGTCACGGCCTATATTCCCGAGGGGATCTCGTAGGTAATATTTCCTCTAGGTTTTTATCGCAAGACGCAATCAAGTGGTTAAACACAGAAATGTTAATACATAAAACGGTGATTGAACAGATGGTGGCCTCGTATCGCGACAGATTTCTAAAATCTTGAAAGAGAGGAGATATTCCACTAATATGTTTCAAAGCTCGATATAATTCAAAACTTGTACAAACGTTGACTTACACAAATATTAATCTATCGCGAATCAAAGCGCAAACGAATTTCTAACAGAAATTAGAATACTTGCTCAAAGTGACAATGTTCCAATTTTTTCGTAGAATTTTTTAAAAATTTAGCATGTTTAGACTTTTATAGATCTTTTCTTTGTAGTACTTTTAAAAATTTTCAATAAATATGATATTAAAGCCACGAAAATGAGAAAACTTTTCACAGAAATTGTCAAAATTTTTCGTCTTCAAATTTTAATAATAATAATTAATAATTTTTCCTACGGCATTTCTGAAAATTTTCGTAGCTCCCTCGATGACGAAGAGATTTCCAATTTTTCACAGAAATTTTTAAAATTTTCTTTTCTTTAGACTCCCATAGATTTTTCTCCTATTTTTTTTCTATAGAAAGGGGTACGTCTTTTTGTGGCTACCGAGACGACGAAGATAAATCACGCTCGATGCAACACGACGCAATTATTCGCGACAACTCGGCACAACCGTGGATTGGATCCGCGTGGATCGTACTCGGCGCTCCTCGAGGATGCGCGGTGCTATCAAGATCACCGGCTCAACTTCCGGTGTCCCGATCATTACGCGCACAGATACTGCAATTCGATCCACGAGGTCGTAACCGTACTGGAATATCACTAACTACAGCAAAGGAAAGAAAAGAATAAAAAAAAAAAAAAAAAATGATCGAAAAGGTATCGGAGAAGTATCGCAAGTCGACAAGCGAGTACCAAACGTTCTTACGTAACCAGTCGTGTTACGTTCGCGACTTTGGACCGTAATCGAGGTGACATAAATTAAAAAGATGATTAATTTACGATTCAATGTCAAACAAAAATAGAAGAAATTTGATCGATGGTTTTCAATTCTTTTTTTTTTCTTTTACGCAGTCGTTTCGTAAAATGTCAATGATTTAATAAAATGAATGAATTATTGTGCGTTGATATTTTCGTGCGGTTGTTTTGTGAAATATGGAGACAAAGAGGAAGAGATACAACTGCGAAATTTTATACAAATTTACATTTTTTTTAAATACAACTTAAACAATAAAACCACCTCAGAAAATTCATTTTAAATTTTTCAATTTTTTACAAATGCATAAAAATGCCCAGTCTAGTTATTATACATGTATTTTGATACTTCTCTTATATACATCATATAAAGTAAAATTGAAGATTCGCAAAATCCTAGTGGATTAATCCATAGAAATGGAAACTGATTAATCAAAGTTTCTGGACACGATTTCTCGGAACGAAGTTAATGAAAATCGTCAGGCTGAATATTCTTGGAAGACACGGTTAAAAAGTGTTAACTTCGCGTGTTTGTCGTAAGAAATTCCGCGAGTTTCAACAACTGGGAGAATTTATCGCGTATAAGTGCAAAAGGAACGACGCGCGCGGATGCCACGGGTCAATCGATCCGACGAGAATTTGCTTTTTAATTACATGTTTGCCAAAGTGATTAATTTAAGATGCCCCCCTGCGGGTTGATCGCATCGACATTTAAATCGTTCCAAGAATAATCAATTTCTTTTATGAAATTCTGCGTACGCGTTTAATATTTCTCTTATGACAGACACTTTGTAACATTTCTCTTATTTCTCGTATTACAATCTGCTGATTGGAATTAAATTAATTCGACAACTTTCTGAATGAATCTTGTAAAATTCGCTGTATACGTATCGACTAATTGCACGTGATATCTGATAATACGATAATACTGGATTTGCGTTGCTTTCTAAAGTGAATTGTTAATTTACAAATTTTCAGGATATATTACATACAAGGAACTGTTTAATAAAGAATAAAAACTTCAATATATATATATATATATTATGGAAAATCATTAAAAGCTGTAAAATTCCTCTGAAAAATCATAAATTTGTCCTTTTGACTACTTTGATAGCTCCAAAATTAAGCAACTCTGCTGCAAGCTTTAAATTATTGCTCCAATTTCACTGTCTTTAAAAGCAATTTCGCTTTTAATAAAAAAAAAAAAAAAATACTTTAACAAAGTGTCCACTAGCAAGCATTCTGCATTAACAACAATCAATTAATTTTTTTCACAAGATTACGGAATATTTAAAACATCAAAGAAAGTCAAAGAGTTTAATTTCATTCATCTTTACCCTTCGTGCTCATTGCGTAACGCCAATGGAGCAACAATGTATCTTCCATACATTCTATTCATATCCTCCGCTGCAGAAAAGTTTCGTAACTGCAGAGAAGTTTCCTGGGAACATGACGGAAAGAACTTTCGCGATTGCCGCTTTTACGTTACGAAATTTCTACTATATAATGTCCTCAAAGGCCCGCTGTCTCGTCCAGAAAACTGTGCGTTCTCTCCACGCGGCCTCGAAACCGCTTTTGGCTTTCCTCGATTCTTCATTGAAATTTCTCCTTTATTCGCGAGCCACCGTGCAAATAGGCTAGTGACGCAACCAGGAACGCGCCACTGGCATCGCGTAATGACCGATAATTAGTCAGTCGGTTGCGTAACCCGCCATTGTCAGATAACATGCTGACGAGCTGTCGGAGGAGGATTACGTTCCGCGAATTGGCTACGCGGAAGACAATTTCGATACTTCGACACTCTGTACCTTTCCTAGTGAAATATGAACGTGAGTTGAAAAGGATTGACAATTTTTTGCTGAACGTGACACGAAAAACTAATGGCTCAAAGTCAGTTTAACTTTTATCACTGAAAGTGATTTTAGCGGAGGTAACCCAGAAAATCAGGCCTCTTTAGGTGCAACGCTGATGCAACGAAAATTAGCGATTGGTTGATTTGGGTCACGTGATTCGTCAGAAGGCGTGGGGTAGACCTCGAGTAGGAGTGGCGTTGTCTGGTACTGAGCGATCGCGCCTGTAATTTGTTTTGTATCGATTCAAAATTTTATGGCAAAAAAGTCATCTTCATTTCCTAGTCAGAACAGTTTCTTCTGGGCCTTTCAGTGAGACGAATCGTACTGGAATACAAGTCGTGCAGTTTTTTATCTAACTTCTTGTCTCACGAAGAATATCAGAATTGTAGATTTGTAGAATTACTTTGAATTTCAATTCTTGAAGTTGAAGACGAAATCGTCTCAATACTTCGTGACGTGACAAATGACAGTGATTAGTTAATTCTTATCTAAGAAGATTGAAAAAAAAAATTGTGAGAGAAAAAGTTAAATTTGCTCTGGAGGTTTCTAGGGAATTAAAATTTTAAAATTTCAAGAAGGTTCAAGATATTGTCTATTCCACTAAAGTTATTTTCTCACATTTATTAATTATTCTAACAATGATAATCCTTGGAAAATATTGCAACATGAAAAGAACAATCGTTCTAAGAAATCTGTAACATTTTGTACAAAACGAAACAACTATTTTCCATAGAAAGAGCATCAACTTAATATTTCTCGATAAAACTTCGGAGCAACGCTTAGTAAAAATAGATAGCCACCTGCGGAGTAACAACGTGAATTATGCAACAGACAAGATTAGAATTCGAAACACAAGTTCCAGGAAGTCGCACGATTGACGAAGCAACTTTTTTTTTCCTGTTAAATGAAAAATCATTCGCCGCATGTTTATTTACAAGTTAGGGAAACGATCGAACTTCTACGGCTTTCCTGGTTGGATTGCGTGTGAACGACACAAAGTTCGCGGCCTTGCGTTCGTGCACGTGGAAAACAAATATGTGCTCGATCGATTAAACCGAATTTCGCAGCCCGTTTATCAACTGTTTGCGAAAGATAAATTGTAACACGCGCGAGCGCGTTTGTGATATTGCAAACCATAGTAGAGCTTTCTTTGGACGAAAGTTTTTCTTCGAAAGATATTCTTCCGAAATCATGTGTAGTTGGATTTAATCAGAGGAAAATTTTCGATTCTGAAAATAGTTTGTATTTTTCTTTCTGGGTAAGTTACTGAAGGTTGATTTAATTCTGCAGCAACTGTATTATCTATAAATATTATCTACAGGGATTATTTTTTTATCTTTTATTTTATCTTCTGCAGAAACGCGAATTTTTATGCAAAGTCATAATTTTGAGAATGTAATAAAAAGGAAAAAACAGAGTTTCGAAAGAAAATTGTTTTACACATTTGAAAGTGTCTTATAAATGCATAAAAATCTGCAGTCTATTAATGAATATTGTAAACGAAATTATTGATATTATCGACTTTATTATTGATATTATCGATATTATTAATCATATATAATTGTCATTTCAGAATAATCATATTGTTTATTTACGCAATTTAAAATTTTATTAAAAGACTCGCACCGAAGTTATTCAAAGTTCCAAGAAAAATTCGCGACACTTCCTTTGTGAAAAATCTAATAAAATACTATTTCTTGAAATTTAAATCAATACATGATCCATATAAAACTGAATATACTATATATATAGTTTACACCTGGTATCCGGAAATTTAAAAAGATGAAGGAACAATTTCAAACATGATAAATTCATGCAACAAAATTCCGATTCTCTTACGAGTGAAGTAAAGCAGAAATGAAGGAAAATTCGATGAAAATTGGCGGGGTGCTCGCAAACTGACCACGTCGAACGGCTGGACGATTGTTTGCATAATAAGCTCATATTGAAGTGTGAAACGCGCATACGTTTAAAGCGGCGGATTCACACGGCGAGGCAGAAACGCGTGACGAAACCGTCGCACTTTACGCTTTGAGACGGCGTTTTTAGGTCAAGTGAAACAGTTAAATGGTCGGTGGCTCGTTTTTGACCTGAACGAACGCAACGAGTCCCTGTCTCTCTCTCGTTGAAAAACCAGGCTAACGAAACAGAACACCCGCGACTTTCTACCGTACTCTAGCGAACGAATCGATCGAGTTTCGAACTGATACAAGAATCGAGGAAAAACGCATGGTTACGAGCTTTTCACGATCTCCTGACAACGTCTGTATATCCGACCGAATCCAGATTAGAAGCAAATTAGAAACGATAACGAACGTTTGTTCCAACGTTGATAATTAACTTTGCCGCTGTTCAAGATTATACAGAGTGAGCCAAAAGTTTTTTCTCATCTATTTTTTTCTTTTTTTTTTATCACCGGAAGTGATTTTAGCGGGGATAACCTAGAAAATCGGGCCTCTTCAGGTGCAACGCTGATGCAACGAAAATTAGCGATTGGTTGATTTGGGTCACGTGGTTCGCGAGGGGCGTGGGGTAGACCTCGAGTAGGAGTGGCGTTGTCTGCTACTGAGCGATCGCGCCTGTAATTTGTTTTGTATCGATTCAAGTGTTTGCATATCGATAAAATTTTATGGCAAAAAAGTCGTCTTCATTTCCTAGTCAGAACAGTAGACGAATCGTACTGGGGTACAAGTCGTGCCCGTAATTGCGAACGTAATTGCGAACGTGGTAGCTGTATCAATTCCTATTTCAATTTTTATTTCAGTAACCTATATTATTTTTATCACTTTTATTTTATTAAAACTTTAGTTCGACTCTTTTTTAAATTTGTTTGAAAAGAAAATTGCGCTATATATAAAAATGTCGAAGAATTCGAATTACATTTCCGTGGATTCTTAGAACTCGCCGTTATCACAATAACAATTTCATTCAGCGTGCAAAATTTTCCTTCGTATAATATATTTCACTCGCACAAAAATGTCAAAGTTCACTCTTTATTCGGAGACCAGTTTTGGCTCGCAACATTTTTGGCAAACAGACTTTATAACTGATCGATAAGCGAGGTTTTCAGGTTTATTAGAATTCAGGAACAAATGGATTGGCAGCGCTTTCGACGTGTTATTAACCCGGATATCCTTTTTCTACATTGACGGAGCTGCGCCCTCCGCGAAAATAGGTCCGACCGCTGCTACGATATTTATCAAGTTGCTTCTCGTCGAAGGAAAGCTGATACCGATATCAATCCGCTGGCCCTGCAGCTGAACTTAACGAAGGTTTCTTTTCCTAATGCGTGTTTCGATATCACTCGAGTAGGAAGGGTGTGGTTTCTGTTTGTAACCGTTTAGCCGATAACGCCATTCCTCGACGTTTATCGGCCCGATCTTGGGATGCCATAAACGATTTCAGGAACGTAATCCCGATGACGATTCCCGACGAAGAACTGGAACGAAACGCGAGACATCGAGATAAGAATTTCGAAACGACGAAAGAATTACAGCTCTGCGATACCTTTATGATAGTTGAAATGGCTCTAAATGGGAAATTTATTTGTTCTATGGAGCTATAAACGGAGAGTTTACATTGTTATTCATTTTATCAACATTGAAAATAACGATAAAATTTAATTGTCGGTTATTACCTAATTGTATACAGAGTATATAGTGACTCGTGGAATTTGATTTGAACACTTGGGTACACTATACAATTTGTTTGTTATTCTGAAACAACGTTGAAAATAAATTGGAAGATACTTATTGTAAACGTGTATTTAATAAGATATTAGTAAGCGATTACTAGTCTCCTTAAGCATATTCCAAGTGCTATATAGAGTCTTATTAAAATAACAGATAACTGACTATTTAAATTTTTTTACAATCTCCACAAGATCAAATACCTCGAAATCTTTGTATTTTTTTTTAGATTTATTTCAAATTTGGCCAATTTGAAACAAACAGTTGATTCTCACCACGGTATTATATATCAGTGGTTAGGCAATGAAGTTTCAAAATGTTTTACGCAACATACATAATATATTGATAAATTATTCTCACGAGCAACTGTACGTGCATATTTCAAAGATGATGAATAATAACGCGGTCCATAAATGGTGGTTCCACGATCGTTTCCTCATCGCTCTAAATGTCAGTTAATTAGGATAAACGATTTTAAGGGGATCGATAGCACGAGCCGGTAACGATGAATAAGTAATAGAAAGGGAATCGCTAGGTGCATAAAACGCAACTGGCCATTCCCATGCCGCACCTTTCTCCTCGGGAGATTGCCTTTGAATATGAGACGCGGCGGCAACAGCAACAAATGTGTGTACGTATCAGCGACTATGAATATACTTATTGTTCGCGCGCCCCGAGTGGAATCGTTTCCTCCTCAAAGATACGCCGGGAACATTCTGAACGTTTCGTTTTTACCGACCTGCGCGCGATGATTTATTACGTGGGAAAACGATGTTATTTGCGAGCCCAGCAAGTGGAATTCTCAACATATTCGTTTTTTAAACGAATTTTGTATGTAATTTTAAAAAAATTTGTAAAATGAGTTTATTCTTGATAAGGTTCTTCCGAAACCAAAGTTGTACCTTAACGAGTTTTTAAAAATGTACGGAAATTTTTAGATCAATCAAATGATGAACGTTTCTTTAATTAGTAGGTTTTAGTTGGTTGCTCTTTATCATCAGAGTAATTATTATAAATGTGTGATACTTTGTGTCGATAAGAAAATTATTTTTGATCAATGCGACCAACATCATTCAGTATTTAATATATTAATGTTACTTGATATTATTGATGAAAAAAGACATTAAAAATAATTTCGATATAAATTATTCGCCGTAGACAATCGAGAAATGTCTTTCTTCAAAAAAATAACAGAGTAATTGTTACGTTATTTTTATGAAAAAAAAAAATAGTAGCGCAGATCGAACAGTACTCCAAAAATTTACAAGATCACCTCCGACCTTCCAAACAACTGTAGATTACACTCCTCGAGATTTTTTGCGATTTACTAGCGCATAAAACCCGACGAGGGTAGTACATAAAGGGGGTGAAATTGAACGCGGAAACGACTTGTTTACGGTTACAATATAGCCGGGACTGTATTGTAACCAAACTTAGCAGCGAAGGTCTCCGAAAGTAGGTGATTCGACATAAGAGCTCGTACTCGATGAAAAAAAAAGAACAATACATACGTATTTACATAGAGCCAAGTGAGCCAAGAAGGTACGAACAACAAATATTCAAACGAAGCTCTAACCAGCTAGTTCCTAGTTCCTGTTCGATGCCGTAAATCTTTCGATTTCGTCGCGTAACGCTCTACTAACAAGAAACAACTTCTTTTTCTTCCCCTCCTCTTTCACGACTGCACGCGGTGTCCCGAGGTATCGTCACCGTAGGAACACCCAGAGCCGGAAATACATCGAGAAATTAAGCGGGAATCCGAAAAAGAAAAGAAAAGCGCGGAACTTGCCGAGAGAGTATACCTATAACTATTCGTTGACGCTGGCGAAAGCACCGGATACGAAACAAGGGGGGGAAAAAGAGAGTAAAAATTGTGAAATGGGTTGAATATTTCGCACGAGGGTGTAAAAACGTTGTTTGACAAAAACTGATGCAAACTCGCGCCTTTTTGTAAAAGCGGCAGATTTAAAGTGTTGGAAAAAATAATACTGTTCGATATATGGATCCATTTTAACGGGGAAACGCGAAACTTTTAAAAAGTTGTTCAGACTAGTTAAGTTCTGAAAGTGTAATAAGATGAGGAGGAATTTAAAACTTGTTTCGATTTTGTGATATTTTTCTGGTATTAAATGCGTTTCAAATTTTAGTAAGAGATAAATATTACTAACTACTATTTTATTCAAATTGAAAAATTCATGGAATAATATAATCTAGAGTTGATTCGGGCTTCTTTGCTGAACTGCGCTAATATAAAATTTTTATATTTGAAATTAAATTTTAAATTTAATTATCACATAAATATTACATTTGTACATTTGTATATATAATGAAAGAAGCAATAAGAAAAATGTCAGACAGCAAATTCTTCTGTGTTTTCTCTTGTACCTTCTACGATCAATCATTTGTCACGCATAATCGACTTTCAATCCAACTGTAGTCAGACATCCACGTGTCTACTAAATTACTTTACCTACCTACTAAACGTTTGTAATCTCGAAACTGAGACAGGGAAGAGTCTCCGTTAGAGGAGCGTTTGACACAAAAGGGTTATTGTTCCACTCAATACGTTTCTCCGAATAAGATCGCGCAGAAACGAGTTGTCGAGCATAGTTTTGCACATTCTCGGTCAGAAATATCCTTTGGTCGAGGGAATAATCTCGCCACGTAGCGTATGAAAGGTCCCTTTCAGAGACTGAAATAATAATTATCCGCCAGTTCGCGGGTCAACCGGTCGATTCCCTGGCAAAGTAAAAAGTTTCACGCAGCGTCGCCGTTTGCCTAAATGCTGTACGTGCATCCGCCATAGCTTATTTCCGCGAGGACGCGAAAACCGAGGAAAATTTTTAATTTACTTCGTAATACGTTAGACTTGAACAGCGAACAGAAATGATGTGAGCGTGTCCCTGCTAAGTCATTGAAGATATGATGATTCGAAAGAAAAGGTTCTATGGTTTGAAACATGGACTTATTTTTATGAAGATATTTCAAAGTCCCCAAACGAACTTTTATATAAATAATATAATTTTTTTATAAAAAACAGACAGTTTCATTCTCGTCAAATGATAAAATTTCGTGACACTAATTTATATCATATATGTGATTTAGGCGACAACAGAAAAAATGATAAAAGTTGGTTTAGAGAATGTTAATATTGAAAGAGGTGATTACTTTGTTTTGCAATGTATGATATTTTTATTATATTATATGTAATACTAATCCATTTTGATGGATAGCAGATACATATAGCAGTTATAACAGCGTATGAATTTATTAATTTAATTCAGTCTTATCACAGATAGTGTGAATCTCCATTTTTAGATAACGAATAAAAAAGGACTTGACAGTCTTCTAAATAAATGAAATTTAATGTCAAAGAAATGATTGTTCTATGAAACGCAGGTTTCCATTCTTATATTGAAGATTCGGTTGTATTAACATTGCCCGATTTGCAAGTGAAAGAGAGTCATTCACATAACACGATCACGATTTAATGAAGTCGTATCGGAGCTGTTTGATTCTTTTACTAGCAATCAATGGAACTGGAAGCTCGATACGAAAAGAAACGATCCATCTTCCTGACGTTCACGCTGGTATCTCCTTTCTATGAAATTATGATTATTAGACACTCGATGATAATATATCTGACAACTAATATCAGGATATTGAGGAAATTGCTTCCTCCATGATGAAAGATCTACAAGGTAATTACGTTAAGTGTAGCTTTTTCACTGTTTGAACAGCGCTTTTAATTTTGAAAAGGAGTCGTATAATAGGCATCGAGGGAAGAATAAAGTCAGTTTTATGCAAAGGAAATATGGACACAATAAGATTCAAAGGAACTCTGGTTTCTTGAAAAGGAGAAAAAATAGATGCACGACCAACGCGTTCGACTGTGCTCTTTAGAAATGGTGAAAAACGTCAGTCTTGTTTAAGAAAGGAATTTTTACACTTGAAAAAATACGTGACACTTGCTCGACAATATATGCACGATACTTCCACATTCTTACTACTGTGTCCCCATTTTACGATCCGTAAAATTAATTCCACTGTACAAGTATGTACACACGCAATGATTGTATTATGTACTTACGTATATAAAATCTGAAAGCTATAAGCAGAGAATATCGTAAATCACATGTTCCATTTTGCACAAAGAAGTGATTTCAAAATTTAGTATAACGTTAATTAATCCTCCGATTTCAGAGTGTACTTTCGTAGTTTGAGAAAAAAAAACTTGCTTGCCGTGGTATCAATGTAATGAAAATATTAAAATACCGTTTGACTTAACAATTGTACCTTTATTTTATATCATTAAAATTAGAAAATCAATGAAACTATCAAACGATCTAAAATATACCGAACACTAAATTACAGGGAAGTACTAATTTTTGTACACCTAATGCAAATGTAACGTTCGACACTCACATTTTCCATCGTTCTCAAAGCCTCAACTACCTACCTCCGCGTTTAATGGACGCCATTCTGTAAACTACCCGACATTGAGTCGTTTGGAGAGCAACGTGGCGTGTCGCGACTGTGATTTTGCCGGTCTTTCCTCATCCCTCGCGAGCTTAAACGAGTAGGAGGCGCGACCGCGTACGAGACAGAGAACGAAAGAGAGAAAGAGAGAGAGAGAGAGAGAGAGAGGGGAAAAATCGAAGAGGACGTGCAACATTCACGCGACCGAAAAGCCAAACTGGCAGTCGTCGAGAATGGAAAGATCGTTTTCCTATAAACGACGCGTCGTAAATCCCAGCGGCGTGTCGCCGCACGAGCGTGAAAGTCGACGCTTCAACTTTAGACCGTCTTAAAATCTCAGCCACGGAAAGACACGGCCGGAAGTGAAATAGAGAAAAACATCGGGGCAGCGAAAGTCGTAGACGTCTCGGGACGTATGGCGAAAGGGAGGTACCTCTACCAGCTATTTTCTCCGCTTCTCTCGCTCGTCTCTCCCTCGCCTCTTCTTTATTCCCATCCATTTTCCCCGGAGCCGAGAGCGATCCTCTTACCTCATGCTGTAGGACCTTCCCGGTTTGGAGGTCATTGCACCGCGCCGGGTGGTTGCAACGGGGGTGGCCGCCATCGATTTTCCACAACGACGTCGAGGTACCGGGAAAATTTCCCCCCTCTTCTTGCTGCGTCCCCCTTTCGATGACGCGACGGCCACAGATCGGCCCCCCTCCGACCACCACGGCGGCACACTACGCTTCTTGGCACGTGACTGCTACGTAAAAACTCGAACCGCTACGTCGAGCCGGAACATCCTCGAGAGGAGGCTGAAATCGATCGGGCAACCCCCGCCGGCGCCAATCCGCCCACCGCACGGACTGTCGATCCTTCGAGAATCGCGACGTCGATCGTTGGAAACGGGAGGGGTGGAAACGACTCAATGGAAGACTGGTCACGTTGCTGGCGACTCGCGCGCGATTGTCAACTTCGTTTTCCGAACGTTTGGACTCGGAAGTTCGAGTCGTGTCAAGATAATCACAGTCTATTATCTCAAATCGCTTCTATTATTTCAAACGAGACGACGCTGGGAATTCACGACGAATGTCCAAAGATCCATCCGATGTTCGTGCACTTGTTTGAACGTCGATCGAAACACCACGTGCAACACGATCGTCGAGTGTGACTCACGCGATTGTTACGAACTGACTGGCAACTAGCGGTTGCCACTTGTCTACCTGACTCGTTAAATCCAGAGGTCGACGGTAATTGACGAGCGAAGGTCAGGGATGCCGGTTCGCGCGATTTTCGCCGCGGCGCTCGCGACGGGGCACGCCGACTGTGAGCGCTCTGTCGTAAGCCACCGCGCACGTAAACAGATTGTACGTACGAGAGTCCAATGTCACGGCTTGCCACGCAGCCGTGTTTCGCGATCGTTTACGTTAGCGCGAACGGTTATAGATCAGCGGTGGCACGCGCGTTTCCAACCACATGGAATCGTCTGTGCACTTCCGCGCCGCTCCTCCTCGCTTCCTTATCCACCGGCGTGCTCGTGATCGCGTGGCTCCAACGAGCTACTGGAAACGATTTCAGCCACTCGATTCGTCTCAAACGTTTCGATTGTTATTGGCTCGTGTTCGATAACGACAGGATTTGTATTTTTTTTTTTTTTTTTATTCATTTCATGTCGATAAGTAGTAATGATCGTGAGCTATAATGCCGGAAACGATGTGTACTATACCCACGTACGTATATAGACCGTGGATCATGAAAGATTTAAAGGAGAATCGAAACGCGGAGATAAGACAAGCTGTTCTCATTCCATGTACCCATTGAACGTGATATTACATATTTGACAAGAATTACATTTTCTAACTTCGAGAGGAACCTTATTTAACCCAAATTTATCTCCACTTCACTCAGCGTGATCTCTAACTTTGTTTCTCCGGAACAGAATCAAGAAGGGAAGAAGCATCGTCTCGAACACGAGCCAGAAACAAACACTGACAACACGAGACCATCTCGCGAACAAGTCGATCGTTAACGGGCTCGCCCAGCACTGTAACCGATCGGGAGAGACACTGATTACCTCGTCATGTTCACGGGAGTTCTTCCTGCGTCGTGACGCCGTACGCGCGGCATCCCGAAGCGGAATGAAGCGTGCTCGAGCGTAGCCACCCTCGACGTAGATTCTCGCCGAGAGAGGGGTGGAACGAGGGAGAAGAAACACGCGTCGAAGGGCGATATTTCTGGGAAAGGGAAGGGAAATTGGTGGAAACGTTGGGACTCGTTGGAACGAGAAACGACGGGGTGGCTCGGGGGAACGAGAAACGACGCGACGGTGTCTGCGGCAGCTGCAACCACCGGAGACTGTCGGCCACGTTTTCTTCTATCGACCGTATCGCACTGCGGCGACGAATAGCACTGGCGGCTTTACCTCGTGGCGCGCAGGTTTCATACGGATGCTCGATGGCGCGCGCGCGTCCCCGCACGCCCCAGGAACCCTTTGTGCATGCTCACGTACACACAGGTGGCGGCCGTGGAATCGGAGGCCGTTTTGATACCAATCGAGCATGGCCTCTCCGCGCGACGATATTTCTCTCTCTCTCTCCCTCTCTCTCTCCACGTTTATTTATTTATTTATTTATTCGATACTTCGGTGGGGACATCCGCTCGATATTTTGTACTCTAAGTTTTTTACTTTTTGTACAATATCTATCTTTCTTTCTATCATAATCTTTCCTTTTATCTACTCATTCAATGCGTTATTTAATAATAGTAGCGTAAAAATAAAAAAAAGAAGGAGTACTGTATAATGTATATAGTGATCGTGGTGAAATATTCAATGAAGATGGAATTAAAAAACTATGTCATAATTCATTGTATATATACATAGAGTAGCTCGTGAAAGTATTTGAATATATTACGTGTGTTATAATTATGTGTTTGAATATATTATGTATATTATATGATGATGCTTTTTATTTATTGAGGTTCGTACGATATTTTTCGGCGAAATTGATAAAGTGAATTTCTGTGTTTTAAGTAAGAATAATGGGAGAGGTGTCTGCATTGTTTTGATAAGCATCTGGATGATATAATACTTAATAATAATAATACTTTGATGTTGTCAAGGTTTAATGCACAAAATGATTTAAGATGAATATCTAGCGAAACGAAATTTAAAGTGGAACATTAATTATCTCGAGACTGATTATTCTCCTATCAGACTCTTCTTTATGTAGGTAAATAATCATTGCTCTGATAAAAAAATAAATATAATTAACCTAATTATTAAATCATTAAATGTTAAATATTTTCATTTGTCAAACTCGTTTTAATTTTGTCCAAAAAGAAAGAGAAAAAAGTTGTTTTTACTAGATCTTAATCGATAGAAACAAAAATTTCACGACACGAAAAATTGAGAAAATAAGAAATGAAAAGGTTTAAAATTAGAGATGTAGATTAAAGTTACTATTTATCTCTAACATACGTTCTTAACTGGATCCATCGAGTTCAAAGCCGCATCCCTTTATCGTTTGTAAACCTCGGTTAGTCGCTTCCGTTTGAATTAACGAACCCTTAATTAATATCCCCGTCATACATTTTGTACAGAGTCTAATGAAGGTAGAACGTCGTTTCGAAAGGAGGAAGCGACCGTGAATGCAGTGTTGTTGGCTTTGATATAAATTTTCTTGCCCCGCATCACACGATGGAAACTACGCGGTTTATGCCGGCGTGATCGTTGCGAGAGTAATTAGCAAACTTACAAAATATTCGCAAGTTGGCGGTCCGCCATGTTATCTGCACAACAAACTAACAGATAATTTCAAGGTTTGTGAGCTCGTGTGATGTACGTACGATTGTTCGAGATATGCAACAGCATAAATGTCAGGAGGCTAAAAGAATACTTATGTAGTTGCAAAGTACGCGAAATTCAACATAATGCAACACTCAATGTTCGATGAATATTTTCTTTCGAATTAAAGTGAAAGAAAAAATTGTCACAATAATAGAAGATTTAAAATCATTAGAAAATTAATATTACAGAATTGTCAACGTTTCAAATGAAAAGAGGATATCTCGCATTCTCTGCGAAAAATTAAAATTGTTGAAAATATTTCATATAACATCGCGTATTTTGAAGAAACTTATTTTTCTCAATTTACTTTTCCAAATTTCGTCTACATTTAATTTCAAATAAAATAATATTTATCTCCGTTTATATACGTATGTACAAATGTCGCAGAGGATTTAAAAAGTGTAATAAAAATGGTGTTTAGTACGTAGGATAAAAGACGTGTGCCGATCGAGCACGTTGAAACGAATCGAGAAAATAAGGATAATCAGCAATTTCCTATGTATCTCTGAAACCATCGCAATCCCATCTTAAAGTGGCGGTCCCGCTAAGAAGCCATTATAAATAGCGTATCTCACCGACTCATCCAGAAACGATTAACTCGCGCTTAATCAAAGCCGGCGTAACAACGGTTGAATATCCAGCGAAACGACGCAGGGGATCGTGTACGTACGAGGCAAGATTTATCGCTCGTACGAGCAGTCGAATCCTCGAGAATTGGACACAGTCCGGCGTTGCTTAATTACCCCTTACGGGACAACGAACCGTTGCATTAGGCACATTTGCGATCGAACAATTAAATCAGTCGCTAACTGATTAATTTCCCTATCAATTATTCCGTGCATACTCCGCGATTATGACTCTCATCCTCACACGACCACGTGTTTTTATTACAGTAATTATTTCTTTCTAATTAGGTCTTACGAGTAATCCGGCAGCCTTGCTACTTTTAACGATTACCGATTAAAAATTTACGTTAATAACTAACGAATCTCGCTGAGTTTCCTTCCGACTGTGTTTCATCTCGGAGATGGAATATCGTTCTCAGTTTCGGTTCAGTTAACTAAAAGCAATAATAATCTTCGTCGAATTTATGCCCCCTTCCCGAAACGAGCGGCTCTTTCACGAACATATAACTCGCGATTAAGAACGCAGTCGGCACCTATGATCCGCGAGGATATTGCTATTAGGTGATGATGGCGGGAACATTAAATGAATACCGCATTTATAATGATCTCCGAGCATGAGCGCCGGCGAATCTGGCCGACTGCCACATTCCTGATTTCCGTCGGAAAAGCGAGAAAATCGAGGAACAAGGGCGAGGATCAATCCGAATCCTATATATTCTTTCGTAACGAAACATTCGACGAGGATCATAAACTGCAGATTTCAAAATTTTATTACAATTTAGAATATTATCGATCTAAAATGCGTTGTTATCTAAAAATTCGAAGAATTTCGTCTTTTTTATCAATGTACAGAGAAGTAGAGTAGGGGAATATAGCATGACATGGAATAAAATTTTTGCACTCAATTTTAACAAAACTTTTCCACTTGTTTTCGAGAAAATTTAGTTTGAAAATTTACCAAGTGTACTCGACTTTCTTTAGTTCTAGATGCATCAGAAAAGAATAGTCAACAGTTATTGAAGTTACTCTACGTGCAAAAACGGGCCAAGAATAAAATTTGTTTATTTGAAGAAAATAGATTAAATGTGATTCATTGAAAATTGCTTTGATAAATTTTCAAACTCGACTTTCTCGAAAACGATGTCTCAGGAGAAAAGAAATGTTACTCCACACTTTCGATTTGTCTCTTCACGAGGAATTATCCCTTTCTCTATTTTCCCATAAGCATACAGAACATCACATAGTACGTTCATACATCACATGGTCGCTTTACATCAAGTGCAAAATTTTAACTCATCAATTATTTTCCAAACAATGTGCATCGTTTATCACGTTTCACAGGAAACTAACAACCAAAATATGTTATGGCACTTGTGAAAGAGAATTCCGCGTGTGGAATAATATGCAGAGTAACACGAGAAGGGATGGAAGACTCGTTAATTCTCGTATGAATTACGAGCGTGATAAGTCTCTCTTTCGGAGACAGGTTCGCTCTCGGGTTAGATTGGAAAGTCTATAGATTTTCGTTGGCCAACCGAGGATTCTCCGTTCGAACGGAGCTGCCAAGTGACCTGGAAATGAACCGCGGGTGGTAAAGTGATTTCGTGAAATATCGCGCCGCGTTTGGGATCGGCGAACGGACGCACCGGCTATGAATTGAAATCGTTGGCTCGAGTCGCGCTACGTTTAGAGTCGATTGGAACGTTTGCTTTTTCTCTTTTCCTCTATTTTCTTTTTTTCTGCTTTTCTTCTTTTTCTGTTCGTTGAGGAATGGCGCGAGTCGTTGCATACAGAAGGGATTTCGAAAGTTACGTGCACGTACGATTTGTCTGGATTCATTGCTTGTGAAAAACTGGAAAGTTGGGGTTTCTTTGCTTGACGCAGAAAAAATACGCAATAAGATTTACGTTTGTTTCCTAATTTTGATTATAACACGTTCTTAATTTGAAATTCAAATCTGACGTTGACAAATGAATATTGAATGTAGATTTGTTATTACATTTAAATTTATTATTAGAACTGAATTTTCTTTATCAAAGAATAAAAGGAAATGCATCTCGAAAACTAAGTACACGTATCGTAAAATGTTGAATTTGAGTCACAAATAGGGGAACATTACAGAAACGATGTTTCGAAGAGAAGAGAATAACAGTTGAAAGCTGACAGCAGGCCGCGCAATAAAGGAAATTTATCGTGCAAATTAAACGTAGGTACAACAATATATTGATTAATCACAGTCGGCCTAAGATTATCGGCTTGGACTGAATCGTAGTCTTATTTCAAGTATTTTAACGACTTGGTACTACGCGTCAGTGCCATAGAAATAAATTCGTTAAGGGCGGAATTCCTAATAACCGTTCTAGATTGCTTGGTGTGGCGCCAATTTGAGCATACTCCGCCCAAACTAAAACTGTGGACCGAGGAATGTCTGAAAATTACTCGTGGCCATCCATTCGGAATATGTACGAGCAGCGTCCTCCCTAGCACGGAGAGCACAGCAACGTAAAACGACCGTGCGATGATCTAATAAAGTCGAAACTTTAACTATTGTTTACCATTTGCGAGGATTTACGGAGGCGAAGATTCTTCCACACATTACGCGACTTTCTAAAACTTTAACATGACCTTATTTCGAAGAAGAATAACAGAGTCAACTTATTACGAAAAATTGCGTCTCTGATCAATTTCTCAAATGACGTACACGTACAGATATCTATATTTTATTATTATAAACGTATCACTACTCTGAACACACAAAAAATAGGAAGAGAAATGAAGATTGTGAAATTAAGAAAATTTTGAATTCATGTATTACCTTAGAATTAACAAAAAGTCCAATCGCTTTGTTAATTGCATAAAGTCATTCTTCGTATTACGAAGAATGACTTCATGCAAATTATCCAGCGAGCATCGTCGAATCATTTCGCAATTGATTCGACACCTTCGTCCTCAACCGGACGAACTGGTGAATTCGAGGCTGAAAGCCACATGTCCGGTCGTTACAAACTATTTGCACGTGACGTAACGCACTACGTTGTTGAGACTAAAGATTGACGATAAGTTTGTTGAAAATCTTTAGCACATCTTTATGTTTTTAATTATGGAAACAAACGTCTGGTTGCGTTATATACCAAGTTCCACAGAGTGACTGCGTTCATATCGCACAGCAGAAGTGGCTGCCAACAGAGAAAGTCCAACTCTTGTCACATTCTATTATCTAGCCATTGTTTGAAACCTTTTTAAATTTCTGAACCCTTAAGAATCCACGATCGGAGAGTTATTTACTTATAAAACTGTATAAATAATAATTTTTGTTATTTGTGGCCCATCTTTTTCGTAAAAAAAAAAAAAAAATGTTAATTTATAGTGGATTTGCACATATCATCGCAAAATTTGTTTAAGTACCGTAACCACGTAATTATCCATTCTTCATCGTGTGTTATAAAAAAAAAAAAAAATATCATAGAACGAAGTTCGAGCAGAATGCGTATTTGGTGGACACAAATCTAGTTGATCGCCGCGAAATTGCGACCGTGTGACACGGCTCGTCTACGGCCGGGCCTAAACGAGATTTCGAGGCGGCGCGAGGCGTCCAGCGGGAATTCACGAGAGGAGGCATCGGGGCACAAAGAAAGTCACAAGGAATGCCGGGAGTTCCAGACGCGTAAATCGTTCAGCGCCTCTCCTGCGCATAGGTGCGCACCAAGCAGGGCGGCGTAAATATAGACGGCGTCCAGAAATATGTCTTTCGGGCTGCACAACCGTGCGCAGCTTCCGCTGTGGTCGTCGGAGAACTTCGTTACCTTTAGGCCCATTTCTCGTCTCCCTTGTGTTTTGACGCCGTGCGCACGAACGGCTCGTTGTTCTCTCCCTCTTCTCTGGAGAACGAGAGCAAGAGAAGTGGCCATCGTCGTCAGGGAAATGTGGCCACCCAGATGGCTTCTTGAGAACTTCTGAAGGACACGTTGGATGATGGACTGTCGAGAAAAGGGTAGGCGTTTTCCGCGCGAGGACGGCTACGTGACAGGTTGTTAACTGGCACGCCTGGTATTCCTGTTTTTCCTGTTGACGCATTGACGAGACTTCGGGGAAGACAGTCGCGAGATCATTTGTCTAACCTCGAGACGAATTGCGGAATTTAGGGTGCTTCGAGTTGTTTCGTGTAATTGTGTATGTACTGATACGTTGGAGATGGTTTCGAATGATTGATAGTTTTATAAATTCAGGTTATGTAGTTTTGGTTTTGAAATTATATCAGAAATAAAATGTGCATCGTATATTTATGCTTGGACTACTAACTAATTCAATTTAGTTATCTGCTGTAACTGGAACAATTTAATATTTCCTCAAACTTAATTTGACTCGTGCTTTTTCTACACGTTACATTTTATCACTGAAAGCGATTTTAGGGAGTAACCCAGAAAATCGGGCCTCTTCAGGTGCAACGCTGATGCAACGAAAATTAGCGATTGGTTGATTCGTGAGGGGGCGTGGGGTAGACCTCAAGTAGGAATGGCGTTGTCTGGTACTGAGCGATCGCGCCTGTAATTTGTTTTCTATCGACTTAAATGTTTGCATATCAATAAAAATTTATGGCAAAACAGTTGCTTTATGGCCTTTCAGTGAGACGAATCATACTGGGGTACAAGTCGTACAATTTTTTGCAATGTCTTTTGTTACAATTAAAATATTTAAACGTCATCCAATCTTCTCAAACAATTACAAAGCACGTAAACCCGTCACGGACAAATTTCAAAATGATCGCCGGTGAACATTTGTACACGTCCGTCGGAGGACACAGAGAGGTCCATCGATCGTGCGACAAACCGCAGACACGATTCAACCTGGCGAGAAACTAATGCGCGTACGTGTCTCCCGTGGTTTGCAGAAGCAACAGTTCGCAAGCACGGCTGAAAGTTCAGAACCATCGGTGCAAATTGCATTATGTCGCACTGATCGAGTTTCGCCGACAACCCTCGAGGAGGTTTCAGCGTGAAATTGGTCGTTACGAGACCTTTCTCTCGCGGAAGTTTGCGCCCGGCCAAGAAAAGAACCATCGATCAGGCGAATCGTTGCACAAGCGGAACACTTCACCCGGCAAATAAATTGTACTCGACGGATCGACGGCCGTAGAGAGGTTAGAGATACACGATACACGACTCGACGATCACGAATTTATTGACGATCTATCCACGAAATCACGCAGATCATACGGTATCCGCGATGGCCGACGCGCGTGATGTGAGGAATCTTGTTAGCGTACAAACGCTCACCTGCTATTAATGTCGTCGTACATTACGATGCCAGACATACACCTGGCGTTTCTTATCCACGCTTTTGATCCACTTTCCATGTTATCGCGCGTTACTCGCGAGTGTTACGCGTATGTATGTACGTTGGTTCATACCTAACCATCCACAGTTAGATTACGGACAATCTTGCGTTAATTATTGCCGAGAAATTGATTTATCACCGAGACAGCAATATTTCATCTCGTGTCAATGAAACGTTGGAGATAAGTTTAGAAACGTGCGACCAATCAGGTAAATATTTATGTTCAGCAAAAAGTTGATTGAATTATAAATTCAAAGTCAGTTGGATAATCTTAGATAACCAAGGTTGAATCTACGTATATTGGATACGAAAGTAAAGTGATAAAGTCGTTGCGTTTGCATCAAAATCAATTCGTCCGTGTCACGCTGTAATCAAGAGGAAATGGAATTTTATGTAAATAATTTAACGAAGACAGCGGAATATACATAGATATTCTTGGGAAATTTCTCAAACTCTTCGGATCGAGAATCGATCTAGCAGATATTTAGATTTCTAGAAGTATTTTTGAAACTTAAGAAATTTTTGAAAGATATCAGAGTATTCGAAAGTATAACATTAAAGAGAAGTGAGAATTCTAATAATTTTTAGTTAGAGAAACTAGGATTTTCAAAAACATGAGGTCACAGTTAGGGTTCTATTAACACTCCAGCCATTATGTCAAGACTCTAAACTAGGAACATTCGTTTCTCTCTAAGTTTCGATCTCTCCAAGAGATTATAGATCGATTCATTGCTCGGGGTCATCGATCACTCGAGGGCTGGAATACTTCCAAGAGTCTGACTAACAATTTACGAGTGTCGGATCCTCTTTCACTCCTCTCAATTGTGATTCTAACTTGTTAGAAACTTGTTCGCCTTATATACAAATTTCGTATTGCTTAAGCAGACTAATATTGCTTTCAAATAAAAGTATCAATAAAATATAGTAATATTTTATACTTTATATAATATTGCGAATCTATAACTCTCTCCATAAAATTTTTCTCATTAATCAAGTTTAATTTCCTCAAGTTTAAAAGTTATTTTATGTCATCAAAGTCAATTACTGAATCATTAATACTTGCGAGTAGATTAGTCTACTCCTCCGTTTTCTAACATAAGACGAAGCACGAGGATCATCAGGAAATCTAATTACCTGCTCATGATTACAGCGTTTCGCGCACTTTTTCACACGATGGTTAGACTGGAAGCTAGAAATTACGCTTCTTTCTGCGAGAGTTACCTCATTTGTAATATTACACATTTCTATTCCACGAAACATCGCATGTCTATAACTCTCTACGTTCGATCCACTATATTTTGCGCGCTGGAAACGTTTCTCGTTTTCTCTTTGGCTAAATTGCAAATTCATTACATTAAGGGCGTGGTTAGATTCGCATAGGTCAAATGTAACCTCATTCATGTTCCTCGACGCGAAACCCCAACGAGCTTCCATCGAATTTTACCACATAATTGTTACAAAATCATCGAAACCAACGTGACCAGAATTGACTCGGAAATTCTAATTTCAGAATCGTCGATGAATGGAGCATCCATCGAGTTTCGATCACTATAAAATCGTCAGAAGTCAATTTGACAAATTGCCTAGAAACTCTAATTTCAACACTGTTAGATAAGTGGGTAATTTTTGTTATTACGACGCGATAAGGATTCTCTGGAAATTCTAATTTTAAAGTTGTTGACAAACGGTCGACCACTATCGATTTTTTGACGTTTTATTCGTTCCATGCTACGCGAATCGATGCAGCTACGAGCAACTTTTTGCCCTGATACGAGCGAAACTCGCTGGCAACGATGCTGGTTTCACGATGCCCGCCCGGTGAAATTCGCTATCTCTCGCCTGGCATGTCACGATGGAGAACTTCAGGAACAGTTTTATTCAGTTGAAACTGTATTTCCCTTATCGAGGTATTTAACGGCGGGCCTCTGTTTCCGCCACGGTTATGGAGTACAAACACGCTTGTGCATGTAATTAATTGCAGACGAGTGTTAATTAGCAACAAAATTTGCTAGAGGAAATTTCGAAGCAGTAGTTGCATTGCAACTTCAATATTACTTCCTACTAATTTCCTTTTTATCTCTAAATTAATAATTTTACTTGCAACAATCGTTTTGCTACTGATTAACGTACAAGACAGAAGAAACAATTTTTAAATAGAAATATAGTTAATAAACATGTGTGAAAATAGATATATAGAACGAACGAGTTTATCAGAAATGAGAATGGTTTTGAAATATGTCATTTAATTTCTAATTTAATTCTTACAGAGAATGTTTTAATTTATAAAGACATGGAATCATTTCAGTGAAAATTCACTAGTTTTAGTGAAAAAAAAAAAGATAATTTTATTATTAATTTTGTGGATATTATATTTTCTATTGCATTGTTTTACTAATTTTAGTGAAAAAAGAAACGTGTTAAATTTTATTATTAATTTCGTGGATATTATGTTTTCTATTGCATCGTCCGTGGTAGCTAAGTACTGTATTGTTCTTCCAACGCAATCGTTCACAATGGCGACTGTTCGTATGATCGATTAGACGTCTGTCGCAGTTATGGTTAATCCCAATCACCCAACGCTAATTAAATAAAATTCTACGGCCCTTATGTCCGAAGGTTAATTGAAAGTGACCGTGGGCTGTCTTCGGAGTAATCCACAAGGATTTACGGCAGAGTTACACGATACGATTATTTGAACTGCGTCCATTCGTTCTCAACAATGAACAATCGATTCCAATGATGACTAAACTTTCACATAGATCTGGATTAGGGTGGCAATTGGGAGTTAGGGCAATTGTTCCTTTGTCCCGTAATGGCGTTCAAACGGACGTTCATCTGCTATGAGAAATGTAATCCTCTTTGGGCCAAGCCTGTAAACTTGGTTTTATCGATCCTCTTTTTAATGAATCATACCGCTTTATAAGTAACGATAAGTATCTTCTCCAAGGTGTTTTCATAACATTGAGATTTAATTAAAATATGGACTTCAGCCTTAAAACAGTTTGTTCGCAACGTGCGTAGACTCTAATGACGTCAATGGAAGAAACGAAGAGGCTGAACATGACCGCACATATTTTTAAATAATATTCCGACTGTAAACCCGTAATTAGCAGATTTCAAGTTGTAATCTTTTCGTAAATTGAGATAATTCTATTGAAAATTCGCGGAAATCGCTCTTCCATTGGAATTACGCGTAATTTAAAAATAATTAGAGGATCGTTTTATGTACAAATTCTAATTGCTATGCTCATTACTCGTGTCTGAATGTTTCCTTCGTGCATTTCATTATAATATCTTTTACATACGATTTCTTTACTTCTGTTGCAACAATATCAGCTTTCAGCTGACGATATTAAATACACCGAATTTAAAAACAAGTATCACAAAATCGAATTATACGTTCATGAATGCTATAAATGTAACCAATATAAATTCATCGAATATACAGAAAATATCTAATTTTCAATCTGATTCCTCACGCAGAACATATTTCCAAAGGAAGCATCTCAATTCAACTCCCAAATATCCAAATACCAATAATCAAACTTCGCACGTTTATCAAAAAAAAAAATCCACACAACAGAAGATTCGATAAAACATCCAAAATATAGAACTCTCAATGGCCGAGGCAAATTTTTCACTCGCAAAGTCGCGTGCGTATCGTATTTGCGTTTCGTAAAACGAATTAACGTTCGATTTGATCCGCTCGAGGCGCCACGCACAACACGCGCGATCGTGTTTCATTATTTTTTAAATCGGCAAGTTGCGACATGCGCAGCCTCCAGAGTACGAGTTGATTGTCCACGCGCGCTTGCGAATACTTTCAGCAACGCGGCCGGGATAGAGCAACTCGTGTTACCATAGAACGGATTCTAATTCTATCTGTAACGTCGTTACGACATTAACACCCGCCTTAATACGCGGTGACGCAATATCCATCGCGCTCAAATGGATGCTCGTTAGAGCTGAGGAGACGCGAACGAGGAAAGGTCTTCCTCGACACGGCGTTGCGTCTTCTGGAATTCCTTTGAAAAGGTCGCGCGACTTGTCGATCCGCGTGAAGATTAGAGTCTGGCCTAGACTGTAAAGTTTAAATGTTCTCTCGGAACGTAAATCCTGTCGTGGTTGTGCATTTTGCGACACTGGCTGTGCAGAGTGGTGGACGTTTGCGAACGTTTAGTAATGTTACGCCGACACCGTCGAAGCTACTAACGACTCTGCCGATTTTTTACGATTGCGTTCGGTCAACGAGTGTTCGTTGACTGTAGTTTTCACACGCTCGTTTTTCAATGTATCTGTTTATGAAGATCGCTATGTGTGTATTTAAATGTTTGCGTGAAAATGTCAATTACGATAATTGCAGAGCGACAAAAATACTTCTGTCGTTGTGTGATTTGTTGCTAATTTAATGCAGTCGATCTAACGAGTTGATCGGGTGTCGTTCTTTAAACTCTCAAGGAGAGATCCACAGTTCTTTAGATAGTAACCAATTATTTTCTCTGATCGTTGACACCAGTAATTAAACCAAGAGTCATTGCAACGTATCAAGTTTTAGAAGCAATCGTAAAATTCATATCGGTCGATTAAGAACGTAACAATTCAATTGCATTGATTTGACTTTATTGTCATCATGATAACGCGCGTGTTTTGAAGACAATTTTCAAATCCAAAAGAGAAACCTACATCTGATTCTTCTTGTGTTTCGTGTCTTTTTGACGTCAGGGCACGAACGAAATTCACCCTTCCAGCCAGCCAGCTAGAGAATTCATTTCGTTCTCGAGGCGAGCCAGGCAGATACATCTAACGTTGCTTTGAAATTTATCAGCGGGGCTAGATGTGGGTCAACCAGCGAGAGCACTCGCGAGTACCGAAGCTCGGCAAATTTTTACGGGATCGGCAACCGGCTCGCAGCTGTGACTTTCCCCGATTGACCTCGCAACTCTATTCAACGAAACACTTTCAATAGTAATGGCGAAAAATGCGAGATATCGATCAAAACGTACGAAGACCCACAACCTGGTTACACGAGTTCACATTCAGTCCTCCGGCGAAATCGGTATCGTTTCGAGGAAGCTGCATCTTCTTCAGACTCGTACAGAGTCATATCGATGAATGTCACGTATTTCATCAAAAAGAAATCAAGAATTTTAGAAGAATGTCGATTCTTTCGTTGATTTAGGAAATTCTTTCATCAAATGGAGAATAACTGAATAGAGAATTCACTCAACACACAAGAAAACATCTTGTACGATAAAAATTCGAAAATTCTGAAAAGAATTTTTAGCACACTATGGACATGATAATTTTTTAGATCTTTTTCGTTGCAAATCCTATTTAAACGCAATAGTAACTCAATGTTACAGATAAAATTAATCGATCCTTTCCGCTAGACATGATTTTTAATGATGTTATTCACCGTGTATTGACGTTATTTCGAACCTTGACCATACTCCGGTTAAGAGGGAATGGCAATGGTAAACAGAGTGTAAATAAAATGGAAATGAAGAGAGCGAATTGGTAACGCGGCATGGTACGTGATTTGCCTCGAGCGACTGAATTTTATGCGTTGTTTTGCAGACAAACGCGAAAATATTACCAATTAATTGTTTCTTAATTACACTGTTATTTAGTGTTCGACGTTTTAATTGGACGTTTTAATAGCGCGTTCGTTTGTTTTCAGGAATGTTTAAGCTCAACGATAGAATGTTCGAGCTCAACGATAACCATGTGCGCGACGATAATTAGTTTAACTTTAATCAGAGACCGATGTTTCTAACGTTTTTGACTCGGATGCTACTTCAATTCCACTTTTCTAATTGGATAGAATTACTAAGCAGTAATTCGTCTAAGTAATGTCTTAACTTTTTCGAAAAAATTCACACTTCGTTTTTTTTCTATTCGGTTTTTTTTCTAACAAGCAAAATGTTTTTATATTACTTGAATAATTAAAACAACTTTTGGCGAGATCCTACAAATTTGTCCATGTATTATCACTGAAAGTGATTTTAGCGGGGGTAACACTCTTCAGACGCAACGCTAATGCAACGAAAATTAGCGATTGGTTGATTTGGGTCACGTGATTCGCGAGGGGGCGTGGGCTAGACCTCGAGTAGGAGTGGCGTTGTCTGGTACTGAGCGATCGTGCCTGTAATTTGTTTTCTATCGATTCAAGTGTTTGCATATCGATAAAATTTTATGGCAAAAAAGTCGTCTTCGTTTCCTAGTCGGAACAGTTGCTTCTGGGCCTTTCAGTTTCATCGTACTGGGGCACAAGTGCAGTTTTTTTACTTTTCCGTAATCGAATTTGTTACGAAATCATTACAAGAATATATCCTCGTATTTCTTGAAACCACTCTGAAACAGTGTCGTTCTAACGAGCACGTTACGTGACACAGTAAAGTGTCACCAGCTGGACGATAAATTTCTCTGAGAGTAAGTTATTATCTGTCCGTAGAAACGAAAGAATGTAAGAAGCAGCGAATTACTATAAAAGCGATGTAATGACAGCGTTGCGCAACCGATTGTCTTACGTAAGATCCGCTCGGAGGCACTTCAGGTGCGGCACGTGCGGCATAGGTCGGCGAAAAGGGTTACGAGAAAGGTTGCCAAAGGGAAGGAGAAGGGGGTGGGTCAATGTTGGATAAGATCGTGAGAGAAAAGAGCTGGTGTGTACGAGAAAAGTTTGCGGAACAAAAGAGGAGAATGCACTGCTACGTGACCGGCTTTCGTGAACGAATCGAACGTCCAATAAACCCGACTTGCTATCTCTCCGCGGACTCCTATGGCCATCCAGAATTCACCGGTTCATTCTTTTACGCCTTTTACGTCTGTTCCTTTATTTCTCCCCGATATTTCTCAACAATTGGACTCTGGATATCGACTTCGAGTATCGAGAAATTCCGAGCGAACTTGCTAAACTAAAATGTAACACATAGGAACTTCGTACAAATTTTGTACGCCGTCAGTTAGAACTTTGGCTCATTTTTGTACTGAATTTTGCTACAAGTATCGATAATATTCCTTACTTGGAGAGAATTCTTCAGCGTGGAATTTTAAATGAAAGTTTTTTCAAATTCTTGGATCCCGTGCAACACGTAGTCGCACGCTGAATAAGTAACAGCACGAATGCGAGTTCGCTTCGTGTGAATAAAAGTTTTATGCTGGACTCTTACTGAATTTTAAATTCTTTTAAAATTTAACTTTTCTGTTATTACCTCTTGGTTCTACTTTTAAGATACTTGCTCGATAAGAATTAAAACTGAGTCATCAGCTGACAAACAAGAATTACGTGAAATATAAAAACTCTTTCCTTCTACATACGTGTAAATTCTAATTTGCGAGGATATTACAATTGTATTGTAGATACTAATCGACACAAGTATTTTACTCTCAACGATGATCAACTCAACAAACGCAAGCGCTTCGTATTAATACCTAATCAAAAATATTTTTAGCTCTTTTACAACTCCATTATTAATTACTCTACAATTAAAATATTTATAACTCTAGAATCTTGCTAGTGAACATCCGACGTTCGTGTAATAATCATTAATTGAAATGAATTTGCGCAAACATTTAATGTTCCCCGCTGTGTAACTTCAAGACTTTCTCCAAATTAGCGAATTACGAAATTGGTGGACATTCTTAATTAGTTTTCCATACAGCAGATCCATCCGTTTCATCCTTATGCGTTTGTTGCATTCGCTTGTCCTATTAAAGATTCATTCGACGTGCGTGGAAAAAATGAAATACACAACGTATGCACGACGACTATCAACGACTACTAACGACGGAAGAAAATTTAACTCGATTAAAATCCTATAAATGGACAACAACATACTGAAATTGTAAATTTAGAGAGCTCTTCGGTTCCAAAATTGATAAATCGATTTAGGATTTTCCGCTTTAATAAACGCATTTAGAAGACACGGATGGGTGACCATTTAACGCAACGATTAAATGGTACTTGGACGTTTCTGATAGTCAGAAACTTCATGCGTGATTATCTGTACGATTTTACGTTCAGAGCAATCGAGCTCTTTTACTTTGCGGCTTGCACGAGAGAATCTACTCGTTAAGGTCCCATTCCCAGCGAGATCTTGTGAACTTAATGAGCGGACAAGCGGAAACAACCGCGTCAGAATCGATTCCAGCCTCTCGTATGTAACTCTCGGAGAAACTTTTATCAATTCGCTGCGGGTTTCAATTAACCAGACTCGAGCTAATTAAATAACTCTCTCGGTTGTTTTCCATTTCTCTCGCAAAGTCAGTTTGTTCGAACAAACGGCAAACAACTTTACGCAGACTTGGAAATTTGAATGCAAATTTACCGATGCGAACTTAAAAGAGCACGCGTGTAATCATGAATATTAATTCTTTTCGCTCACAGAAGTGGAGCGATGTTAAGTAAGGTTAATCGTAACATCTATGCGCTTCGTTGGCGTGCGGTGGGGGAAAAAAGAGAAAGACGATCATTTTTATTTTCTCCCAGAAATCCTTCAAGCGACGGAGAAAGTATCTCTGTATGTGATTATCAAGAAACGGGCAACGCGTGGTGTATCGTTAGTTCTGCGAGCTACGTAATAAAGTTTCTGCGATTACACGATCTTTCTCTTCTTCCACTGCGCTTTTATGCGCAAATTGCAATGCAAATCGCTTATTTAAAAGCAATGCGGCAACCGTGTTTTACAAAGTTCAGTGCTAATAATAAACGAAGCTTTAACCGCGTAGGTAATCGAGCAAGCATTCGATCTACAATGTCGGATCGGATTTAGAATTTTATAAAGACAGACTTTTGAACGAAAATGGCTCTATCGAAAATACATTTTTAAGTAATTAAAATTATTTAAATTAAATTATTAAAATTATTCACGCGTAAAAATCTGATAGAAATTGGAAAACACGTGTTAGAAATGGAAGCTTAAAAAATGATTCATTGGAAAGTCGACGCAGACTTTCGAGAGGTATTTGCACAGATCGCTCGTGTAAATTGAGCTCCGATGAGTTTAACGTAGATCTGTATCGGAGCACAGATTACGTTTTCAATTTAAAATGTATTTAAACTGTGTTCAAGGTGTATTTAAAAGCGATATGTTTATATTCTGAATTACTTTGTCAATTTTTCCGAAATGGCTTCAAAGATATTATTCGTAAAAATCATAGTTTCGAAAGAACATTTGCATATTCATAGAACCTAAAATCTTCTACAGTAAAGACGTAATATCACTGCTACGAAACCAGAGAATTCTACCGCAAGGAGAACTCTCACCCCGAGGTGTACTTGCATTACCACAGAACTTCAAGGTTCGTTGAGAATTTCGTTCGGAGATCTCGCGCTTTCCAGCGTGGTCATTTATTAATCGCGAGCGATCCCACGGCTGGCTGAACCACAATTAGAGAACCACGCGATCGTTCGCGCCACGGTGTCGTTGAACGATCGCCTCGTCTCGCGAGGCAGTCTCCCCTTTTGCGTGGCCAATTTCATGGTCAACGAGCGGCGCGACGTCGCGATGAAGAAACAGAAGAAATCGGTACGGACGAGGCAACCCGCGGTCGCACCGTCCGCGATGCACGCGGACTCGAGAGGAGTGCTATTAATTATTAACTGCAGGATCGACGATAAGCTTAATTACAAAGGGAGCCTGATGTAGGTATACGTCGCGTGGGCGTGTTATGCCGATATGATCGAACGCGGGAGAATGCCGGAGTGCCGGCGGAAATCGCGGCGGGGCGGTGAATTAACGAGCGCTTTGAGAATCCGTCCGCAACCACGCGGCAAACAACCGCGCGCAAGCTGAGAAACCGACGTCCACGCTTTTTTCCTCTCCGTCGTTTCGAGAACGCGTGCGCTAACCGAGCGAGATGGAAAACGTTTCTGCGAACGAGTGCACGATATACCAGCTAGGAAAATTTAGAAAGGGAGAGATTTCTACGGCCGTGCGCGATTCACCTCAGATCGCGAACATCGTGCGACCTGCTCGTGTTCTTTGAATTTGTTCAGATACGCGGCATGCGAGATAAAGATTCGACGTGTGAAACAAGAATCCCGCTACGGCCTTTGAATTCTTATGTATCGGTCACATTGAACTTCGTTCTAATAGACGGAAAGACCTTTTGTTTCAGTAAAATTACTAGTATCAATAGCTACTGTATTGATTTTTAAATTAAAAATGGAGCGAAATTATTAATGGACAGAAAATAGAAATTTAAAAACTTCGATGTGCACGCTTCAATTAGTTAGGTAATAACTCAATAATCAATATTGAAATTTTTAAGAAGATCAACCAAAGAAGATGAAGAAACCAACCATAAGATACACATAGATACAGTCCATTTCGACAATCATTTTCAACAAACATATCAATAAAAATTCTAGATACAGAATTCAATCCTGACTGAATGTAGTTCAGTTTTCGAAGAAATTTTCTCGCTCACTGTCAGTGAAAATTGAACTGATCTTTCGTCGTTTGTCTCGTAAAAGACAGTTCGCAGCAAGGTGGCCGATCGATCGTAGACAAGTCGCGATGGCTGTACTTTCACATGACCTTGGAAACTTGACCCGGAGCGGAGTGAAACGGCAGCTTCGAACGCGGGGAAACGATCGACCTTACGTGACGCAGGTATGACCGCGCTTAATTCAATTTCCTTCCGGACGTTCCGCCGCGATTCCAGCTTCGTCATCGGACTGTACCAGGTTTCTCGGTGGTCAACCGGATAAACCGCGCGTATCACGCGATCGCGTTGATATTCCGCGACGACGAAGACAATGACCTGATTTACCGTCGATAGCAAAATCGATGTCAACACGACGTGCGCTGCATCGAGCACGAACCGGAAGTCGAGGTAACAACGGTGAAGCGCGTCGACGATCATTGCAAGAATGCTTAAAGCTAAGATCCATTGATCGATACTGACATTAGAGTGCCGATATTTGACGACTTTTCAACTGACTACTGTTTCAATCTTTGGAAAATCAATTCAGTTGTTACTGTAATAAAAATTTGATGAAAAAATTTTTTTGTTAGAACAAATAAACTTCAAAATAATGATAAAAACTTCAAGCGCATGATTTTAGAGATATACATATGCATTAGTGATTATCTAAACATTGAGTATACTTAAGTTTCAACAGAGTATACAAGTGTCGAAAATATTTTTAGAAAAAAATCAGTGAAAATGTGATTTACACTTCTGCGTGCCTTTGAAAATAAAAGTCGAAATGCCTCGGTGAAACGTCTATCACTCGAACGATGCGAGTAGAATTTTCTCCAATTAAGAGTTCGTATACCGTGGAAGTTATATTTGTATATTTATTTTGAAATCCAATTAAAAAATTTTAATCTCAAGTAAAATCTTGAAAATCTGAGAAAACTAAAACCAAGTAGATTAAAACTGATAATTGAATTCGTTGCGCAATTTTCGATGAAGTTAAATCATTGTTTTCTTTTTCTGCACAGAACGTAGTGTAGAAAGTCAATAGTTTGAAATAGTTTGAAATAGTTTGCTGATCCTTAATTACACTTTTTTCTTTCACTTTGTTCGATTTGTTTGTTGCAAGTTGTTGAATGAATTAAACATTTCAGAGAACCATAATCTAAAATAACTGAGTGATACAAGTAAAGGAGTACATTGAAAAATCGATTCTTATTTTGTTTGAGAACTATTATGCAAACTGAATTCGGATTTTCGCTACAGTTTGCAACAAAGAATAAAAATAAATATTTAACAGACAAACTAGAAGCAATACAATTTCATTATATGATTGATAAATATTTTTGCCACATATTTTTTTCAGAAATACATAAAAATATATGTTACTTTATTTACACAGTCTGACTCTATACTAGAAAATAATCAAAGAAAATTAAAGTTTAAAAATTTCAAGCAGGCTATATATATGTTATTTAAAAATGTATCTACATACTTCCAACTTTTTACAATCAATAAAAATTTGAAATAAAATACAAGCGATTACTCCGAAAAAGAAATAATATTAATAATATAGGCTACCTCCTCCTTAATATATGATTGAAATCTGCTTACATCCAGTTTCAATTAACTTTAATTAACTCGGATCAGCAAGAAGATATGAATTAATTTGTTTGACGACTTTCTCTGAAACCGATCATCCCTCCCTTACGTAGAAAAAATGAAACGTTTCCTTCGCCGATTACTAGGTTACTAAAGTCAGCAAACAAAGGCACAAGAATTGAAACAGAAACCGGCCGCGATCCGCTAATTTAAAACGAAGTAAAAAGAGGAACCGGATCGGCGAGTTATTTCAAGTACACATAACTCGATCCTCGAACTAAATTCAGATCGACACTTCTCGAGAGAAAACAAGAAGATCGGCAAACACACCTGATACCCGCGTTGCGCAACCAGCGAGTAACACGAACGCGCGAAAAGCCGCTTCGCGTATCCAGCGCTCGCGAGACGAGACGTTTCGATATATTACGATCGCCGTCAACGCGTTCGTTTTCCCTTCGACGGCCCGATTCTCCTCCCCTTGGCTTGCGAAACGCCAAGTTTTTCATGGGCGTGAAATCGACACGTCGCGGCCGCCGCGCGGAGATGAACGAGAACCCGTCTCTAGCAGCCAGCGACTGAATTTCACTTTCGCGAAAAAGTCTCGCGGAAAGACGACCGTGTTTGGGATAATCGATCATCGGTCCCTGGACGTCGCTGCGTTTCCCCCGGAGCCCGACGCGATGCCTGAAACCGGTTTCTAACCTCGATCGTTTCTCGTCCGTTACCGATCGCAATTTTTCACGAAAGTCTCCACTCTGTCACTGAACGGATTCGATCGCGAATTCGACCGTTGTAACAGGTTCTCACGATCAAATTGAACCGCGAGAGAACCGTTCCGTGTTTTCAGCAATTTCGTAATCGCTCGCAACCGTGATACCGCTAATGAACGCTTCGTGTAGATTTATGGCCACGACATCGTTGGATCGATAGACTTTCGATGGAAATTTATTGATACGATACGTTGCTCGTCTATTTAACCGGTTCAGGTATCTACCCTGTGGTTATCACGTCTTTGAGAGAATAACGTTTGCGTGTAACAAATGGTTGTTGGCGGTACGGACGAGCGATAATGCTGTGGAATCTATCGTTTTCGAGTTTAATTTATCAATTGATTTTCGAATTTCCAGAACAGGAGGTAAATTATTTCATCTTCGATAGCAGCTTGAATTGATGATTTCTCAACGAGTATCTTCTTTCAGAGAGATCGATGAGTTCGCGCTTTTTACTTTTTGTAGTGTTCGAGTTGATTGGTCGTGACTCGAGTCGCGAGTTGCGTAAAGGACAAAGAATATGAACCAGCAAATAAGTATAAATTGTTATTTTATGTAATAAAGCGTTTCGCAAGAAATAGACACTCAAGGCTCCTTCTCAATGAGAACGTATTTCTCATTACGTTACACGATAATACGTTCGATGCTTGTTAAAGATAACGATGCTTTTTGAACGACCATCGAAGAATCTTCAAAGTACGCTAACTGGCGCTTCTCATTTATCTGATTATCCATCGTAGATAATAAATTCTAATAAACTTTTAAAGAAGTGTTTTTACGGAATACTAAATTTTAAATTTATCATTTCTTCGTTCAAAATTCCCACTCGAGGAAACCGTTGAACCAACTAAATCATTCACTTAAAATTCTGTTAGTATTATTTAGAACGAATATCGTTTCATTTTCTGCATCATTAGCCAATCAAATATTTACTAATATATTATAAATATTTATAATAAAAATTATAAAATTACAAGTCGGTTGTATTCACTTTTACACTCATTGAGTATTTACTTCCAACATAACCAACAGTATAATTTATTATTAAGGAGTAAATATCGTCGTCCGCGAGGACAATGATCGGTTCAAAGACCGGACGATGATATCGAATAATACGAACGAACTTCAGCCCTGGGAAACGTCGTCTGCGAAAGTAGCTGCGTGAATCGATTAGGCACAGAGCATAGGCCTCTTCGTTCCAGCGTTTTCGCTTCATTGAGGTAATCGAGCGATGGCTAGCTAGACGGGTTGAATGAAATCGAAACGAACAGTCACTTCAAATGCTTAACGACTGCGGAATAACGCGATCCTCGACGAATTGTAATCAAACGGATGACGCACGATCGCATACGCTCGTGTATACTATTATTAGACTGCACTTGTTGACACAAATTCACATTTTTATGTGATACAACGAAAGAAATAGTCCAATTTAAGTGGAAATTTATTTACTTATCACATAGGAAATATAATGAATACTTTGGGTATCTTGTAATAAATAATATTTCTCATAATTATATGAAGAGTAAATTGCACGACTTGTACCCCAGTACAATTCGTCTCACTGAAAGGCAATTGTTCTAACTAGAACATGAAGACTTTTTTGCCATAAAATTTTATTGATGTGCAAACATTTGAATCGATAGAAAACAAATTACAGGCGCGATCGCTCAGCAGATCTACCAGACAACGCCACTCCTACTCGAGGTCTACCCCACGCCCCCTCACGAATCACGTGACCCAAATCAACCAATTGCTAATTTTCGTTGCATTAGCGTTGTACCTGAAGAGGCCCGATTTTCTGGGTTACCACCGCTAAAATCACTTTCAATGACAATAAAGAAGAGAAAAAGATTTAATTAAGCAAAATTTAACGATTTCGCATGGTACATGCATGATTTAGATATATACCTATTTTAAAAGTAGACATGTTTAAACAAATTTTAGTTTTCTAAACTGAACGATATATTTTTTACACTTTGAATAAAAGTATTTTATTTTATTAACTCGTCCGAATGATGCCGTTCTATTTTTAAGTTTCTCGCAAATAAATAAACATCAACAATCCGGTAATTAACGAATGAAAGAGAAAACGAAGGATAAGTTCATTGAAACGTAAGATCGAAAGTTTTAGGTGTCGATGTTCTCTGCATTGAAACAATGGAATTTAAAACCGTATACTTCGCATCTTTAGAAAAAAGTGAATCCTATTATACCTCATTATATCTCATCGTTTCTTTTCTCCGTTACAATAGACAATACTTATAAATTAACGAAAGGAAAGCCCCCTTTCATCTCTGATGAAAAGACCGGAAAATCAATCTGAGAATATATTCGGCAGATAAAAACAATTGACTGAGGAAGGAAGGAAAATAAAGATCACATAATTGCCGTGCCTAATCTGCGAATAAATCTAGCAAGAGTAATAAGAGAGAAGTGTATAAAATTATAAATGGTGAAAATCTGAAAATTGATTTTCTTGTAGATTGACTTCAATGAATTCGCAGTGCGATTTTTACTTCAAGAAAATAGATTTAGAAGTGGAAATGTAATACATTAAAATTAACGAGATGTTTCTTCATACAACTAAATAAAAAATTGGCAGTTTATTTGTAATTTAGGTGTATTATACTCTGATTCACTAAACAGCGATATAAACTGAACTGACTAATACTAAAAAACTCCCTGAAAACAGGTGACTGATACCAAGAAATTATAAAGCTCCACATATTTCTTTCAATTTGTCCAAATGATCATTTGACATCCGATTCAGTTCACGATGATATATCTCGTGCTTTGTTAACAGCAGCACCGGTATCCGTGAGACGGAAAAAACCGAGAAAAATCGAGTTCGACCAACTGTAAGAGTGCACAGGAGAGAACATTTAGGGACACCGATGATAACGAACGGAACTCAATGGAACTCGAGCTCACGACGGCCTAGTTGTCACGTCGATGACACTGATGACACCGAAACCGGGTTAACGCGTACGTGCTGGAGCATTGCACTTTGCTCTAATAGACTCGCGGTGTACAACGGGCAAACTGAAACGCAAAGTGCAATTTAGTTTAGAATGCATACTGCGCGTAATGTTGACGAGAGTAAATACGAACTATTAATTTAGCGCATGTGTACGAACTATTGCATCTGAAAGATCATAAACGAAAGGCTAAAAAAAAAAGGCTCACTTATTTCAGATTAAATTCAAACGAGAATTCTCAATGTTCAGAGATTCTTATTTAGTTTGCGCTTACTTTAGATGGTGTTATCGATAATTTAAAGATATATGCATTGGCAGGAAGTTTCTAATTGCATCTATCGCGTTACCTATACTTTATCGATAATCGTTGCGACCTACTTTCTTAAAATATCGACGAAAAAATTATTTAACATATAACAACATAATTATCAATACAGTTTTTATCTGGATTCTTATATTACTGGAATAGAATGTCCGCTGCATAACAAATGATTTTTCACTGAGGAAATCAAGAATGAAACAAGACTTTTTAAGAAATCACTCGCTGTTCTGTATTACTATATTGGTTTAACAACGAGAAAAACTAACGATGCGCGTTCTCCCAGAACAGAATCAACTAATTTCCGTTTTTTTCTAAAATTGCGCACGCCAATTCAGAAAATAACAATTTCCTGTTATACGTGTATCCGTGCAAGGACATCCAACCACAATGAAAATTGCTCCTTCGACTCGCCACGAACTCGCAATACCACACGACCATTATACAATAGCTCGGAAAGGAAAGGTATGCAAATAAAAGAAGAAAAACTTACCGCTGTCGGGAACAATATCCTATTACGATTCAGCTTCTTTGCTCGCCGGGGGCCAGCCACCGTGTATTTCAGCAAAGGAGCAGGCCACTGTCGTTAACCACGCTTCGCTTAATTATTCGCACCGCGCGCGACGAGGCTCGTGTCAAAAGGAGTCGTTAAAATTGTGCATGTCAGCGGCAAGGCTGCCACGACGAGAAAACCAAAGCGTACGCACGCCCGTTCGCAGAACGATCCGCTCGTGTAACTGTCCATATGCCCGACTACTTCAACACGGATCCCGTGTGCCCTCTAAATATTCAGAAGACATCGCTTCTGGAATGTCGCTCTCGTTATCAGTGAAAGTTGCACAATATAAATAAATATGCGAGAGGTGGACGCGTTAGCAGAAACGTTTCGAAGAATGTCCAGCTGTTTTTGTATACGTGGAGCGTTGTGCCAGATATTCACTACTAACGAAATACAGCTACTCGTCAGTAGAGCCAGTGTATTCCTGTTTTCACGAGGAAGTGGAAAGAAAAATACCACGACGAAAATAATGACGAGTCGGGTACTGTAGAAATAATTGATAATTCGCTGAATACTGACATATTTCCTGCAACTACATTGTACAAAATTAATCACAATTGACCCTCCCTCTTTGATAACGTAGTGTAATCTATTGCTTATCTTTGTACACAATTCTTGAAAATATGCATTCTGTTATCTTATCAAGATCTTGCCTCGCATCAGATCGTTAATGACACATATAAATAAATTGATATATAACAAACTTACCACAGGCTAACTTCTTCCAGTACATCCACCCAGCAATGCTGCAAACTGTCGTTTCTGAAAATAGACAAGACAACATTGTAATTAAATGCATATTTTTTAAACACAAGTGTTCAAACAAATGTTCATTATATTTTGTTAATATTTCAAACACATTGCACTTGTTATTCAAGACGGCTTGAAAAATAGTTCATCGTTATGGCAGACTATTCATGAAATACAACGACAGCGGCCACCTTCCGCTAATTGCATAATATACGTTTACAGCTTAAACGAGTCTAATTGGCTCTCGCATTGTTTTTCGAGCGGATAGGCTAATAAAAGGGTTCGCTTGAAAACTACATTCTTCGAATATCAGAAAGGAAAATAAAGTATGGCGCAAAAGTTGTTATTAAATGTTGAACATTTTTAAATCAATTTCATGACTTGTTACTTAATATAATTATTTTTATATTATAACACATTAAGATTTTTTCAAGAACCTTTTATAAAAGTACTACTGGTTCAATTCGAAAGGAACTTCAATTAAAATTCGAAGAAAAACTCGAACTTTCACTTAAATTCAACACAAAAATCGCTATTACTACGCAACACGAATTTATCATTCCGGCAATCAATAAAGTTTAAATAAGAAAGTTAAGCTAGAACTAGCCACACCTATGTGTAGTCTTCCAGTTTATCTTACGTTAAGCACCTACGACCTTATAAAACTCGTAAAATTGCTTCACCTTTGTGGAATTGATAATACGTACATTCCTCTACTTGGTATTGAACAATAATTCCTCATGGCACATCATCACTCATTCGAATTGCCACTCCTATAAGACATCATGAAAGAGATAACGTGTTTTATTAATCAGATCATAGAAGGAAGAAGTTCCATCATCGGTCTAGTATGAAATATATTACGTAGGCTTTGCGAGTCACTCGGCTCGGGTCACACGCAGACGAGGTCAGTGTAGCATAATGTCCTTGTGCCATATCGCGGTTCGCGTTCTCACAGAGCCGATTGAAACGAAAGCACCGACAGTCTAGAAACGAAACCAGGTTTCGCGCGTTCAGCGAAACTTGGCGCGTTTGTCTTCTTTTAGGACGATTGTTACCAGAGACCGAAAGCGATAGAGCGGCGATACGATTCGCGATTCCACGGGAAAAAGGGGCCAACAGCCACCACGAACGTACGGAGAGAGTGCATTTACGATTACGACAAAGGCCGTTGCACTCAAGTGCATCGAACCTGTCGTTATTCGCGGTTCGGCGATCCGGCATGAACGATTTTTCGACGAATGAAAATCGACGATGCTGAAGAAATTGCTGAGCCATTAGGGAACTCGGAGAAGTGGAATAAACGGAGTGAGAAAGCTGCGGAAAAATATCTAATTTGCAACAAGAAGTTGGGGAAAAATTGATGGAAATTGAAATAGAAATTGTCTAGTTTCAAAGAGAATAAAATTTAGGTTTCTAACAAAATTGAAATTTTTATAAAATTCAAAGGAAATGAGGATTCGAAGAATCACTGACTCGGAAATAGAAATTTTCTAAAAAATTTAAAAAGAAAATAGTAATAAATTTCGTACAAACGTAGGAAGAATTTCACAAGAGATAATACTTCTGCATCTGTAATTTTTACAATCGTTTTAAACATCTCTTCATTTGTTCAAAATGCAATTTGTACCTACCATTTACTACTAATCATTAATTGTTCGATCGTTGATTTGTAGCTGCAGCTTTTTCCGCATAATTTTATAAATGACTACCTTCATTTGCAATATGATAGATGATGAACTGAACCTAGCAATCATACTTTGACTGTCAGGCATTAAGTCTCGAACGTTTAATCATATTGCACATACATAGACACTACATGTACATGGATAGTACGATAATTGTTAAACTCTTTAATCAATCTTTTTGAATAATTTAATTGGAGAATAACTTTCTTTAATGAAAACTCATTATCTATCATTATTAATTTCTATAATTAATTCATTATCTATGATTATTATTATTAATAATAAGAATTTTCTGTTATAGTTAGAAGTGGTGTTAATTTTGTTCAAACATTACTTGAAATATCCATCGCTTTTGTATATATACATTCACTTTTTGCTTGTAAATGATTACTGTTAAGTGGAATCGATTACGTATTCAGAAATGATTATTTGTCGCATTAAGTTTCATTATATCGTTTTTACATAGCCACAAAATTAAACTTAAGTTATTACACGAGCAGACAGTTTTCTTTAAAATGTATTTTAAAAACGCTGTCCGTTTTAGAATTTCGTTCCACATAATAAGATAATAATAAGAATTTTATATTTCATTAGCAATTGAATACTTATCGGAAATGAATTGTAATCTTTCATAGTCTGTCACATTTCAATCAGTAAGTAATAATGAATATGCTACCTACTTCACGTATAAAGGAAGAAGAGAAAGTTGTTTCAGAAAATTCTTCAAAGAAAGACAAATAGAATATCATTTATCACAGCTATGCTTTTTATCACGCAAAAGTATAATTTGCGACATGATCAAGGTTTTCAATGCCGACCTACTGTGCCAAATCATAAACCGACCTAACGAGCCCAATTTTCCTGTGCATCGCAATCGACAAACAAGACATCACGAAAGAGAAAGATCGCAAACTCCTGATACATAATTTGTGGCGAGGAAATCATTCAGGCCAAGCTGCTTAGAGGGATCGTATTACTTACTCCTCGTTAAAGTCTGAAGATGACATCGCCGACGTCCACCGTTAACAAACTACTTGCGCCAACAATGCGAAAAAATAGACTGGTCTTTCTCGGCCCACGTACATTCACTGAAGCACTTCAGTCTCGCTTTAGGCTATTATACATTAACAAGTCACTTTGTGCTTTTATACAACACCGACACTCCCTGATAAGAGTTCTTCTGATGATAGTAGGCTTGTATACCTCGCCGGTACGCCGGCAATTTCTCACTGCACGCAATTGATTTTTATCTTTGTGTAATAATTGAGTCATATCTAACATATCTACAAAAAAAAGAACGGTATAACAAAAGTGAATTTATTTTGAATGTTCTCTTAAATAAAATATTATGAAATTTCATGAGTACTACAAAATGCTATGCTTTTCCCACCATCGGGGAAATTAAACTAATTGCATTTAATTTGTCGATAATCAAATGCACTTACTTTTTTTTTATTCTATTTTCTAAGAAATAAAAGATACATAAGAGATATAGTTACCTAATTTCTTCGTAATTCGAATTTTCTTTACAATTCTTCAGCAAGATAACCTCAACGCGAGACTCAATTCAAATCACTGCCAACTGAAAAATGATCCTTGGCGCCAATCGTTATTAGTGTCTTACTTTACCGAGAAATTTCTCTCTATAGATAACTACGTGATTTCGATACACGAGATTTACTACTAGATGCCGCAACGAGCAAATTTCACTAGATGTAGACAGAATTATCACTACATGAAAATGAAACACATATAAATATGTTACAAGTGGATTGAAAAGTGGATCAAAACTTTTAAATAGCAATGGTGCATGTACGTCATCACTTAGAAAGTGTTAATCGTGAAATTGAACGACGTTTCCGTTTATATGGTACTCTTGAGAGAACTGGTTTATTACCGTGCTACATATATATCGATAAATAAATCCTGCATGCGTATCGTTTAAAACTGCATTTATCACGATTAAAGTGTTTGCTACTGAGAGCATGATAACGATGAAAAGACGCCAACGCATTTTTGCCTTTAAAATCAAGTGAAACTGGAGCTTGACACCAATATGGAAAACGTGCTAATTTACTAATGTTATTTCACATATTATATTTTTGAGGTTGTATCGGCAATGCAAAAAGAAAAAAAGGAACATAGAGAATCAAACGATTGTAAGTATTTCAAACTTTTCTTTCTACGACTTTACAAACAGTTTAATTTCTTACGAAAACAGTAAAATAATTGCTAGAAAATTTATTGTTGTAATTAGAAAGTTAACTAGGTTATGAATAATGGTATCGTAAAATTTATATTGAATTGTATATGTCTAATATATTGTGTATAAGTATCGTAAATAAAGAATGCTATAAGTACTTACAGTTATTCTTGCCTGCATTACCTATATGTGTGTTGAGCATACATACATATATATATAACTTTAAATATTCTTTTGATGAAAAATGCAAAAATTAAAAATAAATTTTACTTTGCAATTTCCTACGTAAAATATTTTTAAAATTTTAAAGAAATATTGTCACATTGTTTAAAATTGAACTAAATCTATTAAAATTTATAATAATTCAAATACAAAATTGAAAATTTTAAACGAATGAACTTTACGAACAATGTGATTGGTCAGTTATACCACTGTAGTCAATACAATTTTTATAAATTATGATATTGAAATATTTAATTAAGAAGAAATATTTTAATTAAAAACAAATAATAAATAAATTTTAATATTTTAATTAAAAAGAAATAAATTACGGACGAAACATTAAGAAATATAATTATTTCTTCAAATTTCAGGAAATATATAATCATGTACACCATTTTAATCTCCCGCGCAACGCAGTGTTGTGTTGATTGGAAGAGTAATCGGACGTATCACTCTCAATGATTTCATTAAATTATATTATCAGTTCATTTAAATTCGCGAAGTTCGAATCAGTGAGTCTGCCGATTTTTACTTAAACGTGCGCGTTGATAGTCTTTTATTTTTACTTTTTGTATTTTTTCTTGTTCAGTGTTCGTTTTCGGTATTAGAGTCAGTGCTTAAGAGGCCTCTCCAGGAGATCAAGATCGTAAGTAATTTTATATATTGTATCTCAATTTATTCAGTTTTTCAAATTTAGCAACAAAGTATAATCTGTGATGTTTGTTATAGACGCTTCAGAGCATCAATTGCTTTGCATTTTTGGGGGAAAATCTAACGATGACTCTGAAACCAAGAATGTAAGAATCTTTCAATATCTCCAACCTAAGATTTTGCTTTGCTTTTAAATATAAATTCTAATGTTTAATATTTTGTTACAGATCTTCTATAGTTACCCTAATCTTCCAAGAATCTTATGATGAATCTTCAAAACCTAAAAATGTAAATACTTTAGCAAGTTGTATTTAAATTCTATTTTTCATAATTCTTTTTCTATTGAAGTCGTAAAATTATAATCATAAAATAAAAATATTTCAAATTATTAATTCTAATTTTTATCATTATTAAAATTTAAATTTTCACAAATAACACTATGTCTTTAGAAATAAAATGTTTTATGTTTTTTAAGAAATTTTTCACGGCGTTCACTTGCACCATGGGATTCTCAATGGTATCTACTTGATGAGAGTTTTCACGATGACTTTCTCTGTTCTAACGCAGCATCGATGATAACGTACTTCACATCTATCGCGTGAGTCGCATGCATTTATGTTCCTCCGGTCACTCAATCATGTCGTAGGATGAAAGATCCGAATCGGCACGGGTGACTGGTTGTATACGTAGAATTTTGATGAGCATAGTGACCGCGGGTATTTTTTATACCTGTAAGTAGTAACGTTTTTTTCAGGTTTTTTATCTATTAGATCAGGATAGGGCTTCTTGCACATCGCGATTTTAACAATTAGAATATATCATCTATCTTAATTGCTTATAAAATCAAAATATTTTCAATGTAAGTGTTTGCAAAAGTAAAATATTCATGAGTAGATAAATCATAAATATTCATAAATAATTATTATTAAAACAATTTTGTTTGAGCATTTCATAATAGAGAAGACGGATACCCTCCGATTTCGTTGTTATAAAAGATGTAGTTATTATTTATTGACATTGAATATATTTTGTTATAATAATTAATAATTCCCAAATTCATCTTTCCTTTTATAATAGTACTGAATGATTGAATTCTATAACTATGAACTTCAGTACAATTTGAAATATTGTATAATAGATTAGAATTCTCTCCGTAGAAAAATGTATGAAATTTTATGTGCAAGAAGATATTTCACGACAGGCAGATTTTTGAATCAAAGCAATAAGTTTAAACACTGCTTTCGCATTTTCAAAAATGTGCTCTATTAATATTTAATTTAAAGTCAATTGTTTGATTTTGATCGTTTGAGTCAGTTATTAAATTTCATAGTATCTTTTTTAATAAATTCAATTTTTGTTCATTTTCATTTTCTCGTAATTACAATAATTTCTGAAAAAGTAAAGTTATTAAAGTTTGAAATAAAATAATGCAATAGTTCGTTAGATACAAATTACATAAACTAATCATTTTTTTAGTTCAGGATTTTCAGGTTTAATCCTTTCCGTGTTCATTGTCAGGATCTCACTCACGTGCTCAGGTGCTACTTGGGTGGGTGAAAGACATTGGGCACGATGACTATAGTTTGTAATTTTATAAAAAATTTTTTGGCGACTGACAGTGTGTTAGCGTATCGTGCACGGCGTATTTTCCGCACGTGTGTGTGTCGTTAGGGTGTGGAATTGCGTCGTTTCTATTGTTCCATTCATTGTAATTTGAAATATTTAAAATATTTATGCACTAATTTAAAGAATTATGAATATATTATCATAATACGTAATAAATACTACTCTATAAACTGTAATTATATTATTATTATTATTATTATTATTATTATTATTATAAGTGTATTATCAATTATAATTGTGATTCCAAGTCAACTCGTACATGTATTTCTATAGTAATTATATGCATCTTTCCTTAGTTATTAACATCTCGCGTATAGCTGTAAATATAAACGTGTTTTATCACGTTTTACGCAATGGTCGCTAGCCATTGTCAGTCGATTTCAGGAAAATGGTACGTAAATTAGAGTGTGAAAGTTGTGTGTTAAACTCGGGTGTCGGAGGGGTCCCGGGACGTCCTCTCTAGTTTAGGTCTGCGCCCGAGTGGTATGTGTGAGAATCGTGGAATGAGTGTGTTGGTGCGCCTGTCTTATGCCATTTTTTAAATATAGGTCGATTGGTTAGGATAGGTAGCATACTTTCTAGTGTGAATGTGTTTAATTATAAGTAGGTAGGGCCGGGCAGGTTGGCACAGTCTCTGGTCGCGTGTCCCCTTTTCGCGTGTCCAACCTGTTTCAGGAAATCTAATTTGAAAAATCGACAGTGAAATTGGTACAAATTGGAGGATGCCACTTGTTTCTGGTTTTACTCTCCGATTTTTCGAATTTAGTACCGCGGTCGCGGTCGCGGATAGGTCGCGAGTAGGTCCCGAAACGAACGTCTATGTAGGTATTGCTCGAGCACGCACATACGAACGGACAACGATCACTACGATCGTCCATGTGTATTGAGGTCAGTTTTCGCGGTTTATCTTTTCATTTCACCTTTATAAGTTATTTTTTCGTTTGCGATTAGAAAGACTCGAGCTAGATGTAAGTTTCAGCGAGCATTGCGCTCGAAGAAAGAAGAGGCTAGAAGCCGAAGAGGCCCGGCAAACTGCCACGAAGAGGGTCACAACAAATGGTCTCTCATCCTCTGGATCATTTAAATGATTCCAGAGCATGGGAAGTCATTCTCGTTACTACTTTGTCACTATGCTCTTTTAGTATTTGTAGTTGTATTTTTCTTTCTTCTACATCATCGTTCATCTTCGTTTTGGGCAGATCGCGGTTTTTTCTCATTAGTGTTGCGAGTGATCGATTACGGTTTAAATTAGAGTTGCGAATTACGAATTACCGCGATTGATTCTCTAGCAATTTTGATTGTGAAGTTATCTCAGAGTTATACATAATAAGATTTATCTTGCTTCCTATTGTTTTAAATTAAATTACGGAGTCGCTGCTTTTAATTAATTTTAGAATGTTTTTGGAATAGTTGAAGTACCTTTTTGATTATACAGTAGCTTTTGTATTGTTAATAATAATTTTCATTGAATTTGGTTTTAGAGTTAGTGTTGCGACATAATTTTTGTCGTGATTTCTAATTACTTTTATTATAGTGTTGCGATATTTTTCCATCGCGATTTTCAGTTATTGTTTCTCTTGTTAGTGTTGCGATTAATGATCGCGTTTTGTGAAGTAGCGTTGCGTTTACGAAATGCCCAAATTCTTCCGCTCAATTCGTGGAAGACTGTTCCTGCTCCTGGATCACCTGATGCAGAGAAGTAGTCATTCATCAGCAGCCTCCAGCATGGTTGCACTGAACGTGTCGCAATTATTGTTGCGCCTTTCCAAACATGAGTGCATAGATTAATAACGTCGCGTACTAATTTTTGGGAGCTTTAAACATGACGAAGCACTCTTCGCGTGGATTTTGAAAATATCCTATTTCACAATTAGTGTTATTGAATTAGTGTTGCGATACAGGATACTCGGGTTTGTTGCTCGGGTTCGTAATATAAATAATTCTACAATAGCCCTTCTGGCTATTTATTTACTTTTTTTTCAAATGTCGGGACTGTTTTAGGGGTGTGGAAATTTTGTGTTAAGTTTTTTTAAACTACTAATCCAACAAATAAGTTTGTTACAGATCTATCAACTTCCAAATGCATGGATGAAAGATGGAATAACATGGACTATGGAATATAGAAGAAATGATACCTGGGTCCTGTCTAATGGTAATTAAATATGTCTTGAAATTTTATAAAATGATAGTTTTACTTATGATATCATGTCTATGTCAATGATATATATTTCTATGTTCCAAGTCATAGATGGTATGCAAATATCTTGGATTTATTGCAATTGAATTAAAGGATATTTTATCCTTTAAATAAGTCTTACAACGTTATTGGCGTCAAAATTAAAAATTAATTATATTTTTTAATATTATTTGAAATATTAAATTTAATATTATCTGAAACTGTCCGACAATATAAAAACTGATCTATTTTCTATTTTAAGTTTATTTTCCTTATTTCTTTTCAAATTTATGTTATACATCTAATCTGAAATTGAAACGTTCATACAGAACGGAATTTCAATTTTCGCGCGAGAAAGTTTGCAAGCAGTCTCAACCAATCACAGAACAGTTGGGGGAGGTTTTGGCAGTTCGAAGCGTCAGTTTGGTGCAATGGAACGTGAGATGTGATTGACTATTTCAAAAGTGTCGTTTCAATTTCGGAACAGTTCTTCACCTTTTATGTATTACTGTCAGATTCGTTTCGGTAATGTATATATATTCATTTAATTATTCGTTAGATGGAAATTATTACACAGAAATTAAATAGTATCTAAAAATTTTTTCAATCTTCAATTATATTTTTTAATATTATTTCAACGTTTAGTTCCTTGATTTGCCACAACGTGGCGCTGCTATTCTTGGTTCCGTATACATACATCATTGATATACACTTAACATCATACGTATAATATAATAGAAAACTATCATTTTATAAAATTTCGTGTCACATGTTCTGAAATTGTCCGACAGTATAAAAAACTGATCTATTTTCTATTTTAAGCTTATTTTCTTTATTTTTTTTTTAATTTTAAATGTTATACATCTAATCTGAAATTGAAACGTTCATACAGAACGGAATTTCAATTTTCGCGCGAGAAAGTTTGCAAGCAGTCTCTACCAATCAGAGAACAGCTGGGGGAGGTTTTGGCGGTTCGAAGCGTTAGTTTGGTGCAATGGAACGTGAGGTGCGATTGACTATTTCAAGTGTCGTTTCAATTTCGGAACAGTTCTTCACCTTTTATGTATTACTGTCAGATTCGTTTCGGTAATGTATATATATTCATTCAATTATTCGTTAGATGAAAATTATTATACAGAAATTAAATAGTATCTAAAAATTTCTTCAATCTTTCGGTCATCATCCATTCAATTGTTCGTCACTAATAAATTATATTGTTACCTTTTAAAACAACAATTGAGTTTAAATATTGCTTAATTTTGATACGTTTGGATTTAAATTTATATATTTACTTGAAATTTTTCTGTTAACAGGTCATTATCATTGATCGATTGAAGCTGATTTCGTTACGAAGGTAAACGTACGTTCAGTATATATGCTTCCATTATTTCTCAATATTATTTATCAAGAATAAGCATTAAATATGTTATTGATTTAAAACTGAATAATACAGGATTTTATGGTGTAAGTGGGATATATTAAAAGAAAGATGAGGATTTAATGAAAAAGATCGACTTTACGTGTCGAGACAAGTCGTGACAAGTCGTGACAAGTCGTGACAAGTCGCGACAAGTTATTCAGTTATCGAATTTCGGGGCAATAACACGTATTACGTCAGATTAGATTCGTAACTTATTCTAACTTATCGATGGCGTCCCATTGATATGCGGGTATGTAACGATTAATTGAGCATTACGGTAAAGAAATCATGTAATGCTTTGAAACTTTTCATGTCAATTTTTCTTTAATAGTCGATTTCACTCGTACAGTTACCGGCAAATCATCTCGTACATCTTTTTAATAGAATTTAAAGTTTGTTATCGTTTCATTTTTACACGTTTTACCTTTATTTAACACATTTGTTCTGATTTTTGATTTCTTTTTGTGCAGGCATTCCTTGATTGCAGAGATAGCATAGAACGCATAGATGCCATGATCATTAATGGACAATTTGATGAACTTTCATGGGAATTTGGCAATATTTTATTCATTTTGGGTAACATTTGATATACAGTTCATATATATTTGAGATACAATTCAGAATACGTAATTTCATAATTATTTGGAATGAAATAGAAAAAGATGAAAATAGAAAACATTAAATTAATTAATATTTTATTTGGATATAGATCATCTTAACGGTATACGTATATTGACAAATGGATGTATTATATATTCTTGTATTAGATTATCAAATTCAAAGTTTTCGTACTTTACTATACTCTACTTTGCTACATTATTATACTTTTTCCGAACGCTGACGCACAATTAAATGATTCAGAGCAAGATTTCATACGTGTAAGATTTTTTAAATACATTCAGCTGCAAAAGTTTGATTTGTGCAAACATTTTCGAATATTTATACACGACGTGATATATTACTAGTATGCATCACTTTAACAACGAACATTCAGAATATAATTTCTATAAATATGCAAATATCGAGAAATACTTTATATTTTTCAACGTAATATCTTTAATGCATACTCAAGTTTAAAATCGTAGAAAAATAGCAGTATTTTCTAAATGAATGTACTCTTTGCCCTTCTCCTCCTAATTAGTTTTATTTTCAGAAAATTTTTGTGATCGCGCGCAATGCGGTCGGTAGAGTCAGTGTTTTGTTGCGGAATATTTTAATATTTTTTTGAGCAAAATGGGGCTCGTTAAATTAAATTATTAATTCATTTAAATTATAATTCGCGAATTTAGAGTCAGTGAGTCCGCCGATTGTTACTTAAACACGCGCGTTGGTAATCTTTTATTTTCCTTTTTTTATATCTTTTCTTATTCAACATTAGTTTTCGGTATATTAGAGTCAGTGCTCAAGAGGATAAGGCCTCTCCAGGAGATCAAGATCGTAAGTAATTTTATACATTGTACTTTAACTTATCCAATTTTCCAAATTTGACAGCAAAGTATAATGTTTGATGTTTTGCTACAGACGTATCACAGCTCCAACTTTTGGTATATTTTGGGGGAAATCCAACGGTGACTGCAAAATCAAGAATGTAAGAATCTCTCATTATCTCCAGCTTATGATTTTGCTTTACTTCTAAACATAAATTCTAACGGTTAGTATTTTGTTACAGATTTTCTACAATCTCCACTTCCCGTAATCTTTTAAGGATCTTATGAGCTTCAAAAGCTAAACATGTAAGTGCTTTAGCATATTGTACGTGAATTCTATTCTTTATAATAGTACTCTTTCTATTAAAGTCGAATGTGAAATTATAATTATAAAATAAAAATACTTCAAATTATTTGTCCGAATTTTATCATTATTACAATTTAAATTTTCACAAATAACACTGTGTCTTTAGAAACAATATTTTATGTTTTTCAGGAAATTTTTCACGGCATTCACTTCTACCACGAGTATTTACTTGATGAGGATCTTCACGATAACTCTCCCTGTTCCGGTGCAGCATAGATGATAACGCTCTTCACATCAGTGCGTGTGAGTCGCATGCATTTACGTTCCTCCGGTCACTCAATCATGTCGTAGGACGAAAGGTCCGACTCGACACGGGTGACTGGTTGTATACGTAGAATTTTTGACGAGCATAGTGACCGCGGGTTTTTTTTATACCCGTGAGTAGTGACATTTTTTCAGTTTTTTTGTGTACTAGATCAGGATAGGGCTTCTTGCACATCGCGATTCTAACAACTAAAACATGTACGTCTATTGTAATTATTTATAAAATGAAAATATCTTCAATATAAACATTAGTATATACGGAAAATATCTATCTATGAATAAAAAATTACAAATATTTATAAATAATTGTTATCAAAAACGATTTCGTTTGAGCATTTCATAGTAGAGAAGACGGATACCCTCCGACTTCGTTTCTATGAAAGATGTAGTTACTGCTAATTAATACTGGTGACATGTTTGTTATAATAATTGATAATTGATAATTCTGTAGAATCATTTTCAAGTTCATCTTCCTTTTTATAATAGTATAAAATGATTTAATTAATGGAGCTTTATGATTACGAACTTCAGTAGAATTTGAAATATAATAGATTAGAATTTTTTCCGCAGAAACATGTATGAAATTTTATGTGCAAGAAGATATCTCGTGACAGGCAGATTTTTGAATCAAAGCAAACAAGTGTGGACATTGCTTTTGCATTTTCGAGAATATGCTTTGATGAAGAAGTCGCCTGAGATTATTTCTATCGATATTTAGTTTGGTCAGTTGTTCGATTTCGATTGTTTGAGTTAATTATTCGATTCCATAGTATTTTTTTAATAAATTCAATTCTTATTCATTGCCGTGCAATTTCAATAATTTCTGACAGAATAGAGTCATGAATTATAAAGTTTGAAATAAAATAATGCAATAGTCCGTTAGATACAAATTAAATAGATAAACTAATCATTTTTTAGTTCAGGATTTTCAGGTTTAATCCATTCCGTGTTCATTGTCAGGATCTCACTTACGTGCCCAGGTGCTACTTGGGTGGGTGAAAGACATTGAGCACGATGACTATAGTTTGTAATTTTATAAAAAAAATTTCTTGGCGACTGACAATGTGTTAGCGTATCGTGCACGACGTATTTTCTGCATGTGTGTGTGTGGTTAGGATGTGGAATTGCGTCGTTTTTATTGTCCCATTCATTGTAATTTGAAATTGCAAAATATTCATGCACTGATTTAAAGAATTATGAATTTATTATCATAATACGTAATAAATGCACTAAATAAACTGTAATTATTATTATTATATTATTATTATTATAAGTGTCAATTATCAATTATAATGTGATTCCAAGTCAAATCGTACATGTATTCTATAGTAATTATATGTATCTTTCCTTAGTTTATTAACATCTCAGTTAGCTGTAATATAAACGTGTTTTAATCACGTTTTACGCAATGGTCGCTAGCCGTTGTCAGTCGATTTCAGGAAAATGGTACGTAAATTAGAGTGTGAAAGTTGTGTGTTAAACTCGGGTGTCGGAGGCGTCCCGGGACGTCCTCTCTAGTTTAGGTCTGCGCCCGAGTGGTATGTGTGAGAATCGTGGAATGAGTGTGTTGGTGCGCCTGTCTTATGCCATTTTTTTAAATATAGGTCGATTGGTTAGGATAGGTAGCTTACTTTCTAGTGTGAATGTGTTTTAATTATAAGTAGGTAGGGCCGGGCAGGTTGGCACAGTCTCTGGTCGCGTGTGCCCTTTTCGCGTGACCAACCTGTTTCAGGAAATTTAATTTGAAAAATCGACAGTGAAATTGGTACAAATTGGATCATGCCACTTGTTTCTGGTTTTACTCTCCGATTTTTCGAATTTAGTACCGCGGTCGCGGTCGCGGATAGGTCGCGAGTAGGTCCCGAAACGAACGTTTGTGTAGGTATTGCTCGAGCACGCACATACGAACGGACAACGATCACTATGATCGATGGTCCATGTGTATTGAGGTCAGTTTTCGCGGTTTATCTTTTCATTTCACCTTTATAAGTTATTTTTTTCGTTTGCTATTAGAAAGACTCGAGCTAGATGTAAGTTTCAGCGAGCATTGCGCTCGAAGAAAGAAGAGGCTAAAAGCCGAAGAGGCCCGGCAAACTGCCACGAAGAGGGTCACAACAAATGGTCTCTCATCCTCTGGATCATTTAAATGATTCCAGAGCATGGGAAGTCATTCTCGTTACTACTTTGTCACTATGCTCTTTTAGTATTTGTAGTTGTATTTTTCTTTCTTCTACATCATCGTTCATCTTCGTTTTGGGCAGATCGCGGTTTTTCTCATTAGTGTTGCGAGTGATCGATTACGGTTTAAATTAGAGTTGCGAATTACGAATTACCGCGATTGATTCTCTAGCAATTTTGATTGTGAAGTTATCTCAGAGTTATACATAATAAGATTTATCTTGCATCCTATTGTTTTTAAATTAAATTACGGAGTCGCTGCTTTTAATTAATTTTAGAGTGTTTTGGAATAGTTGAAGTACCTTTTTGATTATACAGTAGCTTTTGTATTGTTAATAATAATTTTCATTGAATTTGGTTTTAGAGTTAGTGTTGCGACATAATTTTTGTCGTGATTTCTAATTACTTTTATTATAGTGTTGCGATATTTTTCCATCGCGATTTTCAGTTATTGTTTCTCTTGTTAGTGTTGCGATTAATGATCGCGTTTTGTGAAGTAGCGTTGCGTTTACGAAATGCCCAAATTCTTCCGCTCAATTCGTGGAAGACTGTTCCTGCTCCTGGATCACCTGATGCAGAGAAGTAGTCATTCATCAGCAGCCTCCAGCATGGTTGCACTGAACGTGTCGCAATTATTGTTGCGCCTTTCCAAACATGAGTGCATAGATTAATAACGTCGCGTACTAATTTTTGGGAGCTTTAAACATGACGAAGCACTCTTCGCGTGGATTTTGAAAATATCCTATTTCACAATTAGTGTTATTGAATTAGTGTTGCGATACAGGATACTCGGGTTTGTTGCTCGGGTTCGTAATATAAATAATTCTACAATAGCCCTTCTGGCTATTTATTTACTTTTTTTTCAAATGTCGGGACTGTTTTAGGGGTGTGGAAATTTTGTGTTAAGTTTTTTTAAACTACTAATCCAACAAATAAGTTTGTTACAGATCTATCAACTTCCAAATGCATGGATGAAAGATGGAATAACATGGACTATGGAATATAGAAGAAATGATACCTGGGTCCTGTCTAATGGTAATTAAATATGTCTTGAAATTTTATAAAATGATAGTTTTACTTATGATATCATGTCTATGTCAATGATATATATTTCTATGTTCCAAGTCATAGATGGTATGCAAATATCTTGGATTTATTGCAATTGAATTAAAGGATATTTTATCCTTTAAATAAGTCTTACAACGTTATTGGCGTCAAAATTAAAAATTAATTATATTTTTTAATATTATTTGAAATATTAAATTTAATATTATCTGAAACTGTCCGACAATATAAAAACTGATCTATTTTCTATTTTAAGTTTATTTTCCTTATTTCTTTTCAAATTTATGTTATACATCTAATCTGAAATTGAAACGTTCATACAGAACGGAATTTCAATTTTCGCGCGAGAAAGTTTGCAAGCAGTCTCAACCAATCACAGAACAGTTGGGGGAGGTTTTGGCAGTTCGAAGCGTCAGTTTGGTGCAATGGAACGTGAGATGTGATTGACTATTTCAAAAGTGTCGTTTCAATTTCGGAACAGTTCTTCACCTTTTATGTATTACTGTCAGATTCGTTTCGGTAATGTATATATATTCATTTAATTATTCGTTAGATGGAAATTATTACACAGAAATTAAATAGTATCTAAAAATTTTTTTCAATCTTCAATTATATTTTTTAATATTATTTCAACGTTTAGTTCCTTGATTTGCCACAACGTGGCGCTGCTATTCTTGGTTCCGTATACATACATCATTGATATACACTTAACATCATACGTATAATATAATAGAAAACTATCATTTTATAAAATTTCGTGTCACATGTTCTGAAATTGTCCGACAGTATAAAAACTGATCTATTTTCTATTTTAAGCTTATTTTCTTTATTTTTTTTTTTAATTTTAAATGTTATACATCTAATCTGAAATTGAAACGTTCATACAGAACGGAATTTCAATTTTCGCGCGAGAAAGTTTGCAAGCAGTCTCTACCAATCAGAGAACAGCTGGGGGAGGTTTTGGCGGTTCGAAGCGTTAGTTTGGTGCAATGGAACGTGAGGTGCGATTGACTATTTCAAGTGTCGTTTCAATTTCGGAACAGTTCTTCACCTTTTATGTATTACTGTCAGATTCGTTTCGGTAATGTATATATATTCATTCAATTATTCGTTAGATGAAAATTATTATACAGAAATTAAATAGTATCTAAAAATTTCTTCAATCTTTCGGTCATCATCCATTCAATTGTTCGTCACTAATAAATTATATTGTTACCTTTTAAAACAACAATTGAGTTTAAATATTGCTTAATTTTGATACGTTTGGATTTAAATTTATATATTTACTTGAAATTTTTCTGTTAACAGGTCATTATCATTGATCGATTGAAGCTGATTTCGTTACGAAGGTAAACGTACGTTCAGTATATATGCTTCCATTATTTCTCAATATTATTTATCAAGAATAAGCATTAAATATGTTATTGATTTAAAACTGAATAATACAGGATTTTATGGTGTAAGTGGGATATATTAAAAGAAAGATGAGGATTTAATGAAAAAGATCGACTTTACGTGTCGAGACAAGTCGTGACAAGTCGTGACAAGTCGTGACAAGTCGCGACAAGTTATTCAGTTATCGAATTTCGGGGCAATAACACGTATTACGTCAGATTAGATTCGTAACTTATTCTAACTTATCGATGGCGTCCCATTGATATGCGGGTATGTAACGATTAATTGAGCATTACGGTAAAGAAATCATGTAATGCTTTGAAACTTTTCATGTCAATTTTTCTTTAATAGTCGATTTCACTCGTACAGTTACCGGCAAATCATCTCGTACATCTTTTTAATAGAATTTAAAGTTTGTTATCGTTTCATTTTTACACGTTTTACCTTTATTTAACACATTTGTTCTGATTTTTGATTTCTTTTTGTGCAGGCATTCCTTGATTGCAGAGATAGCATAGAACGCATAGATGCCATGATCATTAATGGACAATTTGATGAACTTTCATGGGAATTTGGCAATATTTTATTCATTTTGGGTAACATTTGATATACAGTTCATATATATTTGAGATACAATTCAGAATACGTAATTTCATAATTATTTGGAATGAAATAGAAAAAGATGAAAATAGAAAACATTAAATTAATTAATATTTTATTTGGATATAGATCATCTTAACGGTATACGTATATTGACAAATGGATGTATTATATATTCTTGTATTAGATTATCAAATTCAAAGTTTTCGTACTTTACTATACTCTACTTTGCTACATTATTATACTTTTTCCGAACGCTGACGCACAATTAAATGATTCAGAGCAAGATTTCATACGTGTAAGATTTTTTAAATACATTCAGCTGCAAAAGTTTGATTTGTGCAAACATTTTCGAATATTTATACACGACGTGATATATTACTAGTATGCATCACTTTAACAACGAACATTCAGAATATAATTTCTATAAATATGCAAATATCGAGAAATACTTTATATTTTTCAACGTAATATCTTTAATGCATACTCAAGTTTAAAATCGTAGAAAAATAGCAGTATTTTCTAAATGAATGTACTCTTTGCCCTTCTCCTCCTAATTAGTTTTATTTTCAGAAAATTTTTGTGATCGCGCGCAATGCGGTCGGTAGAGTCAGTGTTTGTTGCGGAATATTTTAATATTTTTTTGAGCAAAATGGGGCTCGTTAAATTAAATTATTAATTCATTTAAATTATAATTCGCGAATTTAGAGTCAGTGAGTCCGCCGATTGTTACTTAAACACGCGCGTTGGTAATCTTTTATTTTCCTTTTTTTATATCTTTTCTTATTCAACATTAGTTTTCGGTATATTAGAGTCAGTGCTCAAGAGGATAAGGCCTCTCCAGGAGATCAAGATCGTAAGTAATTTTATACATTGTACTTTAACTTATCCAATTTTCCAAATTTGACAGCAAAGTATAATGTTTGATGTTTTGCTACAGACGTATCACAGCTCCAACTTTTGGTATATTTTGGGGGAAATCCAACGGTGACTGCAAAATCAAGAATGTAAGAATCTCTCATTATCTCCAGCTTATGATTTTGCTTTACTTCTAAACATAAATTCTAACGGTTAGTATTTTGTTACAGATTTTCTACAATCTCCACTTCCCGTAATCTTTTAAGGATCTTATGAGCTTCAAAAGCTAAACATGTAAGTGCTTTAGCATATTGTACGTGAATTCTATTCTTTATAATAGTACTCTTTCTATTAAAGTCGAATGTGAAATTATAATTATAAAATAAAAATACTTCAAATTATTTGTCCGAATTTTTATCATTATTACAATTTAAATTTTCACAAATAACACTGTGTCTTTAGAAACAATATTTTATGTTTTTCAGGAAATTTTTCACGGCATTCACTTCTACCACGAGTATTTACTTGATGAGGATCTTCACGATAACTCTCCCTGTTCCGGTGCAGCATAGATGATAACGCTCTTCACATCAGTGCGTGTGAGTCGCATGCATTTACGTTCCTCCGGTCACTCAATCATGTCGTAGGACGAAAGGTCCGACTCGACACGGGTGACTGGTTGTATACGTAGAATTTTTGACGAGCATAGTGACCGCGGGTTTTTTTATACCCGTGAGTAGTGACATTTTTTCAGTTTTTTTGTGTACTAGATCAGGATAGGGCTTCTTGCACATCGCGATTCTAACAACTAAAACATGTACGTCTATTGTAATTATTTATAAAATGAAAATATCTTCAATATAAACATTAGTATATACGGAAAATATCTATATGAATAAAAAATTACAAATATTTATAAATAATTGTTATCAAAACGATTTCGTTTGAGCATTTCATAGTAGAGAAGACGGATACCCTCCGACTTCGTTTCTATGAAAGATGTAGTTACTGCTAATTAATACTGGTGACATGTTTTGTTATAATAATTGATAATTGATAATTCTGTAGAATCATTTTCAAGTTCATCTTCCTTTTTATAATAGTATAAAATGATTTAATTAATGGAGCTTTATGATTACGAACTTCAGTAGAATTTGAAATATAATAGATTAGAATTTTTTTCCGCAGAAACATGTATGAAATTTTATGTGCAAGAAGATATCTCGTGACAGGCAGATTTTTGAATCAAAGCAACAAGTGTGGACATTGCTTTTGCATTTTCGAGAATATGCTTTGATGAAGAAGTCGCCTGAGATTATTTCTATCGATATTTAGTTTGGTCAGTTGTTCGATTTCGATTGTTTGAGTTAATTATTCGATTCCATAGTATTTTTTTAATAAATTCAATTCTTATTCATTGCCGTGCAATTTCAATAATTTCTGACAGAATAGAGTCATGAATAATAGAGTTTGAAATAAAATAATGCAATAGTCCGTTAGATACAAATTAAATAGATAAACTAATCATTTTTTAGTTCAGGATTTTCAGGTTTAACCATTCCGTGTTTATTGTCAGGATCTCACTTACGTGCCCAGGTGCTACTTGGGTGGGTGAAAGACATTGAGCACGATGACTATAGTTTGTAATTTTATAAAAAATTTCTTGGCGACTGACAATGTGTTAGCGTATCGTGCACGACGTATTTTCTGCATGTGTGTGTGTGGTTAGGATGTGGAATTGCGTCGTTTTTATTGTCCCTTTCATTATAAGTTGCAATATTCATGCACTGATTTAAAGAATTATGAATTTATTATCATAATATCTAATAAATGCACTAAATTACACAATTATTAGAACTATACCATCAATTATAATAATGATTCCAAAAATGATGCATAATTTCTATAGAAATTGTATGTATTTTTTCTCAGTTATTAATACAAACGTGTTTTAATCACGTTTTACGCAATGGTCGCTAGTCGTTGTCGGTCGATTTCAGGAAAATGGTACGTAAATTAGAGTGTGAATGTTGTGTGCTAAGCTCGGGTGTCGGAGGCGTCCCGGGACGTCCTCTCTAGTTTAGGTTTGCGCCCGAGTGGTATGTGTGAGAACCGTGGAATGAGTGTGTTGGTGCGCCTGTCTTATGCCATTTTTTAAATATAGGACGACTGGTTAGGATAGGTAGCTTACTTTCTGGTATGCCTGTGTTTAATTATAAGTAGGTAGGGCCGGGCAGGTTGGCACAGTCTCTGGTCGCGTGTGCCCTTTTCGCGTGACCAACCTGTTTCAGGAAATTTAATTTGAAAAATCGACAGTGAAATTGGTACAAATGGATCATGCCACTTGTTTCTGGTTTTACTCTTCGATTTTTCGAATTTAGTACCGCGGTCGCGGTCGCGGATAGGTCGCGAGTAGGTCCCGAAACGAACGTTTGTGTAGGCATTGCTCGAGCATGCACATGCGAACGGACAACGATCACTATGATCGATGGTCGTTATGTGTATTGAGGTCAGTTTTCGCGGTTTATCTTTTCATTTCACCTTTATAAGTTATTTTTTCGTTTGCTATTAGAAAGACTCGAGCTAGATGTAAGTTTCAGCGAGCATTGCGCTCGAAGAAAGAAGAGGCTAAAAGCCGAAGAGGCCCGGCAAACTGCCACGAAGAGGGTCACAACAAATGGTTTCTCATCCTCTGGATCATTTAAATGATTCCAGAGCATGGGAAGTCATTCTCGTTACTACTTTGTCACTATGCTCTTTTAGTATTTGTAGTTGTACTTTTTTGCTTCTCCATCATCGTTTTGGGCAAATCGCGGTTTTTCTTGTTAGTGTTGCGAGAGATCAATTACGGGTTGAGTTAGAGTTACGAAATAATTCCGCTCCTGTATATTAATGTTGCGAGAAATTGATTACGATTTAAATTGGAGTTGCGAAGAAATGATAATCGTGTTTGCTTTAGAGTTGCGAATTATGATACCGCGATTGTCTTTTGCAATTTTGATTTAAATTTTTACAGTTGTTTTAGTGTTATACATAGTAAAATTTGTCTTGCTTTCTATTGTTTTAAATTAAATCATAGAGTTATTGCTTTTAATTAATTTTAGAGTGTTAAAGTACTGGAAATAACTTTCTGTTCGTACAGTTTTGTATTGTTCATAATAATTTTCATTAAATTTAGTTTTAGAGTTAGTGTTGCGTCATTGTTTCATCGCGATTAGTTTCCCTCTTAGTGTTGCGATAATGAATGATCGCGTTTCTTGAGGTAGCGTTGCGTTTGTAAAATGCCCAAAGTTTTCCACTGAATTCGTGGAAGAATTCACGTTCCTGCTTCTGGATTACGTGATGCAGCTACAAGAGCTGTACAGAGGTGGTTATTCAGCAGCAACTTCCAAGATTGATTGCACTGGACGTGTCGCAAGTATAGTGTTGCACATTTTAAATATGAGTGCGTAGATTGATAGCGTTGCGTACCTATTTTCGGGAGTTTTAAATATAACGAAGCACTCTTATTAATTATATTGCAAGTAATACGAGTTGATCGGATGCGATCTCGGTTAGATGTTTGTGTAAATGTACATATCCATTAGATTAATGAAAAATTAATAATGGGTAGTTTTAATATATGAGTAACTAATTTTTTAAATATATCGAAAATATTTCATCCGAATTTGTGCATTTTTCAAACAAGAATATTCTAGAAAGTTTAGGATTAATTATTTCTTCTACAGTGATTATATTTGTAAATGAGAGTAATAATTTCTTTCATATTATATGAATTTTGAATTTTTGGTAAAATTTATTTGAGCTGATAGGTTTTTTAATATTTTATTAATAGATTTAGAATTTTAATTTACTATATGAAAAAAAGCCATCGTAATACCATAAAACATGGATAGAACTTTTTCTGATATATAGCAGAATGATTTCGCTATTGACAACTATGAATTTTAAAAACCGTATTTCTGGTGCATTGGTCAAATTCAATCGTTTTACTTGATGTAGTTCCCCAATAATACTTACCGTTATTAAGTGTAGAGTGCGCTAAAAAACCACTGATTTTTTAGTATGTCGGTATTTCAGTGCATGGGACACGAAGTCGTGTATGATGTAAGATCTACTGATATACCTCGTCTATGACTTACTCTATACAGAATCGGTAATTCTGGAAATGATATTTCCCGAAACATAGAACTGAAAAATGCATTGAGTACTAGGTCTATTTCATATCTAAATCATGGTATAACTTTATTTTACACTATCGACGTGTAGAGGACGCCACTTAAGTGTTAATATATTTGAGGTTAAGTTTCATTATTGAGCATCAGTTACGTGTTTCACGTGCTGCAGATCTTGATTAATTAATTAATTTAACAAAGATATTTAAAGAAACTTAAACTTAAAGTAAGTAATGAATAATTAACTGTATCTAAGTTTATATTTCCAAACTACTTCTGGTCCTTTTAGTTAGTCGATAGTTTGAAATTATATTACTATTAAATAGTCTTTCAAATTTTACTTTAATTTTATTCTACGTTCATTTAGTTTTACATTTTTAACATTTTTATGTTCACAATTGAAAACAAGATTTGTTTTATTTTAATTAATAGAATTATAATTTTATACTTAGTACTCATTTAATGCATTTTTCAAAATAATTGTAGACAAACATAGTTCAAATATATAAAAACAAAATGGCAAAATCATTGCGTAGTAAATGGAGGAGAAAGTGTAGAGCAATCAAAAGGATACGTTATGGAGCAAAAGAATTAGAAAGATTAAAAAAGACATTAGGTATTGATGAGAATGGAGCAAAGGACATTGAAATGAGTGAAATATCAAAAATTGCTACAGGTAGGATACATTACTTCTTTATATGTCATTATTGTTGTATAACAATTCCAACTAGATATGTATTACTTTTGTCTCAAGTTGTTGATGCTAAAACAATAAAAGAAAATGAACAAGCTGAAACAAACGAACAAGCAACAGAAGATAAACAAGCTGAAACAAATGAACAAGCAACAGAAGATGAACAAACTGAAACAAATGGTGAGACAATGGATGTAGACACCAATGGAAGGGTATATAATAAGAAAACAATGAGAGATCAGTATGGTAATTATCCTGTATGGATGAACAAACGAAAAATCGCAAAACACAAGAAGGGTAGAGCAAAATCACAGAAAGGAAACTTTGGATCACATAAAAGATTAACTAGGAGGCAGAAAAAAGGAATGAGGCAAAATTAGATTAGATCTATGTGAAGTTGGTAGCACTGACTAATGCTATTCCTTTTTTGTATTTATAACAAAAATAAATTTTATTGTAAGAAAATGTTATATTAATCTTCTTGTAAATCTGTAATCTTCAAAATCGACAAATATCATTTTAGTTTTTTTATATTTTATTATAAAGCTGAATACAGATAATCACAAACATTGCTTAAGTTATAGTTTTACTATACTTTAAAGTCTACTACATTCTAAAATATCGTAAAAGCTAAAGAGATGGCAGTGATAGCATGTTTTTTTCTTATAAATTTTCTCACATAAATATTATATCTATAGAAAATGTTCAATATTTTGACATTCTTCTCGTTTGCAGCAATAATGTTAAAACTTCATTGAGCCACTGTTCATTGGTATTGTTGATCTGCAACGCAATCTTAAACGATTTTCCAGTTCTAATACTCTATTTGTTAAGTGTTGCATTTTTCTTGTTTCCAATTCGTATTCTCTTAACTTGCTCTTCATTTCATATATCTCTTGCTGCATCAGTTGCTACAAAACAGAATTACATTTTCGAACGTATATTTCATAAAGCATTAATAAAGTGACTACTAACCACATTTTCGATAGATCTCTTCATTTCGTTGATAGTTTCAACAACCGATGCAACCTTGATAGTCATTTCCATCGTTTCTGTGTCTCTCTTCCTTCCTTTTGCGAATTGCTAATAATACAAGTTATTAATTTATTGTCCAAATATTTCTTTATTGTGACTTTTACTTATGTCACGTAATATTTATAATTATTTTCATATAAATTTTCCTCGTTTTAACGAATTATCCATTTTTAAATGTTTTTCAATAAATAACAAATCGTTATTCATCTCAAATTGTAGTGTAACAGCGATATTGCACATTTATGAAATTTGCTGGTTTTCCAAATTAACTGATCATAAATATACTATAGGAATCTAAAAAGTTATGATATAACAAATTTCTAAAATATCACAAATCAGAATCGAGTCAACTCCCCATTCAGTGTCAAAGTTGGAATCGGATTGTTTCTCAGAAACCAACATAATCCATACATGCCTACAACTATCGGAATAAAACTAAAAAGAAGGAAATTCTTCAAGCCACTGCATCTGCGAGCGTATCTCTCCCTTACAAGTCAAATATACGGCAAGCCATTGTCCGGCATACCTTTTCGAGTTTGGTGAGCCTTTTTAGGATAATCTCGTAGTCCTGATCGAGGTCATCGTCAGCTACTTCGTTTTCCGTATCTGTAAACGGAAGTAATTGCGTCCAACTACAGAACTTGAAATATGTTTGCATTTGCATAGGAATAATAGTTGAGAAAATAAGAAAGAGAAGGAAGGGGTAGTGAGAAAAAAATTTACAATTACGAACCATGCGACGAAACTGTCGGACGCTTCGTCGTCGTTGTTTCATGGAAATCGTTCTCCAAGTCTCGAGCCTCGAACGCAGTATCTTCTGTGTCTGAAAAAAAAAAGAAGTTGAAGTAATCTGATCTGAGAGCAGATCCTCGAGTTTGAAACAAGGATCGTTGATTCTGGTTTTTGTGCGAAATATTGATACTGCAAACGTGAAGTATAATTATTACGTATACTATTCGTAATACGTATGATAGTTTTTTTATTGAAATTTAATCTTGCAATAAATTTATTTAACGATTACCTCCTTCTACTTTATGAAGCAAGTGCTGTTATCTTGGTGGTTAAATTCTATTTTATAATTAAATCTAGTATATTAGTACACTGTAGTACTAATTGATATTCCAGTAAAAATAGATATGGTTTAAAGTTAATGATATTTGTATAAAAAGAAGAAATCAGGTTTATTATCAAGGATATTATATTAAAATTAAATTAAATTTTTAAACAGGGGAATTAAAATGTTTCTTCGTGGTAAAATCTCTATCTACTAATTACGAATGGAATTTTTATTTTTTAATATCTTATTACATAATTAGCAGCACTTAATGTAGCTCAAACTTTCTCAAACTTCATTACGTTTAACAATTATTTCCGATAGGTATATGTTTACTTTCCTGTATTTCTGCAAGACGCAATGATTTGATCATATTTCAAGCTTACTATATCTCATTCTGTTCTCGGAAACTCAACCAATTTCGAGCGATCTTGAACTTGACCATCGACAACCATTTTTCTCTCATACAGTCAAACCTCGTGTAAATAGCATTGAAGTTCAAGATCAATGGGAACGGACGCGACAAAACGGCGTCGTTCGTTCGGTAAAAATAACACGGTCGTTCGTTCGTTTATCTAAAATTCGAGAACCTAGAGCGAGACCAGAGTAACAAGAAACCATTCAAAAACTTGTTGTTCGGCTGGTGCCTAACAGCGTGTGAATGGCGTTCCGTGAACAGCGTTTAAATGGGTCGAAAAGTGCCACTTTGTGTATTTCTCAATAGGATATTATTCACTGTCAAGAAATCTCGAAAACAAATTTGTCTTTGGCGGGGCCGAGTAGAATTTTTCCGACAATTACTTACCGTTCTTTCGACAGGATTGGCCGTCTTTTTGTAGTTGGAAACCGGGCCTGCAGTGGCACTCGTAGGTTCCGGGTAGGTTTCTGCAGAGTTGATCGCAAGGCTTCTCTGTCACGCATTCGTCGACGTCTGTAACGTTGGTGGACAAGTTATGCTAATTCGTGCAAAAATTAATTGCATAAACGTGGCAGCTGCACGGGATCGATCGATCCATCGCGAAGTCCTCCGGTTTCCGGTCAGCGGTATTGCGCAAATTTGTCGCAATGCAACGCTACCGTTCGATGAATTTCTCGAAATGGGCTCGAGGATTTTACGAAATAAATTACTATTCGTTCAGTTAGTGAATGATCGAGAATAAGTAGGGAAAGGTGGGGATCTGTGCCATTTAAAGCAACTTGCTTGTTGATTAACATAGGAAAATGAGGCGAGTGTAAGAGAAATTGAAATACATTTTTTTTCTATATTTAATATGTAGAAGAAACATATATTCTAACTGTTATAAAAAGCGATATTTAATGTTTTATTCTATCATTTATTAATTTATTATAGCTTTCAGTACAATACGTCATAGATATCGTTGCATTAAACGTTGTTTCACGGTATGATACGAAGATGAGTTTCAATCGTAAAAGGCCCATCGTGATATTTCAAACATTTCTCACAATTTTCCTACAAGCTCTTCCCTCAATATGTTTTATTTTCTGCATCAATTAAAATAAGTGAAAGAAAATCGAGTAATCTTTTGTTTCAATTCTTACTTTTCAAAGCTATGAAATGAACGCATGATTGGCTATGAATGGGATTGAACATGGTCTATTGTAAAACCATGAAAGCTTCAAGGACCTTGGAGTGTGTTGAAACCTCTGGTAAAGGATTTTTATATCGGATTAAGAGCGGCGTGCCGACACGACTCACCTCGCCGCGGTAATTAGAACGTCCGCATAGCTTAATGAAATCGCTCGTAAATCTATCGAAAGCAGCCTAGCTGTCGAATACCACAATACGTTCGGTCAGCGCGGTATTCAGCGCGATGCTATCGACCCGCGTATCGGCCTGCGTCGATTTAATTACGCCTAACGATCTTGGCTACGAGGACGTGCTTCCTAGCACGGTGAATATCGATCATTGATATTTTACGATTTATCGGCGCTCGTTGTTCGCGTCATTAGCTCCGCGGAGGTTCGTTTACTTGCATGGCACTCGGGGCCTCGTTTAGATAAGCGGCGACGAACGCTCTTCGCGATTGTGCAATTTGCAACTGAAGCGAAAATTGAAGCAATCAAAAATGCTTCGTTTTAGCGAGAATTGAAGTAAACGAAGTAGAAGCAGTAATATACATAACAGTTATTCGGAAATGTTCGATCTTATCAAATTGAAATTTAATTACTTAATTCACCAGTTCCATACGAGAAGAGTTTCTTAATTCTTTTAAATAAAATTTAAATTCGATTTGAGCAAAGAAAGAAAATCCGTAATTTTACAAAACGAAATACGATATTATCGTTTCATTTAAAATTGGATACATTTTCGAATTTTCGAATCTTCGGAAGCATCGCGCGAAATACACATACAGTTAGACACGAAAGATGCAAGAAAGCTAATGGAGCGAAGTTGGTAATAAAATGTGGAGTAGGAAAGGTGTTGGACACGTGGCGTTAATTAGCATTGGAAATGATAATTTAGAGTCGATTTGTATTCGTGTTGGACATTACCTGTCTGGCACTGGTTGCCGGTAAATCCTTTGGGACACGTGCACTTACCAGGAGAAGTACACGTACCTCCGTTTAAGCACGGGGAAGGGCAGGCAGCTGAAAGGCAATTAAATTCACGTACAGGTAACAGATTGACACGCGGTTATTCATTATCGGCTGATAAATATTTTGCATGTCCATAAAAAATTTTTGTCCCGTATATCACAATTAGACCGATGAAGTCATTAGTGTCGTGCATCTTAAAATCTTGATAAAAGCATTAAAGCAGTAAAACTAAAAGAAGTAAAATAGCTCCATTTTTCAATGATTCGAATAAATTAATTTAAACAGTTTTTCACTCACGTTTGTTACATCCAAAACTCAAGTGGGTCGCCTGTGTCCATCCAGGGCAGCACAAGAAAACGGAAGGTAAATCGGTCTTAACATTAAATATATTAACATACCTAAAAACAATGGGACTTCATCGTGCGGAATACTAATTCCAAATTCTTCGTAACAGTTTACAATGACAAATATCTCATTTTCCAAAAATGTCTTTTTACCTAACTTGTCCATTTCGGTGGTGATGACTAACGGTACTGGGGGTCGATCTGGTGCAAACTCGTCTCCTGAAACATAGAAATATTAGCTTTATTCAGCAAAGAGTAAAGAACGTGTATTATTAGTATGAAAAATTCCAAGAATTTTACATACAAAAGGGAACGGTGTTTCATACAGCGTTTAAAATTCGAAGGACCAGGCTCTTCTTTGACGTATTTCGAACACGGCTCTACATTCGTCATTGAGATTTATGCTGTTTGTACGCGCCTATTGTCATGCGGTGACGCGACGAAATTAAATTAACGAATCGATTGTTTCGATCGCGATCGGTACACGCCTTTATTTACATCTCGTGTCGAGTCGATATGGAAATGGAAATCGTTAAGTATGGAGAGTACAATTTCGTTTAGCTGCATTTTAAATTTCGAGTCGACAAATGCGCGGGTAATACACTTGGAAAAAGGGGCTTTAGGCACGTCGGATGATTGCCTTCGCGTCATAAGGGATTATTCGACAGCTTCTGTTGTAACTGATCTGCTTTGACAGCTTTTATCACTCGCATCGTGATTCAATTGATTTTATTGTAATCGACTCAGCCGGCCTGATCGATCGATACACGCCCACGATTTCGATTCAGACGATTTCGAATGAACTCACCAACGAATTCTCTTTATCCTGCGCTTTATATGCACTGAACTTCATGTTTCTATTTAAATGTATGAAGCTTTCTAATGTAAATCGCGCGTCTTCTGTTACTATTTTGGACTTTTATTGGTTCTTCTGATATTACTTGGTCATCAGCATATCCGTGAATGATTAAACGATAGAAAGATTTTTTTTTTTTAATAATACCATGATTTCTTGTTCGAAAGATGAATTTAAAAAATTCACGTTGTTTTGTTGAAGAATATTAATAAGAGGAGTCTGCTTGTTAAAATTGATTCAAAAGACGCAATATTACGATAACCGCTATAATATTCAATACTGAAATTGCTCCTTTTCCTCGGTGCTTGAGTATTTCGCGCAGAAGAGAATACACGACGCTTCGGTTTACATAAATGCGCGAGGATCGTCCGTAATTGAACATTGAAAGTTTCTCGGAGTATCATTTACACTGGAAACTGTCGACCGGTTTTAAGTACAATAACTTAGCTCGCAAGATGTCTTGCGAATTGAAGGGGTATTCACTTCTAGTACTTCCGTTTTCACTCTCGTCAACCATTCCATCACGTTTACGTCTTGAACCAATATTACCAAAAAGAAAGGCATTCTTGGTACTTTTCCTGCGAATGTATCAATACAATTCTCAAAATACGATTTCAAACATACTTCACTTCTCATTGACGTGTAAATGTTGAAAAATTGAAATTTTTACAGTGATTTTATAGCAAACGCGATATAATCCCATTTACGTTTTTTTACCTGTTAATTTCATCCTGTTAATGGTAACCTGTAAAACGAGTTGGCTCGTCACTCAAATTGGATATAATATCTAACATCTCGGGTAAAATAATTTCTTGACCCAACTGCAATTAACTTTCTTCCACGAATTTTTAATTCCACAATTGCAGAGGTTTTTGGTTAAGTAGCAACACGATCGACGGATAAAACTTGTCGTGCTCTTCCTGTGTATTAACGAGTATTAACGTGAAAGGTGGAAGATCGGACAGTTAAAATCTCGAACTTGCTGAAATCGCTACTTTCTCTGGCCGGTTCGGACGTCTCGAGTAGAAATTGCTCAAATGCGAGAGGGTGGGGCGCGATTCAGTAACTTCGCTCACGAAGAGACGCGCGCGTATCGCGCGCATAATTGGGCGACGAGAGGCGATCCTCGGCGCGGCGAGGAACCACTTCGTCATCGTCTCGAACCGCGAGAAAATTGCATCTTACCGTGTCGCTGTCATGTCCGTTGAAACGCGACACGACGTTTACTGTCGCAACACCGATCACACCGCCTCGCGTCCTGGGACGCCGACTTTTCTTGCTCCGTGCGCCATTTTGTTCGTGACGAAGATATGCCAAGGGCGCGAGGAAGTTGTTCAAACAAGAAAGTTGCTCTCGTTAAAAGAGAGCCTTGAACCAAGGGGACAAAGTTGTTCTCCATTTAGAGACGAGTGTCGTCTTCAAAATTGAGTAAATTAATCGCGTTAAGGTATAATTTCATAATTGGCTAAATTTAGTGCGATGATTTTTTTTCCTACTAATTATTAACTAATTATTAAACTGAGTTTCAACAGCTGACATTTGTAAGTTTGTACTAATATTTACTCGGCAAACTCTTTGCCTTTGGACTTCTCAGTTTCCAAGTTGTTGTGATCTCTTCTTAGGCCAAGTCGGCGTGTTGTCCAGATCCGTGCAGGTGTTTAGAACAAAATGAGGGCTTTGAACGACGTCGAGGATAAAATCTGTCTGTTAAAGACGAGTCCTTGTATTTGCCTACAGATTGTGTACGCGAGGCGGGATCAAAGGGATTAGCGCGGCAGGTGATCCAGGTTAGTGAATCGTGTGTTCCGTCAGACAGGTGTGTCTGACGTTGGCTCATTCCCCTTGAGCCAGACCGTGGCTGGCTATAATTTTCGCCATGACGGAGCACATTGTTCTCGCGTCGACTGAAATCAATCTCTCTCAGAAACCGTGGATTCCATGCCAATTTACACGTTGTTAATTTACATAGAAATTGCTTCTGCATAATGTTCGCGTAACATAACAGAAACACAAATTTAGAATGAATTAAAAAAGTAAATTAGAAAAGTAAACTAGAGTAAAAGTAAATCGGAGTAAGCAAACTTAGAGTAAGCAATAAAATAACTTTAGCAAGCAATAATAACTTAGAGTAAGCAATAAAATACAATTGAAAGATACAAGTTGTTTCATTTCAAAGTTGTTAGACCCGTCGGCTGTTTCCGAGATCGTACTGGTTGATAAATTATACATACTTTCGAACGCCTACGTAGATAATATTTCGTTTGACTTTGGATGTGACGTGATAAGTTCCCGTGCAGTGATCGCGATCTGTTCCCTGTAATTCGGAAAAAAGAACGTCTTCGCTGTCGCGACGAACACGCGTCAAATCGTTCCTAGAGCGTATTCCCGTCGCCAGAAAAATCCCTCGGAACACGTTGCGACGAAGGTTTAGATACGGTTCGGAGGACATTCGCGTGGGAATACTGGTTCGGGTGCTTTGGTGGCCATACTGAATGTTGCGCGTTGATAACGTTCAACGTGCTCGATCCACGACATTGAACGAGAGAAACGAAAAAGTTAAACGCGCGTTTACGAAAATAACTCGTGTAGGTCGTTGCAAACTAACTTGTACTTGCGCTCCAACTAATAATGTGTAATTGTACGATTTACGGATTGATTTATTCCTAATAAGAGTTTAGATTTCAAGAAATATTGCTGCTCTCTTGCTAAATATTATTTACTCTTCGTGCAAAGTTTAATACCGCTTTTTAATAAAAATTTTAACTCAACAGAGCTCAAGCATTTACTTCAGAAATAACGTCAGTCTTTTGTGTTAAATCGTCTGCAGAATTTCTTTTACTCTACTAGATTGAACTTTGATAACTGGAATTTAAACATTAAAACGCGTCAGACTCGATCAGATTGAAATTTCAGTTGACAGAATCTTTCTATAAATTCGTAGAAAATTCATCCAACGTGAAGAGCAATTAAACTTCAACGCACGGTTCAATTTCAATTCAATAAATACGTACGTATGTACTTGCAACTACCATGAACGTTACATAATGCACGAAGTACGAGCGTAATTTGTACTTGTAATTCGAAAGCGTTTCACTTTTCATCGCGCAGGCCTAAGTTCATGGAGAGCGAGAACTTCGAACGTGTTCTAGGAACTTTCTCTTTCTTTCTAGCGAAGAACCGGCTAGAGAGAGAGAGAGAGAGAGAGAGAGAGAGAGAGAGAGAGAAGGAAAAAGTTGAGGAAATATACGAAGAAGTCGCGTGTAATAAAATTAATGTGGATTAGCGATATGGAGCGGGCGAGAAGGCGCCGTCGCGTGATACCGCTTGCAAGCTTCTCCGAGGTGATAAATTTTCAATGAATTACCGCATTGACGGCTCGCGTGTCCGCGACTCTCCTTAGAGAGGTACTTCCGAAAGCTTAACGGTGATCTTGCATGTTTCCCACTTCTAGCCGAGCCGCGGGTAAACGCAGCGTCGAGTTATGCCGGCCATTCGTTATTAAGCTCGCCCAGCTGATTATCTGTTGCTCGCGAGCAATATTTTCACGACGATAGTTGTGAACGATGTTCTGCGAAATCGGACTTTCGTTGGATCGGCGATACGTCACATAGATCAAGGAACGTGGAGATATCCTGATCTCGAGAGAAGACGTTGAAAATGCATGTACTTTCGTGGGCACTGTACATTGATTATAGTATAAAAATTGATCGCCAAATTCTTCCTTCTTGAAATCTAAAAACTATCCGGTACCTGTTATTTGTTCCACTTCATAGAAACGTTAACTTTTCAGTTCATAATCACGCTCGAGTATCGAAAAAACTATTTTCATCCTTGAGACTTGAAGGCTCGTACTATCGAGAAAAAGAATCTCGAAACACGGTTTGAGTTAGTCAGCAATTATCAGACACGTATTATCACGCGCGTATTCTATTGCAGATACACCGTAGATACAGAATATGTGGCTACATTAAAGATGTACAACAAATAAAGATCACTCCTCGAACCGGTTGATACATCGGCATTACGAGAATCGGAAGAAAAACTCGAATAACACAACGCGTACATTATCGGCGGTAGAATCTATATGTTGGGTCGGCTAGTACCAATTAATCTCGCATCCCCGATCGATCTTTAATTGAATCATAAATATTCAGCCTCGGTTCCCTTCGGTAATACTCGTAGAACAGTGCGCGTAATTACAGATACACCGGGCGAATTTTTAACTCGCGTGAGAAACCGTGTGTTATCGTCGTACGCCGGTAAACCATCGTCGCGCAATGTCGCGAACGTGATAACATGTTTTGCACGCTCGTTTCGATGTTCCCGCTAGTGATAAATATTGGCTCTTTATTATATGGTTTCGTGAACTTTATTCCATCGATTCGGCTGACGACTGGTGGTTTCAGGTTTTTTAATGGGCTGTCAGTGTGAGAGTGTGGATTTTTTTAGAGTAAACTACTGGTTATAACATTCGGAGGGTGAATCTTTCTTTAGGTTTCATTTTCTTAGTATTGTAAATGTTTTATTTTATGAGTGTTTTTATCAGCTAGTTTTGATTAATATTTGATTTGGAAAATGCAATACAACTATCAATCCAATGTTTTGCAATATCGATTATTCCAAATCTCTATCGTGTATTCTACTTTTTTATTTTAATAATTCCACTCACGACACACGTGAAATCTTTCTGGATAAATTCTACAATTTTTTGCCACCCACGTGGACTATAAAGTCTAATTTGAAATGAAACCGCTAAGGTCTTTTAAAACCTCTCCGCGACATGAGTCGCCAATTAAATTGATCAAAGCAGCGGATTGATAGCGAAAAGAAACGAGAAAGGTCGGTTTTACGAGCAATCAGAAGCTCGACGACTGCGAAACACAAAAACACATCGAGAGAGAGAGACGTCCTCGAGACGTTCACATGGAGAAGAACAAAGAAATAACCGGACGAAGTGAAGTGGCACTCGTGTCCGGCCAGCGCAATTCGCCGATTCGAAAGTTTTCCAAACAGGCTGGCCATTGGCTACCGTTTCAAGACGCGATGATTGATCAAGCCACAACCTCTGTGATTGCGGCATCTCGTTTTTCGTCGCCACTTGAAAACTTTCCCGTGTGCGCGTTGTCTAATTCTCCCGGCACGAGGATTAATCCACGTCCGGAGGAGATCTGTTCTATAAAGCTGTCTATAAAGCTCTCATATAAGCAAATACACGCCAACGACTGGATGATTCGCCGCGTGATAAAATTCAGTTTTAAAAAAAAAAAGAACGACAACCCTTTAATCCGAATTAATTTACAAACTATCCAAACTAACGCGCGGATCCATTTAGATTAGATTCAGATGAATAAACGAGCCCGGCACGTTTCTCGGCGATGTTGGCTTAATAGCGAGCGCGTTACCCGGCTGATTTATAAAACGTTTAGCCGCGCGAACGATGCAATTTTATCTCGGTTGCCGGTTGTTTCACCGCAACGCGACGCGAGCCCGCTCGATTTCTCGGAAATGCAGGCTGTTGCTCGATGCTTGGGTGGTTAATCGGCCGCGATGCAATAATTCCGGTCGTTACGTCCCGTGTCATCCCTTCTCGTTGGCGACGAGAATACGCGTGCAACGCGAGCCGCGCGCGTTGAAACAGAAAAACAAAGCGACGCGGAACGAACGTCGCGACGTGTCCGGAATGCAAATGCGATGTAACTCCGCGGCGTCAATTAACACGGCGCGAGAAATGAATCGCGACGTGCGAATACCACGGGGAAACGTGTTCGACGGGAGAGGGGGGTGGGGATTATTACCACTCGACGAACGGCGAGTAATGTTAGGACCAACCCGGCCGACGATTTGCGGTTTCCGACCGATGGTTTCGCGCGCGTAACCTGGCTCGCACAGTCTACACACGGCTCCTTGAATTAACTTCTGATTGCTCGATTCATAAATAAATAAATTCCTGTTAGCCGGCCGTTGTCCGTGTCGCTGACTTGTTGATCCTCGCTTTGCAATCGATAGGCGTGAGTTAAACTTTCTCGCGCTGCAGTAGTGAAAAATGATTCTTTCCGCGTATTTAGTGGCGGTGAGACGAATGTTTGGAAACGTTTGCAAGAGTTTGATTAAGAATATATTGAACATTGTGGAGTGGGTCTAGTTTCCATCTAGTTTCAAATTATTAATTGCACGATGTCATTATTGCGTTACGCATTGTTTTTGATTATATTTCTCATTATTGTCGCATTAAATTTTTAACAATGAAACAAATGAAACATAAATTAAAATTGGAAGGATTAAGAGTTCGTTTCAATTTCTTCGATGTGACAATTGCACAGCTCTGTTAACAACAACGTGCTTTGTACTTGCTTGTTTGAAATTATTTTTCCTCATCCTCTTCCATTCTTCGAAATATATATTTTTCAACATCCAATATAGTCGACGATAAATTCAATATTCCGTAATTTACGTCCGAGCATCCTCAGAGTCGGAGCGTCACGGTCAAACGCTTCATTATCCCAGCAATTTGTGGCTATCGTTGTTCCAACGTGAATTTTACAGCTGCAGTCTGCGTCTCCTTCGAAATATACTTGTCACTCGACTACTCGTTTGCAACGGTCGTGTAAACATTCGCAACAACACGATCCTGCTTGTATCCGGTGACTGCTTGCGAGAAAGTAACGGCGTGGAATAACGTCATCAAAAAATAATTTCCATCGGACGTGCGCACATCTGGCCGAAATATTCTTGACAGCCTCGTGCGTCTCATCCTCTTCGTTGCACTCCCGCCGCACTGCAACCGCGGCGATATTTTTTTTTCTCCTCCCTCCCCTCCTTGGTTAACTATATCCACCGTCGTGGCGCATAACGACGGTTTATCATAAAAGCGAAGGAGTTATTTTCGACGGCTGACAAATGGGTTCACTGTCCCCGGTGTTGGATATTTTTCCCTGTCACTCTCTTGAACGCCCGCGAAAGAAAAGAGGAGAGAGAAGTCTTTTCGTCGGGCGGGCAAGTTTTAAGAATATTGAGCGCGCGGCTCGTTAGCGACGGAGTTTTGCCAGCCGCTTCCTTTTCTTCCAGCGCGTCTCCGCCATTCGCCATTCGTACGACGGCCAAACAATCTGACGCGCTCACTCTCCCCTTGTATATATTAACGAGGGTGTGTGAAACGTTCGATGTTTGAGCCTCTTCCAAACAATTTCGGCCTGATTCATTTCGCGGTCGTTTCGGCAACCACTCTCTCGGAATTGTTTATAAAAAGTCCTCCCATCTTGGGTTTCCCTTTTTGCTTTGGAAAGGCTGGCTGATGCGCGATGGTAACATGGCGAGTGAAGCTTTACGTTTTGAGTACTTGCATTTTCTTCTGTGAGATATTTCGGGGAGGAAATTAATTTTATATCGAAATTAATTGTACGCGTTATTAATTGTACAAAGTTGTCTTTTAATGTCATCTGGAAAGTGCTCAATTATAATTGCACGAGGGATCAATCTATATCTATTGCATTTATAATATATTCTTATATTGGTGATTATGAGAAGGAGTAATACGCTCGATAGTTTCTTTTTTATTACTTTTTCGAATTTGAAGAAATTGTGTAACTTTTATATGTCATGTAACAATTTATTTCAATTATGCAGAAACAACGTTTGGAACTTGTGCAAAAGAACGATCTTGGTCGTAACAAAAATTTCCCATGCGGCAAATATAATTTCAATTTAATTCTCACTTCACTTCGTCCATCGTCTCTTCGAAGGATCATTCTGATAGGAAACAGTAGTAGAGGAACAAATTCTTAAGTACCATCCATAGCTCGAGGATATCTTTCTCGTTGCAACAGCAGACCCTCCATTTCGCGCCGTAGTACACTCTGTACCTTCCGCAAAATTCACGCCTGCCGCCTAATCGAGTGTAAATTGTACAGTTTGCAATGTGCCAAGTTTCCCACGAAATCCAAGAACCGATGGCATTCTCCGTGCCTTCCGGACAGAGGCGTGTGCTCTGCATAAATTAACAGCGTCTTCGATCGTATCGAGGTTAGCTTATTTCTAGCAAAACCAACGTAAATTCCAGCTCGCGATATAAAATTATTCGGATCGGATCGGATGAAGGCCGCCATCGATTCCATCGGTCCTTCGACGTGGAATACGCAGTGTTTTGCGAGGAGAAGCCGCGGGCCTTACGGAGCTTCCAAACTACAAAATTACTTGATGACGAGTTACCGGTTCCTGGGGAAGTAATTGCGTGTCTACGCGGTGCCAATAAATGCCACGCTACCGCTCGTCATTTTACGCGACGAATCTCCATCGTCATTTTGCGTCCTTTTGTTTTTCACTACAATACTCTGCCACAATAGCGATAGTTCTGTTTTCTCGATCGAAACGACAGAACTATCTACGGATTCTATTTTCCATTTCTTTCCACGTGCTGTGTGTCTGTGTAAATATATATTTTTAGAGCAAGTAAGGAAAGCATCTCTAAATTTTCCACAAAATTGTGGAAATGTTACGTTCAATTGAACCGCTCTGATTTTTGAAAATCCACGACTTGGAAAAATTTAAATTTTTTCGCGCGTGATCGTGACGATCGTAAATTTCTCCATTTTTAATATTTTGTTGTTAAATGGGAATATTAAAGGAGTAAATATCATAATTAAAATTGACTGAGATACTTCTTTTTAACATTCAATAATATCTTTTTATCTTTCGACTAATATCTTTGAAGCCAATTTTCAAAGAGATTGATAAAGCAATTCAGAATATACACATGTCACTTTTAAATACACCTTAAACACAGTTTAAATACATTTTAAATTGAAAACGTAATCTGCGCTCCGACACAGGTCTATGTTAAACTTATCGGAGCTCAATTTACACGGGCGATCTGTACAAATATCTCTCGAAAGTCTGTGTCGACTTTTCCAACGAATCACTTCCATCCATGGTAGATTACGTAATTGATACATCGTGCTTTTAACCGATCGTCGGTGAAACTCGTACCTATACGTCGAATGATGCAACGTTTTCTTACGTTGTGAATTATCGACTTACGCTTTCGACGTATCGTAATGATATATCGCTGAAATGCCATCACACGCGCGTAGAATACGGGTAGTCTTACCCGGTGATATATTTCCCCCGACTTTTACAATGCGGCCGATTTTTCATCGGCTCGGTCGGCCATTATCGAACGAAATCTAAATGTCTCTATCGTTCGTTAGGATCGTACGTTACGACACGTCTTGCCGGCGCTTGCTTTCAATTTGTTGCTACTTCCTACTGCGATATTTTACAAAATTGGAGTCAACTGTTTGGAAAGTGTAGGAAAACTTTCTTCTCGTGTGTATTTATTCGCGTGATTTATTATTGATCGCGCTGATAGTAACTTTCGAAAGCAATTATCTGGATACACAGGTACGTCTATCTTAAATCGTTATGCTTCAAAATTATTTATTTTGGAATTCTTAGTCGTCGAAAATACATCTAAAAGTAAATATACCAAGACGAATATGTAACGAGTATGGAGATCAAAATGACAGTACTTAATCGCCAATCGCTGCTTAATTCAGCACTGCAATTTCTCGATTGGAACATAAAATAAACATACGAAGTTCAGAAAAGGAAACATCGACGAAAGTTGCAACAAACGCAATTCGCACAAACGGATCTGTAATGTAAAATGCATCCGCCTTCGTCTCATCTGCAATTCTTTCGGCATGACTAAAATAAGGAGAGCCACCGTTAGGCGATCGCGAGCGTTATCAATTTCCGCGAACGTGGCGGACGCAAATCGTCGGGTGCACCGTGGAATTATCATTTAATGGGGCTCTGGCAATAACGCGGGCCGCTCGGTACGGCAAAGAAAAGGAATCGCCATGAATTATTCAAGCAATTGCAGGAACGCGGAGCAATAGCGCGGCACCGCGCGATCGATACCACATCGTTCGAACACTTGGCAACGATAAGTCCATTTATGCCGGCCATAAACCCGACCCGTGGAATTTTCAAGAAGATCTGCCGGACGAGGCGACCTTACGGGGGCCACGAATTCTTCCCGCGCCACCGAGAGCTGCCCGAGCCACCTTTCTCCCTTTTTTTCTCTCCCTCTCTCTTTCTCTCTTCTTTTTTTTTCCTTCTTTATCCGTAATACCATTTACGATCGAATATAAGCAAACCATCCGGTCCGACCACCCCAGGGGCCAAGGAACACCAAAGAACGCCTCTACCTGCTGCTCGCACCTTCTCCGCCCACTGCCTCCTCGACTCCGCGGCTCTGACCTCTTCACCCTTCAGCAGCAACGCGCGAAAAAAGACGCTGTTAATGGATTTAAGCGGGCCGTGACGACCGCCGATTTTCGCGATCGGTTTTGCATTCTTTGGACTCTTCGCAGTCACTGGTTTCCTTTTTTTTTTATATTTGTATATTTTGTCGATCGGTCTTGGACATTTTGGAGCGGTATAAGCTCGAAGGTCCTATTAGAGAGGATTAGGGTTTTTTTTTCCGAAGGAGGATTAGAATCGATATCTGACGTGTCGTCGTAAGAGATCGAAGCGTATCTTAATTTAATCCTGCTGCAGTCTCAGTTTTGTTTCTGTCCCAACCGAATGTTTCGAGGAAATAGTTTTATATGGTGTACGAACTGTAAATTTTTGTACATTCGTGCGTGTTTAGAAGCAAACAATACGTTTGAAATGTAGTACTCCTCGCAATAGTTAATCGACAAGATAACTTAGTCTAGTTTAATTACTTTTATAAAAATATAAAATTGCACGTAGCTCAGATATTACCGTATTACAAGATGCATTTAATAGATATTCTTAGTGGAATGTGTTCAGGAAACCTTATTTGATCTCTACAACATTACGTATTTTTAAAATGTCATCAAAATGAAATATTGGAATAAATTTGTACACTTGGAAACCATATTTTGTCTTCTGAAAGTTTTTACAAAAATTATTTTGCCCGGTGAAAATTTTTACAGAAACGATTCTTCACTTCAGAGTGGTTCGCAAAGATCGAGGCAGAAATATCTGCGATTTTGCTTCTTCTGCCATTCCACGGAACTCGATTGGTTTCCATTTTCTTCTAATGTGTCTGGTTTTCATTTTCTTCTAACGCGTCTCGCAATATTGTTCCGTAATGTTACGATGCACCTTGTCTGTTTCTTCTCTAATGCGTCAGCTGTCATGCGTTGATCTCTGGTGGATCTTAGGATCGTCGAAGAAATCGATGCGAAATGCCAACACGCTCGCGAAATTGTACGTTCGTGATTGCCCTTTGATCGGCGAACGTGCATCGTTCACCGATGCAACGTATTCTTTACCGACTCCTCCAACCGCCGATTACAATTTTATCGTGTCAATTTCAAGACTCGCGAACTCATTACAGCTCTGTAAAAGTATTCGAGCATTGAACTCTTCTCTCGGTAATTTTGTTGATTCTTGCGTAACAACAATACCTTACTTCATAACGTTGATTCTTTCATAAACTTTTCTCAACTATAACGATCGTGTAATTTTACACCTTTTATATTTTAATCGTAATTCATATTAGTACACATTTCTACTATATTACTTTTCTACATTTCTGTTATTTCTGTTCTACTATTTTACATTTCTACTATATTACTATTTCTTCTATATTACTACATATTTAAAAAGTTTAATTTGTTTCATTCAAATTTATAAGATTTATTCTACAATTAACAAATTTTTACTTATAGATTTTTTTTAAAATTATTATCTCGAATATCTGACGAATATGCTTCTTTACAAACAATTTTCTGAATCAGCGTAATTTCATACAATTTTATTACAAAACACCAAATATCTAAATTTCATTTGTTATATGTTCAAAAAATATTTTACACGACGGTGAATTACGTACATATATATGTACGTTCTGAAATGAATAAATCGAACATTGTTAAACGATTAAAGTAACATTAAAGTATCTGGTCAGAAACCCTTCGTAGGTCGCGCGGGTTGAATGGCCGACGCTGTTATGTTTATCTCTGTACGTACAGTACGCGCTAACAGAAAGGAAAAAGAAAGTAAAAAGAGGCCCCCGACAGAACGTACGTGTAAAAGACGTGCTCTATTTGCGTCCGTGGAATGTCATTTCGCGTTCGTTGTTCCTTCTTTCTACTTGTTTTGCGGCGAGTCGCGACACGGAATCCTCCCTGGAGGCATTTAAGAGTCTTGCGATGTTCCATTAAGAGGAATGACTGAATCACTCGCGAATTCTTTTGAAGAAGGGCCAGGGGACACTTTTTGACATCTCTCGAACGAACGCGTGCAGATTATTTGTAAAAACAACCGACACTCGTTAAAGCATGGTACATGGTACCTTATTGAGCATTTACGTCCAGAAAAGGGAGATTAAAAAACTGTACCTCAGCTTTTCGATGAATTTACAAAAGCTGAGTTTCATATATTATTTTTATAAGGTAATTCGAGTACAATCAATCTCTTGCAAGCGTCTTTAACTTTTCATATTCAAATACTGGAACATTCCAAAACTCTAATTGTAATTGTGATACTTTGTGTTACCAATATTTCAATAGTGAATTATCTGGATAATTTATTGCTCCAATGTTCTAATATTCTAATGACACCAGCTGCCAAAATTTCTGTAGATTCTAAAATCGTTTGATTTGAGGTTTCAGATGTCAAAATCAACAAAAAAAAATATTTTGATATCTCTAAAAACGACTTAATCTAATCTACATTTAATTAAAATTGTGATATTACGAAAATTCTAATCACTAATTAAACTTCGCAATATCAGTAAACCTCGAATTACTGTTCTAATATTTTCGATTTATTTCGACCGTCGCAAGGACGGAATAAAACACGCATTCACCCATATAAATAAAGATACGAATAACGATAGCTCGGTCCCATCGAGGCGAGATACGATACGATGAAATATGGAGCACGGAATCGATAAGAACAATGTACTCTGCTTACTTCGACCTTGATTTGAATTCCCTCTCAAATGGGCCGTGCTAGAGGAAGACGCTGTGTTGCTTCCCCCGCAGCTTGGCGACTTCCTCGAGATTGGAAGTCGGACCGGCGAAGGGGAGACGGTATTTGACATTTCGCTCGGCTCGCCAACCGTCGAGTAAAAGAATGAAAATAAAATACCTCCGGGACGTTTCATTTTTAAACCCTGGGGAATGGTTTTCACGCACGTTCGCGTCTTTTTTCTTTTTTTTTCTTTTTTTGTTCATGGACCAACAACATCCGGACTTGGGTGGTAATTGAATTTGAATAATGTGCGAAGCGTGACCGCGTGCGAATGTTTCGGCTCCTACGTATGACGCAAACTTATTTTCTGTGGAAACTGTAGCTCTAGATTAAAGGTTTTGCATATTCAACTGTATGCGAAATGCAATTTATATGCAAAATTTTACGCAAGGCAGTAATGTGTGGAAGGATCCGAGGAATTTATGATGTTAAAGTACATGTGAATAGGGAAACGTGTACTAGTACATTTAGTCAATTCCATTGTAGTAAGTTTTATTTCTATTTTTTTCTTTCTTTTTAAATAAAGAACAATTTTTAAACATTTACCTCGAATAATAATTAGAATTTAAGAACTTATGCAAGGACTTATTTTATTTATATATTTCTTTCTTTAAAAATGGAGAAATATATTCGTCTATATCTCGTTCTGTCTCTGTCAGGATTAAATTGTAAATTTATAGTGGCAGAACATTCTTTGCCCTATTTTAATAACTATAATAGTAAGAGATCTAAATATAATTTCTTGTATTAAACAAGATCTTGCTGGTCGCAGAACTTGAACTTGACAAAAAGCACGCTGCGTTTGCCAAGGTGAAATCGAACGAGAAAATAAAAATGAAAATCGAACGAAAAATTGAGACTATACGTGTGTACCTTGAACGACACTGGCATCTACGTACTGTCTGAAGATAAGTCTTGAACTTGCAAGAGAGATCACTCGATTCGGCGCTTCCGTCTCGAAAAACGAGAATTGCGTTCGAACGCGAGTCGGGTACGATCGTGTTGTAAATCCCGAACACTCGTGTTTAGCAAACATTGAAACGTAAGGATGAAAAACAGCGGAGGAAGTGGACGCAATCGGATACTATCACTTCGTGAATCGGCGACTCGCTGAATTTATTTCGCGCACCGGGCCGTAAACCGGGCGAAAATAGTGGCGAAATTCAATAGATAAAGGGGTATTATCGTCTCGCTGCTATTTATTCCCGCCGATCATTCCCTGGCAAACGACTGTGCACACAGTATCTACTGAGACACAGAGTACTTGCAGTATATTTTCTTTTTTTTTTTCTACGATCATTACTTTTAGATACGGTTGCTTTAAAATTTTTGGAATCAATGTTTTTGATCAGACGCACTCTAATAATATTTTCCTTTGAAACTGATATTTCTGAAGTTCCAGAAATATCAGTATTCTAAACTTACTAACATAATAATTTTCGCGTATGAACGTACAATCTTCTCTCAAGCGATTAATTTAATTATTCTTTATCGCTATCGCCATTTGGATTAGCAAAACATAAAGAAGTTGAATCAAAGTAAATTTAAATAATTGATCAAGACAAAAATTAGCGATTGATCAAACATAAAAATACTCGCTCGCGTAATATCGTTGGAATAATCGAGAAACGATGTCCCTATCTTTTCGTTTTCATCGTCTGTCTTTTTATTGAAAAACGACTGGGATTCTTCGTTCGAAACGACGGGGCAAAGCCAGGCTGTGCACGGTCCCATTTGGCGATCTGCCGGGCGCATTTGTTAACTGGACTAACCGACTTTACTGTTTCGGAGTGTTCCGAATATTTGGTAATTAATCGGCTCTATTCTTAACAAGATTGTGGGCCGGCGCGTGCCAGGGAAACCGGAGCAGTGGTAAAAGTTAATGGAACGTCAGGCGGAAAATAAATGCGCGACGCGGCCAGCTTCCTTTTCACGTGTTGCTACGAACGAGAAACGTATTTCAATGGAGAATGTGTATTGCGGTCTCCAGTTGAACTTTCGCATGACACTTTGATTATTTCCAAATTATTTTTAACTTACACGCAAGTTGTAAATGTATATATGTTCTAACTTCAAGTATAATTTACTTGGAAATTTCTTTGTTTTTTAAAAAAATATTTTATTCTTTCGAGTTGCAAATTTCAGATATTATAAATTATTTGAAACACCAGGTATTTTTTTTATCTACAGTAGTTTTTAGTAATTGCAGTATTTTTCCTTTTATTATTCGTTGTGTATTAGATTTTAAACTATCAATCACACAAGATAAAACAACATACAATCGTGTTTCTTTCACGTCCGCGAGTGTATTATTATAGTCCATCTAAAATAATCTTTGGAAAGTTTACTCGACTGGCGAGGCTTCTTTTTGTGCTCGGATATTAGAAATAAGATTTAATGTCAGTCGTTTCCTTCGTCACGCGTGAAATTAAAATAGTTCGACGTCTTAGAAAAAGAATAAGACGTAAATTCATATTAATAGAAGGTTCGATTAAAAATTCGTTCAATTAAAGAAAACTTTCAAAGGACCGGCATTCTTTCAAAGAATAATAATTTTCTCCATAAATTCAATCAAATTCAATTGTTTAAACCATTGAATTCTTCCAAAATAACACTCCAAATTTAAAATAATGAACGATACAAATTTTGTGAAATTGAAATAGAGAGTTTAATAATAACAAAAAAAAAATAAAGAGAAAGATCTCACTGTATAATCAATTCATAATGTTTGATTTTCATCCAACGTAGGAAACCCTGGCCAAATACGTACATACATATGTGGCCAATCTGTATTAAAGAGAACAGCCAGATCATTTGGCTCGCATATTTGTTTGTTTAGCTGCGGTTCAGTAGCCGTACCAACTATTAATCTCTTTCCCAGGGAAATATATACGACGGGAATGTGACAGTGCCGATTGCAGAGTAACGATTATGAAACTGCAAAAGGCACGGATATGCACGTGACGAATGCACGCAGTCAGCCATTAAATATTGTATGTGTTTCAGCGTTAGGTGCTCTTTCGCCTCCGTTCAATCCATTTGTACCATATTACGTTTGAAGTGTCACTACAATGTTTCTAGAGCTGGACACGATTAAGAATGTGGTGTCACTTTAACGTACGGTATGTGCGGTATTTTTTAACGTTCGTTTAATCCACGTTTAGTTCAACGTTTAGTCAACGCGATAACTTCTGAATGGCAGTTGTCTTTCAAGTTGTGTCTTTCGATCGTATCTTTTCCGTCCTGCGGCTTATGATTTATACTTTTCAATAAATAAGGATTGAGATTGTCTCTTCGCATTTGAATTGTGCACATTAACAATAGAACACTTGATATCGCGTTGCAACGCTAGAGATTTCCTTTCTGTGGGCAACAATTGAATGTGAAAGTCTTTAAAAGATCGTAAACCAAACGTGTTTCAAATCATAGAATAACACGTAATCGTAATTAGTCGATCAACGAAAGAACTTATCAACAATCTGCGATCGTAACAATTTCTTCGTCTCTGTCGTCGTCTTTCGTATTTAAATAATTTCTGCCGCCAATTTTTTCACTTTGATACACCACGATAACGCGCCGTGAAGCGTATGAAACTCCGGAAGATTCGTTTCAAACCGTGCCCGGTGTGTTTTGCCCCCTCGTCACGGGTGGCGCAGTATCGGAAAATGGTAATTGCGTTTCAAAAAAAAAAGAAAAAACGGTCTCGATTCTAGCGACAAAACGAACGTGTCCCGCCGTGTTCGACAACAACGTGGACGTAACAGTTGCGTACAATCTATTTTCTACGCCTGCACCATTTGTCAATCGATCAATCTGTCGGAATGTTGGAAGAGCGCAAAAAGGGACGATAGACAATGTAAACGACCAAGCGTCGAGCACTTTGCGAGATGTGACACGTGAGGATTATTATAGCTGGGCTGAGATACTTGGAACTCTTCGTATATTCATTATTCATGCACCTTCTTATCGATGTCCATCGATCACCCGTGTAAAATGGCCAACGATAGTTGGGCGAACGATAGTTCTACAAAGGATTGGAGCAGACCCATTTGCGAAGGATGTTCTGACAAACGGGGCCTGTTCAAACTCACTCCAACGTCCGATCAATTATTCAACGGGGCAACGCACTTTTTGAAAAGAAAGCTCGATTAACGCTCGCTGCACGGTGTTTCCTTATCGACGAATATTTCATTGAGCCCGGTATCTCTCGAGCTTACTAGCAGTTCGCGTGCTCTTTTCTGGATTCGTATTCCAGATGCGTAATCTTAATTCGAGGCGATCGGACGAACGAAACGACGTTGGAACGATTATATTCCACGCGGTGACTCTTCGTTTGCCAACGTGGGACGAAATGTCAGTTCCTTTAGTGTTTTCAAAGGCCTTTTATTTGCACTAATAAAATATGTATATATATGCAGAGATGCGTGAGTATACGAAGACAATGTTCAACGATAGTTATTTCCAATATCCGCTTATCGCGAGAGCGAAGTAGGCTGCACACGCGGCAGGACTCACAAGACGTGGACCACCTAATGATAAACTGAGGCTAACTGACTGTCCTGGCCTTTTATACCCTGACTCTCACTATGATCGGAAAGTGTCTGTTTTCTTGCCTGTATGGTCAGGCCCATGAGAGGTTTTTGACAATTGCCTCATGGCCCTGCCGATACTGCATCCCGAGTCCACGTCGTGAGAATGTTTATGACGCTGCTTGGGTTGCATCCCCTACAATTCCCATCTCGAATACGGTTAATCCCCGTAATTTTCACTTTTATCGAAGCATCGCCAGATCCAATAAGACGCCCATCAAAACAGTAGCCTCGCGCGCGCGCGACCATCGACTCGGGTTTGTCGACTCGCCAGCGGATCAATGTGCCCAACCTCGAATTGCTGCCCGTCTGAATCTCGCGTTTCAGATCGCCGATGGAAAACTGTCACTGTCGCGAATCGATCGCCTCACACGCGCGTCAATGAAACGATACGCAGTTGCTTCGACCTCGTGCTCTGCGAGTCGACAAGTTTTTCCCAGGTTTTTCACCCGCTCCGCGCGGCCTCGTATCTGGGTGACTCGATCGGGGAGGATCGACCACGGCGCGCAGAATGAAGGGAGAGAACGGCGGAGCGGCGAACAGTAGGCGCGAGCTGAATTATCGCATTCAAGTTAAACAGTAACGAGGGATCTCGACGGTGAGCTGCTTCTTTTTTCCAGCGTGCGTGCAAGGAGAGCTTTGTTTCACGCGGGAAAAGGTGGCCGCGTTCACGTGCAACTGATGCATCGTGAACGCCCGCGGCCTTTCGCCTCAGCCATTGAAACGACGAGAGACCATCCGGAACTCTGTTGCAAGACTACGCTCCGAGAGACTGGTATACGTTCGAATGCAAATTTTCGGGAGAAACGGGGAACTTTCGGAACGAAAATTTTCAATTTTACTACCGTAGATTAAAGATAGAAGTTTGATCGATTTTTATACTTTATATTTTAGTTTCAAAGGTACTTGAATATTCTATATTCTGTTTTAGTTTTGAAAGAGTTCTATTTTGCTTCTGAAACGTGACTTTGATTCAAAATTCTTTTGTTTAAATTTTTTTTACAGCAGAACGTGTCGCTCTTAATAAATTTAAATTAATTTTACGAAATCAGACTGACGCGGCAGACAGAACGCACCGAAGATAAATTACAAGTGCTTGCAGCAATGGTAGTCGAGTGAGTAGTTTTCTTAAGAGTAGAATGCATTCTCGTATTACCTTTATCTGTTGTGCTCAGATCGTGACTCTTGGTAATAGTAAAAGCTCAGGCCCTATAAATCTAGCACATGTTATGTATAGCACATTGAAATTAAACTATTTGTTGTTACAAATCATTTCGATCGACAATTTATGGTTCGAGTGTCGAATTTATAGAAAGTCGATTCCTGAACATTCGTAAAGCTATAAAAGCTTTCTTTCGTATTAATTTTATTGCAAGATTTCTCCCTACGTTTAAAGTAGCGAGGCTATTATTAGCTACAATAACGTGCTTGGTATTTTAAGGCCCATATTTTGCACTCCTTTTGATAACCCGTATTATCCGGAATATCGCCATTAATTCATTTAATAGGCTCCGCAACACGTACAATTTTCTTTATTCCGTCCTTAAGGAAATCGTTTATGATTAATATATACCCCAATATGGTTAATTCCCATGAAAGACTCACAAAAACCCACTGCGCCTCAACAGGCAATTTGAATGTATCATTTCTTCAAAAGAAAGCCGACTACGTTGCGAAACGTCCCGGCATAAACAGGATATATTTCGAAAAAGACTGTCAATTTTCTCCATAAAGAATTCTAATGCTCTAATACCTAGAAAATTGCAATTACTTCAGTGGTATAAAATAAAATTCAAATCTCCAAAATTATTTTAATGTCGAGATGCAGCAATTGACTCGCTGCTCCAAAATTCTAATGTCACAGTGTTCTGTTATCTAATATGTTCGAAAATATTCTAACGTCTCAAAACTGTAATATTTCAATAACGACATTAATGTTCTAATACCTAGAAAATTGTAATTATCTGTTATCCAATATGTTCGAAAATATTCTAACGTTTCAAATCTCTAATATTTCAATAGCGACATTAATGCTTTAATACCTAGAAAATTGTAATTATCTGTTACCCAATATATTCGAAAGTATTCTAACGTTTCAAATCTCTAATATTTCAATAACCACATTAATGTAATTATCCAATATATTCGAAAATATTCTAACGTCTTAATATTCCAACCTGTCAAATCTCTAACGATTAGAATCTCGAGGAAAAAGAGATCGGTCGCTTCGATCGTTAAATCGGCCAACGAAGTTGCACCAGTCCCTCGTAAACCGAACCGTACGCTAGACCACTTTCGCGGTGACCTCAAAAACAAGCCATCGAGATCGTGGCCAGTAAATCACTCGCTGCAACGCGTGCGTTCCCCTCCCCTCCCCCTCCCTATTAACCGCCTCTTAATTTACCAAAAAAGTCGACCACGTTGACACAATGTTAGCGACGTTAACGATCGCGTTATCGACGTTCGGGGCAAACGTTCTCTCCCCGAGTTTTCTGCACGAAACGCCGTGCCGCGATCCGTTGCGGTCGATTATCCGCCGATCGGGAGGTTGGAGGTTGTGGTACGCGTCGTGGACGGATGATCGTGGACGATCATCGTTTCCCCAGCGGCGAGCATCGTCGCGAGCCACGGGCGTGTATCGTCGTTATGCACGAGCAATCGCGCGATTTAATTGGCGTCCCTCGGTTTCGCTCGAAGCGGCGCGAGAGCAATATTATCACGCGGAAACCTTTAAGGCCGCTGCCGCCGTCCTCGTCGCGCACCAACAATCCCAATAATTGTACGTGACAGAGGAACGCGTTACGCGCGAGATAATTAATCGTCCGGTCGATTAATTAAACCGCCTGGTCGACTGGACCTGGACCTTCGCTGATCCTTCCGACGAGAGAGTCAAATCAAGTCCGCGTGTACACACAATTCGTTCGTCAATGGTTTCTTTGAACTGATGTTTCTTTGAACTTGGTAATTCATCTTTTTGTTCTGACGATAGTCGCGATGATTGTTAGATGCAGGGACAAACTCTTTGCTTCCTTAGTTTTATATTTTATTGGATGTTTTGGGAAGTTTGTGCTTTCGGAACTCGAAGTGCATGTAATATTCATCAGAACGAGGAGAAACTTCTTAACAGACGGAAGTCTAAATGGTGTTTGCTCTCTCGGAGTCGTGAGATGTTTGAAAGTTGGCATCAACTTGTATCGTTACTTTTTAAATTACGGTAGTTGATATGTATTAAATTACAAACGTAGCCACTGTGGGAGCAAAGCGTTTTGTTTATTCCGTTTTCTGTTCTCTCTGGCGTTCGTAGTTTCAGCTCGAAGGACTTTTTCAACCGACTGTTGTACAACCGTACGACTTTTGGGCAGGTTTCACGCGGGAACAAGTGATACTTTTGTCACATGTATTTTTCAGCGACAGTGACAAGATCCCGAAGGTAACACGGCTGTTCGTACATTGAATATTTTAGATTGGTTCCACGTGTAATATTTTGTTCGCGTGCAGCGTACGACGGCGAAATTATTTATTTGCCAGGAACCGTGGCAGTATTTTCAACGGAAAAACGAACGTTGTCCCGTTGCTCGCACCAAACAGATAAGCAGAGTAAAAAATCGCCCACTCTCGCGCGAGAGCGTTCAAAACCGTGTAACCTTCAGCCGTGAAAATAATCTCTCGGATGAATCATGGTGGAGGTATTTAAGGTAGAAACTGTATGATAAAACACCCGGTATTTGACTTTGCAACGTTTGTTACTTCTGCTTTGCTACTTTTTCTCAAGTCAAATTTAAATTTCCTTCAACCATCCCGTATATCAAATGTATCTTGGTATACATTTCATTTTTACTATTTTCATTCTAAATTTAATATGTACGATTCATTATTAATGATATTGTATATATTTAATATATTAAATTGCATATATTGTCCAATTTTAATTGTCAATCGTAACAATCGTTTATTTCTCCATATAATACAAGTGTCTATTTGTCTTAATAATAAGACTTTCAAGCAAGTGTTTCTGTCACATAGTCAAGTTCGGAAATTTTTCTGATAATTTGAACGAGCAATTTTTGAATGATCTCTACATTTGAATTAGAACTGTTTGAGTTGTTACTGACATAATGAACAATATATCGCAATACATATATATACACCGTATATGTGTATATTCAAATTAAAAAAAAGAAAAGTGATTGAATGATTAAAAGACGATTAAAAGTCGAAACGAGAGCGGAGAACAGATCGCGAATCGATACCATCAACAGTTCTGCGTCGGACCGAGAGAACGATTACGAACTGGCACCATAAATTATCGTTCCGCGGAGTAATTCCATGACGTGCGCGGCTAACCGCGCACGTCGACTCATTTGAACGCGTGAGTTGCGCTTTGTCTGGCAGATCGTAAAGTTTTCCGCTCGAATTTAGCTACGATTCTCGTCGCTGAACGCCTGCCTGCCTACGCCTGGCTCGAGGGTGGCGATACGCCTGTGAAACGCTCGGTTTTATGCAAAAAAAAAAAAAGAAAAGGTGGGTGAAGTCGGCCTCTCGGAAATGGGGAAGTGGGTGGGTGATCGACCGAGAAAATCGATCTGCTTCGATCCGCGTCGACGTTCGCGTCGAGAAATTCAGCGCGGCGTTTACACGTGACTTTCGTTTCGTCCGACGTAATGGCCGTGTACCGGGGCATTTTATTGCGCAATTCGCTGAAACGTGCTGCCACCCTCCCCCCTGACCTGTTTGGTATTCGCTGTTGGAAGCACAGCTTGCATATGCAAGCGTGGATTGTCCGATGTTGGCTTCGATTTACATCCGTGTTCTTCGCATTAATCTTATTTTAGCACGGAAGCAGAAGGAAGCGCGGGAAAGTACCGACTTTACTGCATCGGGCAGACGGTAAATCGCGAATGTGCACGTACTTAGTTCACTTGCTCAAGGCCGAAGCGGCTTTTCGACTTTAATTGGTCGATTTTCGTGTGAAATTTCGTTATCGTTCTCCGCGAACTTTCTTTTTTCCAACAGCGGTGTTTTGTGAGGTAACGAGATTGCAGAAATGCAATTTTTTTACCTATTTTCCAATATTTTTAATAGCACGTCACTTTGCTGTTGTTATAAGAAATATATAAAGCCTGTAAAGTAACAATCATTTCGTGGTATAAAAATTTGTCCCTATATTCTTAAGAATATAAATGACGTCAATATTTTATGAGGATTTTCATCTTCAAAATAGCTGTTGATTAATTTCCTTAACATGCACAAATTATTCAATGAAATTTTATTTCAATATTCTTGTTATAGAATGCACTTTCGTTCTTCATTACATAGAAGACTTGTTTCGGCCTTGTTATAGAAGACTTTCGTTTTTGGTTATATCATTAATTCGGTTTCATCCTTGTAGGTATAAATTTTAATAGACTTTTAATACAAACGATACGACGATAAAATTAAGAAATGCCTCAATCAAAAGGCAACTTGTACGATAAACAGGATACTTATAATTGTAAAAAACGTACTCGGATTCAAATACTCATTTTGTAGTGTTCCATTTTTCATTTGCTTCGTTGAATAAGAGTAAAGAGTGATCGTTCGACGCATTATCGACATCTAGATTGGAAGCGAGATCCTTTTGGTCTTCGAGTCGCTGGAACATCGTTATGATGCAACGAAAAGAAAAGACACTTCGAACGAGCCGAGCGTTATTAACGTCGATGAATCGAACAAGGGTGCGAAATGATCGAGCTGGAACCGTCAATCTCTCGCGTTCGTCGCTTCAATTATTTATCGGTACGTAAAAGAACTTTAGATACGATTTCAGATACGATTCACAAGGACACGAACGTATCACACTTGTGGTACTATTTGAGCTTCGCGCCAAATATGAAATATTACTCGAATAAAATCGCAACTCAAATTTAAATTTCAAGAATATCGAGACGATTCTACGATCGTCCCAAACTTGTACGAGCGATGTTAAAATTCAAATTGAGATCACAGTCGAAATATCTACTCGCGTATTTTTCCAAACGCAGCAAACAAAAATTAGAATCATCCGTAAACTCTCGAACAAAGTTTCAAAGATAGACCTCACTCACCCAGGATGATGCCTGGTATAAGTAGCCGGAGTGGTCGTGTGATGCTGGTAGTTCTGCGTGACCGCTTCCCTCGGCTGGTGACGATGATTGTTGTGATAACTGGCTTGAGCAATGGCTCTGGCACCGGCGTACTCCGCCACGGCGACCGCGCTGAATTTCTCCGGTTTCGAAATCCGTTGCTCCACGCGATGCTCCACGCGATGCCTGAATCCGCCGATTAACAGCGGCGCGATCGTCGAGCTGCTTCTTTCGGGGAACGGGTCGTTCCGGCTCCAATTGTTGACTCCGGTTGTGGCCTGTTGGAAACCTGTCCTGCCGTCGCGATCGTGACGAGCGTGAGGAAGTTTCTCGCGGTACGGCCAGACCGGCCAGATGAGTTTGTGATTAGCAAAGTCTCGGTAATCGTTGGTCGTGCGTTCGTTCGAGGCGATCGTGACCGGCAAGGCAAGGAGGAACGTGCAGATCAGAAGGATTTTCGGTGCGCAGCAGGCCATCGCTGGACCAGCCTTCGATCTTCGATTGCGTTGACGATTGCGTAGCCCGAGTGTAGAAAACAACAGCCGCATGACGAACGAGTGGGTCACATTCTCGGCGATTTGAATCGGTTGACTAGGTTTGTCGGGACGTGCTGCTGCGCCGAATAACGTCGGGAAGGCTCGATGGACATTCGGTGCGAAATCGTTCGAAGGCAACCGAGAGAGCACTACTGAACGAGACAACCGCGGAGTAGGCCCCACGTGCTTGAACCAACTCGCCTCGTACCAACCCCACCATTCTTCTTCTCTCTCTCTTTCTCTCTCTCTTTCTCGCGTTTCCTCGCTTCGCCCCCTTTCGTCCTCTCTCGCCACCCATCTCTCGCTCCTCTCTTGTTTGCTCTCGCTTATGGCCCTCCTTTCTTCGTTCCGCCTTGTCCCGCTTCCTTTCTACCTGTCTGCTCTCCTGATACACCGCCAGCCGCTCGGCTAACCACCTACATATCCTTGCACGCGTTCCACGAGAACACTCGGGAGGATAGAGAGACAACGGTGCGCGTTGTTTGTTCCCTGGGATAGATGGGACGACCAATCGGCTGCGAACCGATTGCGAAACTCTCGAAGGGTACGCTTGTCGCGATAGTGCTTTTTCCCCTCGTTCCTTTTTGTTGATTCATGCCTTAGTTTTTTTTTACGTCGACGCGATCATTGTGATATATATCGGGTGTGTCGAGATCGAATTTTCTTGTTAAGAAAAGGGTTATTGAAGATTACAGAATGTAACGCTTGAAGCATCTTTGCACTTTGTTGCATGCTAACATAGTTGATCTTGCGTTGGTAATATGCAAAATTCCAGAAATTGCTGAAATAACCGTGAGAGCTTGAGTACACACATACAAAGAGAAATTTGAAATACGAAATTGTGGGGGTTTAATCTGTTAGATTGCAGTATAATATTTGGAACGCGTATTCTTTTGTACTACCGTTAACATTAATTTTCTATATATCCCTGTTGATGCTTTGAAAAATACGCGAAGATTTTAACATCCATATAATTATTACTCCGTTTGTGTTCAACACAGTTTTTCCTTTACTGTGTACAACATGTGTGCATTCTTCGAATCGCAGTAAAACATCAGTAAGCAATGTGTTTCCATCATACCGTTTCTTTTTCGTTTCTTTTTTATTGTAAAACTCAGCAGACTAAATAAAGGCTGCGCGTAGCTTTCAAATGTGCCTGCACTGCCATCCACACATATGCCAATTTCGGCTGGTTTGTGGTAATAACATACGAGTTTAATCAAATTAGTGAAAAACTAGATTAATAAACTAGAATCAGTTACTATCTTTTATAAATGATAACAAGAACTATAAATTTAAGTTCTTAATCTGAAGACATACATATGTAGCAATAATATAATATTTTTACTTCTCGCTACATACATTGTGTGTACTTGCTCCTCTTTATCTGACTTATAACCTAATAAATTAAATATCAGAACCCGTTGTCAAAAATTGACGTGAAAGGGAAAAAAATAGCTGCCATTTTTTTGTCTATCTTTTCTTTCATCAAATATGTCAGCAAGAAAACATATACGATCGAATATTTTCGACAATGTATTATATTTTCTTCCTTTATTCGTGTACTCTTGTATTGCGCGCTGTCGCGCTCAAAGCTTTACGAAAGCATGAAAACTCATCTGCGCAAACCGTGTTGTTTCAGCCGTCCGATAAATTAAATTGGAGTCGGATCTCCTCCGACTCCAATTTCCCCGAAAATAAAAGAAAGAAAAAAAAAATGAAAAATCGAAGCGAAAGGAAAACCGAGGACTGAAACGGGCGATCGGGTTTCACGTTTATTACGTTATTACGTTCGAGCGTCGGTTCGGGCTCTCTCGAGTCCGCGATTGATCTCGAGATCCCGGGAACGCGAAAGGTTCTCGGAGGTTTGCTCTGTTTTACGAGCAATAAACGTCGGACTTGCGGGTGCAAAAGGTGTCACGGGTTCTCGCTGAGACGAATGTAGGTCGTGAGTCACGCGTTCCCGTGGAACCAGCGCGCCAGCGAACGTGCTCGTGCTTTGGAAATTATGGGGCGAGGAGCGATCATCGTGCAACCAGCACGTGTGTGTGTGTCACTCTCTGTCGATCGATTTCGCATCCGGATAATAAAGGGACTGAAAGTAGAGAGAGAGACTGACGCGCGCGCTCGCGGCACCGAGCGTTTACACGCGCAATTACGCCGCGGCAATGAATAGATGCCTGATAATGCAGGCGCGCGTAAGTAGGAGACAATGCCCACGGCGCTGCTCGTAATTACTAGTGATTTAATGTCGAGCACGCTGAGCTCATTGTCTCTCTGTCTGTGATCTTTTACCTATTAATCTTTTCTACCTGCTTCTGAGATCGTGTACCTGTCCGTGGTTGCTTTTTTTTCTCTCTCTCTCTTTCATCTCTTCTGGTAAGCTTCTCCGATGCTTTTCTTCTTAAAGTAGGTCGCATTCTTTTCTTTTTTTTTATCACTGAAAGTGATTTTAGCGGGCCTCTTCAGGTGCAACGCTAATGCAACGAAAATTAGCGATTGGTTGATTTGGGTCACGTGATTCGTGAGGGGGCGTGGGGTAGACCTCGAGTAGGAGTGGCGTTGTCTGGGAGATCGCGTCTGTAATTTGTTTTGTATCGATTCAAATCTTTGCGTATCGATAAAATTTTATGGCAAAAAAGTTGTCGTCATTTCTGGGCCTTTGTGAGACGAATTGTACTAGGGTACAAGTCGTGCAGTTTTTTCTTTTTTTCTTTTTTTAAGGAAACGAGATGTTTAAACCGATTCGCGTTTTCTGCTGAGATTCGGGATTGATGAACAATAGAATCAGATTTGTAACCTGCACGATTGTCTTACTACCTATCTCTCAGTAGATATTTTAAAGTTTTCGTAGCATTTGTATATTACCCTCATTCTACTAAATAAAAATCGATAAGCTATTAATTGATGTACGAGAGGCAATGTATTTATTGAAGAATAGCGTGGAGTTTATCGATTGATACAGGTTATAAATAAATTGAATTTATTTCGAGTATACGACACTTTTTTATTAATCACAAATATAATTGATTATCTTGCGATAATAATAACTTTCGTATTCCGATAATTTCGGTCAGATTAGTCGCACGTTCACGAAGTGTATTTTTAATTTTTAAATACTTCATTAATCTCGAATGCAAAAGCCTCCCTTTTATCGACATTTTTACACTCACGTTCAGCAGTGCTGTAACACATGAAAGATAAATGCCAAAACGGTGATTTCAATCTCAAAAATATCGTACACTCGACATTCAGACACTTACAAATATGAAATCATCGCGAGAAATGGCCGATATTGATGGAACAGATTTCAACAACTTCGACTTTCATTCTTTCCTCCAATCCGATATTCTTGTTATTAAAGTTTCTATAAAAAGAACAACGGATTATCGACGAAAGAACAGCTTGTTGAATACAGGCTGTTGAGTCGTTCTTCCTCCACGTTGGTACTGCTTTGATTGCGATCAAACTTTTATTTCATTGATCAAACTTTTGCCGCGAACCTGATTTAAATTAGCCGGCAGTATTGTACGTTCGTCTGTCTCTCGACGAAATTGAAATCGTGGATTAGAGGGGAACTGCTCGGAACTGCCGTGATTCGTGATCGTCCTTGGAAAATTGGTTCCAACGTTCCGAACTACCGAATTCAATTTCATTTTACTCCATTAGGGCACGCTGATCCATACATATCTAATTCGTGGATATGTTAAACGTTTCCCCGATATTTCTGTCGGATATTTCTAAAAGTTTCGCGTAATGGACGGATCGAACGAATGGATTTTGGATATTTTGTAAATTGGAAACGCAAAATTTTGCTATTTTCTTTGTTATTTAATGTTATTAAATGTTAACAGTTGATTTTAAATGAGACGAGTGACATTTATAAGTGACAAATAAATGATTCTGGTTTGATAACCACATAAGAACAATTCCAGTTAACTCTAGCTAAAAGTTTCCTCTTCGAGGAGATAAAAAGATTGCACTCATCAAGTATCAACTACGAATCATCTATAATCTCAATATTCTGAGACAAATAATACCTAATACAACCTAACGAGCCACTTAAATCACGACAAGAAAGGGTCCAATCACTCCGAGGACCGCAAACACGCCACCTTGAAATGAATCTTCACCTGTTAAAGAAGCGTTCCCAAAAAAGCTGTCTAACAACGTTCCAGCAGTTTGCTGTTGAAATCCTCGCGAAGATGCGTAATGCTCCAATTGATACGTAACAAAAAGCGGATTAGAAAAGCGAGCAAAAGCCAACGCGACGTTGAGCCGCATGCAACCGTTCCATTTGTCACGATGAATTATTCACCGTCAGAAAAATATTCCAACGCTCGAGTATCCGGCATCGCACGGAACAAAGGGTTGTGAAACGACGTGTTCTACTCTCTTTCTCTCTCTCTGTGTGTGTGTGCTCTTGGGTCCCGGTGACACTCAGTCCTGCGCGTCTTTCCTTTTTCTTCTTCTTACTGCTGCCTTCTTGTTCCACGCGAGCGAGATGATTTCTTGCGAGCTAGCTCACGCATAAAGGAAGACGTAGAATCGTCGGATATCTTGCGGTGGAAGATAACATCTGCGGGAGCCACGAGAGATTTGCGGTAGACGGTGGCTCCAGCCTCCGACTGCCTACGCATTTTCCAGCTGCACCGGAGCTGATCCACCTGCATTGCAGCATCGCACTGGTTCAATGTCGGGTGCTACGTTGACCGCGTATAACGATCGGAATGTTGCCCGTCGAAAATTCGTGTCTGCGAATCTTTCGCGAACCAGCAGAAACATTCGAACGTAAATACGAATTTCATAGGATGCAAAATTCGAAGCATGAAGGAGGGGGAGATGACTAGACGTTCGATATTAAAATTTCTTTTCGCGTTAAAACTGATCTATATAATGCGAAAAAAGCAGAAATATTCAAATATGATCTATAAAGTATGAAATACGTAATATGGTTGGATTTCATAGTGATTCGCATCGAATGCAGGATTCGAGTCATAAAATGGGGAAAAATGATTAGATACTAGATATTAAAGTTTCTTCTCGCGTTAAAACTGATCTATATAATGCGAAAAAAGCAGAAATACTCGAATATGATCTATAAAGTATGAAATACGTAACATGGCCAGATTTCATAATGGTTCGCATCGAGCGTAGGATTCGAGTCATAAAGAAGGGGAAAAATGACTAGACGTTCGATATTGAAGTTTCTCTTCGTGTTTGAGTGAACTCTTAGAGCTGGTCGATGTGATGTAAGAAAAAAGGCAGAAATATTCGAATATGATATATAAAGCACGAGAGAGAAATACGTAATATGGTCGGATCTCACAGTGGTTTGCATCGAACGCAGGATTTAAATTATAAAAGAGACAAAAATGACTGGACGTTCAACGTTGAAGTTTCTCTTAATATTTGAGCGAGCTATCGAAGCTGATCGACATGATGCGAAGGTAGAAATATTCGAATATAAAATATATAAGATACGTAATGTGTATGGTTGATTCTCATAGTGGTTCGCGTCGAACGTAGGATTCGAGTTATAGAGGCGGAAAAAGAGGAAATGGACGTTTCTTTTAATGTTTAAGTGTGCTATTAAAGCTGATCGATGTGATGTAAAAGCAGAAACATTCATTCAAATATGATGTATAAACGTAATATGGATCTCATACTGATTTATATCGAACATAGGATGCCTGTTATACAAGGGGGGAAAAAGCGATTGGACATCGAGATTTCTCTTAAGGTTTTAGCGAGCTGTTAAAGTTGATTGATATGATATGCCTAAGAGATTGGGTTTAAAGGGAGGATATAGAACCAGGCTTTTTTTTAATGTCGTTTCGCGGATAATGTGTTCCTGGAAGTATTAGGTCAAGAAGTTTTCAGACGAGTTGGAACTTTCTTAATTGTAAACCTATTAAGTCAATCTTGTTTAAGTTGCTCTCCGAGTTTTATCCTTATTGGCGAGGCTAGAGGTCAAATAAAACTGTTACGATATCTCGGGGTACTCGACTGATTTCTTGAATAGTTGTGAATAGTTGTGGTTAATGGAGATAAGCTAAGTAACCGAGAAGCTCGGGGAGAAAATCTTTACAAGAATTGTTGTGAAAGTTGCTTTAAAAGTTCAAGCACTCCTTATTTCCTCGTTGTAACTTAACATATAATATAATACATATTATTTCCTAATAGAAAATTCTTTTTGGTTTCGATTCACGTAAACTTTAGAATATTGTTTCAATTTCTTAACTTGTGAAAACAATTTTTTATCTTATCGCGTATTACCGTTTCAAATAATGTCTTCAGTGTTTCAATTTACTAAATACTTACTAAACTCTAATTCCAATCCACGATAAACCACGACAAACCACGACAAACCACGACAAACAAGTACAAAGTGTAAAGTGCAAACTCCTCCGTAATAGCTTTGTCATTCGACGACGTCTCTTGAACCTCGTTTCAAAAATCATTTCCAAAATCCATCAATTTTAAAATTGGCGGATTCACCGGATCCGAGGGATCAATGTCGTTGTATCTCGCTGCGTAATTCTCGCGTATATCGGTGAATCGGAAAGTGGTTTCGCCGACGGCGGAACACGGGACCGGCGGTGCGTAAAGAAGCATCGATGACTGGTGCGCAATTTAGTCGAGCAATTCGCATCGGAAGGTGTACGCGCGAGAGGGATCGAAGGCGCGGGGAATTTCTGCAGTCGGATCGGCTGCGACGCGGTGGAGACCAAGGTCAGTGGTGCTGCGACCGCAGCGAGGTCTGTTCCCGGGCTCGTTTTTGCTCGTTTTGCCCTTTGGTGCTTGTTCTTCGGAAGCGGCGCACACTCTCGCCAACGCGGCGAGATAATTGCGCGCATCATCGTCGCGTTATTGACCATTACGAGCACGAGGCACGAAACGCGGGAATAAATCCGACGATAAATCACGCGGTTGGCGAGATGTAATGTTCCTTCTAGCAGGGCTGAGGACGGTTTGTTTTCATCTGCTCGGACGTTTTCGTCGGTGTTGATCGGCCGCGCCATTTCGACGACGACGATCCTCCGCGACCAACCACTCTCGCGTACTCTCGCGTATCCCCTCTTTCCCCGAATCTGCAATGCAAATCGACTTCCTGGGAAGATGTAATCATCGATGCCTGCCCGCGGGAGCAGGTTTTACCAGAGGAATTTTCGAGGGTAACCACGGGAATTTGACTACCTTCCTGCGTTCAATGATTTACCGATGAGCGTAGGTTATGGAATTTTGCTGTAGATTTACGTACAGACAGTTTTCTGATAATTTTAAGATTTTGCGCCAAATGGAGTAGTTCAGTCGTTACTCGTGATTATTCGAATTACAGAAGAGGACCTGTTTGTGACTGGATTTTGATAATAATGTTGGTTCAATTTTGTGAAGCAAATAAAATTTTACAAGTGAATTTAGCGAAGTACTTTATTTTAAATTCCATTATTTATATCCTGCGTATTTTTGCTCACTTAAATTTCCAATAAATGCACAAATATCTTTAATTAATGAAACTTTACAAATTGCAACTCTGCAGTATTGATAAGTACTCTTGTACGACATGAACTGGTTTGATAACAATTGAAATTTTACCAAAGTAATTTTGTACAAATTGCAAATTATCTGAAAGAGAAATTTGTAACTTTTAATTTGTAATTTTTATCAACTCATTCTAATATTATTAATTGATAAATTACTGCGCAAATGAGTCCTGCATCCAATTTGCCGCTTTCGCTACTAGTTTTGCAACGATGGATCATTTGATAATTGGCAGGTACAAGTGGTTTCGACATTTTTGAACATTGTCTAACAAAATGACGATGAAATAAAACATCGATTGAACGACAGAGAGAAAGTCATGATATGGTAAAACGTTGCTGATATGTATCTGAATTATGACTACGTTGACACTCTAAAGTGTTACAAATGGTTCGTATGATATTTCGTGATTTATTTTATAGCTGATGAATAATATTAAACGTTCTACGCAGTGCTGATTTCAATCTCGGTTGCATAAAGAGTGAGAGAAAAAGTTTGTAGATGTTAATCAATATTTCTGAAAATTTAATTCGCTCAATTAATAATACTGTACGATTAATCACACTGGTAATAAAAAACGGAGAAATGAAACGTGTTTAAAATTTTATACCACATTTGCCAAGTTTAGTTTTAAACATAACACATACTGAAACCAAAATTTTGACAAATAAATTAAATGTTCTTTTTTTTTAATTTTCGCTATCACGTTAGCAAAAATAAATATTATTTACGCCACGTGCGCATTAAAAAAAAGAAGAAGAATGTGATTTATCGAGCTTGGTTTTAAACCAATCTCCTACACTTGTTTGGTACTTCGTTCGGAAAGACAACGATCGTTCCACAACAATCGCGTCTGCGGTTTTCTCGTAAAAGTTGCCACATTAATTCCCCGAGTAATAACGTCGTTAACTCTGAAATCGAACTGAAGACGAGAAATGAAATTCGCACCGAGTTTAAAGGAACACGTGGCAAGACCAAAAGTCCGACTGACGCGATCTGCATGCCCGTGGGAAAGATCGAACGATAAACTTGGTTATCATATCATCGAATGTTCGCCCATTAATCATCGTTTGCACGTATTTTCTTTCGACAATTATTCTTTTTCCTTTTGACGACACGACCGGTTCCGCGCCTCCAATCAAACACAATGAAACTCCCGCGAGAATATACGGCACGCCGGCAACGCAACTATAACAGTATGAAAAATGATTAATACTTATCGTGTGTACCGCATATTTCTGACGAAGCGATCAAAGTATAAGAGAGTTTGATGGATATTTCTTGATACCTTGGTTTTCGAAAATGCCTAATTTCCTCAAATTATAAAGAATCGAAGGAAATTAATGTAAAATTTAGATTAGAAAACAGAACATAGTTAATTGATATTTCTGTATCTTTCGAAAGTAATTTATCAGGTGATAAATTATTAAACGAGAAGATCCAAACGTTCTGATAATACTTGAAACGAAATGTTGTACGGTCTGAACGGTTTTCAAGCAAACTCGATCATGACAATTCTACGAGAAACAAACAAATCGCAACGACTCGGATCTCAAAGAAGGATCCTTTGCGCGAAAGATTGAAAAACCCAGCGGAAGCGGTTTCACTTTCATCGGTTTAATTTCACAAAAAGCGCAAGACGCTCGGCTGCGCGACGCGACGTCGAATAATTTACGATCGATTCACCGACTTTGCGTGATTTGTTGCCCATCTCGCTCGCCTCGCGCAACTTTCGAAAAGGAAAAAAAAAAGAAAAAGAAAAAAAGGAAGGAAAAAGCGCGACGAGCGTTGAATTATCGGTGGAAATCGGTGTTGTCGGCAGGAGGGGTCGCGGGGGGAGACTTGTTCCGTGAGATCCTCGAGCGACTTTATCGCAGAAAACACGACGGGGGGAAAAAAGCGCGGTGATCAAAGGCGCAGGTGAACGTTGTCGCGGCGAGTGGAGACCGGCGTACGCGGATCATGGAAAAAATTTGTCTTGCACAAGGGTGTAACGTTGCGGAAGAAATTAATGATCGCGGTAAATCGTCGAGGTTGCAAAAGACTCGATAAACTTTAACCTTTATCTTAACGCTGCGTACGGCGAGGGCGACGCGTAAAAGGGGTTAATCGGACGAATATAATTTTTTTCGTGCGCGTTATATCCAGTGACACACCCGTTGACACCGGCTGCGTTCGAGTAAGTGTACACCGGTTGGGGAACGTTGCTTGCAAGTAAACAGTGGATTTTTAAAAAACCGACGTTTTTTATAGATTTTTAATAATCCAAGCAAGAAATTTGTTGTCATTCAATCTTCAATTTATATTTAATTCCTCTAAAGGCACTTGTTGAGAGACTTTTTGCACAAAGTCTTTTGGTGTAACATCCTGTTAAGTATGATTCAAGATTCACGTGATTAGACATCAATGGCGATGGCACGATATTAAATAAAGAATTTTCCATTATTTCGTTCAATACTCGTAGCGTTCACGCTTTATACTCTTCCACGGTTTACGCCGATGTTCGTTTGGAAATCTCGCGTCGATTTTAATGGACCCAGTGTGTATGAAAGTACGCAATACGACTCGCAGACGGGTCTCTCGGTACGTTTAAAAATAAAGAACGGTGGGTAATACACATACGTCTCTTTGTCGTGCTTATAGTTTTGCATGTCGCGTCTACGTGTCTGCACGACTGTACCAGTGCTGCGAGACACAACACAACTGGTTTTGTAAACGTTAAACGCGATAAATGGACGTCGGCGTAAAGAACAACGATAGCGTTGTCAATTACAGATTTGTAATCGGTATGTGATAGTAGTCGATTGTACGATCTGAGGCGAAGAGAAGACAGCTTGGACAATGTGCGATTGTATAACGAGATTTTTAAAGAATACGTCCCACGTGATTTAATATTCGTATTAAAAAATCATAATCATCTCACAAAACGTACGTGTATATAATTGAGGTAAATAAGATGAAGTTATCGTTCAAGAAAGAAAAGTAAATAATTGAAAATAGTGTCAGGGAAAATCTAAATGAATGCACAGATGTGAGTTGCACAATTAAATAGAACTCAAGAGAACGAGAAATTACGATTCAACCAAGTCCAAAGACGATTCAGTGAAATTTTCATCCGTTGCAAAATCACTATCTTTGTTCGCTTTTTAACGATTGCAAACGCTCTTTCGTTTCTCTCGCTACGTAGTACTACGTAGAATATCATTTTGCGTGTTCTTTTTTTTTTATCGTGATTGTATTCACTTTGCGTCACTCGCCGGATGGTCAAATGATACAAGAACAATGTCTCCATTGCAGCGATGCTTCGGGTGAAATTTCACTTGAATCGAGCGTCGCGACGTTTACTATCATTGAAGCAGCTTCGTTGCACTGCCAATTCTCTACCGAGGTTCTGTTCGCTCTCGAATTTAAACCTCTCGATTGTTTCGTTCGACGGCTGTTCCATCCTACAATGGCTAAATCAACGAGCAAAGAACAACGTTGAACAAAAATGTTTGTCTTCCTTTCTCTCAACTCGATATATAAATAAATTCTTCGTTTTAACGAACGTAAAATTACGAGCGCTCTCTCTGTTTGTCTTTCTCTCTGTGTTTAGAAGATATTTTTTCTCGTGAAATCGAATTAATCATTCAACGTAAAAGTCTCTAAATAACTACAATTTTTCAATTACAATCCCAAGAATAATTTCTCCCGTAGAAAAAAATTCATTTTCCAGACATTCCCTAAATAAACTCTAATCTATTTCATTAATTTCTTCAGAAATTAACTGATCAAAAATGAAGGTGTTGTAATATACTCTCTCTGAATAATTGTAATTTTTTGGCTACAATTTTCATTTCGATTCCAATAGTAACCTCTTCCTGCAATTTATTCACCAATCATTCTCCAAACAAACAGAGTTTTTAGCCTCTGGATTTCGCTAATTCCTTGCAAAATGACTCGCTATTGTCGCTGAAACGCGTCGAACAGTTGTGTACAATTCGCGCAAGTTTCACTCCGGGTAATGCAATTTGCGTTAGCACGTTGCACACCCGGTACATTGAACAAACAGCAGACCACGTATCCAGGTTCTGACCTAGTGACACGATCCAGTGACGTCACGGGAGCGAACGAGAGTTTAGGAAGGAGCGAAAAGACTATAGTCGACTGGAGGTTGACCCATCCTTAGCCGAGGAGATCGTTTTCCGCGTACGGAGCCGACGTATCGGAGTCTCGTCGTGCCTTCGACAAGCGTCCAAGACGATACCTTTCCCCGAAAAGGGAAAGAGGAAAGGAAAACGAAAAAAATCGATGAAGTTTACATTGTATCGAGATTGTAAAGTAATATGTTCTCGTGCTGCTTGCTAATAATTTGCGGGTATAGAATTGCGCACGATCTATATCGTATTCCTTTTTGCGCTTTTTACTGGTGTCGATTTTAGTGTAGCGTATCATGTTTTGCGGTGTAACGTGCTGGAAACGAAACGTTCGCAGGCCGACGAGTAAAAATCGCTCTTGTAACGCAAATATTCGGTTACTACTTCATTCCTGTTCGGGAGAATAAATGCTTCTGATTCTCGTGAAACGTCGAGTATTGCGAATCGCGTGGAATATCTTTTCTTTTTTATAATAGATCATCCCACCATTATTATTTAATAATAAGTATATTGTCGTGTTAAAATTTCAAAAGAAATAGTGACTTTTTTTTAAAGCGAATATATGATAGTTATGTGCCCAATTAATTATATTTAATTGGGTAGGAAAATTTTTATTTCCAACATTCACTCGATAGGAGAGTGTACGAATAGAATTGGTCCAGTCAAAAAGAAAATAGTGCTCCAAACTTTCGAACGAGGGAATGTACAATTGATTTTTGACACACTTGAAGTTGTCGTCGAAACTCACACCGAATGACTGCACTGCATGAAAATTGCTAGTAAAAGGGAACATCAAAAAAAGCACCCATTCACTCAAAAAAAAAAAAAACCTAACTGAACCAAACGATGCTACATGTCGTGTCACTACCTGAAAAAAGGCAAGAGCACGCTGCTCGAACGAAAAATGAAAAAAGGAAAAAACCGGTTGCTCGTCCGAAGCGCGAAACAAAGTCCGATAACGCTTTGCTCGAGAACGATTCGAGTTTCGACGAGCGACAAATTTTCTTTAGAACTACGGCACGCCGCACGGTCGATCGATTCCGCCGTTTGCCGACGAATGACGATATCGCCGTAGCTCGATGGCCGTCCGACCGCCGGAAGCGCATCGCGCTACCGTTCTGAACACGGTTTCGCCTGGAGGATCGATCGATGACTCGATCGGGGATCGACGAACGTCAGTCGGGTCAGCCGCGAGCCGCTCCATCCTTTGTCTAAATTTCCTTTCCTCCGGGCACCGCGTTCGTCTGTCATTTGACCCAACATTTTTTCTTTTTTTTTCACCTGTCACTTTCTGACAATCCTCTCCTTTTCTTTTTCTCTCTCCTCGCCCCAGAAGGACTGAGCCACGCGCGCGAAAGTCGCGACCCTGCCGCGTGTGTCCGGGTGCTCGTTCGCGGTGATCGTTGTCCAAGGAAAATTCACGAGTCGAAGGATATGAAAATTCGTCGGTCGGCTGCCGGACGTGCCTCCATCTGCGAGAGTGACGTGTCCCGCGGGCTGCTGCTTGGTTAGAAAACGCCGCACGAAGATCCCCAGCTGGATCTGTCGCCGCGCGATTTCACCGCCACGAGAACCACGGCCGTGCACGACATCCACTGCGTCGGCAGTGGACAAGAGATTCCGCGGTGGAGATCCAGAAGGGAGACCAGGTGGAAAGTGTGGACTGAATCGAGACACGTCGAGGAGGTATACGTTTTTATCTTTCGGATCTCCTAGTCAGCTAGACATGGATTTCTCGGATGTTTGGGTAATTTAGATTCGTAAATTACTATCGTTCTTGTCATTTATATAGTGTTGAACCGCATGTTCTTTGAATAGAGATTTCTCATATGCAGTGTATCAGTTGGTACTTTTGATTATTAGGAAATGGCCACAGTTTCTAACATGATGGTGAACCACGTGCTCTTTGAATAGAGATTTCTCACACATAGTGTTCTTTTGATTGTGTATCAAGTTTCTAATATGATGGTAGTATACTTTTGATCGTGTATTAAGAATTGGTTACAATTTCTAACATGATGGCGAACAACATGCTCTTTGAATGGAGATTTCTTATATCATGTGTATAGTGTACTTTTGATTGTCTATTAAGAAATGGTTGCAGTTTTCTCATATGTATGTAGTGTACTTTTGATCGTGTATTAAGAATTGGTTACAATTTCTAACATGATGGTGAACCACATGCTCTTTGAATGGAGATTTGTCATATATGTATAGTGCACTTTTCATTGTGTATTAAGAAATGGCAGTTCAAGGTGTAAAGATTAAGAGTTGAATGATTTCATCATGTTTTTGGTTGATTAATTAGGGAAAGTTTTATACTTGATAAATTTTTCTTATCTCTCTTTCGTTACAAGTAATATATAATATTTCTTTTATAGTATTTATTATATAAGTAAAATTTTATTAATAGTGTCTCTTGTCATTCAACTTTCTCCAGAGTTCAAGCCAATAGTTCAATGAGAGTCTGATGCCTATACATGGTCTAATCTAACGTCTTTCTATCTGTTACGAAAAATTTAGATTTCTTTGCAGAAAGATTTGCAGAGTTATATAAGACACGTGTGAAAATCATGGATCTTCATGTGAAAGGAGACTTTGTCATTAGGTACTTAGTAGATACTGAAAATCTCGAAAGGTATAAGGTTGATATAACACTATCATAAGTGGATTATACTCTTTCTAACCAGTTAGTTAACTTGTTAGCACATCATCGATAGTACTTTCATAAAAAATTTCATTCATATCATAAAGAAAGGAATTGTAATTCATTTACGAAGATTATTTGAGTCATCCTTTCAGTTGAAATGGGTACCTTCTATCATTCTTTCGTTTCGTCACACATCTTAATTTGCACGTTTTATTATTATCCTTTGCCTGTTATTATCAATTTCCAACCTAACAGGATGTACGAACGTTGTACACTTGAAAAATTTTCCACAGTTCAAACAGCTGTGCAAAATAAAGATGAACGATGAACGTAACGAGGTGAAAGTACACCCGAAGGGAATCAAGAATAACCAAAATTTGTGCGTCACTCGTTTCCTAGGGAACGTGAAAGTCATACCCCTGGGTAGAAAGTTTCGAAATGGAGATGAAAAAAAAGAGTGAAAACGCTCGAGCTACCAAGGCACATCCGTGACACAGTTTTACAGCTTTGATCGAGCACTGGCCTTGGTTCGAAATATTTAAGCGGATACGTAGCAAAGTTACTTTACGGACGTGCATGTCACTATCAGGAATATGATGAAAGCAAGGGTTCGTTCATAAAAAAAGAAAAAAAAAAAGTCACTCCCAACGTCAGAAACAAATCGTCGATACGTTTACCTGATGGCTCACAATGCAACGACATCCACATAAAATTTAATTGTAAAAATCACATACGTTCCTGAACTACTTTCATCGTTTACTTTATCGTATTTTATTTTATTCGAAACCTGATTTATATCAGCTTGTAAAGGAACTGGAGGTAAATTTCCGAACGAGTACATGAAGTAACTCATACCTGAATTCCGTCTTTTCAATTTATAAAAATTTAAAGCTGCACAGATGTAATTTATTTTATTCAGTATGACAAATACTCATAAATAACATAGTTTTGTAGTTTATGTATTATTATTATGTTTTTCGAGATAAAACTGTGAATTATTCTAGTAAACTATTTTTATGTCTAGTATTTTTATCTGTTATCAATAACCACGTGTAATTTCCAGGTGTACACTGCTAAAACTGAATCTCTAATAACGCAAACTTGAATCAATCCTTCTCCTCCAGCTTTCTACAGCCTAAATATCTCGATAAATGTTCAAGTACCATTAGCCTCTCCGATTCACTGACGAACTAAATATTTCATCAGAAACACCCTATTTCTCCATTTCACCTTCTTCCAGCTGCAACCATCCTCTTGTGATATCCCATACTTTCCACTCTCAAACTCTCAATCCTCTTGGTTCAGCATAAACATCAGCCAACAGTACATATGAGTAATCTCAACAATCCTGTTCGTACTATCAAACCCAGAGAATCGTGCGTCGCGCGATATCGTAACACGTGGCGTGCGTGCAAGAAAGTCTCGGTGCCTTTTCGCGAACCCTTTCTACTTTTCAGGGAGTCGGCAACGTTGAAAGCCGGCGCGATAATGGAAAACACCGGACGTTGATGTATCTTAATAAGATAATGCCCTTTATGCGCGTTATTTATTGCCGATTAATCGGCGTGCCGCGCGCGGAGACGAGGCAAAAGGGAGTGAAAGAGGCGCGCGTGCACCATTTAAGGTGTTCCCCTCGAGGCGGCTCTCGGAGAGGATCGCCGCGCCGGGCCTCTCGCGTCCAAGTCACGTCGTTGCGGCCGTGTCGTCGCGATATATCAGCCGATCAAGGAAGCCTCGAGACGTTTCGCTTCGCAATTTACCAGCCTCGCCGTATTTTTCTCCTCGTCCTTATCGAGACGTGTCTCACAGTGTCACGGCCGCCTTGACATCGCCGCCTTTATCTCGAACGTATCTCTTCGGCTGCTACTTGACCTCCCTGTATTTTCAGCGCTCCCCTCCGCTTCGATATCAAATCTTCTTCACCCTCTCCGAAAGCGAGAGGGAGGGCCGAAGGTGTCCACCTTCGCAATCGCTCTTTTTCTCTTTTGTTTTTTCTTCTCTCTGTCTTTTCTCTCCGTGTTCCAACGGCGATTCTAGGACAGATGTCGTCAACGATCGTTCCTTGTCGTACAACGAAAGCTAGAAGACGCGGGAAGGGATCGGAAAGTTTTACGAGCACTCGAGAAATTGAATTTTCCAGGGACGCGCTTGGTTCTCAGCTGCGATTTTGCGGTTTATGGCTACTCGGTTTCGCTACCTCGCTCGGGGACGGTGCTTCCAATTAAAGCGGAAGGAACGCCCGAGTTCCCTGTGCTTTCCAGAAACGAAACGAAACGAAACGAAAGTCTCTTGTTTGTTGTTTTCTTGAATTATTGCCGTCCCGTTGCTATTTAGTTCGCAGCATTTTTCTTAATCGTTCTTGCGTCGCGTGTTTTTCGCGAGAGATCAAGGCTGTTGTTAATGTTTCTTGCAATAACGAAATGAAAGATAAAGTAATGAGTTACGTCGAAAGTTTCAGTTCTGGATTTTTAACGTCGGTATAATGATCCTCGAAGAATTTAATTCTCTTTTATGTTTGTAAAATAAACACAAACTTTTACAGATTTTTTTTTCACCCAGGAAGTACGTCGATATTTTTGTCTTAATTCAATTCGAATAAAAAAATATCCAACTTGTCGGTAATTTTTAAATTCATGTCGACAAACTACACTGATGTATTAATTGTAGATGGATTTAGTTAAAAAAATGCATCTTTATGAATTAACCCTTATCACGCCTATGTACACTCGAGAAACTCAGAAAAGTCGCGGACGTTCCCCGCGCTTAAATTTCGTACACTCAATTACACATTATTACACGCGAATTCTTCTCGTTGCCTCCGTTTCATCTACAGTCATTTCCAGTTGATCGGTACGTGCTTTACACACGATCGAACACGAAACTAAACAGAGTACGCAATCTTTCAGTCGCCCTCCGCGTTCTTTGTTCTGTTCTCGAACTCTCTCATTTCGTTGGGCTGTTTATTCTCTTTTTCGTTCAGGCTCATGCCCCATTCGCGTTTATTTTCAATTAACCACGGTACGTTTAATAAATTAATGCCCGGAGTTGGAATTTAATCTTCGTTTTCAGCCTTCGTGTCCTTAATTTCTCCGCGTTAAACGCATTAATTTATCCTTGGACCTCGACGTTTTTCTCCGGGCTCTCTTGCTGAAACGTTTTCGTTTCATTTACTCTTATTTGCAGGTAAATGTAGGTACATTCTCGTTCACAAATATTGGGCTACGAAGTGAAGGTTTAAATAAACTTGAAAATTTTTATACGTTATATTGTATTAATATTATAACAATAATTTGGTCAGTTTAGTGTAAAAACATTAATTATTCATATATATTTATCCAATTACTATTTTGACCAATTATTTGTTATACAATATACAGATTCTGAATTTTTTCTATCCGATTCGCTTGAAATTTTTCATCAGGAGCTGCGAAAATTTAACAAAATCTAAGATGTAACGTATAATTGATACAATTTAGCAACCGGAATTCTATCAAATAATTTTAATTTTACAAAATTTTGCCTCAGGCTTCTACAGTAGTTGCACGTATACAACGATTTCGCTTTATCGCTACACATCGATACTTGTATTTATATAGAATGTATAAATATCCAATCGATTAATCCTCTCTGCAACGCTTTAGATTAATTATTGTATTTCGTATAAAACCACCAAGTCCCGATATACTCGCGAACGACGTTGCACCTGCGTGCATACTGTTAATTACAAAAACTCTAATTTCACACATTAATAATTTCAGTTGCACACGCTCTGTTAACTCGCGTGCAAAAATTCCAATTTCATTTATCCTTTGCACGGTGTACACGTGTACCACCTATATCCACGATGATCGAGTAAAATTTATCCTCCTGTTTCGTTCCGAACGCCAAGCGTAATATATTTTACGCATCGACACTCTCGTACCTCCGATTCGACCTGTCATCCGCAGCCCTCTTCACCCTTCCCTTCCTTATTTCGCGTCCTGGCGAGATGTTAATTCGTCTCTCCGCGTATCCCCGCCGGTTTCTCAAATTTTTCCTCTTTTCCACGTCGAGATGTCCTTCCACGACTGTTCAGGACACAAGATATATCACTTGGCTCGCGTAGGCAGTTAAGGTAGTCTCGAAAACTCCCCTCCAGATTCGAGCTGTCCTCCGCATCGCCTCGGTTCTTTATAGGTCGGCTCTTTTTCCCCATTCTGAAAGAGCGAACTCGTTACGTTGGCCACGTAACGAAACGCAGCCGCTCTTTCATCGCCGTCGACCACTATTTGTCAAGTTCCGCCGGGTGGATAGGCCATTAACGTACCTCCTTTTCCTTTCGCAACGACGGCTCTTTGTTCTTATCTAGTTGACTATAACAGCCGAGAGTTTCTAGCTCGCGTTTAGCCGGGCCCGTGTTATCAATTTTTATCGACCGGGCAACTTTCCTGTCGTAAATGGCAGGCCACTTTCAGCCTTTGATCCGCGGGAGCCGTGCCTCCTTGTAATCCGTCGACGCTGAACGCGATTTCGCCAATTATGTGGAAAAGAGCACACCCCGCCGGTTTCGTTCAGCTTTGCACGATACTACACTGCTCACAAAAATTAGGGGATACTTCAAAATGAATACAAAGCGATAAAGAAAAGAAGCATTTGATTTTTTATTAAATAAGAACATCAGAAAAGCAAACAAGTCGAAGAAAGTTGTTCTCGTTTAATAGAAAACAATCAAATGCTTCTTCATATTCATTTTGAAATATCTCCTAATTTTTGTGAGCAGTATAGTTGTCAAGATTACCTTAACAGATCTTAGTTTTTTAGTTTCTTAACTTGAGTTTCTGAGAAACTTTGATACCGTAGCATACTGTACTCTGTTGGGGTTGGATTTCCATTTGTGGGCATTACGAGCGATACTTGAATCAAGAAATAAATCGTCGTTTAGTTTAGTTTCCGAGTAACGTTACGACGACTCTAACACATTGTCCTTTTTATTGAGAAGTGTTCTCGCTTTGGCTCTGAATGAAATTTAGGGTTCGTGCAATAGAGAAGAAAGATAAGAACGAAACTGCAATTTCATGTTCCTGTGAAAATAATTAAAAAAGTAGACTTAAATTTCTTTCACCTGTTTTGGACATTATAACAGACGTTTTGGTAAAATATCTGGTGTTTTTAGTATAAAAGTCCGCAGTGAAATTCACATAAAATTTCACGGTAATGAATAACACTGTAAAAAAGACCTCATCGATCTCATTAATCTCGTAAGAAAGAAAATTTTCATTTTCGTGGACAATACGACTAGGATCGTCTTGTCTCAGATAAAGAGCTTTCTTTGAAAATTCTTTCCTCGCAACCCTCAAATAACGCTTTTCTTTAGCTTCGGTAAATTATCTTTTTCATCGCGTATTCCGTTTGCATCGTCCAAGCGTGAAACGAAGTTTCTTCCGGTCTGTTTTTCCCGCTTGGAATTGAGTTTTTGCAGGTCAGGAAATCGATCTAGTTTTTTCATTGTGAACCTACCATCTGCGTATTTGTTTCGGAGGTTTTTTTAACGGGGATCGATACTTGTTGCGAGCACGATAGTAGCTTTTCTTTGATCAGATAGCCTGTTTGTCCTTTGTAAGGTTCTTTTGTTGCTGGTTCTACATTATCGGCGTCTTTTTTTTTTTTTTTTGAGAGAGAGATTGATCAGAGCTCGTCTTTCATTAGATCGAACCTCGTCTTTGTAGATTTACAAGTTTCACGGTACGTAAACTGTAAAATTATAGTAATCAGGAAGAGATGTTGTAACTGCTGCGATCGTTTGCAAAGGACATCTATATACGAGGTGAGCGAATTAACATATTTAATTATTTTTAACAATTTCATTTTATATTTGTTATATTTTATTCGTTTCATTTCAACTGTTTTTTTTTTAATGCAACATTGTCAAACATTAATGATACACACGCAAATTTACTTGAACTTTTATTCTCGATAAGATTCAGATACGGTGCAAAATTAATGATTAAATAAACAGAGATATTTCTATGAGACAGCGTATACATGTTTCAGACACGTACGAAAATATTGTTAAATTATATTTTTAAGATGTCTATTCAAAGAATGATCTACTGAACTAAATACTGTCGACTAAATATCATCGCAAGTACAAAATTGCCTAGCGACGTTCACAAATGTACCGATTCTGACGAGCCTGAAAATTTGATCGATATTATTTTCAAGTAATAAGCGTGTCAAGAACACGGCCATTTCATCCGCGATAAATCAACATTCATTTAATCGAACAACGAGTTCTTTCTGCAGCAGGTCAACTACCGTTCGGACTAAGTCATCGTTCACGGCCATTCTATGTTTCGGCCAGTCGATCGACCCCTAAGTTTCAGGCAGCGCGCCAGCGACTGGATCTATAAGGTCAGTTTTAACGGTAAAAACGCGCGGCGGCTGGCTAATGCGGAATTCTCCGTGGCGGTGCTCTTTGCCAAATGGGTCAACCGTGTATGTATGTGTGTGTATGTGTGTGAATGTGTCCAGAGGAAAAGGGAAACAGCAGTTGCGAACATGAAGGCTACCGAAGTCTCCCGAGAACCACGATGTTCACGCCATTCCGGGGAGCCATAAAAATCTGGAACCGCGCGAATCTATACCGGTTCCCTCTCTAAACGAATTATCTTGGATTTAACGGTGGAAAGCCTTGACTAAAGCACGACGGTCACGGAATCGATCTTCCCCACTTCTTCCCTGCTTCTCTCGTAACCCTGACTCACCCTCAGACAGTTTTCTTCCCTTCTTCTTATTTTCATCTCGGTCAGGAGGTTGCGATGTGATTTCAGAGGATGTGAAAATGGTCAGAGTATAAGGAGAACGGAAAAAAATTTTTTCTTTTTCTTTTCATCTCAATTCTGCGACGCGCAATTAATCGAAAAGATATGAGATTATACGTGTACGTTCGAAGAGTAGATACGACTGTCTTTGATCGTATCGCTTTTGGACAAATTTTCAGAAATTGTACGTTATTTGCAATTCTATATATATATGTTTTAATTATTAAATTGGTACAGTAAGGGATGCTTAATTATTAAATATTGGATTAAATTTCTCCTTGTTCGTTCCAAGTTAACACCCTAAAAAATACCGATAGATATTTATTCCAAGTTGAAGCGACACTTTTCTCGAATTCTCAAAATTCTGTGAAACGCTCGGTGATTTCAGAAAACGAAAGAAAGACACTTTGCTCTCGCTGGGCACGTGCGTCAAACATCGAATTAACGGTCAAGCTCTGACGTTCATCGCACGAACAATAACCAAAACGAACCGAACGGAAACTCGTTAAAATTTCCTAGAGGCTGTCTCGGCGGTATTTAGTCCGAGGAAACGTCGTTAGGTGGGCGGACACGTTTTGCGCTCGCTTTTGGCGACTGCAATTCATTCGCTAATTACCGCGCAGCCGGCTGCCGGCTGTGCCGGTGATTTGATTGACGAAAAATCGCAAGCCGTCAGCGACAAATGTTTCCCAAAGCGTTCACCGCCGTGTCGCTCGAATAAACCCGCGAGTTCAATTAACGCTGTGCGACGCCCACGCGCGCATGGACCCGAGTCCTGCTTCTTAATTGGCAAATGATTTTTTCTCGCCGCGGAGAGAAACCCTGGACTTCGAGCGTAATTCGCGGCACCTTCGCCCGCGGATTTTCCATCTGGTCGCGCCCGGTTCGAGAAAATTGGAAAAGTTTGACAGGGTTAATGAAGTTGATCCAAGCGAGACCGATATCGATTGTGGAATGAAAGTGTCACTTCTGCGAATTAACGAGCATTGATTGGAACAGCACGTTCTACCGCTAGAGCGAGCAACGAGAACTGTATGAATGTGGATATCGTTTAAAATCTTTCAATCGGGGATTTACGGATCAGATACGAAGGGCAAAGGACAATTTGATCCTTGATATTGTTTTTAATTTTGTGTTGTTGTTGGACTTTTGAAAAGGATACAGCCAAACCTTTGAGTACACTTTTTGTATCTCATACTTGTTAGTTTAGTTGGTTTAATAGTTGAAAAGAAGTTACGATTTATGTTATTTATGAAAAGTATTCTTCTATTGTTATTGTATGTTGTGTAATTTTCTATTATTATGCAGAGAAAGAATGCTGCGTTGATTTATAGTATTACAAACATATTTGCAACATTTTTGGTGTTTGTAATTCATATATATATATAGGGTGGAAAGAAAAATTTGTCCGTAGTTATAGATCAATTCTATACCTTTGATTTGATGGAAATATATGTAAGAATCTGTCGCAAATTTGATTGAATTTCAAGATTAAATTTTTTTTTGTTTTTTGTATTGTATTCTACTCATCGCGAAGGTAAACCATAAATTGTAATCTATTAGTTCTCTTGAAAAATGCCAAAAAAATTTCTTAATTATTTAACATTGCGGACGCGTGCGTCCTAACAGCGACTTTATGATTCTGGACACGTGGATGTCTATTTTTCATAATTTTCGTATTAGGTTTCACTAATATTTGATTTATCATAGTTGTAGCGTTATTGTGAGTCTAAATAATCAAATGATAAAACTAACTGTTAACATTATTCGAAATATAGACATCCACGTGTCCAGAACCATAAAGTCGCTGTTAGCACGCGTTCGCACTGTTAAATGATTAACTAATAAGGTTCCTTGGAAAAGTTTTACCTTCGCGATAAGTAAAATACAATGCAAAACAAATTTTGATCTTGAAATTCAAGATCGAAGTGAATTTTCCGACAGATTCTTCACGTATTTCTATCAAACTGAAAGTATAGAATTCATCTATGATAGCCACGAACAAACATTTCTTTCCACTCTCTGTACAAAGTATCTCACACACAGGACCAAACTTTCAGCTGATAGTGTACTGATCAAACAAGTATGTATTAATAAACCGATCAACTAATTAAAACAAAGAAACACGTTCAGTAGTCACAACAAGTTCAACGAACAGAGTTTGACTACTAAACTTTTAGACAGTAACAACGTCTCTCTTACTTGCGCCATACTGACACATCTATCACTTTCAGATGTTATTTCTCTGGTCGAGAGAGCCAGCCCCGGCACCGAGAGCCGGCCCCTGGTTCGCGTGGTTCGCCACAGCGTTGGTCCTCTGGCGTTGCCGAAGAAGCGTCGTCAAGGCGATTCTGGCCGCGTCGCCGTTGAGATTGCTGAAGAAGCGCAATCTTTTGCCCAAGACTTCCTCGAAGGCCTCGTCCACGGCGACGCTGACGAAACAACGGCTGAGGTCGGAAAATTCGTTGCTGCAGCGGAAACACAGGCACACGGGCGTCAGAGCGAAAGTGAAACGGCTGTGCACCGGCGACGGGCCGCACGTGACCAGCTCGACATTCGCGATCCAGAGCCAACAAATTCATTACAAAGTGACGAGAAGCGGCAAAATATACGGGAAGTACCCGAACAAAGTCGCCACGCCGATGACCAACGGCCAGGGAAACCATTGAAGCGGCGACCCACCCCGTTCTCTCTCCGATTGTTCAACACCCGACGGCTCTCGCTTTTGTGTTCCGTTCAGTGCCCCGTTCCCGCCATTAATCGCCACTGGTTTCAACTCGGGAAACGAACACGTGTGCATGTACTACCACTGTGCGTATCTCGAATTTGTTGTCATAAAGTCAAACATTTTGTCAAACGGGCACCGTTTCTGTCTTTTGTGTTCGTCATTTCTACGAGGGCCGCGAGATCGTTAAATGAGTTTGAATGAGTTTGGAGTATCGTTCGATTTGGTCGAATTAAATGAAATTGAGGGAGAAACTTTGGTTTTTCTTTTCCGCGGAGATTAAAAAACTGGGGTTCTTAATTTAACCGGTGTGTTGGCTTCTTCCTCCGAACGAGTTTTTCAAGTCGTGATTTTTAATGGGTTGAAAAGTTTCGCGCCGAGTTTGACAGGAAGACAAAGGCGCACTTCATTCCTGCGAAAGGACAAATGCGAAGTAGGTCAGAGACAAGTTAACCAAGTTGGCCGGGAAGGTAAGCTTTCGCCAAGGTGCGCGTCGAATTCCATTCTTACGTTTGATTTATTTATGTATTGAAATCTCGTAGCTGGGAGAATTTCATTGCCGATATTGCAATACACCGTTTACGTTACGTTATCAAACGTATTCGTCGTTTACTGAACAAAAATCCTTTCATATTTATTTATATATTAGAAATGAAAATTCACATAAATTTAAATCCATAATATAATATTCTGTAATATTCTATATTAGACGCATTTAAAAAAAAAAGTTCTGTTTCTAACATTTTACCACTGATAGAAATAGAATAATTTAGAGTAATTTATCCTAATAGATAAAGATAGAAATGGTTACTCGGAAATTCAATTAATTGTGTTGTAAAATAGATAAAATTGAAAATCCTGGATGTGCACTCTCAAGCTTTTTATTATTCGAGGAACAATTACGTCAAACAAAGTTAAATTTAATGCAACAGAGTACTTTGTACTTTGTATGCCCGTCACTCTACGTATGTATCAGATTCAAGGAGAGAAACTCATCGAATCAAATCAATCAGTCAGTGTCTGAAAAATCTACTCTTCCTAGCTCAAAGGAGAATCGTCCCCTTTCTCACCGACGTTCCCTCTAATTAAAATTTCAGCGGGCAACGTTGATCACAGAACTACAGTGCGTCCGATTTCGAGTCACATCAAAGAACTTGAGCAAGGGGCGCAACTATTAGTCTTCCTGCTTCTTCCTGATGTCCTCGGCACAGTTTCGGGCGTCGAGGTCGTTTGACAAAGACCTTCGCCGGGGTCACCATTGTATCCAAGATCCACGACGACCGCGAGCGAGTCGTTTCGGACTCGTGATCCCTCTTCGCTCCTCTCGCGGCGAGGAGAAGATCAATAAGCGTTCGGTGCGTTTCGACGACGAAGGATATTCCCTCGTATCTCGCGATATCGTTTGCATCTTGCGCAACCGTTCGTTGACTGACCGTTCTAGGTCGTTCCACGATATATAGATTCCGTGCTCGCTCCGTCTGAGAGCAATATAGGGGGGTTCACGTTTGTCGCGAAATGATTTCCGATAGAAGCGCTCTGTCCGAGCGAAATTTGATTTCGACGCGAGAAAAGAAGCTTTCACGCGGTGATTTCGGGATGATAACGTCGACACGTTTTATCCGAAAGATGTGTGAAGCAAGAGTGGAAAGAGAATTTCATTTTAAAAAGTAAATCAATCAATTTATTTCTATGAAGATCTTTCCTTCATTTGTCTCATTGCTACGAACGTCGTAGTGGAGAATATTTTTATTTGCTGCAATGAAACTATTGCTTTCACACGGAAACGAAATAAACGAAATATTGGAACTTTGAATCAATTTCACGTAAGAAATCCTGGAAAATTTAAGAATCTGGAGTCTCAGCTCACGCTGAAACATCGAAACGGAGTTTTAGCTTAGTGACCAGCCACGACCTAATTAAAGATAATCAGTCGTCGAAGTAACAAAACGATCGATTTACCAAAAAAAGAGAGGAAAACAAAATTCTGGGGAATTGGAAGAACGTTTAAACGGACTTGAAAAAAAAAAGAAAAACTGCATGACTTGTACCTCAGTACTCCCTCATTGAAAGGCCCAGAAGCAACTGTTCTGACTAGGAAATGAAGATGACCATTTTTGTCATAAAATTTTATTGATATGCAAACATTTGAATCGATACAAAACAAATTACTGGCGCGATCGCCACTCCTACTCGAGATCTACCCCACGCCCTCTCGCGAGTCACGTGACCCAAATCAACCAATCGCTAATTTTCGTTGCATTAGCGTTGCACCTGAAGGGGCCCGATTTTCTGGGTTATCCCCGTTAAAATCACTTTTAGTGATAAAAGAAAACAAAAGAATAGAAACATCGACGTCGTAATAAAGTGGGCAATAGCCTTCTTCGAGCAGCCTAATCAGATTTACGCGGAAAAGTTACCTCTAAATCGTACGGTCGGCTCGTCGCACGTGAGTTACCACACACACACACACACACACACACATACACCGAGGGAGAGTCGGGAGAGGCAACAATGAAACGGCCCCGCAAGTTTCTAATCAGTGATGTGCCAATTTAAGCGGCACAATGGCCACCGGTTTCAGAATGAGCGAACGTATCGCCGTGCGTCGCGTCGCGTCGCGTCGCGCGTCGTCCGTTTCAGAATGAAGCTGGTAACTGTGCCAAATTTAATGATTCAGTGCCCCGTTACGTCAGCTTTCGGGTAACGCGTCACCTGGCTGTCACTCTGTCTCCGCTGATTTTCGAGGGGCGGAGGGGCCGGGGGGAGGGAAAGGAGGAATCCCCCGTGGAACCGAAGACTCCTTAACCACGTTCTCTCTGCCGATCGACGGAGATGGAATTATAAATAGAACCTGTGTCTGAGGGTAGACAATAGCGCCATCCGCAGAGTGGACGTATATAGGGGCTGCTACAAAAATAGAACGATAACACGAATTTAAAGCGTTCCATTCGACGGTGCAGATGCACCGAGCGCGCGCGCGGCGTTCTTAAGCCGGTGGATCGTTCGTTATGAAGAGACTTTTCTTTTAGCTTAATGAGAGTAAGGTTACCATCGCGGACCTAGATATTCCGCGCGAAACTTCCAGCCGAGTCGCCTGAGCGAAAAACGCGAAATTCGTTTGCTCGGTTCGGATTTTTGTTTCGACTTGTCCGTTTCTATTTCGGGGAGTTTAATTGGGATCGTGTTTCCGAGGATTTAAATGGATGGAGTTGCTTTTTCTTTTTTCTTTTTTTTTTTGTATCTTTTTTTGCTGTAGATGCATTTTCTGAGTTCGCGAGGGATTAGACGGCGAATTTTCATGCATTTATTGGAGGCATTAAAGTGAAGAGTTGCGTAGGATGCAATGCGATAAAGTAAAGCTTTCCAATTTCGTGAATTTACATAAAAATCTGCTGTTTAGTGATAAGTTTAGATAATTCAACGCGCCAAACTAATTCCCTGCCATTTACAATTTTACTTTTTACACCAACGAAGAGATTTGAAAATAAAAATACAAATACACGAAATCTACGAACTAGACATCTTTCGATCGTGCTATTTTCCAGTGAAATTCCAATCGCTTACCTCAAATGAAATACTCAGTGATGAAAATGCACGAAAATACGAACGTAATATCCTCCGATTGATCAGCCATTTCCGATTCTCTTCAAATGTCTGTAATTCAACCTTAAATAATTGCTCCAAGATAGAAAGTTAATTTTCCATCTATTTCCTCTGTAATAGTTCTTCCAGCGCCTGGAAGCATTTTTCATCGGAGGAAAAGAAAAAAAAAAAGAAAAGAAAAATGAAGAAGATACGCGGAACAGATTGACGAAGGCCGTGATCGATCATTAGACACCGTCGTGTCGACGGTCTCGCAACGAAAACGACGTTCCTTTGCAAACGAGCCTCAGCTTGGCGGAACCGAATTATGTAATTAGATTCCAGAGGAGAGGGTGTTGATTAGAATCTTTGTTCGACGCGCGAGTCGAGCTTTATTGCAACATTGCCGGCGGCTTCTCGCGGATCGTGCACGTGAATTTCCTGTTTTTTAATCAAGAGCGCACGAAAATAGCACCACGGAGAGAGAAGACTTAATCAGCCTGTCTAACGTGAGTGGATGAAAGGAGGTTCTATCTGATTTGAATAGAACGACGCGCTGGGATGGGGCTTCGGTAAGGTCACCGACAAGACCTTGCCTATACTGAATTACGCGATCGTCAATTTCACGTCATGAATATACCCTGTGTGTGTATGTGTATGTATGTGTCGGCTAAATAATATTGACTCATCGAAAAGTAACTCCCTCTTAACACTCTGTTTTATATAACTATACTTTAACTGGCACTATACGCTTTTCCTTTGATGCATGTAACGCGATTATAGCAGCGATAGAGATGCTTGCACGGTCTTTATAAACGTACAGGGTATCCAATTTTCATACATGCTATAAATGCAAATTATTAACAACCTAAGCGTTTTTATAAAAGATGGCTCTGAGTAGAAAGTGATCTGATGATTTTGAGGGGGTCGTAGTCCGGTATAATTCAGATATTTGACGAATCATTTAAGAGATATTTCAGTTTTACAATCATTTATTACATCGAGTCGAATTGTCGGAAAATAAATTTTATACCTGTTATATTAACCCGTTTCAAATGGTTATTGGAAAACTAACGTCGTGTCGTTCGTGTTATGAAATTAAACTTCTTACTACTTCGTATATTTAATTTTCCGAATCTCTCTCCGTGTTCTGTTTTAAACCAACAATCCCTGACCTTTTCGTTCTTTTTACACGCTCGGTAATTGAACAGAATATTTAACAAGACGTATTAAAATTAAAAAAAAACATTAAAATTAATTTAAAATTACGAAAATTGATATATAGTATCAAAATTGATATTATAGTACGAAATTGATATTAAAATTTACATCTCGATTATAAATATGTTACTTCTGAAATATACTTCCTTACTTAAATACAATATCAAAAAGGAAAAAAAAAGAGAATAATTTTAAAAAGTCACGTAAAACAATTAAACAAAAACGTAATGGACAAGGTGATGCAGGGTAACGATTGTCAAGTGTACGATGAAAAAGTCGAAGAAAATTGTCCAATCTACCTGGGTGGTTCGCTGCACGACAGAAATAATTGAATCAGCATATATCTAGGCGGGTACACGTTCCTCGCGTTCCTGTTATCTCGACGAGGCGCATCTTACAAAGTAGTTTCACTTTATCATCGACTCTCGCTCGCGTGTTTCGCATCGGTTATTTATGTCCGGCGATGAGCGGAGAGAGAGCAGCCTTCGCCGAGGTCGGTCTCGCGCGTCGAATTTTCAATTAGATTTGCATAATGACCGTTTAAAAGATACTCTGGCTGGCTGGCTGGGTGAAAATTGAATTTACGCGAGAAGTTGCGTTCTCGGGCGACACTTTTGCTGGCTGCGAGTGTCTCCGGCGATAGCGAATCTCCCGCTCGAGCGAACACGAACGGATAATACGTGTTTAACGCTCGATTGATATCGCAATTTAGAGCCAGACTACTTAACTTTGTGACATTTGGCACGTTACAAAGAACGTAAATGTGCCAAATTTAATCGTCAGTTCACGATCCACGACACCGAGAGTTAAATATTCGAGTGTTGAAAAAAAGAAAAAGAAGCAGAGAGAAAAAATTGGAATCGCGAAAGCGATCGATAGCGGTATAACTTCGCTGCACCCCGGCCCTCCCCTTTTCCCCCCGGCAAATGAGTCGATATCGCAAGAATATGAATCACGAAGAATTCTTGGGAATTCAAATGCGCAATTTTCCAGTGAAAAAAAAATCCCATGATTCGTTCGGTGCAACGTAACGACAGTGACGTTTAATAAAATGCCCGAGAATGCTCGGTTCGATGGATACCGGTAAACGGAGCAGTTGTTAAATCAAGTTCAGGTCAATCAACGTCGATTCCACTTCACCCACGCCCGCATTCGTTAACGAACGACCGTTACGAGCGTCGTGCTCGCGATTCTGGTAATGCGATTTGACGACGGAAAGTCTTCGGCGAAAAATAAAGTATCCAGACCGATGGCTCGGAATTTTCCGCGTGACGTATCGTTCCATTTCCTGCCGCTAAGCCACGATCCACGGATAGGCACGGCGCTCGAGCCGTGTGCAAACGGCGCTGTTGCGTTCTGCAATTGCAGCAGTAGTAAATCCTTCGAATGGTACCGGATAGAGAGTTCTCCGTGCGATCATCGTCATGCTACGCTAGTCAATGGAGGGTTATTTACGGGTCATGGAGCGCCACGTAACACGCCTCGAAGGGGGCCGGGGTTCAAGTGGAAAGGTCGCCGTGTTTCCATGCACCGCGCCTTTCGACGTTGCCGGGACGATTAAGGACCTTGAGCAGCAACTTGGCGAGCATCGCGAGGCGTTTTTCGTCGACGACGTCAATCATCGTCGGGACGATGCACGCGCGTTCGATCTCTCGCGAGATCGTCCCCGCTTCGGCAATCGTTGATTAAAATCGCGTTACCTCGCCTCTCTGCCCGATCTTTCACGTCGCATCTCGATGATTAACGAGCCGCTCCCGCATCGTTTCAACGCAATATCGATGATGGATCAGAGAAACGGCCAATTTAAATCTTGCGCAGCCCGTCGGGATCGGGAAATGGCGGGATTGGAATTAAAGTACACACAGGGGATATGCGATGGATTACTCAACGGAATGATTTATCCGCGTTGATCCGCGTGGGTTATTATAACGTTAAATCTGTTGCACGACAGGCGAGACGATTTTAACGATCGGCCCGCGTGTTTGCATCGCAGGCATTGCAGGGTAATCAGTGACAAAATTGATGGATATCGTGCCCATTACGTCACTGATAGCGCTATCGCGGCTGTGCAATGCACGCGGAGAAGTTCGCAGCGGAGCGGGGCACCAGATACAAACGACGAGGCATTACGAATAATTTGCATAATATGATTTTAATCTGTAGACACGGGCAGGGATCAGGCTCTCGGCGACGCCTTATTGATGCAGAGGAACGTACTAGGTATTAATCACCCTTCGCCCATGAGCGGACAGCTGTCCCCCAAGCGGGGGGCATAAATTTTCATCCGTGCCCGATAACTCGACCACGTAACTCTCCCAGAACTCACTATACATCGTAGTTTCTCGCGGAAACTAATACCTCTAACGCGAGACCTAAACTTGCTACAGAAGATTATATGTATATACTCGCTGGAATGACGTAAGATCTTTTCATACTATCGATCAATTTGATTTGACACCCGACTTTCCGCAGTTGCGATCAATCTTCCGTCCATTGCTCTCTCTCTCTCTCTCTCTCTCTCTCTCTCTCTCTCTCTCTCTATCTATCTATCTATCTATCTATCTATCTATCTATCTCTCTCCTCTCCTCCCGTAAAATTCAGAAAATATCTCTCGGTGAAATATCCGGCGTTTGTCGCGACTGAACGACCCTCGACATCGTTTTCCATCTCGTCGTCCAGCGAGAAGCAAGAGCGAGCGAGTAAAGTGAGCAAAACGAGCGAGGCAGAAACGGGCAAAACACGGCTCTGTGTGTCTGTGTGTGTGTGTTACGATCGGAGTCGCCGCTTCGGCGTGGAAACGGCCCCGTTTGACCGACATGGTCGCACGGAGCACGTGTCGAGCGCGTCGAGAACCGCGAGGAGCGAACGATAATTGGAGAAAGAGAATGGAAAGCGGCAGCAACGCGGCAGAATAGGTGGAAATTGAGGAAAGGAGGAAGGGGGGGTTAGGTTTTAAGCGAGGCGCGAGAATTTGGGGAAAATCGACTGGATTTTCGGGGTGTTTCGGGAACGACGCGCGAGGAGAAACGACGAAACGAGGTTCGTGCAGAGCGCCGTAGCATCGCGCCGGCAGGCTCCGAGCCAATGCGCTGTGAAAATGCCCGGGTGGGAAAGGGTGGATCGGGGGTGGCGCGCAAGCGTCGTCGCGGTATCGACGCCTCGGCTCCCGGGCCGAGGGAAAGAAGCGGACTCAGACGGTAGTAGTAAAGCCCAGCTCGGGTCGGCCGAGCGCAAATGTGCGCTCTACGTGCTGACAGCCGCGTCTCGTTCGAGCTGGTCTCGTCTGAGATCTCGTTCGCTGATCACGAGCAGCGAAGTGTTGTCCCCGAGGAGAAAAGTAGACGTCGAACGACCGTCGAACCCGGGGGAGAGATGTGTCTGGCGTGACGGACGTCCGACGAACGGGAACCGTACATACAAGAGAGAGGACGTCTCTCAACCACAGTGAACACATCCCTTCGTTTCAGTGTGTGTCCGTCGCTCTGTATCTCTCTCGCTCGCTCGCTCGAAGCTGTCTCGCTTCGTTTCTCTGTGTCTCTGCCTATCTGTCTGTCTCTCTGTTACTCGCTGTTTCTGTCCCAGTCACATACACGTATACACACACGTAACCGCCAACTCTCCCTCTCTCTCTGCCTCTCTCTCTCTGTCGTCGTTGTCGACGTCGTCGTCGTTGTCGTTACTCTTCTGCCAGCCCATCGAGATCGAGGGAGTAAAAGTGGCGCGAGCACGGGCAAACCCAGCCGGAAGACTGGCGACGTCCGAGGCATTGGCGGAGCTGGTGCACGAAATCAGGATGAAATCGAGGAGGTACGTGGTCCCGACGGTCTCTTCCACCGATCAAACGCACACATCTCAGGCAAAGATAGCCAGTGGCTTAGGTAACTCATCACCGCTCTTTTTCCCGTTCATCGCATCGTCGCGACGATTAGGGATGCTGTGTGGACCGGATATTACGTTTTCATTCTCCCTCTCCTTCTCTCTCTTTTTCTCTTTCGCTTTCGCTTTCGCTCTCTTCATTCATGTGCTCCCGCTTCTTCGCTCCGACTGTTCACCCTGTGTCTGCGCTGGCACAGGTAGCCTCGTTCTCCATCAACGACGCCGATTCGAAAGCTTTCGTCGCGCCGCGTTCCCTGAAAACACCAGGTGAAAGCTCCAGGTGTCTCTGGCTGGGCATCGAACGGCGGGAACTCGGAGAGAAGGTTAAGTCTCTTAATTTGCATTTAACGACCTGCGCCTCATCTCCGTCGGGTTTTTCCCCCTCGATTCCGTTCTATCGTTCCGATCGACGGAAGAAGAAAACGAGTCGAACGCAATGAGATCGTTCTCTCATCTGTAATCAAACGTGAATGAATATCTCCGAGAGGGAGGGATCCCACGAGCACAATGCGTGGTGCTCCCTTTTGACGTTCCTTCTCGTTGTTGCTCTTTCATCCTCGTTTCTCGCTCGCTTTTCTCTTCGCGTCTCTCTCTTCTCTTCTCTTTTTCTCTTTCTCTCCAACCTGTTTCCTCGCTCGATCCATCCCTCGGTCTTCCCATTTTATTTTTCCCCATCTCTCTCAGCCTCCTCAGCTTCCTCTTCTTTCTCCAACTCCCAACCCTTTCATCCCCCTTTTCACAGTGTGGCCCACGTTCGGCTTTCTTTGACATACACTCGCACACACGCGAATGCCAAGCCTCCGTGTGGCCGCGTGTACACGTACACGGGCGCGCACGCACACGGCCGTTCGAAAATTGATGTCACGAGGCGAGGAGAGTGCGGAAAATACATGGATACACGTACACCGACGCCGGATGTACGTTGACTCGGTGGCCTGTCTGTCTGTCTGTGTGCGCCCGTCAGCTTATCACGACATGCGCATCATTGGGCAAATATTCGGTTAACTAAACAAGGCAGGCCATCCCTCTCGTTATATACGTATCCATGTACCGTGTACCGTGGTTATATCGCGGTGTAACACGACGCTGGTTACACGGAGAGAAGCCACCGTCAGCGTCAGCTTCAGACCGAACGTGCATCCAGCTTCCTTCCTCCTGCTCCGATGATAATTGAAGAGCATACCACCGGAAATAAGCCACCGACCCGTTTCTCCCTTCCTATTTTTCGTCTCTCTCGCCTGCTTATTTTTTTTCACCTCGTTTTTCCCCCCTCCTCGTTTTCCCCGTTGAAACCTGTCGTGAAACGAGCCCGCGAACGAACGATAACCGATGGACCGAACGTTGCTCGAGCGCGGCGAACGAGCATTCAATTGGAAATTAAATAATCGACCGACTGGACAAAAAAAAAAAAAAAAAGAAAAGAACGACGTTGCGGTGATGTGTCGCGTTACGTCGCGTCGAAGGTGTTGAAACGTTCGCACCGTCGGCGATCAAACGCGTCTTTGGATGAAAACATTTGGGCGATCGTTTAAGTAGACTTATTTCGAAAGAATTTGTTTCCCTTTCATTTTTACGTATTTTCTTTCTTATTTACTAGTTTAGAGATCAACAAAACACAAACTAATTTCAATTATTTTCTGATTTTTTAAAAAGTTGTTTGCAACATGGGTTGAAAGTGGTTTAACAATGTTTGATTTAAATTTGAAACACGTGATAATGTACTTTTTATCAATTCAGTAGACCAGAAAACTTAAGGCAAAGATATGACAATAAAAATCACTATTGTTCAATCTATTCTTAACTTTGCTAATTAAAACACATTCTATCAAAAATCAGACATAAAATATCGAAACGTCCGTATACAATTACTTGTCATTTTATTAATGTCCAATCAAAAGAATCGAAATAAACAATTATACCAAACATGAATCGATATATTCAACTCGGCATACGTTTCTTCTAGTCTTTTCATTTCTATCGTTTCTATCCGCTCTCGTTTCTGTTTTCCACCGACGCCTTCGCCCGACGGAAAGAAAACGACCGGTCCGGTGCCGTTTCTGTCGTTGGATAGGGCCCAGACACTCGATTATGCACTGGTTGAAGCCGGCGTTCACGGGAGCAAAGAATATCGACGGGCGAACCGAATCCCCTTGGGCCCGAAAACTTTTCTCATTAATTGAAGCACCGTGCAAAAGCCCGGCCGACGGAGGGCGTAATAACTTTTTGCTATATAGGGCGAAATTCAGAAAGCGGGACGCTAGCCCGAGCCGTAACGTGATTTAAAGGTTTAATAAAGTCAGCCACGTGGATTAATTCGCTTTCGGGCAGCGCGTGCACGAGAATGATTTCCGCGACCTGATCGAAATCGCCGCGAGAATTGATTGCATTCTATTTTCCCCGCGAGTTAACGTAAAATTGTTGGATGCATTTGCCTTCATAAATCCAGTTACAGTAACTTGCAACCTCTTTGAACGCGATAAATGTAATTTTCAAACGTCGAAATGATAAAGAAACGTCAGACGAATTGTTATTTTATTTTTACTTTCTTTTATCACTTTCGTTGCTTTCTTAATTTTCTTGTACGGTACGTAAGAGAAAAATGAAAAAAATTTTCAAAAATTTTGTACGTATTCGTGTAAAATATTCTCCGAACGTCAGATCATAACTATTTTATTGTCAATGTTTGTGGTGCATAAAAAAATGGAAACTTTCCAAACATACAGCTACATACACATTTAGGTGAAATAGATAGAAATAGGTTTACTACCTACCGTCAAGTAGGTAGTAAAAATGTTTTCTCGTAAATGACACCACTTTTCGTTTGGTCGATATCCTCGTCGCTCGTAAACGAAAATTCAACTCCGCGTAATTTTCTCGGGTTCCTTAATAAAAACGTCGTTGGTGAATTGCGACGTGATTAGGGAAAATTGCAAACCGACTTCACCGTGTGCGAGGTGAAATCATCTGGAACGCGTTACTTTGTCGTAATCGATGCGAATATCCAGTGAAATTACTTTAAACATAGTGATATTAAAAACGAGTGTTGTCTAGATAAAAATAAAGTTGTGCCTGGAGAGTTGAACGATATGCCGAACGTGGGAATACTTGCACTTTTTATTCCAAATTGTAATATAATTGCACGATTCGCTCAAAATGACAAGTGAATTATGATCGATTCTTTCTTAACGAGACAAGCGAAACACAATTTTAAAAAAACATTCATAAAGTGCACAAATAAATATCGCAACAAGATAAAAATTTCAGATATTTTCGCACGGTTTGTTGCAAAAATGGCAAACTCGTTCCTTTAAATCTATGCGTAGATTTCGTAACGAACCGAGACATCAAGTTCAATAAACGGAATAGTTCTCTATTTTTCTAACAACGAAGAAGCAAGAAATTTATATATCGCGCGGATATATATTTTTAACGTGTCAAAGTCTTCTCCTCCCGCAGGGAAATGGCAACTTTCTATTTGGCAAGTTGTCCGCTGACTTTCGCCCGTCTTTTCTCCCGTGCCATTTACACTGAGATTCTCGTTAGTCCCGAAAAAAAAATCTAAAGAAGGCAAAGAAATTTCTTTGTACCTGCTTCTTTCAGTTCGCTTCTGTGTACCGTGCTCTATCAGTAAACTGGAGGTCTGACGCCGTCTTTGAAAGACCAACGTTGGTAATCAACGTTTTTCAGGAAGGCCTTCGCAAGGATTTTGTAATCAGGAAAATATTCTAACGCAATCAATCCGTCGGAAGAATCGCGAATGCACGCGAAAGCCTGCGTGATGCGTTTTTAATCGTCGATCCGACGACGTTCGATCATTCTAATATCGTCTGTGCAGCAAATGACGAAAACATCGGCGTGGCAATTTTTCACAACGACAAATAATTGTTCTCTTCCTTTTCTTTTTCTTCTTTTAAATTCAGCACTTTGTTCATCGCGCGATTTATACTCGAGTGCGCGTGCACTCGGCCAAGATATCGTTTAAAGAATCTCGCTGAAGGACCGACCTCTCTCCGCGTTTCCATTCATTTCGCGAGTTGTTAAAAAAAAAAAATATATATATATATATACATCGCGTCTATTTTTACGTGCCGAGCGCGTATTTATAGAATTTGAAGACAAGCTTGCGCGAACTTCCGTCCGACGTCGGTCCGGAGAGTTTGCAACCCTTGAAACGTCCCGAGCGTTTTCTCCCTTAATTGGGTACACTTTCTTTACCATTCTCAGTTAAAAGAATACTATTCTCTCGCTGCAGCTCGGGCTTCGTGACAAGCGTGCTCGACGAGTTTTTCAAATTTAAATCCCTCGAGAAACGGGGAAAATTCGCTGCGAAATAACCTTCTCCGCTGTTGTCTAGAATTTCCACTTTATCCGATTTGGACCGTGTTCATATATCGTTCGTGTATCGTTTCGAATCATTTGGACACGTTCGAACTGTCGGATGAAATTTTCCAAAATGGGTTTCGGTTTCTTCCTTTCTATTTCGGGCTGAAATCGAACGCGTTTATTGAATTTTTGACTAGCGCTGTGTAGTTTGGAAATAACTTCTATATGCAGCAGATATTTCTGGCTCTTCGAGACAGGTGAACAAAATTCCAATTTCATCGTTGTCCGTTCACGATCAACTGTTATCGCAGGGATTCGCTTTGGGAACGGGAGGAAAGGCAAAGACTGTTTCGTGGTCGCGTCACGTGGCCGTCGAAGACCGCCGACGATAAGACAGTTACAAGGCAACGGGGGGAAACGACAGAAAAGAGCAGACGAGCGTAATTTCTAAATCCGAACGCCACGAGACTGGGGGGCTTCGTTGAGCCCTGCATTTTTATGTAACAGACTTGACCGTCGTCGAATGTCGCGCGTCGAGCGCAGATATCTCTGTCTCTCCAGGTCCATCTCTCGCCAAACATACTCGTCGCGATGTTTCGTCGCAGTTCTCTCTCCAGATAGACTGTCATTTTGCAAAGAAAAAAAAAATAGGAACGATTTTCATCATTTTCAGGGTTAATCGTAGATCATCCCGTTTCCGTTGAAAGTTAATCTGATAAAAAGCGCGATAATCGGACGTCCCGTAAGCGGAACTATCGCAACACTTTCATCGAAGCGAACCAATCTATTTGTTTCTACTGCTTTTTATTGTTGCGTTTTCTATTTCTACAGCTGAACACATTCTACTGCCTTTTTATCTACGTTCGGTCTTGGAACATGTCGTCCCGTAATTGATCGGATTCGCCTTACCGTGTATTCTTTTCTATCGGAAAAATACTTTGTTCCTCGAAGACAAGAACTGCCGTTCTTCGTACCTGCAGGGTCGATTGACTGAAAATTGTCAAAGTGTGAAGTGAAATTTGGATTGAATCGTAATCGAGGTTGATGAAAATTTAGGAATTTTTATTTCGACGATAATTTGAAAAATATTACGTCTGCGAGGTGTAGTATACATCGTTTACTCACAGTATCAATCTTTCATAAGTTTCCAAATATTTTTGTCGCGATAAAATGACAAACCTTCACTTGTCACTTTTCAACTTAAATTTCACTCTTCCAATCTGTAATTCTTGTACGCAAAGTATCGAATTTTTATTTTCACAAGTTCAAACAGCGAACACTGTGAAACATTATGCGACGCTAAACGTTGGCTTTAGCGTCGATTTGATTGACTTGGCCGAGGAACCGTTTCAGAACGATGCTCGAGGGGCTGATTGTCTTGTCGAGGAGGCGTCTTCGCGATTGGATTCCCTTCTGTCTATAGACGTTCGTGGTTTACAAGGTGATCGTCGTCGCGTTAACGGCGAAATGTTGCTTTAACGACGTTCGCCTTTGGATCGAAAATCGCGGGTACGACGATTTTCTATAGAGCGCGCTTGAACGCGGTTTTAATCGACGACGAGAGTGTGCTCGTTACGGCTGGTACATCTGGAGGATCCCGCAAAGCTTGCGGTATCGAGAGTCATTTAATGACGTTTATCTTGAGGTGAGCCCTATTGTGAGCTCGTGCGGGGATCATCCTACGTAATATTTGCCTTCTTAACGCTGTTTAAACGGAGATTAGGGAGTGCTTGGTCTATTTATTTCATTTATTTACCGAGAATCCCTCGTGATGCAGTGACACGAAATTTTCTTTCTTCAGTCTTTGTAACAGAATATTGTAAAATTCGTTACATGATTAAAACATATTAAAACTTGTATTCCACGTGAGTGTTATACATAGTTGTTTCGACTTTTACGTGCAAACAAAATGATCGAAATATTTAACGTGTATATACTTAATAAAATAGGCTGGTATTATTTATTACAAAATATTAGTGTGTGGTTTATTCTGGGCATTCTTGTTTTGTCCAGTTCAATGTTTCATTCACGTGTGATTAATATCAAATGAACTGAAAGGAGACGTCTGATAGTTGATTGATATTAGGTCTTAGGTGTTGGTTTTCAAAATTTAAAGCGGGTACTGCACATACTTCCACCGCGTTTCGTATTAACCATCAATCTTCTAAACAACCGTCGCGCAAAATCATAAATATCGTTAAAACAATACCCGGCAGACAATGGAAGTCCCAACCAGCCGCGCGCCAACATACATTTCCAAACTAGCCCGGACTTGCATTCAAACATACGTGTCCCGTTGGAAATATACGCCGTTGAAAACAAGCGACTTCCTTCCAACGTTAAACACTCGTTCCCACAAGTCACGCGACGACGACAGTCAAAAGCGAAATTAAAACTTCTCCAGTTTGCTCGGACAAACAGCGCGCGGAGTGCAACAATGAACTCTTCTCGAATCTCCATCTACTTGACTGGTTGACAACAATCAGTCATTCTTTCTCCGATTCTCGGCCCGGTTCCGCTTTGTGTTTCCGCGTTGCCGGCCCGAAGTGTCGGCCGAAATAAAATATAGAGAAGCTCCGCTTTAATTCGGCGACGAGGTAGCCAGCGTGTGCGCGACGCTTCATAATACGGCCCTCCATTCAGGATCGACTCGGCTGAATTATGAATGGCGGTCGATAGCTAGAGGGAGGACGCGTATACCGGCCGTGCGAGTTTCACCTGGGCTACGTGGCCCTCGGAAGAACGTGTATGAAAAAGGAACGACTATCGACGCCGGGGTTGCGCCTCTTTTTACCCTTGCTGCTGCGCGCCATCGTTACCCGAGCGATTTACCCCCCTCGAGGGGATTCAATTCCACCGCCCCGCCTCCCAAATATGTAAGCCGACCTTACGCTTAGAAACCGTGATCCTCGTGTCCGCGCGTGGAAGATGTGATCTCGAGTGAAATTTCCCGGTATAAACGCGGTGTCAAGTCGACGTCCGTCATATCAACGATGACGATGTGACTGCGAAAGGGTGCTAAACGCCGAGGAGGTTGTACAAGGTTTTTATTGGTTGCATTTCAGTGAAAGACTTTTATTAATCTACCTTGCGTTGGAGAAATGATAGCGCGAGTTTACAATGCAATGGAGATCACGAGCTTTTGTCCGATACGTCATTCGATGTGGAAAGTTATTCAAATCTCCGAAAATGCATCTGTAAGATTTCTGTGAAAAATCGGGGAGATTGGTCGAATGTTGCAATTCCTTTTAATCGATTAACCCTATTTTTTAATGATTATCGCTATGAAAGGACTTACTTGGTGCTTGTTTCGTTATTTCACCTTTCATCAAGAGTTTATAATTTTACAAAATTTAAAGACATCGATGAGTTATTGTTTGGTCCTCGATGGACTAATATTTATCAGTGGGTCGTTGGAATATGGATGAGATTTCATCGGAGATATTTTTGTCGTCGTTTATTAAACTCACTTATCCGTTAAATCTTTCTTCAATTTTCTGAATGTGCTGATTACCAGAGTGTCTTGATTACGTTACACTCGGAACGAGTTGAAAGTCTCTAGCACGCCACGCTTTCTTATGCATTCGATTATTAAATCCAATATCTGATTTCGATTTCACTTCGGCGAATTGTATTACTTCAAAGAACCACTTCCACTTCGTAAATATTCACTCCTCTCTTTTCTCTCTCTTTTTTTCCAGGCTTCTAATCAGCACTGGTAACTTCTTGTTACATTCTCCATTTTACACCTAATCGAATCGCACTGTTGAATACAAAGTATCAAAGAAAGAAATATGTGTCTTCAATTTCCAGAAGGTTAAATACGAGAGCATTCTATTTTTATTTTTTTATAATTATCAAATCCAATTGTATTACTTGAAAAAACCATCATATTCACTTTCATTTCCGTTTTCTTTGTTTAATCCTTCAGTGGACTTACAATTTTTAGTTTAATACTTGGAATTTACATCAAATTGAAAGATAGAAAGAAATTTTTCTATACAGTATTAGAGGTAATAAAGAATCACATGAATTTATTAATAACGATGAATGCTGTGTCAACGTGTCGATATAATTATCAATTTGAAATTAAACGAGACCGCAGCGGTCTCAACGATCCACTTAAGGGGCAAGCTTCTGACCAATACCAATCACGTCTCTTCGATTCACAACTCTGCACTGCCCTGAATCGCTTCGCACCTAAGTCGCACCTAAATCGTACTTTTCAAAATGTAAAAAACGCAAAGAACGGAACAACGAGTGTCTTCAATCTCGATCTCGCAGAAAATCAAATACGGCAGATCCCGCGAATCAAAGTTGCTTCACTCTTCAGCTGGTCGTTCATCCCCCGTCAGATCGTTCGCATCGGTCACTTCTTCACCGACATCACGTCACCGTGTCATCGTCATCGTTCTCGCAGTCATCAAGACCCGAAACAGCACCTCATGCAAAAAAAAAAAAAGAAACGAAAGTCAAACGAGACGTCAGCTCGATTTCTACTCTCTGCTTGCAGCAACGTAGCTAGATCGATCGTCCGTCAAGATCGTCGAAGCGACGTGGTCGTTAGAGAGTGTACGTTCGCGTAAAGATCTCGGGGGAGAAAGGTTTGTCGTTGCTGGTGAGGGAGGATTGACGAGCCCCCGGCAGGGCAGGTCTCTCGAGGCGAAGCGAAGGAAAGCGGAAGGACAGAGGAAGCGGCGGAAAGGGAACCAGGTGCCCCAGCTACCCAGGAGGGCCTAGCACCTGGCTGTGTTTAGTGGCTGTTGACAAAGGGGCTGGGAGGGGGGGTGACGGGTAACAGCACCTAAGGGCGGGTGGGGGGATGCAGCTCGAAAGGGTGGCGGCATGGAGGAGCCCTCGCTGGAGGCTCTCATGCAGGCGGGCCTCATCTTCGTGGTCGGTGTCGCCATCATCCTATCGAATCTCCTCATCATCGCTACCTACCTTAATTTCCGTGGTGAGTGCTTTAACAAGTTTTATCTCGGTTTTCAGGCGGATTTTTTTGTTAAACGACGCGAGCCTTGGATTTATTTTTGTATCTTTCTGTATCGTAGCTATTAAGACAAATTGTGTAAATGTTTCTGATGAAATTGGCGTTGATTTTGTTTTCATCGGACTATTTTGATTGTAATTCTGAATATCATAGGATATTTAACCTGTACGCTATTTTAACAGGACTGAATATTTCTTTCATTGAAAAAATGAAACGCTAAGTTTAAAGGAAAAGTTTTAATCTTGAAATTTATATTAATTTGGCACTTTTCGAAATTATTTAGCGGTTCTTTAATTATGAAAATATGAATTTACATAAATATTTGCTTGTTAATTGAATATTTTTGAACGATCTTGTTACGTAAATAATGCGACATTATAAAGAAGTTACACGCATTATAAAGAAGTTACAAATGTGCGGTTGCAAAAATCAAATACTTCGAACGAAGTATCAAAAATTCTTGAATCCATATTGGCAAAAGATTTTTATTTATACAAAAAGGTAGCATGTGTCGAATATCTACGAAACTGACTAGATTTTGTACAAAGCGTTTTATCAAAACAACGATTAACGAATTTAACGATTTAATTAAAAATTTAATGAATCTTTGCGTATACTCAACTAAATTTTAGACAGAATTTGAACGAAACGAAATTATTATTCCAGAATCGTCGTTGCGATAGCTCGCACTTCCTTTATCTTCGCGTATTCCCTTTAATTCGAACCGTTGAGAAAGCAAAATAATTCTATCTTAGCTGAAAAACCGAACGTCCGGTGATTCACACCCGAGGTAAATACAAATGAGAATCACACCGCATAGGTCCCTCCGAGGTGATAAACTACTACTTGCTGTCTCTCGCGTCGGCGGACCTTCTTTGCGGTCTGCTGGTGGTTCCGCTCTCGGTGTATCCAGCGTACGCACGAAAATGGGTCTACGGGGACGTCGTGTGTCGTCTCGTTGGCTATTTGGAGGTTACTCTCTGGGCGGTATCCGTCTACACCTTCATGTGGATCTCTGTGGATCGGTACTTGGCCATCAGGTACGTCCCAAAACGTCGTAAAATCTTTCTTCTTTTTTTTCACTTTGTGACATCAACTGATAAAATTTAAAAGAAATCTAGAAGTTTGTAAAATTTAAAAATTTACTTTTTATTATTACTCTTCGAACATCGATAACTTTTTAATACTTGCCTAATATTCAAGAATATGTAGAATATGTTAGGTATATGATTAGAGGTTATACAATTAGAGAAAAAGTTTTGCGTATATAAATATATATGTATAGCTCAAAGCGTATGTATAAATGAAAGAAATGAAATAATATCATATCGTAATAAAACAATGTAGTTTAACAAGTTGGATCTATTAATCAAATATAGACCTAAAGTGGAGTGATAACCGATATCAAGATTGTAGGTAAACTAAAATCTAGACAACCTTCAACAAACTTTCGACTTAAGAACTCTATATCCTCGACTCTTCGTTTCACTATCATAAATTCAATTTCAGCCTTCAACTCTTCTATCCACACTTCTTTGTTCATAAGTAACGCTTTGAAACTTTGTTTGAAATCTTGTGAAATTAAGTGTTGCGTTGCAAATCTCGTCATTTGTGAATAATACAGTTCAATCTTTTCTCTCATCTATGTATATCTTTTCCCTCCGTCACCAGTCGATTGACATTTATATTATTAAATTATTACTTTGTTTGATTATTATTTTATTTGATTTACCTAATTAATTATTTTATTTTATCCAATCTATTAGAAAAAGTTTCTCAACAAACTTTAAAATCGAATAAATATGGACATTAATATATCTCTGACAAATAACTTTAACAGATTTTTCTTATAAATATCCTAATACATATAAACACTAATGGACTGTACTTTATACAAACTACATGTATACCAAAGGTAAAAATCTTTCAGACTCTACTCTTAACACTAGAACTACCAAAATGATCAAAGTGGCGATAATTTCTGTTGGAAAGTTATAATTTATAATTTCTGTTGGAACTTTTGTACATAGAAAACAGTGTATTTTTAAAGATTTGAAAAATTTAAAAAGACTTAATCAACTTAAAGATTTAAATTATTCGTAAAATATATAAATTACAAGCTTGTGTGATCGAATCATAAAGGTTTTCTATTTTCTTACTCCAACTTCTTCGAATAGAAATTATTATGCTTCGCGTGAGTCGGTAGTTTTAAGTGTTAATTTCAACTAACCTCTCCCAGTGCGAACTTCAACTGACGAGGCAATTTGTTCTCGCAGGAAACCATTGCGTTACGAGACCGTGCAGACGAAAACCCGATGCCAGTGCTGGATGGTCTTCACGTGGATCAGCGTGGCGATGATGTGCTGCCCGCCCCTCCTAGGTTTCCAAAAGCCGATTTTCGACCGGGAGGCGTTCATCTGCATGCTCGACTGGGGGAACATGGCTGCTTACACCATCACACTGTCGATCCTCGTGCTAGGGCCGTCGGTCATCACCATCGTCTATACCTACAGCTACATCTTCACGATGATGAGGCGGCTAAAATCCGGCGTGCTGATACACGACAAGGAGTACGCGACCGCGCTCTCGGAAAACCTGAGCAATCCGAGTCATATCGTATCCTTTGTCCTGGTGATGGCTTTCTGGGTGTCCTGGGCACCGTATGCCGGTCTCCGGATATACGCTGTCCTTAACGGACCGCCGCAGGTAATTTAAACGTCGCTCGTCCTTTGTCGCGCGAATGCTGTTGGAATACATACACACGTATGTATAGGGGAAAGGTCAGTCTCGATGTGTGTTGACACGGGACGTATTCGTGTCGTTCGAAATGTTTCCAGAATTACAGCTTTTACGCGGAATGAAAAGCTCGTGTATCATCGATATACTTCTCTTTTTATCTATGTACATTGGTCTCTTTCACCCGGTACGGTTTTTTATATTTTCTTCCCGCGCGTCGGTTAAAAGGTGCGCAAAGGGCAATATTTTCTGCTTTAATCAACGTTTCGAGAAGTTGTTAACACGGTTTTGCAATACGTCGCGCTGATTTTATTATTTTACTTTGATTCTTCGTTATTGGAGCGATTTAAGAAAAAAAGCAGCAAAGAAGAAACATTACATACTTTTACTTTTTAAGGGAAAAAGAACCACATAAACGTTAGTTGAAAGGTGGTTAGCGGTACGAAGAAACAATATTCTTAAAAGATAAAAATTACGATTGACAATTAAATAAATTCCTCGATATACTCGCTAATACTGTATCATTGCCATCAAATAATAATATTCCATGGTCTCGTGTAACACTGTCGATGTTGTAAAAAGGTATACCTGCGTATCTTGATATTTCAAGTCGCTCGAATAATTCACAGATTTTAACGATTCACGTTGCAGGTACCGTTTCTCCATTTCGCGGTAGTGTGGCTGGGGGTGACGAACAGTTTCTGGAAAGCGGTGGTCCTCGGGACCCTGAGCCCGCAATTTCGCCTGGCGGTTCGTGTGCTCTGTCTGACGTTGTGCTGCCGGCACAGGCGACTTCCGCCGGAGCTGCTCGGCCTCGACGACGACGATTAAAAAAAAAAGGGGGAAAAAAAAAGAAAAACGCCAAAAACGCCTACGAGAACAGGAGGGGAAACGCTTCTTTTTTCCTTACGCGCGCTACGAGCGTTCTACAACACGCGCCCCATTCCTAGAGCATCGCTTTTCACTCATTCTCGGCATTCGAGGTCGTTCCTTGCAATCCGCCGCAAGAGTTCTCACGGAGTCCTCTTCGACCGCTGAGACTGAGATTCTTTGTTCCGAAAGGCGCTACCCACTCACCAGTCCGACCGATCAGAAACACGATCAGATCGAGCGAGGTCAACACGCGAGGTAAAACGAAATCTTCCGCAAGACAGAATGACTTTTAATCAACGAACCCGCCAAACTTCTTTCCCACTTCGAACAGAGAAGAATCATTTCCACTCGATCGGTTTTCTTTCAGGAACGATCATCGAGATCTTCGTCCGTCTATCGATTCGCCGTATCGCGCGGACGCGCGTCGATCACGATTGTTAGTTTCCGTTTCTGTCTTCGCGCCACGGTGGACGAATTATTTCCAGCCGAGCGAACGATCGATCGATCGGCTAAAGTGTAGCAAATATCTCACGTAAGATGAACGAGCGATCGAACGAACCGCTCGATAATAAACTTCGGAGACTAATTTAAATAAGATTTTTTTTCTCCCTTAAACCGGGTATCGCTCTGTCAGTTTTCGAGTCTATCCGAAACCGTCAAACCTCACCGGGTGCAATTAGGTATCGAATCGAGAGGCGATTCGAGAAAAAGAAATCGAGAGAATTCTTTGTTAAACTATTCGGATCGTCGATGAAGAAACCGCGCGAAACTGTCAGACTATTCCTTTTTCTATACGACTTCAATTTAACTATAATCGATGGTACGTATATACATACACCGACACTGACACTGATATACCGATACACACGATCACGCGTCTGCTATTAAAAGAGTCCGCGTTATCGACGGAAACGTGGGGACGAGCGTGGTGCACGATCGAAAGAAAGAATCGAGGACTCAGTCTGGTGGGGCCGCGAAGATTCTCGGGAAACGAGGGACACGGTCACCGCGAGCGAATCGTCGACCCCCTGCACGTTCTCGCGACGATCCGCTCGACGCTGATCTGCCGCAGTCCGCGGATCAATTACAATCGGAGACGTTCTGTTCATCTCCTGTTTTCCGCTTTCTTTCCTTCTGGAGCTGTGGCACGCTGTTCGAAGGTCGGCGAAACGCGGAGAGCCTCTCTCGCGCGTTCCTCTACTCTCCGTCGTTTCGCGACAGCGTTCCCAAAGAGAAACCCGCAGGGATGGGCCTGATCTCCGAATTCTCGAAACTCACGGAACTTTTTATTTTTTATTATTTCGCATAATCTTGTTTCGAAGTACGAACTGAAGTCAAAGTACAAACAAAAATACTACTTGCATCTGGAACACTTTCTGGATCTGAATTTATCCGAGAGTTTATCTGTTCTTGTATCAGTTCCGCTTCTTTTCTCTCGATCGAATTTATCGAAAAATCTCCCAGTGACGCGACGAAAAGAAGCGGATTCCTCTCTCACTTTCTCGTGAACGATTACTTTGTTCATTCGTACTTTTTCTCACCTGAAGACAGTTTCGACAGCTCCGTGTCACGAAAGACGTGCAGAGTTTCGAAACTCGAAACTCTCCTGGACTATCGAGGAGTGACCCATCCCTAGATAACAAAACTATATATCGTTGCCTATATCTACGTGGTAAGCTCACGCTCAAAAAACACACAAGTATCTTACAAAGCGAGTCGCGGTCTTACGACGACGTGTAAGTTCGCTCGATGTCGCGCGATCCGCGCGACAACCCGTCGATCGAAAAAAAAGAAAAAAAGAAAAAAACACGGGGATCGTAAAGGATGATCGTGGACGATTTAACGCCAGGCGAACACACAAGATACAAGAGAACACTAGGTCAATTAACGGAGATGCCTCTACGAATGCGACGCCGCGTCGATCTGCGCGCCCGTAGAACGCCCATGTGAAAACGAACGACTCGCGGACGGGAGCTCTCGATCGCGATGGCTACACGCTTTTTTTAACGCGCTTCCTCCTTTACTCGGCCTCGCGATCGGCTTCCCTTCCACTCTCTCTTTCTCTCTCTGTTTCCTTCTTTCTGGTTTTTAAATCGAGCTTTCAGCGACACGCTTCATTTCCTCCCCTTTCGCGAATTTATTCTTCGGATAAAATCGTTGAATGTTTAAGACGGGAGATCTTGAAAGTTTCTGTGGTTTCAAGTGTTTCATTTTGGGAAAAGATAATTCTGTTGAGAACGATTGATTTTGTTTGACAAACTTTCGACTAACTTTGCTGTGTTGTGCGAGGTTGGTTTCTTTGTTCAAGGAATATAAATTCAAGAGGTACGTCAAATCTCTTTGATAACAGTTTTTCTTGCAGAGGTTTCTCAGGTAAATATTTGATGTTCTTCTGTTTTTTCTTTAGATATAGATTTAAGAAGCGCAAACCTCATTCTAAAGTGAGGTTTCTCAATTCAAACACAAGCAAACTTGCGCAAACTTTCAGGATGGCCTGTACTCAGTTTTGCAGCAACTTTTCAAGTAATCTTCGCGATTACTTATTTCAGTACTATCACTAAACATTCCTAGAAAAATCTTTCTTTCATTCCGGTGTATCTTTCTGCTCGAAGACAGACAGAAAATTTCTCTCTGCTCAATTCTCACAGCTGCGACTAACATTTCCAAATGTAATTTTAAGCGATCCTTCTTTTAGTTGAAAAAAAAAAAACGAATCAGAAAGGATACAACTCGATTCTAGATCTGCTTCTGAAAATAAAGGACTGGCCGAGGACAAAAACTCGATTGTAGAGCGTGAAACTGAAAGCTAGCCCGTCGCACGCGAACTCGCAGCTTTCCAATTAAAATTGTAATCAAACTTTCACCGGTGGCTGCGTTACGGGATCGTGATCGCGGACGAAAGCGCAATAAAAGCGTCGGATTAATTGAATGAACGTGGAAGAAGCTGCGAAAGAGCACGGTCGAAAAAGAAGTGACTTGGTTCGTTGGACGATGAATCTCGCGTCGTTAAAGTTGAACTGTCCGAGTTATTTCATAAATCTGCCGGTCGAACGCGAATTTAATTTGAAACTCGTCCTAGTTTACGATTCAGGCTCGATCGGCAACCGGGCGAATCAAACGGGCAAAAAGCTTGGGCGAAGATCATTCTCCGTTGGTAGAGAGAGAAAGCAACCGGGTTGTTAATAAAACGCGCTGTTCGTTTATTAACCTAGTCGTTTCTGCAGCGAATAAACTTCGTTGTTTGAGTACGAGTGTTGCACCGTTTCGCGGTGCTTTTATATAGCGAAACTTCTCGTTTCTGTCACGGTGATATTTATGCATCGCGCGTCTGCTACACGCAATTGGCGCGAAGACGCGTGTAATTAAACGTTTCGTTAGGCAGAGTATCGAACACAGTTTGTACGAATTTTCTACCTTTCGTTGTTTCGTTATTGCTAAAATTCTTCAGCTAGTTTGTTTAATGTTACTAATCATTTAGCATTTTTCAATTATATATGTAATAATTTATTTCATATGTCAAACGTTATTAATTTTAATGAACGATATCTTACAATTAGTAGTTGCAAAGGGAATAATTTAAAGAAGGATAACAAGGATATTGCTGAATCGAAATGTTTGCAAAGTAAGAAGATATCAACAGAGAATACTCCAATTTTTAAGTACAAGAAGATACAGTGTAACAAAATTGAAAGCTTTCGAAACGAAATACTTTTTAATAACTTCGATAGTGAGTTAGTAATGAAACTAAAAAGAAAATGGAATCTTGGAGTCAATAGAACGTGAAGGAATAATTTAACGAATCGTTATTAAAAATTTAACACGGTTGTAGAGAATGTGTCACTTGAAAGTTATGGACTGTTCCATCGATTTGTAAGCACGTATGTTGTCCTCAAGGTTCAGGAACGTTCTCAGAAGCAGACATAGCATTGGCCGACTGTATCACTTTCGGCGTAATTTGTTTGTTATTTAATTTTCAAAAGTGATCCAGTAATTTCTTGACAGACGTGTCTTAAACGTTATCATAAATCAAATCACTTTGTATTTCACAGAAAATTGCGAAAGAGGAGAGAAATGAATTACTACTGTCTAAATTTGGCAAAATTGACGAAACGTTATGAATTATTGAAAAGAAGAAGAGGGAAAGGAAGAAGAGAGAGAGAGAGAGAATGAAACACAGCAAAAATGTTGTTCCCGCTAACGCTCGAAAAAAAGCGATGCTCACGCGCAAGCAAGTGGGCAAAGATCCTGAGATTTCTTTGAATGGCGAACGTTAAGAAAAAAAAACAAAACCCTTTTAAAAGAAAGAAATCCAATACGCAAATCGGTGTCTAGAAAGTCTCAGCTTCTACTCTATTTTTTACTCTAGACTTCGTGTTTTATTATACTTATAAGGCTCTTCTGATATAAAATAAATCGTAAGAGAACGCCCCGTTCGGGGCTACGAATACCATTAGATGCGCGACGGTAATTTATCGTGCCATTTTGATATACCAAGCTATAAATTAAAGGGTTAAGGTGCCCGGAGGTGCTCTGAAAACGCAGATATTTAAGACGCGAGGCGTCGAAACGTCCTCTCGGTAATTTATCACCGCCAACGCTGCGAAATTAATCCTGCTACCGTTTTTTCCGGTCGTCTCTTTTTCGATCCAGTGATCCTTTTCCTTCTTTTTTTTTCTTTCGTAACGATGATAAACACGTTTGAACAAAATGCACAAAAAAGTTTGTCGGTCAAAGTTTCCTTCAAACTTCCCTTTCGTTTACCAAAACGAGGGCAAGATGGAAGTGATGCAAAAATTCGAGGATGACGGCAGGATTAACAACTATGCGTCGCCACTCGACCGTGTGAAAAATACTGATGGTTGTGAAACGGACTTGAGGTAACGAGAGTACGAGTTCGACGGCTCTCGTCGCTGATGTTAACGATGTCTTAATTAATAGAACTGAATCAAAGGAAATTTTGGACTGCGTTGTAGTTGAAACAGTTAGCTAACCCGATGCAGCGCCCCGGCTAAAAAGCAGCAGAATAAATGAAAAAATGCGACACGCGATGCGAATCAATTTGTTGATCGTCGATCGTTCGACGAATTTTAATAATTGTTATGCACGACGCGCGTGCCGTCGTTGTGATTGTTTACCGTGCCGAGCGTGATAGCACGTTCTCGTGCGAGTTATTTGCCAGTTCGACGAGTCACGGTATCGACGTTCCCTGTTTCGAAGAACACCGATGATTTTTATCCTAGGGTGTTGATTTTATCTTGGGATGAGACGAGATACGTTTCCTGAGATACACGCGTCCATGCTTGTTTGATGATCAGAAGCGGGTATGGGCGAGTTCTTGCACTGCAACAACGAAATACTTTCCGAGGAAACTCGCTTCGTTCAGACTTCGTTTCGGATAATTCGCGAAATTGAAGTAGCAAGAAGCGGTACGATGTAGCACGATAAACTCAATGCAATCAAACGATTGATCTTTTATTTGTATTTCGGTACGTCGATAGTGGCACTTCAGTTTAACCCTCTGCTGTACTTGTCGGGATATAACGAAGCTCGAGGTGGAGTCTACGAGGATTCTGATATAACTAACCTTCGGTTAATTTATAGATATACATATAAAGCATTTCTTCTTACTGATTTCTCTTTATTGTCAGATTGCTGGTTTCCAAGCGTATTTGTACAAAATTTAGAAATGCATTAAACGGGACATTTAAATGGAATACGCGTTTAATACGGAATGCAGCATATTCGTTATTTGTATAAAAATATTCATCGCACGTATTTCTAATAAATACTGTATCTAATGTAACTTGTAACCTCATCTTGTTAAAGGAAATCAACGAATATATGATATTCCACCTCTGGCCAGTAGAGGGTTAAATGTACAATTCAAAGAGGTAATCGCGAAAGAGGGTACCGTCACCCGTCGTATTGTTAATAATTCCAATAAAATCAATTAAACAAAACTTCCATCGTTCTGTCTGTTCTGTTCTGTTTCTTTTCTACATCGAGAGCGAGAGAGTGTCTTCTCGTTTTCTGCAAGTAATGTTCTCGCGAGATTTTTAGCCGGGGTTGGTCGCGGTGCACGAACGCAAACAAGAAAAGAACGATAAATAAAAGAAACACGGAAATAAATAAATAACGCTATGATTTTGCTCCGAATGTCTCTTCGTGTGTGCATGTACATATTAGATCGCGTGTGACGCGGTTCTTTCGTCCAGATCTATCGTTGCAAGCTTTAAACTTTTACGATGCAACGTCTCGGGTGCACGCTGTCACAAGGATGACCGAGTTCAACCAGAAATTCGCCCCGGGCTGAATCTTTCATCCCGATCAGACGAACCTATTGTGTTTTCAATGAATGGTGATCGTGTTCGTACTCTTGATATCGAAAAAAAGTCGTAAAACGGTAAAAGAAATTTTAAACTCCTTCACGGTTTTGTTCTCTTGGAGAACGTTTGACGTTGTTTGCTGGATGTTTCAAGCTGGAATAATCAATAATAATTAACTATATTATTATGTGCATCTTAAAAATTCTATTGAAATTGCATTATAAAATAAAAAATTAAGTAAAAGAGGTTTCTCAAACTTCTTATTCGAAGAAATATTTAAATTACATTAGTCGTCAAAATTTTTCCGGACTTTTACCATCTATAATTATGTAAAATGAATTTCTCCAATTTTTCACTGACAGAATTACTCGAACACAAAAATGAACTTTTTAATATTCATTTCCTCGTAAAAATAAAAAAGAAAGTCATCATTGCCTTTTAAATCGAAGCTGAAATCATTCGTTGAAGCAACTACAATACTTCAGCACTGTGCAAACGCCTGCGCATCAAACGTCCTACCTAACGATTATTTCAAACAACAAACACCTCTCTAAATCGCAAAAGCTTTCAGCGATCGTTCTGGTCGTTTCTCGACCAGAATTCAATTATTCCGGCGAGGCCGCACAAAAGGAGGCGAAGGAGCGAAGCGACGGTCGCTTAAAACATTTATCAAAAGGGAACAGCCCAGTCGAAATACCAGCTTCCGGGCGCGTTCCCCGTCAAAAGCCCCGGGCATGCCACCCACGTCAGCGTGCACCCGCGAAACCGCCAAACCGAGCAGTATTAAATTCCTCAGCGATAACGAGATTCTAAATACTTTAAAGTCGCTCAAGGGGAAGCGAAGGAAACGGGAACGAGGCGGGATTGATAAATAAACCGTGATGGAACTGGGAAAAACAAAAGGAGAAGAGAGAGCGAGAGAGAAGAAAAAAATATAGGTAATGGCACCTGCGTTGAGAAAAGAAAGGAAAAGAAAAAAAAAGAAACAAGAACAGAAGAAAAGAAAGGAGGAGAAGGAAGATCCGAAGCGTTGCTTTTTCCCTTTTGTGACTTTCTTTTTCCCTCGTCTCTGTTTTCTTTTTTTCCCCCCTTTTTCTTGTCTCGTAATAAACGCAACGCGCGTAAAAATAAAAATAACGACGACGAACAAGAGATGGACGAACTGAAGGGGAGGGAGGGATAAGCGGATGAAAAGAAGAAGAAGAAGAAGAAGAAGAAAAACACGAAATTGGTCCCTGGCAGTTTTCCGGGCGGCCTCCATTATTAACGATTAATTACATTTTTGTACCTAGCTGCTAGTTTTGTACTAGTTTTGTAACGTACCTCGCCACCGGACGTGCTGTTATTGCATATTTTAAGTGGTTGTTAAAATGGAAGGTTGATCGATCAGCTACGGATGTCCGGCGTCGTAATGTGGTTGTGCGGTTACGATCGATGATCGTCGCGATGCTAAACCCGCGCTGTCCCGTGTGATAAATACGACAACACCGGGGACAACCTTCGAGAATATTTCATTTCCGTTCCGGCAAGGTTTTTTTGACCGACAGAAGTTAGATGTCAGATTGAAGCGCCAAGACGGTCGACGCGAGGGTATCTTCGACTTTTCACCGGGAAATTTACCCGATGAAAACGGTGAGACGCGAAGAAACTCGTCGATCGCACGAGGATTCATCGAGTACTGCTTTTTTTCCATGTTCGACCGTTTTTTAAAACTATATATGCATATTTCTTGCCTTTCGAGTAATCGTCGCGTCTTGATTATCACACGAGACAGGTTTACGCAAAAGGTTACGCAAAGTACAATACAGAGTATCTCGAAGTTGCAGCTTCGACGGGTCGAGAGTACTTTAAGAGAGTCATTTCAGCGCTGCAAATGAAACATCCGAGAATGACGATGATAATAACAGAGAAGAAGGAGAAAATAAATATGAAAAAGCGAGAGATGAATTATTATCGTAATCTGTAATACCTAGAACGGAAGAAGCGGCTCGCGTCCGCGAAATCGCCGATCCTAAAACGCAGTGTTCTGTTTGATCGCTGAAATGCTCGATCGCGCGCAAGCAATCAAAAGCAATGAATCAACTCGTAAGGGAGAGACCCCCGTTGTTAGGATGCAAGCATGCGTTTTATTCACGCCTTGCCTGTTTGTCTATCGCCAATGTTTAGATTAACCATCGATCTTTCCACGCGTACGTCCATCGAGCGCTTTTCGTTGAAACGAGAAGAAAACGAGAGAAGCAAAGGGAAAACAAAAAAAACAAAAAGAAAAAAAATTAAACGAGGATCCGACGAGTTGCGCGTGTTGTTAATGAAGCGTTTAATTTCGCGTGCTTTCATCCTGCATGCGTTGGAAACTTGCTGTCGAGACGCAGGGAAACTCGAATCACGGTGGACTACGGTGCGATTCTAGTTGTCCGAGCGCAATGACGGGTGTACTAGATACGTCGTGATACGAATTCGACGATAACGGTACAATATTAACGATTATTGTCCTAGCGCAATAGAATAGTAAGATGATATTCCAATAATAAACGGCGAGATCGTAGATATCGCAAAATTTCACTCGATATACGACTCGTTATACGACGCTTTGTATTCATTTATCCCAATCGTCCTTAGGTACGCATCGATTCGCCGCGATGTTCCCCTCGAAACTTTTTGAGGATTTACGTATATTTACGTGCTTCTGCGATTCAGTTTTTTTTTTAAATAAAACGCAAGATGTCACGAGATTATCGACGAAGATTGCTTATTAAATACCGTTGTATTTGTTTAATATCCTTTAAATTATCATTTGGTACTGGTCTCTCACATTTGCAAATTTTCCTCTTTACTTCAGTGTTTAACAAGTATCTTTTACAACGTTTAATACTTATACAGGACAAAATCAGGAAAAATTCCGTCTACCGAAACACTTCGCCATTTTCATCATCATTTATTGCGGTTTCTACGAACGTTATTCAAAGGAAATGAAATCTTCTTCGACAAATTTATTTATACGTCTCTGGAATTAAATTCCATCTTTCAGCACTGAGGCAACGAAAGAAAGGCTTCCAAGGCTCTTCCTCTATTTTCCACGTGGATACTATAATTTCACAAAATTTCCACATAATGTTACGGTAATCTAAAACAAATAACCCAGTAGGAATCTCCGTAAATGTTTCACCAGAGATTTACCAGAGTACTATTTCATCATCTCGCTTTGCGTACGCGTTGAAGAACTCTTCAAACGAACATAAAAGTGCAAAGAGCGACATAACAAGTATCGAGACGATACGTGTGAATAGTGATAAAATGAGATACACCTGTTTCCTTCCGCAAACATTCGCGCAAACGCGCGCGCGTCAGCTCCGTTCGCACGTTCATGACCCTTTCTTTTTCCCCAGACATTGGCCAGGAAATGTAGGTCGCGCGACGAAGGAGCCTCTCGCCAACGTGTTACATAAATGCGCCTTAACCCCTGGTGTTGGGCGGCGGACGCGCGCCGTAAATACGGCCGCGGCTTCTCTCTCTCTCTCTCTCTCTCTCTCTCTCTCTCTCTCTCTCTCTCGAGTGTGTCCGTCCTGACACGGAGTGGTACTACTTGCAGCAGCGCGCCAGTCATTAGTCAATACGCCGACATTAGTCGATACACAGAGGCAGCCGCTGGTCCGCGAGCCGGCAGCAACCACGAGGCTGTGGAATAAGGTCGAAAACCCCTTCCATCGGACGAGCTTCCTGGAAAACGGAACGATACTTGCTTGGCAAACTTTTGAATTCTTGCCAGCCTCCTCCATTGTTCTCATCCACTGATCGATACCATTTTATTGCCCGCGTGTGCAAATCTTCCACGCCGCTCGGCCATTTCCTTCTCTCGCTGCGCCCCTCGGATACATACGAACGCGATGGAGCTTCTTGATTTCCCTTTTTGGCCGATTTATTGCCGCCCGGTTGTTTTCTGGCTCGCTTTAGGGGAAGAGGGAGGGGGGAAAGAGGCGAAGATAGAGTAGAGATTTATTTCAGGGATTTTTTCTTTTTTTTTTCTTTCGGATCTTTTTGTCTAGAAGAATTTGAATAAATTCGGGGGAATCTTTTCCTCTCGAAATGTCGCAGATTTTTCACGTTCACGATGAGTTCACGATGACTACGAATGTCTCTGTGTGAATTTAGATTTTTGTGAACGTGATTCGAGAACATGGAATTTAGGCAGGATTTTGTTTCGTGTATTAAATATTATAAATATTCTACGTTTCTGTAAATGTTTCTTAAATTTTCCACAAATGCACAGACATTCGCAGCGCAACGATGAGATTTCTCTTTAATGCAAAATGATTTTATTTTGAAATCTTTTAACACCAGATGTGCTTTTTTACTCAAACGTTTGGAGTAGTAAATGAATAATAAGTAAAAGTTTAAAAAATTAATTGATTAGTTTGATTTAGAGTTTAGTGTAAAATTTAAAGAGAAGAATTATGGTACTATGGTAAAGAAATTAAGGACAAGAATTTGAAAAAATATTGATGATTTTGAAATTTATACTTAATTTATACTTAATCTTTTCTTTTGAAGTATCACAGATTTTTTACATTCGTTTGTTCCATGTTAGAGTAGAGAATATTAAGCTCCAGTGATGCTATCTTGAGGATAGTTGGAGCAACGTTATCAAAGGATGAGAATTATATTATGAAATTTCGAACAATCAAAATCTAGGTCAAGAGATTGTCAGTTAAAATATGTATCTTTATATGTTACATTCAATTAGTCTTTTACAATTTGCACCATAAATAGCACCATTTTGACAGTAGTAAGTTTTAAACTAAGTAGTAAATTAATCCAATAATATGTATCCACAATTAACATAATTCCTTGTCTTTTACAAAAAGAAAGTGTACTAAAATCTAAAACAATTATTTCAAAAGATATGTCAATTAACTTTGCAAAATTTAACTTGTAGAATATTATTAAACTTGTAAAAGCAAATGCTACACGTTTTGTATCTCTCCTTAATTTCTCTGTAACGTTTAGTTTTAATTCCAACCACTGCTAATGTTGTAATCTTATTCTTATGCTGAATCGGTAACATTGAGACCGACGCAATGATAAGATCGTTTCCTACCATCGAGACAAAGAACAAAGAACTATACTGGCTGATAAATCTATCATTATCTGTACTTACTCGTACCTTATCTCTCTCCTTATCGCGATAATACTTCCTCGCTCGATAAAATCTCTCTTCCGACTCTTCCTTCGAAATACACTTCCTCTGAATATCTTATCTACTTTTTAATACATTTCCTGATATTTGTTCTTCTTTCCAACGAAATATTACACCGATAAATGTACAATAAATTTTGTGCATCCCAATGTTTCCGTTTCATTTTATTGTTAGTTACTTTTTTTGATGCAAAAGAAGTTAAATAGTTATCTTGATTAATTAATTAAAGAATTTAATCATTCCATTTACAAGAAAGCGAAGAAAAATTTTTATGTGAAACTAAAGCATGAAACTTTAGAAAATAAGAAACTTTTATTCGTATATTTTAGAAAAATATTCAGATCCCCAAATTTCGGATCTGCCAAGTTTCTACAAAAAAAGAAATCACGAATCCTGATTATTTTGGTAGTTCCATCGCCAAGAGGATTGACAACACGCTAATGATATACAAGCTAATAGCTGCAGTAGGGAGTAGAAACAAAGGGGTGGCGGAGGAGCGAGACACGAAAGCATTGTTAGCTAAGAGACTTGGTAACAGAGTTAATGTCGCATTACGGCGTGGACTGCACAAGGGCGTGGGTTGTTCGAACTCGTGGAAGCGTGAAAGAAGAGAGTGGAGAAGAAGAATCTGTAATTGGTGATGATGGAGACCACGGAGGAAGCCAAAGTAAGAATAGGAGACGTTCGAATCGAGTTAACGATCTCTCGCGTTGGGGACAAAGTTAAACGATTAACGCGGTAATTAGCACGGTAACGAGCGCGGTTGCTAAGGAGATGGTAAATAAGTATTCCATTTCGCACGAACAATTTGGCCGGATTGTTCTTTCGGGATTGGTGCTCTTAGATCTTGATTAGATAACGAGCACGATACTCCAGGCTACTTTCCAAATTTTCACCGTTGCTTCACGCGAGATTCGTTTTGAGGCTCGTGTGATTTTGATTTTATCGCGTCCACGTGAATCGACGCGATAAATTCCTACGCTAGTAAGAAACACTGTTTCTTTCGTATCGAGACCCGTAAATTCAGAAAATATAACCGCGAATGTTGTTCAAATATCGGCACGTAGATTGATTAAGGATAAACGTTGCTCTCGATCTTCGTGTTAAGTGGATATTCGCGTGCTTGTTAGCTAATACGATACGAATCGTATTTAGTGCCGGGTTTGATCGATGAGTCGCGAGGAATAATCATGCAGAAAATAATAGTTTTGTTTGTTTGTTGATAACGATCTGAGTTATTTAATACAACCGATCGCGTGGAACGTGCAATTTTCGTGAGTAATTTTTTTCTTTTGCAATTAATCGTCGATAAAGATGAAATCGTTGACAAGCGAAGAGGATGAACTGAAAGGTATTTATAATGCTATAAAGGTGGTCGATTTAAATTGCAATTGTCAAATAGACAATATACAGTGATCCAATCCAATTTTTACTTTCAACTTTAATTTTACTTATTATTTTTAGAATGTACTCTGAAAAGTATTTATTGATGCATTTATTTGTGCCATATACATCTTTTGTTATGGCATATGCATTTAATTGCTATAAGCGTCTATAAAGAATAATTATATTTATATAAACAAAATATAAAGCACATAAAATAATCATAGCATCAAAAATACATATACATTACACAGTGTAGAATAATGTTTTCAATTACATTTATTGATGCGAAATCAGTATTTTATGTACCATTAATTGAATTGTCTTTTACAGAGTCAGTCTATATGCAATAAATACAAATGATACTGCGAAAGGTGAAAGAACACTATATACGAGGCATCACCGGCTATTTACGAACCATAACGAGAAAGCCAAAGTTATCTAAATTTTGAAACATAAAAAATATCGTTCAACCTTCGTTGAAGAATCTACGCCACCACATATTTAACTATTACAAATAAGAAAGACAAAAGCAAAAGAACATTTCATAAAACGAGATTCGTTTTTGTATGTTCGTAGCTACTGGATCATGGATCCTTAAATGAGAAATACTCACGTATAATAATTAGGACAATCGTCATCTCAAAAAATATACACTAGAATTCATAGTTTAAGACAGTACGTAGCTTGTGTTCTTCGTTGTATCACAAGCTTTTCCTTACTTCTCGCACTTTAATTTCTTAATGTATAAAATGAAAATTTTATATTCTAATCGTCGGTAATTCTAGTGTTAAAACACGCACGATATAATTCACCATTATCGTCAATGTATTCACCGTTGTAGCAACTGCTTCGCGACATTGGAAGAAGAGTACCACACTATGTCAGTCTGTATCAGTATCGACTACCGTCGAGAGAATCGCGCGGAAATTCCCACACAACACGAACGATACGTAGAAGGGCGGTACCAGACACGAACTCGTGGCACTGGGTGTTCGTTCCATTTAGAAACCCTTTCAGTCTGCCAGTACGACCATCGTCGAACCCCCCATCGCGTTACCCGTTCGTTCATCGCGTAATTTTGCCGCCTATCGCGTTATTTTGCTGCTGTTTGACAATATGTTCGTGCAAGCTCCTGCCTTGTTGATTCCACAAAAGTCAGAGAACTCCGAAGAAGGCAGTGACGAAGAAGGAACCGGTGATGTCCTGCAGGTTGATCGTTCTTTCACCTCTTCGTTAATTAATTTATTACCTCGTTTTAATATTTCTATTTTGTCAACTTGATTATTAACTGAGTTACATTACTACTACAGATTCATTTTTTTTTCTTTTTTATATATGAATACATTAGTTAAAAAACTAATCTCGAAAGAGACATTGCATTGCCTATATTTAATTTGAATATTTTACGTAACTTTTCATACTGTGTTCTATGTGTTTTTTTGCATCTTGCAAGTTTTCTTAAATGCATGGAAATTTACAGTCTACTGATTATCGCAATTGAGTTAAATACAGGATCTTTAATAAATAATTGGATAATTATTAATATTGGAACTAAACTTTCTTTCAACAACCGTAGATTCATAAAATCCCTCCCTTGTGGAATTAAACAATCTTTGCAACTTAAACGCATAATGATAATTTCATCAATTTTTACAATGATTCAACAATCATCGTGTGAATCTTAATAATTCATAAATTCTTGAAACTGCGTCACAATTTCAATAAATGCAATAAACGATATGTAATAAGTAGAAAAAGATACACGCGCGGCTTAATGTCTGAGCCATGACAGAGCGCTACTACTGACTCCACGATCACGAGGCAACACAGAATTAACATCGCGGACAACAATAATGTTCTTGCTCTTCTTCGTAGAAACGGCGAGAAGAATGCGAGAGGAAGGCGAGACGGGGGGAGATGGATCCTCGTCTGGAATTTGCCTTCCAGCTCTTGATGGACGCTACGCAGCTGTCCCGCCACGAGGTCATGGATCACGTTTTCGAAGGAGACATGCTCGACGAAATCAATCAACTGTTTCTGCCCCATATGAAATCTACCCTCGTCTGGTACTATCAGGAAGCGGAGGAATCTGAAACTCTGCGTCCCACAGAAACGGTCAAATTTTCGGTCTTTATTTTCAAAAGAGAGAGAGAGAGAGAGAGAGAGAGAGACTGAAACTTTTGCACTTTCATACTTCGTATTCATCAGTGATCCAGAGATTCAGCGTGGAATTATATTTTTTGCAGATGCAAATGAAAACCTCGACCTCCAGACCAGGTCCGAACACGTCGGTGCCAAAATTGAAGGAACAGAAGGAGGTGAAGGAACCAGGCAAGAAGAAGTTGTTTCTCACCGACGGGTGGCAAGTTCCTTGCACTGGAATATGCATTTATATGTTCAGGTATAAACACAATACAACGTGCATAGTATACAATGCATTTGCGTTTGCACTTCAGTGATGCGAGCGTGGAACTTTCGTTAGATTAAATGTCTCGAAACAATTACCGGAGGAAGGTTTCCAGAAAGATCTTTATACGGGTGTGATAGACACGATGAAGGTGGGAATAATAACAGCGATACAGAGAGTGGTGGAGTATGTTTTCATGGATGCTCTTGCGCACCCTGGCTCTGAAGGAGAGGATGATTGCCCGATGATCAAGAGCCTTTTGTTACCTGGTTTAAGATCTTTTTGCAGTGCTCTAAAAGGTATGAAGACACAAATGAAATATGCACGTTGATTTTTAATAACTACATTAAAAAGTATTTCCCATATTTGTACAGTGTGCGAACAAGTAGCTCACGAAAGGCGTATATTCGACGACGACGAGGCTCTGATGAATGAAGTGCGTAACTTCGAGGAAGCGAAAGCGTTTGTAGCCAAAGAAAATGCCGTGAACATCGTGGAAGAGAGAGTAAGGGCGTGGATCAAGAGATTGAAAGACTTCATGGTGGAGAGCAAACAGGTGAAGCGAGAAAATGATAATTCCGGTCCTCAACAAGAGTTGGAATACTGGAAACGAAGAGGAGCCCAATTCAGCCAGCTAGTCAACAAACTTCAGGTTCCACTTGCATTCCCATGTCGCATTTTTATCAAACGCGGCGACGAACAGATCATTTATACTGTGCTTACGTACGAATGTTCAGGATCACGAAATACGAATGTCGCTTCTTTGCTTGCAAGTTGCACGCTCGAAGTTGATAAAAGATTGGGTTGACGCGGAGGATGAAGTCACTTATTGTTACAACGAAGCTAAGGACAACGCTAAGTTTATACAGGCGCTGGAAAAATGCTGTCACTGTCTGTATTTGGATGATCCAGTAAGATAACGTTGTTATCGTTATACATAATTATATTATAACATAATTGCTCGATTAATGTACATATAAGTATATTTTTCAGGTGAAGATGAGAGATTCCCTCGTGTCGCTGCTGCAAACAGTTCGTTTAATATACAGCGTCTCGAGATATTACAACACCTCAGAACGAACCAGTTCGTTAATGATAAAGATCACGAACCAAATGATCGTTGCTTGTCGAGATTACGTCACGAGCAGGGGTCGAGAAACCGTCTGGGGTCAAGATCGTGCGGTTGCACGATCGAAGCTGAAGCACTGTTTAAAACTCAACAAGTAATATCTGATTTTTGACATATGTCCAGAATATTTCAAAACCTTATAGTAGAAACTTTTTACCTGCTGATTTGTCGTTTCTTCTTTTTATATACACCTTTATCAACAATTTCCAGGGCTTACAGAGAAACTTACAGATTGGTTCGATGTTCTCCAGCTGTAACCGAGCAGGAGTTCTCGTTTTCAGAGACTCACGTGTTCGGAAGGTTCGATTCATTTTGCGACAGAATAAGAAAGATCTTGACTATGTTCGAATTGATACAGGATTACAAAAGCCTTTTCGAAAGAAGGATGGAGGGTCTCTTATTGGGAGAAGGTAAAATATAATTTTCATAGATGGTAATTATTTCATTTTTCATAATAATTTCATTTTTAATTTATAGATATCGTGAGTATAATTCTTTTGACTCTTTTTATCTCGACAGCATTGGACGATGCTATAAGAACTTTCGAAGAGGCTGAGAAAATTGCTACCACTAAAAGTTACGATTATCTGGACCCGAGGAATACTGAATTTGACACGGATTACAACGACTTCATGACAAAAACCGATACCCTGAAACAGAACATCGGTAATATCATTGAGAAAAATTACGCGGACGTTTGGGAAACACTTCAGGGTATACGATTTTTAACTCGATTCGAAAAAGTGAAGTGATGCATTATTGTCGACTAATAACGCACGAGAATTTACACAATTATCACGATTAGTACACTTATTGCATGAAAATCTAATTATAAATTAACATGTGTCTGAGCCAATTTTTAAATCATTCATTTCTCAAATTTATTAATACCTTGATAGCTTGATTTTCAGATCTTTTAAGTGTTTAATGTTTTAATTAATCTGTTTGCTCCCAAGGTCAGTGAAAAAATACCGCTAACGAAATTAGATGAAAAATACAACATAGTAGTAAAATATTGTGACAAAGAGGTGGACAGGATATTGAAATTGTTCAAAAGGCAGAGGGATGACCCTCCATTGCCGAGACACATGCCTGCTATCGCTGGAAGATTAACCTGGGCAAATTCGTTGAAGTAAATTATGAAAAACTTATCTTTTGTTATCTAATTTTCTTTTATTTTTTTCCTGTCACCGATCCGAATTATTTTCTATTTAGAGTACACTTGGACGAATTGGCTACATCGGTCTCTAGTCATCCAGTCCTCAAAAATCTTCCACTGACTGTGGAATTAGAAAAAAGATACAATTACGCTCTCAGCGTTTTGAGCCAGTATAAATCAGACATTGCTGAAGTCTGGACTCATCAAAATTCCTGGGTCATTGAAGACTGTTTAAAACGGTACGTGAATCTCTTACAACGAGAAACCGAACTGATTAATTCTATTTTGACACTTCCTCGATCCAGGCCTTTGCTGACGGTGGACGAGAAGACAGGAAAAATCAAAGTCAATTTAGGAGGTCGCATCATTCTTTTGCTCCGAGAGGCTGATTGCTTGGCTAAATTGAACCTCGAAATACCTATCGTCGCATTGACAATCCTGGCAAAGAAAGATTACTTTACATTGGTGACAGATTCTCTTCAACTGATGATCGAAGAGTTTGTGTTCACGGCAAGACGCGTGAAACTGGAAGTGAGACCGTTGTTATTACCACATTTGGTGCGAGTTGCATCCTTGCTGGAACCTGGTTTGACTTCTTTGAATTGGACCAACCCAGAATGGAGAGAATTTCATCAGAACACGAAAGAGCAGATCAGGGAGTTTGATATTCTTATTACAAGGGTTCACGATGTCTATGATAACAGGTATACTTCTGCTTGAACGGTCTGTGAATCACATTTTTCTAATTTTTGTGAGGCATTCTTTTAAGACAGACATATTTTATATTACTTATATATGTGCTTTATACTTTTTATATTACTTCATGTATGTGCTTTAGTTTTGTTTGCTCGTCTACAAATTCTTATGAGAAAAAAGTATTTTTTTGTACACACACACACACACATACACACATATATATATATGATTAATTTTTATACATTTAAATTTAAAGATAGAAAAGTACATCAAGTTTAGTTAATAGATGAAACTAAATTTTCATAAAATCCCACAGTCTAATAATAATTGTACCAACATTGAAATTAATTTTTTAATAATAAGAAGTCTGTCTGTTTTCGTTCGGTAAATATACAAGTATTCTTTCGTCTGTCGCAAGGATTCTGCAGGTATTGACAGCTATGCAGAAGATAACGTTACATTCTCTGCCAGAATCTGATCAACTCTGGACCATAGAGGAATTCGTAGAGAAGACCGAAGAAATATGCAGACTCGCAGCGGTAGATTTATATCGCAAGAGTATGATGGTGGAAGAGGCTGTAGAGGAAGTGCTGGATCTCGTTAAGAACGCGGCAGAGAATTTCAAAGGAGCCGCTAATTCCAATCAATTCGAATTTTTCAATACCGAAGGTGATGCACGACACTATCTCACAAATTCTTCTTTCATTAAATTTTATATTTTTCTACATTTCTTCAAAAGTTAAATTTCATATTTTTATCATACAAATTTTTGTAATATCTTTCTTATATCCTTCTATAAAATTTTACAAGAGGATACTTCCCTGTATTTTTTTTTTTTTTTAATTACGAATTATTTGTATAGTATATTTCTGAATAATTTCTTTATAGAAATCCTCATCATCTTTTTATACGATACATTTACAATTTCATTTATTCGTAATTTATTTACACAACGTGGCTACAGAAAATGAAGAAACGGTAGAGCAAACAGTCCAACAAGACTGGTCCTTGGTTTGGAATTTGTTTGACGATCCTCATCAGCTGTTGATCACTCCTGGTAGTCTACCGAAAGGAATGCAAGACATGGTTAGGAATGCCGTGACCGAAATGAGAAGATATTACTCCAGAAAGGTCGTAGATGTTCTGATAAAGGTCACCAGAAATTCATTGGACGTCATTAGGAAGCGATTCATTCGAGAGATCGATCCAGGTGCCCTTTTGCTCAATGAAATATGGATACATCGGCGGAAGTTTCGCGTGAATTAATAATTATTCTTCGGACAGACGAGACACCGAGTCCAATATTTCTGCTTCATGCAACGCTGATGATACCGGTAGTGACCGTGAAAGCTAGCTTAGACGACGTGCAGGAAGTCTTAACTTTGGTTGGGAAAACTATCGCTGGTGTTGCGAGAGGAGTGTCGCAATGGAACTCTAAAATCAATAAGGTACACAGTTGCAATACGTATATGTTTTAAAAAATGTGGAACTGTGCAATATTTTCGTTTCATAAAAAATTGGAACTGCCAACAATTGAAGCGTAGTAAAACTTTTGCAAAACAAATTAAAACGAAAGATACGTGGAAAAATGAACAACGCAAGGAGAATAAAATTCATATAAATTTAATTTTAATTTCTACGAGAAATTAGGAATTGATGAGTTTGATATTAATAGCTTCTATGTCTAAATACGTAATACGAAATATTTTTTAACAATGCAGAATGCATGGGGCCAAGCTTATCCAAGAAAGAATTTCGCAGACATCGTAATGCGCGCTCAGATGCAAGCAGCGAAGAAGAAAGAGGAACCGGAAGATCCGAGAGTTAGAAGGCGAAGATTGTACAAAATCATCTCTGAGGAGAGGCCAGTGTTTCCTGTTCAAGAACGGAATTTTCACGCCATGGTGATGGACAACAAGGAAGTGATGAAACTGTTATCCATACTAAATACGTGTATGCAAGAGTTCAAACCGGTAATAAATCATATATTTCCGTGAATATGAATTATCAATTATCAATCAATGTCACGTGTAGCTTATTTTAATACAACTTTCATACACTTCCTATTTCGATACTAGTTTTCTAATAATTATTGCAGGACCTTGCAGAATTTATCGACAGGTGGAAGCCATACAAGATTTTGTGGAAGAATGAGAAAAGTATGCGGGAATTGTTACAAATCTCTTTGTCCGAATTCGAGACTACTCTTCGAAAGCATAGTGAACTTGAAGATCTTTTAGCAACCGAGCCTGACATGATCATTTTCGGAAGTTCCATCGCTGTCTCCACGGAGAAACTGAAATATGGCGTGTACACTGAAATCAAAGGTAAAAATGACATCAACACGAGTTGTAGAAAATATAAATGTAGGAAAAAGAATAATAGATGTAATTAAGCCAAAATAAGCTATACAAAAAATATAATAAAAACGCAATTACTTTTCTGACGCAAATGTCCAGCCTGCACGCACAAAATTGGCCAAGCGATGAAAAAGAAGTATCGACGCGAAATGGAGTACGTTTACGCGTTAATGAACGAAATGGAGCGTAAGTTGGATCGTCAGATACGCGATCTCGACGACGTGCGACTCATTATGGACACGTTGAAGAAAATTCGGGAGCAGGAAGTTGACATGGAGTTGAAAATCGATCCGATCGAGGAGGCTTTCAACATTGTCACGAGATACGAAGTGCCAGTGGATCAAGAATGTCTGGAACAGGTGGACAACTTGAGGTATACGTGGCAACAGCTGCTCGCAAGAGCGCAAGAAAGCCACGTGTTGTTGCTGAGGCTGCAGCCGCAGTTTGAGGAAGATCTTCGAAACAATCTGGAGAACTTTCGTACAGATAGCAGGATGTACTGCGAGGAATATAGATCTTCCGGGCCTATGCAGCCGGGTCTCAGTCCGAGAGAAGCTTCAGACAGACAGATATTGTTCCAGAACAGATTCGATGGCATGTGGAGGAAATTGCAGACTTATCAGAGCGGTGAAGAACTATTTGGTTTGCCTACGACCGATTATCCTGAGCTGTCGCAAATTAGGAAGGAGCTGAATTTACTTCAGAAATTGTACAAATTGTACAATGACGTTATCGATAGAGTGAACAGCTACTACGATATTCCGTGGAGTGAGGTAAAGTATCTTTTTTTTTTCAAAAACATCTAAAGTGACTCGTGAATGTATTTGAAATTTTCTGTGGCAAGTGTCCAAATACTTTTATGGCTCATTCTGTATGAATAGACTCGGAGCGAATAGAAACTCTTACAGAATTTTATAGAATAATTGTAATTTTCTTAATTCTCTTTCGTCAGAAGTACGGTAATTGATAATTTAATTTCAATAAAAATTGAGACATTGAATCAAAATATGTTCAAATTATATGATTCTAATAACTAACATTTAAATAAGAAAATTTTTAATTTTACTTGTATACTATATTGGTAATAATCATTCATGACAGATATTGATCACGTATCAATATATTCATTCATGCACATGTCAACTTAATATTGACGGCACGCATCGTTCGTCGTAACGTATCAAAGTAATTCACGTCACGTTTAACACCAAGGCAATGTTCAGGTCAATATCGAAGACATAAACAACGAGCTAATGGAATTCCAAAACCGCTGCCGCAAACTTCCGAAAGGCCTGAAAGAATGGCCAGCATTCTTCGCCCTGAAGAAGACCATCGACGACTTTAACGACATGTGTCCGCTTCTGGAATTAATGGCCAACAAAGCCATGAAACCTCGCCACTGGCACAGGATCGTAGAAGTGACGAGCTATTCCTTCGATCTCGAAAGCGAGGGTTTCTGCCTGAAGAATATCCTGGAGGCGCCTCTGTTAAAGTATAAAGAAGACATCGAGGACATTTGCATCTCGGCTATGAAGGAGAAGGACATCGAAGCTAAATTGAGGACCGTGGTGAACGAATGGTCCTCTCACGAGTTGACGTTCATGACGTTCAACAACAGAGGAGAATTATTACTGAGGGGAGATACCACTGCTGAAACGATCGGCCAACTGGAAGACAGTCTGATGGTGCTTGGATCATTGATGTCGAATCGATACAACGCGCCGTTCCGTAAACAGATACAGCAATGGCTCACCGACCTCTCGAACACCAACGAGATCTTGGAAAGATGGCTGTTGGTACAGAACATGTGGGTTTATTTGGAGGCGGTGTTCGTTGGCGGTGACATAGCGAAACAATTGCCGAAAGAAGCGAAACGGTTTAGCAAGATTGATAAGAGCTGGCAGAAAATCATGCAGAGAGCGCATGAGACTCCGGGAGTGGTGCCATGTTGCGTGGGAGATGATTTGCTGAAGCAACTTCTGCCACACTTGCAGGAGCAGCTTGAATTGTGTCAGAAATCTCTTAGTGGGTGCGTATGTAATTAATAATAATTAATAATAATTAAGTTATAGGTATTAATAATAATATAACAGCAGTTAGATTACAGAATTTAACCGGAGATTATATATTTTTATATATATTATGTGTAGTCTCTTTAATTTCTTATGAATACATAAAATTCATCACATTAACAATAGAACAATAGACTGACGTATAAAAGTTACAGCAAAGAAATTAAAGCGTCAAGGAACGGGAAACAAATTTATAATATGATAAAGAACATAAAAGTTTATTTATGTGTTTTTTAAAAATACACGCGAATATCTTAATTCAATTTGGAAAATATTGTACGTTAGTAAAGTATGCAAATAGAGATACATCGTTCAAGAGAAACAACAGTCCAACTTGACGTTACGTGACTTTAAGTAGAATAGTCCGCGAACCATGATATGTCAGACAGTTCCTATGCATACTTACAGTGACGAATGTATAAATACGTAATTTTATGATATAATATTTATAAAATGCGTTCTTTTGAAGCAATAATTGCAAATTAAATTCAAATATATCCGAAGTAACAATTTCTTTTATTTTACATACTCCTAGTAAAGATATAATTATTGAATCAATATGATTGCAGATATCTGGAAAAGAAGCGTATGATGTTTCCAAGGTTCTTCTTTGTATCAGATCCTGCTCTGTTGGAGATACTTGGTCAAGCTTCCGATTCTCATACGATACAGAATCACCTGCTGTCTATTTTCGACAATACGCGTTATGTAAAGTTTCACGATATCGAGTATAACAAAATGATGGCCATTATTTCGTCGGAAGGTGAAACGATCTTGGTACGCCTACGTATATTATACTTTCACGAACACATGTAAAAATTTAAAAAATTTATTTTCTACACTTTGAACATTTTATCTGTTTCTACGTATTATATGGATTTTGTTACCTTTAAATCTTTTATAAATGCGCAATAGAAAATTGAAAAATTCATTATACGTAAAATTTCTAATACTACTAATAAATTTCCGTCATGGTGCTACATCGATGAAAAATATAACAATTTTGAGAATTTTTTTAAACGTAGCTGGAGAAGGCTGTGAGAGCAGAAGGCTCAGTGGAAACGTGGTTAACGCAACTTTTGCAAACGTCGCAACAATCCTTGCACTCGATAATCCGGCAGTGTCATGCCATGATCAACGATGCAAACTTTAATCTGCTTACGTTCTTGGACAAAATGCCCGCTCAGGTTGGTTTGCTGGGAATACAGATGATATGGACTAGAGACAGTGAGCTAAGTTTGGCCCAAGCTCGTGCGGATAAAAAGATTATGGCGGAAACAAACAATCGATTCCTGGATTTATTGAATACGTTGATCGATCAGACTACCAGAGATCTCGCAAAAATTGAGAGGACGAAATTTGAAACTTTGATAACGATTCACGTACATCAACGTGATATATTTGATATATTAGTAAGTGAAAGGAAAAGAATCAATTATTTTATTCATATTAACAATGTAAAATATTTCATAAATAGCAGTGCACTATGTTCAAGTTAATAATAGAACAAGAACAGTTTAAATATGACACGACATTTAATATAAAATTATTATTTTAGAAAATAAAAGAATATAAAGAGTAAGAAGTCTAAACTAGAATATTATTTTTCTCAAAAATAAAATTTGCATTTCAAATATTAGAGATTAGTAAAACTTCTATTACAAGTTCCAATAAATGAAATTCTATTCTCACTCACCTCCAAAGAACATTAATTTATGAATTTTCATGCATAGTGTCGTTTGAATGTAAGATCGGTGAACGATTTTGAATGGTTGAAGCAATGTAGATTTTACTTCAAAGAAGACCTCGATAAAACGTCGATCTCCATAACAGACGTAAATTTTACGTATCAAAACGAATATCTAGGATGCACAGAAAGACTTGTGATTACTCCACTAACAGACAGGTAACTATGTGAAGAGAAATTCAAACAATAATGAATCTAAATTTTAATTACCTTTTTATTTTATATTTCTAGATGCTACATAACTTTAGCACAGGCATTATCAATGTCTATGGGTGGTTCACCCTGTGGGCCAGCCGGAACAGGCAAAACTGAAACTGTCAAGGACATGGGCAAAACTTTGGCCAAATATATAGTAGTGTTCAATTGTTCTGATCAAATGGATTACAGGGGATTAGGACGAATCTACAAAGGACTAGCACAAAGCGGTTCTTGGGGTTGCTTCGACGAATTCAACAGAATTGAGTTACCAGTGTTGTCTGTCGCTGCTCAACAAGTTGCAGTTGTCCTGGCTGCGAAGAAAGAGAAGAAGAAGCAGTTCGTCTTTACAGATGGAGATTTGATAGACATGTGCCCTGAGCTTGGAATATTTATAACAATGGTAAAAAAAAAAGTCATACAGAATTATTTTCCTGCAACGAAAAGCATAATGTAACTTGTTTGATTTTTATATCATATCATGTATCTAAGTTTATATTTATTTTGCTTTATAGAAATTCTAACTTATTTGCATTAATATGTATCATGTTCATATTTAAAAATATATTTTAATTTTAATGAGACAACTACGATAAGACATACTTCAAGAGTTAAAAATGTAATTAAGGAAATAAACGTTGCAGAATCCTGGATATGCTGGCAGAAAGGAACTTCCGGAGAATCTAAAGATACAATTCCGCACAGTCGCTATGATGGTGCCTGATAGACAAATCATTATTCGAGTGAAACTAGCCAGTTGTGGTTTTCTAGAGAATATCACGCTTGCTCGGAAATTTTACACTCTGTATAAACTCTGCGAGGAACAACTTACAAAACAGGTAACTCGCTTCGTTGCAAATTGAAGTCGTCCAAATGTAAATTACAGTTTCAATAAACATCTTGTTCACGAAGGTTCATTACGATTTCGGTCTAAGAAATATATTATCCGTGCTAAGAACATTAGGAGCGTCTAAAAGGGTAAATTCTAAAGATTCTGAGAGCACGATCGTTATGCGTGTTTTAAGAGATATGAATCTTTCGAAACTCATAGGTACGTTAATTATATCGGTTATAATTTGCAGATTACTATTTGCAAAAAACTATACAACATAAAGTTTGTCCAACTACGTTGTATATTTTAGACGAGGATGAACCATTGTTCATTTCATTGGTGGCTGATCTGTTTCCAAATCAGGTCCTTGAAAAAACTTCTTATCCAGAATTAGAAGCTGCCATTAATCAACAAGTAGAAGAAGCTGGATTGATATACCATCCACCGTGGGTGCTGAAATTGATACAATTATACGAGACGCAAAGGGTGAGACACGGGATAATGACCCTAGGTCCGACTGGTTCAGGGAAAACCACTTGTATACATATTTTGATGAAAGCTTTAACGCAGTGCGGCGACTTCCACAGGTATAAACATTCTTAAAAATATTTTTTCAATAATCCATAATATAAAATTGTAGTATAAAAATTTGCAAATCTTCTTATTACATTTTGTCTGGTAAATCTATATCATACTTTGATCGAAGCTTCAATGTAATGCGATGATTTCTACAAATAATCAAATTTATTCTTTGAACAACTTGTATACAAAATAAAATAAAAATTAATTTGTCACATAGAAATTATCATTTATAATTTTATTTTGTATCGTCGTATGCACATAGCTATTTATAAATATTTCAACACAACACAAAATTGGAATAATAATCCAATTCAATATCATATTTTACAGGGAGATGAGAATGAACCCAAAAAGTATAACAGCCGCGCAAATGTTTGGCCGATTGGACGTGGCGACCAATGATTGGACAGATGGGATATTTTCAGCTTTGTGGAGGAAAACGTTGAAATTAAAAGAGGGAGAACATGTATGGATGGTTCTTGACGGACCTGTTGACAGTATCTGGATCGAGAACTTGAACTCTGTACTGGACGACAATAAAACACTGACTCTTGCAAATGGTGACCGATTGTCGATGTCACCTAACTGTAAGATCATCTTTGAGCCTCATAATATCGATAATGCAAGTCCAGCGACGGTATCTCGTAACGGGATGGTGTACATGAGTTCATCAGGATTGGATTGGAATCCTGTGGTGACTGCTTGGTTGAGAAGTCGGACACCTTTGGAACAGGAAGTGTTCGGTCAATGTTTCACAGATTCTTTTGCACAGGTAAGGAAATCTAATTGATGGAAATATTATTTATAATTAAATTGCAGATGTTTATACAAACTTATATTTTTCAAACATTGATAAAGAAATCTACACTTGAAGAAAAATGTGCGTTACTCTGTTTGTATTTATGTTCATACTTGCCCATTATCACATATTTTTATAACAATCTTTAAAATAATTAAAAAAGAAAAAATTTCTTCAAGTAATTTGTGCGTGTTTGACGTGACTGTGCTTACCTGCGCTTATCGACGTAACATTCCAATATCATGTAACTGACAATATTTAGAAATCGTAAAAATATGTGCTCATATATCACTAAAACATTAATATAAAAATATTAAACATATTGTACGAAATACCAAAAATCAATATCAAATCAGAATCAATCAATCAATATCAAAAATATCACGATAACATCTACGTATGGATTTATTTTTACAGATTTATTCGTGGAGCACCCAAGCTTTATCACTGACCATAAACGTTCTACAATCCAATATAGTGCGACAGATGTTGTGTCTCCTCGAGGGTTTAATTCCACCCGAAGCATGCATAGAAGAGGAAGAAGACGAAGAAACAGAAGAGGAGAAGCGACAACCCATGACAGCCGAACATCTAAAACGTTTCTACGTTTTCGCTTTAGTGTGGGGTATAGGGGCGTTGTTAGAAACATCAGACAGAGAAAAGTATGACTGTTACCTGCGACAAAATTTCGAAAGTCTAGACTTACCAACGTCAGAAAAACATCCTGAGGCGAAATTATTCGATTTCTACGTCACTGAAAAGGGTAAATGGGATACGTGGACAAGCATAGTGACCAACTACGTTTATCCAGAGTACTCGACACCTGATTACAGCAACGTATTAGTTCCAATCCCTGACAACGTGAGAATACAGTACTTGATCGATCTAATTGGTCGTCAAGATAAGGCAGTTTTGTTAATAGGCGAGCAAGGATCCGCGAAAACTGTCATGTTGAAGTCGTACATGAAGAAGGCGAACCCGGAGACCACGTTGAGCAGATCGTTCAACTTCAGCTCGGCTACGAGTCCGTATCAGTTTCAGAAAACCATAGAAAGTTACGTGGAAAAACGTCTAGGTAACACGTTCGGGCCAGCAGGAGGAAAAAAGATGTTGGTTTTCATTGACGATATAAATTTACCTCAGATAAACGAGTGGGGCGATCAAGTAACCAACGAGATTGTTCGTCAAACGATGGATATGAAAGGATTTTATTCTTTGGAGAAGCCAGGAGACTTCACCAGCATCGTAGACATGACGTTTCTGGCAGCAATGTGTCAACCAGGCGGTGGAAGAAACGACATTCCTCAAAGATTAAAGAGACAATTTTGCATCTTTAATTGTACGCTACCTGACAAAGCGTCCATTGATCGTATCTTCAGCGTCCTCGGAGAGGGTCATTATAATGCTAAAAGGGGATTTTCAATAGAAGTCAGGAACCTGATAAAGAAGATGGTTCCACTGACGAGGACACTTTGGGAAAGGACTAGAAGTAACTTATTGCCCACACCGGCAAAGTTTCATTATATCTTCAGTCTTCGAGATTTATCGAGAATTTGGCAAGGTATGCTCGGTACGCTGTCTACAGTCATCGACAAGGAGAGCGTTCTTATGTTGCTGTGGAAACACGAATGCAGTCGCGTGTTCAGCGACAGATTCACCATACAAGCGGATAAAGATTGGTTCGATGAAGAAATTGTAAAAGTTGTTAACCAAATGTTGGGAGAAGATTACACGAGCATGCTCAACCAAAGTCCTGCATTCGTAGATTTCATGAGGTAAAAAACTATTATTATTCGTACTTAGCCTATACGTTTCTAATTATACCTAAATTTTTCCTGAAATAATTTTAAATTAGCCGCATGATTATTCATCAGTTCGCTTAACTTAACTTATACTATAACTTAATTTAACTTAATTTATGTAACTTATAAATTAATTTAACTCAACTTAGACTATAATCCAACTTAACTTAATTTATTTAATCGTAACTTAATTTACCTTAATTTAAGCTATAATTAACAATAGACGCAATAATTTTCAGAGATGCTCCCGAGCCAACTGGTGAGGAAGGTGAAGACACTGACGTCGAATTACCAAAAGTCTACGAACCGGTTTACGACGAACAAATTCTCAGAGACAGATTAGAAATGTTTCTCTCCCAATTCAATGAAATGCAAAGAGGCTCGGGTATGGATTTGGTTTTCTTTCCCGACGCCATGCTACACTTGGTTAAAATATCCAGAGTTATCCGACATCCAAAAGGAAATGTGATGTTGGTAGGCGTTGGAGGATCTGGCAAGCAGAGTCTCACGAAGTTATCGTCCTTCATCGCCGGTTATAAAACGTTTCAAATCACTCTGACAAGATCTTACAACGTGGCAAATTTCTTGGAAGATCTAAGATATCTGTATCGAACGTGCGGGGCACAAGGAAAGGGCACCACGTTCATATTCACCGATCTAGACATTAAAGAAGAGGGTTTCTTGGAATACTTGAACAACATTCTAAGCTCGGGAGTCATCAGTAACTTGTTCACTCGCGACGAGCAGCAAGAGATCATCTCGGAATTGACACCCATCTTGAGACGCGAGAATCCGAAACGAACAATCAACAACGAACTCGTGATGGATTTCTTTCTCCAGAGAACCTGTCAAAATTTACACGTAGTGTTCTGTTTCTCTCCGGTCGGGGAGAAGTTCAGAAATCGTGCTCAACGTTTCCCAGCTCTTATATCTGGCTGCACCATCGATTGGTTCCAGCCTTGGCCGAAGGATGCTCTGGTCCTGGTTGCCAAACACTTTCTACATGATTTTAACATAGCTTGCACCAGCGAAGTAAAAGTCGAATTGGTGAACGCCTTAGGCTCCATACAGGACATCGTTTCTGTCACATCCGCGGAGTACTTCCAAAGATTTCGCCGTGCTACTCACGTCACACCAAAATCGTACTTGAACTTCATTGGTGGCTACAAGAACATCTATCAAAGCAAACAGCACGAACTCGGCGAAGGGGCCAAGCGAATGGACACCGGCTTGGCAAAACTGGAAGAAGCCTCGATATCAGTGGAGATCTTAAAACGAGATCTGGCTGTGATGGAGAAAGAACTGGTTCAAGCTTCTGAAAAGGCAGAGACCGTCCTCTTGGAAGTGACAGAGAGGGCGATGCAAGCGGAAGCGTTCAAGAATCAGGTGCAGAAAGTGAAGGAGAAAGCTGAACAATTGGTAGCTTGCATAGCGGAGGAGAAAGCTCTGGCTGAACAGAAACTGGAAGCGGCTAAACCGGCGTTAGAGGAAGCAGAGGCTGCTTTGAACACTATTAAACCGGCTCACATAGCCACTGTGAGGAAATTGGGCAGGCCGCCTCATCTTATTATGAGAATCATGGACTGCGTATTGATTCTGTTTCAACGTAAAATTGGCCCGGTTATTCCGGATACGGCTGCGCCGTGTCCAAAGCCTTCCTGGGCAGAATCATTGAAGCTAATGTCCAGTACCACGTTTCTGCTTCAATTGCAAAATTATCCAAAGGACATAATAAACAACGAGATGGTCGAGTTACTGCAGCCTTACTTCAAGATGGAGGACTACAATATGGAAACAGCTAGACGAGTTTGCGGCGACGTGGCTGGCTTATTGTCCTGGACAAAGGCCATGTCGTTTTTCCATTCGGTGAATAAGGAGGTCCTTCCATTGAAGGCTAATTTGGCGTTGCAAGAAGCAAGACTCAAGGTGGCCATGGAGGATCTAGCAAATGCCGAGAGAGAACTATCGGAAAGAGAGATGGCTCTGCAAGCGGTGAAGGAACAGTACGACTCGGCTGTTTCGGAGAAACAAAGGTTGACAGAAGCTGCGAACGTGTGCCTTAGGAAAATGACGGCCGCAACTGCGTTGATCAATGGGTTAGGTGGCGAGAAGACACGTTGGACCGAGCAGAGCAGCGAGTTCAAGATTCAACTGGGACGACTGGTTGGAGATGTTTTACTAGCCACTGGCTTTTTATCGTACTGCGGGCCGTACAATCAACAGTACAGGGCCGGCCTAGTCTCTTCTTGGATGAACATTTTGGCAACGAAATCCATTCCTTTTACTAAAAATCTGAATATTACAAATATGCTCGTGGATAGCGCAACGATTTCGGAATGGACACTCCAAGGATTACCGAACGACGAATTATCTGTGCAAAACGCGCTTGTCGTAACTAAGTCCTCCTCGTACCCTTTGTTAGTTGATCCTCAAAATCAAGGAAAAATGTGGATAAAGAACAAGGAATGCTTGAATGAATTACAGATCACGTCTCTCAATCACAAATATTTTAGAACACACCTCGAAGATAGTTTGTCTTTAGGCAGGCCCTTGCTGATAGAAGACATTGCAGAAGAACTAGATCCGGTTCTCGATAATGTGCTCGAGAAGAATTTTATCAAATCAGGCTCCATCGAGAAAGTGGTCGTTGGCGACAAAGAGTGCGACGTGATGCCCGGTTTCATGTTGTACATCACCACGAAATTACCAAATCCCGCGTACAGTCCAGAGATTTCAGCGAAAACATCGATAATTGATTTTACTGTCACGATGTTAGGTTTGGAGGATCAGCTACTTGGCAGAGTGATCCTCATGGAAAAAGCAGATTTGGAGGCCGAAAGAGTAGCCCTGTTCGAATCCGTGATGACGAATCAACGATCGATGAAGGAACTCGAAAGCACCCTGTTACATCGACTCACGTCCTCTGAAGGCTCTTTAGTGGACGACGAAGCGCTTATAAACGTGCTCAGAGAGACTAAAGTAACCGCAGAATCGGTCAATGAAAAACTAAAGGTGTCTGCGTTGACAGAAAAGAAGATCATGCTGGCTCGAGAAGAATTCCGCGCTGTTGCATCGAGAGGATCTATCTTGTACTTTCTCATCGTGGAAATGAGTAACGTGAACGTAATGTATCAAAATTCATTGCGACAGTTTCTGACTATATTCGACAATTCCATCACCAAATCGGTGAAAAGCCCCATCACCAACGAACGAATAAACATAATTCTTCGTCACCTCACTTACGAAGTGTGGGCCTTCACTTTGAGGAGTCTATACGAACGACACAAATCGCTGTTCACGTTGATGCTGGCTATGAAGATAGACTGTCACCGAGGTGTCATTTCTCACGTGGAATTCAACGCTTTCATCAAAGGTGGTGCCTCTTTGGATTTAAACGCAGTCACGCCAAAACCATTCAAGTGGATCCTCGACATAACTTGGCTGAATTTGGTCGAGATCAGCAAATTGAACTCCTTCTCAGATATTCTAACGAAGATCGAATTCAGCGAAAGAGAGTGGCGAGTGTGGTACGAAAGAGAAAAACCCGAGGAAGAGGAACTGCCTTGCGGTTATCAGAAGAAACTCGACGTGTTTAGGAAATTGCTTTTGATCAGATCGTGGAGTCCAGACAGAACTTTGTCTCAGGCGAGAAAATATGTGATTGAATCATTGGGAAAGGAATACGGGGAAACTAAGATCTTGGATCTAGAAGCTACTTGGTTCGAGTCTGAAGTTAGAACGCCGCTTATATGCATATTGTCCATAGGATCAGATCCTAGTCCACAAATTACTGCACTGGCGAAACAAAAATCAATCCGTAAGCAAGCTGAGAAATGTAGCTTATGTAAATGTGAAATTTCTCAAAAAGTTTGCAATTTTATCTAATACTGGAATTTATATTTAAGAACTACGATCAGTGTCCATGGGCCAAGGCCAAGAATTTCACGCTCGAAGATTGATCTCAGACGCTATGAACACTGGTAGTTGGGTACTGTTGCAAAATATTCACCTGTCGCTTCCTTTTTGCACGGAAGTCATGGACGCTCTGGTTGAAACAGACACTGTCCACGAGGCGTTTAGACTTTGGATGACCACCGAAGTGCATCAGCAATTTCCCATTGGTTTACTCCAGGTCTCTTTTTACAGCTGTAATAATGTATAGAATGTAATAATATCTAGAAAAATTTCGTATATGATCAACATTTCAGATGGCTATTAAATTTACCAATGAACCACCGCAAGGTATTAGAGCGAGCTTGAAAAGAACTTACCAAGGGGTAACGCAGGATACGTTGGATTATAGCACGCAATCACAATGGCCACCTTTATTATACGCTGTTGCATTCTTACATACAGTAGTGCAAGAACGTAGAAAATTTGGACCTCTTGGTTGGAACATACCATACGAGTTTAATCAGGCTGACTTTGCTGCTTCCGTTCAATTTATACAGAACCATTTGGACGACATGGATCCAAAAAGAGGTGTATCGTGGCCAACTGTTTGCTATATGCTTGGAGAGGTCTGTTTTATTAATTATTTGTCAAAATACTTTGCCATTAAATATTTCCTGTCATTATGTCCTTGACATGATGTTACATTAAATTAGTCACAATTAATAAACATCGTTATAAATATATCATAAACGTAACACTGCTGAAATGAAAATAAAAAATTCATTGTACCTGAAAATTTTAGGGTAAATTTAGTTCACTTTTTGAAAAAACATTGTACAATTGTTTTTTCAGATTTTTGTTATTTTGGACAAATTTAAATATTATTCGTGTTATTTATCTGTAAATCATATTTTAATAAAATTATTTATTTTCATTTCTAATAAAAAAAGACATTAATGCTACAACTGGTCAGTCTCACCCGCAGTACTTTAGTTCAACCTAAACGGTTTGAACAATGAATAAGAAAATTAATTGATATGTGTGTATTCTATTAAAGTTTTATACAGATTTTATGTTTAATCTGTAAGCATCTTTCAAATATCATTAAAATTGCAATGCAAAAATTTTCAGATCTATTAAAAACTTCAAATGCAATTTATAATAACTTAAATACGTTTTCATGGCAATTGAAGCGAGATTTACAACGAAATAACTCGTTTGTTTTATTTCAATGAGACACAGATCTTCCTCTTCCTTCAATGTTAAAATGCTAACATTGGCTGGTCTTTCCCAATGGTTGAACTATCCTGCACTTACCCTAAGTCTTTATTTAGGTTCAATACGGTGGCAGAGTTACCGATGATTTCGACAAACGTTTGTTAACTACGTTTACTCACGTTTGGTTTTGCGATGTACTGTTACGACCTGGCTTCGAATTTTACCGTGGATACAAAGTGCCACAGACGAGAAACCTCCAAGAATACTTGGACTACATCGACAGTTTACCTGCAACGGACACACCAGAAGTATTTGGTTTACATCCAAACGCGGACATCACTTATCAGATAAATACGGCAAAAGGAATACTCGATACAATTCTGAGTGTACAGCCTAAAGAAGGGGGTGCACAAGGGGGTGAAACTAGAGAAAATGTGGTCTACAAACTCGCTAATGACATGCTGGCCAAATTACCGAAACAATATAATTCTTTTGAAGTGAAAGAAGCACTTCAACGAATGGGTGCGCTGCTGCCGATGAATATATTTTTGAGACAAGAAATCGACAGGTATATTTCCCTGGATTCTTCTCATTTTTCCACTTAATCATGATTCGTTTATCGATTGAATTTTTACAGAATCAGCAGAGTTATTAAAGAAGTGCATAGCACTTTAACAGATTTAAAGTTAGCTATCGAAGGTACCATTGTGATGAGTCAAGGTTTGCGAAAATCACTCGATGCGATGTACGACGCTCGTATTCCAGAGAAATGGTTGAAGATCTCCTGGGAATCGGCAACGCTTGGATTTTGGTACACAGAACTTCTGGAACGAGATCACCAATTCAGACAATGGATCACCTATGGCAGACCCAAGGTCTTCTGGATGACCGGGTTCTTCAATCCTCAGGGATTTCTAACTGCAATGCGACAAGTTAGATATAGTATAAATTCTTCGAAAAAATTAATTTTTCTAAACGATAAATGACATTTACTTTTAACATACAATGAAACTTATTTAGAATGTCTCGAACAAACTAAAAATGTACAATTCGTAATATCTCTGAAATTTCTATATTTCACAGGAAGTAACTCGAGCACATAAAGGTTGGGCTCTTGACTCCGTTGTATTGCAAAATTTAATCACAAAATATAATAAAGAAGACATAAAAAGTCCACCACAAGAAGGAGTATACGTTCATGGCCTGTTCTTAGAGGGTGCTTCGCTTGATCGCAAAACAAGCAAATTAGTAGAAAGTAAACCGAAAGTTTTATATGAACAGATGCCTGTAATTTATATTTATGCAATAAACACAACTGCAGGGAAGGATCCGAAACTTTATGAATGCCCTATATATAGAAAACCACAGAGAACAGATTCCAAGTATATCGGATCTATAGATTTTGAAACTGATCATAATCCTCGACACTGGACGCTACGAGGTGTAGCACTCTTATGTGATATAAAATAAAATGAAATATTTCAAACACATCATTTCTTTTTTAAATACATCCTGCTACTCTAACGATATCCATTTAATTCGCTAAGTTGCAATCACATGCTGTCGATTACCAAAACGATATAATACATTCCAAGCTACTATCATAAAAGATTCTTTTAAAAATATTAAGATCTTCAATATATTCGAATATTCAATATTATTCTTCTCTCTTTCTTTTTAATTAAATACAAAAAAAAGTTTTAAAATTCAGCTTCAAAATATTTTTTATTAAATTTTTATCACTTATTTCACAATTTTATTTTAATATAATAAAAGTAAAAAATATTCAGTTACAAATTAGAATTTATAGAATTTAATACTAAAATAAATCCAATTATTTTTCATTGCGATATATAAACGCTTTCATTCCTTAATAAATTTTCTTAAAGCAATAATCACAGTGCAATAGCAAAAAAGTGCAAAACATAATACTCGATATACTCAGCAAAATTATTTTTGTACGTATATCTTGGTTTTTTCGGAATGAAATTTTAGAATTCTGTAAAAAAAAAAAAAAAAAGAAAATGAAACACAATTATTGACTGATTTTATGGTTTAAATTTTTTAAGCAGATAAATCCATCAATTTTTATGTGCCAAATTCTATTTATCATAGAATTTTAAATAGAAAAGATTAATGTTATTGAAATATTTGTTTCACAATATTTAATAATTTTGAAATTAAAAATATATTCATTAACTAATATACTAATAGAATAATATACTAATATATTAGTAATATGTATAATATACTCATTAAAAAAGCAATTATTATTTGTCAGAGAATATCACAAAAAAAATGCTTATATTATTTTGTAGCAAAAATATAAACTGAAATAATAGAAATATAAGAAATATTACAATTAATAATTGTAAAGAAATGTAATATTTCTAATAAATAATAGAAATATTACAACTTAAAATAGGACAAAAATATTTTGTTACTATAAGTTTTTTTTATACTGATATATTTCAATATTAATTATAATACATTACTAAATATCGGTGACTGTTATATATTTAAAGTATTTTAATTGATATTCAATAATGCAATTAATTCTGAAATATGTCAATATAGTAGAAGAAAATTTGTATATTTTTCAAGATATTCTTTGACACTTATTTATTTTATCTATAATTTCTATTCTTATTTTAAACGATCTATCAAAGTATTAACTGATTTTGATATTGCATCCAAGTTAGCTTCTGTTCTTGTGTTTCCTAATCCTATTTCGACAATATTAGGAGATGTATTTATTTGCATGCCCACAAGTGTTTTGTCCTTTATAGATGGGACTGTTGTGATTATCATATCTAAATCAATAGATTTCAATAGCTCTTGAATTTTTTCTACTGACATTGCTACATATGTTTCATCTATAGAATTTTCAGATGATGAAGTAATTGTTGATAATTTCTCAATTAAATCTTGGCGTTGTTCATTATCAAACTGGTTCTTTAACTGAATATGATACTCTGCTATCTTAACACCTACATTAATTTTTTTAGATATAGGTAACTTTGAAAGCATAGGGTATCGAGTTTTAACAATTTCTTCAGAAATATTTTCTTCCTGAATTGTTTCTGAGTCACATGAGGTTTTCAATTGCGGTACTAAATTTGTTAATTTATCTAACATCTGTTTAGCAGCATCCTGTTTGGCTTGCTTTTTTGTTCTTGCAACACCAGTTTCTTTAAAAGTGCTTACTTCACACTGAATGGTGAAAACTTTTGCATGTGGAGGACCAACTTCGCTAATTAGCTCATACTTAGGTTGAGTTAAATTATTTGCAACACATAAATCCTATAACAATAAACATATTAATAACGATATTGTATTAATTTAAATACTATTCGTTGTAGATAAACATTACTAACTTGTAAAACACCAACTGCATTAACAAATGGTTCATTTGGTGGAATTCTTCGTACTTCAGGAACTACTGGTGGTAAAGGTGTTCTTACAGGCGATTGTGCTGGTGATGCTGGTAATTGTAAATGTCCTCTATGTTTAGCAATAGTTTTTAACATTGCTTTTGCAGCTTCATGTTTTGCATCTTTTTTAGAACGTCCCATACCAATAGCTGTGAGACCATTACATGTTACTCGATATGTAAAAGTATTTACATGTGAACCACCTCCATCATGTATAAGTTCATAAGCGGGTATTGATAGATCTTTTACCATCATTTCTTGTAAAATGGATACTGGTGTTTTACTCATTGTGGATTCTTATAAGTTTATATATCTTATTTTTAACAATCTGTATCTATTTTATAATTCTTTCTCACTAATATTATTAATACAACACTATTGTCTTAGATACGTATAAATAAATGTATATTAGTATCTTGTTATCTGCTATATCATACTATCTGTAAAGAAAAAAATCAACTGAATATATTTATAAATATATATAAAAAAGATTCTACAATAATAAAATATAAACATATAAATTTGCAGTACAATATGTTTAATGAGATATATTTAATTAAGAAAAATGAATATCAATCGTAAATAGAATTGTGTATTATTTCACAGCGATATTTGAGTTTTTTAAGTGTACCCAAATTTTTAATCACTTTTTCTTTTTCAACATATTCTACTGCTTTTTCTTTCGAAATTTTCTTCTTTAGTACGTACCATAAATAGCGACTACCAACTACACAGTCGTATAGAAAAAAATGGATGCTAAATCATAGATATTTGACTAAGAAATTCTAAAAGTCCCTAACAGACAGAATTCAACTGTATAATTTATTTATAACCAAAAAAATGGAAATAAAATTCATGAATATCGATATATTTGAAAAAATCCATAAAACTGTTAAAAAATATTGTTATTAGGTATTTTAATAATTTATGTTATTAACACAAATAAAAAAGCTACATTAATTTCATTAAAATAGTTTTTTGCCGATATATTGCAGAGGAGTATCGAACTAAATTAAACTTGATTTTAATGGAACAATAATATTTAAACAAAATTAAGTACTTACTCTATTATGTTACGTGTTATATTTATCGCATTACATGTAGCAGATAGCCATGAATATTTCACTACCATTTAAAATATTTTAAATAAAATCATAAAATTAAACAAAATTGTATAATACATATAACGTATACTAACACACTTTGCTGTACTTCAGCTAACTTAATGTTTGTCCTTCAATTAGTCCTTAAAATTTAAAGTACTAGTTAGTTACAAAAAATTGGTTAGGTTTTATAAATACGTATACACAGTACAGTGTTGTGTCTAACCTTATTAATCGTGTAAATATCGATATCAGTTTGAGCATTGATTGCTGGAATTTTATAGTGGAATTTTAGTATTAATTGTTAATAATTTCTCATCAATTTTTACTATATAACGTTTTTTTAAGTATTCAAGCAATAATGAATTTAAGTTTTTTCAGAATTTGTATTATAGAATTAAATACCTTATCACAACATGCTAGATGTTTGCATTATTTAAAAAACTCCAGAAATATATCTAATACATTAATATCAACCAATACACATACTAATTTATATAATTGTTCACTTAAATTGTGTAACATAAATAAATTTTCTACTGGTGATATATTATTAAAAAATAAAAATCGACCTAGCAATAAAAAGCAAGTAATACACGTCAATCTTAATGAAATATCTGATATTGTGAAAGTAGATCGTATGATGTCCCAATTTGATGGAGCAATTGAAAAGTACAAAGATGAGATGATAAAAAATTTAGCCGTACGTACAAGAGTAGGTGCCATAGAAGAACTACCAATAACATTTGAAGATGAAGAACATAATCTTGAAGAGCTTGTAGAAATTAATCGAAAATCTAATATGGTAATATTGGATGCATCTGCATTTCCACAAATAATTCCAAATATTGTAGAAGCTATGTCAAAATCTCAAATGAATTTAAATCCACAACAAGATGGTACAACTATTTATATTCCAGTGCCTAAGTAAGTTTTGTTAATATTAAATTAAATTCATATTGTTTTTGTTTACATTAATATCATCATTAAATTTAATAGAGTTACTAAGGAACACAGAGAATTTTTAGCAAAAACAGCAAAACAGTACTTTGTAAAATGCAAAGATGTTGTTGGTAATATAAGGAACGAACACATTAGAATTCTGAAAAAACAAGAAGGAATACCAAAAGACTTAATGTTTAAAGCTGAAAATTATATAAGTGCTATACAAAAGCAATATGTAAATGAAGCAGAACAATTATTGAAAGCCAAACAGAAAGAACTTTTAGGTGAATCATAAAGTCATGAAACCATACTAAAATGTTTCATTTTTACTTAGTATAATGATATGAAACTTTAAAACAATGTACATATACATAATAAATAATGTTTATGATATAGTAGACATTACTGTCAAGTTTTTCCTCGCGATATCTCATGTCTTTGCATTATTTATTTTACATTCATAACAATTTTAAGATTAGAAGGCTATTTAAAGATTTTCATAAAGATAGGAAAAGAAGTTTGTATCAATATTTTTTTTACTATATATTATTCTTTATAATACTATAACATTTTTATAAAATTATGATATTATACTTATTTTCAGTTAATATTTTCTGTAACATAATCTGAAAGAGCTTTGCAAAGAGCTGTTGCAGCGGTTTCTAAAACATCTTTTCTATGAAAACTTATGCTAAGTCGTAGAAAGTTTTGTGATTTTCCTGAATGTGAAAATCGTATACCTGGTATGGCAGATACCTTGTATTCTCTCTGACACCATTGTATAAAATCAGTACCATTTGTTCCTATAAATAAATTTGTTTATACATAATAGAAATTTTTTCATTATAATAAACGTTTTTAGATGAAAATATATTACCTGAAGGTAGATGAATCCACACAAAGTAACCACCTTCTGGTTTTTTATATGAACAACATAGTGGTAAATACTGATCCAATACATTACATAATACTGATAATCGTTCCTGTATAAATTATGTTTATTTATTTTTAAATATTTTAATCTAAGCATGTTTTATCTATATTTTTATAATATATTTAATTTTAATTTATGTTATGTATACATATATATATATATATATATATTTTTTTTTTTTTATCTTTCATATAAATTTATATATTGATAATTATAATTATATATCTAATAAATAATTCAACTTAGGAGACGTACCTTATATGTTTCAATCAATTTATCAAGATAATTATCTTGAAGATTTAGTTGTAATATACTTGTAATAACACCAGAACCGTAATGATTAACTGCACCACCACTGCATAAAATTCCTCTGTAAAATATGGATTTATAAAAGTCGATATTTCGAACTAATAATTTTTTAGAACATTTGTATATTTAAACTTAATATTTAATATATATTGAACGAAATGAAAAACATAGAACAGTATACAAATATATTTACGAAACTCTAAAGATACTGGCAAGTTGTGGGCTACATTCAATCCATCCAAAACGAAGTGCTGGAGAAAGAATTTTTGAAAATGTTCCATTTGATACAATATTTCCACCTTTATATTCAGAATCAGTTGGTTGGTCATAAAAGAATAATCGGCGTGGTGGTAAACCGTCTCCATAATGCAATAAATTATATACATCGTCACAAACGACTAATAAAGAATTGATTCGTGCTATTTCAACAAGACGCTTGCAGCTTTCTATTAAAAAGAGAATTAATGTCGTATCTTGAATTTTTGGTAAATTTTAATGATACTCGTAGATATAAATTGTAACTTACCAGGAGGCAAAGTTGTTCCAGTCGGATTATGGAAAGTAGGAATCGTGTAAAACATAGCCCAGAATAGTTTTTGCTCATTCGTTAAGAAATTACCATTTAAATTACATTTTTCTTCTGCGACTATCTTTTCAAATGCATCTAAATCTACTACATCGTCTTTCATTGGTACTGCATTAGAAATATATTTTCATTACTTAGCTGCTATATGCTACTTATTTATTACGCGATTAATAAAAATCAATCCGTAAGAAGTAAAGAAATATCAAATATATCTCAAATTATATAATTTGATCAAATATATCATTAATATCAAAATGTGTTTTTGATCCTTTAAATAATTTTACAAGAAAGATATTGACCATTGTTTCAATCGAAAAAAAAAGAAAATAAAATTATTATAGCAATACCTATGACTATTTTCATTAATGGAAATTGTTTGAAACTATCTAAGGCTATCATGTAAGTTACTTCTTCTACAAAAATTACTCCATTTGGTGAAAGAACAGTATTCAATAAAAGTGTTAAGCCATGAGAAGCTCCACATGTTAATATTAAATTTTCCCGTTTCACAGGATCACCGTAACGTCTACTCAAGAATTTGGACAATTCTTCACGGCACTCCCATAAACCTGCTGTTATACCATATTGAAACAGATAATATTTTCCTTCATCTTTTTCTGCTTTCTGAAAATGATATATTTTGCACTTGGATGCACTGGTAGCATTACACTGGATTACACTGGTAGCATATTACAACAAAATATAAAATATATTTTAACGTTTTACCAAGCGATGATCTGTGGCTTTTCTCATAAGTTCTACACAATTTTGGAGTAGATCCGGACCAGGGGCACCAACCGATAAGTTTACTGATTCATTTTTATAAACATTGTATAAAGTATCATCGTCGAAAAGATGTCTCCGATACGGATCACGTATTGCTTCCATATTGCAAGTTGCGTATTTTCGATAAGAGATCCAACGAGTCTTATCAAAACTTTTGTTTTCAATAAATAAGCTACTGACTCGTTTAAGTAGCACTTCCTTTTTCGGTATTTTTATTAATTTGACTAAAATTGCATTCATGAGTAATATATGAAGTATGAATCGACGATTATTGTTTTATTCTTACACTAAACATTAAAGTATAGCCGAAACGATATAAATAGAGCTTATAAATATTCGCACAGCACAACTATCTGCGCGAAACTGGAGATAACGTTACGAAGATTGAAAGTGGGAAGAATTATAATTCAGGGTAATACCCTACATCAACAACTTCGTTCGTTCGCGACATGTTCAAGAACGTCTGTTATGTAACAGAGTTATATATATTTACATTTTTTTTTTATCAACGAACAAACAAACAAATGATTTGCTAAATATACATCAAAACTCTCAATATATGAATTAATTAGTTAATTGGAGGAAAACATTTTTCGAACCAAAGAATTTTTGCATAATAAAAATTAAAATAAGTAAATATTTATCTACACATAACTTTGTACGTTGAATGAGAAATTAAAAGATGAACAATATTATTCAATTTTCTCTCTTTTTAACAAAATGGAAATATTTCATATTTTTTTCAATTGTAAGTACGGATTCTAAACAGCTTTCATTCTAATAAATTACATATTTTTAAATAAACAGATTACACATTACTTGTCGTGAGTTAAGAACAATTCATCTCGCAGGAAAATGTTAAATTCTGGAGAGATGGAATCATAAAGTTACCTGAAAGATGGCAGAGGATAATGGAATAAAATTATGAATTAAATAAGTTCATGTATAAAAATAGGAATTGTTATCTTTAATTTTTATTTCGAAAACGTTACGAATTTCTGTGCCAACCTAATACATATATATATATATATATATACTGTTTACATAACAAGACATTCTAATGACGGGTGTTTTGATAAAAAGGTTCCTGTACATAACAATTATATGTAAACAATTTAATTATTATTTTTTCATTTATTAAAATATATAAATAAGTTATAAATTTTAATTAAAATTATTACAATTTATAAATTCTAATTAGAACCGTTACAATTTAAATTAAATTTAACTACTTATTAAAATTAAAAATTTATAAAAATTATGTCATTCTGAATTAAAATTCAAGGTTTTTTTACTACAATTTATGGTACGATATTACCATATTTTATCTAAAAATATTCCTTTTTCGCAATTTGCGTTTAAAATTGAATTTAATTATTCATGCGTGATAAGTGATAAAAAAAAGAGCAAATCTTCAAATATCGTACGAACATTAAGTGATAAGATATTACATTATTATATAATAACATATATGAATATACATTAGTATGTAACGTAATATAAATAGCATACATTATTATATAATAATATACATTAAAAGAAATGAAACAAAGAGAGAAAGAAAGGAGCGAGGCTTTGTAAGAATGATGATGATTCTTTATTACAATAATTTTTTTACGATATATAAAGATATTATAAAGTTTTATAAGTTCTATGTCCACAACCGAATGGCAAATGCAATTCATCGCAGCTATTTTATCCCGGCTATCGAACGGTATTGTACAATTTCAAATTCAGACACGCGGTTTTCTCATTGCCGATTTTACACAGAATCATACAGACGGGGACAACATGAGGCAAAGCATATGGAAAGACATGTTTTTTCGTTCTTCATTTTCTTTTTTTTTTTTTTTCCCAACAAGAATACGTCGAAAATAAACGTGTATATGTTTCTCGAAGTACACGTCGATCTGGAACGCAATCATCGATACGCATATAATATATAATATATTACAGGAGAGAAATCAATAACGTAACCATTAACAACGATTAACGCAATGTACATGACGCGCATTGGCTTATCGTTCTTAAAGGTAAAAGCATGCAATTCGCGTGCAATGAGATTTGAAATTCGTACGATTGTAAAATACAATCAGTGAATGATTTTTATCTCTGTAACTTGATCCCGTTTTATCACAGAAGCTCGAACATCGATGAGAATTTGATTTTTAATCCATCATCACGAATAGAAATGCACACACTCGTGCACGCTTTTCTTGGCTAATCAAATGCAATACGCACGAATGATTTTCCGATTTACTTTTCCTCTTTTAAATTTCAATTTGACACGGACACGTGTCACGAATTCCCCGACAACGAAACGCGTTCGTCATACTTTTATTTTTATTTTTTCTCTCTCGCGCGTTTCCTGTACACAACATGGCACGTCCTAATCCTATTAATTACGCGGCACAGCGCAATCCTGTATAATTCGCATACCGGCGCTGCGCTTTTCATTATTTCATTACTTTATACGTCCGTTTCTTTTTTCGTCCGCTTGATTACTCGAAAAGAAAAACAGATACAGATTACTTATTTTACTCAAGTACTTTCCGTATTCTACGCGTGCACGTAGAATGTCTTACGCGCTAATCACTAATCTATGTACACAGACGCGTTCCTACATTAAAAAAGAAAGAAATCGAGATACTTCCGTGTGCTGTGGCCGAGGCCAATTTTATTGGTCCCATGTACAAAAAGGCGATGGCATAAAAAAATATAGGATGTTTAAGTAGAGCCGTAGAGGTGACGACAATCCTGGGAAACGACAGATATTTTGGACGTTTTTTCTTTTCGAAGAAAAGTCTTTCTCAAGTCTGTTTCGTTCGGTTTCGCTTCGGTAAATCCCTGGAATTCGATCGATCTTTACGTCACCACTCGGAAACGGTATTACATTACCATTAGGCAGTAAATTAGGACAATTCGTTGGACAGTTCGTACTGTCGTAGCTTACTGCAATCTATGAAAAGAGGGGAAGCAAGAATAGATCTATAAATGATTGAGATGTGCTTGATCATTTAAGTGTCCTCGAGTAACAATAGTTATATCTTTTTATCACAGTCAAGGGGCGAATCGCTTGATGTTTTGCATCACGAAGCGGTTTAAATTTTTCGTTGAATATAGTCGGTAATTTCTGAACGGTCCCATGCGCAATTTTTGACATCTCATGATTCGTGCCCGATCACGTAAAATGGAGATCCTCGCGATCACCAATCGAATTTACGAGATTTAATTTTGAGATGCGAAATAGTCCACGTTCGCATATTTTTGTATAAAAGTTTTCTAACGGGCACGAATGTGTAAAAAAATCAACAAAATAAAAGAACACGTTGAAAGTGGACCGTGAAGGATAGTATGTTTAAATGTCGAAGACAGAGATAGGAAAGTAACGATTGTTTATGCCATTTACTTCACGTCGTTTCCCTACAACTTGTAAAGTGCCTTACAAAAATGGTAGACAGTACTTTTCTTTTTTTTCTTTTTTTTTTTTTTTTTTTTTTATTTACAAGCCACGGTAAATGGCACATTAAGATTATCTTTGCACTACTTGTTTATCGTACGCGCGCTCGACGATCGATTTTACAGTTCATGACGCGTGAGACGCGTGAGTTCCTTTTCTTTTTAATTTCTTGACAACAGTCAGATTGCCGAGAAGAGAAATTAGCACAGGTTTCATACGTTTTACGTCTAATCACAATAAAGCACGGCACTTTTGCAGCGAAGTGTTCTTTCTAAGTACACTGTGAAGTTTCCTCGAGCAGCACGAGGAGCCGGACTTGTTCGCGTCCGAGATTACATCTTCGTCCGACGAACGACACCCGGTTTTCCAAATTCTAACTAGAACGGACCAGTCCGTATTGGTTTTTTTTCTTTCTTTCTCGAAGTCAAACGGTCGTCTCGTTCTTCCTGAGGGGTTTCAACGGCTGTAATTCTCGTTCCAGACGATCGAAGTCGTTGTAGTACTCGTGATCAGATTCTTCTTCCGAGCTTCTTTGCCTGACTTGAGAGCCGAACGTTCCGTTCGTTAGAACCTTTTCCAGGTCAGGCGTTGGGATACCTAAAGTTTGCGGCGTTAGTGGCCCTTCGTCCTGCGACATTATGTACTCGGGATTGTCCAACGACGTCTTCCCTTGGATAGTTAGGAATTCGGGATACTTTCGATAACCGTTGTTCACTCGCTTTGGTTCCATTTCTGAAAAGCAGTAACGTCACTTGAGAATTGTCTCGCGGATAAAATGAACTAATTGTAATTGCAATGGCAAGCGTTAAGTATCATTTTGTATTCAAGTGATTTGGAAAATGTGTCAGTCTTACCCGTCGGTTTCGAGTCCCCTATGAGATCCATGTACTGCGTGGTGTTCGTTGGCAATTGTGGCGATGGCATCAAGTAATCATCTTCGTCTAATGGCAAGTCGAGCTTCAGATTACCTACTTGGGCTTGCTGGTGCGCAGAGTTTGTTTCGCCGTCGAAACAATCGTCTGTCACGTCGCAGTCTGAGCAAATAGAAAAATGAAATTAACGCTTGACGTATTTCTGGAAATTAGAGAATTTTAGAGTAATAATAATCAACTCACCTCTGACAACGATCATTTTCAACGGGTCGGAACAATATCTCGAACTAGTGGTGTCCGAGCCACTGATATGCCCGCAATGACCGTTCGGGGGCGCGTAATGCCCGTGTTGACCGGAATTTCCTGGTTCGTGCGATATGTTCCCATTTCTATGATTCGCGCCGTACCTCAACAACTCTCGGTCTAGATTTTGTTGGTTCTGAGGCGTGGGTGAATCAGTGGCCAACGGTTTCCCATTTGGCCAGCAAACTTTCACGGGTGTGTTTGGCGGAGAGCCGGAAGTACTGGATGCTGAAAGTCCTGGCGGAATAGGAGCCCTAGATTTCGGTTGTAGATACTCGTCAGCGTCTACCAAAGCCTCGGGTCCGTCCATGGCTGACGCGAGATTTCGTATCATCTCTTTTTCGTCCTAAATACAAAATCAATAATTACTTATTGTCCTTCTCAGATTATTATGTCTTATTACTTGATGTCTCAATTTTGCTTTCACTTTAACGAACGAATTTCAACAAAATTTTATTGTGTAATATCTTTTATAACTTTATATATTTTTATTTCTTACAGATACATCTAAATGCTTTTCTTGAACTTGAAAAATGTTTCAACGATGAGAAACCACGATAAGATAATCAGCAAAGTATCAAGCGTGGTTCACCAACCTGTAGTGTATACGAAGGTAGCCTCATATATTTGTCACCCTTGATAGCAAGATATCGACCAGGATCTCTAGACATTTTGGCAAAGTCTTCGGCCAGCTCTTTGAAGCTGGGCCTCGACTCAGCGTCCAACATCCAACATTTAATCATGATCATATATACGTCGATTGTACAAATTGCCGGCTGAGGTAATCTTTCACCTTTCTCCAATAATTCCGGTACGTTTCGAGCGGGCACGTTCTCGTACGGTCTACCGCCGTAAGTAAGAACCTCCCAGATCGTCACACCGAAGGCCCAAACGTCCGATTTGTGGGTGAACACTCGATGTTGAATACATTCCAAGGCCAGCCACTTGATCGGCATCTTTCCACCGGCGGCCTTGTATTGTTCCTCGTTGATGTCCAGAAGCTTAGCCAATCCGAAATCAGTAATCTTCACGCAATTAGGCGTTTGCACTAGTACGTTTCGAGCGGCAAGATCTCGATGGACCAATCTTCTTTCTTCCAGATAGGCCATCCCTCTAGCGATCTGTGTGCACCAATTTAGCAACGCCTTCGAGCCGATTTTATCTTTAAATCTACGCACGAAGTCGAGCAAACAGCCAAGGGGCATCAGCTGGGTCACCAACATCATCTGCGACGTCATGCAAACGGCCAGCAGCTGAAGCAGATTCGGATGTTCGACGCTAGCCATGATGTAAGCCTCGTCGAGAAATTCCTTCGACGTGTTCGCTCCTGTGCCGTTGCCTTGCAAAACCTTTATAGCCACTGGAATCTTCACGTTCTCTCCTTCTGGCACCCAAACACCTTTGTAAACGTTCCCGAAAGCACCGTAGCCTAGAATACCGCCTTTCCTCATTTCTTCTTCCTTAATGATACGTAATTTCGCTAGATTTGGTTTCACGCCAGTCGGACGGAGTGGTTCGTTGTCGTCCAAGCCAGTCAGGGCCATCGTCATTTTCACGGTGTTCTCCTTGGCTTTCGCTCGTACGCGCCAGAAGTACATGATTATAGTTGCCACTACGAGGAACGCTAAAGCAAATACCACAACGCCTGCCAAGATGGCTGGTTGAAGTTCGTTTTCCACTAGAGAGCCGACGGTTTCCAGCGAACAATACGGCTCGCTGTCTGGATTGAAGATCTTGTGCGGATACTCAGGGGTACATGTCTCCGTGCAATTGAAAGACGTGGTGTTCCCATCTATATCTCCGTCCTGGAATTACGAAATGGAATTGGTTAAAATTATTTTAACTTGAACGTAGAATTGTGTACTCGAGAGAAAAACTTGTACTTACAATATAGATCTTGTAGTTCCGACATTTGTAACATTGATTTGGGCCCGGTCCGAAGCATCCTCGACACTCGCTGTCGCACGGTATACAGAGCTGAGTATCAGCATCCGTGAAATGATCCGCGGGACATTCGTCTTCGCACTGTTCGCCCCTCTTGTACTTTGTACATTCTTGGCACACGAGCTCGTGGAAACCGTATCCCGTACACTTCTTGCACCGTGAGTGACATTTGCGGCAAACGGCCTTGCCTGCTAGTAGTTTCAGTGCTCCTTGCTCTTGAGGGCTCACCCATTCATAGTAGTATCCTTTAACAGAAATTTTTTTTTTTTATTAAATTTCTGAATTTTATCGTGACATTTTTGCATGCATCGATTGAGTGTATGCAGAATAATAAAACAATAGATAACTATTTGTCTAACAAAAATATATTTTTTCAGATTTATCCAGCCTCATCACTCGACGTCCAAGATTGGAAATTACCAGATGAGTTCAAGTGCAAGATACGTTCCAAGACAAATACATTCGATTTACTTGTGTTTAAACGAAATTTTAATTAGTCAGTCAATTAACGAAATAATTTACTACACACAGAGAGGTAATTAAGTTCGCTTTTCTTTTCTAGTGTCTTCAGAATCGAAAAGTCTAAAATATTTGCTGAACTAAGACTCGAATTCGCTTTAAAACAAATGGTGGCGATTACTTACCGTCAGGACAGGGTTCCTTTTTCTGCAGACATCCTTTAGGTACGTGACCGTTCATGATCGCCTTATCGCAGCTGTGACATCCGTTAGGACCTATGTTGTTTTCAGGGCCGTCGCAACCACCCACGCAATTCTCGTGACAGCTCTTGCACAGACCGTTGTCATAGTACTTGGAGGATGGACACTCTGGCACGCAGTATGGGCCATCACGCGCGTGTTTGCATTTCTTGCAATGCTCGGCGTTCGGTCCGGTGCAAGAGCCAGCGCAATCCTCGTGACACACCTTGCAGGTCTTGTTATCCGCTCGATAAATTCTAAAAAAAAAGTCGTATGAAAATAATTACTCTTGTGGCGTGCAAACAAACGTTGGGAAAGAGAGCGAAAATGTGCGCACGCGAAGCAGAATTATTATTAAGAAAGTCTTCTCAGGTGTTTGCAGTTTACCTTCGATCCACAATCTGAGGTAGGCAAATTTAACATACAGAAGTAACGTGTGTTATTTACGTTACGATGTAATCGATATATACAAGCTTATGAAGAGACGTTGGAGCAAATTCAGCGAATCTTACCCTGGCGCGGTGCAGTCTTGGACGCAGTCGTTCCCTAGGATGAAGTTCTTGCAGGATAGACATTGTGCCGGACCGGGCCCCCAACAACCTTCGTCGGAACATTGCTCGTCGCATATTAAACCATCTTTTACTGTAATTGTACAAGGTATTTATGTACGCTATTTGTTTCATAAATTTTATACTATGTTCGATTTCAAATTGCATTTAAAATAATTACTCGTGTGAATTAATATCGTTGGAATAATAAGTGCGTAACTTTTGAAAAATTTGTATGGCAACAGATGATGGATAATTACTGTGAATGATTTGTATGAGAAAAAATAAAAGAAGAAGAAGAAGGATCTTTGATTTTAATGTTTAACTACACTAGAATACATTAACTGAAATTACACAAATTATTCCATAACGTAGCAAATCTTTAAATTTGTTCGGTATCGATATCTCGACAATATTCTATTCTAATAACATTCCTTTCAATGAATTATAACAGTGAACACTACTTACTGCACTCGCTTTCGTTCCGATTATTCGACAACAAGCTCCCATGCTCGGACGATTTCTTGATGTTGGTCCAATTGATACTCTGCGCGTAGCACAGATTCTTGTTTTCCAATATAGCTATCGTCCCAGAGTAGATCTTCTTGAGTGATCTGAGGCCAAACGAAACCAACGACGTCTTCACCACGTACAACGACGCAAAGTAATCCGTCAAGCTTCTTCCCCCTATCACCTCCAGATTGCGGAAGTACGACAGATTCTTGAAATCCTTGTGATCCCCTTGAATGTTTAAATACCCGGTAATCTCCTTCAACGTGCTGAACACCTCCAGCTTGTCCGGATGCATCTTCTCGTAACGTTTGCCGAAACTGAAGTTCGCGTACACGTGTTGGAACCCCTGGAAGCTCTGGTCGAGGATCGTGATCGATCCTTCGATGATGGTGCAGTCCTTGAAACTGTCGATGTTCCCAGAATGCACTTTCTCCACGCCCTCGCAGGTTTTCGGGCATGGTCCGTCGCAGGGCACGCATTCTCCGTTCAGTGCCTTCTTCTTCGGTGGACACGATCTCACACAAGCCCCGTTATCTTTCAGAAGATGTTCCGGACATCTTCTCACGCAGGTTGCACCGTACGCGTACTTCCCGTCGGGATTAGGCTCCCACGAATACGTCGTAGGATTATATCTGAAACGATCGTCGTAAAATTCTTATTACTCGATGTCTCAAAAATCCCGACGATTTTTAGCGAGCGACTAAGACCTGGCGTACGATACCGTGGCAGGAAAATCAATATTAGTAGACAGGGAAGATTTATAGGTGATAAAGACGTCGTTGTAAAACGCGTTGCTGGGTCCGAGCAGACCGTGGTAAATCCGAGCGAACGCGTGAACATCAACGCGACTTGATAGACCGTTCTTGCGTTTCCAATTATAGAGAGTATAAGATCCGTGAGATTATGACGATATTACGGAGGGATGGGTTGAAAAGCTTTTCTATGCGAGGATATCGATTTTTTGTGGCGCGCAGTGGATTTAAGCGTATTTTATTATTTGAACCACGTATGGTGAGACTGAAATTGCCATTATTTTTTATTTCGTCGTAGTAGAATCCACTGTTTAAATTTTCATAATTTATCACATTGTGTACTATTATTATCATAATACGAACTTTCTAATTTGAGGATGATAAATAACAATATTCGATATTCTAAAGAAACTGCACGACTTGTACCCCAGTACGATTCGTCTCACTGAAAGGCCCAGAAGCAACTGTTCTGACTTTTTTTTGCCATAAAATTTTATTGTTATGCAAATATTTGAGTCGATAGAAAACAAATTACGGGCGCGATCGCTCAGTATCAGACAACGCCATTCCTACTCGAGGTCTATGCCCTCTCACGAATCACGTGACCCAAATCAACCAATCAGTAATTTTCGTTGCATTAGCGTTGCACTTAAAGAGGCCCGATTTTCTTTACCCCCGCGAAAATCACTTTCAGTGATAAAAAAAAAAAACGCGGATTTCTACATAAAATTGTAATTCTGAGAATATAATTTAAAAAATACAACATCGGTGTAAAAAATTGTTTCACGTGCCAAACATTGCAGAAGGTTCTACATTCTCGATATTTTACATATTTCTTTATATTACACGTACTCTGCAATTTCGCAGTTTAAAGTTTTCCACAAGTACGTGAAAATCCACGGTCTATCTGTCGACTTAACTGGCCGATCAAAATAGAAACCCGAATCCAGCGATCCAGATACGACTTGATTCGCGAGGGGAATCAACGCAACGAAACTGTTCGCGACAAAACGCGAGATACGGATCGATCCACTTACTTCTGCATGGGCGGACATTCCTGCGTGCATACGCCGTCGTCGAAGAAGTTCTTGCATGCGATGCAGTCGCTCTGTTTCGGGCCTGTGCAGCCACCGGCGCAAAAAAGATGGCAACACTCGCGCGGATTGGGCCCGAAGCACCTGCCCTGCCAACACTGTGGCGAACAGTTTGTCTTGGAGTACTTCTGACAGTTCTCAGGCCCCTCGCCCCAGCAGCCTTGCTCGCAGCTCTTATCGCATGGCGGACAGGCGCGCTCCGGCGACGTGAAATTGTACACGTAAGAGTACGTTGCATTCGGCCCGGTGATTATTTCGTCCCAGTTGATCTTTTGGATGTGGCACAGGTTGTAGTTGTTGTATATGCCCACGCTCCCGTTGAGGATATCTGACAAACACACGTGTGATTTAGTTACATGTTTGTTAACACAATGCAAAGCAGATATTTTTTTCTGCTCGAAACGCTCTCGGAAACGCTCTCGGGTTCGTGGAACAAGTCTACTCGTATTTCTCTGCAATATCCAGACGATAATCGCAAGATAATTTTCATATCTATTTTGTGATTTTTAGTAGCACTGTTTGCGTTTGACATTGTATTTAGAGAATTGGAGTAACGCGTGATGATAATACAGAATGAGATTGTTTTGAAAGCTTTAGGATTCTGGGGATATTTTGATTAATAAAATTTGTCTTTCTTAGAAAAGAGAAAAGAGCGATGGCAAGGTAGAAGAGAAAAATACGGAGAGATGCAAAGAAAAGGAAAAGAAGAAGATAGTGAAAGGAAAAACGAGAAGAAAGAAAGGTATCAAGCAAGATAAGACAGAAGTGAAAGGAAGAATTTAAAGAACCGCGACCGCCTGTAATTTTTACAATCTTATTTACCTCTGAGGGCCGGCATCTCCAAGTTCTGCATCTGGCACATCGTGACGAACAGGGCGAACTCGATGTCATGAATGGTAAGCTTGAAGAGAGTTCTGCCCCGTATGATCTGTAATCGCGGCAGAACAACCTTCTTGACGTCCACGTGGCTGATGAGCACGTAACCGGTGACCTCTCGTATATACTGGAGGAAACTGAGGTCGAATGTCTCATTCTGCAGCCACGTGATCTCCAAGTTACCGTCGACATAAGTACAGTTGGTGTACCGGTCTCGAAGATTCCTGTAGTGATGCTGTTTGTTGGATGGAACGGAGAGGCGGCCATTGGTACCGATGCAAACTGCAACCAAAGAGAAAGGAAACTTTTAGAGACGAAAGAAACAATAACGTGATTATTCTGTTTATTCAATTACTTGAAAAAATTTCATCGAAAAGACAAAGCAGAGATTTTCCTGAAATTGGAACACAAATGAAAGTATTGAGCAGGAAATATTTATTATTTTATACAAAGTATTTTAGTTTGTTCAGGTGAAGTAAGAGATATTCGTTAATTCATTGTTACATGATGGAAATATTGAACAGAAAACTTAAATACGTGTATCCACGCAGTTCATGAATCACAATTGCAAAACACTCTTAGTTACATAGTTAAAAGGTTAACGATCCACGATCCACGATTTATGCGCGGTCGAGCAAGATACCCAAATGTCAGTATTTGAGGAGCACGCGTACAGTCGAATGCAACGAACCTTACACCGGTAGAGCTGTTGATCCAGCTACAACGGCATTTTATAAATGTCTGAGATATAGAGACTGGCCGCACGACTTCCGTACCTACGTTGACGATCCTTCCCGTTTGTAGAATCACCAAGTGGAACGGCCACTGAGGTCGCCACCCACATCGTCGAAAGCGCTTCTCCGATCTATAGATAGCTTTCTAAGCTCTGAAAGCGTGCTAGTGGGCGAACAACTTCCATCACACACGTGTGCACGCGGTTAATTCCGTTGTGCAATCGACGACTACCGTACGTGTCAAAGATCCTGCATTAAAGATCCTTGCGTGATCGTGCCTCGTCAATCGACACACTGTATGCAAGGGAATAATTAATTGTTCCAACAGTACGTCTTTTGTACGTCGTTTCATTTTAGCCGAGTTCCTCGATTTTTATCGAAACGACGAACTTGACTGCACGTTTTCTACCTGGATAACGAAACTTCCACTTTATCACATCTATCGCGTATCATTTCTAAAGGCAAACATCGAGAATGCGATAACAGAAAAAGATTTTCTCAAGCGTCCCCAGACTGATACTATCCTTCTGATAGTATCCTCTTTTCACAAAAAAAAAAAAAAAAAAACTCTGAACGACCTGAATTATCACTCGCGCGATCAATCGCGCCGAATCATTCATAACTCGGTTAATAACCGGAACGTGAATCGGGGAGGAGAGACAAAAGCGATCGCGAGACCGGGACAAAAACGATGGCCGATGATCGACAGACGTCCGCGAACACGAAACGGAACCCGTTCCACTCCTTTCGGACTTCTTCATCTGTTTACGTCTTTGTCCCGTCGTGGCGGCGATATTCGGGGACCCGGAATCGTGCACGACGACCGCGCGTCGCCCGCGTCGCGGCGCATAGTCGCACGTAGCCGGGCTCCGACTCGGGGAATTTTGGTTTTGCTGCGTAACGCTGATCGCAAACGAACGCGACGCTGCGTTCCATCGGTGGTCTTAATCTGGCTGACCGATCGGAATCATGCGAAAATAATTGCGCAACGACATCCTTCTTGCTCGGGGAGCTCTGTGAAAGAAGATGGTTCGGGGGGGCACAGCGGAGCGTCAGAAGAGGACGCGCGGAGAAGAAAAGAAGAGAAGAAGCGTACAACCGGGTCCTGGTATTTCGTACTGACCAGATGCTGCGCGACGTATCTGCGTGCAGGGCGAATGCAGAACGCGCGCACCGGCCCACGGCGCCACGAACTTTTGAGAATGCGGATCGACCGTGGATCTGCATCGCTTCGGGATTCTTGGTCGGCCAATAAGCCCCACGCGGCCTCCGCGCAGCTGCGTTTTCTGCGCTTCGACCGCTTGGAAGATTAATGTCCTAATCGTTGTCGACGATGAAAAAAAAGAGAGAGAGAAAGAGGAAGAGAGAGAAACAGCGACCACGATTTCTTGCGAAGGAGACATGCGAAGGACTCTAAGGCGGCTGATTGCGACGTTCGGTGGAACGTTAGGTTCGAAGAAGCAAGAAGTTCATTAGGGTTATTAAATTTGTCGGCGACTGCCCGGTAGGACGTTGTCGCGTCCCATTTTGCAGCTCGTTAAGGAAGTTTCTTGAATGAGATTGATAGGAAGCGTTGAAGCGTGTGGTCGGAGCGTGTGAAAGTACTCGTGGATGGACTTTTTCAGAGTTCAACATTTTTTTTTTTTCGATGGCTACGAAAGAAAAGATATTTGTAAATATTTTTTCGTTTCCCATGAAGCTTTAGGTTCCTTCGTACTAATTAATTAATAGAGAAATAAATCACCATCGTTACGCGCTATTTTTCGTAGCTATTATACTTCAAGTATAACTTTTGGTCGGTACTATACGCGACACCGGATTTTCAAAAAGTCGACGTAATTAGCGACGTTTGTCCGTCCGTATAACCTCGCCGGCTCGATTGTTAGTCGCGTTGCTGCTGGTCGCAGTCCGCGTAGAACGAGGCTCGCGGATCAGTTGTGTGTAAAACTAGTTGGAGGGCGACTTCCGCTAACCGGAGGCGCCGTCGGCTTCCTTTTCAGGCAACGCCACGCTCGGAACGCTCTCGTACATCACCCCGGCTCGTCTGCCCCTCTGTCCGTTCGCTATTTTACAACAGGATCGTTTCCTTTCCATCCTGCGTGTTTCCCTTTTATATTCAGGACGACGCGCGCGCCTCTCCGTCCTACTTTGTTCCGTGACGAGCGAAACGGCCGGTACGATGGAAATTCTTGCTAGCAGCAGAGATACGAGAGGAGCACTGGTTCCGAACCCTCCGGGGACGTGTCGATCTTGTTTCTCTTCTTCTCCTTCTTTCGCCGTCTCTTCGGAACTTTTCATCGGTGACGTGTGTGCACGCTCCGTGGAATCATCTTCATTTCTCGCAAACCTCGCAAACCTCTTCGACTCGGTGTTTAAATCCTCCTTTCATGCACGAACACTTTGTGTTAAGGAGCGAGACAGGGTAATTGATGCGCGAAATTACAGTTTCGCTTCATTTCCCCGGCGCACGGATATTTTGTTTAAGATCTGCGACAGGATAATTGATACGGAGAACTTTCGTCTGGTTCACACTTGACGGGGGGATGTATTATACACGTTGAATACTTGTCGATAAAACACGATCGAAACATGTGGAACAGCCTGAGAAAATTATTACACGCCGAGGAACATCGCGCGCTGTCTAAATAACTCAGAAACAACCAACGACGAACCAAAGGGGTACTCCGAGGAGGGACCAAGGTAATTCCCGAAGAGCCGCAAGTCGTCGTAAAAATTCTACGACGCGGCACTTGGCACTTTGGCCAACGCGTCGGAAGCGACGCACAGCGGCGAACAATCTTCGAAAGGAGCGTGGACAGGTAACTGAATTACGAGACAGTCGTTGCCGGTTACCTCGCGACGTGTCAAATCGAAATTTGCGTCCCACAGTGAAAAAGGAAGGAAGAAAACGAAAAAGGAAAGAAGAGACGAAGAAAACAGAAAGGATACGAACCGAACGAACGACCAGGCCCGATTTAGTCGGGGGAGAAAAGTGGCAGTTGGAGTGAAGAAGTGTCGGTCGAGGTCGGCCGAGCAACACGTTCTCCCTCTGTTCTCCGACAGGGTCTACGGCTACGAGATCCATCGGCGAATTTCAGGCCCTGCGAGGCTACGGAAATGTGGCAATTATCCCCGGCAACGGGGTTACGAAAATTACCGGGCCGACTCCTCTCGGGCCAGGATCAAAATTCTCCTAAATTTACGACGCCTGCGCGTAAAGAAAGACAATGGCAACGTATCGATTATGGGGCAGGGGGTGCGAATTCCCCTGTGGTTCGCCAATTATCCTCGCCGAGTTCTAGGAACGCTCGCCAGGGTGCTGGTTTTCGCGCGCTGCGCGTGTCTTCGAGTTGACGTTTACGGCGGTTCCTTTTAATCTTACTCAGATTCGAATTTTAAATGGTAATTTTCGAAAGGTTCAGTGTGTGTATATATATATATATTTTCCGTCTAAATTTTTGCTGCTGTTCATGAAAAATAGCGATTATCGAGCGTAAAAAATCCAGACGTGAAAGATGCACATTCACACAGTAAGGATTAGTATTGCGACTAATATTCTTATCTTCTGTGATACAATGCCCACGATATACATTACGTTGGCCAAAAAGTAACTGTAAAGTTCTTCTTTTTTTTTTGTGCAAATGAAAGGCGAATTTTTCACGAGAAACAAAAACTTTATTAAACTTTAATATATTGATCATTTTGTTCGATTATCTTTTTTGGTAAAAAGAAGTTCCAAGAACGATTTGATACCCTCGTTTATATTTCCCCATCTCTTTTTCCCGCGAAAAACTCGCAAAAAAACTCGTAATCGTACATTCGTCGCACCACACGCAACCAAGCAACAGCATCCCCGATCCGATTTCTCATTTACATCGATCTCCCCGCGGCTTCTCCACGGAGTCGATCGGCCATCGGATCACGCGAATCACGAGCCACCGCGTCTCGCGGCGATGCATAATGTATCATCGTTGGATCACCGTGGACGATCGCGAGGATCATCGAGGATCACCGGCGAAGAAAGCCATCGCCACGTGGACTCGCCAATGAGTGGAAGCTGCCGGCAAAAAGCTCGAGCAGCCACCGTCATCGGGCTCGTGCACTGGGGACAGTGGAGGAAGGTGGGGAGGGGGGGAAACAGACACGAAGGAAACGGAGCGACGATGGCCGCGAAACCGAAATCCCGTGGCGAACGAGGGTTCTTGTTCTGCTGGGCGCAGAGGTTGACCCCGTGGGCCCCCCGGGCGACCACCTTCTACGAGAAGAAGGCGAACGTCGATTTTTATGCGCCACTTTAGGACGCCATTAAAGGGCCAAAGTAATACGAAATAACCGCACACCAATGGCGGTGCCGCCGCCGCCGCCGTTTATTTCGCCTCGTAAACATCGATAGCGCGCCGTGCGGCCTTCTTCTTCTTCTTCTTCTGCTTCTCGATTCTTCGCCGCCGACGATTCCGACGATTCTTACCCCGATTCTGCTCTTCGTCGAATAAAGGCCCGGTATCGTAAACGCGCGAAATAACCATCGAGGAGAGAGTTGCTCGAGAGGAAAATAGAGGTGGGATCGAGCAGCTCGCGGGTAGGTTCAAAATCGATTGGAGGCGGGATTTCTTACGAACGTGCGCTTCGATTCTGAATCAGACAACTAATCACAAGGAAAGCTCGTGACTGCGCTATTCGTATTGCATTCGATCGAGTTTGACTGGCTGGACATAGTGGTGAACCGTTTACTAGTCTTGTCTAATCTGTGGTAAATTTCACTCGATCAACTACTTTGTTCAACGATGGAGATTCTTCTTCGAAGGTCACTTGATGAAAACTTTCGAGATTGTAGCCAATCACATTTGCCTGGCAACGCTAACCGTTCCAGACGTTTCTAGAAGGTGTCTTCGATAATATCGAAAAACAGGCTCTTGGCACACGCTTCGGAAACCTTGATGTGGTAAACATACGTTCGAAAATTGTCAAAAAAACGCGAAAAGAAATACTAGAAAAACTAGACCATAACGGAAGAAGACATCGTCTAGTTTAAGGACGCGTATAAAAAAACAGAAACATGCGATTGAAATTACAGAAATATATTAATTCATATAAAATATTTAATTTTAATATATAATATAATATAATTTCTAAAATTATTTAAAATATTAAAAATTTTAATAAAAATTTAAATTTTATTATATTTAATATTACTATAATATAATTTTAACGTTATAACATATAAATATTTAATTTAATACAAAATATAACAAAGTATTCACACTAAAACCTACGTATTATTTAATTCGTATAAATCGATCGTTGAAACGTAATCATTGAAACGATTGTTGCTTGGCGATCGTGTATTGTTCGAAACGGAACTTGATTCGGGTCAATTCGCAAGTACGTACACGTTGGACTTGATCCCATCCGTAGAGGAAAAAGATCAGCGATGAGGAAAGGGAGAACGAGGAGAAAGGGTGGGAGACAGCCGACCGGACTGGAAGCTCGAAGGGGAAACAATAATTTAGGAACAGCCGTCCGGGGCGAGAGGCCGAACGCCCGTGGAACAATGGGCTCCTTCCACTTCGAAGGTGAAACTCGTCGTACCGCGCCAAACACCGAGACACTGATTCTCTAATAAAAGTCACCGTGTAAACACGAGTTTGCCATCCTCCACCCTGCGAGAGTAAGCGTTACGATCGCTGACTCCTGACATCCAGCCGCAACAGGGGTTGGACGAACAGTGTCTCGTCTCGTGGTCGCTTTATTCCAGTCGCAGTTACGCCTGGCGAGAATCAATGCGCACGTTGGCTGCGTTTCTTTGTACGTTGGATATTCGTTTGTACGTGAGGTGTGTGACGATCTCTGCGCGTCAACGTAATGAAATTTTAAAATGCAGAGAATGCAATTATAAAATCGTACAAAATGTTAAAAGTAAAATACTTGTTGTAGCGTTTAATAAAATGTCACGACGCGGTGAAAAATTATATATTTTTCTGACATGTTTCAACAAACACGGAGATGGCAAAAATTCATATTTCATTTCTGACAGATTTATTGTGGCTCTCCGTGTTCTCTAAACGAGCATTAAAAGCGTATCTGTTTTCTTATACAAGGTTCGCGATCGATAAGGCTTATTAAATACTCGCCAATCTCGATGTAGATTTTCGCGATAATTTCAAGCCTCTCGACGCGACGTTAAATAAATTATATCGGACAGCGTTTAAGGGAAGTTATCTTCATGTAAATTGCGAATCCGACCTGTAATCGAAACGCACGTCCACGATTTATTACGCACGGCGTGCTAAAACGGAGCGTCAAGGCGAGAGATTCAATAAAATTGAATAACCGGAGCAGAAAATGAACACATTAACGCTGCCGCACGAATCCGATGTTAATTATTCGACTTATTAATTGTCAGCCGAAAAGAGAAGCCCGTTGGAATATCATGCGAACGTCGCATAGGCGATTAAAATGAAATTGCAACGAGAACGAAGGAATCGTTTCGCTGTCTTCGCCAATGACAAAAACGAGTTTGCTTAAGCGAAAAGCAATTAATCATCGATACGAGTTCCCGGTTTGCGCGTTATCCGCCGTTCGTCGTGAGCACGATTGGATCTCTTCGCAAAAAACGTGATGCGATGACGTTTTTTTCACCGTGAAAAAAAAGAAGAAAGAAAAAGGAAAAGACAAAATGCTGACTCTGTGTGGTTTGACACATATTTGTCCAACTTGGAGCTTCATTATCGCGCTGTTTTTGAATATTATTTTTCGAAGAAACGTATCACAATATCATAATGTGGTATAATATAATGTAACACGATGTAATAAAATATTACTCGACGGAAATGAGAAAAATCACGCAAAGGAATATCTCTCGGCGATCTCCTCGCGACCTTCGCCAGAAATTGCGCCGATAAATCTCATTTGCTAAATCTCCTTTCGCTTCTTTATTTCTTCAACACGCGATACGAAACCAGATCCCGAAGGTAGCGCAGAAAATTATGGTAAACGCGGGCCGAGAGTTTTCTTTTTGCAAATTCAACAACTACTGCTACTTCTCGTTACAATAATGGTCTCTTTTTTTTTTTTTCTTTTTTACGCCTTGATTAAATCATTCTTCGACGTAGTTTATTCTTCTGCTGCTTGGACACGCAATCTCAGATCTCGCAAGCGCATGTAATGTAGAAAAAATCGCGGCGAGAGGACGCCAAACTGTTTCTCTCTTGTAAATTCGCTCTTTTATCCTTTGTGGCGTGTTGCAAAACGTGATCTCGAACGTAACACGGGGAAATTACGGCGAAGACGGGCGAAAAGAACGACGAACCGCTTCGTCACCCTCGATCAAGATGGAGTTACGGCCGGTATGACCTTGCGCGGGACTCGATCCTCGCGCGGCACGGAATTGAAGAGAGCGAAAAGAAGACCGACGTCGGGCGGCAGATAGAATACCGGGCCTGGGATATATAAGTGGTTCGTATACGTTATAAACCGTGGCATAACCATCCCAGGGCGTAACATTAATAGCTTTATGGTTTATTGCTTTCGAGACTGCGGTTATGCTTCTCTGCGCTCCCTGCGGGCCAGCTGCGTATTTGAATCTTTTAGCGGAGAAGGCCAAGACGCGATGCGTCCGAGTCTTTATGTAGATCGTTGAGAGATGTTGCTCTTTCCGATTCGTTATATTTTCAATTTTTAATTTACACTTGCATTTCTGTTTCATTCTCTACGCTCCTAGTCAATTAATAGCAAACAGTTGCGTTCCAATTGCAAATTCCACTCAGTTTCTCGAATTTCTTCTCGTTACTTTTAAATTCACCAGATGTGACGAATATCAGACGAATATTCGTGTTATTTTTATTATTCGCGATAAGAAGGGGAAAAAGTCAAATAGATACCCGATACGTGATCTCGCACGAGATTATTACGTAATTAACGCAGATTGCTTTCAATTCGAGAACTGCTCGTTTCACAAGTTCGCTGTGCAACGCGACAGATGTAAATTGAAAACAACGTACAACGTCAAGAGGTAAATTATCTCTAATGATACGTTTGTCTCGAGGCAGGTATTTAATCGAGCACGATGCTCGATTTAAAATCAGACGTAGGTTTTTGAAAAAGAAATGAAGAATGCAAAACTGCAGAGAATACATAAAAATAAATATATAAAATATCAAAAGTAGAGTATTTAGTAAATGAAGCGAAAAATACAAAAATCGGCAACCTGACATGATTAATTACGATTAATTTATGTGAAATGGAAATATTTGTATCTGTAAAACATCATCAAAGAAAAAAACTTAATTTCCACGACGAAGATCGAGAAGATCGTAGTTCTCTGGCGTGTAAACAAGTTAATTTGAAAGACTATGACGTCGTGAAAATAAATCTATGCGTTCCGCTGTATTAGTCATTTTTTCGAGCCATTACTAAAGGGGAATTAATATTTGTGATAGATGCTATTGATTAATGTGTTTTTTAATTGAGTTTTACTTTAACTGTGCTATGCATTGCTTCAGACTTTACTCACAATGTGAGAATGCAAATATCTTTGTGAGTAATGAAAAGAAAACATGTCGGTTTCACTGAAAACAGTTTAGTTTCATTTATTTAATTAATAATGTATGACATTCGCAGTCGGTAATTCTTCACTTTTTTAATACACTGAAAACCAATTAAGATGAAGCTCAGAACATTATTCTCTCAGTTTCTTCTGTCTTTTCTTGCCTGGCAATTCATCATGCAAACAACAAAAAACTTAAACTTGTTTTAAAAAAGACAGGAACATACGTTAATGACAATCAGGAACAGAATTTAAAATGGTGACGGCAAACAAAAGGAAGGTCATAAATCGCTTGAATTCACTTCAACCACGGTAAGAATCTCGTATCATAAAATAATAATAAAATTAATTTGTTCGATAATGTCTTGTAATTTCTACAGGTATATTTTTAAATTCATTTTAACAGCCTCGATTGAGTCTCGTTGCAATATTAATATTCAATTTCAAAATACGACAATACGTCAATCGAAAATCAAAACAATGCTTTCGCGAGCAGCAGAATTTAAATTTCGCGCGAATCGGGTGCAAAGCGCGGGAAATTTAAATTCTCCAAAGAACAACGCGGCGAAATCAGCATCCTTCGAAAACTGTCATTTTCTTTTGCCCCCGATATTTATCCGTAACAAGTCCAAGGCCGGGGCGAGAAAGTAACGACGACAATAATCGAAATGAAGCGCGGAAGGCAACAAAGTGGACGAGGAACGACGATACGTGGAATGTGCTTTGTTCGATCCTCTCTCTTGGATCCGCGCCTTGGACGTTGCTCGCGTCTCGTTCCATCGTTTCTCTCGCTTACCTCGGGCGGTGGAGTTGTGTCTCGATCTTTCTCGTTCTCATCTCACCTCGGCAACCTCAGCAGCCGCGCCAGGACGAACCTCGCGCGTTTGCCGAGGACACGCGAACTTGCGTTTGCTCTCAAAGAGGGTATTAACTCCCGGCCACCGCTCGTATACATCGTTTCGCCGCAAATCGACCGCCAGGGAATTATTCTGACCTCTGAAGTGTGATATTTCGCTCTCTTTTTCTTTTTAGATAAAAGATTGACGAATTGACTGAATTTGGGATAATGTCGCATCGTAAGAATCTTTATTTTCAGATTGAAAAATTAGAAGGATATAAGATACTTCGTTTCTTTCGATAGATAATTGACTGAATTTAGCATTGTTTAGGGATCTTCCGGTTTCGTTTCAGAACTGAAAATTGGCAGGAGATTAGGAAGAATCTAAACGTTAGAAAGTAACAAGAGTAAAATTGGAATTGGTGGAAGAGATGGGCTTCGCATAACTATATTCGTAATCGGAGATTAGAAATTGAAAATTAATCAAAATAACAATTGAAAAGGGATCCTATCGTTTCCGCGAATCTCAAACACAAAGAGCAGATAAGAGAAACTAAATCGTGGTCAACATGTTGAAACGAGCTGTGTCAACAATAGAAATAGATGCATATCTAACTTGATTTCATGGTCAAAGGTTGTACGCGAACATACTGACTATATGGCCAAGGTTGTTACGTTTGAACTTCCACGAATTGTCACAAAAACACGTAAAACACCTCAACAAATTGAATTCCATGATTTTTACGATCCAGGAACGGCGCGAAAATAGATTTCAATCTTGCTCTTTTGTGTCTTTCACGTTGAAACGTAATGTTTCATTAAATATAAAATTCCTCGTGTAATTTTAAAATTTTCATAAATACTTAACTATCACATAACTCGTATGTTACGGGAATGAATATTGCGGATGATTGTTTATTTATAACATAGATAAATAACTTGTGACAAATATCGTAGCAATTGGATGAGAATGTTACGTGCATAATTATAACGTGAAACGGAGAAAAAATGTTCAGACTGCATAGCAACAGAATATGTAACACACTTGGCGCAATAGCGTACCGCGTGTTCAATAACTAATCGGGTGATTAAACTATTCTAGTTGCCCACAGCTACAATAATGAGTGAGGCATTAATGAATTCGATATAATGAGGCTACGTCCTTTCACTGCGGACTGCGAAAAAACTTTGTCACAAGACTTAGCAGATCATTCACGACAAAAAGTGTCACGTTTACATAAATCTCATTTCCAGTACTCTACGTATGTAGAGAAAAGAAAAAATTTAAGAACACGAGGCATAAAATCTAAAATGTTGTATTCAATAATAATTGCGAATGCAAGTAATTTTTACATAACAAGATTATTCACACAACTTATATAAAGGATTTCGATAAAAATTGTAAATATTTTTTTTGTATGAATCTAGAATTTTCAATTACCAATTTCATTTAATATCTTTCTGATTTATTTTTCCAATTTGTATTTCATATTTTCAGTTTTATTTTTTAAATTATGATCATAAAAATATGAATTTGAATAAAATTACGCATATTTTTCTCATGTGTCTTATTCAGTGAAATTATTTTAAACAAATCAAATTAGTTTTCTTCCTGAGACAAAAGCAGGAGCTTTTCTTGATAGAACGTACACCCATTCTCCGTCATTTTACTTGAATGTTTCCGCAACTTGCACGTCACATTAGTATAATACGCGTCTCTGATCTTTCTAATTGTCTCCGTTATCGCTAAAGATTAACGCTCACGGAGCACGATTAGGTTAAACGCCGATCGAGCAGTGAAAGTGGAAAGCGGCTTTCACCCCTGCAAGGATTCAGGAATCTTGAATTATATCGACGCCTCGCGTCGTAAATCATTTCGTTGCCTGGTCTGAATCGCGGATTCGTAATGGCCGACGTATAGCTCGCGCCTCGGATAACAATCTCTTTTCTCCCTTTCGAACGGTTTCACCAGCTGCGACGCGAGGGGGAGATTTTAATATACGAGCAGGGCCGAGATCGGTGTAAACCGACCGAGACCCGTACCTATGGAATCCCTGAGCCACAGATAAACACGCAGATACGAAAACTCTCGACACGTTTGCTCGGCAGTCCCCTGTTGAAAAACCCGACCTCTCGCGTTGGGGATTTTCGTCGAGATATTTTAATTGCTGGTGACGAATGGTGCTCGCGGATCCTCGAGTTTGTTCGTTTCATTCGGCTCTGTTTGCTTCGTTATGTTGTTTTATTATTTTGGCTCGCTTTTATGCAGAAAAACCTATCAAAGAGTTCGCTCAAATTACTGAGTCAATTTTTTATTTGTCACACCATTTGTTTATTACCATTATTTCGTACACTCCCCTTTCTCTTTCTGTCAGTATATTAGCATTTTGGAAACCATTTTCTCAAACACGGTATGCTTTAAATATTTTTTTTTTTTTTTCACGAGCCAGTTGAATTTAAATTTAAAACGTACCCCGGTCCCGTTATGCCACGCAGCGTTACTTTTTCTCCTTGGTGGATCTCGAGGTATCCGGTTCAACCGCGTTCTCCGATCGAGGCGAACGTTTGACATTTAACACGCGGTGCATCGAGCCGAGGCGCCTACAAAGGGAATCGGTCTGTGGTGGATCCACTCCACTCCGCGATCGATGCATCTCGCGTGAATCGCGTATCGGGCATCGACCACCCCTGAAGAGACGTACATCTTCCTCCAGCTCCTCTCCTTTCTTGTTCCACCTCGAGAGCCGAAAGACACGAGGATCGAAGGACTGTGGACGCATTTGAAACGCCATGGATCACAACGCGAGAAATGTATTATTGCCTGTTAACATTATAAGTGACCAACTCGCAATTTCTTTTTTTTTGTAGAAATTTGCTAGATTCGCGATAGATTTTTCAGAGATATGCCATTAAATGGCATGAAAAATTCGGGATTTTTAATTTAATGAAATCTCTCTCGTGAAGATCGCAAAATATAAAATGAATTCAAATATCGCGAGTTTCAGCTAATGCAGATTATTACAAATTTACGATTGTTATTCTGTTTAAGGGTGAAATTTTGCAATGAATTCCGGTGAAAAATACAAAATTAACAATAGAGAAACTTCAATCTTTTGATTGTATTAAATATCCAAATACTTACGAGCAACGTTGTTATAATTAATTTCCTCGTTCGTAAGTTTTTCAGCGTCTTCAAGATTATTGGCGAGTTTTTCCGCAATGATCGGTACAAGTACAATCGATCGACGATTCTCGTGATCGCGCACACGTGGGCGTGCTCTGCTCTCGACTTCCTTGGAGTTCGTTGCAATAAATGAGCCGATATGACCTCAGGCTGATACAGTTTAATATCTTTCCTTCCACTTTGAATCGATAAATTACATTGGTTTTTAGTTAATATATACGTATTAAACCGTAGATGCTATTATAAAAAATTTATTCTTTTACAAAGTACCTCGATCATAGATAAACATCTGAAACTCTTGAAATTTTAAACAATTAAATCCATACATTCGCTTAACTTAATTTCTGCAACTATTTCCTTGTACGCAAGCTTTTCAATTAGAAAATGAAAAGGAAAAAAATACTATTTTGTGTAATAATTGTAGGAATCTCGGCTGAGATCCCAGTTTGTAGGAATTTTTAGGAATTTTTGTTTAAAATAATGATGATGTTCATTGTAAGTTGAAAGTAAGAGTTTATTTAAGATGATTTGAAAATTAAAATTATCGCTATGATCTAGATATGCTCGCTAGGTTTTCTTCGCACAACGCTAAACTCGCTAAATCTCACTGATTCTCGCTATCTCTCAATCCTTTCGCTCTCGCGACTCGCAACTCTCTATATCCTTCCGTTCTCGCGGCTCACTACTCTCTGTCTGATTCTTTTCTTGCTCATCCGCACGAAACATTCGTCGTTCACACACGTTCACATGCGCACAAACGCAGCCATACCCTAAAATGTTTGAAGTGCCAGGACCTGGAAAGCTAGAACAAACATTCCCAGGTCCCAGGCCTAACTCTCGCTATGTTAAAACAGATGTCACGCGACGAAAAGTTTCGAGTCCTTTGCCGGAATTCCCAATTCATTTAGAAAATAGACAATCAAGGCGTGGAAGATTAGAGTTCATCTGTAGGGGCTACGTTACGTAATCTCAGCCGTGGCTTTCTCTAAAAATTCGAGCTAAATAGGAAACGTTTCTGCGAACACCCACGCCTGACACATTTGTTTCACTGACCAATCCCGATGATAATTGCAACGTAGCGAGGTGCCTGTAATTTACCAGTTCGATCACCCGCATTGAAATTGTATTTTTGACAAGTGATAAATCGTGCGAGATCTAGTTGCGCTTAGAGCGGTTATCGATGATTGATGATGCTCGTTACGAAGAAACTGTGCATCGACTCTTCATTGGTCTCAGAAATTAAATCTTTCTAGCTTTAGATTACGCGATATAGAAAATTTTGATGAATCTCTGTTCGAAGATCCTCGTATTAGAGAAGCTTGCGAGTGTCGACAAAATTTTGTACATAGTTTCTTTTATAATGAAAAAATTGATACAAGTGTTTCCTCGAATTCCTCAAAATTTAAATAATGTAATTTATCCGCAATAAAAGTGAAACAAATCAGCTAGTCGAGCAGAAACTCAATAAACTCTCTCTTTTCAATCCGGAGAACCCAGTTCATCGGAGGCGAGTTGTTGCTTAATTGAATACAGAATCGCGCAATAACGATTCGCTCACGTAACGCAACGAGATTTTTTTTATCACGGCGCATACATAAATGTGCCTCGTTATCTCTGGCATCAACGACTGTAAATGATTTAAACGCTAGATGTGCATAAGACGCACCATGATCATGCATCTGCCGCGCTCGAAGACACGAATGATCGACGCGAATTTTTATCAAGAGATTCTTATCGATTGGAGCACGCTTCGAAATCGTTCGTGACGAATGAACTCCGAAACTTTGCGAATCCTTCGAAGATTGGAAGATTTTGCGGGTCAAAGCAAAAACATTAAATACCTTTCGAGGTTTCGCTTTCAAGAAAATTGAATTTGTTAATTTGTACGGTAGGTGATTAATTTCTGACTAGATAGAAGTGGATAAATTGATAGAAAGTTACTCCACGTATGAATGTAAACAGAGAACATAGAATATCATTTTTTAGATTGAAGAGAGAGTTGAAAAAAAATGTTAGTGAACTAAATACGTTCAAATGATATTGATGAGATGAAATCTCAAAACGAAAAGATTTTATATAGAAGAAGACCCTCCTGTTTGACAAAAGGATCAAAAATAAACTCACGTATATTTGATAAATTTTCAACTTGATTTTTTTCAAAAAGATATTTTCTCTAAACTTTCTCCTTGACTTAAGCGACAGAGTCATCCCGGTTTCGCTTGTACCATCCAGTTCCCTTTCAAGCAACTTTTCGTCGCAAAAGAATAGATGGTATCGAGAGTTTCTCAGTTACGGAACTATCGGACTCGTTACGAGTATTGGCTACGATAGGATAGAAGAAGATTCGACAAAGCGTTGCAAATAGATTCACCGATTGCGGAACGAGGGATCGGGTCTTTGAATGCGCGCCGCGCGCCGCTGCACGCTGGCCATTGTTCGATCCATCGAACCCGACGCCCCACGAATCGTTCTCGATTTCTTCCCGCTGTTCTGGATTTATGTTCGTTTCGATTACCTCTGGCTAAAGTATTCTTTTTGCGCTTGAAACGAAAGAGAGATTGCACGCGAGAGATTGCGAGCTCGGCTATTTTCTCGCCCGCTCGTGCTTTATTTCTGCTCGCGGTTTGCAATAAATTGTATCGCATCGATATGGTTCAACAACGAGCTCTGGATTTAACAGCAATATAGTCGACATGCTTAATTAGAAAATAGAGATTACCGCGTGATGTCATTTTTATGGAAATTGTATTGGCAAAATTATTTTATCACGTTTTAATTGGAATTAAAATTAAATTAAATTTTGTTGCAGGATGCAGGACGTCGTTGATATCGCACTGCAGAATTAAATAAGTAAAGTTAGAGTTTAATTTCTTTTTGCACGCTAATTTCAGCTTTCTGGCAATATCCTCCTCATTTTATTCCGTTCTAAATTTAACTCATATAAACGGAACAAAAAGTTGTTTCCTTTTGGCAAGAAGAACTTCCAATTTTATTTCCCGTTTCCGCGAGTTTCGTGTCTCCGCGATTGCGGCCAGGGGACAGGGGAGAGGATAATTTGTCAAAGTTCCTCGCAAGAAGAAAGCGGACCACCGCCGCATGGGACAGGTATCCCACTGCAAGAAACCACGCTCCGCATCGTGTGAATTCTTGAACGCTAGCCTCTCTGAATGCAAACCCGAACGGTGGAATTCCGTTTCCGTCGCGGAGGACATCTGTCGACCTTGTCGAGCTTACATCGCCGCGATCCGTTGTCCACGGAATGCAAGCCGGCGGATTTCAAGCCGCGACACCGGCCGATTACGGAGCAATTAAAGTCGCCGAGACACGCGAGGATATCGGCTGCAAGAACACGGGATTGATATAAACGGCCCTCGTCGTGCCGTTCGGGCAAGAAAGCTGATTTCCCACGTGCGCCACGCCATCTCCCCCTCCACTTTCCCGCGGCCGCGATTTGAAACTTGGAAATGTCCCGGGCAACAGACACATTCCGCTGTATCGTGCAGTTTTCTTGTCTAATATTTTTTTTACCAATATTAGATATAAATTGTTATAGATTAATTATCATTAATAGAATCGTTACTGATATTGTTAGATGTAAATAATAATTGAAAGTTGGAGGCAAAGCAACTTTCTCAATTCAATTTTCAAGTGCAAGTTGGAATGAAAAATGTTGGAGATGGACATGGAATTGCACTCCACGTTTCCACAAATGTATAGACCAGGGATGGCCTGTATAAGATGGCCAAATAAGATTTGATCGCTGTGCCAAAATTTATTTCAATTTTCTTCCGGTGCCAGAATCTTTCTAAATTTTGAAAGATTTCTGAAAGAAAATCGTTGCAAAATCTGTGAAGGGTGCTACATTAATTAGAAATTTAAAAAAATACAAGTTTAAAAAAAGTTTGTTACATAAAGTTAAAGTTTATTAGATAATTTTTTTCATATAATTCTTTGGCTGCCGTACAGAATCTCGTGCGTGCCATGTATTTGCCATCGCTGGTATAGGCAATGAGCAGTATTCCAAAGTGAATTATGAACATTGTTCTGACGAATAAAATCCCAAACGAACGCATGATCAGTTGAAAAGACTATTTCGATAAACTGTTTCTACTTTCCGTAGAAACTAAAAAATTCTGTCAAATTTCGCTAAAATTCGATACGCCGCTAAAAGATCCCGCAGTCTAAGTCAGACGCGTTCAAGGGATGTTTTTCACGACACGAGCGAAGCCAACTTACTAAATCCTGCTGTTCCCCGTTTCCCCTTTACCCTCTCAATCTCTTTATGGGTCTTCTCGATTCGCCGTCGATGAAAAATCCACCCACACTGTTACCTCTCACCCTCGCCGCTGTCCACCCACCCATTTTCGTAGCTAGACCTGCGGAACCTCTAATGGAGAACGACTGCTGTTCGCCATTCATCAAGCGGCCAGGCAACCGCGAAGCAGCCGAGGTGTCGGCTCGACTTTCCGATCTCCCTCCACCATCCGATCCGACCAGAACCATTTATTCTTCGTGGATATTCTTCGCGGAAGATCACCGGCCGAACGTTCTATTACCATGGGAAGGATAGATCGTCCGGTACCGGTGAATCGTTTCACTTTATCACGGTCGAAATCTATAAACCGACAGTTGTTGTTACGCTGAGTTCGTAGGGGAATTGTTCTATCGTTGCATGAGAAGTATGTTATGTTAGGTTGAAACAGGGTGACGAAATTTTGATTAAATTCAACGTTTCTGGTAGCAGTTGATCAACTCAGTTAGTCCTTTGTTGGTTTCCTTTTCCATTTATCTTGGATAAGCATTAGCTATTGCGATTTGTAACGTCGCATCAGATGTGAAAGTGTGCACGTGAATCTTCAATTTAAAGGAACTTCAAACTCAAATTTTTAGAATTCCTTCTTTTTGAGCAGTGCTAATTTAATCAAAATTTTCAATTTATCAAAAGTGTCTTCTTTCAATTAATTAATTCTAGAGATCGGCTCTAAACCTCAGAAACAAAATTTAGCAACATCCAGCAATTCTCTGACTAACTACATTTATTTAATATAACAAGAAACATCCCTACGAGCTACCAAAGAAAATTAATCATTTTGCCGGCCGAGGAAGACACGACTTTATTAACATCGATTCCACTCGACGTTCCGCGGGAAAAAATCCTCCCGTTCAAAAGGATGAATCGCTGAGGTCGTGCTTCTTTTGCAACTCTGCCCGACACCGTGCAAGAACAATATGGTTGCTCGAACGGATCGTGCCGCTGACACGAGCGGCTTCTGTTTAAGAAGGAAAAGGAAACGAGCCGTGAATCGTGACGCGTAACGAATGGGCCATTTTATCCATTATTAGTACGCACCTGTGGAAGCACCTGTTACGATCGTGTTCCTCAGGCCTGTGCCCCGTGTCTTGTTTACCTCCTCCGGGAGGGGATTGCGAAAGGGATCGGACGAAAATGATTAATAAGGCTCGCCTCTCATCTGGGGCACGTGCAATTCCACCACTAATTGAATCGATTTTATAGAATAGTTTGCGCAACCGACGCGTGCTTTCGCCGGCGTGTTCAATTAGCCAATTCCTCGGCCCTGCCGCGCGTGTCACCGCCATAGGTCAAACATGTCGACTGCCACCGCGAAATTTATAGATCGCGCGCTTTACTTTACAGCATGGAATATTTATGTTTTGTAGGATAAAAGGTTCGACGGAATTACTTTTTTATTTTACAGTATTTTTTATTGTTCAAGATTTTTTCATGGATATTAAAACTATTCGTTGAGATATTATATCATATCGTTTTGTAAGATAAAAGCTCGACGGAATTGCCTTTTTATTTTACAGTGTTTTTTATTGTCTGCGCTGTTCAAGATTTTTTCATGGACATTAAAACTATTCGTTGAGATATTATATCATATCGTTTTGTAAGATAAAAGCTCGACGGAATTGCTTTTTTATTTTGCAGTACTTTTTATCGTTAGTATCACCTAGTTTGCGCTGTTCAGACTTTTCAGTGAGATATTATTATCCTTAATAAAAATACGACGGAACTCCTCTTTTATTTTATAGTATTACCTAGTTTGTGTTTTCCAAGACTATTCGTGCGATTAAAAATATCGATGATATTCAGTTTGTTCTAATCATTGTGTTGATCATTGAGACAAAGACTGTCGAGGAAATTCGCACGTTTTGGACGCAAATTTATACGTCATGGGACGAAATGTCGAATTTTTGTTACGATAAAGGTATTATACACAGTCAACGTGTTAAACGACGCTCAGGGACAACGATCGGCGAATGTACCGGTGCGTGAAATAAAAGAGAAGGAACCTCGTGGCCGTAAGATTTATTACCGAGAAATAGCTGGATCCTGTAATCGATGCTATTAAACTTTGAATGGCATTTATGCGATGGCCGGTTGAAACATTCGACGGTGAACGAAGTTTAACAGCGATTACCACTGGCATTTATTACGGCCGTGAAGCGTTTGATATTTTCTCTCGGACAATCCGGCGAGCCACCGATACGCGGATTACTTACCAGGCAATCGACTTGACCGGTTACTCTCGTCGACGATGGGAATGCTAAAATTTTCATTTTACGATTGAGGCTGTAAATTGAATCGATAGACCTTTAGTAAAAGTAATTAATAAAGATGACGGTTGTGAAATGTAAATACCGATTTTTTGGTAAATTTAATTTAATTACATTTAGTTTAAATTTGTTGATAAGAAATTAGATTGACTCGATGATACTTTAATTAAAATGGAACTGGAAATCGAATGTACGACGGACATTTATCTAGGTTCAGCTTAAGAGGATTTTTCTCGTTAGGAAGTATTAATAGGATTTCCTTCCTTGTTAGGTAAAAACCGATAGGATTTTACTTCATTATCTCTTCCATATTTAGCCTCATTAGAAGACTTTGATGATTGATTTTTTCGTTGCTGGAACGATTTTATTGATACGCTTTTTGTGCTGTGGTAAATCGAAGTCTATGCAATCGTTAAAAAAATGTTTAAAAAAAGTTGCCATCGTTGTGTTAGACTCTTCATTTCTATCGTTTTGTTTAACGTTTCATCCGTTAGAGAAATAGAAACTCTGTGACTGGAATACCTGTAACTTTATAATGTTCCGTTTTCTCTTATAATTCTAATCACTGAAACTTTATTACACAGAAATAAAATCATTTCCGAAAATTACGTAACTAAAAATTGAGAAAATCTCAAATGGTAAATAATTTTAGGCACAAATTTGACTCGTATAGTACTTAGCATTCAGGATCAGATTCTTTTTTAGCTTTTGACAAGAGACCTATATATTGCTGTTCTACATTTATTTTACAATTGTACAATTATTCCTTCTCAATACTCGAATCAACAAATATTACTGCAACAGTTCTAGCAACGTGTCATCAATTTCATAATGGCACAACTATTCCATTTCCACACCCAATTGACCCATCGAGGATCAAACACCACCCATTGTCTTCCAATCGACTTTACAATTAACCGTAGATTCCCTCGAACGAAAGGAAGAGCACGGTGGCTTCTGCAAGTTTGTTGCAAACACGAGCGAACGAACGAACAATGAAGGCATCCTCTCGACGACGATTGAAAAACGACGGGGAAAAAACAAACGAAAGGAGCGCTTTCTACTGATCCCCGGACCTGTCCCCTGGATCTCGTTCGAATCCCCTATGTCGGGTGCAATCCCACGAGTACATAAATATCTGCCTAGTATATTGAACGGTCATATTTCATGGGGAGGCAAAAAAAGGGAACGTCCCTTCGGAAATTCAACGTCTCAATCCGTCTCTGGGATCTCGTCAATATTCCGAGCGGTCAATTAAGGCATGCCTCCCAGATGTCCCTTTCCGATCCTGCACATACACGTCGATAGAGGTTCGCTGCCCACCGAGTGATCCTGCGTCGCGTTTATGCTACCTTGTTCCTTGCAACACGAGCTTATCTACTTTGTTAAACCAACGCGAGATTAGCGGGATGGGAGTGGATTAAACGACGAATCAGGCGAGTTAGGTTTAGTGGAATGAACGTTTAGCTATGTGGTGAGATTGACAAGAATTTCTTGAACGTGAAAGCGTTAGAGGAAGAAGAAGAATAATGTTCGTGTTGAAAATATGTCAACGAAGATGTATTTGAGAGTGGAGTTTTTCGATCGAGCTTCATTTGAAACTTGAACCCTAGTAATTTCTTCATTAAACAGAAAACTTTACAAAACACATCGTTCGTTACTCTTATCTGTCCCTCTCCAGCCATCGGAATTCTGTAAATAGAAGTCGAACGCGAGCTATCCCGTAAAGTCTTCGTTAAGATTAGGAGATAGACGTCGTCTTCGACGAGATATAGCTGATTTTACAAATATTCTAATAGGCAGTTCACGCAGCTCGTGGCCGGCGAAGCCATAAATTGGTAGATATAAAGGACGTAAATCAGAATACCAAGCTTGAATACGACTCTCAATATCTACGGGATTATAACACGTATATATACGGTGAGGTAGCGGCGTTGCGTCGTTAAGCGAACACGTGTTTCTTCTTTCGAAGAAATGATGCGTGATCTTAGCCGAGGTAATCCGGAGATCGACGGTGTATCGAGCACCTTCTCCTTCAATTAACAGAATCTAGTCCCAAGTCGCGATCAAAGACCGACCGTCTCCGTAAAAAACTGCACGACTTTTACCCCAGTACGATTCGTCTCACTGAAAAGCCCAGAACGCCACTCCTACTCGAGGTCTACCCCACGCCCCCTCGCGAATCACGTGACCCAAATCAACCAATCGCTAATTTTCGTTGCATTAGCGTTGCCCGATTTTCTGGTTTACCCCCGCTAAAATCACTTTCAGTGATAAAAAAAACCCAGTCACAAATTTTATGGAAACAAAAGCAAACGAAATTGATCTTACCACCTCGCAGAAGTCTCTTCTGGCCAACGTTTTTCTCCCGAATGTCGAAATTTGGCACGACTTCGAAGAAAAAGGGAAACGAGTTTAAAATCCAAAAAACGAGAGAAAGTGACTGTTTCAATTGAAATAAATTGGAAGTACAAGAAGAAATCCTCGACAACGGACACGTCGCGATAAATCTTCGCAGCCGCGCAATTTTTCACGCGACGCACGACGAAGAGATGCACGCGTCGCGTATCAAAATCCCGAACGATAAACGACGCGAGACCTCGATTAAACAGCCACGTACGGTTCATAATTCGAGGATATATTTGACACGTTGCTCGATAACTCATCGGAGAGCAGCCGTTGCAAACATTTCAATTTGCTCGGCAAACTGTCTCGTGTTCCCACAGTGCTCGCAGCGGGGACAGCCGAGGCGAAAATCCGCCGCGTTAATTGACGCTCCCGTTGCCAGCCGCGATTCGCGCTAAAAGCTCGCGACGATAAAGTGCAACGATTAACTCGACACGGGAGTATAATTCGGCGAAGAAGAATGTCGCCCTGCCGCCCGAGTATCGGGCGTCGAACGTATCTTCTCTTCTCTCGGCGTAAGAAATAAAAAGAGCGGCGGGAGAAAATCGAGGAGAGCTGGCTGCTACGGTAGAGATGGAATCGAGCATCTCGCAAGTGATTTTTCATTCACTCGGCCAGAGATTTTTAATCGAGCGAAAAATTGACGTTAACCGCTCAACTGCGATATTTAACTTGCTTAATTTAGATTAATTTAGAAATTAATTAAGACTGATTTAACTGTTTAACTATTCAATATTTAATTTAACTATTTATAAGACTTTTAACCGAGATTTTGCTTGCAACAATACGATTGACAATGTATCTTTCAGTTTGAAGAATGTTAAAAACATGTTTGTAACGAGGTACCTTCTTCGTCGAGGTGCAGGTTTCAAAAACGTTCGATGTTTGTAATATTCGGAATATATTCATACTTAATCGTTTATTCCTTGTGTATCCTATATATATGTACATTGCAAGTGTGTATGTATATGCACATGTGTATAGTCACTGTATCTGTATCTGTATATTGTACGTATATGAACGCATTCATCTATCTTTTCAGTTTCGAGTGTGTAGTTGTTCAAAATAGACGAGAGATTTTCGTATAACTTAGATATCGAATTTGTCCCGGAATCAAGTCGGCACATGTTGGACTTGATCCCATCCCTATTCACGGGCCACACCGCGTAACTTGGCTCGGCTAATGGCCACGAACGCATCAACCTTGCCTTATCATGTTAATGGAAACCTTTATGGGGGCCACTTTAGGTGATATCTTTCGAAATTGCGGCGCATCGAGCGATCTTGGGTGGTTATCTACGTGACGAGCTACGTTCGACTCCGCTCACCTTCCCGACTCGAACATCTCGATACGTTTAGCGATGGAAATCGCTAATCGTTGCTTTTCACTCGCTAATTCGCTGCCGCTTATCTAATTACCGCGCTAAGTGGAGAAAGCACGTCCCGGCTCTCGCTAATTTAGATTGTTGCAGGCGATTCAACCGCCATTAGCCGCCGATGTATTTTGGTGTCGAAAATTGCGTTGGGAACATAAATTTTACGAACGTAAAATGTAAAATTTTGCAAATTTTTCTTGAGTTTATACGAACAACATAAATATGATAACAGAATAAATTTGAAAAGGACAGATTAGATATATGTGCGATATCTGGAAGATTGTGGCACCACTTGTAATAAAATTATAAAAACCCCAGCAATCCTTGCAACCATCCGTTAATTGTCGCAAAACTTAAAAAAATTCCTCGTCATCGTCACACAGATACGTCTATACCCGTCAGGACGACGATTCTCGAAACATTTTGCCACACACTTCACAGCTGACGAAATTGATGCAATTGACGAAGCTACTGAAATTATAGAAACGCATACTTCAGCCTTGCCAGATCGTGTCTTGGTTTCACTTCACCAATGAGCAAGACCCTTCATTCCCCGTTACCTGACACACTCTCTTCCACCGGCTGTTCTCCGAAATATAAACCAATCAAAGTCTCCTCGATGCGCGTAACAACATTTCAGCTCGAGTCGTAGATCGACGCGAGACAGGAGGATTACACACGTGGTCCGAAAACAGTGTACAGCCGGGCAACAACTAGGGACGCGATAAAAGAAGGTGTTCCCGTCAAGGCGATGCGGGTCAAGCAGCGAGGAATCGAGAGGAATCAAGAGGGATCTCTCGCTGTTGCCTATGCACCTACACGCGCGTTCTCAAAAGCGGGCAGAGTTTAAAGAGTTTCCCTTCCGATCGAGTGGGAAGAACGGTACTTTCCAGGTACTTGGAGCAAAAGGGACTCTCTTTAACCGGCTGAGCGCCACCCACGCGGCCGTAAAAGCTCTGGCGCAACTTTACTTTCTACTTTTCTAGGCCTCCGGGTGATGTACACGCGACCAGGAAGAAATTCTCCATTAGGAAAGGTATCGTAACACGGTGTACCCGCCTTTGTACTGGTTCGTGCTGGCCGAACGGGGCACGATCGATATTCCCAGGCTAATATTTGACGTGGATGATTTAGCGTGAGTATGGCTGGAAGATTGAAACTGGTTCTCTCTTCGAGAGCCCTTTTCTCAATCTTTCAGGATTCTATTCTCTGATTGAACCTTGGTATGATAATTTCTTTTTCTTTTCACGGGTATTAATCAATTTGAAATTATTCTACTATGAACTTATTAGCTACGTGGATTGGAAACGTTCTTTCGAGCCTCTACGGTCGTCCTCGTTCATCAGATTCAACTTTGAATAATTCGAACGAAACTTAACTCTGCTACGTTCATCTCGGTCACTTTTAACGAAACTTGATCAAAGTTAAAATATTTTCCGTGCAATTTTTCGTAAAATACTTTGATACTCTCTGAGTTCGCTTCTCTCGATGAGATCGAGATATAAAAATTCGAGGATCGCGGCAGAGTTAAGAGACGTTTGCCGAGAGCGGGGAGAAACTCACTTTTTCCTTTGACAAATTCGGAGCTGAGATCCGCTGATACATGGTAACTACCGGCGACGATCAGTAGAAGAAATGTCACGCCGAGGAGGTTGCAGGTCGACAGCGTTCGTGGCCCGTGTCGGTGTTCGAACATGATGAGCTCTCATGCCCTCTACGAACCCATGGACCTTGCCAAGGTGATCTCGACAACGATTCCCACTTCTTCGCGCTCTCTTCGAGTGTTGCGAGCAAGGAGAGGATCGGAACAGCCTCGAACAAGAGTTTCCGCTGCTGCCATCGCTGTCTCTTCACCGTGTCGCTCGCATCGTTCGTCACACGGCACTGTTTCACGTCTGTAATCAGAAGAAAAAAAGGTAAACTCACCGTTAGAAGATGTAGCACAGAAAAATTCGAAAACATAATAGTTTTTGACATTTTTTTATAGGAATTGAATTTGAATGTTTGAAAACTTGTTTCATTGCTTTGTATCGATGGTTACGTTCAAAATGTACGAAGAATTGAATTTCATTAATATTACAATCGGTGAACCAATTGTGCTCGAATAATAATTAATGAAATAAAATATTCGATGCATTTTCGACGATCGTGTTTTAATAAAATTTCGATCAACAAACTGCCAGATCGAACGCACAAAGTGTTGCCAACGCTCTCGCGACACGTTCGCGCGCCGCGACTTTTGCCCGAGCCCTTGTCCAGTTTCGCAGGACACCGCGTGGCCAGGATCGATTCCCATACTCGGCCAGCCGTACCTCGATTTGGAAATAGAGCACACCGATCGCGAAAAAACGTCTATTCGCCTTTTACGCCGGCAATTGTTTTGTCGTCGCCTCGGCCCGAGGGGCTCACCGTCTTTCCCTTCTCAACCAGAGGGATTCTCGCGCGGATTGTTTCGAACAGATCCGAAGGAGAGGAAGAACAAGAAGAAGAAGAAGAAGAAGAAGAAGGAACGAGAAGTCCAGAGACAAGAGAAAGAGAGAGAGAGAGAGAGAGAGAGACAATGCAGCAAACAGCAGGTGTCTGGCTCTTCCCTCGCCCTTTTCTCTCTCCTTCTTCATCTTCCTTCCCTCCGTGACACGATCTCATCTCGGAGGCCCTCTCACGGCTCCTTCTTTGTTCTTTCGCACTCCCCGCGGAGTGGCGAACACGGGTTGCCTTATTCGGCCGCGACGGCCAACGATCAACTTAAACAAATGACGTCGACTAGGGTTTCGTCGAGTCCTCCCTCCACCGAGCAGCACTCCTGATTACCACTGGTCTCTTCTTTCTCTCACCCCCTTTCTACCGCCCCTATTCTATTAATTACGACGGCCGACCACTCGTTGCTTCGATCTCGCGAACGTATCGATCGTGTCGATCGTGATTGTCGTGCTCATCTCGCGCTTTCCTTCCCTCTCCCTTGGCTCGTTTCTCGCACGAGCTTCCCTTCGCTTGGCTCTCCCCTTTCCAAGTAGCTTCCCTCTCTTTCTCACTGACAGACTGGTGAAACTATCATTGTGGTACCTATCTGCCGGTGAGAAAGACGTGGGACGTTTTCTAAGCTAAAGGACTCGAGGACGCGATGGTACGTTTCGGTTCAACTGACGCGAATATTTAATACTCATTGGGATTGGAAGTATGTAGGTCAAAAATTACATCTCAAAACGTAAGTCTTTGATTTTTATAGGTAAGCGTTTGATGAAAAGAATCGCGGATATTTGTATAATTTAATAATGACAAACGTCCGGGTAGACGTTCTATTTATGAAATAATACAAATTGCTTGCATATAGAATACTCAGGTATCGCACAGTATGCTCTCCTAGAAAACCTTGATCATAAACCTCGTGAAAGCGATCGCCTTTCATTTCGAGATCGCCGCTAAACCAGCGTGCCAGTTTCGTCCCAATAAAATCATATTCCTACCAATAACTTTTTTCAATTTCTCTGAAACAGGTTCGTAGCATCGAGCGGATTTTTATAAGAAATTTGTTGTCATTCGTTAAATATCGCGACAAGTGTATACTTTGCTTTGGATATTTTCTATACTTACAAGGATACTTACAATACACGTATTGATGGAAATGCTCAAACATAGTCAAACTATCTTTGCTTTAGAACAGACAGACCAAATTTCATTTAAATCGACTACCCAACAGCTGCGACCTCCCTTTATTAAAATTGCCAAGCTGATCAAAGTGGTCAAATATTTAGAGCTCGTATTTTCATGCAATATAATTTCTCTGACGCAACCTTCATACTCCAGTCGTTGGTGGTTCGAGCCAGCGATCAAGTTTCTCCCACAGATGCGTAAAAATTCAAAGTCTGCTTATCAGCAATCGCGTTGCTCCGACCTCGCAGAAAACCATTTCGAAATAATCACCGCGACACGCCACGTCTAGAAAGGATTAAGGACTCTTGTACGCGTCAATTCTATTAATAATGTAACAAGATCTCTGTCGCGTTGTGTTTGCAAACTGTTTTCCCATCGGGTTCACGGCGACCGGCTCTCGTCCGATCGCGCCGTCCAGTGCGTGCACGCACTTTGTCAAAAATCGTGCGAAACAAATCACGAGGAACGAACCGGTTTACGTGCACGCGTTCCGGTTGGCAGGGCAACTGTTCGGCTAATAGACGGACAGCGTTATTAGCGACTAATTGCGCGTTTTGTCCCGTTTGTTAATGAGTTCGAGCGCATTTTGATTGATCGCTCGTCGAACATCGACCGTTTCGCCGTCATTGTACAGCGCCACGTAAGTTTGCCATTGTTCGCCTCTTCTTTCAGAGGCTTTTCAACCGAACCAGTGGACAAGGCCCATTCGATAGACTCCTGGTTGGTTCCTTTTTAAGGCGTCTCCTCCGTTTCGAGCCATTCAGAAACTCAAGTGGAAATCCGAGGTGTTCTTGTTGGTTCTTGTTGGTCACGTTGCAAGGGTTACACTTACGCGTACAGTCCGCACAAGTTTGCGCACATTCGCCCAATCTCAACGTTTCTAGACACTGGATTATTATTATTTATTTATTTATCCAGAATTTTCGTGGGAACGTGTTTTCCATTTTTCTCGCGCGTCCTTTTAAACTTAAGAAACGGTAATCTTAATCTTAAGAAGTTATGGAAATTTTCGTAAAAATAATTGTCCTTTAAATTGACATCCGTCAATTTTTCGTTTGATAAATCTGTACGAGTCTCCAAAGTTATGGAGATTTTCGCACAAACGTGTTCTTTTAAAGAAATGTAAATTGACGTCTATCAATCTTTCGTTTAACGAATCTGTTGCGAGTTACAGTTATGGAGATTTTCGAAGAAACGTGTTTTCTATTTACTCGCGTGTTCTTTTTAAACAAATTGAATCGAGACCCACGAATCTTTTGTTCGAGTAAACCTTCCCTTTTTGTTTAAATATATTTGAAGTCATATTCGACAAATGTACATACGTAGATTTTTGTGAGCGACTCTAATTGATTCACGTTGCGTACATATGTACATACATTTTTCTCGTTCAACGTTCATTTCTATCGCGTGTTTCATTTCTTCTGCAGCAACCAGTCGAACCGCCTCTCGTTAACTAAGCGATCAGAAACGCCAAAATTCGGGACGCGTATATCAAAGCTTTTTCTCGTTCGGGTAATTACAAGAGAAAGGCCAGGCGATATCGCGATACGGGATCACGTGCATTTCCATTCGCTTGGTATGTATACACCCGCTAATCGAGACTCTGGGGACCAAGGAAACGAGACCGTGGCGGGACACACCCGGTTGATTAGTCACCGTGGAAAGGACCGACGTGTCAATTCGCTCGATACAACAATGACGAATGCGATTTATTCGATTTTATCGAGGCAAAAAACGAGGAAAATTTATCGAGCACGAGTGTCTCTCGATGTCAACGGATGATAATGGCGCTCGGACGTGTCGACTGGAGCAACGTTCATTTTCACTCGGACAGCAGACAAATAACCAACGTGTAATTCTGTTTCTCTTGAGATTTTATAGAATCTTATATAGATAGAAATTTTATAGAATTACGCGTATAAATCGTCCATTAGTTTGATGATAAATTAAATTAATTAAATAAAATAATCCTGAAGAAATAAATCCATGGAAATTGCATGATAGCATCGAACGTTTGCAGATCTATTTCAATTTTAGAAATTCTAACAATACCGGAAACACGATAAATCTTTCCAACAATTTTTAGATCTATCTTTTTACCCAACCTCCAATTAAATTGCTTCTTCGTAGAAAATATCTCGTTATTAACGCAACGAACCAAAATATTGACAAACAGAAACAAATTAATCCATCCTGAAACGTAACATTCATTTTCAAAACAACTGCTATTACTACTTTCTATTTACGTAACAAAATTATCTCTCGAGATAGCATCCCGCCGCCGCGGCACGAAGGGGCTTCAATAAACGAAACGCTGACGAATCGCAGACTGTCAAGTTCGCGGTACATCGTGATGTCGGTTGTTTGCGAACTGGTATCATCCGGCACACAGCCGTTTTATTAATGTCAACGAGGAGAGATTAAGAGGTGTGGTTCGCAGACTTGCCAAAATAAAGATATCACGAGATAAATAAACCTCGGGTCCCTGCAACGCTGCATTTATATCGTATCAACGTGGAATTTCTCATCGGAACAGTTTCTGTCCTTCAATTCCTCCGCAAATGAGACACACGGTCAGTCTTTTCGTTCTCGATTGAAATATTATTAAGTTATTACACTGGTATCTTCTTGGAGAAAAGTAGCTTTTCTCAAAAAATAATAAATCGAGGGATTTCTAATGATTTAAACGGGCGAGACAGCAATCTGAAGATTGCAGAAATCTGCCTTCCTATCGACTCTCTCGATAAAAGCAGGCGATCGGCAATGCCGCTATTGACAAATGGATGCAAGTTGTCCACGTCACTTGGCTCGATAATAAACGGCGATAAGCCCGGCTTATAAGGGCGTAGGCGATGAAAATACATTCCGAAAGCCGCGACAAAGAGAAGAAAATCGTATCTTTCGCAAATAAAAGCTCCGTCGGAATTTTCCTACCGAGTGGCGATTCCACGGTGGAAAGAATCTCGGTGGGATGCGGAGTTCGCAAAATGACGACGAGAGAGTAAAAAAAAAAAGAGGGAAAAGAAAGGAGGAGGAGAGGAAGAAGAAGAAGAAGAAGAAGAAGAAGAAGAAGAATCGAGGCAGGCCAGGGTCCGGCATACGGACGACGTCGGTTGTATTTATCGACGCGAGTCGTCCACCTATGTTCCTCGAGGTTGCTCCTCTCGGTGTCCTCGTTTATCTAGAGCCCCCGGGCCTTGTTCCCCCGTTCTTTCTTCTCCTGCGTGGCCGAGAGGCAGCCCCCCGGTCGAAGCAGCATAAAAGCGGCGTCTTTTGAGGGGGAGAAACCGTGGCAAAAAAAGGGCCGGGGAACACGGCGAGCAACCGTGTTAACTGCGCTGCTTATGCATTCATATCCTTGTTTCGCGACAACCTGCTGATTGTTTCCACAAAACGCGACAAACCCCCTTGTACCCGTGTCCGCAGGCCGGTTTTTCGGTGGCCAGCAGCCACACCGGACACGCTAGCTGCCGCCCCGGACGCGAGACGCAGCAGCACCGGCAAAAAGGATCAATTTGTATGCGGGTGAACGCTTCGACACTCGCTTTCTCTCCCCCTTGGCCCTCTCCGCCGCGCCGCGTGTACACGTCTGTACGACAATGGCCACCGGGGGCTGATCCCCGTGAACAACGGAGGGAACGATCCAGTCGCGCTTTCTTCGTTTCAACGTTATCAAATTTTCACAACTTCGGTGGAAAATTAGTCTTCAAAATCCAACGTTGATACAACTGACAACAGTGTTGCTCGACGCCAATAAAAGAGAGAGGGTCACGTTTTCACGTAACCAGTTGTTGATACGAAACAGACCGGTTTAAAATGTGTTTCGATGAAATTACATAATTATTCCGGACTTGTCTGGGACTCTTACTCGGCACAGGAAATTTATAACTGCAATTTGCAAAAATTCGATTCAATTTTAATCGAAACGTCCATCGAGATACTCGAGAAGAACAATCAAGGGAGTATGTTTTTAACTTTAACTTTAACGTGCAATTTCAATTTGTTGATAATAACCCCTGTGTAACCAGGAATTTACTTGGTGTTTATGTATTTATAAAAATTTATAATAACTCAATGTTCAATTCAAGATAACCAGATTGTTCAAGGAGAATAACCAGAAGAATACATTTTTAATTTTGCCTCTCTGTAACGAGAAATTTACTTGCAAAAATTTAACTCAACGTTGATCCAAACGACTCGAGAAGATACGCTCGAGAAGAATAAGAGTGCTTGATGTTTAATTTGTCGTAATTTTCGCGAGTACGCGAGAGATTAATGAATCGAGATCGTGGAATCTCAAGGGTGGATCGTGAGGTTGGTCGAAACGCGAGGCGTACAGGGATCGCGGCGCCAGCCGTGGCAATAAACGAGCGTAAAGTACGGCCAGGCGATTAACATAAATTAACGTTATTTGCCCGCGTGTAATATTTCTTCGCGTTGGATATCGCGTGCGTGATTTATCGTAACGAGGGATCGCGCGGGACACACGTCGCCGGGGAGAGTCGGCTCTTGCGCGGGGAAGAAAACAAAGAGAGAAAAGGTAGAAAACTGCCTCGATGAAATACGGCGTAGTAAGTTGCAGCGCAGTTAGAATCTCTTCGTAAGCTGTACGTGCCAGAGCTAACGGTGAAACACCTCGTTCCCTCTCCGCCTCTCCTTCTTCGCTGTCAGCCCTTTCGTCAGCGTTTCTTTAACACGCGCCACTCGCAGGCACGCGTTATCCGTCTCTTGGTGGAAAAAATTCTCAAACGCGAGAGTTAAGGTGAGATTTCACCATTTTCACAAGAAAATCGGAGGCAAGATGTTTCGGCCGATGTTTGAATCTTTGAGTCGTAAATTTTGGGTCACCGATGTGGAAGAAGAAAGAATCGAAAATTGACATTCCTCGTGAGCGTCAGAAATTTTTTAATTGCACGAAACACGTCCCTGTCTTTTACTCGATCTTGTGTGATCGCGAGTGATTGCCAAGCCCAAAGAAGAAGAAAATCCTAACCATCCAAACTTCCAATCCTCCGTTCAAATTGGCTCTTTGGATGCAGTCTGGAGCCAGCTGCTGCAGCGGTTATCGAAGGAAACTTGCGATCGCAGGGCGCGCTTAAATCGCGGCTATCTCGATTCAGCATGAATTGCATAACGCGCGCGATTGCTCGGCGCGGGATTTGCATCGAAAAGCAAGGTGGCCAGGGCGAGCAGGGCGATGGATCGCGATAGAAGGGAGGGAAGAAGATGGCGGGTCGCCCGGTGGAGGTTCGCCTTTACGGCGTCTGATCATGCAATCCCTCGCTACGAGGGCCCGTAGAAGATAAAATGTTCAGCCATATACGGCCCAGTGGGAAAGTGAACCAGCGAGCTGGGACCACGACGGCGGTTCCTTCTCTCAGTTGGTTAAGCAGAGAGCGTTTTTGCCGGGGCAAAACGTAGGCCGACACGGCGGCAACTGTGTGTGCCCCGTCCGTTCTAAATCAAAGCTCGTTCGCCAGCGAACAGACACCAACGAACGAACGAAGAGCGCAGAGCGTAGAGAACAGAGAAAGAGAAAAGAAGAAGAAGAAGAGGAAAGAGAGGAAAGAGAGGAAAGAGAGGGGGGGGGGGGGGAAGGGTTCGCGCGCGACGAGGTTCTGCTCGAGCTACGGGGGAGCTGGGGAGCTGGGGAGCTGGTACCCTCGCAAGGTATCTCGGATTGGGCATCCTCGAAATACCGAGACGCATCGTCTCGTTGGTCCCAAAGTCATCGGGATCGCGATCACGTCCGGCTTTACCGTTACACGGCGTTCGTTCTTTCTCTTCTTTCGGCGTTGCACGACGCAGCCTCCCCGCTCGTCACTCTCTCTCTCTAGTTTGTCTTTTTCTCCCCCTTTTTCCCTCGGTCCCGCGACTCTTTTATTCTTCTTCATCATCTTCGTCGCCCGTCTGTTACTCGCGTCTCCTTAATTTTTTCCGACCGTTTCTTCTGGCCCGTTTCGTGCGTCCCTCTTTCTCGGTCAATTATCGCTGAGCCTGCGGAGCTTGATTGACGATCGATTCGACTCCCTTCGACCAGCACAATTCATTTCGTCGCACACCTGAGTGGGGTCCTCCGCCGCGTGTCGCGTCTCGGCTTGCCGCCGCTCTTTCTCTCTCGCGCCGACGATTGTTCCTTCAGCGGCCAAGAACTCTTTGGATAAAAACTAGAGATCGCGTTTTTGAATGTGTACTAAAATACACGTGAACGCGTGTGGAACGTCTATTAAGAAATTAGGGGTTCGTGTTCGTAATACACGCGAGCAGTTGTTGGCTTGATAATTGCTACGAAGAATAGAAATTGTCAGTGTGTATTTGACGCAGTGTCACATGGTATTCTCGAATCTGGATAGTTTGCACGCTTTGTGTGTAAAATATATAATAACCTGAAATCTATATATATAAAACTGAACATAAACTATATATATATGAAACTATAATATAGACTGAAAACTATATAAAATCCTACTAAACTCTTGTATTGTATATTTAAATTTGAATGTTTCTTGAAAGAAGATGTTGCACTTTAAACACACATACGTTCTTGTTTAACCTTCCTATAGTCTAACTAATTTAAGTTTAACAAACCTATAGTCTAAAATTACACCCTGGACACGAACGTTCTGAAGTTTTCTAATTTAAATGTATCGCGTTCCAATTTCAATTGCCCGTCGAAATTAATCTTTGGCATCTAAATTATCCTTCTGCAAACAAAGAAATTCGCAGCGAATTCGCGTGTATTTCTCAATATCCAACGAAGCCCGACCAGTTTCCACTCCCGAAGCAGAACCACCGCGGCTCGATCGTATCGTTCTTAAATGTTCGCGTGTTACGCAAATTGCCGCGTATAATTGCCTGGCCGTAGGCATCGGCGTCTATCTGGAAAAGGCGGAACGCAAGAAGCTCGCGAGCTTTTTATTTCTGCGAAACGTTGCGATCGAAGGAGCGGATCGCTCTCTCGCGGCTTTGCTAATAACGTTCTTCGTGACTTCGTGACGGTTTTCTGTGGATCGAGGTCCGAGGAGGCACGAGGCAGCCACGGGGGAAAGCGAGGAAAGAGAGGAGAAAGAAACGGCTGAAAATCTTCTCTCGTGGATCTCTTTCCCCCTCGGTTCGTGCACCGCGCCGCGATGGAATTTCAAGGCACGAGAGGTGAATTGGCTGGCTCCTCTCGGCTGGCTCGACCTCTGCACCTCGGTGCTCAAGAGCTCCAGATCGTGACTTGGCTCGTTCACGGGCGAAACGACGCCGTGGCCTTTCGTGTTGCACGTATCTGCCACCGCGAATCTCGCCGGGAACCGGTCAATCTCGCTGCGAGACTTTCGAATTTCTGAGAATCGCTCGCGAAACCGACCGCTCGTTTCCATCCTACTCTCTTCTGTCCCACGTGTGCCACGCGAGGTTCAATTTGCAAATGACATTTCGGCAGCTGTGTGATGAATCCCCTTTCTAAATTGCGAATTACGAACGGCGTTGAATTACGAAAATGAGGCGAGATATTAATTAAAGGGGAGTGTGGTAATAAGGAGAAAGTTGCGAAACAGCTAGAGTGCAAATAATGTAACTATATACTTATTACATTTAATGACATACATTTGAGTGTCACGAATCGATTGAAGCTTCTTTCAGGGAAATTTCATTTTATCGTCGACGAAGATGAGATTTTCAACAAGAAACGGTATTGTTGAACGAGATAAAAGTAAACAAAGCAAGTTTGACAAATACAATACAGGGTAATACGAACAATTTAAATCCTAATTATCACGTTGAAGGAAGGAAGTATACTAATTGAGTATTTTATTTTTTGCAGTATTAATTAACAGTGCGAGAAGAACGTTGTGGCAAGTTGTTAAAAAAGGGCGAAGATTAGTAACTGGAAATGATCCGTGGAGAATCACGGAGCAACAGTAGATCGAGTACCGGTAATTAGTCAAATGAGCGAACGTCCTGGCCACCTGCAGCGAAGAACGAGCATAGCCGAAAATTATTGCCCGGCTTGTGAAGTAGCACGCGATAAGGCAACGTAATGATAGTAATTATTGTTATTTCGTCGCACGTGAAATATACGAACCGCTTTCCTCCTCTCGCGAGGGATGTTTTTATCAAGGCATGCTAATTATTACACGTTCGCGCGTACTTGTACCATTGCATTGCCATTTTAACGAGCGCGTGATTTCGTCGTCGTCGCCGGTTATTAAGCGCGTTTTTAATCTCGAACAATGAACGAAGGAATTGATCGCGTGACGGGTCAGTTCACGTTTGTATAAAGCGACGTTGCGCATAAATTCAGTTTGTATTTCTACGAACGTGATTAAAAAAAAAGAAAGAAAAAAAGACGGACCTAGATCTAGAATTTGTTCCATTTCGTAAATGTTTCTACATTTTTCCTTTGTTCAGTTTTGTACTTTGGACATTTTATGTATAGTATTTTAATATCTTAAAATTAAAGAGTGTAGCATAAGTTTGTTACGACAAAGTATGGAGTGTTTCACTGATAATTGATAAATTTATGACAAATTTGATGTTCACATGTGAATCAATTGACATTGCGATAACTTTCAGACAGTCTCAAAATGCGTTCACGGTCTATCTTTTTACTCGTAAGTTGTCAACAAAATTGGCAATATAATACTTTCGAGTAATTTGGAAACTAATCATTCAAATTTATTATTTACTTGTATCAAATTTATTATTTGACAGCTTTTTAATGTCAAAAATATTTCACATTTATATGATCATTATATACTTAACATTAATAATTTAATATCTACATGCATATAACAACTTAACATAGAAGTCCAATATTTTTGACTGTTTATTTAAACGTTCTTCAATTCTTTGTACTGAGAGCTATTTTTCGACAAACGTACCCAATAATTAAATGAACATTAAATGAACATTCTATCGAATTAACAAAACGAAAACATCTTCAAAATCGATAGAGAGTGAACACACTGCTCCGAATCGTTTCAAACCGATCTTCCCGATTCGTATCGCGGATTACGCAGCATCGACGAAAGTGGAAAGAGAGGAGAGATCGCGAAGATAAAGAGGACGTCGAGATTCGTCGCATTGTGCCGCGCGGAAGATGCCGGCGTTAAAGTCACGCCGGCAGCGAACCTGAAGATCCTTATCCAGCGATCTACCCGTGCGAACCTTCGTTTGGTTGAGAGCGCGCCGTCAGTGCGACGGTATTTCTTCGAAGCTTACTTGGGGGCGTGTAGTGACACAAAGGAATTGCCAGCGCATACTTGGATATTTCAGAAAATAAAAGGTTGCGTTACTTGAAAATTAAAGTCGAGAAAGTTCAGTGTGAATTAAAATACTTTTCGTTTCTACGAAAGAGTAATTATCACTGAAATTTATTCGAAAGTGACTTACTTGCAAAATGAAAAATATAATTTAAAAGTATTATGTAATATCTAAAATCTTACAATATTAAATATTATATTGTTTTGTATTTAACATTCTTCTTTGAATACTAAAATAAAGAAAAAATAGTAAATTTAATATCAAAGTAATTTCACGTCTAAAAATATTACTGTTGCAATTGCAAATTTCGAGTATCGAAGAATATTTGTATTTTGATTGATCTGAACATCTCGGATAATTATAGGATATTTTAGTAACGAAGTGTACATAGTTAATTGATCAATTCACGGCTTGAAGCGACTCGAAGTATAAAATCGAGATGTCCCTTCTTTTGTTTGATGGGATTTCGCGTATAACCCGAGTGACATTTCAACATGATACGCCGCGGCTGATAGAAAAGTCAAACCACCGTTTGCCACTCTCCTCTTCGACTGATTCTCAAAATTACGAGTAGAGCTTCATTTGCTGCATTCTGTTTGATTAGCTGAGAAATATCTAAGTTACTATACGAACATACACAATGAATCGTTTAAAGTACGTGCTTGGTATCAATGTTCACCGTTGTATACCATCCAGTAAGATTTCACACAACTTTTTTACGTCGCAATAATTAGATTGTAGATTTTTGTGCAAATTCTCCTATTTTAAAGTATAATTTAAAAAAGAGAAAATTTTCTTACTGATAATAAAAAAAATATCATCGAAATCTCGATATTGTAATCTAATAACTGAGTTGAACAAAAATTTTTCTATACCTGCTATATTAGCATTCTTAAATCGTCCCTCAAAATTTTAAATTTCTTAAATTTCTAGTCAATAGAAGTATTTTAGTCTATTATTCTACTTCTTTTCTTTTTTTTTTAATTCAAATCATACATCGTTATTCCAACTAAAAATGAATTTGTGTTCAAAGACGCTGCGACGCTGGAACGGAGTGTCAAAGGGATGCGCGGGAGGAAACGGTCAGACGTTTGCGTGTTGTCGCGATCCAAGGAGATCAGCGACTTCAGGGATTCCCGTTACGCCGAACAAACGAGGAACGAAACGACGCCCATGCTACGACGTGGCAAAAATACATCCTTGGAGAGAATCGTTCCAGAAGAATCTGTCGAAGAACGTCGTGACACGACGGGTCGGCTGAAAAAGTCACCTAATGATGAACGTGCCAGTGGGCGAATCGTCGAGGAACCGATAGACTTGACAAGAAGGACAAAGAACTTGGACGTCTCGAGAGGAACGATCGAAACGGAGCCTCGATCGTACCCGCAAATGATAGCCAGTTACAGCGATGCGATGTACGGGCCGAATTGCTCAGGTGTGTTGAAGGACAATCCGAATTCGTCCACGATCAATGGGATCCACAGAAGTCCCTTCAGCACTGCGTCTTTAGTCTCTCTGAAGTGGAAGAACAAACCCAAAGGAGCAAGAGACACGAACAGCTCGGCCAGTGGTCCAAACGCGTTCAGCCAAGACGATGACATGATTGGAGACAACGACGAGGTTCAAAAGTCTCTGTCGTACGCGTCGATGATTGAAAGATACAGCGAGGCGATGGATCTTGGCTCGGTTGATAGTTGCGGTTGGCATGGTAATGTGGTGCCCAAACGATACGCGTCCACCATGTTCGACGAAATTCCCATAATCCTAATGAGCGAGAAGGACGCGAGCAAAAAGCCAAATGCGACTGCGGGTGACGTGGAAGAGAAGATCGGTGATGACCGAGCTGAGGTCGAGAAAAACGCGCACGGTGAGGATGGCTGGTTAACGAAAATGGACGAAACAATAAAGGATCTGAAACGAATCACCGCGAAGACGGACTCGGACGACAAATGGACGCCGCAGTCGGCGTACGAGCCTGCCTATTGGCTGGACAGGGTGATGAACGCTCATAAGAAGAGGATCAAAAACAGAAGGGAGATGCTTGAGAAAACATCGTCGGTCAAAGCTGCTGCGAACGAATTCGCGAATCCTAGCGCAAGTCCTGATACCATCGTTCAGGCCAACGAACCTGCATCAAACAGCGAAACTGAAAGTGCCGTAGCATCGCAAGGACCCGAGTCTACGAAACCACCAGCTCCGATTCCGCCAGCTTCGGTTCCGCCAGCTTCGAAGCCACCCGCTTCGAAACCACCCGCTTCGAAGCCACCCTCGCAAGATGGACCTGGCAGCAGGCCCTCTAATCCTATAGTGGACTACATCAGACGAGGACCGGTGAGTACATCGGGTTCGACGAACCCGACAAAGGAGCCGCAAATCGAGCTGAGAATGACACCTTCGCAAAACGAGTCCGTGGTGTCTATCAACGTGAACGAGGAGGCGACGAGAACGGCCGGTGGCAGCAAGGAGCAACTCTCGGTCGTGGTTTCCTCGAAGAGAGACGCAACCGTAAGAGGGGAGCCGCGTGCAGACTTCAGCTCGATGCAGATATCCATCAGCGAGACTACGATACCGGTGAAGCAGATCGAGTTCTCCATCAACGGGAAGCCGGTGTCGGAGCTGAAGAGCATCGTAGCCAGAGCGGACAGGCTGGACGTCCTCAGCTCGATGGACAAGGTGGAGATCAGGATCCCCTCGAGGAATCGGACCGCCGAGCAGTCGACGAACGTTGTCGCGACGTCGTCGTCGTCGTCGTCGTCCAGCTCGAAGCCCGTGCTGAACTTGCAGATCGCCGCGAAATTCAACGAGCCACGCTTCCAACAGCCGAGGGACGCGGAGATGAAGACGGATCCCTCTCACATGCCACCGCCAACCGCACCTGTAACGCCCACGCCACCCACGCCACCCACGCCACCAGCGCCTCCTGTGAAACCTCCCAGACCGCACAATCTTTTCATGCGAGAACCGACTGAAAGCGGAGTGACGACGGCGAACGAGACGAAGAAGGATGGCCCATCGAACGTCTCGACGAGCGACGCGACAGCTAAACAGGTCGAGAACACCATTTCCCAAAGAGACGTCCGAGAGACCTCATCGACACCGAGAGATGAAAAGATCATCTCGAGGATCGCGAGCCCTAACGAGGCTGCCTTTCAAAACGACGGGAACAGGCCGTCGAATTCCGACGCGAACGCGCCGGATCGCCAGCCTCGGCAGCCGGTGATGAACAACGAGGACAAGAATCGAACACCGTCGAACGCGATCCCCTGGTGGTCGTCCGAGGACTCGTTCAAGAAGATCAAAAAGAAGGGCAACACGCCGAAAAGCGCGTTGGAGTCGACCGATGCCGTTGCGTTCATTCCGGTGCAGGACTGCCCGAGCGTGAAGGACAGACACGAGGAGAAATCGACTACCGACGCCTCGACCGCGGAGGAGGTCGATCCGACGAAAGTCGACACTCGACGGGACGCAGCGCCAAAGAGACCGGCGATCGAAGAGACGAAGCACGATCATCCCGATCCGATAGTTAATTACGCTCGAACAGAAAGCTCGCCGCGATGGGTGCCCGTTAAACACGCCAGCGAAACGATAACAACGAGAAACTCGGACAAAGTGGCAAAGAGGCCGAGATACCGCGTCAAGAGTAACCTTCACGATAGAGAAGCCACGAAAAAGGAGTCTGACGTGCCGACGATTTCCAGAGTTCGTTGCGCGTCGAAGGTTGTTAAATACATTCCTGTCGTCGAGAGCCAGAACACGGACAAGTTGAGCGATCCGAAGTTGAAGGCAAACGCGGAGGTCGAAAAGAAGCCCGTCGCGGTGCGAGGCCCTGGCTCGCAGATCGGCAAGGCAAATGTACAGAGTTCAAACGCGATACGCGAAAAGGAGGAGGGGGAGTTGGGTGCTAACGAATCTGCTGATGTTTCAGCGAAAGGGGAGAAGAAGCGGAGCGGCACAGACGGAACAGTTGACGAAAAGAATCTGCTGGTTAAGCCGATCGACGAGGACTCGCGAATTAAGGAGATTCTAAAGTCGATGAAGCCGATCGAGAAGAGGGAGGACGGCACGTTGATCGACTACGGAGTGATCGTGCCGTCGAGGAAACCATCAGCGAAGGTGACAGAGATTCCAAGAATCCAGACGAAAGCCTCTATCGAGAACACCGTGACGAAGGGGCTCGTGCAAAATCGAGAGAAGATCGTGGAGCCGGAGAAGGTGTCGTCGACGAAGAAGAGGACTCTGACGGAATCGAAAAACGTGGTGGAGCAATCGAAGATCGTAGAGCCGGAGAAGATACGTTCTGTGAACAAACTACCGAAATTCGACGTTGAGATAAAGTACGAAACGAACAGACCAAGGGGATCGATAGGTGAGAAGACGACGAACGAGGAGAAAAAGAAACTTGCACTTGGGATCGAAAGTGCTTCTAACGGAGATCGACTGGACAAACGACTGATTTCAGCGGGAGAATCTTCTGTGAAAGGGACACGATCCAACGACGGCGACACAAACGTTAAATCGTCGCTCTTAGATAAATCGAAGAACGCGCTTCCTGGAAGCTCCGTCACGCCAGACGAAACGAAAGCTTCCGAGAAGGAGGAACCAAAGAACACTTTAAAGTCGGTGGAGCAGAAGAAAGCGCCATTAGAAACAACGATCGTTGGTCCCTCGATGATCTCGGATAAAACAGCAGGCAACGTCGATGCTCTTCCACTGACGGGTACCATTAACTTCCCCGGTTCACAGAAATCAGGCGGCGACGCGGTGAAAGGCGACAATACGCCCTCGAAGGAATTACCTACTAGTTCGAGGGAGAAACACCAAAAGAATACGAATGAAACTGGCGTTTCGCCGTTCGAGGGGACGATTCAACTTCGACCTTCGACCAACCGGGACAATTTGGCGAGGTTAACCGACATCGACAAGGAGAAAGTGAGTCCAGAGTTGGTCGATCAGAGCGCAACGAAGAAGCCATCGAACAAGGGAGGAGGTGGCACGGGTTCGAACAGTCCTGCTGCAATTTCCACGAAACCTATCAAGCTGTCGGCAGATTCGAACGATTCAGAACCACCGACTACCTATTTGAAGGAGAGATCGGGTCAAAGTATCGAAACAGAGGGTAAAAATGGCAAGAAGGTCGGATCGTACGTGTTGACCGACGAGAAGGAGAGACCCGAGAAAAATATGTTGTACTCGTCATGGTTGCAACGTTTCAAACAGAATTTTCACAAGAAGATTTGAAATTTGCAGATGGTTTCATTGCTGAACGTGGTTTGGATTCATATTGGAGGATTTTGATTTATCTTGAACGGAGTTAAAACGCGATTGTATTTGACACGGTACAAGTATTTTTTGTACATTTATTAGTTTTTGTGCTTTATTGTATTTTATACCAATATTTTTTATTATTATAGCAAGCTGTGTTGATATAAAAAATTGTCTACAATTTAAAATAAGCTTGTGTTCATTGTTGATTTTAGATCGAGTGACTAAAATGTGGAAGAATTATCATCAATTTGATTCCATGCCAAAATTAAGGTAGATCTTTCATTTCGAAGATCAATGTAGTTAAACGAATGAAATTAGATATTTCATTTTTATTCAATATCAGACAAACTTGAGAGACTCGTATTGAAAATGAAATGAGAATTGAAGTGCAGTGATCACAAAAAGTATTTAACTCGCGTCATTGATTCAAGTAAATATAGTATATTTTCTTTCACACACATAGTAGCTGTTGCATACATAAAAATTTGAAGATTATAATAAACTTAAAACACTCGTCGGTAAAAGGAACTCTCTCGACACGCAAAGAACGTTCGAACACCCACGAAGCTAAACGACCAATTTTAATCCCAATTAATCGACTGCCAAAAAACGCCAGCTTCTTTGCATGAACCGTTACGATCGCGTCGGGATCGAAAGTCCCGTCGTCCCGATGAAAAAGAGCGAGGTAATATCGGTGCTTTCTATCCTCGATCGATCACCTCCGCTCGCCAGTCAGTTCCACTTGCCTCGTACGTCGTTCGCACACTCGCACGGTGGTTGATTCACTCGTGCAATTTATCCGAGTGTGTACTCGCGTAATCGCGCTCCCTCCGATGGTTACAGGGGTAACAGAGAGTGACACGGCATGAGTTTTCAATGTTGCTTGCGCAAGAGTAATCGGCCATGCTGTCCGCGAGTGTTTCGCACAAGAAGGGGAACGAGAAAGAAAGAGAAAGAGACCCTGCCGGATTGGGTAATTAAAATTCTCATTAAAGCCAGCGGCGGCATCTTGAAACGCAACGCGGGACAATGGAGGCTGGTGATCGAGGCCGCGGGCCCTCGAGGGTAAAATGGGCCCGGAGAAACGTGGCCAGAGGAGTGGGGGGCAGGGGGCCCGGAGGGAGGATCGGGAGAGGACAGACTGGTGAGAGGTAGAATGGTACGGAGCTAACAGGCCATGAAGAAAGAGGAAATCCGTGCCGGAGTCTCGTTTACAATCGAGGTATCTCGAAGAGCCGAAACGCGGAGTGCAGTCCCCTTCGTATCGAGCCTTGTTCTTCTGCACCTCATAAAATACCTGATGCGCTCGCGCATGCATGCGATACACACGTTGCTTCGCTCGGTGTTGGTTGACGGTTTTTCAACAGGTACATTTGGATCCTCGCGTCGAATCGTTAACAGACGTAACGTTTCTCGTTTTGGAAAGTCTATGATCTCTCATTTTACTGTTGCAAATATTTGAAATTGCGACAGATTTTGCGCTATTTATTTTATTTTTCATTTGGCTCTTATTTATTTTATCTATTTGGGTTTGTATATTTATTCATTTAATTATCACAATTTTCGATATTTCAATCAAATGTTGCAAGCACAGGCTACTCGTATCAAAAAACAACTCTACATATTTTCATTGCAATCGTACAAAGCTCCACGCGACAGGCTGAAAATTATAATTAGTTGAGTTAACGAAGATTTCCAAGATTCCCATTTGAAATCTCAATTGCGACTTCGTAGCTGTAAAGAACACAACGAACTTCTCTCGACGTTCAATCCGCGACCGTAAGACTTTCGAAAAGATAAAGACTCGTATATCTCCGAATCGAATCATTCGTGCTCCGTGGCACGAAGATCTCTCGCGATCGCTTCGAAAACATCGGTTGCGCTTACGCGTACGCGTTTGATCGAAGCAGCGAGCGTTACCGTGCCATTTCAATTCGGATACCGGTCATTACTCGAATCTCGCGGCGGCCGCCAATTTTCGCCGTGCAACACGCAGCTCGAAAGTCCGAGTCTTTGTTGGGTGGGGTGCCCCGTTGGTTCGTGCCACGTCCCGAAACCCGTCATTACACACACGTTCTCTCGTCTGCGCGCAGGTTGCCAGTCATTCGAAGTAATGCGGCCGAGATTGAGAAAAGCTTCGTCGATGCTTGCACGCTCCCTCCGCTCGCTGAAACTACCGACGATCACGGCAACGACCGCCAACCGGTCGCTGGTCGACGAATTGAACCGATCGTTCCCCGTTAGCGAACGCGAAACCGTCGACTCCTCGCGTCCCGCGAAGCTTGTTGAATAGCTGTCACGATGGATGTGATGGATACGCCTGGATGGAGCAGGCATTTCATATCGTATCGGTATTGCAGGGGAGTTGGATCTGCGGTTTGACGAAGATTAGCGTGCCTTGCGGTTGAAGGGACCAAGGTCGTCGTCTGGTTTCACGTCATCGTGATTAAGGGAAAAGTGCTAATCCTTTTTCGTTTGTGAAAAGAGATGGCAATTGCGATCTCAAGTATTGCAGATCAATTTTTGGTTTGTCTGTTCAATTCACTTTCGTCCATTGTTGAATTCTTTATTTTTGGTACTCGTATGTGTGTAACAATATTAAAATAATCTGTGAAATCTTCTAGTAGGTTTGTTCTTTTTCTTTCCGTTGAAAGAAGTAATTCAATTTGGAAAAGATCGACGTTTTGATAACAGCAAACGTGCTAGAAATTTAATTGCAAACACTCGTCCCAAAGAGGGACGCTTCTCAGGAACCATTCCCCGAACTTCTACGCGCACAATAACGCAATCTCACCGCTCTGTCGTTTAAAAATTTAAAAGGGAAAATTAACACCTGCGCCCATGCATCGCGGAATCGTTCCCTCCATTATTCAATCGTCACGAATCACGCGGGATTCACCGCCGCCAGTTAACAGTAATGACAAAGCTTGGTTAATAACAATAGCCGAACGCCGTGCAATAGTCGAGTCATGTACGAGCGCGCGAGCGTATTCGCGCTTCTCATCCGGCATTCACCGACGTACGAATCGCGATTGCGAAACGTATGGTTGTGCGAGTAACAATAAGCGAGTCCCTCGAAAGTCACGCAGACGATAAGGCACGCTGATTATCAAGAGCAGCCGCGAGACCGACGCGGCGCATCGTTCATCGTACATTCAGGAATGTAGATGAGGCCAGCCTCCTTTCGGCCTGCATTCATCACGGCCCTGAGCGTCCTTCTCCCGTGGTCCAGCTTCTCTTCATTTTCAATCCTCTCTTTCTCTCTTTTTTCCCCTCCTTCCCTCCTTCCTTTCTCTTTTTTTTTTCTTTTTATTCTACCTTCACGACTACCTACCTCTCCTCCTTCTCTCCTTTTGCGTCGTAACGAAAGCTGATCTGACCCCACGAGGGTCCGGTTCATCCCCAGAGCCTGGGCTCTTGCATTTTGATTTATCGTGGCGTTGCTCGCTCGCGGCCTGTTATAAATATCCAGGAACAATCTTCCTTCTCTTCCCTGTTCGGGCATCGGTCACCCACTCTCGACGGAAGAGGCATCCCGCTGGCTTTTCCTGCTCGCCCTTGAACAGCCAAAGCCTCGCAGAGGCTGAACTTTCCGGGGCCGTCGTCTTTCGTATTCAAAGGACTGCGGCAGCAGCAGCAGCACCGGTCTGGAAGATCGATCATCTGACGTTGTGCTTTTCGGGCGTGAGCTAGCGCGGCGCTCGAAACGCCTTCGAGACAAGTGGTGTTCGAAGAAATTATATAGGGCGCTAGAATGACGTGCCACGCACATCGAGAATCTTTTATCCCAAAATTGCAACATTTTCTCAGTTTTAAGTATATCGAAACACATACCCAGGCAAAACAAATAATAAATTTATTACTTTTTAGTAATTTCTATCCAGTGATATCATATCGACGAGTTCAAAAGAAAAAGAAAGCGACGAATTATTGTATACGGTTCGGTCACTCGTTATGGTCCGCGAACCAGTTGCCAGTGCAAGGGGTTAAAGATTGTCGGATCGTTCTTCGAAAAAGTGAAATATTTGGAATTTTTTCTTTCCCTTTTCTTTTAGTAGATTGGTTTCTTTTCTTTTAGGCGTAAAAGTGGCATTTTTCGATCTTTGCGTCTTTCGATGTTGAAATCTTCCAATTCTTGAAATCTTTAAATATTGGAATCTTTCGATTTTGAAACCTTTAAACACCCGAAATCTTTGACCTTTGAATCTCTCAAAATTCGTATTTGAAAATTTTTCAAGTTCTCACATTATTAATTTTTCCACCACCTTGATTTCCATAATTTCGCTATCTCTTCCCATTTTTTTTCTAGCCGTATAATCTTAAAGATTAATCAAAAGATCATTCGTATTGTTTAATATGATCATTGTCACACACGTCGATTAATTCCTTTGACGTCAAAAACATCGACGTTGTTTCGAGCATCGATTCCGCGAATGACTGCATCAGCGACGAAGTGAGATCGGAGCTCGAGTTGCAAGGTCGACGAGGTCCCACCATCGGCCGATTCTACGCTTCCGAGCGTATTCTTTGTTTGTTTTAATTATACCACCATGTGCGATGCCAGCTCGTCGATGCAACTTTTCCTTCGTCCAATTTTTATTCGCGTCGACCTTTCGATGCCTCTTGCGAAACTTCCAATCGAAGCTTCCTCCGTGATTGCTCCGATCGACTGCAATCGGCTGGCATTTATTTTTTTTTGTCTAACGTGCTGTCTAACGTTCGCTTGGAATCCGGCAGAGCGTCGTGTTTCGCCGAAGAACGCTTCCAGATATGTCGTTTGATAAATTATTTACGAGAATCCGCTCGGCCTTGGACAACCGTCAGGGATTTTCCTCATCATATACAACGTGTGCGTCGCCGATCGATAAATTGGAGCTCGCGTTCCGCGAGTTGTTCGCTGATTGCCGACGATTGGAAAAACGTTCGTTTCAACTTCATAGTTCCTTCGAAGCATCTTGCACTCGTATTATTATAAACATAGCTCAATCAGTCTTTCGAACTATGTTGTTTCCGATTAATTGCATTTTCCAAGGACGAACGCGTGTTCATATCGAAACAAGGACTTTTTCCAAGAATTAATCTGCGATTAATTTGTTGTCCAGCGACGCAAGAAAAATTCACAGGGAAGCGTACTTTTCGAGAATCATGGAGGCAAGAAAAGGCCTTGTACCGAGAAAGCAACGCGACAAATATCTCGTCGGTATTTGCGCGCACGGCGCAAAACAGCAAAGCTTGGAAGCAAGGCTCGTCCCTGTATTCCGCGATTCTTCGTCTTCTTCTTCTTCTGTACCAGGCCCCCTAACAACCGATCGATTACGCGTGCCTTTACGATGCCTTTATTAATCGAAGATCATAATTCCGCTCGACGGTCCGGCAGGATTTCTCCGACCGTTCGTCCTCCACTTGTCCCCTCCCCGCTCTAGCTCGCTTCTTTATCCCTTAGCCTGTAATCCTCTCCCGTTTCTGCGGCAGCGGATTAATTATTTTTCTGCGACCACGATCAACCTCGAGGGGAGTTCACGGTCGTTTTCGTCGATCTTTGGCGATACCTTCTTGCCGGTAATCCCCCGGCGTCGTCGAAATACTGCGAGCCAGAGGCAGACACCTTGCGAGGCTTGTTTCGCGGTCCAACGAGTCTCGTAAATCCGCGCGCGATTTTCGTGTGTGTCCTCGCCGAGAGGCAGGACGAGAAGCGACTTCTTAATCCGATCGAACGAGAAACGAAGCTCGACACTGTTGGCGGTACACAAGGGAAGGGAAGAGAGAGGCTTTTGCTTGGATTTTTATTTTCTTCTTCTTTAAATTCCAAAGTGTTTCTAAGAAAAAAGAAGTTTTGCGGCCGCTCTTGGTTCCTCTTCGTCGTTAATTCTGCCTCCCTTGGTTTTTGCGTTTCCTTCAGTTTTTAAAACTGCGTGTCGAAATATTTTGCGAAAGTAGAAGCAACGAAACATTGACACGCGCGACTTTAATTAACGAAATAAATTTCTCAGGCCTGAAGCAGAGATGAGACCTTACAATAATTTCTCCCGCGTTTCAATGAAGCATCATTTTCATCCGCGTTATTCGGACAGAAAAGGAGTTGGGAGAGAAAGTCGCGAGATCGCAACGAATGTTACTAATCCGCTTAGAATGTCAATCCGCGAGCCGAGGGATCCCCCATCGTCGTGCAGTTCGTTCTCGTAAATATGACGTCGTTTCGCAAAAGTCGCAAAATTATAGAAACGTCGAGCCTCGAGAGTCGCGTTTACGCGCGGAACAAGTTCGAACATCGGGAGCTTCTTTTTTAACAGATTCGTGGGTGGAGGACAGTCGGTCGACGTTAAACCGAAATTGTTATCGTACGGCACGCGATTTAACGGTCGATGTTCGCGAGAAACCGATTATTTACGGGGTTTTAATGACCGCGTGGCGGGAGCACGCGGGACGAGTTTCGTCGGAACCGTGGCGACCACCGAGGACGAACGTCGATGATAATTCAAGCGATAAAAACGGAGGAGAAGAATGTGAAAATACGTTGCTGGAAGTATCTCCGCTGGAATGTGGCGGGTATAAAATGCGTTTTAACTCGAGAGGGTTAAAAATTCACTTCCACTCGAAGAATACTTCCTCGTTCGATCCTTCGTTTAATTTCAGAATTAAATTTAATTTATTTGCAATTGGAAATAAGTTAAGTTTTGCTCTCGCCGAGTAAGATATCTCGGTATGCTCGATATCTCAAACGTCATTCTCAAAGCGTCATACTTCAAAAATCTACCATTGTTCATTACGTACCATCGTAGTTGTCGCATTATAACGAAACATCTGAATTTGTGACAAAGTATAAATCTAAGTTTGTACACTTTTCGAATTTGATATGAAACAAATACATTTATCCGTCGCACGTCTATTGAAGCTTCCGAGAAGCGACGACGTGTATTAACAAATCCAATTGGATCTCTCTTTCGCCACCCCTCGGGCTGCAACCCTCGAGCACCGCGAAAACTATCGGCACGTCGACAAAAGTCGGAAGAAAGGACAAGTCGATTCAACGCGCTAATTGAGCGCGCATTGATACGTCGCTCGGCGGTGAATCGATTACTTTATAGCAAGTAACGAGAACGTGTGGTCCTCCCTCGCCTCTTGTCGCGCGCGCATCGAAGGGAGAGAAACCGTTGGCAAGCGTGTCGTCGATATATTAGCGTAATTCGCCCTGTTCACCACCGGGTAATGGGGTAATTGCTTTGAGAGTCGCCGAGACCGCCGGTGTCCCCGCTTGTCTCGACCCGTTTGTACGTCTTGCGGCCTCTACTCACCGCAAACCTCTCCGCGGCGAGCATCTCGCCGCCAATAGACACTCTCTCGAAACGCTTTACACCCGGCAGTCGCGGTTGCAAAAGCCGCTCGACGAACGCGCGCCAGTTTTCCCTGGCTGTTCCTTTTGCTTCGTTAACGAGAGAAAACGTAGGTTGACGACAGTTCGAACCGACTCCGCGGCTCTTGGAGAGAAACGAGATCCAGTCTGATTTTGCTTTTCTTCTTCTTTCGCGGATCGGTGGAAACGCTCGTCGCGATAAGATTATTCCGACAGCTTTGCTTTTAACAAATTAGCTAGATACAACTTGGATGTCGAGTGGTTCTAGATAACGTTCGACGGACTTTTCAAAAGTCCCGCTCTTCGCAGATTGTTCTTCGATAGTGATTATAGTAAATCCATCCCTGTTGATTAAGATGGTAATCGCTATGTACAAATCGAGACTCAGAAATGAAATATTGACATGACATTTTTGTAAATAAATAAGTTTAAGAAATTTGTTGATATCGCTCCGACGTCTGAAAGCTGTATCTCTCGAACCAATCTCGCTCAATTAACCAGGAATCCTCTCCTTTCCCGATAGCCGATATCGGACCTCGATCGTTCACCACCAACTCGCGGAAACCCTTACAAGGGTCGACGATGCCTCGAATAAGGCTGCCGGATCGTAATCCTAGGAATGGCTGGCATTTTTCCACGGTTCGCTTGTCCGACACGGAGAAACCGTTTCACCGGCGACGGCGGCGGCGGTCGCCGCTACGGAGACAAATGGAGCGAGCATGAGCTGGCATCACGGATCACGTGTTTTCCGACTCGGTTCCACGACTCCGCGCCGCGTGTCTCGCGCGCGCGTCTCTCACGGAGTGCTGGCGAGTGCGAAGTAACGAATCGACTATTGTCGCGTCACCGGCGATCGCGCTGCCTGTCCGCGCTTCACTCGCGCGATCTCGCCGACAGCTACGGACAGCAGAATACCGAAACGAGCTCTCTAGCTGTTGCTTCGTGCCTCCTCGCCGAAGAAGAGCAGCAACCGAGGGAAGTCGCGTGAGAAATTCTTGTGTGTCCGAACATTTTTTTTTTTTTTTTTTGGTTTTTTCGTGTATCGAGAATGGTATCGAGAGATCGGAACGATGGTTGAATAAGGTTCGCAAGGTGGACGACGTGGTGATGCAATTGGACAGGAATTTCTATGAAACACGGATAGTGAAAGATTTCTGGATTTTTTGGATTCTTACAGGTTTTTTTGGAGCTTGTTTGAATAATTTATATAGGGCCTCTCTGGTTATAGCTTTTAAAAATATTTTTGAATTTGAGGTTCATTTGAAACAGCTGAGAATTTAAAATTTTTGAAGCGCACACTCTTTCTCATTTTTAACCTGAACTCTTTCTTATTCTAAGCGACTGTTCATTCATTTAAAAAAAAAAGAGACGTATCCAGATCTCGGATATATAATTCGGAATATGTAAAAACAGAAACATTTGCATACATCTACGTGTAAAATATTTAAAATCGACTTAAAATGTATTCGATACAAGGAGTCAACGTACCAATACCTTATGCGGAATGCATAAAAACGAGATGACAAATTGAACGACCACGTCCGCGCAAATAATACAAAACTTTTAATTTAAACATGAGCAAACATAGTTGAAGGAGCGATTTAAAAGGTTCGATGGGCTCTCGGTAAAATATATCGATCTTCCCGAGGGGTTAATAGGGACAATAATTATGATCGATTCTCGCCTCGCAGTGTTCGCGATGGTATCTATCATCACTTGTTTTTACTCCAATTCTCTCTCTCTCTCTCTCTTTCTCTCTCTCTCTCTCTCTCTGTTTCTCTCTTTCTTTCTCTCTCAACCCGTTTTCCCGTCCTCCCGTCGATTCGATTCTTTTTTTCTTACACGTTTCACCTCGTACGTTTGCACGCGTTCTTCTACGACGAAATATAATCAAACCTCCATTAAAGTTCCGATCGTCCCGTTCGGAGATCCCGTATCTGTAATGAGAATCGAAATTCCTCCTCCCTTTCGCTCTTTTTCTTCCTCTGCCGCCGCCTCGTAGCACGCGTGACTGTCGATTAATAACCCGCCGATGTCTATTTATCAGTCGCATCGTTCCAGAACAGATTGATGTCCCGTCGATTATTAAAACGTCCGCCGTATTTCTCCACCACCTCATTTCGCCTCGTGTTTCATCGCAGAATATTTCGTCTAAATCGGCGCGCTAGAGTTTTGTGGAAAACTCATTAGTTTATACAAATATAGTAAAGTTCGTACAACGAGAACTCGCATTTAAACAAGTGGATTCAACAGGAGATCGTGTGAACGATGCAACAGTTAACTGCAATTTGTACGATTTTTATTGTGGTTTGACATTCGTACGATGGAATATAAAGTGATATAAAGGAATTGTAAACCGATTGATTGACGATCAAAGTTCGTAATTTTCGATGGCTGCGCGATACAAATAAAATTTGAGAGATGATAATTTAATGCAAGCTTTATTTGCACGGAAATGTATAAAAAATTTTTCTTTTTGGAAATTAATAGTTTTTGAGACACATGCAAAAATTAAAAAAAAAACACACAAGTATATACCTGAACATTTGATATTAAAATTCAGTGGTTTCAAAGGAATACTAGTTTCATTTGTAACGTAGACGAATATGTAAAACAGATACGAAGAAAAATGAAAATCCATTATAAAACATGGTATAAGAAATATTAATTGATCTCAATTAATAATCGAAACTGAAAAGGGCTTTTAGCAAAGTCGAAGAAAAAATTGCCAATTTCCCTCGATCGCGTCCAATCGAGCGTGATCCGTTCAAAGATCGTGCAACCTCTCCATTCGATCAGAGAGTGAAAGGTAACAAGAAACTACTGTGAATAAATAGAAGCATTCCTCTCTTTTTTTTTTCTCTTCGAAACTCTACCTTTTTAAGTGACAATATTACGAACAAATTACTAGGTCCACGCTTGGATACGCTTGACGACACGCATGAACAAGAAACTGTCACAGACGCATGTTGTTATCTGATACTACGAAGTTGAATTGAATTTTAATCACGTTCGATCGAAATTTCATGCTAAACAGATTTATTTTCAAGATTGTATTTTAACAAACAGTATTGTATATTATCGAACCAACTATGATAGCTTAGACAATCAATTTTATGGCTTATCTAATAATTTCGTTTCACTAGCTAAGAGTACAAAAATCTTTAAATAAAAATCAATTCCTGTCCTTGTTTCCGAATATCTTTCACAAGAGATCGTATCGAATTGTTTTATCAATCTCTGTTCTTAATCTCGAGTTCCTACTGCATTATTGACCAACAAAATAGTAATGTTTTTTCCAGAGGCAATTTTTAAACTAATTTTTCACTAATATTTCAAAAATTAAGAGCTTAACTCTTATCATTTGACAATAATTTCTTTCAAATATCGTTTGAGAAACAAAACCTTTCCTTTCTCTTCGAACCAGACCACAAGCGATGTCAGTTAATTACCAACTTTCTCCTAAGGAAAGAATTCCTTCGACGCCCAAACGTATTTAGATCACAAAGAACCGATAACGTTCTTCAGATCTCCACTCATTCTACGTACAGAATACAGCGCATTTAACAACAACAATAGAAAAAAAAAAAGAAAAAAGAAAAGTAGAAAATGCAAGCATGCGTATCGCGAGTCTTACAGTCCAACTCTCGCTCGCTGTTGATTTCACGGAGTGCAGAAGTCGATCCGCGGCGCATGCATGCAGATTTCGTATGCCGTGAACGCTTCCATCGCGGATTCTAGCCTCGAGTTGCTTCATTAGCGCTCGCCGTTCAAGGCAGATCGGTCCGGGATTCGCGGTGGCGTGAGAACCTCCCATCGACTACGATCCCTCGTTTCGCATCGTGGAAAACCTTGATACGATATTTCTAATTGTCATTCACTGCGTTCGTCGCTTTAAATGAGTCACGATCGATCGATGGCGGCTAACGTCTGGCCTATTGGCGCTACCGTGGCGCTCGAGGTTTTCAACCGGAACTGCGAAACGGCACAAACTGGACTTTGTTGCGTGAAAGTAAATTGGCACGTATGTAAGAGGACGTTTATGCACTTTGTTCCTTATTTTATTAAAAGTACTATTTTGTTAATTTAATAAATAGTTGGCGAGGAATAATTTTAACAGTTGACGAGTTTATGAAAGAGAATGGTTATTAAATAAAATACACGATTAGAGAGTCTGTATTTTTCACAATTTGCTAACAAAATCAACGCAATTGATGAGGAATAATTTTAACAGCTGACAAGTTTATGAAAGAGAATGATTATTAAATAAAATACACGATTAGAGAGTCTGTATTTTTCACAATTTGCTAACAAAACCAAGGTACCTTGCTATGTTAGTATCATTAACGATTAATTACCTGCCCGTAATCTCGGCTAATTGCTGCGTAAAGAGAAGCTGACGTAAAATTTCATCGCCCGTTTCATTTCATTTCAAATTCTTCCCTTTCACCACTCAAAATGTTCAAATAAAAGAACATTCGCAGAAATATCCAAAATCTTCACGTACGCTGCAACTCCCGCCAAACGAAGCGTCATCCAGCCCAATTTCAGCGAATCCGCCAATTAACCGAACGGCCTCGAGAAATCTCGGAGAAATCTCTCTGATGAAGAAACGGAACGCTGTCCGATTCGATGGTAACGCGACGCGTCAGACGTAAGAGAGAGGAGAGAGAATGGAACGCGGCATACCAGCGAAACTCTGGTGGCGAAACACGATGGGGGAGAAGAAACGTGTGCACGCACCGGCATCGTCGTGTCGTCGTCGAAGTCGTCGTCTCTTGGTCCCCTGATTAGATCATCAAGAATCGGTCCGTCGTGGAGCCGGCAAATGGCGACGCAGCGGGCAATGAAATGCAATTTATTCAGGTTAGGGATCACTCCCCGCGAAGATACAATTCGCCTGACGCGTAGAACACCCAGGAGCAACGGCGGACTCGGCGAAGGGGGAGGAAGGGGAGGCTGGGTACGCGCGCGCCCCGAGAGCTCGTTATACGGGCAATGGGAATGCGACGGAACGGCGAGCGCCGCTCCACCGCCGGGACCACCCTGTTCGATACCGAGACCGAGAGGGATCGAAGGACAATGTCTCACTTGAATTTACTATCGGCCCCGTATTCCCCGTATACCCGGTCGGGCTTTCTTGCGGCAACGCTCGCCGGTGCGTTTCGCCGACTAAACCGAGCGAGGACTCGACGAAACGCGGCCAATCCTGGCCAGCGTTCGTGTTTCGGTGTTTAGGGTCGTCTCCGATCTCTTATCTCGCGTCTCTGAATGAAATTAATAGGCTCTTGCGAAGTAGTAGCAAAGTAAACGTAAATCTGGTGGTGCTACCAATTTATTGGCAAAGTGTTTCGTACCGTCAACGTTATGAAGATTGATGACGTTACTGTAGCGTATGTACGTGATTTTTAGCTGCAACTTCGTGCGACTTTTAACTTAATAACTTAATAACCGACATTTAACGCGATGCGCGTGGTTAGCGATCGATGACGCCACTCGGCGATTGTAAATTTTTAATAAAACTTCCGTCGGCTTCTAGTGAAAATTACTATGGAAAGTGTGCAACACTACTCAAATAACAGGTTCGTTCAATTTTCAGAGTATCTGAAATGAATTTTTCAGATTTATGTCAATTGCTTCTGCTTGTTGATAAATCTGATAAAATTTGATTAACAATCAAGCACGGTATAATAAAATAATAAAATAAATGGACAATATGAATAAAAATGCTCAAATATAAGTAAAATTGGATTATTTGTACGTGTTTTACATTTTCCCTCCGGAGGAAATGAATCGAGTGTACAGTTCCACCGTAATCTTGGTGTTCGTGCGAAACACGATCGTGGTGTAGCGTGTTGCCGAGTATTATCAAACGCGGTAAAACTGGTGGCGCAACTTGCGGCGCGATTCAAGGTTAAGGGGTGAATTTCGAGGTTAGATCGGATTACGCCAGTAGGGTGCACACCTGTTGAATTGTTTGCGGCGTTATGTTCCCTGTGCGTCATTATTATACAGGCTGATACTGCAGTTATACTCGGTAAACAGACTTTTCGTGCGTAATAACGATCTGTACGTGTGGACTTGGCGATACTTTGTGAGAGAGAGCGGAGAAAGTTGAAGAATCGTTGAGAGATCGGTGACCTCCTCTGTTTGCTCCAACGACAGAAAAATACAATACGTACGTATCTTTGATTCATCTCTTGACACAACCAAGCTCATACTATTACAAATAAAACGAGTTGCAATTTTAATTTGACGATTTCACATGGGGAAAAAATTAAACGTTTCCGCGTAGCGGGGAGCCAATTTTTAATCAAAAGTGGCAGCGAAGGTTGCGCGTTTCCATTTATAACCTACGAGAACTTGCTGCAATTTCTCTTTATCCCAAGTCAACCGTGGAACACAACTTGGGTCGGAAAATCTGCGCGCTAGTCACTCGGCATACTAAACGAGCCGCGTAACTGTACGCGCAAGTCGGAGCGTGTCGTTTACGCTAAAAGCATCGTAAATGACGTAACGCTTCGCATACGTTTGATCCGTCGTAATCGTTTAAAAATACCACGAGTCAAAAACCAAGGATTATTATTAGATAATAATCGTATACACTCGAACGTTTAAACATTTCGCGCGCCTTTTGTTTTTTGGACGAGACAAACTTTTTTTTTTTCATGAGGAATAAGAACATTATAATTACAACTTTGATCTTTAAATGAAGATTTCAGCGAGATTTTAAATTTTAACGAAAACTTCAATTCTATAAGTGAAATATTAAAATATAATAATATTAAAATAATATTAAATATTAATAATATTAATAATAATAATATTACAATATTAAAATATTCACGAATGAACATACAAAGCACGAAATGAAACGACGAATAAAATATTCATTTACTCGAGGAAGCGATCACTTCTCTCAAGATGATAAGACGTACTCGTATCGTGTAATGTTCGTACTTGTGTCATGCATCGAAACTTTCGGCTCTTTTCTCAAATTTCGTTGCAGATAACTGTTCTTCTTCAGACTATCCCTAACGATTTATTTCACGTTGAAAAAAGAAAATATAAAACACTAATCGTGTTTTTATAATCAAGGTGGAGGAGGAATGCATGAAGAGCTGTTCGATTGCGTTAAGGTCGACATCCGTTCGACCGTTTGAGGCGGTGTTCGTCGCAAAGGGGAGACGATAATAATTACGCGGACGCATGGCGTTAATTATGCGGCGCACTTTTCTCCGTTCTTTCGCTCCATCTAAGTCGAGTCAGCTGACTGCGTGACCGATGATGTCACCGTTGCAGCGTACTCTCCTCGGCGAGCGTTCTCCGGAGGAGCGACACCCACCTCGCCTAACACCTACTTGCCGTGCAACGTCATCGTTCGAGTACTCCTCTCGTTCCGAACTTCTTTTTGCAATCTTGTCTCTCTAACCGTCTTCCTCTTCCCCCTCCCTCCGTCCTTGTTCTCCTCTCCTCGGCTCCTCTATCCCCCGCCTCCCATGTTAATCGTTCTCTCTCTCCCACGCGCGGAACACGGTCGTGAGCCTCTCGCGAGTCGTACACAGCTCTCGACGAGAGCTTATTAGAACACACGTTAGCTAGGATCTTTCGTAGGTCCGTAAACGGCAGGATTCGCCCACGTGGCTAGCGCCTTGAAAGGTATACCTGTCTGTCGTTTTCAACCGCGTCTCTCTTTTCCAGTCATTAGCGAAGCTCTCTCTCTCTCTCTCTTTCTTGCTTTCTGCACGCGAGTGTGTCGAGTCAAGCCTCTTTGTTCGATGGATCAAGGTGACGAGCCCCCGCGATTTCGATTCGAATGAAGCCGTTGCGTCGCAATGAAGTCGAAGCCTGCTGCGAACTCGCCGGTTTTGGTGGTTTAATGGATCGGCTGCTGGAATTTATATCGTTTCGCGCCGGGATTTGCCCCGGGTGTGCGAGCAACTGTAGATTCTCGAAGCAGGTGGTTAAATACGACTTGAACTCGCTACTTTTTCCAGAGTCGAGCGTAAATTTAGGGACGCGGATCAGTGACGGTGGACTGGAGTTGACGTTGCAAACCAATCTGACGCGTCGAATTTTTTGGTGTTTGATACTGCTTTGACTCTTGTTTGATATCTGAACTTATGTAACGATAACTTTTTATTGGCGTAAATCTTTCGAAAATCGAAATAACGCGGATCGGTGAATGATTTCTGATGTTTGAACGAATGTGGGCAAACATACTTGGATATCCTTCTATCGATGGAACACTGTACGTGTTCATTTACGTTTCATTTATTCAAATTCAAGTTCAATCTTCACCTGACATTAGAAACGTAACGAATCTTGGTACTTTTCTATTTTTTTTAGTCCACAAGACTTTCTCTAAGTATAAAATTCTGTCACTTGTTAACTTCTTCCATCAAATTCAAAAAAAGATTGAAAATTACTGTCAGCTCTTTTCCTACTTTGCAACAACATCTCCCGTGCTATCCGGTAGACGCGTCGTCAGGACGAAACATTTCCAAATCGTCCACCCTACGTTCCCTGATGCTTTCACACTTCCCTCGCGGGCAAAACACCGCGTGCACGAGCGTTTAATAAATCCGATCCCGCGCATTCGTGGCACGTCACGACACCGTAACGACGGTGGAGAGGCTCACCGGTGGCGACTTCTTTTACCCCGCTGAAATATCGCGACAGAGAGCCGGGTAGCGTCGTCGCCACTTTTTCCGCCGCTCGGCTCGGCTCGGTTCGGCTCGAGCCAGCATTTGCCGCGATCCGTCGAAAATATCGGGGTGTCCAGCGTATAATAAGACACGGCTGAACGTCGTTGCGAACACCTCGGACACATGTCGGCCAGGTACACGGACGAATCGGCGGTCGTCGTTTCGTCGGTTGGGCCGCGTCTACGTCCGCCACTCGTCAATTAGAAGCGACATCGTTCCCGACACGAAAAACCTGGCCGGGCTAGTACCTCGAATCGAGGCCGTGGGGATTCGGACAGAATGGCATTAACATACCGACCGTGCGGAGAGAGAGAGAGAGAGAGAGACGAGAGGAGATAGAAGGATAGAGAACGAACGCGCGTTCACCGGTCGACGGATCCGCAAGAAACCAACCGCTCGCCCGCTGCTTCGGCTACGAAAAGATCGTCTCGCGGCGCGCCGGCTTTCGAGAAACCGGCAAATTCCGCGCGGTTCCCCGGAATCGATCCAACTTCGCGCCTACCGGCACGATCAGCCCCGGGTAATTAAGGAAGACGACTTGATTCTGCGTCGTCTTCTCTGTCGTCTTCATCGGGGGCCTCAGCTATTGATTACCCGAGCGGCCTCGCCGGTTGCTCGCCCTCCCTCTCGCAGATTTTTTAGCCGTGCCGCGACCAGCGGAATTGGCGCGCTCGAGAACCGGGGAGAGACAAAGTCGGAGGCGATATCGAGAAACGAATAGCACTGGACGTCGAGTCGTCTCTCTTCTCCAGAGACGACTATTATCGCGTACGTTGATTTGCATAATTGCAAGGGGAAATGACGTTTCAATCCGGAGCGGAAGGGAGAGTGACGTTGTTATGCGAAGCGAGATGACATTACCAACAGGTCGTTTAATGCCAAATTGTGGTATTCAGTCGTGTACCATCAGGCTGTAACGCTGAATTACGTTCTAACTTCTTCTTGATCCTTGACGTATATTGAAATGCAAATGTGAAACAATTTCGAATTCAAGCGATCGGACCTGTACGCGCCAAAATCCTCATCTTTAAATTATCATCAAGATGGAAGATCTCTTTCCTAAATTCCCTAGATTCGATTTCACGATATTTTATACTTATTCACACTGTTCTCTCGTGGCAGATAAATCTGCGAGCATTGACAATTATCAGAAATTTGAAAAACATACAAGAAATGATATATAGAACAATCGTTCAAATCTCTAGAAACGCATCGAAATAATTCCAATAGTTAATTAGATTGAATAAAATTAAGAAAATCGAGTCGATTCGATTCAGCTTCAAGGAACGCAACGTACTAAACCTCATCTCCTCCTATTTATACATATACACACAATATATAATAACCAATCTGACCAGTACTTCTTCCCCTCGTTTTCTCCCGAGCTCTGCACTCCGCGCGCATAATCGCTTGCGAAGCCTAGCCCAAACCGGTGACCTTCGATCCAGTCGTTCCGAACGAACGACGACGTGTGTTGGAAGAACGAAACGATGACACGAACAATAGCTCGGCGACAGCGTCTGCGGGCAGCGAGCAAGGGTGAAAAGCGTCCACTAAGGGGATTCTTGCAGGTCAATTATGCAAGGCGCCGCGAGCGTGTTTCCCCATTACAATGGAGACTCTCGCGCCGGTTGGCAGCGTCGCGAAGGAAGCAGGACGTCGTCTCGGATGTCGTGGGATACACGCGGCGAGGAACTGTACACACAGGGTGGGCGTCAAGGACTCTCGAGGCGAAAGAGGAGAGACGATCGACTGGTACGACGGCCATATGTGGACACCGTGTAGACGAACGAGCGTGCAAGTACGCGCACAGGCTCGCGCGTCCCGCTCGCGTTGCACCGCTCTCGCCTCTAAAGCGAGCGAACCTTTCCATTCGTTGGCGAGTTTTCCAGTTGGGAACCGGTGGCTTACTAATTGTACATCGGTTAAAATCCAGCTCTGTGATCGTAGATCGTTTCCTAACGTGCAACAGAGAGACGTCTTTTTTTATCTTTTCACGTCACATTTCGTGTAAATCGCGCATGGTCGTACGGGGAGAAATAATTCGGAGATAAAACTGAGATATTGCAAAATTATTCTTTTCACTCTCGTAGTGTGAGAAAGTAATTTGATAAATAAACTCGATACTCCGGTTAGTATTCTCTGCATTCTTCCCTTTATCCTTCCGCTTCTTTGAACGTGTTCCTTTCCTTTTTTCTGATATTCCTAGTGTTCATATAAATATATAAATATCCTAACATTCCCAAGTCATTCTATTTAAAAGTATTTTATTGAATGTAGAATATAAAAGTGTCTCGTCGAATATAGAATATTCCACTGTTGAACCATTTTAACGAAGTCAGACAAAAACTAAAGGTCTACTTTACCAATGTAAAATGACTATTATCTACCTCAGCCATAATTCCGCCGAGACAGATTTTATTCGTCTCTCTTTTGTCAGAAACTAATGCTGACATCTCACGAGTTATCCGAAAACTTGTTGCAAGTAAGATTTTCTATAAATATTTCCTCCTTGCTATTCCGAACGCCGCCGCGCCTAGTCTTGATTAATGCAAGCGGCGTAACAGAAGCGATCGCTTCTCGAAACCACGCTCGTAAAATCCCGCATTTTCCAGCATACGTACGTTTGAACGTGCGCCGTTCGTGGAACCGACGTTCACGACGTTGACAATGAAATTCCAACGAATTCTCTATACGTTCGTTCCTCCTTCTGCTAATTGATCGTAAGTGGAACTGGTGAGTTCGCGAAGGTACGCGAGTGGCTCTTTACCTCGAAACGCCCCGGATGACCCCGTGGCGAGATAGGAAAATAAAGAGGAGGGAAAATTGAAAAGTGACGCGACGCGCGAGTACTCGTTTGTCGAGTCGCTGTTTCAATTGCAACACGGATGCCGGTGTTTATTTTTAAACATTTTACATTCTCACTGAAACAACGAGGATCACTTTGTGGATGTTGCATGTTTCTCAGAGAATCCAGAATATTCGGTTGCGTGTCCATTCAAATCGGACAATATCAGACTTTTGATGCAAAAAGAAACTGAACAGTAACATACTGAAATATTTTTTATATACAACAGTGGAGTCGAAACTACACGACTTGTATTCCAGTACGATTCGTCTCACTGAAAGGCCCAGAAGCAACTGTTCTAACCTTTTTGCCATGAAATTTTATTGATACGCAAACATTTGAATCGATAGAAAACAAATTACAGGCGCGATCGCTCAGTAGATCTACCAGACAACGCCACTCCTACTCCACGCCTCCTCGCGAATCACGTGACCCAAATCAACCAATCGCTAATTTTCGTTGCATTAGCGTTGCACCTAGTAAATAACTTTGAAATTGAAAGAAAATCGTAATATTTCTCGAACTCTTTTCTTAAAAAAATTATCGTTTGCTGTGAATATTGTTGGGAGATGCAACAACAAATTCTTCCTCGCCGTTGCTTCGATGAAAACAAAGCTAGACGTGCACTCAGGCAGCGCGTGCCAATGTAAGCAACTGTTTCGCGGCTGTGCACCGATCAATCGTCGGGTTTTACACCGTCGGGACGCAAACTGGTTCCGTGGGACGACGTATTTGCGTTAATGTGACACCGGCAACCATGAATACCGACCACGGTATGCGATCGCGCGGGAAAACGAGGAAAAATCCCAAGTTATGATGTAATTTTTACGAGTTCCGTGTGTTTGTGCCTTCGTCCAGCTGTGCGCGCTCGTTTAGCCAGGGTCTGGAATGCTCGGCTCGAGGAATGACGCTAATGATGTTTCGCCTTGCTGTTTTATACGTATCTGAGTCGTGGTGCTTGCGTTGTTTACGATTGCGATGAGAAAATTTAATACACTTCAGTGGTTGTTTGTGCTGGGTAAATTGATGCTTCGAGAGTTAGTTCTAGCTTTTTTCTTTTTGATATTACTTGTCACCGATTTACACTGATGCTTGACGTTATTTAAATTCAAAATATTGAACGCACAAGTTCTATACAAATATTTCAGAACACGTTCTGTTTTTAACAAAGTATTTTAGTAAGATATTTTCATTCTTATATAAAGCACTAAGTTACATGATACTCTTTTGATATTCTTTCGTAATAATTGTTTAACTTTCTCCACTTCTGAGGCAAATGTGATAAAATTTTTGAAGTATACACCGGGTACACCTCCTGAGACAAGTACTATATTAGTACTCCAAAACTGAACAAATTAAATTTAAACAAGCGTTAATACATTAAAATACATATGCAATTACAGAGTCTATAATTTGTTCCAATTTCCCAAATAAACATTATAATACGTGCCACGATACCTACAGTCAACAGTATTCCTTCCCCCGAAGGAATAACAGACAGTGCAATGAACATATTATATTAATCAACGCGGCAAACACGGATCGATAAAGATAAAAAAATATAAGAAGATACTTGTTCGAGGCACAGGTGCATCAATCGACCAGCTATAACACAAACTTCTCGCTCGAGCTATCGTTAAACGATCCGAGATCAAAACAGCCAGCTGTTAAATCGGAACAGCGGAACGGCATAGGTGTTCGAAAGGCGATATCGATGGGCCCCATCGATCAGCCTCATTTTCTAGATCCGCAGGCTCGCATCCACGTCGTCTAATAAACAGTTGCGAGCCATAGTCGACTACCACATGCAACGTTTCACGCGGACAGTCGCGTGACACGCGAGATCAATTATCGGATGATCGAGGGCCGGCGTGCGCTTCGTTTTGCTCTTCTCTCGTGCGCGACCCGCTTATTTGCGTAAGCCGAGTGCGGCCACGTAGGGACCGGTGGGCTCTCGTAAAAACCGAGTATAATCGGCGTAATTACCAGGCAATGAGTGCGGCCCCGTACTCCTAGCTGGACACGGTAGGTACGTGTGGTATATCTCTACCTACCCATCGGCCATCGGTTTCGTTCCTTTCATTTCGACCGACCCACGTCAGCTACGCACGCGTTCTCCGCAAAAACAAAAAGGAGGGGGAAACGACGTTCTCGATATTCTGGCGTGGCAGAGGGCCATCCGATCGGGATAACGATCCGACATCGAGATACACACAGGGTATGCGCACGTTACGTACGTGCGTAATCGCACGAAATTGCGTACAAAGTGTCTTGGCTCAACGTTGGCTATACGTACGCACGTTTGGATTTCGTAGTTCTCAATATCAGGGCAATTTACATCAACTTTGCACATTTTTGTAAATCAGAGGGTAGAATTATTTGCGTTATTTATGGAATTTGAGTGAAAAAGAATTATAATACAGGTAACTATATGTAATTCCAATATTTTTGAAATAATATTATTAATAATATTCTAATATTTTTAAAATAATTATAATGCAGGCAATTGTAATAATATTCTAATATCTTTTGCTTCACATAATTCGTGAATCGTTAAGTACCACAGATGTTGAAATTTACACATGTACCAAATACAAAAGGTCGTCAGTATTATATATATATATAATAATCTATACAGGCACCGAGTAAATTCTTCCATCGAATTTAAGAAGTAATCACAAACCACTCTGCGAGGATGCAAATCCGACGCGCATGAACATCGATACATTCACAAAGTCAATCCAACGTTATCACTTAAACTCTCTCTCTCTCTCTCAAAGCCTCTTATCCTTCGTTGGAAATTCTTCCTTCGAACTCAATTACCTCGGTGCCTCAGAAAATTGCAGAAGGCAAGAAAAAGAAACGAACGGCACGAAGACCGAAAAGCGTATAAGCATAAAAGCACGCGAGGCATCGCCGAGTAATATCTCCTTTCGCTCGGTTCCGCGCCTCTGATGGAGCCGCATCGACGGAAAAATACGCGGTCGTAAGATTCTTCTGCAACCGGACTTGGTCTGGGTGTCTAACCGCGTGCACGCTCACGGAAGGTTGTTATATACACACCGTACACACGTACATACGCGCAGAGAGCTATACGTGCGATGCACCTATACATCTCGCCGAGTGGTTGGATTCTAGTCGTGGCGAGCCCTCGTAATCTTTAGCCCTCGAGGTCAGCACGAGCGCTCTCTCTCCTCCGTACCACGGGAGATCCTCCGTAGATAGAGAAGCCCTCGCTGAGAAACTCGTGTTGGTATGTAGAGCTCGGTGCACGACGATACCCCCTCTGTATTGGTAGATAGATACGCGACCGAACTTGGTCCACAGGCTGACCGCATATTATGCAGCCGAAGTCGTGCTCTGGCTCGAGCCAAAGCTCCTCTCACGCTGGATTCCGTGCCGCGATACGGAGAGTAACGAGAGCACTGGTTATTTCAGAATTTTGTGCAGTTACGAAATAAGTTTCTTCCTTTTTTTTGACAAAGGAGAATAGAAGAATTGAGCGGTTTACAATTATTCCTGTTTCTGGTAAAATTAGTCACAAAAAGAATTGAGCAGTTTACAATTATTTCTGTTTCTGATAAAATTAGTCAGAGAAAGAATTGAGCGGTTTACAATTATTCCTGTTTCTGGTAAAATTAGTCACAAAAAGCAACGCGAGTTTAATAGGATCCAACAATTATAAATTAATATCTATATTGAGATGGACAAGATCGAACGATTGAATCCACTTATTATGAACTGCTATGGATTGTTATTCTATTTAGAAGAAATTATGTATATATTAAATGAACAGTATGTCGACTTGAACTTATATCACAATATTGTAGCAGGTTCATACAAGCGAAGATTGACTACAACTGTTGGAAAATCTTGCGCAAAAGCTTTACCTTTGAGATCGCTGGAAGATTTCATATTAAATGTACATTTTTCTTTCCATTCGTCACAGAACGAAGCTGTGATTCTCTTACAAAAGATTGAGCAAACTCACCGAAGAAGAGACACTTGACACTTGAAGAAGAGTAAAGGATAAAGTGTTCAATTTTCTTTTGAGTCGTGCAACGAGGCAGTAATTTTCTTACAAATCAAACTCCATTAATTTATACCGCGTTCGCAATGACTCTACTGATCATCGATTACGTTTAAATCTTATAATTATATAATTTTTGAAATTACAATAAATATTTCTTCAGTACTCTTTGAACGTAGCAAGTTGCACGCTCGCGTCGAAGATTAACATTTAGATGTTGACAGTGGAAGTGTACGAACGTGCGTTGCGAGTAACGTTGATAAGAGATAAGAGCGTTGTCCGAACAGCGATTCGTGAGTTTTACCAGGTGCGAATGCCAACTAATAAAATCCACCTTATCTTCGCGATGCTACACGGCCTTTCCAAATGTTAAACAAGACGTCTCTCGTATTCAAACACGTTGCCAAATTTTCCGTCAAACAAAAAACTCCCAACTTTCTCGCTCCGTAAATTTCCATGCAACGTGTCTATTAAATCACATTTCAACCTTTACTAATTAAAAGCAACTTTCTAGTCTTTAGACTTAAATTATTTATTAAGAAATGATGGTTTTGTTATTTTTTGTATATTTTGCATATATATATAATTTGTCTATTCAACTTTTACAATCTTTGCAAAATATATATATATAATATATATATATAATTTGTCTATTCAACTTTTACAATCTTTGCAAAATATATATATATAATATTAAGTTAAGTAGCCTTGATATTTAAAATCTATTGTACGTCCAAAACATCCGTTCACGTTCTGCATACATACATTCTCAAGTCTGACCTCACCACTACAATCACCACCAATCCATCATGCAACATCAAAAAAGTTACAATGTGCGTTACATAACGCACACTGTACAATATACGCGAAAGTTTTCTGTCCTAAATATTCAAATACACCGGCGAGCGACTGCACATGAAGTAATCCTTTCTCGCACGATCGAGCACGGCCGAATGCAATCGGCTCGTGCGCTCGCGAGGAGACTTGTAATCGCGTCCCGCTAATATCCTCCGTTGAGATCTTCGGGGATTGAGAATTCGCGGAGAAAAGAACTCGGCGGAGGCTCGATTATCTCGGATCTCGGCAGAAGATCGAGGATACGAACGAACGAACGAACGAACGGCACAGCGTCCGACATATTTGTGTGGCAATCACGGATCTATGATCGTCTCCTCTCGCGGCTCGATCGGTTCGATCGGCTCTCTCGCGGGAAACCTCAGCGTCCCAGGACGCCGTGCACGCTACTCGCAGGAGTATGCATCTCGCGTGGATCCTGCATCGACGATCCACGCTATAGCCGCCGTTCGAGCGTGACTTTAGCATCGGTTTAACCTCATTCCAGCCGGTGACGTCACTCCCCGAGCCTTTCCCTCGGCTCTGGACCTTCCAGCATCTCCCGAGATGTGCAACATCGGCACATCTATCGACTATTAGATTGCTCGTCTCGGGGAGCGTTTTTTGCGAGCTCTCGCGCTCGCGAGCGCCGAGGCGAAACACGCGAAAACCGATCGCGAGCCGATCGTGGCCGCGAGTCTCGCCGCGATACGTGGCCGTTGTGAAAGTAAGTCGATTGTGAAATTTAATGAGCTACGATTCGACTGGCAATTTTCGAGTAACGTGCCGGCAGCTCGTTTTTTGTCGAACTCGAACGAACCACGGCTGTTGTTTCGTAGTCGTACGCGTGACTTTCGATCCCGATTTAATAGCGCGTTAAAGGAACATTTTCTTATTAGATTTCTCGTTTTTTATCGAGCCAAGTCGTTGAATCACTCAAAAAGAGAACATTACCATTACATTTTTACCAAAGCAAGTTCGTTTCGTTTACGTTCGATTACATTCCGTTTATACTCGAGCGATTTTATCGTTTAAATTGTATGTTTAATTATCATTTCTGCATCGCGCAGAATATTTATGGCACATTCGAGAGATCGTTTCTTTTTAAATCACCGCCTGTGTGTCTTTCACCTGTCCAATAAATTTCCACGAAGTATCACTCGAACACTGACGAGTCATTTGATTAATATCGCGTTTATTCGAGTTGAGCAACGTTTGATCTGCACGATGCTCGATCGATTATTTAGCATCGCGGATAGATCGTTTTCTTAATTTATCGTCAGAAAGCGTGTCTTGATCTTGGTTATTATTCTGCAATTGTTATTTCAATATTCGTATCATTATTGAGCTGTCGTAATTATTGCGAGTCACAATCCCATTCGACTAATTATGAGAATATTGAAACTTCCCTCTAGCCATAGACACATAATTTTTTATTTGTAAGACAACTTGATAATAATAATAATAATAAGAGAGAAGTCGCTGGCAATTGGTTTGTTTCTCTCTCTTGTCAGCGACAATCGAGCTTCGACGCCGCGAGATTACTAATAATTGCGTTATCGAGCTATCGGTTATTAGGATGAATGATGATCGTCACCTGATGATTGATTTCGCAATCGCAACGAACGACGCTTTAAAAAGGTTTGTTGGAAAAAAGTACACAAATTGCGCGTCCTGTCGTTGTTGAATAAACGAATCAATAGTTATCCATCGATTCGTATTTCTATTCAACATCTCCAATAGCTAACTGGACTTGATAACTCTGCGGAGTCGGCGAAGAATAACAGTAAAACCGCGACACCTTGGATGCCTAACGAACGACGAGATCTTTATATGGGCGTCATTAACGAGGCCATCGATGCTCTATAAATTCCCCGTCTTATCTAAATTACGCGCGTAACAAGATATTAAAAACTTTTTTCTCCTTTGCGAGATCTCGCAAACAAAATGTCACGCCGATTTCTTCAAACGTAGACAGCGATTTTGCAGATTAATAATTGCCGCTTTTAACTCATCGAGGATTTCGTTTGCGACTCTCTTCGATCAATTTACGTAAAATGTTAAATTCCAATCTTTAATGCAATAGTTTGGCGAGAAAGAATTTCCAAACATTCGCTCGATAATTTTTCTATCCAAATTATAGAATTTTATTAAACTTCGAGAGACTGAAGTATCTACAAGTTCACGTTAAGATTGTTGTTTGGTCGTTGATGGATTGAAACACATAAACAGGTGACCTGTTCTATATATATATATATATTTTTTTTTATTGGATGAAGTTTTTTCAAAGTGCAAGTTCGTCAGCATCTGCGCACGTGAATACCTGGATATTCTTTTCTTCCAGGGTGCAGCGAAGCAGGTGACGTATCCCATAGAGATCCTGCGCCAATACCCTCTAACTAAGATGGGCCTCGAGGGTCTTTGCACGGGTTTTAAAGTGTCCCATCGATGCTCCGAAAGCTACACGCTGCTCTCGACTCGCGCATTGTGTTTGGGAAAACCGTGAACCATCGGTCACTTGCTGTGAATCCTCTATGGAAAACGTTTACTTTCAAGGGTACGGAAAAGAAGTCTCGATTTGAGAGCCGTGTAACTCTCACCTTCGATGGGAGAGGAAATGTTTTAAAAAAGAAGTAGATACTCGTGATTCGTTGAGGTCCGAACCTATTGTTAGTGAAGTTTCGAAAATTTCGGAAATTCTCTTCTGACAAATTCGTTCCGTTGTAAAATTTCTAATGTACACTAACGTAGAAATTGTAATATGTAACAGATAAAACAATATTCCGCTTGAGCTCCATTTTCTTTTCAGTCCATCTTGGTAAAAGATGTAAAAAGACGTGCGCAATAATTGAAAAACACGAGTGAAAGTAGGGGATTTACTAATTTACTAAAAATGTAGAAAATATTCAAAGCTACGAAATAACAATCCACCTGGATTCCATTCTTCAATTATCTTCGTAAAAATGCAAAGTAAATGCACCTAAACCTTCACAGTCACAAAGCAATAATAAAAACCACGGTGCCCGATTAACAAAACTGTCATTATCCGTTTATGACGCGTATTATAATTGAGATCATTTTTATGGGACGCTCGCGCGCGCAACGGGTCAACTGGACAGAAATATTTGAGATAGATCGGTGCCGATAACGCGAGTATTATCGCGCCTACGAAGCGCGACGCAGTGCACCGTCGCGGTTATTCCGTCCACGTCCGCCAGAAACTGGTCGATGTGACAAATTACGCGATATCAAAGGATCGAAGCAAGCGGAAAAGAGGCAGAGTATTGCATTGCGCAATGTATTTATCACCGACATAAGTCCTGCCTTACCATTGGACATAATGGCTGGTCGTGGCTGGCGCGAAACAGTCGCCAACAATACACGCAGAGCAATCATACATCGATTACACTGACAATCGGCTCTCTCCTCGATTGCCACTGGGGAGACGCGAAGTCAGGACGAAGAAAAAGCCACGGGGGGATTTGGTGTGGGCTGTCGTGCACGTTCGCGTCATCGGTATTCCGAGTTTCGTCAACGAACACGAGGCTCCGATGAATATTTTCTCATAAATTATTAGGTCGATGCATGTGAAATGTCGATTCTTTCGAATTTTTAATCAAACAGATGAATTTTCTCATAAATTATTAGGTCGGTGCATGTGAAATGTTGACTCTTTCGAAACGAATCTTTAATCAAACAGACACATTTCCTTGCATCAAATTGTTATGTATACATACTAATCTTCTGTATGATTCGGTACGATTACTCTAGTTAATTGTTAATTTTAATATTCAAGGATCTTTCAGGATCCAACACAGTTTTCGTTTCAAACGATCTCTCGAATTGGCTAATTTAAATAAATTATGTATCTGGATCGAATCGAGGATTAATATTTTCGAATTGAACGACGGAATGAAATGCAATGCTTGACAAATTCAGAGAAGACCTTAGAGAAAGAAGCTTCTAATATTTCACAGCGTAGAAGTCTGCTGCATTATCATCGATTATACGTTTAATTCTATTCTAATTATATGGATGACATTATAATGTCATTCCTCGTCAGGTTTTTCTTCCTTTTTTCTTTCCCCTCTCTTACGTTTGCTCAAAGACACGAACAGATTATCGTTCCCCTGTTTCAAGAGTAGGCGCGTCCTTAGAAGAAGGCACGATACACGGATATTTTCTTTTTCGTTGCATCGATATACCGCTTCGCGGGAACGTTGGGCGCATCCTACATCATACTCGACCCGAGTGGACGCATCCATATGTACGCATAACCATAAAGCGACATCCCAAACGTGGTACTACTCCCGGCGACGAACGACGCGGAGAGGAGACGAGGGCATTCGTTATCGTGACGAACGTTTGCACACCGTTGCAACCTAATGCGGCTTCGTTTAGCGCGTTTCGACAAATTATGCAGCCGCTTTTCTTCACTTTGAACACGGAGGAATAAATTTGTAGACGGACGAAACATGGAAATGGTCCCGGTCCCTGTTTTATGATTTTCAAATGGAGCGGAATACATTTGTCCTCTTGAGAAACAAGCTCTCCATTGACGTTACATTGACTGTAGGTACGATTTAGCGCTTCGAAATATTTGTTTTTATTTGTGGTGGAATATGGGACGCTTCGTGAAAAGTTTGTAATTTGTTTGAATTATGTTATTAAAACGTTAAAAGTGGAGTATTGAATACTTTATTTTAGTGTGATGGGAGATTTTCTTTTTTAACTGTATGATTTTAATTAGATTGCGTATATATAGAGAAGTTTGTAATTTGTTTAAATTATGTTATTAAAACGTTAAAAGTGGAGTATTGAATACTTTATTTTAGTGTGATGGGAGATTTTCTTTTTTAACTGTATGATTTTAATTAGATTGCGTATATATAGAGAAGTTTGTAATTTGTTTAAATTATGTTATTAAAACGTTAAAAGTGGAGTATTGAATATTTTATTTTAGTGTGATGGAGAGATTTTCTTTTTTAACTGTATGATTTTAATTAGATTGCGTATATATAGAGACTCATAAAGAAAAGAAACATGTTGCAAGTGTTATAAAATATAAAATATTCTATTTTATGCATTTTTTGCGTTTGTGCTTTTTTACGTATAATCTGCATACTTATGGTCGCGTTATGCAACGAAAATTTGCAACCTGACGGTAGCTAAATGCTTCGCATTAGAGAATACGTGGTTAGAATGATAACGAGTGAGTATAACTTAGAAAAAACATCAAGTATTTGAATAAATTAAAATTGGAATAGAGCCTGCCTGCGTCAGAAGATTAACAGACTATGGCTGTTTAAGCAGATTCAGATTTTTACAAGCACACTTGAAAATTAAAATGGAATTCAAATTCTACCAAACGCAATTCTACCTAATTCATCATATCTCGACGTGATTTTGCTATCGTTTGAATATCGCACGATTTTTATTAAAGCAAAACTAAAAGATAGGATTTAGGTAAATTTTCCCTACGGAAATGCAATTTACCTAGTGAACTAACAAATTTTCACGCGGAGAGGTCGCAGGCAGATGTCAAAGGGTGACAACAAACACAGCGAGTGACACAGGGTTCACGCGATTTCTCTCTGTGGTTCTAAGAAAGAAAGAGAGAAAGAGAGGGAGAGAGAGAGAGAGAGAGAGAGGAGAGTTCGAAAAGGTAAGCCACCTAATGGTCCGGTGCAGTGGCAGATGTCACATGCTCGCCAGGCCGATGTTTTTCAAACGGGCGTTTTGCCGCCAACGCAAGCCGACGACGGCTTCTTACCCCGGCGTTCAAGTCTCTCGGAGTTACTAACGATCCAGCGAACATTAGGCGGCGGGGATCCCGGAGAGCGAGACCGCGAAGAAGAAATTCCAGGCTTGTGCAATCCGCGTGCTCGTGGGCCTGGATATCGGCACCGGAGTTTCTTACCAACGGGGATTGCTCGGTCGGTTGCTGTACGTGTGCAACAACCATGCGAAGCAATTGGAACGCGGCGTATCGAGAGGAACGAGGAAACGTTCGTCGAAACGTTGCATCGGCACGTAAACCAAACGCGATACGCGTTTTTGACAGAAAACGTAAAAAAGAGAAATTCGACTTGCAAATTCATTTGTCGAGAGCCATCTGCAGGCATCTGCAGAATCTAAAGAGTATTTCTAAAAGAAGACACAAACACAGTGGAGGTGTCGAACTGAAAACACTGATAACGAAAGAAGAGATAGAAAGAGAACGAGCGATCAGAGATGGCATTGACAGCGTAAAAGGGAAATCTCTTCCGGGAGATCTCCGCGGATAGGAACGTACGTGAAAATGGTACATAAATCGGCAAAGTCCGAGGCCGAACGTGTTTGCTGAAATCGCTCGAGGCTGTATCGAGTTCACCGTTAGTTCCCAAGTCCGATACCAGACCTAAGTCTGACAAGGCGCGATCGGATTGCCGCCGGACGACAACGCGATGAGAAATCGGAGTAAGGTCGATCGAGCTAGTGTGCTGCTAATTCGGGCCTGGGGAACCGGCAAAGTCGCTGGCTCGGGGAACACGATCGTGGGTAGATCGCGCGAGGGATCGTTGCTTTTTCCCGGCCACGGTGTCAAAATGATCAAGAGCGATCGGCCGGGCCGCGGTCCCGGTAAAAACCTATATATCTGGTCACGTAGCGATCCGCGACAAGCTACAAATGGTTTCGTGGATCTGTTTACGTTTCACGGGCCGGGAATTTATGGGACGAACGTGCGCGCCGCGCCGCGTACGTGAAAGTCTAGGCTTCGCGCGATTTCGTGGAAGAAACGGACGGCGACGACGGGCACGGTCCTTTATAAATCTTTTGGCTGAAAAGCAACGTGGCCGGTATGCGGTGTGGTTTTTACAGAAAACGCGCGCGTCTCGTTGTCGCCGCGCGTTTTCGGTGGCGGGCGAGCAAAGGCCCCGCGGCTTCTCAGGCGACGTCGCCGAGAGGATACACTCCCGGGCCTGTGTGTTGCACGAGGGAAGAATGTACGCAAGAAAAGTTAAGGCGTGTCGATCTACCGGACCGGAGAGAGAAAGAGAGACAGAGAGACAGAGAGAGAGAGAGACCTTCTCTCCGAGAGACGTTTCTCCAGAAACTTTCGCCGCTGCTGCGCGAACGCGCGATGGAGCTACGAGCCGTGTAGCCTACTCGCAGAGTGACGACGATGGTTGCGGGTTCTGAGAAGCCGTTGAACTCGGGAAACGTTTCACGAGATGAAATCTTAGACGTACGCGTTCTGTTCGGTGTAATTACTTCGTATCACGGAATATCGACGAGGGTTTATTCGCTCAACACCTGACAGACACAACAACGGTATAAATTTCCATGTATAAAGTCACTCACCATTTAGTTAGCAGCAACCATTCGGCCGACGAAATATCCAAGGCAAGGCATTCGAAGGTTCAAGGAAACGTTCACTTTCAAAACAAGTAACTCGTGTCTCCGTCAAGCAAGTGCACCGGACTAAGACACACGGAACACGAAAGGTACTCTCCTCGTTCCGCAAACTCGCGTTGCACTTTCGCGTAAACAAGTCGATCCGATACCAAAAGTGAAAACCACGTGCTCGTTTGGGCGGTCGGGGGAAACGAAACGTTTCGAGCGCGGACGCGCGCGCCTCGATATCGAGATCGAGTCGATCGAGTCGATCGAGACGATCGAACTGACGCAGCGTCACGCGCGACGATCGACACGCGTGAAGAAACACAGCCGGACGTCTTCGGACGTCTTCAGGCACGTCCGTGAGATCAACTGATCGAGGTGGCAGGCGAGATTGAGTTTACGCGGCTGATAAGAGGTGCACGCGCGCACGCCGTTATCACTGTCAAACACGTTGACGGCGCATTCTGCGTCGTTCTGGCATCGCTTCCTTCCACGAACCCGTCCGCTCTCTCTCTCACTCTCTCCGAGATCGTACGGTTCTCGAGTTGCTGCCGAGAGGGCGGACGAACAAACACCGCGGTACGAACGAATTCCTTCGTCGTTCCTTCCTGCGCGTAAAATCCGAAAGTTTATCGTCAAACCGTCCTGGCCAACCTGTTTCCACTGACAACAATGCTCTCTCGGCGAGCGCGTTGGTCGGAGCCTCCGCGCTCGTGTCAACGTGTCCGATGCTCTCCGTTCGCTCCGAAACGACCACGCGTTTGCTGCTACTTCTTCCTCGCTGCCTCTCTCCGATAGTCCTTCGTGGTCGTCGATCCACCCACGACGAAAGTGCTCTACGAAACCGAGAACAACGGAGGCAGGCGATTTTCAATATCACGACCGACACCGTGCAACACCGTTGTTGTTGTCACGGATCACTCGCCACGATTGCACGATGTACTACACACAGAAAGAGAGAGAGAGAAAGAGAGTGAGAGAGAGTGAGAGAGAGAGAAAGAAAGAGCGCACGCGCTGAACAAGCACACGAGAAAGGAAGAGGCGGCTTTCACGAGAATTCCAGCCGATCTTTCGAGGCCTCCTCTTCGGTCCGCGCGTCTCACCTTGCGGAGAGCGAGTCTCCAGGTCGGCCATGCAACGACGCACAGGTCCACGCTGGGCAGGAGTCTCTCCCTGCCTCTCCTGCACCTTCGGGCCTCTCCCTTTCCACCTTCTTCTCTACCACCACCACCGGCCGCACGTTGCTCGGTACCGCCACTACCACTCCGTCGGCATCGGAGTCGCCACCACTGTGTGTGCAGTGCCTCTCCACCACCTTCTCTTTCGCTGCCGTCAGACTTCCTCGCCTCTCTTGCCACCCCTCTCGGCCAGAAGACAACTCCTAGTCTCTCTCTCTCTCTCTCTCTCTCCTCGTCTCTCGCTACCTTCCTCTCGCTCCTCGCCTCGCTTCACCCTACCTCACCTTACCTCACCTTACTCCACCGGCACGCTCACCTTCCTTCCTTCCTCCTTCGTCCACTCTCTCTTTCTCTCTCTCTAAAACATCCCCGTCCTTCTCCCTTCGTGGATCACTCGGTTTCTCTACTTTACTCCTCTGGAGAACCAGGTAGAGCGCGGCTGCCTAGGTATATCTCTCTACGCGGGCACGTAGCACCACGCGGAGCAGGGGCCACGACTCCTCTGGGGTCCCTTTGTCGCTACGTGGAACGTTTCTTCGCCAGTGTGGATCTACGGCCACGCACGATCCTCCTTGGCTCTCTTTCTCTCTCTCTCTCTTTCTCTCTCTTTCTCTCTCTTGTTCTCCTTTTTGCATCCGAGGGTTGTTTGCTCGCTTACTTCCTAGCACACGGTGCATCTGAACTAGGACGAAACATGTGTTCGACCGATTCCGCGTGATACTCTTCCAACGATACGTAGCGGAAGATTGTTCGCTGCTCGGTTTGATAAAATCGAAGCGTTCGTGGGTGTCGCGACGACGATCGAATCTGAGGTAAAAGTGGACTACCGGGCGATCTTTCATCGTTCGGCTTCAGCTGCATAGGACAGGGGAATTCCGGAAGCGGTATCTTATCGGCTATCGCGCCCTATCGGTAAACGAAAACTTCACCTTCGGATTCACCGTTGAACGTCGTTGCGCAAGCTCCGATTTCGCTGTCCGGTTAATTGGACAGCTAAATTTCTTTCCGTATTCGCCGTACAGTTGAAAGAGACGGACGATTGTTAACAACGATCGAGATAATGGACGAGAAAAACCTAATGGCGAGTTTGTTTGTACAATGCCTCCTGCTGTACCTAATGAAGCGGCGACGGTAGCGTGCAGATTCTGAAGAATGCAGAATCTCGTTACGTAAAAGCCAGCTTAAGGCAGGCGTGAAAATACATCGCGTTCTGCTTCTAAGAAGAATCCGCTCGAGCCGGCGGCTCGGTTCCACTCCGTGTCGGAGAGATCTTTCCTTCGAAATCGCGATCGATCTTTCCAGCGAGTGGCTGGAACGTTCTTCCGTGAATCGCGCGAAAATGTTTTACCATAAATACGTAGCGACGCGGATACGTGAGTGCTTTGGACGGAGGGGAATGGTGCTTCCTTCTGCCGAGGTTCTGCCTCGAAGCGTAAACGCTTTTGTGCGTCGGTAAAAGCAAATGGCGAAAAAGGATGAACGTTTTGTGGAACGAAAGGTCGAACTGACACGCTAGATCGACGCGAACGTAACGGGAATTTGTTGAAGCAGCAAATGTTTGACGTCCGCTGGCGTCTCTTCGCGTGGAATAATTATTGTACGTGTTGCAATTACGTAACTATTATTCTACGTCTGCGTCTTTGATTATACAACGGAGTTTATTTTAGCGTTTATAAAAAAGGACAGAAGCTGCAGTTCTAGCTTTCCAAGAGATTGAGAATTATTCTTGAAACGTTAAAAATCTCTGTAAGTATTCTAAAATGGAATATTTTTGAGAATCGCGGAGCTGACATTCGCGAAAGATTTTGCGATAACAGATCAGTTGGATCGGAAAATATTCAATAATTTTTATACAATAATCATATTTGATTTTCAAAAACCATTCGTCATTGTGGAATCTCAAAAGTAATTAGCGATCGCATAATATTTTACGTGCGTCGCTGCACCTAACAAATTCCATGTATTATGTTAATATCATAGTCAGCGAAATTTCTCAGAAACTATAATTAACGAGATTATCGTCAATAAAGTCTCAATTGTCTGAATAATCTGATTAAACATCCTGATTAAATCGAACAGAAAATGTAGAAAAACACATTATTTCCATGAAATTATCATCGCTATGCAAACTTTATCGTACATTTTCCTGAGGAACAAGAATATCATAATTGTATCTCTAACTTCCAAATATAATTAATTAGAATTCTGACATAAAAATAAATAAAGTATTTATTTATATATAAAATACGATAAATAAAGTATTTATTTATTAGAAAAAGTTGTCATTTCTTCTGAAATTTCAACAAACTTTGGATCTTTCAGTGGCAGTGCCGACATCTTTAAAATTTTGTAAACTCGCAATTAGATGTGCTGTAAAACTCTATGTGCCCTCCCCCTCTTGCATAACGGTGTAAGTCTTTTCAGGATTAATTCTCACGAGTATCGTTAAAAATTGCCACCTCATCGCTGTACCAAATTTCTTGCTAAGACTTCCAAAAAAAAAAAAGGAAAAAAGAAAAAAAAAGAAATCGCTATTCTTTAGATCGTTTCGAGATAGAAAAGCCACGATGATACAGCTCTAGGCATCTTCCCACAGACCGGACGTTTTGAAACGCAGAGGGATGCCATAGCTTCTTAGCAGGTGCCTGCCGGTGTTTCGTTTCGATCGTTCGATGCCCGACCCTCGGTCGATCGTTTCCAATTCATCCCTAGCATTTTTTCTCGACCGCCGACAGAGCAACGGTATTATTCTCCTCAAGTGGTTTGACTATTCCTGTTCCATTGTTTGCCATTGACCTCACCCCCGCAGAAAGGGTCCCCGCGGCGAGACACCACTGTGTTAACACTCGTAGGAACAATACTGCAAAATTGCAGCTCGAATGTGTCTATGCCGAACCCATTTGAGCGTTATTGTTCGAGGACGGTTCGTCTCGATGGGAGACGGCGTAGCTTCTTAACCGAAAGACCGACTTTTTGGCTGTTTAAAAGTCTTGAAAATCCTTAACGACGGTCGAATATGAAAAATCCTGTCTGTTAAAATGTCGTTTCTGGCTCGACTTGAATTTTCAGAGACATTAGCTTTGTAATTTTCGCGGGTTAAAAGTGAGTTATAGTAATTTCTGAGGGGTCTCTGAATAGTTTTAAATAATTTAATGTCTCTCTTTTCATAAGTAGAAAGACATAGAAAATTAGACGAGGGAGCAATTGATTATCAATGAACCTGACATAAAAGAATTTTCAAAAATTTCTACAAAAGGATACTATAATCAAGGAGATATAAAAAATTATACACAAGGAACTTATCAACTAATGAATTCGATGAAGGAAGAATTCCTTGGAAATACTCGCAAGTAATACATAAAATTACGATACTTGGAAGACAGACGAGGAAATCCGTAACTAACTATCGATAAATCAGATAAAAACATCCTTGAAAATGACTTGAAAATATATAAAACTAAGACACTATTCGAAACAAAGAAACAACAAGAAAATGAAAATTTCAAATTTATCAGGAAACTATTTATCTCTCGTCATCGAATTTATTCTCTTTCTATCACTCCAATTCCTCCTTTTTTCTTGTCGTTTCTCCTTCATCTGTCAATTCCTTTCGCGCGCAAAGCAACTCGTTCGAGTGTGTTCGATCTAACGCGCGATGACGAAATTACACGTCGTCTTGGAACGTTGAAAAATTCACGTCAATTGAAGCGAGCGATTCGATGAACGAAAGTCGAACGTGTATATACACGGGCGACAATAATTACGAGATAAAGTTAGTTGGAAATTTAATTCAGCCGATGATGATGTAACGAGCGTAGGGTTCGCGTTGCTTTAACAAACAGAGTTCGTGTAATGCTTGTGATTGATCGGTCGAGTGTATTAAAACTGGATGAAGGAGAATTAATGTTGCAACGCGGTATTGTAATTCAATGTTATGGCTCAATGGCACGTAACCTTCTTCGTCGTGATTTCATTGCAAATGTTTGCCGGAGCTTTTGTACTCTTTTTCACGACGCACGCACGTCGTTGTTGATAATTTTTCAAAAGTTACTGAACATTGCTCGAACAATTTAAATTTTATTAATTGTAAAATAAATTAACAAGGAACTCTTTCAGATAATTATACGTGCGACGCTGAATTATACATGAGATATTGGACTGAAAAATCAATTTGATATTTAATAAAATTCTTTTAATAAATAAAGGATAAAACGATATTGACCAAAATTGAAATCTGATATCAAAGTGTCAACTAATATTTATTGCTATAAATAAAAAATTAATTCCTCCACAAAGAAAAGCTCCAAGAATCAAATCCCTAATCTATCAGCTGGTATTCAATTTAATTAAAAAAAAAATCGTCATTATTAAAAGAAAGAAAAAAAAAAGAGAAAGGAAAATAAAACTGACTTCACAGAAAAAAGTTGGAATCCAGCTGGCAAAGCCCTAAAATCAGCACGCGCGTCAGTGAATCAAGTCCTACCCTGGGGGTAGATGGTTTCGTGGAATTCCAGACGTATCCACGACGCGGATCAGGGCCATAATTCCCGATGGTAAGGACGACGATGACGGTCATAAGGAAGCGTGAGATCAATCTCTATGGCGGCCGTTGCTGACTCGGAGCAAGACAGGACCAAGCTCGTATCTCGCGCTTCGACGCGCGATTTACAGCTGCCGCGTTGGTTTATTCGCCAACCTGTTCTCTCTTCTCTTCTCTTCTCTTCTCTTCCTCGGAACGGTGTGCGCTGGCTCGCTTCGTACCCTCCTCGCATTCCTGGCGCAACGTCGACCGCGTTGCCATACGCGAATCAGATAAAAGTGGCACTGGAAAGTATATACACCGCGGCCTCCACGGCGACTTTGAAGAATCGGTGTGGATCCAGCGGGATCGCGGCGAGCCTGCACCTCGCGTGACCACGACCGCCGGTGCATTATGGATGGCCGCCGTTCTCGAAAGTTTTCGTGAAGGATTAAGCTTTCTGCGGAATTTATGCTCCTCGTCGATTTCGAGTGTTCCCGGTGAACGGGAAATAATCTTGCCTTTTATTCTCGCATTACCGTTGCGCGTACAGCGCGATTTTTAATTCTGCGTTCTTTCGGTTGTTTCTGATTCGATTATATTTTTGCAGTATCAAAAGATATATCAAACGTATGAAATCGAAATTAACATTCAAAGATATGATTTTCACTCTCTGATTTAAGTATCTCTGTATCAGTGCAGTAAATTTTGGGACGCTGACGTAAATTCTATCGCACAGTGTTTCTTTTCTCACGTCCCAAACGGATTAATTTGGAATCGTAAATGCCTTTTTATTAAGTCAATAAATTCGTCATTCGGCACAATGAGATTTTTAACGCGTAATTTCTCACGTACAGTGTAAATGGAATTTTAGAATTCACATTATCGTTATTATTTTACGACTTTTACTGAGAAACGAGGGTTTTTTAAATAACAAACTTGGAATGAAATTGTGGACAAACATACGCCATACTGCTCGCGCAGACGTATATTAAAATTCTTTGCGTAATTAAAGCGAATAACTTGCATTATAAACTTTACCTTTGCAAACGGCAAATGTAATGATAGTAAAGTATACTTTGGTTGACAATTTTTTCAATTGTATCTACAGAAAAGCTCTTGTTACTTTGTCTCATGTACATTTTCTCATATTACGCGCATTCTGCAAATTCATAAACGTACGCCGAACCATCCCCTTTCTACGCGATGCAGGGAATTAAACTTTCCTTTTTTCTTTTTAAGAAAAAACGAATTCCGTTGCAACACCCATTAATACTTTTACGCTTCTCTTATTAGGATTCTGACGTTTACTCATCGCCGAGGCACCATAATGCGACGCCAGGGGAACGAAAAGTGGCGAAGCACCCTCGAGCGATCTCGCACCGTGAGCCTCTCTCCTCCTCGCCGGTTCGTGGCGGCCAATTCTCCCCATGGAACTCGGGTCCCGAGTATATCACGGGCATTCAGTGTCGACCATAGCGCTGGCCAGAAGAGAATACCGGTTCGGAAAGCACAGTGGCGCCGCTACCCGAGGAATTCGCCTTTGGAAAAAAAATCGCACCGCTCGACGAGATTTGAATAACCTTTTGCGTCCCTCGTGTCGGGAAACTTGCTCGGCCGCGCGTTCCACGAATTCCCGCCGATTTTTCCCGCTTTTGCTCGATCTCTTCCGGAAACCTCGTCGGTCCTTTACACGTGTAATTTTCAATTTCGACTCGAGTCGAGAGTTTTAGTCCTTTCAGTAACCTCCGATCGGTATCACTGGGCCCACATTGTGAGTCGTAATTTATTTTTAAAATTATCTTGCTTTTAGAAGAATTTTAACTTTGGAATCAAACGTCGAACGGATGTGTTGTCGGTGGTAATTTTTATCAACACGATTGAATAAGTGTCACTGGTCACTCGACTGTGGAATTGATATTTTCTTTCGCAAGAACTCCGATTAACTTTTCCCCGCGGTGAAAGTTTGTAGAAATAGTGTGATAATCAAAGCGGCAGAACAGAAAATGAATCTATATTTTTATGAACGCAATTAAAAAAAAAACCAAGACCTAGATACACATTTTTATCACCTGTTAAACTCTCCGTGCGTTTGCAAAAATCCACAAGTGACGAAATTTCTTTCCAACTCGATAACCTTTGGAAATAAAAAAAAAAAAAAAAAAAGAAAAAAGATACGAAAAGTATCTGTGCGAAGCAAGCAACGCACAACGCACAGTCAGACACACGTGCGTACGTAAAACGCGAAAGAGAGGAGGATCGCGAGAGATTGGAAGGAGCGGGGTTTCCACGAGAACGCTAGGCGATCGAAGGGCCGATCGATAAGGGGGGACTTGCGGTGCTCGCTCGCGAAGATCGCTGCTTTGGTTCCGAGAACTCGTTAATAATAATCCCCGGCGAAATTATTTATTTAGTCCATTTGCGGGCTCGCGTCTGTCTTGGTACGTGACTCTGCCGATAATGAATCCTCCGTGTGTATATATATATAGTACGTTGGTTGAGTTACAACACTTGCGCGGCCGAATATACCTGGCTACAGGACCCTGCAAAAGATGCACCGCCAGGATAACACCGTCCCGAAGCTGTCCTTTTATTTTACCTTGCTTCGCTCTTTCGTTTCACCTCTCCCTCCCCCCCTCTCCCTCTGCCACCTTGCCCGCCTTCCTTCCTTCGGCAAACGGTGCGCGCTCGCGAACGCGCCTTCTTGTTCTTCCTCTCCCGTCTATACCACCCTTTGTCCGAGGCTTCGTATTTTACTTTCGTGCTAGCCAGCGGAGGGGCCATTGTTCATCGCGTAGAAAATCGAACGAGCGTCTCTCTGCCTGCTCGCCGAGAATCTCTCTGTCTCTCCCCGCGAGGGAGTTTCCGTTTCCTGGAACGTCTCTTTGTCGTCACACCCCTAATTAGGGGCTGGGGGAACACGACAGCGGAACACGATACACGCGAGGACGACGCGCGCGATACCGCGCTTCCATTCTCCGTGAGATTTTCTGCTTTTTTTTTTTAAATTTTTCTAACGAATGAAGTTTCTAACTGGATGCCCTTGTTTTGTGATATTCTTTAGAATTGAGGAGTTGTACAATGTATAATAACTGACGCTCCATGCATGTTTTTGACTTTTGTTCGACTCGTTCGTTCGTGTGAAAATTTGCTCGATGAAATTGTGATAATTGGTAATTAGAAGACGAGAATTAGGTTTTTTTCTTTCTTGTTGTGAATTCTACGAGAAGTGTTACAACAGAAGTCCCATTTCTATTTTCTCTGTGCAACCATTCGTTCGTTTTGCAACTCGTAATCCGAAAGTTATGAGCTTTCCAGGAAATGAAAAGACCGAGACTGAGAGCTAGTTTGTACGAATCTAATCTTCAGTCATTCGAAAGTACGAGGCTAACGGTATTTTACGATACTTTCAAGAATTATGAAATCGCTGAATTTAAGCGTTTCTGGAAAGTATCGAGACGTAATTTCAATTTCTAGCGTCATCCTCGCGTCAGCTGCGTTCGCCGATGCTCGAGGATGATGGAAAAACGACGCGAGTGGCCGTCAAACTCGTCAACAAGAAGAGGCTTCGTGGCTTCTTTGCCTGATCCTCGACCGTGCGCCTCCCACGAATCGTCCCACGATCGCCAATATTTGCGCAAACGAAAAAAATCGATAAACGCGACCGTCTCTTCTCTCTGTCGATTCCCTAACCACTCGAAAAAAGGTAACAAATCGTACAACAGCCGGTCAAACGCGGCAACTGTTTGCAACGGGATGACGGATGATGTGTTTCTTTGGCTCGAGGAAATTTGTGTTTGTTCAAATACCCTACGTTTTCCAGATTCCTTTGACAATTTTCCAATTATTCGGAAACAATTTTATTTATAGCGTCACTATAGAATAGTGACCAGTCGAGCACAGAGTATAGTATAATTTAGAAATTTTGCTTTTTAATCGACACTTTTTGGTCAAATGTGTAACGAAAGCTGTTCAGCAGATTTATTTAACTTGAAACTTCTTTCCAATAAAGACAGCTCTATCCTATCAATTTCTGTACACTGTTTAGAACAACTTAATTGGAATCGTTCGTTCGACATTCAACTCTCTCCATACGTGTACTCGCCCATTTACGTTTCCTTTATGAAAGTGCGTTTCCACTAATAACAATTAACCACTATATTCAATGCATATGAAAATTGTTATAGCCGCAAAAAGATTAAGATCTAGCTCATTAGTGTTTCACAAATTGAAAAATACTAATATTTACTTACGCAAAAGCGAACGTATTTTTTTTTTTTATTTAAAAACGTGCACCGTTCGAGTCCGAGACATGAAATATACGAGCATTTTCATTAGGTCTGAACGGTGCGCAACTGGGCTGCAAGTCGCAAGTGATCGTTGGCTAAACGATTGCACTAATCGGTGCAATAGTTGCAGCAGCACCAGATACGTACAAGGATTAGACGCGCGTTTGAGAATGTGGACGCGGCCGTGCAGACCCGCAGATAAGAAGCGCGATTCTTTTCAATTACGCTGGCGGAATCGACATTCCGCGGACGAGCTTCCTTCGGCCATATTGTCGGCGGAGGATTTGAAAAATCAGCTGGAACTTGAGTAAGCCCCTGCCGATAATAGCTGGCATTCCTCTGAAAATCGCGCGGCTCTTTCATCGACCGTAAAGGTGATAAAAAGGAAAAAGGAGAGGGGAAAGAAAGGAGGAGAGCCGGCGGCGACGCGCCACGCGGTATTAACTTGCCGATTTTAACTAGTATCCGTTGACACGCGTCAATAAACATTCTACGTTATTGTGCGTTGATAAAGCGATTTTATCCGAGCGGCTCCGAATCGTCACGTTGAAAACACGAGACGCGGGGAAGTACCGTTGCCTCGCAAGAATGCCGGTTTCCAGAAGAAAAAAGTATAGACTGAAAGTTTTTTAACAAACGTACCCAGGCCGTTTTTCGATTTTCTTTATCATTTACGCACGTCTAGCTTATCAGAGAAAATAAGGAAACGGTGTTATGTAAGTCATCCGTAACCACTTTGCCAACTTTGAAATATGAAATATGCAAATATGGCAATAAGTTTTTAGATATATTATAGTGTGATATTTACGTGTGTAAGTAAAACAGTTACTCGCTGTTGATTTTCTATATTTGTTCAGTCCTTGTCTGTGATTTCGCGACGAAATGTTTGTAATTGTACTATTCGTATAGTATGGGAAGCTCAAAATCATCTTGTAAGATTATTCTGTGATTAACCATTTATTTGTTACAACGCGGGATTATCGAACAATTTCGAAAGCCGGACGTTAATAAATCTGAGAATAAAGAAAGCTATCGCGAGCAACAACGGGATAATTTCATCGAACCCACGGAATAATAACGCGCATCGGTGTATCATTGATTCGAAGGTTTTCCATTTTTTCCACTTTCTTGCCTTCTTATCTCCCTTTTTTTCTTGGTCCTCCTCGGCCAGTCCCTCGTCCCGGCGCAGTCTGTCGCTCGATCTCGGCTCGGTTTTTTCGCCGATCCGGCCAATTTCTTGACACATGTTCGGCCGTGCAACGCTGAATCACGGGGAGCAGCTTTTTATGGGAAAGCCGCGAGCACCGTTTAAAAGTCAGCGAGCTAGCTACTTTCACTCGGCTCGGCGTTGAAAAACAGCCGGTGGCCGGAATTTTTTTGGGAATTAACCGGAGCAAAAGTCAGCATACGTCTCGAAGATTACGACGTGCGGTGAGTGAAATCCACGCGGGATCAAAACATTAGCCTTTCTTCAGGGGGCCGGCCTCCGCGCAAGAACCGAATCGCGGAATAACAGGTTGGTACACCTGCCATCCTAACCAGGAATTCGTGTAACTTTTTACCCGTCAACCTCAACCGCGTCTGTCCTCCACCGCGTCGCGATCCCTGTCGCGTCTATTAAATATCCATCACACAGATTTCACATCGCGTCCTCCTCTCTCTCTCTCTCTCTCTCTCTCTCTCTATCTATCTATCTGTCTCTCTATCTTCTCTCTGTCCCTCCGGTTCCCTCCTTCTATCTCGTCCGTCATCCTTCTCGCTTGCGGTCCACACGCTTCACGCTCCAGTCCAGCCCGATCCGGTCCAAACCGATACGATCGAGAGGCGACACTATCGAGAGGCCGGCACGAGGTCCTCCCGTGCTTTCCGCCTCGACGACTCTTCTTCGACCCGCTGACTTTTCGGGGAACGTCACTCCGGATCCCCGAGGAGCCACGGAGGAGCACTTTGTATTGACGAAGAGAGGCACGGAGGGTACATCACCTTCGCGTGTTTACCTCTTCGGCAACCGGTTCTCTCCTCCCTCTTTCCGCCGTCTCGCGGCCGATCGCCCCTCTTCCCCCTCTCGATCTCCCGCGTATACCCGCGCACAATCTGGCGTAGATCTGCCTTCCCTCTCCCTTCCTCCTACACGATTTTTCTCTCTCCCCCCCTCGCTTCTTTTCGCCTCCTCTCGGTCTTGCCCACGAGAGAGCCACGCGGTATTCAAATGACCTCGGATGATGAATACCCCCGTCTCTCTCGGCCCGCTGGTAATTGCCGCTATTTCCATCCTTATTTTTGCCCGCGGTTGCGTACACCTTCGAACCCGCGCACGGACGTGGCACACTCGCGGCACCGGCGAGCAACGCGCTCGTCGCGATCGGTCGGCTCCTTTCTTTCCTCCTCTCCTCTTCCACGTACACCACCTCTTACCTTTTTACCTCTCGCGCACGCTCGCGCGATACGTGCCTTTGGCTACTCTCTTATCTCTCGGGAATTTCGTAAGGAGCGCGCGGATAAACTGCGCGGGAATCGATCTCTTCCGTCTTTCTTTCTTTCGTTCGTTCGTTCGTTCGTTCTCTTTTCTTGCACGCCGCCGTGGAGGTGCGAAAGAGGCATCGAGAACTTCAACCTGCCCATTATCGCGCCCCCCCCCCCCCAACTCGACTACGACGGCGTTGGAAATGAATCTTGACGCACTATGGGGGCGTTTCGCTTTTTAGACCGGGGAAATTTTAGGAGAAATTGGAGAAGTGGTTTTTAGATCGAGATCAGATAGTCGCGTAAAGCACCTTTAAAAGCAGCGTGAATTGTAAATTTAATTCTGTCCGGATGTTTCTGGAACCCGTGGTATTCTTTTGCTTTTGGAGAGAACGTTTCGAATGTTTGAATGCTCGAGTTTTGGAATTTTTAATTTGACTGCGTTTTATCGAATTAATTTTTGTTACGAAGAATGTTGAATTAAATACTCTAAATTTTAGTAATTACTGTGACACATCTACGAACCAACAGTACTATTTAAAGATCGTTGCAATTTATTTCGTTTTGTTCTGTGAAACGACTTTTTTCGTTATGAAAATTAACAAAAATTTAAAATATATCTGCACATATATTGTCAATCAAATTTTAGATTGGAGTATAAAAAATGTAACTCAACAACTAGCAAGATTCTGTTTCCACGTATGAATTATCGATTCTGAATAAAATAAAACTGTTTACGAGGAAATATCGCGATGAAATAACACGGTTAGCAGCTTAGGATCAAGGTCTCGATAAGATCAAGTTCTCGGTCGAAAGAACAGACGTAATAAGGATACAATTACACTAATTAGAATCTTCCAGCTGAAACACGGAAGATCCTTGACGGAATATCAAAATTGCGATCTTTCTCGAATGCGATTGACTCTTTCCAACGATGTGTAATTTAACACGTTTTCCTGTATCTTCGAAAATTTCTCAAGATTCGAATCTCTTTCAAACGCGCTAATTTTACTAATGATACGTGTTGGTGAAAATTCGCAGAATAGTTGCAGAGCAAAATGCTGCGTCAAGGCAAGATGCTGTATTTTCTAATCGGCCATCTTTCCCACTCGGAGCGATAATTGATATTTTTGCGCGTTAGCGTTACGCAAGACGATGCAATGTTGGATGTGCTTGGGAGGATGTGGAATTAAAACGAGAATTTTTACGAATTTCTACGCGCAAATTCCTTCTATAATCATTGAATGAAACACATAACGGAAAATGATGCTATATATGCACGTACATTGATTAATTTGCTGAGAAATAACACGCGAAATACGAATAAACATATTAAACTGCAGAATGGCACAAGTGTTTAGTATTAAACAATCTTTCTTCATTATACTAATGAATTTTTTTAAATAAAACAATAAAGCAAAAGCAGAATTTTTACAGGTTGCAAGTTACCTAATTATTCTACTTGGAAAATCGAAACTATAAAAAAGAATAGTTTTGCAACCTACCTAATTAAAAAATTTTCAACTCACTAACATTACGTGTTAACTGGTAAATTTTTACAGGTTGCAAGTTACCTAATTATTCTACTTGGAAAATCGAAACTATAAAAAAGACTAGTTTTGCAACCTGCCTAATTAAAAAATTTCTCAAGTCACTAACATTACACGTTAACTGGTAAAACACTGCGCAAGAGGATCTAGTTGGTCTGAAATTTCTTATAAAAATTATTCGATATTTCAAGAATGCAAGTTTCCAAGTTCAACAAAAACTGGCTATACTGTCCAATTTTATGAATTTACAATCTCCCGTTTCTTCAAATTAATTTCTTTCCGTAGAACAAAAACTTTTCCCTCCCACTGTGTTCAATGCGTATTCCTTCCTCTCGCGTAGCCTGTAATTTTCATTGCTCTGACAATTGTTCGACAAGCATAAACTAACTAGTTTCATAAATTCCAATTACGACCACGTACACTGTTTCGAATGAAAATTGCGAACGAAGAAGATTGTTGAACATCCTCCTGTTTGCGCGTACGCGCGAAGATGACGCGGCATCACTCTCCGACCGATTCGCGCTGCGTGTACAAATGCTCACGGGTAGCTACGGGGCAAACAGCAATCATACCCATAAAGTTCCTGGGATCCCTTCGTGCCAGAGCCTCGCATGCTGAATAACAGCGACTATTAGCGGCATGCCGGTCATTACAATCTGTCAGTCGAACGCAGCAGTCTTCGCAGGTAACCTTGACGAATGCAGCCATCGGCCAGCGCGTGTACTTTTCATCTTTCTCCGCGGCGGGGCCGTAAGTACCTCGACCGAGGGAAAAGTCGGTTTCCCCGTTGGCTGAAGATGAGAGAACCGTATCGAATTCTGAACGATTTGATACGTCATATCGCGCAACGTTTCGCGGTCTCTCTCTTCCTCGCTGGGAGAATTTTACTAAGCTTTAATAGCGGTTGAATGTGATTTACTCTTGAAACGACTTCTGTCATTTAAGACGTATTTAACCTTCAAACGTTCGTCCCATAATTTTCGAGACTGTCAGAGAATGATTCGAACTTCACGCAGATCTTTACGATCTTTTTTGTAAAATTTTGATTATCCGCCGAAATGACTGTGCTAACCAGGTAGAAATATTAGAAAACCTTGTTTCTATCGACATTGACATCTCGAGAGTGAAAATTCTCCCTGTCTATTTATTGTCCGTGGATGACACTGTCGTCGTGATGGATCAGCGTTTCGAAGCGAATCGGTTTCGTGGCAGGAACCGCTGACTCAACTCTCCGCGTTGGGAGAGGTCTCTCCCGAGATTGTCTAGCCGAGTTCGCCCACACGAGACCCGGTTCTGTTGCGCTTAGGCGTACAATTGCCCGGGAACGTGCCAGAACGATCGACGATTAGGCAATAGCCGCCGTTTTATAATTGTTCCCCCGGCATGCGCCGATCGTGTACGGCCGCCCCACCGCGAGGCCCCACCACGACCGCCCCACCACGCCGCCCCACCACGAGGCCCCCCGGTTTCCACACACGTCGCCTCGCGTTATAACCTACGTTTCGCGCGATTAGCTCTCACTGCGGGGCGATAAATCTGTCCGAGAGTTTCAGGAGCCACTGCAATCTCAATCGTTGCGATTTCGGTGGACCGAGGCGAATTAGAATTTAATCAGAGGCCGGAGAGAGGAATTTTGTGTGAAATCGATGCGTTTCACGCAGTTTCCTGTTATTATCAAAAAAAAAAAAATTTGTTTCACAGCAAAAAGAGCTTTAATTTCTGCATTGCTTACCGATCAGACTATCTCTTCGCTGGATATATATATTTCTTTCGAATTTCATCGTTGCCACCCAATTGATTTGATCTCCCCTCGTAAACATCGTTTCCAAACCTCGAGAAAATTCTATTCGACCGTAGAACGTGATATACGCGCAATCAACAAAACATCAATAACGGCAGCGCCAGCTTTCCGATATTACACACACGACGCGGCTGTGTAAAAACGCGACAGAGAGGGTCGTAAAGATCGCAGCTCTCGGCAAGGAAACTGGCAACAGCATAAAGCAGACGGGGTCGATATCGTTCCTTCGCGTATTTACGTTTGCTACATTCCTGCTCCGTGCCCGCGACGGAGGCTGAGGTATGCGACGTTGCAACGATGGGGGACACGTGGATACGCGCAATGCACACCAGCGCCAAATATATATGGGGAACGATAGGTGATATAAAGTGGTAATGTCACGAGCAACGTGAAACATAGGCTGATTGGGCCGGTTTAGCCGCGCCTTATCGCCGCCCGTGCTCTCGACATACATCCACCGTGCAACACCCTGTTCCCCTACTCAACGGGCTTCACCGTGTTTCCACGGAATTAAGTCCACGTCCCCATAAACTGTCGTTTATTTGCGCGAGCCAAACTTCGATATTTCGAACTTTGCGGAGAATAAATTTGTCCGTTCACGTTATCACCTTCAATTACGATCCCTAATCCGTGTTATTAAACTGTTTGCAAAATACAATGTAGGATTAAATTATACCAAAAAAATTAAACATCCCAAATTGTAACAATCTAATGCAAAATATTAATAATCTATCACTAGTGATAGAAATTAATAAATCGTTGAATAATCATCGTACAAGTTTCAAACGTGGCTATAAAAAAGCGACAAATATCGTTTGAGCATGATATTTTTATACGACAAGCAAATATTAAGATAAAAATATTGCAACAGAAGTTTATCGCAGATCTGCGATCTACGTTGCACACTTCGGCTAACATATTAAAAAAACAAATAAAAAGTTTTACTTCTAAAAAGAATCTGGTAACTGGATTTTTCATTGTATTTCTCTACGTGTAAATAATAATTTTTTCGCATACCGTGTTCGAATGCAGGCGCGTTATTTATTCGCGCGATAGTTCAATACGTTATTGTTGCTTTTCAAACGCAATCGGAAAATAACTGTCTGGAGGTAACGAAGCTGTCTGCTCAGAGATAGGCAGCACGTGGGCGATCCTTTCCATTCGATAATGTCTTACGTCGGTGTCATTAGCTTTTAACGGAGTTTACTTTCTAAGATTTCCCCCGATACGTCGTGTCCCATCTCCGTTCGTTGTTCTTCGTCTTCTGTTTAATTTCTGTTTAATCGCGCTTGCGTAACCCTTTTTTCCCTCGATTCATCACTTCGAATCGTCACTGTACTATCAGCGTTAAAATAACAACAAATCGATTGCACAAAGTCAAATGAAGTCGTACATTTGGATAAACAAGTGAGGAAGAAGACAGAACGTCAAACGAAGTTTTATTGAACTCTCGTCAGAGACACGACCGTATCGAGTTTTCTTCGTATCGATATACATATCAATATTTGATAGCGATAACACGTGTAAGTAAGATAATACTGAACGTCTTTAATGACGATTCGGAGAACTGAGATCCTTCGATTAGCCTCTTCAATTAAGGAAGAGAGATTTGTCTAACAACTCTTTTTTGAGAAAACACACGTTGGTTATTAACAGTCGATATTTTTCTTAAATTTGCTTAATATGCTGATCTTGATTTAGGTATCTTTCATTTAAAGTATAATCGTTATTATTAATATTATTACTTTGTGAGCCTACTGCATTCGGATTAAATTGGCAATTAAGCTCATTAATAATACTATTCAAGTGGTACTATTTCTGATATCTTATAAATTTCCAGAATGGTTTTAAATTTTCCCAGTACTATCATTACACTTTGTAATATTCGTGAAATTTTGATTACCGAGAAAATTATGTCATACAATCAGATATTATACAAGAAGTTTGTACTTTACTTATTTCTACGTATTTTTGCACATTTTACTACTCACAAGCGGATCAAAATTCGCAGCCTAATAATTACAACAATTGTGTTTCACAATGCCAATAAAATTTCCTACAACGTCCAAACTCGTGTAATGTGACGATACACAAAATATCCAAGTTTCACTTGTTCATATGTTAAAAACAACACATACCTCCATCTTATTCAAAGAAACAAAATTCTGATGAAAAAATCCTAATAATAATTTTCACCTCTTAATAATTTTAAGATAAAATAAAGTAAAACAAAACGGTTCAAAGATTGGTCCAGCAACGATACTATTCCCGTGGACGAAATTTCATGGCGACCGATCGGCAGGAAGACTCTCTCCCTCAAACCACCCACGCGATCTATTCCAGGCGATCGGTGGATCGAACGTGACGAATGTCGGTGGCTGGTACGCGATTTACGCCGTAGTTCGCGAGAATAATGCGGCCGGTTACACCTGGCGATAAAGCATCTGTGTGTAATTCGATTATCTGCAACGGTTATTGCGCGAGGGTTGGCGAACAAGCAATCGTGCCCGGGTGCCGTCAGTGGTCCTTATCGCGGCTGCTATCGACGTTTCCAACCGTATGTTCAACTCAAATATTGCGAATCGTTGCCGATAACGCGCCGTTTACCTCGCGCTGCGATGTAAATCGTTCGATCCGGCGTCTCTCCGGTAAACAAGATCCGGTGGAAACTAGGCATTACGCGGTCGCGATCGTGTAACGCGAATCGAGATTACGGTTATCGTTTCGCTCCTCTACGAGTCCTTGAGCCAATACCATGGGCTGACCTCAATTTTCAGACGACGCGAAAAACATTGCAAAAGGGTGTGACGTACTGTGTATCATCTTGTAAAAAATATCACTTTCGTTCAGCTTCTTCGAGTTTTTCAAATTTGGAGATTTGGAAATGCGTGTAAAAAAGTTCTGCAAACGAGGTCAAGCAAATACAGTGACAGTCTGCTTTATCGTCAATAACTCATTCTAAACATTATTATCTACAAACAAAATTGTACAGCGTGAGTTGACAAGATTTTTTGGATAAAATATCCATTAGCCACTTGACTTGATCAAAAAAAAATTTCGCACAAAATGTACGATACTCGAGAAGATTCATATTATTATTGATCCTTTGATAGTTACTCTAGTACAAAAAACTGCACGACTTGTACCCCAGTACGATTAGTCTCACTAAAAGGCCCAGAAGCAATTGTTCTCACTAGGAAATGAAGACGACATTTTTACCATAAAATTTTATCGATACGCAAACATTTGAATCGATACAAAACAAATTACAGGCGATCGCTCAGTACCAGACAACGCCACTCCTACTCGAGGTCTACTCCACGCCCCCTCGCGAATCACGTGACCCAAATCAACCAATCGCTAATTTTCGTTGCATCAGCGTTGCACCTGAAGAGCCCCGCTAAAATCACTTTCAGTGATACAAAAAACGAGCCAAATGTCGCCGAAAAATCGACTGATTACGTATATATAGTACGAAAAATGAAACAAATATCATCGAAATATTCCCCCAAAAAGTCAGTGGATCGCAGAGGTTGTTGCACGTCTGCCCTGTGACACCCTCGTAAAGCCCGTGAGCCGGTTCCCCGAACAATCCCCCTTGCACAATATTTGAACACGTGACTCGACCGTGCCCCGACGAGAGTCACTTTAGACAGCAACACAGTTAAGCGATCACGCTACATATTTGTTTTCTCCATCCGACAGTGTGCGCGTGTAGATTATACGCAAGACGGTGGTCCCGGGGGCCCGAGACATTCTCTCATACGATTCACGGCGGGGAACGAACTGCGCGGGGCCCTTGTACTGTTACAACGACCCGTAAAGAAGTCGATATTATTCCTACGTACGGCGGTAGTTACCGTTGACATTCCGTGCCCGGGGGTTACCGGCGCTATACTCGTAATTCTCATTTTTTTAAATCACCACGCCGTTGCGTTCGCCTATGCGTGTAACATTGCTCGCCTTTCTACGTCCCGCTTGATTCGCGCTGAAACCGCTGTCCACGGAGATTAGGATGAATACGAAACGGGTCCGCGAACGTTAACGAGAAGAGTTAACTCGAGAATTCGTCGTGGAGATTGTGCGAAGTATGCGTGCGTGTGTTTTACTTGAGCGTAGAATTTGTAAATCACACATTTCTTTATTTGGTTTCTTTAATTATTGGAAGACTTTCATTTCGAGTTATCTCGTTTATACTTTGGACATTTTTCGTCTTTTGCTTCTAAAATGCCTAAAAATTAGTAAAATTTTAATATCTACCGAATACTGATTGACATCTATTGAAATGTAAGGTTGGCAGAACAACAAAATTACTGTCAATTTGTTAAATATTTATTTTACCAAATTCTTCCGTTGTAATTTTATTTTTCTCTTCCATGAGGGAAATTCAGAACGAGAATGTGCTTCTAAGAACCATCAGTTCTTATATTTACAAAAAACCTCGGTCACCTAGTAGCGTGTACGAATTGCACTTCAACTTTCACAATCCAAGAATTATCGTCATGTCATTTTGTAGAAACTCCGATCGTAAAACAAACGAAAGTTGACAACGTCGGTTTTACGATCATCAGCCGAGTTTTATTCTCGATAAGATTCGTGGTTTCGTGGACTCTCCCCTGAAACGTTAGAGCCTGTGGAATTTGTAGAGCAGTACTTGTTTGTAGAACAACATGTTGCGCGTTGGAGCAATTAAGAGAATCAAGTCGGAAAGACCCGACTTTGCCGACTCTATTTGTCTGAACTTGATAATTTGAAATGTCACGCTCGCAGCTGTATCTCGAACGAACGAGTTCTGTTTGCCGTGGCTTTTTCGACGGCACGTATGTTAAATAGAGACTGAACTACGAATTAGCAGCGGAGAACAAACAGCTGCTGGAGTCACTTTATTAACCGCGTGCCACCACCTTCAGATAAAAAGAAGAAACCTTAAATTTTAGCGATAACTCATTTTCAGTCTCCTAATAAACTCGTCAGATAACGTGAAATAGAACTCCGTTTGTTTGAATAATATCTGATTAAATGAATTTCTCTAGTTTGAAATCAATCATTTGAATACGAACGAAAAGTTACGAGTTGTCTCTCGATAAAATCATATAAAATACTATTGTGTATGTATGTGTATGTGTGTGTGTGTGTATGAAGGACTCAGAAAATTATCAGTGAAAACACCATTTTATTGTCAAACTTCCACTTGATTGACAGTTTTTACTGTGCAAGTCATTTATGGAGATGACTAATAAATAAGAATTTTATAGTGCATGAATCTCTACACGTAAAGCATTAATATTGCATGTATATTTGATATTGATGATTATGCTATTCTAACTATTTTAATAGATGTATCATTAATTTTTTTGCACGTATATTTAACATGATTATTTTATTCTATCTATTTTAATAAATGTATCATTAATTTTTTGAGAAGTTCAACATCGATCATCATGCATATCGATGCTTCGTATATGTATAGACTCGCCTAACTTGTGCGATTAAATGACTCTATTACGAAATCACGATACATTCCCAAGAACGAACGATTCGATAATAATTTAATCTGTGCGCGCTTATTAACGAGGATATTTACGCAGATTTCCTACCCCAGTTGACATTTGTTCATTGAAATTTTATTTCTTTGCTCGATGTTGTTTTAACGTTCCAGCCTGAACGTTTTGTTTACAGCTTATTAAGCTCGGCAATGGCGATTATGATCAACGTGGTAATGAAATAATGCATACAAAGCAGGGACACACGCTCTGCGCCGCGATTATTTCAGCGCGAACGATACGTGAGACTCGTGAAAACATAACCTCAGCTCATTCATGGCTTTCGTTGAATTCGCAGCCCAAACAGTCGAATGTACCGACTGCCATTCATCTCATGGTCACTCGATTCGAATTATGATTTTGATCGCTTGTAAACCACGCGAACGAAATTAGTAGATGGGAAATTCGATCTCGGTTTTATTATATTTTAATGAAAAAAGAAAAAAAATATATTTCGAAACTCTTCCGATATGAATTTGAGTTATTTTTGTGGAAAAATTAATTTTGGAAATTAATTGATAAATTTTTTTAATGTGTATGTCTTTGAGAACCCAATTCTTTTTTTAGTCTGCTGATTTTTTTTCATCGATTAATAATAACGAAAACTCATTTTTCTTGAAGAGCTTTTGTAAAGAAGGCACAATAAATTAAAATTCAAGACAAGTTTCGTGATATTTGTCGTTTACTTAATTAATTATTAACAAAAGTTACAGAGGAATTAATATGCACTCTTCCTCAAATTTTATGCCATTAAAAATTCCGAATTAATATCACTGTACTAAAATTTTATACATTTATATAATTATAGAACTTTAAATTCTTAACAGTTTCTCTTTGCTAAGTCTACTATTCAAATTCCCCTGACAGAACGCCGTTTCTAACGCCGAAAATAAATGAAATAAAAATCTAATTTTAATTACTGTTTTCTAAAATATCTAGTAAAATATTCAACTTCCACCCTTCCAACTTCAACTTCCAATTACACGGAGGTGCGCATCCGCACAACAACAATATCTTCAATATTAGATTCAACGTGGCGAATGCAATATTTACGCCGTCAAACAATAATTTGCACGACTGCGTCAGTCTCGCGTGTTGCCCCATCGAGTTACGCATCCTGATCCAACATAACGCAACCAACTTGAACCTCGAGGGATAGGCATTCACGTATGACTAGGAATTAAAATTGCAAATTACGTACAAGGGTGTTGACAGAGTGTTGCTGCTTTTTAGTGCCCTTTTCTCTTCGTCCCGCCTTCTTTTTTCCTTTTTTCTCGCCGTGACAGTTCGCAGAAAACGTGCCCGTGCCGAATTAGGCGATCGCCTTTAATTTATGTTATTTCAACGTTCGCACAAAGCCAAACCGCGTTCGCCGATAAACCGCCGTGACTAACGAATTCACGAAAGATTTAACGCCGTCTATTTTCTTTGGAGTTGAATTCACATTTTCGGTTTTGTGCAAGTGTCGTAGTCGCGTAAATTCTAAATAAATTCTACGGTTCGGTAAATTGAAAAGCTGGTTTGGAATGGAAGAGTGTAAATTCTATTCGTCGCCGTGAGCGGAAGACTAAAAATTCATGTTGTTTTAAGTTTTGACTTAGGACAATAATATTAACATAATATTCAAAAGATTTGAATTGGATTTATGAAAACCCATGTCTCTTTCAGAATATTTAGCACAGAAAATATTTAGTACACGGAAATTGGCTGGCTTTCAAAAGACAAACGCTTGAAGAAATCCTCGCATGCATTTGCCAAACAACTGAACCAATCAAAGTGACTGAAGTGTTTAACTTTTAATTATCAGAAATTACATCGAATACCACTTTGTGCTTCAACAAAGAATACTAAATTACCAAAATCACCATGATCGATTTCCAAAATCACAGATATTTCAAGTCATTTGAACGAACCGCTTCTTAAATGCAACAACTTCTCTGTTCCAGGCAACGAGATCAAGGTTTTCCATGCGACCTCAACGTTTCTTCAAGACCTCTTCCTCGAGGAACTCAACATTCCTAAACGAGATTCATGTAACGCGGAGACGTCATTCTTTTTTTTTTTCTTCCCGCCAGTTCGAAGAAGCAAGGTCTCACACGTGTAACCTGTTCAGAATTTCGCACGTAGCCGGTCGGTTTCGAACCGGGGACTTTTAGCGAGCGTCGACTAATTATCGAGCACCGTGGTCGCGGGACGTTTGACAGTTGGCAGCATTGTTAGTTCGCACAGAACGATAATTACCAGGCCCCGTAACGATCGCCAACAGAGCCAGACATTATCGTTTCGAGCACGGATTCTCCGCTCCTCACTCGCTTTTCTCTCTCGTCTCGACGTTCTTGGCACGAACCACTCTTTCAGTTCCTCTCCTTTTTCTTCCTCTTTGTTTCTTCTTTCTCTCTCTCTCTCTCTCTCTCTCTCTCTCTCTCTTTTTTCCCCGTACCTTTTGTTAGGTCGGACCGTTTTAGAGCTGCCAGTTTGCGCGCTGGTTCTCACCTTGGCTCCTATGTATGTGTATGCGTGTGTATGTGTGTGTATGTATGTGGGGGTTTTTGTTCGTGGAAAAGCAGCAGAGACTAACGATCGCGGTGATCGTTCGCTATGGCGACGGAATACTGAATATTTTGCAAATACCGGGGGCAATCTGACCGGTCGATTTATTGCCGGCGAATAAATTCAGCAGTCTCTCTCTCTCTCTCTCTCTCTCTCTGACGTTCTCGTGATTGACTGAGTTTCAGGTGATCGTTTGGCGAAACCTTCCGAGAGAGACCGTTAAAGCAGATATTCATGAGCTTCTTTCGGTGCAATCGATGGCAGGATACGTCCGTTTTGCCGGCTTTTTGCCGGCGATGCGCTTTCTAAAAAGCGGAAATCGCTCTCTTTCCGACGGCATTGCAGTTAAACTGAATTTTTTCCCCCTCGTTTGACGATTCCTTGGGACTTTGGGTCCTCTTCGTCGTGCTGTTCTAGTTAAACTCGTTTTTTCTCTTCTCATTTTCAGTTGGATACATTTTTTAACGCGAGAGAACACGTCACATTTGATTTTCGAGGAAATTGTTAAAAATCAAGCGAGATGAATCGTGACAATAAAATGAAATATCACAGTATTGATCTACAGTTTCAAATCGTCATACAGCGTCATATAGATTCATTCCTATTTATTACTATCAGTAATAAATTCGTCGATGTTTCATAAATTATATATAAAATGGAGAGAAACTTTCTTCGACTCCAAAAATCATAGAATTTAAAATTTGATTGCTCGATCGATCGACTACTCTAAAAAGTCTAGAAAGTTTCAGCTTAAAACCAACTAAAAGCCCTAGGCCTGTCCAAAATCTCCGGAAAGTAAACGCGTTCGACGTAATTCGATAAAGACACGTTTCGGGGAGAAGGCGCGCAAAATTAAACTAAAATAAAAGTAAATCGGGGAGTCTGATAGCCACGAGACGCGTTACCAAAAAACGTAGCAAACGAGATTAATACCGGCAAAGTGCTAGGTAGAGGTGTGCCTCGAAGCGCGGGCATGCCCATAAATTACCGAAACAATCGGGGTGCTCACGGGACGATCGCGTTCATCTTTCGCCAGGTATTTCAGACAATGTTCAGGTAATCAGACCATAGAATACACGTAGAACACACGAGCCAATATCGCTTGTCCTGTTGTCCATTACCGATGCACAAGCATCGATGCTTATTCGATGATAGACGTCACTGTTATCGATTAAATCGTGATAGCTGACGATGAAAGTGTAAAGGAAATTTAATGAATCGATTACTTACTCGATTACTACAAGACGCGGGCACTTTGATAAGATAAGTCGTAGTATTCGAGTTGCTCGATTAGAGAAATTTTTATTTCGTTTGACAACATTAGTGGAGCAAAATAGAAGATTATGAAGTAATTTTTAATATTTCTATTTTTTTTCTTTTTTTATATTCGAAATGATCAGAAATTTTTATTTTGTTTGACAGCGTCGGTGGAGCAAAATAGAAGAGTATGAAGTAATTTTTAATATTTTTATTTTTTTTTCGTATTAGAAATGATTAGAAATTTTGAAAGTTGTAACATTACATTGCCTGCGTTCAGATTGAACGTTTTACTTATTCTTGTTGCTCTTACAATTATTTTCCGAGTCGCTCTTATCTTCCAAATATTAGTTTAATTAAGGGAATGAAACCTAGATAGAAATTTGTTTTAAATGAAACTAGATACTAAAAGTGCAATGCATTTTTATACCTTCGCGAACCTAACTAATGAAATGAAATTTAAACAGAAGTTAGAACTTTTCACCGATCAAAGATACTCAAACATGTTTCGTGTTTTCTCTCGATTTGTACATCATTAAATTTCCCAAAGGAACTTTGTAGGGAAGAACGGAGCGTGGTTCTACACGTAGCAAACACGAAAGCAATTCCAGCGCGAAATTCATGGACGGCGCGCACCACTTCCTCGGAAATCCCCTGCGAAATCAAATTGAATCGAGCGCGCAACAAGCTGACGGCACGCACATCTCCGTCTTACGACGCCACGGAACAGTCGAATCGTGGAATTCGAGTCGCGAACGCGAATAGTCGTTCGCGTAACGATCGATCGTGATCGTAAATTAGGCGAGGGGCAGCGTTACCCGACACTGCCAGGATTCCGGATCCATTTGAAACGAGATCGAGCCGAGACGATAAATTATCATCGTCCGAGATGATTTCCAGAGAACCATGGATTTCCTACTAAGTTTATCTCAAATATCTTTTGATATTTTTCTTTTCATTTTATTTATAAGGTTTAGGTGTGCAAAATATTGTGAAATATATTCTGTACAGAATTGGGTGTTTTACAATTTAGGCTGTTTCTTGAATCATCGTGCTTCCCGTGTTGAGAGAAATGAAATTGTCAGACATCTTTTTCGAAACTATATGCGTGATACTTCGTTGATATTTGAACTATTCAATTTTCCGCGAAAAGTCGCCACAATTGTTAAAAATGTTTCGACTTTTTATGAAATGTTTAATTGATAAATAAAGCTGAAAGTTATATCGTCATCGCTTTGATAATCTCCGAAACTCAATTTATTTTTACAGACCTCGGAATGATGTAAGACTCGCGTTATAAGTGCTTGTTCAAACATTACTTTGAATTTTTATTTTCACGGGTGAACGTTGAATTGTAACGATTCGAAGAACGCGGGATATTTTTGACGAAATTCCGTCGCGTCGAGAAACCTTCGAAGAGTTTTCTCTCTGACGAGTGAAAGGATGTTCACGGTTCACAGAGATACATCGCAAGGATAGTTTCAGTCATCATAGTCATCAATCGCAAGGACAACCTTGTTAACAATTATCGGTCTCCTAGCAATTTTATTATCGTTCTTTTCGTAATATTTAACAACGTTGCATCACGACTCTCGTTCCTCGGAGTAGCTGTAAAATCCCCTTTATCCTCGAAACTGATATTCAATTTAAAAACGTTCTATCTATCATAGTACGTAGCATCATAGTATCTACCATACTATTTACCACGGCGGCATTTTTACTCCCCCTTATCAATTATCGTCTTTTATCGCTCACGAGGCGAACGTACATTCGTGTTTAACTTGTTGATACTCTCGGTAATCAATAGAGTCTCTGAAACCGCGTAGAGAATCAGCAGAGAAATGTGACAAATTTCCATCTATCGTTTGTCAAATATATCATAATTTTCCCAAGAGTCAGAAAACGCAATGTAAATTTCTCTTCTATTCGCAATAATTTCGCAATCGTTCAAAATAATTTTCTACGCCAAGTTGAAAATAAAATAAAATAAAATAAAGAGACACACTCACCGGTAGATGTTGCACGTCGTTCATCCTCGTTCTCCACGAAATTTCCCCCTCGTCGGTGTTTGGTGGAGCCGCGCGATTCAATTGATAGCGCATACGAAAAAGGACAGGCTGGATTTCCTCTCCTCTGATCGTGACAGTGTCCTCGAGGATAAATTGCGCGTTGATCGCGTATGGATAGACAATAGGGCCAGAGGCGTGGAACGTGTGTCGTGCGAGTGAAACGCCTGAAAATTGCTCCCCCAGGGTTGACATTAGACCCGGGCTGCCACGAACGCGCGCGACAGGGCACGTCCGTTTAACGTGTAATTTGTTTGCCCGATCGAGGACAACCGAACCTCCGAGGCACGGCTCTGCGCGGGATTACATCGTTCGTTTCACGAGGAAACTCGTCATTTCGCGTCGATATCAAATTCTCGACAGTTTGAAGTCGATTGAAACGAATCGGTGCGCGTGGAATTTCGCGGTTTTCAAATAACGCGCGTTAATTGCACGTGGTTTCTTTTCTGTTTGTCGTTTAAATAGAAATTAGATATTTAGCAATTTTTAAATAGAAATTGTTCCAATGGTTGGTTTTATTATTTCTAATTTGTGTGAATTATCACGGAACCGATTTGTTATAATCAAGGTGAAAGATTATATATATATTATATATCAACGAGTCAGTACTAAAAATTCTTGTTCAATTTTCTTATGTAAATTTAGATTCATAAGAAAAGCATTTCAGCATTTTAACAATATTTCAATAGAAAAGAAAAATTGGCACAAAAGTTAGGAATAACTTTATGTTTTACATATTCATACAAATTTCGTACTACTTTATTGAATCTAAATTTGTATAAGAAAATCAGATAAATATAAATAATTGAACAAGAATTTTTCTAGTCTCTCGTCAATCTCTGAAACTCTAAGAAAAGTTACTTTACAATCGTTTGGTATTATTTGCAAACTGATAACTTTTGGATCTGTGAAATTCAACAGAAAGGAGGACAATATTGATTTTACAAATTTCTCAAAATTCTGCGTTTCGAAATAATTATCGAAAAGAAAAGCGAAGCAGATCGAAAATTACGATCTCGCGTCTGTAGCTTTTAATAATCTCCGAGAGGCGAACCCTTTCACTGTCACGATCAGACTCGTCTCACTGGCTGACCTGAAACAAGCCTCAAGTATAGTACGTTCCAAAAGCAGATCGCTTCTCACGAGCCACGATCGTTAAAAACGAAATCAGCGCGGGTCAATTACGCTCGAGCCATAAAAGCGTTTCTTATCGAGTTCACGCTGAAAAAGGGAATCGCGTTTCCAACAATAACCGGCAATCACCCGATTCCACTCGCGAGATTGCACAGGTTCAAACGGTTACTTCTGAAAATTGCCACTTCCCGATCGATCTTCCACGTACCCGATCGCGGTCGTTTATCGAAATGAAAAACGCGCGTCCGCGAACCGGATGAGGGGTTGCGCTTTCGAACAAATATCAAACGCGGGATCAAGCCTCTTCGCATTTACGGTTATTTATTACGTTCTTGTAATTATTGATCTTCGAAGATCGTTTCGGATGTCGATTGTTATTACACGTACTGCTCGGTAAAAAATATCACAATAGCTGGAAATTCGGAAATTAACACGCGTTTCTCAAGTCGTCAAAATTTGATTAGACGATAGAAAAGTTTATTTGCCATTAATTAAAAAATTTTGCTTTAAGGTTTTCTTGCGATTTGCCTCGGATCGAATAAAGATCAGATTCAGATTTACAGATTCAAATTTGCCCATCTCGGCAATTTGCTGTTAAACAAAGTCGCTTTAATTATACAACAAAAATTTTGAAATTTTCAAATATCACGTCAGCATACATTAACAAGTTCATGACACAATAGGGTAATGTTTGAAATAACTTTGGAAGCAACGAAAACCAATCAAACTCGTTAATCGTTTAGGAATTTCAAGCAAAATTATCACGCAGCCAGAAAAAATGTTGCGAGTATCTACGATCTTCGAAGCACTCGGAGTATCTCGGGAATAAGCGCGGAATCGTCGCGGATGGCCGTAGATCGACGATCGAAATAAAAATCCCCGAGGGGGGTTGCGTCTCGCGCAGCGCCCCCCTCTGGTCCTTTGGAGCGCGGTTCGAACGCGAGGCCGCGGCATCTGCCGGTTCTCCAGGATAATTATTTACGTCAGATAGGATCTCGACTGGGGTTCCGCGGCGGGAAACAAAAGAATCCAACGTAGCGAAGGATAGAGAGGGGGTCGGGGGGAGGGGGGAGGCGAGGAGAGAATTCCAAGGGACTCGGGGTACCGGTGGTGCGCGCGGCGTTTCACGTTTCCTCGTAGACGACAGCCGACCATTGGGACCTCTTCTCCTCTTCGGGGCCTCGCTGCGGCCAGAAGGTTCCTCGAGGATCCTGAGAACCTAGTCGGTTCGGCAGACGCGCTTTTTTCCCTCGATACGGTTCGCAGATATGAGACAATAGGCCTGGCGAATCCTTTCTACGAGACAACGAAATGGAACCGGACCGCGACTTTTATGGCTCGCGCCGATCGTTATTCTCCCTTCTCTGATACGTGTAATACGTTACACACGAGGAGGACGTTATGGTTGGAACGTGTATGTACGCAGACTGGCGACCACCAGAATGGTTGACGCGAATATTTTCAGGGGAACTACCATGGTTCAACGAAAGAAACATCAGCCTGAGAATTAAGGACACGCGCGCCATTCGCCCCGGTGGGAGGAATTTCCCGCGTGCGATTGCGATTAACGAGGAATTATTCGCCGTGGAGAAATGTAGGCGCGTGCTTTCATACCGGTCTCCACGCGTCGGGGACGGGTTGTAAAACACGTCGGGGAGAAAATACGCCGTAGCAGCTGGGACGTTGTAAACAATGTTGCTACAAACGAGCTTGATAATTGAGGCGACTCTTCCTTGCAAATACCTGGTCGACACGTGTACCGTTCGACCGCGTCGTAATTTCTCGAGTAACCTATGAGGCGTTCCCAACGCACTCGCTGCCCTCGAACGTTCAGGTCACTCTCTTCGCAAAACGCATCTACGCGAATTACGTCGGTCGACGGTGATTTGGAAGTGTCAAACAGAGGACGATACGGTACTTGCTTACTTTCAGACCTCTCTTGTACGATTTGGACATTTGTTGGTGAGTATGCATGTGTTGCATAATATTTATCACACGTGTACAACAGGTAGTTAAAATGGTCAGTGATCAAAATTTACAATTTCAGTTCAATTTAATTCAGTTAAATTTATTAATTAAATTGCAAATTTTGTAAATTGTCAATCGTAACAAATATATATATAATTAAAGATATGTATATGGGAGAACCATAGACCTAGACTGTGTACGAAAAGATGTTTGTTTTGTTCCTGGAGGATCTCCTGCACAATTTATATTATACTGATAAAATTTTGCAAATCACAGAGAGCGATTAATAACGAAACACGTGAAATCTTACAAATCTTATTTCAAAACATAAATCCTCGTTAAGGAATACTATATATATCGTACATATATTTACTAAATTAGAGTGCAAGAGAACCGTAGACACGTATCTCCACACAGAATTAGCTGGATCATCCTTTTCACAATTTCACTTCTACAATTCGACATCGGTCGATATTCATCAATTTCAAGCGGAATAATAACGTTGTCCTCTTAGCTGCAAAACATCTCTCAATCTTGTTTGTAAAGAGAAAAAGGCGCAGAGACAGAAGCTTGAGAGTCGAAAAACAAAAAAAGCTTCGACAATGTTGTGACAATTACCCCAAGGTAGAACGATATGTAAATTCGTCGATAATAGAACGGGGCCTGTTTCTTAAAAGTACAGCTCGCCTGTAACCATCGCGACGCTTCTAAGTTCTTCTAAGATAAGCGGCGAGGTTTTATCAACGAACTCTAGCCGGTCGGCGTAGCCGCGGAAGGAGTGTCGACACGCAAAGTGAGAGTGCTCTTATTCCGGAATATCCAGTATTTCCAGTATCGAACGGTTGGCGCCGCGCGATTGATTATAAATTCCGAGCGTGGCGGCGCGATTATATAAAACCCTTGATCGCTTAATTATTCTAACGTCCCGCGACGTTAAACTGCAACGAAACCGTTGCGGCAACGGGACGCGAGACAATTTTCACCGCGATTCGCCGACTGGTTTTGTCCGGTGGACTTTTAACCGCTAGGAAGTTCGGGCAATTTTAGAAAGTGTATTTTTGCAGAAGTATTATCCCCGAGTATTATGCAAATATACGATGTTATGTACACGGTGCAACGCGTTATTTACAATACTCGACCATTGTGCAGAAATTCTCAATTTCATTCCCCTTGAGCTACGAGCTCGAGAGAGGAAAAATAAAATTACTCGGCTGTCTTCTTTTTAAATTAACAGACAGAGAAAAGAGAGAGAGAGAGAGAGAGAGAGAGAGAGGACGGTAATTTATATAGACCTCTCGTAGAACGCAAAGTTCTACGTCATAATTTGAATTAGCGGTGAAGTTCGTCGTGTTTTTCACCGGGTCCTCCGTAGATTTGCTGCGCAGATAGGCTCGGAACCGGAGCTGACAGAACGCATCTCGGCCGCACGTTTTACAAGTTGTTTTACAACCTGAGGATACAACGCCACACGCTGAGAGCCGCAGGACCTCTCTCTCTCTCTCTCTTTCTGCGCGCCGTAACCGCCGTTCTCTTTTGTCCAGGACGCACGGATTCGACTTTTTGACCGTGTTCCACGCTTTAAAACCTCCTTCTGTCAACGCCTCCGCGAGTCGACAACGTAACTCGCACCCGCCGGACAGTCTCACGCGAACAAACCGATTTCTATTTCGCTCTACGTGCGCACGTACTTGTGTCAACTTCGAACCGAGTCTTGAGAAATCCAGACATTTTTTTCTGCCGATTCGTCAATTAATTGCCTGCATCTGTGACCGATGTTCTTTTTCCGGGGATAGAAGTTGAAAAATTTTATATCGAACGATGGTGAAATATTCAGAAAAACGAATTATTATTAATTTAATCAGGCAAATAAAAATATAATATAAGAATTTTACACGTTTCCTCGTTCCTCATTTTAAATTTAAATGAACTTTAGAAGAGAAACTGTTCGGCGAAAGAAAAATCTATCTACCGAGTAGAAAAAGAAATATACTATTTAAGAATAATATTTTAAATTTTTAAATTACAATGTTAAGCGCGCGGATCAATTTTCTGCAGAGATAAAAGAGATCGTCTCCTCGCGCGAACTTTCTATTAACGGTATTAGCAACAACCTCGTCAAACGCGTCGATCAATCTTCGAATTTGCAAGGCTCGTCCGAACGAGATCGCGAACGCGGCATTAAAATCGCGCGGGCTCATTTTTCAAGCCGCTCTTCCGCGTGTTGCCGGGGGCAATTGCTCGCTCGGAGCTCGGCGCTCGCTCGAACGCGAGCCGCACGTTTCGCAACGCGCAAACGAAATCGCCGGGAGAAAAATAAATTAAGTGCAGACGCATGTCGCGCCTGCCGGCCGGACAGTCCTCCATTTACATAAACGCTGGCCGCGGCTTATTTTAACGCGGACGCACTCTATAAGCGCGCATGCAAATTGATTTAGCAGAGTGGCGCGGTTCCGCGGAGACGTTGATTTCAGCCAATGTTAAGCCGCGCCAGCCGCCGATTCCTTCAAGAGCGAGACGGTGCACGTAGAATCGGTCGTTACGTTGATTTAGATAGCATTGTAAAGTTCACCTTTAAAGTCTACCGATCGTGAATTCTACCCGTCCGCGATAACAACGAGTCGATGCTCGACCGCGCGCGGTTTGCAGTGGAGATCGAAATTGAGAAGTACGTACGTACGCGTGCGTTTCATTGTCGTTTGTGAAAATTTTATGTTACTCGATTGTTCACCTGAAAAACAGGTTTTGGTTACTCCTTTATTTCGTAACCACTCTCTGTGACAAAATAAATTGAAAATGCGTAATTTGTTCATAGGGAGGCTTTGTTTCTCTCAAATTAATTTGATTTAATTTAATTATGTACGTCTGATTTAATTGCACCTAATTTTTGTTTATCAAGCAACACGAAGTGTGTTAATTTAATTTTTGACGAAATACATCATCGTATTTCGGACGAAATAATAATAATTCGTTGCAACAGAAACAATTGAAAGAAATTTATAAAAATCTTGATAATAATAAAAATAGTAATAAAAAACTTAAAATTTATCGTGATCCAATGTAACGAACATAAATATAAGTACAGATATTAATCTGCAGATTTTTAAAAACCCAAGACGTAGTTATAAAACCGCATTTTCAACTTTTCAACTCTATCATACACATCTGTAGAACCACTTTGTTTCTTGGTTATGATACCAGCTACGAGATACCTTCTATCCTCATATCCCGATAAAATCAAAACTAAAAAAAGAAAAAGAAAATGAAAAGAAGAATACGGTAGCCTCGTTCCCCGAAACAAAACGCTTTACAAATTATCACCACCCCGGATCTCCCGCCAGCTCTTCAAAAATCCGGAATACCTGCTTGTGGAGCGAAGGAACGCCATCAACTATAACTCCAACGATGGAGAAGGGAAACGACACCCCTTCCGCGTCCTCGGCTAGTCCTGGCCCCGATAGGGTCAAGGTAATTCGTTAAAATGAAATCGCGTCAATCTGAGCCTGACACGTGTATCCCCCTGTTAATCTACCCTACCGATCTAAGTCTCCCCCCAACCCTCACCTCCTCATCTCCCCATTACACACAGGCAAACGAATCCACACTCTCCACGTTGCCTCTCGTGCACTCTATTGCGTGCGTTCCCGTTCTCGTGCATTGTACGCACACATTCGAACGAAGTCGTTCCACGAAACGCAGCGACCACCGGGGCCCGTTTTGTTTTTGAGCCAGGGCCAGGTTTTCGGGCCCCGCTAACGAACAGCACACACGATGCTTATCTACCGGGGGCCCGGTGCATTACCGTTCTTCCTTGAGGTCAGTCCTGGAACTCGATCCAGCCGGACGCGTGAACTTACCTGGAACAGAAAGGGGAAAGACAGGAGTTGAAATAATCGCGTATACCTGTGGTCTAATTTAATTGCTTGTTAGCAAGCTCGTTTCGGGTTTGCCTTGGCTCTTCGCCACGGCGACGAGAGATCGTCGAGCGAGGCACTGCTATTGTGTGCGCTTTCAGGGCGACGCGAGGGTTTTATTAACGCGTGGAAACCGAGAAAAATAGAAGCACGGGGCGAGGGGTGAAAATTGCACGCCGAGGAGCTGCACGGATTGGTTCTTTTTGTAGTTTTCTTTCCTTTGTACAAACTGTGTCTTTTTGTGTCTTTTTATAGTTGCGAATTTTTGTGCGTTTTTACATTTTTTTATGAATATAACATCTATTTGTATTTATTTCTCATAAATACATAATACAATTTAGGCAATTTAATATAATTAACATGAAATGTCCAAGGAATTGACGGCATGAACGATTCTTTATCGCCAAGATTGTACTTGTAACAAATAAGTATCTATGAGACACAACTGATAACATTTAACACGTGTACTTTGTACAATAGTATCTCTCAGTGAGACACGAAGACAAATTAATGTAACATCTACTTTGGTTATTTTATGTGTTTCTCATAAAATAACCAAATACAGGCAATTTAATATGAAATGTTCAAGGAATTGACGGCATGAACGACTTAAAAAATAGTTATTTCTTTATCGCCAAGATTGTACTTGTAACAAATAGGTATCTATGAGACACAACTGATAACATTTAACAGATGTACTTTGTACAATAGTATCTCTCAGTGAGACAAGAAGACAAATTAATGTAACATCTACTTTGGTCATTTTATGTGTTTCTCATAAAATAACCAAATACAGTCAATTTAATATGAAATGTTCAAGGAATTGATGGCATGAGTGACTCAAAAAATAGTTATTTCTTTATCGCCAAGATTGTACTTGTAACAAATAAGTATCTATGAGACACAACTGATAACATTTAACACGTGTACTTTGTACAATAGCATCTCTCAGTGAGACACAAAGACAAATTAATGTAACATCTACTTTGGTCATTTTATGTGTTTCTCATAAATAACAAAATACAGTCAATTTAATATGAAATGTTCAAGGAATTGATGGCATGAATGACTCAAAAAATAGTTATTTCTTTATCGCCAAGATTCTACTTGTGACAAATAAGTATCTATGAGACACAACTGATAACATGTAACACGTGTACTTTGTACAATAGTATCTCTCAGGGAAACACGAAGACAAATTAATTAATGACAGTCGAGTGGGATTCAGAGGAAAGAGCTACAACTTTCCAATAACTAACTCCGACCAGTGACTCAGAGAAACACGGGTAAACTGAACGCATCTCTAGGAGATAACGCGCAACATAAAGTTGGAAGATATCGTTATTCCTACCGTCTGTAGAATCTCTGACACCGAGGTTTCTATTCTCAAGTTTCCCTGGCAGCGTCGCAGGTGTTGGCGAAATTCGATTATATCTTCTCGATCGCAATTTCATTGAAAGCAACACGGACGAAGACTCTAACCCCGTTAAAATTCTATCTTGTTAGAAGCACACGCGGTTGGCCCGCGATTGTTCTACATCGATCAATGGCCCATTCTCTCAGGTGTCTACACACGGCATTAACATTTATATTAACCATTCACTTATCTGCCCACAAACTTTGGTTACATTAAATTTCATCCCACCCATCGGGACGAGCGCGACCATCCCCCTCGGATTAGCGGAGTAATTTATTGCACTTTCTCTGTGCTCTGCCACCTACACTGCCTCTCTCGATTGTGGAAACCGTGGAGCCACGTACAAGTCGCATTCCTTCTGTTATCTGTCGTCTACGATCCTAGTCACAAGCTATAGTCGCGAAAATATTCGAGCACTTGTGGAAACGTTTTATATTACGCGCGTGTGTCGAGACCGGATCGTCATAAGTTTACTATAGTTAGGTCTGAAACGAAAATCAAAAAATATAGATAGAAATTATAAATAATCAGTAATAAATAAAAAAATTTAATATCAACAAGCTGATGTATTTTTATATTGTCGAAAAATAATTTATCAAACGTTTGCAGTAAACATCTCGCGTTTTCTATATGATTTCAAATTTCACCGACATAGTCATAGAAATCGTCTGTCGTTACTAGAATTTTTATTTTATTTTTTTTTATTTTTATAGAAAAGTGAAATTTGTTTTATATAACAACGAATCTATCTTCTAAATAACATAAAAATCAGCAATTCTACTCATCGCATTTCAATTTATCTAATTATTTACGAAAAATTTGCGAAAAAATTGCGTTCGCATCTTCCATTCGTTCGTTCGCACTCGCGTACGATTGCTGCGTGATATTCATGCGCTTAATAATTTAATAATCGATAAAAAATAATATCGCGACAGGTAAATAATTGCCCGAACGTTGATATTCCGTGTACTGGCCGCAAAATTTAAGACAGCGCGCCGGTGATAAATCTTTGCTGCTAAGTATACGGAGCGCAGCCTGTCCGACAGCCTCTCTCGGCCGCAATATTTTATTCAAATTTTAAGTTATTACCCGCAAGAAAGCCCGTACGCGCCTTATATTTCCCGATGCTCTTTAGTGGGTCTCTTCGTTCTCTCGGTTTCGCGTGTATCGGAGAAACACACCGCGCTGCACGCTGTTGGCAGCGTCGAACATCGATACACCAAATTAGTCGAACTTGTACAGATATCAAACGAAAAGATAAAGTAAACGAAAGTGCCCGGCATTTCGATCGATCGGTATTAAATAAATGAAATGAATGTGGAAATTAAGTAGCAATGGAAGAGAGGAACATTTAGGACTTGTCGATAATCTAACAGCACTATCGCAATGTATATTGTAGTTTCTAGAGGTTTCTTTGATGTTACGAAACTAATGAAAGCTTGAAAAAAATTACTACTTAAACTTATTATTATTAATAAGTTTAAGTAATAATAAGTTTAAGTAATAAAAAAATTATTACTTACAATAATAAAAAAAATTATCACTTAAACTTATTATTATCAATAATAATTTTAACTTATTATTATTGATAAGTTTAAGTAATAAAAAAATTATTACTTGAAATATAAAATTATTACTTAAAATTATTATTTAAAGAAAGAAAAAAAAATCTCCGACCACGAGAAGTTAGATGGCTCATGGATAATCGAATATTGTTCAGAAACGGCAGCAATTAGAATGTGTGAATTTTATGCAAATACATGGAAATATATAAAGTGTCCAAAGTATAATCTGCCTAGTTCTAAAATACAAATTTTCATAAAAATCCACAGTCACATAAATTAGTATTCGACATAACACTAATTTCAAAAAAAAATCTTTATATTATCCGTACAGATTCCTCGAACGATCAAATCTTCCTTTTCGAAGAACTCAAAAAAAAAAGAATCCTTAACGACTAATTTACAACGTGAAACGAAAATCCTTCCCACCACGCAAGAGATTACGCGTGGTGAAAAAAAAAAAAAAAAAGAATTCAAAAGATTCTCGAGAGAACGAGTCCAAGCAAAGAACGACGGTCGATTCGCGGCCAGGCTTATCCTTGGACCGGAGGATCGTATTTCCAAGTGTTTAAGACGAATTTAGAAGCTCTTCCTCGACACAGATAGAACATTAATGGCAACCTCGGCGATCGCAAGGACCTCCCTGCAGCGGGACTTTATCGAACGACCACGAGCAAAAGGTTCCGACCCGGCTCATTTCGGTCAGTGCCTCCTTCCACGTCCTTGCTATCTCCTTCTGCTAATGGATCCTGATCGCGCGCTCGCGCAGCACCCTCTTCTCTGAACGGCGATACTTCCAACTGGCATATCAACGCCGTTCACCGTTATATCGCGCTTTTGTTAGAGACAGGTACAAATGATCGGCTGACTCGCGAGAGCGAATTAAAGTGGTCTGGAGACGGGACAGAAGATTGAATTAAACGCGTTGAATTTTAGAATGACTCTCTTCTTGATTTAGGTTAGGTTTAGTTTAGGTTTAGGTTAGGTTGTAGTACGCGCGTTGTTACGTAACGTTAAAGTGAATTTATATCAAACTATATAGTTTGAAATATCATTGTAGAAGTAATTTTCTTCTTACAAATTTTTTTCTTGTGTATAATTAGAGTGTAGATTTAATAATTTATGTTAAACTAGGTTCAAAAAAAAGTATTCTCATGATAAAAGTCATCTATGTTATAGACAAGTATGCTTTTGACACGTCTAATTGTAGATATTCCTTTACACGCGATGATCATTTGATTATTTTAAACATTAGTACACTTTCCTCTTTTTGCACTCAAATTATGATGTGATGTCGCGAGAGACAATCAATTACATCAGATAAATTAGCCTTTGAAAATTATTTTGGAACAAAGCATAGACACTGTGGAACGTCGTTTGTGCAAATACTTTCCATCCGATTCTGTGTTATCCTATTGCGAGTGAAAGCAAGGAACGCTGAGAGCTCGTTGAAACATTTAGAAATTCCAGATCGATCGAAAAAAAATTTTTTAACGGAGTATTGATTCATAGGATGGATATTGCTCGAAACGTTAATACTGCTAACGTTAATAGAGATATCAGAAAACGTTTCGCAATTCCTTTATTCGCAACGCGTAAGAACGTATATTTATAGGTACACATTTCCAATAAAAATTCTACAGTGAATATTTCACAAACAGTCCCAATGAGATATTTAAATTCCAGAGAACTAGAGAACATTCTATCGAGAAGTAAATGTGAAATTCTGTTCCACCAAAGTGGCAATGGTATGTTACTACGTTGCTCAATATTTTCATGAAAACAATTTCGCGAGAAGTATATCAACCGCGTTATTTTATATATAATCCAGTCATAGTTCCAGTTCTCAACTTAAAATCCGCAAGTGGATTTTTTGAAACCATTATATTTCGTTATCTGAAATAAAAGAATATTTCAAAATTAAAACTTACAGTGAAAGTTATACATCATTTTCCAATTTTGTTTTATTTCGTTTCAGATTTAATATTATATTTCGCCAAATTTCATTAAATAACAATTATTTGCTATCCTTATTTGCTGGCGACGATTAATTCCATGATTTTTAATCGGTGTAAACAATTAACGAGCAAAATTGTTCTCTTGCAAACAAATGGAATACCAACGACGAAGGATCAAATATTAATTCGACTCGATCTTCGTAATCCATCGGGAATTGAAACGACGGATTACAACACGCAATGGGAAGCAATTCCAGCCCGAGGTATTTAATTTTAATTAAGAGATTATTTCAGCCTGGGTGCGCTCTCGCAGTTGGAAAAATTTACCGCGTCATCGAACCGTAAATGTTTCCTAACGAACCGCCGAAAGGCTTGGCTATCTGTCCAAGACCAGCAGACACCCGGTAGAAATACAGCTTTTGTCGAAGCTTCGCTATCGGAAACGCGCGGCGAACAACCATTAATCGTCGTGAACACTCACTACCTATCTGCTGTCGTTCTCGTAAAAACATCTTTCTTTTTCTTTCTCCCTTGCCTTTCTCTCTGTTCGTTCGTTCGTCTTCTTTGTCCTGACGCGTCCTCTTCGTCCTCCCCAGCAGAGTGCATCGAAAGGCCCCGAGATCGAGACGCGAAGTTATAATTGCCCACTCGGCGAGTCCGACATTCCACGTGCGTTAAAGTTATCGCGGTTGAATCGCCACGTACGCCATAATGCTCCTTCTTCTTCTTCTCCTTCTTCTTCTTCTTCTTCTTCTTCTTCTATTCTACCCTCTGGCCGTTTCGTTTCTCTTGTTTCTTGCCTGAATCTCGGGAACCAAGGGAAAGATCGCGGAAGATCTGGCCGAACGATCTACCGCGCATTACCTCCGGAGAAATTCGATACAGCCGAGACGCCTCGATATTATCACTCGCGCTATGTACTCGAGAGCTTCCGATATAAGGTGCGCAGCATCGATAAGAAAAGCGCTCGCTTCGTTTCTTACTTCAATTATCGCGCTCTCGGCGTCTTTCGACGCAGCCTTCCTCGCGCAGTTGACGCAATTTCGAGGCTCGTGGCAGCTTTGAGAGTCTTCTCAACGCTAGAGCTACCAAGGATCGAAGCGTAAAAGTCGAGTCGAAGAAGTTAAAACGCAAGAAATGGAAAGAGAGCACGAACTTTTTGTTCGTACATTTTACAAAAATCGAATCTTCAAAGAAAGTTATAAAATTATAAAATTGGTCATTTTGACATATTTCGTAGTTCTAGTGTCAATTTTACTGACGTGTCACAGCGTTTTGACAATGATCTCTTAAATTTTAATACCTCTCTTCAATTTCCCTAAGGCGAAATTATTAATTTCTGAATTTACGTTCATTTATAGATGTATTGCAACATTTTCTATCTTTTCTGCAATAATAATTTCTACTCTTTTTACAATTTTATCTATTATCGCTTAGCTACGCATAAAAATCGGCAGCCTGCTCGTAACAAAGGGGACGAACACGTGCCTTCCGATACCGATGATCCCATGCCGACGATCGTTGTCCATCCCCTCGTGCGAACGTTTCGATCCGAGCACCCACACGACGTCGTCGATCGATCGAAAGGCCAGTCGGTCTCGCCTCTAATTAGAATAATTAACGAAGCTGCTCGTCGCGGATGATCGTTCCGCGTCCGTTAGCCCCGATCCGTAGCCCCGGCTCTGTCGTCGATATTTTCATAAGCACGCGCGCTCGACCTTGCTGGAATCCGGTCCGTGGCCGTCGAAAAATCGCTTTAAAAAAAGGATTCCCCGGTTCAGGCCGGTTCGGCTGCGCCTGCGATAAGTAAACCGCGCGTAAAAAAGGAGAAGCGACGGAGGAGAGGGAATCGGTGTCGAGCAGCGAGAAGTGCCGCATTCTGGCATCGTGTCGCATGCAAATATCCAGCGAGAACTGTTCGTTTCCAACTGGCACGCACGCCTCTCCTTTGCTCTTTCTCTTCGTCCTTCTTCGTTGAACTCGTGTTCCGGCAAGGGTTGTGAGATATTAACAGACAGTCCCGTGTTCCTCCAGCGACAGAAATTAACGCGTGTATCCGCTTTCCGGGCAGGTAGAATCTCTCTCGATTTTTTCATCACTGAAAGTGATTTTAGCGGGGCCACTTCAGGTGCAACGCTGATGCAACGAAAATTAGCGATTGGTTGCTTTGGGTCACGTGATTCGCGAGGGGGCGTGGCGTAGACCTCGAGTAGGAGTGGCGTTGTCTGGTAGATCTACCGAGCGATCGCGTCTGTAATTTGTTTTCTATCGATTCAAATGTTTGCGTATCGAGAAAATTTTATGGCAAAAATGTCGTCTTCGTTTTCTTTGCTTCTGTGCCTTTCAGTGAGACGAATCGTACTGGGGCACGAGTCGTGCAGTTTTCTTTTCTTTTTTTCTTTTTATTGACAGAATCAATTGTTCGGACGAAAGACAACAAATTTTAAGCTACAGATAAAAATTTTTCCCGTAATTATCGCGGACAATGCACCGTTGGAACGAGAACTTGAGCTTCGTCTGCTGCATGCGTAAGCGCAGTTCAACCGAACGACCCCTCGGATCATCTACGTAAAAATTCGATTTATATACGCGGCTGCCGCTTTCTAACAAATACCAGGTCTCAATCGATCGCATGCAAATTACACCGAGCGGTGCAGCTCTCCCTGCTTCGCTCGGAAACGTCTCTCGCAAACGATTTATTCGATCGTTGCAATCCTCGGTGATGCTTTCACACGCGTTTCCTTAACAACGATCGATTTACCCCGAAAGAAAAAAAAGAAAGAAAAAACGAAAGGATGTGATCACTCGGTTCGCGAGACGCGACGAAAGGCGATAAACTGAATAACGACTATAAAATGCAGCTCCCGTAGGTAAGGTGAAACAAGAACGCGACGAACGACTTTAAGAAGTCATAAGCGCGATCGTTACGAAGAGAGTGCCAATCATAAATGGCCAAGACCGAAAATACACGTTGTAGGAACGTAACAACGATCGCGACTGCGAATCCAACTGGTTCGTTAAGAAGTAATTCGTTTCATTGGCAATTTTTTTCAATCCATTTACGTTAGTTTTATTTTTCAACTATATTGCGACTGTAAAAGAGAATTCTAAAGTTTTAATAATTCAATCATTTTTCCTGTTTTGTTTAATAATTCTTTCATTTAAATTCAATTTAATTTGAAGAAATTGTTGTATTTGTAACATTATGGTTTTGTATTCAGCAATGAAATAACGTTAAAAGCTTTGACGCAATCACGATTGAACGAAGAAAAATATTGCGTCAACTCAACTCGTTGGCCCTTAATGGGTTAATAATTCCTGTTTCTGCGCATCAATCAGACGCGATATCGCGTGACTCAGCCATTGTTCTGCAGATCGTTCCGACTCGCCATCGTCGACAACACTGCCAACCTTCGAGCATCGACAGCCACAGATTGCATCCCGTATGAGAGAGGAATCGCCCCTTGGAAGCAGCGCGCACCCCGTGATTAGCGCTTTTGTCGGCACCCTTTAAACGCTGCGATCGATTCTTCAGCTAGATAACAAAGTATCCCCGAGTCGATGATTTGACCGAATACGCGAATCGTAATTAAAATTCCAGCCCGGCTCCATTAAGAATCCTCCTCGTCCCGAGATGCACGGCGCGAGATAAAAATGGGGAAAGAAAGAAATAATCGAGGAATGGAACTGTGGTATTTTTTTACGTTAAATTTAGAATTTAGATTAAATCTAGATTGAATTTTGAATAAAAATAAAAATGATGAAATTTCGATGTTATTTAATTTCGAAATAAAACATGGACAATTAAAAGGATAGAAGAATGTAAAGTCGAGCTTAACCTTTGACCAATTTTTCTACTAATTCATCGTGCAAGATGCAACTTCTTTCAGACACTATCTAACAAGGAGAGTCACAGCTGTTGGGTCGTCGATTTAAATGAAATTTAATCTGAAATTTAGATTCTAAAGCAGGGATAATTTGACCATGTCCGACATTGTATTTTGCACTGAAATTGTCTATGATACTTTAAATAAATCAATAATTAAAGACATTATAAAGCCCAAAAAATTTGATTGGTAAAAATAAAAAATTAATCAAAGAATTTAATTTTTAACCAATTTCCATCTTCTACCATCTCACCGCAAAAAGACGCGAGTTTTCTCTACATTTTCCGGACAATGTCCCAGGTAGACTGAGCCGAGAAACAGATCGGCAGCGAGCGATCCTAAAACCTTCGGCGTTGCAATTTTCGCGGCGCAATCGCGGAACTTGGCCTTATCAAACGGTAACACGACCACGCCGGGAGAGATTAAGCGCGCGCCTCGTGTATATCCGCACGGGAGATCGTAACAAGCTCGGCGGTAGTGGTGCAACAGCAGCAGCAGCAGCAACAACTCGTAAGCTTTTCTTTCGGTTGCAACAACAATGGCCATGGATCACCCAGTGTAGCAGCTGCGGCTCGCGACAGCCTTGGGGCCGCGGTTATGATGTTCTTGTTATTAATTTGTTTTGCGCGCTACCCGCAACACGTCGTGCGGAAACCAGTTTCTCAAGACGTATAGGATTACCGAGCGAGCGGCACCCTGGCCTGAGAAGAACCCAGCGACAGCTTTCGGACGAATAAACCCTGCCTACGACGAAAGCTCGCGCGCCTACCTCTAACTCGAGAGTTGGCTCGATCTTCGAAATCATTTTCAAACTTTTCTGCCTCAATTAGGGATTCTTCATATTCTTCTTAGGCATTCTTTATATGCGTCATGAACAATTACGAAGAAAGTGAATAAAACGCTCGTGAAAGACAAAATTTCACTTCACTCTAATTTAATAAAATGGTATTTGGTGGATAAAATAATTCTCAATCTAAATGGGACGAACGACTTGTCAACGAATTTCGTGAATTACCACCGTCGTGTTTCTAACAATGGCGTCGAATTTGTCGAGCGTAGATTTAGGTTAGGTTTAAGTTGGGTTTAGGTTAGGTTTAGGTTACCTGACGTAACCAAAACAAATCGTTGAATTGAAACTTTTTAAATGAGAGAAAAAGAAAAGAAAAAAAGAAACCGCTCCGATGAATAGCGTGTTTTAACGCGGAAGATTCTCGAGCGATGATTTTTTTCTTTTTTTCAACGACGTATTCTCCGTGTGGCGTGCGCGGTTTCGACGCGGTTCTTGTTTGAAATGGAATATAGAGCGCGTTGGGTGGAGAAAGGGGAACGGGGCACCGAAAGAAATAGCTGTCAGCTTTGTCGACCACTACCGTTACATCTCTCGCGTCCACTTAGGTTCCACCTAGCTGTTACACGCAACGTGCCGCGCCGCGCGAGAAAAATTATTTGGGCTTAAGGTAACACGGCGGAGATGTTAGAAAGTCTCGTCACCGATTGAAACTGATAGCGTTTCGAGCGTGGCGCTTTGATTCCTTTCGAAAGAAGAAGAAGAGAACGTCGTCGGTCGTTATGTAAAACGTAGCGCGACTGCCGTTTGACAGAACGCACGTCGAATCCGATTACACGCCGTGCTTCTTTTTCATCGAGCCGGAGAAAGAGTCGCTTCGTAGAAAGGAGGAATGGCAAGCTTTTGTAAAAGCTGTTGTTCCGTTTTTATAGTTTTAGACAAAAAACTAATTGCAGAGATCGTTTTAGTATTTAAGGGAGACTCTGAGAGTTCTTGCTGCGTAAGAACAAAGACGTGACAATGATGATCTATTGCGGGAGATTGCGAAAATTCGAGGATACAATTCTACTTTGTGTTTTATTTTCTCTGCTGGATATAGACGAGATACAATTGAGTTAATCATTTCGAATTTAAAACTTAGTAAAACACTGTCTTTGTACAAACAAATATAGTAGAGTTTCATTTGTTCAAAAACAAAGTTTGGGTACGAAGTGTAGTTACTGACGGAGGAGGTAGGAAAAATTTCAATATACTCGACCGTGATACCGAGTGTTCAACGTTCAACGTCCAATCTGAAATATCCGTCAGGAAAGTATTAACCACTTTGCAACAGTTGGTAGGAGAGGCCTTCGAGTTCGCGGACGTTTCGCGGCAAGAAGCGTCGTCTGGTCAAGTGGCAGCGACTCGCGTTCGCAAACGGGGGGTCACTGATCGGCCGAGTCGCGTCTCGACGTCTTCTAGTCGGCCACGGGGGATCGGGATCGAGGCGGAGGTGTACCCTCGCCTCGGAGAGGCGATCATAAGGAGCCGGGGCACGCCACCCCGATCGCAAAAACCTTAAAAGGTTTAAAGACTACAAATTCAAGCGGTGATACACGAGCTGTGGGGGGGAGGGCGGGGGTCTTGAGCCATTATTTATGAATTTGGTGCGCCGAAAAAGGCTGGCCGCCAGCGGATCTCCTTGGCTCCTTGGGGGAACAACGGGGCAACAACGGGGGCCAAGATACGAGAGAAGCCACGGAGAGAGGCGCTCTACGGATTTCAAATCGATCCGCAAACCGGATAAAATATTTTATGGTGAACGTTGCTTTAATGGCCCTTACGGAGCACGGTTGAAGCAGGCCCTCAGCGACCACCGTTGATTTGTGGTTACCGCGGACGACAGAGACCTTATCGATTGGCCCCCGTGTCCCTCGTCGGCCGAGACCGTTCCACCGGTTTCCACCGGAGATTGCGATATCGCGCGCAACGTCGCAGAAACTCGGAAATTTCGGAATTTCTGATCGCTCCCGGCGAGTCCTGATATCCGACCAGAGTGTGCAGAGGCAGCGATCGTTTCACCCTTACGGCGTTCGAAAAGACGTTCTTTATTACGAGGGATTCTGTTGTTAGCAAGTGTGTGACAGGTTGGACGTTGTGTGGAATGTACGAACATTGAAATTTTTTGAAAATTAAAATACAAAGGAAATTGTTTAGATTGAATCGATGAGATACAGTGTCCTCCATTGTAAGTCGTACATCAGTGGAACAAAGTGCAATCGAACTCAATTATCTAAATCCGTTTGAGGAGAACTCGTTACAGTCCATGTAACGAATTTATCTCGTATCAGAAATGTACAGATGTTCTCTATTGTTTGCAATTTTTTCACTAATTCATAAATGAATCTAATTGATGGAAACGTTAATTAAATTTCATTTCAACAGACAAAATAAAATGAAATAAAATAAAATTCCGTAAATCTGAATTTATAATTCCACCCACTATATCTCTGATTAGGAAACTTAGCTTAGTTCGAACATTAACTGAAATTTAATAAAAATAAAATTTTCATACGCAACTTCAAAAGACACAAATGTTTCTCCGACTAAATTCTACTTGACTAAAATTCGACAGTTACGTCGGTAATAATTGCTCTATCGACTGGAGAGTGGAATGGAGATTTAACCGGAAGCTAGCCTCCGGTCGTTTCGATATCACTTTGTCCACGGCAATAATAGTTTACGAGAGACTCGCGCGGCGGATGATATTGCGCCACCGTAACGCCACAGGCTCTCAATTTAATTTAAGGTGCAGCGTAACGTCCCTCCGCCGTTTTACGTGGGCGTTGAGCGCGTGCTGGCCGTTTACCACGATCAACGGGGTGTTACGGCGCGATCGGGGAATCTCGCGACACATCCAGGCTCGGAAGAGCCTTCTAGGTTCGATCGTGATATTAATTTTTTCACGTTCGAGAGAGCCGATTCGGCCGATTTAATCTGAAATTAATCAGAGGCGAACGGCTGGACGAGCTCTGGTTCGCGTCCAAATAGAATGACACTCAATTTCAAAGCGACAGGCCAGCGGGACGTCCGTCCTCCATCCTCTGTCGATTATCTTGCGCGTGCTTAAACACGGGCCTAGAGAAAGCCTGTGTTAATTCGACCGATCGCTGGTGTATTGTGGAATTAATTTATCGGATACTTTGTGAAAGAATCTTTTTTCTTCCTTTCCTCGTTCGTGAAAGAGACCACCCTGACAGAGAAACGAAGTGTCAGACTACGTGGACCAAGTGTCGACTGTGGGACCGAGAGATGTTGATTGTTATTAAATTTTTAGCGAGCCGTGCAATCTCGAGTTACTTGCATATTTCAGGTAGAATATAAAATTACATTATCTACATTAAAACAGATGAAAAGTATATAGTACTGTTGCTAATGAACTTTATTACGATTTTGAACGTTCCAAATATTTTTTGGTCATCGATAATAATTCTCCATGGCTCGATTATCTTAGACTATCGCCAATTTTATTGTTATTAATGGAGACTAATTAAAGAGTCAATATGGGTCGAAAGTAACCAAAAATATTTAATTAATTGGTTACTGGTAGCCACCTAGAACACAATTGCAATCACCCATAAATATCATCAATTATATAATCACTATTTTTGATATAATATTTGTCCGTTAGTGGAAGATTTCAAACAAAAATTATCCTTAAAAACCTGTTATTCCCGATACCCGCTGAAGATATCTCCGCGTTTGAAACCAAAAATGCCGATGTAAATCCGAGATCTCGGCTCCGTTGATCGCGTGCTAGAGGTAACGGGCGGCTTCGAGCAGGGGCTGTTAACGCTGCAGCCCTCTTCATAAATATCGGCGTGGACAGCGTTCTCTTCTTTACGACGGCGAAACGACATCGACTACGAGGAAACCGTAGCTCGGGCAGTCTATCCATCGAGAATTCGCCACACGGTGTAATGCACACACGGCCGGTCGCGTGTACCATTTGGCGGGAAACAAGGCTTGCGCCGATCTACGACGACGTGCCGGTGCCTCGTGTATCGGCTACCGGTCCATATTAATTGCTTTCATAATTCAGATCAAGCATACGTAATACAACGGCCGTGTTGCCATCGCCACTTGCCGCGTGGCCGGGCCTCGAACACCGTGCTCCGATCCATAACGATCGCTCTTCCCTGTGTTTCGCGCGACTTTCGATTAATAAATATCGCGCCACGTCGCTTATTAATTCCAACATTTCGGAAGCCAGCCACCTGCAATTAGCCGGGTATGTGTGGCTCACCGTCGAATGAATAAATTGATCGGGTATTCGGGGAAAGATTATCGACAGTCGGCAAGGAGATTTATAGGTTTATAGGTTATGAAACTTTGGATGGTTTAGGTTAGGTTTAGTAGAAATTTGAAAGGGTGCAAATCAAAAAGGATGCCAATTTCTGTGTCACTCGATGAATAAATGTATCATCGTTTATAGGTTATAAAACTTATAAACTGGATGGTTTAGGTTAGGTTTAGTAGCAATTTGAAAGGGTGCAAATCAAAAAGGATGCCAATTTCTGTGTCACTCGATGAATAAATGTATTTATGAATAAAAATACTTATAAAAATATATATAAATATAAAATATCTATAAAGGTATTTAGGAATAAAAATACTTTTAGAATTAATGATAGATTTACGAAATTTGTAATTATAATAAAAATATGTATTTAATATATTTATATATATTATATATTAAATATCCTACTACGAGAATAATATCTATTTTACTAAATAAATATATATATATATTAATATATAATAAAAAATTTTATATAATAACGTCAAGTTACTGTCCAATTTGTTGATAATTAAATGTAGAACATTTTCTACATTTAAAATTTTAATGCATCTCAAGGACACGAATCTAAATTCGTGCGTATAAAATTGCAAATTCTCTTTTCTTTCAACAAGAATAATCTTTAGTCTGAAATAAAAATCCTCACTTCGGAAGAACGACACGGTACCAAAAATCAGTGTGCGCAACCTTTCGAGCATCTCCATCGAGGAATCATAAATAATCGGTATTTTGCCGTACGATCGGGCCATTCCACCGATCCAGAAATGAAGCCAGATGATATCTGGATCGGAATGAATTTCGCATCTAGCTCGTTAGTCCAGACGTCCGTCGAGAATGCCGGGACCAGCGAGGTCGATGAACTTTCGATGATTCTTCGGTGGCCTCTAATGGAGATTTATTATTCCTCGAAGATCGAGAACGTTTCGGTAAAACGAAATACGACGATGCGTATTGTTCCAGGCTATCAAACTGCACGGAGTCACGAAGAAATTCCGCTGCAAACTCAAATGAAAAATTTCCTTGTCGATCAGCTTTTGGTAGCATCAACTTCAATCAAATTATTTTATAATTTCACTATTTAATCTTTTAATCGAAAAATTTTATTTTTCTCTCTTTTTCTGTGAAATTCACAACTTACTTACAAAGCTACGTCAACCTTTTTTATATTATTTTCTGTTTTTAGCTCGCACTCGAGCATCGAACAACTTCTATTCGAAAGTAAAACTTTAATTCATCGCGTGCACCTTACATCCCAATTCTCCAAAAGACAGATCTCACGAGAGAACAAGAGACGTTTGAAAACCTGCGAGATTATTGCAGTTATCTTTAGGGTGGGCTCGAGGTGTCTGCCAAATATTAGCACAGCCGGTGCGCTGGTTGCCCCACTCTAGGTCACATCGATATTTTTTTTCTTCTTTTTCTAACTGACCAGCGCGACTTTCAACGCGTTGAAGATGCTCCTGCGGCGATCCAATGTCTCTCGAGCAGATAACTTCCACCGCGATAGTGAAATTTATCTAAAGAATTTCCCTAGGGTATGGTTCCGAAAATTTGTCGAGCCGAGGGATTGATAACACGGCGCCGAGCGAGGCCGAGGATTAGATAAAATTTGTATTTTCAACTCGTGTGAATGTAATTCGATGGGTAAATATAAAATTACCGAAATATCAGCCCCACTTCGATCTGTTATCGTACTTTAAATTGCTTCCGACGTGTAAGTACAAGTTCTAAAGGGATATATTTAATTTTCTCTATCTAAAAATGATTTTACATGTTTTTTATTAACGTAACAATCAAAAATTCTCAATCCTTGGCAGATATTAAATTTTTGCAATTTGTTTCACTATTGTTTTGTGTTTTAAAATACTTTTATTACTTGTTAAAATACTTCTATCAATTTTTTTTTAAACTATTGGAATAAATAGAAATATCTTACTGATTTATAAATCATCTTTTATATGTGTACTGTATATGTGTCTTTATATAAAAATCACAATAATCCTGTGTTAAGCTAAAAAGTTCCACGGTACGGTAGTTGAGTTCAGGCTGACGTAAACGTAATCGATGGCGCAGCGAGGCGTAATTAATCGATGAAGTGCGACGTTGGTAAAAATCGCGATCGAAAGCCAGAAGGGACTTTCGGACGCGGGTAATTTCGAAACGGCGACGTTAGAAGGCATTAATTTTCCTCGGTGAAATCGATTTTCAGTTAGGAAATCTACGTCGCGGCGGCGTCAATCAAACAGAGTACCGTACTTTTATCGTCTTTCCGAACCCACGCGTTTCCTCCCGAGCCCGCTTGTCCCTTTCTACCACAAATTAAAACGTCCCCGAGAAGTGCTCCGTCGTTCTTTACGGTCGAAAGCGGCAACTGCGCTTGTGTGTCCAACGATACAATGCAAATGATACCTGGTATCTGGTTTTTCTTTCATCCGGCTGATGATAATCGAACGCGCCAGATCGCGATTTCTAGGCGTTCGGAGGTTACGCAACGATACTCAACTACGAAACGAAAGCGAGATAAATCAGATTTTCTACGTTTTACTGGGAGTTTTAGCATTTAATCGGTATCATTACATCATTGGAGATTTAGAATTTTAAGTTACTCAAGTTGGGCTTCTTTGATTTAACTCGATTTTGTTAGCGATCGCACAGGAGGTAGAAATTTTGCATCGAACATAAATTCCTCGCAAGAAAGGCATCTGTTCCGGGAAAGATTTGGTAGCACCTTGTTTCGGTAGATTTAATCAACGTCGAAACCCTGTGGCGTGCGACACCCTGCGGCGCAAGAATCTGCCCGAGTCAGAGTCGTTCCTTGCAACCTCGGGGGCACGAGGTAACAAACGCTTTCTCGATTTAACATCTCGAGCCGCTAAACGCGGAAATTGTGCAAGTGCGATTTAATAGAAATGCCGCCAGTCGCGGACAGCTATTAGCCCGCGAAACCGGACACTGGCTCGATCGATGCCCGTCGACGAAAACAGAAATCGTTTCGAGCGTCCAATAAACAGCGAACTGTAGTTGCGTTGCCAAGAAACACGAAACAATGCGACTACCGTTGCACTAAATTTTGTTGCCAGCTTCTCTGTAATTAATGTCTTTCGAGGCGCAGAGACGGAAATCGATCGTTAGAGGGATAATTACCCGGATCTCTAACGGAGATTTACTATTCTCCGAAGATCGGGGATATTTCAATGAAACGTTGATTACTTCAGGCTATCAAATCGTACGGGAAAAGATTCCCTCGCTGGTCGTTAAATTCGAATGAGAATTTGAGAATAATTTCCTTGCCACCGGGAAGCAGCCTGCTAATAGCATAAATTTAAATAACATTTTCATAGCGGAATAAAATTGATACTTTACGACATACGTAGATGAGATGTTCCGTGATTTCACTGTCAAACACTGTCAAACACTGAGGATCTTTAATTTCCTTCCTTTGTGGAATTTGTAACTTGCAAAATAGGCAACATCTCTTGTTATAATATATACAATAAATATATAATGTATACATAATATTGTATATAATATGTATACAATAAATATATAATATATACATAATATTATATATAATATGTATACAATAAATATATAATATATTATATATATAACATTGTATATAATGTGTATACAATAAATACATAATATTATAATTTATATTTAATAAAAGAATTTAAATTTAAAATTCAGACGTCAAAATAGATGTCAGTTCTCTGAAGAAGGAACAGGACACGTTCCAAACTTTGCGAGATCATCGCAGTTACCTTCAAGCGTGTCCAAGACCAAACAAACGTTAAGTAATAGATAATCGCGCGACTTTTTATTACCACTACGAAAGATCGCAATTAACGTCACTTCCGGGGCGCGCGGCGCGTGCTCTGGAAATTGATCATCGGGGGTTAATTGCTTCAACGATCCTCTGCTACCGATCGTACGTAACGCCGCACGTAGAGCGGCGATCGTCGATCAAAATTGATTTTCGGCCAGTTCCTCGATTCCCCAATTTTTCTCTCGCACCCTGTAATTTGCACGGTGAGGCACAACATCCGGAAGCAAGGAGCTCGGCGCATCGTGCGTCCAACGTTGTTAAGAGGCTTCGAGAGCGCGTCCTTAACAGTATAATTTCAGGGTGCGTTACACGGTGGATTCAAAGTACTTAATACAAACGCACCGATATTCGTACGATACTTTCGTCTATACCGTGCTCCCGTTTATCGAGCGAGTTTCTCTCGCGAGACCCTTCTTTTTCTTCCTCTCTCGGAAGACGAGCGTGTGGAATACAAATGCAAATGGATTCGAGTTAGTGCCACGCTTTCTTCGTCTTGATTGTAGATTAATTTCACTCGTAATTGATATTGCGCTCGATTATTTATGGCGCTCGCAAATTACGCAACGAATATGGTAATTGCAGTTTAGCGCCATAAATTTCTATACTTGTTAGTCGTTCATAATTCAACGTGTCGTAGTTCATTTGTGAACTTCTTTCTGTACGTATTTTAGGTACCATAATTCTGTTTGTTAACAATTTTGAACGATATACTTCAAAACAATATGAAATGTGTAATGCAACATTGCTGTTTCACTTCGTTTATTGCTTTTAGCACACACTTTACATCTCCTTTGAGGGTTTTCTTTTTTATTTTATTATATCAATAGGTGGAATATTCTTTGCAAAATGTGTCCATTGCATTGCTTTTTCGCGTTTGATAATCAGGAACATTGAACTTTCTTTTTGAACTTGATATCATGACATCACTGTCTCTTTTCATTTTAAAATAAGGGTAGAAATTAATAAGAGCAAAGAAATTACTAAGGACAAGATAAGAAGTAATTTAATTAAATTTATTATCTATTTTCCTTGGTTATATTTAAATATATTTATTTAAATATTGCAACTTTGTGACAAAACACTCTTAACGTGGGTCGAAATTTTTACTGGCGTCTTTCTAAAATAAAAAAATAAATATATACTAAAGATTCAACAGATAATCTATGCATCGTATGCGTGACGAACAACGTGTTAATAAATAAAACATAAAATGTTTTAAAATTGCTACCATCCCTTGCCAGATCTCTATCGTTTGAACCTCAAAATTCAAATTCAAATTAGCGGTGGATTCGCATTTTTCCGCCCGAAGCGGCGGGCCGAACCTAACCTAAATTTCTGGGGCATTCGTGATTCTTGCACTTCGTTAGGAGGGTCCGGTGGGTCCCGATCGCCGTGCCAAGAATAATACATTAATGCGGTCGTACGAACGTCGGGCCTTAAAGTCCAAATTCGGCCGTAATGCCGCTGTTTGGAGTTTAAAGATCACCGGGGCTCCCCGGTTCTCCTGGAAACGCAGAGGAACATCGGGCCGAGGGCGGCCGGGGGGAGGGAGGGTCGTGACATGGCCGCTGATTCCGAGCGGCGATATGCCCGCGGCGCTTTCGGCGGCTCGCTAAATTTGGTCAGACGGCTTGCTAATCGCGAGCGATACTTCTTGCACGCTTGGTTTTCAGGTAGCCTAATTTGCGTCGTATAGCTAGCCGGGTCTCCCTCCGTCTCCCGTTCCGTCTCTCTCCGTCCGCGCCGGCTGAATTACGCGAATCCGAGGCTCGTCCATTTTTGGACGGCCAACGACGATTCGTAATGGACGTGTAACACAGATTAGTGGTGATGTACGGCTCCCGAGTGAAATATTTATATCTCTCTTTAAGAGGGACGGCCACTCGTCTCGCTGATCGTACGTGGTATGTGTAATCCCCCGTGGTACGGAGGGACGTGTGCTCTTTCAGCTTGAGTCGCTGGCAACAACGACAGTCGATCGTCGATCATTAGCGAGTATTCAGTTTAGAGATCACCGTGGCGAGATAGCGTATTGAAACGGTTTCGACTGTTAATTCTGTGAACTCTGGAACTCCGGAGTCTCGAGGTGACACGTAAATTTCTAAATCACGTCGTTTCTCCACTTCTCAGATACAGTAACGAGAACATATATGTACGACAGGGAAAATTGTTCAACGTTATCGTAGATTTGCGAGTTTGAAGAGTCCCTTGGCAACTGTAGGGTACGTTGAACGCTTGTTACGTTCGTCTTTCTTTCTGCGACTATTAATGCAAATACTGTGCTAAAATGATCGATAGAATCTGTTGTCTGAAGGATAATTTTCCTTTGAGGACGATGATGCTTCTTTGACGAATTTAACTAGACAAACGTGTCACGGTATTCCGCCGAGTCGACAGTAAAAAAAATCCAAAATTGCAAAGAAAGAAGCACGTAGAGACTGACGATTAAACGTTCCACGAGGGAAAGTTTGTAGCTTTTCGACAAATTTTTCAAACGCTCTCTCAGTTGAGGAGTACTCGTGCTTTATTGGAAAAGTTATTTTTCTGGTAAAACCTCCGAATCGATCGTTCGTCCGGCAAACTCGTCAGGCTGGAACATTCCAGTTTCGCGGCACAGGATAGCTAGGTACACACAATGCGCAAACACACTCGGCGCGGCTTGCCACGTTTCTACGAAAGCGCTCCCCTCCCCCCAGACCCCTGCGTGGCTCGGTCTCTTGTTCAGGTAAGAGGTAAGTAAACGAGTTCCATTGCCCGGTCGGCTTTTCAAAAGGGAGTAACGAACAGGAGAGCCTCTTTTACATCCCTGGTCGTAAAAAAACTTTGGTCCTGTCGGCTCTCGGATCGTTAATCCAGCCGATTTCTCGAAGTCGTCCTATTAACGCTTACGTCCGACAAATTGTGAACGTTGCTCCGGAAACGATGCAAATTTCGACGAACAGGCGGCGACAGATTAATAGGAAATGCCAGTTTGCTCGAGTAGCCAAAGACAACATTGGTGTTCAAGTGGAGCAACGTGGAAAACAAAAACTGCACGACTTGTACCCCAGTACGATTCGTCTCGAAATGAAGACGACCTTTTTGCCATAAAATTTTATCGATATGCAAACATTTGAATCGATACGAAACAAATTACAGGCGCGATCGCTCAGTACTAGACAACGCCACTCCCACTCGAGGTCTACTCCACGCCCCCTCGCGAATCACGTGACCCAAATCAACCAATCGCTAATTTTCGTTGCATCAGCGTTGCACCTGAAGAGCGTTACCCCCGCTAAAATCACTTTCAGTGATAATATAGATCCTTTCGGATTCAAGATGAAATTCTTCACAATGTTTCGACGATATTGTAGTTGCTTTTTAGTATGCCATAAGCTGAGACGTAATACATTGAAGCGTAATTGAATGAATCAATCTGTAGTTACAGAAGCAAGCAATTTTTGGTGTACACTGATACTACAAGTTGTTGCTCCTCCAACTATTTGAAGCCACGAGATGAATAGAAAAAGAAAAATCTAATTTAATCCCTCTTCCACGATCTCGTAAGATTCCTCCAAAAGCCTCCTCGTCCTAGTCGAACTTTAGAAAAACGAAAATCAAACTCACGAACGAACGAAGCTCCGAAGGCGGAGAAGGTAGGCGACAATTGATCTCTCCTAACGAGCGGTTTGCGATTTACGAAGTGCGGAGGCTCGACTATCGCGCTACAGTTACCATCGTAAATAGTCCGGGGTCCGGATAGGAATCGTCGTTGTTCCGGCGCGAGTTCTGCGCCCTAACGAGCACCGGTGAAACTGGAAAGAACGTCCCCGGTTGTGAACGATCGTGCAAAAGTGCGAGCAGGATCGAGAAGACCGCTACCTAGAGCCCGAGAGGAAACCGAAACGAAAGAGAGGATTCTCCTTGCTCGCCCTGTGTCGCGCACGCGACTCGACTGACAAAGAGGAGAAAAAGGATTGGTGAACCAGACACGCGGATATATCTGATCCATGACAGCCCGTGCGGATAACTAACAATTCCGATTCACCGTGCTGGCGAGCGGCGAGCGTTTCTCTTTCTCCGTTGTTGTTCGATTTTCTGGTTTCGCGGCGTCACCGTACGCGCGTACGGCCACCAGCAAACGACGGCTTTCGAAAACCGGCCATTAGGGGCAATTAGGCATGCATCATAGGCCGTGGCGTTGGATACCTTACATGGTCAGAAGTCATTGGCTGTCTTAATGGTATACAGAGTCGGAGGAGAGCCCTCTATCCTCTATCAGCTACGACTACGCGCGAGAATACTGATTTATTATAAAATTGTTACGCAGTTGTTTCTTTCTTTTTTTGATTTCTTTGTTCCTTTCTGACGCTCGGTATTTTATCTTTTCCCTCGATCGCTGGCGAAATAATGGAAGGTTGGCGAAGGAAGAGTGATTGGACGATCGATTGAACGTAGGTTAATTGAATTTGATGTTTTGATCGATGTTGTCTGGAAGAGCGCGGATGAAATGTCGAGTCGTAGATTCTAGCATTTTAGTTTGTTTTCTTTTCAGCGCGACGTTTGTATTAATTTATTATCGTTATTCGCTATGGAGATAATGTTTGAAACTGTGTCGAGAAGTTTGCTATCGGAATGGAGCATCCATTGTAGATTATGTTTTGCCTTTTGTACTTGTTCGATAATACGACATATTCTTAGTACAAAGAACAACACATCACGTTTATTTCTTCGATCAAGCTCTGCATTCATTTATTTCTCAATTTAAATTTAGTATCGTATATGTTGTTGATAGCGAATTAATAAAAAATTAGTACAAAAGTTTAGAAAAAATAGCTTATGAATGCAGTGGTTTTCTTTAAAGAAACAAGCTTTTCAAATAATTTCGAATTGAAATAGTTACCTAAGGTTACATGCATACGTTGTAAATCAAGCGTCGTATTGAATGATTAATGGAAAGCTAGTCATCCGACGCTTCATTCAAGAAGAAACTTTTTCAAACTTCAACAACGAGAAGATATTTGAAATTCCTAACATTCTGAATGCCGCATGATAGGTCAAATCTCTCTTTTCCTATTCCATACATTACCCATCTTTTTATGACTTTTCAATGACCGTGTTTATTCCTTGAAAGAGAACAACTGACCTCGAGCAAAGCTCATCCAAAGATTCATTGAAACTTTCTCCAATCGTTCTTCAACTGATACTCTTTCCAGGACATCTTCAGAAACTACAGTTCCTGTTCGCAAATCACTTCTCGAAACTAAATCTCTCTTCAACACTATTCGACAGAGCATAGAATCACAAAAAGCATAGAAATGTAGAAAAAACTGCACGACTTACCCCAGTACGATTCGTCTCATTGAAAGACCCAGAAGTAGACTAGGAAATGAAGACGACGTTCTTGCCATAAAATTTTATTGGTACGCAAACATTTGATCGCTCAGTACCAGACAACGCCACGCCTACTCGAAGTCTACTCCACGCCCCCTCACGAATCACGTGACCCAAATCAACCAATCGCTAATTTTCGTTGCATCAGCGTTGCACCTGAAGAGACCTGATTTTCTGGGTTATCCCCGCTAAAATCACTTTCAGTGATAAAATGAAGAAAATGATCGAGAAAAATTGTCGAAAGTTTCACTTGTTCCACAACTGACCCTAAACAAATACTTTTCCCGGAGCATCTTCAGTACTTGCTGAACAGTTTCAGCTCAAAGATAAATTTCTCGTGAACAATGTATAGAATTGATCGCATTATTCTTCAATCATCCGTTAAAAAACTAATTCGTGGCAAATCGACATGGACCTTTGCAACTTTTCCATTTTCTCCCTACAAGACCTCGCTCTCTCTTTCCATTATTTCTTATTTCGAAAAAAAAAAAAAAATAGTCTAATAGAGTGCTCGACAAGAAAAAAGAAAGACAGCGAAACGTCGTTGCATAGCTGTTGACTTGCAAAGTTAATTATCTCGTCTGGTCAGTGGTACACAGCAACGCGTGTAACGCGTCGGCGACCCGTTCGTTACGCAGCCAACATCGTGGCACACGCTCGGCAAGAAGCAACCGGGTAATTAATTCAAAGGATTGTTTCATAAATCGAACACGTTGTTTAAGAATCGCGTCGGTTGGAAACGCATCGGTCGGATGCGAGCCGACGCGGCCGTAGATTTCTGCTAACGGATCTCCCCGTTCTCGTAGAATACCGGAGTACCGAGTTTCCCTCTCCGTCCGATAGGTGATGCTGGACCTGGAGCCCGATCCTCCTCCGGAAGGCCGTCGACCCCGTGTAGAGAAGTATACGCGCACAACGGACGCGTGCGGAAAGGCCATGCACCGATAGAGAGAAAGAGGAAGAAAGCGAGAGAAAGAAAGAAAGAGAGAGAGAGAGAGATAGCAACCGAAAGATTCCTCTCTCTTGGCATCTCCTTGCGTCGTGCTCCGGCTTTTCGCGGTAACAAGGACCCGCATAGTCACGGTTTAAATGTCACGAGGTAGGTCTAGAAGTTGTAGAAAATTTTAAGGACGCAGAAGATGCAAGGAGAGAGTACAGTGCATGTAGAGGATTATAGAGGCAGATGGTACTTGAGCAAATGCTAGAAGGCTCCTTTCTCTTCGTATCTTCGTATCATCGTGCTTCTCGTTTTTCGACTTTAACTCGCGGTAACAACGACCCGCTTTAATATTGTGGAACACTAAATCTACGATAGGGAGATGTGTAGATGTAGGAACCTTTGAAGCGGCATCTAGTAAGTGCAAAAGACTTGGAATTTGGAAAACCCCGAAAGAGAATTTGGTAGATGGAGATTTTAGAAATACTCGAAATATCAACTGTGATTCAAATAGCTGTACAATGATGGATGCATGTTTCTTTTTTTAAATTCTTCTACGGTAGAGAAATATTTGACATTCCTAGCATTCTGGCGTTCCAAACATGATACGATAAGTCAGACTTATATCGTCACGATGAGAATAAAATTTATAAGACTTTCAAGAAAATTTATAATCATCGACGTGTGAGTTAATTTTTAGACAAATATAATTCAATTTTGTTATTTATTGTAAAATGATAATTGCTATTACTTTGAATTGTTAATTTCTCATTAATGTATCGTTACTAGGAACTGATTATAGTGTCCGAATATTTATAAGAACGTCAGACGTTTTAGTTAGAATTTTCAGTAATTAATTTTTAGGATGTCGCAATGCGAACAATTTACAAATATGTCCAATAGATCTACGGTGCTTCAATATTTGCCCGAATCGAGGTAAACAGTCGGAGCTAAACGAAGCATCCGACTGCTAATAGACCGGAGACGTGGAGTGTTTGCTTGCAAACGTGGATTAGATCAAATAAAGTAGGAATTAATGAGCCATTGTTTATCTCGAAGACTCGTCAAATATTTGAACGACGCTTTGAACCCCGGAAATATTCACGGCATCCACTCGTCGTGTATTAAACTCGTCAGAAATGTCCGTTATTCGGTTGTCGTTCCACAAACGTGGAACAGTACTCCTTCTCAGACAAAAGAATTCCTTCGCGCGTTTGCAAGTATCGTGAAATTTCTGTGCAATTGTTACCTGGAGATGTTAATTCACGCCAGCAATACCGAATTGGACCGTGGACAGTTAACCCAACAAAAGCGCGTTAATTTACCAAGAAAGAGAAACAATAGTTTACTTTTGATGAAAAAGTCCCTCGTTCTTTAAAATATCTTTCAAACTAATTTTTCTTTTTGAACAATTAATCGATTGATTTCAAATGTTCGTACATTACATTTGTCGTAATCGATTTTTCAATTATCGAGTGATAATTTCAAGCACTTTCTTCGTGTCCCTCTATCGTTGGAAAGAGAAAGATCTTTCACCAAGTCGATACAACAGTTCCTGCTTCTCGATCGTTAATGGAACGTACCGACGTACAGATTCCTGGCTTAACATTCACCGACCGGTTACCCACAGAGTTGCTAGTAAATTTTTAAGAAGTTACTAGAATCTGTTTTACCAATAGATTCTAGTGGAAGGTTGGAAAACAGGATCTAGAGAAAAATAGAGAACGTCGAAGTGGTGAAAGTGAGAGGTCATTTCCCAATTATTTTTCAATTTCCCACCCAAGTATAAATGTCCATCACTAAAAAAATCAAAGTTCCTCAAAACGAACACGCAAGATCAAGAAAATACTGCCACGCGGACACCTCCTGCTTCTAGAAAGTCGCGATTAGACTTCTCTGTCGAAATTGTTCTTATCACCGCGATTAATCTTCCGCGCTATGCTAAAATTTCTGTTTTGTTCCGACAACTCTCAGCTTCAAATTCGACTCAATCAACACCCCTCGAACCGTCAATCTACCTTCAGACTCGATTTTCAGCAAACGCCTAATTGTTGTTTGCAAATCGCGTGGCTGGAAGGAACAGTGGTAAGAGAGCCAAGTCTTACGTTTGTGCGAGCGAAGGTAGGGCGTCACGGATGAGGGAGTCCGCGTAGAAAGAAGAAAGACGACGAGCATACACGGCGCCGTGTTTCAGAGTCGTTTCGGTCGTTATGCGAGGACATAAAGAAAAACATGGCGACCTCATTGTCTTGGGCTCATAAAGCGACGATCGTTCCCCGCTGCTGGATAAGATACGACAGGCTTAAAGCGGGTTAACTCTATCAGCGACGCTTACATAAACATCGTGGAACTTTGACGTTGTTGTCGTCGCTGGTTTCATACAGGCGAGTACGATACGTAGTTCACGCACGTGAGCGTGCTCCAAAACTAGCTGGGGGCTAGGACTCGCGGCGTTTTCCATTGTGCACCAGACGAAGCGTGTCAGGAACGGGCCGGATCCGAGCGGTAAAATTGGAGCTTTATTGCATGCGCGGCGCGCGCGTGACCACGATGACACACTAACAATTGCTTTTTTATTAACGCGATAACGCGCCGGCTGCGAACGCGATGTTCACATTGATAAATGTCCGACAATTTCATTCATACCTCTTCTACTTTAGGGCTCCCATTTCTTTTTTAAAGAAAAAAAAAAACTGTTGAACTGTTGACATTCTCTTTAAATAAAAAATCAGTTCCTCGACCGTTCCTCAATTCTGAATTTACACTCCTGTAAGAAGGTTAAAAATAAAAAGCTGACAGACAGATTGGAGGAGAAATCGGATCTAAACGAAATATTATCTGTACGATACAACAGACAGGTTGAACACAGTAATCGCTGGAAATTCGATTAACTGCCACGCATTGGTAACACGAACATTGCGAACGAGATAACTATTGCCAACTAAGCGCGTTTCGAAACGAAACTGATACCTGTTCATCAACCAAATGCTAGAACAGAACGTGATCAGCAAGTAATATCGCTTACGCGTAGAAACGAAGAAACGAACAAAAAAAAAAAAAAAAAAAATATCCATGTCGCTGTGTTCGCGACATTTTTGAGATATTTCCCTCGTGTAACTACCGATTCATTACTCGGTGGTAATTCGACGATGATGAATGAGAAAAAAAAAAAAAATCTTTTGTACGGCTCCGTCCGTTTCGTTATTTCCACGTTCTAGCTGGCTCGTTTCGTTCACGACCCCGCTTTCGAGAGCGAGGCTCGTTCTCGCCATTGTTCCAACAAATTATGCATATTAATTCCCCGCGTCTTGTACACGAGCCACTGTATAAGCGTGAAATGTTCTCAGGATCGACCCAGATGTCTCGACAGATGATCGACAATACCCGTTAAGACGCGTTTAACAATTCAGCAGGGATCCATCGCCCGTGAGAAATTCGAACGCGTTCCTGCCACCAATGCGCCGATTTACCCCATTCGTGACAATGTTATTCGTACAATGTTACCGTTATCTTCCGACTGCAAACATAAGTTGAAGTCCACTGTCGCAAGTGTTTTATTCGTTGACTTGCAATTTTTGTGAATTTTTCATTTTTAGTACCTTGGGTCTTCTTGGACATTTCTGTCGCTATTGTTAGTAAAGACAATCCGAGGTAAATTTAGAAAGAAATACTCTACTATTAGTTATTAGTCTTTTTTCAAATCTGAATGTACAGAAGCGAGTCGTGTATCAATTATGACGTGCAAAATCTAAATAATTTGGAGATCAAATAAAAATTAATGGCTCAATACGCGAAAGAGTGAACCGGTATCGAAGAAAAGAGGAGAAATGCCGGAGACACGAACGTAGCGATCTCGCGATCGCGTGATTCGAAAATCTCCGACCGAAAAAGACGATCGCGAGGCAAATGGCGAAAGAAAGCCACGAGAGGGAGGCTGAAGAACCGGAGTCTGTAAACGGACAAAGGGAGACATCGAGTGGTGGACGTCCTCGTTCGACGCAGATTGCACATTTTCCGGTCTCGAAAATCCCCGTTCGTCCCTGCCGTTCTTTCCCAGGAGGTGGATCCCAGGAGCTGTCTGTCGCGTCGCTTCCTCATCTTCCATCGTCTGTTTCGCACGACCGAACTTGCCGATCGGTGGACAACGGTGCACCACGTACACCTCGAGGGCCATCTGCTCGTGGCGGTGTACGGCAGGTTCGTTCGGTTGCTAAGAAAGTGGGCGTGCTTCCTTTCCACCTCCCCTTCGCGTCTTTCGAATAATAATGAACGAACAAAAAAAGAAAAAAAAGAGAGAGAGAAGGGAAAAAACTGCACGTTGCAGGGTTCAACGAGGCTGCGAAGCTACGGGCGATCCCCTTTTCTTTCGTGAAGCTGCTATCGAATGACACTTTCTTCCCATGCGAGTGTCGCTCATCCATCCAGAATGCGTCGACAAACGGAAGCAGAATCCTGGCGTAACCCTTTCCCCCTATCCCCCTTGCGATCGCCGACACCTTTCTTCCGTATCCTCTGGCCCTTGAAACGAGGGCCGATCGGAACGAGCGATAAGATTTCCGCCGGATGATATCCGCACGCGCCAATCGGAAATTAAACGGAACCGGCGCGACGGCGGACGCACTCGAGTCACGATCTGCTCGAGAAAGACAAGCAGAAAGAGAGAGAGAGAGGGGCTACTTTTTCCGCAGCAGGAAATCTCGAAAACGATCGGCGCTGATTATTTTCGTAGATATCGGTGGTGTTGCCTCGATCGTTGAATCGATCAAAGAGGATGCAGATTAAATGACGTTCGAACGCTGTCAGATCCGATATCGCACGATTCAACCGGGTGTCGGGTTTTTGCAGAAACACGAGGAATCAATCGATTATTCGCAATCCCTGGATTCGATTAAATCGTTCGACTCGAAGCGTTCGACACAAACGTTGGTATGACCTACGTTTGCCACTGTTGGCGATGTATCGGGTTGTCCGGAAGGTTCGTGCCGATTTTTGAAGGAAAATTGAAACGCAGTAGATTTAAATTTTAGCGTACATTTATTAAATATTAAATTTAATTTATATTAAATCAACACGAACTTTCCGGACAATATTTGCACGGCCATATTCGTCGATCGGTGCCGACATTTTTCACCCTGACAGGTCGAAAGATCGCGCTGCGTCTGCGGCGTAATTGGCTCGTGGTTATTCAAGCGATAATTCATGCGGTTGGTCGAATTTCTGTCGACAGACGAAACGTAACTCGCTGTCGGTGTACATTGTAATTAATCGTATGGAAACGCGAGGTCGGGTCACGATTTTATGTTTACTAATGGGGAAGAGGACCACGGCGAATGGGAGTTCGCGTACACGGCGGCCGCTAACGTTTCGTTTCGACTAACCTCGCGCGTTTCGCGCGTTCCTCTTTTAACCCTGATCGATCGCGCGATCGATACTGTAAATACACATTGTCTTGGCTCCCGTAAGCCGTGAGATGTTTGGAAAACACCGCTAACCTCGCCAATCGTCGGATAAAAACTGGCGCGAATCACCAGCGATTAAGTCGTCGAAATTGTAAAACGGAGCGCTTCGAAACTTTGAATGTAAAGTCGAGCGCGATGTTGATGAAAATTAAATCGGAAATTAAATAATTGCGCGCTCGTAGAATCGAATAATTCGAAACGAAGTGCGAAGTCAGGAAATTCAAGAAAAACTTTGGTTCTGGAATTCAGAGGGCGTTCCGTGATAATTGCACGTCCTTCGATCTGCTCGTACTTGTACCAGCTGGAACCGGGTCTTCCAGCTGTAATCTAGCTGTAACGTGAAGGAATCTACCGCACCTATGAACTGCAGCCAGATGCGAGAATTCAGTTCAAGTACCAGTGGTAATAACAGTAACACGACCACTCGTGTAACGTGTGAAACTCGTGACACGGACATTGAGGCGTGATATTAACAACTGCGTTTGTAAAAAATTTAACCGAGGCGAATTCCTTCGTTTCAAGTCCGCGGAAATTCATTTGGAAATTCATTTGATGTATCCCAAGATAGACTCTCAATTATTTTATGCTTGAAGGTGCGAGAATTTCACTCGTCTTATATTTCCAATGAAACAATTCAACTGTGTCTCTTAAAATTATATATCAATCAAGGCGTAGAAACTCTCTGAAATAAATAAAATTCTTCCAATCGGTACCACTTTTATGCAATCTTCAACAGTAGCCGTAACGTTGCGCGACGTCTTGGAAAAAAAAAAAAAGGAAACGAGCTACGCCGATATATTCGCAACGGTTTCCGACTATCCGAGTGAACATCATCGCTATATTTCACCCGGTTCGTGCCACGATCCAACGCTCATCTCTTTCAATTTAATCGATTCTCGGCATCCTGCGTCGTACTTTCTTCTTTTGCCTCGACCCGCGCCACGCGAATGTGTACATAAAGTCGCGGTTCATAGCGCATCTGGCTTGAATTACGGTTCGCACTTTTTATGGGCCCGGATGATATCCTACGTTCGTCTACACGTTCGTTACGCCACCGCGACACGCTTGTATATCCAAAAGTTTACACGCGTACGCTCCTTCCTATTCGTGGTCGAGCTACGTACCAATAATCAAGCAACGCGTTGAATTTGATTGATAACACGGTGCCTGCTCAGTGCGATTTGCATCACGATTAACTTGGAATAATTTGGAATTTTTGATATTTTATAATTTGCAGACCATCAAAAATTAACTCGTTTCTCAGCGATATTTTCATATGCCAGGAATGTTCTTTCCGATTGATTTCTTTACTGATGAGCGATGGTTCAAGTTATTTCAAGGTCGGCGTGATTGTCTTCAGTGGCAAGTTCTTTACATGCACGAGTGATCTTCAATTCTTAACGAGTACTGTTCGCACAATTCATTGTAAGAACAAACAGTTGAAGCTGTTAGTTATCTCTCGTACGTTGATTTTTTTTAACTTTCGCGTCAGTATTTCCTTTCTTTTCTTTCCCGCTGTGTATTGATTATTGAAATCTCCAAGTTACAGAATTTGATTCTCGATTAGATTCAGTAAAATTTTACGACACATGTTTTTTGTCGTTTAGAGAAGTTTCTTCGATCCCGATTTATCCATTTCGTCAAACACGCAGCGACAGATTGCAACTCTGAGAGATCGTGTTCTCCGTTGTTTCACATTGTGGAATGCGGCAAACAAGCAGCTGTAATTACACTTTACCTGCAGCGAGTAATTGCTGCTTGTTTGCATATTGAACAATGCTTGATAATCGTATTAAAGTGGCACTAAATTCCTCGGTTGTACGTTTCGAGGTTGAGCAATAAAATGTGCACGAGAAGCGCCATGGCGCGTGTTATACAACAAGTTATAGTCTGGAGTTATAAAATCTAAATGGCGTTGCATCGTCGAAAATAAACAATCTTGGAAGTTATTGTGTATTTTGAGCTATTTTGGAAATTTCAGATTCTATATTCTATATTTCACAATTATTTTCTAAATTTAGATATACGCGTATTCGGGACTACGACACTTGGAATTCGTCTCTTCACATTTTGATTTATTAATTTATTTAATCTTTCGAGAAGATTAATAAAATTGCGAGAGAAAACAAAAAATTTCTCTAAATAATATAAATAACACTTTGTAAAATTTTCGACAAAATGCAATACATTCAGCGTATAAATTTAAAGGGAGTGCGAGTGAAACGTCGAGCAGCCGAATTCCAAGGTAAGTAGCCAGACGGACGAGGGGGGAAAAAATCGAGGAGCCTTAAACGAGGATGGTTTTTCGTAGGATCTAGCGGAGCGAAACCAGTTAAAACGAGGAGGGGTCAGTGTCGGCGAGGAGAAAAAGTCGATCAATCGGAGCGCCGGAGGGAGGATGGCGCGAACCCACGGAATCTTTTGAATTCTTTGTCGGTGCTCCGGGAACTGGGGACCCCCGACCGTCGAGGCAGCTTTGTGAAAAGGACACGTCGGTCGTCGAGGAGTAGCGGAGAAAAGGACCAGGACGAAGACGGAGGAGAACGTGAAACGCGAGCTGACACGAGAACACCTTCGTGAAAGAGTTTGCGACCAACGACGGATCATCTTCGCGCGTTCGAAATTGCTCCTTTCGTATTTATCTCCCCTCCTCTCGCGAACGACACTTACTCCCTAATTGCCGTTTCGTGTGGAACGTTTCGCGAGATCGAAACGCGAGATCTCGCGTACTTGGTACCGTTCAAAAATAAAATGATCTTCTTATTCGCGATAACGAATGTTTGATTTCTTTTTGGAAAAAGAGGTGCAATTCGACCGATGTTGTTACCGCAATTTTACAAGTCACAATTTGACAGGTTAATGATAGATTTCGGTAAAGGTACCATGAAAAAAAAATTTCAATTTGCATTTTAATCGATACTTGGTCATCGAGGGCAATTGCCACGCGACTTTCCGCCATTCGAAAGACAGCAATTCCCACTCGGCTACGCGAGACCGGCGCGTATCTCCCGGTGGCATCCCGTCAACGTACGCTCGTCGTCGCATCGTAACGCATTTAGCAGCCCGTAATCGGCATCGGTTATTGCGCAATAACCGGCGAAGGCTCAGCATCTGCGACTGAACGCGACACTCCACTTTACGCAGCCCCAAGTTGAAAGCGCAGATGTTATCCGGAGGCTGCGTTGGCCGAGGCACGATTGTGCATCAAATCGGGAACTCGGATGAAAACGGGCCGAGCGAAATGTCACGAGCGTTCAAAAAGACACTCGCGCGTGCAACAAAGACACGGCGCGGGCGATCGAGTGGCCAGCCGTGTCTACCCTCGCTTTTATGCTAATTGCCAGAGTCCAGACTGCAGGGAAAAAAGGCAACGCGACGCGGTTCTGCACAGTCTACCGATAGACGCGGATTCGATTGCGTGGACCTCGCCTGATTTACGTATCCTTGAACAATGTACGCGCACACATTGGCCGAGCTGCTTTCACAAGACACCTGGTAACTCATTCGGCACGTTCGTTCGTGCTCGATCGTGCTATCGCAATTTTCCAATTGGAAAAATAGACGCCGGACCGCCGTGGTATTGGTTGTCTATTAACGAACAACTGGCGAGCTGATCTTTGATACCGGAGTCGAAACCGTTGCGTCACGATGTTTTATTGCTGCTGCGCGAGACACTCCGTAATTATCGATATCAGATCCGCGGGAGAGAAAAAGATATTTCGACTCGGTGTACGTTGCACGTACGGAGATAATATAAATTAGCACGTTGTTCCGTTCGTGAGAAAGGCACAGCAGCTGGTGCGACTGCTGATGCGTTTGTGAATATTTGCAGCGATCTTTCGCGATCGCACGCGTGTCTGTTGTTTTCGAAATTTTCGAAATTTCGTTCGTGAAAAATTATGGTGATTCCATTAGATGGAACTTTGTATAATAATTCATACGAGTTTAAGGAAGTCTGAATTGGAATTAAACTTTAACAATTTCTACTCTAACATTTCCTTGGAAAATTGTTGACTGTTTTCAATGATAAACTTCTCTGAGAAATTTTTAGAACATTTTTTGTCAATGAAATTTATTAAAATTTATTAAAATTATTTTTTGTCTCCGAATGAATTTTGCAGGGCTAATAGTACATTTGATAAGGCGCACGTCGAACATTTCAGAGTTACGATTCAAAATTTCGACATTGTCCTAAATTAATCAAAAGAAACTTATTAAAACTGCTGGAACATTTTCGTTCACGTACTTTGTCTCAATTTGCACGACGCAAGAAGCTGATGAACTGGACGAGAGTTTCAACGAGAATGGGCAATAAAATCGCAGAAAAATCGCCCGGTTGGAATTCCCCTCGCACGTGAATCGCCGCTTCGGATTTATCGCGAACTCATCGCATAATCGAATTTTGCAACGCAGAAACGTCGTCGAGCGTTAATGCCGCCGCGAGTACACGCCTTGGCTTTCTACGATTGCTGTTTCCTCTTCGCTCGATTGTCCGATCGTTACGCCGCATCGTTCCTGGTATGTAATATGTTTTCAACCTGACGGGTTGTACGCCGCGATGAATCGAGCATTATTCGAATCAAACCGGTCTATTAGCGTCGCGACTCGCCGCAAAGCACGATACGTGCGTGTCGTGTCAGCCTCTGGCAACAACAGTCGCTGACAACAGGGCGCCGCGTCGCGATTTCCGTCCGTTCGCCGGAAATCGAGCGAAGAAAATGGAGGAACGAGAGGTGCGAATTCGCCGCAGAACCTGTTCACGGCTGCCCGAAGCGGAATACGTCTTAAACACCTTTCGGATATCGCAACAGAGGATGTCGTTACGTAAGACGCGGGTGCTCGCACCTTGTAAAACTGTTTTTTTTTTTTTTCTTACCAGGAAAAAGAAGGACCGAGCCTAACCTAATGGGCTCCCATAACGGAACACAACTAGAGTAAAAACTGCACGGCTCCAGTACGATTCGTCTCACTGAAAGGCCCAGAAGCAACTGTTCCGACTAGGAAATGAAGACGACTTTTTTGCCATAAAATTTTGAATCGATAGAAAAGAAATTACAGGCGCAATCGCTCAGTAGCAGACAACGCCACTCCTACTCGAGGACTTTACACCACGCCCCCTCACGACTCACGTGACCCAAATCAACCAATCGCTAATTTTCGTTGCATCAGCGTTGCACCTGAAGAGGCCCGATTTTCTGGGTTACCCCCGCTAAAATCACTTTCAGTGATTAAACCCTTCGAATTTTTGCTTATTATTTGACACACTCTGAACTCGAGCAGTTAGAATAGTTTCCTCGAAACTACGTACTCTTACATTGGGAAATCTGTTCTAAGAAGTTTTATTTTCTTGTAAGGCACAAACGATTTGTACCAATCAATATCGACGACGATTTGACGAAGGGGATTTAAACAATTTTCTCAAATTCTTTTGACAAGAAATGAAAAATTTCTTTTCCATTGGCATTTCATTTGTTTATTGTTCTTTCTCTCGTGAGATGTTATATAGCAGTGATTGTAAATTTTATAATGAATACAGGATCATTTCAATGAAATTCTTAGGATTGATAAATCCCAAAGCTAATTTTCACGATAAAAGATGAAAACCCTCTTTATTTCACGTTTCTTAAAATTGTCTAACAACGATAACTGTCGCAATTTCGTTCGCCGTGCAAAGTTTTTCATCAAGTGGTGGCACTTACGACTTACGGATTCCTTTTTCCTGGTTAATCGTTAATTGAAGATGGACAGACTCCGCCGGCAACGATTACGTACGTCCGCGAGAAGATGCGGCTGATAATCTGTGTCCTCACAATTAAAGAAGATAATTCCGTGGAACGTGGCGCGCCTCGTTAGCGTGACGTTTGTCCTCTTCAGGTTGACGACGCCCGAGTGTACAAAGGAATAGTTGGATTTCTGACCGAGAACTTTGAGAAATTAATACCACTAGCGAAGCGTTGATGACAATCGGAATGAACGTGTGTTTTGTTTTTAAATGAGAGAGATACGAGAGACTTGCAGCGATTTAATTTAATTGACTTCGTTGTAAGTGTAATTCGTGACGTAGGGCATTCAGTGATCAGTAAATTAAAAACAAAATGGAACGATTATTTTTTATACGTAGCGTGGTTATCGCAGTGTATCATAAAGCTGATAAAAAATTGTTATCTTTAAACGTGAAACGTAACACGGCGCACGACTTGATTTTTCAAGGAATACACCGTCCTCGGTTGCTTTGGTTCTCAGGCTAGACAGAACTAGATAGACATCTATCACGATTATAATTAATTAATCTGAGCAATGTCTTTGACCCTGTCTATTAAATTAAATCGTTAATAAGATCAATTTGACTTTCGTACAATTTCTATCTATTGATTCTAGTAAAGCAAGATGAGCATCGCTTTCGATCAAGTTGATACAAAATTAAATTAAAATTAAATATTCCTACGGAAATCGGACCATTTTCAATAAAGAAACAAAATTGCGAAAAAAAAGTACCTGGTTGTCTCATTATAATTTAAATACATAGAAACGCAACATACTTTATGTAATAAATAAAAAAATATTTAGAGACATTTGCACAAGTTTAGCATTAGAATTCAGACGTATTCACGCAGCGAGCAATCGCATGACGCGCGTGAAACGACGATCCTATACACACACTACCATGGCCGTTTTGTTCATTCGAGACTGGGGACTCGATGCGATTGGGCCCCCGAAGGATCTCAAACATCTGTATCCTGCAGGAGACTGTGAATGATCTGAGAACGGCCTCGCCGACTTTCACTTCGATTCTGCTGGAAGTGGAGCGGACGCGGCAAGTGGTTTCACAGCATGTACGCTTTTTAGCAGACTTCGATTTCCCGTATTTTCAGCCACGATCTTGCTTTCGAATATTATCTCTGTCTTATTTTGCCGCGTCAACTGCAAAGAACTGTCACTCACCCAAATTTGTTGTAGGAAACACCATTTTGTCATTTCAATTTCTTATTAACGATCCTTAACCTTGCATCCTAGAATCTTTAGAGATTTCGTCTCAATCTTGAGAGAAATTTTAATATTCATTATAGATACAAAAAAGGAATAAAATGATACAAATTATGCAAACGCAATTTAGAGTTACACGTTATTAAACTGTAAAGAATGTGTCAAAGTGATACAGATTTAAGAAAAGTGTACACGAAATTAGAAATGCAAATAGAATCTCCGCAACTCGATAAAAGGAAAATTCCTCGTCGTGCTTGAAATTAAAATTCCTCCAAGATTCGTCGAATCGTCGCATCTATAATCCTGTTACAAAGTCAACATTTTCTGAGAATATTCTGGATCAAACTGTTATTTACACTCGTTAACAATAAAAGAACAGGAGGATGCAAGAGGGTCAACTGCCCTGTATACCCTGCTTAATTATCCAACTTGTTCCTTTTCGTAATCGATCTTATCGGTTACTAAAAATGCCCGCGGTCGGCCCCATTAATTAGAGAGCGAAGTGTCTTTGGGTTCGTAAAACGCGAGGCAACCGAGCCTGGAAATCCACTGATTTTCGACCGGCGTGCACGATTCACGGTCGAGAAGCTCAGGTGTGGTGCCGGTGTTCGGCAGATATACCCACACGAAAATGTGTGTACGTACGAGCCCCTCCGTCCCTCTCTCCTCTAACTCGTACGATCGTGGTTAACCGGTCGGTTTACATGTGTACAGGTTACTCGAGGCGTGGGCGAGCCAGAACGAGTGGCAGCACGCAAAAGGAAAGGAAGAACCCTGGACTTACGGGCTAAAAGATATCAATCGCGGGGCACCGAAACCCCGACGGCGTTGCGCGGCCGTCGCGAAACGCGAACGTCACGTGCAATTAAGCTTGTATAAAGCGAAATTATTTATTCATTACCGGCATTGTACTTGATTTACGAGCCAACGGATTTCTACCCGTTGCTGACATGTTGCAGCTTTGTATTATATTATTGTTTAAACGCTGAATATCCGTATTTATTTTATTTTTTTGTATTTATATCCAAATTTACGCTTTAAACCATTGCTCTTCACTGTTTAATTTAAATTAACAACCAGCTTGAGAATTTTATTCGGAAAATCGGTATACCGCGAAAAATTGTCAAATTGTGAAACTGAGTTTAAAATTTCATTGAAAAGTATGTTATATCATCGATCGTAGAAATCGACGAGAGGAAGAAGAAAAAAAAGTCGAAATCACTTTCGGTATTAGTAATTCCAGAACGATACAGCTCGCGATCGCATGCGCGTTGCGAATAATCAAAAAAAGCGAGAATTACACGGACGAGAGAAAAATTCGACGGCGCGGGGCAGGCGTTATTTTCTTGGAACCGTGGCCGCTCGCTTGCCAACCGATCGTTTCTCGATCTCGACACGTTTACCCGTACGGCTCCGATCGTAGTAGCATGTATTTTCAGCGTGCTCGCGAGAATACTAAGCACCTTTGCATTGAGTATTCCTCTTATGGAGACCGAACGGTTAAACGTGTGTCGCCTTCGTTGTCGATTTTCAGAAAAAAAAAAAAAAAAAAAACAGAAAGAAATTTCGCACGATTCTGAGCTGCTTGAAAAATTTTCCCGATGCGATACCAGAAACGTAGCGTAGACTGTAGACGACAGATTTACCCACGAGAGAAACATCGGCATGAAATGTGTGCGTGCGTTTCTGTTTAAACGAACCGAGACGAGATTTTCGTATTTTATCACGTAGGTTAGTCGCAAATGAGGATTTTAGATTCGATTTAATTTTTTCATCCTGTTATGTAGAGTTATAAATTATCAAGAAGATTTTCAAGATGCTTCTTGTATGTTTGAAGATGTAAAAATATGCAAAGGAGTATTTTAAACATAAATGTATAAAATACTTGAAATAAAATATTTAAAATTATTTTAAACATAAATATATAAAAGACGTAAAATAAAGTATAGTTTCTTATATAATATTTAATCGAAACTGACTTTTCAAGATCTCGATATACATCAAGAAGATTAAATGCGAATTGAAAAATTTCCATCCTCATATTGCGTTATAAAAATAAAAATCCAGAGAAAGAAATATCACTAACGTAATGTCGACCACAGTTTGCTTCCTGAGATTAAACAAGATTTCTGGAAAATTCATGTGTCAAACAAATGAGCGTAATTCGTTAAATTTATACGTGACAAAACTGATATGATAAAAGTGTCCGGGATGTTTTTATCATTGCCACATTAGATGTCACGAGGTTGCGCAAATGACGAAGTATCGCCTAAAAATAAGTCATGGCAATCGCGCAATTGCTTACGTTAGAATCGGAAGTTTATAAAGTAGGGAAATATTTGTTCTGATCGTGTCTAATGAAATGTGTACAGCGGAGGCATATGAAACAATGTCAGGCTTATTAATAGTAGCTGATTTGTTTGACTAGATCTCCGAGCAAACTTCAAGTTTCAATTTTCTACGAAGGTTTCGCACGTTTGTTGAAGTGCGTCGTTGTTCCAAGCTGATTGATACTTTCATACTTTCAACGAGCGTTTCATATCGTTCTAAACAACGATAAAGTGATTTCTATTATTGATAAAAACATTCCTTGCTCCGAAAAATTAAGTAATAAGTAACTCTACGCAAGTAGGATTATTACACGTTTCGATAAAGAAGAGAGGTGTACGTATGTAACAGTGAATCGACCAGTGAGAAAATGCTGAAGGACACGCTGGACATAGTCAGGGTAATATCTCGTGGAACATCATCGCGGAAACAGCCAGCTTTATCTCCTCGAGAAGAATCGCATAAAGCGGGTCGTGTGTGTAATCCGTGCAGCTTTTATCATCAATGGAAAACAATCAAGAATGAAAGACTGAGGAACACGGTTTTGCCTGTGCGACGCAGTAAAATAACCCGTTGGCCTCTGTGCGATTCGCTCACTCGCCAGCCTTTGAAAGACTTTGTTGCTGACATTTAATCAATTTTTAATGGAAATAAAGAAATCTCACAGTGATTAAATTTTGTTAAAGATATGTGACAATCTCGTCTCATAATTACAAAATCGCTGGAAAATTTCAAAATCAAACTGAGAAATATTGTTTCTCCTCAGAAAAATAAAGAAGAAGAAAAAACGATGGTAGAATTAGTACAAGAGAGAATGATCTAGCATCATGGCAATAAACTGAGAATACAGTGAAATGAAATTATTACAATAATTTGATCATCTTTTATTTTCGACAATTTTACTTGTCATATATCGGCTATGAGATACAGTCTACATTATACTTGGAAAAATTTATTCTATGCAGATAGCGATAAAGCTATAAAATAGCGATTACAAGAGCGATTAATCAAGGCACTAATCCCCATGATAAAAACGGTGATCGATCTCCGTCGCTTCTTCTACGATCGATCGTACGAACCTGCCCCAGATCGGCGCGAGGGAAAGATCTAACAGATTTCAACCGAGACCCGCATTCCTAGTCAGCGAGACGCATCTCGCGCCAACTATATGGGCCACTTATGGAATTCTGAACGGTAATTAAGATATTTCTTTAATTAACGACCAACAGTGGCCGCGGTCAGTTACTTGGAGTAAGGACGACGATTGAATTAGTACCGCTGCTCGGTTATGCTCCGTAAAGTGCAACGTTGGGAAAAAAGAGGAAAAAAAATAGGAGATAACGGAGGCCAAGTGGCGAGGAAATAATTAGCTGAAATTCGAGGCGATATCTCGTTTCGAATTCACGTCACTTGCGTATCGAGGATTATCCTTAATTGTGGCGGCTGCGAGAAACCAACGAGCGTTAAAGTATTTCATTGTTGGTCACGGTTTCAATTTCCATGTTCACTATATCGTCCTGTTGATAATTGACGAAATAAAGCGTGAGAAATATCAAGGATTATGTATAATTCGAGAAGCGCGACGATTCTAAAATGCCAAGAATTAATTTAAAGTTTCAGTAAAGGGCAATCTTGTAAAAATAAAACTTTTAATTGAGCAATTGTCAAACTCTTTCAAAAAGAATCAGTGTATACCAAAAATGAGAAAATCATCCTGCAACTCCAAATAAACAGCTAATAATCCAGTAATTGGTGCAATTAAAAGGAAACAGAACCGTCGTTTCAACCTCTCAGTTTGTTAAAAAAAAAAAAAAAAAAAGAAATCTGTTCAATTGACCAATGCTTTTAATCTGTAACAGCAAGACTTTTTAGGCTTCGATCAGTAGGACTGCTGAAACGTGCAACGCCAACGTCGAAATTACGTAGAAATCGTCGTGCGCGACTCGTGGCAGCGCGCTTACGCAACGGCAAGAGTGAAAATGCATCGGCACAAAACGATTTCAGTTTCTGATATATCCCCGTATTGTCTTCTGAAGTGTTTACCAACTTGCCTGGGCGAGAGTCAAACGAACACAACGAGCGTAATTAAAACTGACAATGATTAATAAAAGCCAGCCGTAATTAATTTTCGTGAAACAATTATATTTGCCAGAGGAAAGAAAATATCCAATTAGATTTAAATTGCGGGGATAAGAGAAAAACTGCACGGAACGTGCCCGATCGTGACTCATCAGCTGGAACCAAGAAAAGATTCGCAGGAACCAAGTTCGTTAAGTTTATGTCGTTATCGGCCATTATTTCACGTACAGCTGAATTTAACGAGACTCGAAAAATTAATTACCATCCGATGACTCTAACGACCACACAGAGATTCGCGTGATCGCGGGTGGCATCGAGGATTACCCTTGATTGAACATCGGCACGGCCGATTGAGAAGTACAAGGAGGGTATAATAGCCCTGCCCACGACTCCATAAATCACCGAGATTGTCAATTAATAACCTGTAATGGATGTTGGAATCGGAGAACCATCACTTTTATCTAATGATTTCGGAGAAGCCGAGCGATCGTTCTCGAAACCGAACGTATCGCTGGCTCTTTAACGAGCCAACCTCGCCGATTAACATCGTGTAACGTAAAATGTAACGACTGGCATTGACTCTTCTTCGTTCGCTTCGCGAAACTTCACGCTGGAAATCAATTTTTACTTCAATTCTCATTTTTCGATCAATTCGTATTGTCGAGTTCTGTTCCTCTAATTGGATGGAATTCTTATTTAATATTTATAACAATTGTTTTGCTTCCGTGGAATTTTATAAAAAACTATATATTAAAAATCATTGCGACAAAGAAACTTTATGTACCTTTAATACAGTCGTCGACTACGCGCGATGAAATTTTTTACAAACGAGATGATTGCAAATCATTGTAATCTGTCAAGAGTGACCTCTCGTTACATCTGTCTTTGGCAAGTAATCGCAGCACGGAGGAGGAGAACGGAGCGTATAAATCCGTTGATTGTCATTGTCATTCAAGAAAAGTGCTTTCTTGCGAACAAGTTACCTTCGTAATACCGTGTCATTAATTTCATCGCTACAGTTTGGGCTATAATGTATACCTGTCCTCGTTAAGTATGCGTAAAGAGTGCGTGGGTCGTGTACCGGCTAAAGCGTCTCGCGCATGACAATCAACGTGTAACGCGAACTTAATGGATTCGCGTACTCCGTTTAAATCGTCTTCCACGTCCACGTGAACTTTCCAGCTTCGGCGGTCTCACACGCGAGCTCTTAACTGATTAGATTCTTCGCCGTTCCATTGTCATCGATAAGGGAAACAAGAGGCGAGCAATAAAAATGATATCTGACGATCCGACGTTCTTATCGTTTTGAGAAAACTGCTCTCTACAGGGAGAAATTACGTTCATACTCTGGTAGTGAACTTAATTAGACATACGCGGCTAAAAGTCTGACGCCTAGTAGATTTTGTCGGAAATGATTTTGTCGTCTTCTTGACATAAAATATTCACAAAAGTGAATATCTGAATATCTGCCATAAAAGAATACTACAAAAGCTACCTTTCTATAGCTAAATATTTTATTTGTCAATACCTTTTATCCGTCCACATTATCAGATAAATTCTCATCTTTTAATATAATCGTGACTACGAAAGATAATTTTCAACGATTCGCTTAATTTTTTCTTTTTTTTTTCGCCACAGTTCCTTTCACAGATTTTAAGCTACTTCTTGGTGATTAAAAGCGCGGCAAGTTGTGAGATTGATAAAAGTATAAACAAGGAATCGCAATAAGGAAAAAAACTGAAATTTCCTACTTTCACGAAGGAAACTTGACCTTTACGTTCGCGTCACCATGCGAACCTAGGTCCCAAAGGGAACGAGCCACGACGTTAACGAAGCAGACAGCTTTCTCACATGCCTCGGCTAGATTTTCCAGGTTGCGCCAGCCCGCGGGTAAAATTCCTCATCGCGCATTCCATGACGTACGAGATAATCCGATCGTGCCTACCTCGTATCGAGTATCAAGATCTTTCTCTCTCTCTCTCTCTCCCTCGTCCCGCGTTCGTCCGGCAAACGCGATACAATTACCAGCGAAGAAATCAACAAACGAAAACGCACATTTCCAACTGGAAACGTTTATCTGCGTCCGCTCGGCGACTGAGGCGAGGGTTGATAATGGGCAGCCAACGCTCCGAGAAATTACCATCCGTCACCGTGTGAACAGGGCCTAAAGGTAAGCTGGCAGCGGGGCCGCTTGGTTCCCAACGAGCAAGAAATTCCGTTACAGGGCCGTATCCATCGCGAGTTGTCGCTTCCGTTTCGAGTCGACGTTCATATATATATACATATATATATATACGAAACCTGTTCCATCGCCGAAAATACTGCACGTACTTCCTTCGCATTCAAAAATACCCGCTTTATTCCGCCGCGGGCAATTATCCGCACGCGATTTCGCTGGAGGGATCCCGCTCTCGGTTACGCCTTTATGACACTTCGATCCGATTATTCGACCCTTCCCTTTGTTCCGAGCACGTACGCTCGCTGCCTCCGAAAAATATCATTATCTCCCGCGCGGATTGTCCGCGATAACGGCGTGCACAATCCGGTACGTGACCGAAATGAGGGTAACTGAGGAAAAGGGTACTAATTTTATTGTTTTTCCGAGAGTGAACGAATGTGAATAACAAAGATCAAGTTTTTTTCTTTTTTAGCAAAATTGCAACATTTCTTTGGCAACTGGTTGCGAATTTTATTAAACGAATTTGACGTAGTTTCACTGCGTTTGATTACGCGACGTGTACTTGCGAAAATTATCGACGAGACGAGTGGACAGTGGAAAGTTGTTACGCGAAAATTGTGCAATTTGCATCGGTCAGTAATCGGTAGTTTCTCTTTCGAGGTTAGCACCGAGGTAGATCGCGCTCTTTTCTTTCTGGGAAACCTTCGGGACGTGGGAAGCGAAAGGCAGGGGCTTCGAGGTATGTTGCACATGTGCCAAGAAATGGGCGCTCGGCCATGTGGCGGGAACAACATTGCAAGAAGTAAAAAAATGCGACACTCTGATGGATAATTGGTAGCTTCCCAATCGTCAAATCCTCTTTTCTCCCGTCTCCCCGTCAAACGTTCCATCAAACGTTCTATCTTTTCTCGATGGAATGCGACGTTTTCGCGTAAGCAAAGAAACCTTCATCTCTGACGTTGCGAAACTTTCACCAGGATATCGATCGAATCAATTTTTACGTCAGTTGTATTCTTTCCACCGTAAGAAATAAAATCCACGTTGTATTATAATTGTAACAATGCACAATCGCAAGATTACAAGTTACGTAGTGTCATCGAGAGATATAAACGCGTTCAATGAATCAAACAGTACGTTTAACAGCTACCTCACACGCGAAACGTGTTTCGAATTTTTCTTGTTTAGCCTCTCGTATCTTTGTCACGATTCTTTTTATTTTTTCCTCATTCTATTCCATGTTCGACCAACTTCCCACTGTAGGAATAGCAGCAGCCTGTTGCTTCGCTTCACTTTGGCTCGCTTCCCACACGAGATGCACGCTCGTGCATGCATACGTCTTTTTTTACATAGAGACGCGGAAGGTGGTGCGAAGTGCAAGGTAAAAAAAAAGTCGCATTGTCTTCGATACGTTCGATCGTGCAGAAAATAACTTTTTTTTTTTATTTTCGTATCCCAGCATAATTGGAGAAGGTAACGAGCTTCTGTGTTTAAAATTAGCAAATTTATTTAAATTTAGATGGATTTTAAAAATTGAAAAAACACAATGTGGTAAGTCGACGAAATTTCGGAAAAAGAAAATCAGAAGACGATCGACATTGTCAGAAAATTCATAGAGAATTTGTGTTTAATCCCAGGGTGGGAAGAGAATTTTGCTTAATTGCAATTAATTGACTTTTTTTTTATATTCTACAAGTCCTTATTTACGGATAATTTCGAATTTCACGTTCCAATCAGAAAGGTAGGAAACTCGAGGAACTGCAAACTCGGGAAATAATACGATTAGTTTCCCCCTTTAAAAAGTGTATCACTCGCACGGCAGGTATACTAATTAACGTTTCCTTGAAACCGTATAATAATTTTCATGCCGGCTTTTCCCGTAGACGACATGTAACACTTTGCACTCGACGATTGTCAAGGATTTTCCTGACGCCTTTATCCGGAAACTGTTCTTTATTCCGCAACAGTCGATCGCGTTGCGTGCAACATTTATCGAGAACTTCATAGGCTGGGAATTTTAATTGATTTTACTTTCGAGTATCGTGCCATGGAAATGAGATAAATCTTGAAATGCAAATGCCAACTGATGAATAACTTGTTGAGAACTCGTTCATTAATAAAACAAAGTTCATTAATATTCTCACGACGTTTCATTTGCAACCTTCTTTCAGTCAATTTACGTTGTTCAAGGATTTTCCGAATTATTCCATCACTTGTTGAATTAAAAAATTTCAATTAAATTATTTATGGCACTGCAATGGACTATTCTCCCGTATACGTAATAAAATTGTCAACATCTCCTTCATTGGAATAATAAAAATTTTACCTATTTAGGTATCGTTAGATAATTTATCGTTTCATTAAATTGGTTTGTCCTCAATTAAATCAACGCGATTAAGCGACCAGAACAAAGAACGTGAGAATCCAGGAGTGATTCCGCGAAGAGAATGAATTGTTCGGCATTGTCTGTTTGCAGAGGGAGATGAGGTAGCGAGAGAAAGGAGAAAAGAATACACGGTGGTCAGATTGTTGGGTAAACTAGTAGTGGGACGTAAGGAAGGGACTAGAATTTTACACACGTCGATTTTGTCGTTCTGTACGAAGGCGCGTGACCCGTAACTGATTGCCGTTACGCATGGTTACCGCTGGCATTTCGTCTGCAGTCTGAGCGCGTCTATAATTATAGGAATTTTATCATTCACCTCCTCTGCAGTCCAACTACGAAATTTTCCAAAGAAACTGCGTTCACGTGGAAAAATTCTAGCTTCAGCTCGAAAAATGAAATAGTCGAAGAAACGCGACAGAAATCGCAATCTGTCAATTTTTGTGTGAAATGTCCAATCACTGGTAAAAGTCACACTCTAGTCAAAGCTAACTGGTCACATTTTGGAATGATCAAATGCTCCAATATTCTTTTTTTTTTTGGTTTCAGTCCGATATAAAGTTACATAGTTGCCAACGAAATATCGATAAATCAAAAACGTACAACAATGCGTAAATAATTAAAAAGTAAGGAAAAAGGCTCATTCTGGCAAATGGACACGCGACGGGGCCCCGGCGGTGGCGCTGTTGCGAATAAAAGCGATAACTGATTTTAAGAAATGGCATTAAGCAAATGAAAGACCGGGCTCCGTCTGGCGTGTAATTTCGGAGGGTGGCAAAGATAGAGAAGGAAAGAGGAAGAAGACCGACAAAGGTCAGCATCGGGCCCCCGACGGTGTCTCGTGGGTTCACAAAATGCAATGGCGCGCGCGTACTTCCACGAAGTCCTCGGCCAGCGAAACGCCGCTGTCTTCTTCGCTCGGCAGTCTCGCTTGGCAGAGCACAAAACAACCTCGACGTTCGCCAACTTCGCTTAACCATCTCGCTCGGATAACGGAAAACGGTACTTTGGATCGAGCGCTGGAATTATTGTCGTGCCGCTCGCCACGGTCTCGAGTCCGAAAAGAAGAAAAGAGAGAAACTTTTTTGCACCGCATATACCCGGGACGACGATCGATTGTTCGCCGATGCAATGGTGAGAAACGTCTCTTGTCACCCTACCGCGAGATACCTGGAGTCGCCTTTACGAGGCTTCCATGGCTTGCAAGGTAGCAAAGATTGGCAATTTCTATTTTTGAATGTTCGAACAGTTTGAGAAGTTGTCAAGATTGCAAGTAGTTTGGAGTGTAATAAAATTTGTTCATTAAAAGTAGGTAACATGTAGAAAATAATTAAAACGTTACTTACTTATCTATTGCGTCTGTCATGCAGAAACAGTAAATTTGTCTAAAATACGAAGAAATAAAAATTAACCAAACAATTGCCAATATTCTGTCTCCATATATAAATGCACAGTTTGCGCAAATCTACGTTACAGAATATATTCCAAATTCCTCGTAAGCTCGCATCGGGCAACTCCATATGCTTCATCGACGTTAATTATTCTCGCCGGCTGCTCTACAACTGTTCTAGTCGAATTTCATCGTTCACGGTGCGGCGGAACAAAATGAAACGGGCGCGCTTTCATTTGTATTATGGTTCACCTGTTGCTCGAACAGACCAGAGGTCTACCAAGGCTAGTGGTTGTTAAAAGAGAAACACGAACGTCGCGGCGTCTTTTCTCGTGGGATCCTCCTCGAATCGATCGACACGTAAGTACACACGCGAGTATATATGTAATGCGCATGTAGACTCGTTTTGTCATTTTATCGTTCGATTCCAAAGGGAGGTTCCTCGCTTTGGAGTCGGTCCCTTTGCCTTTCATTTCACGCTGCACAAAAATAAGCATACAACCACCCGAGTGCTTGTTTACTCGCGATCGCGATCACGAAGCAAAGCAAATGATTAATGCGTCACGAACAAAGGAACGAGCAGAGAAAGCCAGGTTGTTCGTCGCATTTACCGCAGTTGTTATCTACCAATAGAATACCAAACCTCCCACCTTTGCTTTTCTCCGGCTCTGCTGCGAGTTATCAGTCGAGAGTGAGTTTCTAGCATGTATGTATGATGTGTCGTGGCTGAGAGCCGATGTTTCAGTCACGTCATTGTCATTTTTCCGATTCCGGGGACGAGGAAGTAAATAGATGTACTGATTAATCGTAATTAAGCGTTGTACGATAATTAAAACGATTTCATTTAAAATTTAAATCAATCTCCTCGGAAGAAAATAGTCGGTGACTATTGCAAACTTACTTTCGATACCGCATCCACTTTGAGAACGAGCGAACAGTCGCGTCGTTATCGAGTCACGAAATCAACGTTCGAAGATCTTTAGTAAATTACAGGCGAAAACTACTAAAAGTACGAGCAGATGTGTGGCAGCAGCTTGAAATCGACAAATCTTGACCCAGGTCAACGGGAAAGTCGGAAGAATGCAACTATAACCTGCGGCAACCCGGATGCCATCTTTCGAAGTTTGCGAAAAGTGGGGTAGAGGCGTTGGTTCATCACCTGCTCATCATCGAGCGTGGGATGATGCATCGTCCGCAGGTAAAAGGCCTCGAAAAGGAAGAATCGAGTGAAAAGGGAGAGGATAACACGGGTTCCCTCCATTATTAATGAGTCGTGTGAATGTAAGGATCGTGCGTTTGTGTCTGTGTCTGTCTCGTGAAGTATATCGATCCCGATGCGCGTTCACCTTATGGACCGCACGGCATTCACGACGCTCTTGCGTTTTTCCACAGAGATTTGGGATCGCTTCGCTTCGCTTGTGGCTTGTGGAACGGCAGAGACGCTGCTGGCTATCCGAGCCGCCGATGGACGTGTCAACATCTGCGCAGTTTCTCCGCGCGATTACTTATCAGGGTTACTCGAGTAACACCTTTGACAAATAAAGATATCTAAACTATTATATAACACGTATGTACATAATATAATAGCCGCTGCTTAAAATTATGGCCCAGCCAGATTGTGGTTGTCACATTGCCCAGCGAGAGTAACTGGAATTTTGCTATCGTATTTCTGTTTCTGATAACGTTACTTCGGAATTGTACTTGTTTAACTCGGCACCGATAAATTATATTGTGTATAATACGACATACGGATGTATAATAAATTTTGAATGATGATTATTTTAAACAAAAATACGTTTCATCTCTGTTGATTCTCCTTAGGCGTCAGACTGTAAAAATTTCTTTGTTACGAAACGGTTGAACTCGAAAAATTTCTCAACTTCGACTATCAACGTTTATTAATTATTCAGAATTACTTGCAATTCAAAAGTCGTGTTTTTACTATTTGCTGACGCTATTAATCGCGTCAGCATCTGTTGCTATTAATGGCGTTACTGTTATTACCGCCACATGTCACATCGTTCATTACGATGGATATTCTTTCGTAGGAAGCGGACTAGCGGTATTAGTAGGGAAGTTGTTAATCTTAACGCCGCGGTATCTGCTACGAGAGTTCGAACACGGATCGCGTTAGAGCGGATCTCTTTGCAGCCTCCATGAATCACGGACGCGCGGTGAGGAAGTGATCGAAGACGCTGGCAAGCTGGCGAACTGGCTTTTTTCTCAGACTCTCTTTGGACCAGGCGCGTCATGAGTTTCCTTAAAACATCGGGAAGAAGCGAGTTGGCCAGCTGCCGGTGTCCATGGGACGCCACGCGGCTCGGAGCATGAGAAAAAAGGGAAAAAAGGAGGAGAGAGAAAGAGAGAGAAGAGGCGAAATCCTTAGAACAGGACGTGCTCCTCTCGTACGAGAAAGCCTCGCTTCCGGGTTCGCCTCTGTGTATTAGATATTCATGCTCATTTCCTACGGAGCAGCTGGTGCTTTTTCTCTCCCATTGCCCCCGCGATTAAACGAGAAGGGGACTAATTTTTAAGGCCACCGTGTGCACCGCCGTCCCTTCTTCGAGCAACAACCTGCTGCAACACCCACACGTCCGCCACGATCCCGTGTGTTTAACCGTCTGTCGCCGATTTGTATACCTACATAATCACAGGGAAAGTGGCGAAACCGATTCGAAGGAGATGAAAGGATTACGTATGCCGCTGAGAAATTCTGGTCGAAGGAGCATTGTAAAGATACAAACAGCGTTTCAATCATTATTAATTGCAATCGGTTTCTTTTAAAGGAAAAATTACGAAAGAACAAGAGAAAACTGTCGATTTTTATTAAAGCGCCAAAGACGACAAAAAGGCTCGAAACACGAGACTTTCAACAACGCGTAAAACAATCTGAATGTTCGTTGCGACACGTGTCAGATAGAAGCTAATAGAAACGCGTTGCATTTCAATGCAAGGTTTATCGCGGCTCCAATTAACGTAAAGACGAACGACGAAGTAAATTGATACATCAATGAAGTATCGATCAATGAGTGGTAATTATGAATGAACCAACGCGTGTTCTTCCCTTTCCTTTTCGTCGAGGAACATCGAATACGACAATCGACGACAAGAATCGTATTTTTTCCCTGTTCTCAAAAGTAAAGAGAAATAAACCGAAATTTCGCGGCGCAAGAATGGCCGCGTTGGATCAAGAGGGAAATTCTTCACGTGGTCGCGTGAGCGTTCGAAAGGGGCATGTTCCCACAATAGAAAAGGGTGCTGTATAAACTCGAGAGGGGGACGGGATATCTAGTTAGACCTGTCCCAATATTTACGGAACTGAAGTGCCTTTCCACTTTGTTCCCTCCGTCTTTCCCTTGAAGAGGACACCGCGAAGAAGCTGCGGACCATTTTGACTGTGTACGCGTCCTTTGTCCCCGTTGTGCATCCCTAGACAACCACTCAGCCCGTAAGAAGCAGCAATTTGTGGGGACTTTTGGGAGCTGCTGCCCTGAAATGGCGCTTTAAGCCGTGATCGCCTTAAACCGTTCGATGGATAAGGATACCGGGAAGCAAAACAAGCACGTGGAGTACGCGGTAGTAAGAGGCAAACACGTGTATTTCTGAGGTATTTCTCTCACTGGCTGTAATAACTAGCTCTTACTCCAATTGCGCATAGCGATTTTTGCTACTGCCAACGTGGATAAAGTAAATTCGCTCTCGCGAAACGAGGTCGCTAGCGAGCTTTTACATATAATACATCTGATCGACGAATTCGTACAGTCGTCCATTCGATTAATTTTGATAAACTATGGAAATTAAGGTGATGGCGCTCGTTAACGAACGCTTCCCTTATTCATAAGTTTCAAGCAAAGTAAAGGGGCGGAATGTGATTAAATCTTGTTCCCACCGACGATACAAAGCCGTCGCAAAAGGTACAAAGTGTATCGGTAGCGCTGTTACGAGATGCAAAGCGATGCCATTTATATTTGAAATCGTTGGCAACGAAATCATCTAGCGAATAACGAGTCGTGTAATAGATTAAAAGAATTCCATTATATCCGCACATGCACGTTGACGTTTCTCAGTCGACTCAAACGAAATTGATATAATTTCGAGTCGATGATACGATACACCTCTGAAGCTTATGAGCGTAATAGGAATGGCTCGAGAGTAATTCGATGAGCTCTCGTTTTTCCTATTTAGGTATGTTAATGCGAGGCTCTAGGCTAACGAAGCCGGTCTTCGCACACACGCGCAAACACACGCGCAGTATTACACACGATGTAAAATAATTATTCGCAAAGTCGATGAGCGGTGTATGACCGACGAACACGCAGATAATATTAGCTAGCTGGCAATGACCAGGTAGAAGAACAGCGTAAACGATGCATTCCAGCAACGAGCACGTTTATGGCACGCCGTTCTATTAGTATCAAACGACCGTTACAAACTGCCTCCATTATTGATGATTGCGTTAGGACAAGCGAGGAATTTCCTGAATGAATTCCTTTAAAGATGTTGCATTACGCTGTATAACCTGCGTTAGGTTGCTCGGAAATTAAACGACGATCGCGTTCGATATTGCTACAATTTTAGTATCCCGCTCCGAATTTCCTGCGTCCGAATTTTGCTTTGATTTCAACCGAGAAAAGAACCGTTTTTATTCTCACGTATAGTCATTGGTACGGAACTGAAACGAAAAGTCACGGACTTCAGTCGACTCGAAGAGCGCGCGTAGCATTATCTTGCTAGAATTTATCAAATGGCACGACTGTGCACGACTTGGAACGTTTCTTTTATTTCAGACGTGTCTTAGAAACATTCACGGAATAGAAGACCTTTTGTTGCGTTATTCGAGGTACGTATAGCTATATCAAAGTGACGAACGTCATTAGTCAACATACGTGATAGACAACGAGTCGAAGGAATACATGAATACTTTATCCACTACGTGCTGCTTTCCTAATCTACCTCTCTTTCTTTCTTTCTTTCTGGACACGAACCGTACGCCACTTCGTGGAACTCGTTGAGTTCCATCGACGACAAGCACGCTGCGTGTGCGGGGATTTTTTTTGAACTTGTGTCTCGATACGCACGTTGGAAAGCATCTCGTCTCGAGTGGACGAAAAGAAAGCGCGACACGCATCATAAGGGCACGCAAAAAACGATGCAAGGCCGATAATCCGCTTATAAAGTTATTACGATCTCGACCATGCGTTTTTCAAACGATTTTTCAAAGTATTGCTTACTTCTTGTATTTATCACATTTTGTTTTAAAAAAAGAAACAAAACATTACAGTGATGATATCTCACTTCAGTACTAACGAAATTTCAGAATTTTTCTGCAAGCTAGATCTCTGTCTTGAAATAAATAAAAAATTTATTCGTGCCTATCCCAGACACCGACACGATGTTAATATATTAACATATATTGTATTTTAAATTTTCACATTCACGACAGTCGAGCTTTCAAAAGGGGGGCGGATTGGGTATCAGCGTCCTGGCTGAAAAAGATCCTTTGCGCGAACCGACAAATCATTTGGCTTGCCGGCATTCACTAGCGGCTGTCCTGACTTGAAGTGGTCCGTGGATGCCTTTTTCTACGGGGCCAAGTTGCCGGTGCAGGACAATCCAACACTCTATTGTTCGTTCTCGTGTACAAAGCAGCCTCGATACTACGCAGATTGCATTGACCATGGACCTATCTGTCATCTAAAGGAGAGGTTTCCAGCGTCATCGAGCTCGAAGGAACAAGCAGCGAGAATTTCGAGGGTGGAAGAATGTCTCGAAACTGTGATAGGCATCAAGGGGGCCATCGCGCACCTAGTCTTTTCATCTCGAATACCGATCTCCGAAAAACAATTCCAAAAGAATTCGATAATACTTGAGATAAATTTTTATTTTTTCATTATTTATTATTATTTGAGCAAATAAAATGATTTAACTAGTGGATGGAAACCTCATCGTCAGTTTATCTTTCGATGGTAAAGGTATGTACTGAATAATCCAACGAATCCTTCGAAATTTTGTGTACTTTCTTCTGATCTCTTTCTTCTGATGGTCGCTGATGGCGTGGTAGATTCAAAAGGAAAAAAAAAAAAAGGTAGGAATTATACACTGGCAGAGATGGATGAAGAAGCGCGAGGGAAGAAAGGCTGGAGAAAAACAGACCGTAAGCCGCGCGGGAAGACATGGGGTGTCAGCGTTGTCTTTCTTTTCCCATAATGGGATCGGTAAAAAGAGCTCGGATTGATTTACGCATTCAGTATTTCTTCCTTTCCTCTGCGTTTAATTAAGAATCGCACAGACGCCTGGCTAAAGTATATTATACCTTCCCGTATAAAGCGCGAAATAACGACTTCCACGCTCGTTCAACGACGAAGAGTATTCCAAACTAGCATTAGTTTACACGGAAAGCATCCGAGTAATACAGAAACCAAGTGCTATTAACATTCTGATCGATTTTGTCACGGTGTTGCACGGTCGATTTTCTGCTGGCGTGTCTCGTCCGGGCAATCAAGTTCGGTGTAATTTCACGCGTGTTCACACGGCATATTACTCGCGAGTCGCGCGCGTTAAAAAGGGAGGCATGGGCGTTTCTGAGCTGGTACGCCTGCGAAAAAATGGTCGGCAAGAAGCGCGACATATGCTTGTACACGGTGCGGCTACCAAGTGTGCCAGCCATGCGCACATGGCCGGCAAACGAACTTTTTTCCTTCTTTTACGACACGATGTCCTCTCCTGCGGCGTGAAACGGGCAAAACGAACTTTGCATGCGGCGGTGTTTTCGCCGCAAGGTTTTCTGCAGCGTCAGAAGAGAAAAAAGAAAGAATCCTACCCGAAAAACCTTGAACGGCGGTTAAATAAAGCGAACGAAAGGAGAGAGGGTCTGCCTCTCCCGGTGACCGATTTTGTCAAAGAGAAACATTTTTGTTGAGAAATTATTTAGTCGACACTGTCTCGCGCGTAATTCGCTCGCGTATTTACCGTGTTGCAGAGTCAAAGCGTTCACGGTAAAGGTATCCTCCTAAGAAACGAAACCGAAGAGTATCTTATTCCTCGCGCATACACGGGTTGAACCAACACGGTGTTCCTTAACCGCGATTGTGTCCGACGAGAAGCAAGAGCGCGTACATGACGCCGCTTCTTCTGGCACTTCCATCTCGGTGGCGTTCCCACACCAAGACTGCTACCAGAATGTAACGTTATATCTTCGCCGCGCTATGGTGGTTCTTTCGCTATGGCGACCAACTCGTATCTCGCACACGTTGTACTTCAGCGAGCCGCATGGGTGGCCAAAGTGTGACAAGCCACGGGCCAGATCTTTCTCTCCCGCTCCCTTCTGCCGTTCAAGGTTGATTTGCAGCGACGAACACAGGTAGAGGAGAGAGAGTTTCCTCGGGCAAGGGACAATTTCCAAAATCCTCAAACCCCGTTCTTTCCCAGAAGATCCTCTGAAACAATCGTTTCGCTCGTGCGTGCCTCTCGCATTTCTTGTCCGTTTCTCGCCACTTTCTTCTCTCTGGCGAGATTTTAGCGACGTTCCCCTAAAAAGGTCTTTCTCTTTGGAGAAAAATAGGATTCTCCCAAGGCCATTCATAAGTCCGTCCGATATTATCTCTCTACGATCTTCGAGGAGATCTAAACACGACTAAAACGTAAGGTGCATGCAAGCTAACTATACACCAACGTCTCGTCCTCCTCCTTTTCTTTTTCTGCCCGTTGAAGGCGAGTTCCCGTCTCAAGTTCAGTGCCACCTACAAACAGGCTCGCAGGTTAGTCTCGGTTCTCCCGGTTCTCCATATCCACCGGGCGCAGCAGGGCCACGCCGATTCGTACCACGATCACGACGCAATAATGCAGTACCTGAGTGCCTTGGACCCTCGGGTAACTTAACCCCCGGTGCCTTTCATCCCTCCTGGACCCCCTTCTGTCTCGCCTGCTGCCGCCACGCCGTCCGAGATTCTCTGAAGTTCACGTAACAATGGCCAGCCAGATTTTCTTTATACCTATTCTTTGCGGATGCGCCATTTTCTTCGTGCACATGCCGTATCATGCGAGGTACGGGGATGTCCTGAAGGTGCAAAAGAAAGGTGCTCGCGCGTCTGTGCATTTCGTCGGCGAGCCATGCTTCGGGAAGGAAGTGGGGTTTTTGCGGGCATTCTAGCTGCGGTGCACTCTCTTTGTGCGCGCACTTTTGCGAATACTTTGGAAATTTGTCTTACCATCTACTTTCTTTTTTCTTTTTTTTTTGTGCTTTCGAATTTCCTGCACATGTAAAATTTTTAAAATTTTTCATAAATAGCAATTCATGCAGTTTTGCACCTTTAAGTTTCTCACAAGTCGACGGAAGATTTCTTTCTTCCCCTCAAAATTTTCTCAATTTGAAGTATTTGAACTTTGCGATGCGAGCTGAAGTTCGATTTCATTCACAAGCGGGATATACGTATTTCGAAGACCGATCGATCGATCAAACGATACGCACAGGCTGGAGGTACGAAGGAATGGGAGCTCGAGTTCACTTGTTCATCCAGTTCATCTCGACCGACGACGGGTGGGACGTTCGTCCAGCGCGACGAAGAGAAGGGAACGCGAGTTCGCGATATCGAGTCCCGGTTTGGAGCAGAGCTACCGTCCCCGGAGACATATCTGGGCTGTTTTCTTCGAGACTGGTTGCCTCATTTGGTATAGAAGACAGCCACCTTGCGGGCTCGTCTCGCCGCGTACCGAAGCTGCAGCGCGGACGGATGTGACTCGTTCTTCATCCTTTTGGTACACGAGCGAGCGTCGCAATTTTACACGAACTTGTTGTCCGACAGGAAAACATCGCCTTACATGGCCGAGCGATACGATTCTTTTGTTGATCGCGCGTCCACGATTCCGACGAGCCAATGGCTTACGGGGAAACCACGTATTTCATATATACCGCTCGTTCGATACAGTTATTATAACTGACGGATGGTGAATGTCGATTGGATCATCGAAATTCCATTAATCTCGTGATCTTTAGTTTTGTCAGAAGACAAATTTTGCTTCTTTAGTTAGCATTGGTTATTTGGTGATTCGTAATACTGTGTAAGATGTAAAATATCAATATGTTGTGTATAATTTAAACAGAATAATCTCCAATGTGTTATATAGTTGTTCTTCTCATTTTCGACATTCGGCAGTAAAAATATGAAATTACGGATCGTTGATTGTACACTCGCGAATGTAATAAATTATCAATCATCGATCAATTCCTTTCCTACAGAATACTAGTAATTTGTAGACAATAAAAGATTAATTGGCAACGGAACAAATAGCTAAAGGCAGAAACAAAAACAGACGTATCAGTTTGAGTGAAAGTCTGCTTTTCCCTGTCGTTTTCATTAGCATGCAATAAAGTACAATACGATGTATGACAGGCGGCTTTGAATTGCAAATAACCGAAAGCTGTCGAGGGAAAATGCTTCGGGAGATCTTGTCTCCCCACGTGGCACCGAGTGAAACTCGCTCATCTTCGATTTCTGCGAGAAGAAGACGGATGGAAAATAAGGAAGGAACGCTTCCTTCGTCGTCGTAACGCTTCGTACCCTTTTCCTAGTGGGAATCGGATGTCGCCTTTACTCGCGTGACGAGAAACTAGAAGAACACGTGAGAAAAACGCGAGAGTATGATATTCCCTCGTATACGCGTTACCCTCGCGACTTTACTATAATTAAGGCTCGTCGGGTTTCTGTTTTACAGCGGGACGGATATCCACGAGAAACGAAACGAAAACGAGGAATAAATAAACGCCGGCTCTTCTAATTACATCCATCGGAGCCAATTCTCGGAGTTAATTGCTCTGTTTGAACGCGTACTTCCAATACCCACGTAGATCCTGACGTACCTCTCAATTCCAGAAGATTTGACAGAGGAAAAAGGAAGCTTCCGGAGTTTCTTTGGGATTGGTGAACGACGAAATCTCGAGAGAAGGGAGAAATGAGGAAAAGAAAATGGCAAGAGCGAAAAGGAAGGATCTAGCGTCGAGACAGAGACAAAGAGAGAGACAAAGAGACAAAGAGAGAGAGAGAGGAGAAGAAGAAGAAGAAGAAGAAGAGGACACGGAGGACCGGGCCGAGGTCTCGTAGCGTGCAATCTTCACCCATTGAAGACGCGCTGGGAAACTGCACGGTTATTATGCCTGAATGGAACAGGGGACGGGATGTGCAGGACGGGCAGGAATGTCGAAGGTAGCAGAGGATGGACGCGAAACGTACGCGTTACTCCTGGCAAGGGGGAGGTTCTTGCTCCGCAACCGCGGCACGCAACCTGCAACCATGTGGTGGGGTTGTCCACGACCGAGTTCCTCGCTCGAAAAGTTTCAGGAACCGTGTTTGAAGAGCGAGTGACGGTTTCTCGTGGCGTGGCACGGTCGTTGCGGATTTTTACGACGGCCGAGCTGTCGGGCGCCCTCGCCTCGCCGGTTTTACGAACTTACTCGGCAGGTTGCCGTTTGACAACTGGTTGCTCGAGCTGTCGCTGCTGAATCTACACCGGCCCGATTAAACGACGTACCAAGCGACAACGCTGTGTCGTTGCGTGACACTGTTTGACTGAAGTCGAACGTGGCTCGCGGTGGAACTTGAATTTTCATTTACCCTTGTACAGAAAACTGGAGATATTTTTAGAAAATTTTACGATGTGAAATTTAATTAAATTTCTCGAGACACTCCAACTGCTCCAATACCAACGATCGACGATATACGTTTGAAGTTTGAGGATTGCGAATTGAATTTACGAGTCTCGTTATTGCAGTTTATACGTTATTGCATCTTAATTTTCAGCTGCTCGACGATAAGAACTGATACGCTCCTGTTGCCGCGCACTAACTTTGTTCTACATTATAATGGAGCACCTAGCGGTATCCGCGCTTCTTCATTATCCAGCCGTAATAAGAGAACTTATTAACGCTTAGGCATCCAGCGGCAATTACTCGTTTTTTCCTCCTTCTTTCTTTAACGTAACAGTCGATCGAGGTCACTGCCTCACTGATTTCTTTTCGCGCACATCCGCGAAAGACTTTTCTTCGGGTACAGGATCCTGCTCTTCTCTCCGTACGCGCATTCGCGCGCGAGTGTGCGTGTGTGCGTGCGTATCTAGAGACTGGAGACAGGATGCTGACGAGCCGATCGTCGAAGCAGCTGGAACGCCTCCATTCAGAGAGCCAGTATCATACGAGCCGCGTACAAAACACGCTTGATAAGAAGCGTATGGACGGTCATAAAGGCAGGTATTTAAAGAACGTCCCCGAATGTCACAAAAGACACTTTCGGTAACAGAAGCGGAATGTAATTCGACGTGACTGTGATGCGACATTTCCCAACGTCATCCGATACGAACGATTATTTTCACTGATAAACAAGATGTTATCAGCTTGATAATTCTTGTACATGCGAATTGATAATTTTTCTAAAATCGTTTTCATTATTTTGTTATGTTATCAACAGTAAGTTATCTTTGTTATCTATACTTTATTGTATTACATATTCTATATATTGTAACGACGTACATTTAGAAGCGATAGTCGCTGCGGCGGGGATGTTTCACCGAACAATAAAATCTACGTCTTCCGATATCTCGTTAAAAGAAGGAAACGCCGCGCAATCTCGAAATAGCCGGTCGAAGAATTCGACGAGTTCATCGATTTTTCCGACGCATTCTGTCCAAGACAATGTCTTGCTACAAGCAAGAAACATCATCGCGGCATTGAATTCCGGGCCAATACGAGCGCCCCCCTCATCAACCTCAATTAAACTCCACCGTCTCGCACTTATGCTCACTTCGCACCCGAGGCGCACCGAGTGTTGCTGGTGTTAAGTCACTACGTATTATTGGTCGAGCCAGTTCGTCTCAAGGAGGTTGTTCTGCAGACTTGGAATCATCAAAGGAATCCTTGTTTTCTCGCCTCCGTTTCCGATCTAACAACCAAGTAAAACTGATTGAACAAGCGAACAGTCGTCTTTCGCGCCAGGCATTTTGCCTCCTTCGAGGTAGCTCGGAGGAAAAGAAAAAAAACAAACGAAAGAGCGTGCAATTAAACACTTTCGATTTTTTTAATCCCTGTTAAGTGATGCCAGGTGAGTACTTTCTTTCGCGCGTTTCCAGTACGCGGTCCAGTGAACTTTATATTGCTCACACGGCGTGCAATAGAAAGTTTCTTGTTTACGTTTCATACGTTATACGGGTTTATTATAAAATCCCGCTCTATTGTATCACCCGACATCGCGAATTTCTCAACGTTTCTTGCCGGTCTAATAGCATCTGCGAGCGTCGGTCATTCGACCCCCGGTACCAAGAACAAAGGCGACGCGGTATCTCGGCTCTTTGATTTATCAGTTCACCGCAAAACGAGCTCTTTCTTCTTCCAACTTGAAAAAAAACAAACTCACGTCTACGCTTCTTCGGCATTGTCGAAATATCGCGTGGCGATTGATTCCTTTAGACTGGTCGAATGGCGCCATTTACACCGTCACGACCAGCAGCCATTAAGAATTCACCAAGATCTTCTCCTGTTAGTGACCCTGCTCGGAGTGTGACCATGCTCCTTGAGACTCGCATGATTCAAATTTCACGCCGGACATGACGCTGAATATCGCCGTTAGGATTATACCTTTTACCGCCGGTAAGAGCAATGTCGTTGAACTTCAGTGCTCGATCGTAAAAAGGTAGATCCTCGATTTGACGAGGGGCCGTTTCAAAATCCTCGCCTTCATGTGCCGATGAATGCGAGCAGCGTGCGTCGTGGGTCTTTGAACTTGCTCCGTACGAGCAACGAGGCTCGATTTTCAGCGACGCGACGTCGTTCCTTTTCACGGTGAGCGTGCGTTTCGGAAGAGGCTTCCATGTCATTTTCTCACGTCTCGAGAAGCGGAACAGAGAAAAGCCAGATGCAATCGGACAGCGGGCGAGCATCGAAAACCGCAAAATCTTTCACGCAAGATTGAATATCGAGCGACAACGTATGTACGCAAAAGCAACCGGGTGAAAAGGGAAAAAAAACTGCGAAATTGCAACATGTTGCTCTTCAGTCCTTTTTAGAATTGATAATGTGTCGCGATAATTTCAAAGTTATAAATATATAGTTCCGATAAGGAACTCGAGTTAAGTTTCTAGACGCTATTATACCAATTATGCGCGAAAAGTCCGTCATTAAACAGCTATGTATCCGTCGAGCGACTGTACCATTGAACGTGAAAGAAAATTCCTTATCGAACAGGAAAATCGTATTTTCTTGTCTTTTATGCAAAACCGGATGACGCATCCTTTAATAGAACGACGACGGGAACAGAAAAATGTCAGTGAGGTATACTCGGAATTGCGAACCGGATTCAACTAGAAAATCGGTTATTCTATTTGCAACGAGTTCTTGACCGAAAGATTGTGACAATTTTCGATGGTGATGAATTTTTTTCTCGACTCTGAAGCGTGTAATTCAGAAATTCGAAAATGTTTCGTACACCGTAGTTTGAAAGTTTACGTTCGAAGAAACGTTTTCACGGACAGAGTGGTGTGCAAGTGGTCCTCCTTCGTACATAAACCGGAATGTAACGAGAGCTTCTCTCTCGCACACGCTTTAACGTGTTACAAATCGCGTTCTCGTAACATTAAAGTCAATACCATCGCAACTTCCGACCGTGGTTGCGGTAGTCGGGTCATTCCGAGATTCCTACGTGGAATGAAAAGCAACATGAATGAAGGAGAGATAGGCAGTCACCGTTAAACTCACGCAGCAGGACGCATCTTTCGCCTGCGAGGCGAAATGGGCTGTATTTCATCCAGAATTTCTTCACCACGTTGCCAGATTCTCATTTTCCATCTTTCACCTAACTAATTGTACCTGGCGAAACTTTGTTCAATTTTACGAACATTTAAGATTAATTTTTAATAACTGGGAAGCGATCAGAAGCGTCAAAAGAAAGATTATAAAATCGTCTTACTATAGACTGGTAGTAAAATAGTTTTTTTGCACGTCGTTAAAACTCGAACGCACGAATGAAAATTACCATAGCTCTGTAGCTTCTCTAATATTCTCACAGCTTCATGCTTCAAATGACAATCAAAGAATACTTCGATTTGAAAGAATTTAAAAATTACTCCAAACTATTAAAATATAAAACAACGTATGATCCTTCGTACCTTGAATGTAAAATTTTTTTTGCATAAAAGTTACTCAACGTTGAAACGGTTACACGCAACCTAGTTCGTCAGTTGAAATAGGACCGAACTATATAAAGTATTCATAGAGAGAGTGTGGTACGAAGTCGGAATAATCGTGGAATGTCGGTGGAGCACAATTGGCTTTTTGTGCGCGCTTAGATTCGGCGGGTATATCATTTCATTAGCCCATTAAACAATTACGGTTAAGCCCGGTACACTTAGGCTCGTGTCTACAACCAGCTGTGAATGCGTTCCTTGTAATTGAACTACGTTGGTTCGGTCTCTTTCTTGGTGTACCAGACACGTGGGTGCGAGGTTCCTATCATAGAGATTGATAGTCCTGTTCCCACTGATTCCGAATATCAACTTTACATCGCTTACCAATCATGACTTTAAATTCTTTCAGCTGTTCCCAATCGTTTTTATCGCAAAATATTTCGAAGAATCATTACCATTTTTTTGGTCAAGATAGAGTTAGATAGTTAATATTTTAGACGTCGGAATTATTTTCACGTGCTTTATTTGCTCGTGCCAGCAACGAAAGTTGGTAAGGCAGCGCTGTATGTTTGCGGTAATCTTCGTTACGAAATGATTACGACGGTTGTGTATAGCGGAAATGCGGCTTGGCTAGCACGAAGTAACATAGAGAAATAAGTATATCGTTAGAACGCGAGACAATGTACTAAGTAAAGCGTGGTCGATGCACGAGGTGAATGCATTGTCGCTCGACCCTGATTGCTTCTGCTGCCGCCACAGCACCAGCAGAGATAGCTCAATTGTTGAACATCCAATGCTGCTAAAGTTCATTCGCGGTAAGTCAAGAACGTTAGGCACTATTTTGAAGAAAATTAATTCCAAAAGTTTGGATCAAGAAGCCACGAAACGCGTCAGTAGTGATCACAAATTGAAAACCTTTTGCGTGCAAGAACAGTTAAGCTCAAGTTACCCAATATGTAAAATTACATTTTTAATGTAAGAATATGGTATACAGATAAATAATATCTCATTCACTTCTATTATTAGAAGCAGTCGAAAGAACCAGAACATCTCTATACTAAAATTAATCTAATGATCTACGTGGTTAGGGACGCATGTTCTCACGAATGAAACATCTGATGACCGAAATGCATACGCACGTAAGAATTTCTATATTTGGTCGTTCTGACGTAAAAAATTAAATCTTCAGATTTCCATAACTTTTAATGGAAATGTTTGTTCGAAATAATGCAACAAGAACCTTGGCGCAAATAAGAAGACAGGCATCACGATGGTCAAATCACTTGGAAACATCATCGCGCAAGATGATTCGCGAGGTGATGCGTCATCGGTTGCGATCGTCGTCATCGACATCGGTTCAAGTGGTGTTGACCCGAACTCGTTCCCTTGCATCCACGCGACTCGTTATCAATTCGTGGGAACGTCATGGACTATCCCGTACTAATTTTCCACCCGACGAATTTTCCATTCGCGGCCGTGTTTGTCGAAATAATTATACGTGAAAAAATTCCATGTAAACGAGTTTGACAACCTGCGAACCTAATAACTCAGAGGAGAGAGGGAAAAATAATCTCGAGTCGCTTGGAACATGAATTGATAATATCCAGTGAAAGGATATTCGTCACGTTCGTAGAAGAGCAGAGTTTCCAGACGAATAATTCTTAATTAAAATAACATTCGTTTGATCAATCGAGTAGGAAGAACGAAGCACTAATCAGCGACTATTGTAACAGTTTAATTGCTCGTCCGACAGTTCAAACAGTCATCGATTCTAATATATTCGTGAAGAAAAAAAAAAATTTGTGACTTTAAATTGATGCATCAGTCAAGAAGACGAGAGAAAGGACGTCATGTTCGCGGGCATAACGAGTTACTTTTATTATTATTTCGACTTTACTTTTGCGTTCGACGGAGAACGGAGTACCCTCGATCGTCCCCGCCGATCCCAGGATCAGTTACGTATATATATCTCTGATTCGCGTCCCGATCATTTCATAGCTACCGCGAAATTGTAGCGTTCGATTCGAGTCTCAACTTCATGGTTGGCTGGCCGCCGCTCCTCTATGTCTTTCCTTCGCGCGCTGAAGAGAGAGAAGAGAGAGGGAGAGACGTTGCGTCAAGAACGCGAGGGAACGCGTTCTTGCCTCTTCCGCAGGTTGCTACGGCTTTTTCACTCGCAATCAGCCGATACTCCGCCGAAGAATTCAATGAAGAATCGGCGCACGATGTTCGATTCTGTCATTTCCTCGCCATATTTGGTACGTCGTCTGTGTACGATTTCGACGTGGTTCTTTTATCCGACCATCTTCAACGACACCGTCGATTAAACGGTATAATGGAGTGTCGAGGAAGACAAAGATCGATCAGAAGATAAATCACCGTACGTACGATCTGTTCTACTACTATTAAATCTTCGATACGATTACACGCTTGAATACGAACGAACATAAGAGTTAACGACGCGATATCGCAAGGAAGAGATAAAATAGTAATTATATCTGCAAACATGAGCGAATCTAATCGCGCGCTGCATGAGCGAAATCGGTGACGTATTGATAACAATACGTTCACGCGCGTCATTTCGAGAATTGATTCCCGATTGAACCTACGTTGTAGTCATTGGACTCGTACGAGCGGATTGCAAATGGATCGTTTGGTCGAACGACGAAAGAAGCGCGTCACGAGAAAGCACCTGGCAATAGTTGGCGATTCTTAAGGAATGGTATTCACGGTTCGACAAAAGTTCCAAACGAGACACATTGTACCATTGGCCTCATTCTCGGCCGAGCGCTCTGGGTGAACCGATCTTATTAAGGCTTAATTAGCTATTTAACAAGATATATTTAACTTGTGGTGTAGACAGCGGCCACATGACGAAAAGTGAGAGAATCTGTGGTCGTTAAACGGTCGATGCATTAATTGCAATACGCTTGACCAAGAAGCAAAACGTCCATTTCGTTGCCTCGTTAGCATTTTAATCGTTTTTCATTGATTCGAAGATGTGGAGCAACAAAGCAAAGAAATTGGAGCACAGGAAGAGAATCACGGTTATATATATCTACTAAAGACTTCTCATTTGCTTATTTGCTCGAGATAATGCTCGTTTTGCTTCATGTTTGACGAGGCGATTTCAGGTGAAATCTGCAGGTAACAACTCTGATTGGTGAAAATATGTTGGTTGAAAATATATTGTACATTTGAGTGAAAGTTGCAGTGAATCAAAGATTCTTGTCGATACACAGATGATTCAAATTCTTTAAAGATCAATTTTGAATTATTTTACTTATCAATAAATTTCAATAGTAATCTTGATAAAAAGAAATACAAATGACTTTTCATCTAGCACAGATGAAAGTCCAATGAATAACTATGAATCAGAATGTGATCATTGTGTCATATTTTATTCATTAGATATGACATGTGTATTTGTATTTATATATATTTATAAATACACATTACATGGAAAATAATTGACATGCTACGCAGGAATTACGATTAGATAATTACGTAATACGTAAATTACGCAAATAAAAATATATTGTTGTTAAACATTACTCGATTACTATTTTATAAATTTACGAAATATTTATTTTGAAACTGACCGCCATAAGTAACAGTCACGTGTACCAACCAAATAATACACATTCGTGTTGTAAAATTCTGTTTCAATAAGAAATGCTCGCCCATTATTTGATATACAAGCTTCCCCCCAAATTTCACGTGTTTTCTCGATTCAAAGAAAAATAAATAATCGACATACCTCTTTCTTCGATAACATCGGCCCTCACAACATACACCAGTACGAGAAGTACGCAAACCCCGAGGATCTTGACCGGTCCCATCTTTTATCCAGGCCTTTCAATCCAGGAAGAATTCCTCAGGCACCTTCACAATAAAGGTCGACGCATATCCACTACACCAGCACTGTACACTTAACAATACCGCACTATATATCACTCCGAATTTTTCTGAATGCCCCCTGAACGATTAGCGACAACAGCGCAATGGTAAATAGTTTCACACTGAGAGAACCAAGTCACAGGAGCGAATCGTAACAAGTTTGTTTGTTTATTATCGGATAGATTAAACTTCCATCGTTTTCAGGAATTCCCTCGTTGGGTCTATATGTCAACACGTTATGTAAACGAGTCAAGAGTCTACATCGTATTGCAGATATTTCGTTTCAGTTTTGCGAGTATTCCTCAATTCGAGCTACTCGTTTAAACGGAGCCAAGAACCATGAAAAATTTCGAACCACGAATCCCCAAACGTTTCGTACGCATGCGCGCGCATACGACTTCGTTTTCACTGTGATTTGTTTTGTAATAATGCCGGTTATATACGGGGGAAGAATGATTTCTTGAACTCTCTGTGCGATTCCACTGACTCGAACGCGTACGAAACTCACTCGCGACTTATTCGATGAAAACACGCATTTATCGAAACGATCATTCGACAAAATCTCACGGCCGTGTACGAAAAACTTGGGGTCAATGTAAGAAAGCGCTTGATCGACCACATTCCCAGGCGTCTCTCGGTGGACAGCCTTACTCCCACGCTGGCCGAGTCAAGAATACGCGCGCCTTGTCAAAGACGAGTCGTGATTCTGTTCAACGTCGACAGGTGGCGGTAAGATTGGGGCCCGATGACGGACGCTCACGAACATCGCCGATGATCAACGAAGCGACAAGCGGCACGACAGCATGCACTGGATACAAATACTGATTTTTTAAAATAATAATGTTAAATTGTAAAATAAATAACAACATTTCGACAGACCATATTGTGAGTGTTTGCGCAAATCTTATATCGATTATTGTATTACCTCATATCGATTGTTAATAACGATGTGATATTGTGAACCAATTGCAGATACGTGAGAATGCACAGATTTGATCAAAAATTGTTTACGTCGTAGAGCATTAGCTAAGGTTTAAATCCATTGGGTCATTGTCCACCGAACCAGGTAAGACATGTCGGCATATACGGCCCTGTCGATTCCTTGAAGACAGTAGTCGTTTGATCGTTGCAAAAATCGTCGGGAGACTGGTTTCTCGTCGCCGAGACGTGCGTACATGCAACTTCGTACCCACGAGAAAACTTGGTACAGAAAAGTTGCGGTAGGCAACAGTGAAAAAAGAAAATACGTCAATTATCGATTTTTCCATCGATTAATTTTATAAAAATAAATGATAACAAATTACTTTAAATATATATATACTTGTATATATACTTGTAATATTAAAGACGCTCAACATGTCGATGTATATCGATAGAATAAACGATATTAAAAATATTGACGATCGATATATTTATATTTTTCATTAGAGATAAAAGAAAAAAAGATTTTTAATCTTTCATCACGCACAACATATTTGTTAATAATTTGCTGCACGTATTAATGTGTAAAAATATATATATTTTTTCAGGTGGTACTTTTGAGGCGTATATATATCGAGATCTAAAAATCGATTATATAGTTTAACATGTAACGTTTGGCAGCACTGAATCCAAACGGTTACGAGGAAGATGTGTTTTATGTAATTAATAATGTGACTGAAAGGTATACAAATTTGATTGTTTAAATTTATAAATAACGATCTTAAATATTGAAAATTGCAAATTTCATGACTAATTTGAATTATAATTCTAGTTAGAAATATATAAGAGAAATGTTCGAGAGAGGAGAAACAAAATATGTTCTTCACACGATTTTAGTGAAAAAAGAAGAACAGAGATTGCAAATGGAAGGGAGTTTTTATTCGTGCGACATCTTTCAACCAGTAAGTACAAATAAAGTACCCTTATTCTTGTCGTAGCAAGTTTTTACTAATGTACGTAGTACATAATGCGATGCACGTAAGGAGATATTATCCATTGAACATATGTATAAATAAATTTTTAATAATTGACATTCGCGTACGTAAACATTTTCAAAAACTTTAATTGTCATGTACAGTCATAGAAGTATCACTATTTACATATTTGTTATAAATAATTTCGATGCAACTTATTTAAATTTTGATATGATATTTTGATATGTAATCTTTGTTGGGATTATTTCCTAAAATTTTTTTTCTTATTTTAAATCGTCACATCAGATCCTTCTGACGCACTGGTTCCCAGATGAGATCCGGGATCCATAATGCGTGTTCTTTTGACAGTTTTTTCTTATGTGAAAGAAACAAGAGAGATATGTTTATTGTCAAAGATGTACGATGTAGCTGAGGGCATGTGTGCCTGTAAAAATATTTTTGTTTCTTTGCATCGATATAAAATATTTTATATTAATTTTTCTACATTGAATTTATGTAGCAACGATGTACTTTTTGAACTAACAAAAAATTACAATTTAATAACATATTAATACTATGTATTTTAACATCAACTATCAGAATAAATACGCATCATATTGTTTCTTTGTACCGAAAGTAAAACAACTTAAAAAATGTGATTATAGAAACATTCCTTCATCAATTATAGAAATCTTACTCATTGATCTTCATAATTGTACAAGTAAAAAGGAATGATGTTGCTCTCCTTGATTCACGTAAGGTGCTGCATTCTGTAAATCTGATGACTTTCATTAATATTTGGACACTAAGTATCGAAACTGTTATAATTTTGTAAAAAAAAATCGTACAATAATAAACATGCACTCATTTTAAAGCTCTACTTTTCAAATGCATCGTTTATTTTATTCTAAGATGTTTAGCATTATATAATAGAATGAAGCAAAATGAAGACACTTCTCGAAAGTGCTATAAATTATCATGATATGTTAAAGCATTGTTTTTATTGATTTTTTCATTGATTGAGTCAACGATTGATTTGAAGATTGAACTTCTCTTTTATAACAACCCTTCAAAACTTGTACGATTTTTTTCCATTAATTTATTGAAAATATTTTCTTCTTTATATTTCTTAGATTTTTTTTAGTTTTCATTATCTAAGCCTAAAATTCAAAGTTCAATAAAATGTCGAAAAAAGATCATGCATTAAATTTTTGGAGATCTTTATAAAGAGGAAACTTCAATTTTCAAATCCATTAGATTCTAATAGATTAGGATCTAATAGATTCTGTCATAATATGTAAAATTTTTTTCAATATTTTTACATACTATGATAATTTTTAATTATTGATAATGATATGATAATATTTAATTATTACATTTTTGAAAAGAAAAAATATATATATATATAAAATAGATATTTCTCAAGATAGATTCTGATGTAATCATATGATTTAATAAATTTTATTTCATTAAAATATGAATTCTAATGAAATAAATTCTATTACCAAAATGACATGCGTAAATATATGGATATTTATGTCTAAATTTATGTATATGATTAAAACTATGTATATGATTTTCCAAAACTCTCGAGTATGACCTCCCCAAGTAGCTAACGACGCAAACCTGTTGCGCGAGGGGTTAGTCTATTATTGAAAGGCGTAGTGTTAAGACGTATCACCTTGCTCACATTAACTGTATATTTCCAACATCATCTTTTCATATCCATGATTCTCAACATCTTTTTAAGTTAACGTACGATCTTACTTAAATATTTATCGAATATTATTAACAATTTATAATTAAATTATTTTTCTTTCTTTAATCATTGTTTCGGTTGTGGTACGTACTGGTACCTCGTATTATAGGCTCTCAAAACGACATTGAACCTACTTTTAAATAATTCATTTCTTTTGTACAGGATTTCTTCCTGCCTTTACTTCTTCCATATTTGGTGATGGACTTCAGGACTTCCAAAGAACTACAATTGCATCGATAACGTGAGTTTTTGCATTTTTGTCCCTCCAGTTGCTTAATGTCATAGGATGAAAGATCCTAATCGACACAGGTGACTGGTTGTATTACATTTGATAGTTTTTATATTGCTATTTTCTTGCCTATTGCGTTTTTTAATGTTGATAATAGTTAATCTGTACATAATATTGCACATTGCAGTAAATTGATTACAATGACAATAATGTTCAAGTTATTTATGATAGTATAGAAATAGTTATTTTTTCATTTAATACTACGTTGATAAATGATTTTGTTTTTTAAAATTGCATTTATAAAATGCTCAAATTCTTTCCACTGAGATCATGAAAATATTACACAGATGATTGTCAATAATTTTCAATACAACTGCAATGGATTTTCATTAATGTTACAAATATATCAATCACTCTTTGTGGTTTATTTGAAGAATTTTCTGCTTTATATTTGATTTCAATAAAAATTAGTTTTGCTAATATTCTATTTAAATAAATAATAATTTCAAAACAAAAACACATTTTCTATACAGAGAATAACAAATTAAATGAAAATTCAGTTTTTTATTTAATTCTACAAACGTTTATAATCAGGAAAGATCAATTTGGTTTTGGAATGGATAAAAAAGTTCCCGTCTCTTTCTTTTTATATTCGTTTATTATAAATAACAAGATGTATATTCGGTGCGAACGTGTTGTTTAATCTGTATATTTATATATATATATGTATATATATATATATATATATACTCAAGCTCCGTCTAAGTTTATTTCGCTTACTGTACTATACCTTGTTTTACTTTGAGTTGTTGTCAATAATATATTTCATTTTCGCTACAATCTATCTGATGATACGGCGCGAGGAATTTTTTTGGAAATTTGCTTTCGGAGGCAAGAACTCCACGTAGCACCTCAAGGAAAAATATCGTTATCCTCCCACGAGATTGTAGTGGCGTTTTGATACCGATTTTTTCTTGATTTTTTTTTTTTTTTTCGTGATCGATCGTGTGCAAATGAATTTTTCTCTTTAAACCCTTCGTAACCAACAACCGTGTCAGTTTCGCATCTCCTTCGAGCGTTATAGATACTCAATCGTCGTTATAGCATATTTTCAATTAAAGCGCAGATACGATAGAATTCTCGGATTATCGATAATTTATCATTCTCTTTTCTCTTCATTTCTTTCCTTTTCCCATTTGATCATAACGAATATAATATAATTCGTAAATTAATTCGTACTAATGATATGCGAACATCTTCAATGAAAGATCAAACATCAAGATTAGATCTCGTCGAACGGTTGTACAATGCGCAATGATATCACACTTTTCCACGATATGTTCAATCAAATACAATTAATGGGAAAATGTTGTTGCGGGACTCGAACGTTTTTTGGTGGATCTGATCCGTTCTTGAATGTCTCTATAATGCAGCTCCAAGAGCGAACGTGGAAACGAAGGGATTAATGGTAATGTGTCCGGTGGTCCTTAGAAGCTACAGTTATTTTTTATAGCGCTCGCGTTTTTTTTTTCTTTTTTTTTTTTTCTTTAGCAATGATTAATGCGTGCATACCTTTTTTTTCTTCTTCTGAGGTTTCTCAATCCTCTCGAAGAATCGAGTCTCAAAGTTCTAGTACTAAGCTGTTTAACTACTGATCTGTCTTCAATTCGCCGGCCTAAATAACGCGCCATAGGTATACATCTAGAATATACTTGCTCTTTTTTTTATAAACTCTCTTTTACGCGAAACGATTAAACCTTTCGTCCCTCGATACGTCCATCGTCTCGACTTTCGTCGTGTTTTCGCGCATCTCCGACTGAAATACCGTTATTGCGTCTTTCTGTTATTTATCCTCACCGATCGAGAAACGATACCGTATCCTCCCGACGTGCACAGTACACGCCATTGATGGTCGTAAATGCCGTACTACGAAAATTAGGATTCTGGAGTTTCAAAGAAATTTCTGTCGTTTCTTTTCATTTCTTCTCGTCTCGTTTTTTGTACAGTTCTCCGTACACAGAAACAGGGATAATTTTCCTACAACTTATTAAGGAAATTCGGCATAAGTTTCACTCGTATGTTTGAAGTATGTAAAAAGTGTCAAGCGTTTGCTTTAACCAGAGAGAGAGTTCAGTGGAATTTCCAGTGGCGATTATTACCATGAATGTAGCGTATTGCTCTCGTTCTAAAAGGACGCGCGAAAATTGGGGAAAATCCGGGACGTACGGGAATCGTAACATGCGTTACAAAACTAAAGGCGTTGAAACTTTCGAAAGCTACGTACGACATCATGTAGCAGGCACGTCTTATCATATCACGCTAAAGGCTTCAAGAAGCCTGGTAGAACCGTATTGAGGTACCGAACCAGATACTCCTTTCTTTTTTTTTTTTTTTTTTTTATAATTTTTTGCGTTCTTTATTTCGTTTTTTTTTTTTTTCTTTTTCAAACGATTACGTATCCTCGTTCCTATGTGTATCACGCGGACGCATGCTCTCGTACGTTCGTTTCCTCTTTTTCTCTGGTCTCACGTGCACACACTTGCATACACGCACACATCCTCCCGCCTAATGCACTCCCTAAACGCTTGAAACTAAGGAAAGGGTGCGAACGGTGCGCGAGCGCAAACAAACGAACGAACGTTCCTTCCGCTGCGAGTGAAACGTTACTTATATCCATAGGATTTAGCCGTTCGAGGACGTTTTAACGCGCGAATATCCTCGGACGGGGTTTCCCTGTTTTTAACACGAAGCACATATCACACGTGCAGGCCTACGAGAATTCTTATCGAGAGAACACGGATGATCACTCGACGCGACCAATTGCTTTAGGCTTTGTTTTTTCTTTTTTTTTTATTTTTTCTTTTTTTTTTTTCCTTTTTTTTTTTTTTTTCTTTTTTTTTCTTGGCTATCCAACACATGGAAAGCGTTCGGTGGGCGACGAACAAGCGACATCGTCGAAGATACTTCGACGCGTCTAATCTGTCAGTATATACCTACCTTTTTGTTACCTCGCGCGTTCGATTCTGCTCGCGATCGTGTAACGCGTCTCATCGATCGAACAGCGTCGATCCGCCGCGAGTAATAAAGCCAGCTCGTCGCGTTTCGATTAGGACGCACGCAAGCGACGACGAGACTCGACGATACGTACTCGCAGGTTGCGAAAACTGTCAGTAGGCGCGGCTGGACGGGTTCAAATTTATAAAAAGACATCACGCATCTCGCTGTCTGTCGGTCGGTCCCTCTGGATAAACTCGGGAGCGTCTGCTGAAATTGCGCGTAATGCTCTTTCCACGAACTTGACTCCCTTGACTCTGCACCTACCAGTCCTTATGAACACGGAAAGCAACAGTGCGCGTTTCTCTACGATGCGGTGCTACCACACATGTTCGTTTTTAAATGCGATTCGATTTTTTTTCTTTTTGTTTGTTTGTTTGCACATAGTTTTGAGTAATTATCAGTATTTTTAGAATCAACGATCGAACCGTCCGATCGCAATCGATCCGTCATTAAACGATACGTACGTACGTAACCTCGTTCCTCCTTCACGCGCGTTTTGACGAATACCACGATCTTCTTTTGCTTGGCTCGTCATTGCAACGTTTGCCTTCTTATCTTTTTTTTTTCTCTCTTTTTTTCTTCTCTTTTCATCCTCCGCCTCCTCGTAAAAGTCGCAGTTAAATAAAATCGTGATTTCGTTGTTTCCGACGTTGTACGAGAATCGTAATTGCGAGTAGATGAGTGCAATGGTTGTTGGACTTGGATGCGCCAGATGCAGTTTGTAGTCGCATATTTCCTAATTTCAAATCCGTTCTTGTTAAAACGACCGTCGGCAAAAACGGCGGTTTTACATTCGTTGAAACTTTAAAAAAATACACGTTGTTCCGCTGAACAAAGAGATCTCGTATGATTACAACAGTAAAAATCGTCACGTTGCGTGTGTGTGTGTTCGCGAAAAATTGTTCTCTTGTTTTCCTTTTTTTCTCTTTTTTTCCCCTTTTTTCTATTTTTTGGGTGAATCCGCCATTTAATTCCGAATTATTTAATTACCGAACGTTTAAAAATCTCGTAAACGATAACCAACGGTGTGTAGTAACGGTAGTAAGGACAAAATTTTTGTTGCATTTAAAACAGAGACTATCGACTAACTTGTTCTATCGCTAATACATAGTAAACAAAAGAAACGTGCAGTACGATCGCTACAAAATGTCTTGTACCATCGGAAATGTTCGTAAGTGTCTTAACGTTATTATAAATAAAATGGACGCAGAGCAAACTTAAAACAAATGAATCAAACGCTTAAAATTAAAAATACCGAAAATAATCGATGTTAGTTTGAAGAACAAAAAAAACGAAAATTAGAAATTGGAGCCACGTCGATCGTTAAAAATAATAAAAAAAAAAAAAAAAAGAAAGAAATCGATTTGCATGGTCTTGTTTCTTCCTTCTTTCTTTTTTTTTTTTTTACTTCTTCTTCTTCTTCTTCTTCTTTTAAATTCTTGCATGCTTTGTCGTACGAAAAAACAAACGATGGCAAATCGCGAGATTTCTCGAGAGGAATTTAACAAACGACCGCCTCCGATATGGGATTCTCGGTGATGTGTATAGTGGCGGTGGGCCAGTCGATTTTCTTACTGCATACGTGATTCAGTCCTTCGAGGGAAGCCAGCCTGTAGTCGGCCATTTTCAGCGGTGATAGCGGTGCCACTGTAAAGAAAAATAAACGAAAATTCCAGGTCAGAGCAATCGGAGTGCTGAATTACATTCTTTGTCCTCGTGTCGAGATTTTGTAATACGCAAATACCCACGTATGTGATATTTTCGTTTAAGAAAGAAAATAAACTTGTCGCGTTGTAAAAGGGGGGAGGGGTGGAAAGAAAAATCGGGACGTAAAAAATCTGACAATGAGAAAAGTAGCTCGATCGTCGAAAAAAAAGAGATTGAAAGAAATAGAGAGAGAGAAAAAAAAAACGGACAGAGAGGCACGCATGCAAAAACGAGTAACGAAAAATGTAAAATTACGTGTGTGTCAGAGTGAGATTGTCTTAACTGTGCAAGGCATGTGAATCGGTATAATCTGTTGTTCGCTATTCTACTACCCAGTATGTGCGGAGTCTTTTTCTTTCGTTGCACGTTTTTATAAATACTATCTGTTAATGTCCCACCGCATGAGTAAATGCTCAGCTACAAGAAAACAGATTAAATAATTTTTAAAATTTCAAAAACAGCAGCATACTTCCGTTCGGAAGAACGATCTCTACGAGGAAGTGAGAGAAGGGTGTTTCTAGAAAGATGTCTGATTTATCGTCGATTGATAAAGCCTACTTCATATACCAACTACCGATAAGAAACAAATAACGAGTGAGCTCGGTCGATAAAACTTTACCATGATTTTGCGATCCTAGTGAATGAATCCTCGTCGCAATGATTTCAAAAAAAAAATTTGTCAAATAAAGGTTCGTTGGTTGAACAAACTAATCCTCTCGCTGTAGTTCTTGACGCGCGTGAGAAGTTTCAAGAAAGCTGTGAAAGTGTCTGTTGACATTCATTGTGCAAAAACACGTGCAAAGTTTCATTTCACTGGAGAAGAAACAGCGAGAGGCACGGCGACTCTAAGATGTATCTAAAAGATGTGTAAAAATTTCACGCATGAAATGTACGAGAGTTTAGTAAGTCCGAAGACACATAAACCCACGACATCCGCATCTCAAAAGCGTTAGCATTGTTTAAGAAAATGAACCGTTGTTAGTTGCCTGTTTGCTAATCCTTCAGAGAGAAAGAGAGAGAGAGAGAGAAAGACAGAAAGAGAGAAAGAGAGGAAGAGAGGCAGAAATAGAGAAAACATGTCCGAGATCGTCAAAGATATTGTTAACCATCGTCGGTTAATACCTCCCCGATAAAAGTTTGAATTCCGACTTACTTAACGTACAGACGTGGCCTAACTGACCAACTGCGCGCTTGACTCCTTGCGGCCTTCAATTCCTAATTACAATTACCTTCGGGTGTTGTCGGCGTCACGGGCTTCCGCGGGGATCTCACCACTAAAAGGCATAAAAAAAAAGACAAATTCCTTTTAAAAGACATTCACAAGAAACGTAGCAGATCGTAACGTAGCGTAGCCATAGCGAAAGATTTTCATAACTGTCTCTTTCTTTTCTTTTTTTTCTTTTTTTTTCTGTTCATTCTTGGGTGCGATGCATCGCTAGGCCGTTTATCGTGTACATTGAAATTATACGTGTACGTAACATTTAAAGAATAAGAATGAAGCATCGACTCAGTCGACTCGTCTACGTTTGATCTTACTTCGTGCAGAGAGAAGGAGAGAAATGGGAGATGAGAGTCGGAAAGAAACGCTTTGGCTATTTACATTGCCAAGTGTGAAGTTTGTTTCTTTGTAACAAAAAGAAACAAAATTGTCAAATGGATCGGAAATTCTAATGCAATTGTCCGTGACAACTTAACGAGCCATTCGAACAGCGAAAGCGTAAATTCTTGCCGACACTCATGAGAGTACACTTTCAGAACAATACACGTCTACGTAGTCTAACGTCTGTCTAAACTACTTAAACGATAGCGTGATCCTTGGCACTGGCAGTAACTGAGAAGCAAAACAAAATAGCCAAAAAGCTGACACTACTTTACTGACTACTTCAGTTGAGCACTAGGTATTAATATGTACGTACCACTCGATCGATCCGAGACGCGTGGGAAATAAAGGCGCAAGTCGGTGAACATGTATTTTTTTCTCATTTGCCTCTGATAATCATTTCATTGGCTTTTTTTCTGTTTTTTCTTTTTATTCTTTTCTTTTTTTTTTTTTTTTTTTTCTTAAGCTCTCAGATAAATGACAAATGGTGGTGAGACTAAAAGTGATGAATTCAACGTAATCCTTTTTCAAACCTCTTTTTATTTATCAAGTCGAGCCAAGTGGCTTTCCAACGAAGGAAAGTACATGATCGAAGACGTTGTTAAGTCTCAATGTAGTAAGGATGCGGGTGAGATCGTTCGAAAGAGATCAGAATGGTTCGTCTGACTGTTGAAACGCTTTAAACGGAAAAGAACTCGATCGTTTCTTTTTCTTTTCTTTTCTTTTTTTTCAAATGCGTCGTCGATCCTTGATGCATCGAGGTGGTTAACAACGTCTTGGCATCGCGCCATTCGTACAACATGAAAACTCTATTCGTATAACAGAGACGATCGTAACAACAACAATTAATTAACGATAATCACCGCGATAGGAACAATTAATTCGATTAGAACAATTTGGGCGTACTTGACTAACATTCGCAGATACCTACCGCGTAAAATAAATGATAGATTCATTGTCTTTGTTTCGAGAGAATAATCGATGGTGGAGAAAAGAGATTGGTAATAATCGGGAGGAATGTGCTGGGCGTTGTATCATCGACGAAGTACTATGTTCGCGCGATAAGTACACCGCTTTTTTCCGTTTTTTCCTCTATTTTTTTTTGTATATTTACTGGGCGATAGTAGTAGTAAAGCGTTGTGTTATGTGACAAGTGCTATCGTGTTTCTGTGACCAAGAAGCCAAAAAGAATAATAAACATCAGATTGGATCAGTCGCGGATTCAGCGTTGATCGTTTAGTCAAGAGCGACAACGCATTTTGCACTCGTATGCATTTCCAATGAGGCGATCGGAAAATTTAGCAGAGATGTAGAGAGTAAATAAATAAATTGGCGAATGTCAAGTTACTTCGGATATGATTTGCACGACAAATAACGCTTACGGCAAAGTGTGTGAGAGAGAGAAATGTTGCCTGCAATAAAATCGTTCTCTAGTTTAAAGGTGAGGGATTGAAACAACGTATTGCTCGCTACAGGCTAAATGCAGCTTAAACCGACTTTCGCACGACTCTAGCGAGTTCCAAGGCAGAGTGGTCGAGGATGACTTAATTTACTAGCGTTACTTCGTTATCGGATCGCATACCAACGGATTCGGAAAAACGTCACGATGAAAAATGATCTTGTTCGGCTTGTCGCGAAATTCGTTCGTTTCTTTCTTTTTTTTTTTGTTTCTCTCTTGGCTGTGTGTTTGTGGACTCGAGTGTACGCGTATATAGGCCAAAAATCACCGAATGCTTGTCAAATGTAGCAAAATCGATTGAACGAACTTAAGCCTACGAATGTTCGCGATTTCGAGATAGCTGCGTGTATTCGTTTCCGCGTAATTCGTTGCGTAAGAGAGCGCGCGAACGTCTCTGCGAAATCATTAACACCTGATCCATTGTCTGAAATGTCACTCGACTGACAATGTTGTTGTTGTCGTCTGTCGCGAAGGCCAAGCGTCGTCTTGAATTGTTCTTTTTTTACCATTTTATTTTCACAGATCGATGAACGAGATGCTGTCGCGTGCTCTTTTACGAAGTGGCGCGAGCGAGATTCGTTTATACCGATGAAGATCGATGAGAGTAATCGTTTGACAATCTGATAATTAATGTCTAAAGCGTGGTTCGCCAGGGCGCTCACTTACCATATCCTTCGCCCTGCAGAAATAGTCGGAAGGCCTCGCTTACTTTGCCCGGTTGCTCCTCCAGTACCATTCCGCAATCGGAAATCTGCCAATTAGACGAATTAGATTAGATTAATTGTTGCTATCTGGTTAGCGATACGGCCGATTCACTGTCACGTCCAATGTTGCAACGAAAAGTCTATAATAATAATAATAATTTCGTGAATGTTGTTATTAAAATTTATATATAGTTTTGATTACGGTATAATGGAAACAAGAAAAAATTTCAAAGTACTTTTAATTAGAACTTGTAATTAGAACACTCGTTGTTACTCGGTTACGCGTTAAAGTTACTTTGCGAAAAAAGAAATTGGCAAACGAAAGAGTTGATCTGACGGAGACGATCTGTTATCGCGCAAATTGCGATATTACGGGATACTAAAACGGTGAAAGTCTCTCTTCGCGGAATTAAACGGCTCGAAACGTGTACAGCCTCTCGGCTCACAAAGGGTGATTAATGTTGCAAGAGCCTCGTACCTTCATCCAAGAGCTATTCATCGGATCTAATCGTCCGTTTAACGTGACAGTGTCGTCGACGTGCGGACTCAAAGCTCCGGTGATATTCATTACAGGTACACCGAGCGTGAGACCTTCCTTCTTACGCGTCGGATCTAATTCCCTCGTGATGTTCAGATCTGTACGACGGACGTAACTGTCGATTAGCAGCGCTAGATTCGTTGGATTCACGCGGCGCTCAAAGTAGTTCTTGTACACTTGAACGAGGTCGTGGTTCCTCTCCTCTGTGCCCTGAAACACGTTTTGCACGTAATGTTTCTTGAATCTCTGGCGAATCACTGGAATTCCAGGTTCGTGTAAAATTAGATGAATTAAGTTAGCTTCGAGTATCTTTTAAATTGAGAAAGAAAGTCTTTGGGGTATTTATTTTTTGAGAAACAAACGTGAAATCATTTGTTGAAATTGTGACGTATTGTCATTAGGTTGATTCATTAGGAAAGTTCTGTCGTTTTAGTTTTACGAAATTTTAAATTTGAAGTATTTATCGTAACTTGCGACTGTTTTAATTATTCAGAAATTTATTCTGTCGTTGTTGAATTTTTCAGTCTTGCTAATTTAGACGAGGCTGTAAAGTACACCTACGAGAAAAACTTGGCGGCAGAACTTTCCGAATTGATCCAATAAATGCGGGATCTCGCAAAAAATTATCGAGACTCTTTCGTCAGCTGTGACATAATCCTTGGAAAAATTCCAAGGCCTCGAACATCTTGGTTTCCGTTTTTATAGTCCAACTTCTTTGGCTAACGTACAGGGGCAAAACACTCGTCAAAGTTCGTCATTAGTGTGAAGTGGAAAGAAATTAAAGAAGCGAAAGGGAAAGGGTCGAGCCTTTCGTTTTCTTTGAAAATAGAAATAGAAAATGGAATAGAAACAGGAAATACATTTTTTTCTTTCTTTTTCTCGTTGAACGATGTTCGCACCATAAACCTGACCGATTTTTTTCCTTTACTTTCTTCTTCTTCTTCTTCTTCTTTTTTTTTTTTTTCACTTGTAGTAACTCCATTAAGAAGCTACGTGTTGCATAATAAGAGCAACGGGAATTGCTGCTGACGCTCTAATCTAATTTTCCACGTTGCGTTGCTTGGAAACACTCGACGCCTGAGCTTTCGACAGACTCGATTCCAAGTCGTCAATAATTTATCGGCCTACGTTTCCGCGTGAACGTTGCTTAAACTAACTTACCTTGATAAAACTTGTGGGTCATCCAGGCTGTTGCCTGTTTCCTTATATATATACACGTATATATCAAGCTACTTTCTAGTATAAATTACAATCGCTCAGACAGTTTTATTCAATCGATTTTTCTGCTAATCAAAATGTTACAGCACATCTACGATGGATAATAACGCAAAAGAACCTAGCGATTATTATTTTGAACTCGTTATTAAATTCAGTGTTGATTACATTACAGTTTATTGTCTGTATTTCGTTAAATTTAAGTTTATTATAGTACACAGAAAAAAGAGATGCAGGAATATACAGTAAATAATTCTAATGATTCATTGAGACTCGTAAGCAGTATCGTTAGAGAAGTTAAGAGAATTCTTCCATATTGAGATAATATCAATTTTGTCAACATACGTATGCCATATAAGAAAATAAAGAAATGATTTTGTCTTTAGAAAGTAGAGTCAATTGTAGAGTCAATAGAACGTAGAGTCAATTTTGTCGACATACGTATGCCAGTAAATAAAGAAATGAGTATGCTTTAGAAATGTAGGGTCACGATTTTATAAAATATAAAGTAGATAAAAGAGACAGAGTAGAGTGCAGTAGATATGTAGAATATTGTCAATAAGATGCAACACAACAAGCCTAAAAGCAACATTTACAAATTATCTTTTCCCCTTGATATTTCTAATTATTTGTAATTAATTAAATCTAAGAGTTCAGTCATCCAAACGAGAAAAGAAAAAATGTAGAATCTCGTCATTCAATATCTATAAATAATTTCTACGTAGATAAATGTATGTTCTTACCCTGCCAAAGTGATGCCACATCAAATAGTCCAACACGCCCTGAGTCATGCCCTGTGACCTCAGGTGACGAACATTCAGCTTCTGGTAGCCCCATTCGATCCAACCTGCCTGCGTCGACACGCAGTTTATCAAGCACAGTGCATTAACCTTCTCGGGGTGAGCAAGTGCGAATCTCGCTAGTATGTTGGCCCCGGCACCGACTCCAAAACCGATTACGGATTTCAGGCCAAAATAGCCCAGTACGAAGAGTAGCTGTTCAGCCAGCTCATCCATGGACGGATAGACGTAGCTGTAATACACAGTGCAGACATTTACCGTCTAATCCAGCTAACACTTTTTCCAAGTATCAGTACAACGCTGTTTGGTTTTTTGCAAGTATTAAGTTCACTGCTTGTGAACCCATTGTCATCGATCATCTGACATCATCACATGACAACATCTGACATGTTACGATAAACAGTAGTTTTGGGTTTTCGTCATAGAGATAAAGATAGAAATTTTATGGGAATTGCGCTGTGAGTCATTGTTTGAGGAAACTGAATCATACGGTATGCTTTAATACCCAATTTGAACTATAATTGATGATAGACGCGAAGCAATTTTCCAGTAGGTCTTAACTAGTTACCGTGTGCCAATATTTATCAGTGTATCTTGCAGATGAAATGTATCTCTTCCGTGATGATATAGGGATTTACGTTTCCCGCAATATATGTATGTTGTAGGTAATGGACGCGTGATGTTGTTGGTCTCGTATCGATACTATCGATCGCTGTGTTAATTAATTAATCTTACGTTTTTTTCTTCTATTTATGACCCGTAGATCATAAATAAATAGAAGCAAATTACTAACTTTAATTAAATACCGACCAAAATTTCACATATTCCGATGCCGAGAATCTTGGTACTTAATACTCTGCTCTAACGAATCGCAATGATTCGTGGAATGGATACGATAAATTTAAAAACTCACGAAATGTTACAAAATTATATTTTTAATGCTAAATTTATAAAGTTAAATTTATAATTATATTTTAAATCAAAGAATTAAGAAAAACTACAGGCAAATAATACTACGAAAGAACTTCTACGTAGCATGATATATATGAAATAACTATCACCGTCTTAAACAACTTTTGCATGGCATTGTATGTTTGCACACGGTTTAAAATACAAATTTCTAATTTGCGATTGCACAAATTATTCTCGAGTTCTCCGGTTGAATTACAAATGGTTAATAGAAATTGTCGGGTATCGACCGATACGTATATTCGAATAGATACTTGTCATGAAATTTCACGGATTTGGCACGCGAGCGGAAACAGTTCGTATTTGCCGGTTGCATGAAAATCTGCATTGCAGTCTAAATTATTCTGTAACACTTTATTTAGCTACGTGTACGCCCGTCGAGGCGAGCCTCGATTGTTTGAGGTCAGGTTAATCGGATGTCGTAGGTGGACAACGTCAATCTTTCAATTCCTCGGCGCGAACGATTGCGCCGCGCGGTTTTTCGAAATTTTCTTCGACGCTACGACTGTCAGTCGTAATCGTTCGCATTAGCATTGAATACTTTCGTGTATATGCGTCGCGTCTGTTACATTCTGAGATGCAAATTGCTAGAATTTAAAGGAAACAGTGTTTAAAAATATCGCAGGACAATTGCTGCAATTATACACGGTAGATTTCTAGAAAATTTTATTTCTGCGGAATATAAAAGCACGCAAAGTACGGTAAAATCTGATTTACGTGACGATCGGTGAACGATTTTCGAGACCAACAACGAGAACCGGTTGAGTTTCCTGAGATTTCACGAGAAATCGAACAACGAAACGGGGAATTGCGCAACAGACGGTAAGATCGAACCCGTAGAAGTGCAAACGGCGATAGAGGGAAAAGCTCAAGAAGGAACTTGCCGCGCGCAGCCATGAGGCGAAAAGGAGGGAGAATCGCTCTTAAGACATGGAGGAATTATCCGCGGTGCACGTTAAAGTAGGCACATAGCCAGGGCTTCGACTAATTAGGACGTTAATTAGGTCATTGATTTGCACTAATTGAATTCACTGTCGTCAAGTGGCGCGCGTGTACCATGTCTTGAATGGGACTTGGACGCACGCGTGTAAGAAGTCGTCGGGAAATCAGCGTCCCCTAGTTTTTCTTCTTTCTTTTTTTTTCTATTTTTCGTTTCGCCACAGCCTACCGCGCGTTAATTAGCGAACTCGTTACTCGGACTCTAAGGGACTCCGCGCATGGATCTGGCTGACAATTGGCACTGGTCGTTTATTGACTTTGAATGCGGTTACGCGCTGATTCAGTCATATTTTTAAAATGGAGAAAGAAACTGCTCGTTAAAGGATTGTGTGAAAATTGAAAGGTTGTTGCAACAATTGCAGCTCCGATATTTAAATTCGTATTTATCGATAGAGAAAGTACGAAAGTTCCTTTTTATTATGAATATTGGCAAATGAATTTGTGACACGTTTCTAAATTTGATTCGATTTTCAATTAGTGGAGCAATCTCTTTTGCTATTAAATTGCAAACATCGATATTAATAAATTAGAGACATAAGAATTATAGTAGTAATTAAAAAGATCCGAGAAATCATAAAAGTATCTAAAAGTATTCAGAGTGTGAAATAAAATTTATCGACACAACCGCACCCTTCTCTTTTCATTCAACTCAATTATTGTCAATTCATCGTGGCCGAAAACAAGTGAAATTTTGACAGAAAATGTACTCACTCCTCAGGCAGCGTGGGTGCACCTTCTTCTTGACCCGGTGCGTTCACGTGATAAACGCAGAAGTTTTCGAGTAAAACTCTCATGTCGATGTAATTGAAGAACGCCTGGAAGCTCGATATATCTGGAAACAACGATCCGCGTTTCCCATTACGTCACGGGCAATTAAAAATCTCAACCGTTTGTTGAGATCGAACTCACTTGAAGTCACCTATTTCCCTCGTACAACGGTAATATAAAATAAATTGGCGGTAAAATGCAATTAAAAATTCTGTATTAAAATCCTTAAAATTGTTACGGCTCTCAACGTGCGATGTCATTGTTCGTTAAAAATTTTACACCAGCGTGTATTTTCCATTTGGAAACTAAAGGCTAAACTAGGTTAAACAAATGCAATTGAAAACGTTGAGCATTGAACAAAAAGTAGGAAATTTATCGCTGTCCGTTGCAAATATTAAAATATACTTCGCACCGGGTGGAATTTAATTTAATTCGCGGATTAAGATGATGGAAATTACTCACAGTTAAGGCCTAAGTCGTGATAAGTGAGAATGGCAGGTTTTGCTCGGTTCCCCTGTACAGCCACCAGCAGACTCCCCTTGTCAGTTTCAACCCTTTCCTCTCGCACGGAGCTGTCATCTCTCGACAAACATCTCAGCGGAGGAAATTGAAGCTGAATATTTTTCAGCTCGATGTCGTCCATACTATCTGAGGGCATCGTGCTGTGTGCATGAAAAGAACTCCCTTAATCCCTCGCCTACTCGGCTACACCTAAATCAATCGAGACGTTCTCGACGTACGTGCAAACAAATCGCAAAGACACCGACGGTGTACCATCTCGAGATTCATTTCACGTTGACGTTCCTTGAAACACACAGTGGAAATATTGTCTTTATCTGTGTGAGAAAGTGTGCAGAGTACTCCGTTATCGCTCGCTTTTCAAAGTATCATTCTTACAGTTGCTACTGACGCACGTGCTTTCGTAATTGTGTCTAATATTTGGTTGCTAGATTTCGTCGTTGATTTTTTACTGTTTTTATCATTCCTAGGTAAAGTACCAGGTAAAATTTAAGAGGAACGACAAGATTTATGTAAGATATTTTTAAAGAGTGTCATAACAATAATATTTAGAAGAGTTAAATTAAATGCGTGTACGTTCAGAAAGGAGGAAATAATGGTCAGAGTAGAAAAATGATAATTCAACCAGGGGTCGATAGAAAATTTCATGTTGAATCGATATTTTCTTTTTCTATATTTGCCTACTTTGTTTCTAATTTCCTCGAATGCGAAACCTCTTCCTACTGATATCACATTTTAACTATCTCGGATAAATTGACATACTATTAGGTTAAACATAGAATGGCGAGAGTGTGTCAACACAGTGAGACCGTCGAATACGCAAAAGTTGAACGTGAAAAGAATCACTGACGCGAAACGCGTTATTCCTTGTTGCTTGTTCTCTTTTCATTCGCACTACAGGCCGAAGTATCATCAAATATTTCGCTACGTCAACACCGGAATATAAAATGTGCCAAGCTGATGCTTTCAGCGGATCTGAATGGCCAGTCTTGTAGATTTTCGTCCCTTTCAGAGTATCGTACAAACATTTCGCGAATAAACTTTTTGTTCCCTTCCCTCTGTTTCGCTGGGAATTTTATTTTCGTTCGCGACGAACTTTCCTTTGTTCGTCGACGCTCGTTAAAAGTTTGATAATTACGACTGTTTAAACCAAATGAAATTAATGTTCGCGTCGTTTTGTAATCTTCTACGACTTTGTTTCTTCAATAAATCATATGATAGAAGTGTTATCGCTGCGTAATTACTTTCTAACGATCGGCTATATATCGGCTGTATTGCAATTTGCAGGAACGATTAGACAAGTGCGCTCTAACCATGTACTTAATTTGTACTTAATTAATTGAGCGATTAACCCAAATGTTAGCAAAAACAGATTACACTTTCTACGTATCATGTGTCACGAACGTAGACGTGCTTTTCTATCGATGTGAACTTTAATCACTTCATGAATATTAAAGAAGCGATATTCTAATGTGGAGTTTAAAAAATCAAGCATTTTACACACGTTTTTTTCCTACAAAGTATTTACGCATTTCATCGAGGATATTTGAAGATTTCTAAAAATTTTGTATAACACGTTATATATATTGTAACTATAACAAAATTACCAGGGATAATATTCACGTAAAAATGATTAAAATTGGACCTAGGTACAAAATTATTATTGCCCAAATATTGTAAGAAATATATTACACTTTGAATATTGCACCTCTCAATTTTCCATGAATAATTTCCAAAATTCCGCAAAATAAAAAAAAAAATACACAAAAGTTCACAGAAAACTCAAGAATTCCAAGAATATGCAAACAAATTCCCCTCGACAAACAGTCAAATACTATGTCGCTGTATTTTTCCATAGTTCGATCATCGATCGCACTTGCTATGTCCGTGTCCTATCGTTGTGCGCGTGGCGAAGAGTGTAATTGGTCGAGCGTCCACGGAAGTCGAGGATTACCCGCATAAAACTCGTGGAAACGCTTAATACGTATTATGATAAACACGCGCACGCAAAGTCGCTATACCTCAGTGATAAAGAAGTTGCAGCGAGCTTTTTATGGTATCGATTCCGAGGACCACGCCCTATCGAGTATGGCGTTGCACGGCCGGGGATCTGGCATGTGTTCCTGAGGATGGCCCGTGTCGTCGAGCCTATGCACGGAGCCACGTGCCTTCATTCCGCGCGGCGGTCTTCCGATCCGTGCGCGCAATTTCCCTTTGACGCCCGCACTTCTATTCAGCTGTGGCCACGTTAAAGAGGAAACACTCGCGTTTCTTCTCCGTTAAAGCTCCCGTAATGTTCAAAAGTGCATTTCTCTCCCCGGCGAAATGGCCCCGGTTTAACGTCCGTTTAAGCACGCGTTCGTTGCGCCGAGAAGTTCGCGAATCGAGAGTTCCGATTTCTTTTATCTAGTTTTGCGACAGCTCGTGTTCGTTCGCTTGTTACAAAAGATGAGAAACTTGCGCGTGAGACAGTGAGAGAGCAAGGGTTGACTCGTCAGATTTGATCGCGGATAATTCTTGAATTGCAGAGGACAGTTTGAGAGTAGATTATTCGTCTCGTCGTTTGTGATGCAATAAACAGCATATATAAATTATATTACGTGGAGGGTCATAGCTCTCCTCGAAGACCGAAAGATAAGATGTGCCTTCGACTAATTTTAATATTCTCAGTTACAATTGCACGTATATTATTTTATTTCAGAATATCAAATTCGACTTACACGGCATTAACTTATATCGTTCTCTCATCATCGCATTAAAAATACTGTCTCACACTGCGCAAGTTTCACCGTCCTCTGACAAAGCTAGCCGAGTTTCAAGACGTCGAAACACAGCTGACTCCTAGTTGCGAGGGTATCCTGCGATAAAATCAATAAAACGAACGTGGAACCTTTCTCTTTCAAGCGAAATGTTTCCTAATTTAAAATCGAGCCTGCGAGAGCGAATTAGGAAATTAATTCGATCGTGTTAACCCGCTGCGACGTTCGCGTAGTTAACTCGACGCACCCTTTCTTCGTCCAATGCTCGGAAGAATCTACATTGACCTGTATTCCCGAGGATTTACGAGGCGACCCAATTTAGTTTGCCGGGGAAATGTCAGGAACTCGGGCTGACCTATTCCCTATACATGCACGGTGCCGCTTCTGCAGGGTTCGAGAGAGATAAAGGACCGCTGCTCCCTTCCTCGCGCCGGAATATCAGTGAAAATATCATCCACTGACCTCGTAAAGAAGTTACTTCCTTCGGACGGATTCCCGGGGGTGATTTCGTGCCCTTTTGTCGAACGTTTCTTTTCCTCGCTTTGTCACTTAGAAGGGCAGCGTCGCGTAAACTGCTTCTCCAATAATATCATTCTCGCCTCTCTCTTCTCCTGTAATTTTCTATATATATATATATAGAAGGAGAGGCGAAAATGATGTTTCACATATACATAATATAATATATACAATATAATATAACATAATATTATATTAATATATGATATATTTTTGCATTTTCCATTGCACAAGCTTTGGAAAACGAGCTTATATATAATATAATATATATAACATAATATATTATATTAACATATGATATATTTTTGCATTTTCCATTGCACAAGCTTTGGAAAACGAGCTTATTACTTTATACGGAGTGAATTAATTTCCGTTGTCGTTTTAACGTTCCCATTCCGTTGTGTATTTCGTTTCAAACGAAACAGCATTTCTCGGGTACAGAGGTGGAATTTTCGTTGTGCGTTAAAGCGTCAGCATCCGCGTTGCGAAAATATCTCCTCCGAAACTACTTCGTTGAATTTTCAATCGAGATTTACAGCGGCTGTTGGACGGCGTCAGGTTGACTTTATTCGAAAATCAATACGTTATCCCGCGGGACGAACAATCGCCTGAATGTTTGAGCGTGGAGGAAGATTTTTTGCGACATTGTTGTTGAAAATTTGGTATTAAAGTGCAATCCCACGCACTCAACTCTTTAGGAAATTGATACATCTCTCCCAAGACAATTTTCAGAAAAATTACTGGCAAAAATGTTTCCAAGTCGCGCGTTTAATTTTAAGAATTAGAATAAGAGTAACTCGTATTCTCGGTGGATTTCTTCCAAAATATAAATTCTTCAAAGTAATTCCTCGTGTCGCGGAACCTGGCGATAGATAGATAAAGTCTCGGTTTACGATTCTCTTGTTTACACTGATAGAGCATTGATTACGAACGATAGTAACCTGACTTTATTCACTACATTACTACGCGAACAGATGCTGAAGTCGGAAAATTGCCGCAACGTTATCGCAAAGTTATATCATTGTATCGATATCGTAATTTATACACTACGAGTTTTACGTGTATTTCTTGACAGTTCTGAAAATAATTCATCGAATGTTAAATTTGTTCGATGAAAATTAAATTCATTGGATAAGCACCTATATATTCCTTGCTCTTCGAAACACTTAAGTAAAGTTCAATTAAAGTTTTTTCATTTAGTTTTACCCAAAGTTTTAAAGTTTAAAGAGTACAATAAAAGTCAGCTTCGTCCAGAAAATACGTACAATAAAGAAGAAACCGAACCGTCGAGATTAATTGGCCACTTATTGCTATCGATCATTGCCAGTGAGAAACTTGAAAGAGTACTCGGGTACTCCATTTTATCTTAATTGATATCTCAATTTCTAATTGCAATGGAAAATGAATCTCCGAATCTTTAACGAAATAAAGTATAAAAACACGACGAGACGAATAAATTTGTTACAGAGTGTTTCAACAGCTATCTTTTTCTTTTTTATAATATAGATATATAAATTATAGAAATTATAATATGGATATATAAATTCTAGAAATTTTTTATAATTCTAGAAATTCGCTTTGTCTCGCATAAGCGCGACGTTACGTGGATTAGAATCGTTACTTCATTGCTAGTTCTTGCGCGTTTCACGGGAAATTTGAATCTGCATGATTTGAAATGCACAGAGATACAAGGGTAGCTTAATACAATATGTAAAACAATTTCCTGCTTGGGTTTCGTTTTTCTCAATTAAATTCATAAAAATATTTCAATACTATATATTCAATATTAATAAAAAATTTAGCAATGATAAAGATAATATTAAAGATACAAAAAAAAAAAAAAAAGAAATACAAAGAGTCAATTACAATTTGGTCTATTCTACTTTCTAAAAATTTCTTTTTGTCACTATTTTTCTACAAACACATTGTTCCTTTCACGATGAATTTCGTTTATCTTAATTTTTCTCAATATTTCTTGTAGAATAACAAAACGATGTTAACAATATTATTACTTGTTGGTACATGGACGATTAACAAGTTCTTTTCGAAACACACTTCGTTTATCAAGACAATTGCTGCCTTTGCCTCGAAGCGAATCTTTCGAATTGCCGTTTCCGACTTATTACGTTAATAAAACCGACCCCCCACTGATTCCCTGACTGTTCTATTTTCCGGATTAGGCGGTAAGATTAAACGGTGCTTGTAGTGGTTTGAATTTATCGTTCGAGTCCGCTTCATTGAATTTCAAAGCACAGCGAGCCTAGCTGCGTGTGGTTTCCCGTATCTCTAGCACGTCGCGCTATCATTTCCGGTTCAAGTTAAGTCCGGCCGTGTTCCTGTCCCGGATTGGTCGACGAAGACAGCGACGATAACAATGGCCTGTCGTTAACCGCTTAGCTTGCGTTTTTAAACACATTTCTCATTTTTACCGCGGATCCTATCAATTTTAAACGCTACAAAAGTAGGTGAAAGTACTCGATCAAATGTGTTTGGAAAAAATTTCTAATAAAAACGTCATATACCACCATACGTCTATAATCAACGACATTCAAAGATTTCAATTTTTCTAATTATGCGAAAACGCACTGTTTGATTAAGTCAAGGTTACAATCAACGCGAATCAAGCTGGAATCAAGATGTTCGCGAGATATTCAAATGAAATTCATAGATTCGAGCGTGGAATCGCACAGACTGGATCGCCTACTTTTCCTTTTGCTGTCGATCGCGTTAAAACTTCCAGCGCTCAAAGAAACGAAAGTCGAGGATCGATTGTTCGAAGGTACAAAGGGCAAAGGAATATCGGTTATGGAAATTCTCGACGTTTCCGTACCTCCTTGAATTCCTTTTTATTAAAAAGAAAAAAACAGAAAAAAAAAGAAACCCTGACAGTTTCATCAGACAACGTCGAAACTGTGACGTTCAAAAAAACTGCCAGATACACGTCAGAAAGGATTTTTCCGCGACTCGAATATTCTGCTGTGCTTTTTTTTTTCTCTTTTTAATTTCGAAACTACTTTGTGTTACGCGTTCGGAGGGAAAAAGCATCGAGCCTGGGAGGTGTCCGGCGCGAATTGCGAAGAGAAGGCAATGGCAAAAAACTGCTGAATAGACGCGATATAGGCGAGAAGGAGGATTTAACCAGGTGACCGCGTTCAATGAGGCGGAAAAACGACGAAACTTTGGAGGTATTCGCGCGGAAAGGTCAGGGAGCTTTAAGCCGAGATTCAAATCCGCTGTAAATTAATCGCCTGCTCGCAGTCTCGTCCCTTTTCCACGGTTAATTCGAAATTTAAAGCTGATTTGAATTTCGGGCGAGATAAAACGTCGACGCATGCTCGAAACTCGAGTGGCTAAGACGGATAACGGGCGATCGAGATCGCTCGCGTTCTCCGAGATTCGTAATGTTGGAGAGTCTCATTAGTCGTCAGTTGTATTACACGATAGAAATAATTGCACAGGGACACTCTTTGATTGGAGAAAGTGGAATCTTTGGTACTCTAAGAGCGTAAAGTATTGGAAAAATGTACTACTGTCAGTGATGGATGATATTTTTTATTATTAAAAATGAATTCCAATGAATATTTGTTTTATATAAAACATTATTTGAAATTTTGTTAGCACTGCAATGAGAGATATAACTGTGCTTCTTATTTTGATAAAATTCCCAAGGAACAAAAATTAGAGAATTAAAGATATTTAAGTATAGAATTCATATAAATTACCTATCAAATATTTGGACAATTTTTATTATATTAATTAAACATCTATGCACCAGTTCCTTTTTGTTCGTTATCCGGATAATCGTACCCCAAATTTCAAACAAATTTCTCACAATACGTTCGTAAAAATGAATTCTGAAGCAAGCAAGTATTTTCTCAAATAATTTCTCAAGTTATCGTGTAGAAATCCGTACATATTCTGTTATCAACTGCGCAGTAAATTCATAGAAGCACTAGTCGAGACAGAGGAGAAATAAAATCATTACGGGTAAAGGCGAGTTTGTTGTACCCATTCCGTCAAGATCGGCGACGCCTGTGGTAGAAAAGAACATGGTGGATCCGTAAGAAACCGTTCGATCGATAGAAGCCAAGCTAACCGCTGCGTACGAACACTCGATATCCGCACGTCATTCGATATATCTCGCCGCGTATCCTTTTTACCGACCGATTAACCGCGCTGCACGCGAGATTTTTCGCCAGCCTGGGTGGCTCTCTCTTTCCCTCTGTTCACCGTCGCAGAGAGACGCGTGTAAAACGAGGCTATCGCGGATAGATCGATTTACGTCTTTCCCTTTTTCTTTTTTTTTTTCTTTCGAACAGCAGGCGGACACGATTCGCTATAGCTGCTTTATTTCAGGGAGAGAGAGAGAAAAAGAAAGAAAGGGAGCAAACTTTAATCTCGCATCTAGAGAAATCGAACACGTCCAGTATCGTACAGGTCAATATAGACGGATGCATCTTAAAAATATAATACACAGAGAAAAGTCAAATGTTCATCTATTCGTACGTCATGCAGAAGTTGCAATCTCGTGATTCGTTACCTTTCGTTTTCGCCTGCCAGATCCTGGAAGGGTCTTTGCTCTAATTTTCAGCTTTCGTGGCCGGGGTTTTTCTCTAGGTTCATGCGCTCTCGCTAATTACGCAACGTTTGCTATCAAAGCAATTGTCGTCTGCCTCTAAAGGACACTGCGGCGCTTGTACGAGGATTGAACGACCGGTTTTTATTAATTAGATTACGAGATAATGATCCAGCTGCAATTCTACAACGAACACATTTTTGCACGGTTGGCAATTGATAATTATACTCGCGAATTTTCTACGATTACGTTAAGGATATTCTACTGTTGCTACGGGTACAGATGTGTATATAGGTACACTTGTATTACAGGTAATTAACTACGGTATAATTAAGGTTACGATCGACGTGATGTCTGACACGTTGCGATCGAGTTGTCCCGTGAAGTGATCTCATGGTCGCTTCGATGTGTTTCTTCCATTTCAACAACGTTAATAATAAAACGTCAATCGATATTCTAAGAGCACGTAGTCTCGGAAACCACGATTTCATACGAGGGCGTAGAGTTTCAGACTTTCTAACGCTTCGATCCTCGTTTCCAATGATACCGATTCTAAAAAAAAAAGAAATTCAGAGAGAAATGGCGCATTGTTTTTATCGAGTCGGAAATTGAGCTAAATCCCGAGGATCGTGCAATTCAGGTGAATCCGGCGTGTTGCCAAGTGGCACGAAAACGAATTTTCAGCGAAAGTAGAGCAAAATGACGTACGAGTGCATGGCGTCGCAAGGAACTCTTAAATTTTAATGTCCTGCTAACACCATTTGTCATTGTGTGCGTCCTGTGTAATTGTGTTGCAATGACGAACGAGTGTCAACGAAGGACAAGTGTGCATAGATTGTTATATCACCGTACGGCAAAGTATATTTGTATTTTCCTTTCTCGACTGAGAATAAACGACTTTGAGGTGAAAGAGAAATTGGAAGGATACGAAAGAAGGAAGATTAAGTGTCTTGTCAGAGAAACGTACTCTGCAATTATTTACTCTGACGCGGACAATTTTTTAAATATCACTTCCGATTTCTTTAATTATTAACCTTACAAAATGAAACAAGAAGCGAAGGAATTACATTTCCGCAAACGTCGACAGAGACAACTTTTTAAACTCTCCCCAAATATTATCTTTAGTTCCCTTAACTCGCGTTACAAAGTAGTAGTACTCGAGGACAAAGCGAACTTTTCTTCAATTAAAGACAAAATACCTTCCAAGAGTTGAACGAAGAAGAGAGCGAAGAAGATGTCAAAGAATCGTCGCGAATATCGATGATCAAAAAAAGGTTACGGAAGTCAACTTTTCTTCTTTTCAATGAAAAGTAAAATAAATAATCCTCGAACTCAAGGACTATGGACAATATTAAATCTAACAAAGATCCGCAAGAAAGAAAAAATTACAATGACACGACTAAGAAACACAAAAATAACCTGTGAACATCTGACCGAGAAGACTGATTCTCCCTTTTGAGGATAGATGTCAAAAATCTGTCACAGCTCGACACGTTCTATGTGAATGCACAAACTTTGAGTTGCAGAGAAGATGGGATTACTCCCGCCACTGCTCTGACCTCTCAAAATCATCCGAAGAAAATGCTTCGATATTTGACGGACCTAAATCTGTACTACTAAGATATAAGTTGAATAGAAATATCTAATTGCTAATAACCTCAATGTAGTCGATGTGACTAAATCTGTATAAAACAAAAAATAGTGGAACTAAAAAGAGATGAAAGAGAGAAGGATTTTACGGATTTCGACGTGAAAGAACCTTGCGCGGCGCAGGTCGATATCAACGCAGCCACGGTTTTCAAATATTTCTCAGGCGCTGTCTGCAAGTTGCTCGACTTTATTATTAGTCATAGAATGAAACGCGGAGTGAACATTTGCTTCTCCGCTCTGCGTGTTATTTTAACCGACACGTGGTATTGTCAACCGTCAGAGGCTTGTGACACAAATACTACGTTGATCGATATCCCCCAGTTCTTTCCATTCCTTTCCGTTCGACGCGGGAAACCCGTGTCTCCTATTCGCGAATAAATATTTTCAAACGGCGCAACCTGCCGCGGTTCCGAGCAGAACCCGAGCTCGCTCGTTCCCCGCTCTAACGACTCGTAATTAATCCTAATTTCACCGTCAACCGTTCCGCAACGAAGATCGATTAGGAAGAAGTTTAGTGGTTGTAATTGGAAGTAGGGCGCCAGCTAGTCCGATTACCCAATTTCGGAGCAACAGAGAAGAAAATGAACCAATTCGCGCGATTAAGAGTGTCGCCCAAATGTTTACTTTGACTTTTAAAATCGTTGTCAATTTTTTTAGAGTTAGAACTGAAAGTCTTTGAAGGGGATCTTTGACTGATCAATAACGTCACGTGATTTTCAGCGATCGTAAATTCCCGAAAGAACATTTCAGTTCCCGTGAAAGACTGACGGAAAATTTTACGCAATATAAATTGTTATAGCCGTCGTATAACCCAACGATTGTATCTTTTTTTTCTTTTTTTGAAACGTACGATTTCGAGCCTTGCACACGGCAACGCGCGGTTGATCACGTTTCCCCGAGGCACGCATCAAGAGTAAATCCATCGGAAAATTGAATCGAATTAATTACGACAGAGCGTGTCGGTCGTTGCATGCACGCGAAACAACAAATAATTACGAAACGTGTTGGGATTGAGACATATATGTGTGTACTATATTTGACGGCAGAATTGTTGTCGCACTCGTTCGAGTCAAGTGTCGTTACGTGCCAGCGGATGGAAGTGTAATTCTCGAGGTTTAATTACGCGGGAACAATACGCGACGGTGTCCGCGGAATTAGAAATTTAACGTCACGTCGTGGATCGGAGGCGGCTCCGAATCGGCTCGTCGCGCGTACGCCAGCGAAACACACTCGAGACGCGGTGTTACGTAACGGAAGTTTCATTGAAATCGTCCCTCTAGAAACTGCGTTTGACTGCGTTTGACTGCGTTTGACTGCGTTTGGCTTACGACCGTCCGCTCTTCTCTCTCTGGCCACCGCCGATCGATGCTCTTTCATTTTGTGTTAAGTAGCTTCCAGGGAAACGTTGAACAAACGTGACTTCGACGTGTCCTTAATTGTTAATTCCGAGGCAGACGTCGCTAGTTAACTCGTGATTTTCGGATTTCGCGCGCTCGAACGTTGTAAGGATAATCCTCAAGTCCAAGGGAGGGGAGGAGCCTCGTTGAGATAATATTTGACAACTCTAATTACTCTGAGAATTTGCATTTAAACGAGAGATGTAAAATTTCCGAGAGCTTTCGCGCTATTTCGACGGGAGGAAATCACCGTCCGGATGATCGGCTACAAACGAATTCCATTTCGTTCGCCGGGAAAAATCGAGGAAATAACCGCGCTGCCAGGTGAAACCGGCTGCTCCAGATATCTTTCAGACTCTGTATAATCAAAAATATATTTTCCACGGCGGAGAACGAAAACGATGTACGTACGGTCATTGAATGAACGGCCGCGCGGAGAAATAGGTCGCACGCAATGCCTCGCCGTTGCAATTTCATTTCTCCCGAGGCTCGGTTAATTCATCCGATCGATTCGCTCTTGCGTTGCGACTTCAGGGAATTGCGATAATTTCAATGGATAAAGATACACCAGAGACAGAGAGAGAGAAAGAGAGAGAGAGGGAAAAAAAGAGAAAAGGGAGAATGCACGTGCGGATCGTTCTTCGTAAGGTTTTCGTACGAAGAGATGTGATTACGTGCGATACGTTCGCGTCTCTGACGCTATCAGCAGTTTATCGAAGAGGGAAACCTTGACTTGTCTGTTGACGTTTGAAAAGGAACAATAACGGGTTGCCACTCTTAATAAACGTGGCTGTCAATTGCCGTGACGATCATTCGGCTTTACCGAGACGATCGGGGCCAATGCCAATTCTCTCTCCGCGAGACCTGTAAATCCCTAAAGGCTAACAGACGGATGTCAATGAGTATCACCCACGTAGTGAGTCTACTACGAGCGTCTGCACACGCTGACTCAATTGCGATCTACTCGAGCAGAGGAGTACACACGATTTTACAGAAGGTACACGCACGTCTACGTTCTACGATGGTCTACGATGGTTGTTCTCAACGGGAAAAAGACTTACCCCAACAGAGCAGATTTCTCGGGCGTGGCTGCGGTCGGCATCCTGTTTCTTTCCCTAGAACAAAATAGCGGCGAATAATAACAACGCCCGGCCCTAGCGGCTTGCGGCCTCTACCCGGAGCATTCAACGACAAACAATTAGCAGGCAGTATCGTCATTCCAAATGCAAAAACTGGCGAGAACGATATCAGCATGAAGCAGCCTAAGGTCCGAATCCGGCGTGCGTTTTCCGGTCAACGTCGTTGACCAGCGTAATGTCACGCAGGATGTCTTTCGCGATCCGTCCAGAAACGGAAATAGATTTGAAAGGCGATAGCAAGGTGAATCGGAGTGCACGGAACACGCATCCGTTTGGCGACCACCGTCGCGACAACAAAGAATCCCCGGGTGTTGTTGTTACCCGTCGCGCGCGGAGGAAATTGCGGATCCGTGCGGTTGAGAGACGCGTCGTGCTGAATACGTCGTCGTGTTCGTTTCGCGGTTGGTGCGTCCTGGCCCTCGGAGAGGATCGACCTCGCAGGAGGATCTCTCTCGGACCGAGAAGCCGGTTCCGCAACGCACGCGCTACGTTCGTCGCGCGCCACGAACCACACGCTAATGCAACTCGAGCGTTGCGAGGACAAAGGAACACACATCCGACTATGTTCATGCAAAAAAAAAAAAAAAAAAGGAAAAAAGAGGAAGAAGAAGAAGATTACTGGTAACGATAATAATAATAAAGTAACGTCGCTGATAATTTCGCAGAAGTACCTTTTCAGTTGTTACACACACGCGATATTGCACGTTTCGATATTATTCCTTTCGACAGAAGATTTAATAATGGAAATTATTTCATTTCATTTCGATTCATTTGTATATACTGTTTAAACGTTAAATCTCGCGATCGTCAATTAATTTGCGTCTTTTTCTTTTTTTAAATCGATTTAAGATTAATCGAGAATTCTATAATAGATGTAGAATAATACGCAGAATAAATGACAGAGAAAAGTTACGAGTCGGGAGAAATTTCCCGCGTTGGAACGCGCGAAAGTGTTTCGCCGAAAGGGAATGGCAGATTTAAACGAGAGCAATCTGCTGCAAATCTCCTTTCGTAGCGTTGTAACGTGTAAATCAAAAGGTAAAATAACAACGCGTACTACGTGCGTTGTACTTTGATTGATATTCGTACGTCGAGCAATCGAAAGGTAAATGTAAACAGCGGCTGACAGATATCGGAAATATAAATCTGAATAGCGAACCGTTGTATCCTACCGGACGTGTTACATTACATTTCTCCGTACAACATATTTCCTCTGTTGGTACAATTTTCTGCTTAAAATCAAACTGTGTGTAACCTTACCATATTCGTGATACGTAACAGAGATCATTTCTATTCTACTCCAATTTAATTATCAGTTGGAAACTGATAACTTTTCTCTGCCAATGTTACAAGCGTTGTACACTGTACCTATACAACCACTTCCAACTCCGTGTACTTTCATATCTATAAAATCAATCCCGATACAGGATGCTAGATAAAACGGAAATGTGCAAAATCGAACAATCAGTCACATGGAAGTTATTGCTCTGATTTCATCTTTCTGTAGTCTGACGATAAATCTCCTGACAAGATAGTTACGAGAGACATTTTTGTGTAATAAGTTAGTTTTCTGCCAATACGTGTAACATGCTCTTTTTATGAAAAAAAAATAAATAAATAAATAATAATAAATAATAAAAAAATAAATTGCAAACGTGACACATTCGTTTCTTAGAATCGAAACCATCGTCACTGACCATGGTTTTTTAAAAAAACCTGCCATTGTTACTTACAATCAAGCATGACACTTTAAAAATTCTCCAAAACAAATATCACGTTATCACCTCGGAGAACGTGTCGATTTAAAACAAAAGTGCATTCCTTCCTTCGCCGTCGTTACGCTCGATCGCAATTCGCAATTCGCGGCGCTGCGAACTTATCGGCGACGTTACGTCGAAAGCTGTAGCTCAGGCCAGCGTGAACAACGAGACAAAGCGAACAAAAGCGACGTATGTAGAAGCGGAAAGCAAAGAGGAAAGCGACGAAAGTTGGGGAAAAGTCAGGCAACGATGGTTAATACGCGCGGAATGGAAGTGCGAGGAAAGGAGTGACGTTCAGGTCGCATGATGCGGCTTACCTCGTGGCCTGCTTTTGTACCGAGGCCGATCAATAGTCGCGCCAGCAACTTCCGGTCCTAAAGTCCGTCCGCGCTTAAGGTTAAACCAGTCTTTGATTATCCCCTGATAACAGGGACACCCCGCGCGCTCGACTCGATCCGCGGTTAGGCTCGAAGAAGCTCGCATCGTGAAGCGGTCGCGGAATCGAAATCGTTTCGGGTCACACATTGTCGTATTGTGGTTGATCGCGTTGTCGATTCTCGATCGAGTGGTGCTCGCGTATTTTAATGATCGGCGTTTAAAGAAAGAAAAAAAAGAAAAGAATGAAAATGTTGGAATTTGAAAAGCAAGATCGGTATCGGGTGTGTTTGGTTTTGGAAACGTTTTAAAAGCTCGTAGTCCGTGTTGTCTTGTGTACTAAGAAAGTGCAATGGCTCGTGAAAGTACAATATTTGAACATTTACTATAGATTCTGACTGTACTATGCGAAATGTAGTTTATAAACTTAACGAACAATTAATTTTGGTAGAAATGTACTCGTAACAGATAGATATTTTGCAACTTTTGTATAATTTCGAGTACGCGTTTCAAATTTTACACCGACATGGTCACGATAATTTCACTTCATCGCAATGCCAATGAAATTTCAAAATACAGTATTTATGGCGCATAGTTAAAAATTATAAAAAGTTTCTACAATACTGTTCAAACTTCTGTGAGCCATTGTACGAATTTGGGTTGCAGAGTTCAGGAAAAAGGTTATCGACCTTGTAGAAACTTTTGTCATTTCAAATACAATTTCACTATGAAGAGTTGGAGCGAGAAATTACGCGTACAAAAAGATATTTTAATAATTAAAAAAAAAAAAAAAGAATTAGGTCGCAAACAACGTATTTGACGTAACGTAATAATGGTGAGATTAAAATACGGTAAAATGATTTTGCGTACGCGCAGAATACGACCTCTCGGATTTAATCCAACAACGATATTTGGAGATAGAGTGTAAAGTTCGCCTTTACGAGTTCCACTTTCCAAGCTCGTTATTGCAAGCAGTTAGTAAGTCGGACGTTTTAGTGGCAATAAAATTTAGTAATTGAAAAGTAACCACGCCGGTGATTTTTTTTCTCTCTGTTATATTTGTTTCTTTGAAGTTCACCGAGTACGTTCGCGTAATTTTAGTCACGACCGGGTAAGAAAAAAAGAAAAGAAAAGAAAAGAAAAGAGAAAAAGGCAGAAAACTGTAACGATCGATTCCTCGACGCCAGTCCACCACCGTGGCCAATAGTAAAAGCACTCTAACCGTACCGCCGACATTTTCGACCTCGAACCGATCATTCACGACCTCCTTAGCCTCTGCCCAGGTTACCTCGTCATTGATCGCGTTTTGTCTTTCGATGCGAAATCTCTCTCTTTGATACGAACAATGCCGTCTCCGCTGAAAAGGAATTCGATAATCCCTCAAGAGTTTCATCCCTTCAACGATGAATACGAATTTCGATTCGATTAATCGCAATTTGAATCTCCTCCGAGATTATTCGCTCAAATCAGCGTGCTTTTTGTACATTTCAAATTATGCCGAACTCGATTTCACGTAAAAGAAAAGAAAAAAAAAAAAAGTTACTCTGCCGAGTGAAATGGGATATTCCATTTTTTGAAATATTGGAACGAAAATGAAAAGTTACGGATTTAATTGAAAAAATAATAAAACTACTCCCCCGTGAATGATAACAGTAAATGCAACTGCTTCCATTCTACTTTTTCTGAAACCGATCTCAGAGACGTAATCTGAGCAACGACAGATCGTGCGTGAAATCTATGGACGATGAGAGTTGGGTGCATGACTCGCGCAGAGGAGAGGACGAATAGAGAGAAAGGCCCGAGGTCGAGAAACGACGAAAAGACCGATACGAAACAGCGTGTTCGGCGACCGTCACCCCCATCTGCCGACCGGTTTTTCCCCTGCGACACGCAGACAATATCGTATAAGGCATTACCTTGAGACGATCGAGACGCTCTCGCGGCGGTCCACGATCAGCGGGTCCTTTTTCCTCAGTTCGACCTTGGGCGAGGCGAAACTGAAAGCCTTCTTGACACTCTCGAGGACGCTCTGGCCGGTGGTCTGCGTTTGGTCGACGATCGTCGTACTTTTGTACACGTCTTCGCCCAAGTCGCCTAACGACCTGTACGAAGCGCCAATACCTGCCGGCATGGCGGCGACGACGTATCCTCCCTTCGCTGTTGCTCGCCCACGATGAAAATGACGCGGTAAACGCCCGCTCCGGACCGTCCTGTTCGGACGTCTTCGACAAGGATGATCCTGTCCACCGTGCCCCGGTGGATCTACCTCTCACTCGGGGCGTTCTTCCCACTGTTGATCGCTGCTGTTGCCGCTGCTGATACGCGTGCCCGAAGCCGAGATACGCCAATATCGTGCGTCAACAAGGCAAACGAACGGGCAAACGGGCAAATAAAGAAAGTCCAAGATAAGGAGATTCCACGTGAGAACGGGCTCGGGCTATCGATCGAGGCATTGGCAAATGGTCTTGAAGGATCGACTGAGTCAGTCGGTTGTAGACTCTACTTTAGTCGCTGCGATGACTAATAACCGATCGTTGTCGTTTCAGTTTGTTTGCAAATTGAGATACTTTACGATTTAAAACCTTGGAGTTTAGACCTTCTCTAATTTCGACAGAATTTTCAAAGGGACCGTGTATAATTGACGAGATAGGCCGAATGTTCTGAATTTTCGAGACAAAGAACGATTTTTCATGGATAGATAATCTTTCTTCGATTCTTTTGTGATTCTTTGAAATCGAGCGTGGACAATCTTTTGTCTTTCGAGTTAGAATTTTTCACTGAAAGTTTTGAACACGAAACAGGCAAGTCAGATTCGAGTGTTTAATCGAGAAAAAGTATCGCTTGAATAGTACATGACGGAATATGCATTTCCTGATTTCACTTATGACGTTCTGCGGCAAAAGTGAAAATATTCCAATGTTTTCCAATTGTAAATAACTAACGACATACTAACGATTGGTTCCAAAGGTTCCAAAGGTATTGAAATACTTTCATTAGAAACTAGTTTTGAAACTTGGTTTTGAAATTTGAAAATGTCATCAAATCTTGAATAATTAATAGCTTACGCCAGACATGATAGATGAAGGAAACAAGACAAACTGTCTTTTTAATTCAAGAGATTCGACTTAACTAAAACTCGAAACTATGTTTCCGCATATTTCGTTTGAAATTCGGGATTTAGGGTTTTAGTGCCAGTCGTGACGTGTGTTCGCAATTCGTACCTCCAAGGGAGAAGTTTTTTGGTAAAATTCGGGTTTGTACCGAGCTCGTAGGCATAACTCGAGTCGTAATTCTTTTTCTCTCTGCGTCTGTTCTTAGTAATGCCCCAGTAATTTCCTTAATTACTTCGTTTTTTTCCAATTAATCCAATTTAGACCCGCGTCGCGCTTAAGTTACCTCTGCCTTGACAATTAATTACGAAAGAGCATTAATACGCGCGACGTTTCATACAATTCGATGTTTGTACAGGATTTTTTTTTCTTCGTCACGCGATTCAAACGAAACTTTTTCTATATCTCTTACGTATACGTACAGCTGTGCTTACAGCGTTTCTTATCTTAATATATTCAAAATCGAGCGAAACCAAACGCGGTCGAAAGCCACGAACAACACTACAGTCACTCATTAATGCTGTTCATCAAGGATGCGAACGCTTCGCTCGTGACGTCATTACCGTTTGAAAGGACAACTACACCTGTCGTTGCTCGGACGAAACTGCAATTATAATATTTTCGGTGACTCAGCGCCAACCGAGTTTGCTTTAAACGTCGCAACCAATAACCACGTTGCGAAGTAATCACGCGTGATTCACAGATCGATGAAAAAATTTAATTCTTTGAAGTTTAGTTTGAAATTTAATTCTTCAAATTTTAGCTTGAAATTTAATTCTTTCAATTTTAGTTTGAAATTTAATTCTCTAAATTTTAGTTCATTGTTAATGAACTCGAATGGTATTGCTAGGTCGACGACAGACGTTTAAAGACGTTTGACGCTTTATTCATTCGCAATGAAAGCGAATTCCATTGAATTAAAAATTTCGAAATCACGCAGTTCAACTCTAAATGTTTTACAGTCTCCAAAACTTAATTCGACGAGTTACAGACAGAGGCTGATGTTATCTGCGTGCACCTGTCCGTCCTTAGTTGACGTTCCTTAATTGCTTTCTGGCCAAGAAAGGGAGACAGATGTTACGGTTTCTCAGGGCTAATAGAACGTTTCCTGTGCACGCCGTTGGTCGATGCACTGTTCCAGATTATCTGTCTCGCGGTCTAAACCCGATATCTTCCTCCGTTCTTTCCTCCAAACAGTTTGATCTCTCCATTAACGCAGAGAAGCTTTCCTCTGCCTCTCCTTTTGCCACTGCCTCGTCGATCAGCCGCCGAGCGAAACAAAACAAAAAATCAAGACAAGGTGGGAGAGAAAGACGGACGTGACAGAGGCATGCAAAAGAATTCAACGAGTTCTGATCATTACACATCGAGACAATCATGCGTGGCTGCATGCCAACTGCAAGGTGCTACCGTTCATGTGCGTCATTTACGTGGAAACACGCAGCTGCTGAGAGAGGTGGAAAAGCGAAAAAAACGGCGATCAGTGACCGTGTCAATCCGAAATGACCACGACACCGCTCTGCGCCGGGTGGAAACGCCGCTCTCCGAAATTCGAACGGTGAATTTTCACGTTCGGCTCGTCGATCGCGCGACTCGCCGGATGGATTTCAAACCGGTGTGCTCTCCGTACCCGGGGGAAACGCGCACGCAAAAATTTAGAGTAAACAGAAACGAGCCTGATGGCGGAACGATTCGACGTGCACGGCTGATTTTTATTCGCTTTTTTTCCTTTTTTTTTTTTTTTTAAAGTAGCTCGTTGCGCGAGCCCCCCTGCGTAATTTAACAACAGCCAATCACAAGATTGTATTTTTAGACGTACGATAAGCGATCTTTGAAAGTTTTGCAAGGTAATCGGCCGATTTGTAAAACTTGCAGACGTTCGGTTGTCTTATTCGGAATTCCGACGTTATCTAAGAGCGTTTGCTAGTAAAACGAGCAATTCCCGTTTGCCGAGTCTCGCTCGTTTTCTATTTTCCTCGGCTAATGCGCGCGGAAGCCGGAATCATTTCCTCTTATCACTTTCTTCCATCGTTTCTCCCCGAGAGGTTCTCGTCGAGTTGAAACGACGATCCGATGCTAGATGACTTTGCTCGAGAGATAAGAAGTTACGTGGCATTTCAAGCAAAAATCGATATATTTCGAAAAAAGAAAAAGAAGAGCAAAATGTCAAGATGGAAACGTTTTAACCAAGGCCGAAATCTCTTGCTCTTGTTCAAAAGAAATTTGTTATTGCCGGGGAAACTCGTGACTCGATAAACGTCGCTAATGACGTTAGTTCAATTACGCAAGAGGACTGTTGTCGGCCGTTTGCTGATTTCGTTTTTCCGAATTTGCACGGCAACGATAACGATCGATAAATGCACCGAATGCGACGAGGAAATTAACGCGAGCGGTTGAATCCGGTTGAATCCGGTTGAATCCGCTTGCTCGCCGAAAGGAAATTCCTTTTCCACGGCGTTGTCCCGTTATTATCGATCGTGAAAACCGAAAGCGCGAATCACTTTTTACGAGCGCGATCCTCCGCGGGCCACCAAGGGGTATCGACCAGCGCCGATCGGACCGTCTTCCCGTCAATTAAAGCCTCCACCGACTCGGAAGAAACTCGGTTCTCCTACGACGAGCTGTGCGTCACGCTCGCGAGTTCTCGTAACCTAATATAGAAGGAAAACGCGAGAATAAAGCGACGACGCTTCACGGGCGTGAAATTATAAATCCGGTTTGAACGCGCAATTGGTTTTCTCACTTTGTCGGGCCTCTTCGAGGTTCTATAAATTCTTTAATGCGTGGCACGTCGTGATTAAAAAAAAAAAAAAAAAAGAAGAAGAAAAAAGAAAAAGGAAAAAAAGGGATCGCATTTCCCTTCGACGATCGTTATTTCGAGATTTAAAATTCCAAGGGATAAAAATGAAAACCTCAACCGTCCGTGTATATAGTGTATATACAGACACACAGCGACGTACACACAGCGAGCCGAGATTTCGTGGTCGGCGCGCGTACGAAGAGGAAGAATCGATAAGGAGAACGAGATTACGAAAGGCTCGATGCACGTAGATTCGCGCGCGGGAATAAACCGATTTCCGCGTTGAGTAGCCTCGTTAATTAATTCGACGGCCGGGCATATCCGCGAAATCCCATTAAACTCTCGCGCGTAGAAACGGTGAAACTCGTCGAATTCCAATTTCTTCGGCTAGCCGCTCGGACGAGCGTTCGGGGATTAAAATTAATTCGACGAACGGGTATGACGCAACGTAAGCTGTTACTTAACCCACGTAAGGGGTCCGCGTTTGGCCCGCGGGAACCGAAAATATGATACGAGGATCAGCTGCGATTCATAATACGCAGCCGTGCACGCGCGTCTAGCGCATTTCTCCCAGAGGCAGAAATCAGAAAGCGGCGATTGGCGTGGTTTTCCACGGAAGGGTTATTCGCGGAATCGTGGAAACGTACATCCGCGCGCGTCTAAATCGTGGCCCCAGGAGGGTCGTGTATTGATTTTTCGCGTGGATAGCCGCGTGTGTAACGTCTAACCTCGTTTCTCGTCGAGTAATCGCATACCCGGGCTGCCAGCCCGGTGACGTATCGAGCTCTCGATCGCTGCGTGTCGCTGACGCACGTCGTGCGACAGCCAAATGCGAAATCACGCAGTGGCGGGAGAGTCGGTTGTTTAAAAAATAGCCGTGCGACGGAAGGAATCGAAGGAATCGAAGAGATCGATCCCGGAGCAGTTGCGACGAAGCTCGACCTTCGTTGCAACACCGTGCGACTCGCTTCCAACAGCGTCGCTGACGCGCCGGTTGTTCTATAATCGGCGCAGACAGAAAGACATTCGTCGGAAACACGGAGACGACGCAAGCTACGCGCGTAGAAACGTCGACGGAGACTAGCGACTAGAGACGACGACGACGACGACGATGACGACGACGATCGCGACGACGTTCTAATACCACGGAATCTTCGTCATCGATCGAAGATATCAGGCAGTTTCCTTTCCTTTTTTTTTTTTTTTTTTTCATTACCTGTCCGACTTTAGCTGTCCGAACGTCGCTAAAGGGGAATTGCGCGTGGATGGTGCACGAAACCAGTGACTCACCTCGTCTTGCGCGGCTCCCGCTGCGGAATCCTGGTACCGAAAAAGAGTTGCAGCTTCGCCGCGGCTTTCGAACACGACGGCACGGAAACAGAGACGCGAATCGTTCACGAATCCTTTTGCGTTCGCTCCTCCTCTTCTGTTGCACCGATCTCCCTTCGCGACGGTTCTCACGGCTGACTCGCGATCTCCGATCTTCTCCTTTGGATCTTCTCCTCACCGACGCGACGTAACTCTCGTCCTTCTTCTCCTCCTTCTTTTCGTGTAGTCGTAGTCGTAGTCGTTGTTCGTCACCTTCGTTCCCTTCGCTCGCCCTTTCTCGTTTCCCGACGTGTGTGACGTGTGAGAACCGCACCACGAGAGGCAAGACCAACGAGAGAGAGAGACCGTACCGTGTTCTCAAAGGCACCGCACGATTACTATTGGCCCGAATACACGACTCGGGCTACGAACTGGTCAATGGGAATGCGCACCGCTTCGTGCGCGGTGCACGGCGGATCGAACCGGTTACGGACGGTCTACCGACATCTGGCATCGAAACTCGGGATCCCGGGTTTCACGCGAGGGGAACCTCTGCCCGACCATCGGCCAACCTTGATCGACCTTGGATAACGCCAACTTTCACTTTATCGAGCGAGAAGAACACACCCGACGGAGCCTCGGCGGACCTTCTTCTGGCCCAAAGGGTCCGCTCTACCGACTCGGCAGAGATCCGCCCTACCCATCGCGCTCTTCTCTCCGATCTAGTCGCCTCGTTTAGAGTTGTTTAGAGTCGTCGCATCGTAGAACCAACGATATAGATCATTTGCTGATCTGCGCGTATCTGCGTCTCTCTTTCCTTCGAAAATTTTCAACGATGATTAAACGATTTTTTTTTATTTTGCTGTGTTACTCGAGCACGGAACGGCGCGATTGAAAAATCGCAAAACGGCGTTGAACGCGAGACGAAAACAACGTCTGTAATCGGACGATCTTTCCACGTTATCGCGGGGCTTAACAGGAACGATCCGGTTGGATCTAGTTCGAGCAACGACGCCTCGATAGGAAAGCCTCGAGCTCCGACGAAAGAGCTCGTTGCACGCTGCAAACATACGACGATTTGCACGTTTAATTTACAACTCGCGATAGCTAGTCGTAGCTAGATGTGACTTTGGAACTTCTTATCTTTACAATTGAAACCTAAAGTGTCAGTTTCGGTCGAGGAATGCACGGGATGATCAAATTTTTTTTCTTTCTTTTTTTTTCTTTTTTTTTTTGAGAATTCCGGTTCCACGGTGAACGTTCGCTTTAAAAGTGAATTAAAGCGATCAAAGCGGAGCGAGGAACCGACGGACACGAGGGGGATGCTCTTTCGTAACCGGTATGCAGCCGATGGTCTGCGACTCGACGTAATTCCAAGTCGCATTACGTTGTCGGGCGTAAATCTGAAATTCAATTGCATTCTCCACCGTCACGTCCCACTTTCGTCCCCGTCTCCTCCCCCCGTTCCGTTGATCAGTTACCATTTACCTCGTCCCCGAGATTAGTCCGCAAGAATCCTCCTTGGATCGGTTCGAACATCGTCGCCCTCCCCCCCCCCCTCTCTCTCTCTCTCTCTCTTCGTAATCGAGTCAAATACGAGAAGAATGGAACAGCGAGACGAAAGTGCTCTCTCCGGAGAGCTTAAGAGAGAAGACGGTCTGTTTTATGAAATTCACTTTGACGCGAGCGAGAGAGATTAAATTTGCCCCTCGGACGGCTCGACAGAATCTCCCTTCCGGACGGGGAGACGAGACGTTTTTGAATCGGTGGACGCGCTCGGGAATGCACCGAGAAAATCGAGCGAGCCACGCAGTACGTGTCCAGTGTGCACATTCTATTTGACAACGCCGAGGCGAACGAGAGCCTCTTGAATTTCGCGTAGACAACGCCTGGAGATTACCTCGGTCGAGCCGTGTCTTTATTTATGCCCGGTTAAAAGGATTTTAATACGCGTCGCCAGGCATCGGGGCCCAGCACGTTCGGAAAGTTAACGCGGCACAACATCCGGCCATTGCGGATTCAACGATGGCCGTTCAACGACGTTTTACAACGGTCGATGGTAATCGACGAGAAACCCCCGCAAGCTTAATTAAAATCCTTTCCGACCTTCTCGACGAACGAGAGGTCCGATAGGAAGTTGATCGCGTCGCGTATCTATCTACGAACGATCGAATTTCCCGCCAGCTGCGACGAGACTTTTTGTCGCGAAAGTATTTATCGTTTAGGTTTAACGTCATGGAATTTGAAAGTGCGACGCGTGCTGATTGTGACGTTCATTTTGTTAATTAAAATTATTGGCGTTTCAATTAACACCGCTTTCGGCGCGGTTTCTTCGCAATCGGAAGCAAACTCGAGTCGAAAGCAAAAAGGTTTCTTTACTTACTTCTTCCCTCGCCCTCTCCTCCCCTGAAAGTTTTTAAAGACGATTTTGGAGAGTTTTGAATCGAAATATGACGCCCGGAGTTAATTAAGAGACAGCGCAAACAGTTTGAAAAGTCGCCAACTTCGTTTCGAGCGAACAATTATGCGAGTCGCGGCGGCGAGGCAACTTCAGTTATATCCCAAGATAATTTCATTAAGGGATGAATAATAATTGGGCACGTGGAAACGAAGCCCTTGGATTGTGTTTTAATGGCAAAAGTCAACTGCGAGATTTGTCAATAAAACAGAATCACTCGGTTCCATTTTAATAACTGTTTCAATAAATTATCAAATTAAAAGAAAAAGAAAAGAAAAATTCGAACGCGTTTAATAACGTTTCAAGTAAATGTGTTTCACGGCGGTAAATATTCACTGCCTTCTCATTAAAATTTTAATTAAGTTCCGTTAAAGAGACGAAGCAGGGAAAGTCTAGTTCCAGCGTGTACGGTCATTGATTGCTGTAATGGCACCAATCAGAAAACAACTGATTGCGAAATATTCCGAATTGCAGTTAAATTTGCGCGGAACGTGAATGTAATTTTGTAGCGTCTCGATTATCAATTTTGTCACTTGCAATTGATACGGATGTCTGCGCGAGAAATTTATAAAAACAACTCGCGAAACATCGCCTCGCGTTAACCAGAAATATCACCTCCGTCGCGCGAGTCAAATTTGCCGCGCCGCATCGTAACGCGAGTTCGCCAAACGAAAATGCGAAAAGAACGGAAGAGGGAGCGTGAAATATCCGGTGCTAGACGTGACGTTTCTTCTCCATATCCGTTTACGAGTTTCTCTGATACGATATGCCGCCCCCGTGTCCCACCTGGGCGCCGCTGGTTCGCCTTTGGAATCTCCTTCTTCAAACCATATACATATACATATATATACATATGTACACATATAATATTTCCTCGAGTATATTCATCATAAAAATGTATATTTATGTATATTTTCGCCGGTCCGCCCACAGTGGAATACGCGCGTATTGTTGCGGCGCGGCAGCCGGTGCCGCTTTGTGCCCTCTCGATTACACCGGATTTGCAGAAAGTGACATACGAGGGCGTGCTTGTTCGTACGTGGTGGGTGGTTGGGCGATGGGGCGGTGGTTCGTAATATGCGTGCAACGTCGGCTACATATTTTTTCTTACTCGGTTTCTCTCTCTGTCTCCCTTTACCTTGCCAGAGACCGTCCAACCCTCGGGTCTCGACGTGCTTCCGACGCCGGAAACTCTTCGCCTGGAGTGGAGACCGAGCTCTTGTGAAAAAGAAAATTGTCAAGGGACCGTATTTAATCTGTCAACCGTTGTGAAGAATCGCTACGAGCGTCGCGCGGAGTTCAGGCTTAAAGCTACTTTGCGTAGCTGTTTTTCGCCCGGGGAACTTGAATATTGATCGGTATTACCCGCTGATGCGTCCGCTGTTTTTCTCTGTCCCATTCGTTCTCGTCGCCTTTGCTTTCTCGCTCAGTTTCACGTTTCAGATTTCAGATTTTAATGACGTTTAATAGCGCTACAGATTGATTTACGTCTCCAGAAGTCCAGAAGTGCATATACAATAAAGGAGTTCTTCTCTTCTACGGTCTTGACATTAAATTTAATACAGTTTAAATATTTTCATGACTGTAATATATTTAACACACCGAAGTATGCGCAGAGTGGTGTGAATTATCCAAGTGTACGATTACTTATGCAAAAGCATTCGAATTAATCATGAGCTCACGAAGAGTCGTAAAGATGAAATTTGAATCAATCATGAACCACGAGGCACACAATTGGATCACCGATGTAAAAGATATATCTCTCGACGGCACGCAGAATCTAATCGAATCGAACGTAGCAGCGTAAAGTTCGATAATCGCGTGAGAAGTTGCAATAAAGTTTGCGGCTCTTATTAATATTGAACGACCGGCTCCTTAATCTCTCCGATGGATAAAAAATTGAATCGGGGCGTGCCGGCCAACTTCCGAATGAATACGTATGGCAACGCATTAAACGAGAATGAGCTTCGAACGAAGTTGGCGTCAAGTGCAAGATTAATGCACATTTTTTAACACACCGTCGGAAATTGGATAAGTTGGCGCGATGTTGCGAATATCATTCTTGACAGGATCTTCCTCTCCCCTGTTTCAAATGATCGGTACTTCGAGGCGATGTCGCTTCCCTCCTCTGTAGTTTGTCACCGCGGACTCGCGAGCTATACTCGATTCTTGAGAAAGCTCCTCGGGCTCGGTCGGGATAAAATTTCTTTGATTCTACGATCTTTATTCCACGATGTTCTACCACGACAGTTCTGCGATTCAAAATTGTCACATTGGCCGAAATTTTATGATTTTGGCAGATTCCAAAATTCGACTGCTACTTTAGAATGTAGGAATAACCTCGAGATTTTATAAAGTTGTATTTTACGAAGTTTATGACTCTGATCTCACTCTAAGGTTTAGGTACGAGACGGTACTTGATGACGTTCCAAAATGTAGTATTGGGAATGGTCTTACGACGTGAGTCTGACTTTAAAGTTGTGATATTTCACGATTTTGGAAATGCTCCATTTAACCAATGCGACGAAGAACTCCTCGGTGGAGTTGATTGGAGAAAAATTGATGAAATTTTTATTTACTATCAATGTACGAAACTCATCTTCGCTTTAATTTTAATTTTAATTTTCAAATAGCCAGCAAATCCACTGGACAAATCAAGTTTTGTTTAGTCGATATCGTGCTGTTCAGTGTGTGGTTTGGTGCCGTTCATACATTGTACTGTTGTGCGGTCGACGACTTCAGGGTTTCATTGTGACCCGTATTGCGAGCATACGTCACCTCTAGGGGTTGTTTTGAATGAGACCCCACAATTCTGAGATTGTCTTCCGCAAAGTTACTGCCCTAGTTCGGTCGCCGCGTAATTCTAAAACGGTGCTAGGTTAGTCTTACTTAAATAAACTCCAGGATCTCGAATTTGTAAAATTGGCTACGTCTACTTTGTATGTAGACTTTCTGATTATGAACAAGCATAAAAAAACTGCACGACTTGTACCCCAGTACGATTCGTCTCACAGAAAGGCCCAGAAGCAATTGTTCTGAGTAGGAAATGTAGACGACCTTTTTGCCATAAAATTTTATTGATCTGCAAACATTTGAGTCGGTACAAGACAAATTACAGTCGCGATCGCTCAGTACCAGACAACGCCACTCCTACTCGAGCTCTACGCCACGCCCCCTCGCGAATCACGTGACCCAAATCAACCAATCGCTAATTTTCGTTGCATTAGAAAATTATGAAAGATATTGAGAGATATACGTGTGTATGAATATTTTCCATAACTTTACAGTATATTTAGAATAACTATCCACTGTAGAATACCGACTGTAACGCTTGCAACGGGTAAAAACAAATCTCTGCTTACGTGCCTTACGTATAAATTTGCATAAATATCCGCGATCTGTCTAACAAGCTATCCGCGAAACGTGTTTTGCATGACGTCCAATTAAAGTCGATTCCCTTCTTATATCCCGCAACGAAGCTTCACCGTCGAAGCATCGTATCGCGTTTGATTCCACGAAAGTGAAGACGCTTGGAGATCGTTAAAGCCAGGATTCCGGAATCGGTACACGTCCCTCGAGTATTTTTTACACGTTCGTCGATGATCCTGCTGCCGGGCTGCATTGCAGAAAATCTCACCGAGTAAAAGATATAGCAACGAGACGCTGGGGTGTGCTTCGATCGAGTGTAAGGGAGGTTGGTTACCTCATTGTACCGTCGCACATTGGTGTATTCGGTCGATCTAGCTGGCCAAAAGTCACGTCGCTAGGAGAAGACGCGTAATTGGAAGGAATTTTCCTAATTAAAATTTTTATAGTCGTTGACACGGAGAAATATCTGAGCATCGAAACAGTGCAAAGATCAACTTTAGATATTTGTGGAATAATAAATATTCGTTGTAACCTGGAAGCTACGCATCGCGACAACATGACAGAACACTCTTGAATTTTTCTGAAAATGCGTGTATCCCTTCTTTAATAATATGTATAAAAATGGTTATGTTTCAAGAGTTATGTCTGTTTATGAGAAAAATGGGCGCGATTCTAGCTTTTGTAATTCTAGCTTCTAAAAAACTATAATTTTGGACTCTAGATCGGTTGAATGTCCCAGCTTCCGGCGCCGATTCTTCTTTCAAACCTGTACATAAAACAAACGTCCAGAGTTTACAAGATGATAAGCAACGACACGAACTCGCGAAGCATCGAGCACGAGTTTTTAAAGAAATGTTGAAATTGCTGAATATTTATTTTCATTAATATATATTTGATTCCATGTGAATCAAAAATATTAAAAACAGGTATATAGTTGCTCATTATTTCCATAGTTACTGTTTGATTTTATGTTAGAAAATTCGTATACATGTGTAGGGTAGTATTTATATTTATGAGTTGCGGGATCCACGCGAATAAATCACACGTCCGAACGTGATTCGCTTGATCGGAATATATTCACAGACTACGTGACAATGTCACGTAGAGATAATGGCTCAAGTAGAATCGTCTAACGCTATTATCGTTGGAGGCTTACGGAGATAAATGCCATTTTCAGTGTGTAATACGTTTGTCACGATTTCGTTACTTTTAATTCTACGATATATATATATATATTAAGGATTTGAAATATCGCGAGTGCAAATATGCAACAATATGCAATCGTGCAAAATAATTTAAAATAAATAAATTTAAATAAGTATGGAATTTATTTAGTATATATACAGTGACTCATATCTATTACAAATGTTAAAGTTTGGGGCCATTCTGGAGCTAGAAGATATTTAGTAAACACTTCTATTCATGTATAGTTGTAGCATATCGTGCGTCACTAAAGTAGTGTAGAATTTTTTACTCAATCGTACAAAAGAGATATTTTGATATTCAGTTTTTTTAAAAACAGCTCAAAATATTCTATGTCTGCGTGATAACGAGGCTTCGTAATGAAGCAACACGTTCAAGTATATCGCATATTTAAAGGACCGCTCACTTCATGAAATTATGATTAATGAAATTTTAACGCGGTCGTTTTAAAATTGATCGCAACGTTTTATTTGTTCGCAAATTTATTGGATCCCACATTCGCGATTTGGCATACACATACACGATTAAAGCGCGACGTGAAATTACCTACGAAAATTTACTCGTAGACAGGCCATCGGGTTGTCCCTCTCTGGTAATGCGCGCATTAATGAATTCTTCATAAAAAGGGGCGCGTTTACATGCATTTCAAATGCGCGTACAAGATACGACAGTGCATTTTAAATCGCCACGATTTGCTCAACGCGACGTTTTTCATTTGTTTGCGATGTTTCACGTTACGATTGCGCGTTTCTCCGTATAATTCTCGACAACTGAATATTTAAATTTCGAGAAGTATAATTACGCGCAGCTCGCGAATCTTCCACGGTTTTCATTGAAACGACTCGGTCGCAACTGTTTCGTACGGAATTTCGCTCTGAATATTTTACTTTTGTCGGTAGAAAAAATTATCGGAGCAAGAATATTGGAGAAATGGAGCTACCTACTGTTAAAAATTATCAGAGCAAAAGTATATCGCAAAAAAACAGAGTCGTGTATTCCCAATTGCGATTAGACAATTTTGACTGATTTTTTGATTCTTCGCTCAGTTTTGTCGAGATTTTTAAATTTTTACACGAAGAAAGATATTCAGTTCCGTTTAAAAGTCACAACCTCGTTTTCGCCTCGACGCGACTGTTTTTAACGCGACGAATTCCAAGATATTCGTCTCGATCGAAGATGTATAAAACTTAAGGCAGAGGAAATCCCTCTCGTACGTACAATCGCGCTAACCATATTCCTGCGGCACGCCGGCGAAGATACAAGAGAAATTAAGGCGAAACACTTGGCGAGTAAGTCCGCTCGAAACGGGCGACACGGCACACGTTCCCGGCGCGGAAGGCCGAAATGCAAACGCGACGGAGCTCGCCGGGAAATTACGACCGCTTTTAAAACGACGCGTATTCGCATAAATAATTCATCGGGATAGAATTCGGTGTCCGCGGGACGAGGAACCGCAGCTGCACGCCGGTGTAGACGCGCAGTCGCGAATGCTCGCCGGTGAGCCGAGCAAATCCTTCTGGCAAAGTTCGAAATTTGTACGCACAATTATGCAAATGCATCGGCATTCTCCGTTTGGAGGGTTTCGGTGTTTCGCGCATGCGCGTAAAACCGCGTCGGTAAAACAGCTGCACGCGACAGCCTCTTATACTTTTCCTCCGAACTGAGGAAGACTCGATTTTCGCGTAATCTTGACAAATCGAACGGTCTCCGGTAACCGGAATTCGGCTGAGTAAATACAGTCAGGTGTCGGTACTTGCGCGCGTAAAACCGCGTCGGTAAAACAGCTGCACGCGACAGCCTCTTATTTTCCTCCGAATTGAAGAAGACTCGATTTTCGCGTAATCTTGACAAATCGAGCGGTCTTCGACAATCGGAATTCGGCCGAGTAAATACACTCAGGTGTCGGTACTTGCGCGCGCATGCGCGTAGAAACGAAGCGAGAATGCCAAGGCTCGTCGCTGCTGCTGGCAAAGATCCGATAAAGTCTTGGACGAGTTTTGCGGATCTTGCCGGGAAGTTTGGGGGAGCCGGCGCGTCGGTGCATTAACATAAAAGGGATTCGACTTAATTAGAACCCGTTCCTCGATCGAATCGTTCTCACGCCGCTTCTTAACGCCTCAGGGCTCCGCGTCGCGTGCGACTGTTCGCGACTTTGCTGCTCGTTCGTTCTGCCCCTTCCAATAAAAACACTTTCGATCAAACGTTAATTGTCCTGGGACTTTCCGTCGGAATACTTAATTAACCGGAACGTTCTTACGAGGATGAGAGAGAGAGGTCGAAAATCGAGCAATTTGATAATGATTAAAATTAATCCTTGTTGTGGTTGCACACTTTTGGCCTGGTTTGAATTGAAATGAATCGAACCATTATTTTTGCGACGAAAGAAACTCTGTGGCTAATTAAACAAACAATAATTCGTTAAATATAAATTTATTTATATTATATTTATTTAATTAAAATTAAAATTTTGATTTTAAAATTATTTAATGATAGAAAAAATTTTATAATTCATCTAGTTAGATAAAAATTATTTAAAACAAATAAAAATTTATACATATAATTGTTAAAAAAAACTTTTTTCAATTTTTAATTTTAGTAATATTATATTTAATGATATATATATATATAAGGAATTAGACAAAATAATTATATTCACCTGTTTATCAAAAAGGGGATTCACAAAGTAATACTGTAATTTGCGTGTGTTTTCAATTATTTAACAATTACATCCAGTAACAAGAATGTTACACTGTTATATCGAACGTTGCGTTAGTAGAAACCGTTGCATGGGAATCGTCGTGGTTCGCGCAAAGAATAAATGGTCGATTAGAAAATCGATAAGGAACGTACGATCTCGGTACCAACAGATAGAGCCACTTTCGTCTCTCGCAAGTCGAGCGCGCACACGCGCTCGATCAACTCGCGTCCGCGAATGGCAAATCGAACGCGACCGATTGCTCGACCCGTTTGCGACACGAGTGAAATCTTATTTATCTCTGGATATAATAAAGACACAAGACACAAAGAGCGCGGCGTGGCTTTGCCGCTTTGCTTGCGCTCACTTCCGTAGACGCTCGGTTTCCAACCGAGAGGGTGCAGCTTGAGTCCTCTGGCCCCTGGCTGTAAATATTTAATGGCGAAACCGATGGGATTTGCCGATCAATGTAAACCCCCTTTCGGTCTAGCGTCTGGCTTCTGAACAGCCATAGGGCAGCTTCTCCTCCTTCTCGGGGAGCAGCTCTCCTCCACAACGGGAGACGATCGGAAACGATGCACGACCACGGAAGAAAGAGGAAGGCGGAACCACCCGAGAGAACTCTTCCCCTTGCAATTCATTTTCCACCAAATGGAGAGAGCTCTTCGACTCTGTCGGGTCGTCACCGAGGCCCGAGGCCTTTTTCCTCCTTCTTTTTCCTCGAGCGTTAAGAACGCAAGAGGAGCGACGTTTATACGTTGCTGGAAAACCCATCGCTCGTCCCCGTTTCTTTTGATATCTCGGCCGTCGTCGTATTTATTGGCGTTTTGATGAAAGCGTTCTTCGAATTATTTGCCTTCGACTAACTTTGTCCATCGAGTAGCCGCGCTACCTCCTGCCTCTTCCGCCCGAAGAATTTTTATACAGTCGGAGTGTATAGCTGGAAGCCTCTGGTTTTCGGTTTCATTGAAAACTTGTCAGCTACTTTCTCGATATTTTTGACGTTTTCTGATTCATTCACTCGCGAGGGAAGTTATGAAACTTTGGAGATTTGCGAAATGCTTGTAGAGAACTATCTTCTTCCTTTTCTTTTTTAATTTTGAAGGATTGATTTTCGCTTTCTGCAGAGCGAATGTAGACCGTTTCCCATTTGTTTGAGATTTAAATTTAATTGGCGAATTAAATTTTCTATTGCTTTTAGTTTCCAAAGGAAACATAAAATTCGTTTTAAGAAATTGATCACATTAAGAATATATTATTTTAAATTGTAGTGTTTTTTTTGTAAAATATTACCGCGTAAAATTACCGAAGTAATTACTCAACATCCTTATTTTAATTTTTTGCAAATGCGTGACTCGCGAAAGCTAAAATATTGCATTTTTGTTCTTTTCGTTCTTCGAGCGTCACGATTCCTAATGAACATCTATTGAATAATGCATTTACGTAACGCGCATAAAATTATTCTTTCCACTGTGGTGGTTTATGAAGGCCTGCCCTGAAAACTAATGATCGATATCGTGTATTTCTTTTCCCGTCCTCAATTGATTTATTCCCAATTACGTGTCTTCGCAGTACGATCAATAAAAGATCTTTATAGAGTCTGCAGAAATTTTCGTCATCTTATTGTTAGAGAGTATAAATTTCAATAAATTCTGTCTTTTATACAGCGTGTCCCAAAATATTCTATATATATTTCATCACTACTCGTATTCACACACCACACCACTTTTCGCAAAAATCACAGTCTGATGTAAAATTCTTCCAACGAGAAATGTCAAACATCAAGTTCATCGAAGACGAGAACCAAAAAAATTTTCTATTTTTTCAAATAATGAAATCAAGTCACCGTCCAACGTCCTACAAAAAATTTATAAAAAAAAAAAAAAAAAAGAAAAGAAAAGAATCTCACTTTGGTCCGAAGTAAAGGAAAGCACTAAATCTTCCAACCTGGCGGTAAATCTAATAAGTGTCAGCGTGATAAAGAAATATGAACATTGCAGCCAAGGGAGCGGGAGCGCCTTTAATAATTAACGCGAAAACCACGGGCGTTTGTTTACATGTTTTCACGGGAACGTGTTATCCGATCGGAATGGCGGAAACGAGGCGCGAAATTGTCGGAGAGGGGCTCGCTGAAGGAACAACGCGTACGTGCAACGCCGAGAAACGTATTCGTGGCCGGTAGTTTTAGAGTCGCAATTGCAGTCGTCACTTCCCCCCCTCCCCCTTGCACCTGCATCTTATACTTTCGTGTAGATGCAGGGTCCGAACGAATGGCACGCACGTGCGCGCGTTCGCAAATTCTCGGCAACGTGGTTTGCAAGAAGCAGCAACGTGAACGTCTTTCGAAACGAAAGCCAAGCGCCGACAGATGCTACCCGGCTATTTTCCTTTTTCTTTTCTTTTTTTCTTTCTTTTTTTTTTTTTTGTTCTCCCCCCCTCCAACTACCCCGAACGCATTCGAATAGTTTTCCATGGGCGAGATCCTCCGTTTCCCGGCTAGTCCAATTCAATTTTCCCTCTTTCCCGACGTTTGATTCTTCGCCACTTCCACCTCCGAAATCGAATTATCGATTGTTGTCGGTTGTGCGCGCGTACAACCGATAATAATCGAGTGTTGCGCTCTATTGTTCACGGAAGGTTTTAGGTTTTAGGTCGAGCAGCGTTTTAATTCAGAACGCGCGAGTATTTTTGACGAAATTCCGCGATTGATTCCGGAAAAATTTTACGGTGATCAAGTAGCGATTAGACAGTTTTTAATGATTCTAGCAAACACCAAGGTTTCGTTCGTTAGAAATTTATTTTCGATCTTTAATCTTGACAATTTTTTCACGATTTTTGAATAAATTTCGAGATCTGCATTTAATGTTTCAAAGAATTGGTATCTTTGAACAGATCGCCTTCGTTTTACTGTGGATTACGTATACACGAATGAATATGGAAAATTTTTAGAGCTTTTTAATAGGTGTTAATGATTTGTTTCACTATTACGTGGAAATTTGACGATTACGTTATTTCTTTCCAATAAATTTTTACATTTCAACGATATCAAATTGAAATTGTGTCAATCCTGAAAATCTTTTTTTATATTCCACTGTGCGAAGGTACATTCGTTGCCGAAAAGAGTATCGTATTGGCGAAAAAGTTGAAAAAAGCGACGAAAGAAAATATTGAAACACAAAGTTCGCACGTTACAAATGTCTCGCACGTTACAAAATTATTCAAATCTTACGCAAACTTACTCGGAACGTTCAAAAAACGCGCGACGTAAAACCAACAGACTTAAACTTCAGTTTGCTCAAATGCTCGAACGTTATCTCGAAACAGCAGATTATTCGTGATAAATCGGTACCTGGACTGCACAGAGTCGGCGACAGCCATTCTCGAGGGCTCTGAGACAAAGAGACCTTCTTCTTGCTTCGCTCCGCTGGCCTGATGCATCGCAGTCTCGATTTCCCTGCAGCTTCTCCAGCTCGATGAGCCGGAAGTCGTGGACACAGAGATGCCATCCCCTTTGCTCGTCTGATAATCCTCTTTCGGACACCATATCTTTGGTTTACCAGTTACCGACATATTTTCCTTTTCTTTTTCCTATTTTTCTCGGTTATATTTCGTTTGTCGACAAACAAAACAAAACGAAACGAAACTGCACCGCGAGACGCGAAAGATCGAAACGCGAGAACGCGCTTGCACTTTAATTTCCTGAACAACCGCGCACGGTAGACGCTCTGTCGGGCGCGTTTCGTCCCTGGATTGCATACAACCGACTCGACTACTGAGCTCGCCTTTCGCGCGGTCTCCTGCTAAATAACACACACACACACACGCACGGTGGACCAACAAACGGCGCGATTACGTTATCGTTGGGAGAGCCCGGTAGTAGACACACAGGTTAATGATTTCGTTACGGCGAGGTGAGCGCAAATGAACGCGTGCACGTACCGTACGACGTTATTGGCGCGCTCGATCCACCTTAAAAACAGGTTTGAAAAGGTTCTGGCAGAACTGGCAATCCAAAGAGAGACAGAGAGAGAGAGAGAGAGAGAGACAGAGACATACACACTTGCCGAGAAAACGCGCGTTATGCAAGCTTTTGTGTGTGGCGTGGCTAGCCCCAACGACTCTTTAGAAAAGGAAATCCTTGGCTCGAGAAGACTTCCCCACGAGCGAGGTGCTCGCCGGTGCACCGGGTGAAAAGAAATCGCGGAGCAACTTCTTGTCCGAGAGCATTTACCGCCTGCCTGCCTGCCTGGCACGGAGACGGTCACTGTGTGTGCGCGAGCAAAATACGTTTCCACGTTAAGGTGGTTTCTTTTTTTTTTTTTTTCTCTCTCTCTATCTCGAGGGAAAATTGGAACTTCGTTTCCAATTTCGGGGATGGAGCAGAAGTGCTCGTGCGTCTCTCTTGTTAGTCGGCTTGTTAATCGAGATCGTACGAGGTATCCGTTCCAAGTGAGACTTTATGGCAGTTGAAGATCACGAGCTCTTTTTGTAACTTTTACTTTCAGTAAAATACTTTTAGAATTAATTGGTTTCAACAAGAAGTTGATGGTTAGAAGTTGATTGTCAGTTGTTGTATCGCAATTTCACAGGTTTGTTTTCGTTTGACGTTGTTTATTTTGCGATAGAACGCACATTTTTGGATATTTCTTCGTATATTCAATTTCAAAATTCAATACACTTGGCAGCTAGTCCGATAATTCCAAAAATATCTTTTCCACGAGTCACTGTACGTCATTTTTCTGTCGTGTTACTACCGTTGTAGTATCTGAGTGAAAAAAAGAAAAAGATCGTTCTCTCTTTAAACTTTGCAATTTTCATTTTCTCGATCGTTGAAAAATCCAACGTTTGCAAATTCCACGCTGCGACAGTTTCGTCTGTTGCGATGGATCGCGCAATTCGCAGTCGGCCGAAAGATCCGATTTGCTTCCTCGTTTCAACGTTGCCATTACTCGATCCTTTCCCGTCGCAGACCAAGGATGTTTCATCCAAGAGTTCCGTAGTAAACGGTCCCTTTTCTTTCTGCGAACTTCGTCCCACTCGGGCCCTATTAACGTTATCAAGCTTTCCACGAATTTCTAGCGCTTTCTAATTCCCGGTTTCGAGGGTGAAAGGAACGCGCGTCGCACGGGCGAGAGACTCGCGCAAATATGCAGAGATAACGGCGCGCCTCGGCGTCGGGAATTGCAAATTCTCGAATTGCACGCCGAGAGAGGGTTTGGTTATACTTTCGAAAGGATAACCAAACGCATAGAGGCAGCCAATTGAAACGTTCCTGTACGTTCGACGTTCCACGATTACCGTTTCGCTTGGAGCTGGTACTCGTCGAATGGGGAGAGGAAGTTAGCATAAAGTACAGGATAGACGGGCGGACAGGGAAAAGGAAAGAAAAGTAGGCGCGAGTATATTTTTTGTTATCTTTGTGCCCGCTGTTCCGTGTCTTTCATCCCTCCGACGACTTGCAATGGCATCGCTCGGTTCTTTACGGCTGCTGGAATTTCTCAAACATTTATTCGTCCTTTGTTTGCGATCTCGATGCGATCGGGACGTACCATTATCGGAGACTATGTCGAGACAAATGCGTTCTACGAATAATGTTTCTTCCGCCTTTGAAGGAAGCTCGCGACGCAGTGATACAGTTTCCGGGAAATACGCTGTGAAAATTTGAATTTTCGCGTTGAATTATAAATATATATATATTTATAAATAATTATAATATAACAGGTGACTGTAGTAATTGCTGAAATTTGTTATAGACATTGGTAAATAGTGAAATTAGATGAAATTAGGAGATCAAATTCTTGAGATCTAATGACACTAGTTAAGAGTCAGATGTTACATTGTTCAATATCCAACAGTACTCTTGTCCATGCTACGGACACACAATTAGAATGATTAATTAGTCCAGAGAGTAAATTTGGGAAAATATGATTATGGTGAATGGCAAATGTTTTGATTTTTACATGTTGGAAAATGAAAAGTGGCATTACTTGAAAATTTGAATTAATACCCAAGGATTAATTAAAAAACTGTACGACTTGTAGCCCAGTACGATTCGTCTCACTGAAAGGCCCAGAAGCAACTGTTCTGACTAGGATTGTTTTGCCATAAAATTTTATTGATATGCAAACATTTGAATCGGTAGAAAACAAATTACAGATGCAATCGTTCAGTACCAGACAACGCCGCTTCTACCCCACGCCCCTTCACGAATCACGTGACCCAAATCAACCAATCACTAATTTTCGTTGCATTAAGCGTTGCACTTAAAGAGGCTTGATTTTCTCGGTTACCCCCGCTAAAATCACTTTCAGTGATAAAATGTGGATTTTATTTAAAAGTAAGACAGGTGGTACACACGGACAGCTTATTAACAGGTACTTACCATCAAATACCTTATATCAACGAAATAACACGTTTCCAATAAGCACGCCTCTGCATTTATCGACGAGGTGAGGCCTTAGTAACACTAATAGCTATCAATCAGTCATCCTTTCTATCGATCGCTCTATTTCTGCATGAGTAACCTCTAAGCATTTTCACAGGAACAAGTTTCACGTTACTTTATACGTTAAGATTCGAATTTTTGGTTGATGCATACACGTTTGACATTAAATATTAGAAACAATTAACATAGGATGAAACTTTCAAAATTTCGAAGAATCGTTTCTGATTCCAAGGATATAGAAAACTAACAAATTATTGTTAAAGACGTTCACGATCATTCGATTTAAATTTAGACAATTCGCGCGTTGATTAGCAGAGTTATTAAAGTTTGCAAACATTTGGAATCATTTGTAAAACTTATAGAATCAAAGAATACTATAGAATAAGAAACCAATAAAACAGATGAAATGTTGTTGCCGAAATTACTTAATACCGGGTTGAAAAAGGAAAAAAAAACATTAGAAAGCTAAATAGAAAAAAGATAGAAAACGTCGCGCTAAGGGAAAAATATAATTTTATTATTCATCACATTTTTCCTCGTTGTTCACAATTTCAAACAAGTTTCAATAGGTTAACAAGTTAATGATTCTTCAGCTTTATTTCAGTTTTTGCGAGTGTTTCTCACTTGTGTTTTACTTGTTTCGCAATTGGGCAATTCACGTTCGTCATAAACGAGCAGGCTTTTGCACGCCTTTTTACGAATGCATTTTACGATTTCAATTCAATAGCAACACTGGGGCTTTGCGTTACGGTTGACTGCAAGAGCAATTCGCGTGTTTCCAACTTCGACGCAAACACGCCTATTTGTGGAAGCGACGTAGCGAATATAAATTTCGCCACGAATAGAACGAATCATAGTGAAACAAGCGGTGACTACAATAAAATGCAAGATGCAATTATTATACATACAGGATACAATTGCAACACCCGATGAACTGAAATGAATTTTATTACTTATTTCTCGCGCGCGATACTTTGGCTGTAAATGCCACAATAAACAACCTAACACAATGGATGCTAAATCTAATAAATCTGATTGCGATCTGAAATCGTGCGGTCGCGAGACTCGAGTTTCTTATCACGTTCCCTGATAATTGCAGACTCAGCTTTCGGAACGTGTAAACTTCAATGCCAAGTCACCGTTTCACGATCCTGCCGTATTTCTCTCGCGATTCGTAATCATATTCGTAATTGCGATTGAGCTTGCGAGTGGACGGCGGCCGGCCGAAATATTAAAAGATAACCGCGAGAAATAACGACGGTGGTAAAACGCGACGGTGACATTTGTATTCCTAATGGCGACGTAATTCTCCTTTGAAATACACGTACGTACATGTTATTACGACCATTTTCTCGTACGCATTCGTTTCCCTGGACAGTACTAGATAGTTCGCTTTGTGTCTCTCGGCTTTCACATCTATCATCGCATATATTTCTTCCGGCGTACAACTGTGACGCATGGAAAAGATCCACGAGCGACAATTAAATTACGACGTTTAACTTTTCTACCCCCTTCGTTCTTATCCTCTGCAGCGGTACGCGGCGTTCTTTAAAAAAATGTGTCCTTGTATTTTCGTTTTTTGACCAGACTTTGAACAATTACGACAAATTAAAACTGCACTAGCTGAGGCATTTTTTTCGATGGACGATCGAAAATCAGTTTCTCTATTAAACTTATTATACGATTCTTTTTCATCATTTTATCGCATTAGGGTTGAACGAGAAAAATTCGAAAGATTCTGAAATTTCATCATTTAAACTTGATGTTGAGAGTTCAATAAAATGAAGAGAAAAAAAAATCGTAGAACAAGTTTTAAGGAATCGTTTCAAGACCACGAAGGGAATCAAGTTACGAGAAAAAAATTTTCTCGCGGATATTTGAATTTTTACAATTTTTGAATAAAAGTTACTCTTACTTTCGCTACACGATGTAAAAATATCTTTGAAAAAAAAAAAAAAAGAAACGGAGAGTCAAAGTAGAAGCGTTTTAAAATTTAAAATAGAGAGACTAAGCAGATTCTTGCATGATTTTCTTTTACGAAGTTTGAAGTATCGACCATTTCTCATACGTTTAGTGATTCCATACGTCTCCTCGCATCGCTACGAATCAGAGGAACGTAAAAGGATTCACAATCATCGAGCATTAATTACCGCGTGGTTCGCTAGCGTTGGTCCACGTTTGTGCAAACGCGGGCACACGAATGCTGAAATTCACCGGCTCGTGAATGCTCGAACACCGGTGAAGCAAACACCGGAAAGGTATCCCCGTGGATACATATCTCAAGTTTAGAGAGATCGCGCTCGCGAAAAACCCCGCTTTGCACTCTGGTTTGCCACCGGTTCTCTCCTTCCCTCCATCTGACGCAGTCCCGTCTAACAAGCGGCAACTTTCGCGCGACGAGACGAGATCGAGAGGCCACTCGTACGTACACACGTATCCTGGGCAAGTGGCGAAGCTAGACCTGACCCAGAAGAGGAAACGCAATCGCAAACGAGAGAGGCAGACAGGCGGCAAGCTTTGCATTCAGACACTGCAAGAGGAGAAGAAGGAACAGAATGTGGATCGCACAGGTTTGCAAACGTTGTAAGAAGTTTGTCACCGAAAACTGGACGAGACGCCGTCGTTCGCTGTTGTTGGCCGTCGCGTCGCATCACGTTGCATCGTCGCCTCTTCGAGTTCTGGCTGTGTACAGCCTGCGGTGTGTTCTGTTTTGGTTTGCCAGTGTACTTGGAGAGTTCTCCTCTGGTTGCCTTTGTTACGATAGCGCGGGAACTCGGCTCCGCTCCGCACTCGAGACGGGACCCGGGCGAATTATGGAAATTCTGTTGTCCCTTTCGCTTCGTCGGCTCGCCCTCGATCATCTCCGGGAATCACTTGAGAAAAAAATCGGGATCGAAAGACCGGAACCGAGAATATATACGGGGAACGACGCGAGATAGAAATCAGAACGGAAGCTACGGTAGATCGGTTTCTTGCGACTCGAGAGGAAGAGACGGCGTGGCACGGGGAATAAAGGGAATTCTCTTTGTATAATGTTGGAACGATAGCTCGTTCCGAATCCTGATTTTACAATCGAGTTACGTGTATTTTTAACGACACTGAGGGCCTCGGTCACCGGCGCGGCGACTGCGGCGTTGCGCAACGCTCCATTATCCATTTAAATAGATACCATTATTGAATTCCACTGTGAATTTTACATCCGGCTTTACATGCGATTGATAAGCGAACAGATCGCGGTGATTCGTAGATCATTCCGTGAACCTTGACATTACGTAAACTCGCGTATTTGAAAGTCTGTCGAAATTACCATTACTTTGAGCACTTGACGTGACGTTTTTCACTCGTATTGATCAACGTGCTTCTGTTTCGACTAGAAGAAAATCTACATCAGTTTTCGACAAACCGAGCGGAATAATAATTTCGAATTTGGCGTAGAATAATTTTAACCGACACTGTCGGAAATACAACGTGTCCTAAATGCAAAATACGTCACATATGGTACATCTATCCAAATTTTCATTCGTTATACACCGTGCTCCAATTTCAAAATAGTTCGAACACGGATGTTTAATAATAAAGCCACATCAATTTATTCATCACGCTCTTACATTGCCAAGTTGAATTTTGACGCTTCTCTCAGTGGCCTGTCTACCAATTTACCTTTCGACGAGCTATAATCGTAAAGCCATTTACAGATCGATTTATACCCGGTCCACAAAGTAAATTGCAAGCAAGTGGCCGAGAGATTGAATTATGTTGTAGCAGAAGACTTTGGTTAGTCGTTCCTTTTCGTGTTTTAATGGATCCCGCGGAGCTTGCCCCGGCGTTAAACACGAGTAAGCACTCGAATCCTGCCGCGACACGAGCCCACGTCGCGCGTTCAAACATGGAAATTTCTCCGTGGGTGGAACTTTTTGTTCGTACGTCGGCGCCGAACGTATCCATCTTTCCCCACATTCCTGTCGTTCGTACGCAAGAATCAACTTTACTCGTGCTATCAATCTCTTAAACGGAGAACATGCGTAAATGGCCTCGAATTATTAGACTGCGCATTTTTGTGCAAATACAGTTAAAAGATTGTCTTACTTATCTGATATGATAAGTTATCTCCATCTTTAATATCCAAGGTTTTATTGTCGTTCGTCATATGACATACTGTTATTGTCACATGTTTAATACGTTTACCACATTTATTTGTTGCTTAACATTTCCATAGGAATTACACACTTGGCGTCAATTTCGAAATTCTCGACTTTTTTCGAGTTTTATCACCAACCCCTATCACGCAGCATGCCTGTAAAATACAAATAAAATACAAATAAACCGAAATATTCAATATATTGCTACGAAAATTTAATATGATATCATAAATATTTATTTATAACACTATAATTATATATAATTATATATAATTATATATAAAATTGTATATAATTTTGAAATACGTGCAACGCTTGTCACAAGACTTTTGCGGGGTGTTCAGCCCTCTTGGCACCCAACAAATTTGTTTTTTTCAACGCGACGAAAAATTTCGTCGTGACCAATTAAGGAGCGAGGACGAGAGTGAAACGGAGAAGGCGGTTTTCGTCGCGGAAACAGTAAACTCTCGATTATCCTTAGGTAAATTATCCCGGCCTGTGGATAGCCGCGAAACTTGTTAAGACCGTAGCATTACGCAGCCGTATCCAAGGCGATACATAATAAATTACGTTTAAGCATTACGAGAGTTGCCGGTCGTTGCGGCACCGGTGCAATAATCCTGAAAATTATTTCTACCGATCGAAGTTTGTTTGCAAACAGTGCCATTGCTCACGGTGTGTTTCTTCCTTTGGTGGCAGGATATATTCTCGCCACAGTTCGCCCGAAATTCGTGCTACTTTGGAGTTCGGGGAACGGTGCTTTTTGCCGTGTATATTGTTCGAGGAATTCGCCATTTGAAGAGAACAGTTTGATTAATGTCGTTCGATCTTCCGAGAACCACGCTTCTTTGCTCGTAAGTACTTGCATCGTTCGTTGTTAGACTTTAATCGAGAATTTATGGCTCGTTATATAACAATTTCACGAATAAGTTGATGAAACGTTTGCTTTAGATCAATCAGATAAATCGGTAAATGTAGCATTGCAATGGAAAGATGAACATATTCTGATTGGGTGATTGAATCTGTATAGAGTTTGAATTTTCTTACGACAGAAATTAATTATTTTTCACGTTCTTTAAAACGCTGGTATAAACCGTCCCTCTCTCTCTCTCTCTCTCTCTCTCTATTGCAAATGTTTTCCACGCTATACGTAACATATTCATAAAACTTCTCCATGGCAAGTTTTGAAATACTTTCGCGAGTCACTGCAGGTAATGGAAAGCCATTTCAACCGAACATATATTAAATTCAATGCTGCTATTCAATTTCACTGCGTACCTCGCAAATTTAATATCAGTTACACGTCAGGCGCGCTCTACTTGAAATTAATTTCACAATATCACCCGTGAAAACTGCCAGATCACACTTTCGTACGCCCGCGGGTGTACGAAAATATTTTTTAATAAATACGGTGGCAAGTGCGACTTTCGACGCGTCTCGAGAACGATCGATCTGATGCGTCGTAACGATTTCTAGTGACGAAGCACGTTCTTCAGATTTGAAGGTCGTCTTTAAAGCAAGCGAGAGAGAGAGAGAGTGAAGATCAATTGTGTGAAGAGACGGTACACTAAAAAGCTGTGTAAAATCTTGTCGAGATGGATGTTGGACGTGTCAATCGTTTTCAACGGGCTGAAAATAGAAAAGCGACACGATTCGATAGCTCGTAACACGCGTGAAACACGCTTTAGGATGAAAGCTCGAAAAATCGTGCGCGAACGAGATCCTTATTGCAAGATCGTTATCACGGAACTTATACGTACGTTATACATATTTACGATATGAATCGGGCTCGTAGGAATTGGTAACTTTCGTATCATAATATTAATTCCATTTGCAAACTAATTTCCATGGTGTGGAGAAGCATACACGCTGTTCCAAGTATACGTCGTCGAAAGTTGTCGAAAGGATTACGATGTTCGTATCGATACGAGAATCAAGAGGCACTGATTTTTGAATGGAAATTCTGTGTTCAATCTGTAATTCCAATTTATGTTTCAAAATATAATTCCTGGTAGAGAGAGATGATCAAAGTCCTGAAACTTAACCTGTAATTTAACATTTTAACAGGGAATTTAAAATGAACGTATCTTTTTCTTTAAAATTTCTGTTTCAATTTTTCACGTCGGGTATAAATTCTTTATTAAGAAGTAGCTGAAATTTGTCTTGGACCGCTGCTTCATTAAAAAACTGCACGACTTGTACCCTAGTACGATTCGTCTCACTGAAAGAAAACGAAGACGACTTTTTTGCCATAAAATTTTATCGATACGCAAACATTTGAATCGATACAAAACAAATTACAGACGTGATCGCTCAGTAGCAGACAACGCCACTCCTACTCGAGGTCTACACCACGCCTCCTCGCGAGTCACGTGATCCAAATCAACCAATCGCTAATTTTCGTTGCATCAGCGTTGCACCTGAAGAGGCCCGATTTTCTGGTCTCCTTATCCCTGCTAAAATCACTTTCAGTGATAAAAATTTTCATACCACGCTGCTCACGGTTTCGTTTCTTTCATTCGAATATTTCGATCGAACTGTGCAGAACGTAAGAGATTCCTCGGGTTTGAGAGCAATCAACAGTCACCTCCCTCGACTTTTCAAATCACACACCGTGCGGGCAATAACGATTTCCCAGGTAATAAAAGTGCGACACGATGCAAGGGATTCCCCGCGTTTCGACCTCTCTCGAGTCCTCTCTCAACGCCCGAAAATTTCCAGTTTCGAACCCAACGCTCCCAGCAAGTGGGTTCAAGTGGCCTAAATCTCGTTTCCATGGGAAACGTATGGTAGCGCGTATGATATATCCATATTCCGTAAGTTTCTGCCTGGCCTAATTTCGTTCCCATGGAAAACGTACGACGATATCTGGCAACTCCTCAGCCCTCTTACAGCGAGATTTAACCTCCTTCGAGCCGTCACGAGGAGAATCGTGATGCCTCAATAATTGGAATATCAAGAATGTGTCGGCTGCGAGAGATGTCGCCTGCCGGAAATTAGCCGGTCCTTGGTAACCGTAAATGGAAACGGAGACAATTCAACTTAACCCCACTCTGTAATTAATAAGGATAGCCAGCGAGGGTTGGGGCGTGTGTTAGCAGGCGATGGTCCTCGGGGTGAGATCGAATTGTCTCCTGCCAGGCGGAAGCGCACCACCGGGGGAGTGGGCGGATGGGGTGGGGGCGCACTTGCAGATTTCTCGGCTGTGTCGGTTGCCACGGAGATCATGCAGGTAGCACGCCGGGCTCAACTTAGATCAAGTTATAATCGCGTCAGATATTTGGCCTGCTAACATATAATTTTCCATCCCCTGTCAATTTTCTCCTCTCTCGGATCGGCTCCTCGCCAGATTTCCACCATGGCAACCGATGATCTATCGCCGGTGGACGTTAGATCGTTTCAGTCCTCGGCTTGTTCCTCCTTTTACCTTCGCCCGCGTTATACATTTGCGAACTGTTATATCGTCGTAGACGTTTTTTTTATTATTTTCGATCCTCGAGCTTCGTTCGAGTTTGAAAAGCTCAAGGATTAGAACTTAAATTCTCACGATGCTCGTTCATTCTTTTAAATATTTCAGAGAGACAAATTTCATCGATCGAGTAACGAAAAATACGCTTCCGTTGTAACGCGATATTTTACAAATATCAGACGCAAATTTCGACGTGTTGAGGAAGAATCAAGCATTAGAAATTTCGATAATAATTCTGAGCGAAAAGTTTCGAGCCAAAGTGACTACGCAATGTTGGTGGCAGAGTTTGAGAAAAGGAAATGAGTTCCAAATTAAACCACTGAACATATTTCGAAACAATTCTGTGACACGTATTTATTTCATTACTCCAAAAAGAATGAAGACTTGGTTTCAAACGAGATATGCCCTCGTTTTTCGCAATCATCGTCCATCACTTTCCGTTTTCGGGAAAAAGTGGAAAATTCTGTTGGACTTGCTCGTCTCTTTCTACAACTTTCTCGAATGCTGTTCCAGAGTGAGACTACTTACGCGGTTCTGTCTTTTTTCGCGAGTCGTCGACGTGATAGGAAGATATGTACGTAGTTCAGAAAAGGATCAGGAATTCGGTATGATTTCTCTCCTTATTTTGTTTCCGTCCGAAGGTAGCAGATTGTACTTTGAAAACAGGAGAGTGTATTCGCTCGTAGTTTACAAAACTTCGGTTCCATCTTTGCCCGATATCATTACGTTGTTTTTAGATAAATCACAACTTTACTGTGCATGATATTTCCTCAAATCGATTATACCTTTCAGCTGTTAAACAATGTTATATACAATATGAAAATATTGATAAAATTATTAAAAATCATTCATTTATTTTTATGACGTTAATCTCACGATTAATTCGCGAGAAATTGGAATATTTCCAAATATGCGATCGATCAAGTCAAAGTTGCTACTCTTGTTCTTTGCTCGTTAGACGAACAAAGTTGTTCGTTAGAGAGGTTGGCGATCTCTATTAACTGATACTACGGGGTAGATTAATCGGCCCTAAATATCGATCTCGACCGTCGTTGGGAAGCGTTTTTGCCGGACGGTGTACATATTTTGTTGGTTCAGTTATCTCGCACTGCCATATTTTTCCGGGAACGCGGCTATGGAAATAACGCGCGTGAAATTCATTGCGGCCGGCGCACAAATTACCGGAATTTATTATGACACGTACGCGGGAGTTTCGGGAGTGTATCACCTGCGTGAGGGATCGTATTAAACGAATTTAACGAAATTACCGTAACCGGATGAGGTAAAAGCAGCATTTTTATCTTGCCCGCGCATTATCCCCGTTTTATCACGTTACATTATCGTTTCATATCGGTCGAATAATCAGATTTTCAGACAATTATTCTCCCTCGACTACCGTCCCTTTTTAACGTTAGGAAGGGAGAGAATTATCGGGTAGAGAACGATCGAAAGAACACGGTAAAGTTAATTATCTGCTCTGTTAATTCCGGTGAGATCGTTTGGACACAGGAAGAGAATGATCAATTGCACAATAAATACAGACTAGTGTAGTATACTGGTATTGATAGATACAATAGAAAGTTGAAATATTCACCGAGTGAGAGACGCGATACAACGTGCGTGTATTCGTCCGAGAATTCCATTTTCTGGAAATTTCTCATTTTTCTAAAATTCACGTACCTACTGTGTAATCAGAGACGCGTGACATTCGTAAATTTCGATGGTTACGAGACCGCCGAGAAGAAGAGATATAAAAGATTCGGTTCAAGTATGAAACTGCAGGTTAAAAATCGGTACGTAACAAGAACGATATGAAAAAACTGGAGCAACTGTTATCTGACTAGGAAACGAAGACACAAAACAAATCGACACGAAACAAATTACAGACGCGATCGCTCAGTAGCAGACAACGTCACTCCTACTCGAGGTCTACGCCACGCCCTCTCGCGAACCACGTGACCCAAATCAACCAATCGCTAATTTTCGTTGCATCAGCGTTGCTAATATACCCGAAGAGGCCCGATTTTCTAGGTTACCCCCGTCAAAATCACTTTCAGGGATAAAAAGGAAAAAGAAGCAAGATACATTTAGGCTATTAGGTCATATATCGCAGCGGGTGCGTCGGCCGTTTGCGGCCGGCCGCAAATTCGCGTATCCCGGATGAAATTTTCAGCGGGATCGGCTTGTACATAAAGTAACCCTTGCTAATGTTTCCCTCCACGAAGGGCCGACACGTGCAACGTATCCAGCCGATGGTACGGCACGGCGCGGAGTAACGCCGAGTAAACCGAATTCATTCGGTGGTTTCGACCGGCTACTACTTTACGCTGAAGAGGTCAAGTACCGTCGGCTTTACACGAATCAATGTGGCAGTACCATAAATACCGATCCCTTTACGAACGGCTGGAGGTTCGATGCAACGAGCGCGGGAGTAGCTGCCGCCACGCCACCGCTCGCTGGCACCGGTCCACGGGGTGCACTTCTGCTGCAGCAGATCCTCCTTCAACCCTCTCCCACCGAAAACCTTCGTTCGCCCTCTGCCCTCTGCGTGGCCAGCAGCCGGCGCTCGCTTTCGTTTCTATCTCGAACCACACGACCAACTCGAAGTCTTTATTGCGGTCTTGCGATCGCCGCATTTTACGAGGGCGCGGACCGTTTACCGAGCGAATAAACGCGAGCGTGCTCGCTTCCGTGCGCGTCGGTGAAAGAGAGAGATATCGGGGATCTGGCGGGAAGCAAGCCGCGAATCCTCGAGAACTGCGTGGCGAAGAAAACAAAGAGAAGATGAAAGGAGTAAACAGAATTTTCGACCATTTTATTCATTTCGTACGGTATTCGTAGCGAGGAAAGCAACACACGAATACACGAATGTTGAAAGCTGTTTGAAGCATGACTCACCGCCGTGTATCTCGGTAATAATTCACACAATTATCTGTGCTATAACTTGATGTGTGACACAGTCGCGTTGAAGTAGATTAAGAAACCGTAGTTTCGTTGAGAGTTAGATTTTCGAAGCGTCATCCGAAGAGTCTTAAAGAATGAGTAAAGAATCTTTTAAACAATAGTTTTTGCTATTTTTTTTTCTTTTTTATAGAAAAATTGGAAGTTTGCTGTAGCCAATGAGATTCGACTTATTTTCGAATTGGACGCTATTATACAGTTGGTATTTTCGATAGTAGACGCTATTGTACAGTTGGTATCTATGACGGTATCAGAATGCTCGAGGAAAGTACGGTTTGAGGAAACGAGAATACGCTTCAAGTTCAAGCAACAAATGAATATACTTTAAATTTAACAAATAAACACATCTCGAATTTAACAAATGAATGCGTATGAATACATCTCGAATTTTACAAACGTCGAACTATTTGCGAGCACGTTCTCGAAACTGTGCAGGTGTGCTCGTTCCAGGGTTAGATGTGTAGGCAAAAGTTCCAGTAGAATAAAACCGAACCCAATAGCTCGAACCCAGAAGTTCGAATTTACTCGCGGAGCACTCGGTTCTATCTCCAGCGGATAGCGCGGGCTCGTAAACATCGAAATATACGTACGTACACGGGAACGCTTAGTTGATTTATCGCGGCTGGTTGCCGGCTAAAGTAGAACGTGACCGTCTTACGAATAAACGAAGGGGTTAGAGCTACGTTGAAAAATGCGGAATTTCGTTTCGAAAATTTGGCGATGGGGCGGGTGTTTTTCGGTTGCCACGTGCAGCAAATATCGTAGAAAGAATGTCGCAATTATTCTGCGAAAAGGATGCAATGTTATTACGTCGGCAAGTTACGTTTGTCTAAGGGAAGATTCTTCTCTGGATCTCGGTTAACTGCAACGGAGCACGACGCGGAACAATTACGTACATCTTGCGCGGGGGGATGAAATTCAGCACCGGTCGGAATTGAAATGTTTATTTACCGACGAGACGAAGGAAAATATTGAAAATATGAGACGGTTTGGAACACTGTGTCTTTTCATTCCGCTTGAACCTCGCTGCTTTATGCGGTAAAAACAGGAAACGAAAGGGACGCGCAGCTCTAAGAAAATACAGCGAGCCTCTCACGGCTGCTCGGCTCCTCCCAGTCGAAATCCTCCCATAACGAAGCGTGTACAACTCGCCGCGGACTTCTTTCTGTCTTTACGCTCCGTATCCGCGGCTGGTTAGACAGTCGAGAGGAACAACCTCGTTGGCGGTTAATAGCCGAAATTACGTTTTCTCGTGCGGGCAACACCGACCAACAGCGTTTCCCACTCTCCACGTTGCTCCCTCTCCCTCTCCCTCTCCCTTTCGCCCCGAAACTTCGATCGCGAATCCCTGCCCCGCGTCCTAACGACATTCGAGAATTTCATCCGGGGAATATGCAGATTCAACCAGCAGACGGAAATACTACTGTAAGCTTCAATCCCTTGTTCGCGCGGCGAACGCGTTGAGACGAGGTGAAAACTTTCCGGGCTGCGTGTCGTTGGATTACTTTGGATAACCTTGGGTTATCCATGGAAACGAATCCGAGCTTGATAGATTCAGTTTCGAGGAACGACTTGAGCTCTGATTGGTTGAGCTAGTCCGAGCTAGTTCTGCTGACAAGATAGAATTTGCAAAACTTTAGCTGACTCGAAATGCTGACTTGTGGGCTGTGAAAAATGATGGAGACACAGAGGAAGACAATGGCGAGCAGCGAGACAATGCATCGCGATTGCTCGCGACGCGTTAACGCGGCGAAGTCGGGTCACGTTGCCGTTAAACGCACAGCGAATGCCGTTTCGCGCACGCGGCTGTACAACCGACGGACTCGACGAACGTCCTAGGAAATCGCGAGAGGGTAGCAGCTCGCGGCTCTTAGGTTCATCTTCAAATATTTAATGAAGCCTCGTGCGGGATTGTTACATTTTTAAACGCTTGCCGCCCACGCGTGCATCCGCGAAGAGGTTCGCAGCGATGAATGGGAGAAAATTAAGAAAAAGGGAACGGAAATTTCTGACAACGCCGATTTTCAGCGCGATATTGTGTACGCTACTGTCGAGATACTAATTTAATAATACATCGGTCGCGACTAGATTCTCTCTTCTTCTTCTTCTTTTTTTTTCTTTTTTTTTTTTGTCTTATATCCTAATGTTCTTTCCGTGTAGCGAGACCTTCTTCGTTTTATGGCAGACCATTCCACCCTCATTTTCTCGCGGCGGCTTCACTCACGCCGCGTACATGTCTTTCTCGATATTTCCTTTTCTTTCTCATTCTCGTGGATTTACTCGTAGGAATTTGGATACCTTTGGAAAATTCTAACGAGTACACGTGATTTGTCATTAGAACGTACGAATGAATGGTTAATAAATAAGTTAATAAATAAGAGCGATATTTTGAATGCTCGATCTTTTTGTACGTAATCAATTTTTATTAACATACTCAGTGTTGTTTTTGATGATTTCTTATTTATTTGGTCGATCGATAGTTTTCTGCAAATATACAGAGATTATAAGCTTATAAGTCTCTTGTAGTTTACTACTTTTAATTTACACGTCTAATTGTTGAAAAATTGTTTGATACCGAAGTGACATGGTTTCAAGGGAGGCAAAATATGACGTGTCAATATTTTGTGTGTGTCGAGGAGTTTCGAAGTTTCAAAGTTTGTTTTCAATTCGTTTAAAAAATCGAGCTTGAAAATTTCGAAACTCTCATATCGTTTGCTTATCACTAAACTCTTTACATGCCAGTAAACTCTTTTTTTGAGTCGGTAGATATAAATTTTAGACGATGTTTCAATTTTTGTCATTTCGTTTTGCAATGAAATATATATCGAATTTGGACAAAATACAGCCAATGTCGGAAACGATAATATTAAAAAAGAATTATTTGTTTCCGAGTGATGGCGTGCGTATTCAGATTCGACGAAAACATTAGAGTCGGAGATTTGGTGAAGCTCGTAACGCGACAAACGCGAATAATGCCCAATGGAATGTTTAAAATGTAAATCTTGCAAGACTGTGTCTGTACAAATCTGAGCGTTTCGCGACGTCAAAGCGCCATCGTTTGTATAATTGCGGCGCAAAGCCGCTCGAAATCCGCGTACGTGCGTACAATTTTCAACGGCAATTACACGTGCATAATTATCCTGCATGATTTTCTTTTCGCCGGAGATAATTCAGCGTGTAAAACCTTGGTGAGGTACGTTTAATTTCAACTCTGTTGTCCCGTCGCTTCGCGCGATTAAGACGAAACGTTTCTTTGAAATGCGTTCGCGCGCGTTTAAAATATTTCGTGCAAACACGACAGGGTTATCGACCGTAATGGAAAAGAAATTTGATTTCAAAATCGAATGATACCCTGGTTTGATACACAGTGAAACGACTTTATCCCCTTTTTAATTATTGAAGAACTGTTTTGAAACTTTTATGAAGGAAAGTGAACCGAGATTGTTGAATTTTGAGATAAAGAATTCATACGATCAATGTCGTGACTCACTTTTATGTACATGTGACGACTTTAATCAATTCTGACTAATCGTACTATTGGCACGTTGACTCTGTTATAGTTGATTGACGTTTTAATGTGCATATTACAGTTACGAAAGGATTTTTCAAATATTTTTCACTTGGTATTTACTTGGTATCTGGATAACTTTGCACATACGATAATATATAATTTTATATGATTTATAATTCTGTTGTATACTTGATTGTTTAAAGTATTTACTTGTATATATTGTTATATGTAAAGTATATACTTGTATAAATTGTTTAAAGTATATACTTGTATAGATTGTTTAAAGTATATACTTGTATATACTTGATTGTATAAACATTTTATGGAACTCAATAAAGGGAATGTAAGATGTGAGGAGGATGCATGGTGGAAGGGATTTGATGAGAGAGAGGTAGAAGGACGTATGGACTTGGGAGAGAAGGAGAGAAAGCGAAGGTTGTGTTTCGTCTTGGAGTCATTGTCTAGACTCATCAAACACGACAGGGTTATCGACCGTAATCAGTGGGGCTGCTGATGGCAGAGCGACTCCTTACCCCAGACGCTTGTTGTTGCAATTGGTTCGATCCACCCATCCTAGCGGGATTCCACACACTGCTTTGCTTAACGTCTGAGATCGGCACGACTTCGACGCTAGGCGCGCAGCCACTTGTGCTAGTCAATGTTCGAAACTCGTAGTCGAGGAATCATAGGTCGATACACTCAAAGAAGTTCGAGTATTCGTAATGTCGTGACGAGCAACATTAGGTTAGATTAACAGTTTCTCGGATAATTTAAACGAATTGTCACATTTTACGACGAAAGCAGATTGCGTCCTGATACCTACGAACGCGCGTGAGCGCAGTATCGTCGATGTTTTCGTCAGCTTTTGGCATTTCGCGTCGCTTTAACGTTCGTCGTAAATAGTTAAAAGAACAGAGGCAGAAAAGAGGCGAGGGGAAAGAAAGGTTGATGCAAGGAGAGGGCGCAGCTGGATCCGCCTCGGCAATAGTCGTTCCAGTGATGAACTAATACATAAGTAAAACCCTTCTCTAAGTTCGTAAACTTCCAAATACATTCGTGTCACACACACACACACACACACACACACACACAGATGAGAAAGTTCCTTCTTGCTTCCGTTCTACCGCTTTCTTTTCCTCGAGCCTTCTCTTCTCGCTTTTCCCCTTTGTCTCGTTCCGGGGAATTCTTGAACTCGTGCGACTGTAATTTTTTGTTTGCTTAAATAATTGCGATTTGAAGGCAACAATCGAAGCAAGTTTCAAATGTTAATACACATTTATTATTAAAAGCATTTAAAAGCTTCTTCCTTTCTATCCACGTGAGTTATTGTTTTTAAAGCTATTGTGTTCGATAGATGTGCATGCAAGTCTAACGCAGTAAATTTTAGATAATGCGTGTACGGACACGTCTTCCGGTGTGTAAAGGAGCTGCGATATGAGATTACAAAGCGTATTAGTGGCGGATTATACGCAGCGCGCAAGACTTGGCTGTAACTAAAGATAGTGCATCCTGGTTTGTACCAAAGCCGTGTACACACGGGCGTGTGCGAGTCGGGGACACGTGTAATCATTGCGCGGATAAACCGAATACAACGATCGTACCTCTTGCTACGCGCTAAAGTTTTATTTTCCCTCGTACCTTTAAATCTAAGTTACTTAACTATTCGTTACACTTTACGTTTGCTCGTTTATTCGCGCAATAACGCGATTTAGTGAATCGCAACGATTAACGGCAGCTAATTTATTTAATTATTGAAACAGTATTAAAAATCAGGCAAAAATTTCAGTCAAATCTCTTTGATATATTTTCTTTGAATAAGAAAATCGTGATGTAAAGCTTTTTTTGAAATGAGAATACTATACAAATAATTTCCGATTTTATGTCAATAGAATTTTATCCGTGAACAACTTTTGAAGAAGCAATCATCAAATAAATGTTACAACGTGATCAATTTTTATCGAGATGAATGGAAAATTAAAAATAAATACCTCGAAACGCTAAGTTTAATTTCTCAACGATCGGAGCCGATCCATCTTGTGTCAATAGAAATACAACAACAATCATTCTCTCTCTAAAGATGCAACTACTTCTCGAGTCTCGAGATCTCGCCGAACGACCGACCACGATTGCTCGCCACGATTTCTGCCTTCTAACAAAATTAATTCCGTCCGAGTCGTTCGAAATTCCTTTAAATCCGGTTGGGGGGAGCCGAGGCCACGGCGACAATGGACAGGGTCCAATCGCTGAACTCGCAAACGGTGCTCTTAAATCCGAAGCATCGCAAAGAACGTCGCTCCGACCGACCGGAGCAAAAGGACCAATTACAACGAATTACAACCGGCCTGCGCTCTCTCCCTCTTGCTTTCTCTCCGGTCGCCGCTTCTCGAAACAAGATGGTATCGGTTTGGTCCTGCCAATCGATATCTCTCGCGAGGCCGATTCAATCGTCCGTGATTGTTGCCCTGCACTCCCGGGCTCCGGCTAAATCTCATTCTCGACCACGATCCTTCGTCCGTTCTTCTGTCCATAATCCTTTCCCTCTCCCCCTCCTCCCTCTTCTTCTTCCTGGATATCTTCTCGTTCGTTCGTTCGTTCGTTCGTTCGCTCGTCCCTCGGGCATCGAACGATGATTGCATCCGAGGACTACGCCGGGTGCCGAGGAATCGGGTCACGTTCCAAAATCCTCTAACGCGACCGCCGCTGCCTCGTAAAATTTCTTTCGCGGGAGAACCGACCCGGTGGGACGGGTCGGTTTGATTCAGAGCCGAAGATTGCTCGCCGTTTCGCGAAATTAATACGCTGTCTCAAACTTAACCGGATCTTTCGTTGCGCGGGCGGAGATTGCTCGTCGGATTGGTTTCCAGGCGGCGTTGAATTTCTGATCGGAGGTCTTTCTCTCTTTTTCCATTTTGTTTTTTCCCGTATGTCGGATTCGATTGCACGGATTTGAAATTGGATCGGCTCGGATCGTGGCCGGTGGAAGTTGGGCAACGTTTAATTGCAAATAGCGCGTTTTCCCTTTTTTTCATTTTCACGGTTTTAATACAATTGACGTCCATCGCGAGAGTGAATTGTTTTATCGCGGAGGTACTCTTCGACGCGATTCGATTCAAACGCTCTATAGCTGGATGACCAATTTTACAAATTTCGAGGGAAAGAAGTACTATATAAACTAGTGCTATATCCAAGGTATAGTGTTTTTCTTATAACACGTAAAATAATCTCCATAGTCAGTCCACGTTCTACCTTTCAAATTACCATTCTCAAGGATGTTAAAATTCGCAGTCTGTTGATTAATTTAAACATCCAAAGTTTATCGTCTGATCTCAGACTATGTTTATCTAACGTGTTAATATTTTACAATTAGAAAAAGTGAAATTTGGGGGTCCTAATTGGATGGCCAGGGCCTGCAGGTAAGATCGTTTAGAAAAAGCTTCTTTGCGGAATGACACATTAAGGGAACTGCCATTCCACCCGGGGCTTCAACAGACGTATACGAAAATGTATCGGAATTCCTGAAGATCCCCGGATCCTTTTAGGATTCTTAGGTGCCCTCTCTCGCATGGCACGTACTACACTTTGCACTTTTCATCGAAACGCGCTCGAGCATCGAGGTTTAAGCCGATTTCTAACCCCCCGCGCGAAGCCCCGCCTGCTTGGATCAGCTTTATCCACTTTTATTCGAAGATGTCCATGCGTTCAACCATCTTTTCTTTCTTTTCTTCACCGACATCTGCGCGACGTGGCGACGATCGGATGAAGTTTCAATTTTCTTTTTTCTCCTAACGTCTAACTATTTTCTCTTCAACCGTCGATCAGTTGATTAGATGAAGGCACGTGGAAAAAAATTCTTTGGAGTGTTATTTACTTTATTATTATTATTCAGTTTCAAATATATAAAGGAAAATATGGCGCGATCGCTCAGTACCAGACAACGCCACTCCTATTCGAGGTCTACACCACGCCCTCTCGCGAATCACGTGACCCAAATCAACCAATCGCTAATTTTCGTTGCATCAGCGTTGCACCCGAAGAGGCCCGATTTTCTGGGTTAATTAGCCTCCGCTAAAATCACTTTCAGTGATAAAAAAATAAATGTACAAAGTTACGTCGGCAGAATTATATTCCCTCGATTTAAATTCCACCGCAATTTTCGTATCGCGCACCGGTGTCAAATTGATTTAAGAAAGAACAATCGGTAAGAAGCGAGGATTGCCGCGAGCGTAGATTCCGTTCGGCTCGATGAAGTGGGTGAATTTGCGAAGTGATTCGACCAAGTGAATCCCGGAATAAAACGGATGATCAGGTCGCTTTGATTCTATCACATTGTCGTTAAGAAAGACGCTATGGGTAGCTGAGAAGATGAAACCGTGCGAGTCCTCTCTCACTGATAACTTCCGGGCTCCGAAGAATCGAAGGGGAGGGGGCAACAGCATACGGATTTGCGAGGGAACGAACATTCGCCTTTATAGGGCCACTAAAATTTCACGAGGGTCTCCTTTCTCCTATCTGCTAGTTCCAGTCCAGAAATATCAGTTGAAATTCGTGTACCGTGTAAAGTGGGCTCGCTCTGCTCTCGTCTCGTGGGATTAAAAAATTAGCGCGATTTGTGCAAGTTGGAAAATTATTTTAAACGATCGAGATAGACTTTTTGTTCACTTGTATCTCTTTTCTGTGTTACATATTTTTATTGTATTACTGTACTATGTTGTAGATTTTAAAAGTACCTGTTTTTATATTTCGAACGTGTTTTTCGAGCGATAATTACGAACTAAAGTAGGTAAAATTTAACACGTAAGGGTTAGGTTTAGATTAGGTTTTGTATTATTATAGATAGATATAATCAAATAAAGTGTATTTGGTACTTTGGCAATACAATAGAATGTTATTGTTCTTAAAAATGTAATAGAATTTGTTATTCCTTAGTTCAACATAGATATAGATGTTTAGAAACTCAATGGAAGAAAGCAAATGGATTTAACTTTTTATTAAATACTATTCGTATAAAAGTCATTAAAGTCACTTTTTATCTTTATGGCTTTACAGTTATATTCTTACGGACCCAACAGTTATTTTAAAAAATTATAAAACGTAACCACAAAAACAAATTCGTTTTACAAGTGCAAAATTTCGCCAACTCACCCTCGATGTTCCACTCTCCTCACCACGTTGGCGGCGCCCTCGCGTTTGATTTGACAGTGTATTCTGGAAAACATCACGCAAGCAAATTATGTAAGTTTAATGCGGCCGCGAGTCGGGAGATCGCGACTATGGAGGAGATCGTGTGCCGAATGTCGCGTGCGCCACTTCCGTATTCTCCGCAGGGAGAACGAAACCATTCGATACATATTGTACGGAGTGTCACGTACCTTTACCAGTTACCCCCCGCATTTCAGATTCAAAGAGACCCGTTTTCGTCTTCGGCACGACTTTAGCCTGCAACGCGTGCAGCCTCGAGTTTCCTATTTCGACCTTCCTGCCTAACGTCGAAACCTGCACTTTTCTCGATTCGTCAGATTTTCCCGAAGACAAATAGACGATGAGCGATTATCCACGTCGTACGGTATCATCTCCCATTTCGGGTTTTGTTTTCGGCAAACTGTTCGCGGCAGCAAGTTCCCTCGGTTAGGAGAAAGAATTTCGGAGGATCGTTGAAACGCTCAGACAACGCGAACAACGTCACTCGTAGACGACATCGCGCCGAAATACCTGTTGCTCCGTGGAAAATTTGCGACGTGGTCGACGTCAGCGTTGACTCGTACCACTCTCGACTATTTTCGGCTACCGCGAGCCCTTCGAGCGGAGACGACAGTTTGATTGTTATCTGTAAATCTCGGAAAAATCTGGAGCGCGTCGTTCGTGGCTCGGAATCGATCATTCCAATCTTAGATTATTTGAGTTTAATTCAAGCTTTTGTCTCAAGTGTCTTACGTGTATCTCGAATAATATAAGTAATATCGAGAATCGGTATTTGAATCTTGGATTAATTTCGAACTGTCAGTTACTTGTCGCGAAGTATCGAATTTTAAGCTCAGAATATTTTTAAGTTCAGAGTAATCGAGTCACGTCATCTCGAATAATATAAATTATCAGGTAAATCGGGAACTGTCAGTTACTTGTCTCGAAATATTTCCTTCGACTCCCAATATTTGTCTTCATTGATTGGAATACATTTAAAAAAGCTGCTTGCTAAATATAAAATCGAGATTGGAAGATTCTTGCAATCGAAATCGTTGTTAGCTGTGTAATAAATGTCTAATTAAACATCTAATTAAAAAGATTTAGCACAAACATGGTCTAATAAAAAAGGTATTTACTCGTCAAATTTATACTCTGCAGTTTTTCATTTTCTGTTCCTTAGCCCAAGTACTCCGGTTGTAAATTAGCTCAAGTCTATGTTACTTTCTGAAACTCTATAAAATTTATATAATTTCACCATCAACCAAATAGTGCTGTTGTTATAAGAGCGTAGCGTCAGATATGAAATAATAATGCCACGTCCATACATATTTCGTTCAACGAGACGAGACGAGACGAGACGCTATATCTAGACAGAACATCCACGTGCCAAGACACACGAAAGAGGTTTAACAGGTTTGACTACTTTCTGATACTTATCGTCAAACATTAGTTGTTCGTTCATATCAAGGACGAGCTTGTCGGTTCATACAATGCGTAAGAACTAAAACCACGCCTCTGTTCTCTGTTCTTCTTCATTAAAACGTCGCCGAGTGCACACGTTTACAGCTGGCGTCTCGACTCGTTGAGCGAACTTATGGTAATTCGTCCTCTGGAAAGTTAAGCAGGCAAAATGGTTAGTCTCGGCTGAACATGAAAATTTCCTCAAGCCAGATTGAATTGACTGGGTTAGTTATTTCCCAACTGGGTTAATTCTCAGCACAATCGACACGCTCTCGTCTGCGTTCGCTGTTCCGCTGATAATCTCTCTCTAGCTCCTCTCGACGTAATTACGTCCTCCTCCGAAAATCCGATCGCTTTCAGCGGGATGAAAACGGTTGGCGAGGGTTCGAGAACGCAAGGTTCACCCTTTGAATCGCTATTTTGAGCGACGTCCGTCCGCTTCTGTTTCTTATCGATTCTCGTTTATCCGTTCCGCGCGCGAGTTACGATTCAACGAGCGATGAAAACGAGCAACTTCGTATGACACGCGGCTCATATACCTGTCCTCCGCAGAGCTCTTCGACGTAATATATTTATAATTACCAGGTTTCAAAACTGCTTGCCCCGTGCGCCTTTATTAAACGTACCGCGGGACAGCGAATGGATTTTAACGTTGGCGTTTACCGTCACGTGGATTTTCGCTTTAATCGCCGGCTTATTAGACGATCCACCGGATCGTCCACGCTCGTTACGCGCTTCGACCATTATGTTAACGTTATTTTGTGCCCGGAATGGCATTAATAAGATTGGATCTACGTTTGGGGCAATTTGACGTTGAATGTAATGTAGTAACGAACGTCCCTTTATTTGATCGTCCCAGAGAAACGAAAAATTATGACGAGAAATACAGGCATAAGTATATATTGTCGATCCCGTCGAGAGCTAACACTGTGTTTCACTCGTTAATTACTTTCAATTCATTTACACTATCGGATTCTGTTTTCTTTTTTTATCACTGAAAGTGGATTTTAGCGAGAGTAACCCAGAAAATGGGGCCTCTTCAAGTGCAACGCTGATGCAACGAAAATTAGCGATTGGTTGATTTGGGTCACGTGATTCATGAGGGGGCGTGGAGTAGTGGCGTTATCTGGTACTGAGCGATCGCGCCTGTAATTCGTTTTCTATCGATTCAAATGTTTGCATAGCAATAAAATTTTATGGCAAAAAAGTCAGAACAGTTGCTCGTACTGTGGTTCAAGTCGTGCAGTTTTTTTAATATTGTGGCTATGGAAAAGAATTTTGTATTTGTTCTCGGTTCTTAAAAGAAGTCAGATAGTTTTAAAAGAGAGATTTACGACATGTAATCTGTGATATTATGACGAAACATTGCTAATATAATTTCGTATCATTTTATTGTACTATTTGTCGATTTGACAGGTATTAGGTAGAATAATGTGGATGATCATTTGTGAAATACTAAATATCATATCATCTGACACAAAGTATTATCTTAGTAATTGATAAGCATTGTGAATCACTTTTCCGATATATTTAATGCTTCGTTACTTACAATTTAGAAAAATTGCACATTGCAAGACTCACTGTCACACATTTGCAAGATGTTAATTCATTGATTTATTCGACGTTAATTTTAAATAATCTTCAATCGAGTCAAATGCTTATGTTAGATAATTTTGACTATAATTATTTGATATTGTTACGAAAGCACGAGGAAATTTGATAGCGTTGAATCATGCATGCCGCCCTCCCTTTAACGCGCGTTTAATGCCATTAATATTTAACATTATCGCAATTAATATTCTGCATTATTGTTAAAGAACGTTTATCAAATTAGGTATACTAGGACGACTCTATAAATTATTGTCCCTTATTAAGCGATCCACGTACTGAATTTCATATTTAAGGAGAAAATTCTTTTCGTAATATTAAATTTAATATCGCTTGATATCGTTTTAATACTTACGTAAAACCGGGATTGCGGTCCATACTATGAAAGAAACTTGAAGCGTATCGTATCGGGTCGTTTTAAAAAATTTTGCAATTTTATAGCTGCCATATAAGAACAGCTCCCGTTGAAATTGAATTTTCTTTGTTGAACAATCGTTTGAGATTGTACTTTTATTGTTTCAATAATTTCCATTTTCGACAGTATATCGTAAGATTTTATACAGCAACATTATACTAACATTATCAGAGTTGAAAGCAGCCAGATGAAGTTATATCGTTGTATCGAGTTTAGAAACTGTGAGTAGTTTATCATAATTAACTAATATGTAGTTGCTATTATATACATGAAACACGTAATTATATTAAACAATCGTGAGAACATTGAAATTCATCTTACCCTGAGTTCTCCATCTTGATAAAGTTACGTTAAATACAGCGTTATTAATTTAGCAAAGTCGTGATAAATAATTACGAAAAAATACGTTAAATCCATTAACAAATTCTGCACTCACGAATCAATTCAATTTCTAATCGCGCAAATAGAAAAATATATAAATAATATTCCAACTATATATATTTCTCCTTTTGCACTGTATCAATTTACAAATAAATAGAAAAAAGTGGAATCGAAGAGAAAAGAGTTGGACTCGTTGGAAAACTGGATTCCCGATCCGGGATGGCAACGTAATTGGTTAATTCGACTTAATCGCGGTAATTGCGAGAATTATACGCGACGGGAGAGGATATTCGTGAACGACGAACGGGGATGTTGGAGCATCGAAGGGAATCCTCCCGCTAATGTCCCACGGTCGTGTAAAATCAGAGGGATTCCGGTTCATTTGTCTTTGTGGGAGCGCTTTGCAACGGCCTTGAAGAAATATCAAACTGCAGGGACTCGTCCTTCGATGCTTCACCCCTGTCCCCCAGCCGAAGTTCTCGCAATCGCGAGTGAATTAGAATGTCGATAAATCGTGCTAAAGTTCCACGGAGCGTTTCGAGATCGGAAAGGTGAAACAAGTTTCTCGTTCGTGAACGTTCCATTAACGCGTGGGACGAGAATGGAAGGAGATTCCAAGTTGCTCGAGACTCTGTCTTTTGTAGCGTTGTTTTCGACTTTGCGCGTTGAACGTAGTTTGACGGTGTTGTTGCATGATTGAATTAACTTTCTTACTTGGATCAGTTAACTCTCTTAGTTGGTGTCCAATTAATTAACTCGATATTTCGGTTTTTTCTATTGACATTTTGAGTAACTTAACTTTGATTTGCATAAATGACAATTAGTATGATCACATATCTAATACCTTAATAGTAGCAGTATACTTTTTGAATTTTTGTTTCGATTGGTTTTTACTTTAATGCTTTGTAGCGTTTGTGAATCAACTTTTGATTGATTGTATTTGGTTAGGCCAAAAAGTGGCTGCGTTTTTTGTGTGTGAATAAAAGGAAAAGTTCCAAGAACGATTTGATATCCTCGTCAGAGCTTGCACAGCACCCCTCTGTTTTAGTTTAGCAATGAAAAGTATTCCTTTTTGACTTTCCATTTCGAAATTTTGACGCCAGACGAACAATTGTTAACGAGATCGTGCATCTTCTTTTTTTAAAACAAGCTCAAACAACAACAGAATGAATTTGCGATTAGACATGAGATTAGTTACATTTTAAGATATGTATATATGATGGGTATACATATATGTCCATCTATTAGAAAAACAAATGCAATTACTTTTTGGTCAACTCGATGCAACGTAATGAATTTACTATTCCTTATCAGGATCGTTCTGATTAGATAACGAAAATTTCGTCATCAGCCTGTCCTCAGACTCATCTTTTTTCTCATTTCCATTCGATACAATCTTGCGCGAAATTCGCGCAGCATTTCACATTTTTCACGTTCGGGGTAAAAGTTTTTATCGCGTTTTTGTACCTCGCGACTGTGATTGTCGCGAATTACAGAGATAATTTCTCATATGCGATTAATTCGCGAGAAAACTCGCCAGAGGGAATTTAATCGCGTTCATTTACAATTGCAAACTGCGAAATCGGATGAACGCTAAGAGATCCGCAGAGATATTAAAAAATCCTTCTCTGGCCCAGCTAATTCGAGATCGACCGTGCGGCGAAATGAAATTCGAATGAGTCGAAAAATCTGCGAGGACGTCTGAATGAAAGTCGCGATAAACGAGAGGAAGGCGTATAATAATTGGATGGAAAGTATCGAGCAAAGAGACGTTCAAAGATATCGTTGGTATAAATAAAATAACTTTACCGAATAACTTTACCCGATTTAGTGATTTTCTTCTTCAATGAAAGACCAACAAACGCTATCAGCGTTTGAGAGAGACAGCACGTGCAACTGTGTCAAGCAACAACCATCATCGTTAAAAATACTTATTAACGTACAAAATACAATTTCGTAACAATTTTGTTCAACGTCTGCAAGAAGCATTGGCGCGTATCTCGATTTTCCAGACTGAAGCACCTTCCTATTGGATTCGGTATTTAATTTTGATTCTCGCGTTCGTGCGAAAGAAATTTAACTCTAACTTTCTAACTCGTTCGCTCTCCGCTCGACCGAATCCTCTACAAATCATCGAGCTCACGCGTGCAGGGAGATAACCAGCAGGCACGACGACAAGAGGGTAACGAATAAAACGAGAAAAAGTTGAGAGTAATTGGGATTTCTTTACCCGGAGCGAGAATCTGGCAATGTCTAACTAGGCGAGGCCCTCTCGACGTTGCGACGGGGGCTAGTGAAATCAACGGAAGAGGAACGGGTGACCCCTTATTAAGAGGTTCCTCGGTCGGTGATTCCGGTTCACGGGGAGCGAGAGCGGTCTTTGCATTTCGGTACGACGGAAAGTTTAACGATATCCATACAAAGCGAGGGCGGAGGATATCATCGCAGAGCCGGTTCCCGGTCCGGAGGCGCGCGGGATCTGCAAATGAGCACTTTTTCCACGCAAATCCGGTAGCCGGTGTTATTTCACCGAGTAAAACGAAAAGGAAAGGGAAAAGCTCGGCGAAGTGATGGAGATGTTGAGGAAAATATCCTTTCCTCCTCCCTCCGGCTGGCACGCCGAGTTTGTTGAGATGCGACGAACCGTGAAAGACGCTCATCTTATCTTCAAACCGTGCGCGAGATAGCAGTCGGGGTCCCTTCTTCCTTCTGGTTCCTCCTGATCCACCCTTGTTCCACCGGAGTCCTCGTCGACCACCCTTATACTCGAAGCTCTCTCTCCCCTCTCGTTTTACTCCAGTCTGTTTTCCACGACAGTCCGGTTTACTCTCGCGGTCGAAAGTGCACCGTTTCGGGCTTTTCGTTAGCGTTCGTCGTTTGCGTTATCCTTTGTGAATACTGCAACCACGAATTGGACGAATTACTATCTCTCCTCTCCCTCGCTTTCCTTTGTTATACTTTGATTATTATCTGTTAAATGTTAACTCGCAATTAACAGTCCGAGGAAAGCGTAATTCGGCTCAATATTTATATTATTACTGAAAGTGATTTTAGCGGGGTAACCCAGAAAGTTGGACCTCTTCAGGTGCAACGCTGATGCAACGAAAATTAGCGATTGGTTGATTTGGGTCACGTGATTCGCGAGGGGGCGTGGAGTAGACCTCGAGTAGGAGTGGCGATCGTGCCTGTAATTTGTTTTCTATCGATTCGAATGTCTTCATTTCCTAGTCAGAACAGTTTTTTTATTCCTCGTATGACAAGTATGTGTTGTAAAGGCATATACGTATTTTCTGAAACTTAACCTTTAGATAATTGGCATTTTTGACACTTGCAGAGTTCTTTGAGACAATAGCTTTTTAAATCGGATGATTTTTGTTTTTTATTTTATTTCGAACGTTGCAATGTACCAGCGAATAATTCAGCAACGACTGCGCTGTACACGATTGACGGTCTTTATAAAAATCTTGACAAAGTTTTTACTTTGTTTGTCACCATCGCTCCTAATCCAGTGGCCACAGGCAAATTTTCAAAATCACGCGCCAAGGACAACGCGTAGTTTTCGTCAAACAATGTCGAGTCCCTTCGGTTTCACGGAGAACATTGGATCCGAGCGCAATTGATTGTTCGCAATGAAACGAACGTGTTAAGCGATAATTAACTGATTCGCTTAATTAGAAATCAGCGACGCATTGCGTTTAATTAATGAGCCGCGCCAGTCCGATACACGCGTTGATTTCTGAGTTTACGTGTAAACGCTCGTTTAAATAATTGCTCCGATTGATAAAGCGCTCGCGTTTGACGCGTTCGTTACTCGTTGCGTTTTGCTGTTGTAAAAAATATTGTCCCGGGCTGAAGGTGGAAATCGCAACGTTTGATGGTGCGGAGCCTTTGCTTTTCCAACAATATAGCTGATTTATCTATAGAAGGTTTCTTTTCATTTTTTTATTACTGTTTTTTTATTTTATAGAATTGTCGAATTGTTAAAAAACAGATTTTCGCGAAATAGATATTTGTATTGCAATATTATATTTGGATATTCAGATTTTATCACATAATAAAATGCGCTATTTTCACTATATTAATTTTATCAGGAGGATCTATTAGAATAGATATATAATTCCACGATAGACAAGACTACTTTTTTTATCTTAAAAGTTGCAATTATCCACTGTTCACTGTCATCACTTGTAAAAAAGAAATATATTTTGAAAGAATCGAGGAGAAAATTCTATTGCACCAAAAAGATTATTTAACGATCTACATCAAAATGGCATTTCTCTTTAACAAAATTGTGCGATTATAACACTGTGTATTTTTTTTTCTTTTAAATGCGATCATCGAATTTAAAAGGATTTAAATTCTTGGTAGGTAAACGTATTTTTTCACACCTCGTAGGCAAACTGGGTCATTTATCCAACCGCGAGTCAAACTTTCTTTTTTTCGCCGTTCTAGGCTTTTAAAAAGTCCGAAAAAGATCCACGGTGTTTATCCGTGTCTCTGCTGCGTAGTGCAAATATTTGCCGGGTCAAGTGTTTGAAACTTTTTTCGAATGGAAATGAAAATTCACGAGAAAGATATTCGAAGGTGAAGTTCCGCGTTAACGAAAATTTTCACCGGAAATAAAATATGTGGAGTTTACAGTTTTCAAAATGTTTTGAAATTTATTCTGCGCGTAGTACTTTGTCGTATTTTAATTCTCAATGCTCGGATTACAGCGCAACGTGGGATTTTGCTAATTTCTACCTTTACCGATAACTTCTGCCTTTCTACCTTTGCAAAACACAAATTTCGAGGTATTGTTTCGAATTAACAGTATTTCGAGAAGGAATGTTTACCACGTTATTTCGTTATTTTATTTAAAAAAAAAGAAAAAAAAAATTAGCTGAAACTAAAGATCCTGTTAGCACCGTTATTAATCAAGACGTCACTTAAATTACAGATAAACCACGCATTTTTATGTGCAATTGTACAAAACCTTCTCTGCAAGATAAAATTCCAATATAAATTTCACGTTTACGTAAATACTACAATATTTGTTTCAAATATTTAACTCTGCTGGTTTGTGAAAGTACAAATTTACGTAGAAAAAAAAATAAAAGAACGACGACACTTAGCAATTACGATTAACATTGTTTCTAATGGAATCAGATTTCCATTAAACGCGAACCCAAGTAATTCGCTCGAAGAAGTATTTATTATACGTATATTAAACAGAACGTTCCGAGATGGTCTGTCCATTAAAGCGATCGCTTCGAATCTCCAACAGCCGACGTTTCCTCCTCCGACAGCTTTAATATCCGTGTATTAAATTACGATACATCCGCGAATAATTCGAGATAAATCAACACGTCTGACACGCTGATTCGATTCGCTTCAATCCGCGGCAGAACTCGCTGCAGATTTTCATTTTTCGCTTTGCCGTTTAATCCAGTTGAACGGGCTTCCCTTCGCCGCAAGTTCGACGTTCGTTCTTCCGCTTCTTCGCGAAGGGCGGCGAGAGAGGCGTTCCGGGAGAACGGGAGATCCCGCGCGGCGGTAGAGACAGCGACTGAAGCCTGATTACTATTTGCAAGCAATTTGCGTTAGAGCGGATCTTCAGTTTTAATGCCATCACTAATGGATGCTAAAATGAATATAAACATCGCAGTTGATCCGCTTTGGAGATTCCTCGGCGGATCCTTGCCGCCGTTACTCCGACGGTACTCCCTGCGTTTCCCCGGCGACTTTGCTTTTTCCTGTGAAAGGCACGAGAATCTAAGTACCCCGAGCGTCTAGTTGATAGTCAACGTCCGCTGTTTTGTCAGCGGAGAGGTTTCTCCGGATTCTCGGTTCCGTTTGAAGAGAATTTATTGAAATACCACCGCTTGGGAATCTTGAGATAACTACCATATTTACGGTATTTATACTGTGTGATGAAAGTGGCGCAACGAATATGAATTGTCGATTGTACGCGATAAACGCGATATTTATATAAATATAAAATTATTATTGCAATATATTTATTGTTGTAAATCAGTAAATATAGAACAAATATCTGTAAATATAACATTAATAGATTGCGTTGTATTATATATTGTATCGTATTGTATTATAAAATACGTACATATATGTACGATAATTTGCTAATCTAATGTTAAAAATAAAAGTGTCCCAAGATTTTTGAGCGGGAGTGTAAATTTTGAAGTTTAGTTCGAGTTTTATTCTGTAATTATAAAAATTAATCGAGACTTCTTCTGTCTATTACAAGGAGATGAATTGATTCTGATCTGGTCAATTTCAGTCTATTTCTTTGTACCGTAATTAATAAACAAAATAGTATACTTTGAAGTAGCAACTATAATTCGTTCTTCCTGATATATATATTAGATTAATTTGTGTATCCACTATATAACATTATTCACAACTGTTGCAATACTGTTCTCTTAACGTTTCGTTTGATATTGATGGTAAAAATGATAAATTTTGATAGACGCAGGATGAAATTTCATCAATGAATTTTCTAATATATATCGAAATAGAAATAGAAATAGAAATATACAAATGAAAAGGAATTTTCAATCGATAAGCACATCGTCGAATTTTCATTGTTTACCGTAAAAAATTGACAATAGCAGCATCCGCGACGAGATCAGTATCAACAAATGGGAACTCAGGTGGGAGAATCGTCGAATATAAATTTGTTCGAAACAGCAACTTTTAAGTGACACGATTGTGGTTCACGAGCGTTATAAACAAGCAAGTCGCGCGATGCGCTTTTTGCCGGGGGAGGAAGAACAGTTCCGTTCAATTGAACAAACTTTCCCCCGTAATGCATTCAGCGGCGCGCGGCGCCCGACAATTCGAACTCTCATCAATTCATTGCCGGTGTAAACCGGCTCGGACAAAAACACGGGTTTTCGCTTTCATACGTCCATTTTGTTATATTTAGATTAACGTATTGATTTATTTTTTTCGCCCGGGGTAAACGTGTAACGACCGTAAAAATTCCTCCCCCCCCGTCCCTATCCGCGCGCGGCGCGCCGTGTATTTTTGACAATGGTCCCGAAAGGAGATCCGACCGTGCCATTTTGTCGTCGTAAAATATCGCTCGCACGTTCGAACGGATGCTCGCTGGTTCGTGGATAACGCGAAACGCGACTCGTGTCAGCAGCTTTTTCACGATCCTTTTCACGGTCTTGGGCGAAAAATAATCCCCCTCGAATTATCTTTCAATTCGTCTGTCGCGTCGCTGCATTTTCGTTGCATTTTTGCGGTTTGCGTGCAAGCAACAACAAATGTTTGGACAAGCTTTTGCTTTGGCAATCGGATTGATTAAATTGACTCGTTGCAAGAAAATCGATATTTCTTAATTTTATAAGAAAATTTGTAATGATATTTTCGAATTTATCTTGGAATTTACTACTACCGTTTTATCCAGAGATGGACAAACTTGTGGAAGTATGCCACTTATTCATTGAAACTGAATGTCAAAAGCGACAAAGGTTCGTTTCTCGTTTTTTACGGCAGAAATATACATCAATGAATCGACTAACGAATCTTTCTACCTTGTTCGCGATTCGTGTTTCTCGCTCCGGACGTAGCAACTGAAATCCTATCCATATCCCGTATCATTTCGGTCCGCGAGTTTCGCGAGAGCGAAATCGAACTGACCGGGATAAAGCAAAATTGTTTACAGCGCGAAAAATAAGTCTCGAACGTTGTTTCCCGAAATGAACGCGATAAACACTCCACCTGCGTGTTCCGAAACGAAATCTCTCGAAACGTAGGAGAGAATTTTAGATCGACACTCAGATCGACGATTCTCGACGCTCACGTTTACAACGCGAGATAGAGGCATCGACTCTCGGTTATTTTCGCTCGTGAACTTTCGCGAATCGATCTGATAAACACTCCGCGCGTACCTGCTCTCCGTTATTTTCGACTCCGAGCGTCTGCAGCTCACAGAGAGAGGAGGGAGAATCCAGGTCGGAGCTCGGTTATCTCCGATAATTCTGGCACGTGCTAAACACGTGGCTGCCCGGAGAGAGAGAGGATTCAGGTCGGTGCTCGGTCATTTCCGACAATCCCGACGTTTGCTAATTCAGCGGAGTGTAACTGAGGCGGGGAGCCGAGGCCGAGCGGAAGCCAACGGGGGAGGATCGGGCCGAGAGCGCGGTTTTTCGCGGCGTGTGTACGCTCTGCTTTTAGTTTGGTTAACAGGCCGATTTATCCCCGCGAACGCGAACGCGAACTACTATCGCAGTTTTTCGGGGGGTAGCGCTGCAAATCTCTGGGCGTTCGCGCGAACGTGGAAATACGAGCGCCCGCCGGTAGACGAGAGTTTGGTGGGAATGAGTCGAACGATTTAGAAGCGGACGGGGTTGGTTTAAAGGGTGGTTGGCCGGGGGAAAGCAGAAACAGAGAGAGAGAGAGAGAGTTAGTGCGGGCATTGTCGTTTTTCCGAGGATTCGATGGAGCAGCAGCAGCAGGCACAGGCAGTCGGATGTGGCCGGGGATGTAGCACGACACACACAGAGAGAAAGAGAGAAAGAGAGAGAGAGAGAGAGAGAGAGGGGCTGGCGTTATTCCAGCGGGGAAAACATTTAAAACAAAACCTGGCTCGGCCCTCTCGAGCGCGTTGTATACCAGACAGCTCCCTGGTATGCCAGGTACGTATTCATTACTATCAAAAATATGGCTGGCTCCGTATTATCTACGCGTCTGCTGATTCATATTTACTCGCCAGATATCAGCGAGAGGGAGGGAGGGAGGGAGGCGGGGCGGTTGCGCGTAACTTTTTGCTCGACGGGGACGTACAACGAACGTGCAACCGATGTCACGCCTGTGCACGAAGCGAGAGATGCGTTGACGTTCTTAATGCATACGGTTACTAATGCACGTACGTGTGCTCTCGCATGGGCGAACTTTACGAGCGTGTAATACTTGCTGCCCGGGGGAAACTTGCCCCCGTATAGTACAGTATACTTGAATTTTAAGCATCCGCGGCGCTCGGTCGCGTTGCGCGATTTGGACGGCAAACAGTTTCGTTTGAATGCTCTTTAATGTATAACGTAACGAACCAACGGATGTCACGATGCGACGTATCTGAGACAATGCGTTCGAAGGGAAAGCGTCGTGAATTTAGTCTAGTAGAACGAGCGTTTCGATGTCAGACACAAGGTGTATCAAAAATTATTTCGCGTATCAAAGAATTTCATTTTGTACACTTGGAATAATTTGGAACATGTCGAAGTACTCTAAAGCACTCCACTCGTTGCTTCGCTCCTCAACTCGTTCACGCGTTCAATTGAAAAATTATCAAAAATGGCTTAATCGATGAGAACCTCGCGCGACGTGACGACTTCACTAATCAGCCACGTGGCGCAAATTTGACGAGTGATTTTTTGCATTGACGGTTGTCGTTAGTCTGCCGACGAGCGTGCACGGTGATTTGTACTGACAAATTTATTTCCCGTCGAAAGTGGAAGCGCGCGGAGAAGCGTGGAAACAAAGCGCGCCCGTAAAATCGAAGCGCGAGCAGCGGGGAATTTCAAGCAACCGTGCGAAATTAATACGGACACGTCGTTAAAACGGGACAATTAAATTTTAGGAACGGGCGATTAAATAAAACACTGGCGCAGGGCGCTAAATGAACCGTGGCGCCGTTACTCCGAAAATAAAAACGTTATCGCGGAATCGTTTAAACCGACTCTTGCCGACTCGAAAATTGCGGCTGTTATCATACATTTCCAACTCGCGGCACCTTTCACCGCTTTTCCCACCCAACGAGCTGTATCACCGCCGCGTAATGAATTTGACGATGTCATCGATAAGAAAGAAACGCTCTAAATAATTTTAAATGGATTTGTATTACTTAGACGGCACTGTAAAGTGTGTTGGAAACTTTTGCAAGTTAACAGTGCGTTATAACTAGGATTTATAACTAGGAATATTGGATTGCTAGGTTTTAAACAAAAATAGCAATAATAATAATTACGATACAACTGGAAACTTTTACTTTTTTTTTTTTTTAAGAGAAAACAGGGCTTTTACTGTTTTAGAAAAAATCTTTATGCACTTTCTGGTCTGTCCTCCATCTCTTTTCAGAGCGCAATCTACTTTCTCAAAATTCAGAAATTTTTCCTGTCGGAAAGAATCCAAACACAAATTGTACGACTGACATACATGTATCCACTAACGTTCTTTGAATAAGTGTTCTCCATTCGTTGTTCTACGATTCTCTAAATGAAATGCACATAAACGCGCAGAGCGTCAATCGCTTGCGCATCTGTCGCTCTGTTTCCAACTACGCGCCGATCAACAAAATCCCACGCGGCCCGACGTGCGAGTACATTTGACAAATTGGCGAATTTGCATTTTCCGAAACGCGTCCCCGCGAGTCAAAATATTCCGCTATCAATACTGTCGAGACTGTATTTCCATTTTTCCATTTTTCTTTCACTCACCGTGTTCCGATTCGTGATTCCGTTCTGGCAAATAATTGACATTTGTTAGAAACGCTACGGAGAGAAATGAACGTTTTATACGCACGTAGATCCGGTGATCGAACGTGGAAATCGAGTGTTCGGAATGAAACGAAGGAGATTGAACGAATGTTTAGACAGGGATGTATCGAGCCTCGCGAACGAAAGTAGCTGTTTATCTGCGAATTTCATTCTATCTTTCACGGACTCGAGTCTTGTAGAACAAGTATCTTTGTAACGAGTATCTTGTAACCTTTAGACACACGTACAGTCTCGTGTCTCTTTCAAACTCTGCCAACGTAATTCGTGAAATTTGTGTCGTGTCACGTATCGTACAAAGTATTATTGATACAATTAAACGACTTTCCTCCAAATTTTCAAACTTTTCCCTCCTCTCTATTGAATCCTTCCAATCACGCAATTATACGCTCGTTTAATTTCCTTAATAATAATCCTTCATCTTCGAGCAAACGACCTCCTCAACAATTCGCCAACTTTCCCCTTTGTCTTCTTCTTCTTTATTTCTGTTAAATCGTCCGATATCCAACAATTACGTAATTGCACACTTATTGTTATTTGGTTCGACATCGATCCTCCGATCGCCTGCTTTAATTTCTCTCATTCCCCTAGCTATCCTCTTCTCTCGGCTCGTCTTGGTTTTCGCGACGAGAACGTCGCTGCGATCGCCGGGCGCGGCTCTTCTCGAGCGCGAGGAAAAACGCGGGAGCCCGTGAAATCCGTGGAAAAGGCGGCGACGAAACGAGGGAGAGCCGTTGCCCGCGAGGGGGGGCGAGAGTGGAGAATCGCCGCGCGCGCCGGCTCGGTGATTCGGTCAAGTACGGTTTAGCGAAAGTTAACGAGCAAGGTTGAACGCTCACGCGAGTAGGCCAGGATTCCGTTTGGTCGTCGGCTCCGCCTAGCCGCGATCTCAAATTCCCCGGGGATTTCCCGGCACGACTCGACTCGACTCGTTTCGTTTCCACGGCCTTTAACGCACGCGACACGCAGCCGCGCGAACGTAATTTTTCCCCGCTCAGACGAATTTCCAATGGGGCGCCGCGACAGCCGCTGCTCAACCGTCCAGGCTAAAGCTGGCTAAATGGCCCGATGCCATTCCTCGATTCACGTTACGAGCTTGCATCGATTTATGTAAATTTCCGCCAAATCAGGGGAACCTTGTTTGTCGACGTTCGAGTCCGAGACGTCTTCAAACAGAAGCTGCTTCCAGCAGCCATTTTTGCAAATACTCGGTGTTTGCAGTTGTGACAAGGAACGAGCGAAAAATGTATAATATGAGAATAAAAAAGACGTGTTTCAGGAAACACTTTTAAATATATCAAGTGTCCGATGACCCACCGTTTCAGTACGAGTGAAATGGCGTTTCAGTCGAAATTAAAAAGAAACATGGATAATTGTTTGAATAACACAAATAATATAGATACAGATGTAGATAATTAGATATGATATAGATAATATTTATTTCAAGGATGTGAAAGTTAATACAAAGTTACGCAGTAGGTGTAACAATTCTTTACATCTCGAAGCTGGAACGATTCAACAAATTATATTTATAAAAATATAATTATATACAGTTATATTTATATATAATTAAATTAAATTAAATTGTAATTATAAAAATATAATTGTATATAATTATATTTATATATAAAAAAATATATATATTTATAAAATATTTGTATTTGTATCAATTTGTCGATTAAGTTAAGAATGGATCTTCAGGAGCATCGAAATACAAACGGCGATGAAGAAAATCTATAATAGAAATCTCACTTTGGCCATCCTTTGGGCCATCCATTTTTAACTCAATCTTCAAACCACTGACGAATTTGTTTTCTCCACACCTTGTTTCAAAGTTATACAGAACTGCTACCGTTAACTTTCTTGCCTCAGCTTCGTCGCGGCGAAGAACAAACAGTGGCGATTAAGCAAGGGTTCTTCGCTTCTGCGTGGAGAATTATTGAATCTTCTCAAGTGGAAACTGAACAACCGAGTCCACTTGATAAACCTAATCGTCGGAATCGAATATCCGCGTAACGACGCGGATAAAAATTGCAATCGCCAGATACGAGGGCGATACCAGAATTCATTACTTCAATTAGCAATTTAATAATCCTGTTAATCAGCGAATCAATTAGCAACTTCGTTACGTTTCGTTTTTCCGTTCAACCCGTTCCAATTAATATCGCGAAATATCGCGAAATATCAGTAAATTTCGTTGCGGGTTCTCAAACGCTCGATGGTCGAAAAATCGAATCAAATCACCTCGCTCCGTCCGTCAATTCCTCAACGAAGGGACTCGATTTCCTCCAAAACCGAACAACAGACCAGGTGAAGATGAAATGAGAAGACGTTTCGGAAGATGAAACAACGTTAAACGGTGAAACAGAGGCGAGGATAATTAAAGGCAACTTAGCGAATGAACGTAGCAGCAGCCAATGGAGGAGAAACCTAGACGCCGAGAAACGTGTAGCCAGTCGGTTCATCCGAGATCGGTAGTTTACTGCGAGAACGAAGAACGAAGAACGGTGATTCGGGTCGGACGTTTTCTCTTCGCTCGGGTGGTAGATTGGTTCGGAGCTGTTGCAAATCCAGCCCTGGAAATCGATGAATTAAGTATCAATCTTATTCCAGATAGGGGGAACGTTAGATAAGACAAGGAAGAAGGAGATTTAGCCCCGGCGATTCGGTGATTCTTCGCTTCCTTAAATTACGGCGCGGTCAACGAACGTGATAGAGAGGGATTCCCGCTCCGGGTAACACCGCTGCACTGCGCCAGTTTACATTATTTACACGGTGTAACGCGCAACATAATCAGTCTGACGCGAGATTTGATCTTTTTGGTTTTTTATTTCGCAGTTATTTAAAATCGTTGTCTTACTTTAAATTTGGAAATTTAGAAATTACCTAATTTGCAATCGAATTACTCGATCGATTTGACTCGAGTACTCGTTTGAAAAGTTTCCAGACGCTGTTTGAAATCTTTAAATAGGAAATTTATAAATGGATATTACAACACTAGTAGTGATCTACTACGTTGGTATCAGAAGTGTGTTATAACGTAATATTTTAGCGTTACATTTTACATTGATTATTTAGTACATTATACAACCAAGAATGATAACCTAAAAAACGTTACTTAACCTAAAAAACAAACTTAACCTAAAAAACATTCTTTTCCATATTGTTACTCAATTCATAATATGTATATTTATATATATTTTATATGTTATATATATATATATAAATGTTATATTCATATATAATATGTAATATATATATATATAGAATGTTTTTTAGATTTTATATATATATATATACAACAACATTCTTTTCCATATCGTCACTCAATTCATAATGTATATATATATATATATATATATATATATATAATTCAATGTTATATCATTTTATTCGTATTTCTTCATCTTCTTCGTATTTAGACGAAGGATCAGAAATCTTCTTTCTCGATTAAACAGTGCGATAAAATTTTTCGTTGTTACCGAGGGTAACGAGAGTTCACGCGGAAAAACGTGTCGTTCGAAAACGCGAGATATTAGGGATTCAAAACTGGAGCACCAAATTAACAGGCTCCGGCTTTGGTCACTTTGATCAAAGCTTTTCCTCGTTACAGCTCCCGCAGTTTATATTCAGCCACGAAACGAATCGTTTGAAACGTATCTGCTCATTATTCGGAGAATCCTACCAATTTGTATCTATAATTATAAATACGGCTGCGCGTATATTTCGCGATAACGCGTCCGTCTACCCTCGTCTACTAATGTTCGGGAAATTCATCGTCGAAAACAGTTCATTCGCTGAAAAATGATTATTGTAAATTGTTACTTTGTTGTATCAGTCGAAAGTAGTATTGATCAAATTTCGGCAGATTCGACGCGATGTTGACTATATTGAAAGACGAAGTCTCGAGTCGATCGTTACCGCTTCAAACATTATTCGAACTCGACGATCCTTTCGCGGTATCTTGATACTTCTAATTTAATTTTTAATATCATTAATGATACTTGATTTAATTTTTAATATTATTCGGCAGATAATTTTGATTTCGGCGAGCTTAACGAGTAATAATATTATTTAACAGCACTTTCAGTCACTGAATTATAGATAATTTTGAATTAATGATATTTGCAGAATCTGGTTGACGTGTAATCTGATATTTACTATCCGAAATGTACTTCAAGATTTTAAGCATTGCAATGATTTTGGAGATTTTTTTTTTACCTTCGAATTTTTTAATGTGCAGCCAAAAAGCTGTCTTTTCGTACATTCTATATTTCGAGTTTCTTTTTTTTTTTCGTATTTGTCATTTTGTACTTTGTACCTCGTGTCGTACGTCTCGCACTCTCTACTTTGCGTTTTTCACTTTCGTCCTTTGTACTTCAAACTTCTGTCGCGTTGTTAGGAACTGTCGAGCAAAACTCGTTTCACTGCCAAAATGCTGATGTCTCGGCATTGAATGGGTTTTGTCTTCGTTCGCCGAAATTGTCCGTGCGACTAATGGAATACACGGTCCGCTAACGGTATCCGGACGGTCATCATTCTCCGAAGATGAACCTGCCTCGCGACGTGATAAACTGGAAATTGTGTTATCCGGTGCAAAATTCGCGGAATTGCCGGCACCGTTTTGCGCCCGAGACGAGGTTTCAACGAATCAGTTTCACATCGTCGAAACGAAGAGAAAATAAAAAATGGAATCACCGAATTATATTATATCGTATAATTGTTATATGAAATATTGCATTGATTATTATTTTTCGCGATTGAAAAATGTGGAATGACCGTTTGTTGCTAGATGTACACAAAAGTATGATGATATTTTTATCACCATCATTTTTTTAATGTTATTTATTTTTATCTATTCGTTCGGACTAAATAATTCATAGGTATTTCAATTCAATTTGAAAATAAATCGACAGCAATGACCCGCATTGGCAAAATCGAAGGAATTAAAATGAATTCTGGGTCAGTAGTTCACCATCGCAGATGTATATTTATAAAAGACGATCTGAAATCGAATATCATAATTCGACAGTCTATCAATTGGTCGTCAAATCGACTTGGTGTCGCCAATCTTGAAAGAGTGACAACTACTGAGTTTCGAGAATTAAATTCGACACGGCAAGTTCGAGATATAAATAATTTAACCACTCTCTGAAATATTGATAATATTCAAAATTTCCAACAAAGTTAGATACTGATAGTTTTCATGAATCGTAACTGTCAGTCTCACGTCTTGAAAGTGTTTTCGTGTTAAATGTCACAGTTTTACGAAGCAGTTCCTCTTATGGTGAACAATTCACTTTTAGATACAAATTTTGCCGCAAATTTTTGACATGTCTCAATGTACAAATCAAATTAATCGCGATTCTCCAGCTCGCTAATGACGAGACAAGACATGACAAGACGATACTTGGAAGTTTATCTATAAAAGGTAACATAATTCTTTGCTGAAATAGAAGCCCGTTACTGTTCTGTCAGTCAAGTTTTAGTGTTCTGTCAGTCAATAGTGTATGCTCGATGTTATTTTTACCAACATTTCTTCTCTACTACATGATATGCATTTAGCGAACGGTTTATCGAACGTACCATTTGAAATCGGCAATAATTAAACTGTCTTTTCTCGCAAAAGTGATCGAACATATCTAAATTAGTTTGATAAAAATGAAATTTTAAAAGTCGTAGCAAACGTTCAGATTGAATCGATACTCGGTTTTTGACTTGAGAAGAAGGAAACTAGGAAACGAGGGCATCGTAGAAAACTAGAAAGATACTCATCAATCACAAAATGTAATATTTTTTTTTTAAAACCTGTAACCCAGAAAATCGGGCTTCTTCAGGTGCAACGCTGATGCAACGAAAATTAGCGATTGGTTGATTTGGGTCACGTGAGTCGTGAGGGGGCGTGGTGTAAAGTCCTCGAGTAGGAGTGGCGTTGTCTGGTACTGTGCGATCGCGCCTGTACTTTGTTTTCTAAACAAATGTTGTTTAACGACAAATGTAACCTCAAATATTCAAAGAAATATTCAAAGAAAATTATGTCTCGTCGTTCCTCGTCAAATTCGCTCTGAAAAATCGAGAGACTGAAAACGGTGGCTCTTTCCGTGACCTGTGTCAAATGAATAGGCGACTGAATAGACTAGCGGTCATCACGTGGCACGGAAATATTACTTTTACAAATACAAACCGAGCGGGTTAAACGGAATAATTAAAGCGGCACGGTGGCACTGTTTCGATTAGAACCGTTCGTGCGTGCTAATATTTAGCGACGCGGCGCGCCGGTTATAAATTCAACGCTCAATCGGTAAAGTAATTCCGGCCGGCGATTCGATCGCGACTTTAATTGAAATCAGATCGACGTAATTGGATAAATTAAACGTTGATTAATGCGTGTATCGTGACTAACGCGATCGCGAGTCGCTGGCCTAATGTACCCGGATGCGCCTGATGCGGAGGGGGGACACGCTGATGTATCCTGAATCGGGATACGCTCACGAATTTTATATCGGCGGCAAAAATCGTGCACACACGCTCGACGGTGGTTCCCCTTTCGAAATGTAAACCAGGTTATAGGAAAAAGTTCGCGCAGGTGGCCCGGTTTCTGTGTCACTGTGTGTCGACGTCAACCCGTTTTCACGATGGGCCAGTCGAAATGAAGAAGTGGGCTGCAGGAGCTATAGATTTAAAATGTTATTGATTTTTCCAACGTGAAAGTGTGAAATTGGGACGAAGGAGTAATCTGACGTTTTAAACAAAAGTGGCCGTTCATTGTGCAGAAAATGTGGTTTGAACGAGTTTGGAGAAAGTGGTTTGAAGTGGAGTTGGTTGGAGATTGAATGTACGCGGAAAGCCCTTTGTTTAAAATTATTCTTACCAGTTTCTCTTACATTTTACGATTAAACTGTGGGTGTTTATGAGTTACTGAGAAATTTAACAGGTGGAAAACGCAAAAATATGTAAATCAATTTCTATTTCTTTTTACTCGCAATTATTAAATCAATCGAACGTCCGCGATCTATTTCCAACCTGTTCCTCCAATGTGCCGATATTCTGTCGCTTAATCAAATTTATACTAATTCTATCAAAAACGAGTGCAAGGTTCGACGTATTTGACGGGCGAATAGCTGCGCCTGATTGATTTCAATCGAATCAAATTGCTTGGGACTCTCGTTCGAGAAGAGAAAATATTCCGATATCGCGAGTGCGCAAACGGCGCAATGAGTCTAAAGCGAGACGTCATTCGGTAATTGCTGTTTCTCGAGCGAGTAGGAAAGAAGCTGCGTGAAAGAAGAGAAACGAGCGCGAGTAACGAACGTTTCTCGTTCATCGGATTTTCACCTCTGGCTGTGAAGCAGTTTGCGGCTCGAACGAGACGCTCCGCGTTTTCCATCTGCCGGCTCTTCTTAATCGCAGCGAGCCATAACAGTATCGTAAACCTGGCTCGAAGGCTCGATCCCGGAACGTCGGGAACGGCCGCGCCGGGATTTTCGTCGATCCTCTAATTCCTCGTTTAGCTACGCAATCCTAGGCGTAGGCGTGTGTTGGTCGCGACGACATCCGAGAAAAGCGAAATTAAAAGTAACATTGAGCTCCGTTGCTGCCACCAAATATCGCGTTTGTTTATTTTATTCAATTCGCCTGGCCCATTATTTAGATAATGAACAATTGCGCTATAGCGATGTAACGAAATGATACTGGCAATTTTACAATTTGATATTTACGTTAATATTATATTATAACAGTGTCTTTAAATTCTTTTTGGCACCAGAATTACCATTGCAATGCAGTTGTATTTTTATAGTTGTTTTATGTAGTATTTTTACGGTTTATAGTTTTGTAATAGTTTACATAATTTGTAACAGTTCTATATCAATATCAGTTTAATATTGTAACAATATTTTTAAACTCGAGGTCTATCCCACGCCCCCTCGCGAATCACGTGACCCAAATCAACCAATCGCTAATTTTCGTTGCATCAGCGTTGCACCTGAAGAGGCCCGATTCTCTGGCTTACCCTCGACTTTCAGTGATAAAATTAAGCACGCTGTAAGAATGAAAAATCACATCATTTAGAGGAAATTATTCCATCAAAAGAATCGTTCACTTTGTTCATATCAACACGTAATTTCATAATTTCATTAAAGTACTTTCAAACCAGAGACTTTGCTTTTGCTGGTGACAAACGCGGTAACCAACGTCGATACCAAAAGTAACGCAAAAGTTCCCCTAACAAATTCATCAAACGTCTTTCTCCGAGAAGAAACTAAACTAAATTCCCGATCGCAACAATCGAGCTGAAACTCTTTATCAGTCCGTCGACTCTCTTCCGAGTCTTGTTTCTCAAACCGGGAGCGACGTTCGTTTGCACGATTCGTCGTGCTTAAAAGTTTCGCAGCGAAGGAGGAACCCCAGCGCCTCACTCGCGCGGTATCAAAAAGAAAAAAAAAAAAAAAGAAAAAATGTGGAAAATGTGCAAACAGACGCGTCAGCGTCTCAACAGTTCGGACAACGATACGCTCCAGTCGTCGCCTTAAGCCCCGGCGCTTTATTAGGTTAATTCAATTTAAAGTTCCGGAAAGCGCGTAGACAGAATGTCGGCGGAAGTTTATATGGCAGGGGTGGGGGTGCGTAAAGTTCTCGGCTTTTATCGCGGCAAGGAGGAGAAAGCTCCGGCTTGAAAGAGGGAAGGACGAGAAACAAGCGGCAGGAATGTTTCTTTCCGGGCGTGTGTCCGTCGTGTTACGTCGCCGGGCAAGTTTTTAATTTTTACACCGACTGGTGCTCCGCGCTATCACTGCGGCAGCCCCCGCGTCGTTTGTGAACTTCTTCCGAGGCGGGGCAGGGCTGCCGAGTGACTTTTTGTGTCGCGAGCTTCCACTCGAGCTCGGCGGGCCTGCAATATTAACAAATTTTCCGCGGGAATTCGTCCCCGATGTGCGATTTCTGCGAGATCGGCCGGGAAAAGGGAAAGAAAAGGGAGGGGGGTAGGTTAGTACTCGCGAGAGAGGGGGCGTGAAACGGAGAGTGAGAGAGAGAGAGAGAGGGAGGGAGGGGGGAGCCCTTGAGCGTCGATACGATGGGGAAGCGTCCCGAGGCGGATTGAAACTTTTAACGCGTCTCGAACTCGGCACCGCGCGCGGAGAGAAGGGACGCGATGGCCGAGCAGAAATCGAGTTTCCGGAGAAATTTCGCCTGGTATGTCCATTTCTCCTAAGCTCCCGCCATCTGCCCCTTTCCCTATTTTCTCCCTTTTTACGCCACCGTCGTCGTCGTCGTCGTCGTCGTCGTCGTCTCGTTCCACCGGGAGATCAGTCATATTTCATGAATTCTTTGCGACCAGAAAACGTCGTCCTCTCGTCTCTCTGCCAGAGCTCTTTGAATATGCTCGAGAGTCTTTTATAGCTCGAAAGCCGTGCTGCTGCTGCTGCTATCGCCGCCGTCGCTGTTGCCTCGACGACAGTCCGAGATGTCAAATGAAAACGAGTCGAGCGGGATGGGAGAGTGTTTAACCGGAGCTTGCGAGTTGGCATTGGCTGGCTACCGAAGCTGTGAAAGTTAATTTTACGCCCTACCGGTTACCATTCCGCGTGTAATCTTGCGAGATGCGAGCAACCGTGCTGAATTCAATGTTTCCGGTTATGGTATTTGCAAAAGTTTCCGTAGTAGGTCGTGAAAGAATGTCTCCCTTTATAACGTTGAATCGTTTCTTCAATGGAGACGATTTAATTACAATTTTCTTTCTAAATAATTTATTTTACGTCGGTGTTGAAATTGGTTTATTATCGAATATATTCACTGTTCGATCTGTTCACTTACACACATATATATATATACTCGTTGCATCGTCTGATCTTTAATCAGTATCACGCGTGGAAATTGATTCGAGCGATATGTTTCAAATGTTCTGTCCTGTTTTCAGTTCAACAAATTAAAAAAATTTGCGTGAAAATTCATCCGTGGTATTATTAATAAAACGCGAAAAGACTCTATCGGTTAAGGATTAATCAATTTTCCAATTTTATCGATAACTTGTCAATTGTTAACTGGAAAAACGTAGCTTCGAATTTTAAAAATCAGAAGGAACTCTGTTTCACAAAGAGAATTTCATTAATCAAAAAACTGCACGACTTGTACCCCAGTACGATTCGTCTCACTGAAAGGCACAGAAGCAACTGTTCAGACTAGGAAATAAAGACTCAAATGGGCATTGTGCGTCGTTGCAAATACCAGAAATAGGCGTCAAATGATTTGAATTCATCAGCGAAAGACCCTGTCGAGATAGGATTGCAACGTGAACCAACGTCGGCCACGTGCAATTCTGCCTCGGCCACGAGGGAAGCCAGGGCCGAATGTTGTCCGCGCCCGGCCATCGTGTAACTGTCGTTGCTGATAGTGCGCGTTGTCACAATTTCCAGCGTGTTTCACGGTTCAACCGGCGAGCTGTGTTTCTCGATCGCAGGGTTCAAGCCGTCCTTTGACCGAGGATCCGTTAATAGTTGGACCGTGTATCGTTATAATCCTGTCATCCTCTTCTCATCCTCGCTGTACCAGCCTCCGCCGATCTCCTCGTCGACGCGACTACAACGATAATCACGTTATTTCGTCGTCACGTTCGATGCGTTTCGACGTTGGATTCTCCTTCCTTTCGACGACGAGATGTGAAGTCTAAGGAATCTGAGAGGAAAGAGCAGGTGAGAAATCTCTCCAACAGACTTTTCGATTGGTTTATAGTAAATTGATAATTTGAGGGGAGAGTTGAGGAAAGTTTAGACTTGCGATGATAATAGGGTAAGACGGTAAGAAGTTTGGGGAATCTTGGAGAGAGGGAGGGTTTGAGTAATTTTTTTGATTTAAAGACTACCACGGGTAGATAGAAATTTAATCTGTCCGAAGATTATCGTTTTACAGCGATATTGTTTGCAATTAATTGTTACAAACAATTTGACTCCTACTTTTCAGTAACGGTCACTTATCATTTTTGGAGAAGACTAGTATTTTTTAGGAATTTTAATGGTTGTCGAATCCTCTTCTTGGCGATCTATTGCTCTTTCAACTTTGGCGCAAGAAACTCGATTTCATTTTACTGATTTCTAAAAATTAGAAAAATATCTCGAATTTGAATAATTTCTAAAGTTCAAGGTTTCTCATTTGGTTTGGTTTGACAACGACTTGCCAAGTTCGAGGAATTTGATACAAAACAAATTCGTACGAATCACGTGACTCGAATCAACCAATCGCTAATTTTCGTTGCATCAGCGTTGCACCTGAAGAGGTCCGAGTTTCTGGATTACCGCTAAAATCACTTTCAGTGATAATATATTTATTCATTATTCCCAATATCAGTTGTTGAAGCTGTAGAAAAGAAAGATCTTCCTGTAAATATATCTTGTTTGAAAAATTTTGATTTCTAATATCTTATTATATACAACTACAGCGATACGACAAAGTTACAAAAAATATCCTTGTCCAAATTGCATTCTATCCAAACCATAGTGATACATCGAGTAATATCCGCAGTTTAAGCCCCGAGACTTACCTGCAGTCAAAACAACAGCAGTTGCAATTTCTCTGCAAAAGACTTCGTTAACACGTTCGTTATCGCGCCACATTGATATCCGTGCGATTACGTAGTAACTGAGTTTCAACGGCAAACGATCTATTTGTCGCGACAGCGTTAAACACGGGCGAGTGCATAGCCGAAGCGTATAGCGGCCGTGAAACGAGAGGGAAAGTCCGCAGCGGAACGTTGCGTTGTCTCCAGGGTTATCGTTGTTCTATTTCCCGTGGCGGCGGCTAGTGAAACTGTAACGACAACCGCGCAATTCCACCGATCCTCGACCGACCGGTGCTTTATTCCACCTCTGCCTCTCCTTCTCTCCGCGTTCTTTGTTCCATCCCGTTCGCGGCATCGATCGACGACACGAACAGAGGCGAACGTACACACCGTTCAGGAGACGCGTTCGACGCGGCGCGGCCATGGAAATTGCGTTTTCCTGCGCGGCGATCGGCCAATGGTTTAATTACCAGTCCCGATATATTCCTCGATATCGCGAGATCAGAATGGAATAGAGCCGGGGCGACGCGTCCGTGTATGTACGTTCCGGCCGGTCGTTATCGTCCGTTATCTGATACGAATATTTATTGTAAATAATAAACGTTCGTACATCCCCGGCCGCGCGCGAGGACACGCGATAATTCAGCCCCGCGATCGATCACCTAACCTAACGAGCTTTTTCTGTTGAAGTCGTCGCGGATGAATCGGCGAAATTCGCAATGCACGCGAAAAGTATCCTGCAAGTGCAAGTTTTGAAGTCTGCAGACTTCAAAACGAATTTCGATTCTCTGTACGTGCGTTTTGTCTGTCGTAATAATTTTATAATTGTTCAGTCGATCATAATTGTTCATTGGGGATGATTTTGTCTCGGTTTGTCCAGGTTTGTGTTTTCTGCTCGAAATGTTTGACTGGTCGTTCAACGAACCATCCGAGCTTTACAAAAAAAAAAAAAAATATATATAAAATACGCTCGAACTCGGTGTTCATTCACGGTTCGTTTTGATACGTAATCCATTATCTTGTATTTAATAACATAATTTAACAACAAATTGGTTTCAAACCAGTTGCCAGTATAACCATACATTCGTCGTGTTTCGTTGTGGAGTTAACTGAGTTTCAAAATATCTTGTCTGTACGATATACAGGGTGGTCCATTTAATTTAGGCCATCTAAGTACCTTTTCGAATTGTGACGATGCAAAAAATATTTGTTGCCTAACAAAATGAATATGGCGTTAAAAGGCTATATTAAATAATGACTTTTCAAAGACTTTTCAAGATCATTGATATTTTTTTCTACTGTATTTTGCAGCTGGTAAAAAGATACGTACATGTAAAGAACGTGACTCTGAATAGGATATTCTTGCCAGTTACTGGTCTTTCGATACCATCCACGTTAGGCGAAAGATACTTTTTGCATCGTCACAATTCCAAGAGATATTTAGACGGTTTCGCTCAAATGGATCTTCCGCGGTAAGAGTTTGTACCAAACGATAGAGCGATAAATCGCGACCGGTACGAAACGTCGAGCGAGGCGGTGATGAACGAACGGCGCGGAGGAAGAGAAAAGAAAAAAAGCAATAATACGTCGCGGTCGACGTACGTACGTTCGTCAAGAATCAATTGTCCCGCATGCATCGGTAAGATGCACGGCCGTGTATCGAGCACCAGTGGAAATTGCATTTTCATACACAGACCGATCGGCCGATGGTTTAATTATCGGGCCAGCTATTTCCCTCGATACCGACACGCCGGTCGGATATAGTCGATACGAAACGGGTCGAGAGTTCGCGAGCGAACGCGGCGCGGCAATGAGGAAGCCCGCCTCCTTGCAAATTTAATATCCGCTCGTGAATATTTATACAGAAGCGATACAGAGGGGGGGGGGGGGCAGGAAAAAAAATTCACTCTAACGAAGAGACGCCGCGAAGAGTTTTCAACGACGCGCGCGCGAACCGATCGAATCGAGCTGCGTTCTCGACCTCGTGCTGCTTTCTTTCTCCCGTCGCGTTTCGAGCGTGGCTTCGCGTAGCTTCGGAGCCTTCTGACACACACGCGCGCGCGCGAATATGTAATTTCTCGATACTGCCGATACCGCGGTGGACAAGTCGTTCCATCGCGAACGTATCGAGTTTCTGCGCGCTGCCCAGACACGACACAAAGGAAATCCGAATTTCGATGCATTACCGCGCGGGGTATTTGATTATTCTGTTTCGCTCTCTTTCGAACTGTTTGAAAGTCGTTTCCAGGTAAGCGAATAATACCTTTGGTAATACTTCGAGGGGATTTTTATCAAGGCTTTGGTTGTTTAATTGTTGTTAATTAGTCATTGTCTCCCGGTATCGATTTGTGAGGATCGGATCTGTCGAACTGTCGTTTATTATAGAAAAAGTTGGGAACCGGTGAGAATGTTTCTTTCATATTTTAACATTTAATTGGAAATTTTCAATGACCCATCAGTCAGAAGTGGTGCAAATTTCAACCCACTCTGAAACTTTCTTTATTGGTGGATCTGAATGCTCTCTTAGTTTCTCAGTTTCTTAATATTCGATGACACAGTCGTGTCAGAACGGGAGTTGAATTTCGAGAACTTTTTCTTGTTACACTGTTTTACGTTTACAGTGGATAAAAATATTTCTCGTACTTTTCAACGTTTTCACATACTACAAAACCATAATCTGTCGTTCTGATATTGCGCTGTATACGTACCAAATTTCATTCCATCGCGATAATTTAATAAAAATATCGTGGTTGTTTTAATCGGGCTTCTTCCGCGCGAGGCTTCCATTAGAGTGGTACAAGCTTTCACTGTACACACGCAACATCGATGCTTACGTTCGGACCGAAACAATGGCTTTCGACGACGATCTGAACAGCAACGGCTCGTTAACGTGGATAAGCCGTGTGCCGCGTTCCTCGCCGCTCGCCAGCGCTCGTCGTCGCGGGAACCCGGCGACGAGGATGCCACCAATTAGCTACGTAAATCTGTTGCAATTAGCGGGCGCCAATTAAAAACAGAAATGCCACCCCTTTGCCGACGCGTACGCGCCGAAATCATCGCCGAAATATTCCGCGCCGAGACGAGTCGCACGCTGAGAACTTGGGTCAATTATTAGGTTGCCAGAATGCGGCGTACTCGGCTCGTCGCAATTATCGCAATTATCGCAAAAGTGGCAATTTCGCCTCACCTGTGTCTCTCGCGAAAAGCGAGAAAGAACGAAGATTCTTCCATTTATTTGCCGATTTGCAAATTTCCCGCTCAGTTTGGCTGTACCGCGTCAAATTTGGAATATACAGGGTGATTCAAGTAACCTGCACGCCTAAAGTAACTTTCAAATTGCGCGCCTAATGAAAAAACTGCACGACTTGTACTCCAGTACGATTCGTTTCTCTGAAAGGCCCAGAAGCAACTGTTTTCCGACTAGGAAACGAAGACGATCTTTTTGCCATAAAATTTTATCGATGTGCAAACATTTGGATCGATAGAAAACAAATTACAGGCGTGATCGCTCAGTACCAGACAACGCCACGCCCCCTTACTAATCACGTGACCCAAATCAACCAATCGCTAATTTTCGTTGCATCAGCGTCCAAAATATGGCGTGTCAATTTTTTATGCGTTTCGAACCTTTCAATGTCGTCTTTATTGTTTTTTTTAAGTGGATATTTTTCATCATAAATCGAAAGAATATTAAAATTCAAGTAAAAAAAGTTTTAAGCCACGTTGACCCTAAACCTAATGGTTAATTCGTACCTAATGAACAATTTGTTGTTAGACGAATGATTTAAAAGTTATTTCAGGCGTGCAAGTTACGTGAATCACCCTGTATAAACGAAGTTTGACTTCGTCAATGATTCGTTGCATTTGATATTTGATATTTCGCTTGCTTTCGAAAGTATGTTATGTGTTTTAACTTTATGGGATTCTGAGATGAATTGAATTGCGTTTCATTGATTTTGTTGTCTACGATTGACTTTTTGAAAGACAATACGGGTTTGTTAGGAAGGTTTCGAAATGAAAATATCAAAATGTTAAGTAGACACGTTATTTGAGAGTGATCAAAATAGTGTATTTGATCTTCTGAAACTGCAGAAAAAGTTGAATTTCATATTAAAGATTCCGATTCAGAAACAAACGCGAAATTAATCCGAGGAAATTAATATTAAATATGATGTTAAATTACACCAAAGAAATATAATACATAAAGATACAGCTAATTAGACAAATTTTATACATCTTTCTATTTCTCGCTAATATTACTTTCGTATTTTAATCGTCGACAATGCAGTGTTGATATCTCGTGTATAGACGATTAAATAAAACGAATTCAAAATAATGATTTGTCTTACTGCATCCTGAAATTCTGCAGCGGTTCGCGGTGATGTGCACGCACGCACGTCGTGTAATTGTGGCGGGAAAACGGCTCGTTCGAGTTGCGCTCGACTAAAATTTATTCGTTTGCAAGAGGCAACTAAATTTTCATTTCGCCGTGCTTTCATTTCGCGCGAGAAAGAAAAAACGCAATAAATGTAGATAGATTAATTTCGTAGCCTCGGTAATTCAATGTTACGTCGGTAATTTAAAACTTTTTTCAGGTATTTAAATCTTGTGATATAAAGAACCGCGGTATGAAATATGTATTTTTTTTTTCCTTTTGTTTTTTTTGTTTTTTTTTTTTTGGTGGAACGGCGTGATTGCATTAATTAAATACACAAGTAGTGGATTGCACGAAACTGCATTAGGCCGCCAGTAACGTGGAAAACGTCCAAATAATTGGGCAAAATATTTAAAGTGAGCGAAAAATTTAATTTCCGCTAAATGAATATCGTCGAATGCCCATGTTGTGTTTCGAAAGTGTTGGCGAATCTAATAAACGATTTATTACCCTACGTTTCTTACCCTCGCGTTTATTTCGATCAATCATCCGTTTGGGGGGAAATTCATTCCGCCAATAAAAACAAAGCTGCGCACAACGGAAATACACGGGTAGAAAGGTAATATGTGCAATTGAAAACCAATATTCGTTTTTTTTTTTTTTTTTTTGTTTTTTAGTACAAAATGAGAGAAACGCGGCGTATAGTTTGATCCAATACAGATTTGTTTTCAATATTCTATCACCGTGCAAACTTCGACGAGAGTTATTTCACTGGCTCTCGGTGTCGATGCAAATTTTCTCCTCGCCATAAAAGGAAATCCAGCTTTCCCCGGCAAGCGATAAAGACAGGAGATTCGCTTTAATCGCGAGGACACGATCTTTATGCATCGTAAAATCTATTCCTCGTACTTGCGAGCGATTTTGAAAGCCGAGCAAAGAAATATCTCGTGTCGTCCCCCGGCGTTGACATTATTTTCTCCTAAACTTTCTCGACGCTCTTTCCGTGAATTTTACGAACGAATTTCTTTCCAGTTTGACAAATCGAACGAAGTGTTTAGAGAAAAATTAAAATTTTGCAAATTAAAATGAAGAAAAGAAAAGACGAAAGTACAGATAAAGAAATTCGAAAATCTATTAAAAGTGGATCGTAATTTATGAAAATTTTAGTAGACAGTAGATGCTAAAATAAAGTTGATAAAATTCGCATTCTCGAGGATATAATTACAATAAAAAATATATCCTTGGTGAAAAATTGCTTTACACGCGTAATAAATTAATATTGTAATAAATTCTAAATATTTTACATATTAAATGTCATTTTGAATTTTAAATTTTCCTCTCAAACGTATAAAAATCTGCAGTCCATTTGTAATTCGTACTTTGTGATTTGCCATTGCTACAATTATTAATCAGTTAATTGTATTATTACTCAAAGAAACCTAGATGTCGATCGACTCGCATATTTGACGTTCCTCGGATAAATCAGAACGTAAAGATTTTCGTAAACTGGACTCGCGTTTCTTTCCAAAGCTCGAACGTTACGCACGTTAATAGGATTACGCGCTTAACCGCGTTGATCTGACAAATGCTTGGCCGATAACGAATAGCTTTCATTAATAAGGCGGTGTTATCGTGAAATACATACTACCACTTAAACGGCTCGCTGGCTATTCGCGACTGCCGTGATAAATGCTCGCTTGATTATAATAATCTGCGAATTGATAATGGGAGTCGCGGGGTAATTTCCACTGTTTGCGTTACGTGCAATTATTTATTATTACATTATGTCGAGCGGCATCGTTCGACGATCGCGAGATCTGAATCTGCAAAGAGGGAGGAGACGATCTTGCTGTCTTGTTTTTAACAAGTAAATTTTATTCTACGTAATTTGTAACAAGTGGAAGTTATCTTCTTCCGAGGAGAAGAACAGTATCGTTGCATTGTTTCAAGATATTCATAACGTACGACTAATTACTTGTTACTTTATTATACCGCGAAATGTTGTTTAACATTTGCAAGACCTGATTCCGCAAATTAGAATGAGAATTTTACTACCTCGTTTTTAATCTCATCGGCAGAATTTTCATCCTCTTTCAAGGGGAAAAGTGGATGGCATCTTTGTAATAACATTGCCGCATTCTTGGAATTTACTTGAAAATATTTTTTTAATAACGTAACTGAATGCGCTCATTTTAATATATCATGTTCGTTCCAAGCTGTGACATTAAAAAATTAAATTTCCTACAAATGCAATTCAAACACTAAAAGTATCAGAGTTTTTTTCAATATTTTCGTCACGAGAAAAATTTGCTAAAAATTCGTATCTGCTTCTAAGAAATGACAATTTCTCCTGATTAGCTGATAGTCTTTCGTGCAAACAAAGTCTTTCCTCCTAAAATTTGTAACTTTATTTTACGCCAGAATCTAGCGAAAGACTTTGCGCGAGCCATTTGGCTTAAACTTTAATAGACGAGAGTGTCAGGGCCAAATATTTCTTTCGCGCGATAGCGTGCGACTAACAATAAAACGACTAAAATAACTTTGCGTTTTAACGTCATCTGATAAGAGGGAATAAAACACACGTAACGTAGTTGTTCAAATAAAAAGCTTAAAACGCGAGACAGAGTGGCAGATGTAACTTTTGGCTCGAGATAGTCGTCAGGTGTAACATACATACGTTGTTCAAAATTAAATGGTCAATCGATTTACAGGTATATAACTATAAATAGTTGGAAAATATCTAATATTTTCTTTCTTTTTAATCTCGAGAGTTCTTTTTTAATACCAAGTGTTACAACATTCACGTGCTTTACAAAATGTGTTTTAGATGTGTATCAGTACGATATTTCCAAGTTTCAATTGAAAAAAAGAAAAAAACTTAGTTTCGATTTACAATTGATTTGTATCACTGTATCATTTTAATTCGGTAGAAAAACAACAAGTTCTCGTCGATGGGATGTTTTTACGTTTTCCCTAGCACTCCCCAGTGTGAACCACGCTTTATCTATCGAGATTGCTTAAATATTTGACCGTCCGATTAAGGGGTCCCGCGATTAAAAGTTGCCCCGCTTATCAATTATTGGCGCCCGATAAGCACTTTGGCGAACTTTACGAATTCAATGAGGCGAACAGACTTCGGCGGCTCGTTGGAAGTTGAAAATGGCCGCTAAGCGCCTATAGCGCTCTGGTCCGCGGGACCGCCGTAATCTCGAATACTAACGGCGCCCTTTTAAATTCCATCGTTGCGCGCGAACGTGGCCGGATAATTTTTGCCCGGCGGTCCACGCCCCGCAATAATCGCCGCCACAATTTCACGGTGAATTTCCTTTAACGGCGTCGCCCGAGCAAAATAAACATCGCCGAACCACGCGTTATTTGCTTAATTTCCCTCACGTACCAAACTACTTTCGCCTCGAACGTGTATTCGCAATTAGCGATTCTTGCGCCGTCGAGGAAAAAGTTATGACCGCCTCGAAACGATTTCGTCCAGCAAGTTAATCGCTCGTTTTGAGCTGTCTTTTTCTTGACACAGACGATGTTGAATAAATTAACATTCGCAAGGATAATTTTAATACCAAAGTGGTCAAAATGACCAATTTATAATTTTTTAGAATAATTTTGCCAACTTGCAACATTGCGCTTTTTTCAAAGATTCGAATGACTTTTGTAAAATAAAAATTCGTGGTTATCACAAACTGTTCCCTATTTCTTGCATTCTAATTTCGAGAATTCAACTCCGCGCGAGGTTAAAAATTTTGTATCCGAGATTAATGTGAAATCTGTGCGAACAAAGCGAATCTCGGCGACGAAAAATCAGCCGTAAGAACACGTGGGAAGCTTCATCTTCGGTTCCTTTTTATCAGCGTGGCTCCTGGCGCAGTTGATCGCTTTAGGTTCGTACATCTCGCAGAAATACAGCGATCCCTCGGTGGTTCCTAAACCCGAAGAGCTAGAAATTTGCTCGCCGAATATTTAATTGAAATTGATTTCTCCGCGGAAAACGTGGTTAATCGTTTTCTCTTTTTCATAGAATATGACGGCGAAAAGGGTGAAAGAGAGAAGGGGCGATGGCCGAGGGTTGGATGCGATTTACCACGAAATCCTTCCTACATTGAAATTACAAACATACACCGGACCGACTTCAATTTCATCTATTGTCACACGCGAACAATGCCGTCTGCTAAACTGCGAGTGGAGGGCAGGAATCGAGATGAAACGCGCGTACGTGTGTCACGCTTGTACGCGGTCAGCTGTATCTCGTTGCACTCTGATTCCGTTGCATTACGCCGCGTTTATCGCGTGTTTTCCACCGTTAAAATATCGCAACGTTGTTTTCGTTCGATCGTCCGAAAAACAACGGTGTAAGGTTCGCCCAGGTTCGATTATCCACGCCAGCATTCGCTCCCTTTTCGTAAAATCAGCATTATCACGCGCGTTCACCTTGTCTCGCGCCGGAAGATTGTTCGTTGCTTTCGGTCACTGGATCTTTTGATTTTTGGTGCAAGGTTTTCTTTCGATTTTTATAATTATTTAAGCAAGATACGAGATCTTCAATGAGTTTTATTACATTTTGTATACCGTATCAGAAAACATATCTCGTCAACTATTTATCAAATTTACTATTCACTGATGATAATAATTAGCTGTATCTTCTATCTGTAATACATATCCGTCGTATACTAATCGCTAAAATTGTGGTATGATTCTTCTTTTCGAACATCGGACTGATAATATTAACGGCTTTGTTCTTTCATATTTGGAGAATTGAATAGAAAATTTCATATTAATTTGTTTTATTAGAAAATACAGTTTACATTACAGGTCTAGTAAGTCCTTCAACTACATATATTATCTCTAGTTGCATCTGCTAGATGTTATTGCAGAAAATGGGAAAAATGGTCACTGACATATTTTTCTATCAAAAACAACTCTTCTTTGCCCAATTCCAAAGGGTTCAGTCGGCTCCTGTAACGCAGCCCAATAACAATTCCTTCCGGTTTTAGGTAACCGTGAAACCGTACTCGTTTCTAATTTCCAGACACACGGAAGAACCTCGTTTGCGCGCCCATGTTTTCCACCCAGTAGTGACTTTCAGAGTTTACGCGTTCTATCGGTTACAGTTGCACACAGCAGAGCAACTTGTTTTATTTTCGGTATACACTGGCGGGTGGAAGAAAGAAATTGTGATATTTATACGTGAAATTGAGAACGAACACGAGAATTCGTAACGTTTACATTACAACTGTTCGTTCATCTTGTCAAGTACAATTTCTATTTGTTTTTATTTGTTGTCAAATAAAAATCATCAAAGCTCGATCTTTCATATTCAGTAACACGAGGTCCAGCACTTCTTATTTACGTTTATATGTATAATAAAAAAAAAAACTGCACGACTTGTACCCCAGTACGATTCGACTCACTGAAAGGAGCAACTGTCCTGACTAGGAAATGAAGACGACTTTTTTGCCATAAAATTTTACTGATATGCAAACATTTGAATCGATAGAAAACAAATTGCAGGAGCAATCGCTCAGTACCAGACAACGCCACTCCTACTCGAGGGCTACGTCACGCTCCCTCGCGAATCACGTGACCCAAATCAACGAATCGCTAATTTTCGTTGCATCAGCGTTGCACCTGAAGAGGTTACCTGCGCTAAAAACACGGAACGTCAAAAACTTATCAAAGTCGAAAAATCTGTAATTTGCGAACAGAGTCACGACAGGAACCTTCGATTCCCTGGCTATAACTTCCTCTAACGTACGATCGACGCGTGTCGGCCGTGAGAGCCATCTCACCTCTGTTTTAACGTTACTACCGAGAGTCACCGAGGTGTGATTCTTTGTAAGTTTATGGGTACTTAAGGAGGGCTGACGGTCCTCGGGGGAGCGCGATAAGAAGCCGATCTTCCGGTTAATTAAGTGCGTTTTAGACTCTTCCTCCGTGGAATTGCAAAAACCGTGGAGTCGGCCCCGCAGTAATCTCGCAGCCGTGGACCCTTCCGTTAGCCGCGCAACAACGAGACTTCTGCCTTCGCGAAGAAAGAAATCTTCGCGTCAGAAATTCACGTCGAGATTATTGACGCGTAAGTAAGCCGGCTCTGCTTGTTTCTCGGCAAGTGCAAACGGGGGACGAATGCACCGAATGCACGAATCGCGGTGGCTCATGTAAGCGAAATTTGCTACCCCTGGTTGCAATCACTGGGCAGAGTGAATTCCAGCTGAATCCCAGCAACGACGTTCATTTCATTTAATCTGGCGCCGGCGACCTTCGATGGAAGATTACGGGGAAACACACGATAATGTCTGATTGACTAGAAGCGAATGGGATTGAAACCATGGAAGAACTTGTTGAGCTCAGCCACCAAGTTTAATTAAGTCAAGGCGGACAATATTTGGCGTTTTGTGCGTGATATTTCGGAAATTCCGAGGGAATGTCGAATGGAATTTAAATTACAAAATGGCATTTCTATGGTACGAGATTAATTGACACTTACTGTATCATAAAACTACTGTTTTGTACAAAATAATGATAATTTTCCACGTTGAGTTATTAATAGTCTTCCATTCGAATCAAATCGAACTCACAATTCGTGTCGTTCCTCCAGCGTCTCGACGTATTATTTCGCAAACGATCTTGCACGTGGCCGAAACATCGATCGCAACGTTCGCCCTTTAATTCACCCGGACAACAGCTATCGTACAACTCGCGCCATGATCCGATCGAGCAGTTCCAACCCTTTTCTCGCGCGATGAGACATCAGCTTTCTCACCGGCGTACCATTTTTCATTGTAGACGCCTTTTTGCCTCGCGATAGCCGAAAACTGTCGCATCATCGGTTGCTCGACGCGGAAGCGGTCGACGACGTCGCGTCGAGCTTTCGAACTTTTGCCAGCGCGCAGCTTTCACCGTGTTCGCTCTCACTGTCGTTCGACGCGAAACGGAAAACGATGGATAACACTCGTGAAAGCGAGATCAACGTCGACGATGAACGTCGCGTTCGACCTTGTTCGAGTCACGAGCTGCGCGATTTCTTCGCTCTCTTAGCTTGCTTTGCTCGGCAATGAAAAGCTACTGAAACGGAAAAAAGTAGCTTGCAACACTGGAACTACCAGAATGGTCAAAATGACCATTTGAATATTTTTTTTGTTAGATATTTCATAGACGTAAAATTCGGTGTATTTTTTGGAGACTTGCTAAATAAAAGCTCGTGTGCTCGGTTGTATTATAAAGGTTTTTCTGTTTCTATTTAACGTCTTTGGTGGAAATTTATGCTCCGGTCGTCGGTAGTTTCTAGCGTTAAAAGTAAGACTGGGGGCTTTCAGGTGTTTATCCGAGACCTTGTGCAAAATTGCGCGGAACGAACGGTATATTGCGAAACACAGAATCTGCAAAAAATATCCAAAACGCAGTTTTGACCACTCACTGTAATTTCGTATTTCAAGCGAATTTCTGTTTATTTTAGTGACTGTAAAAACACAAAACTGTATAAAAACTCGCAGTCTGTTCTCAATTTTTCTTCGTAGCACGGAGAAACTAAGTAAATGTTCGTTCGTGCAATTAAAAAATTACTCGGAGCTTTAAACATCTTGTGCATTCCTTTAATATTTACGCTTGCAAATTTCTCATACGTGTAAATTGCTCGAATGTATTCGTAAAAATTCGCGGTCTGGTTTCTTAATTTAATCGAAGAAAAATCCACACAGAACATGCAAAAACGTACGCAACGTTTAAAATGTTTATTAATAATTGGGAAAAATTCCGATTTAGTTTTGCGTTTCTTTAGTTACGTTCGATGAAAGTACAAAAATTCACAGTTCAGCGATACACATAAATCATCGGGGTTCGATTTATTCGTGATTAAAGCACCTTTTATTAAAAAATAAATAAACGTTCGAATATTTCCGGACGGTATTGCGTTTCAATGATTGGTATTTTCGTTCGATTTTTATATCGAAATAATATTCTACGAGCGACATGCGCGTTGTTTTATAAATATTGCTCGCCTAGGGATTATTTGGCGTCGATGTGTGCGAATTATTTTGGAAATAAATATTTTATAAACAATAGCCGTTGCAAACTTTTACGTCGCGTAATTTTAAGCTCGTTCCAGTTTCGTAGCTGTGTTTAAAAAAAAATACGGTGGCTGTTGAAGATTTTCAGTCGGACTCCGAGAGACTTGGAAATATCTGTCGATAGCGGTCCGATCGGAAATAGATCGGCAAGTCGACGTTCTGAAAGATTCAAAGGAACGCTTCATATTCGCGCAGTAGATTTCTATTTTTAAAATCAGGTCACATTTGTGAGACCATCACTGTTTAATTGCTATGTTATTTTAGATTCGGTCGATTACTTCAATCGAGAATCTATTTCGACGTTAATAATCAACGTTATGTCAAAGACAATAAATTAATTGCCAATTTCAACTTATTCATCTTCTCGTCGAAAGAAGTCTCATTCCTCCTCTTAACATTATGATAATGCTACAGGAATTATTAATTTGTAATTTGACAAATTTAATAAACAATATTCAATTTAACAAAATCAGAAACCACGCTTCACGAGCGAGTAGAGATTAATTAAAAAGAGTTTCAAGAAGAAAGTACTTTTCACCGTCGTATGAAATTCTCCTCGAAAACAGTTCCTCCGTAGAATCCAATTATTTCAAACGTCATAAACGTTCTTTGATAACGCTGGAGATACAAAGTCTGAGCAGGGTCTGCCCATCAAATAGATAAGCAAGAAATTGTAGGCTCGCGAGGTTTGCGTTGCAGCCAGACGGACAGAACGTTTCATCGTCGGACATCCTCGGATGTGTAATTTCCGGAGCTATTTTAATTCAGTTTATTGACCGTCGCGGCCCTTTGCATCCGTCCTCGCCTTCCAACTTCCGTATTACAGGGCAATCTGCATCGACCGAAAATAATTTCCTTATCTCGCGCGCGAACGAAGTTTGGCGTCTTTGAGAGTTTGCGTGCCGAGATGAGCTTTTAATAGGAATGGGAAGATGATTTTCTTGAGAGAGGGAGAGAGGAGACAAAGAACGACAGCATTATGCACAGATAACGTCGTTAACGTCGTTACGTGCGAGCTAAAGTTCAATTCAAGTACGGTTTTCGTAACTAGTGGCGCGTGTCTACGTTTCAAAGACAGTGTTATATCATTTCCTCTATTGGAAATCCTCTACTGTAAAATAACGTGCAATTAATTTCGAGTTTGTCCACAAAACCGTAATCCTCATTGCCCTCTGATTCGAGTTCTGCTTCTCTTTATTCAACCGAGATTTGTCCAACAATGGGACAGTATATCGTCGTCGGACCAAACCGAGAAAACAAAAATCCTTGTCCCGGTCAAATCAGCTGTGCGTGGGTCCTTTCACCGGCGCTCGCGCGTAGCTCTTAATTTTTTCCCCCCGATGAAAAGAAAATAGGGAGAAAGAAAAGGGAGTCGATGGGCGCAGCGGGCGACGAAAGAATTTTCCTCTCCCCGAACGGGGGAGAATGGAGATGGCTCGCGAGCGGAATATAAATCTCGATTTCCTCGTCGAAGCGTCGTCCGAGAGGGGAGCTCGGAGCACTCAATGCCCCCCAACCGCCACCCCTCCCCCTCCGGCCCGATAAATCCGCAGTGTAATCGAGTCTTCGCGTCGAACATCCGGGATTAGCCACTCGTCCGGTATCTACATTGTTCCGTCTCCGGGCGACGGGTGAAATCCAGAGGAATTTTTGGCCCGCGATATCCGGCCGGAGTACAGGCAAAGGTCAATATTGTCGGAAGAAAATTGGCCCACGTGGGCGAGCGCCGCTCTTTCTCGCCGCGAGCACGTATCCCACCGCGGGCGCGGCTTTTTTGACAACACGCGAGCGCGCGCTTTTCCACGAGTCGCCGCGTTGCCCGATTGAAAATAAATCTCTCACCGAGACGCCGGGGCCGAGCGTCTTCGACCACTTCCCGCTGCCCGGTTACAACGAATCCCTCTTTCGCGGAGCGCCCATTAGAACTCGTGAAACGTGTACTTGCTTCTTCCTTTTCTTTTCTTTTTTCTTTTTTTTTTTCTTTCACTCGCGTTGCTTCCCTTTGTGGGTTTTCGGGTTTACTGGCGGAAGGGAGAAGTTGTTCTTTTTCGAGTTCGATTTCGTACGTTGGCGGTTTTAAAGGGACGATGCGATATTTCCGACGAAATTGCTTTTATCGCTGAAAGTGATTTTAGCAGGGTGCAACGCTGATGCAACGAAAATTAGCGATTGGTTGATTTGGGTCACGTGACTCGCGAGGGGGCGTGGCGTAGAGCTCGAGTGGGAGTGGCGTTGTCTGCTACTGAGCGATCGCGCCTCTAATTTGTTTTCTATCCATTCAAATGTTTGCGTATCAATAAAATTTTATGGCGAAAAGGTCGTCTTCATTTCCTAGTCGGAACAGTTGCTTCTGGGCCTTTCACTGAGACAAATCGTACTAAGATACAAGGTAATTTTTATTACTTTGCCTTAGCCTAGGCTACTTTGCCTTTATCTTTGACTCTGCGTGCCGGTATTTTGACAATTAATTGGAACGTCGTCCAGAGTCGGCAGGCACGGATTAATTAATTTAACGTTAATTTAACGTTTAGTTTAATCTGGTAATTTACGCGTGTTCGCGCGACGCGAGATCTAATTTAATATTAACGACATTTTGCTAGGCGCGCATTTAATTGCCTCGGAAATGCGCGACGCTGTTAGCGTATAATCGAAGCGGTTGCCGAACCTCCGACCGATCCGCGTATTGTTCGATTTTACCTGTAATTACGGTTCAAGTGGCCCCGGGGCGTCGCTGGACAGCGTTAATAACACCGAGTACGTAGCTAGTTTATTAACGCGCCGTTCTCGGCCATCCAGCATTGAAGGGATCTTTGCTTCCTCTTTTTCGTTCTTCTTCGTCTCGCGTGTTATCAGACCTCGTTGAAATTTCATATTTTGACAAACGCGACTGAGGAAATCTGTTCCGGGCAAAAATTTCTTCTGCTTGTACGCCGAATGTTGCAGATGCTCTTTGTATCTTGGATTTTTCAAGTTTCTGGAAATGCATAAATATTCACAATCTTCTTCTTTCTTTATGATCTTTCAGATTACACCGATGAATGTGAAATATAAAAATGAAAGAGTGGAACATTTTTTTCACTTATTAAACGTTGTAACGCACGTTATAATGTTTGGATATTTTATACGTTCTGTGTACAAAACTCTTACATTTTTGTAGACTACTTATTACGATGGAACCTTGATTAGATGTTCGAATTAATTACGAATAGGTTGTTTGGATAATCGAATAACTGTGTTTGCATGCGAGAGAATATTGTTTGCTCAATGGATTTCGATAGAACCTCGGTTAAATTTGAGGGGGAAAAGATTAAAAGATGAGAGCAAATGTTGGAGGAAATTGTAATGTTTCTATTCAAAAATATATATATGTACGTGTGTAGAGTTCAAATTCTTGCCCTTTGTCAGGAATCTTCTATCTATTAATTTTTGCTGTATCTCTTCTAGTTTAACTTCAAATTTCGATTTACAGATCCTAAATAAACTCTCGTGATTTTTGCACCAAACTCGCACAAAGATTTTTCGGTGATATTCAAATTGTAGGTTCCGACATTCTTACGGTCCTTTCCCTCGTTCGCATCTCGTTTGTAATCGCAACCGTTTAATTGCTTCTTTGATCATTCGAATTAATTACCGCGCCTCCTATTATAAATCCCCTCAACAACAATTACAAACGCAAGTGCACGCGCGATATTGTTATTTTCAGAGACGATTAAAGTAAAGCAACAAATCGGAACAACGTAATTGGCAAGCATACGGGTTAATGATTCCTTGCAATTAATTAACCGCGCAAAATGTTGCGCTACGTAACGTTCCCAATATTTATCGAAGTTATAATTGGTGCATTAATTCAAACACCGCGTTCGATAATTCAGAAACCGTGCTTCGCGCGACTCGCGTGCTCGCGCGGTTTGCATATTAGATTCACAATTTACGCGTTTGTTTATCCGTGGAATCGTTGCTGTCAGCGTACAATGGAGTCGTTACTTTCTCGTATCTACTTTCCTTCCTCGCAACATACATTTCTTGTAACATACAAGACGAAGCATAGAAATCTGACGATGATTCTCTGATGTCGAACGTCGTCAACTGTTTCAATCGAGGCTGTGATGATTAAGACAGAAGGTAACTTATTTATCAACAATGGAATTGATCAGAACACCGTATGAATCATATTCCACAGAGGTGAAATCGCAGCGATAAAGTGATTTAGAGAGCGGTAGAAATCCTTTGAAATAGACAAGAGCAAATTTTTTTTTATGCAATTTTTCCTATTTAGGATTTGGTAAATTTCTCTATCGTTCGAAATTTATAGCCACCAATTCTCGCTAGAATTATAAATATTTTAAGAGCGTCGAGAAACAACACCTTCGTGTCGATAAAAAGAAGAATTGAATCAAAGAAATTAATAGCTGGGAAGTCTGCATTTCAAAAGTCGGGATGTTCCTGTTCCTGTCATCGCGTTTTTTTCTCCTCTTTCCCACTTGGGAGATCTCGCAGACTCGAATTAGCACGGGACGCGCTGTTAAAGTTTTTCACTCCGTCAAAAATCTACGCGACACCGCGTGTAATAACGTATTTTCGTTTTCGTCCGCGCGGATAGTTACACCGGGAGCGCGTCCGGTTTTTTAATAAAAATCTTCATTCGCGTATCGCGTTTCCTCCATTTTATATTGTTTGCCGCAACTTGCGGCAGCCGCGCGCAATTAAACCGTCATCGCAGCTCCGCGTCGTCTGAAAGTTTTTCGATTAAAAAAAAAGTTTGAAATCCGCGCCGTCTCTGTCCCCACCCGCGAGAACGGGCTTTATTCACCCTTTAAAAACGTTGCCAAATATTTGTCGCAAATTTTCAAGCGAAACGTCGTTTGCAACGTTTCCATTTTCTTTGCTTTTCTTTTTCTTCCCTCTTTTTTACTTCGTCTTTTAATTATTCATTCATAGGTCGATCGGTGAATCTGTGTGGTTTCCATTTTGCACTTCGAACATGTAAATTGTCAATATTTTTATTTTCATGCATCAGTCTTTGTTTCATTCTCAAATATTTGCGCAATTTTTAACCAATTTTAAACTTTGCTCGTAATGTTCTCTTAATTTTTTTTTGTTTTTCGTTTTTTGCTTCTTTCTTAATTGGATCGATTCGTGAGTTTGTATGATTTTCATTCTATATTGATACATCGGCTGTGTTTCGCAACTTCTTTTCTGTTCTCTTGTTAATGTTAAAATGTACAGTTAGTTTTATTCATTTCATTTTCTTTTCTAATGCACATGTATATCTCTCACAAAACAAATTTCGACTATATGCGTGTCATTTTAATTTATTCTACCTTTCTATAGCAAATGCATATTTCAATAATATTATTCTGTAATTCCGTGATGCTTTATTTCGAATTGTTGAATATTTTATAATTATCTTTCTCATTACCGTATTTTCATTAATGTCAGTAGATATTATTAATTAATCATCTTTTTTACTGCTCCGTTTATTTTTTAAACAATTTCACAACACAATTTCTTCAATATACGTATGTGCATACGTGCTAATAAAAGACGAGTTTTTTTTCACAATTTTCTCTGTTCCTCTTCTTTCGCAGCACGTATTTGAAAAAGTTCTCGTTCTTCGTGGTTATCTGTCGGTCGTCGAACGTTGTTGGCAAACCGGGAGGAAATTATTCGCGATTTAGAGCGCGGATGGTGGCGGGTCACGTGCACAGATGCGGGCCGGCCTTGCGCGTCGGATTGTAGATCAGTGACCTCTCGAAAAAGCAGGCGGAGAGAGTTGTGAAATCGCATCATTGTCCGCATCTCTGTCGTACGCAAGAAACTCTCACGCCGGCAGAAACGGCGTGATCTGGCGATTCTAATTGTGGCAGGTGCTTATTAGATAGACGGGACGACGCGATATTTATTTAACAGAGCCGGCTCCGACGACTTTGCGAAGTGTGTTGCGAATTTTCTCTTCGTTAAAATTCGAATCTGCTCGTGGTGTTATTTGTCCATTTCTCCAATTCCAGGAACTTGAATATTCATCGTGTTTGACGGTACTTGGAAAATTTATTAATATTCTAGTTTCGTAGCTTTTTGTTCAGAGCTCCACAAATATTACGTGCATAGTCATTCACAAATAATGTGCGAACTCTGTTTTTGATTTTCACTGTGTACCAAGCAAAACTTTTGTTTCCCTTGAATAAATTTGTTCAAAGTTTAAATACGGACCATGTATACGTGAGAAGACATCAAAGGAAACGTTTGAAATTAACACATCAGTGTACAAAGGTATTTCGAGAAAATATCAGTAATCTCAGAAATTTCATCGTCATTTCGACATTATCAGTTTGTTAAAAGTTTCATTATCCCACGATTTAAAAAATTGAAAGTTTTATCGGTTTCTACGAACGTAGATACTGTTATCGTAATTTCAATCACCGATGTTCGTGCTGCGACGTGTTTAGCTGTCTGCTCGTCCCAAATGGAAATGAAGCAATATTCTCTAATACCGTGTACACGTATTTTCAATACAAACCCGCGCGAATAAACCAGTTTCAATATCTTCGCCACGATTCAATATTGGCTCCCAAACTTTTCAATCCGTTGTCATTGACAAATATTTGTCTTTCATATTGTAGAAACTATCAACTCGTACTTCGTCATCGTTTAAGTGACAAGCAGTTCAGTAGTGCGCGCATTCATTTAATACATTGTCAATGATATATTAAATATACTACCCGTGTCATGGACATTTTATCACTGAAAGTGATTTTAGGGGGGGTAACCCAGAAAATCGGGCCTCTTCAGGTGTATTAGCAACGCTGATGCAACGAAAATTAGCGATTGGTTGATTTGGGTCACGTGATTCGCGAGGGGGCGTGGTGTAGACCTCGAGTAGGAGTGGCGTTGTCTGGTACTGAGCGATCGCGCCTGTAATTTGTTTTCTATCGATTCAAATGTTTGCGTATCAATAAAATTGTATGGCAAAAAAGTCGTCTTCGTTTTTATTTTATATTTTATTAAGTATCGAAATTTGAATTGGATCGTTGAGCTAGAAAATAATGACAATAATTCCCCGTTCGGGAGAAGAATAGACCCAACGTAGTCCCTGCGTGTCGTAAAAGGCGACTAAAAGGGAAAGCTGTTCGAACAATGGAGAACGTCGCGACAAATAGGCGAAACAAGATTCATTTACGGTGAAACTACATGTACTCTCGTTGATGAGAATTTTGAAACTCGAAAGGATGTGGATCGTCTGTTCCGATACACCTGTTCGTAATTCCACAAAATGATCTCTCGTTGTCTCTAAAACTTTTGTCCGTCGTTATTGTATTTCGATCTCGCGAACCTCGCAGAAAAGGAGGCGAAGAAAAAAAAGGAAAACGAACGAACAATAAAACAGACGCAACAACAGCTACGCACCGTCGGCGACGTCGAATTGCCAGGTGCAATCGACGCCCGGAATAATCGTTATTCCGTCAAGTCGTGCTCTCGTCGGCTCGCCGGATCGTCGTCATAAATATCACGCGCAAAAAAAATTTTCTCCCTTCCCTGGGACCAATTATACTCCCCCGCCCCCTCCCCCTCGCGATAAACGAAAATTTGCATTTCATTTCGCGCGTAAATATTTGCGTTCTAGGCGGCCTACTAGTCGCCTCCGCTCGAACAGCGACGAAACAGAGCCGCGCGTCGCACGCCGCAAAAATAATATTTCGGTCGTATCGGATTTTAAAAGCGTCCCTCTAACCGGTTTATTGGGGGGCTGGGGGCTGCTCCGATGATTACGCGCTGTCTGTCTGTCGCTCCGCGGTCCCGATTGACATGGATGAAAACGTTGAAATACGCGACGAGTGTGTGGGAGATGAAAATAGAGGGCGGAAAAAGAAAAAAAAAAGAGAGGGAGGGGAGGAAGGAAAGTAGAAAAAGAAGGGAAAAAGAGGGGGGAGAGAAATGAACGAACGAACGAACGGTGGCGGGTGATTTTTGTCGCTGAAAAAGCCGCGACGATGCGACCACTTGATGTTCCCGGCAGTGGGGAACCTGTCTTTGATTCCTTTTGCGCGTATTTCCTATTCAGTATTACCCCTCGTCGTGTCACGCACGTGAAAATCTGCGAGGAGAGCAGAGAAAGAGAGGGAGTGGACACGAAACGCTCACGAAAATCGAAACGTGATCGAATGCATCGCCTAATTACGATCTCGGCGATATCTGTCGATCGTCCTTGCTAACGAGCACCTGGCGATGCTAATTAATCCCCGCGCGACTCTCGAACTTTTGTTCAGTTTGCTGAGACGAGTTTAGAAACCACGTTTTTCTGTGATTCTACCGATGCTTTTTAATGGGGAAGGGTGGGATTATTGCTGTTTTTATTTACTTGAGTAACAAGTATCGCGATGAATATATTTTTGCAGATTTTTTAATCTCGACGTTACTTGATGTACTGTCGATGTAATAATTTTGATAGATTTTCGTGGATGCAAGTCTTTTGAAAGTAACTCGTAAATAGACTTTGATGCATTCGTGCGATGATGAATAAAATGTCGAAAGTGAACTATTAAATGACGATACATTTTTAATTAAAGTTTTCTATTTATGTTACGTTCGTAAAAATACAAGGACGTAACTTTGGAAAGTTAACAAAGCAACGACACAATGTCACGACAAAGAAAAATATTTTAGAGTATTTGAAATTAAGCATTTCCAATATATTTCTTTTTTTATATATTTAAAAGAGGAAAAAAGAGGAAGAAAAATTTTTTAAACACGAAAAGATTTAGAATTATTGCTTTCTGCGAAAAAATATCAATGAGTTTACATAAAGTCTGTAGCAATTTTGAAAAAATTAATTGTTAGAAAATATCCGATGATACTAGCATATTTATGGTTGTTCGATACGTGGATTCGGTTTGCACGTATTAAATCGTAAGTCCAAATCTCTATAAATCCTCGTTGCCAATTGTTATATCTGTAATAAAAACCAGAAACAAACGTATTTCTTTTGTAAAGAAACATGCAGTATGAAGCTTTGAAAGCGATCGAGAGGTATTTGGAAATGTTTCGCTGCTTGGTTTTTATCTGTTCTTTGCGTTGAATTTCGACAATGTCCGAAACTATTGTCATCGTGTATATTTCGAAATATTATATATATTGAGAAAGACTACAAATGTATTGAAATACCATAAACAATTTGAAATTTCCAATCGTTTGCCATGTAAAATCTTATATTAATTTTTTGTAAACTTTATTTTATACTTGCATTATTAATCGATGTCACGTTCGCGATGGAACAACAGTAACAATAGTAATAAAATTTAATCAAACAAATTAGTATCTGTAATTGAATAAACAGTGACAAAATTAAATCAAATTGAATTAAATTATTATTTAATAATAAATTATAGATTTAATTCTCAATTCCAATATCTCCAACGTTTAACGAGTAAATTATATCATAAATTCCAAGTCACAATCGACAGAAGAATTGTTTTACGAAAATGTCTCTTGTTTGTTATTTATGTTTAGATGCGTTGTGTCAAGTTTGTCGATGTTTCTCGGCAAATTTAAAAGTGTACTCCTCGTGGGTGATGCGTATGGTAGTTTCGGAGAACCTTATGGTGAAAGGAGCTAAGTGCATCCTCCGATATAGCACATCTAGAATGGCGCAGTTCATCGTAGATGAAACCATCTTGGGTACTACCGCTGACTAACTAGGCTAGAGCCGGAAAACCAATGCTTTTCGTGTCCCATATTTTGTAGGTCTACAGTTCGTTATTTTCGGATTTTACATTCTACCTTGGATTCAAGTTACTCCCAAAACATGGGACACGAAAGAAAGCATTGATTTTCCGATCTGTTCTAATTAGTCAATGGTAATGTGTATTTCTGCGAAACTTCAAACATTACCACACCAAAACTTTAAGTTAAATTATACTCTTTGACGATGAACGTTGAATATTCCTCAGCTGTTTATCCATCGTTTATTTGAAATAATTACGCTGCGTTTGCAAGCAAATCTCTGTGGCATTAACGACTCGTAAAACGCGAGATAGTACGCGCGATACAATGGGCACGCATTTTGAAACAATAACGTTCTAGGTCAGTTAACGAGGTCGTGCACAATATGATAGAAATCCGGCACATTGTAAGAATTTCAATAGAACTATTAGTCACAGAAGAAAAATTCCTTGCTCTCCTCGCAGATACGGGTGAATCGAGAGACTCAGTTTCACGTATGCACCCACTTGAGGATGAACATTGCAAGTTTAGCTACGTTTGACAACGTTTAGAACGAGTGAAAAAATTTGTAGTGCAAGATCCATTTGCAATTTCTCTCAATTATCACCTCTGTCATCGTTCAGAAATCCTTGAGTAAGAAACGACCCAGTTTATTAACACAAATGGGGTTACATTCCTGAATTGGAAGGAGAACAAACTGATAAAATGGAACAAAGAGTGAGAAGTTTATTAAAAGGATCGTCTCGCGACATTCGATACCGAAACGGTATATCTCTATAAACACGACTCGACGCTTTTTCCATCCGTGGCGCATCTTCGTTCGCGGAACGGGTTTCGAAAGGTGAAAGTTGACCTCCAGGAGAACTTTCTAAATGCAGTTCCGAGAGATCGTAACACGGAGGGAACCTTCGCCGTCGATCGTTTGTCGTTAAAGCTAAAACACTCTCCTGATTTCCGGGGCTTCGTCGACGAGAGGTGTTTTTTTTTTTTTCAACGAAACGTTTCCGCTTAAATCGCACGGAACTCGGCTCGTCGTGTTTCGCGTCGTTTGGAAAAAGAGCGTGTTGTCACGCGAACGGTACGTACATCTCGATCGGTACCCGGCAAAACCGTGATATTTCGATGGATCACGCCAACTAAATAGAACCTGCTGGCTATATGTGTTCGAGTGGTTGCACGAGGTGGTTCCAACGAGTCGTCAACCTCTCCGGACACTCTCCTCTCCGAGCCACGAGGAACCGTTAGCCTCGTCGCATTTCGAATTCGACCCGTGTTCTAAATACTTTCGTCTCATCCTTTAAACGCGCGCGATGCTCGCCGAGACTTTCTAATCTTCAGAAGTATTCTGTACTCTTTGCGAAGGTTTTGCTTTTTCGAATTTTATCAGCGGTTGCGAACGTGGCAGAGTTTGGTAATTTTCAAGGAACTTTTTGGAGTGGCTAACATTGTACATAATTAAATATATAGCAAAAAATTGTTAAATTTTGCGGATCGTTGCAATTGTATGATTGAAACAAATTGTAGTTTGCGATAATTAGTGTCGCAAATATTATAATTTACAGCTTCATTTCCGATACGTGGAATTTACACTCGATAAATATTAATGAATTTTCACTACTGCACGATTGCTGAACGTATTCATTAATCAATTTACAGATTATATTCCATTCCTTTGTGTGATGTCGTATAGATTCTGTTAACGATTGTATTTCAAATAATTAGGAATGTTGGAAACGTGAGTATTTAAACTGTGTAATTGCACATTCTGATGTGCAAAAACCAGTTCAAATATTGCAACGACCGATTCTTAATCTAATTTATAAAAGTCACTTAATAATTTAAAGTATTTGCTGGAAAATAAAGTAATGTTTACAAATTTTTATGTTCAACACTTTAGCAATTGTTCAAGAATTTCACTCCTCTCAGATATATTTTATCACAGAAAGTGATTTTTAAGTGCAACGCTGATGCAACGAAAATTAGCGATTGGTTGATTTGGATCACGTGATTCGTGAGGGGGCGTGGCATAGACCTCGAGTAGGAGTGGCGTTGTCTGGTTCTGAGCGATCGCGCCTGTAATTTGTTTTCTATCGATTCAAATGTTTGCGTATCAATAAAATTTTATGGCAAAAAAGTCTTAATTTCCTAGTCAGAACAGTTGCTTCTGGGCCTTTCAGTGAGAATCGCACTGCAGTTTCTCTATACCTGTATGTATCGCGCTTGAACGATAAATAAAACATGACGGGCGATGCGGACTCTCACTTGAACTAATCGATTTAACATAGCATTCAAAGCATTCTTGATGCAACGACTTACGTGCTGAAGATTATACGATGAACTATCAAAGTGTGCAGTCAAGCAGGAAATTATTTCACAATGTTCAATGGCGAAACGTTCAAAGGCCGATCGATGGTGAAAAAGGAAACGGAAAGAAACGTTGTATCACAATGAAATGAAATCGCTGAGAAAAGAAAAAAAAAAAACAGCGTAGAGAATTTCTATCGTTAATCAAAATTCAACAAACACTTTTAATTGGCGAAACTCGTTCGAACGACATCGCGTGGCTAATACGATCAGCGTGTAATCAAGAATCATTAAATCAGCGGAGCAATTTAACCGGATAATGAAATGACGTGCGATTCTATTCGATTGCGAATTTATTTTTTTCGTTTCCTGAATGAAACGTCGACGCACCGAGTATATTTACATGTGTTTAATAATCATTAAATTAGCCGAGCAATTGACAATATTGTCGAATAATATAATATAATTTAATAGATTGATTCATTTCTTCTGCTTTTTTAATTCAAATATCAACGTATACCTAAGAATCGCGAAACCAGTTAAACAATTAGAAAAATGTTGTAATAAAATTTATTTCCTTCTTCAATTATGGCCCAAGATGCCACAATTAGATACTCTCAGTTAGCGTAAATATTTTTAACTTTCTCGTGTTAGTTTTTCGCTTTTCGCTCTTAAGTTCATTTTTTCTGCAGGGAAGCGTTCCGTTCGTTTTCGATATCTGCGGTGGGTTGCACGAAATGGTCAGCGAGTGTGTGGTATTTTAAAGTGGATTAACGAGGATAACGTGTCAGGTTAAAATTAATCTACTTTGAGAAGTACTGCTTCTTCACTCACTCGGAGGAGAAACTTCTGGAGTGGAGGCATAACGACTTGTGTAATCTGGATTTAAAACGGTTCGAGGTCAGTCGAGAAGTTGAACGAACTCGCATAAACTGCGACCACGTCCGAATTTGAAGACGAGCGCACGTCGTGGCCGAGTGTGCCACGTTGACAAAACGATTTCATCTGAGAATAATAAGGAGAAAATCGTGACAATTTGCGATTTAATAATTAACCGAAAGTATTTGTAGATTTCTAACTTTAAATCGCTAGTTTTACACTCTCGGATGTCGAATTCAAAGTTTTAAATTTTTAACGAATTACTTTCAAACAGAACGCTTCGGAATCAAAAATTCGACGTTTAATCTTTTACTTCAGGTCTTGAAATTTTGATACCAACTGTCCGATTTTATTTCCTAAATTTCCAAGTTTAACATGGAAGTCTGCTAAATTAAGCTTCTGATTTTAGATTTGCTACCTCGAATTTAATTTTTTTAATTTTCAATTTAATCTGAAATTGCTTCAAGTCTTCAATTTCTCACCGTAGCTCTCAGCCATCCAAATATACAATTTCGACGCTCTTAAAATTTCGAGTCCCGGATTTAACAGTTCAAACCTTCGAAGTTCCACGCTGCGCCGTGCGCTCCGAATTAGTAATTGGTTTCTTTCGGAAACGACAGATTCACTCGGCTACGATCGCTGTATCAGCGGCGCAGTGCGTCGATTGAAAAGATACAATCTCGCGAGGAAATTCATTAATCATCACTCGGGCAGCCGGATAAAAAGCGACGCGCGTATGTATAACAATCTCTGGTGCAAGCGCGACTTTCGCGGGAAATATAACGGGAAGAATCGTCGACGGAGGAAAGATCCGTCTAGGAAGTGTCAGACGTGACCATGCTCGCAACCGTGTCACGAAACGTTCGCACGGGTTTCAGCAGGATGCAACGGAACGATCAGGACGACGAGAGACGCTAGACTTTTCTTCTCTTCCGGTCGGTTTTCGCTTGGAAGTATTTTTAGACGAATGTGCATCAATAATTCTCTTTCGCGGTATTGATTATTCCCTTTCGTTCTCTCGATAGTAGCAGCCACTTATTTTTTCAACGAATTCATTCACTGCCGTCTATTTTGTCATTCTGTTTTTAAGAATCTCAAACGTTTTATTCCTATATTCCTGATTTCCCTCTTTGCTGCATGTTTGATAATTATCGTAAAATGCGGAACTCGCTCTGCTTCTACTTTTAGGATCTTTTACTTAACAATCTGCTTATCACACGCCTATGAAAATGTTTTCTGACGATTTGAAATTTTCGCACCGTTTTCCACTCACGACAAACAGGACTACTGTCGTACGTATACATTTATAAACTGAATTTAATGCAACCACGTCGTTAAAAGGGGAAACAATTAATGCAAGTTCAATGTACCGCGATAATTTTTTTGGCCCGTAAAAACTCGTTTCGTTTTCGCTTTGAAAGCGGAATCTAAAAAAAAAAATGTCAGTCAAATCGGTTTTATTTTATTTGGAAGTCGAAAAATCGAACGCTGAACGTCGTTCGTGACATCACGTATTTCGCTGTTACTCGCGATTATTTTCGACTTGGTAATAACGGGATCGCGGCGCGCAGCAAAAAGCTCATTACGCGACTCCGCGGGGACGGAATAACCGAGAAAGGAATTCGGGAAAAGATTTTAATTTCGCGGCTCGAATCGCTCGTTTATTCCGCCGCGGCGGTGCAATACGGAAGTGCAGCTCTGTTTTCAAACGGCGCGCCGTCCGTCGCGTGATTAGCCCGTCCGCATGAAAAATAATGGGAAACGCAACGAACTTCAAAAGTGATTATTGTTTTTCCCCCTTTTTCTCCTCTTTATTCATTTCCATATATCCTTGGCGTACGACAGGATTTTTCAGCTCTTTTTAAGCGTTCAGTCGCGCAAGACTTTAACGTTCGATCGGTTCCGATTGCGAATTGAATCATTTAGAAATTCTTCATTTTCCGGCCGATCCTCTTCCGATTACTTAAAATTTTAAAAAACAATGGAATAAATTTTGATTGCTTGAAAGCGCAAATAGAATTTCACCGTACGTGAATTATTATTGTTGCAATGTGGGCTAATTTGTATTTATTATTGAATTTAATACTCGCTGATATCTAAAATAAAAATAGTGTATTAGGATGAAATATTCACTTTAATTTGAGAATAGTTCGACTAAGCAAAAGATGTTATGATATAGTATTGCGATTCCCAATATCTCTATGCCACGCCCCCTCACGAATCACGTGACCGAAATCAACCAATCGCTAATTTTCGTTGCATTAGCGTTGCTAATACACCTGAAGAGGTCCAGTTTTCTGGGTTACCCTCGCTAAAATCACTTTCAGTGATAATATATATTCGATATAACATAAAAACTTTCAATTCAACGCGACACTGAAAATACAGAAAAACACCGTGTTGTTTAAAATTCTTCGGTCTTAAAAGTCAAAAGTCAAGATTCTTTCCGCCCTTAAAAATTGTCAAAATTCTTTTAGTTCTTTTAGGTCTTAAGACAGATTCTAACAACCGAATCAGAGTCGTCAAGTATAGTTGTTGAGTCGCGTTTGCTTGATGATTGGGACTGACCGAATCGCGTTGTCTGCCCTCAAACTTAATTTTGACCACGGTTTTTCGCGAACAAGTGCGAATTAATCAAGTGTCTCAGACGTCGGGGATCGAATTTACGGCGAATCGTACGTTCTTGGCACGGAAACGTTGAAGAGTTCTTGACCGGTTTGGTCGGAAGTAGCCGGTTGTTCGGTGCTAGGAACGCCAAACGGTACCCGTGAACTTTCCATAGGAATTTCAAACGTGTTCGGTACACGTCCAATTCCCTCTGACATTCACGGAGTTCAGCCATCGACGTTATCGATAACGGATGAGAAGCTTGGACCGCACCGCAAACTCCATTACTATGGTTAGCCTCCCTAAAATTAACTGGCGAAATTAGCGATCCAAATAGATCCGCATTCCCGCGGGGCACCGCACAAATTTCAAAGCTCGCGCGCTCTCTCAAGAATTACAACGGCTCGATATGATCTGTTGGTCATTTCCATGGGTCCCGGCCATGCCCAGGGCCTGGCAGATTCTAATTTTCCAGCCTGTTCATTAACGAGATCGCCAAAGAGTCCCGCCCGTTGTTTCCAACTCGTACGAGACAATGGTCTCTGTTGGCGGGATAATTAAATTCATCTTGATTGATGGTTGGAGATTGAGTCTGATCAAACGAGGATAAACGAGGAGTTTGTTGTTTGAACAAAAGGGAAGATGAAGATTGTTTACCGCGTGTACAATGGGTCACATTCTCTTGAAGATTTGTATTTTTTCTTTCTTTTTTTATGATACGAAATTCCTAACTTCATCGATCGACGAGACGTGATTAATTAAGTTTAATTGTTCTCAGTGTCATCATTGAGGAGAATTTTGTAATTTTTTTTGTGAATGTTTGCGCATTTATGAACAATTTAGGGACGTGCAAAAATGCGTAATATTTTTAATTATATTAAATATAATTTCCTCCACCATATATTATGACAATTTACCTCTATTCTCAATTGATACCGTTGAACTATTAATGACTACGACAACCTGGATTAAGTTAGCGAACTTCCTAGTATTTGAACAATTATCATTAATAAATTTTATGATAAATAAATACTAACAAGAAAATGAACAAATATTAATAAATACTCAGATTAACAAAATTGATGAGGAAGCGGATGAAATTTTACAAACAGCTTATTCGAATACCAAACCTAATCTAAACAAAAAACCCAAAATAATTTTTACAACTTCCAAAAATTATCACCGAAGAAAATCGTAAAAACGGAAAAATTACGTCGACCAAATTCTCATCAACGAGTGTCAATCGGGAAAAAATCTCGTCGTTATCGTCGCACCGTCAAGCACCCTTCGCGAACCTTCGCGAGAAGCAGCATCATTTGCAAATTCAGCGTCGAATCGTTCCTCTCGATCTATAATAACAGGGTCGCGATCGTGACGAATCGGTTTCCCTCGCGACGACGTACCCACCTCGTGCCGGAAATTCTGTCGAATCGAGCCACGTCGTCCATGTTGCCTGGAGCGTTGCGTTTAACCGGGTATCTTCTTGGAAATCCGTGGAGTTTGCGGAAATTGTTGCGGATGGGCCAGCGCGAAACCGATCGATCAGACGGTGCATCTATCGCGCCCGTACGATGAAAACGGGCGGGCTCGAACGGCGAGGTGTATCAAACTGGGCGAAAAGTATGTCAACGGCACGCGTATATCATCGACACCTTTGAATTTCGCGTAACACGATCGAAGCCCGGCACTGTCTGCCGCAGACGCTTAACAGTTGTCAGCCCGTTGTCAACGCGGGCAAACATTCCGTCTGACTCGACTTTGGCCGACCATGAAGTCGATAAGCCCCGTTGCGAGAGACTTCTGCCGCGAGCGCGTTTGTCGACGTTTGAGCGAATATTTCCAAATTTGGGAACGGGATAAAATTTGTCTTTTGTCTTTTGAATTGCACTGGCTGCGTTCGAATTTTATTATCACTGTCTTCGGACAGTGATTCGCGATAAGCAAATATGTACGAGGGAATTTAGATCACTTGGTGTTGGATCATTTTTGCTAGGTGTTTCTTGTCACGACGACAAAATTTCAGCAGTAATATTCAAACTTGAGAATTTCATATTCATATGTCTTTTATCTGTGATTTATCAGTACGTGTGTCTTTTATTAGACTTGCTTATCAACTGTCACATTACGTTGCTATGTCCAATCAAAATTTCGATTACAGTTGCAAATCACATTCTTTCGAGTTTCTTTTTTTCCATAAAGCAGACAGAATCAGTTTTTGCAAATGAAACAAATCAGTTATTTCAAAGTCGTTCAATTTGATTTGCAAAACTATTAATTAACTCAGTGATATGATCTTTCAGAAATCATCCAGAGAAACACATTTTCGTTACGAGCGTAATAATGTGAATCCAATTTCACTAAAAAGAATTCCGTCTCCGGTTAATACTCTCCAAAGCTAAATAAAATATCCAATTTTATATTTATTACTTATCAAGAAAGAAACGTGTAAAATGCCAAGTGAATTGTGGATTTCGCGTGTCTGTTCACGAGTCCAATTTCACTAAAAAGAATTCCGTCTGGGTCAATACTCTCCAAAGCTGAATGTAACAATTTTTTATATTTATTACTCATCAAGAAACGTCAAGTAAAACGTCGAGTGTCATTGAGGAAATTCGTAACGTGACTGACGGAACGTACACGCGTGTTTGCGCTAATTGTTAATGCACGTAATGTGTGTAACGCGATAGAACCTTTGGATCAACAATCGGGAACTCTGGTAGCCAGTGGTGTTTCTCTCAACCCCGAACTCATCCGCGGACGAGGATACCAGTTTAGTTATCTCCGGCATTCAAACTGGCTGAAGCTCGCGTTACATGCGCTCTTGCTTTCGAGCTTTCCTGTCGAAACTACGCGCGTTTAACCAACTACCAGTGCCCAATGGAAACGAGCCGCTATTAAGCTCGGGCCATTTGCCGCTTAAGCGTTCGTGAGATCAGAGCTTTTGCGGCTATTCTCGCGCGTATCGCCGTTTCACTTTCTTCTTCGTCAAATGCAAGTAATATCGATCGGCCGCGATGCTGGAAAGTCGGACATTAACCGGCGAGCATCCCGCGTCTGAAAATTTATTTCGTTCGCCTTTTGCGAAAGACACGTCGGAAAACAGAGTGCAGCAGCTTGCTCGTGTTCCTGAAAATATATTGAAAATCGTCAACTTCGATGTGTATTATATATAATATGTATATATATATGATTATAATAATAAATTGTAAATTTTATTTTTAATAGTTTATGAATATTTTTTAATATGTTTGATAAAAAGTTTGGTAAGATAAAGTTAAATTTGACGAATCTAGTTACGTTGTCAGTTGTCTAAATACAAATTTAAAAATGGAAAGATAGAACGTAAGAATTTTTTTTTCTTACCCACTAAATATTTTTGAAATTAAAAATTTCTGAAATAATAAATGCATAAATGTTTGACTTGTGATAAAGAGCATTATTGGAAATTCTTTATACATTACTAGAATTCAATATATAAAAACTTACTAAGCGTTACAAACACAAGAGAATTATAATAATTATGAAAAGGCGGAATGAGAGGAGAACATAATACGAGGCGACAGAGAGAAAACAGGCAAACACGATTCGCAAATATAAGATACATAGTGTACGTAACATTGGTACCAGTGAACATGACACAGATAGGAGCGAGCTAATCTGACAGGATACAGACAAGAACAACTGTGTACGACGCGTTGCGAACGAAACCAAAGCGATCAACATCGAATCCACTGTACTCGATAAAGGCACAACCGGATTAATTGAGAAAAATGGAAAGATAACTATCGACATTCGTCAGAAGTGCAAACAACGTCGAGAATGTCAGCTAGAGTGAATACAGCCACCTGTATACAGACACAGATAGATATGTATAGATACGTAGAGTAAATACAGATATGTGTATTTACCAACTATATACTAACATAGATGCAGATGCAACATAAACGCAATTACATAGATGATTTAGTACAATCTTCATTAGTACATCTGTGATTAACTGTGATTAATCATCGAAATGAAAATCTTGAGGATGATTCCTCTTTAAGAGGGTTGAAGAGTCAAGAGCAAGATTTGAATGAAATTGTTACATGTTTAAAAGTTATTGATCGTGGTTCAGAATATATTAACACTTTGGAAATTATTCGAATAGTTTGAAGTAGTAAAATGGTTCTTTTTGTATGTGAGAATGAAGTTGCTCGTCACAGTAGATACAGACGCGTGTGTCAGACACGACGCAACTGATGTTTAAAATAGAAGATGCAAAGCAGATACGACAAAATCAATCATGTTTATCCATTTTTTTTTTCAGTATTCGATTAAAAGTTTGTAGCAGATTTTTTATTCATATAATACATTCGAAATTCGTCAAAGTAGTCAAGTGTTATCTAACTCGAAAACACGTTGTATCTCTTCAGACAGCTTTCTTCTCAACGCTATAATCGTGAAATTATATTAAATTGACAACGAAAAAATATTTCAATATTCAACACTTTACTTTATAACTCCAGACGCTTCCTCTCGTAAAATATTCGTTCGCGTCGACAGCGATAGTAACGTTCCATCGTGTTTTTCTCCCGAGAAAAACGACGAGATCTCGCGTCTCGATTTTTGATAGATTTTTCAAATTTCACGGCTAATGCTCGATACTCGCAATAAACAGAACAAATCGGTCTATTTGCGTTTTCGTTGCTGTATCGATGGCGGCGGGACAACACCGGCACCGCAACTAAATCGAACGGTATGCAGCAAGTATACATACGTATAGAGGAGCGGCGACGTGACGCGAATACGGAAATTCCTTTGCCCTGGCGAGTCCTTTACCTCGGCGATACGCGACCTTAGCTGTCTGCGGAGATTCAAGGAGGAACGAGCAATGGTTCATTGAACCGTTATTATTTGCCTGTATTAATGCCACTTCTTGCTCCTCCAACGATGAGAAGAGAAACGATAATAACGCTCTTCGGAGCTTGTTTGCTGCGTGATTTGTTGAACGAGTAAAATTAAGAGAATTACGAGGGAACGGGGAGAATCTACCGATTGCAACGAAATTTCCAAGCGTGCAATTTGTATTTTCAGTACTTTTTGGATTAAGGTCGAATTTATGCGCCGCATCGCGTAAATTTGGTGATCTTTAATTCAGGTGAATTTTAATCTTTTGTTAAAGTTGATGGTTTATGTCTACGGTCGGAGTCGCGAGACTCTAAATTCCAGATGTTCAAATATAAGAAACAAGAAATTATCTTGTTTGTGCATAAAATGCAATTCTTTTTTATCACTGAAAGTGATTTTAGCGGGAGTAACCCAGAAAATCGGGTCTCTTCAGGTGCAACGCTGATGCAACGAAAATTAGCGATTGGTTGATTTGAGTCACGTGGTTCGTGAGGGGGCGTAGGTTACATGCGCCTCCAAATTAAATACGCAAATAGTTGATATCACAGTTACAAAATATTACGATCGATCCAACATCTATTTCCTCCAAATTCTCAATTCATTAAAATCGACTCGTCAACGAAAGCTACCACATATACACCTCTGAGTCGTTCGATGTTAGGGGATATTTCAAAATGAATATGAAGCGATAAAGAAAAGAAGCATTTGACTTTGTTTTTCTGATGTTTATTATCTTGTTTAACAAAAAAAAAAAAATCAAATGCTTCTTGCAATATCCTCCAATTTTTGTAAGCAGTATACATGGGTCGCACGGCCACCGTGGTTCTATGTTAACGCGAAATAAATAATTCGTGCGTGTACCGCGTAGAAATTTCCCGGTAGGAACACAATACCCCGAGTGTCTGTCGCGAGTAGGCAATTAATTTGCCGCGCTTCCGCGTCAGGACGTTGTAGGTTTCGACGTAGAAATTTTCAAGTTACGCGCGAGAGAGAGAGAGAGAGAGAGAGGGGGGAGCCGCGTTCTCGCGCGGATTAAATGAACCGGTTCCATGTTTGTTTCTCGATCGTTCGTTCAATTCGCACCGGCACCGCAGCCGTCGCCTGTATAATCCACACTAGCTGAGTTATGTAGATCCGGGGCTTATCGCTCCAGGATTTCCATTCTGTCTCATTATTAATTTCCATGCGTTAAGCAGCCGCGGCTGGGATTAGTCGGTACCGCGTCGCGTCGCTACACGAGAGCCGACGGAGCTACGCGCGTTTCCACGGGGGGGAAGAAGGGGGAGCGAGCTCCATTGATTTCGCGATGTAATTATTCTTGGAGGGAACCGCCGTGTCGACTAACAAACGGGGTACCCGCCAACTTTTCGCCCGCCTACTTTTGTCTGCGTCCCTCGATGACAATTTACGTCGCACCGGCGATGCTCTTGTTCCAAAGATTCCCAGCGAAACGCGTGGAACGCGCGTTTGAAATGTAATTCGAAGCCTCGCCGTTACACGAGATACTTGGAAGTTCCCGTTCGCACTGCCGCGAGACGCGATCGCCGCGATTGTATTGATTAAGAGGAAGTTGGAAGCGCAGAATGGAACTTTCTCCGTCGCAGCTACTTCTTACACCGCGTAATATATTTCGAGACGATCACTCCGCTCTCTGGCGCGTTGCACGGAAATTCAAATAAAATGCGCGGAACGCGGAACGTTGATTTGGAAAGGAGCAACGAAAGTCCAGGTTTTTACACGAAACGCATTATTATTTGAAAATAATAGTCTTGATTGAATATTTGAAATTGAAGCGATCAATATGGGCGGGGGAAACAAATTGTTTTTTCTTAAAAAATAAAACGGAGAAACGTATCTGGCAGAGTTTTGTCACGTGGCGTGTTAAAACCACGCGAAACTGAAAGTAATCGACGAACCATAAACGTAAATATCGGAATTAAATATCGTTCTAACTCTCATTCAACAATTCTATCCAGCATGAATATGAGTAAGCGCAACAGCGCCTTCGTTTCAACATTCACTCTGCAATGAAAGTTGCGTATCTCCACTCCACTTTCGCTGCAGCTTTCCTCGTATGTTTCCGATAAACAACAACGCGAGCGCACTAAAAGAATAGAAAAGAAAGGAAACACGCGGTACTTAAAACAGAAAACAATGAGAAAGATAAAATAAATTCTAGCGTTGCCATATCTCTCTCGAAGAATCGTCTAGCTGTAAATGTTACGTGCCGTTTTTTGCGCGAACATTTTTGCTTGTTAAAAAACGATGTACCCTTTTGGAAATAAAAATTCTGTCCCAACTTTGCGCTTGTATGTTCCCGTTTGTGCGTTTATTGACGAGTTCGCGGTTCATCATTAGTAACAATTTCCATTCTGATAGATATTTTGGAAAAATGTGGTTTGAGCAAGAGAAAAATATCAAAGAGTACTATAAAAATAAAACGAAACCTTAAAAAGATAATAAATAAATTAGAATCCTCGTCTTTCTTTAACTTTGTCCATCACGATGATAATAACTGAACTTTTTTCCAGAAAAGTTCGTTGTGTATTAATTCCTCGAGAGGTAGCTTTGGAGTAATCCATTGTAACCCAATTACTAATTACCTTTCTCAAATCATGAACCTGTGGTATGACGCGGATGAAACGAGCAAATTTCACAGGCCACAACGGGCGAAGAATTTCGTGGAATCGAATCCACGGTGAAATTAAGTCAGCGCGCACGCGGGGCCGGGATCGAAAAACTTTCTCGTTCCTCGTTCCCTCCTCGACGTTCGATTTAACGCGATCGAGCGGCGATACTCTGTCGGTCGCAGAGGACCGGCGACGGGGCTCTCCTCTGCGGTTCGCTCCTCTCCTCGTCCGACGGACTTGGAAACTTTCAAAAGGCCCTGAATCCCCCCACAAATCACATAATTTGTATGCATGAAGTCGGAATGTAGACGCGTCGCGATGGCGCGGCCGTCCAAAGTCGCAGAACCAGACGCGAATTCGCTGCTGGCCCCCCGTTCCTGTAACGAACTCCGCCAATTCGCGGAGAGACGCGAGACAGTTCAACGTTTTCGCGATCCTCCCCCGACCTGTTATACCTGTTCGAGCTGCTCGCGGACTCGACGACTCGATGGAACGTCGCCGTCGCCGTGGTCTCTCCGGGCTCTCGCGTTTCTACTTGTTAAATCCTGCGAAAGGGGCCACGTTCGCGAGTAGATAGAGAGAAGAAATTCCGGCGAATTTCCGGGAGCCATTTTTTCGCCGGATTTTCGACGTGAATGCTCTTGGGACGGGTATAATTCAATGTGAGGAAAATCTTTGTTTTTTTTTTATTGGGTGGGTTGTTCGGAGAGTTTAGAAAAGTAAAAAATAATCATTCTTTGGCATTTGCAATTGGAAGTAGTATTTATCACCTTTCTCAGCCATACGCGTGATAACTGATATTCAAGATACCGTACGACTACTCAGTTAATAATTTACGATATGAGCTCTCTAAGTATTTTCAACAAGTTTTCTTTCTTGATTTTTATGACGAAATCGGTATTACCTGCAATCGAACTGCGATACTCTTTAAACTTTTTTTATTCCTCGCGCATAAATTAGAAATAAGAAACATCTTAGTTTGTGATCCAATGGTGCCATATTTCTCACGTATATATAATTTAATTCAATTATTAGTTTATAAAGATCACGTCGGCAATAATATTAATAAAAATCGATGGAAAAAAGAGGACAGTAAAAACTGGTCCTGCGAGGAACGTTCGTGACGAACGTTTTAATTTAACAGGGGATTCGATGAAATCCGCGCGATTCGAATGTGCAATTTGAAACGATCGTGCACATCGATGAGCAAATAAAAAGTAGTATTTCCGGGGATTAGAACCGCGGAATATTTAGACAGGTATACTCTTGCTTTCATAGTGGTCGTATTCCAATATTTGCAACCGGAATTTTTCCTCCGTTCTTGATCTTCGTGTTTACTCAGAATAATTGGAAACTTGGATACCGCTGGTCAATAGTAACGTACATTTCTAAAAATTGTAAGCAACGTACGTGCAAGATGTTTATGTTCTGTAAAAAAAAGTTACTCGGAAAACAATTGCATGGTTAGAAGACTTATTTTTGTATAATACGTATATTTTTTTTAAAAGGCGATCTTACACAGTAATTTGCCACACGTCACATGAAATTATTACACGTGAAGATATTAACAATTTTAATATTTGAACGTGCAATATTGTAAAATTATATCTGATGATAAATATTGCCCCGATTATCGAATAATTTTACTGACGTTCAAAACGAAATTATCTTCAACGCGGATAAAATTCTCATTAAGGAGGATTCTAAATTATTTACGATACGAACGAATTTATTTTACGTGATATGAAATTTGACAGTCATCAGTAGATACTATTATTACGCGAATTTATATTCGATAATTTGATGGGAATTCAGCAGGACGAAGTGGATGCCATGAAATACGTTTGCTCTCCGACAAAATGAGAATGATGAAGTAGTTTGCGTCATTTGCTGCGAAACATTTTTCTATGAATACTAATTAAAAGCTCTCGAAATATTTACCTTAAACATATATACATATATGTATCTTTCTCCCGAAAACACACTGATAAATATGTATGCACGTGCTTTTTTATTGTTCCCTTGTTTTTCCATGTGTATTTGCAACGCATGCAAATTTGATATTGATTTATGTAGATTAAAATATCCTTTTCCTATATTTTAGTTGTTTCAAGGTTTGTATAATATGAAAAAATTAATTGCAAAAATTCAGGGAGCATCTTCTTTACGTGACAATTAATCGAAAGGCAAGATTTTAATCCTTTCAGGGCTCGCTGAAACAATCAAACGAGACATTGAACTCAAGTTTATGTGGCTTGTGTTTATTTCCTTTATTACACTTTATTTTTGTTTTATTTATTTAAAAATTTCTCTGCATTTTTGGAAATATGAAATTTCCAAGTGAAAAGTACCCAAGGTTACATTACTACAATCTGTAGTTAAGGTAGTTAATAATATATTATTCTTTCCGTAATTTGATTTCCAACGTTTTATTTAATTTACAATTAGTTTACAAAATTTGTACAAAATATTTTATTCTCGAACGTAGAGTTGGTCCTTATCCAGACGCTGAATATTACTGCGAACCGAGGTTCCAGACAGTTGAAACAAAATAATTCTTCAAAGTTTCCAACAACTCTGATATAATCTCGAGCCTCTTCGTCTATTAACATTTCATATAAAACGCTAAGCGCATTACGTCCCTTGCCCGTGCATTACATTTCAACGCACCCTCTCTCGGAGAATGCTCTCGGCACGAGTGTCAAGACAGCGCGCCAATTGAAAACTCGAGGGAAACTCGAAAGAGATCGCGCCGTCGTGCCGTGAAATTCTAAAAAAAAAAAAAAAAAAAAAAAACAAGTCGAGCGCGCGACGAGTGATGCTCGTGCGCCTAATTTTCGCGTAAAATTCGCGAAATCTCGTTAATCGGTAGGGTGGATTTCTTGCCGGCGAGCGACGAGACGCAGCAGAGCGTTCGCGAGCCGCCGAGATACGCGTGTAACTTTGGAGAACGTCGGGCTGCCTGGCAGTGGCATTAGTGCACGCGCGTTCCCTGCGCGGAGAGACGTATCGCGACGCTCGAATCCGCTTGGCTGCCGCCGCGACGCGGCCTGGCGAAGGAAGAAAGTAGGACGGTGAACCGAGTGAAAGAGAAAGGGTTGGAAATGGACGCGCTGGCGGAAGAAGCCGAAGAGAACTCACGGGGAAAGACAACGCGCGATGCGCGTCGCAGTGATATCTCGTACTCGCGACGCAACTCGGAAATGTACGACTCGTTAATGAACTGCAGAGTTACGAACACCTTGTCAACGGAATCGTTTGGGGAAAACGTAGGAAATATCTTTACTTTTTGATCTGTACTCTGAAAATTCGCAGTCTATCTTGTTGATCAAATGAAAGCTTCTTTCATCTTAGTCGGAAGAGAAATTCTAAAGACAAACGAATAAGATTTTCATGTGATATCTCTTTACCGATAACTCGAAAACCCTTCTTTTTGTCGGTTCCATCGCATCAGTGCATGAACAAGAAAACACAACGAAAGGGAGAAGAAAAGAAAAAATAAAAGAGAAGACAACGAAACGGTGTAACGCTATTGCGCGTCGTCAAAGTGGAGAAAACTCGAGGGAGAGGAAAAAAAATAAGGAAAATTACGTTCGAGAAGAAGAGGAGAGGGGTTTGAAAGGGGTTTGAACGAGAAGCTTGGAAGATGCTGCGTGAGGCTGCCGGCAAACGGGGTAAGTAGGGCGAGATACGAAAAGGGGTGGAAAGGTTGAGAAACGAGTGGGCAAGTAAAGGGAAATTAATTACGACAGCGACCGGGGAACTGGCAGAATTGTTAGCAGAGACAAACATCAACGCAGTTTGTTTTTCTTTGACGTCTTAGGTAAAAGTTGCGCGCGGAAGGTTGAAACTTCTGGAGAAAACAAGCAGCCGAGTCTAAGCTACGATGATATTCCGGGTCGTTTCTCGTAACGACAATGAAATGAAACAGGGTTTATTATTATCCTTTTGCTATTCTTTTCCTTTTTTCGTACAATACCATTTCACCCTGTCGCGACTCGTTCATCTCTTCGTTAACGTTTTCAGCGAGCTTTGAGAGAAACTTTAGAGAGAAGCTGTTTCTCTCTGAGCGATATTTATGTCATTCTGTTTTTTGACACGATACCATCGGCGATCTTCGTTTCTGAAATATTGCTCGTAAGAGCGGTTGCTAGGTTGTTAAAATTTTACATTGAATATTATCTACTTTACCTCGAGTAATTACAGTGGGAACGATTTCACTGGGAGAAAGGTATTGTCAAAGAAAATTTTAATTGTTACATTCGTGTTTTTAATGACTCGTGCGATCGTGTGATTTCCTCATTTGGATTTTGTCGTGCGACAAATTTTGGAGAATGGCGTCTCTAAGCCGTGATACTCCGTAGTTTAAAATCGATCGATCGACATAATCCTCTATACTACCGTATAATGTGATACTGGTTTGAATAATACCAGTATTATGCGGTAACGCCATAATCGTCCTACATCATATGCAACGGGGAGTTTAGATGTCAAATAGTAAAAGTTAGTCGCCGATCAATTCTGAGGTTTCGCTGTTGTAACTAATATATCGTTACCACAATATGTTGCTCCTGTACCGTATTTCAACCACAGTACGCAATAATTGTTAATTTATGAAATTATACGCTCTTGTTCCGTGGCGTGTCGCAGTTTTAAATTGACAATTCGAAATAAATGTTCCACGCTGCAACGCAGCTCCGTTCTAAGAATTTCTGAATTTTAAAGTTCACGAATTTGGAATTTACGTGAATTTAAATTTGGGAAAATTGTACCAAATTTTAAAGTTATATTTGAAAAACGACATTTTATGTTAGTCTAGATACTGCTTGCTCGAGTGATGCACGTTTAATTAAAATTCATAGATATTTAAATAGAATTATTTTAGTCTGACAAAGTATCGTTTTCTACATTTTTGTGATCTCACGTTTGATACGATATTTTCCGAAATAGCAGCGCCGACTTTCAAGTATCCTTATGTTTGCGCAAATGAAACATTCATTGCCTCGATGCAACAAAGAAAGGAAGCGTACGCTCCAAAATCATCCCTTAACGTGACGACCTCATCCAACAATAAGTATTTCCAAAAACACCTTAACCAACACATGCACTGCCGCTAACGACGCTCAAGAAACTCTGCCAAACTCGTAGGCCAAATTACAAAGTGACCTGAATAAGAGACTCCGTGCGAGGAGGATGTGTCACGAGGCACGAGGCTGGTTCGTCGGAAGAAATTCGAAAGAACGTTTTGGTACCGCAAGAAAAGGAGGAAGGAGGTTATCCAAAGGAGCCAGATGGATTCGAAGAAAGTCACGGTCGGCATGCGTGCAATGAGAAAGGAAGGTCGACGTTTGGTGAATCGTACCGAAGGAATGACGCGTGTCTGAGAGAGCGAGAGAAAGAAACGACAAGGATGGAAAAGTAGAGGCGTGAGAGAAAGAGGACTCGTGAAACGCGCGAGAGTGAAAGAGCGTCGAACGGTTTTGCGGGGAGGGGGGGGTGGAGAGAGGAGAGTGAACGGGAGAGTGAAAGAGAGACAGGATGGTGGAAAAGAGGACGAGGCAGAGACCTACATATTTCGTGGGGCCAATGAGACGGCGCAATGTGGCGGCACGGGATGCTCTCGTCCTTCTCCAACGCGTTCGCTTGATCTCGGAGCGAAGTACAGCGCAGCCAGCGGCTACACGGAGTGGGAAACGAAGGTAGCTCGGCCGAGTGGAGCGCTACACCGCCTCAGTTGCTCACGAGCATTCGCCAGCGAACGTATCGAGTCATGGCTGTCCGTTTCGTAAACAACAACGCGAGTGTCGTGCTCGCGACGTGCCGTACGGTGCTTCTCGTGTTCGTTGGCGTTCTTGTTCTTGCACACGCCGATCAGAATCAGTCGGGACTGAAGGTCGAGAAGCTGTACGTACCGGAGGTATGCGAGGGCAAATCGAAGATCGGCGACCAGCTGACGATGCACTATACCGGCACGCTGGTGGACGGTACCAAGTTTGACTCAAGGTCAGTGACACTTTGCCATTACGCTAACAAAAGTTTTACGCCGAATTCCGCACGATGGTGCGGAAATATGATTTATTTCTTGTCGTCTTTTTCGTATCTCGTTGAGAGGTTAGTTCGACCACGTCGGTGGTCGACCAAGTTCGATTCTCAAGGTCAGTGACACTTTGCCACTATACTCCGTTTATACGCGACAGAGACGGAGAGATGGATTTTACGTTCAATTCCGTACGATGAGACAGAATACGATTTAATTTTCGTATTTTGTAAGAGGTTAGTTCGACGTATACTCGGTATGTTAACGAGTTTGATTCAAGGTCAGTGACGCTTTGCCACACTTTGTGTAGTACTATTCTATTATCTATTATACTGTTACATGTAACAGATGTAGATTTTATATTGAATATTCCACACGACGATAGGAACGTGTTTTGTTTCTCGTCATCTTTTTCGTATCTTGTTAAGACGTTAGCTTGACACTGGTGGTATGCCAACCAGCTACATTCAGAGTCAATAGACGCATTACGTGTAACAGAGACGGACATAAAATTCCACACGATGATAAAATCTTTTTGACAGGTTAATTTAACGCTAGTGATATAGTTCGATTCAAGGTCAATGACACTCCATCATTGCGTCACGCCTACGTGTAACATATCGGATCCCACGTGACGATAGAACGTGGCTATTTTTTTATTATCCAGCTTATCGCTATCGCATCTCGTTAACAAGTCGGTTTACGTTCGTAATACGAACACGTGTCACCGAATGTATTGCGTGTTCGACGCGGTTTTTTCCTCGACGCATCGATCGTCAAACAGTTCTTTCACTCGGCGAAGAAACACGCGTTTTTAACGGTCTTCGGTGTCAGGTTTCAACTTGCTTTCGGAGCGTGTTGCGTTTCCCCGTAGGCTACGACAATGTCAACAGCGTACGGACAAATGTAACTTGGGTTTTTCTTTTGTTTGTGTATATCTTCGCCCATTGAGATTTTCCCTGCTAATTTTAAGTACAACACGTAGACTAGTAGTAGATCTAAATGTCGTATAAAAGGAGAAAAACAAATAACCAATTCGTTGAATGAATTTAAAGTTAAATTCAACCGTTTCATTGCAACACGCTTCGTATATCATTCTTTATTTCTTCTGGGACATTAAGTCGCGCAAAAAAGTCTCGCGCTATAGATCTTTTTCCAGTTATACCACGCTAGGCAAATTATCTGGAACTAATCGTACTCCCAGAATTTTACCTCTGTCGTGATATTGCGAATAATATTCCAACCATTGTAATATCTTGATTTTATACGCGAACTAAATTTTCTAGATAAATTGAAATATCGCAGGTTAGATGTAAAAATAAACTTTCTAATCTCCACGAGTGCTAATGTAAATATCTGAAAAACATTTTCCATAATCACCAACAAATTCGACAAACATCTTCTCGATACTCGTTACAGTATCTCGTCAGATATTTTCTCAGACTTAAGATTTAATCTAACGCGAATTTTCCATCAAGTTCCCTCACCCGCGGTAAGAGCTCCTCGTCGCAAAATCTTGCACGAAAATAATTAACCAAACCGATAGACTCGGGGTTGCCATTTTGCCTTCGAACAGCGATTATATTACCGGCAGCGTCGATGTCACGTAGTACAAGCGTCTCCGAATAGCTTAAAGTTCGAATACTCGCAAGTCGTAGGCATTCCGTCGCGACGTGCTCCGAGTTTATCTTGTTCCCAGCGAGAAGCTTTTCGGTGAATCGATCCACCAGCACCGTCGCGAAATTCGGATATTTACGAATGTGTGAAAATTTTCGAGCAACTGTAATTCATTGACTTTATTTACGTTGCGACGTGTGTGTGTTGCATTCATTCGGCCCATGTTTATAATTTACGTGACACAGTTCGCGTGCTTCCATGGCAGGATTAGGGAACGCTGAAAGCGAGTAATTAGTCCTCGTAACTGCGGAACGATTCAAAAGGTGTTCCCGTGATCAAAGTTCGCCCATATAGCTGGCAGTAGCAAATCCGTTTGAATCGCAACATCTCGTCGACGGGGGAAGGTGGTTTTGCACGTCGATGGTTCATTCGAACGCGAAACGCGCTCTCACGTGAGATTGGACCGAACGATCTGCCAACGCGGCCTCTTGCTGCAAGAAACACCCATAAACAGACGGATCCGGTCAATGATCCGCCAACGTGCTCGTGAAATTCTCATTTCTTCTATTTGTCGGTAGACTGTAGATTTTCGTGCGCGTTGTTCTCCATTTTTTTTTTTAACGACAGGGAGATATTTTTCTATGCACACAGAGCTACGGAGCAAATTTTTCTCCCTTTTCTCTCCGAGATTCGTTTCATTTTTTCATTCGATATTTTAAAATATTACAGTTATCTTACTTGGAATGTCATTATTCCTTTTGAAATCTTAAAGCGCTTTAAACTTGGCAGTATTTTATCTCGAAAGAGTAAATATTCTTAAAGTTAAAGTCGAAATAGGATAGACTGCAGCCGTCGAATCACACTGGACAGCTAATGGAAATTATTTGAAACAATTCTTCTTAAGTAACATTTAGGTAACGAGTTTAAATCCCCTCGCTAGTTTCAAATCGCGTACGTCCGGAAATTTTATATACCGTAATACACTGGTAATTGATGCATACGCGTAGAGCAGTCGTAATTAATTTTACAGTTTCAGGAATTATTCTACCATTCTACCAAACCAGGAAAAATTAACCGAATATATTCCACGAAAGGCGTTAATTACGGAGTATTATGCAACGCTAAAATTTAAATGACTGTTAATTAGACGTAATATTCTGATAATGAGGTTGCTAATATCACAACAAGACTAGTTCGCGGTTTTTTATATTATCGTTTTCTTTCTTCGCGAACGCGAGAGGTTCGTTGCTATACAACTTTCATGCAGCTGACTAAAGTAGTGGAAGTGAAACGAGAATTCGTTCTCGTTACTGAATATTGTAACAAGTATCCTACTTTCGGTGTGCTCGCCTTTAACACTTTCGCTTCAGAAATATTCTCATTTCTTCGTGAATGTATGAAAATCTGCAGCCCGTTAATTAACCTATCAAAGCGTGTTTCGTCGATTTCTTTACGACGATGCAAGCGCGTTCCCGTCGTCTAAAATAAAATCTCGGTTGACTGTCGAGGAATCTTGACGACCTCGCGCGAATTCAGGTCCTCGACAACGCGTCAGAAATCGGATCTGACAGCTGGTTTACTTACGTGCTTCGCTGTCCGATCCACGAAGTCGTTCGCCGGAATTAATTGCTCCTCGATCCGGAGGTGACAAACTCGCACTTCGACCGGTTGATCGATGGCGATTTCATGGACCAGTGACGTTCGTACTGGGACATACACCCATCGTCTTCGAATATTACATCTCATGAAAAATAAATTCTCGTCTAACGATGGGTATTGATAGACAGTTGCTTTCTTTGGTTAATTTGAGGATTGAGCCATTCGAGGTTTGAATATCTTAAGATATTCAATCACGAACTTCTCGAAAATTCAGAAACCACACTGATCAAGCCTAAAATTGGAACCCAAGGTAAAGTTACAAGCATTGTTTCTTTATAATTTATCTTAATTTACTGTTTATGTCATCTTTTTTTTATAAAAAATGAATTTACTTAATTCTCTTCTTTAAATGTTAACTATACTAGTGGAATTGTAAAATTCACCGAATTCCAAAAAATGGAGTTGGTCATTTTGGCTCTCGATAGGTCATCGCTTGGAAATTATTCACAATTGAATTGAACGAATTACTTGCAGTTACTCCGACATAAAAAAAAAAATTTGACTTTACGCTACGAAAATTTTACGAAAATCAAATCGAACTGTCCCATTGAATTATGTCAATAGGCAAGTTACGAAATACAAGTATTTTTCGAAAATCCGAAAGAACTTTTGCGCTGATAACCACTCTCTTTGGCTGATAACTATTCCGATAAACGACGTCAATATATTTTTACCAGTAAACAAAACTCGTTATCGCGTTCACGGGCGTGACCTTGATCGGATGATGGATTGAGCAATCGCACTTTCTTTCGTTAACTAGCTATCTCGTGACCGTGGGTGTCAGCGAAACCCAGTCGAGTTATTAATAACGATGATCCTCGGAGACTCCAAAAAAGAAGGCAAGGGTCGGCCTTGGATTAATCTAAAGCTAGACGATACTGGTTTTCGTCCAATATCTTGCTACTTCGTGGTAACGATGCGCGTAACTTACTCTTTGATTTACCGTTGTTAGAGGAATTAAAATGTATTTTGTATTTTATTTCAAATCTTGTGAGAGAGAGAAACTCGTAGATACAGTGGTACAGTGAGATTTTAATTTTAAATGTCGTTTTTTTGCAATGGTAAGATACCTAAACGTCAGTTGGTGAAATTGCTATTTCAGTCAGTTGTTTGAAGATAAAATGACATAAACCTGATATCGTTGGTGATATTCATTCTGTCGATAGATTCAATGAGTACTAATAAATAGGATTTTCAGGTTAGGTTTAGGTTAGGTTTGAAGAGTTTAATTTTTTGAGGAAGAGTTTGGTCAGGTTTGAAGAGCTTAATTTTTTGAGGAAGAGTTTGGTCGGGTTTGAAGAGTTTAATTTTTTGAGGAAGAGTTTGGTTAGGTTTGAAGAGCTTAATTTTTTGAGGAAGAGTTTGGTCAGGTTTGAAGAGTTTAATTTTTTGAGGAAGAGTTTGGTTAGGTTTGAAGAGTTTAGTTTTTGAGGAATTTCTTTTTTACAGTTTTTTTAATTTTTTTACACTTTTATAATATGTATTTATCAAGAAGCATAATACGCAGTGCAAATCTCTCTCTTTTTCTCTCTTTCAGTATACGTTGCCATTCGTGCGGCGGTTTTCTTCAAATATATAATACGTTCTAGCGTACATACTGAATATTATTATTATAAATGAATTTTGAAAAAAGGAGAGCTTCGTTTTATACAGTTTCGTATTAAAAAAATAAAACATCGAACGTTATCATCAATCGTTAGTCTTACAATGAACTTTTGAAATAATAATTCTCCCAAGTAGAAACAGACTTTTGCGTATTAATCGAAACGTTTTTGTCGCTGCGACAGCCGTGTATTGCGCGGTACATCGCTGCGTGACAAGTTGCCCATAAAATTTATACTTCTAAAGCATTACGAAAGAGTGAAGCGAAAGTTGGCCATGCGTTTATTCCCCTTTCGCGATCCCTCGGCCATTTTCCGCTCCGCCGGTCGTTAAAAATCCAGAGACAAATATCGTTTCGGTGTCGGTGAATTTCCCTGCGTTTCGGGAAAGATACCTCGGGAAACGTCATTTTTCTACATATCGAGTTGTTCGCGCGGGCGTGCATCATCGCGCGGCACTTTGCGATTCAAATTCGATATTATCGCACGAGGGGTGCGGTGTGGCCCTTTGAGCTCGTAGTACTGCCCGCTGAAATTATATCGCGACTAGACAAATTTCCCGCGATAGGTCTTTCACCGGTGGTGGTGGGTTTTCGTAATCGCTCTCATCGATTCTGAAATCATCTCCGTTAGAGAGTTTCGGTCCTCGTCGCTGGGACGTTGCCCCATTTTGAACATTTTCTACGTTTCTTTCTCCCGGCGGCGCAGGTGCTTCGAACTCTCGGCGCCCGCGTAGCTTTGACGCTCGTATTAATTAAAACGTAAAAATTGTGTACGTCAAACAGACGAAATCCCCTTTGTGCGCGCGGATACTTTGCCGCGTGTGACGTATCGCGTTTGAACGCGTTTATCGCGTTCAACTTTCTTTGCTCGGGCGTAGTTTCGAAAGCGTGGCACTATTTTCAAAATGATTTTAATCGGATGGATATATATATATTTGAATATGTATATATATATATTTGCTTCTAATTAATTTTTTTTCTCCTCTAGTCATGATTAATTAGCCAATTAACGACTGACAATAGTCAATAGATAAAAGTAAGAGATTTGTTTGCAATAAGCTTTATATAATAGATTGTTAAACAAATGACAATTACAATCACAGTGCTTTCGATTCTTAAATTGCGATTAGAATAAATAACATGATATCACAATCTCGCTGCTATTGGTTTTGAGAATAAAATATTAGATGATTGGAGAAGAGAAAAAGATGTACTTTCTGCAATGACACGATTAAATTGTATTTCTTGATATTAAATTAGGTGACATGGTACGCAAGCCATTTTTCTTCAATAACATTTTCATTTGTATTAACAAAAGAGCGCGAGCAAGAGAGTGAAATTAATGTTTAAATGCAGTCTGGTAGTTTCTTCTCGCGGATTGAAAATTCTGTAATCGTTTTAATCGAATCTTTTTTAGTCGTGACAGATCGAGGAATGACATTTTGTCAAAATGACCTCGTTAACGTGTCGAAATAGCTTCTTGGAGCCGTTACCAGAACCGTTATTCGTCAAGTCAACGCACTCCGCCACGAAAAGTTAATGTCACTTTTGGAAGTCGACGAACCATCGCCGCGCGCGATGGAACTTGACATTTTCAAAGCACGCTTCATTTAAGAAACTTTTCACCATTCAAGTCTAAAAACAATTTTAGTTCAACGATAATTTATGCCGAGGTAATTTATCGAATATTTTACAAAATATTCCGAGCTGTGCTATTTTTATTATTTTGGCACGCGGTATTCTTTGGAGTAATTGACCAGCGTGTAATTAGTAGACAAACTTTCGGTGATGTATAGTTTGTCAAATTTTCATTCCACGAATTATTTCTATTATTTATTCTTAACGAATGAAAATGGATTGACGTTTATTTCTCTAAATAAATGACACTCACGATAATTTCTAAATATTTATATTCTCGAGTGCAGTGCAATTTTGAAAATTTCAAAAATCAGTCAGGTTCACGAAAAATTCGTAAAATTAGACTTTAGCAATTTTCCATCGTCAGCGGGAGCAGCGCGAAAAGTCGAAAGTTGATAAAAATTCGACGAGAGGAACGTCGCGCGGTTTGTTTGCGATTAATCGATGCGATAATTCGTTCGACGCGCGATGATCACTTTTTGTCGCGGGGCTCTTTTTTCAAAAGACAGAGATTACCGCGGCGAGAGGAATTTGCACGGTACATATGTCGAATTCATTTGCCTTTTGTTCGCGGGTTAATTCAATCTTTCAGCGGGGCGTTGTTTGCGCGGCAAACAATGTTGCTAACTGCTGTAGAAAAATTGGTCCCGTGTTTTATAACCTTTTCACCGGGCTATGATTCCTGGCTGGCATTGTACTTATTTTCACGCGTAAACAACGGTTAACGAGAAATGGGGAAAAAGATTGGTTGTCGTTGAATTGTCGGGCGCGGGGAATAATAGAGGGCGGTTCGTGAATGCGCAACAATACTTCAGCCTTTTTATCGCGGGTCTGCGCGATAAAATAAGTGAAAAATGTATGAATGAAAGCCGGGCGCTGCGCCCCGCCGCCTTTCAAACGCGCCCGGAAGATTAAGCGAGTATTTTAACGTTCTGTCTTTGCCTTTCTCGAAGAATATTACGCGGAGAGGAAATCAAATGATTTTGAATGCATCGCGCGGGTGCATTGTTGCGTGCAGTCTGCGACATTTTTACACCTCAAACGCAAGAGCGTGTAAGTTCGAGGAGCGAAGAGACGTGGAAATCTTTGAAATCTTTCTTTTCTTTGTAAATCTGTATTTTCTGAATCTGTACGGCGTTGTTGTATTTTCGAGTTGATTACTTGAAGTCGTACATCGGTCATTGTAAACAGGTTATTCACTACTTTCAAGTAGTTAAAATTACAGGTCGAGAATAATTTGAAGATATGAATAGAACGTGACCAAACGTGAAAGAAGTTTCGAAGAATATATAATACTTGTCGTATTTTTCAATTATTTCATGAATTAATCATTAATCCACTCCATCGATTTCGGAATGACCAACCCAGAGACAACTTTCCTCTGGAACCTGTTCAAATTTAAAAAATCATTCTCCCACAAAAGGTGGAAAGTAATAGCTTTCGTTTATTCCACGAACCGTGCGTATTTACAGAACAATCGGTAGAATCAGAAAACGGGTGGGGGCATTCGTGAAATCGGAGGCTGGGCAGAGTCGTTTTCAACGGGACGCGGGTAAAGCTAAACGGCGTATAATCCGTGCCTAAATTTACGGCGGGCGGTACGAACGTTCGTACATTCACGGGCATAAATTTGAATTTCATTTATCTCCATAAAACATCGACTGTCGTACAGCCTTCTAGCCCTCGTAACGCGTACGCTGTACAGCTGTAAACTCGCGCAACCTATTTTCCGCCTTGTTAATTCTCTAATTACGCGTGGCGATTAAACTTCCTTTTTGGGAGAAACGTTCCGCCGAACGAAATTGCCAGCCCCGCCGCCCGAAACCGTTTTGACGGGGTCGCTGATTAAAGCTTTAACTTTTCGAATCTTTAACCACGCGTTTTAAACCGGCCCGGCGAATTCCGAACGCCTCGACAACTGCCGTCGCGGCGATCCGTTGAGCCACGCGAAAATGAAAATGAAAGAACGACTCTCGCTAATTCGTCGAGCTAAGAAATTCCTCGGTTTCTTCCAATTTTCCAAAGAAAATGTTAAACGAGTCTCTAGAATTTTCTCTTAATAACGTTGACGAAAAAATTGAGTGAAAGAAATATCGAAATGTTGGTTCTTTACATCTTCAAACTTTCTGCAAACGCGTTAAAATATACTCTCCATTTATTGATATCAAATTCAATAATTTATCTTTAATCGATTGAAAGAAATATGGAAATGTTGGTTCCTTGCATCTTCAGACTTTCTACAAACGCGTAGAAATACACTGTCCATTTATTAAATTCAATAATTTATCTTTAATTGATTGAAAGAAGTATGGAAATGTTGGTTCCTTGCATCTTCAAACTTTCTACAAACGCGTAGAAATACACTGTCCAATTATTAAATTTATCTTTAATTGATTGAAAGAAGTATGGAAATGTTGGTTCCTTGCATCTTCAAACTTTCTACAAACGCGTAGAAATACACTGTCCATTTATTAATATTAAATTCAATAATTTATCTTTAATAACAGTGACATATTTGGAACATTTGGAATCACAAAGCACTTTATGTTTCCCGAAGCACCGATCCGTTCGTTCAGAATTTAATACTTTGGAAACTGTTGATTTTCCACGTTTCAACTTCTTGTCATCAGACACTGACACTTTCTTTAGATCAAATCTCTCAATTTTCAACTACAAGTAAAATCTGAAATCTGCGATTGTCGCGCCTAAAACCTACCTTTTTTTTATCTAAAAAAGAAAAAAAAAGTCTCGTTTGCAAAGAAAAGGAAACCGCGACGCGAGCAAGAATTTCACGCGACGATTAAAAGCGCGTCGCGGAACTTTGGTCCCGAATGCTCTTTGCTCGTCGATTGCCACTCGAGCGCGAGTTCCCTCCTCTCCGTCTTACCGCCGCTCCCATCCAAATTCCCGTCTCTTTTCACCAATAAGCTCGGCAGCGCGTTTCGAGCAACTGTTTATTGTGCCGCGGTTTAGACCGGCTCCTTTCTGTATTGAGCGCGCGTTTTCGCGACGACGACGACGACGACGACGACGACGACCGAAACGGTTGTCGGCCATCTCCTCCTCGACGAACGACTCCATTTGCCGCGTTCTCGCCAAAGGGCTTTAGCTTCTTCCTCGAGCTCTCCGAGTTCTCCGCGCCCGGCCCCCGACGCCGAGCGCACAGAGCCGCCCCCGACCGGGTTCTCCAAACCCGGAGCGCCGTTCCCAAAGCAAATCTTCGCTCGTGTCGGTTTTTGTCCCGCGAACATTGTCGCTCTGTGTCGCCGCTTTAATGCACTCTTTCCAACCCTCTGGCTGCAACCCTGTTTCCACCGGTTTCCGCCTCGACACGCTCGCGCGCGCGTCGTTCGTTTATCTCGTCTACCCCTTTTCCCACCCCTGTCCCCCGTCCCCCCTTTCCGCGTCGCGCAACGTTGCTCGCAACGCGCGCGCCCCGAGTTTTCTGAAGGCGTTCGTTCCGTGAATCGGCGAGCACACACCGCGCGCTCGTGAATGTCGTCTATGGAAATAAAGGCAGAAACGCGACGCATCGGTCGCTGGCGGAAAAAAAAGACAGAGAGAGAGAGAGAGAGAGAGAAAAGAAAGAAAGAAATGCCAGGGAATACGCTACCGTCAGTCTACTCGCTGTTGGATTGCTCGAGTGCTGCTCGGGCCCTGCCTCTGCAGAGACGTTTAAATCGCGCTCTCTGGTGTTCTTCTGGTTTTTCCCGCGATTCTGGCTCTCGCCGACGGTAGCCGCGGCAGGTACGATGATGTACGACGCAAAGTTACGTACGTCTCTGTTTTGGGCCGGTGATACTCTGCAAATGGTTTTGGAAGGACTTGTTGATACCCTTTTGCTGGGAAGCAAGTTTCGGTGGCTTTCTTGAATCACTGTTAAAAGCTGAGGGAGTAGACTGACGTCGTCCAAGATCAATTTGGATCAATAACGTACGGTGCTTACGTCTTCTTTGCGATCTTTTTGATGGATTTGATCACGATTTGCCAGATCGTGTTGCTTTCACGCGATTTCATCGGTTGTAGAATTTTGATGACGTAGCCAGGGTGTAAAAATCTCAATTATCAACAGCAAAGTCTCTCGATTTCCCGAGCGCGAGCTTGAAATATTACAATAATACAATATTCGCAATTCCATCGGAGCAACAAGTCGAAATTTCTCTAAAATATTCTCCGCTGGCGAAGCTTTGCAGCCCTCGCTGCTGCATTCCAAATATTTATCAATCGATGCTGCCATTGATTTATTCTGAATAAATGCGCGAATTGCACGGGCACCGAGCGATGCAAAGAAGCGCCGCGATGCTTTGTTCTTTCTTCGATTCGTGTCCGTTTTCGTTTTCTTATTGACGATTTTCTCGTTTTTTCCTCTTGTCTGCTTTATCGAGGCTTGTACAGCCGTCTCGGTTTATACAGCAGAGTCGTCTGTTTCTCAGTTCCCTCGGGTTCTTTCTCCTCTCGTCTCGTCTCGCGAGTCACGCGCACGTCGAACGCACACACGCTCGAGTATTTCGAAACCTCGCGCACCCTTGTGCAAACAGTCGTCGGATTGATACTCTGTTAAATCAATTTTGTATATTTTCGTGTAAAGCGTATTCTCTCTAATTCGAGAGATTCGAATATGAGAAGAAAATTCGGGAACAGATAAGTAACAAACAACAATTTGAATTTGCAAGTGACGGTGATCAGGAATGAAAATTTCGAAAACTCCAATTTCACCACTAGACTTTAACTTTTCAACATATCATGATTCAAATTGATCAAATTTTCATTTAATTAATAATGAATTTTTTGACACGTAACCACCGTGATTCTCGTCGATCTATGACCTATAGTTTTCCAAACGATTGCGTGGATCTAAAATAAACTGAAATAAAATGAAATAATCAATCCATCAAGGACCAACGTCGATTTGTACTATACAAATTTTATATTTTAATATTGGAAAATTTCAAAGACTCGTTCAATAGTTTTCTCTTTCCAAGTTCTGCAATTTTATGAAATTATAGTCGGAGCGTCAATAATATTATTATCTAGTCCTTGAAAGATCTCTAATAATTTTACTTGTCCAACTTGTTTGATCGCGTTTGTCACGCGTCTGCATATCGATTGAAACGAGAGAGCCAGATATATCGCCAGGTATAGCTGTCCGATTCGGAGTATCGCGTGAACGAAACACGTGGAATGGAACGAAACCGGACGTCGACGAACGACAGGGAGTTGCTCGGCTGCTTCGCCGAAGAGATTGCCGCGTGCGCGACGCGTCTTATCTTCCAGTTTCGTTCGTCGCGACGCGATTAAATCTTGGACGAGATTGCACAGCGTGTAACTAGAACGTGGACCATCCGAGGATGAACGGTTTAATCAAGCTCGCCAATTACTTTCCTTCGGTCACGCGTCTCGGAAGACGCCGCGATCCGAGAAGACAACAGGTTCTGACAATTTAATGAATTTTTGAAAAATGTATAGCTTTTACGGATTTGGATGCGTCGACTGGTTAGATGGAATAAATATAAATTAATAAATTGTAGTTTGTAAATATTAATGCAATAATAGTTGTAACAATTACCGATCGTTTATTTTCTGTCGGATCTATCGCGGATCACGTTTTAAACATTCGTTGAATGTTACAATCAAAGACAATAATTACACGATGGATTTCCAAAAGATACATTGTTCGTCTCTGAATATAATTTAAAGATCTCGGTTTATTTTCGACTCGATCGTGCTTCCTTTTCGTCCAGGCGATTTTTTAATTTCGATGAAAATGTAATTAACGTGAGTGGTCTCTCGTTTCAGTCTTGGTGCTTTTCTCGAAATTAAACAGCGTGCTTTTAACGCCAGAACTGGCAAGCTCGTCAAAATCACCGGTCCCAGTTTCCCCTTTTTATCACTGAAAACTAAAAGAGACACGTAAAAGTTCTTCTTCGTAAAATTGCTAAACGGCTAATGAATCTTTTTTCATTGTTCGCGGATACGGGGGGCGGGGGATAAAGTTTCGGCGTGGCTGAAGATTCAACAGAATACAGTAATTAAAATTCCGCGATCAGAAGCTCCTCTGTTATGTTTGGAATTTTCTTGAATTCCTGCCTCGCGGAACACCTATCCAGTCTCTTGTTACTTCCATACTTAATTAACCTCACTCTATTTAATTACGTGGAAAATAAAATGGAGCAAAACGGTTGCCTCTCTGCTGTTATCTTTCTCTTTAAAAGAGACGCGAAATTCTAAAAAGGAGAACCGCAACTTGCGCAACTAAAATTTCTCCATTTTTGTTAATCTTAATGAATTCTAAGAGCTGAAAAACCATTATCCCCTTCGATAAAGGAATAAAATGTGAAAAGGTGCAATGCAAGTAACGGCTAAATAATTAAAATTTTCCCACGTATTGTTCTAGTCATAGCTATTAAATTACAAAACTATATTTTAAATAATTATAAAGCTATTATAATTATAAAACAGAGCGAAACAATAAATAAATTACGTCTGCGTTGTTATCTCTCGTTTTAGGAAAGATACAAAATCTTTTCACTGATTATTTTCTTCGTTTTCTTCGCTTGCTGAAAAATTCGAAAAAAAATCAAGAAATTTCGTCTTTTCATTATTATATTAACAAAAAAAAATATTACCACATTCTAAAACGAAATTTCCTTTCTTCCAATTTCGACAAACTCATTCCGTAATATTTATACTTGTATCCCTCCGCTCGCGTGTCATTCCAATTCGCTCTAATTGCGCGATACGCGATCCACAGATCGCACGGAAAGTTCCACCGAGTCGAGTAGAGTTGCATCGTCGATTGTTCGGCCGCGTTCCACGAGGCTTCGTTCAAACGTCTCTGGCGAGTGAAACCGGGCGGTAACCGGGCAACGCGACGCGTAACGAGGGATACCGGAGCGGATATTAACGGGGAATCCAAAGCTTATTCCGTTACACAATGCGCGTTATCTGATTTTCTACGGCGCGGTTTATCGTTGGACAGATTAGATTCGATTCGATGCGATTCGATGCGATCCGGGAGATTCATCGTGTTTGGACGAACATCGGGACAGCTGGCGACTTGGCCAGTTCGTGTCCCATCGAAGGACAACCACGTTCTTGTAATTGGCAGGCCGTGTATCATAGAAATTCGGCCCCGGTGATCGATGAAGGTTGACCGAGCCGTTTCGAAATGGGTCGTATCAATTCTGCGTGGCAGGAGGAACCGCGTGGGGCGAGGGTTGGATCGAGTTGACCAGTTGTTAGCGACGTTACCTCGTTTGAGGACGAGCGGTAACGAGGGACTCGCGGTGATAGAAAATTAACGAAGCATGTCTCGAATAATTGCTGAAGGGAAACTTGCCGAAGGGCGGCAACCCCTACCCCTCGACAAAGTGTTTCCGGCATTTCGAGCAGCGCGCCCGCGGAATTTCCCCGGCAACGAATATTAATTTTCGCTGATTGAGTTCCCCGTTGCGACCCCGTTGTTGCCCCGTTGTTTGTTCCCTAAGATTCCGCCGTTCCAGTTACCGCGGCAATTCGTTTTCAGGCTCCGAGTTGCCATTAAAGTGGACAAAAAGTCGAGTCCCAGGGCCCTAGGCGGCGGGGGAAACTGAATCAAGTCTCAACAACTCCAACGAAACGTCGAACAACCGAATGTTTCTGCTTCGTGATTTTGAATTTTGCCGTCATTTTTAATTTTTAATTTTTCTACCGGGACAGCTTGTTTAACATTCAACGCAGGGTACTTTGCACTCGACACGCGAAATGCCGACTCGTTCGGAAAATTCCGAGCGAAAGTGAAATCGAGCGAAATAAAATGTCGAAAACTGCCCGAGTTCGTGGCATTTCACTTGTAAATAATTCGCGAACGATAACAACGTACGTTTGTCGGTCTCTGCGATCCTCTCTGCTGGGTCTCGAGACACTGCCGGCGAAAGGATATTTCGAAATTCTTAATGGCACTTTAACGATCCGATCTCCGGCGTGGAGCGACATAATTCGCGGTCCATTGTTCGCGCCTTTTCTCCGCGAGGGGAAAAGTTCCCGTCACGATAGACCGGACGAATCGACGCGCCGGAATAAAAGTTGGCCTTCCCACGACCGGTGTTCCCTGTTTTACGGCGTAATTGATCATCTTCTTGCATCTGTCGCGATACAACCCTCCCTGTACATATTGCACGACCTGTTTGCCCGGCGGGTGGCCGTAATGATGAAAGTTTCGCGATCCGCCGGTTCAACTTTCCGCAAAAAGCGGCCCGTTTTTGTCAGCCGTTCGATCGAGATTCAAGTGTCCATTAGGAGCACCATGAAAACATCCAGTCGATCCGAACAGCTGCTGGAGGTTGAACGGGCGATCGCGCGACGAAAATTCCGTCGATAATACCGTCAATATGGGCACCGCTTTTCTTTCTCCCACGTCTCGATTTCGGTTTTACTTTGAAGTTAATCTGAAAGATTATATTTTTTGGTTTGTCGAAGGTTGTAAAAGATTCGTGGTTTGCAACGCAACTACGTAAACACATTTGAGCCATTGAATTACAGCTACACCAATTAATATTTAATATTTAATATTTGGCAAAATTTCAGCTAGAATGCAAAAGTTTTCCAAGACTTTTGCAATCCCTTGCCCTCTGATCAACGATTTAGTCGAGGGTTACATAATTCCGCACTCGGGATCTCGAACAATCTTCCGTGTTGATTAAAGATACCTCCTCTGTTATCTTTCGTATTTCCCCTTCAATCAGGCATTCAATCTTCAAACGATCTCGACTGTAGTTTGACTCAGGCTCAAAAGATATGCAGATTAAATTAGCCCTTAGATTCAAGGAACACGGAACGAGCAGAGAATGGGAAAGGGATCTAGATTGTACGGTGATGTTCATCCGCTGAAAATGAAAACAGAGTGGAATTTTAATATTTTGAAACGTCGTATCGAGGATGAGGGACAAAGGAGGAGCAAAAGCGAGGGAAAGTCTCCTTACCCCGTGTGTAAATGAAATTTTAGTCGCGGGAGATTAAGGAAGTCATTATCTCTTTTGAAATAATCTGCAGAAATATATCTACCTTCTCCTCTCTGTCTCCACTCTTTCGCGTTGTCGAGGAAACACGAACGACTAGTGCCTTTGTCACTTTTTACACTTTTAATACTGTCTTTGTTACGCAATAAGCCTGGTGATTCTGAATTCTTAATTGAATGGGCCGCTGAATTGTCATTAAAACTGAATTTGATTAGTCACTAACCTTGAATCACTGATCACTAAACTCGTCATAAAATCTCCCGAGAGTCCTCTTACATATATAATAAGAAGATCTTGATACTTTCAACACGCACGTGTTTTGAAATGAAATTTTCTGGCACTCTCGGAACCAACTGAGACTTACAAAGAGTCTGATTGTAAATTAAGAAGAGGAACCGGTACGATTCGTCTCACTGAAAGGCCCAGAAGCAACTGTTCTGACTTTTTTGCCATAAAATTTTATTGATGTGCAAACATTTGAGTCGACAGAAAACAAATTACAGGCGCGATCGCTCAGTACCAGACAACGCCACGCCCCCTCGCGAGTCACGTGACCCAAATCAACCAATCGCTAATTTTCGTTGCATCAGCGTTGCATCTGAAGAGGCCCGATTTTCTGGGTTCCTTCTAAAGATTCCTAATTCGACACGCTGAATCTGCAATATTCATACGCGTCAACCTCGACACGTATCTTCGTAACATAGCAATCTCCGCTTTTTCCGAAACGTAAAAAGTACAGTCGGCGAGGAATTTCACGGAACGCGGTTGATAGCACAGTGTCCCAAAGCCGGTGCACAGACAGTTCCTGAAAAGCGACGCGTCCGCCCGAAGGGTGTTTCAATACACACACACAGACATACACACACCGACCCGTTTGTCAATAATCGATGCTCGCCTAACAATCTAATTTCAGCGGCGGCGCGCGTATCTAGCATCAAGCGGAATTCACCGCGTGTCTGACTGTCTGGTTGTCTGTCGGTATAGCCGAGCGTGTGTATTTTATGGGAACGGGCTGTATTCGTCGAGCGTGCAATTGAGAGACAGCCAGGCCGCGGAGAACAGACGTATTCCGCATTAATTTAGCCGCGGCCGCCGTTTCTCGTTCTCCTTCTCGCGGTGTATATCCTCGCCGTATTTAACTAAAACACGCGGCGATGGCGAGCGCGCTACTTCCGGGAGACTTCAACTTTCCCTGAGAGACGAGACCACCGCCGCCGAGGCGCCCCGCTGCCAGTCGAAATCATTAGCGACGGCTGTGAAATGGTAACGCGGGACCGTCCCCCGCCGCGTGCGAACGAAACGCGCGCGTACGCGGGAGATTCGTAAATTAAGTAAGCCGTTTGAATTAACAGCATCCTGCCTCCTGCGCGGTTGTTCCGCGAGCCTGCATCCAGATACATTCGGGTTAGACGCATAATAGTGCCGGTGCGCTGGGTCAGGGTAATATTCGTGAGTTATCGTTTCAACGTCTCGGAGCAAACCGGCGCTACCCGGATATTCAGAGCGGTTGGCGATGCTATTCGACCGCTTGTCTTCACGGAGGAACTGTTAGTTTGGAGAAGAATCTCGCAAATTTGGAGCGTTTACTCGTTACGTACGTTGTCTCGCGAATAACGAAGTAAGAATATTTGTGAGTCATAATTGTTTGTTTCGAGGAACGTTCAACATAATTCAAAGATCAACAGACTCAAAGTGCTGCTAGATTTTGACTCCGAAACACGTAGTACTTTTGACAATTGATGTCGTTGCTTTGATCAAAATTTGACTCGTATTCTTTTCTTTTCCGATTGAGACACTTGCAACTTTGATTTTCAATGTTTCTGCATTGCAAAAGAAAGTAATATCCTGTATAAAATATTTATGTACTTGTTAAAACGTGAAAGTAGTTTTAACCAATATTGATAGGACGCGCCAAACTTACGCTATGTGCGTAGTATAAAAAAAATTTTGAAATTTCAAACATGACCGTCGTAGTTAAGTCATAGAAAAGACGAATTTTTCATTACAATCAAATTCTTCTGGATCCACAATTGATCCAGATTTTCTTTTGTTTTAGCGAGAGAAAAAAAAGAAATTGAAACATCCAATGATGAAAGAAATTCGAAAAGTAACTTTGTAAATAACTTTTTAAAAAAAAGAGAACCTTCAAAACAAATATCGGTCCGTCAGTCTGAAAAGTGGTTTTAGCCGAAATAAACCATAGACTCGCGTCATTTTGCGAGATCGGTTTATTAGTTAAAAGCCAGAAAAGTGCGGCGGAACTATAACTTTGCGCGCTCGAGAGTGTATCCGGGCTGAATTTACTTTCCGGGCATAAATCACGTTACAATAACAGTTGCCGCGCGCCGCGTGCAACTTCTCGATCGAGATATCGATTTTGTCGGCGATTTGTAAACACATCCTTTCGGGTTTATTTTTATTCCAGCGTCGAACGTCGTGTAAAATTAAGAGTTTCAATATTTAACTTTTATATCGATAAAACTTGCATTTCCCGCGTTCGAGTCAATTTTTTTTCTCCTCCTCCTCCTTTTTGTTTATCATTCGTTTCTCGTTTCTGCAGAGCCAACTCTCGTTGCACACAGCATTATATTCGTATTGATTCGTCTGATTTTAATATTACTTTCTCTTTAAGCAGTCTTTGCGTCGAAAGGAAAATAATAAAATTAAACCAACTGAATTAAATACTGTTGTATTATTCTGTTTCTATTTTCCATCGAATGAAAAATTGGTTCATTGTTGGTATTTTCGTAACCTCGTTACCTCAGATTTTTATTGTCAATAAAATAATATCGTCTCGTCTGAATTATAGAGTTACAGCATTGCGTTCGTCGCTGGAAATAAACTCGCTTAAGGAGGAATTACATCCATCCAAGTGACAGTTCAATTTCTCGAAATTTTCCAAAATTGTAGAGTTCAGGCGAAAGATATAGTCGCGAGAAAATATCAAGCGAATCCATCTAAAGATCCTTTCATAGCCACGGTATTAAAAGATGGAATTTAACAGCGTGAATTGACCGAAAAAGAATTTCAAATAAAATTAACTTCTCGTTCAAGAGGGCAAACGCGTTCTAATCTATCTAATTCAAAGTCTGTGAGGAAAAGAATACTCGGCTCGAAGCACGACAGCGTCTCATCTTTCTTTTCGAGAATGATACGATTTTTAAATAGTGGATCTTGAATGGACAATTCATCGTCAGCTCTTTGGCCAGGTGTGAGAAGAGTTTCCCTTTCTTGTTTTTCTTTTTACATCGGTGTTTTTCCTATTTTATAGGACAGGCGTCCTATAAAAATTTTACACGTTTCTCTCGCGCCGGGACCATCCCCATCAAACGCAATGCGAGATTCGCACAAAAGTTCGAAAGGGAATTCATTTGATTAAATAATAAAGGTCTGAAGGGTGCTAAATTTTACCAGGCAAACCGTTTCTCAGCTTCTTTCATTAAAATATTTCTCTCTCTCTCTCTCGTTCTGTCTCTCGGTTCCATTTATTGTGTCTCGCGGTACAACTGACAGAGTAATAAAAGTGAAAGCGCAGACTCGGAAGAAAAGAAGCGTCTCGTAAAGAATAAACCAACTCTTATATCGCGGAAGGTCTTTAAGCATTTTTATACTTTTTATACCGTGTTTTCATGCAAATCAGACGCAACGTGTATTATTTCGTATTGCATTGTCGTTTTCTCGCGGTGTGAATTAAATGGAATTCGTTTCTGCGAAAGCGCGCAAACATAGATAGAGAAACGGGAATTGAAAACAATAATAAGTGGAAGTAATTATAAAATTCATTCTTCACGCCTTCGTATCTCCTACTTTAATTTATTTAATCTCTCCTATTTACCGTCGTGTATTCATTTTTATTTTTACAAATATAAATTACTTTTCCGTTCTTGGCAAATGTTTCAAAATTGAGCCATCATTGATTTTTGTTTCGACTTTTTGTCAGATTTTAAAACATAATTAAATATCTTATTGTACGGAGTATGATTCTAGAATTCTAGCAGAGTTTAATATTCACTCTTACTGCAATATGTGTATATATATATGTATATAACGTAACATCGTAGCTATGAAAGAAAATTCCAAGATCCACTAAACATTTTCACTTCATCGTTACAGTCTTTAATGAATCGTTTTTAAATCGTAAAAATACCGAATAATAAAAATAATTTATATACGTATTTAGAACATCGCTTGGTCCTTGTCAGTGTTGTTAAAAAAAATGCATCGAGATTTTATTAACACCAATCCACACGATTTCATAACAAATTCCATACAAAATTCATCAAAGATGAGAGAGAGAGAGAGAGAGAGAGAGAGAAAAGAAACAAGAAGAAAATATCGTTTCACCTCGATGGTCACGCAGCGGCATTAAAAAAACTTCTCGGTTTCCACCCCCTCCGGCGGCATTAGGAAACCAATGCACGTAACCCCGTTCCCATTCACGAGATCAATTATTCGCGCGCGAGCAAGTTGGTCGACGCGAGGCTCATAATTTTCCCATGTTTGTTCTAACCGCAGCGTAGCCGAAGCAACAGCGTGTTCGAAGGGCGGGCACACGCGCGACGCCTGTTTAGCGTGCAGACCACGAGTCCAACCTCCTCCCTCCTGCCCCCTTCTGCCCCCTTCTGCCCGCGCGGAGTCGATTACCTTGAAAGTTCATTCGTGAACGGCGAGGGGTGGCGGGCTTCGAAGGGCCGATAACGAGGAGGCAAGGCACGATAACGTTATCGTTCTTAGCGTGAACCTTCGTCCTTGCCTGGACTTCTCCGCGAAGTGTGCTCGTGACGTGCAGCCGTTATCTCGTTGTGCACGGCTTCCTGGCTGAAGTCTAGCATCGACTACCAAGCACGTGCCAATACACACCCATAGTAGGTAAAGATGGTCATCAGGGTGTCCTTTCTTCCCTCTCTATACTTACTTTCCAAAAGAAAAGAAAAAAAAATTGTCATTCACAGGGATGGAACTTATTTTCATTTACCTCTCAGATAAAGTTGGGTAATTTATGGTGGATCATTAGGATTCAGTTTCTATCCTAATAGTCCCTCTCTCTTTTCTCTCGTCGTTTTTATCTGGTGCTTTCATAGAAATGAAATTTTGAATATTAATTCACGGCTGGTCATAATCAGGTCAGATCAGAAATTTATGTTGGATTACTAAAATGCGCTCAAACTTTATTTCGTTTTACATTCTTCGCGACAGAGATTAAGAATCAAATCTGCAGGATGCGTGTAATGTACAAAAATACTAAATAAATCATCCTCTCAGTAATCTGTTTCAATTATATTGTGTAAAATTAATAACAGGCAATAATTAATACTAAAACTACCCTTGACCAAAGTGCAAAAAAATCAAAAAATTAAAATACAAATTGTGAGAAAGTGTCACAAAGAATACAAGCTTCCATTCAAAAAATGTACCACCGTGAATCTATGAAACGTGGACGAAAAAGCTGGTGTTGAAAAAAAGAAAAAAAGTAACGTTTTTGTAATTTTACAACGACGACCATTTTACAAGCCTGTGTATGTAACGTGCCAAAATAATTTCATCGGACGCGTGGCGGTAATACGAGCGTGCAGTAACGATTCTCATTTAGATACACACGCGTCGGACTACCGTTCGACGCCGCTGTCAATTCGACGCGAATTTCAATCAACCGATCCGTGGACGTCAAGAAACGGGATAACGCACAGTTACGTTACTATCGCGTTACGTTACGATCGTACGTAATAGCGCTGGAAAACGGAGACATCGTTGCGCAAATGATCGTTTTACGAGCGGTGAAACGGAAATTATTTCCCAGCGCGTTCTTCGTACATACTTGCGAAGGAGGCCAGGACGCGCTTCGATCGTGTTCGAGCAGTTTGTCAACGGGCACGTCCTACTCTCAGTGGTAATTAAACCGATATATAAGCGGCGGCTGTCTTTTCGCCGAGTTGCCTTGTTGCCGGCATTTGTCTCGCAATTAATTTCCCGGTTGCTTACGATGTCAACGTCATCCGACGGCTAATTGTCCTTCTATCAACATAATAGAGCACCTAGTAAAGGCACGGGCCATCAGTAAGTACGATCGTCGGGAATATTGTACGAAACGGCGGCTGTGTACTTTGCGACGTGTACTCCGCTCCGAAGACCTAGACCTGAGCGTGACAAGATAATTACTACACGCCGTGAAATGTATTTACCTAATCCACGATTGCAACTTCGCGACCCGATGTTGGCTCGAGCCAACTTAAATTTCCAACTATGTCGCAGCCAGGAGGTAACAGCGTTCTGCGTGCCGCGATAAGGCGACGTTTAAGCGGATACGCGTTTCCACAAGGTGTAAAAACGCAATCCATTTGTCAGAAGCGAGTTGTTCGCGATGCTGTTGTACTCGACAATGTACGCGAACATTGTCTCGTGGAATTCTGAAAACTTGAATTAATTTAAACAGACTCGTTCAAGATTAAATTATCGTTTCTCCGATGAATTGAGGATACGATAGAAGATGTCGAGTGACAAAAAAATTTATTTAAATATCTATCGATGTACTGTGTTCGCGAGGCGGTGAAATTTCCACGGCGATAAGACGGCGTTAAGAGTTTCTAATTGTCGGTGAATAATCACGGGCACGTAATAATTACTCAGGGCGGTAACAGGGCGGTATTGGCTTAAAGAACCAATTTGTAGTCGGAAGTGCAGATGTGATATTACGATACGTTTCCATTAGTATGAACTGTACATATTCGCCTGCGGTGAGCGTTACGTTCAACGCAATTTGCCATGTTCGTTCAACCCGGAACGGAGAGACCCTTTGCGCCCTCGCGTTCTTGCGCTCGCCCTCCTTGAAATTTCATTTCGGCTTTCCTACGTAATATCCAAATTCGCGTGGTGCGGGAAGATCATCGTTGTTGCTTCGGACGTGGACGAATCTGCGTCGCAGGTGGATCTTTCCTTTAACGACGGAAACAACGACGTTGCTAGACCGTGGATTTTTACGTAGATTTAGGGAAACAGACCTTGGATAGAGACTCGTGTTACATGTGTGCTGTTGATTCCAGAGGAACATAATGAGAGCTAAGATTCGGTTACATTACACGATGTAACTAACTTAAAATTAGTTTTGACAGACACTCGCTATTATGAATCTTTGAACTAAATAGATTTCACGAGTCACTGTATCTGTGGTCCTCAAAAATATTAAAAGAAAGGGATCGTAGAGTGAGAAATAGGGTGAGAAATTTGATCAAAATCATTTAACAAAATACCGAATATTACACCACTTTTTATTTATTAAACGAATTCTTTCGACGAAACGCACAATGTTGACAAGACGTGTCTGACGTAATAGCGCTTGTTCCACTTGAAGCCGCGTAATTCCACCCTCTCAATGTATCGATAGCTTAGCTCGATTTTTATTGGCTCAAAAAACAAAAAGTCATCAAAATAAATAAATGCTTTTGCATTTAATCGTCTGCCGCCATAAAAAAAATTCAGGATGACTTTATTCGTTACGTTCGTATATACTTTCGCGAAATCATAAAACCGAATACAATCGATATCCATCGAAATTCGCGGGATAAACCGAGAACGCATCCGCGAACGAGGTAGCAATTAATCAGACGCGTAGCCGCGTGAGATCGTGCGCGGAATTTTTCGGCGCTGGCGTCGTCGGGGCAGGGTTGCATCGCAATTTCCCCTCCGGCAAGATTATAAACGTCCGTTGTAACATTCAGCCCGGCAGACCCGGTCCCGGGCAAGTGCTTTCTCCGTTATTAACGGCGTTGGAAAATACTCTCCTGGCCCTCCCTCCCCCCCGGCCTCGATACCGAGTGAAAACTGCACGTTGCGAGCCCATAAACAGGCTGGCTCCGGCAGGCCCCCGTGGAAACTTGTTCCAGTATTTCATTCGTCGTAACCGCCGCTGCCCGGTGCCACTTTTTCTCCAGCCAACCGGCGCTCTCTTGCGCGAGAAAATATTCTTCCGCTTCCGTAGGCTCTCCGGTTACCAGAGATGGGATCGAGAGTGCCTCGAGTAACTGTGCGAGGTCGAAGGTTTCCGTAAGTGGCGGCGTCAGAGGTCTTTCACTCTGGACACATTTCACTGCAACCAACGCGAGAAATATCTCGCTTAACATTTGGATTAATCGAGACTTTATTTGCACTCATTTGGGCGATTTTTAGCGTTTGCAAAAAATAATTTATATCGTACGTCTAATTTGACTTGGATTCGTAAATACGTAATTAATTGTTGGACTTGATGCTTAATATTCTTCTTCTTCTTCTTCTGCCCTTTTTTTTTTTTCTGTTCCTTTTTATCTATTTCAACGTGAAGAACCATAAGCAGCGAGCGTAAGAGAGAGAGTGAACGCTCGCGAAATAATTAGGAACCATACATTCTGCGCGCGGTCGACTCTTCAAGTTCGTATTTTTGCCGGTGCGGTGGGAGCTTGTTTCCTTTGCGTGTCCGTTTCTACTTTCGGCCTTTCTGCCTTTATACGGGCTCGTCCAATTACATTTCTGGCCGCTGTATTATTCATTCGGTGGAGCGAGATAAACTGCCTCGGCTTAGAGCGCGATTATAAGGGTCGTTGCCACTCCCACCCTCTTCCCTCTCGATTTCTCTCTTACTCTCTCTCTCTTTCTCTCTCTTTCGTGAATGCGCGCTTTCCTCATTCATCCGTGGCCGTCGACTTTCCCCGGCATATTTCGGAAACTTAGCCCCTGGCTCGACTTGTTCGCCTCCTTCGCATGTGTGGAAGTTTCGTTGAGCAAAGTTCGTATGTGTGTCAGGAAGTATGCGTGCCGTGCGTGATACGCTTTGACGAGTGACGATCTCGTTTTTTTGTGGCTGCGAGAATATATAATTTATCGTATGATAACAATAAGCTATTAATCCGCCTGCTGCAACTTATGAAATATTATAAGAAAATTTCATCTTTCTACACGTGGAATGGAAACAATTTTCATGTCGAGTTGAACTTGGCTTTATCTACGATCGTTGCTTCCAATAGAAATTTACGAACGTACGAATAAACGTATTAATATTATTATACATTTTATAACATAGAAGGAAAAGAGAAATGGTACTTCCTGTGATGCAATTGTATTTATGACTGTTTCCTGTTCTACGCGAGTTGTCGGATGTGTCTGACATCATACGGCTCGCCGCTCATTCTACTCGAAGTCGCGCAACTTGAAACTGGTCACTGCAACATTGCACTTGTATCGTTCAATTAACGTGTTTACGAACAACGAGTTTACTCATATTTCAGCAATAACAAAAAGTATCGTTTCTGAACTTATGAAAAATATGTTGCAAGATTTCTTGCTTCAATTCAATTTGACCTATTTTTGTAATTCATCCACTTTCAAATATAATAATTATAAGTGTAGATTGTAGTATGGCTTTCATCGCCTGATTACGTATAATCATTTGTAATTTATATCTTTATCTATACTTTGAAATATTATAAATATATATCACGGTATGTCTTGATTATACAAATTACTTATATTCTGTGACCTATGATCTACAATCTGCATTATTATTTGTAGTCTGTACTTTATACATATATCTATACTTTGAAATATTATAGACATAGTTTACAGTATGGCTTTCATCGCTTGATTATGTATAATTATTTGTAATTTATATTTTGAAATATTATAAGTATATATCACAGTGTGGCTTGATTATACAAATTATTTATGCGACCTGTGATCTACAATCTGTATTATTATTTGTAGTCTATACTTTGAAATATTATAAACATAGTTTACAGTATGGTTTTCATCGCTTGATTATACAACTGCAATCTACATTCATAACACTTGAAAGTAAAAGAATTAAAGAACCAGATTTCATCACCTCTGCTTTCGCGCAGTTCGTAAAGGGCACGAGTGGCTCCTTCGAGATGTCCGATAGGAGGTATCGATCACGAGGTATCGGATGGCTTTAAACCTTTTATTGGCCGCATTGCGAGGCGGTCTGGCGTTGGCAATCAGCCTCGAAGTAGTAGCCTGGCTTCGTTATCCCCCCGTTGACAAGGGGCGTCGATTCCGGCGGCGTAATCGAACGTTCTCCAGTCGCGCTGTATTTTTAATTAAGAAACAAGGCTCGCGTAACCCGCGTGAGGTCCTCGGGTCGCTAGAAAAATGCGGCGACGTTAGGTCGTCGTTTCCTTGCGCAACGCCGCTGGATTTAATTAGTACTGGCTCTCCTCTCCTTTCGCGGAGTCTCCATCTCCGAGGCAAATGAAAAAACCCGGGCGAAGAAGCCCGTGAAAGGAAAGAAAGGAAGAAAGATAGACCGAGGCAAGCGAGCGGCAGCAGGAGGAACAAAAGGGAAAAAAAGAAAGAGGGAGGGAAAAAAGAGGGAAAAGACGAGACAGGGGGTGAGAAGGATGGTAAATGTTTTTCCTCGTGGGGAGGGGAAGCTCGCCTAAAAAGGTTGCGTCGTGGCTGAAAACTGCAGAGTAAAAGGAAGATGGAGGACGAGCCGACGTTCGCAGCGTGTCGTGCCACGTGCGCTTGTCGCGTATGCAACGTGCTTTAATGAAAAGCGTATGAAACGCAAATTAACTGACCGATAACCGTTGCTAGGACGCTTCCCGCAGTCGTATACGGTTGACACATTTGACAGACATTCGCTGCTATTCACGCGTGTACGTAGCTCCATCCCGAGGCTCTCTTTTTGTCGTTTCAGCGTGGTTAACGGGAAATAAGATTCCGTTTTTAACTTCGCGAAGAGATTATTCCGCGGGAAAGCACGTTGCGTTGTACGTTCCACCATCCGTGGCAACTGACGCGAAATAAACACGATGTACGTTATTTTTTCACATCGTTTAGAAAGGAGTTTAGGTTTAACAAGACAAACACTAAGTGATCCCTTCATGATCAATGTTAATAGAAGATACTGGAAGTTCTGTCAACGTTGTTAATAAAAGATGAGATGTTTGAGATAGCTCAGAAGGGAGTTAGTGGCTGGGTTCCTACTTGAAAATTGTGCGATTAAGCTGAAACTAGATCAGTTCTCGCTGTTGATGAAAATTATGCGTGTATACGTACGTAACTTTTTCCAATATTAGTCTATGCACAAATCAGCTCGAGACGGAGATTATTTCAATTATTTCGCTTTAAAATTCTGATTTTAATTTCGTGTATCGTCATTCACACTTTTTTTGTATTTTCTATTTTAGAGAAAGATCCATGTAAAAATGAGTTTATTTTCGATCCTCTTCAGAGGATATAAAATTGAACGCTTCAAACCGGTTAAGTGAATTTTGATATCGTCGTGCATGCGAGCGATACACGGAAAAGGGTGGTTGGAATTTTACAGACTTCGCACGTGTCACCCGTGATGTTCCAAACTCTCGTAAATCAGACATTTCAGACCTCCGGGGCGCGATTTATATTTTTGCAGTTGCTATAAAACTTCACGACGCGCTGCTTTATCGCGCGTCGATACGGCAAAGCTCTAATTTCGGATAAATTTATAGTTATATATTCGCTGTCGCAAATTTGCAAATAGCCATCGTGATTTTATCTGTGCGAAGCAACTCATGTTCAAATAGCAACATGTTTAAATAGGTAAATTACGATGACCGTCCAAACAACATCGCGAACGAGGCAGAAATGATATCTATTGCGTCCGCTTGTGTAAATATAAATTATTAATACAATTTGATTTAAAACCAAAGTTAATAATAACAGAGGAAGCTAGTTAATCAATTGAAATTTATATTTATAAGTAGGCTGTGATTGAATGTTTTAGGCGTAAATGAATATTTTTATGAACGTGATTAAAAATTTTTGGTGTTATCAATAATTACTTTAAATTATTTTAAATTCATTTTTGTGAACATAATTTGAGAAAAATAATCTAGATAGAAGGTTATTTCCTTTATTAAATACCATATTTTAGATGTTTGGACATTTTTCTACAAAATCAGATTAGATGCAGCACTTTCAACACTATCGAGAACATTTAAATAATATTTTCTTTACTGCAGACGCTCACAGGAAAGAAAATAAAGTGGAATCTTGTCTTTTGAAATGGAATTCTTTTTCGCGAGGATATCGACGTTGTCTCTGGGCGAATTAAAGTTTCAGTTCGAGAGCAGTTTTCGTGAATCGTGTTTGGACGAGCGTAGTTTCTCTTCGTTGCATTATTTCGTGAATGGTAGCTGCCCGAAGTTTTTCCGTCAGATGGTCGCGTTATCTGACGAATGCCTGTTTAGTTTAATTGGCGGAGAAAACCGCAGTCGTCGAAACAACTTTTCCAACCACGCTCAAACACTCGTTTTCATAAAACTGTCAACTACATTTTGATAGTTAAACGCGCAATTACACGCGTAAACAGCCGTTTTTGAACAATTTTGTCGTTTATTTTAGAACGAGATCTTTAATTACTTTAAAGACAGTTAACAACTTTTTTATGTACTTGCGAAAAGCACGACGAAGCGTAAAGTGAAACGATTCAGACAAGCATAAATTCTGAAAAATTTGTTTCTTTTATTTCAACAATAGATCGTCACTATATATCAGAATCTTTGAGTATAATTAGAATACAAACGAAGATAAATCATTATGCAATTACAAGTACGTGTTAACAGATGAATTTTACAATGATCGTGGAAATATAATAAATTATAAAATACAAAATATAATTATATAATTACATAATTATAAAATACAAAAATATAATAAATTATAAAATACAAAAATGATAAAGCTTTTGGATTTGAAAAAAATGAAAACTTTTTTAGCTATTTGAATAAACGTGAGTATTTTTTGTCTATTGTTTTCTTTTTTTTTTAATTAGAAAATGATTGTCAGTTTTATCGAAAACATTTTCTATCTTGTTTCCCATTTTTCCGTATCGAATGTCGGTACGCACGTATTTACTCAATGTGTTACACTCGGCCGATTAATTAATCAGTTACACTCGTTAATTAATTCATGCCTGCTTGCGCTACGTAAATTAATTAATTAACTATACACACAATAAGTATGTTTGCAAGTTGGACGGCTGGTCTCGTTTGGAGTAACTTGTTCCGAGTATCGATCGGACTTGGTCATTAGCATAACAGCTTCATCGTTGTCGGCCTATCAGACGTCGCCGCGCCGATCGAACGTAGATCGAACACGCGTATCCTTCTTCCGCCGGAACAACCTCGCGCGTCATAAAATCAATCCTGTCATAAATTTGCGATCAAACGATGCGATACGAGTCCGATTATAACGGCAACGTTCTACCAACGATGGGACACGTTTGCGCGAGCTTAACGAAACGAAATGTTTTTTTAGAATTGTGTCGTTAATCTGAAATTTGAAAAGAGAACGATCAATTTTGTAAGAAGAGATGGAAATTAAAGAAGAGCGAAGAAAATTCGGAGACAGTGGATCAATTAAGATTATATTATTTTAACGAGAATAATTTGTAAGATTGAGAAATTCGCGTGTTTTCCTCCAAGTTATTAAAAGCGGGGATTTGTTTTTTAGAAAGCGCGATACGTCAGTTAGGAAACACGATACGCAACAAAAATGTCCGGCAAACGAGATTCGCACCCATGGGACAGCGGAAACAACAATTTCGTGCGCGAATGGAATAGAAAATCGCAACGGAGCATGTCAAACGAGCTTGTGTAAAAAATAGAGCAGCAACGTTGCAAGAAAAAATCGCTGCCATTAAATTGCGACATTCGCGGCACTCGCGATACTATCATAGATACGATCGTTACATCGTCCATATCCATCTGCAACTTTTACGCTTACTAAGCTCGATATAATATATCAATCATTAACGATATTAATATAAATATATCAGAATAAAGATACATACAAACACGAAATTAATTAGAACACGGACAAATGTCGTAGAAATTTCTCACGGAGGAACGACTAAGCTGCGGAATAAAGTAATTGAAATGATAAATTCAGACGATTTTGCATGCGCGAAAGCATTCGAATAATCTGTTTCAATTTCTGTCGCAAGGTAAACTCACAACGCTGCTCCTCTTATTTTCCCTTTTATTTCATTTCGATTTTGCGCAAGCCGTCGCGAAACTGTGACTGAATATTTCTCGTTAAATGAAATTCTAATTTAATTGGCAATTTAAATTAATGTATAATATAACTTTTAATCCAAACTAACGCGCGATTGATTTCTTCCGTTAAGTGAAGGAAGAAAAACAATTTCTTCTGAAACTCGGACAAATATTTTGACATAGATCAGAACGAATACAATGACGATATAACAAAAATGCAAAAATAAGTGAGAACAGAGTTTCCATATATATTTCCATTGCGAATCTTCAGCTCCGTCGCTGCTTAACTCTTCGAGTCTCAACTAATTCTTCATCGATCGTACTTTTCTTTTCCCGAGTCGAGGTCGTAGCCGTCGTCGTCGTCGTCGTCGTCGAGTTTCCGGTAGCTTCGAACGGTACTTTCGAAACGCGTCGCGATCGCGTGCGTATCGCTCCGTCGGAATCGCATAAATCTCGCCTCCTCTTGCCCGTTTTACGTTCTGGAAACGGCGCGCGCGTGGACGCGCGACCTCCCCGAGAGAGTAGGCCGCGCGTTCTTCAATTAGAGCCGCCATTGTTCGCGACGGGGGCCCCTTCTTCTCTCCCCCCCCCCCCTCCATTCAACAAGTCCCTGACGTTCTTGAGGCGAGACATATTTCCATCCGCGGTGTCTCTCGCCGCCAATTTACGCCCTCCGGTCCTCGGTTTCGCCCGTCCGCGAAACGCTCGACTCCGTGGCGGACGTGCCTTGGCTTCCCAGCCCCGGGAACCCGACCCTCTCAGACGCTAATTTACTCGCCTTAACGCGACACTTCGCGCCGCGGCTAGACAGACTGATACGATTAATGCTCGTGCAATCGTGCCGACGCTTTCCCCATCTGTACCGATGATCGGGATGACGTCGCTCTGTCATGATGTTTCTCGGTGTCTTTGGGATTTTAGGAGGACCCTCGTCGATCATATTCGCTTTTATGAATTTAGGATATTTCTAAAAGTACAAAAATATTGCGGCTTCTTACAACTGTGACCGTAGCTTGAATTTTTAGGTTAAATTACAATTACTCTTTTCTATTTATAATAGTTTAATACCTTAACAAAGAATATATTTTCTCTCGAGACATCCTTTTCCTATTTTTGCTTACTGAATTTGTTGGGAAAGTTGCAAGTTGCAAATTTTGAATCTCTTTTTTTTTTTCTCACACGAGACAATCGGATGGCTCGTAATTTCACGTATTATCACTGAAAGTAACCCTTTTCGGGTGCAACGCTGATGCAACGAAAATTAGCGATTGGTTGATTTGGGTCACGTGATTCGCTAGGGGGCGTGGAGTAGACCTCGAGTAGGAGTGGCGATCGCGCCTGTAATTTGTTTCGTATCGACTCAAATGTTTGTATATCGATAAAATTTTACGGTATGGCTATAAAAAGTCGTCTTCATTTCTTAGGGCCTTTCGGTGCAGTCTTTTTTTCTATTTTTGTATTTTATCTCATAAAGTGAAAGAAGATGTCTCGTCATCCATGAAATAATCCACGAGGATTATTCAGAATCGCGAAAATCGCGAATATCGTGGAAATAATAACGAATAAATGGTCGTGAGAGAGGTTCTGAAAACAAAACTCTCTCTCTCTCTCTCTCTTTCCTTTTCTTTTTTAATGCATACGTATCTTTTGTGTCGGTTGGTAATGCGCGACACAGAGATCGCTCGGTAGAAAGTAGCGCAGGCAACAAGGCATGGAATTTTACAGCGACCGTTCTGCATTCCGCGTAAAAGGGCGAAAACAAATGACGAAGTTACGCACGTAAAACCGTGCTACGTGAAATCCATTTTTGTCGCCTGTAGATATCGGTCGCGTAAAAGGTGGCTCGTAAACACTGTTCGCTTTTCCCCGGCGAAATGCACAAAGCTAGGCTCGCGTTCAATCGGAAACACAGACTTTTCGAAAGTAAAGCTCACCGTGCAAGCTCTGATTCGGGCAAGGAAAATAAAATTTCGTCGTTCGATAGATCTCACGAGGTTTTGAACTTCAAATCGTTATTCTCTGTACTTCGTACAGAGAGAGAGAGAGTGAGAAGCGGAGAAGAAAATCCTCGGTTTCTCGCTGCTTTTAAATAAATTGTACATTTTTATCGCGGTCATTTCTTCGGGGCTTGAATTTGTATCACCCATTTAATTTTCTCTTTAATTTTCACTATCGATCTCGTTAAAGAAGGTAATATTTTTTTTTTTTTTTTTAGAAATAACGTACGTTTTAATATCAAAAGATTTATAATAAAAACATCAAAATCTTGTTATTGTTCATTACAAACGGTCCAGTTGCCTCGTGCGACCCCAATTTTGGAAGTTGCTTCAAACGTAAATTTCTCAAGTACAATCGTACTTGATACGTGGAAAATTAAAGATTTAATTAAGAATCAAAAAGATTAAAGACTAGAGTATTTTTCAAAGTTATTATACGTTATTCCACAGTTTCGAGCAACTTTCAAATTTTAAAACTTCGAGTTCCCAATAATGAAACTGGAAAATGCACTCAGCTGTTCAGAAATTACATCAACTGCGTAAATGACGTTGAAACGGGGAAACTTTCATTTAAACGCACCTCTTTAAATTTTAAAGAATCAGAGAGAGAGAAAAACGAAACGCAAATAAATCCTGCGTCTCCGTTAACCGAACGTCGTGTCGCGAAATTTTTTCGTTCGCTAAAAATCAAACCTCTCCTCGGTGTCACGATGTTCTCGCGTACAAATAAAAACCTCTCGCACTCTGCGAACGAGACGAAGCCAGCGGGATCGGGGACGTCCGTGCAACGTTTCCACCACATCCAGGACGCACCTTGATATGCAGGACGAGGGCTAGTTTAAAGATGCAACGTGACCTCATCACCCGGCCTCGTTCTTCACCCACCGCCAGTTCCACGAACTGCAGAACACTTTCCAGTCGCGGGGGAGGCGTTACGCGAACCGTTCGTGCAGCGGGGGCAGCTCTCTAAACCTCTTCCCCACGTTCGAAACAACGAACCGCTCCGGCCGCGTTCTCGTAAATCGTGCAATTTCACTCGAATCGCGTACCGAGTGTGTCCCGGTTTGAATACCTCCCTGGCCACTCGGAACGTCTTCGGTGTTATGGACGGCAAAACGTTCCGGAAGCCACCCTTTCGTGCAATTGGTTTTAAGATATTGCGCTCGCAGGGTTCGACTTTGCACGCAGACTTCCCCCGCGTGAATTTTCGTAATTTCTGCAAGGTGTACGTACAGTGTAAAATTCTGAAGGTTTTGAAACATTCCTCACACGTGCATATAAATTGTAGGAATGTGAAAATTACCTATAAATAAAATAAATGCCAAGAAGTTTAATCATAATTTAAACAAACACTGAAGTATCACAATACCATTAAATTATATGTCTTTTGATTGATTATATTTATATTTATTTATTTGTGGAGTGTTGTCAATTGTAACCCAGTTGGTAGGTTTGATTCATTGCTAGCATTTTGTACTCTGATAATTCCATAATCTGTTTATATATATTTATAATCTTTTAATGGGTGATCTTTAGATTTATAGAGTATTGTTAAATTCGATTCTGTCCAATTGTGTGATCCAGCTGCTAGATTTGTATTCTGACAATCTTATTTTACGTTTAAAATTAAAGAATATTTCAAACTAGAGAAGAGGACGTATATATTGCGAAGATTTCAAAAATTCGCGAATACATTTAAAATAAGGCGAGAAGACGTATGTATATAAAATATTTAAATTCGTGGTAAAGTTCTCGTGTAAAAAAATGATTGCTCCATTTGCAAGGAGAATTGTTCCAAAATTTCCGCGAGAGCTGCTTAATAATTCGGTTTGCTGGCTTAATTCCTCTTCTCGATGACACCGCCTTCTTTCGACGATTGCCGATCGACGTTCGCCGACCACTCTCGTGCTTCGATATCGTCCCTCATCCGACACTGGTACCTCTGCCGTGCGATTCGTCACGTACCAGCAAATTCCTCTATACCCCGTGCATCGATATTCTCTTCCATCCGGCATGTGCGCGCCTATCGCACGATTCGTCACGTACCATCAAATTCTTTTGCTCCGAGTTCGAAAAACTCAAAAATTGCAGAAAAAATCGAAAGATCGGACGCCCACGTTATATTTCAATGCGATTCTTCAGCGTTTTACAAACAAGACACAGGATCTACAATCTGTGCCGCACGAAACCTAGAGATTCAAATCCAAACCGAACGTTCAAGATGCAAAAATCGGCGGAAGGGGAGGAGTAATGTAATCTCGAGAGAGAGAGAAAGAGAGAGGCAGCCAATTGAGGATCGAAGTGTAGAAACTGTTCCCCTTGATTTATTGCGGCAAGTTGTCCCGAATAATCAACTTTCTGACGCGCATCTGCGGCCCTCGGCAGCCTGACTCGAGAAAAATTAATAATTTATGAGCCGGGGGGGGAGATGGCAAGCCTTAAGAAGCACTGTCACTCGCAGCTGCATACAAAATCACCGGTGACTCGCGATTCTCAAGTTTTTCTCCTCAATTCCATTCTCTCTCTCTCTATCTTTCTCTCTCTCACTCTCACTTTACGATCGTGAATCACCGGAAAAGAGGGAAGAGTAAGCTAAGAGTAAACAGTTCGAGTTTCGTGTCCCGGTCGCGAACTCCCTGCGAATTCAATTTCGATGCTTCCCTGCAATCGACATTGTTGTCACCCAACACGTTCACGCGCCGCGGCCGCGAACTTTGATGCGAGGCGAGGCGAGGCGAAAACTGGGCTTAGGCGAACCAGTCGAGATCATCAACTGTTGGAAGGGTTCGCGTTCGCGTCGAATACCGGTTCGACGCATAAATTAACGCGAAAGCCCTCCCGTCGAATTCGAAGGAACTTTCTTCGATCTTGTCTGTGGGGGTGAGTGTGACGCGCGCGGACACGCGACCGGAAGTTACACGGCAGCGCGTCGAAACGTGTCTCGAATTGCTTCGTATCGCCCCGGATCCGGAGCGAGCAGCTAGTTTCGTCTGGCTTTCGTGAGAGGTTCGCGGAGAACGCGCCATGTGGCGAGGAATCGTTCGTCGGTGTATGTATGTGAGTGTGTATGTGTGTGTGTGTGTGTGTGTGTGTGTGTGTGTGTGTGTAGGTAGGTGGATCGACCGCCGGAGCCTTAAAGTTTAATCGTCCTCGGTGCATACGTGCCGCGAAACCGGCTCGCCTAAAGTCAACGCAACATCTGCGTCGTCTGCGGGACGACGAAGCACCGGTTGAAACTTTCCTTGGAAAATGGCAGCACGAAAGGAAGAAACGAGAAAGAGGGAGAGAGAGTGGCTTGGTCCCTCGAACGGCAGACGACTAAATCTTTTATTCGCGTACCACTCCACTTTGTCGCGTAGCCCATTCGTTCGCAAGGAACGAGTCTCGAAGGTCACGAAGCTCTTCCACTCCCGCTCGACCAGATGCGGAAGAACCACCCCTCTTCCATCGCCGCGAATCGATTATCCTACGGCGTTTCCGCACGAACGCGATTTCACCGCCGCGTCACGTGTCCCGCGAGTATCCTCCTCTCTGCTCGTGCGATCCTCGACCAGAAACGGACGTGACGTCCGATTTGCCCCGATCGGGAACGACATTCTCGTTGTTCCGGGGGACTGACAAGGCGACGGGGAATTAAGCGAAGACGTATTTTACGCGCATGTAGGTACGTGTGTTTCCTTCATCGCGATTTAATTTAATAACTGATTCAACCTGGCATTATGTAGGGGACAGACCTAAACCCAGACTGCAGTATGAACATTCTCACGACGTGGACCCAGGTTACAGTATCGGCAGGGCCATGAGGCAATCGTCAAAAACCTCTCATGGGCCTGACCATAAACATCACTAGACAACACCCGCTTTCCGATCCCTTGAGGGGAAAGGGTGTAAAAGAACTGACTCCAATGCGTCAAAAGATCAGTTATTCTCATGTTTAGTACTAGGTGGTCCGCGTCTAACAGTGTCTCCTACTTAGCTCTCGCGTTAAACAGTCAATAGTAATAATTACTTTCGTACACTGTCTTGTATTTAGACGCAATCACTGTATCATTATTATTATTATTATTGTATATATCTTTGTTAGCGAAAAACAAGGGCCTTAAAGCACTAACAGTAATTTAACAATTTAAATGAAAACACCGAGGAACGATTGGCAGTGTATCTTTTAGCTGGCGAATTCCAATGCGACGGAAATATCATTGACTTGACAAAGTTTCGTGCTCCCGTTTCTCCATTTTTGAAATATCAAACATATCGTATTTGCATCGCGCGGAACGTCGCGTCGAATTCACGATTTAAAGTTACGTGTATCATCCGTATAAATTCAGCTGGCGGAGCGTAGTTTAATTAAACGAAAATAGGAGTGGATGGTTGCATCCGGATCGTAGAATAATGAACCGCGGGTACAAATAGCTCGGGAGAGAACGATTTCGCAGAAATTACAGCGATTACGTGGCCTGTTTTCGCTGGCTTCGTTTCGAAACGACAATTTTCTAACCGGGAATCTTACGTATCGAAGCGGCCAGCCAGCGCTAGATTGCTGTGATAATATCTTTTTACGTCTATACCGTGAGATCTAGTTCGAGATCTGCTTCCAGCACGAGCGAAATTGAATCTTTCCCTGGATTATGTGGAAGTTGAATGAACTAATGACACGAGGTTACGCGAAAATCACTGCTCTCCGTCGAAGCGTTCGACGATGTTTGAATTTCTTACTTACGTGAGTTTTTCAAACATCAAACTGATCAACTCCGTTTTGTATTAATTTTTTAATCACGTCACGCGAATGCGGTTTTTTTTTTGGAAACAGAGGATTTATGATATATTTTCATAAGCTCGTTTACTGAAAGAAAACGAGGTAAATTTGAAAAGAATTCTGTATCGAGCTTTCAATTTTTTAGTACTTAGTAAAGAATAAAACCAATCACCGATCAATAACTAGATCTTGCTGCAATTAATTAGAACAACGATGCTCGGTTGCTAATTAACAATTAGGTTTTGCTATGATCAATCATAACAATTATACTCAATAAACAAACAACGGGACATTTCCCCAGAAGATAAAGCTCGAATCGTCGAGAACGAAGGTCTCAATCGGCGTCGAGTTAACGAAATGTACGCGCAACAACGTAGAAAACGTTCTACGCGACGTGTCGCAGCAGATAGCCGAGCAAATAATTCGCAGACCTGCCGGATCGATCCGGAAAATAGAAACTCGAGAGTGTGTTCGGGATCGGAAAACCGATCGTCCTAAGTTATTCAAGTTTCCAGCCCATCGTTTAAATAGAATCCGTCGTATTCCGTGTCAACAATAGCTCTTCAATCTCGCGAGCCCAGCGTCTTCTGTTGAATTCACGGCGTGGGTCCTATTGGATCACGCCCGTCTGCCGTTTCATCATTAATTCCGCCGCGTGATCCGACCCAGTCACCTCGGCTACCAGACACTCTCTCTCTCTCTCTCTCTCTCTCTCAACTTGCCTCTCAAATTTCGCGAACTGGGTCGTCTTATCCCCTATCGATCGAATATTTCGTCGGTCGCTCTTCGGCGATGCTGCCGCCATCCGTTCTGGTAACGAAGCATTTCCGAGATAGATCAGGATTGAAGGGTGTGTATCCTCCCGGAACAACGTGTTGTGTGTTTGTGTGTTTGTGTGTATGTGTGCGATGGTCGCAGTTTTTCACGTTTCTCCTCGACGTCCAGCAACGATGCGCGCTCGTCGAGGAGGAATTAGAAGCGGCGGCGAGAAGGACGATGCAAGGGCAGCAAGAATTGGCCGGATGGTATCGAGGATCAAGAACGTTGAGAACGAGTTAACAGTGGCTAAGATCGGCCGAGGCGGTGGGGGAAGGATTAGGGGGGTAACGTCAGGATAACGACGGCCCGGGTTAAGGGAGGAAAAATAGCCGGGACCCGCTGAGTTTGCTCCCACGAGATATCGAGTTTCTTCGTTCCACTTCGCGGCGACGTTGCAGCTCGTCGATTTGTTTGGTTCGATCGTTCCTCGGTTTCCTCGCGGAAAAGCGACCGTGAAGAACTCTTTGCTCGCGTGCCACGGACGGTGCAACGCGAACGTCTGTCTGCGGAAATCGGAGCGAATTGAAAGTGGCGGTTGTTTCGAAAGTTTTTAGGTGAGCAAGATTGGTAAAAAGGTGGTGATCTTCGTTCGAGCGTGAGACAGTGGTTGATGGATTTAGAGACTTTTTTCTTCAGGGAAATTAAACAATCGAACAATGTAGCACCGACGATGTTAACGAACTAAAAAATAGTAATATACGAAATTGGAACAGATAAATAAAAGAGATTAATAAAGAAATTAGGGGGGTGTTAAATTAGGTACTATACAACTGAAACGATCATCTCCGGAAAATATCAAAGTATTTGCTCGAAAGTTAAATAATGTTAAATAAAAGAAACGCCAATTTTGTCCAATCAAAGATGACAGTTTATATCCTCTGACACTTTTTTACAACATGTCGTCACATCGATAGAACGTCTGTTTTGTATTTTTCCTTGATCTTTATCGCTTCGAACTGAAGCAATTATCTTTTCTTACTGACGACAGAAACTTGAAAAAACTGCACGATTTTTTGTCATAAAATTTTATTGATATGCAAACATCAACGATCGCTCAGTACCGGATAACGCCACTCCTACTCGAGGTCTACTCCACGCCCCCTCGCGAATCACGTGACCCAAATCAACCAATCGCTAATTTTCGTTGCATTAGCGTTGCACCTGAAGAGGCCCAATTTTCTGGGCTTTCGGATTTTCCCCCGCTAAAATCATTTTCAGTGATAAAATGAAGCGATTCAGCAACTCTTTTCAAAAGAAGTGAAACATTAGTGAAAAGTTGAAATGTAAATAAAGCAGTCCCACTGCTGTCTCAGCCTCCTCGTTGTTACCACGCTTTACGTATGCAGACGATGTTCAGTCGTAAGGGCCAGGTGAAAATTCGATTGGGGAAAATTGTTGCCTCTTGTTCCGTCTTCTTTCGGCCAACTTATCTCAGCCGCTGGAACGTGAATAATTCGGTAAAGCGTCGACGGGCGAGAGCCTCGATTTCTGCGACAGTTGGATGGCTCGAACTCTATTGGGTCACTGTATTTTTGTCTGACCAAAGTGTCATCGACTACTTTGGTTCTTACTATTTTACGACTATCGTTTTCGTCGATGACACGAAAGGATAAGAATTTGATTTGGTATCTTGAGGATGCATATTCTCTGTGTTATTAAATTTCTTGTCATTTGTGCGAAAATCTGCAGTCTGCCAATTGTACATAGTAGTTCATGGAATTATGTGTATATTTCCAATATGAATATAGCATAGTTGTTACTGGTTATAGAAAATCGGCGAACGAATCAGTCATATATAAATATAACATTTCAGCTGCAGACTTTTATATGTTTAAAAAGTTGAAGCATAATTTAAAGAGTATACCAAAGAGTGCGTCTTGCAAATGTCCAACAAATAAAAGAAACTTAAGTCTTTAACTATCCATCGGTATTAAAAATGTCCAACTAAAATTAATCGTAACCAGTTTGCACAGAAAACTTCTCGACTCCTTTCATAAATCACGAACCCAAGCGTTAAAACGTTAAAATCTACCCTAAAAATCCTGCGATGGAAGCGTTTTGTCCCTTGTTTTTATCACGGCACCGAAAACCAACAACGATCTATCTTCGGCCAAAAATCCCCGGAATCGTCGCTCAAAAATATCACCTGAAAAGAAGAACAAAAAAAAAAAAAAGAAAAAAAGAGAAATAAAATATTCCGTCGAGCAGAGAAGAGCGTAGCAGCTCGCAACCCGCTTCACGCTCATCTATCACGATAGATTCACCCGGCAATTGACTGTTCGAAGCGAGTGAGCACACGTCTTGCCGGTTAGCTGGTTCCGCGCGTGTACTTACTCGTCTCTCTCTCTCTCTCTCTCTCTCGAAAGCGTGCATCCGGGGGGCCAGTTTGTACGCGGCAACCGATGCGTTGAAAAACGCACGAGTGCACGATGCAAACGACGACGCAGGAGCATCGACGAGGAGCGGAGAGGAGCCGAGGAAGAAGAAGGGCAAGGGTCGCGGTGGCCTCTTTCGTTTCTTTGATCGCTGATGCATCGAGAACCGCGCTCGCCGGAATTCGACATCTCGAACATGCGAGCCGTGGGTTGATATACGCGGCATCCGCTTTCGTTCGACGGCGCGTTCCACGCTCCCCGAGGCAGCGTGTTCCACGCGCGCACCCAAACGAAAGTAGGCATCTCCGGTGACTGCGGAACTCGCGTGAAATAATTAACGACCCTCGTGACGATCCGCGTTCCTTTGACAGCGAACCAGCTGCTCGGCGAGCTCTCTCCAAATTTTCGCTCCGCGACTACTCTCTCCGGCCACTCGAAACGCTCGTCCGTCGCGATTTCCCAGCGAGCGAAACAGCTCGATCGACGATCACGCGATGACGTTTTCTACTCGGCGAAGAAGAATTTTTCAGATCTGAGATTTCGAGATTTTTAATGCCGAATGAATTTGGAATTACGATGTTGACACGTGCCTCAATTTGAACGTATTGAGATAAATAAGACAATTAAAAAGTAACGCTGCTCGCAGTTTTCTGTAATATTCGCGATCTGTTCGAACCATCGCTACTTTGACGTAGCAGTATCATATACATTTTAACGATATAATCGCAGGAATTAGACACGGTGGTAAAATACCGCTATCTTTCCGAGCGAAACTGCAGTCGCAGCTACCACGAGCGTGCTCGAGGAAATTGTCTGGTGCCGGGAAGTAGTTGAACAAACTATTTGTCTTGTTGTTAGCGCAGAAACTTGTTAAGACCGTAGTAGAACTTGTTGACGGATGAAGAACCGCCGCTGTAGTAGACGCAGACCGTAGGTTAAAGGGCAAAGAACGTCGTATTTTTTAGTCGCCTCGGTTTCCCGTCTTAAAGGGAATTAACTGGCAAACTGTCAGTCTCGCGATTGAGTTCCCTGGTTAATTCCTTGCCAACTTTTTCCCATTCTTTCAAATTCTTGGGAATTTCATCGTAGCATCACCTTGACACCTTGAGCCTCGCTGAATTTTAGGAAACCACGTCGGAAGATTTCTATCTTTCAAAAAAGATAGATCTCGTATCAGCAGATCTCGCGCTGCGAATTCATATTTTTTCAAAATAGAATTTCGATTGTCCAAGCAACATTATTTCACGCGGCAAATGTAACATTTGTATAATATTTTTTCATATCGCGCGCAGTTTTCAGCTTCAAAATATCCCGCGGGTGCATGAAAATTCGCAGACTAATAACATGTAGATTACGCGTATAAAATCGACGTGACGATAAATAAGAGTGACATCACGTTTGCGCGGCACAGTATTACGGGGACGGGCCTTAAGGGGTTAATTGAAAATTTCACGCAGTCGACGATTTAACCGAGCCAGTTGAAAATCGAATGTTCCAAACTCACTTTGTGCCGTTCAAACGCGCAACGACAGAAAATTATATAATTATCCACGGAAATTTTGGAATTATTATCATCGAGACGTAAAAATTCGCGTAAAATTCTTGAAAATCGTCAGCTTTTTCTCGTCGAATTTCAAACGAGTTTACGTCATCAGACTCATCGTCGATGCAGCCGGCTTGTAATTTTACACGCGGACTGCAACTATTGTTTCCGTACGACAGATCGCTCAATAACATATACGTATATTATTTGCACACGCACCGTGACTTTGGAATTTTTGATTTTTGTAAAATGACACCGGCAGCCATGGACAGTGTTTGTTCTGTCGTAATTAAATCGCAGCGGGAGATACCCCGGCGGGGGGATTTTAAATATTCCGCGCCGGGGGAAAAAAAATAAACAAATAACTCTTCGGATTTGTATAAATATAAAATTGGAAATATACGGGGGGCCGGCACTTTACAAGCGCGCGTACGTTCATTTCGCAATTTAAAGCTCCGTTCAATTTCGTTCTTGAACGTATGTAGCGAAATAATATCCGTGTTTTCCAGCGACAAATAATAATTTTGCGCGTAAATATAACGTATAATTTACGATTTATTGTCAGCTGAGTATAGAGCGGGATTCTCGTTCAATATAAATTTCTTATGCAAATATATTCAAATATCGTGTTCACGGGATCGCGACGAGAACGGGAAAAGTTACGTTTTTAGTTACGTGGTAAATTTAGTGAAAGCAACGTACGTTCTATTAATAAGAGGAAAGAAATGCTAATAAAATTAAAAAAGCTACACTTTCAATCAATATTATTTAAATATTGTACAGAAATCTATCGATATGGAACTATAGTGAAATCAATTTAGACGAATTCGAGTGTGCCGATAAAAAGGATCAAACAAGATTGCGATTGAACGCACTTTTACAGACGTTCGTTTCTTGCGATTGAAAATAGCCGACTAATCGAGCATGCGATAAAGAAATTCGTGGCTTGTATCCGTGTCAGCAGATTTCACGTGGACGCCGAGCATGAAACCCTCGCGTTCATAAAATCGCGGAAAGTTAGAACGTGCACCTTGTAATCGAGCGTTCTTTATCGATCGCTGCAAATTGTAGACTTTTTCTAAAGTTCGCGATAGAATTCTCTACGGAGAAATTTCTGTCTAATCTTTCAATTATTATTTCTTTCGAATCTGTTAACTCGCAGTTCGTTTTCATAAATGCAGTTCGAACAAACGAGGCATTTGTAATATTTATAATATTTATATTTGCAACGTTATTTCATTACGTATGATTACGTTCAATCCAAAAAATCTCCGCGCGTTAAAGTTTATTTGGCGCTGCATAATTTTAACGGAAAGGCAGAATAAATGATATTTATATAACTATAGTATTTAACATTTACTGTTAATTTTGTTAACAATTTCCTCCATTAATTTATTTACATCGCGAAGCGGAATATTTCCGCGAGTATTTATTAAAAATAAAAACCTTATATTTATCGATATTCGATATTAATACTTGGCATCGTTGATGCGTTTACGTTTTTTTTTTTTTTTTACGTACGCTTAAATAATAGTGATAAACATTTGAAATGATTTACAAACTACCTAGAATCAGTCGCGCAGGTTTAGTGAATTGTAGATCGTAATGCAAATGGATTGAAGTTATTCAACGCTGAATATATTTTCACACGTTGTTGCGCGGTGCACTTTTTCAGCCGACTGTATCAAAGTGCGAAAATCTAGTCAGTGGGCTAATGTATTAATTGCACGTTAGGCAGATTTGACGAGATATGAAATTTCTATCAATTCCGAAACATCCAATCTCTTTGCAACCCGTCGTTACAATCTCATTCCGCATTACCGATTCGAACCGGCGCGGCGCGCGTAATCACACACATCTTCATCCCCGTAATTGCATCCTACGTTACGACATCACGAAAATTTCACAAGAGGAGCGGCGCGCGCGTTGCGCTTATTAACGCTCCAATCACGTTAATTACAACGGAGCTGCACGGGCCGCGCTTTCGCCGATCTGAAAACGCGCGTGAAAGCAGGAAAAGTAACGAGCAGGAAAACGAAAGCTACCCGGTGTCTTTCGGACACGGCAACAAAGTCAATTATCGGACGAGCAGCGCACGACACGGCTGTAAATGATTTCGTGAACGTACGAGGAAGAGGAGCGCACAGTCTTCGACAATTTGTCATTCACGAGCGACGTCGGATCGCGATTCTCGTGTCGCGTGTTGAATAAAATACTTTCACCCGAGAACTCGATTTGTATCTTGATTGTTCGAATTTTATTATCATCACTGAAAATGATTTTAACGGGGGTAAGCCAGAAAATCGGGCCTCTTCAGATGCAACGCTGATGCAACGTTGATGCAACGAAAATTAGCGATTGGTTGATTTGGGTCACGTGATTCACGAGGGGGCGTGGTGTAAACCTCTAGTAGGAGTGGCGTTGTCTGGTACTGAGCGATCGCGCCTGTAATTTGTTATGATTAATTTTGAAAGACTTTCCGTGTTTCATTTGTAATTTGAAAACGCACTTTCAGAATAATCAACTTGAATAATAAAAGTTCTTTCACAACGCGCCACTTATGCAGGGAATTTGTTACTAAAGTTCTCTCAACGCATAATTGTAAAACAATGAAAATTCTTACTTCCAAATAAAAGGATTTAATTTTGGAGAAAGCTTTGTAGGAATGTGGAGAAATTCGTTGGATAAAAAAGGAGCAAAGAAACATTGGATAAAAGTGACAAGAGAAGAGCTGAGGGGAAATTTGTTTGAGCGATCTTACATTGTGTACCGTCGAACGGTACTACAAGTCAGCGTTTCTGGGTCGTGCATGCAGGCACGCTTTCTACGACTCAAAAGCGGTCGCGCGACCGCCTTCCGGGACTTTCATTTTTTCTGCTCGCTCGCCCGCGAATTAGGATAATCGAGAGCCGTTCAACCGCATCGAGAGACCTCGCGTTGCACCTGCCAGCCAAGGATCCGCATTCCTTGCCCCGCTTTCACATTTCTTCTACGGTTCATCGTGCGAATTTTCGACCAGACGGTGACGTCTCCCTGCGATCCGCGATCCGGGAAGAATGTCGTTCTCATTTTCACTCGTAGCGACCGAAGAGCACGATCGCGTTTGTGGTACAGGCTCCGTCTATGGAATGTTACGATGGAAAGTCTGAAGACGTTCATTCATTCTTTGGAATGTTATTTTTTTTTCTTTTTTTTTTAACGATGGCAGCAGATGATAGTGGAATTTAACCCTGTGCAATATCCGAAGTTAAATTTTAAATTTAGCTTGACTTACTTTACAACACTAGAATTATCTGCGATCAAAACTTAAAATTTCCATCCATGTTAAACTATAAAACAAACAAAAAAAATCTCTAAAAATACATTGTTTTATATCTGTGAAAATACCCACCAAAAATTACAAGCAATTGAACATTCATCGTCTAATAATTTTCTTTCTTTCCTCTGTTACAGGTGAGTAGTAAGCAGTAAACAGAGTGTACAACCATTGGTTAAGAATTAGCGAGGGTGAGTTCTCAAATCAAAATTTCATTTATCGTTCTCTAAAAAGAATACTCAAAGCTCCAAGATCTCTTCGAATTACTCGCCCTTTCGTCAACTTTTACAATCGATCTTACCCAAGTTCATTCCTCCGAGTTTAGTCACTGCTTACTGTTCCACACGTAATTTCATTTAGTAGAAAATTTTCATTTCAAAAAAAAAAAAAAAAGAGGGACAGGTGTCGCGATCATAGACCGGCCAGGCGCATCTCCTGGCCATCTTCATCCGTATTCCGGGCGCCGAACTCGCGCAACCATGGCAGATCTATTGCCGGGCTGGCCTGACACATCGGTGCACCGCATCTTCGCGGTCGTCGGCCCGTGAGCGCGTGTACGTGCGCCTCTGCATATTATATTATCAACGAAGAGAGTGGTAGAAGGGTAGTAGGAAGGGTGGGTGGAGGATCCTTTGCGGAAAGGGATCGGCGAGACGGGAGAAAACGGGCGCGAGAACGCGTAGGAGGGCGGTTGGGTGCACGGGGTCGAAAGACGAATATTCCCCGCGGGGGCGAGCCAGCCGGTGTCTACGCGGCTCCATAAATTTCGTGCCTAAGCTCCGGCGACTCGCGCGAACACGATGCAGTCGCGGCCAGAGGAATGTCGTTGCCGATAAAAAAAATTGCCCCAGATTAATCTGGATTAGCCGCTGATAAACTGGCCATAACTTCTCCTTCCCTCCCTCCCCCTCCTCCACCCTCCCTCCGAAGAGCGAGAGCCGCCTTTTTGCCGGCTGAAAAGATATTAACGTCGCTATATCTACGCCGCGCGTTGCTATATCACCGTGAAAATATGCCCGCCACGTCGTCCTGACGAATCGTGGAAACCTCCCGGCCGATATTGCGTCCTCCGCCTCCTTCCGAGGAGCGGAGAGTGAGGGATGATCGTGGAGCTTCTTTCGAAACCTACCCCTGGCTGCTGTCCTCCCCCAAGCACGCTCGTTTACGGTCGCGATTTCTAACATAAATCGCTTGACCATGTTCTCGTTCTTGATGAAATTCGCTTGATGCAATTGCGAAATTTCGTACGGATGGAACTTTAATGGTATTAAGTTTTGGAATTAGGTTACGGTTTTATTTTTATACTCACACCTTTGTGGAAATAATTAAAATGAACCATACATTTTATGAATTTTCGCGTCTCTTATTCATTTTACGTATCCGTTCCGTATCTTATTCATAGTTGTCGGAAGTGTATAAATATGAAATGGACGAGCAGCTGTTAATAAATAAATAGAGAATTCAATATCAGCAGCGAGTGTTTATGTTCTTTAATAGGTACGATGGAAGATGGAAAGCTGATTTTTCCATGGTAGAAAAGAACTGCTGCCATTTTTAGGATGAAAGTCTCACGTTATACTTTGGAGAACAGATTCTATAGCATGAAAAAGAAAAAGAATTTTATCACTGAAAGTGATTTTAGCGGGGGTAACCCAGAAAATCGGGCCTCTTCAGGTGCAACGCTAGTGCAACGAAAATTAGCGATTGGTTGATTTGGGTCACGTGATTCGTGAGGGGCGTGGACTGGTACTGAGCGATCGCGCCTGTAATTTGTTTTCTATCGATTCAAATGTTTGCGTATCAATAAAATTTTCATTTCCTAGTCGGAACAGTTGCTTTCAGTGAGACGAATCTGGGGTCGTGCATTTTTTTTATTTTAAATTGTCCTCGAGAGTTGACAGCCACTTGAAAGTTAATTGAATCCATTATTTTTATCGTAATAAAAGGAAAATCAACAACTTGGTTTGAAAATAATCTCGAATTCGATTTTAAAGTTTTTAAAATCCAATAAAAATAGCTTCTGAGTTATTATCCAACTATAGATCATGCTAACGCTCCCCTCTTCGTTCTCTTTCTCCTCTTCGATCCTCCTTCGCCATTTCTTCTCCCGTATTTCTCTTTTGATTTCGAGTACACGGAGAGTTCGTGCACAAACATAAATTATACACCTATCTATCCGTAGCCGTGACAGAGATTTATCACGTTTATCAATGTAGTGGAAATTTACTGGATGCAACAATCCGTCAGTGGGAGGTGCGACTAATTAATTAATGCAAGAAACGCGCGCGTATCGCCCTACCTGGAAACTGTGTTTCGGGCAAATAACACGATCAACGCTTAATAGTTAGCTAGGTACGAACCGGAAGTTTATAAATATTTATCGCTAGGGGATGAACGGTGGTGCTCACTGGCTCGCTCGCTCGCTCGCTCGCGCCTCTGCACCGCGCCAAAATTCAACTTGTAATTAGTTATTTATGACGTGGAATTACAAAAGAGCATGCATAATCTATGCAGTTTGCCAGCGGATTAATAAATAACGAGATTTATCATCATCGTCAGCGGGCGTCAATATTATGTTTACGTGGAATCTCGGCCGACTGTTAAACACGGGAATATTATGCGCGATTTGTTCGCTTGTCCCGGCAGCGGCAGCGCGCGTGGCAGGGAATTACGAAGTGTTTAATCCAATGTCGTTCGATGATTATTTACTCGATTACGGGGGTACGCGTGGTACAGGTCTCATCGGTGGGACAGGGATAAAGCTTTTACATTTGTCCTAATTTTTCTTCGAATGGAACATGATTTTTGACAGCAACTATCGTTGCGTCTCTCGACGACTTTTCTAAATATCGTTCGCTTCGACCGAGTGAATTTGTTGTCCAGTACGAAACGGAGAACGTTATATTTTTAAATCCATTACGTAGAGAGCGTTTCTGTAAATATCACTCGGTTTTAATAAAACCAATTTTTTTTATTTTGCGATGCGAAGTGATGCGAAGACTCGTGCATTTGGGAATTTTTAATTAATTCCAGCCCGCAAGTTTTGTGTCGAAACCTGCTGTTTTCGTATTTTTACGCGTACAGAGAACCCGCAGAAAGTTGGTGAAATTGAATTAATTCGTTGCGTAAAGAATAGAGGTAAAGGTATTGTCGGACACGTAACGAGATATTAACAATTCTATACTCCATTGTCCCTTTCTTTTCATGCAAATTTCCAAGCCCAACGAAATGTAAAAATCGCTGGACTTTTCTATCCGCGTGCGAAGAACGTTTGAAGAATCTAATTTCCACAGTTCCTTCTGAATTTCTTCGTATCTACGTAAATATACGAAAACTGTCTGAACAAATGTACACCTTTCGTGAAATTATTCAAAGACTCGAAGAATTAAACACCCGACGGGAAATTTTACAGTCCTTTACGTTAAAAAACCTGCCTCGAAGGTACAGGTGACGTTCAAACTTCGTCAAACCAATTTCTTTTCTTTGCAAACTTCGTCAAACTTCCCCCAAACATAGATGCGTCAACAAACAGAAAAAAAATTTCACAATTTCACATTCGCAGTCGGCTGGCAAGCTGTTGATTCATCGCGGTGACGAGGAAAATTAATAAACCATTCGGTGATCGACGATCGTTCGCGCTGGATACCGTAACTAAATCCGCGGGATAAGGACACCGTCTGGTGGTGATGGGCGCGATATCCTTTTCCTATATCCTTTTCCTAGGAGGGAGCAGCCTAACCAGGGGTGGAAGAAGGAGGGTAAAGGATTTCGCCGGGCTAGACGCGTCGGATCACGTCGTGAGACGGGTTAAATTGACGGGATAACGGGCGATCGTGTCTGAAAGCTTAAAGTCTGCCACGAAAGTGATTACCGGCTTGCTCTTGCTCCCAGTGAGGGGCAGGGGCAGGGGCAGGGGGGTATATATACCGTTTGCTTCCTTCCTATTCTCCGAGGCAGCTAACCTCGGCCATCGTCGAGTTCGTCATTAATAACCCGATTGAAGTTCGCCAGCCTCGGGACGATGAAGTAAAAGGTCGCGCTAACGAAGATCCGCAGACCTTAACGAGTGTCTACCAACCGGAATTAGCGGTCGAATTTGGCCGCGGTTCGCGGCGCAGCCTCCCCCTCGCCCACCGTCGAATGTTCAAGCTGTCGATACACGTAGCCCTCTTTAATTGTTCTTCCGGACGATCGGACTGGTGATAAAGGTCTTCTTTATCGACGACGTGCCGGGAATCGGCAAGCGCCCGTCGTTGTGTTGTGGTCGGAAGTAGGCGGGAAAAATTGCTCGGTGGCGTCTCACAGAGAGTGTTTAGAAACTTTATTAAGATCGCGACGACGGACGAACGTGATTGGCCGTGTCGAGGCCTGAATTTTGAAACGTGTGTACAAATGACGAGATGTTTTACCGAGTGAGAGGATTTTGATATGATACAATGCGATCAACTCGTAATGTTTTATTGAATTTGAAACAGTGTGTTTTTATAAATTTGTAAGATGATTTTGTTTTTTTTCTTTTCATAATATGTACAATTTCTCTCCATTTCTCTTTCTCTCACACTGTTTCAATCATCGACAGTAACACCGAAATGATCGTTCCTGTCTGGATTATTGTAACTTTTGTAAAGATAGATTTGTATACCTTTGACACTCATTGTAAGAGTATACATGCAAAGTACGACAGGTTTTATACTTTTTGTCCATACGATTTACGTTCAGTTTGTGCGTTATCACGCTCCCGACTTTTTCACGTTCACAACTATCGGTTCACCGATACGTATCACGTTTTACAATCAGCAGTTAATCATCCTGCTTCCGCTCTATATAAATACGTCGCGTTGTAGTTCTATAAATACACACACATTGCCAGATATGCACAAAGTTATCACGTGGTATACTTTTATTCGCGGGAAAAAGAAAGTTTCAATAAAATTCTATTTATATAAACTTGCTGGAACGAGCGTATTTCGTGGAAATATACTTGGACGCAATTGGATTCGTGTAAATTCAGATAAGTGGATTCAATCAGCAGAATTTCATTTAATCAGGTACAAGGTAAAATTTCATTTTAAAAGATGCAGCTCGTGTAAATACAATACTCGCCGAAAGTTTGGAAATACTGTTGCTATATTTAATTTTCATTAATAAAAATTCCTCCGTATTTCTGGACTTTTAAAATATCCCAGGGATATATCAAAGGGAAAGACAAAAGTGTGTGGTAAGTACAGAAAAATGAAAGAATTTGTAGATTCAAGTATTTCTGTTTTTCTTCCTTACTTGAGAATACGTGTATTTATGCATTTCACGCACTCCAAATATAGGGTGGTTTAGTTAACAAACTAAATTAAATTGAATTTTAAATGAAAACATTTCCAATTCTACGTGCGCAAAATTCTCAGTCTCGGCGATATTGTCTCAAGCTTCCGGCAACCTGCGTTCAAATTAACGAGCACGTGATTTATATATGTTACTCCATTTCCCAAGATCGAAATAACTTTTGTTCCACTTGATTCGAGATGCTATTTTAGTCTCCTTCTTGTAACTTCGTTCGAGCGATACTGCTCGTAAATCTTGAATCATTGTCAGTCTTAAAACAAGTAGCAATAACAAGGAATTCTCAAGTCGAATTAACATAGCTTGACATAAAATTTGTATAAAAATATATAAAAATTAATATACAACATGAATAATATACAACATCTTAAATATGTATTAAAGATGAATATTCGGGTTTATTGATATGATGGATTTTGGCTGTCAAAAAAAAAAAAATAATTTTGTCATCTCTGTGAAATGTGGTACTCGTATTAAATTTTAATATTTGACAAGTCCTACGTATATTTTCAGATTCGATTCGGTCTCGACTGGTCTTGTTTCGTTGCAGTATTAATAAAATTTCGAAATGTCTCATATGAGAGTTCTTCAATAATAATAATTCGTGACTAGACTGCTAGTTCTATTTGAAATTTCACCAATAATCGGGTCTGTGGCGCTAATGAAATTCGAAAATACAACGCACGTAAGACAGAGCCATCGGATCCAGCCGAATCAGTCGTCGGTGCAATTAGGAAAATATCAATATTAATTTATTATAATCAATTTAAACGGACAGCGCGCAGTCTTGATTAGTTTGTCGTGCGCCTGTTGTATTTGAAGTGCACTCGCGCTTAATTAAATCGGCCAATCGATATTTCGTGATTGCGCGATTCAGATACACCCCGGTGACCGGACGTCCGCCGGTGATTCTTAATGCCGGCAGCGTTTCGCTCGAAAGATTTCGCCTTCGAGCTGCGAATTATCTGTTTATTATGTTGCCGGTTCTCGCCTGGGTTCGAACCGTGTTTCGACGCTTCTCTCTATCGCTTGCCAGCCAACGTTCCACGGTTTTAATTTCGTCATTCTCGTTGTTCGTAATTGAGGAGAAACTCGGAGGATATTCGAGAGAAATCTTGGTCATTGTCGGCTGTTTGAAATTTGCCACGATTCACGCGCTAAATTTTTTTCATATTTTATTCAAATGCCGAGGCGAACGATACTTTGTTGGTAGTACTTAGTTTCGATCTATTTCGATTATTTGTATTATTTCTGATGTATGTCATATTGCAGAAACACGGTATGTTAGGAAAAACCTAAAGATTTCAAATTGAACATTGGAAAGCTGTTTTTGAATATTTTTTGAAGAAAACGAAACAAAACCATTTGTTACTCTTGCGATCAATCAGTCACAGCGAAGCACAAAGAGTTAGACATTGTATTTAAGAAAACAAAGAGTTCTTCCAGAAAATGTGATTGGTATTAGAAATTAAATCGTATTAATCTAATTTTCGACCGAAATAAGGCCAGGGGGCTTGTTTATTTTTGCATTTAGATTGAATTTCAAATCTGGAGATTATTATTCCGCAAGTAACAGGAATTTAACTCAAAGTGACTATTTTAGCAGAGAAGTTTCGAGCTAACGGTGCTCTTTCAAGTTAAAATACGTGCAAAGTTTGTTAAAGATTGCAAATACGTCTCGTTCTTCGCGTTAATTTATTCGGGGCCGAAGAAAACGTTTCGCCCTAAAGATCGTACTTGCTTGTCATTTAATTCCACATATGTTGTAAATTATTTATTATTTAACAAGAGGTGCGAAAGCTCTAGATGATCCATAATTTTACAAAATGAAGCTTCATTGTAATTAATCAAAGGGACGAATAGATGTAATCCATCATTTTTGAATAAAATATAATTTATTCGGGGGCGAAGAAAACATTTCGCCCTAAAGTTCTTACTTGTTTATCATTTAATTTCACGTATATTATAAATTATTTATTATTTAACAAGAGGTGCAAAAGCTCCAGATGATCCATAATTTTACAAAATGAAGCTTCATTGTAATTAATCAAAGGGACGAATAGATGTAATCCATCATTTTTGAATAAAATATAATTTATCGGAATATTTAACTTATTTAATATACAATATTCATTTAAGAAAAGAACGTATCCACTAGAATATCGTACCAAATTTCAAACCTTCCTTTTTGTCCATTTGTACACTCGTTCGTTCTGAAATTTTCACCCGCGAGACAGTTTGAAACTTGTTTCTTAATCGTCGTGATAATTGTTTTAATTCTCAATCGGCGTTTGTCCTGCAAGCGTTTCAGCGTTTCTGATAATAAATCGAGCGTCGACCGTCGACCGTCGAGAAAAGTGGAACGGATATTTCATTGTTATCCACGGGAATGCATCGTGCAAGTAACACTAGCTGTCCGGAGATGCGACAAATTGATAGGAGGCTGCGACTACTTGGGGTCGATAGCAACCGGAATGTCGAAAATTCCTATTCACGCTCAAATTTACGTAAACTCGATGCGGCAGATAGTTCGACACGGTTGTCTAATATTCCTCTACAAAAGCTGTAGAAAGTCCCGCCGCGTTAATTGCATTCCTCGCGTTGCGATACTTCATTTAACGTAGTCGCGTGTTTCAGGTTCGAACCTCTTAGAAATTTCGAATCTGGCACGCGATTAAACGCTCGCCATTGCCCCGTTACGGTTTCTCGCTGAGGAACGATCTTCGAACGAGCGCCGCTTTAAATTCACTGCTCGACCGCTCGAGTTTTCGCGTTGTCAAAGTGTTTAAAGTCTCAAAGTTGGTTTTGCCGAAAGGAACAAAAACAGTTTCAATTTGGAATTAATTTTTTTCTTCTTAGCTGTATTTATAAAAAATGTAGTTTGCCAGTTCATCTAAAGGACTTTGACTCGCTTGAAATCATTCATTTTTTCTTTTTTTTTTAATAATAGTTGATCTGGGAGTGATTTGCATTTATAGATCGAGACCAATCGTGCCAGTGTATGCATATAGACCAGTGGGTACAGGAAATTGAAATAACTCTGACGCTTGTGAAATTTGCAAAATTGCTTATTTGATAATTTCTCTTATCGCGTCTTTGTGCGGTGTTATAATTAAATGTGAAAGTGGGAAATAGTTTCGTTATATATTTTGATTCGTGCGATTTTTGTTATTCGAAACATTTTTCCGCGAGGACAGGGAAAACGATGACTGCGCGTTTCCACGATGATAAAAACGTGTTTCCATCGTATATTGCGCGCATTTTTCAAGACTGATTGAATCAAATTTCTGATGAAAATGGGTTATCGCCTCGGATGCGCGTTATATTGAAATGCTGCGGGCCTTTGAGCGAAAAATTCAATAAAAATCCTGCTCGCGGAAGTAAGTAAAGAATACTGCAATATTTTTACGATGAAAGTTGCGCGTGCACAGTGACAGTCAAGAGCGAACGCACATCTTGCGAAAATGAGGTTCTTTCAACATTTATAACGCACGCTATTTAGGTCGAGGTAGTGTCAATTTAGCTTCGAAGTTAACAAGTTCAATAATAATAGCGGTACTTGAGTTTTATGAAATTCCGTGTCGCAACAATTTATGTTTCAGCAAAGTTTCTGTTTATAAATTTACAAATTTTCTCCTCGCAAACAAGAATTTCTGACGCTAACGCTTCAAGGAAATCCTGGAAAAATCCTCGAAATGTGCAGTGACAGTCAAGAGCGAATGCACATTTTGCGAAAATGAGGTTCTTTCAACATTTATAACGCACGCTATTTAGGTCGAGGTAGTGTCACTTTAGCTTCGAAGTTAACAAGTTCAATGACAATAGCAGTACTTGAGTTTTACGAAATTCCATGTCGCAACAAACGTTTCAGCATATTTATAAATTTTCTCCTCGCAGACAAGAATTTCTGACGCTAGCGCTTCAAGGAAATCCTGGAAAAATCCTCGAAATGTGCAGTTACAGTCAAGAGCGAATGCACATCTTGCGAAAATGAGGTTCTTTCAACATTTATAATGCACGCTATTTAGGTCGAGGTAGTGTCAATTTAGCTTCGAAGTTAACAAGTTCAATGATAATAGCAGTACTTGAGTTTTACGAAATTCCATGTCACAAAACAAACGTTTCAGCATATTTATAAATTTTCTCCTCGCAGACAAGAATTTCTGACGCTAACGCTTCGAGGAAATCCTGGGAAAATCCTCGAAAGATTCAAACCAAGTACTCGAAGGTGTTGTTTTCGAAACCCAGCCCGCGAAAAGTTCAAGCGTTCACCCAAGATACTCGAAGAGAGTTCGAATTCAACGACCTTCGTTGTCAAGGTCCGAATCCATCCCGCGAGGTACTCGATCCCGTCTCCGACAATTCCGTTAGCCGCGGTGTACTCAGAGAAGCCGCCGGAGGGTTAACAATCCAGCTCCCGCGGCGCGTTCATAACGCGATTTGCCGCCGCCCTTCGTTTTCTTTCGTTTCACCCCCCCCCTGATCGTTCTTTCCGGCTCGACTTTCTTTCCGTTTCGGTCTCCTCGCCGGATTTGATCGGTCAGCGTTTCAATGTTACGTCCTTTGAGGACGAAGCTTCCTTGCCTCCTCCTGGTCGAGATTAATCGCCGTGAAGCTGGAGCAGTCGCGCGAGATGACGAAGATCGGTCGGACGTCCTTTGAGACCGCGTCCGTGGCCGTAACGTCTTGTCAAGGGGGCAGGGGGTTGCTGAAGTTCAACGGAGCAGCTAGACCACGATGCTTGTTTTTAGTGGAGCGAGAGGAGAAGGTCTGCGTCGTGCGCGAGATTGCATTTCGACGTGTGTGTATGGAGCGAGGAGGTTCGCAAGTTTCTCGTCCAGATAGCAAATTAGCATATTACGGCGTTAGCAAACGAAGAGTTTTTGGGAATAAACGGTCGATTGTCAAGACGTTTGCTTGTTCCTGACTTGTAGATCAAAATTGCGGTAATTTTCTTTCTTTGCTTCTTTTTTTGTAGTGTAGAATATTTGGGTGGGTCTTCATGGGACTTCCTACTAAACAGTAATTTTTTTTATTATTTAAAATTAATAATATTAGTTTTTTCTCATACTTTGATGTTTTGTGAAAATAAAATAGGTGGGAAGAAACTTTGGCCCACCCTGTATTAATTATAGTCACATAGAACCGTCATTCGAAGTCGTTGATAATTCTTTGTTCATTTTATTTGAAAGAAATTTGATAGTTTGATAATTTTATAATACACAGAAAGGATTATGTTCGGTGTGATATCGGAGCGCTTAAATTGAGTCGGCTTTTCAGCGTCTAATTGGATATTTCAGGGATAATGCAACGCATTAACGAGACTTTTGTTTGTCAAGTTAAATAACCCAGGGTAGCGTAGCAGCAAGGAGACACAGTTTTAAGCATACTCCGAGATGTCTATACTAAGTTTCCATCAGCAACTTTCTACATTCTCATCTTCGCTTAACTGTACACGCTAACCGTGTCCAAGTGTACCTCGACTTTACTTTAGTTTCAAACGAAACCGAGGGAACTTTCTGTACAGCGGAGCCATTGAAATACATACTTCTGATTATACTTCGGGCAACTTCGTTTAACGCAGTGAGAACTTCTTACGATCTTACTAAATTGGATCATATTGCAACTTCAATGATAAAACTCTAGGAGGTATCTTTCTTTTCGATCGAAGTGGAGAGAAACTTGAGGGGAATTGAACAACATCGATTAGAAAATCGACAAACAAGTTTCGATGCTAGAGTTCTCTTAGTGCTAGAGTCTTTGGTGTCATGAAAAGTGATCTGGACGTTTATATTCAAAATGATGCGAATGGAACATGGGACGAAGTGATGTTGAAAGTATATGTTTAACAAACGCAATTAGATACAAGACAATGAAGCTTTAGATTCCTCACTCTCTTCACTAGTTTTAACTCGCTATTCTCTTTTCTCTCAGTTCCTCACACCGCAAATGACTCTTACCGGCCCAGAACGGAAACAGTAATACATCAACACGCCATACACGACATACATGTACATCGTACATCTGTACCACAGACTACACTCGCATTTGTACAAATAAAGCCAATACACTCACAAACGAATCCAATGAATCACACTTTATCACATTCGCGCGTTCGTTTATAAACGAACTCACTCGTGCAAAATTAATGACAGTGCGTTCGAGAAATTGATACTCGGTCGTCGAGTTTGACTCGAATTCGTAAGTGTACATATTGGATTTGATCCCGTTGCTGCGACGGAACCAAATTGCGAGGAACGTAACGTTACCGGCCGTGACGAAAGTTCGCTTTCCTCCACGACCGAGTCGTTATCAGGCTTGTTCCTTCGTCGACGATGAGAAGAAAGCATCGGCCATTCGGAGAATCTTGCCCGGGAATATCTCGGATTCGTGGATTCGCCGGACGACGATGGTCGTGTGGAGGGTCTCGGGCTCGTTCGTTTACGCGAAACTGGCATTACGACATTGACTGTTTTCCGCGCGATTGCTATTTCGTCTCGTTTTTTTTTATGTCGTAATTTCGCGGAAGGACGTGGCCAGGGTTGTTTCGTGCTTTGCGATAAAAACGGCCCGATCTTATTGGACAGCCAACGTTGTTCGTTCTCGTTCTTGTTACGGATTATGCTCTTTCGAAAATTGATGAGACAGACTCTGTGTGTGTATGTGTGTGTGTGTGTGTGTGTGTGTGTGTGTAGATGGATCTGGTTTTAGTTGCCCTCTGTTTTATTTTTTTTTCTTTTTTCTTTTTTATTGAACATTTGAGATCTGTGTGAAAGTGATAAGATCGTGTGTAGATGGTTCTGTTTTTACTAATTTTATAGTTTTGTTTCATTTTCTTTTCTCTTTTCTTTTTTTTTTTTTAATGAATATTTGAAATCTCTGTGAATGGCTACGTTGTTCATCCTTGAGCTTTTTCGAATATTGATAAGACCGTGTGTGTGGATGGTTTTTAGTAATTTTGTAGTTGCGGTTTTTCTTTTTTTATTGAATATTTGAGATCTCTGCGAAGGTTTATTGAATGGCTATGTCGTTCGTTCTCGTTCTCGCTACGGATTACCGTGCTTTTTCGAAAATTGACAAAACCGTGTGTAGATGGTTCTGTTTTTGGTTTTCGTAATTTCACAATTGCGTTTTTTTTTTCTTTTTTTTATTGGACATCTGAGATCCCTTTCTTTTTAAACACACACACACACACACACACATGTATAAGATAGCAGTGAAATATTGGAAAAATACCAGTTTTGGAGAATACTTTATACAAGTACTAACATTTATTTAAAAAAAAAAACTTTTTTCTCTGTTACACGTACATATAACCCATTGAGATTAGAAGGGTTAATTGCAACAAGCCAAGTGCATAGTCCACATACTTTTGATTGAAACTTTTCGGTGGTTGTATCAACCAAGACAGCAACGTGCCTTGGTTGAGCTGAAACTTTAACTGGATCGAATTTAATATTTATGCGTTCCCCCAGCAAAGTTCACTCTCTCCGGGATATACACTATTAGCCGAAAGTTTGGATTCTCTGTGCGAGATACATAGAGCCCTCAGTATCAATAACCCTCGCCACATACTGTATAGGTAATGAACACATCTGCCGCTGTGTGTAACACAGCCGAGGGATATGCAGGAATTAACGCGCGCAACGAGATACCGCGTCACCGATCCAACCTCGATCCGAAGCGAAAGAATTTCGGCTGGATTTCAAATTCGAAAATTGTCGACTCAAAATCCTCCGGCGGAAACCACCGATTAAATTTCAAATTCAATCCTGCCGCGTCGGCAAGCGGAACTTTTTAAACGGAAAACCGGGGCTCGAATCCCAACTTTTGTCCGCCGGAACTTTAACTTCAAAACCGGAAAGCCTCTCCCCCTCTCCCCCTCTCCCCCTCTCCCCTCTCCCCTCCCCAGTGCACGCGATTTCCATCCGTGAAATTCTGCGATGCTCAGTTCAAGCACAGCCAGCGCAAAACCCGCAAATCCTTTGGCAACGGCGAAGTTTGAACGCCCATTGACCGGCGAGGGACCGCAAAAATTCCCAGCGATCGGTATACGGCAGCGGGCGCGGTTATCGTTCGGGTTTTACAGCGTAAAACCGGTCGCGGCGTATTTCGCGGTGCGCGAAATTTCCGCGTAATTGTCCGCGTCGTAAACAGCGATACGCGTCGGGCTGTGCGAGCGCATGGAGCCTCCAAAAATCGGTTGATTCGATTCGGTTAACTGTCGGCGGATCGCGCGGACCGAGCTCTCGGGGAAAACATCGAATCGACGGCCACGGGGATTCGACAAAACGGAAACGCGTGTAGCACGTACCGGGGGGGTGTAACAGCGGGGGCCAGCAGGACGATTCGTTTGGCGACTGTTCGGTGTGCCGGGTGTCGCGGCCAAGCAATAATTTTCGTTGATGTTCGCGCGAATTTCCAGCCCGCGGACCGATATCGCTCGCACTGGCTACCGAAAACGCCGTCGTCCGTGTGTGCGTGTACGACGCTGGCCTGCCGTTTGATCCCCCCCGTGAAACTGCGAATCGTTTCATTACGGAAAACTACTCGTTTGTTTGGTTGATAGCGCGTATCTGGCGACTCGTTTGAAGAATGAAAATGACGAAAAAGAGGGAGTTAAATTCGAGTTAAATCCTTGGACCGTGTCGTCTTCTCAGTTAAAAGTGCTTCGCGCGACTGTCTCGTAATGGACGTTTACGTTGTTTGCAGTTACGAGTTGACTAATTTTTTAACACCACTTGTTATTTTTCGTTCGCGTAATAGGTGTTAATTTCAGATGAATGATTTCAATGAATTGAATATATATGTATTACCCGGCTATAGGCTAGGCTTGCCCGATCACCCATCCTAGCGGGGGTCCGCACACTGCTTCGCTTAACGTCGGAGATCGGCAGGACCTCGACGCTAGGCGCGCAGCCACTTGCTGCTTGTGCTAGTCAGTGTTCGAAACTCGTAGTTGAGGAATCCTAGATCGCTACTAATACGCTAGATTTAATTTATAAATTTATTCGTTTTTATATTAGTAATTTATATAGCATATATACTCCATTATATTATAGTTTGTATAATTTCAGTTGAAAGCATTTCAAGTATTTAGAAACTGAAAAATGGTAGATTAACATCAATTCTCCCTGTATTCCGATAAACTGACGACGATTGAATTTTTTACTTGAATTTATAACAACCATTTTCACTGGTTTCTTCCATTTCGTGTTGCGAAAAGAATTTTACCATTCTCTCCGTACGTCTGCTAGCAAATTCGAACGGAGTGAATATTTTAAAGTAAAGTTACAAGGAAGATACACGGTCGTATAATTGGCAAAACTCTGTTCGGCGAGCGACTCTTACATACTCCCGGGTATCGCAGGTTGCCTGCCACCGGGGCAATCCGTATTTCCATACGAAATAAAACCCATTATACTTTTCGATAAGTTCGAGATAATTTGAATTACGACGGGAGCCCCTTCGCTTCGGAAAAGTTATCCGGATCGTTAAACATTTCTGAAATATGTACACATTAGCAATTCCATTAGTGAGTTGTTCCGTGAAAGTTGCCGAGTTTGAAATTTTGTTCTTGGTCGACGTATATACGACTTGGGAATATTTTGCTAATTCAAAAGTTGAATACAGTCGAATGCAGTATTACAAAACAAACAACGCTTTTCCCTTAATTAATCTTTGTTAATTTGAGAAAAGCTCGTTCGTTTTGTGGAAATCTTTGTCATTTCCTAAACGAAAATATTTTGATGTTATTCGATATATGCCAAATATTTTCTTCGCGTCGTGCAATGGTTGCTGTAAAAATAGATTGTTACTTTTTGCAATAAATTCTTGTCGTAATTTAACGTGCAATTCACGTCAAAATACAAAAATAACGAAAACCGTGACAAGTTACATCTTCCAAGAATGATTTGATAATTCGACACTAGTACATCTGTATTTTATCATTTTCTCGAATTTTAGAAAATGATGTGAAAAACACTGTTCGGTAATAAAAGATACGCTGCAACTATATAACAATTGAACGGCAATCCATCTTACGATAATCCTGCAAAATCAGCCAATAATTTGGAAATAGACTGTTCCTCTCGGTAAGAACGTCTCGACAACCCTGTTCATTCGCGAGTACGTGTTATGATCGATCGTTTCACCGTATTAATCGCTATGGTAACGTTCGATCCGAAAATAATGAAAGCGCTTTTTGCCGCGGGCTGTATTACGCGCTGCTAGTTTCAGATTTCTCGTTTTGTTAACGCGCGTCGAGAACCTTTAACAGCGTCAAAGAGAGAGAGAGAACGGCGCGCTGTCTCAGTGCTGTCTGTTCAATCGTAAATTCCTATGTACGCACGTATTATTTTCGATAGTCGGAACGACGATCGCCAGGCAACGGAAATAAGGGAAGTGTGTGACCGGGGCTGGATTTTTCCTGTCGCCGAGATTTTTTCCATTTTCATGGAAATTTCCCCGTACCGGACGCCGCTTGATATTTTTCGTATCGTTCGCGAATATATGTTTATAACACATCAATCGTTACGGGAACAATCGGTAGGAATTGTTTCATAGCGCCAACTCTCGCAACCTTTTATTATCTTTTTCTTTCTTCCACCCCTTGTTCCTCGCAACACTGTGTGTGTGTTTGTGTTTGTGTTTGTGTGTGTGTGTGCGTGTGTGTGTGAGCCTTCGACGCGATGAAAAATCGCTCGTCGAATGGTGGAAACATGGTCGGGGCAATTGAAAATCAAACAACGAGATATGAAACCCTCGATGGAAACGTCGTCTTCCGCGTGGTTCAAATCTATGATATTCAGTTAGGTGTAGGTGTTTTATATCTATAGGCGGTGTTGCTTTCATCGAGTAGGTGAATTGTTTGATATACAGATTGAAGCTTTCCAACAGTTCGAGCTTGACCGTCTTGCTAAGTTATTCCAGTCTTGACCAGCCTCAGTAACCGGTTAATTTGGGTAATTGTTCTGTTTCGTGAACTTGATACTAATTGGTTCGTGATATCGATATGGCTGTTGTTTGTCAGATTATCGAATGATGACTATATTGCAGATTATATTATATATTACAGATGATACTGTAGCAAAGATCTCTTTTGTTGTTGCTGTTGTAATTCGATAGTTTCTTTCTTACGTAATTAACACTGCTGTGGTTTTTGAACGTGTCAAGCGGAGTTTAATATATTTATATAAATTGTAACACGATTCTTTTACATTTTTTGACCAATCTTTTTAAATTATCTTCTTTATTGTCAGACGATCTATAGTGCTTTTTGAAAACCGTGATAGCTAACACTTTTCTTGATATTCCAGACTCTTAGTACTAAACTGGAACTAAACACTCAATACTTGATCATTAACAGGACTAGAAACTGCTAATATTCACAGAAATTCCTATCTTGTTCTCCAAGTATCGTGAAAGATGTATTTCATTCGTTTCTGCCAAGCGTTTCTGCAAAAGAATTCACGGCCTACCGATCACGATTTGACCGATCCCGAGAGCTTCGACTTTCTTACATTCCACGTCACCTGTAGTCAGTCATAGTAAACGTACAATTGTGCTCAATCGCTGACAGTCACCCTTACACTAAATGTTCCAAATCATGTACGGAGTTCTTAATTAATTACTTGGACCTTAATTAAACAAACACGCGGAGGCAGTATCATATAATTTGGATAATGGCGCGCGAACGTCACGAAACTCGTTTCTTTTCGCTCATTCGCGAATACCTGGTCAGACAACGATTGACGATTGGCGAAAATCGATGGCGTTAATTCGTCGAATCGCGGCCGAGATGATCACGCTTGTACGACTGCGTTTTACTCGGACGCAACAATCGCGTTGATGATGGGAGCAATTGAATTTGCGCGAAAGCGATCGAAGTTAATTGGAAACAAAAACGGGGGGGAAGGAGGGGGAAAAGAGAGGATGGACAGAGTGTATTTTCCTTTTTCCTTCTCTTTTCATCGTTTCGCAGCGAGCAAACGCTCCCCCCCCCCCTTTTTTTCAGTGATTGCCAGTTATCTTTAATAGCTTCGAAAAAAAAAAAGAAAAAAAATAGCTAGTCGATTAAGAGTTGTTAACGAATACCGGGCATTCTGCTCGAAATTTTCTTTCACGGTGTAATGTTACCTAGGTGGACATCAAATGATTGATGGACAATTTATGAATCGAGTTTTATTTCCTGAGTTGAAATGTTCATCGATGATGCTCTTGTTCCGATTTTGAACTGTAGTTGAAATTATGTTTCTGGTGTGCAAAATATCGTATATGAGAAACAGTTTATCTAGTCGTCAATGATATTACAATGTATATACACAATATAATAATTAGACATCATAATATTATATGTTATACATAGAATTATACTGAAAACTGCATATTTTTCAAGCTCCGTCACAAACGTGCCACATCATCGAACCCTCGATGAAGACTTCACGTCAGCCCAGCATGTAATCCTTCAGCGACGTACGCATAACCACCGTGATTTTCTTATCGCTTATCAAGCCTCCCATTGTCCTCGCATGCACGTTGCAAGCCGCACGAAGTTCGTAATCGTGTAACACGGCCTTGTTGCCGCGGCGTTCCGCCGTGTAATTCAGCGATCGGACGAGCGAGATCGCCTTTCCCGACTCGTTACGCGTCGCAAGATCCGAATCAAATCGAAATATGACGCTGCAACAGGCCACGGCCGACTCGATCCAAGTCTCGACGTATCGCGCGAACGATCGCAGCTGCGGAGAGGCCCCACAGTCGCAGCTGCAGTCGCGATTAATGTTCCCATCGCGCGATATTAATTTTTCGTTGCGGCGCTGTTTCCAGCAGTGACGCCGGGATTTATCTGTCATTGATCGCGACTCGACGTACGCGCCACGTACACGCGCGCGCGGCAATTTTTACGACCCATGCACGAGGCCTCTCGTTTGCCGTAAATAATCCATTTAATTATCAATTATTAAACGAGCAACGCTATTAACGCGTTAAACGTCACGCGAAATTTACCAGGCCGTTTCGTATTTTGTGAAATATTATGCAATATTATGCAGCCATATATAAATAGACGTGTCTTCCCATTTTGCGATTGTGCTGATTAAATTGTGGAAATGAAACGTTGGTTGAATTTCGTCGATGATACTTTCCGCCGCTTTTATTTTTAATTACTCTAGAAATATTTCTAGAAACAGTGGATCAATGTGTTGTGGAGTCTGGAATTTTTGTACCTCTCAATCTTGTATTTGCAAACATGTGCTTTTAATGTTCTGAGAAAATATTTGGGGAGAATTTTTCCATATTTGTCTGAAATCTGAAAAATAAATACGATCGGTTCGGATATGGCAGAAAGAGTGTAACAAAGTCAGGATTGCATTGTAATTTAGTCTAAAGAAGAATTTTTTAGTTCTTTAGTTTCATTAAATGAATTATTTTTTACTTTTAAAGAGAGAAGTAGAAATTGATTAAAATGAGAAACGAGTTGAAGCGATAGTGTAAATTTTTTCATGCTTTGATGCTTTTGAGATCAGTCTGCGAATAAATAATATCCACACGAGTTGCGGAAATAAAATATACGCAGTACACACATTTTCCTTCATAATGAGAAAGAGGGGGAGTGTTTAACTTACTCCTCTTTTTCCCCCTCTTCTTCAAGTTCAATTGCATTTCGCTGATTGAAACGTCTAGCCGCCGATGATCAAAAGTAGAAAGAAACTAAAATCACGGACGGAAAAGTAATATTTGATCTTAGAACGCGCCAGATATTCAAAAGTTTTGACGATCGATCCTCCCCCTTTTCTGTCCATTTGCAAATTAATACTCCAGGATTGCCGTCTGCCATCCGATATTCAAACGAGCCAAGTGCTTAAAAATTTATCGCCTCCGACGCAGATTTCGAAACACATCTTTCAAATATTAAATATCTTTCGCTGTAACTCCATTGCAAGTACTATTTCGCAGACACATTACGCAATTCTACTAATCTTTCTTTTTTTGATTTAACAATGGATCAAGAATAACGACATCGAGATTATTTATCACGTATTTATCAATCGATACCAATTCATTTAAAGTCGATGAATTTTTTAATTGCAACGTTCGTTTTCGTAAATGCTGGAAAAACGTTTGTATCGTCCAATTTAATTTTTTGAAAATTGAAGGAAATGAAATAAGTGTCGATTCAAATTTGAATTTCGTCGCTTTCGATACAACTGCAGAGATGATATTTTCTGGGAAAATGGAACGGGAATGTCACTGTCGTATTATGAATTTTGAATTTTTTTTTCATACTTTAAAAGAAGAAATCTGATATTTCTAATATTTTCCAACGACACAGTTGAGAAAAATTTTACCAAAGATCCTCGAGATCTATGGTGCAAACTTGGCGCGAGCACCAAACGACGATAATCGATCGGATCGTTAAACGAGCTGCATGGACGAAGCAAATCAGTGCCTTGGAGTAGTCACGTTTCGCCAATAATTGCTAACGAACGCATTATCCGATGGCAGACATCAATTAAAGGATAATGCTACAAACTGGTTAATTTTCGTCGTCGAATTGCGTCATCGCAAAGTGTACACGTACGCGCAACTAAATAATCTCCGTGAATCAATATCGCCGTCTCGATAAATAAATTCGGAATATTTCGCCAGACCTAATGAAAACACTTTATCGCACATATATATATATACACGTATTTTCTGCAAACTTTTAATTGTAATTAATTCACACATTGAACGCGTTGGAATGAAAAGATGAGAGAGGAGTATTATGGAAGAGAGAAATGCGTTTCATTTTGCAGCGAAATTCGCGAATGGACTCGCGAGCGAAGCTTTCGGGCAAACTTCTGTCTCAGTCGTCGGTACGGTGGAAATTGGGTCAGAGGTCGTGTTTACGTATGTAAATAGACTAGTTGGATAAGAACTTTCCAACTATTGTTGGTCTCGCTCTTCTCGGAGCGATTGACAGTGGAAATCTATAAAACTTTAACTATTTCTGATGGCGATTGACGGAGATACACCATCAGAAGAGAAGGTAAATTTTATTTTTCATTCAAAGATTGACGATTTTATTTTATTTCCAGTGGGTCATAAAATGTTACAGTTTCCGTATCCTATATTTTATATTTTATTTTCTTGTTGCGAATACGAATGTTAACGAACAAGCGCAGATCGACGTAAAAATGGTAAGAATTCGTTCGTTGCAGGGGCTGTCGCAAAATGGCGTGAAACGCTCGTTCGTTCAGAAAACATTGTCATCTCACGCGTGTCGAATGAAATCTCCGTAGGAGTACAATTTCGCGGAGAGGATCCCCCGGATCCGACGCGTTCGAGCGCTGGTTCAACGACTCCTCCTTTGAGCAACGCGTCGAAAACGAGCTTCCGCGATCGCACTTTCCTTCCGCGCCTCCATCGATCCGTGAAACGCGGCCGGCATTTGAGAAATTACGCGACTCCCTAAAAAATTCAATGCTCCTCGGAACGTCGAACAAAGCTTCTTTCCTTCCGCGTCAGGTATTCTCGCCTTTCCTTACTTCCTTTGCCCGTATTTCATCCTCGCGCTGGCCTGTTTTCGTCCTCTGCGCCGCCAGTTTCCAACTCTCGATCGCTTTGCTTCCTGTTTTGTATTTAGATAGATTTTCGGAGTTCTCGTTCGACGAGCGACGACGAATTTGTTTTCATTGAGTCGTGGTTAAATGTAAAAGTGAAAGAATCATTTTTGTGACATTCACAGTGTGATAAAATACAGAGCGATATGTCAGAAAGTATTTGTTTTACTCATTGTTAAAGTTTGTCACGTTTCGAAATCTGTAATTTGAAGTGAAGTTGATCAATTCGATCCATTTTTTACTATTTATTCTTTCTCCGCATCTACGAGCAGTTCAAATACATTTTACCATTTAAATACTCGTTGCACAATTTGTACTCGTGAATCGTATGTTTTGAACACTCGAAAGTAATATTAATTACTTGATACTTATCGAACTGCAACTTTAAATTTAATTGTTAAAAATTGCCCAACATCTCTAGCTTTGTAGTTGAAGATATTTTTTGGCAAAATCACTTGATCGACGAGAGAGAATCGCAAGCATTTTACGACGATCAAGGAACAAAGATTACACACAGCGCAGTTTGGTATAGAAGGTCTGAATCGTGGCTGAGCATACGGCGCGCTTTCAACAATGCGACCCTGTCGTCCAAGTGTATCTAGCAGATTCAGGATACGTGCCAAAGACTGTTGAGATTCGAGTTTATGCACAATCCGCCGGCTCTATGGAGACTAACGGGGATTTTGGATGTCGCTTCTGTTTATGTTATACAGCTATGTCTTAGGACCGTGACTTAGGTTTATAGAGCGTTGTAGAATTGCGGACGCTGCGGTTTCGCGTAACTGAGACGCAGTTGCGACTATAAATACGTCGCCTCGCCGTGAAATTGCGCAATTAATGAAATATTCGTACAGCCATTTCTGGAAATTTTCACGACAAAATTCTTGTATGCGGAAAGAAAGAAAGAAAAAAGGAAGAAAAACTGCACGACCCCAGTATGATTCTTACTGAAAGAAGCAACTGTTCGCTCAGTACCAGACAACGCCACTCCTACTCGAGATCTAGCCCACGCCCCCTCGCGAATCACGTGACCCAAATCAACCAATCGCTAATTTTCGTTGCATCAGCGTTGCACGAGGCTCGATTTTCTGGTTTACCCCTGCTAAAATCACTTTCAGTGATAATAGTCTTTTTATTTAAAACAATCACGAATAAAATCTTGACATTATCACCTGTGATATAATAAACTAACGTCTTGAATAAATGCATGAAATCTTTTCACAAATCGTAAACTTCAACATACAATGCTGAAGTGTTATTCGTGTTAATTTTGTCCTCTTTCTTTTTTACGAATTCTGTAAAATCTGCAAATAAATAGTTCTGCCAAATACTAAATTCCACTTTGTCTCTCAAGAGTTTTCGAAATTGGACGCACCAACGATAAACTGGCGATCCGAAACGGCAAGCAAATTAATACCAATTCCGCTTTCCGAAGTGGGTTATCTCCGGCAAACAATTTCCTTTTTATCTCAAGTGCCGTTGAATTCAGACCGACGAGCGGTCCCATAGAGCGGGATACGGGGAGAATATTCCCCGGCAGACGGAGAATATTTCGGGGGAGGATATTCAAGGCAGCGAAAAGAGCGGAGGCAAGAGAGAACCGCGTAGAATCGAAACGCGCAGCAGAGCCCACGTTCGCACACGAAGGCACACGGGTCGCTCGGTTTTTCGCGATGAGTGTGAATACGTTTCGTTTTACGCAAACGCGTTTCCACTCGGTCATCATCGAGGTCGATTCGTCTCTCGCGCGTGCATGTTTCGATAGGAATTCTCGAGGAGCGGCAGTTTCGGAGCGTACGAGCGTACGTTTTCTTTTCAATGGGAGAACCGCTGGTACAAAAGTTGCGCGATTCCTATACAGATTGCGAGGCTTGGTACGTTCGTCATTAACACTCTTTCCTCTACGTTACACGTTGCTCTTACATTCATCGATTCGTTCCTCTTTTATTTTCTTTTTTTTCTTTTTCTTTTCCATTTTCTCTTTCCACTTCTCAGAAATTCATCCGCTTCTTTCTCTCCCTCTTTTTCCTCCAGCGGATTTTGTTCGCTATCCTCCCGGATCTTTTCTCTTTTGCATTGATTATGAGAAAAAGGGGGAGGAGGATGAGGTAATCATGACGCAGGGCGGGAATAAAAGACACCGAGGTGAAGGTAAAAGCACTATCGAATGGAACGCGGTGAAAAAATTATCAGCAGTAAGTGTGCTTATTCCCGAGTCTATAAGTTGAAAGGCACGCTCATGACTTTGTTAGTAGAGGTTGTTGAATTGTTTATTGGACGGCTGTTTCACTGCGCAAATTGGAAAGTAGATGTGTCTTTTTATCCCGTTTTAACTATATTCGTTTTGATATGCTCGAAAGCATGAATTCACTGTTTAATTTTCTTAAATAAATTTAATTTAAATATCGCGGTTCCCTGTTTACTTATGGGAAAAAATAAAAAAGTAGTGCAATTTTTAACGAACGAAACAAACTTTTTATCGTGTTCGTATTTTGTATTCTGCCAAAAAGACGAGGACATTTGTGGTAATAATAATTGAAGATTTTCCTCTCGATAAAGTATTGAAAAATCATTTATTTAAAAACTATGTCCACAAGGTACAACTTTACGTTGGCTGCCTCGAGTCAAAAGAAAATCACTTAAACTCAAGTAAAGGATAGAGTCGTTCGAACGATCGAGGCGATCAAATGCGATTGCATTTTGGAAAATCGTCCGGTTGTGATTGTGATATCCAGGAGGGTGTTAGGGGACGTTGGCTGGCCGGTTTAACGATCGTCGTTTAAAAGGCTTAGAGCTCGGTGGACGCCAATATGCCCCGGGAATATATGCTCCTGCGAGTCGGAAATCCACAGCAACAAGAGCAAACGGGCAGAAACGATGAGGAAAGGTCGCTGGACTTCTTTCTCCTGGTTATCTTTGGAAATTGCTTTCCCTTGACATCACAAAAGTTCTTCCGACGGAACGAGCTAACAAGCCTCGAAATTTTCGCTGCGAGCAACCATGTTTGCCTCCAGACAAGAATTTGTACTCTCTTAGAGAGAGAGAGAGAGAGAGGTTTATATTCCCGGTGAAACAGCGTCTTCTAATAACGAACGTGGATTAAATAATATACAGCAATGCTTAACTGCGTTGACGCGCGAATAAAATGTCGATCTTTGTAACGAAACTTTTTTAAATATCAAAGTATCGAAGTATTTCGCGAACGAGAAAATTTTTACCGCGAATACGGAGATGTTAATGCAGAGCGTTATAATTATTACTTAATCTCATCGACAATCTTTTTATCCTGAATTGAAATTAATAGACAAAACTTTGAAAAGGACGGCTGGTATTATTTTCACCAAAATTTGATTAATTACCAGATATTTATTCAACAAAATATTATTAAACTGCGTCTCGTGTGATGTAATTATTCTACGCATAATATCAGTTGACAAGCTTTGTTAAATGGTTAATTACTTTCTCATATATCAATCATATCACGACGTAGTTTGAATGAAAGCAATTTTTGGTTCTCACTGACACATTGTACTGGCATTTTATGTGTATAATATTAAATATGTATACATGTAAATTTTAATTGAAATTTTTAGGTAAAAGGATGTCACAAGTGTCGTTTATTTGCCTTTATTTTCTCAATACCTTCTGCAATAAGAAGCGACGAGTTTTTAAAATAAATACAACTTTTGTCAGGAGATGTGCACGTAATTAAAATTAAAATATCGCACAATTTGTACCTTCTTCGGCATCGTGCAATCGAGCAAATTACACGTCGAATAACACTTTGAGAAGAAAGTTGGAGATTTAAGAAGTAGGTCCGTCTTGTTTCTTCCGACTTCAAAGGTTGACCCACTTCTTACCGAGCGCGATTTCAAACGTTCGTTCACTCGCGAGCAACTTTTACATATCGCGAAGTAAAGTACAGCGTGCGGAGTTTGTTAGTGATATTTCGGAGATTGCATCGAACCGCACGAGAAACGGGCAGAACTCGGCATCCGTGCGTGATTCCCATCTTCGGGAGGCTGTACTTTTTGAAAGGGAGCTCTTTCATCTCCACAGAACTTTGTTGTCTCAAATTCCGCGAATGCACGTCGCACGAATCGGCGAATCTTTCGTTCGCTTGCAAAGTCTTTCTTTACGACTCGCGAGTGATGAATTTGACACGACGATTCATACTTTTCTTCTTTCTTTTCGCTTCAATTAACGCGGAAGAACTTGAAGATGTATGGTAATTAATCGTCAAAAAAGTATTCGTACCGCCAACTTTGAACAATTCGTATTTTTTTACGATACAAATTGCAAAATTCATCTCGCTTTAATTAATTAACCCGAACTTTTTCAACTTTTTCAACGTGCATCACGATTCTGGGATAATCAAACTATTGCTGACTCTCTGGACTCGGTGCATGTAAGACTCAAGTAGATTCACCCACTATTAGTCAGACGTCGGACTCCACCTCTTCTGAATTATACGGAGAACCCATCTACAAAGAAAGTAATTCCAATCAGATTTTCACAAACTCCTCGATCCAATCGACAGAGTTTCACCCGAATGTCGTCAATAACAACGATACACTCTCATTTTGTACATTACTCTTTGCTAAACCGATGAAACAATAGACGTGTTACGTTCACTTTCCCTTCGTCAGCCGATGAAATTCTCTCAAGCTTCAGACAGGCAATGTCATTGCCACACTTGTGACATTTCTCACGCGCGATTTTTCCATATTTCCCCCAAAAAAGAGTCCCGTCACTGGCAGATATTTCCATCGTTCAACTTTTCAACCTTGGCGGCGATCAATCCAGCTCGGACGCGATACGCGATTCGGCAAATGCAATTACAAGTCGAACGTCCAGCGTGACAAGAACGCGTCTAGCGTCTAGCTGGGGCATTAATAGCTGTCTAGCCGCAAGGAACGAGAGACGACGCATCAGCGGGACGAAGTCGACGGAGATCGATTCAACTCTCTCAACCATCGCCATTGTCTGCCTCTCTCTCTCCCTCTCTTCCTTCGTCTCTCTATCTATCTGCCTATCTATCTATCTATCCACCTATCTACCTATCTATCTGCCCATCTTTCACCATACGTCGGGGGCGAACGATGGCTGCCATTGTCTTCTCGTAGACAATCCACGATCTCTCACCTCCTTTGCCAGAGCGACCGCTTGGTTAATGGCCGAGAAATTATTTCCCTGCTAATTAACCGAGCTGCACAAACGCCCCGCAAGGAGATTGACTGTGCCTGTTCCATGTTCCAGCTCGTCTCGCGTCTTATTCACAGCCCCTCTCTCTCTTCGCTTTAGTCTCGGATCCCTTTTCGTCTCACAGTCCCAGCGGCCATAATTATGGTGTACTAATTCGATCATTTTCGGGTCGTCACCTTTCAGGGAATTAAACGAATTGCTCGTTCGCGGGGACAAAGGCCCGCGCATAAACGATCAGCGTAGCGAATTAAACGCGCGTTTAATCGCGGCACTTCCCCCTCCGCCTTCCCGATCCTCCTTCTTTCGCGGTCTTCGTCCAGCGACGGCCAGGTGTTGAAAGTTAAATTGAAAAGTTCGAGAGGCGCCGAGGGCCACGAGACGAACGAACGTCGAATCCCTGACGGGGACCTGAGCGCTCGTCAACGCGAACGATCGCGATACTCTCTCTAAACGAGACGCCGTGTCAAGTTTTTAAGTTTCTCCGAGCAAGCTTTCGGTTTACTTTCAGCGACGGAAAGACGTTTCGCTTGTGACTGCAACGCAGAGTTTCGAAGGTGAACCGGTTCTGCGCGCGAGATAATTTCGTAATTTTATTTCGTTGGATTGCATCGGGAATTTCGTTTAATCCAAAGTATTTAATACTGCCGTGCGTTTCATTTAATTAACGGGGAACGTTCGTTCGTTTCGTGTTAAAAATTGGTAGATACTGTCTCGTTTAGAACTTGAGTAATACGTTTGTAGATAAATATCGGTATCGATATTACATTTAATGTAATATAATTCCCAAGCGTGTATAAATGTTGTGTCCCCAAGTTAAATTGAAAAATTATGGAGCATCCTAGGTGTTCATTTTACTATCATTCGCATGTTACGTTATTTATCGTACATGTATTTTACATGTACGTCGATGCCGAAGAATTGCTATTCAAGAAACTTCCAACCTTTTTCTATTGTCAACCAGATGCAAACCAATTTCTAATTACAGTTTCATTTCACACGAAATTTATAAAATGAGAACATTTCGAAGGAAAATATCTACGCTGCAGCTATCACTCTCTGCGCGAGCTACAACCTGCCGTTTGTTTTATAAAAGCACCTGCAATTCGGAATAAAAACGTGGCCTCTGTACTCGTATCGTTACTCTTCCCAGCTTTCGATGCAAATTAGTCCCCGGCCCATCGACGATCGTAACGTTTGCCATTTCGCACGCGAGACGACGGAATTTTGTTCGCAGTTTTATCTCGCTAACAACCAGCTTTCGGGAGGAAGAAATTTCATCGTCGGAAATTCATTGATAATTGTGTATAATCGATAAGCGGCGAGATTTAATGGAAAAGAAATTCACTAGCCGTAAGGAAAGACTTCCTCGTTGGAACTTTGTCGATGGTCGTTGATAATATCGCTGTTTCACGCGCGAAACGAAATTTTGTTCAAAATTAAACAACGAGCGTTTAATTTCGCGTTTACGGAAAATTGGAAGTCGAGTTATGGAGTGTGCTTTGCAATGTTTAACGGACAAAATATTCAGACTGCGTGTTTTCAAATGTACGAATCGAAATAAATAATTCGTAATCTGTCCGTGATACGAAGAAGTTGCTACAGCGGCGCGGCGATTATTATTTTTACGAAAATAAGCGAGACAATTAAATTTTATTCGAAGCGCCAACATCCGAGTGGACGCGAGGGAGCGTTTTTTCGTCGAAACGGCGGAAATTTCGTTTTAAACACGCGCGTGCAGCGAGTCCCCGGCAAAGGTAAGGAAAGACATTTTCGTCAAAAAAATTTCCGCGTTGCAATTCAAAAAGAAAAAAAAAAGAAAGCGAGACTTCGTATTTCCCGACGCTCGCGAGTTGTAATGGGTCGATTATGAAATTCCAGCCGCGCTTTCTGAAGCGGCTAAATGAACTTTGAAACGGTGAATTCTGCGTGCGGTGTGAAGAGAGAAAAAGAGAGAGAGAGGGAAAGGTGTGTGCAAGCCGTTTGGAAAACTACGACGCAAACTGGACGGAAAGAGAAACGATACAAAGCACTGTTTTTAATCCCGCGAAGTTTCCATGCCGCGATTTACATTCTCCGTTTGGCCATCGGTGCCAATTATTGCCCGCGGAATTTCAAAATGGCAAAAAACGTCAGTCAAACTGTAAAACACTGTTCGTTTGCCCGGTGATAAAGCAACGCGGACGAACGACGCTGTTGCGCGAAAGCTGGCCGGCTTTAAAGTACACGTACCACTTTTGACAACAATTTTTGAAACGTTCCAGCGAAAGACGAACGAGTTTATGACTCGATCTTTGTATCTTTGTACCTGAAAGTCGAAGTTTGCGTCAAGTTGAAAGAAGTTTGTTTCGATCTTTTCGTAAAAGAGAGAACAACGATTGAATTTTTTTACGCGTAATTTTGTTTCCGCTTGAAAAACCAAAACTCGAGTGCGCAGCGAACCACTAATTGGAACTTGAAAAATTTAAGGTTCCTCGCGGTATCGTAAAACGAGGGGGGAAAAGTATCGGACTTCGAGTCAAAAATTACGAGTTCGCGTACGAGTTTTCGAAATTGCGAGGTCGCCGCGACGTCTTTACGTAAGAAATTTCATTAGCGTTTACTCTTCTCTCTTTTCCTCTCCTTTCTCCTTTTTCCATTCAATCGCTTGCCAAAGTTTCCCCGAAGTGTGCATTAAATATAAAAGTTACGGTCCTGTGTCCCAGAATGGTTTAATTCCAAGTTTAAATGAAACAACTTCGAAACTTTATTGTCAATTCCGTGATATACCGGGCCGTTTGAGAAAAACATTTTAACCTGGAACTCTTGTTAAATCTGTAAATTGAGATCTCGGGCCGGGCGCTTTCGCTCGCGAACTTTGCCGAAGCCCGAAGGTGTTCGAGAAGATGAAATCACGCAGATAGTACAATAATTATCAGATTCTTGCTGCACGGTGTGTTTGACTTTAAGAACTCTCCGTTAGTTCGAACGCTGTTGTTTAATTTAATACGGAGAGATTTGCCTGCTGCAACTATCGAAACATACATTTTGCAGTTGGTAGAGGATATGTACGAACGTGGTTAGAGTTGATTTTATTTTTAAAACTATAAAGTGTAATTTTGTATTTTAACAAAATTAAGGCATAAATTTTTGCAGCTATAAAGTATATTTGTTAGTAGATTACTTTGCAGCATATAATATATAATATACAATAATAAACAAAAAAAGATTTAAAAGGCAAATGATACGAGACGTGATGTTATTTTGTCAAAAATTGGAATTAGGTTTAATAAAAGCAGCAAACAGATTTCTGAAAAGCAACTTCTCATTTGCATGAAAAATTTTGATTAGGTGATCAAAATACCTATATCATATCATATATACATGTATCGAAATGTCAGAACACGATTAATAGGATTAACATTAATATCAATATAACTCAAGAGAAGCTACAAACACTGACACTTTCGTTCATGTTTCATCCGCAACAATTCGATATATTAATAGATATTGTAGCACAGTAGGCTAGCCATGTACATACTTTTTCGTTATTTACTTACAATTAGTTGACATGTTCCACGAGCACGATAATCCTGTTTGATCACAAGTTGGGAAAAGACGCAGCTGCAGCGATCACGATGTCGTTGAAAGCAGCGAGAGAGAGAGAAAGAGAGAGAGGGAGAGAGAGAGAGGCCAACTTAATGGCCGTTTCTCAGAGCTCTCCATGTCCCGAGAGGCGTATGAAATCTTAATATCCCTTATTACCGTGCTCCTAATTAACGGGCCTGTGGAAGCCACTCGGATAACGTATTTCTCATTTCACTGGGCCAGACTACGGTTACATTATAATGAGCCTTTAAATCCGAATTCTTGAGATGTTCCATTCCATTTTGGAGTGGACGCAGGATCCAGGACTTTGACATCTCGATTTTTGTACGTGCATTTGTACGTGCTGTCGTCGACAGTTTGACAATTTTGCAAATTGTTACCTACGAAATTTGATCTTGTTTCGTCGTAAATTACTTCGCTAGATTTGCACCTCGTTAGCTTTGAATAATATTTACATGTGATTAAATGTAGAATTCGAGTTTAGTGGTTAATAGGGAAATTAATTGATAATTTCGTTGAACGTAATGATAGAATTGCCGCGGTAATATTCATCGATAATCGAACAGGAATACGTATTTATAAAATCATCGTATATCTCGTATTAGCGACATGATGAACAAATTACCGAGTTACATTACAAGACTTGATAATACTGATGCAGTGGAGAAATAGAATTTAAAACTTTCATCTGTCTGTCACTGTTAGATCGTAAATTAAGCTTTGATAAATTAAATTTTTTATCTAAATTGAGCTTCAACAAGCTTTGATATCGTTTACCTTGTTACACGCGAATTAGTTTTCCAGTTACAGAAATTATCACCAACACTTTTCATCTTTCTGTTGCAGGTGAGCTGAAATTCTGCTCCGTGATTTCTCGCGTCACCCTCCGACGTAAGTAATGATTCAGTGGATCACCATTTCACACCGGCGTCGAAATGATCGTTCGTTACCTACGCCTTCGACCCCGCGCCACCAGCTAATCCTTCGGACGAGAAAGGATGCAATTTACTCGAGTGTCAGTTGAAAACGTACTGTCACTCTTACGATCCATCGACCAGAGGTGATCCATCGTTTTCGCCAACGCTTTCTCCCTACGCGACGACGTGGAAATCGAACACAGCTAGAGAAGGCAGCTGCTTTTAAAGAAATTTCTCTCGTGGTAGAATTTGGGTACAGTTCAAATTTTTCTGCTACAATAATTTATCAAACACTTTGCGAAATCTTTCTTTCAAAAGATACTGGACAGACTCTTTCGCAATTTCAATATTTATTCATCCGCTTAGTACCAAACAACGCCACTCCTACTCGAGGTCTTCTCCACGCCCCCTCGCGAGTCACGTGACTCAAATCAACCAATCGCTAATTTTCGTTGCATCAGCGTTGCACCTGAAGAGGCCCGATTTTCTGGCTTACCCCCGGTAAAATCACTTTCAGTGATGATAAAATAATTCATCTCTCGAGGACGTTCCACGTTTAAAACTGTCCAAATATTTCTGCGAACAGTAGCGTACTACAGGCACCTCCCTCTTTCTTTCGCCTGCTCCGTACCTTTTCGCGATTATTACCCTTTCGAAGAGCGAAGCAGCAGCTGCGACGCACCAGTCTCGCATCCATGTCTGATACACGACCTCCAGGGAGATTTCATATGGCAGAGGTTGCGCTCGGATATTCCCCGCGAAAGTCTCTGAGAATTGCAAATGTTTCGCCACCTTCCCCACCCCTTTCCCCGGAGGTCTCGCCACGCCTCTGGCCATCCCGTCTCTCTCGTTATCTTCGCTTTTTTCCCCGCCGCCTCTTGCGTTCACCGCCTCGTCCCGATCGTTTCGTTTCCTCCGACGCTACGATGCAACGGCACTCTTTCGCCGTGGATATGGAAATTTCATATACGCGCGATACGCGCCGCAGCACCTCCGTTCTTCGGAGATAACGCAATTTCTCTGGCCGACTTACTCTTCGCGTTCGCGTCGCGGTCACTTTTGACATTTCCACGTTGTTCTCTTCTTCCCCAGGACCCCGGGACCCAACTTGTAAAGTTTTTCCTTTCCGTTTCACGTCGGCGAGGATTTACGAGATGTATTTGACGGAGAAATATCTCGAGCGGCATTTACCGAGATACAAACCCCCCTCCGGCCCCGTTTAAGTGTATTTTCGATGCCGTGTGCCCGATGGGTTTGCAAAGGGAATCGTGTTCGATATCGTATTTATAATACACGCGATGTCACGTCACGGGTCGCTGAGCTTTTGAAAAATTGAGGAAATATCCTTATATAGACGTTGGTCGTGTTTGAGGTTGTCTTTTCGGGATGTTTCGACGGTTCGTTCGATTTAAAAATTCGTTGCTCGCTTTTTTCTGTTTTTTTTTTTATTTAGTGAACTGAAATTGAAAATTCACGCGATAACTTTGTATCTAATCACTGTTTAAAAACATTTTCCTTCGCTTTGTCCAAAATATCCAGTCAACTCGTGCGAATTAGCAACGTTCTCAATTCGGAAAATTCGTGGCGTGTATTTGCACAACAGAATGAATTTTTTTTTTCAAGTGATCCAAGTTAAAACGAAGTGATTCCCTCGTACGTTCGTTCTTCGGTTACCTAGTTAATTGGAAATACTTCGCTGAAAGACCGACTTCATCAATTTCAGTGAATCCAGACAATGCATTTCACTTTTTCAAACCCAAAAGAAGCTATAAAACGCCAACATCGCGAAGCTATAAAACGCCAACATACACACGTTTCGCGTAATCGTGGCAAACAAATTTCCTTCGCGAGTTCGTTTTTCAATTAGTGAGTCGATTGAAAAGAGACGAAAAACTGAAAGATCCAGAAGCAACTGTTCTGACTAGGAAATGAAGACGACTTTTTTGCCATAAAATTTTATTGATACGCAAACGTTTGAGATGCGATCGCTCAGTACCAATGCCACTCCTACTCGAGGTCTAGCCCACGCCCCCTCGCGAGTCACGTGACCCAAATCAACCAATCGCTAATTTTCGTTGCATCAGCGTTGCTAATACACCTGAAGAGGCCAGATTTTCTGGGTTATTCACCTTCAGTGATAAAGAAAAAAAAAAATGCTTCGCCAGAGGAGTTAATGGCACCGTTTCGGACACGCTTTCCACTAGATCGCGACCACCATGCGAATTTGCATACGTTTCAGCCCCAGAGAGGCAAGTTTATTTTCACCGTGGCCCGTGCTGGCCGGTCATCGAACGAACGATCAGTTGTCAGATATCGAAGGGACGGCTTTATTCAGCGACCACGTGGTGGCCCTTTCATTGAAGTTAATAACGAGCGAGGTGTCTATCGACGTGAACGTATAGTTTGTCATAAGATCAGGCGTATTAAGTATCCGTATATCAGACTGGGTCGGCGTTCGCCAGATCGCGGATCCCCCGTGTTGAAGCACGGGGCCAGCAGCCAGTGAGCCATAAAGCGATTTACGAGCGTCGCAGATTTACCGGGTGAAATTGCGCCTCGCGTTTCCCACGGATACCTCGACGGTCGTCTCCGAGAATATCATTTTTCGCGCTTAAATCGTTCCCGACGCGCGCGTCTTCGCGCGTTCTCGAGGATCTTCACGAGAAACGCCGTGATATCAAACACATTTACGGCAGACGTGGCATGTACATTTTAGTTATTTATTTATATTAACGTTACTGCAAAAATGTCTATTAACGCTAAAGAAAATAATCGTATTAAAATATTCTGCGTGTAATTATAATTTACACGATAATAATCGAAGCAAATAGATTTACACACAATTGTGCTTTCCTGTCCAAACAGAAATTGATATTGATTCGAAGGAATATTCGTATCTTCCGAGCATTTGTGAAGAACGAAAGTTTTAAATCAATCGCATATATTCGATAAATTCGATTGTTGAAACGGAAGCGTTGAAATAATAAAATTTCTATAATTGTATATAAACGTTTTCCTCGCGGGAAGGTATTAACATGCTTTATGGAGGAGATTTCCTGGTAGATTCCCCAATTTATCCCAGCTTCGCGCGAGATCAAATTTTAAATGATTAATCACGTTGAAATTAGCAATGGTAAATTTTAAATTGGCTTAGGTTCGAATGACACGAGCGCGACTCCTATTTTCGAATTCTGAATTTTCTCGTACATTTCCAATTATATATTTGTATCAGTTGAATTCGTGAATTGAATCTCCTCGTAGATTATTTAATCCCCTATCGGCAGTGTTTTAAATTTTTAAATGATTAATTACGATGACGGCAATAATTAGTGTTAAAGTGAGTTTATCACTTTTAAAAAAAAATTCCAGGTGACGAGGAAGAAGAGAAATTAATTATTACTTTGCTCATGATATATTTAGCTCTGTTTTCACGGGGGGGAAAATGAATTTCGACTAACTTAAAGCGTAGACGACAATTGGAATTTTCTCTCCGTCCGACTGTTGCGAACTTAGACGGCTGTTAATTGATGGGTTCGTGCGTCCATCGTGGTTGCGTCGTAACTGGTAACGCGTGATTTTAACCACCGTAAATAGTGGTCCATCATGGATGGAGCCTATGGGCGCATCATTGAAACTGGCCGAGCGACCGTTCTTGCGTTGAATTGGCAATGATCATTTGCCTAATGGACATTTTAGAGAGAGCGTAGCCCAGTGAAAAGGGAACCTTCGCGATAATAGCACGATTTTATCCGAACTTTTGTTCGATCGCCGTTCGAAACGTTTGCTAATTGCTTCGAAGCCGGGCTGATGAGCGTCGGATATATTCACTTAAACGGAACGAAATCGCCGGTCGTAAATGTGTTAATTTGCAGGATTATTTGTTTTCAATTAAATATATATCCACGGGAAAAAGCACTCGCGAGGGAACATAAATCGTTGCGAATTTTTTTTACTTGATTGTTGTTTTATTTAATGACGCGTTTGAAATTTTCACGACACGTTCTCCTCTCGAACTTTTCTGAAAATTATTGTCCTTCATCTGTCAAAATTAATGTGTGAGACGATGCAAAACTGTGTCATCGTGTCGTTAATTTATAATTAAGGAGTTACTCGAAATTTATAATTTATAATTTTCAAGTTACTCGTTGCGTGATGAAGGAAGAAACGTTTCAGACAGAAGTTACGATTAATGATAACAGAATTTTGTACGATTTTCCTACGCCAAGTATAGGATTACGTTAGAACTGACAATCGTGCGAACGATTAGCGCAAACGTTCGCAAATTGGAGTTGGAATTTTAAGTTCTACGCGGTGGAACACCTCGCAGAGGTGAACGTAAACAGGAACGATTAACGATCACCTCAATTTTACCTCTTTGCCGGAGGGGATCCGGAATACCAGTCGTCGAAACGTTCTAGAACTAACAAGTAGACAATGGCAGATGAATTCACGTGGCAGCCGCAAATTCAAAGTAATTGAATTCAACGGCGCAAGGTAAGACACACGAGGGCTCGCGCACCCTGATGAAACGTTGTTGCCCACCACGGTGAAAGATAAATACGAGCAGTAACTAGCAAACCATTTAGGAATGCTTTTGCGGCGCAAGTACGGCGTGTATCACCGTGGTTTACGTGTCAAAGGGACAACGTGCTATTACGTGTATATAGTTCTGATTCATGCGGCGGTGCATACATAGTGTAACGGCCGTGCCGTGTGTTCGACGCAGTCGTCATGTTTGAGTTCTTCAATCATGTACAGCTTCGAAAGTTTACGCGAGCATGCGGCGACTACTATCGCTGTCGGGTGCTCTTGGTATTTGCGGACGTAATTCGAATGCGTAACGTCGATGCGCTCGGTGTTTTTCATTTAATTAATTAAGTCGTTGTTTCTGATAACGCCGTGATACTTCAGAAGCAGGTAAATCTAAAAATTAAACACTGCATTGATACACTGTAACGTTAATTACTCTTGTACGTGTTACAATAATTGCATTAATATGAATAATGTACTAATTGCTCTACTAATGTATTGATGTTTGATAAATGAAAACAGGTTTATCAATGCTCGATTACTTCACAGTTGCAAGCGTGAGATCTTAAAGAAACACGTGTCTTGTACTATTATTAAGGAATAATTTAATCCAACAAACGCGATAAATTTTACAAGAATTCCTTCTTCTCGTCGCGATAAATGCATGGAAAGCGGTGCACGTGTTGCGTAGGTAATAATCAACGCGAAACCATAGAGAAACCATAGAGTCGCATCCGACTCAGTTTCGAAACGCACGATCGTCGAAAAAATACGCACGAGCGAGCCCGATGTAACCGCCAACAACTGAAAACCCACAGTTTCGCCCATCGTCTCGCCAAAAATAAAAGAATCGCGCCACTCCATCGTGCCTCGTAAAAACCGGCGCGCGACAAATTCACCCGTGAACGAGACCAAAGCCAACACTTTGCAAGAGCAAATGCGAGCCAATACCATTCCGCGCGGCGCCGTCATCGACGCGCCAACGTTACAACCCGCAGCGTTACAACGTCTGTCCCGGCCACCGCGTTTCGAAGGGTCGAAAATATTGGTTAAAGCCGAGTCTAAAGGGCCGTAAGAGGAAAACACGATACGAGAGCGTCGGGGGAACGCGGTTTCGTTCCAGCGCGTGGCCAACGATTTCGATCTGCAAACCGATCTCCATCGGCAAGTGTAAATTTAATGACGCGGCGAAGCGCGAGGGGGATGAGTGGACGAAAAAAAGGGGGAGTTGGAATTTGAATCGGGGGGCGGGGGGAGAGAGAGGGAGACGTCGCGACAGCCGGCTTTATAAAATTGACTGGCTGTTCCGTTTCTGCCGGCGGCTTCATGAGAACAAATAGGCGAGAGAGCTGTCAAATTCTGGATACGCGCGAGCGAGCTGCTGCGTGCGTATTGCGAGAAACTAGCATTGTGAACGGACGAGAGTTTCCTGGCGGATTGCGGCCGCGCAAATGAAAAGGGGCTGTTTACCGGCAGTTTTTCACGAGGCGAGTAAAAATTCCACGTGTCTCCCTCGACGTTTCCCGCGTTTCACCCTGTTATCCGAAATTTATTTGGAAATATTCGCGAAACGTTCGACGACAAGGTTTCCACCGAGCGTCGAATTTGAAAGTCGTATTGCGTTTGGCGATTTTTTTTTTGTTTGCAACGACTCGGTGGTATTGTACCGTGACTCGTGAAATATTTGGTGGAGTTTAATTGCGAATTAAGAATTGTGAAACTATTTCGCAATTAGATGAAATTCAGATTCAAATATTCTTTCTTGAGGGTGAAAGTTGTAAAAGGTTGTGTTTTATTCCATGTTTCGAGTCAAAGGTGGTAACAATTTTCGTCATTTGGATTTATTTTTGAATTCTATAGTAATTCTAAACCGACGAAACACTTTTTAAGCAATTTAGACTCTGAAATATTACACGATTAGATATCTAAGGAGATAAATATTAAATATTTTCTCGAGATTGATTTGTGCTGGGCACGTGATAAAAATTTTTGTAGATAAGCAGGACAGTAAGAATTTTTCTTCGACTTCTGCAACATCTATTTAAATTCGTGAAATATTTATTATAGAAAATTGCATTAATTTCGAGAAAGATAAAGATTCCATCTGTGAAAATTGATGTCAGACTAGAAAGCCTTGTCACACTTGAAAGCCCTCTCGATGAGAAGAATACGAGCAAATCTGAGAGAAACATGTAAATATCCTTTGAAGGATAGAACTATGTGCGTTCGGATATCAAGTTATAAATTGAAAGTTTTATTGCGCTTGACGTTTCGCGTTATAAATTTCTTTGGTAGTGTTTGCGAGATATTTTGCAATGCCGGGAGAGATAGGAAATTTCATGTAATTCGACAGCGCGAACAATTTATGTTTGACGTTTCGTGTTAGACATAGATTGCAGTACGTAGCTCGTGAAATGTTCGAAATATAAATCGATATGTAATTTCGAACAATGGAAGCTTTCAGCGTGTGCCAACAAATCTAAAAAAAAAAGCAGTACACTTGGATAAAAAACGTTTTCCATTACAGACTGCATAAAGCTCGCGATTTCCAATAAAAATAAAAACAAAAATGCAAAGTGTAACGTAATTTTATATGTTTACGTTTCTGAAATAAAAGATCGTGTTTTTAAGGTTTTTTTTTCTTTTTCTTTTTTTTTATCAAAAGCAGTCTAGTAAATTTATCGTTTAAAAGCAGCGGGATTTGCCGCGAGTTGAAAAAGACTTGGGAACGGGCGTGCCCGTTCGCATTCATCGGCGATAAGCTTAAAATTCACCACGCAATATCGGCGTTGCGGCGGCAAAAGGAGGGCACGTTTCAGAATGTAACGAGGCGTGATCGTAAATCGTGCTCACGCTCCTAACAATAAACTACTAAATCTCCATTCAGAAACTTGCATATCGCGCGCGCATGGATTCTGACGTAACGCAAAATCACGTTCGCGGCGTGGATTCGATTGTTCGCGCGTCCAACTTGAAGTTATTCTCCCTTCCGTTCCACTTCTACGAATGATCATCGACACCTGTTACTTTGAAACTTGTTTCGATCGATCGACGCTTAATTAACAATTCGACAGGGGCTCGCTACGACGTGAAGTTTCAATGTTAATAAAGTACGATAAAATAGGTTCAAAAATAGGTGGCAAAAAGATTGCGGACGTATTCCTATAGTGCTTTGTATATTTTAGTCGAAAAACACGTACACGCGTATGTTGAACATTTCTGCCCTATTCTGTATTTAATTACTGTCATAGTAATGCAATAAATATCGTCGTAAATGAGAACAAACGCGAGCAATCCACCTCGTGAGAGCTTCTAATTGCGTTGAATATTTCAATGGAAAACCAGTCATGCGAGTGTCAGTGTTTCCGATTGTGAATTTTATAACACGGATAGTTCCCCGGGACGAAATTATGTAACGCTTATTAACGTGAATTGAATTTCAAATATTCATGGCAAGGAGGTAGACTTCACCGGAGCGACGAGCAATCTTATTTGAAATTCATGGCGATAAATAAACGACGGGAGAACCCAGTTCTTGGAGATTTTTATGCGAATGAAATATAGACGCGTTTCGAACGTTTGCGCACGTGAATCCAAACACGAATTTTTTATCGCGATTGGCATCTTTTTAACTTGGATATTTTTCTAAAATATGCCGATTTAATCGTATTTGACCTGGCCTGAGTTAAATAAAAATCTACACTTTCGTAAATAAATATAACATGAAATTTTTCTACATAAAGAATTAATTCGTATTGAATCATGCTGTTATAATAATTATTGACACGTACTACTTACACACATTATTACGTCTATATACTTGTAGGGATCAATAAACATATATTTGACTGTTAAAAAAATAAGAAAACGTATGCTACACTCGATACTTCAAAGTCGCGCGACAGATCGAGCATTCTAATTCTTGGAAATTAATAAATAAATATCCGAATATATCTGTATTCACGTTCTCCGATAACTGTCTTTTAATTGTTATCGAACGCAATACAAAACGCTCGTCAATGCTTGCAATAAATCCAGAACGTCGAAACTGAACGTCGTACATACGTCTGACCAAGCACGGTTCATACCACTGTCGCGCGCCGGGCTCTCAGACACATTCGAACTTGTCCGTCTCGCACATCCAAAGGCCTCTCTCGCCTTTCCCACGAGTCGCGAACGTTCGATCAGCGAAACTTCCCTTGGTCTCGGATTTTTCCTCCGCCGGTGAATGAGGAAAAGTTCCGCGGCGGCTCGCACGGGACCCATTAAAGGGCCACTAATTTCGCGACTCGAAACTTGGAACCGGGCGTGAACAAAGGCCCTCCGACCGCTACCCCCTCGCTGCAAGTTGCCGACTACGACGAGGCGGAAACTTTTCAGAAATCCATTACCGGTTCCCTTTTCTTCGCCGGAGTCGTCGTTACAATTTGATATCGAGACGAGAGCAGGAGACGGCGGGGGAGGGAAGGGGAGGGAACGATGATCCCGAGGGAGAACGCAACTGCGAGCGTTTCCCGTCTCGAGAGGTCTGTTCGATTCGCCGAATCTCCGGGGCGAACCGCTTATAAAGAGGCTACAAGATTACATTCAATTGGCGAGATTAAACGCGGGCACGCTCGCGTCGTAAATTCAAGGAGGCCAGAGCCAGGAGGAGTTTCTCCTCCTATCGGCGGCCGGCTACTCGTCCCGTTCGTCCGGGGCAAAGGTAGAAACGTTGCCGCGCGCGGAAATTGGATCTCTTGCTTTCTCCGATCCTCCGATGAAAAGCCCGGCCGTTTCGCCGACGACGAATCCCTTCGCGTGTTGCTCCAAGCGGCGATCTCGAGAAAGAGAAAAAAAACGAGAGAAAAGGGAGTGTTTAAGGTGATGATTAAATGGATGTGAGGAAGTTGCGTTTCGTCTCGGAGTCACTGCTTAGACTTCATCAGTGGGGCTGATGGCAGCGACCCCTTACCCTAGATGCTTGTTGCTGGACGGTCATCCATCCTAGCGGTGTTTCCGCACTCTGCTTTGCTTAACATCGAAGATCGGTAGGGCGCAGCCACTTGCGGCTTGTGCTAGTCAGTGTTCGGAACTCGCAGTTCAGGAATCCTAGGCCGCTACAGGAGGAAAACCTCTCCTCTCTCTTGAAGCGGTTTAGAATCGGAGAAATTCGGCTGGAAGTCCATTTAGAGTGTCCATCTAGGACAAAAGACGTTGGCGGCATTGTTGCAAGGTTGTTGATTGGCGAAGGAGCCAAGTTTGGTCACAGTTTGCTGCTTGGTTCCATTGTGGCCGCGGGAACGCGATATTGCGATTTTGGCTCAAGGATGGACAAAGCGTTGGAACGATTAGGTTCAGTCGGAGTTTGCATTGTGCGCGGCGAGGGCCAAGTGCGGTGTGATCAAACTGTTTAAGAAATGCGATCGATCGTTGTGTAACGGATGTTTTGAGCAGTTCTTGGAGATTGCTGACAGTGTATGCGTGCGAAAAAACGACATAATGTGTTGGAAGTAATTTTGTGAACGATATAAATATTGGAATTAAATAAATATTTATTTTCAATGATCATTATACGTATTGTTTAAAGTGATGAGAATCGATCTAGTTCTCAGAACAATTTTGAATCGATTAAAGTATCTTATTGCACTTTGTACAATATTTAATTATTTTCACAAACTACATCTTTTTTTATAATTGCTTTCATCACAAAATTATTGGACAATTTGTTTGACACATTCTCTGCTATGCGTTGTATGATAATAGTATGTCGTAATCCTTGTTCAACGTAATGGACAAATTACTTCCAACCATTTGCGTATTGTACTACAAAGATTTGCATGTACTAAAATGAAGAAATACGTCACATATAAATAGATAATATTCGACATGTTAAAAATGTTCTCTAGTTATATATTACGACACTAAAACGAAGAAATACATCGCAGCACAAATAAATAATACATCGACATATTAATTCAGCAAACACGTTGATCGCCAAGTTCTAATTATAATATCTTGGTGAAAATCATCCGCGAAAGTCAATAATCGTGTGAGCAGATCGAGGCCGTCCGGAGCCAACTTTGACATCTCTGAATAATTCTTGAGAAAACCGCGACGACGGGTAAACGAGGCCACGGAGAGACAGATAGACCGTAGCGAACAAGTTCAAACTAAGCGAAGAGGCAGATTGGTAGAAAGTTCACGCCAGGACAAAACAGATTAGATTACGAGACGCGGCGATGGAAACTGGGCATCCGCGGCCGCGTTAGGATTTCCCATGCGAGGCGTACGTTACGTTATGGCGCACCATGAAATATGCAACGTTATCTGCCGGCACGGCCGCAACGCTACGACGCCGACAAGCGTCCGCACCCTATTTCCGAGTCGACCGTGCTTCGGCCACGCGCCGTGTCGCCCTCGTGCTCGAAATCGTCGATTTCAACGCGATCGGGGAACCGTATCGACCGCGATCGTTTACACCGTTTCCTCTTCCTCCGCTATCGTTTCCTTTGAATTGGACTCCGCAGAATTTGACTCCGGACCAAAATTACCCGTAACGAGGTTAGCACGCGACGGTTTCGCGGCGACCGACCAATTTTCCGGTATTTCTCCGCCGACCGCCGGCCATTCGTTTCGCCGGTTTTGTCGTCTGAATCGATACCGAGTAACGAGTCCTTTCTGCGCGGCGAGAAGGGTCCCTTTGTGTCTTCTCATCACGGGGGCGCAGGTATGAGAATTAACGGTTGGTTTCGCGGAGTGGATGAGAAGTTGCTTTGACTCTCGTAGAAAGTTCTTTTTGTTTTGTTTTGTTTTGTTTTTTAGACAAAAGAGAGGAAGTTTGGAGCAGTGTATCGTAATCACCGGTGTTTTCGGCTCGGTCGGTGATTGCTGCAAATATTTTTTAACGGGGTGAAACGTAATTATCGACACTCGTTATTTGTCTTGTCAATTCTGCTTGATCGATACTGTTGATTCTCGTGTGGAGTAATCTCGAGTAAACACTAGAACCACCTTGACAAACGAGCAACGACTCTGGGAGGGGCGACGATCCAGAATGCATTTCGTTCAAACTTAAACAGCCGGGTCAAAGTTTAAGTAGGTCGTGTCGAGGCCAGCCTGTTCGCCAATTAAAAACTCAATTCAAAGAGCCGCGGCGCAGCACGTTCACACCGTCGTGTTTCCTCGTGTCGAGGTTTTCGAGCGTCTCTGTTTGCTTTCGCCCGAAGCCAGTCTATTCCAGCTAAGCTCAAGATTTCACCAAGAATATTCGATTGCCTGTAGAATTTAGGTCGTTTGAAATCCTTCCATTTATTTTTCATTTCGTCGCAAAAGGTGCAGTCATATCGTTATCATCGATATTATCAAATTGTTTGCACACGTGTTTGCCAGTGTTTGAGGCAGTTATGTAACAACGTACGACAAGATTTCAGAATGATCTAACGAGCTTTGTCGCTCATGGATCGTCACTGACAATAAGATCAGAATCGGAAAATATTAAAAGAGGCCGATAAAAGTGACTATGGAAGAAACGTTTTTGTAATAAATTTAATTCAATCTAGTTTGTAATCGGGAAGTTTCGAAGGAGAGGAAGTCGTAAGACAAAGTAGCGAACCGAGTAAATTTTGTTTTTAATTTCTAGTAGCATTGAGTTCAAGATTGACGATTAAAAAACAGATTGTTGATTTTCATTTAAATGACTAAATTATTGTTATTCAATATTCCAAAAATATTTTAAATTCTATACATAACTCCATATATATATTTTTATATTACTTATTAGTCATTTTATTGCTATTTTACAACAAGTAAAAAATTTATTGTTATTTTACATTATGTTAAATGCACAAGTAAATCAACATAGAGTTGAAGAATGAATTTATTACGAGTTTTGTCTTAAACAGTTTAGTTGACACGTCGTTCATCAAGTGGCATTCTGAATCAAGTACTAAACGTCGGTATTCACTCGATCGAAGTTAAGAGAGACTGCATAACGGAGAGATAATCGGCTGCATTCGGTTAACTGGTAAAATGGATAGATTCCGTTATCTGACTTCTGTATTAAGTGCTAAGCGAACGTTGAACGTTGCTCGATTGCCTGATTCCAACGTAATATTCCAATTTCCTAGAATTACATACAATCAAATACATGAAATTACCCTGAAACTCGTCATTACATTATAAACGTCTGTTTCAACGATTGTTAGAAAAATAATTAAATAACTGACATTTTTCAGGGATATTGTTATTATTAATTTTTATAAAGTAATTGAATCATTTTTTTCCTTTTGCATTTTTTCCCTACCAGGCTAAAGATTTAAATTGCGCCAAGTCTTTGACAGTGAGCGGACAGAGCGCGTCGTAAAAGATATGAAAGATCTCGACGATAGAAGTCCATAATTGCTCGTGATGAGAGCTGAGAAATGGAACACCGGAGTACAGGCGCGTAATCCCGGTAAAATCATGCAGAATCGCCGGCGAGTCGTTTCCATCTACGTCATAAACCGTCTATCCCTGGCAATTTCCATATCTAATCATCGATTCCTTCAGCCAGATCACGGTGTTAATAGCAAATACATCTCAGGTACGAATCTGCTAGATGTGAATCTAATTGTACTTGTCATCAATCAACGTGTTAGGTAAGTAGTAGTAAATAGTAAAGCAATCAACGCGAAAATCGTAATCGTCTCTTCAAACTATATCTCACACTTATCTTCTCTGTGATCGTGGATTTTTATGCACTTACGATATAAAATATATTTCCAAGCTTGTAAAATTTTATTTTCTGGCGATTGACGGTGTAAGAAAGAACGCTTTCGTTTTTTCATTAATTTCATAAAATATTACTTTTTCTGAATATGGTAGGATTCCACTCGTTGAAACAAAATTTTTTTATTTCTGAACGTTATGAAAAATAATTGGTGGGGAAATATAAATTAAGAAAATAATAAGAATGATAGGTAAAAACAAATAATAGATGGTAGGAAATAATAGCTTCTATAATAAACCTTCTGTAATAAGAATATTGTTAGACGAGCCTCGATATTTCTTGACTTTGCAAGTCGATGAACCAGCGATCGGATTTAACAGGTGACAATCGTCAATCATCCAAGATTAGTCAGAACCAATTAATCGTCCGACAAAAGCTGTATCGGGAAGTAATCAGGTGTCAACAACCTTCTATTAATGTAACTCAATGCGCGAAGCCTCTCGTGGAACTTCCTCCCTTAAGCGTCATCCCTAAATGCAGAAAAGTCGACACGTTTTCACGTGTAAGAACATAATCTCCTTACCGACGAATCCAGAATGATACTTTAAATTTCAGAATTCATCTCCATCAATTCTCATCTATATACATGCAATATTGCGCTAGTGGAAAAGTAATATTATCCTGATGTCATTCAATATATTTTTATATACATTTGCAAAAATATTACAAATATTTCGTACATCTTTTTTGCATCTGCAAATTACCCGTAAATACATAAAACTCATAAATTCATTAATGGTTAACAACGTGTTAATGCAACATTATTTATATTATTTATTTATATTTGCAAATTTTCAATCTTTCTCGATTGATCTACATTTTTAACGCTGCAACGATGAGAAAGTAGTTCCAACGATTTGCTCGATATTTTTCTCCTCGTCTAAAGAGTTTTATAATTTTATGAAACGAAAAATTATTTACATCATTGCGATAAATCTATATAAATATAAAAATAATATCGTAAAACTTTTGAGCAAGAAAATGTCTCTAGAGCAGATTTCTATATCCAGGGTTAAAGATGTTTCGTAAATGCAGAGTATCATTTTTAATATAAATAATTTTTAATACAAATAACGTAACAACGTGTAAAATAATACGAAATGATTTTACAGCGAGCCGTTTCTTTCAGCACCGCTGAAAATCGACGTTACTTTTGCACCAGAGCCAAGATTTATCCGCTCGAGCTAATTTAATTCCCTCCGTATTCAAAATCTCATTACTCAAGCATTACTTCACTCTGGCACAGAGTCTCATCAAATTGTTACATGTTTCTCGTGCAGCTTCCGTCTTGCACGCCGTACAGACTCGCTTTCAGCAAATAACTGCAACAAAATCCAGCGGAGGTACGAGAGAGGACGGGCAACGTGACAGAATTTCTGGTTACGCGAGACACGTTTCGCCGAAGGGATGCATCAGGCTGGATATTATCTCCAGGCTGGATGAGGAGAAGGGATGAAGTAACTGGTACCGTTACTTCTCTGAGGGCGCACTTAGGGTAACTTGCAGGTATCTCCGACCACGTATATACAGAGTGTTTGAGAAAGTTAACGTGAAACTTTGGGCGCCTTGCTATCTAGCTTTTTAACACGCGGTGGATATGAAATAATTAATTTCGAAATTCTATTTCAACGTTTTCATTTTTATCTCGAGCGTTTCTCGTCTTTCATTTCGAGTGAATTTGAATGGTTTTATTTCTAAATTGAACGTAGAATGTATTTGAATCGGATACATGTGTAAACAACATTATTGGACTTTGAATGGTAAAGTGCATTTTTCTTCAAAGATCTTAATCCAACATTTATAGGTAGTGGAATCAGAACATGCATGATCCAATGAACAATTAGTTTCAATTGTATCTTCGTCTTTTCGACGAATTCTTTTCACTTAAAAATATTTTCACGCCTTAACGTACAACGCATTTCCTCTGTCGTCTTTTATCGTGGCCACCTATTGCACAACATTCTCAAGGACCTGTCTAAGTATAATAGTTCACCTAGTCGAGACTTATAATTTCGAAACCAAACACGTCAGAACCACCCGTTTATCAAGACTTTTTCGCCACATTCGTTAGGCATTGTACGCTCGTGAAGTTTGACGCAAACTTTCTGAAACACCTTGTACAGGGCCGCGTGTTGAACAACGCTGGATGCAGCCAGCAACAACGTCGGCAGCAACAGATAAGGGAGCAGTCTATAAATTAATTAGGCTAAGTCTCTAAGACCTGGAAGCCGCATGCGCGCTCGCCCGACCTATCTAAATCTGCATTAAACCACCTACCGGGCGTAGGCAAAATTTAGAGCGTGCCACTCAGTCGTTTGCTCGGGCCTTTGTCTCTCGCCACGGGTTCTGCCGCAGTGCCGTTAACTGGGTGCTAGCTTCTCGTAACGCTGTCCCTCTCTCTCCCTTTGTTTTTCTTTTTATTCTGCTCTTTTTCAATGCACCTCTTTCCTCTCGCCACCACATCCTTTCTCTTTTTACGAACAGCTCTGTTGTCTCGTCTTTAGAATCGACTTTTTGGAGCAGAAACTAGCACTGGTTTTTGACACTAGGTTCCTTTGGTTGGGTCCTTCGTCTGTCTGAAAGCTACGCGAGAAGACCAGGGGATTGAGAAAAAGGGGATTGATTGAATAGCAAACCAGTGGACAGTGGTAATTCCAAAGGCCAATATATCGGTGCAGTTACTCGAGCAGAAATTGACGTTTTTCCTCCGCGTTTTCCTCGTTAGTATCTTTGTACGGTCATCAGGGTGTGGTCGTAAGTCCGCCTTTTGTCGGCCGACGTGAATCGAGACGGCGCGCTTATGAATATCTTACGAACGCGTAGAAATCGCCGTACCGGGGAGGCCGTGGCAGATAACAAGGGGTGGCCACTGAAAAATGGTCCCTCTTCCCTTATCCTAGGTAGCTCCGTGATAGGACCAATCCTCTCGACGCCCGAGATATTTTCACTTTATCACACGCGTTACAGTTGCGAGAGAGAAGGGTGTAATCTATGCTCAAAGCTAGGCCTGAGAGATGAAAAGTCGACGTCACAGCTTTGTCGTTACATTAATGCGAAATTCATTGCCATCTAATGCGTCGACATTGTCGAGGTTATTTTTAGTCGCTGGAGTATTGAATTTTTACTTGATCTCGCGAAAATTACTTTAATTTATATTATTAGATTTATGACTGATGATCGATAGTAGTGAGGACTTGCTAGAAATTGTTGTGATTCATCTTCTGTTATTAATATTCAAAGTAATAAAAGGAATAATGGAAAATGTGCTAGTACCCTTCAAAAAATTAAATAAAACGGTTTTCAACTTTCTAGCCAGAATTTATATATATATATATTTTTTTTTTACAAAAAACAAGCTTATATACTTTCTTTGCAAACATAAATATCTATATTAGCACCGGTATTGCTCGAAACAATCAGTCATTTTTCAATTTTGTGTATTATATACTTAACCCCTTGCGCTGGCAACTGGTTGGCGGACCATAACGAGTGACCAAACCGTATACTGCAAATAATTCGTCGCTTTCTTTCTGACCTCGTCGGTATGATATCACTGGATAGAAATTACTAAGAAGCGATAAATTTATTATTTGTTTTGTCTGGGTTATATTTAAATGTACTTAAATGTGCATTTCTGTAAGACACTGCTCACAGTTGAGTCTCCAATACAATATCTTGACAAATTCTTGACAAATCTCACCGATAAAATCAAAATCAGCTTCTCTCGCGCAAACAACACTCCCCTTCCCCCGTCCAACGAGGAATCCAACGATAAATTCCTAATCGCATTACCCGTGCACGTCGAACGCTGAATCGCCGCGAAATCGTTTGGATTCCTCAGCTCGCGTGCGTGCAACGGCATCCGCCCGACGGTTTCTTGCACGTACGCGTTCGCTGCAAACAAACCGTCAGCAACGTCGGATCCGCGACGCGTGCGGAGAGCGGGCGGTTAATAGCGAGCTCGGACGGAGACGATGGCTGCTCAGCACCGGCTAAGTTGCATTGAGAGGTCGTGCGTGACTCTCTGGAGAGAGAGAGAGACACCCCGCTGAGGCGTTTGAGAAGGCGATGATAAGTATTTCTGTCGTACGGGCCGCTTTGTGACGCGCGTCAGACGCCGCGTCGCGACGCAATATTCACGCAGATCCGCCACGAGCGAAGCGGCATAGTCACGTGGAACACGTACGTCAAGTTTGCACGAGGCACGTGAGCGAGTTTCCTTTTCCCGGAAGGTAGGCGGCCGGGTGCTGCGCGAGCTGGAGAGAACGGTATAACAGTTGGTAGACGCTTTGCAAATGCAATTTAGGCGATGCCGGTACGCCTTTGGAAAGGCCGCCTTTTCTTTATATTGGAAATGTCTTTCGATGCTCGCGGCGTCTCTCTCTCTGCCGCGTTTCTCTCGTCTTTGCAAATGGTAGATTTGATCGTCGGGAATTTTCTGGAATTTTCGTAACGCGTCGGAGCGAGTGGAAACTGGATAATCTCGGAACGGCGAGGGAATGTGGATAGAAATATTGAATTTGAAGCGCACGGGAAATGGATATTCTTGTCGTTAACTTGTAGGGATTGTAGACTTGCGTAACAAAAGTACGTTGTACCACGTACCTTCTCGCTCAAGAGTTTGGAGTATGTTTGGACTTGAAAAGAAACAACGATTTTCTTGAATCATTATATAGTGGCAAATATAAATATTTCACCTACAATATTAATATATAATAGGATAGAATAGAATAGAATAGAAAATGTAAATGTAAGAATGTGAAACGAAGCAAAAAAGAAAATAGAGAAATTAAGGATCGAATCAGCAAGAGGAAATATTTAAAAGTATTTACGTAAAAATATAGAGAATGGACAATGTCGTCAGATGAGGTGGATCACTTCAATCAAATTAATTCGCAATGGACCTCTTGCTAGGGACTGAACATCATCATCAAATCTTTCACGAAAGACATATTCCACGATGGAAGGAACGTTTCTCGAAATAACGGCCGGCGTAAATAAATCCCCATTGTCGTGCCCAATCTCCATGTCCATTATTCGTCCGCTTCCTACGCGAACCTAAGCCTCGACAAGTGTACCTTTGACCAGGTCCGAAAGCCTCATTCTCGAGTCTCGAAGTACAGAGACTCGGACCTGTCATGTCTCTGTATACGTCTCTGATTTCGAAGCTCACAAAGCCATCTCTTCAAAGACGAAAGAGAGGGAGAATTTCTAAGCTGCACGAGCACGCGACGTCCTCTCATCGACGTCGAAACGACGACTTAAAGTTCGTTCCATTTCCTCGAGGAGAGAAGAGCGATTCTCCGTCCCTTCTAGCCGCGAGCCTCCGACAATTTCCAGTTTCTCGAATTTCCCGCGACTTGCCGCACGTTCCCCCCCGGGAGCCGACTCAAAACTCATTACGCCGACGCGAAATTCGTCGTCAACCGCCTGTGTTGGCCCGCGTATAATTACTAACAAAACTACGTTGCGAATCGAATTTTCCCCGATGGCGTGAGAAAGGAGGGAGGGGGGGTTGCTCGCGTCGGGAGGGGCTGGAAGACCCGTGGAATTCGAGACTCGTTATTGCCGCTCGTTATTAGCTCTTTCCTTTCCGCGTCCGTTGGCCCTTCTATTTGGCAAAGGTAAATCGAATAATGAATTCGTCGCCGTATCCGGACCGGGCTAACAAATCGGTCGCCGATTTTCCAGGTGGCCGCGTTCCGGGCTCGCCAGTCCGAACAAACGAGCGTGGCGGATGATTGTGTCCCCTCCACGGTGCCCGATATTGATTGAAAAAAAAGAGAGAGAAGAAGAAGGAGGAGAGAGGAGGGAGGAAACCGCGAAATCGTCCACGGTCGGCCCGATTCAAAACTCCGTCTCGCAGTCCCTCCGACGCGACGCGTTGGCGTTGAAGGAATTATTCGGTCGTGGCCACGTGTGGGGTAGCTGAAAGCTAGTTTCGAGTTAATTACCGGAAAACTCGATAAGTCACGCCTCTCTCGACGCGAGATTTGCTTTCCGCGCTTTGGCCAGAAGTTGCGATCGGTTATGATCGGTGTTGTTTTGACACGAGGCTGATTGCACGCAGTGCAATAAATACAATATTTATTGCAGTAACAACAGAGTCCTTAGAATGTTGGAATCTTTACCCTGATTCTTTTACTCGTGCAAACAATGCAAAAAATTATCAAGTTTCTTTACACGCTGCGAAAAAGATGTTTTCCCGCCAGAAAGTGATGAAACGTCGTCTTGATTTTGCTTTGATCATTTTTTAATTTATCCATTAGTACAAGTTACGCCTGGGGAAGCCTTCTATAGATTTCAATCCTTTCAGATTTCATAAACTGAAAACAAGTTCATTTTGATGGAAATGTAAAACAGCACGGCCATTATCACTGTCACGATAAACTAACAAAGTAGCTGAAATATCTAGTTAAAACCCATAGCCACGGTGAATAAAAATCAACAGATATAACGAAAAAGTAGATCGCGAAATCTTTAAAATCTTTCAGATTTATTTAATTATTTATCAAGAAGAATATATAACATTTAATAAGCTTGATCACATCGCTAGTTTATATGCAAGAAGATCTTTCGTTTGCTGGTCTCTTTTGAACGAAGGCAATGGCAAATTACGAGAGAACGATTTTTTTCTTCAAGAGATTCCAACGACTTGCCGGAGCAATCCGAAGAAAAGTCGAGATGTTTACGACGACCTGGAAAGGAGCGAGCGATCGTTACAATCGTCGCGCGCAAGTGGCCGATGTTTCTACCGGACTGTAAATTAACGATGTTTATCGCTGATTTAATATCGACCCGCTCTTTGCCAGTTTCACTCGGCTGGAATTCCACGGAAATTTAATCCCACCGCTGATCTTGCTCGACGCGACAGCTGTTCTCGAGCCCGGCATAAAGGAAGAATCGACGAGAATGAGAACGAAAGGGACGCACTTTAGACGGACCATTCTGGGGAAACTACTTAGTCGAGCGATTCTCCATAGTCGCAGCACCGACAATAAGAGGGAATCGATTCGAAAGGGATCGTTTCTGTTTAAAGAAATTCTGAGAATCTCGTCATTCGAGAAACGTCTCGCGAGAGAACAGAAACTAACGGAGAGCTCCGGAATCGCAGATTGTTCCCCCCTCGAACTGTACGTTTTTCCTCGCGAGCCAGGATTAAGCTAACGCGATGTTTGCACAGACGAGTGCTTCCCCTTAGTTACGAACGCAGTCTTTCAACGTAAGATTCCGGCATTCTCTTTGGAACTCGCTCACTCTCCCCGAACTTGCTTGCTATTTGATCGAACTCGATCGTCTAAACGGAATTCGTCTAATTGGGCTGTTGAAGCAAATTCGTAATTTTTTAAATACCACCAGAGATTAAAGAATGTTTCGTTTTACTACTGGTATAGTTTGCACATTTCGTACATGTAGATTCGTTTTCAAACTTTCTCAAACTCGCGGCTTATATATTCGTCGTATAGTCGTCGAAATTTTATTCTTTTAACTACAATTTATCGAATATAGTTTGCAAGTTATTTATATTCTATTATTTCATTATTAACGTTAGCCTAATTATGAGGATTTGGCACACCCATTTCTATATCAATACTTATACAAAAATCTTTGAATTTTCACAGTCTAAAAAAAAACGAAATGTCGAAAAAAACAGCCCCACTTTACCTCAACTTACCTAATAATGGTCTCGGTTTTATTCAACTTTCGCGCCCTCGACCGTAATTCGTCAACCAGTTTCACTTAAATTCGCCCAAATCAGCATTACCTCCCGCAAAAAGGTTTGGATAATGCCTCTGAGGTATTCCGCGACGCACGTTCTCGTAACGCGGAATTGCACCGTCGTTCGCCGTGGCGGTGCAATTTCGTGAGTGAGCGACTCGTTGCGAAGAACCAAGCCGCAACGACGAGCCATTATTCTAATCGTGTGAAACGCAACGACGCCTCGCGACAGAATCAGAATTTTAATCGCGAGCGGCGTGCAGTGGCCGGAGGGCGTCGTTACGCTGGTGCTCTCGAACGTTAAACGGCAATACGATATTACACGGTCGAGGGAATTTACACACGGTCGTGCGTTCGAAGTTGATCCCTCGCGGACCAATGGCCACCGCTACGATTGCGATTCTTTTTTCTCTTTTTTTTTTTTTCTTTCGAAATCGAATGCAATCACGACGGTAAATATGATTTTTAAATCGTAGAACATTGTCAAATTTTTTAAATTTTTCACGACTGTGGAAGGTGTGTGTAGTTGTCAAAAAATCTTCCCCTTCATGTACGAATTTCTTCGATGTTTATTCGCAGGCGAAAATATACCACTTGGATGCGTACCTGAGTCCGTTGAACATTAGTTTGTAAATTATCAAACAGTGATAAATTTGACAAACTGCAAAAATTAAATTGCACATATTATATTCGAAACGATACGTATTCTTCTTTATCCCTGATATTTAAATCTTCGACGAATAATATCGTTTTGTACGAAAAATATCGAAACTACCCCTCGGCAGAGAAAGGGTTAATAATCGGATCGTGGGAAAATGATCGGAGCAAGCTTGGCGTGTGTCTGTACCGCGCGGGAATTATTGGTCCTGGCCGGCATTGTACGCGACATTTAATGGCGCGGTAAATTCCCCGGTTGTTGCCGGTGGTTTCTTGCCGCGGGCCCCCGGCCTCCGAAAAGGGGGAGGCAGGCCTCTCAAGGAAGTGGACGTCCAATGGCTCTGGAGTGGACGTTAAAAATGATGTAGCAACGTCTGGGAGGCACGTTGCAAGCGATATAACCTGTTTAACGTTACGCAGCCGTCTGGCGTTAATTATTCGCCTTTATTTCGTTACGCCTACGAGCCCCCGGTATCGACGTTCCGCGACCGGTTGTTTCGAAGCTTTTAAAATTTCCAGCTCGTTCCCGCGGTAATTGACGACCGGCTGAAATGTAATTTCTGCGTGCGGCGGAAAATACGCGCGGCCAAGCCACCGCCGCACGCTTTTTCCACGCTTCGCGTTCAATTTCGCGTTCGCGCGCGAGCGACCATCCCCCTCCTCCTCCCCCTCCCCCGTGTCCGCGGATGCTGCTTGGGAATAATTTATGCGAGAAGGCGCGTCGAGTGTAACGCAAGAACGTTCGCGAACGCGGTAATACGGGATAATTGAAAGTTCCTCGTTCTTCTTCGATTTAGTCCTCCTTTTTTTCGAGGGAGTGGTTTAACGTTTGAGAAAATTGCGAGGGTTTGCTACTCGATGGGGGGGGTGAATCGATAATAACTCGTGCGTGGAATTTTTGTTGGACTTTTTTATTGAATTCTGGTGGTTTTTAATCGAGTGCTTTACGATACTCTGGAATATTTATGGAGATTCCCCTCGCTGAAGTTTAATAATAAACTTGAAAGTTTAAAAGAAAGAACGTAAGAAACAAGTATATCGCAAGCATGATTTACTCTTAATCGAGTGCGGCGATTTCTGATTTCTCTGTTAAATGTTTTCCTCAGTGTGAAATATTTTGATCGTCATGCTATTCTTCATTTCCATGCAACCGCATACTGTACAAATTTACAAATTTTACAAAGTATCGAAAAAAGCAAAAAGTCCTCCAAATCCACCTTCGAAACAAGGACGTAAGCGCGTGTCCGTGCAAAGCGGAGCGTTCCGACTTTTCAAAGCGCCGACTGTCGCTCGGAGGGTAAGCCGGAAAAAACCGAGGTTCCACTCGGGGGTTGGAAAATATTTCGAAGATACGCGCGAGGCACTTTATCCGAGCTTGAGGAGGGAAAAACGAGAACGCACACGAGATAAAACACTTGCCCTCGTTTCCAGCCAATCTATCATACTCCCGAGGACAATGGAAAATGCACCTGGTCCGTTTCAGCCGATCCGCACACACGCGGAGTACAGTGTGCACACGCCGCTTCGCGGGGTTGAGGCCGGGGAGAAAGGGGAAAAGGGGCGTATCGCGAGAGAAACGAGCCTTCGTTTCCCCTGAAAACACGCCGAGGCGCGTTTGGCTCTTTATGAAAAGCTCCGAACGTCCATGAATATATCGGCCAGCCATGGATGCTTGCTAGCTAGCGTGCTTTCGATACGTAAGAGCATCGAAAGGCCGCCTGTATACGGTAAACGGGGCGGGGTGGGAGGAATAAATTTAAATATCGCTGCGAGGTTCTTTGATATGTTAACAAGGATAGCGGAGGAAGACCGACGGATGGAATTTCTTTGATAGTGATTTCTTTTTTCCTCTACATTTCTTACCGGTTATTTCTTACCTAGGTTAGGTTCATCCTCGACGACTGAAGATCGTGTTTCGTAATTTTCTCGTCTTTTTCTCTTTTTCTTCGTTTCTTCCTCTCTTTATGTTCTTTGGGTTCCTCTTTCTTTGCTCCGCAGCACGAGAACAAACGCGAGTAAGTCGTAAGAACGATGGTGAGAAATTTCTCCGGACCACGAGGGTTTTGAAAGTCAAGTGTTTTCCCAAGCGGGAAGATCTCGTAATTTCGAACAACGGATTAATCGAGAGATCACTGAACGAGAATTCCAACTCTCATTGTTAGTTTTATTAATAGGTCGCGGATTTTATACGCTTTCGAGAAATTTGGGAGCGCAGAAATTCTGCTTCCCCGTTTCGTTTCGTTTCCTCTCCTGCGGTGTAACTTTCCTCCTTTGACCGCGAGGATTTATGTTTGCCGAAGCGTTGCACAGTCCACCTGCGCGCCACGGATGCATGCAAATGCCATCGCGGAGAAACTCGACTGGTTACCCGCGTGTTCGTCCTTGCTCCCATTTCTTCGCCACGTTGTTTCAACCCCCTTTCTTTTCCCGAAAGATTGTTGTTTCATCGTGAAATTAACGCGGCGAGAACTTGAGATTCCGAGCGACGTGAATTTACTGTATACGAAACGAAGCGTACATGCGCAAACACGCGTGTCCATGTGCAAGTGTAACGCAGAAATTTTTTGACATTTTTCTTTCTCTAATTTTTAAAATTATTTCGCATTTCGGTATACTGGACAGTTTTTTTTTCACATTCTTCTCTCTCTCTGTTCTGAAAATTATTTTAAAATGTGTCACTTCCTTTTTTTTTGGAATGTCACTTTCGCGCGCTGATGTAAATGAATACACTTTAGAGAAAAATGTAACAAAAAGGAAAAAACAGATTTTTGTAAAAGGAAGAAAATGTCTGATTTTCAATCTGGATGCAAACCGCTTTAATTAATTTGAAAAAGTCGTAAGAAAATTCTTAAAAATTCGCTTTGTTTAATCCACGTGAAATTGATCAAAATGTTAATTACAAAAATGAAGTTTGTGCGTAGCGCGATATCGCTTTGTAGCTTGAAATTCATTAATACGTACGTAGTTGGTGAAGTGAAAATAGTCTTGGTAAGTTTTGTTTGAAAAGTTCTGTTCGTATTTCAAGGGATTTCACGAGCACTTTAATGTCTGAATTGTTAGAGCTGGTAAGCACAGGACTACGAGTTTTTGCGCCTTCGTGATACGCAGCGTTCACAGTATTTGTGTACATCTGCCTGGAAACAGACTTAAGCTACTTAGGCGGCTGTCGTTTCAGTAGTGCAGCCATTGCATTCATTGGACAGGTGTCTTATTGCCAGTTTACAATTGTAATTAATGAACTACCAGCTATTTGGTGATATTTTACTGATTGCCGTGTCTCACTGCATGTTACTAATTAATATCATTTGTGACAATTTTCACTAAAAATATCACTTGCAGTGATATATGCATATCTTCTATAAAACAAAAGAACCCAGTGTATATTTAATTTAATTAAAAATGCTTATACGCAGCTCTTATTTATTGTTTTAAAAATATTTCAACATTACGGATCATTGTCGCAATTTCAAACCAATCTAAAGATGTAAAATATCAATTTGTGTGTGTATTAATTATTTGACAAAAATTTGACGCGTGAGAAAATTGTCTTAAATGTTCAAACTAATTACGGACAAGTAGCTCGTGTTTGAATTACTTTGACGATCTCTTGGTAATTTTACTTTCTATAACAACACACATTTTCACGTTCACGTCAATATACACACGACAGTCATGCGTGTTTCGTGAAATTTTCATAAAACGCTTCGTGCAAACGTTTCGAATATTTTCGGAAATAGGCTGTACATCATCATCACCTGTCAACGCGAGACGCGCGTGCGTAAACGCCAGATAATGAACAAACCGCTGGGAAATTACCCGCGATGTGATATAAAACTAGGAACAAAGTTTGTTCAAACTATCGGTATATGTACGTACGTGTATGTATGCACCGCATAGGAAGTGCATCGGAAGTTTGCGAGTGGCACGCCGCACCATAAACACCGGCGTACCGTTAATCTAGTCGATGTCATTCGCAGATACAAACAGTTCTAATTAAAGGGGAGGGAACAACGGGTTTACAGTGAATAAGGGGAGAATTAGGTCGAGCGCGTCGGCGTCGCTTTTTTAAAAAGGGATCGGGGCGTCCCCGTCGTTGAAACGATGCTTCTATTTATCGAGTTGCGTCCTATACACTCGTGCTAAACTTGTTTTTTCGACACATTTAAACCCCCCCCCCCCTCCTCCCCCAATTGTGGCACTTATCAGTGTCAGTAAACGCCGACGACGTTTCACGATTCACTGGTATTCAATTCGAGTGCCAGTTTCATTGTCTGTGCCTTTCGATACTTTTATAGCGGTGTCTTTCTTCTTTTTCTTCTTCTTTCTCAAAAGGTTTTCTGTGAGACAGTGGATGACGTTTCAAAGCTAATTTGAATCGCGGCAAGTTTGTTATTTTTCATATTTTTTGCTCGAACGTCATAAATTCATGTTTTAAATATTTTAATAACATATGTTTCGATTGTTTTGTAATCGTTAGAGATGTTTGTATGTTATACTTTACTTGTTTTATATTACTTGTTGTTTTATTTGTTTTGCAATTACCATCGCATGGATGAATCTTTTTCATTTCATTTCATTTCATTTAGAATTGCGAATGTCGTCCAGTTCTTTCAACACCCGCCGTCATTTCAAATTTTAATCGAGTCGTTTCACGCTCGCGTTAATGGTATTTTTCCATTGTTAAAGAGATCTCTGAAGAGACTCTCGAAAAATTTAATACCGAGATTTCAATTTTAAATATTAAAACTGTTCGAAACGTGTTGGATGTGCACTTCGTTGTCGAAACGAAAGTAAAACTACGAGAATATAAAAGTTCGGGAACCACCCGCAGGATTAAATTCACCGAAGCTCCTTTCGTAATTAAACATTTTGTTGTTTCATCCTGCTACGCGTAACGTTAAGTTGTTCATAAATCATGCTAAAACCAGCCTGCAGTTCAAAATAATTATTCATCTCCCGCACTGTTCCACAAACTTGCCAAAACTTAAAAGCTTATTTACCCTTAGTATAAGAATTTATTACGCCGCGCTCATAATTTACTCTTAATTATAATCTATATTTACGAACGTAGTACAATAACACCTCGGAAGCATAAATTTCAATTTGTGCCAATGTTTACTAAACATCTCGCAGCTTCTGTGTACAGTTTCAGATTGGTTTCAGATTTTATCAGTGTAATCCCATCGCGTCTCGTCGCAGTTACTGAACAAAATTTCGAAGTATTTAATTGCTTCGAAACAAAACAACATTTTTATTTTTTTTTTATTTTATAGAAACAGAAAAATACACCAGGTAGTTTGAAAGATGCGTAAAATATAAAATACACAAATGTACCTTCTTGTATGTTCAAAGTACTTTCACGAATCAACGTAACAGGTTCGTTCCAACTCAGACAACTCTGTCCTGAAAACTCCATTACGACGCGTCTAATTTCGCGTCCGACTATTTATTATTAACATCGATTCGCGGAGCTCGATTCTCCGTGAAACACGCCGCGTCGTCCGGGCAAACGGCAGTTTTCGAAAGTTTCCGCGTGAAAAACACGCGCCACGGCCTCACGGGACTCGCTCGCAGGCGGATAGAGAGGGTTTCGCAAACTGGCAATATCCCGGCGTATAGCAGCTGCCGGCGATGCCTCCATTTGAATATTTAAACACCGGCGCCGCGATACGTGGCGAAACTTTTCTATCCGCGTGAAAACCCGTGTACGCGCAAAAGTGTACACGCGAAGCTGTGTATATCCCGAGCGGTGCGACTTCTCGTCGGGGGGTTGATTCTTGGATATTTTTTTGTCCCCTGCCTCACGGTTAACTGTCCCAGAGCAATTGTTTCTTTTTCTTCCCGCCGAGTTCCTTCGTATCTCGCTCTGTCGTTCTCCTTGCTTCGTCAGTCTCTTTGTCTCTCCGCGACCTGGCGTAGCCTGTTTCTTGGTACAGGAACCGACAAGAAGGATGTTCATTCGTTGCACGTCAGGATCTTGGACGTGTCTCGCCTTTTTCCACCTTTTCTTACCTCCTGCACCTTGCCCTTGACTGATGAAACCCCCGGCTTCGTATAATTCGCCCAGTGCGTGCTTGCAGGCTGGGTAATATCCGTTCTTGTTGAGCTGCGAGGGAACGCGACAATAGTGTGTATCGTTGCAATCTGCAGTTAATTTGCAGTGTCGGTCGAAAAAAAGAGCGGTTTCTTGTTTGATCGGTCGTGGAATATTATTTGGAATTTGAATGTTACTCGTAGCACGAGATATTCTTCAGTGCGTTGTTTCGCAGTGATGTTGATACATTATTGCGCGGCCGTGTTATTTTCTAGCGAATCCATTACAATGTTATTACATCAATGATGTTGTAATAATTGTAACTGGAGAAATTTCAAACGTTTCAATTCTTTTTAATTTAACTATCAATTATAATAATTCTTGAAAATCTTTGTTACCTTTATAATAGTACACGCTCTTTGTAATTTTATATAATTTCGAACATTGCGCGCATCTTGCAAACTTTTGCATAAAAATTGCTCTCTATCTATGTTTGATCGGTCGTGGAATATTATTTGGAATTTGAATGTTACTCGTAGCACGAGATATTCTTCAGTGCGTTGTTTCGCAGTGATGTTGATACATTATTGCGCGGCCGTGTTATTTTCTAGCGAATCCATTACAATGTTATTACATCAATGATGTTGTAATAATTGTAACTGGAGAAATTTCAAACGTTTCAATTCTTTTTAATTTAACTATCAATTATAATAATTCTTGAAAATCTTTGTTACCTTTATAATAGTACATGCTCTTTGTGATTTTATATAATTTCGAACATTGCGCCCATCTTGCAAACTTTTGCATAAAAATTGCTCTCCGTCTATGTTTATCATCAATAACGTCGTTTCTTTTGAACATTTTTTGTCTTTTTCCGTCACAATTTCCGAACAATCGAATTAATAAAATTCGTAGCGTGATGAAAAACCGGCGGGCACATCCGTGGCCTGCAAGATTTCGAGAGAGTAATTGGAATTTTGTACCAACACGATGCGCGTAGGTGCTTTGATGGACATTCATTCGCAAAAAAAAAAAAGAGAGGAAAAACTAAAGAGTAGCAATTGATGAGAGTAAATGAAAAATACTCGTACAATGACCGATCCGTGTGTTAGAATGGAAACTGGCAAACGTTTTCACCGATGCTAAAAGCCTTTTTCTGCTGATTGTTTCACTCGGTGAGTTGAATGTAATTCGAACTCTGTAAATCATTCGTGTCATCGTGCAAATAAAGCGCGCGTGATATAATTGCTTGTCGTTTGCTTGGAACGCGTTGTTGTACAATCAGTCGCAGGAGTATACAAACATCCGAGTCGAGTTTCAAATATTTGAAGAAGACATTTTGCAAACACTTTATAGGCACTAATCGTATATTTATTGGTTGACGTTGCGCAGACTTATCGGTTAAAGTTGTTTGCTGGGAAACAAACGTAAAATCTTGAACCTTATCGCGTGTATAATTATCGCACATGTTATATTTAGATCTTTGAACTGTGAAATTCAAAATTTGCAGGCAAAAATGTTGAAATATTATTTGTAGTTGGTGGCAACAAATTTCTAGTTTTCTAATTAGAAAATTACCTAAAATGGAGGATGTTTTTGACATTTTCGAAATGTTAAACTGTCTCCAGGAATATTATTTTAAATAATTTCTAAACGTACACAGCTTCCATAAATAGATCTTTTCAATGTGATTCGTAGCATATTCCTTCTTTTTCGACATCGATAATCGACAAATCCAAGCTTCGAAGAAATGACCAATTTAATACTTGATTTCATTCTCTTAACTTGACTTTTATTCTCAACGTAGCACACGAGCATATAATTATCGATGTCGGTGACGTTTCTGCTCCATATGTCGAATCGACTATCGTCTCGAGTGGAAACGCACGCTCGGTAAAAAGAAATTAGTTTCGAGATATTTGCTCCCTATTGGAACGTAGTTCCCCGTTTCCGCGATTCCGTCGCGGTTTCTCCTCTTCCCCGGCGTCTCATTGTGCCCTTCCCCTTTCCCTTTCCCCCATTACGACTGTCCCTTTTCACCGCCGCACCATTGTCGTTCAAACCATTTTCTTCCTGGCTTCATAATTTTCCATTTTTCGCCGGCCGAGTACCGCTCCATATGTGTTTGTGTGTGTGTCCATGGGTTGTCTATTCTTATCCCGAGATCTCGTGTAATTGATTAATTATCGCCTCGCCGCGTTTCTAGAGTTTCACACATCTCTGATAATTATGATAGTGGACCGTCGATGCTCAGAAAATTTGATATTTCTGTGAGTATTCGCATATAATGAAATGGAATATTTCTGTGTGGGGATTTATCTCGAGAAGTTTGAAAATTCTGCTTTGGCCATTTTATTTGGTCAGTTTTACGTTTACGTGTATTCCGTGTATTCTCAGATTTTTTCTTTTAAATGATATTTTTATTAATTGAAGGAAATCGTGGTACGGAGTAATTTTTATACGACGGTGTTACATTAAATAGATTCGTTAATAGACTGTGAAGATTTCCTGCAAAATATGATAGAATACGGTCATCAACCGTATCTCATTTCAGTTTCACGTTAGAAGCTTTCGATTGTTGAAAACTCCGAGTCCTGAGAATTTAATGACTCCACTGACGAAACCAACGAAACATCAATTGAGAACAGGCAAACCAGAGACCGGAGTTGCGAAATATTGTCGAAAATTCAATATCTTTCCCTAAACGAATATTTCTTATTTCGTTATTTGCAATCGTTATAACTTGCATCAGATTAACGAATCCAGTCCAAAACTAATTAACAGAAATATTGGCACTATAAAAGAATTTCCAAGAACTTCACTACCCCGAAACAATATTCCGACAGACAAAAGAGTATTACCATTCGACTGTCAATAGCCAAACATTTTTGTTTCCACTTTCGATCGGTATTTTACAATGATTCGAAATCGGAAAGAAAATTATTTTGTGATCAGTAAATTTTATTAGATTCTAGTATAAATCAATTTTTTAATATTGTCACTGTCCTTGAATTTTTATGTGGCAATTTTATTTTTATTTTAGTGAAATTGAAGCATGAAATCATAAAACATTTTGCTCAAATATATTTATTATTATTAGAAATTATTACTGACCGAAGAAACGAAAACGAGCAATTTAAAGTTAGTTCTTCTTTATTTGACTTACTACGTATAATTCGAAAAGAAACCGTGAATTTCGTGAATTATGACGGCATAACTTTTAGTCAATTCGAGCAAATCTGTCGTTCAAGCATCGAGTATAATAGTTGGAAACACAGAAATGCAAAAGCTATTTTAGGGTTTAACAAAACAATTGAAATAACGAACAACAATGATCATGATCATATATCAATAGTATTCAGAATTAACTTGACAAGGTTTTGTGGATAATAAGGTATAAGAGAGAGCTATTATGCAACTGAATAATTACATTACTGCTCTGCCTGCTTGAAATATATATTATAGCTCGTGAACGAACGCGTAATTCGAAAGAAGAATTAAATTTTAAAATAAATTTTTAAAAATCGAAATGAACCTGGGGGAAAGGTAATGTCGGCTTCGCCCAATTGAAGTTAACGCGTTTATCATCGGCAAACGACGTTGCACTTTGAAACAATCCAAGTGAAATAAATTTCCTTTGAAAAATTTTCATCGACGCGAATGACACAGATAACGTTGTCGGACAAAGCGGGTATTTTAAATGCAATATTGTAAAAAATGAAATTAAACGTTCAATCGCAAAAGTCAAATGTTGTAACATATATTCCAATATCCTACTAAGTCAAAATAATATAAAATATATACAATATATAATATATAAAAAAAAATATGTATAAAATATATAAAACACTCGTTTCTCAACAATTTATTAGCAATGATCGATTGTCGATCGATTATGCACAATTGCGCACGAAACGAACGATCTTCTGTGATTTCAAAATAAAGAAATATCTCTCGAAATCCCGACGAATCTCACAGTTTCAACCTTGTTCTCGCAGAGTCGAGAACGGAGCAAGCGCTATCTCGCGCGTAAAGAACAATTAATCAACGTCCGCGAGAATTTTCCGCTTATTAGGCTTCATTCAGGCTCCGCGCGAAACGTCGTTCGGAGGTTAATTCGTTAGCGAGTGTAATTCTATTCGGAGGAAAGTTTCGCGTCGTGCTGCTAACCAACCACGTCCGGCGGTGGTTTTACGCGTGAGCAAACGTGTTTTACGCGCTGTCGGCCGGAATCTTTCTGACGCGACTCGTCACCGCTCGGAATCGCGACGCCGCGCCACTCCGCGCTCAAGTTTCGACGATAATTATGTTGCGCAAGGGTAATTACACCGCGCCACGCCGGGAATTTCAAGTTTTCTGCACTTTCGCGCATCCGCGCCGTCATTGGCTGCGCGCTCGTGCATGCAACCGCACGTAGAATGTGCCATTTCACGACGGAGGTTGGCGAATCGTTTTTGCGAATTCGGAAGAAAAGTTTACCCGAAGAATTTCACGAAGAAATTTCCCAATTTCAGAATTTTTGTACAGTTTGATCTGTTTGTTAAAAATGAAAGTTGGCGTTCTTTATCAATTATGAGTATATTGCATTATTTTGGGAAATTGTAATAAATAATATTTAGACGATTATGATTTATCATTTATTATTCTACGTTATCGAATCGTATATTCAGAAACATAACGTATATTTGTGAAAAGTTTCTGTGATTGTTCTCTTTGAGCCTGTTCGAGTATATTTTAATATCTTTCGAAGTAAACGTCGCTGAAAGAGGAACGAGACACAAAAGGCACGGGAGAAGAAGAGTCTGAAAGTTTGTCAATTTATCTTTTTACATCGCGTAATCTATTTAATGTCTCAACCGAAGTCTCTCCTCTTGGATCCCCTTTCAGGAACTCTATTTTCCTCGCCGGTGAAACGGAACTCTCGACGCACCAGGCAGACGATCTCGAGTTTCCTTTCATCGAGACATTCTTCCTACACATGTTACCAATTTTTTACCACAAATAAACGCGTGCCATCTATTCCTGCTCGGCGACGCGCGTATTCTTCTCGATTTTCCAACAGTCAGTCAAACGGTTTCGCCTTTTACCTTCCTACCCTTCAATTTTCTTAACAACATTCCTATGCAATTATCGTTATGTAATTACGCTGTGATTATCATGTGTGTTACGATATGTTCCACGGTAACATCAGTAAAAATTGATTAAAATCTTTGACGAAGGATCTATAATTTACTGTAATTGTAAAATGAATTGTGAAAGTGAAATGCATCGACAGATCACTGGACCGCGGACCTTTGTGCAATATCAAATTTTTGCGAATACGAATACGAATTGAAGAAATGCAGTTTAAGCAGAAACCTGTCAATTACTACAGCAAGTATCCCACTTGCGATTTTTTGTACATTTCTGCGCTGTATTTTTGCATCTTTCAACTCTCTATAAATGTACAAAAAGTCTGCAATCTATAGATCACAAATTTTCATAAATTCCTATATTCATAAACAAAAAAAAATTCCTGTGTTCATAAATTCCTATATTTATAAATTCCTATGTTCATAAACTAAGATACTCATAAATTACATCTTGTTATAAGTTTTCAAACTTTTTAATTCGCATACTCGTATGAGCCTGCTTTCGACGCATTCGAAACGCCAACATCAACAAACTTTCTGCGATTGGATCACGGTTGGTGCTCGCGACGAGGCTCGTTCCTCGCGAAACGACAGTGTCTCTGAACAAAGTGCTATCCTCTCTGACAAATCCTCGTCAGGACAAAGATCCCACAACGTAGCGTTTCTAACACATCTCGAGCTCTGGCCTTATAACACGGACCGGGATCCAGGGGGAACCGGGACGTTACGGTAACTCGTAAATCTTGCGGCTCAGAAAATTCATTCCGCGACGGGATTAACCACCTCTGGGCGAAGGGGAGTCAATATCGTTTCAAATCTCGCGCCGTTCGCTGGAAATCGAGGCTCCCGATTTTTGGTTGGATGTTCTCTACGGTTCGGCGGGAAATCGCAGGAAGCAAAGCTGGAAGCAAACAAGACTCGAAAGAGAGGCAAGTAGCCGACGTTTGAAGCGATTAAGTTTATTTTACTGCTCGGGGGGGAGTTTATGGAAGCCGTTAGCGATGGCCGGGCAACGTTTTAGCTTGACGTGGCTGAAGTTACTGCAGGCACGATAATTCTCGTTTAGAACGCGATCGTAACTTTTCATTGGGAAGATAAGGCGACCGGTGGATATTAACGATGGCTTGATTGACTGATGGAGATCGGATGAGAGTAATGAGGATCGAGCCTTGTTTCTGGGAAATGAATTTGAGGTCCAGTCAGATGGAGTATTGATCGATACGATTCTTAATGTTCGTCGTTCACGGACGCGTATTTCATGGATGGAGAGAAACATTTTCGTAAAGTTTATTACTATTTTTACACTTCTAATAATTCTGACAATAAAGTCGTATTTATGAGATCGTCAATTGAATGCAACTTGGAAAAGTAATGTTTCCAATGAACTTTAGGAATAGAAAATTACAATTTCAATTGGACTATTTGATTATGAAAATTTTTGTTTCTTTTAAAGAGATCTAATGAAAATAAAATATACTGTATAATCTCTCACACCATATTTATTTAGTCACAAAGACTAATAAACTATCAATAATAATAACAACAATATTCTTTCGTTTCATTAATTAAATCATAACACTCCTGTTTTCGAATTGTCATACCCTAAACGGATCGAATTATTTTATTTTCATTCCATTCAAATATTTTCTCCATATTCCAAAATTACTGAATCTTTTAACAAACCAATAGTACAATAATACAATAAAATTATAACAAAATTATAACGTATATTGTTAATAAAATTACAATTACAAAGAAGGGACTTTGACAATCCCGATTTCTTCTTGACTTTACCAACAAAGAGAAAAGAAAAACGTAGAAGAAGAAAGAAAAGAACGCAAAATATTTTGGAAAATTACGTACGCTGGTCGTAGCGACGTATCCGCATATATAACGTATATAGTGCTGTGCTTGAGATTCTTCTGGTGGCACGACACAGTTATTCGTTGCACACGGGACTTCATCCGTATTCGCGTGTGCGCCCGACGTCGTCGCGACCCTTCGAGTCAGTGGCAGGGATGCACGTCGAGACGTCTGAAACGACTCCGAGGACGTGTTTCTCCTTTGCGTTTCGTCGATTTTTTATATCGAGCACTGCCAACCCCTTTCTTTTCGAAGATTTTCTCATAGTGAAGCTTGTTCAAATTGTTGTCAACATTCGGCCACATTTTATCCATTTTTCTTCAGATATGATTTTTTTTCTAAGTACGCTAGAACTTTGATTGCACGAATCTAAGAATTGATTGCGATATACGAATTCTATTTATGCACCATGAATATTAATATCGTCCATGATGTTCGTGCATCGACATACGTATAATATGAAATAATACACATTTCATATGAATATCAATCATTCAAGGGGAACGCCTGACGTTGATGGATTCAAATTTCCGATCATTTCCATGGATTTAAATTACACTAATAACAATAATCATTATCAGGCAGGTTTAATAATAATAATTGTAGCTTTAAATGCTCGCGTGTTGATTCCATTCATACGCGTGTAATTATAAAATTTATCATTGTTGAAACAACTTCGAAATTGTTGCGCAGGAACTAGTTTAGTGCACAGACGTCGTCGCGAGTAACATTATTCGCGATACATTGAATCGAAATAAAAATTCTTGAATAAAACTGTAGCAATTTCTTTTGTTTCTGGTTCAATTCCTTTTACAATCTCGTTTTAATCGTAATTCTGATATGTCGAATTGTAATTGTAATATATCGAAAAATTAACTGCAAATGCAACGAGTGTTTTTTCTTATTAATATCCATTTTTTTTTTATTATTATTATACGTATGTCGTTCGTTTCTCTACGCGTCGCAGCATCGTTACTTCGTTTCTACACAATCGTCGCGTTCAATTCTCGTGCTCGTTTCGACGAATCTCTCTCTCTCTCTCTCTTGCTCGCGCGGGGCCCCCTATCTTTCTATTCCCCGTTCTTTCCGTCTTGCTGCGTCAGTCAACCGATGAACTTGTCAATTTTCGTTGGCCGAACGCGCGAAACGATCGACTGGCATACGTGAACTCGATTTTACGAGACTGCATCGAATTGACACTTTTTTCACGGGAAATATCGATGGTAGGCGTGCAAGTCCTTGCGAATATCGCAGCGCGAATTCAACGTCACTACGAACAATTTAAGTCGAATCCACCCCTTAAAAACCAACGTGAATCCAATTTCTAAATTCTTTTTTGAAGAACTGAGAGTAATAGAAAAAATTTTAAAACACACTTGATAACATTTCAATATTCTCGAATTATAGAAGTACAAAGGAAAGTAATAAACTAGACTGCGAATCTCAACGAATCTTTATGAAATTCAAAAGTTCGATAGTGTAGAGAACTCGCATGATGCGCAAAGTAGAGTTTTCAATCTCAATTTGATTGGTTGCGTCCATGAAAATTCGCAGTTCATCGATAAACAATTGTGTCGAGTTACCGAATTTTCCTGAAAATTTTCATCTATCGGGTTAAATACAATGCGGCATAAAAATGACTTTTGTCCATTTCGATGAATCGTGTAAATTGACGCGATCGATCTTCCCGGTGCTTCCTTCCTATCCCAGGGAGATTAATCGCCCTGTAGCTGGTCTACTCCAAGGGATGACGAAGATCGGTCGGACGTCCTTTGAGACCACGTGCATGGCTGTAACATCTTGTCGGGGAGAGTGGCTGATGTTCAACGGAACGGCCAGACCGCGATCCTTGTTTTTAGTGAAACGAAACATCTTTGGAAGGTTGCACGTCATGCACGAGATTGCATTCTGACGTACACAGAATGGGAGTTTCAGGCTAAACTGTAATTAGCGTATTAGGAGGATGTTGGGAGATAAAAATCAATTTATCCTAAATTAATTTCAGACTAAATTCTATCCTAAATACTCAGATATTTGCTTATTTGTATTAAATGCGTTCTCGTCACAAAATTACGACTAGATCGATTCAGAGTGAATTTGTTTCTTTTTTTCACATTAATTTCCGAAAGTGTCGTAATTCTGAAACTTTGCAGAATCATCTGTCGAGATCTTTGTTCTCAGATAAACTGTAATTCTTCAGTTGTAAAAAAATAGTTTCTCGGTAGATAATTTAATTGATAATTCGTAATTTGCGCGCTGTTGTCAAATTTGTGAAATTGAATGTAACGATTAAAATTCAAATTAGAAAGTAGAAAAAAAAGATTTCGAACATTTTAAATATTTGCAAATTAACAGAGACGAACAAACTTACGAAAATATATCAGTTTTCTTTGAAATCGAACATCAACTACATCGAGCAACTGCTTAGTAAGTCAAAAAATTTCGGACGAGCTGAGTTCGAATCGATTTGGCTTACAAGAACTTCGCCATACGATGAGTTATCGGTGCAAAATTACGAAACGAAGACGAAGAAACAGTATTTAAAACGCAGCCCCGTTTATTGTCTGTTACAGTTTGGACAGAGATCAGCCGTTCACATTCCAGCTGGGAGTTGGCCAAGTTATTAAAGGCTGGGACCAGGGATTGGTGGATATGTGCGTGGGTGAAAAAAGGAAGTTAACCATACCGCCGGAACTCGGATACGGGGAGAAAGGAGCCGGACACGTAATTCCTGGAGGTAAGATTGTTCCCCCGTCGACGTTCTTACGACGTTCGTAGCGTCTGAAGTTTTCTTATCATTTCCTGCCCCCTCCGATAGAAATTACTTTTCCTCCAAGGCCACGATAAACGATCGTTCTAATGGCTGTCCGATATCCACCAGAAAGGTGGACACGCGTGTACGAATAAAATAACACCGTGAGCCTGAACTCGCGGCACCAGCGAAATCGGAAAAGTTCCGCGACGGGTCTTTTTCATTTTATTACGGGCGTCACGTGCATGCGAACCTTGCGAAATATTTTGAAATTTCATTGGCAACGAGACAGAGGCTCGAGCTGCGACGATATCGGTAAAATTCGAAACCAATCGAAAAATGTTGACGAAAGTCGTAATTTTCAATTTAATCTCTAAATGTAAAATGTGCAATTGCATGCCAGTTATTTGAAAAATCATTACTTTTTGTGCCGAATAGGTTGATGCAATGGATATTTGACTTTTAAATATTTGACACACATTTTCGATTTTGTCAATACAGTCAGGATGATCCAATCTGTGTCGATTACTGTGTGTGAAGTTTAAAAATGTTTCGTACACCAGATACGTATAATATTAATGTCTTCGATTGTTTGAACACATTTGCGAGCTATTGCGCAAACACCTACGAACGTCAAATATGAATTTGCCGCGATTTCTCATTTTCGAGAGAACAATTCGAAAAGAACAAAAGTTGATAATTAAGAAATTCGTACACGCGGAAATTTAATCTATTAACGCGACGATTAGTTCGTGAGAAACAAAGGTGAAACTGCGGAGGGCGTGATTCTGTTTGCAGTGAAAATACTTCTGTCTTTTCACATTTAAAGTAAATATCTCCTCGTTTTGGTACAATTTCGCCTTAACTAAAGGACCAAATGAAACTGTGTTCAACTGTTTCAATTTACTTATGTTTGATAGTAATAATCGTAAAAGGAAATATTAATTACTCGCGAAACTGAGTGTTTAAATTTTTGTATAGCGCTTCAACGAACGAAACGCATATTTTAGAAGTAATCTTTTCCTTTGACCGCGTACGTCAGATTTATTGGGAACCTTTTGTGCGTGGTACTAATAGAGGATCGTATTTTAACGAAAAGTTGCAATTCCGGGGCTTTGGAAATTTAATTAATACATGCGTCGCTTGTAAGGAAATAGAATTTACTCGTTTATCAACAGTTGACATATCGATAACAATTCAACTCTAAATTAATAACGTTTGCTATTCTTTGCAACCCTGAGTGATTGATGACTATGACGATTGACAGTGAATTATTAAAATTTAAGTATTTCATTTTATTTTATACTTCATACTCTTCGTGGTAGGAATTAGTAAGAAAATTCGATGAAATTAAAAATTCCAATATCTACTGATCTAATTACAAATTTTTACAATTTCCAATGGTCCAATGATACCAGTTAAGATTCAACCGTGAATTTCTAAAATATCTCAAACTTTTAAATAACACGCAACTGTTGTTATTAATAATTTATAATTGAACATGAATGACAGGAAATTTTAAAACAAACATCAATATTGCAGTTGGTAGAAATAGTTTTCGAATATTCAGGAGGGCGAATAATTCCAATAATTTGATAAAGTATGATAGATTTTTACATTTATCTGTATAAATATCGATAGAGTGTTTAATTTGTTGGTCATCAGTAACGAAATTAACAATTTTAAATATTACTGCTTTATAAAATTTCAAATATTTTTAAATATATTAGTATTACTTTTTAAATATAATAATTTTGAATATTTTTAAATATATTAATATTAATTTATTAATATTAGTCTATTAATTTTAAATATTAATTAAAAATTACTGTCCTATAAAATTCTGAATATTTTTAAATATATTAATATCAATTTATTAACGTATTAATATATTAATTTTAAATATTGATTAAAAATTACTGCCCCATAAAAAAAACTCCAATTTTTCTCCGCACAGTCTTCCAATTAAATTGAATTCCATAATTAAAATTCACGAATGCAGATTAACATCCTCCGTTGTTACATCTCGAAAACTTTTCAGGAACACTTCACCTGGTTGAACACCCAAATCGAAATTGCACCAGCGACAATTATCGTTAAAGAATCGGAAGAAACTTTCGCCTTTCGAGGGACGGGACTTGCTTTCCTCCAATCGGCGATAGATAAAATAAAACGCGCCGAAAGCTCGAGTGAATTGCGGCAATCCCGTCGTTTAAGAATTCGCGTTAGACGCTTGTCAACAAGGAGCATAAAGAGCGGGAAATTGCGACGGTTTCAACGGCGAGAAGTTTCCAGTTTAATGCTCAACGCTCCTCGAATTATCCGTGGGGCGTTCCATCGATTCTCCGTGGCAAGCGAACGGGACCAGCGGACGAATCGATACAAAGGGGGATCGTTAGTAACGAAATCGGACTAAAAAATGCAATTGCACGGAAATCCAATAAAGCGTCAACCATTAAATCGAGCACTAGCCATCCCGGGCTGGCCCGGCTGGATCAACAGCGACTCTCGTTCGCTCATTTTTTCCTTTCTCTCCTCTTCTCTCCTCTTCTCTCTCTCTCTCTATTTTTTTAATCTCTGGGAACGCTCTTGGGTTAGATAAATCGAAAGTTAGCCACGAATGTATCCATATATATATATATATATATCTTCGATCATGATCCTTAGCACTTATTGGCAGAGAGTGAGGTCGACTTAGTAATGCGAGGCGAAGGAAAAGGTTTCAAAGCAACGTGCATTTCGTTCGATGATTTCTCAGTCGCGTGACTCGACGTTCTCTCAAATACGCTTCGAAAGAAACATTTTCTTGCGCGAACTTTTGGATTTGGCGGGATTAAAATTCCAGCTCGCATTGGGCGAACAGGGGGGAGAAGAGGAAGAGGAAAGGAAGTTATTACTTTCCTCGGTTCCTGCTCGTTCGTTAAATGTGTTTTGCCATAACTTAAGACTTTCTACCGTAAACGGTTCGTACCTCTCCTTGAGAGTTCTCGCAGGCTTTTAATTATTAAAATAATTGCTTTTCGTGTTTCTGCGTATTATTTATATTAGGTCTGTCGAAGTAAAATATTCCAGCAACTTGAACGTCGCCGATGAATTCATTCTTCGGTTCGAGAATTGACGTTTTAAGAATCTTCTGAAATTTAGTACCTTGTCTCTCTCAGTCGATCTCCGCGCTACTAAAACCGATTCGATAATTGCAATCGGAATTCGGAGGTTCGAAATTCCTGAAAAATTCAGTACGTCGTCTGTCGATCGATTTTAAAAACAATCCTAATGTCTAAACTATCAGGGACGTCGATCTCATCCAACGAGCTTGTACTCCGTACTTCGTACGTTTGCCAGGCAGATTTTTCACGGTTTCTCCCCGCAGTCAGACTGCCGTCTGTGGCTCTTTGTTGCGGAAGAACGTGTAACGAGAAGTTACAACGTTCGAGGGCTTTGCAGCGCGGGCGCGCGGGGGGCAGGGGGGTTAACTGCGGTTTATGCGTTTTATGGTTAATTAACTTCTTCGGACGGCCGACGTGGGCTCGCTCGTCTCCTTTGTGAAAAATATTTGCCCGACGCGACGTTTACGTTGCGGCGAGGCGAGAGCCAGGACTGTTTTCTCGAACCTCTTTAAAGTCACTTCGTTCGCGAGCTAGCTTTGCTAACGTGTTTCTTCTCGATGCGTCTCCGGTCGAACGGTTCGGTGAACGCACGGTTCGACAATGATCATCTTTCGTGAGAAGAAAAAGGGGAAAGCTAATCATCGCGACCAGGTTTGGGGATATTTAACACGTTAATTAATACATTTACGATTTGAAACTTTTTATCTTATTGAGAAGACCTTATGTTAAACGTTAATAAATCTTCTTCGAGTGTTTGAAACCTCTCGATCAACGTGAATCTGTCGTTCACTCAATTGTGAAATGTGTATCTTTTGAAAATTCTGCTCGAAGTGGAAAAGTAGTGTCTCTTGAAATATCATTTCAAGTGTCAAACAAAGCTGAGATTCTTTCAGCTATGCATTGAAGTTGGAAATTATACTTTATTGAAGTTACTAATTAATAAGCACCATCTCCTTTAATATCTACTAATATATTGTGTATGAACTCCATTGTTGAATACTGGTTTAGGTTAGGTTAGGTTTAGGTTTAGGTTAGGTTTGTGTTAGGTTTAGGTTAGGTTTACATTGTACACTCATACAGCATGATTTAAATACTAGAAAGAAGTACCAAGAAATTATTCCTTCTATTCTGACGCTAATTAAAAACTAAATATACACGGAGGATACAACAGTAATACATTTCTTCCTATACAATTATAAAACAGAGCTTAAACATTCCGAATTGAATAATTCTTTCACAAAATATACTCCAACGTGAGAATACACGTGTTATATTGTTCAATGGGGAATATCTAACTGTAACACCCGAACGCCTTCCGCAGATCCGCAATCCCACTTCATCCTCCAAACAGGATAATAGCGAGTCCTCGTAAATTTGACCACGCACCGGAGAACAATTCTATCGCAACTATTACCCCCCAACCCCTCTTTTCTGCGCCGCGATAAAAATGTTGAGCAATTTAAAGCGAGCAGTCGCGCGCCATTGTCCGCGTTTAAATTCAGATTAATTCGAATCGCTCCTCCTTTACCATCCCCCCCCCCAGTTCCTTTTCCACGCGCGAGACGGAGAACAATGGGATGATTAACTTTTTCCGTTGCTCCGGTTATTTCGGTTACGGCGCAACGTTAACTCGAGGACTTCCGGGAGTGGGAGGGGGAGGGTCGGGGGCTGATAGCCACAAACGAAAATAGTTTTCGTCGCGGTATTGCATTGTTCGAAATAAGGTGGTCTCGGATTTCTTGGACCCGGCGGAGGAAAATCGTTTTCTCGCGAGAAACGCCGTGGGGCGAAAGAGAGGAGGAAGAAGAGGAGGAAGAAGGGGTCAGAGAACAAGAGGGAGGAAATTGCGTGCAAAAGGAATTTGATTCCATCTGTCGTCGGTGTTGCGAGGAAAAGAAACTTCTCCGGCGTTTACCGTTGTTACGCTGAAGAAATTGAGAGAGGTTCATAACTATTGTTTCCACTCGAATGTTTCCCTTTTCTTTCTTCTTTTACTTTCTTTGGTAAATTAGGATTTGCGGAGGTTAACGTGAAGTTTCTGCGAGAAAGATTTTGTTCGGGCACGCGTGGAATTTATATAAATAAAATCTACATTGACACATTTGCATTTCGCGAGATGGGTATTTCTGCGAGTGATTTCTATTTTGTGTTTAATACGAGTGCAATGACTAACGACTTTCGGAAGTAATTTTCATCAAGAGTTGAAACAACGTCATCTGTCCATGTAGTGTGGATTCTCTGATATTTCATTGTAATTTCAAGTAAATAGGGTATAATAATCTTCATATTTCATTTGAGAATACGGTGGAAAAGGTAGAACCTACAGCACTATGTGCAGCTTTGTACTTTTAAAATTATAAATGCAGAAAGTCAGCATACATAATATTAATAATAAATATGCATTCCTTTCCCTTCTAATTAAATTTTACCAGTCTCAATAACGCAGTATCGATATTTTTGCGAAAATTCCTCACAATATTAAAATTAAATGCTCGAAGAAAAAAAGAAAGAAAAAAAATGATATCCCATGTAATTTGCATTCCTCGGCCCGCACTCGCTCAAATTTTAATTCGTCATTTTTGTTAATCATTAATTCCAGCTGATCAACCGGCCCAGTCGTTAAATACTAATATTTCAGCGAGGTTTTCCACTAGACGAGACACATTGTGAGCTGTATTAATTACAGCCAGTTTAAGTAGTGAATAATTAAGCGGTATATTTCATTAGGCTACGGTTTAATCACGATAGGAACCGTCCATAATTAATACGAAATATGCGCCGTTGCACGCGACCGTGCCGTGCGCCCGATATTCATTGAATTTCGCGAGAATTCGCCGCATGACCGATCATATCGGCATCGATAAAAGTACACCGTCGTCCAACGTAATGCTCGTGCTCCAATAAAGCTCGAGTCTTCTTCTTCTAGAGACTTCGAGACGCAACCTTGAAGGCTGAGTCTTTAGAACTAAAGTTACACGAAGCTCAGCTCACAAAGCGATTAAGCTTCATTTCGCGAGTAATATTGTCATCGACAGTCTACGATATCCTTCATAATCGTCGTTTTATACCATTAAACAATTGAAATTCAAATCAGAACGTCAATCTCGAGACAAGGTTATTTTAAAGACCAAAATTCAATACATCAGTTGTTATTTCAGCGTAAAATACCTTCTGGCTCTCGAGATATTGCCGCTTGAATTTTTTTCGAAAAACCTCTCTATCAGAAGAATTGCTTAACGCGGGGCGTGGTAGTGCCACCTCCTTATTTGCCATATGCTCCTGATACATCAGTCGAAATTTCAGCGAGAAATACCTCCTGGTTCTCAAGATATTGCCGCTTGAATTTCCTTCGAAAAACCTCTGTATCAGGAGAATGGCTTGGCGGGCGATCTTGTCGTGCCACCTCCTTGGTCGTCATATGCTCCTGATACATCGGTCGAAATTTCAGCGAGAAATACCTCCTGGTTCTCAAGATATTGCCGCTTGAAATTTTTTCGAAATACCTCTCTATCAGGAGAACGGCTTGGCGGGCGATCTTGTGGTGCCACCTCCTTGGTCGTCATATGCTCCTGATACATCGGTCGAAATTTCAGCGAGAAATACCTCCTGGTTCTCAAGATATTGCCGCTTGAAATTCTTTCGAAAAACCTCTGTATCAGGACAATGGCTTGGCTGGCGGTCTTGTCGCGCTACCTCCTTGGTCACCATGTGCTCCTGATACATCAGTTGAAATTTCAGCGAGAAATACCTCCTGGTTCTCAAGATATTGCCGGTTGAATTTTTTTCGAAATAGCTCTGTATCAGGAGAATGGCTTGGCGGGCGATCTTGTCGTGCCACCTCCTTGGTCGTCATATGCTCCTGATACACCAGTCGAAATTTCAGCGAGAAATACCTCCTGGTTCTCAAGATATTGCCGCTTGAATTTTTTTCGAAAAACCTCTGTATCAGGAGAATTGCTTAACGGAGGGCGTGGCCATGCTACCTCCTTGGTTATCATGTGCTCCTGATACACCAGTCGAAGTTTCAGCGTAAAATTCCTCCTGGTTCTCAAGATATTGCCGCTTGAAATTTTTTCGAAAAACCTCTGTATCAGAATTGTTTTACGGGGGTCGTGGTCGTGCCACCTTCTCGATAACCATGTTTTCCTGATAGAACATTCGAAATTTCAGCCTGAAACATCTCCTGGCTCTCGAGATATTGTCGCTTGAATTTTTTTTCGAAAAACCTCTGTATCAGTAAATCCATAGCACAGGCAGCCTTTTTGTCCTCTCGTGTCATGTCGAGGTGAAACGATCGCAGTTGGAGCACACGTTACTTATAACGAACTCATTTTTCCGTCTTAACTGCCGGTTTTAGTACATGATTGTGTTACACGTTGGGCAATCTCTTAAGCGGTGACTTATAAGACGCCTGAATGAGTAGTAAATTATTTATTGAGATGCAACGATTAAATGGCCAGAGAGGGATAGTGCTATATAGTCGTAAATAATTTAATTTATAAGCGGACGGATTCTTTATCCCATAAATAGTATAGGTACCTTTTTTAATATTTGTATATTTGCAAGTACTCACTTTTTTCTGTATATCGTAATATGCAGTTCATCTTTGTCAAATGTCTTTTGTCCTAATTTCCACTAGCGACGTTTCCATCCCGCTTTCGATGTTTCATATATCCTATCTAATATCCTGTATCTCATATTACCAATCCCATACTCCTCGTCCCATCCCCTTCACTCTGCGGAACACATTTTCCATATGCCTTTTCCCACATCTCGCGCGACACAATTCTGTATCCTATATCCTACACTCTATTTCCTTTTTTCTTTTTACATTTCTAATAATACCACCAATTTTCCTAAACGTATTTCTCGTATATTATCTCTTTAGAATAAGGAAATTCCTCGCGATAAATCGTCAGATACGAACACAGATGAAATTCGGGTTTCGAAGACTACCCTCAAGTACTACCCTCTCGGTCGCTTATCAGTTACACCGAATGAAGTATAAGTGGCTTACTGTTCCTCTGTATCTAGGCCGATCGATACACCACGGAGATGATTTACGACAGATTCATAACGGAAAACATGCGACGAGCGAAGTGATATTTGCAGAAGAACGGAAAAAATACACGCGGCCAAAATCATATATGTAGTTAGTACTTATCGATCGGCTCGATGCGTTATTTAATCAGCGGCGAACAAATGTTCCGTGCAGTTAATCAGGAAACTGATAACAGAGTTCCGTTGAATCCTCGATTTTCATTCAATCATTTCGTCCGATCTCTCGATCAGTTTTTACTAAATAAAATTTATGTAATCGCGGAGGATCCGAATGATTGCAGCCGGAATTTTCTTGCGGAATCTCTCTCGTTTCACCAGTAAGGGAAATTATCGACGCGTGTTGATCGGAGTATCAGGCAAAAACGAGTGAATAATAGAAGCTCCGCGGGTTGATTGTATTTCTGTGGCCGTTAATGATGCATTGTGCTCCGCGAACCGGCGTCAAAAATTCCTCCCGTTGTATTAAACCGATGAAAAAGCAATTGACAGCTTGTCAATTTCGCGACGTGCGTTTATTCTAAATAATTACGCGATATGCGGTGCGCTTTGCGAGAAAGCAGCGCCACGAGTATTAATCAGGATGAAAGGATCGATAGGTTTGCTATCTATTTTTTAACGAGAATTTCGTTTCCAAGAATTTATTGACAGTGTCGGGTATATTGTTTTCCGTGGTCAATTGCGTTGTGGGATTTTTCGTAACGTTCTTTGATAAATTGTGCATTTATTTTTTGGACGATTTATAGGATGGATTTTCGTCAGTGCTCGTAGTTTCGTCGATTTCGTTGGACTCGAAACAAATTCTTCTCGATTTTATCTATATTTGTTTGTGGAGGAAAATGAATGTAATATTTTCTTTAAGAAAAATCTGTAATGATGTCGTAATCATTGTTTTTTGATAAATTGCGTACTTACCTTTTTATTTTCATCAGTGCTCGTGGTTTCGTCGATTTATTTATAGAGGAAACAAAACGATTATTCTTTCTTCCTCTAACAAGAACCAATGATTGGCGTGTTTTCGTTTCATTTTTCAACTTTGAACAAACTTACATACAAAAAAATACTGCGATCGAGAGATATACAGATTAGATCAAAAAATTATCAAAAAAAACTGGTAAAAATGACCAGTTCGTAGAAATTTTACGAGTACCATTTGTATCCAGATTATATATTCGTAGACATGCAGTTATAATTCCTAATTCAACCTCGACGTTCTCGACATCTCCCGTTTGATAACGAGATCAACCGCCATTGATACTAAACGTCAGCGATAAGATGACCGTCGTGCACGGAAAAAAAAAAGAGACGACGCTTTTTCATCCACGTGGCGCAGCAGCAGCGCTGTAGATCGGCAGACGAGCAAATAATAGAAAAGCCAGGGCAATCGTCTTTCGTCAGCATTGACAGAGACGTATTGGATTTTTATTGGGTTTCGGTCAATCAATGCGGTCGGGCCGGTAGTTCGACGGGATCAGCGAAACATAATGGAAAATCAACGCGGCTGATTGAAAGAAATCTCGTCTCCTCCACCTCCTTCCCTCTCGACATCTCTATCTTGATTTTATACCTCGAGGACGTTTTAAACGACATTAGCCGAAAAAGAATCCCCGGCGTCGCGCGGAACGTGAATTTCGCCGAGGATTCTCCGATCTCCCCTCGAAAAACGGATGCTACCGTCTGCCAACCAGGCGTTTGCAAGTCTGAGTGGGAACTTCTTGGAACGTGTTCGACAACGAGGGCTGTTACTCTCTCCCGGCAGTGTCGTGAAATATTTTATTAGCACGGTCCTCTCCTCGCGCTGCTGTGTAGGCTCGAAGGGAGAGGACCTCTCTCTGAGCGCGGCGTCGTATCGAAGGGAATTTAGGGATCTCGAGTCTCGGAAAATAGTCCAAGTCTCGGTTTTATTTAAGAGCGGCTGAGAACTGTTCGACGCTGCGAAGAAATTTCTGGTTCGTGCTGGTCTCGGTTGCTGGTTGTATCAGCGCAGGAGCAAACTGGCTATCTAGTTGTTCAAAATGGGCATCGAAGACAGTGATAATTTGGACTCTAGGAATTTTTCCATTTCTCAAAAATGCAAAGTGGAATTAAATAAATATTCAAGATTTTAGTAATGTGGTACGAATTATCACGGGTATTTACAAAAACCTAACGAGAGTTAAATAATTCAGAAATAAGGATGTCCGTCAGAATGATAAACGTGCGACAAAAATTTCAACAGAATTGTGTCATTTCTGGTTGCAGGTGCCACTTTGTTGTTCGAGGTTGAGCTGATTAACATCAGCGACTCTCCGCCAACCGCGAACGTGTTCAAAGAGATCGACAGCGACCACGACAACCAGTTGTCCCGCGAGGAGGTGAGAGCAATGGCAAGATCTCTTTCATTTTTTTCTTCTTTTCTAAGGGTCGTCCGCGGTGATGGTTCTAACATAAATACAAATTTACGTAACATGTAAATTAACCGTAAATTTAATGTTCAAGCTTGCACAAGCAACGTAAGTTTTAGATTCTTGTCGCGCTAGATTGTTCGTATTATATAACTTTTAATATAACTATTTAGTTATTTAGTAGTTTTAGTAGTTTTAATAACTATTTAGTTATTGTATAACTATTAATATAATATTAATTATATATAATAATTATATTAATATAACTATTAATAACTATTTAGTTATATAACTAAAGAAATGAATTATATATGACTAAATAATAACTAATTAAATATTATATTTATTCAACAACTAATTAAATAATAACTTTAGTTATTAATATAACTATTAATAACTATTTAGTTATATAACTAAAGGAATGAAATATCCCTAAGGAGGGGTTTCTTCGAGTAAGAACTATCCTGCCAAAGAAGAGTATCGCAGCGCATAAAATTACAAAAAGGTGTTGCTCTCTCGATATCGATCGCATAATTCCATTTGCTGGTAACGAAACCAAAACGACCCTGAGAAATTAAAAATCAAAGAGATTGCCTGGAAATCGGGGGAAGATTCGTTCTATTATTGACAGAGCGCGATGGTCGAGGATTAACGAATCCTTTCTCGTCGCGCTTGCTCTTTTCGTCGCTCGAAATATATGCCGTTTGATGGAAAAAAATTGTTTCGACGATTCTGCTTCGTCTCATAAAATTTTCACGGATCAAAGCGTTGGGCCAATCACAGGCATCGCTTGCTACAAGCTTTATCTCTGGCATGCAAGTGCAAAGGATTAACATGTGCCCGCATTGTGTTCAGGGAAAGGGACGTAAAACTCGTAACGTTATATCTTTTTTTTTTGTTTTTTTTTTTTTTTGTTTTATCCCTGTTCACTCTTTTCAACGTGTGACAAACGTGAGTGACTAATCCTTTGCTATCTTTTTTCTTTTTTTTTTTTTTTTTTTTTGTTCGTATTTTATTCTCTCGCGTACAGAGAGAGATACGTTTTAATCATTTTAAAATATTGTACGACTGACAGCGTTTTATCCGTGAATATATTGCGTCGAAAGTACATTTAGAGACACAGTTCGGAGCGTTTTTCATCCCTCTCGGCCTGTTGCAGAAGGAGAGAATTTTTAAGTAAATAGAAACACGCACGCTCGCCGAATTTATATATTTAAGACAGCTCGAAACAACGTTGTTACGAAGCTTCGAATCCGGGGACCGGTAAATCCCTTTGACGATCGACGAATTTTCCTTCCTTTCTTTCATTTTGTTTTTTCGTTTTCCATTACTTTTGGTACGTGTCAATGAATGACGAAAGTGATAAAAATTAATATTCAAAGATATACAAGTATATAAATTTTTGACACGAATAAAAAGATTAAAGATAATTTAAATCTAAATTATTACAGTCCAATGATTACGAATTTAAAAAAAAAAATTCAAACAATCATTTCGTTTAATAAATGCTCCGCAAAAATGAACAGAAACGAATGAAAAGGTTGAAAATTCTAAAACTAGATAGCTCACACCTAAGTTATTACGGTCCAATAACACCGATTATGAATTTAAAACTTTGAACAATCATTTCGCTTGACAAATACTTTCCAAAAATAAAAAACACCAAAACGATTGAAAATTTAAAAATTAGACGACTCGAACCTAAATTGTTGCATTGATCAACACCAATTACGGATTTAAAGCTTCGAACAGTCATTTCACTCAACAAACACCCTCCGCAACTAACAACGAACGGAGGTCTGATCAAAGTTGTGAAACTTAACGCGTTGTGTTGGTCCGTGCAGGTGAGCGAGTACCTGAGGAAGCAGATGATCGAGGCGGAGCAGGGCGGCGCCGGCGACAACGAGGAAGTGAAGAAGATGCTGGCCGACCACGACAAACTGGTCGAGGAGATCTTCCAGCACGAGGACAAGGACAAGAACGGTTTCATCTCGCACGACGAGTTCAGCGGGCCGAAGCACGACGAACTCTGAAGCCTTCGTGCCGCGTCGCCGCGTCTCCGAGCACCGCGTCGCCGACGGCGTCGTGTCTCGCGCCACCACGTGTTCACATCCGCGCGGAATCGCCTCCTCGAGTCCTGTCCAGCCCACCAGGTACACCATTGAACGCAGGTTGGAACTCTATGGCAGTCCTTAGCCGGTGTCGTGTCGATCGTTTGTCCCGTTTGTTGGACTGTGTTCAAACGCGAAACAACGTCAACAACGCCTTTCGACGCGTCAGCCGCGCGGTGCGCACGAGTACTCTCAAGCTCGGGGAAGAACAAATGGGAAGAAAACGAAAGAAGCAAGAGAGAAACATCGCGGACGGATCTCTTCTTCGCTGGGGGATGTTCCCTTCCCGCGAAAGAAGGACACTGGGCCAGTCGTGCGATCGATCGAAGCGTCCGAGAGGTTGTTCGATTCCTCCGGTGGACTCGACCGAGAAATGGACCGATAGAGTATCAGAAAGGGAGGTGAGGTTCGGTTATACAGTCTCTTGGCCAAGGTTCCTTCAGGTTCCCCTCGAAGATCGTGAGCCTGTGCTAGCTTACTCGTGCAATTGGAGAGATTGGGGGAATTAATGGTAAAGCTGCGCTTGGCACGTCGCGCGTTCTTTCCAACGAAATGAGGTTCTTAGAAGAATCGATAGAGAGAGAGAGAGAGAGAGAGGAAGAACTACCTCTTGGGATGTATCGACTGTGTCTTCGAGTGTGCTCTCGAGACGTTTATCCCCTGTCTGTCGACGAACATGTTTCCCCAAGGACGGAAGGCTTTCGACGGACGCTCCGCTCGAAATAATCTATTGATCCAATATAATTACGCGGGTGTGCAAGAATGGAGAAGAAGGAGAAGAACGAGAAGAGGAAAGAGAAGGATCTAGACTAGGGGTGTGTATTCCGAGGAAGTAGTTTCGAGATACTCTGCCGCATTTCCGATCGGAGGCCCAGTTTCCAAGGGCGCGTTCCCGACGACATGTAAACCGTAAGCGAATTCGAAAACGTCTCGCGCGGGTGATGGCCACTCGCGAGCTGAAGGAAGACATGGCTGGTCGAGCGATCAAATTCTTGGCGCGAAGCGAGGCTGTTCTAACGTAATATAATTATACAAAATATAGATAGAAAGTGAGACGAAGGGGAGAGAGAAAGAGAGAGAGAGAGAGAGAGAGAGAGAAAGAGGAATGATGATTTGATGCGAAACAGAGAGAACGTGAGAGCAACTGAGAGAAAGTGTTTTTTCTACACGACTAATAGATGTTAGCGTATCAATTAAGCGCATCGACGTAACGGTGCTAAGAATCACACGCGCGACACTTGTTCTATCCCTCTCTCGAGAAGCTTCTTCTTTTTTAATCCAACCCCCCCTTCCCTGCATTTTTCGCCGTATCACACACACACACACACACGCTCGTACACATGTATCCGTACACGTACGTACACTCCTGGCTGAAAAGTTTGGGGACCATCCTTTACTCGTTGAGTACGAAACCAAGATTCTTTGGACATTGTTTCTTGAGAAAGAAGCAGAAGTTAGAGTTAACAAACTTTGATTTTTAAATATCGTCAATTAACGCGTGTTTTGGTACTGGTGTTTTTGGAATGATCTTTGAATATAATGTAACGTCAAAGAGCGAACATTTCTTCTGAAATTCGAACGCGCCCGGAATTTTTCAGCGAGAGTGTACACGCGCGCACAGTTGCCCCTTTTTCACGAGCATCGACAAGAGCCCCGCCGGCATTCTCAGCCACGAATTTTACGCGAGAGACGGGCGATCCAGGACTCTGGTGGTGAAAAGGAATTCGATAGAGTCGGAAGCCGCGAGACAACCTCGAGGATGTCGCGTGGTGGAGATGGAATGGCGGTCGCGAAGCAACGGCGATCTTTTTTCTTCCGTGATCGACGCCTCTATAATTATTACACTTTTAACTGATACGTTTTTATTACTACATTATATTGTATGTTGTTAAAGTTGGATGAAGGTTAATAATAAATCGTGTGTCTTGAGCACAGTTTGTTATAAAAAGTGTGTTTGTTCGTTTCGCACGCAGCTCCAATCCTTCCCTTCTCGTTCCCTTCTCTCAAAAAATTCCCCGCTCTGGACTCTCGAATTTATCGAGAGTAAAATGCAAGTCGAAAAATAACGCGTTCGAAGGCGAGGTAACTCGACTTCCTCGCGGATCATCTGTAATTCAACGTCAACGTCAGTCGAGGCTAGATCTTGGAAATTGAATGGGGAAAAAAATATGGGGAAACGGGTGAATTGACATGACAACCAACTACTGCTGCTCTCAATTTTATTTCAAGAATCAGTTTCGCAGAAAAAGAAAGAAATTACAGTAATGACGCGTCGTACGCCGACGCGATAATAAAGTGATGATTAAATTAATTAAGTTGCTCCTCTCGCCGTTCGAGACAAATCACACCGTTTACAAAGTCTCTCGGTCGTCTGGGTATCTCAAAATTCACTACCTAAGATATCGGTAGAAACAAAATCGCTATTTCTCGTATTCTATGAACTCTTGCGGTTCGTTTTCTATTTTCTTCTTCCTTGTCGACGAAAAAAAGAGCAAAAAAAAAAAAAGAAAAGAAAAAGAAAGAAAGAAAGAAAGCGTACGAAAAACGATTTCGTACCATTCGTATGGTTCATTCAATTTCGTTTGAAAACTTCTCTTTCGGAACCTCTTCTTCGAGAAAGAGAGAGAATTCAAAGTTCTTCATCGACGGATCAAAAGTCGTTTGAGGCACGTCTCGATAAGATTGTCCTATTTTTCACGGCTGTTGTTCGAACTTCTCGAGTATCTGCTCAAACTAGAGAGAAGCCTTCCAGCGGGTATTTCAATAATCCTCTCGTCCCATGCATGTTGCAAAAGTGAATTGCTTCGAGAGAAACGCTCAGCCCCCCCCCCCTCTTTGCATACGAGCATTTATTCCCGAGAAACTGTCATCGCGAAAGAAATGCTTCTGAAAACTTCCCTCTCCATTTTTTCACTCTCTCACCCGCCAGTTTCTTTCTTTTTTCCTCAAGAAAAAGACAGAGAAAGTAAGAAGTTTCAGAAGTTGTCGCATTTGTTTGATACGCAAGCACGTCGTCTTCGTTGGTCGCAGGCCAACAGCCGTACCAAACTAGATACGAGTCTGACTGATCGTTCCCTTTTCCCTTGCGCTTTCATCGATCATTTTTCACGAACAGTCAAATGCATAAAAATATCTCTCGGTATTTAATCTACGTGATTATCCATCTACTATCGCTCGGAGACTTACACTTATTTTATTAATCAATTTTTAGAAATTCGTTGAAATCTATCCTAAGCTCTTTTATTTATTACTTCTTTCAACTGGCACTTGGTGGTAATATTACTCGAACGTTACTTATTTTTCATCTTTAACATCTCAAAATATTTTGCATATTAAAATGTGTATGTCTTATCAAAAATACGTCGTTTCTTTTTTTCACTGACAGTCGTTTTTTCTTTGCAATTAATAAATTTAATCGCTTCCTACCGGGAAGCTCAAGAGTAACTCACGCATTAAGATTAAGATTTTCAATACAGAGCAGAAAATTTAAGACACGCTTTTATTTACAAGTTCTGTGATTAAAAATTTTCTCGGGATGCAAATATTCGTACGCGAAGTGCAAAGTTTTCGATTGTCGAATCAACCTCGGTTCGTACAGATTTCGATAAAATTTATATAAAAATTAGTCCTTTACCGGAGGACTAATCTTTGTCGAAGATTAGCTGGAAAACTTCTTTCGGTTTATATCCCCTTTATACGTCTTATTATATTACTTCGTGAAACTTTTTTTCAATGTCAGTTTCATTCAAAGATCTACCAGATTCGTTTCGCATTACGATCTCTGACAGAATTCGGAGAATTTCCTATTTTTCCTCATCATCTTTCACCCCTTGACACGCTCAAATAATACCCATTAAATTAACCAAATCTCACCCACTAAATATTGATCGAGTCTGCGAAATTTATTGCTTCTAGCTTCACACGTTCACACGTTCCCATGCAATCCGCTCAACTGTACCATCTGATCCGAATTCGGCAAGCACGAACGACAGCACAGGTGAGAAAATAAAATTAGAAGGCCTCGAGTTTCATCTTCGGCGATGAATTTGATAAAAACGATAGCTTTCTGCCAACGCGCGTACAGAAAATTCGATCGAAATGTATATATATGCTTGTATATATATCTATATATGTATATGTGTTTATATATATATATATATATAAACTCCTATATATATATATATAATTCTTTTTAACGTGTAACCTTGGTGCGTGCGATTCCCTCGGGGATGGTTCTGTGTTTCTTCTGAGTTTCGTATGAAATCGCAGTGTCCTGGCCTGGTGACCAACGATGATCGTGCTATTGTCCATTCTTCCGTCTCGTGGACGAGCTACAGGGTTTTCGCGTTTTATCACAGTCAGTAGCCCTTGATGTAGGTGGCGATGTGTTTCTTCTCCTCTTCCGAGAGGCCGTTCTTCAGCGTTCTACGCACTGTGGATTACAAGTGCAATTGACATTTAAATCTAGATTTAGGGGTGACGTTGAAGAGAGATTAGTCGAAATCTAGGTGCAGGCAATTTCGAATTTTCGAACATTTCGTGTATTGCAATTTCTTAAAGAATACTTGAAGCTTTTAATCTTTTCAAATTAAGATCGTATATCGTTAGTTTAGAATAGTTTCACGTCTTCATTTTCGATACTAGGATAATAATTCTGTACGAGAAATATTTCAATGTTTAAAGAAAGCTTCAGTCTTTTAATATTTCTACGGTATTTACGTGATCAAATATTACATGCTCGTGCAAGTCATTTTTCTTGCTTAAAATGCAACATACTTTTGTATGCTCGAACAATTTTTCAACTTTCCTGTAATTCTCTGTTTCACTGATAGTTTCCTGTTTTGATTTATGAACATCTAAATTAGAAGAATGATCAGAATTACATTTTAGTATCTTACCATTCCAATATTTTCAGTATGAAGCAAATGAATAAAAAAAGAGTAACTAAAATATTTTATTTCTGTTTTCTTTCTAAGAAATTCTTACACGAAATGTTCGATACATTAAAACTATCGTGCTGTACAAATCACACAGAATAAACTCATTCCAAGATAACTTTGCATGCGATAAAAGTAGCAATTAAGGGTAACATTTTGCGCCATTATTTACATCGTTAGTCGAAAATATTCCAGGGTTCGTCGAAGATTCTGCCTCGTAGGTTTTTATCGACGATCCTATCTCGCAGGTTTGTTTGAGGCAGCTTGCATGACACGAGCGCTTAATAAAACAAATGGCTGGCTATTAATGATACCTACGTGTCTCAGATAACAGCACGCTAAACTACCAAGATCGTAAAAATAATTACACGTTCATCTAACGCACGCAAATGTATTTGCTATTATGAATAAACGATAGTAAATCGAAATTATATCGCAGAAATTTTAAACAAATTTCGCCAATCTGCAGAAATTTACTGTAAAAGCGATCCAGATGAGAACATTACAGTCACTCGTGTATTGAACAAGAAGAATGTTGCAGTTCACAAAAATCTATTCAATTTCTTTCTTAATAGCAAAGAATATAGAAAATGATATTTCCTTAGAGATTTTTCAAAATTCAATATCAATAATTATTAATAACTTTCTACTTGGAACGTTTTATCTCGAATCACTTTCTAAATAAATCCAATTTTCTTGCTAAGCTAATGGTGAGATCTAACGTTAAAATATAATAAAAAAAAAAAACCGACAAGTTTTGACCGTTCGGACAATGATTGATCAAGCAAATATTGATTCACGGTGTTAATGTGAGTGGTATTTGCTATTAACGCGATGCGAACCCGTAGTTAACAGAATGAAAACTGGACCGGCTTACACCTGCATATATAATCACGAATGGTGGTTAATGCGTTTGGAAAATTATGGCGCGCGTCCGCCGCGTGTGAATCGAATGATCTTCAAACTCCAAGCTGCCGATTGTTATTGCCGAAATATCGCTCCAGATATATTTAAAATTTTATCGAGGGTTATACGCGGTTTCATCATATATCACCAGAGTTATTCTCTGAATTTCGAAAAATTATCTCGCATCTGACACGTTATGATAAAAACTATTAAAATCGCATAATGATGTAATCGAAATTTCGTTCGATTTTCGTAATTTCAATTAAACATTCTTTCTAAAGAAACATAAAGTTTGTATTTACAATCTTAGTCGAATTCTATTCTAATTGAAAGATTCCTGATCCTAATTGCAATTTCGTTTAATCGTGTCTCGTTTTAAAATATCTGTTGTTAATTTAACATCCATTGTTTATTTTAATCGATCATTTTTAAGTTACATTTACCTTGAACGATCGAAAAATTTGTTCTTACCAGCAAGCAATTAAAGATTCTGAAACTGGTGGGTAACTCCTGCATTTTGCAATATTTTGACTTGAAAGAAATTGAAATATAAAGCTAAAAAAGTTACACTTAACTATGGCAATCGGCCATAAAAAAAATTCGCAAATTCCATGAAAGTGTTATTTTTTAAAAATCTGCGAAGAGAGACCCCCGGTATGAAAATAAAACCGTGGAAAGCGCGATCTATAAAAGTATTATTTCTCTAAAACTCAATAAAAACCTCAAACGGAGACCGTCCACGAAAAGTAATCATTTCCTGCGTAACCAATCGGATTGATCAACAGACGCTGCTTTCACTTCTTCGATTCTCAATGCATTCCAAACACGAAATTGGAAATTCGTTTACGGAAGTCGATCGATCCCATCCGCGATAGCACGGTGAAATAACATAGGAACCAATCGAACAGAGAAACGAAAGGTCGCGATACAATTATCAATCGACGTTTATGCGACGACCCAACTATAAAAACAATGCTAATGGTGACACATCTAAAAGCACACAGTCGAAATGATGCATTCATCTCTCTTTTTTTTTTTTTTTTTTACAATAGAATCTCAAAGAAAGATTATACGTTTCAAGTAAAAAAAGATAAAATACAAATATAGTAGTATAGAAAAATGAAATAAAATTTTTGAATCAACTTGCATCGACGAGTACGTACTACTATAATATTAGAACTGTCAGAGTGAAAAGATAATTTTGACTCATTTCTCCATGGAAATTTAATATTTAATATTTAATTGATATTGATTTACATATCTTATTTCTTTTTGGATAATAATAAAACAAATACACTTCATTCTCTGTGCTGTCTGCTGTATCGGTTCGACGTCTGACTATTGTCAGTCTATTCTACTGACCGCGACGCACGAGTTTCGACGTAAACTGTCCTAGACTGTCTTTATTCCACCACACCATCTCAATAAAGATATAACAACAGTTTCAATAATTAAAGAAAAGGAGCCTAGGTAGAAATTTGTTTCGCCATATGCAATTTATATGTTTCCAGAATCTCCTCATTCGAATCAGACAGAATCACAACAGAACCTAGAAGTTCGTCCTCCCCGTGACGATGGATCCTTCGATCGTTCGATCCATCAAACTGACCGATTTCCGGACGCGGCGTGACTCTCAAGTTCAACGTTCCATCGGGCGAATATCGCTCGCGGTTCGACTGTCTGGCAAACAGCGAGGTTGCGTCGCGCAGCTCCGATTTATTTGGCGTGACGCGCGTGCCGCACGCGCTCGGCAGCGCCAGGACGCAGCTTCGTGATCACGTTATTAACGAGAAGCCGTCGAACCACGTTTATCGTGTGTATCGGTCCACGGCCGCACTCCGTCCCAACTACTTAGCAAATATTTATCGCGACAAGGGAAGGAGGATCGATACCAACGAAATTACTCGCTCGCCGCGTCTTTTGATACGCTTGTGCGTGCCTGTGTACGTGTCTGTGCGCGAGAGAGTGTGTGACGACACGGTGCCGCGTAGATCGATGGTAACTCGATTGATCGTTGCACGAGCGACGTACGTATGCCTCCAGTGAAAGCGTTTCGATATTTTACGTTCTTTGGCAACGTTTAATGCCGTCTAATGGAATCGTGGGAATTAGTTCGACACACAGTGCGCTCCACGTTTCTTGTTTCCAGAAAATTTGAAAGCAGCGGAATTCTGCTCGATTTTTAAACGAATAATTATGAATGTTTATACGCGTGTTTTGAACAATTCTAAATTTTTATATATGTTCTTCTCATACTTTTTTCAAGGACTTTGTAAGATCATGACCTTTTAATGACATTTATATCGAAAAATTTAAATTTTACGTAGAAAACTTTTATATACACCCTGTATATGAAATTTTAATTTTGAATGCAACACCACTTTAACTTTTTGAGTGTTTAGAATATACCAAAATATTCTATAGATAATCTTACAATCAATAATAAAGTATATTTATAATTATAATTTATTTACTCATTGACTCAAAGAAGATAACTTATCACAGTGTGTCAAAAGACGAATGCATCTTCGATTCGTTACATGCCTCTCAGATACAAGGGTATTAAACTCACATGATTACAGAAACTCAGATTATTTTCGGTCGTTCTAAGCACTCAAAGGATCAACACGTGGCGTTCGCGTACCTGTCAGTTTCAGTTTCTGATCATTTCGCGAAATAATTCCGCTTGTGAATTAGGCGACAGAATCGGCGCTGATACAGCGAGTTCTGATTGATCCTTATGGTGTGCTCGTTGCGAAAGAGAATAACGAATAGTTGGAAAAGGAGATCGCGAGGACGTTGCGGCGAATCTTACTCGAAGATGGCGTCCGCGTCCCGATTAATTTCAGGCTTTCTGTTAATTACTTCCCCAACTGATAATTAAATTCTAACTGGCTTTATTTATGGGCGATAACCTTTTAGGAGAACGTAGCGTCGGCTACGAGGGAGAAACGTTTCGATTAGCAAATTTCGAGCCAAGCAGAATCGAATTCCAATTACTTCGCAAAATCGCGAGTTACTTGGTCGTAACTTGATATATCCGGATAACTATTCGATCGCGAATTTTTGACGCAGCGTTTGATCGAACTTACGCAAAGATTTATTTTATCCATTAAATATTATAACTTTTAGTACTTAACTTTTTTTTTTTTTGCATATTACGTTTCCGTCAATTTTTATGTAAAATATTTCTATCTGCGATCCGTGATCTGTAAATATCGAGATGGTTTGGTGGAACATTTCCACATGTTCGTAAATAATTTTCCAGTTTAACTTTGGCAAACGACGTTTAAAACGAATTGATTCTGAAAGATCTTAATAAAGCTTAATTATTTACTCGGCGGGGAGAAATTCAAGCGGGCGAGCGTGCTTTATCGTCGTTCCCTGCCTGTGTAAATCGAACGCGTCACTGAAAACATCTTCGTCAAGCGCGCCGGTTTGAATTATTCAACATTCCACTGATTTATCACTTTCCCTTTATCGAAATGCGTGACAGAAGCGCGTGCAACGTGTGTAATCGTTCAACGGCGATCAAAAGAAGCCACGGAAATAAGAATTCACGTTACGTGTACACGCTCGGAGTATACACGTGCGTGTGAATTAAGACCGCGTCACTCTTCTGTCTTAATTTATCCTATCCTCCGAACGAACTTAATTGCTCGGACGTAAAATATCCGTTCGTGCGAGTAATGCCTGAACACAGACATGAAACGACAACATATTCAAACTGTTGCGCAATTTATTGAATTATAAATGAACAGTGAGTATAATTTTTGCTCTATGAAATTTCCAGCTAATTATTGACAATAAAAATTCAGTGGGTTCATTGAGTTGATTTAGCAATTAAGTTGAGTAAAATAAAAATTTATTTTAATAAAAAATAATCAAATCTCCAAAAATGCAACTGTTTAGGTTAATAATAATTTGCATCACAACTGATTGATATTTCGATTGTAATTAAATTGAAACTCCTCGTGTCTTGCATCAACATTCCGACCAAGTATCTTAGTCTTGATTATTCTCGGAAAAATAATTAACAGTAACATTCTCCTTTCATCCAAAGAAATTTGCTAGGTGTGACACGCGATAGTCGAACATTTTGCCTAAGCTTTGTACAAATACTGGCGTTGTTTCTGTGACCTAAATCACAGGATGATAAGTGTCAAAATAACGCTTCCTCTCGCGAATTATTTATTACGAATTTCTTGTCAACTTTAGACTCGAAAATATATGCCTTTAACACGAGACACGTGATAATTCGATCATCATCGATCGAACGTAGATCGTTGAGAGAGACAGCTGCTGAAAGATATGTTATTACGTTGATGTAAAGTATCATGTACTTACGCATGCAAAATATCTCTAGATATCAAGATAATGAGACGTTAAGGTCTGTACTTAAATCAGGGGTTGCAAACGGATGTTTATCTATTTAGAACAAATGTATAGAACCGTATTTTTATGTATTTTATACAAACGTAGAAAATTTACAAATTTCTAAAAATGTACAGAATGTACACACGACGCTCACTGTAATATTTCCAAATTATTCAATAAATACTGTCAATAAATACTGTCAATTAACAATATGATACGAACACTGTTCTTTGCTTATTTCCCTCAAAAACCCGCAGTCCATTAACTGACTAATTTCCCTGGAATCTTCATTTCGCGTGCAGACCTTGACATCTCGATTAAAACAGTTCCATTCGGCATGCCGGGCAAAAATCCTCCGATATCGTCATCGGCGGAGCAAGAAGCGAACGGCGACTAACCGCGAATAAATCACGAGCCTCGCCAAGAGACGTTCCAATCAAGAGATAAAACGTCAACCTTAAAATATTGCGTTCGTGTCGCGAGTATACGTAGACCGCGAGGACATATGCTGCAAGAGACAGGCAGACAAGCGCACGAGCATGCCCAGACAGAAGGAAGCAAGACAAAGACAGAGACAGAGACAGAGACAGAGACAGAGAGAGAGAGAAGCATTCCACGCAGGAGGAAAGAGAATACGAGACGCAGTTGAAAAAGAAAAGAGACGACGGAAACAACGGACACGTATTACACACAGGCACAGTATGAAAAATAGGGGAGAAAAAGAAGAAAAAGAAGAAAAAAAAAAAAAAAGGAAGAAAGTTGCGTTTAATCGAAAAAACCAGCGAACCTTCGTCGCGTCGGTCACGATCGGTAACCCTTCAGGGTTGGTACCCTTCTGGCGTGGTGTTGTTCTCCCGGGTGCGCGACCGCTTCACTGTCAGACAGAAAAAAAAGAGAAAGGGAAGAAGGCTAGGCCACCCCGTTAGCAACCGCCACCAGTTTATGTGTTCGTACATGGACGCACGTATTTCGCACACACACACGAATATACATATTCACGGGGTATTTGTACGTATATTTGTTACGCGCTGTGTGGAAATCTTGAGCTATTTAGTAAAATTTTTTTTTACAAGTGAAAAACGTGATGAACAATTTAAAAATCAATTCAATCATGTTGTTAAACGGAACTGAATATTGCAGTGTATTGCTATGTTCTATGGTCAAATATGTGTTTGTCACAAAGTACGAAATTAAGAGATAAACTTATCGCGTTTTTTTTTCTTTTTTTAGGAAATATTTCTGCGATTTATGTTTTAGAAACTTTAGATTTCTTTAGATATCCTTTTCGCAAGATTTAGGTCAGGTTGTCTACAGTTCCTCACGTTGGCAATATTGTTTCAATATTATTAATCAAGTGTATGATTCCTGAGTCATTCTAAATAATTGTTAATTAGCCTTTAAGAAGAGACAGCAAACTAAGTAGCGCGTTGTAAAATATTTTCTTTTCGTGAATTTCTCACCCCGAAACTTCTCACCCTGTTAGCATTTACGTGTGTGCATAAGTACGTGTGTACGTGTAGCCAAGCCACCACCACACCCCTCGCTACGCCACCTTAAACTGGATAATTCGGAACAAAGGGGAGGAAATGAGGAAGAAAAGAGGAAACGAGGATAGAGGTTTTCCCGGGTATAAAGCACACCTCCTGAATTACTTGTACGCATGCTAACCCAACGGCAATTGTTATTTTCCCTCAACACCATCGGACTCCCTCTTTCCACCCCTCTCCGCGCCAATCGGACCCTCTCTCTCTTAGCTTATTACATCATTTACTTCGTTTAATCTCGATCGTTCTCGAGGAATAGTTTTACACTTCAATCTTAATTTTGGAAATAAAACTAAATCGCACACCATTTCAATAATCTTAATAATTACTTTCGGAATTATTTTCATTTCATTTCGTTCATTTTGTTTCAATTTTTAAGACTTTTCGACAAGAAAGATTAAGAAATTAAAATAATTAGTTACGCAGAGATTTGTGTTACGTTGCATTCTGTTCCTTTGATTAGGAATTTTCCTGATGGACGTTATTAATCTATTTTTAAATATTTCACTCAAGTAAAATTTCTGTCTATAAAAATACTGTCTACCTATGAAAATTTGTATCTCAAGAAATTACACGTACTGATAACTCTAAGACTGCGAATTTCTATATCAAAAATTCAAAAATAGAAGCGTTAAAATATACATATCCAAAGTATATTATCATTTTATTACAATATTAACAGATGAAACAAATTTCTATTCAAATTTCATTTCCTCAGTTATACTCGTAAAAATATAAAAATTCGCAGTCTGTAGATAAGAATTTTTTCGAGACATTTCTTGACATTAGAAAAATGTAAATCGATCGAAAAAGATCAAAGAACGTAGTACGATTAATAATCTAATACCCCAAAAACGACTGTTAACACATCATTTCTTAGATGGTTTTGTAATTTTCCGTGTCTTGCGGGCCAGATGGAGAAAATCAACACATCTCCACGGGATATATATTCGCTAATGCACGTTTCTTTCGCATAACGAGGTTTTCGCTGCGGCTTTTTATATTATACGAGACGCAGCGCAGAAAGCTCTGCAAGCTTCGCAGCTTAACGTTGAGCAACGCTAACTGTGGTGTGAATTCTAATGACTACTGCTTACGGTAAATCGTTGACTCTTTAACTACTTTCTGCAAGAACCACCATCGTTGTTATTAAATTCTCCTTTTCAATTTAGAAGCTGGAAATTATTTTCAAATCGTACTGTTTCCTCGCTTTTACCTTCTTTTTACATTCTTCTTTCGACTACTTTCTTGTATCCTTTACTCTGTAAAGTTATATTTACTGCGCGAGAAGCTACAACTTTTTAAGTCTTTTATAGTTTCGTGGAGTGATATTATCACTAAAGTGCTCTTTTCAATCTAGAAAATTATTTTCCAATGGCGGTATTCCTTTTTCCTAAATACTCTGTGAAATTGTATTTATTCTATTCCCTTGAACATTCTCTTTTCAATCTAAAAGTAAACAATTATTCTGATATCACGTGGTACATTCTCTTCTATGGATTTTATGAAACTCCATTTACTAATTTACTAATTTTTCTAAGCTTTTTTGCCGAGCTCTATTCAATTTAAAAGTTGACAATTATTTTACAAAACAATTATGTATTCACTTTGTAACTATTATACACGTATCATAAATAATATTTATTCCAACAAAGAATCATTGTCTCGACAACTTTTCTTTTTGTTTTCCATCTTTGCACCAAGATAACGATTAAACATAAAATTAATTCATAAAAGAACTTTTTAACGGAGCTGTATAACATCTACATTTCTCGATACGTATTCCACCGTACTATATTCCATCAGGAACGCATCAACAGTTAAAATTCCAGAAACACGTCCGGCAGACTCTCAGCCAGGCAATCTATAAATGCGTACAAGTACAGAACGACACTTTCCACTGAAATGTTTGTCACTATTCCCCCCGAGAGATGGACGAGTAAATATTTGCAGAAATGCAAACGAGAGAAAAAGAAGACTCGAAACTATGCGAGTCTCTCGTTCGCAGAATGAAGAAAAAAAAACAGAGAAAGAGAGAGAGAGAGAGAGAGAGAAAAGAAGAAAAGAGACAAACGCACGATAGTGGTAAATCCTAACGTTATTATGAGTGGCACGAACGAGATTCATTCCCTTCCATCGATCGCTCGAAACGACGTGTGGCATAGGAATTGAAATCGTAGTCTATTTGCTTTGCTCCCGTATATACTTTTCACAGAAAGCACGCTCTACGAACTTTCCTTTGTGAACGCGGCTCGTGCGCGTATCGCGCTCTTTTTTCTTTCTTTCCTTTTCCCCTCTTTTTTTCTATTTTTCTGCGATTCGCGTGCAATGTTTAATCGTTATCTCCTATCCTTTTGCACCCTCGCGGAGCGCGCAGCAATACCTCGTTATACGATGCAGCGAACGTTCATACGTCTCGTTAAAAAAAAAAAAAAAAAAAAAAAAAAAAAAGAACTCGCTGTGTTTTCGACTAAAAGGCAGCGAGCATCTCTCACATTTATTAATCGAACGCTCTGTGACACGCTTTGACTTGCGATACGCTAACAATAATTGAAACTTCTTTATGGAGAGAAAGGGGAAAAAAAAAGAGAGGATCGAAATGGAGTTATATTTTTTTCCATGCACCGGCTGACCGACGTTGCGTGAATTTTTTTCCCGATCTCTCTGTTTCATATCATCTTTTTGAATCTAGTGTTACGCGGTTTAATTCTTTGTATTCTGCCGGTGTAGGAAAATTGATAGCGTGAATGTTCTTTTTTTTTTTTTTTTTTGATATATTTTTTTTCGTTTTTTTTTTCAGCGATAAGGGACAACGTGAAAAGAATAAAAGTGTATTGACGTCACTGTGGAGATATATCATTGCAAGAATTGCATCAATTATTTAGGTTGCTATTTTTCTCTTGAAATGGAAAATACAATTGAGAATTAATGGCGAATAAGAAATTACATTTAAGACTGAATTAAATAGTTACATCACGAACGAATCGATGCACGATTCCTTTTTTCCAAAATTTTTGAAATTGTCAATTTCAAAAAGACGAAAGTTAAACATTACTGTAAAAAGATAGTCTACTTATAAACAAACAAATCTCTGCATAATCGCACGATTGCGAAAACAAAACTGTTCTCCGTACAAAGTACATAGAAGTTCAATGTAAAAAAAAAAAAAAAAGAAAAAATGAAAAATTAATTTGTACAACGATGTCGATATTTGAACGCGAACGTAATAACAGGGGATTTAAAAAATTGCTTGGAAAATCGCCGGAAATGGCATTTCACCGGCGTCATTCGAATACAGGCTTTGAAAGGAAGTCGAATATTCCTCCGGTGTTCGTATACACGGAGTTTCATAAAAATCGAGAACACCGAAAACTGATTCTGACGGCCGAGCGCCGCCCCCTCCCCCCTTCAAAAAGAGAAAAAAAATTTTTTTTTAATTTAACGTTATACCCGCCGCACGAAACGTTTCTGCGCAATTTCACTTTTATCACAGTTACGTCCCCATTCTCGTGACAAAAATGTCAGACCTCGAAAGACACTTCAACATTTTATTCGCCACTTTGCTCCACTAACTCCCTACCCACTTGTTCGTCGTGTGGTTTTCGCAAACTCGTTCGCAGACACTTGACAAAATTAAGATACGATCGTATAATGTGACTTTGACTCGATTGCTTTTTTTTTTTATATTTTATTACGTCTTCTAAATATTCTTTAAACTTCAAATTATTTGCCTTCTTGACTGTGTGCTTTGGATCGTTATAATATAATATTTTTAAATTTTATTAATTTATATTTAATTTATATTTAAATTTTTTAATATTTTTAATATAATATAATATAATATTTTTTTCATTTCCATACGACGCTGTTCCCTCTGTTTAAAATTTTCGCTAAAAAATTTTACTCTTTTCGTTTAATTTTCTCTTCTGACAAATTCGTCGTTTGACGTGGAAATTTTGAACAATCATTGCTTCTGCAAATATTAAATACAGAGATAAACGCGACGTAGAAATCTAAAGAGAGAGAGAGAGAGAGAGAGAGAGAGTGTCCGAGTGGAATTTTAGACAGGAGTGTACGAGAAGAATCCGGCGGTGGATTTTTCAAATACGTTGATGCGTTCGACTATGAAAACGTCGCTGGTGGGACCATCACGGCCCGCGTGCCGTGTGTTCCGAAACTGTGAATGGCCGCAATATAAAATGCAAATGACACTTTCGACCGAGCCGCGAAGGGCGTCTCATTTTCGTGAAAGGCCGTTTAAAAAAAACTGCCACCGCAGATGTTGCTCGAAAAACTTGCGTGAAAACTACGCGACCTGCATGTAGCACGGTCGTGGAAACTTCGTCGTCGCCCGGATTATTTATTCCCTTTTGGCTGGCAAACGGACCAGTTTCACTCGAACTCTTTGCAAACAATTTTGAATACTTTGACTATCTTTTCGCACTTGATGGATATATAGGGATATTATGAAAGTATTTGCGGAAGTACTCGTAGATAGCTTTTGTCAATATATCGCATCGTACACTATTAATAAATTTTCTGCTAGAGAGTTCAATGTTTCGTAACTTTCTTTTTTAATAAGATTGAAGATACGAACGTTTAGTTACGTGTCTCATTAATTATTAAAATATTATGTATGACGTATTTATTACTACTGTGAGTAGTAATAAATTGTTAGCAATTTATTATTGAAAGCGTCAGAATTGTTTGGAACAAGTGATTGAAAGAAAAAATAAATGAACCATTGTAACATCTACATACACAGATATGTGTATTTTACTAATCAACAAACTTTGTTAATAAACTGCGTTCAGACTCTTCAATTTTACTAAAAAGAACGTAAAACGTTGAAAACTGTAATCTCGATTTAACGATCGGGGATTGTAGTCGTGCTGTGTAATTTGTAAACGTAACACTTTCAGCCAATTATGCGCTATTTCTTCCGCAGTACAAACGAGCGGTTGTAGATCCAACGTAGAACGCGGTTTGTAAAAATGTAATTCGAAATTAAACATCTTTGAATTTTTCTAAAAATTAGCACGCGTGTCTATATGTACAGAACGCGAGTTCGAAAGGAAAGATGGAGGAAGATCGGTGCCAGTAAGGTGCTCGAAGAAAGAATGAACTAACGATCGAAGTCTGCGTTAACGTGAAACGTTATCTTCGATCGTGGGCGTTTCGAAGTTCGCCTCCGGACTTCCGCTTGCTGATCGATGCGCGTTTCCCGCGAGTCTTTATTTATGGGCCGATCGCACCGGATCGCTTCAGACGAATCCACTGTTGGAGGACTCCATTTGCAGGCGTATAAATTATTCCATTCGGATGAAATACGAATAACGCCGGCGTTAACGTTTTCGACGATCGATTTCGTTGCTGTTTTCACTCCGACTTGTCAATACCCATCCGAGACGCTTTCAAAGGATTAAAAGCTTCGCATCTCACCACGAGTTTATTCGATCTCGCTGGCAGAGAGAACTACCTCTCCCGCGATATTATGACGTTTCGATTGCAACTGAAATTAACACCGATACTCGCTCGCTGCAGAGAAAAAGAAAGCTCGAAAAGCGCTCGTTCGCTTTTAGAAACTCATTTCTCGAGTGAAAGTTGTCAAATTGTTAAGTTACATCGAAATACGTAAAAGAATACGTTTTTATAAGTCGAATATTTTTGAAGATTTTGTTTCAAATTAAAATTGGAAACTCAAACACACTTGGATTCGATAACCCGCGTCTCGTCTGCGGCCGAATCGCCACAGATTAATCGCTGGTCGCGTTTCCAGAAATCAACTTTTCCCAACTCGCCAATTATTTATCGGCAAACAACGGTTGGTCGTAACGAGATCGTATCGTTCCCCGCCGGACAGCTCTCCGAATCTCCGGGAGAACGCTTCTCGAATCCGAACGGCGATTAATCAACCCGGCAAATCGAGCTTCATGGTGCCCCGTGATGAAAAATGAATTCTCACCGCAGAAGATTTCCGATCGTTGAACCTTCCGCTCAATCGAACGCTCGTAGACAACTTTTGAAACCGCCTGACAGCCTCCGTAACTCCGGGATAATGAAGAGCACGTTGCCCGATGACGATCGCAACGCTCGCGAGGAAGTTTAAGAGCAACACGTAGAACGAAAGCAATAACAATGTAGACGAGTTTCGAAAAGAAACGCAAAAAAAGACAACTATCGCAGAAGTGCATGTGATTCATAGAAACTCGATATTTTTCGATGTAATTTTGGATGTAATTAAAATGTAATTAAAATTGGTTCATAAATGAAAAATTATATGAATATTAGAATTATTCAGAATTATTCAGAGGAAAATCAAAGAATATTGATCGTTCTGTCTAGTTTCTTAAAAAAATATTTTTTAAAATGAACTACATATATATACATACAAGTGGAAATAATCAGTTCTATTTATATAACAACGCATCTATAATACTCGCGAAAAATCACAAATTATTCGAGAAAGCTCGGAAATAAAATACATTATATAGTTAATATTATTGAAGCTGTTTCGACTTATAATCACAATAATCATAATTCACACATAATCGACATCTCGACTAAGAAACCAAAAAGTGAAGCATTATACGTACAAAAATGATCAATTTGACGATCAATCAAAAACAATTTACCTGATTCTTAAGAAATTCTACAATATCACAACAACATACGATCCTCAGAAAAATTCCCCAGATTCTGCGCGTTTAATCCAAAAACCCATAACAGAGAGCGAGTTAAACAACAACAAGCGTCAATACTTCTCAATGGATCTCTGAAAAGATACGCCTCGATAAGGAGTCCTCGAAGAGATTGGCCCATAAATACGCCGAGGCGAACACGCGGGAAATGAATTAAGCAAGAAGACGATCGATCTTTTCAAGAAAGAACCGCGGACAGATCGATCAGCGCGGAAGAAGGGAGGGCAGGTGCAGGGTGCGGGGATCACACTTACAAGACTTACGATCGGCGTGTCTGGTCCTCTTGCGCTCCCTTGGCGTTGTTCTCGTCGCCGGTGTCTTCGTCGCTGTTTTCACCAACGATTCCAGCAACTCGTCGTCACCGTCGGTCAGGTTCCCGTTGGTGTTCTCGTCCCGAAGCAACGGGCCCAGCGACGTCCGACCTGGAACACAAAAATTTCCTTCGTAAGCTTTGGTACAACTCGAGTATGCGCGGGGAATCGAATTTTGATGTAGATACGTATCGTTAAGTCGCGAATTTTTGTACAAAAGTGCGCGTGGAATATCAAATTTGACAACTTTATTAATAAATAATAAATAAAACAAATCTCTGCCTAGGTCACTTTTACTTTCAGAAACTATTATGAATTTGTGTAAAAATCCGCAGTTTGATCATATTTAATTATATGGGAAATATAATATAAGAATAAAAAATATTGACAGTTTATAAACTATCTGTTATAAATTTAATATTTACTTAAAGAAGTAGGTCTAAATTGATACGATGTTTTAGCGAAATGATTAGTAGGATGAACAAAGATGATCAGAAACCACTTTATGATACATAATACACATTAATATTTCGTCCAATTTATAAATTCATTCGACGAAAATTTATTACACATTCATACACACACAGCAGAGAACTTAACGAAATCCTTAGATAATGAACATTTCATTTTAGAAGTAATTAGTCGAAAGAAGGGTTAATCTTCACGGCGCGACAATTTCACCAGGGAATAATGAATTCCCATTATTTCTAAAGATGAAAATTGATTACCGAAAGATTCTTCATAATTAGTCGTGAGTAATCGCTCCGTTACTTAGAAATATTCGGCATTAGCACGCGCGATGAACTTCCGATAATAAGAAAGTTCCGCGGCTAAGACCTCGGAGCTGCGAACTACGTCGAATTCTACGTCAAACTGAGAATAATCCGATTAGACAGCGGAATATTTCCGACGACCTTCCCACGACGAAACATACATTCCGGGCGAATGTGTCGCTACGTGGAAAATCACACCGTCGAAACGAAACTGTCTGTTTATGCGCACGGTTGCAGAGAATACTGATGATTTATCCAGGAATCGACGGGATGGCTTCGTTCGTTGAAAACAGCAATAGTACGCGGAGCTTTGCGGAAATCAAACTAATCGACTTTTCTGAATCAATTCTCAAAATAAGATAAATCTGAAGAAGACGGAACAAACAATAAGCAATTATAGGATTTAAAAAGCAGTAAAATCCTTTTGTAAAGTTTGTAAAGTTGCTTTCTAGCTTTCGATGAAATAATTCTTCGATTGTGCGATGTTAGTTTAGAATTAATTCAAGATATATTTGTAAAAATATTTCTCTTTATGAGAAAGTTCAAGTTCTTTTCCCTTCTCGTGTGTCGCCACAATTTTACGTTCGTACTACTTTTACCTCTAAATTTTTGTGCAATGCATGCATATATAAAAAAGATGTGTGATCATTGGCAACATAAACTTGATTTCCAAACGTCCAAATTGAAATATAGAGAATAATAATGTCGTGCAATCCCAAATATTCCAAATAAATTTGATAAAATAACTTGTTGAAACGTTGAATATAAATCCTGTTGTAACTTTAAATAAAACAGAGCCGATCGTTTTGGCTTCGATCGAGAGGGAGGGAATTGATATGTTTGTTTGAAAATTGCAAAAATTAAATGACGCCGTTAAAAAGAAATTTGACGACGTGAATGTTAAATTAAAAAGTATCCTGACGCCATTGTGCGAGAGTTTGCAGCAAGATTTCTAAAACGTGTCTTCACAATGGCGCAGCACATTGAAACACGAAACACAAAAATATTACACGTCAGCCCCCTCGAATCTCCTCTGTCATTAACAATTCCCGACACACATTTTCGCGGAGCATTGTGCCGTTTACTCGAGTTCTGGCCGACACAAGGTAGACTGAGGGCTGAGCCATTCTTCTTTCGTAGCGGCTCGCCGGTCAACTCTTGGCGGAGCAGAGTCTCTACACTGGCCCTCCCCGGTCCACGAAGCAGAGAAACTTCGGAACCGTCAAAAGCACGGCGAGTTCCTTTGAGAGCTTCTTTGAAACTCGGCTGAAAGAAGCTTCCATTGGCGGTCTCGCCGGCTGTGTAAATCCGACGCGAAGGTGGCGGACGAGAGAAGAACGAGAATAAAGAACGAGATGAGAAAGCAGTGGGAATTTCCATGGACCAGGGCCAAAGGGCCAAGTTTTCCGACATGGTCAACCCGGCACCGGCACTCAATGTCACAGGCTACTGGACTTTCGCAGTTCAGCTTATTGGCTTTTTGACTTTGCGACTGTTCAACGAGAAACTGTCTGTGAGCCTCGAGAAACTACTCTCGGAAGTCACGGATGACGAGAAAGTCTTTCTCCAATTAAATCTTTGTATATAAAGTATACAAGCCATGACACACATTGCAAAAGGAATTTTTACATAGAGTTTTCTGGAGGATAAATCGATAAATTTGATCGAGACAAATGAATAGTATATGAAAAGTATATAAGTACTCTTAGCCAATAACGAAACAAAGTGTATACAGTAATCTATTAATACGCACAAAATTTCCCTCAAACTCTTTCTCGATTTTACTCCAACAACGTACAAAAGATTGAAAATTTCCGATTCAACGGTCAATACTTGTATACTTCGTTTTTCCAGTTGCATTCATAAAAATACGAATCTGCATGAAAATTCGCCATTCACCCGCAGTCCGAAACGCTCTGTCATCGATATTTTCAAAAGGCGATTCCGGGGATTTAATTATACAAAAGATTATTCCACGAATACGTGAAATCTCCCGTGCGATCTCTTTCGAAATTGAATCCACATCCGCCGCCCGGGGGTGACCGGATAAAAAAATTCCATATTCACGTACGCGCGAATCAAACTCTCGGTATTTCATCCTCGGCGTTTCTTGGATCTGCTTGAACTGACTGTACGTGAAACTTTCAAAAAATAGAAGAAAAAATTCATTTTCAACAATCATCGCATAAATGCGACTCTTTCGAGGAAACGACGGATATGAATGCAACAACGGGTCGGAGGATGCTCAATCTCAGAGAATTTGTCGCGACAAATCGTGATCCTAGGAGCTAGTGAAGCTAGTGTGGGATCAAATCCAACATATATTCACAAAACTACCATTAATTCCAACAAAACTACATAAATTTTATGCAAAAAGTTCACTTTGTGAGGTTAGATTGACTGATCAAGGATGATGATCAATTAAATATGTACTTGTAGCATGTATTTGCAAGTACTTTGAATTGAATTTTTCAAAAAAGAGCAATCAAATTTTGAAATTCGTTGTTATAACGCAGTTGTAATTTTCTGCAGATAAAGAAGAGATTAAAATTTTACGTGATGATGGCTCGTAAACATTGAAATTGATTGAAAGAACTACTTCCCTTTTGTAGTTGTGTCAATAATAATCACGATAGTATGAAATATTCTACGCAATTTTTTAATTTAATATTTTCTCGTCTCTCATTTACAATCAACGATATCGAAAAATGTTTATCAGTATTTTGTTAAAACACTTATCCACAAGAATTTTCGATTTTCGAGAGATTCGAGTATTGCTTGTATATCTCGTGGTGTGCTGACATACTTGATCCCATTATTAGGCGAGGACACCGCGTGGAAGGATTCGCATGAAACATCCAGATGCTGGAGCTCGCGGGGTCAAAAGGGATGTTGTCGGGCTCCTCGACTTAGGCGGACGCGTTTAGATATTTTATAGGGGAGCATGCACGGGAATAGAAGGAAGGAAAGTTATGACGGCTGCGCTGAGCTCGGGTAATGCACGAGCATTGGCAAGTTTACGAGCCGTAAAGGGGTGGCTCCAGCTTCCGCCACCTTGTGTGCACAGTCCCATCCCGGCGAGCATAAAAACTTCAGTGCCCTTTTTTCCAACGGAAGCGAGGAACACGTACAGCGATTACAATACGAAACGATTCTCCGTGACCTGAAAGATATTAGACTTTCGCTGTTCCGTGCTTTTCCTCCTAGCAACGGCGCATCCGCGGTGAATAATTCCATAACCGAAATGTTAAAAGTTACGACAAAGCAGTCCACGCAATGGACGCGAAGCCCGACTCGATGCGCCCGCGAGGCAACCGAAATTGCCTCGTCGAGTTGTCGAGAATTTTGAATTTGTCGCGCGAAATTGCTTCGCGAACAATGCTCCCCGGTAGTTTATTGGGATTTTTGCACAGTTTCGGGAACGATGAAGCACATAGAAGTGTTTGGCACTGCCAAGGGATTTCGAATTTGTCAAAAAATGCATGCCAAGTGTAATAGTGTAATATGAAAATAGTCAATTTTATAGAGGGTCGAAATTTGTTACTTCCTAAGCTGGATTGTTTGAGTGATTTTAGGACTAATGGTATATAAAATTTGTCAAATGCACAAAGGATAACAAAGTGAAAATAATTGATTTTGTAAAATTATTTTTCACGAATAATGAGGTTTAGAATTCGTCAAAGTTATGAAACACCATGTATAGAAATTTTTAAAACAATTATTCCATATTGGACATTTTGCTTTGTCGACATAAATTTTGGAAAGAATTATAATTCACATATATATTGGAGAAAACTGGATAATTACACCAATTGTATCGTGTAATTGCAAAATAATTGTTACCATAATTATAGACGTGCTTTCAAAGCTACGGACAAATAATACATAATAAACTTTAATAAACTTTAATAACAAGACTCTCAGCTTGAAAATTCTATAAACTAAATGAAAATTGATTGTAGCTTGAAATTAATTGTCCAAACTAAATTTCGCCTCTTTAATTAATCCCATTGCGGGAGCATTTAATTATAATCCGAAATTACGCTATTCCGTGTTGCTCTTAATATAGCAGCTATATTTGCAGCGTCCCTTTATTTCTCTCGTTACATACTTCCCCTCGTTCCAGAAACGTTCCAATTTAACGTGATTTTATCTGCAACTAACTCCAAATTATTTCACTTTGTCCGCCAAGTTAGTTTCTCGTTTCTGACACGTATTACATAATCTAAAAAAAAAAAAAGATTACATCATGAATAGGACATGACAACTTCATCCTGTTTTCCACATTCGCGCCACGGACTCGCTCGGCCGGCTAATTAATCTTGTTATCACTTTTGTTATGCATATTTCCTTTCCTCATTTTCCTTCATTTGAAAATTCAAAATTCTTGCCAAGAACTTTTGAAATTACGAAAGCACGTGCATGTTCCTCGCAGAATAGAATGACAGTAGTATGTACAAATACGTAGTCAGACAAACTGTTATTCCAACTGTCTCTTGCAAAGGATATTATTGGGCTATGTTGCATATGTGACATTTTTCTGCGGATTGCATTGAAACAACCATTTCATTCTCATGGAAACATATTTTCGGTACACGCAGTACTGTGAATCATTTCACAAAATCAATTATGAAGAAAACAATTGAGTTATCTTGAGCTGTCCAAAAATAAGGTGTTCACAAATTCGTAAATTCCTTTTATAATTGTTGCATCAATATTCAATTTTGAAGTATTTCAAATCATCCTATGATTGTAAAATGTGCAACATTTCGACCATCTAACTATCTTACGTGACAAGCAGAGATTTAAACATAAAAAAATAAATAGAGGCTATATGTTTTTTTTTACAGATTAAAATATACTATTTAAGTTCATGTTTGAACTTAAATTTAATTTAAAATTAACAAGATCAGTTATTAAAAAAAAAAAAACTTTTGACCCGCCTCACAAACTAACCTAATCAATAGTTGTGTCAGAGCAGAAAAATTGAAGATTGCGCAAACTTTTCGATCAAAGCTCGCATATCGAAGAAGGCAATATCGCGCAACTTCGAAAGCAACATTACGAAACTCCTGTTGTAAATGAAACTGAAGGCGGAAGCTTTTCGGTGGGAAGAGCGCGGGGGGGAAAAAAGTCCTCTCAGAAGGAAATGTCGGGAGGGCGAGGGCGAGGAAACAACAGGAACCCCCTTTCACCCGGGGATTATCTTGTAAACGCGATCCGCGCGTTTCTTTCTGGCGCGAGTTTTGGCCCGCGCGTTCTGAAATCTCGATGCCGTTACTTTTCATTTTCCGGTAACACCGTCAAACGAGCCGTCGCGACGCGACGCTATCCTCGGAATCTGGCCTCGAGAGCGTTTGCCTAAGGAGGGGGCATTTATCTCGCGCACCGCCACGGAAACGAGAAGAAATTCTCACACTTTGTTCTTATCTGCGTCGCGAAGCCCGGCCTTTTAAGGCGCCGCGTTATATTTCCAACCGCCAAGAAGAACTGTCAAAACTTTGACAAGTTTTTTCCTTTTTTTTATATATATATTATTCAAACCAACCGGCTTCGAAATGAAAATTTCCTTCTTTCTCTGCTTGTTCGTTGAAAAATTTGGAGCGTGTTTAACAAACATCTTGCTTGCAACGTTACCTCTTATTAACGCTACAAGAAGACGATTAAAACATAAAATTTCCACTAAGGCAAAAGAAATAGAATAATTTTGTAATACCACGGAGTACGCGAGCTTTAATTTTACATTTTAAAAAAAATTATTTAAATCACTAAAAATGTGTTGTTTTACACTTGTCAAATTTCTAACAAAAATTAAAATGACCAATTTTGATAGGTAATTCTTGTTTTCGTGTTTCAGCGAATTTGAAGCGTACGATTTTCTCCTAAACGAGCATTTGTACATTTGCAGTAATAACGTGCTAATATCATTTTAATATTCTAATATTAGAAGAAAATGATATTTAAATCTTTATCCATCGAGAAACTCCTCTGAAAAATTGTTGTTTTCGAATCAACGATCAATACTCTTCGATACCTTGCGAATTAATATAAACTCTATGCCACCTTAATGAGATTTCCCAGACAGCGTCAATTGAACAAGTAAGAAGATCAATCGCCTATCCACAAACGTACGAGCTGCAAATTAGCATCGTAAGTGGAATGCTTCGTATTTATCCGCAATTACCATCGCAAAACTTATAAACACAGAACCATTCGTTCAGTATCACGTCCAGTTCGCCAGCTCTATCGCCTCCCAACGCTATTAATTCCCCGTCGAAGGCGTAACGAGCTCGCAACTTTACAATTTTACAAGTCACGCGCGGAACGCAACAGATTTCTCTATCGTGCGTGCAGACGAAATTAGTTGCTTGTTTCGCGGTGCCCGAAAAGAAAAAAAAGAAAAAAAAAAAAACAAAAGAAAAAGGAAAAACGTGAAAACGTTTCGCAGTGATTTGTGCTCTCTCGATCGGGCGCAACACGCGAGGGATTATTGTGTTTTATTGCCTCGTTTGGCATTCCATGGTTTCGCGGAGCCAGACGTCGCGTAATGTAGAAATATGAAACTTGTCGGTGGCATTGGTGAATATTAGAACGCCTCGATCAATGAACGACGCCGCGCGCAGAGAACGGGATTTATGTTGCAAATTGCGCTTCGATGCTCGATGGAGGAACGAGTCGCGCAGACGTTCAACGCGATGCGTCGTGTTCTGGGACACACGATATCCTCCTCGGCGGACGATAAATATAATACCGGAAATTGCGAAAGTTTTTTCCCCTTTATTTGTTCCTTTGTTTTTCAGCGCTCGTTCCGTAAACACGAAGTTGCGCGTAAATACGTTTGTTGTTCTGGTACGTCGTACAAATAATAAACGCGCGTCGCTTTATTCGTTGATTTATTTTCGATCATTTTGTACAAGCATTGGTTACCGCATCGGATAAAATTCGTATTTAAAATTGAAACTATCATTTTTATTTCGACTTTACTTTTCAAACGCACCACGCAAAATAAATCACGAGATATTCACGACTCGGCTCTCTAGAAATACGAATTGCCACTAGACGAAATGAAACAAGTAACTGGTTTAAAGGAGCAACAGTTGCCCAACTGCGAACATCGAGCTTGCTCAAAGATCGCAAACATCCTTCCGAAGAGAAGTAGTCGAAAAGCGAATAAAAGCGCGTGCATCTTTCGCGAAGAGCGCGAGAGAAAAAGACCGAACCTCAACGAGTCGAAGAGAACGAGAGCGAGTTCGAGAGATAAAGGAGAAAAAGACGAAGAGCAAGAAAGGCAAGCAACAGTAGAAAGGAAACTCACCATCTTTCCTCTGTCTCCTCCATGGCAGAGTGCCGTGAATACTCTCGACGTCGGAGATATCGCTTCCGAGCAGTTGCCTGAGCTCCGCGTCCGCGCGATCCTCCTTCGTCCTGAATTTACCAACCTGTAACGACGGTAACGGGTCAGAGTAGAATTTTCGTCGAATTTTCACGTAACCAGGCTGAGACCGGTCAAAAAAAAAAAAATAAAAAAAATAAAGGAGAAAAGAGGAACGTGAAAGGGATGAAAAAAAGACAGACACAGCTGCTCGGTATGGGAGATCCGCGCGTACGTTTCGACGATATCGACGACGGGGAACGATAACGAAAACGGAGACAAGCGGGATATTAATGCAACGGTAGGCAAGAAAAGAAATTGATTCTCCCCGCGGCAAAAAAGCAATTTATTCCCCTTGCTGGAGCGCGCCATAATGCCGTTCACGCTCCGATAACTGTATTTGATGAGAGAGAGAGAGAGAGAGAGGAGAGCCAGGACCGTTGGCGAAAGATTTTCAGCGGCCACCGCGTCGCGCCGTTGCCCCAAGAAAAATACGCGTGCCCCGGTGGGGGCCGAGGCACCGCTTGTAACTCACCTCTGTGATCATCTTTCCCCTGGTCTTATTTCTTTCACGGTGATTGGCTTTTTTCTCCAGCTGCTGTATCACCCGTTCCCGGGTGGTTCGGTACTCGAGCGCGAACTCGGACACGATCCGGCAGAATTCGTTCGGCTTCGTGTCTTGCACCCTGTGCAGCGGTATACCCAGCCAGAGGACGAATTTGTGGAATCGATTTATGATCCGCCTGTGCACGATGCCCAGCACGATTATCCTCTCGGCGCAGTCCGCCAGGAAGTCGGACATTCTGCTTCGACAAAGGAGCACCCACAAGTCGGAGATTAATGCCAACGTGTAAGTAACTTGCACACACGGTGCACGGTGAGATAATGATGTCTTTCTTTCTTTCTTTTTTTTTTTTTTTATTTTACGGGGTGGTGATTTACGGGGAACATTGGCGCGCGAGAGCTACGCGATAGTGATAGTGATAGTGATAGTTTCTTTGAATGGGTTTGGTGAAATTGGTGAAATACGGCAGTGGAAAGGTTCCTGTCGATATATTGCACCGTGGAAATGGTTTATGGTATTGTACAGGGTTATGGTATGGTACAGTGACGGATAGAAGGTAAATGTGATTCGGGACAATTTCATAAAACGGCATTGCAAATTTAACAAGATTAATTGAATCGACAAGAAAGATATTATAAAGATCGTCATATATATACATGGACAATTTTTAACTTTCTTCGTAATACTTGATCATTTTTATCCATTGAAAATATTATAAAACTTGTTGCCAAGATATAAAGAAATACAATTTTTTTCCAATGAATCTGATAATATTTAATAATTTTTCGTCCTCACTTTCGTTCTATGAACTCTCAGTTCTGTTAGATAATTTTTTACAATTCTCCATTTTCGAATTTTTAATGTTTTAACCCGAATCGAAATTCATTCGTTCCACCACTTTGAAAAATACGACGTCAACAATTTTTATACGCGAATCTTTGTCGGAAGAAAAAAACTGAAACGCGAGAAAAATCTTCCCAACGAGTCGTATCGTGTCTTGACAGCAGTGAACGTCAAGGTTCGCATGAAGGCAATCACCGATGGTCATTTTTTACATGCAAACATTTCCATCACTGCAATGCGTTCGAGAAGACCGGAGGTCCGCATAGACGATCGCTTAAACGAGTTTCGAGCAAAAACGAATTAACCCGGCCCGACATTTAGGCCGTCCCGTTACAGTTAATTAACGCAAAGGCCGTGCCAGCCAACATTAACCAGATGTTTCACCGATAAACAGAGTATAAGCACTACGTACGTACAAAGTGATTCGCGAAAATGTTTGAACTCTTACATTATAGAAATCTTGGTAATTTTAGAAATTTTATTGGCACTGTAACATATGAGACACAACTATCATAATTATATTGGCAAAGTTTAAATATATTTGATAAAAAAAAATTGAAGATGTATAAGAGCAGAAATCACAAAAAAGTTTAAACAATATTATGTTAACATTACAACAACTGGTTAAGACAAAATAACATTTAGAATTTAGTAATGAAACTTGTTCTATTGTATTTCTTTCAAATTTTTAAAAAAGGAAAACATGTCGCGAATTTATCGAACATCTTGAAAAGTGTTTCCAGGAGAATTAATTATTTTATATGGTTCCATGTAAAAAACTGCACGACTTGTACCCCAGTACGATTCGTCTCACTGAAAGGCCCAGAAGCAACTGTTCTGACTAGGAAATGAAGACGACCTTTGCCATAAAATTTTATTGATACGCAAACATTTGAATCGACACAAAAAAGGCGCGATCGCTCAGTAGCAGACAACGCCACTCCTACTCGAGGTCTACCCCATGCCCCCTCGCGAGTCACGTGACCCAAATCAACCAATCGCTAATTTTCGTTGCATTGGCGTTGCACCTGAAGAGCTAAAATCACTTTCCGTGATAAAAAAAACAAGAGACAGTGAAAAAACAATTGTATAAAACCATATTTAACGAGATTTAAGAATATCTTGCGTCTTTTGTGTACATTGATAATCGTGTCTCATCAAATTGCTACGATGAAATAAAATTTCAAGTATCTAGAAACTTCATGTCTTGAAAAAATTCTTTAATCTACCCAAAAATCCACAAGAATTGATCCAAAACATCCTTTAACATTCCATCTTCAGTATACTTTTCCTAGAATTCAATCAATTTTTCAAACAAACGAACGTACATATTTTTTACTTTAATTTTTTGTCTCACTAGCAACGCCAAACTTAATAACCTTAACTAAAAATAAGGAAAAATGATTAAAAAAAGAGAGAGAGAGTTTACCAAATATAACCAGCTCAGATAAGGACAAATTCCTGGTGGGGAGGGATGAACAGATAAAGGCTCCGAAAATCCACCGCGAAGTAGAAACGGGATAAGGTGGAACAAAATAAAAAAGAAAAGGAAAGAAGGGAAGAAAGAAAGGAAAAAGCGTGGAGGGGGGAAGAGAAGGTTAAAGGGGACCAGCAGGAAGCGGTAGTATAGAAAGGAAGAAATACGCTTCCGGTAATTAATGGTGGTGCCATTTGGAATCGCGCCAACCTCGCCACGAAGGAAAAAAACGTCTGTCGCGAATTTATCGAACATCCCACGAACCTTTGGAAATTTCGAAACTTTCACCGAGCGAACTTCGCTTCTGCGAACGCCGTGGAGGAAATACGAGCCGCCGATACGAAGCACGAATCGAGGCGCGATTGTTCGCCGACATAACGTACAATTTCGACTCTCGGTACTTACTTGACTTTCATCATCGTGGAGCCGTCGTGTTTCGCGATGAGCTTCAGGTGGTCCCAGGATGCCTTGCACTCGCTTTCCAATTTCCCGATGTTCGCCGCGAGCTCGTCGAAGTCGATTTTCGATGCTCTCGTTACCGCGCCGATCTGTACAACATTCGTGGAATTCTTTTTTCTTCTTTCTTTCAGTTTCGAGTGTCAAGAGGGGTGAACGCGTCTCATGTACATACAATGGCTCGGAGAATGCTCAGACTTTAAAATAAGGAATTATGAAAGAGAACACATTTCATGTAAATCACTTTTATCGAAAAACTGCACGCATTTTTATTGCGCTATTATTTTATTGTTTTTGCTGGAACAAAATTATTTTAAGATCCTTTTAATTCGATTTGTTTAATAAAAATGGATTAATTCGATCAATTTTTTGAGCGCACTGTATAAAATGGAAACGAGTTTTTTAAATCTCGTATTTTTCATCAAACAGATATACAGTTTGGAGGATTCGATGGAAAAGTGGTACGAACGTAATTTAAAAAATAAAATAAAAAAAATGAAATAAAACAAGTAGAGGAAACGACGCGTGGAATCCGTGTTTATTTAAAGGATTCTGTTTCGAATTTCTATTCGTATCTATGACAATAATTACGCACGTGTGAGAGAGACTATTTATACACGCGTAAGCACAACGCAACGAACGTTTCCGTCGCTGTTACGCGCATTTCAATCGCATGAAGAAACGCGAAATGCCGGGATCTATTCTATCCATCTCGGAAACCAGCATCCCCCCCCCCGAAATAACTTAACCTCGATTAACAACCAGCCGAGCAACAACAAAGATCAATTATAAAATTATTCGCAGCCGGTAATTACACGGTGGAATTCGGCGGGTACCGCTGCAATTTCGCGGCGTTATATATATATATATAATAGTTCCGGCAAGCCGATGAAGTAGTTGGCAGCAAGTTGAGAGACACGAAGTTCCCGTTCGCGATTTCGCAAATGTAGGTACCGCGAAAATTCGGTTTCTCGCGACTCGAGCGGGACTAAAGTTTTATCCAGGGTTCCTCGAGGCGACGAGGAGGAGTTAACCTTGCCTGGCGCTCTTTCTCTCACCTCCGAATAGAGATCCGTGGAGTCCGGAAACTTCTCCATCACCATGTGGCAAAGGTGATGAAGCAGCGAGTGCTTGTGAACCGTATCCTTCACTTCAGGTACTTTGGCGAGGTATTCCAGCTGAAAGCCCTTCACCTGAAAAAGACCGTGGCGACGTTTCAGTATTACGCGGCGCGACGCTACGCCCCGGAACAACCCCCTCCCCCGCCCGCCGCTGGCTAACTTCTACGTTTCCGGCGCTCGAGCTTTCTCCGCCACCCGACGCTTCTGCCCACTTTCGCGTGTAACGCGATTGCCGCGAAAGAAAAAAGGGAGAAAACCCGGAATCGATGTCGTCCACGCTTCCCCAACACGACGAGAATCGCATGTTCGATTCCCTTTCCATCTCCTTTTCCCTTGCTTCCTTCCGCTTTTTCAGTTTTATATTTTATATTTTATCCATTTCATCCAAGAAAAATGACGAGTGGAGAAACTTGCACGTTCACCATTCCTAACATTCGTTAGGAAAAATGCGATGTTTTATTAAACATAATTGTAATTGTCTTTTTTTTTAATCTGTCAGTCAAATGGTACTTTCGCTAGAAATATTCATAATTATTAGGACTTAATCGATAATTTAATAATAAGGTCAATTTGATGAGATTAAAACAGACCAAATTCCTTTATCGACGAATATGTCACTCGACTTAATTTTAAGAAAGATAGACGGGAGATTCATAAATGGAGTATAATCTAAGTGACGAGTCTACTGATAACATAAAAATTTTATAAAATTCTAATTTATTCACTTTTCTGTCCCAATTCTTCTTAGTACCCTTTTCTCAACTTTGATCCGGTTAATTAAATTCTTGGCAATGCCATAGTCGTACATGTATCGAACGTGATTGATTAATTCTAGTAATTAATGGAACTTTACACGACGATGGAAAATCAAATAATATTTGTGGAATATTTATACGCAAAGCCGGGAAGCTTGTTATTGAATGAACCGCGGTTATCCGATAATTTACGCTAGAGTGAATTATTTAAATCGCACGTAGCGAAATAAAATGGCGAATCAATTCGAGAGGGTACCGGCTGTAAAGGTAAAGTACGAGTGTGCGTTAGCTGACGACCGGCTGCTTGCTAGCACGATAATTAATTTACGATTTTTCGCTTCGCGAGTCAAAGTGTAACTAATCAACGACGAACGTTTGTGACTTGTTTATTCCAAAGCCGAGACAGAAAGAGAGAGAGAGAGAGAGAGAAAATTCCAGCCCAGTTGGAAAGTGGATTTGTGATCGACTGTGAAATTTTTAAAAGTTTCGATGCTGTTCCATTGTACGATACAATTAACGTACATTCGAAAAAATTCACGAGCGCGGCATTTCGTCAGTTAAAAACGTATATCCTTTTCAATCCTTTGAACAAAGTACTCTTTTATACAGCTGCACTGCTCCTCCCTAAAAGTACGGAACAAAGAAACACATGCGAAAAGAACTGAAAGTTTTTGTAATGTACCGTGGAATTTCGCGTAATTTTTCGTCCATAAATATTCAGACATTTCGATCGATCTGCAGTGTAACGGTATTTGAATTTGATCAAAATATGCAAATTAATAATTTGAAGCTGTATTTATTGCATTTTTACGTAGCTAGAAAAATTAAAAATTTAAAACGCTTACAAATAACCTGTTTTAGTAACATTTTAAATATTATTGTCCGTTTAGAAAATTTGAAGACAGAGAGCACATTAATAATTACAAACGTTAGCTCGCAAATTCTATTGCAGAGAGCCTTTTTCAAAAAATCAGTATAATCACCCTGCAACATTCGTACAAAATTTTCGCATTTATATTCACTCTATTAATTACCGTTATCACTCTATTAATATTCGTTATCAACTGTTATTCGCAACAAACTTGACTACGAAGAATGAAATCATCAGAGGTCCGTGTAAAATGGAAATTCGGATAAACGAAATTCCACCGTATGATCATTTAGCTTAATAACTGGATAATTAACGAATAAGTAAACCTTCGTTACGAATATTATTTCGCGGCTGAATGTTTGCAATTACCTACTTTCTACGAATTTGCATGCTAATGTTAAACCCCCGATTAAATTCATATTATTTGCGCAACTATGCCTTACATTCGTGCAACGAGTTTCACTCCACTCGCAATTTTTCCCCCTCCTTGATTTGCCACGATTCGCGTAAGCGGCAATTTCGACTTGTGAATGAGCGTGCCGTGCAAAGACGTACACACGCTCGGGAGTAGCCGATAAGAAATGATTAGTGCGCCCACCGAAAGAACCACTATCTTTGATACATTCGAACGAAAGCAAACGGCGACGAGTGGAAGAAAGAAAAGAAAAAAAAAGAAAAAAAAATCATAATTGTTCAAGATCTCAAAGTATTCGTCACGAATGTTCGTGCGAACGCGCTTTGTTACCGCATGCCTAGTTATTCTGAACGAACGTAAAAACGATACTGACTATGGCTAGAAGCGTCGTTTGTCTGTTTTTAAACAAACATTTTTTTTTTTTTTTTGTAGACAGTAGAGCGGCGTATGAATTCGTAGCGCTCAATTTATTACTTTCCACATTTGAGTGAACCAATGTGAGATTTAACAAGGTTTGATATCCGTGAATATGGTCGGAAAAAATATTCAACGATTTATGTCTGTCGTAATTAGTTGAAGGTAATTGTAACACCGAGCAGAGAATAGAACAGAATATAGAACATTTGTGTCAAAAGTACGTATAGTTAATACTTGATTCTCAATCCAATGTTTCTTACCAAATGTAAATAATACTAAACGACTGATAATAAATAATAACTTGAATAATAAATAATAAATTAATAAACGATAATAAAAACTGTATAAATATTAGCTCGCTGAAACTGCATCCGGGACAAAGTACACAGAGCACAAAAGAACATGATTCGGACAAGTAACCAATAGCGTTTGAGAGAAACGTGGCATCGATCCAAGAAAATCGTCCCTTCTTCCAAATCATCGAGTAACGATTACTATCGGACGAAAATTATCGGCATCTGATAGGTATCGATTCCGCCCGGACGAGTGACTCCGACTGACGGATTAAGCGGATATCATTTGGCTGGCATTCAATACCTACCTCATTTCCGTTGAGGAATATCCCGATCGAAAGGAGCGTGCTCAGAATCCCGCGGAACGTTTTATTCACTCGCAGGGTCTCCATTCCCTGCTTCAGATCCATCAAAGGGTCCGCAATTTCCTGAAGTCACAAAGGTGGTTCGCGATTATTTCTTTCAAGCCGCGGGTTCTCCGGCACGCCAGCTTGGCTCGTTGTGCTCGTCTGCGGTTCCACTCTCGTGGATTCGTCAAATCGTAAGCTTCTTGTATACGTATATACATATATATCTATATATTTCTCTTCTCCTTTCACTCTCCTCCCCGAAAGTAACGCGCGAGGTTTATATCACGTTGAGAAAGTAAATAAGGTACGCGCGACGCTTATTAAACTCGTAATGGCGTGTGCATTGTGTTTGGAGTGAAGGGTATGAAGGACCATAGAAAAGAACAAAAAAAAATTATGATTGATTTCAACACACGATATAGTTAATTGTTAGTCGAACAATTTATGTAAAATTTATGAAAATGTAAAAAACGCAATAACTGACGTTTACCAGGTAATAATTAGTGACGTCATCCCTTCTCTTCGAGAGTGAAACAAAGTAAAATTGCAAGTGTACAAACAAAAGTCGATCTGACGTTGAACAAAAGTTATGAAAACCATTAAATGTTCGTAAATTTTCACGAAGAAAGATGAATCCACTATGCCTCGACGATATCGAAACAATCTCTACACGATTTTTCTCTGCACGCTGTACATCCTTCGCGTAAAAAGGGACACGAGTACGTGTCTATCCAGCAGACAGAAAAATCCTCGTTCTGTCGCGGTCAAGGTGTTCTCGCTGGCGCGATTTTCCAAGAAGATTCCCCCGCACACATTCGATGCAGCACACGATCGCGTATCGGAATTCGCCGTGTTCTCAGCGAAGAAATCACGCGATTATGCGGCGAACGTTCCCCGCGACTTCCTTCCCCGCATACCTGGCGTTTTTCCTCGTCGCGGTGCCGCGGGACTATCTCCGCGGAATTCCAGACGAGATTCGTGAGAAATAACGGGCCAATTCGAACGCCATTACGCGCATTCGTATTCGACGGTGCTTAATAGAATTTGCATTCGAAATGTCATGCGGCTTCTCACGGTGTGCGTGTCTCGTGACTCGATTCGACGAGCCGAGGCTACGATAACCGATCCATATTTCCAAGCGCAGCGTGCTCTCGCTTGTTAATCGTTGCTCGTGCATCTCTTATTATTCCTATCGTTAAATTCGAGTGTCTTCGTGACACGCTAACGAGGTTCATCGATCTTTTATGGATGTAGGCTTGTCGATACGAGCGTGTGATTTCGAAGTAAATGAATTCGAATGAATAGATAAATTATCGTGATAAGTTTGAAGATCTTTTTTCTTCTTTTTGATGGATTTACGTTTGAGCAAGATGCAATCGAGATCGAGAATGAATTGGAAGGAATTCGGATACGATTCGTACTTTAGATTCTTCAGGTAATTATCGAATGATTAAAAAATACATATTTTCAATACAAGTACGAAACGTGTGCGATTGAAACGTAAGAGAATATGTAATTGATTGAAGAATTCTTATCTTGATCTTCTTGCAATTTGACGATTTCTCATTACACGAGACAACTTGTGAAATTTAATTTCTTCCACGAGTTTGATGCTGTTATATTATAATTGCGACTCGTGAAATTACACATTGTACAATTATTTCACTGATAAACGAAATTTAGACTGAATTTATATTGAAAATTCATTTAAATTTGATTCTTGTTACTGCTCAATCGTACCTACATTAACAAAATTTGTCTTCATCATCCATTTACTTGACAAAATAAATATTTGCACACAAATCGCAAGTTTGACACTTTTTTTTAAATAAGCTTCACTTTTCTGCACTTTAACTATGAAATTAATTTAGACGAAAATTCCTAAAAAAAAAAAAAGGAAAGAAGCTTTTGGAACCGCGCGAGCCAACGAACCATCCACGTGGCCAAACGTGGACGAACAACGGCAGAATACTCACCTTCTCTGAATTCTCAAAGTCCAACTTGAACGCCCAAAGTTTCAGCCTGGCGGGCAACTCCGAGATGGAGGCCAAAGTTAGAAGAAACTGCTCGGCCGATCCCAAAGGTAGGTCAGGATTGGCGGCCTGCGCCTCTTGTATCCTGGACCGCTCCTCCTCGGTTGGCAGCATCGTCAGTAGTTTCTGTCGCGAACGGGATCCGGGGACAAAGGATAGGAAACGAACGAAGAAAAAGACACGAACAGGAAATTAGAGAAATTAGAGAAAGAAAAGAAAACTGTCGAAAACAGAGCGTGTACGTGAGTTTCAACTCAATCGCTGGGTCGACCGTGAAACCAAGAATCCTGACCTTTACGGTCATAATTTTCCAAGGAGGCTTTCAACGAAATCGGGATTCTGGCGAGTATTCATAATTTCGAGGAGGAAATTGAGAAATTGAAATGGAGAAAATGTCAAAATATTTTCAACATAGTGGACGTAGAACGCTACGTAATAATAATTAGACTGCGGAGTTTCACGGAGATTTTCAAGCACGAGTCTGTACAGAATGTGTTTGGCACAATGTAAAAGTAATTTCCAACGCGAGTTTTACCTTCTTTAATTGCATTGTCAATATGTACGAACATGAATAACGCATTCTCCAAAATTTTTAATTCCATTCTCGAAAGAGTGAATGGAAATATGAATAAAAATCCGCAGTCTGGTAATAGCGTCCCTAATTAAACAACAATACTTTTACGAAGAATACAAGTCACAGTTTGTTCGTGTAACTTTCATAACCGTAACTTCGTAAAAATAATATTCTCGCAGTAATAACGTTCCTTCACAGAGGAAATAAGTCGCGTATTTTATTCGTGCAACTTATTTCCCCGTAACTTCGTAAGAAAGTTCTAAGTTACTCTCGCAACAAAGAAGACAGATTATTACGAGGAAGAAAATAAACTCGCCACTGCTATAACTCAGAAGTATAATTATCGAACTACTCGAGCTACTGTAAGCGTTCGTTAAATAAACGAAATGGGAAAAAGAGAAAATTACGCGATATTACCTCGATACCCTCTCTGTTCATGATGGTCGCGTCCATTTTCAAGATGGCCGTCTTGATAGATCTCGGCGGAGGCAGCTTGGTCATCCCGATGTTGATGGCGTTCGATCGTTTATGGTCCAGCACGATGATCTCCTTGTTCTTGTTCATCTCTTGCTGCTTCTATTCGACGACAAAAATCAACGAGTTAACAACAACGATAGACAACGATCATCCGTGATACAGCTTGAAAGATGCTCGACAGTCACGTTCGAACACTCAACAAAAAGAAAAAAAAAGTCATGAAATTTACTCTCAACACCGTGCTATTTCAAAATGGAGAAAGGCGAAAGCGAAAGACACGGATCGCCGGCTGAAATTTTCTATATTAACAATGAGGTGCAGCGCAAATATTTACCCGCCGAGGAAACGGGAGGCGGAAGCTCGCGCAAGTGGATGGAAATGCGGTGAGAACGTGTTTGCATTCGCTTGCGGATCAATCGGCGAAATAATAATAAAAATATCGTGCACCGCCGCCACCGAAAATGGGAATTAGTAGAACGAGTTCAGAGCAAACACCGGTTACTGTTACAGTTATCGCTGTAAATTACGCGGAAGGGTAAACAGAAGCGAAGCGGAGAGGGTGAAACGGAGAGAAATCGAAAAAGGGGGCGTTATAATTAGCGGTGAAGTGGCAGATGCGATGGCTATATGCCGAGATTAATCACTCGGAATAACCACTCGAAGAAGAAGCCAATTAGCAATTAACAATCTGCGTGGAATTAGAGTGGCAAACGTACACGCAACGGATAATATTGTTTCAGCGATCCCGGCAGTGTGCAAATGAATTTACATTCCTCTCTCTTTCGTTAGTATCAAGCGTTAAATTAAAAAGGGACGAAAATTCAGGGAGAAACTAAATAAATGAAATAAGGAAGGAGAAGAAGAGACAGGAGGGTTGATTCGACCCAGATTCAATCTCACGAGATTATTTTAATTCTGACTTTCACTTTAAGAGACAAAGGGAAGTTACAACGTTCTGAATGGGTGTGTGTAACATAAAATTTATACGTACGTTTTTACATTTTATTCAAAAATGAGACGTGTCTTTAACGTTAAAAGAGATTGCAAGAAATTGAAAATGTACGACACGATCAAAAATAGGTTGCCTTCAGGTAGAAACAATATTTACGAGAAAGTGTTTTCACGATTCAAATACGAATAGAATCATATATACTTAACATTACAAATAGTATGCGCCAAAACATACACGGTATCAATATTACACGTTTTATAGATCGTGTCTGTAGATCCCTGTTTATAGATTGAGTAATTATGTTCTCGTAACCATTATTTTTGCCTGAAAGGAATCTGTGTCTTTTTCTTTCTTTTATTTTTTATTTTTTGAAACTTCAGCCAAATCGAAGCGCGAACAGTCTCGGAACTTTCGCTGAAAGAAAAGTGCGCAAAGAAATGGAAAAAAGGCGTGCAGAGACAAAGTTCGGAGTTAGCAAAAACTGACGAAGTTAAGCGAAGTTAAGAAATTAGGACTCACCTCCTGTAAAATTCCAGCATGCCATTTCGTTCATTTTTCGTGCGAGCACCAAGAATATTGTAAATAATACAAGAAAAGATTAGTCGTATTGCATTACACCACCATCACCAACCACTATTCACCGTATTATTATTATTATTATTATTGTTATTATCATCATCATCATCATCATTATTATTATCATTCGCGATCATCATCATCATGATATTTCATTACCATTGCGCGTCCAGTATTAATTTACAATGTGTTATTGTTAAAGTTCCTTCATTAGACTAACCGAGCCTGTAATATTATATTATACGCGTAGAGATCGTAATTGTTCGTGTGCATGATTGTTTCGTGAAATCGCTCGTGGCAAGGACTTGTTTAACACGATGCAACACGAAAATACAGTTTGAACGCCGCCGTTACTTCCTCCAAGCGTTCTTTTTCTCCTTTTCATTTTCACGACGAATCATTGGGACTATCTCGGTATTTATCATTTTAATCGTGGAAACTCGAAAGTGACATTTTTTCCGACAGAGCAGCCACTAATTTTCCAGATAATCGATCTCGTTAATATGGAATAACATAACAAATGGAATCGTTCCCGATTTTGTGGATTTTGTGAGGAATGTCGAGAAGAATTAAAAATAAAATGTGTGTTCGTAAATATGTACTGTTGTATTCTTGGTGGAAGAATTTTATCACTGTGATCAGTTGTCCGATATAGTTGGTAATATAGATTTTTGTAATTCGTAAAACTTGTGTTTGGGCAAATTTATCTGTATAATTTAGTTGTAATAGGATGAATGGTAATTTGCAAAGAAATTACTTAAAACGTTGAATGCCATCGAGAGTATATACTAAAGTGTATCTAGATACATTAGTAAGCATATAAATAAAAACAGTATATATTATTCATTATGACAAAATTCAATTTAATTTAATTATTAATTGTATCTCAAAAATAAAAATTTAGTACCTATTCTATATTTGTATCACTTAAAGATATCAGAAGTATGTAAGTGTACGTTGCAAAATTGGAAAAATAAAATTTTTATACAATAGGATAAATAAAAAATTAGCATATAGGTCGACTTGCAACTCCTCAAACGAGGAGAAATATACTTTTCAATCCTGCATTGTCGTAATTAATGTATTTATAAACGAATGTATTTATAAATCTGTATATAGATCGCTGCTATAAGTAGTGAGATATGTCTGACATAGTACGGTCGTACGCTTGCTCTACTTAGAAACGCGTAGCTAGAGTCGAGCTATTATTCAGTTCTATTAATTAACATGAATGCTACTAACAATTTCTTTTTCAACAAATAATAAACTGAAATAGTTACTCGAAATACATACTGCCATATTTATATGCTCACTACTATACTATGTTATAACAGTATATAACAAGAGCAAAAGTGGTAAAAATGACAGTCAGCGTGTTATTGAACTCTGTCTGAGCGACAAACAATCGCGTATCCATCGAGCTTCATTAAATCGTCTTAAAAAAAAAAAAGAGAGAGAAAAGTATCAAAACCAAGGGTGGTTAACAAAATCGAAAACTTCCAAAATTTTCGCTTCCAGCTTGTCCCAGTCCTCCAATCTTTTTCTCTCCCGATTCACGTCTCTCTCTCTCTCTCGTCTTGACGGAAGTCTCGACGGACTCTTTACTCGGCACTAATTATTGCCGGACTCCGAGAGCTGGATGTAAAAGTTCAAAGGAGCCGGGCTTGACAAAAAGGGGCGAAAAAAAAGAAGGGGCTCAGAGAAAGCACGACGAAAGAAAAGGGGTGGAAGGAACGCGGAACGAAGGCGTCTGAAGAAGCGACGCCGCGTTATGTGCCGGCGTGTCCATTGGCTCGCGACGCGATTCAAAACGCGGTAGACGCGAGTGGGCAAAGCCGATAAGCTGGACATGTAATTACGCCAGCAATTAGCGACGGGCCAGTCGTTCGCGTCTGAATCTTTCAGCGATGAAATGATGGTTAAATCAATGCTCGAGCATTAGACCACCGGAAACGGCGATCTTCTTTCGAACGATCGACGCGAGAAGAAGAATCGAGAAGAGGAATCGAACGTTGGATAAGAGATAATTGGTTTCCGTTTATGATTTGCCAATAAAAATCGTCCAAACTGTCTCGCGAATAATATTTTTCAGGAAAATTTATAGTAGAAATTTCTTTCTCTGAAGCAAGAAATTTGTTTTCTGGTAATCGAAATTAACGCTAATTTGCACAATACGGTAACACAGATAACGATATCATTGGATTTATTGCTTATAAATGAAGGATTTCGATTGAATAATATTTTATTACGTAGCAAAGTAGTTTTAAATTACGTAAAAAATTATTGCAGTGTAATACTGTTAATATATAATAAAATAAGACGAACGAGAATTAATGTTTGATGTGACTTTCCACTGTACGTGAAATAATGAATGATTTCGTTCAATTTATTATGAAATACTCTACTCGCGAAAAGATGTCAGATATTTTAAATTCAAAATGAAACAGCACATGTTCGTTTTAACATCCATTTGTACAATATGTGCTATTTTATTAGGAATACTTGATGGAATCGTAATCCCTGAAAAGTAATTTAATATGAAATTCTATAATAAGATATCTCCTCGTTTGAAATTGCGAACAAAAATTATGTATAAAAATAACACGTATTAATGGAAATACATTTCTCAAATGTGAATAAAAGAAAATATTTTTCATAAATATCTGCAATTTTCGAAATATCGATCCTCAAAACATTTCCAAGAACGGAGACGTGAAAGAAAACGTGCAATACATTCGAAATGTCGAAAAGTTTTTGTCGAAGCAGAAACTTCGTCGAGAGAAGAAACAATTTCTATGCAGAAAAAAAAAAGATACTACGAAGTGAATGAAGAAAAACATACGAACACACCGGAATCTGATATTTCCGAATACGTATTTCTACTTTGCAGAATAATCGTTTCATCCTTTTTCCCAGCGATTCGTCGATATTCAAGACCGATTCAAAGCAAAGGGGCTCCATGATTGAAATGGAAGTTAATGTTTATTCGCAATATCGCGAAAAAGACTTTCATGGAACGACTGTCTTCTCAATGATTAAAAAACTTGAAGTATTACACTCTTTATACTTCCATATAAATGCTTAGTGCGAGCAAAGGAGTTTAAAATATTAAAATTAACGATGAAACTGTATTTCATTAATTTTCTGTGATCAAGAGTAAATTTAGGAGAACAAAGTACAAAATAATAACGAAAGAAAAGAAATTCAGTGCCTGTAATTTAATTATTTTGTATTGTTAATTTTAATTATTTTGATTGAAAATTATTGTAAAATTTATTGTAACTCGGATTGAATTTGTATTTTCTATGTTTACAATTAAATGTATAAATGAAGGATACGTAGTGAAGAGTAATATTTTTGTCACGAATGTTTCAACGATCGTCATCATCGTCGTTGTACCAAAATATTTTGGAAAAGGAATTCGAGAGATTCCAGCCAAGTAAAAAGGCAAGCAATTAATTAAAACACGCGCGGAATCAGAAATTCGACGCAGCCGTCTGGAAATACCTGGCACCGCACGCCATTACCCGCCACTCGGATAAGGAATAATAATTTTACACGAGATATTACCGATTTCACGGGCTCGGCTTCCATACTGCGCCAGTATTTGCCGGAGAATTTACGCGGTGCTCGCGATTCGAACGCGGTGGAAAGGATTTGCGAAGGGCGAAAATAGGGACATACGCGCGGCCATTTCTGTTCCGTTCGGCGAAATTTATTCAATGAAATTCGATAGCGCCAGCGCTCGGCTAGAGACAGCCTTTTTATAGCAAGGAGCGCGTAAATTTAATAAATTGTCAGGAACACACGCCGTCGTACTTTTAACACGCACAACTCGTCCAATTCCCAGCGAATTTCTCTACCTGGCTAGTTCGTTCCGGTGTTGCGAAATTTTTACAACAAACACCATTCGACGCGAACGGATAATCTATAAATGTACGATTGCGCAATAATCGGGAAAAAATTTGAGGAGAGTTTCAAAACTGCTTCTAACTTTGTGACTTTCGAGCATGCTGATACTCGTGATTGTACATTGTATCATATCTCGATTCTGTCGCTTGTTCACAAAAGATTCGTTGTGTGAATTACATCGACTGCAATTAAAAGGAACAAACATTTTCACAGTGAAAGGAACGGTAAATTTCTTTAAAGATCGAGTCAACGAGTAAGTTCGCGAAAGCCGAGCGGAATACCGACCGAAGAAGAAACTGAAAACGGAACAACGGGACGTGGGAAGAAGGTAAATCAGGCCAGAAACTTGAATTTCCTCGAGCTCGTTGACATTCGTAGCTGACCGACTGCGTAATACTTTCTATTTTCCTTGGTAGCGAGCTCGAAGAAAAACGGAAGCCCGACCTGGCCTGGGTAGAGCTCTGAAGAACTTTGCCCGAGGAACTTTCACCCCTTTACGATGCGATGCAAACAATGTCACGACGTTGAGGCGGCGGAATATTAACCAAGACGAGTAGTGTACGACTAAGTATCGTCTAATAACCCGAATAAAATCTAAGAACTAATTGAAAATTGACATTAATTAAAGGTATACGTAACACGTGACAAAATGATACGATTGATATATAGATATTTAAATTTTTTTTTTTTTTTTTGGAATTCACTATTGTATTTTTCGATTTATTTATTATAAGATTTATACTATCTTTATTTGAGGGAAACAGAATTTGAACATATCTAGAGTTAGCTTATTGTTGGTAGACTTGATAGATTTCTAAATTGAATTCTCTCAGAAAAGAAGTGTCTTGTGTTTCACATATTTGACCGATTTTCGCACGTAAAATATCGATTACTCTCTCTTCTGTATACTCGATAAATTTCCAAACATTTACTTCTATTTATCATTACCTATATTTCTATTTATCATAAAATCACTCAGAAGATATCAATCGCACTTAGCACATAGTGCAAGAAAATGTCCGAATCTCGATGAATTTACTTTAGCAGAAAAAGAAAGGAGAGGCAAAATTCACAGCGCTCGTCGTATCGACGTACTGACAGCCCGCGAAACAGCAGCCTCTATTTATCAAGTCGGGAAATCGTACGAGGAACACGCGTGAAAACGTCGAATGAAAGGCAAAGATGGGGTGAAAAGGGAATAAAAACGAGCAACGGGATTTTTATCCTCTTAAAGCTTCGGCGAACCTCCTTCTTTCCCCTTCTTTTACCTTCGCTCGCTGGAAACACGAAAGCCCCCGCAGGGATCGAGAGATCCGCGAGGATTCCGCGGCACCGCGACAAACGACCCGGTTGCTGCTGTCCTGTGCACGATCGAAAATAAAGCCGTTTAGAGCAAAGCTGCGAACGGCGCCGGATTAAACGCATAATCCGTGTCAAAGGCATCCGGTGAATCAGACGCGCGTGAATCTGCCCGGCCGATTGTTTGTTCGGAACAAACGAACGAATTCGTTCTTAGCTTCGATAGAAATTGAAACGGGCATTCGTCTATGTTTATAAATTATTTTCTGCTTGAGGAATATCCATTTAGCTTTTGAAAGTCTCAGGGCTACTTTTTGAGAATATTTACTGTAGGTAATAAAATTCTTTGCTGTATAAAATATCATTTGACTTTGTCTTCTTTTGAGACAAACATGGTGTTTATTCCAAGTCCTTTGAGCGAGAATGCAAATGTTTGTACATTTAAAATTGCGGAAATATGTAAATTATAAATATCTACTAAACTTCGTCAGTGTATTTTATAAGTATGTATAAGAATTACACAAAATGTTACAATATATAAGATCTAAGAAGCTAAACAAATAACAAGACCTGCAGAAACGAATAGAGTGCACATAGTATGAAAAAAATATACAAAACATCTAAAGTATGATGTACTCGTTTCAATATTTTTCTCAGAGATTGCTTCTTTCAGTTGTATTCATAAAAATCTAAATCGTGAATATAAAATAGAATATTGTGTCAAATGAAAGATTCATTGGTACCTAGTATTTCCAGAATCTAAAACACATCTGTTCATAATTCAACTCAAATGAAATTTCGAGAACTGCAATATTCAGCAAGCAAGAGTGTTTGCTTCGTTCTTAAAATATACGAGTTTATTGTCAAGGAACAAAGAGAGAAACTTCAAAGAACTCGCATTATTAAATAACTCTACAGAGATGTGCTTGGATGAGATCTCGGCTTATCTTCTTCGGAATGATAAATATAAATACGTACATACTTTAAAACAGAAAAATAAAGATTTTAAACAAAAAATACAGATTTATTACGAAACTAGACGATGATCCATAAACAACATTTAAGCTCAATTATCGATTTAAAAAACAGACTCAGAAGCTTGAAGAAAGTGGCTCATCATCGTAGATACTTTAAAATCATTTCCCAATGCATTTCTATAATTCAAATGGTAACATAACAATTGCAATTTCAGTTTCTGTTCTTTACTATTTACACAGAGTTTTTGCCATTTTAAAGATTCAATCTCAATCATTAAAATTTATCATTAAACGCAAATGGAAACAAACTTTCCATTCTTTGGAAAAATCCCTTTCCATCGGGATTCGTCCGAACAGCGAAACTCGTATCCAACAAAAAGAAAGAAAATTTCTTTCGCTCTAAACACTCTCTCAGCAGAATCCGACAGCCGATTCATTCACCGGCGACGAGATTCTCTCATTATCTTAAGCAGCGCACCCCAAATACGTCGTCCGTTGTTCCACGGCGGTGGCCAACTATCCTCGATCCTTTAAAATTCCCTTTGAAACACCGTGGTCCGTGTACCACGGTTAAAACGTCTGAACGCGAGAGCGTTCGGACCGGTGCCCTGTGATTTCAACGGCCGGAGGAAGGAAGACGAGAAGAGGAAAAAAGAAGACAGGCGAAACGGGAGTTCGTCGAGCCTTTAATTCCTTCCGTTATCGCCGTGACACGTACGAAAGAGGTAGAGAGAGAGAGAGAGAGAAGACAAAAAAAAAGAAGATGAGAAGCGAGGAGGAACCGTGCATTTAATGCAATTCGCAACGCTCCATTCCGGGCCTGGAAACGTTCCTCCGATTTGTTCAACGCTTGGCACCGTGGCTAGTATTCTTTATTCAAACGTGTCTCGAGAGAAACTGTTTGGAAGAAAAAAGAAGAAAGGAGGGATTCTCGACTGAGGGAAAGGGGGGGAGAGTTAACGAGACAATAATTACTGGCGTACTGGAATTGCAGGGGTGGGGGAGAAGTTTCTCGGAATTGGATAATAGCCGGATGGGAAATTTCGGCGAATGTTTGCTAATTAAAGCAACGGGTCATGAATTAAATGCAATTCCGGGTGAAAAGAGAAGATTGTATTTTCACACGATAAACAGGCTTGAATATTTATTCCTTTCGGGCGCAAATAAGATTCTTACGTTTGGATTTACGTTCGGGATTCGAAAACAGTCTAGACTCGATCGTGACGAATATAGTAGATCACTTTCGTCGCGAAATTTTTTTACAGCTTTTCAATTTTCTTCAGTTCTTGCGTACCTCGAATGAAACTTAAAAGAAAAAGCGCAACATCCGCATCGACTTTCGGAACCGCAGATCCTCCCCCCCCCCCCAAAAAAAGACTCTCGGAATCAAGAATCAAACGTTCCAAAAACCAACGGCCGCTTGACTGTTCAAAGGCCGCTTTAAAGGGCTCGTCCCCTTTAATCTGGGCCGAACCGACCCGACCGGTTAACCAGTCGCGTAGCTTTGTGTATTCTGGATGGTGAATAGGCTGCCTGTGGAATTTCCGCGCGATGAAAAGCTTCTCGCGCGCGGCGGAGGCGAGCGAGGGAGGGCACACCTCCAGGATGCCGAGTGTTCACCCTCTACGCCACGCACGCCTCAAGGATCGGGCGTTGTCCGCAAATGACGAACGTCTGCGCCTACCGTCGGCGGCAACAACGACGATGAAACGAAGGGGGGAAAAACCGCGAGATTCATGGGATAGGTGTCGCTTTTTCCATCGAACAGACGCGCGGTAATTAAATTTCCTGTCTTGCGCGAGGGCGTGGCGCGATGGAATTTCGCGAAAACCGCGAACCACCAAGAACCGTAAGGCGCGTAACGCGAAACTCGAGTTGTCGTTGAAAAATGACGAAGTTTCGAAGCTCGATGGAAATTCAATTACCGTCTCTTTTTTCTTTTCTTGCTGACGAAAGAGGTATTCGTAATATCAGGTTCGATGGTTGAATAGTTGAAATAGTTTTCGGTCGCTTTGCGTTTGCAGAAACCGCCGGCGATGAACTGGCATTGTTCTTTTGTACACGGTGTGTTTGACCTGAGAGTGATTTCAAAGCGAACGCGAGAGACCGAATTGATCTGAGAATAGCTGGTGTTCTCTATGATGGAGCTGTTGTGATGTTATTATAGTTACGCTGTGTTAGGCCTTTGTTTTGTTTAGTATTCACCAACAAAATTGTTCCATACATACAACAAACGAGAGTGTACACAGACGAAGTGTATTAATCATTTCCGTGTTATATACCATGGACAAATGTTTTTCCCACATGAGGAGGCTACATCTAACGCCAGGTCTATTCTTAAATTACGTTCGCTTTTTTTTTTCTATTTTAAATTTTGGGATGGTTCGGTCGTGTCTTTACTTACACTTCAAAATTTACTTTTCCCCTTTATCTGAGAAGCAAACGTACTTCATCGTTGTATGTACTCGACGCTGGACGCGGCAGTGACTCACGAAAGTATTTGGACACTTGTGGAAACATTTTATGAACAAGTCATTTTTATGTGTAAGTCATCAAAAATCATTTTTAAACGTCAATAGCATCGCAGGTCTTGTATTTTAAAAAACAGACTTAAACGAATTCGTACCAATTTCTAGGCAATTCGTCGTAACATAATCACGATGTCTTTCATTAAAATTCCAAAAAGAACTTGGTACAACACACGCACACAAAATATATCTCAAAAATTTTCCTATAATATCCAAATATTCCCGCGAAACACCGTACACCGAGCACGAACGAAGGAACGTAAAATCCTGCTCCCGCCCACGAACCAAGAACCACTACCACCGAGCGTAACCACGCACAGAGAGAGAGAGAAAGAGAGAAAGAGAGCGAGCAAACCCTCGCAAGGAAGGAGCAACGATCGAAGCTTGAAAGAACGAAAGAGCCTGCTCACCTTCGTGATGAGATCCTTGGCGCGGCTCTCGAACAGGTGCTCGAGCTTCTGCGTGTCAACAGGTACCGGCGACAGCTCGTCCCATATCATCTTGTTTTTGTCGAGCCTCGACAGTATGATGGGATCATCCCTGACCTCCTTCCAGAACAGCTTCACCGTCTTTTTGCTCTTCTTGGTGAAGGCCGGCGGCGGGCTCTTCGGCATGTTGCCCGAGTCGGCAACGGCGGCCGGCGATCTCGGTAACTTGAGATTCACGCCGAACAACGGCGGAGGCGCCTGTGGCACCGGCGGCGGCAACCTGGCTCCCAAAGGCGGCGGCGGCGGTGCTCGTACACCGCCGGCAGTCGGCACCATGGGCGGCGGTGGCGGCGGTATACCGTTGGTCACGTTCACCGGCCCGAGCACGTCGACTTCGTCGTCGGAGTTCAGATCGGTGAAGTCGAGGTCGCAAAGTTCCAGCGGCCGTTTCAGCTTCTTGACAAGCTCCTCCCAGTGAAGCTCGTTCTCCGATTTTTTCGCCTCCTGCAGCTTCGGCAGGCTGTCACCGGTCGGCGACTTTAGCACGTCCGCCTTCGACTTCGACTTGGCCAGACCCTCCTTCGCCTTCGAGATCAGGCCGCTCATATCTCCTATCCTGAGGGACAAAAAAGACAAAGATTCTTAGAAAAGTCTCAGTTAAAGGATTCGGAATATTGAGGAAAATTCGAGGATTCGTGTCTTTTGTGACGTACGTACAATAGGTCAAAAGTTTGAATGCACGTTCCACGTGTGTATTGACCCTTTGCGCTGGTAACTGGTTCGCGGACCATAACGAGTGACCGTATAAAATAATTCGTCGCTTTCTTTTTCTTTTGAACTCGTCGGTATGACATCACTGAATAGAAATTATTAAGAAGTAATAAACCTATCATTTGCTTTGCCTGGGTTACATTCAAATATACTTAAAACTGAGAAAACGTTGCATTTTGGAACAAAAAATTCTCGACGTGCGTGAAGAGGTTAAGCATTTGGAATACCAATATGACTGTGTGATTTGTTCTCCTAAGATATTTTAGCGTATTCTGATTGTCTGTCGAATATAGATTAATTACTTTCATATTTTATAAGTATGTATAATATGTAGTTCGTCCCATAGTGTATATGTGACAAACGTATGAACGTCTAGGTATTAAACAATAATTCAATGACGCGAGGATATCACAGCTTTATAACAGACATCACACAACAATGAATGAATCTGGTACCCAAGAACAATTTTTTCCACCAAAAAGTGAAACGAGTCATAATCTTTTCCACGTGTCGTGTGAAATTACCTGGAAACCTTCTCCTCGACCGGGCTGCTCGGTATAAGATTTTGAGCGGCCAGCTTTTGTGTGAGATCCTTGACGGTTCCTTCCCTCTTCAGTTGTAGAACCACTCGACGATCCTCATCCTCGTCGGTGTGATTACCCTCGTCGCACTCGACACCCTCGTCGGGACTCTTGCCGTACCATGGTTTCTTCTCTTCGGAGTCCAACTTATTCGCAGCATTCATCAGCGGCGTCAAGTCCTTCCTGCTGTTCGTCCTGGACAATTTATTCGACGGCAAGTCCGCGTTCCTTTCGTACGACGTGCCGTTCGTGTAACGCAGCCCGTTCGTTGCGTAGGGACCTTCGCCAACGGGGAATCCGTTCGATTATTTGCGATTAATTAAGTTATTGCTGCCCTACGTTGCTATTACTACACGGATTGGATAACTTGTTTGGAGTTGGAGATAGAAGTTTGGCTATACGTGTATTGCACCGACTTTTTCAGCAAGTATCGGACTGTTGCGTGTGAGATGCTCGATTCAGAAGTTTGAACACAGAATTTAATATTTTATTACAAATAGTAATAATCTTGAACAAGCATTAAATGTCGATTTAAAATTTGAAACTTGTCATCGTTGATCGTTGATTAAGATGCATCATGAATAAATATCGAATTTGGGTTAGTTTGAAATTATCTTAGGAAATTTGTAAAAAAATCTATGGAATAATAATTATAAAGAAAATTGTTATTGATACTCGGTGCGAGTCGAGATTCATTTGATCTCGTAATTTTGCTCCCAACAAATTGTCTTAAGAATCTTGTTCAGAAACGTGGTAATTTCTCTCGTTGAATTTTTGATTAACAATGTTTTACACGAAGGAAATCCGAGAGTCGATGTTCACCAAGTCTGAAAGAGAATCGAGAGCGCAGGTTTGATGAAGAACGCTTAAAAATGCAAACAGAAACTGATCCTCCAACTACCATCCGAGAGAAACTTCAAACAACCCACGAAAACTGTGCACAAACATCTTTAAAAGCTCGGTGAATTTGTACGACTGGGAACATGGGTTTTCGACGAGTTAAAACGACGCAACGACATCAAGTTCACAATTCATCAGCGTTCATAATTTTTTATCGACTAAAAATGTGAAATTCTCTGACATGTAATTTATAAAACTAATTTATTAAGGCTTACTTTGTAATATGAAATACTCGGGTTGAATGTTTTAACAAAGTTCCAGATTTAGTTTTTTGATATAAAATCTCAATGGAAATATTTAACGAGTCTGTAATAAATGTAACTGAAGTGAAATTAATAATTTCACAGGTCCAACAACTGGACCTGTAATAGTTTTTGAGAATTAATTATCTGATAAGCTTATACAATCGACCGTTATAACCAATATAGGGTGTTTAAGACAGGATTATAGCAGCGTGTGTCTCATAAATTGCGTGTATCGATTACTTCCTGCCGATATACCAAGTTTTACAACCTTGACCTAACCTCGTTATATCTTTCTCAACTCTTGCTTTTGTCTAGAAATCTCATAGATTCACATCTTTTTAATAACATTTTAATTCTTCATTTTAATTCTTTGATAAATATTTATTATGAAGCCCGTGGTTTCGTAAGTGTTCAATTAAAGACTGCAAATTAAAACTCCATTTCAGAATCTCGCGAAAATGATTCAAAATTCAATTCAACGAGTATTTATAATTGTGAGTTACGTGAAAATTTAAAGACCAAAAATATATAATTTCATAAATTTGAGTCAGATAGATCAAGCAGATTATTCAAATTCATAATAACAAAGGATGTAAAACATAATGCGTGCCATGTGAAACAGACTCTTCAAATCTTAATTCAAGAAACGTAATTTTCCACTTTAATACGCGAATGTGTTAACAATACACTTATAGCCAATATGATAACACGTTCACTGCGTATTATTATACCTGTGCACATTAGACTATTTCTCCAGCTATATTTACAGAAAAGTTACTATATTACTATATTAACATCTTTAAAATTAAGAGTTATCAGTTCCCAAAAAAATTAATTTAATTTTAAAATTGAATCAATTTACTAAATTCTAATCTAAAGACAGTAATTTCCCAACAATCGTTTTTCCACAATATAAGTTTCTCAACACGATACAAGTGAATCAATAATATAAACATATATAAGAAAATACAGATATAATGAAAATATAAAGCAACAAAGAGACGAATGAAAAATCCCTGGAGCAGTGAACGCGTTAAACGAAATTCCCATGATTAAGCTGATCAACGGTGATGTTAAAACGAGGATGATCAATTTACTGACTTTCCTGATCGTCCGAGGGTACGACGGATGCTCGCATATTCGCCGTGGCCTCTTGCTGCTCCCTGATAAAGCTCCTCTGCCTCTCGGCTCGTTCCCTTCGACGTCTTAACGCCGGTGTCACGCCAACGTCCACTGAAAGCCGCAATAAATCACTTCTTTCCTGGCCCCGTATACACGCACGCCGCTCGATCATTTTCCGCGTCGAACTATAATTTACTATTTACCGCGAGCGCGAGCGCGACCGCGCGACACCGGACGGCCGCTTATCGCGCGCCATCGTATTCGTCCGCGTACGAATCGAACGACACGGTTTCGAACTTTCATTTTGATTTATCGGCAGCGATACGAATCGAAACGTCCCCCGACGACAGTCACAATAAATTCTGCTCGTCACGCGTGTCATTCCTTCGCCGCGGTTCACGCTTGCGCCGAAAATACACCGTGTATCAATTATTTCGTCGACCCGTGACGCTCAACGCTGGCTATCCTCGATTTATTCCATGCATTTCTCCGCTGCCGGCGGAACCGAATGGGAAATTTGACGTTTCGCATGCTTCGCTCAACGTGCAGATATCACGTCGTTTTGACTTTTGTCGTTCGACCAAATTGCGTTCAATCGTATGCACGTGTAAGTTTTGTACGGTGATTGCCGATCGTTTCAACGCAGAGTGAAATTTTTACGAACGCGACTGAAGAAACAGATTTCGCTCAGAGATCTGTTTCATGCAACAATGCATGAATTTTTAACGTTACTAGATTGTTCCAATTTTTAATTTTCTACGAATGCATGAAAATCCACCGATTTAGAGATAAACGAAGGAGGATATTAGAAAAGTAAATGAGAATTGAAAATTGTTGGAGTTTAATAGAAAAATATTAAACTGTGTGCTTGTAAATGGCAAAGCGCAAAATGAAAAGATAAATTAGACGTGTGCGTGAAGATTTAGGAATTTGTAGCGAAATTTATAATAAACAGGAATATATTTGAAATAGAAATCGTCTCCCTGATATCCAACTAATATCTAACGAACGCAAACGGCTGAAAATTGTACCCATGAAACCTAAACGAATTAAAATAAAGTTACAAAAGTGTGCAACACACGTTACGACATCGACACACGAAACGACGACGTAACATCCATTCGTGAATGCAAACAACGGAAAATTACACCAACGAAAACGTGACGAAGTGAAATAAAATTACAATATGCAGCGGGTCAGAAGACGATGTCCTCGTGCACAGAAAGCGGTGAAAACGTAACCACGCGAAACCATGACCGGCTGCTCATGGCCGCGACATCGACGTTCCGTTTCCGGTGAAGCCGGGTTCACGGCGACGTACTTGACCCGCGCTGCCCGTTTTCCGCGACGCGCTCCGGGTCAAACGTACTCAATCACGGCCCCCTTCGGAGTGAAACTACTACTGCTTTTTGCTCCGGTCTCTGGCGGGCAGTTCGCGTTGGCCGCGTGTTGCATCCGCAACGAAACGCACGGGGGAACTGAAAATCGCAAGGTCTCTGTCTCACTCTCTCTTTCTCTCTCTGTTTCTCTTTCCCGAGGAGAGAGGGACGATCCGTTAACGCGGAAATCGCCGCTCGTGGGCGTCGAAGTTCGTATTCATCGCGCGGTCGAATCGTTAACGAGCGCGATCAGCTACGACGCGCGTCTGTGCGCACGCTGAACGAAAGCGAAAATGTGTCTCGCTCGAGATAAAGGCGGGAATTTCCTATAAGCGTCAGAAGCATGCATGTCACTCGCGTCAGACACATTTGTATAGATACAATGAAGAAGTTTCTATTTTTACGTACGCGGTTTTCAACTACTGCATTTGCGTCACACGGCGTGTTGTGTTTAGACTAAACGAATGGAACGCCTGTTTGATCATACTCGTGCTCATTTGTTACGTTTAATGGAATTGATGAAACAAATGCATATACGTGAGCACGAATTTCGAGCGTGTCGTTCATTTGGTCCAAACTATTAAGAGAATGATCTGTGTCTGACGCTTATGAGAAAGTGATGAAGGACTAAAGGACTGTGTGCTGATCGTATTAATAAAATTCGATGTGAACCTGGCTTCACCGAACTTCGTAACTAAAGAATATAATAACTAATATACTCTCTAGTTACGTTCGTAGAAATATAAAAATGCACAAAAGTCGATAATGGAATGCTACGCGCGTAAAGAATGTTATCGTGAAACGCATGAAAATGAATACTCCATCGACGATCAACACCGATCTAAAGAAAAAAAAAAAAGTCCAAAGACGAAATAACGTGGATGGTTCACCTTTGTTCTCCTTGTAACTGCCATTCAGTTGAACCTCGCCGAGATGACCCTGCGAACTTTGGGAGCTGCTCGATTCGTCGTCGTCATCGGGTAAACTCGAGTTTAGCGTGTTGTTCAGAGAGCTTATACCCAACGAGTGGTTGAGCCGCGGACTTAGACGCGCGTTCAAGGACATCGACAATGGAGACGTGCCTGTCGAGTGTCGCCGGGATTTTCGCCGTTCGTGAGAATCCACCAGGGACTTCCGGTTCCGTAGCGTCTTCCTGCGGGAGGAAAGTGTTTCTCAGTGAATTATTACGTTCGCCAGCCTCGTGTTTCGTCGTCGTTGTAAGTCTAAAATTTTGTTTGGTCGAGTTTCTATTTTCGAGTTCGTACGTTCGTCGATCGTTGATTCGTACTACTTGCGATCACTCGTACCAGTCAATAATACTCGTCAATCAAATAATATTTTGTCATTAGAATGTTATCTTTGGACATGGAATTATTTAAAGCACCAATATATCTAACTTTCGAAGCTTTAAAATGTTGTCACTGTATAACAATTAATTATAGACACAACGTGATTGTTCATACGTTAAAAGAAAAGATAATACATAACACTATCATTACAACATATCGACTGAAAAACATTCCAATTTTAAATTATACATTTTTCCCCATTCCTTAACGAGTGAATATACGATTAATAAAAGAGAGTTAAAGAAAAAAATATTAGCGTGAGAGTTATAACAATCGTAAAAATTGGTTTATCAATATATGTAAGGATAAAACGGAACTTGAAATTTATTATGGTAAAACGAAAATTAGGCGCTAATCCAAACACATGTCCGCGGAAGCGATTTTGTCCGAATAATCCGATGGTTATACTACTGCGTATACAAGAGGATCGTTTGCTTTCGTCGCTTGGCCTTATACCGCGTTAGATCTTTTGAAAACGAACATTTTTCTTCAAAAACTATGTTCTAAGAGCATGGATTATTTAATTACATTCATTTATAAACGTAAATTTCTATATTATTATAATTTTTAAAAATATAAGAAAACATATAGAATATAATATTAATCGTACAATATCTTGGAACATAATTTTTGAAAAAGATGCACTTCAAATCAATTGTTCATTTTACAAAGATTCCACAGAATTAATACAAAAATTGTTTTGTCTCTGTCGGACAGAAAATCGAAGCTTTTACGCAATTGCAATTCTCAAAGAAAAAATACTTTTATCTTTAGAGCGATAGTTTCTCAAGAAAAGTAATCGTAAGATCGCATTTCAAATCTATCCTCCGAAGGTTCTATCTGCAGATAATCCCGTAACAACTTGCAGCTCGTACGAAATTCCTCCGTGTCTCTGTCGCACGAAACAGCAAAGATCAACAACGTTGTTAAACAACGCGTCAGAAGGCAAACGAAGCGACTAAGCCACCTCGAATCGATACCTGATGTTATCGTCCAGCTGACGAATAGGCGAGCCCCTATCATTCCCGTCCTCGTGGTGCAACACGGCTTCGTAGATCTGGAACTGCCTGAGTAGATCGAGATCGGTGCCCTGTTTCGACATGTACCTCTGGATGATGCCCTCGATCCCCTGTTCCTCTAAACAGTCCACCTGATCGTAATAAGTGTCCTGGTCCGGTATACCGTTCAGACACTTGTTGACCAACGTCGTCGCGTAGATCAGTAATTCCGTGTCGGCGGCGTCGTAATCCTTCAGCAGCTTCATCACGTTCGTCCATGGTATCATACCCCTGGACGTATCGACCGATCTGACCGCTCTCACCAGCAGCAGGCTGTTCGTCTCCACGTACTCGACGAACACCAGCAACAGTTTCAACGCGGTCTTCACCACTAAACGGAAGCGGCTGGCTATTAACGTGTATAACCACTGAACCGTCTGACCGTGTTCCATCACTCCATTCATGCCGTCCACGTAGAGCATCACCTGGCCGAGAGCTGTATCAATTGAAACAGAAAATTACTAGGTAATTTATACGTATTTGCACGGATTTATGTACAATCGGAGAAGGGCGAGGGTGTTAAATGACGGTCTTGGAATTTCTAACAATCAATATAGGATCAATAATTGTTTATTCGCAGAGATTTATGTTTATAATTTGGAATTCTGCGTTGGTGATGCGAAGCGATTGTGCAATGCAAAATTAAGAATTCCAATAATCGAGTACGAAATTAAATTCGTATTCGGGTTTGTAAATCTCATCTAGAGGTACCGAGAAGCAATTATGTTAAGCATCAAAGAGTTTATTTAATATCAAAATATTTGCCCATTTCTCAGAATCAAGTTTGAGTAACTAATTTATAAACATGTATCTAACATTAAATATCCACGACAAATAAATTTCCATTAAACCATCTACACATTTGCCAAATTAATCCTCCCGTTTTGTTCTCCTCTGTAGCAATCGAATACTCCAAATTTATTCGATTAGATACTTTTACAAGCGCATTCAAATTACCAACCACCAAAAAAAAAATATCGATGGAAAATTACAGACTTACAAATATAGTCGATAAACGGAAAAAACAATTTTAGCCCCTCCAGCGAAATCCATATTCAGCGCAAAACAATTCCATAAACGAGCCAACTTTCCCTCCATTTTCCATCCGCGGTTTTCGCCATCGAAAGGTTCGCGAATGAAAGATAACGTCGAAGCAACACTGATGCTTGACATTAGGAGAGCGATTCATCAATTTCGCATGAATCATAATCTTTAAAACGACGTGGAAGGCCCTTTGTTTCTCGCGTTACACTGTCTCCCCTTTCCATTTTTCCTCTTTCTTTTCATTTCATTTCGTTTTAGACGAAAGCACATCTACTCCGACAGTCGATGCAAATATCCAATGAGAAGCTTTTGTGACATTCTTCCACTCCCCAGTGGTCATCAGAGTGAAATCCATCAATCTCCGAACAGTGGAGATCGACTTTTTCTCGTTTTCACTTGCCAGGCGATGCAACTCCTGTTGTCCGTGAAATTGATTTCTCGCTTGACTTGTGCGAACCGCTGGTTCAATGCGCGTCTTTGAGCGATCGGATATTCGTTTATACCTTCGTCGTGTCAAGTATTCGCATCGTTTTTGGGAAGCCGCGTAGGTAATAACGCGTGATAACTTTGATTCGTAGACATTTTTGGAGATTAAAAGTCATCTTATACTCGAGATACAAGAAAGTTCATCTTCCTCAAATTAAATTATACGAGTCGGATGATTTTTAATACTTCTTAACGTTCTTATCGTATTTTGTGAGAAATAAAATCTCAAAGAAAGTAAAATCGTACCAACATTGTCTGTCAATCGTATTAATGAAATAAGCGAACTTTCTTCTATGTTACATTTTAACAACACCTATCGCTTGTAATTTAATAATAAAAAATAGAATAAAACAATTACATTCAAAGTCCAAAGTCCAAAGTAGAATTAACGAGAACTCTGCCCAAAATTCTATGCCACTGATACGTTTTCTCAAAGAAACGACGCTCTGTTATTGATCCCGATTCTCGCGCGCTGCTCAAAAATTACTTACCGCGAATTATAAAAAGGGAACCGCAGCGGCACAGCGGCGGAAATCCGGCGAATTACGCAATAATAACTAGCCGCGAACAAATTATCAACTCGTGCAACGAACGTTACGTGGTCGTGTCAAAAGTTATAATTTACTTTGTATGGGGGGAGGGGGGGGGGGGGTGTAACTAGTACGAGTTCTAATTGAACTCGGGCGTATTGCTGTGCGACAATTAATTATTGGGTCATGGTGGTGTAACTAGTTCTGCGACGAATGGGGTATAAGTGGCAGAAACGCAGGTAATCGTGTCCTTATCGACGAAGCAACATTCACTTTACGATCAAGTAACTGGTCGTTTCTTTGAGTGTTTCAGCAAGTCATACTTCAAGTGAAACTGCAATGCAGTAGAACGATAAAAGTTATTTCGTCCAATGACGATTCGTAATTTGCTGCGTGGCGACTTAGATTTTTTTGAATCAAACACAGAGACGAAATCTTGTACCTTTTCCTCGTGTAAATTTTATATTTTAGTTCCATTATTAGCGTGGACAATATAAAAATTTGATATGTTACATGTATTACTTTGCACGTTGACTTTGGGAGTTTTGAAGAATCAAAGAGAAATGATGATGAACAAAGTTCAGCAATTTAAATTAAGATATCAGACGAGTACTACTCGTTAGTACCTAATTGGTAACTAATTTAATCACTGGACGTTCTTACTGCTAATACTTAATAAACCAGGGATGCAAAATTTGAGATTTATAGAAAGAATGAAATACAAAAGTTGAAAGCAAGACCGAATAAATTTTACCTGATAAAGTAGAAAACAATTTGAGAGGTAAATAAACGCATGGCACAAATCAAAGTAGAATTCGATGTAGGAAATGGTAGATTGGTGAAGTTGGACAATCTTCGGGAATATCCATCTACAATTTTCCAACGATGTAGTTAGACACGGACCATTTGAAGTTCGACACGATCCGTGCACTTCGCCGGTTAACTTGTAATTTTCGGTACAACCGATATCGAAGTTGCGGGTCTCAGAACAAGCAAGTTCGACTAGTGGGACTCAATAACCATGATCTGAGTATCTCGTGTCAAAGGTAATTATTGTGACCGAGAGATCAAACCCAAAGTGTTTCACAATGAGTCTCGTAACGCGCGAAATTTTTAGTACTTTTAACATCCTGCCATCTTTTTCAGTTGCCAAAATTTAGTTAGCAGATTTTTGGATGTTAGGATCATTGGAATTCCTAGAATTATCAAAAATTTTACTCTGGTTCTTGATTTCGAAAGTATGTAAGTTTATATTAATTCCTCACACATCGAAGAGATCGTCGCAACAGATAATAAATCTTAATTCGCCTAATTAAAAATATATAACGTAATTAATATATTTCTGAAAGAGAACTCTCTTGAATTTTATTTTAAATACCTTCATAGCTTCGCCATTTCGTAGTTTTTCATAACTCAATGAAAGATATTGCAGTCTCAAGAAATATTTCGCTTTTCCACCGTGGTAGCGTGGATCGCGCAGACGTTCAATGATAGTAATAAAAATGTCGAAAACGTAAACATCGTGCCGTGCGACGTGAAAAAAGAGGGCCTTTTTTTTCTGTTTATGCGACCCGCGTTGTTGCGCGTTTTGAAAAATGGGAAAGACAGATAGACGCAAGAGCGAGATAGAAGCGCGGAGTGCTTTATGAAAATAGAGTCGCGATGTCGTTATTCTGTTAGTTGCAGGTATCGATACCCGTTCGAGGGGCAATGTTTCCGTAAAATACTGGACTCGATTTTCCCCGCCGATATTTATGTACCTACGTATCGTATTAGATATCGACATTTCATATACATACATACTGCGAGCGAGGGAAATGAATATCTTTTATCGCGTAGTGTAACAGTTGCTTCGAGTTGATAATCCTGAATGAGACGTGTATGGATGAAACGAAAATTTCAAGCAACAGTTGACTCCACCTTCTTTGCGCTAAAGCTATTTCCAATCAAATTGAATTTAGCAATGAGTTCATTACTTTTAAAAGAGCGTAAAATCTGTCTAATTAATTTATTCTATTTCTCTGTAAATATATAATTTTTGTCAAAAAATTCAGTTGTTTGTAATTTTGTTTGTAATTCTTCCAAATTATGTACTAAACAGAGGCGAATAAGATAATTAGTGTAAATTACATTATAAACGGCGAAAACAAAAAAAAGAAATGAAATACATCTCGAATTTTCGACGAAATTCAAATAATAAAATGGACGAATATAATTTTCGATATTACGCTCGAAGTGTTAACAATAAAAACCAATGAAACGAAAATGCGCGAAAAATCATTTGAAACAATTAATCGGTCGAAATCGTTCTAAATTTTATAACAAGTATCCGTTCGAACGGCTTCAAAAGTATCATTTTTTCGAGGATTCGTTGCAACGAGCGCGCAGAATAATCCAGCATTTACCATCGCACACCGTCGCGTTCGGCAACTGGCCGCGTTTCCCGATGCAAATGGGGTTAAATCAGCGAAAACGCGTTAGTGAACTGTCGGATAATGGAACTATTGTGTCGATCCGATGAAACTTTTCTCCCGTAGAAAGATCGGCCAGCCGGAAATTTCCCTTTAATCGATTCTGCCCGACTGCTCCTCCAACTCGCGATTCATACTACTTGGTCTTTTTTTTCCTTTTTTCAACTGATTATCGGCCAATCGTGGTAATCTCTAATGAACGGGTTCCTGATTGATGAACCTTCGGTTCTCGTCGAGAGAAACGTCGAGAGTGGAACGTCATTCACGGTATTCCAACGATACTGTGTTCCAAATGTGTTGTTGACTTTTAATCGAGTCATTGAAAACTGTAACAACTTTTAGAAATTAGTATAGTGCGACGATACTGTATTATCAACTCTGATAATTGGTATCACTGGGTCATCGAGAGGTATAAAAATTTAGAATTAAAATACTTAATTTTGGGTATCAATTTAATTGGATTTTTTACACGGAGAACGTACAAAGTAAAATAAATCGGGCATCTTCATATAAATTCCAATTCGTCATCACGAATAAGCTTTCTGTCGTTATTCTTCCAACGAAGTTCTCCTGCATCGAACGACGCATCACGATTGCAAATTATACGCGATTTTAAATGAAATTTTCATATTTTCTCACGCGGAAAATGATTTGTCGGGAAAATTAACAATTTACGCACATCGATTCGTATCTGCGTACCTTTACACACGACGAAACGAATGCCTCGCGAAAAATCTCACCGTGACGATGTCGTGCATTCTTCTGCGCGGGTGTGCGCAATGAAATTTCAATTTCCATTCCATAGGTTTCGCGTTTCGTTTATTTTTTCACGGGCCGGCTACGGTATTAAATTTAGATTTGTTCACTCCTGTAACGGAGAGTACGCGACGGCATGAAAAGCAGCTCGTGAAATTCGTTCGGGCGAAAGTTTCGGCAGGGTGACTGTTAAATTAAACATCAGGAAGTTCGGAGTGCCGGTTCGCTGCCTGTTTAGTGTTACAGTCGAAAGACGAAGTTCCTATATATATATGTATACACACACACACATATATATATATATATATACGTCGAGACTATAAAGTGTGGCTTTTCTTTCCGACGTAAATCCAGAAATTGAATTGTTCGACGTACATTTATCAAATTTCAGAAGGGATAACAAAATGCTTTATCGTCGACGATAAGAACGTATGGATACTTTTGTGAGTTCACCCTCGTCCATAAATGTTAAAACGTATACTCACTGTTTATTGTTAGTTCCGTCATTATCATTTCGTTTGGAATCGTGATCTATGAAGAATCTATATATCAGATATAATGGTGATAAAATATATTCTCTTGTGGTGTGTATTTTCTTTTCTTTGATTGTGAGTCGTTGTTACAATATATTGACTGCCATAGGTGATCGTATTCATATTGTAACATTTTTCATTGCGTGTACGTTATAAATGATATATCAGAAAATTAAATATCTATGGATTGAGCTTTCTGATGATTCGTTTAAAACTTCAGTGACATTTAGATTTAAAAAGTTGTTAAAAAAGTTTTTATTGCAAACAATTTTTCAAAGTTTATTCTCTTGCACTGGTATAAAATTCTGGTTGATATAATGTTTATGAACGAGTATTATAACAAATAATTACTACGCTTTTATAAAAGTATTCCAGATAGTCATCCTTGTTAATTAAAATTTATTCAAGTTTTGTATATTGCTTGTATTCACTAGATAATTTAAACAATTAATTCCGATTTCACATAACTGTAAAACGTTGGTTGACAAAGCAGAAAGCTCAAAAGAGACTCAAGTTTCGCAAAGCACAAGATTGAACGTATTCGTAACACATTTTTGCGAACATATATCCGATTTCATCGCGAAATACTCCAAGCGTTCTCGCAACGAGTTCTGCGTTTATTTCAAATAATCTAAAGGTTATCAGATTTCATTACGTGTCAATAAGCGGTTTAGCAATTCAAACGAAACTCCACTGTCGCGGCGCGAACGTTCATACCATGGCAACTCTACGAAAAATCAAGCGAACAAGCGATCCAAACGATCGAGAATTTCTCAGCGGATGGCAAAATATACGAGAACGATTTTCAGCCGCGTACATCCCACCGAATTGTCATTAATATTCGCTAGATCGACCCACCTTCCTACGCCCTCCAATCAGACATCGGTGCTAATCGAACTCTCGAACCTCGAACGACGTTTACGATTCTTTCGCGAAGTCGAAATTGTTCCGCGATCCTACCACCATAGCTCCCACAGCGGAGCGCAAGAAAACGTGCATAATCTCGAAAGAAAATTTATCACGGCTCTGGCCGGCCACTCGTAAATTCTGCCGATAAGAAACACGACGCGTTAGCAAAATTTAATTCCGCGGCCGCTTCCGTTCTCGCGTTTCGCGCGATGTCCGACCGACAAAAACGGAAACAGTGGGGAAGGGAGGAGGAGAAGGAGGAAGAGAAAAAAGGAAGGGAAAAAAGGAGGAAGAAAAGGAGGAACGTCGTTTGGGATATATCGTTTATACGCGATAACCCGATGACGGTGGTTATCTCGAGCCTCCGCTGCTTCTAGCCCGAGGATTTACATCGTTGGTCCAACCAATAAAAAAGAGCATGCTAATGCGGTAATTATGCTAATAATAAAGCGTTACACGACATCGCGCGTTTAACACTCTTGGCGGTAACACCAGCCGGTGATTTAACGTAACAACAAGGCGGCGTAAATTTAGCAATTTGCATGGTGCCGCGTTATTTCACGACTGTCTTCCCGTTAGCGAGAAAATTTAGCGTTTTCCTGCTTCTAATCAAATCAGCGTGAATATCGACACGACATCCGTGTGAATAACTGCACGACTTGTACCCCAGTACGATTCATCTCACTGAAAGATTCAGAAGCAACTGTTCTGACTAGGAAATGTAGACGACTTTTTTGCCATAAAATTTTATTGATGTGCAAACATTTGAATCGATAGAAAACAAATTACAGGCACGACCGCTCAGTACTACCAGACAACGCCACTCCTACTCTAGGTCTACCCCACGCCCCTTCACGAATCACGTGACCCAAATCAACCAATCGCTAATTTTCGTTGCATTAGCGTTGCATCTGAAAAGGCTCGATTTTCTGGGTTACCCCAACTAAAATCATTTTCAGTGATAAAATAGACTGAAACTAACGCAGAGCCGCTGAGGAGAAGCGTTGATCGACGAAAAGATAAAGGATCGATCTGTAACGAGCATTTCTATGCGTGACGCGTCGAATATCAAGGCAACGTTAACGTGCGACTGCATCGGTCATCGTTTCCAGCAGTGTCTCTCAAGCTGAAGATGAAATTTAAGACTACTTTAAATACAGCGTTGTATTAAATAGAAAATAAAATATAAACAAATATAGCGGATTTAACACATGTAGCGTAGATTAATTAAAGAATAAAGAATTACTAAAAGAATGCTATGACACAATTATGCACGTGTGCATTTAATCGCTTGATATCGAAGAAATTGATACAGTCTAAACGCTCTATTTAGGACATCAATTATTAAAGCAATTACTATCTGTTAAAGCTATTTAGGCTGAAACAATCGAGATTCGTGACAAAGATCATTAATTGGGGTGAAATCAATATTCGGGTAGAAATTATCTTCTGACAAATAGTTCCTGTTAATCCTATAATTGCCAATTACCGACTAACAATCAATTAATAATTCGCAACATTATTATTAATAGCATAACTATTCACTAAATTTATATCAATGCACGTTTAAGATTCCAATGAAATCAAGTAATTAATAGCAACAAAATTTTCGAATATTACTTGAAAAAAAAAAAAAAAAAAAAAAATTTAACATTACTTTGGATCTTCAAATACCACTTCATGTAAAAAATCCTCAGAATTTGTCAGCTGGTCGCGGTACTGGCTATTTAGCAAATAATCTAAAAATAATATAACCTTGCCCACAACAATAACAACAACGTTATATAAAATTATGTTCTATATAATAACATATCATTAAACACATCACTGTGTCATTATTATACTTTTTAAAGGAATTGAATTTAGAATTTAAGGAATTTGCAAAATATTTGAAATTCTGAATTAATTCTGAAAAATCTCAAGAGATTTTAAAAATCTGTAGTTCTCTATACAGTTCTAACCTCTGATCTGGCTGGCTGAATCCCAACAGGATCCAAACGTAACGGCAAAGACGTGAAACTGTGTCGAATAATTTGAGAAACACTGGCGGGGGGTTAACGTCACGTTTCAAGCATCGACGTCGCAATCGTAATGCCGCTTCATCGGCACAATCGCGCCGGTAATGACAATAATTGTAAAGCGATTTAAGCGCGCCACGGTTGCGGGCATTAGCCGGCCCGTTATCATTACACCGACCATAAGTTATGCCGCGAAATCTAATTAGAAGCGTGCACGCCAACGTAGATCGCGCGCGTAATCATCGACTATCAACGTGGCTCGATCCGGATATTATAATCAACGATCGATGATTCATGGAATCGCACCATCTTTTATGCATCGTGTGCGGTCGTAGATCAACAAGGAGCCAGGTTAAGGGCGTGGAATCAGTTGTCTCGTCTACGATCCCGGTTTATCTCGCGAAGTTATTATTATGAAGCTGTTACTATATTTCTCTGAGCTATTTGGAATTTTACATCGTCATTTTAAAAAGAGTCTGGAGTAACTGATTTTATTTTAACGCCTTGAGAGGAATATAAAGTCAAAAGTTAAACTGAGAAGCGCGGAAAAATAATGATGTCTTTAATATAGGTTTTTAAATTTGTTTGAAAATTCATCATTTATTTTCGATGAATACAAGTTGTTTGCGTCTTAAGAATTAAGTATTGGTCTCGTAAATGTGTAATGAAGTTGAGAAATTAATGAAAAGTGAAGTTTAAAAGATTAGATTGCCTTTCACGAGGCTCATACATCGAAACGATGATTCTAAGAAACAAACGTGAAAAATCCAAACTGAAATAAATTGCAATAACAAATGAACCACCATAGGAATAATAAACTTGAGAAACTTGAGAATGTCAATCTTTTATTTTATACTGATGAAGTGCAGTAGAGAAGCAATAAACATTTTTGAAATATTGCAACTTTCAAGTTACGTCATGTTGTAGAGAAATGCACTGCAACCTAATCAACATGTACATGTAAATGTTACAATAAATTTAACGATTTAATTCGCTTTTCTTCCTACCCTAAAAAAGACAATGTAAAGTTAGTCTTTTTAATCTTCTTACCTAAAAGCATTAGAAGAGAAACGAGTAGAAAAATGCTAGTCAGTGGCGTATGTTATACAATTTCATCAGCATATATCCAAGATATGAGAGTCAACCATAATTTTCCGCGCGAAAAATCTACCGACAGCCTCGAGTCGTTGCGCGAAGCGTCCTCGTGTTACTCTTGTTTCCCTCTCGACGACGAAAAACAGAACGAAACGAGACGCACGAGGTTGGGGGGAGAGAAGGAAGGAGAAAAAAGAAGGAACGCGAGAAAAAATGAAAAAGGGGAAAAAAGAGAACTGGCGGTGTAGCAGAAGGTGGGGAAAAAAATAGGTGGAAAATCCGACGACATTGCGTCCAACGGCACAGAAAACGTTTCCCTCCGGTGATTTAGAGTCATAATCCGCGTGCGCGCATCCCGGAAGCTCTGTTTCTCCGCCGGTGGACGCACGAATCTCTTCTTTTCTCGAATCGAGACGACCGGATCGATATAATTTGTTATGCACTACATAGAACTCGAAATTTTGACCCCTTTAAACGACACTGTTTTTTCTACATCAAAAAAGTAAGTTTTGTCACTCGAAGTATTCGGAGAACATATTTACCTGTCTACCCAAATTCATTCTGGTAGAGTGATTTCAACCCACAGTGCCAAAAATACAGACAGTTTTCGGCTCTGTTCCATAAACTTGGGAACTGCAAGCGATAGAAAAAAGCTACGAACTAAAGGTTTAGGTTAGGTTTGCTTCTTTCAAAATCAGATTTATCAAACGACGAATTATTACAGTATTATCTGTAACGTAAGAAAAAATTTACAATAACAAATTTTTCCCAAAATTCAAATGCGAAATGTTATTAGGTTTTAAATTTTTTTTGAAAAAAAAAAAAAGAATGAAACAGTATAATCGTTTTGAAATTATTTTCGTTGCGTGTGTTTCACTGTTTTTTTCTTTTTTTGCCCGCGAAGGGTTAAAAGTCTACGCGCCGGCGATAACTCGTTTTACCGATATTTAAAGGAACCTCTTTTACCGAGATTTATATGAAGCAATGAAGGATAACAAGTGGCCGGGTGCCGGCGACGTACACCACCGAACGATGCACCGTATATTAAGTTACTTTGACTGAAATTGCACTTAGCGGTGGAATTTATTAGATTGCGATAAGGCTAGATAAACGCGTAACGAGCAGTTGAGAGAAGGAAACGCGAGGAAGACTATATTACGCGGTTGCGTATTATGACAGTCGCTCGCGAACTCGTACGCGAAATAAATACGGAACGAAGTGAGTTTGACGTTTCGTCGCATTTTTACCAGTTTACCGTAACAATTATACCGTATAAAGAACGCGAAAACACGTTATTTCTAAAATTTCGCTTATCTCGCGGTAATTCAGCGTGAACGTTCAACGCCAACGTTCTTCCCGCAGATTATCTTTTAATTTAAATACGAACGATTAAGTACTATTACGAGCGAAATGTAAATTGTGCGATAAAAGATAAAACGTTTCGAGATATAAATGAGACGTTGAGGAAGAAATTATAGAAACGTTCAGATACGTTCAGATGTAATTATGAAGTTGATTGTAATTAAGAAGTGAGTTGTTCCGACGAATGTCTTTCTTGCGTAACTTAAATAAAAGTAGCCGAGCGTTTTGCTTATTTCTAATAAAATGTACTTTAATTATATTATAGAATTACAAGTAAAAATTATTCATTGATAAATAATGAAACTGATTTTGGTATCGATGAAATATCAGCATCCACTAGTAGAGTAAAAGAAATTTAAAAAGAAAATATTTTAGAAATTCTTTATACTCTAATTTATCTATGCAACTTTTAGATAAAGAGATAATTGTAATTAATTCAAACAATGTTTGACGTATATTCGATTTTAATGCACTGGAAATCACTTATTCGGAATAAAAATTCAATACATCAGATAATAAGAATTCAAGCGAGAATGACAATTCTGAATTCTCGATTTCTTCGCGTTCCGGTTAGCGGAACTACTTTCGAGTATCGCAGTGATCGATATCGCGAACGTCACGCGAATGGAGATATGTAAATGCGGAGTCGCAGGACTTACGTTCATCGTGTCGATCAGCTCGATGAATTCCTGTTTTCGCTTTATTTCGCGCGGAGGGTGCATTCCGGTGCGAACCTGTCTTTTGATTTATACGCTTCCGTCGTACGTGAGAACGCGCGGCTGTGATTTAAAGCACCGATCGTCCCAAAATTCTACATTTTCGGAGCGCTCCTCCTTGACGGAATTCGATAAATTTTAATGGGGAATTTCTGCTCCGGCGGCGAAAAACGTGCAAAAAGCACTCCATTCGACAACGTTCGATGCTTCTTGGTCTGACTGCGACGCGACGAATCTACTTTCTACGTCATCCTTGACATTAACGGAATTAATAAAAATATAAAAGTATAAATTTTATTTCATTCCTACGCTATAAATTTAAGACCAGCGTTTGTAAAATTTAAGAAACAAAACAAACTATAACTCAGAACATGATGAATTTATTTCTTCTGAATCTTTACACGTACGTTTTGAATTTCGAATTTCAAACGTATATTTTCCCCCGCAGTTTGAAATAGTTAACGACGTGAAAAATTCAGTTTGAAACGATTTTCCTCCGACAGATCTCTCGGATCAAATATTTCAAGTGAACGTGCCACTTTTTCGGATAGCGAAACGATCTTGGCACGCTGCGAGCGAGCGATATAATTTCGAGTGAACCGTGTTTTTCCGACGCCATTAGTTTCGGTGTCAAGTTCGTCGCAGAAATGGCGTTCGCGCGTTGCCAAACCGCCTCCTCGGCGATATCGCGTTTAATCGTGCGCAAGAGTCGAGTAAACCTCCTAACTGGATCGAACAGGTGTTCCGTACTATCGTCGTTTCGTCTCGAATTGTCTTTTCTCTTTTTTTTTTTTGTTTTGCTCTTTCTTGTTAAGCCAACGAATTCGAAGCGCAAAGCAAAGGTTATAAAGCACTCGTCGTATCGGTACGCCTCTCGATTCCAGCGATCAGAAATTTGAGTATCGCTCGAGCGTCGTTGGCGATCGTTATCAAACTCTCTTCTAAATTCGCTCTTCTGGAGAAAATTCGAGCGACCTCTTTCCCCTCCCGATCAATCCTCCAGAGCCTCCTCCACTTAATTTTTATCGTAGAAATCTGACAGGAATTCACTTTGAATTTCTGTCGACGCGATTTCGTCAAAATTCGAAAAGGAAGATTTTATTGGAAGTAGAATGGGGCAGCATTTAGGTTTTACATCCTACGTTTCGTCTAGTTTTTTAAAAATGTAGATAGAACTGAAAATAGAACTGATATAGCTTATTAATGCAATATTTTTCGTACTTTGGGTACTTTATATTGAAGAATTAAAAAGTATACCAATTGGAAAAATGTTTCACGATTATTCCTACAGAGGTGAACGCACGACAAATCATAAAATTTCACAAAATTAACACTCTTTACGACGGACAAGTATTAATTCTTTCAGACATCAGTTTCCTACGTTGGGAACAACTATTTACTAATTAACGGTAATTTGCTATCACGACAGGTACTTTGTCGAAGATGTAGTAATGCAGTCATCTGCGTCCTTAATTGCGTGCTTATTATCTCGGTTAATTGTCCAACGAACATGCTACAAACAATTTTCAAAGCAGCATGCCATTTACGATTTGCACAATTAATATCCTTCGGAGTATAAAGTGTGGTATCAGCGAAACAATCCTCTCCCTTTACCCAGATTTCAGTTTTTAAATCCGCGAAATAATCGTAAAAATGTAAATTTGCACAAATGTCCACGGTTCGTTTGTGAAATTAATATTTTACTTGTAACATACCTATCACACGGTGTTGAAACGACAATTCATCATAATTTCTGATGTTTCAATCTGCGTAGTGGAAACACACGCGTGTTTACAATATTTTGTTACAAAGTACGAAATTACACGTTATAAAATACAAATTGATAAGATTTCGTTGCAAAACGCGAAAGTCGCTTTCCAAATGAGTTAATCGACAACGAGTCACGATGATTCATTACAGGCAAAAAAGGCTACACGCAATGACAAGTTAAAAATCACCAACGACCCCGATTCGAAGCTTGAAAACCAGCTAACACGGACATCCATTCTACGCGCGAGCCTATCTGTTACACCTGAGTTGAGCGAGCATCTTATCAAAGTTGCCATTGGAACGTTCCCAGCAAACCGAAACTGTCAGACAGTCGGCACTTTAACGAGCCAATAGCGTGGCGAAGCGTCGCTGTAATCAACCAAGGCTGACACACGCGGCGAGATGTCGACATAGACGCGCTCGCGTTCCCTACCGTGGATCGTGGATTAGAAGATTGGATGTTCGTTCGAGGCTGCTCGTAATAAATTTCCTGTTTACCGAGAGATAAGGAACACGCAATGAGACCTTCCTACTGAACCTGTAAACTAGACAGGTAACATCGCGTTGCCGAGTGGCTTCCTCCAAGGGGATGAGAGGACTGATTCGCCCCAACTGTCAAATTGTTTTACGAATCGTGTTATCTGTCACTGCTCTTAACTTACTCGCCGATAAGGTCCTCGTGTTGTCCGATATCCGCTTAATCTTAATTGACCTGGTCTAACGACTACTTAGCAACTATGTCCCCCTTTCTTTCTCTGTCTTCCACTTTGTCGCTCCTTGTTGAAAACAGTCGTAAAAGGATCGCCGCGAACCTAATTTAACTCGAAGGAAGGAAGTCGTCTTCGAGATCGCGGCCGGAGTTAATCGGTAGAGAAGAACCGAACGAAAGGATGTACTTTTGTTTGCAAATGTGCGGAGAGAAGAGCAGGAGCAATTGTATCGACGTTTGTTACGGGTAAGAGAACGTGGAACTTTGAGCTTTAGAAGAATGCTTCTTGTTTTCTATTACGGTAGAAGATTAAGCTGCAATTGTAATGAAAACGATCAGATGGTTCAACCAGAAGAAGACCAGTTAATCGAATATGAACTGAAATTTTGTTTGAACAGATAAAATTCACGCAACTGTTTCCTTTGCAACTGCACCAAACTGCGATCTAACATCAGGATACAACCTGACAAATTTTCCCAACTACAGATTTCCCAACTAGAATTTACATTCAAACGAGTGAATTCAACGGGTAAAAATTCAGTTAATCAACTACTAAACTGAAGCATCACCCTACGGTGCAACCAAAAGTGAGTTCACCCAGTTGGAACTTTGTTTGAACAAATAAAGTTCACACGAGCGAAATTAAAGTGAACCGCGATTCGAAATTAAAACCTCCGTTGTAACGTCGCGATAAAGCCTGACAAATTTTCCGGACCACAGATTCGCGTAACAAGAATTTACATTCAGATGAATGAATTCGATCGATAAAAACTCAGTCAACGAATTAACCACTAAATTAGAGTTTCTAAAGTTGAGATAAAGGAAGTCGAAACTCTGTTTCCTTTGCAACTAAAATAGACTACGATCGAAGATTAATTTCATTGCCACGCGAAGCTACAGCGTTCCCCTAAAAAAGAAAAAAAAAAAAAAAAAGAAAAAGGAACAACTTGCAAAGACCGCGAGGAATCATTCCTCCCGTGCGAGCAGTATCCGGCTAGTGGATAGCGAGGTAGTTTCGGCTTCTTGCGGAGGATCTGTCTGCGTGGACTCCCGGAGGACTCGTTCGGTATACAATGCACTCGACGAGGTCCGGCCGGTGATCGAAGACGAGAGAGGAGGCGACTCTGCTTCGTTATCGGTGGCGGGAAAAGAGCGAGGAGGGCACAAGTGGGCCGCCGTGGCCGTATCGAGCAGCCAGCTGACGGGGAATTGGTCTTCTTCGTGGCGTTGTTCGGCTCGGAGCGAAGGTTTACGAAGCACTCGAGTCGACCTGCGCCGCTCGGCGAGCCACTCGAAACGCGATCAAAGGGTGCATTCATAATCTGCTACGCGTCGCGGTTTCGCAGACGAATCCACGGGCAGATGCTTTTGTAAACAGGCCGCGTTAACGGCGCAATCTCGCGTGTGGACCGACTCTGCTTATCGCTTGCACGCCACGTAATTCTCGGAATTACGTTCTAGATGGATCCGATTGTCGATTTCGTTTGAGATTAAAGTTTAGAGCAGGATTTGTCAATTTCTCTGTACATATTTGTCGAGGGATGTACAGTTCGCGTTCGCTTAACCCTTTGCACTCGACTGTCTCTTCTGCGGGGAGGGGATCGTACCGAAATCTAACTAACAGCTTGGACTTTCTCTTTTTATAATTTGGTGTTGTATGATGCGATGTAATAATATAACATTTAAACAGACACTTAGAGTGAAAGCTACAACGTAACGATGTAAGAAGAACAAAAAAATTTTTGAAAACCATCTTGATCGTTGGAATAATTCTCACATAGACTTTTTATTGCGACTTTTTACGAGAAAGTTTAAAAGATGATGGAGGATATTATTTTTCCATTATACTTAAATTTGAACGATATTGAAATACAGTCAACAAAATTTCGTGTTAAATATCATTTGAATGATTATTTCCAATGCTATGTCATTTTATTTGATGATAAATAAATTGCTAGTAGATGAAGAGGGTTAATAGGAGCTTTTTCATTTAAAAATTCTGATTTAATTTATGGATGATTTCAACCGTACCGAAAAGCGAAAATGTAAGAAAGTTGGTGCTGATGAACTCGTGTCGAAAATATTATTAACTTTCTTACTGAAAGTTCACGTTATTAATGCATTTATGAAAGTTTCCTCTGAATAAATGTATTTCATATCACAAATAATTGGAGACATTATTGACTGTCTATCTCCGTGTGCCTTTTAACGAACGTTCACCTTTCATAACATGATTTGTACGTCTTCAAATAGAAATTGGTTTGTAGAAACTATTCCTTGGGAAATTTCGTAGATTTCTTTTCCCCCCTTTGCACATTAATTTTTTCCAACATTACGAATAATTTTATCGTTCGAGTATATACTTATATGTTCGTTAAAATCCTTTTAGTCGCCGCACGCAAACACAAAAGTAAACTCAATTTGAACATCAAGGGAGCCGCCTTCGCGAGCTTGAACGCGCTATAGATCTTCCAGCAGGTTACGACGCATATTACGCGAAAACACGCGTCCGTCTTTCGACGAGATCCTCAAAGGCGAGATGGGGGCAAACGAGAGAAGACGATGTTGTCGCTCGTCTGGCACTCAGTTTCGCGGATCCGTTGATGTTGGCTCGTTAAGTGTTAGCTGCATTACTCGGGTATTATCTTATCACTGTTTATGAGAACGTTGCAGACGTACCGCGCTCTCGTGTTTAGCGAGAAATCTCGAGACCTGGCCGCGCCTGAGAATTGCTCGATTATGAAAATGTTCCTTTCCGAAGGAAGTGGTATCATCGGTTAATTTAGAACGAAAATTGTAGCTTGCTATTTCCACAGACTTTTGCGAGAGGTAGAATTTTAATAAGAAGAATAGCGAACATGTGAGAAATAAACTCGTTTGAGGTATTTAATTGACTAGAATTGACAAAATAATTAAATTAACTCAACATTTTCGATTTATTTAGTAGAAGCTCCTCTGTCTTGAAATTCAAATTTTTGATCTGTTTCTTCAAAATAGTTTACAGAATGAAAGAATATTTAAAAAAGGTCATTGAAGATATTACTGTACATTAACAACTCAAAACAATTTCTCGGTACCTCTAATTTCATAAAAAAAAAAGAAAAGAAAAGAAAAGAAGGAAGTAACTTCAGACTGATCAAAGGTAAATCATAGAAGACGAATTTCTAAAAAATCCGACTTCTTGCCGTTGTAAATATTTATGCTGGCAGTGGACTGCAGTTGCCGCGAGAAGTATAGCTTGGATGATACGTGCACGGAGGAACCTTCATGTACGCTATTAGAAGTCTAAGCCAGCCGCGGCAGAAAAATACGGGATACCAAAGAGTCTCTATCGACAAATTGTCAGTATACTCACCTCGTAGTATGTAATTTTGATAATTCTGGTCGGCCTCGCTGCCAACCTTGATGAGGCAAGCAAGCCCGTCATTTTGCACGAACTCGTGCACCAGGTCCTTGTCCTCCTGCAAAACCAAAGTTTATGGTAAGTAGCCGTTCTCCACACCCGAATAGGACGCCCGTTACGTGCTACTACCGATCATCGCCGCTCGCACGTCTAATTTATTCAACCTGAAACGAAACGATTCGACCTAATCGACGGCTTGGAATTTATGGCCCATCTTTTGAGAAACGTTGAACCGCGGGTAATCTGTTTAACGACCAACGGTTTTCATGGCTGGCTTCGATGACTCTATTTCTTTGAATCGTGTGTAAAAATAAGTAAAATCTTTGTACACAGATTGAGAGTGAGATGAATAATCTATTATAGGGTGCTAAGCAATTTTGTGCACGTAGAATCTATCGACATGATCGTTAATAAACTTGATATGCAGCGAAGAGCGTAATCGAGTCAATAGCGATAAGATATCATCGACGTTTCAAGACGTTACAACTTCGTAAAAGGAAATCGTGTAACGATTCACTTGGCTTTATTTTAAAGCGCGAAACCTCGGTCCTCTTGCAATAAAAATAAACAAGTAAACTGGTCAGTTTACAAATAAAAAAGAAACAAAAGTCACTTGTAACAACTTCTACCATTTCTGCCACTGTAACCATCGATCGTTCCAACGATTAAGCGTTCCCAGTGACAGAAGTCAATAAAAAATCCAACGAAACGACAAGAAGCAAAACGAGCTCCGATTCCGCGCCAGTTCGAGCGATTTTTTTACCTACGCCGAACGTAGATTGGACGAGTGAAATGGAACGAATTGCGACGCTGGAGGCGGCAAGTCGCGAACATAATAGAAAATTGCAGTAAGTTTGATTAAACTGACGGACGCGAGGCGGATCGTCTCGCGGCCACGTTTCAGGCTCTCGCTTTCCAAGATAGTGGAGGTTCATCGGACGCGACGCGCCGAGCCGAGGATTAGCCAAGATTAAGAAACGAAATTGAACGTTGCGGCGGCGATATTGTGCGGATAAAACCCGCTGGACGAGGCGGGGAATCGCGTTCGATCTGCAACGACTGTGCTATATCGACGTAGGGCCGAGTATTGTAATTAATTTTGTAGCTAGCCAGTCCGATAATTGAAACGATAAGGCAGAAGGAAGAGTTGGAGGATTGTTTTTAGGCGCCTCCAGCTCTAGCCATCGGCTGCAGCGATTTATCTTTACGATGTGGCAATCCTATTGTCTAATTAAACGTTTCCCCTTTGAGGGAAAAGACGTCTCGTGAAATCTGATTTAATTTTAAAATCTTGACTTGACACAGTCGGAACACAGTTCGCTTTGAAATTTTTGTTATTTTAAGACTAAGATATTTGCTTGAGAAACATAGACAATTTTCGTAAATATTTTTGGTTTGAATTGCTCTTCTAAAGTTACTACTCGGGATCGTTAAAAATTTTCAAACATACTTTACACGTATAAACTTTTTTTAGTTTGTGTGACAGTTCAATTATAATTTCGTAATGATTGCGTACATTCTAGTGATTATATTATAATGACTAAATTGTACCATTAATTGGATACTTTGACGATAAAAGAATATTTGCAACGCACAAGAAATGACTGACTGTCTTCTGAGGCCTCCGTATGACATTTGATCGATTATAGAAATAACCTTCTGTTATTTATATGACACCAATGACATCTTTCATTTCTGATCAACTAACTTTAATGAAGCGTTCGATCAATTTTTGAGTTAAACGAACCAAATTACTCTGTTGTTCGATTTTGCACTAGCTACCAGTTCTGACTATTTTTTTTTTTTTTTTTTTTTTTTTTGCCACAAATATAATAAACTCGCGGTCGAGCGAGCTGTCGTTGCAGGTCCTGTGCAGTTGTCAATCGGCCCGTAACGCGATTTCCACTCGATTATTAACACATTTGTCATTCAACGTTAATGTGATATTCTTCTCAATAATTCCAGCAATAAATCTAATAATAGGTACGTAGCAATATTGGTTATCCTTGTCATTATAACATTTCACCGAAATCGGTGCCAATAAAATGTAACATTATTGACGTGGATTAACGTTGTTAATGTAAATCACGCGCGCAGTCGTGACACGAGCGGAGAAAAAAGCAGGAAAATAAAAGTAAAAACTTAAATGAAATTAAGCCGCGTAATCGATAAAACAATCACGATAGCCACTAATAACACCTCGTCGACTATCCACGTGCCTGACATTCGTTCCATTCATCACGATCCCCTAATATAATTTAACAATAAACTCATCCATCATTTTACGAAGGCGGAACGATAGCTTCCGGTATAATGGAATTTCTCTTAACGAACGGTTTCCCGGACTTGCAGCCCGCGGAAAGAAAAATTCCTTTGCCGCTCGGCTAATTACGAGATTTAATTACAGCGAACAGAGTTAAGAAAAGTCCCGGGGACTCGAATAAACACGCTCGAGCGGCGTCCAGTTTGCCCTTCTTGTTCCGGAAACGGAAGGAGGAGGAACGTCGTGGAAGTTGAAACGGCCGGCGTTCGAAAAAACGAACCAATTCGGGGATCCGACTTTCACCGGGACGGTCGAGCTACTCCACCATTACGATCGATTTAACCTTCGCGTCGCTAATTAACAATATCTTTTTCACGATTGATGACTCGACGATTGGATTTATAGTGCAGGAATAGTACAGAGCGAATTTTTACAAGATTACAATTCACTTCTCCATTTCATTAATTTACTTGTGTAGAAACAAATCTAAAACTTTCAGATTTATATTTTAAAAATAGAATTTAAAATTTATTACGAGTTACTGAAAAATATCACAGCTTATTAAATATTGTAACGTGTGTTATATTATTACTGAAAGTGATTTTAGCGAGGGTAACCCAGAAAATCGGGCCTCTTCAGGTGCAACGCTAGTGCAACGAAAATTAGCGATTGGTTGATTTGGGTCACGTGATTCGAGAGGGGGCGTGGGGTAGACCTCGAGTAGGAGTGGCGTTGTCTGGTACTGAGCGATCGCGCCTGTAATTTGTTTTGTATCGATTCAAATGTTTGCGTATCAATAAAATTTTATGGCAAAAAAGTCGTCTTCATTCCCTAGTTGCTTTTGGACTTTTCAGTGAGACGAATCGTACTGGGGTGCAGTTTTTTTGAATATTTCGTATATTTGTGCGTACTACATTTATTTTGTGACCTTTTTCAAACCTTGTAATTTTCTACAAATTCATGACAGTCCGCGGTGTAACAATAAATATTCTGGCTGCCGATATTTACGCGTGTATAGAAAATTCAAAGATGTAAATATTTGCAGACTGCACACGATACGCTAAAATATTCAAATTATCATTATATCACCAACTTTTACACGTTTACATTCGTAATTTAAGATTGCAGCCTTCTCTTCTGCCTCTATTCGTCCAGTTAATTAAAACGGAGATAACAAATTCGAAAAATCAGTTTAATTGGAAAAGAAATTCATTACACTTTTCTTCGTTTTATTCCACGCAGATTCATCATGATTTACTCTGTACGTACGAGCAGTTATGGAACGCTTCGTACACGGTAAATGAAAACTCGATAAATCATCGACGCGAGGTTCCCTCTAATTAAACGCTACCAATCGCATCATTCCTGACGAACGCATCGATTAATACGTTGCCGACCGAATTTTCACTGAGTCGACAAGAAATACCAACTTTCCACTGGTTATGAACATTTTCTTGATCTAAGTTTCTTCTAGATATTCTTTTACATATAAAAAGAGAAATTTTCATCTTTTATTTAGACCTTTAAATCATAATCAATTTAAAAACCTAGTGCATTTTGAGAAAAAGAGTCGTCTTCTCCTCTATCACATAACTATTTTTCTCATCAATATTTGCTATAGTTATCCGAGTCAAAATCAGACGAATGAATTCTATTTAAATTACACTTTATATACCTATTAGTTCCAAAATTTAGTTGCAAAAAACAAAATAACCTCTCGTCTCATAATTATAATATCGCGTCACGAGTTATGACTCAGATTCGAAGAAGAGGAGTTCTAGTAAATTCGAACTTGAAATTTCAACTTTCCAATGTAACTTTTCCATACTTTACGTCCGACTCGACGTAACAAGTTGCAATGAGTAATGCTTGCCTAGGAACATCGACAAGAAAATGATAAGGGGTTGACAAGCGAACGTTCGACCATCGCGTTGAAAAAGGTATCGGGGCCGTGACGTGAACATGACCTACAACGACGAATTTACGAGACGAGGACCTAGAGAAAGAACGGAACGAGAGGTAGAGAATGCAACTCGCTGAAACCGCCATGCAAATATTTACTCGTCGAGCGAGTAGCTCGCGCGTAAAAATAGCCCCGTCCACCTTCTTCTCCCTCTGGTTTTTTGTCTTTTTCTCCCTTCCCGCCTTTCTCTCGTTCCTCCATCTTTCCTCGCTTCTCCGTCAGTTCGCGATGCCCTTCCTATCCCTCTCTCTTTTCTCTCGTCGTGTTCCAGCCACGCGTTCCTCCTCCAACGCGCGTTGCCGCAGGTATCGCGGATTGCAAACTCACCTGAAAGATCTGCTTGAGGGAGAAGAGAGCTCGTCGCAGCTCGCGGCCCTCGCTGTTCAGCAATTTTTCTGCAACAGACAAGCAACACGCAACCATTTATTATAATAATACTGCTGGCCCGGAGTCGCATTGTTACGACTCTCCGGGGGATGTGAGCGTCGGATGGGAGTCGGTCAGTCGGCCTGCTTCTTCAACAAATGGCCATTTTGTTCTTTCTTACGTAAGACCTTTTTACGGTGTTGCAAACAACCACGAGTTAAAATGAAAAAGAGTAGAATAAAGTTTAGTGTAATAAAAAAAAATATAATTTATATGCAAATTGAGGGAGAAGAAAAGTAACTGGGAATATGTGTAACTGGGAATATGTTGTTTTTCTCAAATTTTTATATTGGTCAATATTCTAGTAAAAATCTAGCTCGCAATTATTGCAGAAAGTGAAACACTGTAGTACTTTTTCACTGTTGTACTTTTGCGACAACTATTTATTGTCGAATCACGATACTTTTAGTAATAGAGGATGCAGTATGGATTATCTAAATAGCAATATACATATAAGATATATATAAATTAATATTATATATATATATATTAATTTTAATTATATAGATTAATTTTAATAGGCCAATTACTTTGAATATTTCGTGTGCTTTTTAAGTACCAGGTGGCCTATTAAAATTAATCTACAATTAAATTTAACAATTTCTTTCATAAACAAAGACGCAGAAAAATATTTGTAGTTTTATGATCACTGATCGCTCAAATTCGTACCAATATCTACGCGTATTTGAATAAAAATATCGATCATTTAGTATCAGGGTTAATTGCAAGCCTAAATATCAAATTCCTAAGAAACACGTTCTGCCTCAGTTTCAAGCACTTCTCCATTAGAAGACATCGTGAACTACGTATGCTTCTTGACTTCCTAATTTCGAGTCTTTTCACCCGATTTTATCACAAAAGTTGGAAACATCTTCTACAAGGAGAAATATAAGGAGAAGGCGATTCTTCTTCTACGGGATCGATAAGGAAATTGACTGCAGTCTGCTTACAGTTCTAACGGTGCACCGCGGTCCGCCTGGAAAGTGGCGGACAGTTCGCACTGAAGGCGCGCGCAAAAGCGAACAAGCCACCCGGAAGTTCGTTTAGCGTAGGAAGATCAGCAGTACAGCTAACTATACCGGCAGCCGCTTTTGTTTCCAACGTTAAGCATTGTCGACGCGCCGTTGGGACTCGTTAATTATCAACTTCTCTTCACGTCCGATTAAATCATTCGTTCGGCTTCTGAACTTCGTCTTTCTTCCTTCTCGCACTATCGTTCTCCTAAATCTTCCCTCTCTTTCTCCCTTTCTCACTCCTCTGTGCTGCTACCTTTGATCTATCATCCAATTAAACGATAAATACGAAGTGAAACAGAAGAATGATCTATCCTAGTGATGAACGAGCAGACACGAGAAAAGAAAAAGAAAAAGGGACGAAAAAGAATATGTACTTTTATCAATCGACTAACCTAAATTGGAAATTGATTGATGCATTATATAACGATTTTTAAAAATCCTTTTTGTCCAACTGTCGCGATATCGAAACGTTTCAACTTCGTCTCCGCAAACGAGAAAGAATTACAGACGGGGGTGAAAGATAGTTTCAATGAAAAGATGGAATCGTCCTTTGCTCTGGAAAGATCCTTTCGATCAAGTATTAAGAGACCTGAGAAATTTCAGACGTAAATTACTCCTAGCTCGATGGTACTCGGCACACGAATTAACGTCGACGAATATTGACAAAGTCCGGTCACTTTTCAAGATTCAGACGGACGATCTCAAAATAATTCAATGGATACCGGTCCCCCTGTTCCTCGCCACGGTTGAAATCATTTATCGGGCTTAATTAGAGGAAAACCGGTAATTAAGTCCGCGATTAATTTTACACGACGAATTTTCGTCGGTTCGCATTCACTGTTCCCAGCTCTATTATCCGCCGCCCGCGTGCCCCCTCACCCCCCTCCTCCGCCACCTGTTCTCGCCCGTTTCCCACTCTTTCGCCGGGCTTCTGTCATTCTTTTTCAATCGCGGCTCCACCGTATTACTAATAATTGAATTCCATTTCACCAACGGCGCACTAAATTCAATTTCCCGACGCTCGGCGGCGGTCACCGGAGAGATTTTCCAGCCTGCTGGAAATTCACGAGAAGCGCGAGCGCGATGAAGGAAATAAGAATGAACGTGCATAGAGGAGGAGGAGGAGGGATGGTGGGATATAAAGACTGTTACTCGGCGAAAAATTGGAAAACACATTATTGAGGGAGGGGGAAAAATCGAAGAAATCGTGCGACTAAAGCGAAATAAAGCAAAGAAAAGTTATCGATGCCAATTTCGCGCTCCTTCGATTCTCCTACCCCATATCTCGCGATACGGTCTCCAAGCGTGCAGCATTCGGATGCACGGTCTGTCAAACAGCACGAACGTTGATAATTGCCTGGTATCAATGGGCGAATAATTTCGTCCATTCATGCTCGTTCGCAAGTTCGGCTATTGCAAACTGCGTCTATCAAACGCCGAAGTAACGACCGTAATTAGCAAGAGAAATTCTCTTGACATTCGTCTAAACTATCTAGCAATTGCTCGATCAACAAATAAATATAGAGACATTTTTCTTTTGTAAAATTCTGTGTAAAATTTAAAAAATTTATGGTTTTTTATTGAATTTGGTGAATTTTTGAATTGGTAAACATTTTCGTAAAATTAATAAATTTGGTGAAATCTATAGATATACATATAAGTGAAAAATGTTTTAACGTTTATTAGAGTATTTCTTAGATGAAAGAAATTCAGAAATTGAGTTTCTTTCTTTTAATTCACAAAAAATATAAAGAGAAACGTAAAATTTGAATTGGTTCAAACTCGATGCAGGAATCGATATTGAAGTCACTTCAGAAGTGATGAAGAGTAGAACTATAAAAGTAATTTAAGTACAAGGAACTCGTAACTGAAGTAGAAATTTCCAATTTATAAAAGGATGATTTTTAACAAATTGACTTTTTAACACTAAAAGTACCACACTAGTCAAAATGACTGGTTTGACAATTTTATCTCAAAATTCCTGCTTCAAGTTACACTTTTTACCCGCAATGATGTATTGACTTTTGCAGCAAACCAAAGGAATAATATAATAAATTTTATTTCTTTTGTTTTTATTTATTCAATCCTGGTAGAAATAGCTTCGTAGCTTTCGAAACGTAGTTCCAGTGTTAAGTAATTATCAATGTAATAATTCAAAATTTAATATTTCCAATTGTATAATAGAATTTAAAACGTATCGCTGACACATTTTTAGACTCAAAGGGGATTAAGATAGATAGTAACGAACTAAGGTGATTAATCTTTGGTGAAATTAATGCGAGAATTATACGAATGCAGAGTTACTTCGCATATTCAAATGAAAAAAGAAAAAAAAAGAAAAAAAGAAAGAAAGAATGGACGTTGATTAATTTCACAGCCGTGAAAAAGTCACTAATATTCAATGAGTTATTCAATGTTCAATACCGCACGCACACCAAGAAAAATACACTCGTATTGAAAAAGAAATCCTGAGAAAGAAAAAAAATATAGGAAATAAATTTGCGTTTTGCATTACAATCGGAGAAAGAAAGAAAAAGATATCCGAATGAATAAATTTTCAAATTATTAAAAAATGAAATTAATCACAAGAATTTAGTATTAAATTACTTTGATTTTGGAATTTTTAATTTAATCGAATTTTACTATCAATCTTAAATTTCGTGTATGAATAATCTAATATTACAGTCATCTAAATTTTAGTAACATGCATATTAATAATTTAATTAATCACGATCTATTTTATATTCATCTAAATTTTATTAATCTATTCTATAGATTTTCTGCAATTTAATGAATTATTTGTTGATCATTTGTCGATCAATCTATTGGTAATTTCTGTAAAAAAAACATAAAAATTAGTCGATTCAAATCATCAAGAAATAGAAGGACATCTCCCGAGTTTATTAAATAAAAATTTCACCGTAAAATATTCCGCCTGGCGCACGGATTGTTTGAATATCTCTCGCCAGGGAAGCTCGCGAGGAATATTTTCTAGCGTGGCTCGCTCTCGATTAAATAAAATCGTCAATGGAATGCGACAGCAGCCATAAAGTGACAAAAAGCGCGGAGGAAAAAGACGCGGCGAATGGAAAGTGGCGTGCAAAAGGAACAGGGGGACGCAAAACCGCGGACCTTGCCGGATTTTTATGAAACCGAAGCCGGTCGCTTGCGATTGAGCTAATTTCCATACTCGCGACACCGCGGGTAATTTCGCAAATTCCCCAAGGACGAATCGTTTTTCGTTCAAGGATTTCAAGTTCCCCGCGAATTTATCGGCTCGCGTCCCCGACTTTGACTGCGCCGATCCCCTCGACGATGATCGGCTGCGAATTATAATGCACAACTATAACTAAGACAGATACAGAGCCAGAGTTAGATACACGTACGTGTACCTACGTCACGTTATCGACCGCGCGGATTCCACGGAATTTTTGCAAACGTCTGAACAAAATAACGGGACGTCGACGTCCGTCGAGGAGTAGGAAGCACCGTCACGCATTAACGCGTGAAAATCTCGAACGTTCTTGACAAATGTACTTGATTTGCATTTGAAACGCGTTTATGACTTATGGAACGTTTCTAGGAGTTTCGTCGAAAATATCGATACTTTTTTCTGCTCGATTCCAATTTTAGATTTTAGATTTTCGAAGTGATAATTTAAGATAGTCAGCGTCTCACGACAGAGGAAAAAAAAAACAAAAGGAGAAACGAACGAGAGAAGTTTCTTTTTTCATGAAATTTCAGGGACGACATTTGTCCTTTGACTTTATTTCGCGATTGAACGAATGTTTCCAAGACGAATGTTCGTCGAAATTGGATATTCGAGTTTAAACGTGTAATTTGTGCCGAAGCGTGTAATTATAATGCGCCACGAGAGAAGAAGAACGAATTTATTTAATATCTGATAAAAATTCGAAACGACGTTCGTGCTCCGTTCGGAATTTAAATGCGGCGACTGTGTAATTTGACGAGTGTTGTTTGCAGAGACGGGAATATTCATATTGTGGACGACGTGAGAATTTCGTATCTTCCATCGAAGACTACGTTCTCCGCTCCTACGTTCGAGCCTCTGATTTGTTACAAATAGTTCTTGGACTGCCAATAAATTTTTCTTTCCCGAGTACTCGCAGTAATACATAGTTTTATGAAATTATTTAAAATTGCTCTTCTGTAAACAATTTCCAATGGAATTTCAGAACAAGTGACGCGACCGTCGAATCGCAAGTAGCATTAGCTGTGTGGAATTCCCATCGAACGGACTTAACCGAACAATTCAAACTAAACTTCCGTCGAATCGACGTGACTAACTATTTGCGCGCGGAAATTTCATCGAACTGACGTAGCCACACATTCTAACCACGAAATCAAAACACTTGCAACGCGACGCATTTTTAAATATTAAAGCGTGATTTTGAATTGAGCCGACCTATTTTCTATCGTCTTCTATAAGTATTTGATTCTTTCAGACGATTTCTCGCCGATCAACGAAATGAATGTAGATATTACGTTTAAGATAGAGGAGAAGAATGATACAATCTGAACCTTCAAAGTTCTCTTCAATTAAAAGTTCTGTCATTTTTTCTCGATCAAGCTTCTAGGAAGTCAAACTCAGCCTTCAGCACAGAATTCAATTTCATTGAAAATAAAGGTCACACAAATAATTCATCCAGTAAATTTCATTAAATATAAACTTAAGAAAATAAATATTTCTGCCTTCAGAGCTTGGTTTCTCAACTGTACACTCCCACACAACTCGATTAAACGCGGTTGTAAAAAAATGAGCAAAATCATTTCTTTTCAGAACTGTCCAATTTTACATCGACTTACACGCAACCGAAGAGAAACTTGAACCTGAACGGAGAAACGGTGCACGATCGCACGAGCTCGTTTCGAGCCCCCTTCGCCAAAGGGAGGGAAGAAAGGGAGACCAAGGAAAAATATCGTTTTCATTCATGCGGCCCTATCTGCTCGACCGTTTCTGTCTTCCTCTCTCTCTCTCTTTCTTCCACGGTGCCACGCCCTCGAATTGCCCGCCGAGTCACGGTCTGCGGATCCCAATTCGCGGCTCTTTTCGCGGAAAAGAAGGTCCCCGCGCGACCGCATAATCGGCCGCTATCACGCGATCTTTAAATGCATTATGCATGCCGCCGTAGGCTGTTGCTGCCTAAAGGGAAGAGGCGAAAACAGGGTGAAACAGAGACGGACGTACGCGAAGCACGGGTAATTAGGAATCGCTGTAGGGGCCGAGTGTACGAGACGAAAGGGAATCAGAATCGAGCAGCGTGCAGCCCAGCCAGCTCGAGAGTGTGCGAGAGAGAAGACACGAGAGTACAGTGGCGAGAGGGGGAGGAGGAGGAGGAAGGGAGATAAGGAAGCAACGAGTTAGAGGGAGAGAGAAAGGACCCATCTTCTAAGAATAGCGGTCCCAAGGCCCCCGGGCCCTTGGCCCCTTCGTAATCAGCCACCATATAAGCAGAAGCCTTTCTCTTTTTATCCAGCCAACGTCGGCTCTGTCCTCTTCGTTCGAAACGTTAAGCAAGCTCACCACGGTTCGTAACGCCGCGTTGCAACTCCGTTGGATACTCTTCCATCGGGTCTCCTACGATCGGGCGGTCGTTACGACACCGAAAATCGAGAAAGCGAGAACAGCTTCGTCTTTCGTGCGGGCAATCGTCGTGGTCTCTGCGAGTTTTCCGACTTCCTTTGACGATCGTCGAGAATCAGCTGGTGAGATGGCCAAGTCGAAGACGAGTTCAAAGTCGGCCGCTTCGTTACAATTCGCGTTTCAAGTACGTAGCAATGGCTTCGAGAGAACAAAAGTACAAGCGTTGGGTATTGCGATTGCATCGCAGGATTCGAAAACGCGTGAGTCATAATAGAAGACAGCCTTGAGCTCGATACACTTAAAAGCTTCGTTCGTTCCTGTCGGTCTAAGTTTGATTCACGATCTAAACAACGGTAATGTTCTTGCTCTGTTGTTAAAAATAGAGATGTCAACTCGCGTCGAGAAACATACTTCTGCAGACTGGTGAATACCTCGCCACGTGACATAATCCAACTCTTTCGCTATCTTCGTATCCTTGAAGCCGTATTTACATATTTTTCGTATATGCGTAGATCGAATTGTTATCCGTTGGTCAGAAATATTAATCCTTCGCAAAGTGAGAACTGATGTGACACGTCGTACAGTTAGTCGAAACAAATTCTAACGGAGGAAAAAATTAGAAAAATTTGGAAAAATCACAAACTAGAGAAAAATTAAATCAGACTTGGCTGAGAAAAAGCTAGGATAACAATTATAGTGCGAAGGGTTAATAAGACAAGTTTGTACGAACGGGTTCATATAAACAACAACGTCCAATTTTAATTACGTCCCTGCAAAATTCTTTTCACGTTGTTCAACGAAAGAACGTGGCTGTCGATTGGATAATTTCCACGAAAGTGTATTAAAAACGCAATAAAAGGAAAGAACTTTTGCAACTGTTGGTCGCTCGTAAGTCGAGGAATTTCGCGAGTGGCGCCAGGAATAAAATCGCGAGCTAAAGCGCGAGGTGTCGGCTGCGTTACGCTTGGCGTGATCTTAAGCAGCGGCGAGCACGCTCGTTGCTCGCGTAAACGACCAGTTACCGACTCTGTAATTACAGCGCACTGGTTTTTAATTAATCGAACGTGCGCACAGGAATATATTAACTCGGAGAATGAAAATGTATTACGTTTGAATTCTAGAAGATCGAAATGGGAGGAGGGAAGGTGCTGCTCGAGACGAGATAAGAATATTTCGGACAACTGCGAAACTGTTCCAACAAAAGCCTCGACAAATTTTCATGAATCGATCTAGTCGTGAAATTCGTGCAACAGAATTACAGGGGAAATTATGAAAATTTGGAACAATGTTCGAAAAATACTACGTGGTGAAAATGTGCATAAAAAAAACAGAAAAATTTTATTAAAGTAGACACTGACACGAATAAAAATTGAAAATTCGTTTCGAATTAAATTTGCGGGATCGATGAATTTTTTAGTATATTTTTAGTAGAGCTACTGGTGCAAAAATGACCAGGATAGATATCTAGATTAGCAAGAAAAATTTGCTTTATCCGTATATAAGTTGTCTGGAATTATTTATACTTTGAAAATTAACGATTCGCCGAACATTACAAATAGAAATAAAAAGAAGAAAAAAATAAGTTAAATCGCTAAAAGAGAAGCAAACAAGTTTCGCGGAGTATCAGTAATTGACGAGGCTTTCAACGCGCAAAGAGAACGCCAAGAAAACGGTAAAGATGAAGTCTATTTCAAGGCTGACCAAACTGGACTGGACTTGGAGCTGCTGAGGATGCACGAAATCCGATTCTGTCGTGTCGCGTGATGCGTGCGAAACGCAAAGTCTGCCTCGAATTCGAAATCTTTCTTCTATCCTCGCATTAATTGCCGCTGATCATCGTAATCGCCGCTGTGGGGATCAACGATTTTTCTAATTACTGATATTAAACGGCAAACACCTGTCGAAACCGCCACTTACACAATTCATTTGCGCAATTATAAGGATATTAAAATTACATTACCGTAACTTTCAACGCAGGATCTACGCTTCTTTTTTCAACGACTACAAGCCACTAATATCTTACTAACTTTCTAAACGATCGAAATTTCTCCTCACCCTTGCAATTACGATAATCTGTATCGATTACCGTCATAACCCCCGAGATGCTGTTTTTCGATGCGAGTTTTTCGAATTATCGCGGTTAATCGTTCGTACCGTAGGTATTCTGATTAATTGGAAATCGACCTTTTTTATCTGACTCGTCGAATGTATTCGAACGTATTTGGATAAACTTCCACGTGTGTATTTTATGCGTGACGCGAAACATTTTGAAACGTACGTTATCATTATGTTGATAAAGTGTGGAAGTCAATATTTGATCTACAGATTGAAATAACAATCAAAGGGTTAAAATTTCAAAAGTTTAAATTTACGACTAGTATGAAAAATATCGGTATTTAAGGGAACATTATTATCTTGAATGTTTCGATAAAATTTTAATGTAATAAAAATTGACCCGAAAATATGCAATGGTATATATTTAATAAAAAAATTATTATACAATATATATAATATATATAGTGTATATTTAATAAAAAAAATTAATATACACTATGAATCTTGAGCACATGATAATTGTTGGAGACTGATTATTAAAATTTATTAATACAGTAGATTTTGAAATTCGTTTCAAACCTGAGCGATATTATTATTACGATAATTGAGTTCACGTTAATGAAATTTTCAAATATTTCACGCAACACGAGTAATGTATTATTTACAAAAAATTCCTATCAATTCGAGTGGTTTCGCGAGCGACTGTATATAACATAACGGTTTGAATTTGGATTTAAGATCGTGAATTCGGAGGACACGAGAAATTTCGTGGCCTTGTCGCTGCAGAGAGCGCGATTATTAACGAGCGAATTACTAATAACGGGATCGAAAATTTTACAAGCGGAACTGGCGTCGCTCCAAGGCAAAATTAAAACGAGCAAATCATTACACGTGGCCATTTTGCCCACTCGTCGATCGTCGATGACCGGTAAGATGATTGTTTTTGCTCAGCGATCGCGCTGAGAAATGGAAAAAAAAAGTCTGATTTATTGCCTGTGGAGCTTCTGTGTGATTTACGCGGGTAGAAAATATTTGTCCTATAATTGTGATAGAGAATTGAGTGCGAATAGCGCGAGAGAGAAAATGAGCCGTGTCCTCGATTATAAGGACAGAATGGTAAGAATATATGTTTCACGTTGAAGAAGAGAAATAAACTTCGAACCTCTCGAGTTAAACTTCGCTTTAAACTAGCCTTAATTGGTAAACGAAAACTGAAGAAGTTGAGAACAATTCGAAATTTACACTGGAGTTCAAATATAACGCTCCTGTGAAATTCCGAGAATTCCACAGAAACAGAAAGTTCAATCACAGAGCAATGAATTTAATAAAAGATAGAGTCTAAATAGAATATCGAAAAATTGAGAAAAATAAAATCCAAATATGATGAAATGAGACTAAAAAAAGTTCCAATAAATGAAATCTGAATGGGATGCGCGAGACCTTGAAAAATTCGCCGAAAATGAAAAATCAATTCCATGAAATATTAAACATAAAAATTTAGAAAAAAGAAAGAAAAGAATCTGACGAAAGAAAAGAATATAATGCAGCACGTCGCGTCACAAAAATTACGAAAAACTCCCGATCTAAAATTTCGGAAACTACAGCCCAAAATTCCAAAGTACAACAAACTCGTGTCGCCAGGCTCGCAGCTTACGAATGAAAATTATTTAATTAAAAAATTATTTCGTCCCCCCACGTCCTCCTTCGTGTCGTTCGGCAATTAAACAAAATGGGACAATCGCGCGTGGACGAGACACCCCTCCGACGATTTACGTTGCTTTAATCATCCGCATCGACAACTGCCTCGCCTCCTCGGCCGGGGGTGGACAGCGCAGCCGGAGAACCCGTTGAAACGTAGATGCGGCCAGGAAACGGCGAAATATCGAGAATAAGCGAAAGGGCCCTCCGACAGGTTCCGCGAGAGGCGCACGAAGGTACGCGAAGCACCGTTAAAATATGTAAAACGGGCACGGTCCATGCCGGCTTCCGCTCCTCCCTCTCGCTCTCCCTTTTTCTCTCTCCTCCGTCCTTCTCTCTTTTCTTTTTCTTTTTCCTTTTCTTTCTTTTTGTTCCCTTCTCTCGGCCAGCTTATTCTGGACCTTCGATCATCTCTCCTGCACCGTGTTCGCAGGGTTCAACGAACGGCTACGGCCCGCAGGTGGAAATTCTGCGGGGCGACGAGACGGCCAACCTCCAGGATTTCGTGTCGTTCGATTTTTGCCAAACTTGAATCGCGCACGGCAGCGGTTAGCCGGCTGGTCCTCCGATTCCGCGAATAGATCGACACGTAGGTGGACTCATTTTCCCAGCGTTGTTTAATTGATTTCGGAATCGAATTGTGGGCACGATGATTGATTTTTTTTTTTTTCTTTTTGCGGCGAGGCAACTTTGATTGGTAACTCGGTTCTCAGTTCGTCGATCGAGTAATTTCATTTTGAAGGAGTTTTTGTCTTCCGATGCTGGTTCCTGATTTTTTGTTTTACCTCTGTGGCATCAGCTTCCAAGGGTTCTTTCAACCCTCCTGGTAACTGGAATTTTGTTTATTTGCGAGAGAAAATTGCCAGAATTAATAGAACGGTGAAAGCTCTAAGTAATTAGTTTGAGCAATTTTTCATGGGAATTTGGTAGACTTTTAGAGTAAAGTATAAAGTTTTCCCCATTCCTTGCAAGTTTCGTCGACGTAGTATTTGCTATTTGCTGTAGTTAAAAGTCTGGTATCCTCGCAATGGAAAATTTTTGAAACTTTCGAAATGTCAACGTGTCCAAATATGTAACTTTCATTTAAGTCACACGACTTAAAATAGAGGGTCATTTACATACATATTGTAAAAATAAAAAAATTTTACATTAATTTATAAGACAGAGTATTTGCACGTTGAGCCCGAGGAAATCAAGCTGTTATTACGCAGATGTAAATCTGAAAATTACTAGTTGTAAACCAGGCGAACTCTCTGACTTATTCATGAAAATCGCTGTTAGACAGGCGTATAAATATTTTCAAAAATGCCTGAAGAATTCATTGATCGCGAGATAGGTGTCGTTGAACCTCACTTCGCAGCAACTACCATTTAAATTGCGCAGACAGCGATTAATTATTTCACTGATGAAATGATGAATTGAACAAAGTCTTCGAAAATAGAAAAAAGGAAGAGAAGAAAACGAAATGAGGATTATTCGTAGCGAAGGACGGATGATGAAAATTTTCAATCTACGTAAATGTACTTTAATTAGCAACAACTGCCGAGCGAAAGAGACAAACTCGTGTTTCCCTTAGATCCCTTGCCAAGATTGCTTCATTGTATCACGTTGTGCGCAACTCGAGACGTTTCTTTTCGAGTGTATCAGCAGCGACAGATACACTTCAGCGACTGCAAAATCCAATTTGCAAAAACCCGCACATTCATCTCGTCCCTGGCATCCTAGACAACAGCTTAATCACTTTTAATTACTCGTCACCTCCTTAGCATCTCGTCGGACAGACGCGCGTAATTAGAGGTAGCCGGACGACCGATTTCAAACCGTAATAACAAGCTGAACGAGCACCAGCTAAGAAACTCTATCGCGTTTTAACGTTCCTTTAATTACCGCCTGTGTTTCAGAGGAGCGAATTTTTCTAGCAAAAACCGTCGTTGCATCAACGTTCACCGCGTGTAACACCGTAATGAAGAACATCAAACGTACGGCAAACGAAATATACCTCGCGTGATATTTCGTTATACACACTTCCGTTGTGAACGAATTTTAACGTTTCTTTATGTTTGCGTTCACAACGTAACGTGCTTCAGTTTTCGTAATTTGTGGATTATGGACATTTGCACATATTCTTGTAAGTAAAAGAAAAGAAGATTGAGAATTTACAAAGAATACGTGAAATATTATCATCGTAATTTTAATTACAATTAGGTGAAACGAATCTCCAAGTTTTTATAATTTTATAGTATAGTATATTTTTCTAGTTTATTAATGTGTTTATAATTTAAAAAATGGACAAAATGTTTCACGTTCTGTTTTAACCCTTGAAATTCTTTGCGTAAATTTCTTTGTCATTCATTTCGGCAAACAAAACAACTTTTAATGTTACACATGGGTAAAAGTTGAAAGTGAATTTAAATGTATGAGTTTTTCATCTTCAAATTTCATAAAAGATGTATTAACGAATAGACTGATAATAAACAGAAATACAAGAATAAACCTAAACCACTCGTACATATCCACATTCATCGAAATCCTTGCGAATATCAATAAATAATTTTCAACCTCAAGTAATATCTCCGTAAAAAGAGAAGGAAAAAAGAATCACACTTCTCGTCGAAGATATTCCATCTAAGCACAATGAAAAATTATCGCAGCGTGGTACACATAACGTGCTCTTAGCACGCGAGAAAGTTACAACTCAACGACGGTGGCTCTGGCCTAAAGAAAAACGCGATGCATACGTTATGAGGGCCCGTTTGAGTAATTTCTGCTCGACGGGCTTGGATTTCACGAGGCACGCGCTCGACGCGACGATGCGTCCAAGATTTAACACGTCCGAATATGAGGACAATCGCGATTGCACTCCAGTCAGATCGGTTACGAGAACACTTACGTGTGTTGGCGGAATATGCCGCAGCACGGAAGGCGGACCATAACGTGGTCACGCTCTCGGCCGAAGTAACAACGCGCCGCGATAAAATTCGCGCGGCAACTTTTTATCAGCGATCAGAAACTCGTACGCGGCGCATATTGGGAAATAAATCTCACCTGTGTGTGTGTGTGTGTGTGTGTGTTCGTTAAAAAATAATGAGGGGAGATCGGAGCCATTGTGCCACCTGTGTGTGTTTCAAAAGAATCCGGAATTCGCTTAACCGAATTTCGCGCGGACTCGAAATTGCGAGATAACGACCGCTCGTTTGTGAAACAACCACGTCGCCTTTGTTCTTTCAATTATCTGCCTGTCTGTCGTAAAGATTACGGATTAATTGATGTACACGCAGATTGGTATACCGGAGCAAGGAAGATGGATGATCTTCCAACTTGGTTTTTAATTTGTGAATGTAAATGAAACGAATTTTTGATAAACATTACGAATAACTGAGCGTTTGTGAGAAAAATAACGTAAAAATATATAAAATATTTTAAGTATGGTATTATATAGTAGTATCTCAAATTTATTTATTTACTTCTAGAGTTTGATTTCTTTAGTTCGTTTCATACAGATATGATTTTGTATAAAAATTCCCAGTCTATCAATTATGGTGTCGTATAATAATCAGACACGTACATGCATAATGAAGTGTTCATTTTTTTTCTACCAAAGATAACAGACATTACGAATGCCTGGTGAAAATATATGCAGATGGTTAGCATAAATCTATAAATCACTTCAAATAGTACATACATGTAATCAAGAACAGAAACTTTACATCCACGTAGACGTATTTAAATATTTGAACGAATCTCATTTCGTAATGGATGTAAAGCTCAATGATTAATATTAGCCGAATGAATTATTTCGGTAATTTCCAATCCCCAGCGTTTTAATAACGAGCTGTCATTAATTTGGACAGTAGACGTTCTAATTGACACAGAGATTAAATCTTCATTTGTAGTGTCGCGTGAAGTTATGGATGTAAAATTTCGAAATACTACCAATATCGTGTTTAATTCATTTCTACATCATAAATACAAACTTTCAAACGCCACAATTTCACGCTTCATTTAGATTCTTGGGGACGCGTATGATTTGAAGTATGAATATACTAAAAGAAATTTAAATTAATTCAGCAAACAAGGAAAAGAAGTTAAAAATAAAAATATGTATCACTATATATTTAATATTGAAATTTTCGCGAACGAAAGGAGAGAGAAAATAACACACGGTGCGACTAAATCTCAATAAAATCATAGTGAAATTAAAACTAAATAAAAATGTAGGTATATATCGTGCAAGAGCTTTTACATTTTTTACATTTTAACATTTGCAAAAACATTTAAAAAACGTGCCCGACTTACGCGTGAAACTTGATATTGAAATCTCGGACGAAGAAAGGGTCTCGACAGAGAGAAAAAGTAACACGTGCCGTTTCGATCGCGCTGAAATCACACTTTTGCGTCGCTCGGGCGCCACGCCGCCGTAACAACCGATCATTTGTTATATTTTTTCCATTCGCCTCGTTGAATTTCAGCCCGGCCGGCCGTCTTTTCCCAGGGATTGACGAAATAAGATGTTTCGCAGGCGCTGGCTGGCTTGATCGCCTCGCGGCGATCAATCTTTTTTTTTTCCACCCTCCACCCCCCACCCGCCATCCTCTTTCTCTCTGCTAGGGGAAAAGGCGACGACACGGCCACGTTTCCGACGAGGAACCAAGCGAAGACCCATTTTCACGGTGATTTTAGCGGGAAATCTCGTCGCGTGCCGCGCGATTCAATTTTCCTCGGTAATGTTGTGATTTGACGGAGGCCGACCAACCCTACTTGGAACATCGAGAGACGTACCTCAGTCGTTGCCCGGCTACGATAACGACGAATCGTAAGATAATTACGAAAATATTATCTGAAGTATCAAGTTCACGCATTGGCCGCTGACGCGTAAATTCGCGAATTCATTCCGAATTCCAGTTTCGTCTTTGGATTCGTTCTTATATTTGATCGAGGATTCGCGATGTCGTATAGCAATAATTGAATTTCTTGAAATTCCGTGAAATTATAGAATCTATGGAAGACATAATTGTGAGAAAAAGCAATACTGCGATATAAATATTAAAAATATTGGGATTTGATGATACGACTCGATTGAGAATAACTGTTATGAACAACGTTAGTTTTTGATGGATTAAATAGGCTAGGGTTAGGCATCGCTTGAAAATCAATTGTTAGACAAGAGAGAGGAAATTGAGATAATTTTATAATATTTTATAAGATGAAAAGAAGATGTTGACTGCGAATGTGCAGGAATGATTTATGAATGTTGATGTAGTTGCTCGGTGAAATTGAACGTTCGACTTGGTTTTCTTGGTTGAATCGATTGATACATAATTCGTATTTGTAATAATGAAAAAGATGTTGAGTTGTTGCGTGATTGAGAAGATACAGGTTTTGTATTATTTGTTATTTCCCCGTTGAAACTGTTGGAAAGAATTATGCTTCTGACAACGAGAAGTATACTTTCTGATGATCATACATTAGACTTATTACAACAGATTATATTAAACTTCCAAGTAGATATTTCGTGGAAAATAATTGAACGTTAATGTTGAACTTTTGAAGAAAACTTGGTTAACCTTGTCAGAAACTTTAATATAAAGTCTACGAGATTATATTTGAATAAAATATTACAATCTTTCAAGAAAATTAATTACTCTCTGAACTTTGTGACAGTTAATCTCTGAACTCTATGTACGTTTTTCTTCAAACATGAAAAATTCTTCTAGCTGAAACAACAACAACAACAAGATTGAACAATCAAATCCACAATGGAATTAGAAATTCAAAATTCAGTATGAAATTTAAAATTAAATCCACTTTTCTCATTAATAATATTCTATATATTATAATTAATATACTATAATTAATAGTAAATGTTTTAATAATATTCAACAGATATTATTAAAACATACATAGTTTTCAAATGTTTAATTTTGTCATTTTATATAATTTTAGTATAATTTTATAATTTTATTATTTTGATATAACTTTAAAATATTTCTCACGCTTTTCTCAATCAACAACGACAACCACCAAAAAAAAAAAGAAAAGAAAAGAAAACGAAAAAGAAAGAGGTATTAATCTCGCCCGCAAGATCTCGTACACGAAATGAAAAATGTCCGTATAACCGACGATTACCTTTGCACAATTATTCTCTATTGCGAGGTCACACTGGCCGCATGAGCCGCGGCTTGAAAAAGAAACTGCACCGCGGTCAGCGGGCACAGTTTTTATTCGACATGGTTAACCATCACCTGTCACCTGTGATTAATGGCTCGTACTCCCTAGTGAAGTCCTAGGCCGATTTTTGTCGCCGCCAACACTGTTCTGCACTTTATACATTGATCATTACTTCTGCGCGACGTTTTCATCAAAAAGAATTATCTCGGACAGTGACTCTACATTAAATCTTTCCTCGAGAGGGCCGCGATGGATCGCGATTCTCTCTCTCTCTCTCGCACGAAAATTGATTCGAGCTTCCTTTGTGAACGATAATTACCGCGATACCGCGTGGATCTGCATTGTTCGTTTGTTAACGAACGAAAATTCGGAAACGTGCAACTCGATCGTACGAATGTGCCATTTGCGAATGACAAAAGGACGAAACGTTTCATTCAATAATCCTTCCATTTCGATTCGTGGGAATTTATCGCGATTCCTCCGTACTGAAGTCTACAGACAATATTTCATTTAATAATCTTCAATTATTCGGTACCGATTCGTGTATTTCTTGTCTAATTTGTTATAAATTTGTTATAAATTACATAGTGCGATGTACGAGTACATTTTTATCTAATTCTTTTGACATTTAATGCAATGTGTTAAAAACCATTGAGGTACGATTTCAATAAAAATTAATTCAATTCATCTCCGATCAATTTTTTATTGTTGCGTGAAAATTTCACTGTCAAATTTGGGAAGTACGTGTTACATTCGATTTGCGTGTTATTCGAAATTTTTGTCCGTGAGATTCATATAATATGACTAATAAAAATGTGTATCTATTGCAATCTGAATTACATAGTCATAGTCACAGTCAAAAATCGCACGTAAGTTGATTGAAACGCGTGTATTATTTAAAAATCTGACAGTGAAATATTCGTGAATACTGCTCGTACATACGAGAAATTGACTGAAGTTAAATCAAAATCGTAATTTAATACTGTTTTTTTAATAAAACATCGAAAACGGGAATATTAAACGTAACAGCACTGATGGAAGTAACAAAATGGAATATTTTAAAAATTATACGTTAGCGAGATATCAACGTCTTTTTTTTTTTTTTTAAAAGTGAAAAGAATATTAAAATAAATGGTAAAATTTTTAAAAGGATAAATAGCAAAATTTTTAACCTATTAATCTCAATCTTCCGGCGATATTCCGGATATATCTATCTTCTCACATTTGACCACCATTATATCAACAAGACACGAGATTCAAACGTAACTAGTGTTATCGATGCGAGTGGACGACATTTCCTATGCGACTAACGATTCTTTATCGATATCATTGTACCGAAACGCAGTAAGTGGAGCAAGATTTGACCCAGTGATGCTGGTTAGAGGTCGAGGATCGTCGTGAATCGGATGATCCGTCCAAGTGGATCGTGGGAGCCTCTGGCTAGATTCGAATCGAGTCTCTGATGTACTCACCTATAATGGTGTGCACCCTCACGGACAGCTGTGTCCTGAGAACGATCGAGTTCTTTCGGCTGTAACAGAGAAGAGAAAAACAGAGAACATTAATGATCGAGTAGTTGCAAACACAAAGACGGGAGATCGACAACTACATTCAAACTCATCTAGATATGTAGAGACGCAATTTTTCTAAAATTCAAACAATCTCCTTCTTCGTACAATGAAAATTATAATGTTTAAATGAATTAGTGAATAAATTACAATTTTTATCTCAATAAATATATAGAATTTTATCATAATCACGGTGATCTTGTTTTATTACAGTGTTAATAAAATTTTAATTGTACAATAATATTTGTACAATAAATATAGTAAATAGAAAAGAAACACGATAAGCAACCTTACCAGGAGTGGATATTTAATTTCATTAAAAATTCTTCGTAATTAAATAGAACTAGAAATTCAAAAATTCAATAATCTTTAAGTTAAAAATTAAATACATTTTCGATTATTTACAAAATTTCGTAGATTGTTACGTCAGCTGTCAACAGTCGTAGCGACGTCAGAATCGAAAGATCGTCGCAAAATAAATTTCTCACGCGTTTCCCATACACACTCGACAATTTCTCAATTTTCAACACACTCTCCCCCATTCCTTCGTTTCTCCAGCAACACGCTCGAGAAATACTGGGTTAAGCCGACTCGAGCAACGAGTGGGCGGAAAATGGTCGAGGGCCGCGCAACTACTTGTTCGGCTTCTTCGGCGATTAGCCGTCGATGCTAATTATCCGCGGCCGCGCAATTAATCGAGCCTCGCCGCTCAGTAATTACTTAATTGGGGCTCGCTGCGTGAGCGCTTGCACAACGGCTGCACCGAGACGCGTCGCGGTGCAACGCGAATTGGGTTAGGCCGGCTCCTCTCGAAGATCTGCCTCGGCCAGCCGCGGCGAACTTTAAGGCCCTGCGAACCTTCCCACGCCACGCGTCCCTGAGAAACTATACGCGGCGACTGCGTGCACAATGGATTTCAGACGAGGACGAGGTGAGGAAGAAGAAGGTGAAGAAGGAGGAGGAGGGTTGCCCCGGCGAGTACGAGGACGAGGCCGGAGGAGAAGACTGCGGCGTCAAACACATCCGGGGCAAAAGAAAAGAGAGAAAAAAAAAGAAGAAGAAGAAGAAGAAAAGAAAAGTCGGCTACGTACGCGAGCGTTAATAATGTTTCCGCTCGTTAAACGAGCGAGACGGAGAGCGATTACTCGTTTGTGCTTTTCCCACAAGCTGGGAACGCGTAGTGCAAGTGGAAGTGGCATTCGCGGCCGACCGCGATTCCAACGCTAGCGACCGCCTCCCCCGGGGAGAGATCGATCCCCGATTAAGCGCGATTGTGCGCCGGCTGTGCGTGTCTTCATGAAAATTTCAGAGCCGCGATGAGAAATCGTTTTTTCTAACGCTGTTTGCATCGCCGTTTGCTACTCTACGTGAGATCTACCGGAGACACCGAAGGCGGCGACTGTTGCGAGGCGAAAGTAAGAAACGCTCGGGAATTAGATCCATTGCGTGCGTAATACCGATGGCAGTTTTGAGACACTGTGTTTAGTTTATAAGAAATACGAAGAAGCAAAACTTTTCTCACAGTTGGGCACTGGAAAAATTATATCCGTCACTAGGGAAGATGCGGTTGATAAGAAATACATACTTTGGTCTGCAAGAGCTTCGAGTTTCAAGTCAAGCACTGGGAAATTCATCGAGGATTTTCGATTCTTTCTATCTTTGCTGACTAGAAATTTAAAATTTCCAGAATTTAAAGGGAAGTTTTGTCTTCTCTTTCAGTGCCAGCATATGCTACTGACTAGAAACTTGAAATTGGTGGAAGAATTTGGAGAAAAAACTCATCCAGTTCCTTTTCTAATCACTGACATGTACTACTGACCGAAAGTATCCCACAGAATTCAAGAATTTCAAAGACAGTCGTTTCAACAAACTTTTTTTTTAATCAAAAATCTATTACTGACGCTTCTTTGAAATTCTTGTTAAAAGTATAAAGTATTATTCTGACCTTTCTTCCACCACGCTAATTACGAATAAAATTTGGTTGCGACAATGTTGAAATTCAGGAATAAATACCGTCACACTCGTAAAATTTAATAGGATCGTATCTATATTAAATATTCAAACGTTAAATCATCTAAGCTCTACTAATTGCATGTCAGGAACCACTTGTCAGGATTACTCAGATCGTCGATTCTGCGAATATCTAAATGGATCGTTGTAACTCTGATATTTCGAAACCAAATTAGATATCAAAACCGAGGTGGTTTAATCATCGTCAATAATTCAAAGTAATCAAGGCATTAGAATTTCTGAAGCACCTCAAACTCCAAATTTTCCACTAATTAATTCGAATTATTTTTAGAATCAGGATATGGAATCTTCGTGGACTCTAACGCATTCCAAAACCTAATTTTTTTTGGAGTTTATTAGCTGTTTATTGATGTCAAAATTTGCAAAGTCACAGCTCTGCTCGTAATAGGAGAAACGTTTGGACTTTTCATGGAACTCGAGCAATCTTCTGGAATTTGAATAGATTGTGAATACCTCACGTGCGAGACAGAATTTCTGTACATTCTGAATGTCTCTCGTAGCTTTGATATCTTTGGCGATATCCGAATAGCTTCAGCACCTGTAGAATTTCCAATCCCCAAATTCCAATATTAGCCCGTAGACCTTGGAGACACTTGCATTTCTGGCCTGGTACATTGAGATTCTGACACCACGTGTGATCTATTACGTTCGATCTGTTACGTACTAAAGGCTAACGTAGCTCCTGCGATTCTGATACATCTGCTATATTTTGGAGATTTATTTGAATTGAAAATTGTCGCCACTTCCTTGGTTATGTTAAAGGAAATATATATAAAAATCAGTATATAATAATTAATAGATTAAAAAATAAGTTCTATACTGTATATCAGTTATACATCTTAGTCTTGGAATGTAAATTAATGTTGCTCTTTACAAATTTTAGAAACCTGACTTTTATCTTTTTATTAAAAATTAAATACTACTCGTAATTTACAAAGTGACAATCTTTTAGAATAAAAATGAAAATGTCGTTACTAATTTTCGCGAGTAATAAAGGCACGAATGTCAATTGAAATTTAAAAAAAAAACCTAACGTAAACATTTGCTAGTAAATTTCTTAATATATCAATTATTAAACGAAACTCTAAAATAAAACTGTGAATTAAATATCGAATTTTATGACTCTCATTGTTAAATTCCTACCTGTCTATTGTAATATAACAAGTTTCGCTCATTAAAGTTATCTCTTTTTGCATGAAACATATATTTTTAAATGAGAAATTTTCATTTCCAACAATACGAACAATTTTTTCTCCCGTCTGATCTCAATTGGGTCGAAGAATACATTCTGTTAATTAAATGAATTTCCACGAATGAAACTACCTGTTCCCTTTTTTGAGAAAATATGCAGAACAGAGAACTATAGAAACGCACAAATAAAGGAATCAAAGCGCTTTAATGATTACGAATGTATCATTAAATGTTGCAACAGGTTAATTAAGAAGAAGCAAATCACAATGACGCATGCATTATACGCGTACTTCACAAACAAATCACTGCAACAATAATTGTGATACTTTTTCATCTGAATTGTTACTTCGAATTGTTACTTGCGAAACGCCATGTTTCAAACGAGAGTTTAATCGCTTCTTTGAAATGATATATATATATATATGAAAGTAATTTTTATACTCTATACGATACAATGCATTCCTTCAACAATTATTTTTATCAATTATTTTTATCATTTTCTAGATCTGAAATTAAATTCTTGAACTGGAGCTATCGCATTTTTTTTTATTTGAAAGTAACTGTTAAAATTGCCTCCAACGTGATATGAAAAAATTATTACATCTGTATTAAAGAAAAATTTATTACATGCTCAGCAACTTCTCATTACACTCTCAAATTTGAGTTTGCATCTAAAACAACCGAAACTATCTCGAAATAAAACTACATTAATATTGAAATAAATATATGTTTAAGACAACTAACCGTTTTAACCGTTATAATTGTAAATAAAATTTACAATTACTCTCCAACAGATGCGCATTTTGTATCTGTTTCGAGAATAATCTACAGAAATTACATTTTACAAACTACAAGAATATTTCCAACACCAAGGGAAACCTACTCCAGATCGAATCCATTAACAATTCAAAAGATTTCACCCTCGTACTTCGCGCCGTTCCATAACCACGAGCATCGACCCGTGGAAGACGAGAGGCGCGTCGTTAACGCGCGAATTACCGAGTCGCGATTGAAAAACTATCACCAAGTTTTTAGCGATCCCGTTGGATTAAGTCGAGGAGCGAAACTTTCGATTCTCTCGCTCGACTCTTGCCACGCGGCCTCGGGGTTATCCCGTAAACAAACCATTTCCATGCGAAGCAGTGGAACCGCCGGGGGAAAAGAAACGGTGGAACGACTTCTTGGATTCCCTTAAGAGAGTTGCGAATCGTGGGCGGGGGCACGGGGTTGCTCGAATAAATTAAAAACTTTCCGGCACGGGGCCAAGTTCAATGTCGGGCTTCGCCACCCGACGACATCCTCCTCGTCGCTGTTTTACGTTGCCACGTAAACAGGGGCCGGGTTTCGTCGTTCTTTCTTTCTTTCTTTCTTTCCTTCTTTCTCTCGCATTGTATTCAATCTTTGCTCGCGTAATTGCCGAGCATTGTTCCACGATAATTGGCCGGCAACGCACGTCAACATACGAACAGAGCGAGCTCGTGTAATCGTGGAAAGTAGAATTCTCAATCGAGACGTGGAAGTTTCGAAAGTTGCCTCCGAAAGAACTGCTACACTGTTCGAAAGTCTTGGGACAGTTTTCCTAACAAAACTAATAACAATGTCCTATATGATAATCCAATTTCGTTTCTAATGTTGTTGGAATTTAAAAAAAAATTTAAATTAATATTATATATATATATATAATACAGTTGGTATCGAGTTAATTCAAGTCGACATTATATTAAAAATGTTACAAATATTATTCACCAATATTTATAAATTGCACTTTACAATGCAAATTGCATTTGTCGCAAGATATTGCAGATTCTTTACGAGGAATGCGTAATGTTCCAAGTATGATGTAATTTTAAACGTGATTCTGTGCAAAGTATTATTTCATTGCCGCGGGATTTTTCAGCGGATGTGTACGTACAAGATGGGCGGAGAAATCGGATTGAATTTAGCGGCGGCTTTACGAAACGACGAAATACAAACGAACTGAGATTTCTCTCCAGCGGGAAGGAGAATGGTGGCTGCGAGACGTCTCGGAACGAAATGGACCAAGGCGTTAAGAACGGATTTGCCAAGTTTTTCCGCGCTATTGAATCGTACTTTATAAATTTATTAAACTTTTTTTTACAGAAACGGATTTTTAGGATTTTTAGTAGAAACGTGACACTCTTTCATTTGTCACGCATGTAGAGTTTACTTTCATTCGCACGCTTTATCAGTTTCATGACAAATTCTTGCAGTCGCAGTGTTTTACAAATACAAAGTCTCTGTCTCTCTTATTTTTTCAGTGAAAAATAAACGAAGTTGCGAAAAAATTGTCAAAAGCAAAATTTGGAAATTTAAAAATGTCAATACTTCGTAAATCTATTGGGACCAAACAATTACACTTCTATTTAAAGTTAAAAGGGTTGCAAACGACTGCAACTTTCCTCTTTGTCAACCAGATAAAATTCTGATTACAGAAACGAGATTACAGATAACAGAGATCTCCTCGTCTTTTCGAATAAAATGCTGTATTTTCGTATCGATACCAGGAAGCACAAATACGTACAACGGCCTTCGAACGATCTCCGACTGTTGAATGGCTCTTCAGAGAAGCAAGTGGTTCAAGCTTCCAAGACTTTATGTAAATAACGTGCGGAGCAAAAGACGTCTTGGTTCTTGTTTGTTCAAACAAGTTCGATTTTCATATAAACGTCCCGATTTGCCTTTTTCATCGAAACGAATATTACAGCGCAAGAGAAGTGCGAATCGCGCGATCGTAATCTTTAAAGGATCGTAACAAAACCTTCGTATAATTCGTATAATTTCTTACGAATTAATTAGTCGAGTGTGTATTTTAATCTTTAGTATTCTTTTATATATAACAATTTACCAAATAATAGATAAATAATAAAATCGATAGATTGCAAGTTGTGAATCCTCTTACAATTTTACAATTTTAAACGAGATTTGCAATTTTGGTAACGAGACGTCAATTTATTCTTCAGAGATTTTACTTTTGTATCGCTGAACTCGTCGGTGAACGAATAAGGAAATCGCGTGATGTAAGAGCATCCCTAAATACACTCTTAGCGCAAACACGCCCCCCTATTTTGAAACGATCTCATTAACCGTCTCATTAACATCTCATTTTCTCTAAAACGTCGCGAAATATCCTTTCAGAAGGAGCGTATTACAGGCGATTGCCGCAGCAGAACTTCGTCGCGTTTGTTCACGTCGGTCTTTGAAGTTTGATCATAATCGAAGGCAGCGGGCGCACGCGAGGTCTAAATTTCATTTAAATTCAAAATGAAAGTTTCAGCCGAAATTAATGATAACCTGTCAGGGCTCGTAAGTAGATTGGCTTGTTATCTGATCAATGATAGTTAGAGACGCATATAGGGCAACGAAGCTGTTCCATAATTTCCTGTTCCTTCAAATCTAACAGGTTCTACTTTCTTTCTTCAGGTTTCTTTTTTCTTTTGGTGAAGCGATAACAAAATTTAATCGAATAACTTATTGCATCTTTTTAAGAAAGAATTACGCGACTAGAGACAACCGTGTCTTTTCGCTATGAGAAAGATATCTGTACGATCTCGTTTAGAAAATCGAACAAAAAGGAATGGCAATTGTATATTTATTTCAAACGAATCCTCCGACCGATTCGCTCCAGTAAAAGAACGCGACAGAAGCGTCTATTTAACGCCACTTCGTAACCCTCGAGAGAGAAATTGGCGCGCGGCAAAGCCGTCGCTCGATGCAAGAGTATCGATAATCGGTGCTCGCTGAAAACTTCGCAGACTATCGGTCGCCCGGTCGTCAATTGAAAACCGCTTCGAGTCGAACCTCCCCTTCGCCGTTCCCACCCCTGTTCTCTTTCTCTCTGGTCCAGTTGTTCCGTCCCCTCGGCGGAGTCACGATTAATGTGCCATTAAAGGAGATTGGAAATCCTTTCGTCGGGGACTTTCGTCGTCGCGCTTACCTCCACGCGGTGGAGGTTCCCACGAGCATCGACACACATACACACACACACACACACACATACCGTCCACAGGATTTTGCATTCCATTTGCAAGAGAACGCTCTCCCCCACGGCCGCTTTTCACTCTCCCGCGGGTGCACTCTCGCTCGGCTGCTGTCGGCGAGTTGCGCGCCCCGCGTATCGCGGCGAGCACAGACGAGGGTGTGAGAGATCGCATTTACGCGGAGCCTCGAGGAGGGCCGAGGATACGATCGGCTGGTGTTTTTCCCGAATCGAGGCGAACCGACCTCCGCAGAGATGGTTGCCAGCCGGATCGAGCACGCAACTGGGTCGTTGCGAGGAGAGAAATTTGAGAATGCACCGGCTAATCGAGTTGCGTGCGGCTTCGCCGCTGGCTCGAGAGAAGTCCGTATTGTTCGGGGGTAGTTTACGCTCGGCAACGCGGATCGTTGGGAAACGGAGGATTACGTTTGTTCGGCTTGCGGCGCAACTGAAACAATTAGCAGGGGATGGGGGTGGGTTTTGTGCTCGGGCTGATTGCCAGCGAATCGAGCGATTTCCCGCCAAGACGAGGTAAACGCGTCTCGATAAACAGTTACAGATCGCCGAGCGTGCTTGCCTGCGATAAACGACGCTTTATCCGGCTGCAAATATTTATTAAATTAATAAAATAATAAATATTTATATTAGAGTTTTACGGAATCGTATAATGCAAAAAGATAGGGATATGGGGCAAATCTTTAAAGTGTTCTTGATCAGAAGACGGATGATTGATGATGTTATCTGCGATGATGTAGCAAGTATGTAGTACGAAGATTGTGTGTAAAACTAACGTTGCGGCGTAATATATTGACGTCTTACATGAAATGATCGTGTTGCGCAATGTCATTTCAATAATTTTAAACGAATAATCTGAAGATAATAATTAAAGTCCGAGACTATATTTTGTATCAACGTTCACAAAATATAGATTGGAAATAACATTGAATATCGACATACTGTTTTTTGAAAAAATGCAATTTGGAAAGAATCTTTGTTCACAGTAAACAAGAGTTCCTTATTGATAATTGCAAATGTTATTTTTCTAAAAGAAACATGTGGATACAGTAATGTGAATTTCAAATCGTTATAAATCCTTATTTATATTATACTCGAAAGGAACGTTAATCTAATCTAAGATAAATATCGAACAAATAAATTCTTTTCTTTCATTCTTCAGAAACCGTAAGGAAGAACCTGTAAGAATCTGTTATTTCCCGTACATTTCTCATAAATACTGATGTCTATTTCATAAACAGCACGTACATGATACATATAAATATAATTTATTGCAATCCAAAAGAAACCGTTAATATCTCTGAATGCAACTGTACCAAATAGATTTCATTCTTCATTCTAGTCTCGAGACACACTTACACTTCAGCTTTGCGACACTCGTTGAAAATATTCAACATTAGATTTTTGCTGCTCCTCGATTTTCGGCGATTTAATCAAATTAATAAATTAATCGTCCTTGACCGTATTAACGCCACGAAGAATCGACGGAGACGATTCAAAGAGGTGAGAAAAGAACGAGCGGAAGTCGAGCAAGGCACAAACAGGTCATCCTGCTATCAGCAGCGGCACGATGTGTTCAACCAGTCGAGCGTAATTTCGTTGGTCATTAAAAATGCCCAAGCTGTCAAACCGCAGGCGAGTACAAACTGCATGAAGCGTCGCGCGGAATTACCTCGAGCAGCCGGAACTTTCGAGGATCAAGGGTCTAATTGGTCTACCAGAAACTGTAATGTAACCACTTGAAACTTATCGAACGCAGAGAAATTTCCAGCGGAACGCCCTCCCCCAATAATCAAACGTTTGTTCGCGAAAGTTTCGAGATCTCTTGTTACAGTTTCTTATCGTGGTTGCGGCGATCGAAGCTTTGAAAAATCTTCGAGATGTCGATGAAATTTTTCGCTCGCAATAACTGTGTTTCGATCGAGGCTTAAAATTTTATAAATTGGTTGGAAACGAATATGATTGCAATATAACGTAATATGGATTCAATGTAATATCGATAGAGACAAATAATTGAATTGCAAATGCGAAAGAATATTTCAAGTTATTGTAACAAAATTATTTAACTATGGACTATATTTGTTTCCCAAATCGTTATGTTCTCAAAAATTTAAGATGAGATACTGACTAGATACTGAATAAAATTTAATTAGCTTCAATCCTGCTGCGACTTTTGCACATGTAAGTTTGAAAAAAAGTTTCAAGTTGTGGATTTAAAAAAAATTATTAATGATCAACTACACACGTAATTACAATTCCTTCAATTAAAATTCTCTCAAATGTAAAAAATTGTCCAACGATAGGACAATTATGTATAAAATTATTATTATAAGAATGAATTAGTAACAAATAATTGACCATATACACAAAATATTTCTACAGAAGAGATAAAACAGATGTGGATAATTCCGACTTGAAACTGATTTGAAATTCGCTATTATTATTCGTCAATTTGCGTATTACCATGAAAAATAATCTCACTCTACGTCGCGCGAGTTGGTGAAAAATTTCTCTGTCTAACGCGAGGTTCGACAAATCTTGAGGAATATTCGTCATCAAAACTCCTCCTCCGTAAATCGGCTTAACTCGCGTGGAGCGCGCGCGGAGTTCCTCCATTCCCTATCTAAATTTCAGCCGAGGTTCAAGTATCTTCGAATTAAGCCTGAATCCGAGTATTTGGGTTAAACTCGAGTTAAGTGCAAGTTAGGCTAAATTTAAGCGAAGCCTGAGTCACGTTCGTGGCGCGTCGCAGTTACTGTTCTTGAATCGACTCGAGTTTGCCGAGAACCGCGCGTAAATACCAACAACGCGGTTAATTTGAGAGAACGCAAACTCAAAAAGTAATCTTACTCGAAAAATTCAGAACCGACTCGACGTACGCAAAGGATTTCTGTGAGTGTTGTTTCGACGAAAATTCTCGAAGAATCTCGGCCAACTTGCAACCCTTTGTCGCAGTGCGAAGCTGCCAATTGGCCATCCAGCTAGACATATTTCTATTAAACGCACCGAACTGCCGCAATACGATTGTGAATAAATATACGAGTGAATTTTGGGGATTACGCGAGCAAGGACGTTGGCTTTGTTAGATGGCAATTAGGATCGCGAAACTTCACGAGTTGGATGGATTTCTTTAGAAAGTTGCGTACTATATCTCGAAAGTATTGTCGTTGAAACCAATTCGTATCGTACGAATCATTTTCAGGGGAAATATAAATATGAAAATATGAAAACATAATAATAGGAATCTCGTTTTAAGTAAATTTAAAGTTTTAAATAAGACATGTACTTCTAAACGAAACTATATATATTTTTTTTTTAATATAATATTTGAAATATTAATTTTACAACTGGAGAATGAAGACAAGGTCAACAACTTGTCATCATTATTGATTTAAACATATATTTTAGTGAAAGATTTTACTCAAATATTTATTTTATAGCAATACCACATATTTGCCCCAACTTATTAAGAGGCACAGTAATTATTAATTAATTTGCTCTTACAATTTAACTAATCTTTCAGTTTTGAGAATCTTTAATAAAATATTATTCGTAGATATTTCTCCCTGGAAAAATAGACATACGATATTATCTCTTCGATAATATAATTTTGTCGAGAAATTGTAACACTCTTGTTCTGATATAATAATCACTTTTAGGATTGGCATTGAGAAATATATCCGCACAGACGATCATTCATATACGTTGCTTCAGTTCAAACCGATATATATGGAACAGTTACATATGAGATCGTGAAAGCGGATCCTCACGAGAAAAGAGAATGTAAAATTTTGTTTTCGAACCTGGTGACTCAATACTTGGCAAATTCTTGTCAAACGCTTTATTTCGGTGCTTTGTTATTCCGCCTGTGTTTCTTGCATAATTCGACACGCAGAGTTTCGACACGCGTGCGTCGAAGCGAATGGAATGAGAGGAGCTACTCGAATAGAGATATTATTTCGTAATCGGAGTGGAAGTGATATGACACGACGTAAATTCGAGTTCGTGGCATATTTCTTGAAGCGTTGGTTCACTTCACTTTGATTCTCTGCTCGAAATTCTTGTTTTGTTTCGCACAGTTAGTCGTCTTATTCTAATAATGAAAATAATCGATCTATCGATAATTAAATTTAAAGAGTTATACTATTTGTCTAAAAATGTTACAAGTGATATATTTTATTGCTAAATAGCATTTTCCTTTTATAAAACCCCATCACAATGAATTCTGTCATTTACAGAATTCTCTACTATAATGATCGGATTTCTTCATTTTAAATGTGGATTTTGATTGCTTCGTGATTATTTATTATGAACGCGTTTATAAAAAATTTAAAAGTGCAGAATTCCACAAAACGTACAACTATACGAAAAAAAATATACAAGATATCCCATGTACAGTGATTTCCACAATATAATCAATCAAAGAATTTTCTATCGAGATTCCTCGTTCAATCCCGGTTAATTTACATTCTCAAACAGCGTGTTTGCATAAAATTCCGCGATCTAATCGTAACGTTCGTCGAAAATTCCCTCGAGCAACTCCTCCCGAAACGTGATCGCCTCGGTTTGGCACAGAGGCTGGCGCAGGAACGGAGCCGGTCGGTTTCTAGCAAGGTCGTAGCCGCTGATTTACACATCGTCGAACGACGAATTAATTATCGTTAGGACGGAGCCGGTCGATTGAAATCCCTCTGAATATTCGGAATTCACCGTCACCAACAGGGGACACGGTCGATTAACGAGCGGGAATAAATAATCGTCGGCGATGAACGAACCGTTGCGTAAGAATCCTCCGGCCGGTAAAGTCACCTCCGTCTCTCCCCCCTTCTCAGCCCATAAATCACTTAGGAATTAACCCCTCTAATTGGTACGGCGGTATTTAAATCGACGACCGGCTCGGTCGCAATCGTGGTCGAGGAGAATGCGGACGCGCGTAGAAAACGCGTGCGTGCACACACGCAGCGCGTACGCGTGTTTCTACGCGGTCGATTTAATTCCCACCGTTTATAATTAGCCGACGCTTCCCGATTGTTGTTCGCGCCGTCACCAGCTGGATTCTGGAATCGTCAACAGGGACAACTCGAGCTTTCGGTTTGTCGCGCGGAGACACGACGTTCGTACACGCGGAAATGTACACTTGTTAACCCCTTGACTCATAATCCCGAGTCGCGCCCGCCGTTTATTTATGGAAAGGGAAAGTGAATTGTGAATTTCTTCCTACGAAACGTCAATTGAAATTATTTTAAATTGACAAATAAAAATTATATATATGTAAAAATTTGAACGAGTTAGTTCGATAATTACAAATTGTCGCATAAAGTATATATCATTTCCCTTTCTTTTTTTTCAGTTTCGAAACAATCCTAAGACTCTGACTGTGAGTTTTCATTTTTTGTACAGATTTTGTGACAAAACTGTTCAAACTCTCGATCGTGCGTGGTATTAAATTAAATAAACGATCGAAACGTAGTTTGTCCATAATTATTCTTCGGTGTTATGCAGCAAGTAAGAGCAATGAGACACGATTAACGCGACAATATCGCTAATTAATTAAACGCGTCAGGCGGAAAGTTCGAAAAATTTAAACGCCAAACGTGCGAACGATCGAAGCTGCGTGTCGTAAGAATCGATCGGAACGCGCGCTCGATGACAATCCGCGTCAATTTGAATCGGTCGGTGGCGATGACACGTGAAAAGATTCGTGGCTCGTTCGAAAGTAACAATCACGACGGATTGGAACCGAATAATGGCCGATCGAGGTGGAAACGGGTTTTCTTTCGCAGCCGATCGCCTCTCGGCGATCACGCCCAAACGTGAATTAAAACCTCGAAAATGGCGATTCAGGATTTATGTTTGCGCAGACGCCATTCTTCGCCGTCGTCCCGCTACGTATTATTAACCTCGGATGACTCGTTTCTCGGTAATTAAATTTGCTCTTGCACCGAGCCGACTTTTATTAACATTTTCTTATTATTAGAAAGCTGGCCTGGATCTCCCGAGCACGGTCATTCATTGACCAAAGATATTAACCCTTGGATTTAAAATCTGAATGTTCCAGTTCTTCAATTGTACACGTAAAAGGTTTATTTATTCACTCCAATTCTTCGTCAAATTTTTCAAGAAACCTAGTACTTTAGATCCGAAAGAGCGTATAAATAGATCGGAAGCACGATGAAACTTATCCTGATTCCAGTAACAACAAACCATTTTCTATACTTAGTATCGTACAGCATCGTACAGTCTTGATCTTTCCATCCTTTCCAATAAACAAATACGAGAAACATCGTCACTTTTCCAGAATCTGTCTAACTCGAATTACTAAATAAACTGTTATCATCTGTCTATACTTTACTTTGAGCATTTGAAGTCCGATAGACATACACTCTTGACAAAAAGAAAAAAGTCTCAGTGCGAGTATCGTGTCATTTATTTTTCAAAATAATGAAGAAAGTATGAACGATCATGTTACAAAATGCAGTTGGAAAATTCCGTCGTAAACAACGAATGCTACGTGTTACACGTAAAAACAGAAATGTACGTATACCTAAATTTTCGTGACTAACTGCGCGCGTAACCTCGCCACCGACGCGAAACCAACATCAATATTCATTATCCATTACGGGACTCGGCATCAGCGATCTTTCAAACGCGACTGTAATTGTTGTCGCTGCTGCCTGGGACAGAGCTCGACGTCGACCGAGCAGAGCAGCAGTCCCTTCTGTATTCGACTCGGCGCGGAGAGAGGTTGGCTCGATCATCGGGATTCAACGAGTAGCGCGGTTGCCTGATCGATGATCGATCGACGCGTGCTCGTGACGGCACGCTTCCCCTTCCGTTTTTCAACGACGTTGCAGAAAACCTGACACACTCGCCGAACGAAACTTCGAGGCGAATCCTCGTGGAAAACGAGCAACGAATAATACTCTGTCCTGACGAGTATGTGTTTTTCGACGAGTCACGGTTGCTGATCGACGACGTACACACGCGCGGGTGAAAGTCAAGGAACGGAACAATCGTGGCGGAGTGTCATCGAATCGTGAACCGTTTCGTGATTGCCGGGATCGTCGAGTTTCGGCTCCGAGGGTTTGACACAATGGGAACTTGCGTTTCGAGACGATTTCGCTGACTTCGTAGCCCTTTTACGGTGCGATATATTTCCTTTTTTCTTCTTCTTTTTCTTTTTCTTTTTTTCTTTTTTGAGCGTAAGTTGCTGCAATACGTAAGTATACGTGAGCATATATGTGTGTGTGTGCAAAGTTTGACAAGAGGTGAAAGCTTGGAAATAAATCTCAGCGGACGTTTATGTGAATTAATTACAATCGAGTGATTTGAAAAATGAAAAGAAATTTTGTTTCAGTGCGATACGTTTCATACGATTTTAAATATAACAGTCTACAAGTTTTCGCATTTTCATTTGGATTTCATGCAAGTAATATGAAAAATCACAGTCTACGTAGACGAAGAGATATTTGAACGTTTGAACGTTTGAGTTTTTAATGCACGCGTGGTAAATTCGAAACAAAAGATATTTTAAAATTGTAGTCCGAAACACACATTTTACTATTCAACATTCATATGGCAAGAATTGAACCAAAATTTGAAAAATATGCTGAAGACTTTTTTAATTTTCTGCAATTTTCCTCTGAATTAAGACACTCTATGTAAAGATTACTAAATAAGATGACAAAATTTCCATCAAAAAGAAATCAAAATCGTTCAAAGATTTCTTCGAAGTGATCCACCTTCCCCGGGCAATTCGATAAAAAAAACATGGCACGAGAGAAAGAGAGAGAATGAGAGAGAGAGAGAGAGAGAGAGGAAGAGACTGCTCTCTAAATCAAAGCTGTCAGCCCGTTGCTCGCATTATATCCATCATATCGCGCGCAGAAAAATGATGGATCCGTTCCATTCAGAAACGTATCGATCGATCGACTGAAAGTCATGGAAACCGGGCCAGAGAACAAATTCCAAATCGGTCAGAACTAGTTGCACCGTTTCTCGACAAGAAGAACGCAGCCTGGATTCCTCTAAATTAACTTTTCACGGACAAGGGAAGAAAGTGCAATTCCACGAGATAACTTCAGGTTATTCGGGCCTGAATTCATCAACAGCAATCATTCGTGTCCTGCAATTTATAAAATTTCACAAACGCTGGACTGCGTCACGTAATTATATGAAATTTCCAATTTTCATGCGAAATAATTTTTATCTCTATCATTCGTATTATCGTCATTAAATACCCCTTTTACTATCATCGTCAAATTTTTGCTTTTATCATTAATATCGGATTAAAATTATAATAATTGGAGAAACGGTATTTGTTTTACAACCACAGAATACAACGGGATAAGCTTTCAGTAACAACTCTGTAAGTTTATAACTTACAGTACTTTGTAAAAATTCTATTATACAAAGAGTGAATTAATTATCGATCAGTGAAATAATTTACTAAAGTAATCGAAAAACTGATACCAACATTTTACTTATATAATTGAAACATCTCGTTGCAGCAAAAATGCTCAAGTCACACGCGTATGTGTAAATGCTTGTACAGGTCCGAAATGGTCAAAGAACGTTGATTTTCACATCTCGATCGATCCCATCCGAGATCCCCCTTCCGACGCGACCATTCGCCCGTTCGTTCCAATTATTCAAATGCAGCCTTGCACCCGTTGCACCTGTTGCATCGCGGATGGGGTTGCGCCACGTTTCACCCCCGCGCGCTTCCCCAATAATTGCCGCGGACGCGGCCGGAAATATTTCACGCACGAACTCCGTGGGAATTCCGTTCGACGATCTTTAACGTATCGAAGCAGCCAGAGGCGTATTTTGAGAGTTAGGGGCGATGTTTGTGCTATCGGACTTGAAGCACGGGGAAGGGGGCGCAAATTCGAGTAAATATTAACACCATTAACGAGCGAGTTCGAAACTAGTAAACAGGTACGTGTTCGATATCGAAGCAAAGAATTAGTTTCCGATTTTTTTACGTCGATGCCTTCAGTCTGTAACTGTAAAAGTTTTAAATTCGATCGAACAGGTCGTACTGCCGATTTTTTGAAGCGCGAGAATGTAAAAATCTTTGAATGGTTCTGATTATTTTTATGAGCTGTTTATATTTTAATTATTTATTCTTACTGAAATCTTTCTCGTCAGTTTCTACAGTCGAAAGAATTTGAAAACCGATTTGTCTGAAATTTATTCGTCGATATTATTAATTTTTAATTTTTCCAAATTGTGAAGTTGGAGATTGAACATTCGCTGGTTAAAAATTGGAATATTCTAAGAAGAGTTATATATGACAGAGTTGCTAGAATATTCGTCGTTGCCAGCATGAATAATTTAGAACGAAGGGCACGACTCGAAACGTAGGAATAAAATTAGAGGTGTCAAAAAACCGACGTAGAAACGTGAACCAATAAAGAAATAATGAAACTTTGATTTGATACTTCGAAATATCTATTAATACATACGTAATTTCGTAAAAGTCTTGAAATTTTTATCTCACGATTTTAATCTTCAAAAACACCGACATTCCAATTTTTCTCCTAAAAAAAGGAAACAACAATCCAATTCCAATTTCTATAATCTCCAAACATCTTTTTCCCAAATAAAAATCCTACAGCGAGTCGACTCTCGACAAAGTAACACGATAACTACTTGTTAATTCATCGTGCAAAGCAGGAGCTCCTAGAACTTCTCGAACGAAAGAAGAAACGATACATCCATCCTCTAACCCATCGATATATATATCCATCTACATATCCATCCATTGAACAATGTAAGACAATAATTTACCAGTAAGGTGGCATCCCGTGGTCGCAGTTTCATGTCCTCTGAAGTAACCGAGAAGGCTCAGAGCACTCAGTCGGATCACTCTGTCGCTCGATCACAGCGTAAGATCACCGTGCACAGATCTCCAAAGGCATCACCTTCGTTCGAAGAAACAGACTCGAAAACGGACGAGCGTAAGGAGCGAGAAAGCACGAGAAACGTATTCGCGATCGCGGAGAGAACACTCGCGACGTCCTCGAGGTCTAGGCAACGACTGGCTGCTACCAAGATGGCCTGTTGCCGGCCTGGTCCCCGGTTGCGTTCGCCACAATAGAAACTGGTGGGAGATCAAAACGCTGACTGGTCGCTAATGCACGCGTACGTATGTATTATACACACGGCACGGTCTGCACAGTGCCTGGTGCACGCGTGCATTCCCCACGGGATGGAAACGGGGGAGCAGCGCGGTTTTTCACGCACGTGCGTGGGCCGATCGTTCGCGGAAAATCCACCTGGAGAAGGCTTGGCCTTCGATAAAATCGAGTAACGTGACGGTTGCCAAAAGTGTAAGCGGATAGAGCCGAGATTGCGTAACGGGGCTAGCCGTGTGCCATTCCGCGCTGAATGAACAATTGCACCTCGCGGCACTAATCGATCGATTCGCGGAATGCCGTGACCAGTTTGAACACGCGTGGGTAAGCTAACGAAGAATGACAGAGCTCGAGATGCACTTCGTGGCTTTCAGACACTTGAGCTTGCATAAATTTTTGGGAAATTAGAATTATCGTAGAAATCGGGCGTTTGGGAAATTAAAAGATTAAACGCGGTTTTTCGAACTTCTCGACGATAATTTGTTTTAGTAATAGTAAGATGGAGTCGTAATAAAATGGTATCGACGTTGTCTGAAATGATCTACATTTTGATTTGTCGTCGAATTGGAAATTTATAATTTCATAATTAAATTAGGTATTTTTTTTTTCTGTATAATTATAGATATTTATATTTTTGTATAATTATAGATTTATAAAAATTATGCGATACAATGGATATTAAAGTTGCCTTTAACTTTCTCAGAGTCAATTACGAAATTAGTGTCGATATTAGTACATTTAGTTATTTATTTATTTTGGAGCAACAATGAATAGTTTCTCGATCGATGTAAGAGTTGCTCGGGTTTTGCATTTTAAGTGAGTCGTGCTTCGCGTTTTAAACAAGCTACGTACAATTTAAATGTCAACGAGAAATTCGTGTCTTCGTATTTTCCACTTTTGGTTGAATTAAGATTTCAAAAAGGTATCTCGTTATATATGAGTAGAAAGAATATCACGAATATCGTTAAACCAGATGTCTGCAAGACGGAATTTTAAATTTCCAACTTTTTGCGGGATTATTAATTCTTTTTCTGAGCAACTTCTCATTTTTAAATTTCGTATTTTATACTAGATCCATAGAAATTGTATATCGAAATGAAATCTTTAATTCGAGTTCCCTGTGCGGATGGTACCAATTATTAAGTATTACGAGCAAAAATAAAGGAGACTTCCGATTTAAATCTCCTTTGCGTGGATATTCACGGACGTTACCAATTATTAAGTATTAAAGTCAAAAATAAATGATCACTTCCTCTTTATCCAGCCATCACCGCTGATAAGAGATCATTGTTCCATTCCTAAAAACGACGATCAGAAATTGAATAGAAACTGTTCAAAATATACGGTTCAATGAACGAGTCCGCTATATTCGAACGCTTATTTATAAACTATTCTTTCCCGCCTGATAATTGAAATATAATAAACTTTAATTGCAATGTTATATCCGATCGATTCCGAATTTTGTATTCCAACGTTTAAGAAAATCGAACCACGTATTTTTCTTGAACAATCTCAACTTCTCGTGTTCACGTTCGCCGTTCAGTCTTCTTTTCCGTATAATGTGCAGGTTCACGCGTACTCGTTCCCCGCTGTCGTCTGTACAACGCCGTGTGTATCGCGCGCACACAAATGTAAACGCGCGAGCGCGAGCACACGATGCCCGCGTGGCAGCGTTTAATTTACTTAACACGGATATGCAACGCAGCCCGTGGTATCGTCCACGCTCCAGTAATTACGCATGCAATTTCACTGCAAGGCCCTTAGGGCACGTCGAGGTCGAGCGATCTCTCGGCGCCAACTCCCCAACAATTTCGCTTTTCGAATCGAGACCAGGCCGGTCACTGATCGAGCATAAAACATCGAGCCGTGTTACAGTACCCCCCCTCACGCAGCAACGTACGAGAGCATAAAACGTACGTACGCACAAGAGGCGACCAGTTGCAATTTATGATCCTCAAAAAATTGACTCGGTCGACGACCCAGTTTTCGAAAATTCTGACGTAGGAGACCTCTGGTCGTCTCCCGGGGAGCCGAGCTCCCGTTCCTTTGAAAATTTGTCCACCGTGTTTTTCAACTTACTTGCGTTCGCGAGTTACGTGCAACCGTTCTCGGCTGAGTTTTAACCGGTCCTTTGTAATTCGGCGATTTTAGGCACTTGTGGGGAATTTTAAAGTACAAAGTTTCGCGAAATATTGTCAATCAAACGTATTATTGTTATTATGAAATTATCACATATTTCCAAATAATATATTACTATCACGCTAAGTGATTTTAGCGAGGGTAACCCAGAAAATCGGGCCTCTTCAGGTGCAACGTTAATGCAACGAAAATTAGCGATTGGTTGACTTGGGTCACGTGATTCGTGAGGGGGCGTGGGGTAGGACCTCGAGTAGGAGTGGCGTTGTTTTCTATCGATTCAAATGTTTACATATCGATAAAATTTTATGGCAAAAAAGTCGTCTTCATTTCCTAGTCGGAACAGTTGCTTCTGGGCCTTTCGTACTGGGGTACAAGTCGTGCAGTTTTTATTACACAGTATGCATGTACCACATGTAAACTACAATAATTAATTGCATTCAGATCTTTCGAATCTTATTAAAAACTTGTAGGAAAGTTTGAAACTGTGAACTGTCCTAATTCGATAACCAGGGGTTATACGTTACATTAAGAAAACTATTGATTGGAAAGATGTTTCATTTATCACTGACCACACAGAAATATCAAGTTAATAAATAAAAAGTCGCAAATTCGTTGTATATTAGCTTCTTAATTTCTAGTCAATCGAAAGATGTCGGTGCAATATATTTTGCGAAACTACCTTAACGATGGAGAGTATTCGTTCTCTTTTTTTTTGAATTGCTAGTTGGTAAGATTAATGTCTAAAATTATATTCGCTCGCTTCTACGACCCGCGTTTCTTTTTTTTCCTCTCGTTCTCAACTGTGAAATAACACCGTATCTCTCGCTAATCTCTTCCCTTCGAAAGACTCAAACTGTTCTGTTAGAAATTAATTGCACCGTTTCAGCCAAAGTATCGCTATCAAGTAATGTAAGTTCTTGCGGTGCGTATATCTGTCATCAGCCACGCAAGATTAAATTGGCGCGTGTAGCATAGATTACTGTGACTTGCGCAACAGAAAATAGCTCGAGAAAATCAGCGGTTCGAATACATTTATGCGTACCTACGTATACGTTCACCCTTTTTCTTACCAGACACATCCTTCTCTAACGAACCATAAAATTCCTGAAACAAATCATTTTTGACGGAAATTCAATCTTGCCTCAGAATCTATTTTCGCGGACACGGGTTGTCGATGTTGCCGCAGTTACGAGTACCGTGAAATTATTGTTACAAGTTGATAATGATCGTAATTCCCATTTATCGTGACGTGAACGAATAAATCTGATGGATATCACGAGAGAACGATTGGCGAAAGAAGGTATATTTACAATAAGTAAATATTACAGTAGAGACTGCGGACTTTAATGCAAATATTGTGCAAAAATATATAAAATATACGAGTAAGAGTGCGAATTCTGTATAAAAGAAACACTTCTCTATCGTTAATGATAAGAAATTACTAAACTAAGGATAAAACAAAGTTGTTAGATAAAAATGAGAAATCTACGTGGAGAGAATTACATAATATAAAATTGTAATTTTATTCGTCGTAGTTGATTTTCAATTTCCATTTTACTAAAAATTAAAAGCAAAATATCTGTCGTTGAGATTCTTTTTAAAAATCTGTTTGACTCACAGTTAAGTTCCGAGTAAAAATGATATTTCTCTGGAGTGGCTAATGACAAATAAAATCGAGTTTGAGACGATAAAAATATTACGACGCGAAGACAGAAAACTGAGAAACTTCGGAAAAATTGTTGCCACGCTGTTCCCTCCTTACAAACAGACCGAACAAACAATTCCGTGCAAGATTAATAAACTAAGAAACTTCCTGCGAGTTGTTAGCCGCGTCTCAGTTGCCGGATCGTTTAAGATCGGAGAGGAGTGTTTTCTTGAAAAATTGTTCTGTAATTGAAAGATTGAGAACCCGAGTAACGCAAGTTTTCATAGAGCATTTTTAGAACTTTTAGGATATTGAATATTATGATGAAAAATCTGAAGAAAATCTTAGCTGTATTCCGGATAGAACAAACGTGAAAGAAATAATTAAAGGGAAAACAGGGAATTTTCTTTACTTTAATAAGAAGGAAAAGTAATTGGAAGAAGAAGAGAGAAAAAAATATCAACGAAACTGAAATTCACCTTGCTCGAAAGAAAACAGAATGTTGAAAATCTTATTTAGAGTCGAAATTATACATGTATGTAACGGCATATGAATTTACAAATTGAACAAAGAAAAAGAATTTTTTCGTGATATTTCTGAAAAACATTTAAAACTTTTTATAGATACAATACCAAAAAAACTGCACGACTTATACCTCAGTATGCAACTGTTATGACTAGGAAACGAAGACGACTTTTTTGCTGATAGAAAACAAATTACAGGCGCGATCGCTCAGTAGCAGACAACGCCACTCCTAGTCGAGGTCTAGCCCACGCCCCCTCGCGAATCACGTGACCCAAATCAACCAGTCGCTAATTTTCGTTGCATTAGCGTTGCACCTGAAGAGGTCCGATTTTCTGGGTTACCCCAGCTAAAATCACTTTCAGTGATAAAAAAAAAAAGAAAGAAAAATACATGAAACGAAGTAAGAATAATTGAAAAAAAGAAAAATCCTACGAAACAAATCTAAAAAACCATTCAAGTTACAGCTTGAAAATTTCGAACATTCTAATCTTACTTTTTCTTTCTACTTTGGTCTCAGAAATTAACGATTTCGAGCAAAGTATTTGCCCGCATTCTGCAATTCGTGCAAACCAGAAAAAAATATCACGATATTTTCGAGTCTGGCAAATGTAACGTCGAATAATAAAAGTGAAACTGAGAATCTTCCGCGCTCCGACAACAATTCCAAGAGAAGAAAGAACAGAGAAATACCTATAAAACCAAAGACCTTTCGTCGCCATAAATTACAGCTCAATTTAGTCTCAACCCTCTAAGCGTTTGTAAAAAAAAAAGACGCGAAATGTTCCACAGCCTGTAAAAATAACGAGATTACACACCGATGCGCGGACATTAGATCCTAAATGCTCTTTTAAAAATCGACCAAATCAAAAGGGGACTCGTTAACATCCGCCTCTTAATAGGATCATTCTTAACGCTGCCTTTGAAGAGACGTTCATCGCGGCAACACGCTAACCTATTCCGCGCCGTTCAGAGAAATACCGTTCATTTTTATACGTTCCGTTGAAGAAGAAGATGAGGATTCCATAGGTGGGTATAACGCTGCCAATTATCAGTAACGTGTCTAATTCTACGAGCTGGGGACGAGTAGTCGACAATCATCATTAAAGAGCGCGCGAGTACGTCATTACACTCAGCGACGACCGATCGTGACAAACGGCGATATCGTGCAATGTACAACATTCACTGTTACCGCTTCCGCAATTCACGGCTGCTCGATAATTACACTCATATTATTCATATGTACGTACGCACCTCGAGATACACGTCGAACCTTAGGAAATGAAACTGTTAGGGTCGATTTACACCGACGCGATAGTTACGCCACGACCGTGTCATTCCACCGTTGAATATTGCTTCATTGTTGAGGCGTGATCGAGCCGCGCATATTGTGTTTTACTCTCTCGAACGACACAAGAGCATTTTCCACGCTTTTAAATTTAAATTGCTAGCCGCATCGCTCCAGTTCAAGTTCTGAATTCAAAGTTGATATATTCTTGTAGTTTTAGTTTCCAGGTTGAAGTTTTGGAACTTTTAAGTTGAAATTCTAAACTCTTAAAATTCCAAAATGTGAGGTTTGGAAGTTTAGAAGTTGCGGAGTTTTAAAATTGGTGAATTCCAAAATCACGAGGCTGCGAAGTTTCCAAAGTTTCCAAATTCAAAGAGATTCAAAGTTCCAAGTTGCAAAGTTACGAAGCTCTCGAATTCCAAAGTTTTCAAGTTGAATTTTCGAAATTCAGAAATTCAGAAATTTTGAAATTCCGAAGTTCAAGATTCGTAAATTCCAAAATTCTAAAATTCGAAGATTTCGCAGTTCTAAAGTTCCAAAATTCTAAATTGCACAACCAGCGACAAGAAACTTTTGTACTTCGACACTGTGTCTCGGATCTGTGTCGCGGAGGTACAAATGAGCTTTATTCCCATAAAATATTCCGTGGACGTTGTTGCTTCTGTGACGTCAAACATTTCTGCCACTCGAACTTCTGCCCCCTTTGGAGGAAATATCCTCCTGTAAATTCAAATTCACCGAGGAAATATTTTACGAGAGCGTGGTCGAAAGACGATTCTTCGAATTCTGTCGGAAAAATATTTTCCATCGCGTACACGGACGTATTTACGTTGAATTAATTCGTTTAGCTCTCAACGTAGTAATGCTTCAACGTATTCCACGTTTCACGAGGAAATTACGTTATACAGTAAATTACGTTACTACAAATTCACTCGTGAATTGCAATTCCACTGTTAAAAGCTTTCTTTCTACGTTCCAAATAGTCTCATTTCCTTAATAACCTTAATACAGAGCATAGAGCATGCCGAATGACTTTATACTTAACGAGATATTATCACGACCGACAAAATGGACCGAGGTAAAAAATTAATTGCAAACGACCGCACGACGGAAAAAAATATACGTACATTTTTATTCATCTTTATGCTCCTAATTTCGTGGCAATTGATTGGCTGAAGAGAAGTATTCCAACGTGTAGTTCAATAGTTTGAGAAGAGAGTAATCTGATAAATTGGAAAATACTGAATTTCCAGAGAATGATAAGTTTCAACAGAGTACGAATGATATTACTTTAATTATAATTATTTAATTCAATGAACAATAGACTTGGATAATAATAATTAGTATCACTAATATTTTTCAAGTGTTTCAAAAGTCAAGAACATCTACGTTTAATCTTAAATGAGAAGATAATTTTGATGTGGAATTGATTGTCAATGTATATAATAATATGAATCTTGAAATTTTCTACGATGAAATAAAAAGTGAAAAATCTGACTATCGCAAGTTTCGTGGTATAAAAATTTTCAGAAATATATGTATAATGTTTACTGCATACTATGATATTTAAAAAACTCGTTAATTGAAAAAATTATTCTTTAGCTTTCTTCCATTAAAATCGAAATATAAATTCGCAGCAGTCTACTTGTTACATTTCTGACCAATAATAAAAAGAATAAAAAGAATTTTACATCAGAGGACACGGTCGAGTAAATAGTTGGACTGATCGATTTCGAAAAAAAACTTCGGAAGAGAGGACAGAAAAGTAAACGCAAAACACGTGACACCTAATTACAGTTCCTAACCTCAACAACTACTCCTCCAAAACGACGCAAACGACATCTTCATAAATCACACGGTTTATCTCTTTATCCACCTAGTTGCGAGTCACATTAATTTCCCTGCGATCTCGAGCAACACAGTACTACCGTCTACTTTCCCGCTATTGCCAAATATTTTCAAACTAAAAACCGAAATATTCGCACGAAGACACGACGGAGCATCCAACATTTTTACAACATATTGTATTTCAATGTCTTTTCTTTTTTCAATTTACTCCGCGCCAAAGGCAGCGAACGTTTTCGTTGCACTAAACCTCGAGCCGAGGGAGTCGGTATGAAAGCTGTACTCTAAACGAATAATCACCCGTCTCCAACAGAAACCCTGAGATACTTATCTACGCCATCTTAGCTAACAACCGAAGATTAACGATTTGCTTTATCCAGGGGCATCCGGTCGGTCGTAGCGAATAGCCTCTGGCATTTGTCCTTTGCGAAAGAAGGGAATCTCGCGTAGATATCGAAGGCAAAGAGACAACTGTAAAATCGAGTACGGTTAGAATTTCATTTCGTTCGTTCGACCATCTAAAATCGCAATAGTTGCAGCGCCATCAGGGACTGTCGCAGTGTTGAGACGATCGAAATCGGGAGTCGAGTCATTACTAGACATTAAACGAGGCAACAATTTCCTTCGAAGTTCTCACAGCTCGCAATATTTGCCAATGGATGTTATCCAAATTCAATTAAAGATAAATATAGCGCGATTAAGTTAACGATTTGTGAATTACGAAAACAAACAGGCATTTGGTACGGAAATTCTGTTTGAGATTCCTTGCGGATATTAACACGATCGCGACAGCTGAAGATATTGAATCCTGAATAAGTTCAGCAAAATTTTCACGAAAAAAAAAAAAATTTATCTTCAAATGACGAATTTATTTATAGATATTTTCTGATATATTTCACACATGTATCTAAGATCATACTTTTGCGTACGTGATTTTTCCCGCAAATGCTCCAACTGTATCATTTTATCTCTGAAATTTCCAAACGGCAAAGAACTCATCGGTCTCGTACTAAATTGAATTAACTTCATCGCTGTTTGTAATGCTTTCAAGACGCTTAAATTAATATTCCCAGCGAGATATTTCGTCAGGCACTATTAACAGGAGCTTTATTAAATACTTTTTGCTTTCCGGCTCTTTTAATTTGCCGTTTTTTCCCCTGCCCCTCCCCCTCCCAACTCTTCCCAGGAAGCCTCCACGTTTTGATCTTATTTTGGACGCAGTCCAAGAGTCGGCTGCGCCTTTTCCCCTCATTGTTTTTGATAATTTACCGCTTCAACGTCGACGCCCCGCCGTTCTTTTGTTCGCGAAAGGCGATTACACTTTGGAGCTCGTGTCAAACTTCTTTTGTGCTCCCGAAAAAAGGTTCCCACGTTGCTGCAAAGCGCGCGGTAACGTGTAAATCATTGCAAAGCATAAAGCTTGTTTCTTGAGATATACATCACGATGACAAACCGTTCCAAATAATCACCGACGACTTCCAACTTGTCAAACGACGCGTGAAAATGAATCAATGACTGTGAACTTGAGTATGCAGAAGCGTGATATCTTTACAACAAGATTACAAATCTGAGACAATTTTATTCATCCTCATTTATTTTTTAAATGTTAGTCAAATGTTTCCGTCGCAATTATTTTTCATAGCAATTGCTGTTATTATTTCATCAAAGGTAACATTAAATATGAAACGATAAAAATTAAAATCGTTTCACATTTGGTAAAGTAACAATTAATTAATTTTAAGTATATATATATATATATATATATATTTGTCACTGAAAGAAAATCATTGATTTTCTTTCATTATTAAACGAAAGGTTTCATTATTATTTTATAGGTTGTTTAAACTGAAATTTATGGCGTATTTTATTTCCAATTTCGATCGAACGGATGAAAATTAAAAACAACATTTTCATTCACGATTGTATCTCCATGCGACGGAATAAATTTACAATGGGAATAATTGGCATTTTCGTTGTTCCATATACACTTTTAATTTACTTCTCAGTTGTTTCCCTGAACGTTCTTTAGAAAGCTGGCGAGAAGTGAAACTCACAATTTAAATAAATTACGAAAGCCACTTCCAACTTATCGAAAACAACGGCGCGGTGTTTCTTCGAATCCGTAGCGAAAACAAAATCAATTCTGGATCGTTTTCAACGAATCGCGCGAGACGTGATCGAGATAATCGCGTGGTTTTTCTCAAAGATCGCCTTCTCCAAAGCTGATAAACGAGACACTTTAAAAGGCGATATTTCTGGAACTATAGTCGTTCAACAAAGTTTATAACTTTTGAGGTCAAGACTCGAGATACGCCTGTTTTTTTCTTAAATCTATTCTTTTTTTTTTTTTTTTTCTTTATATTTTGCTATACTACTTCGGGAAAAGAAAAAGAAAAACGCTGTACAAATTCATAAAAAATCATCTGACGTGTACGGCGAAGAAGTCTTCAAATTACGGCAGTGTCAAAATTTATTTGTTAAATTTCACTACTGACGAGGACATCAAATCGTTCTTTGAACTCATTTTCGTCGAAAAAGACAAGAACGTGTGTTGTACGCGGAATCAAGTTGACTGAAAGATGGCCAAAAATAACCGAACAAAATGATCAATATTATATATTATCTGATAAAGTTTTTATTCGTTAGTATCGTAACAGGGAATCCTAACATAACTAACATAACAGCGTGTTGTTTATTTCAAATACTTCTAAATTCTAATTTTAAATAACGAAGAAAACTTCAGAAACATCGAGCGAAACATAAATTCTCCGATTTTGGTAATCCTCTGTCATTGAAAATTACTCGTTTGATTCTCAAAAGGAACAAAATAAAAGAAGTTGGAATGGAATTCTCCGAACATAACATTCCGAAATAAGCCTTCGAGAGTCTCTCAGTTAAAAAATCACCGACTCGTCTTCGATTAATAAACCGTTCGAGGACCAAACGATCATTCGTGTAGCTCGGATAATTACCGTTCGGAGCGGTGCCATTATCAATGTGCCAAAGTTTGTTTTTCGGTGGGACGTCAGTCGAAGAGGTACTACGTCGAACCGGAAATTAATCGACGCCGTTACGCACTAGCGGTAACTAATACAGCGACAATTAATCACTTGGCAGCTGTAATCCCTAGTATATCGATACATCCGTGACGCGACTCGCTCTATAAATTATTCTCTTCTCTGTATCGTGCGTCTTTTCTCTTGACACTCGCGACTTGGTATAAAATTTGTATCAGAAACTCAACGTATTCTTTGTCATCGACTCGACTAAAAGATTGCCAGTAAAAATGCAGATCGATTTCGAAAATGTAATAAACGCTAGGGACAATTGTTGCTGCAAAAATTCTCTGTCAATTGTTATTAATATTTATTAGATATTAGACGAATCGAAATTCTTCACGAAGCTTCTCACAACACCGATATTCTGTAATACAGTAATACATAGATTAAGTGTCCTATTTTTTAACGTCACAACGAGCGCGTATTTTGAAAGAAAATTTGCAGATTTTTGTTCATAAAGAATAGAATATTTTTTATCAAGATTAACAGCTTCGGTAACACGTTTTATAAAGAAAGAAGAATGAAGAATTACTCCTTCAGATCAGATAGATTTTGTAGATTTGTTAATTAACACTTGAAGCATCCCCTTTTTTTATAAAACACGAATAAATTTGTTCATTCAATCTCTCCCTATCGGTAATACTGACTTTCAATGAATGCAAAGATAAAAATTAATGCGACAGATAATGTAATAAAAATTTCAGAGTAGAAATTGGAAATGTCCTAGGATCTGAACATACCATACAGCAAATATGCGTGCACGCGTAAAGACGAAACCACAATTAACAGGTTGACTCTCAAGCTCGTTCTCGGCGACCTTTCCCAGAATTCTTTCTGTAAGTTTACAGTTACCGGTATTCAGGAACAATGCGTTACGTCTGGGTCAAGGATGTTTTCCAGAGGTAATTCTTTGCTCACGGCGTGCATATCAATGGATCGTTTGGAATTTACAAAGCTGCTAATGTCTCTCTGTGAATTTAGAACGGAAGTAAATGTATCCATAACTGAGGATTCTGTGAGAATATCTCCTTACGCGAGTATTCAATGCTAAAATTTGAAAAATAGAAGGAAAAACAGGAAATTTGCTGATGATGTAAACACTGTTTTATAATTCGTTTGAATTAACGATCTTATTATTATTAAAATGTTTTTATTATTATTATTATTATTTGTTATATTATTATTAATTATTATATTATTATAATGTTTTATTTATTGTTAAACGCGATTTCCTTAAATTGTACAATTATAGAATATTCACGATACTTTACCAAACGAAAAATCCTGCTTTACACTATAATTGCCTCATAATTTTACGTTTTATCTCAATATTAAATTTATTGTTAATTAGTTTCTTCCCCGAAAAATTTATCGAATTCACGCAACAATATCTTGCAATAAGGGCAAACGATTCATTTCCTATTTAATATCCAATATTCGCTCGCTTCGCATCGCCAGATTAAAATCTTTCCATTCACGAGACAATTTCTTTTTTTCCAGACTGCAACACGAGTCGCTCTTAGCTGACCGCGAGGCGATATCTCACGCGCCTCGCTCGTCCTTCCTTCCGGTTTCAACGGATTCATCAGCCAAACACGTGGAAGGTGTCAAAAGGAGCTGAACGGAACACGTGTTCCGGATGCAGTGCTATTAACGAGGCCGGTTATCACGCGAGCCGCTGCCTCTTACCATCGCTCCCCGATCTATTCACTCCAAAATTTCTTTGTCCTCTTGAAAAGAAATTGAACGTTTGAATCGCTGACACGATTAGAAAGGGCGTTTCGACGAGGGGGCCACGATACCGGGGGAAAAGCAACTTGTTGAGCGACTTGATTCGAGTCGTGTCGAATTTGCGTTGACACCGTCGACGAGAAATTGATTTCTCCTTATTTTCTAACATACATGCTTTTTAACTCGAAAAAAAAATTTCAACCGTGGGGTTGAAAATTAGGTCGCTGTTCGAATTACCAATTGCCAATTTTGAATATAATAATTTTTTTATTTAAAGACTAATCTTGCTGTGTGTTATTTCATTTCCATTAAAAAGAAACTATATGATACTTGTATTTATGCAAGGATTGAAATGTTTCTCAATGATCGTCGAGAAATGATTTAGTTGCGAGAATAATAGCAAATTATATTACGTGCACTAACTATAAGTTTAAAATAAACTAATTTTTTATCCCAAGTAACAAAGAATTGTGATCTCAAATTGGTCTCGAAATTTTGAAATATTTCATAAACTTAATTACACGTTCTCGTACGAATATTTAAACACATGGTGGACCAAAGTATTTATTTCCTACTAAAATAAATCTGCAATTTTTTGAACATTTGAAAGAAATAATTTTTGAAACATCACGTTTGAGCTTAAATTTAATTTGAAATTAATAAAATTAGTTTCTTCTTACATACGAATATTTAAAAAAAATATTCCTATAAATTCGAACGCACCCGTACGTTTTGCAACGATAATAATTCGTTGCGAATTAATTTCGTGAAACAGCGCGAATGGGAGAGAGAAGCTCCAGTCGCAGAAAATATGTCGATCACGGCGGAACGTCGCGTCCTTAACCCGTTTCTCAAGATGCCGAGCTGGAATTCAGCCGCGTTAAAAAAACGCGTTCCACGAGGTCCACGCTGCTGGAAACGGGATTCTCGCGAGACGCGTTTGTTTTTCTCTGGCGTGAACCAACCAAGCGCGGGGGTCATCGAATTCAATGGCTAACCTTGCGAGCCTCCTCTCGCAATCGGCGCCGGCCTCTTTCACTGTCACGTTTTCCCGCCGCGGGAACACCGAAATCGTTTTAGCACCAGTCAAAACAACTTAACTCACCCGCGAACGTGTTCGGTTTACATACGTGTTAGGACAGCTTGCTTCCTTTCACCCGCGAGCAACGACGATTCTTTCGTCGAATGTTGGGAGCAGACGGGAACGCCGGTGATATTCACGCACGTTTTTTCAACGATTTCATTGAGAACTCGTCGAATTTCGATTTTTGTACGCACTTGAATTACCGAGTAGAATTGTGCTACCTTTTAATTTTTAGTCAATTAGACTAAATTAGATTTATTAACAGGTAAGATTAGACAAAAGTATCATTTCGATCAATATTTAAGAAGAATGAAGAATGTAAAATTTTATAAGATCGAGAATCTTTTAAAAAGTTCGAGGATGAAGAAAATTCTTAGTTTTGTAATTTATTAATTTTCAAATTATTCGCACGAAATTTCTGAAATTTCCTGATTCTAAAGTATTTATTTAAAAACTTTCCGTATTATTTCCATAATTTTAAAAATTCTCACGCTCAAATTCCCGTGATTAAAAAATTTCTAAAAATCGCGTGATAAATCCTTGCTAAAAAAGCAAAGAGGGGGATTTAATTTTAAGTTTGGAGCAGCGTTTTTCCGCTGCAAGCAAAAGTTTCAACACGCTCGAAAATATAGCGAGTCAATCTGCGAGCGAATAAACTAATTGTTGATTTTTGCTCGAATCATCTCGCGACCGAGACGCATATTTCGGTTACACGCAAATCTAAACGATCGAAATCGCGCGCCGTTTCAAAAACTTTCATTTGCGTGTGCTGGCTCCCTCTCTGTTTGCGTTTGAAATACGTGGTAATATCTCGGTTAATTAAGTTAATGCATGAAATTATAACGCGCGGTGAAATTGCTGATTCAAATTGGGACCGGTGTACCGATGTCCCTGTATGAACGTGTAATTAAAAGCCCCACACTGATTCGAATTATACTTACGCCAACACTGGATTGTAATCGTTGCTGTATCGCACATATATCGCGTTTCGTTATCTAAAACTGAGACTTCATTTGCAACGCAACTACGAAAATAGATAATATGTTTTTATTATTGAATTTCATCTTATAAAAAGTGCATTTCATATCATTAATATTATCTATATCACGAGCTTAAATTGGCAATAAGAGCTTCGAATAAACGATTTGTCCAATTTTGTGAATCATTTGATCGTGGCAAATAGAAAGAGTTTCAAGACCAGATATAGAACACAAATTGCTTTCTAAAATAATAATACGTTGAATTCATCGCATTGCATTCACTTCTCAATTTACAAAAGTATTATATTATATAATATAATATATAACATAATTGAAAAATAGCGATTTAATTTCGAAAAAATAGCGAAAAAGAATTTCATATTAAGATACTGTTCATAATATTAATTAACTGGAAGAATTATTAAAAATTCTAAGATCATTATTATTTCCTCTGAGATCTGATAATGTGAAAAATCAAGAAAATAAAATAAATAAAATTGCAATTAATTTGGATGATTTTAATGGATCAATCGTTTCCCTATTGACGTACGTCAATTGTTATTTCGTACGAGATGAGACCAGCTTTTACTCTTTGTCAAAATTTAATCGTCAAATATTTCTACAAAAGAATTACAAGCAGCAGTAGTGGGTAATATGACAGAAAATTGTTGAAAAAGTGAGGAGCGCTGGTCAAAGAGGAAAACCCGTTGTAAAAATCCATCTCGACAGTGAAAATGTTTGCGACTCGCTCTTTCTCTCTCTCTCTCTCTCTGTCCGAACGATCAACGCGTGGGCGTGTTATTTGCATTTTGTTCGTCTTTCGATCTCGAAACCCGAACTGCACTCGGGCAGCTTGTAAACACATCGGCCGGCAACGCGCAAAAACTTTCCGAATTATACGAAATTCACGGGTCATTCGTGGCCGTATGCCCCGAAAAAGTTCGTCAAACCGTCGGAAAGTTACGAATTGCAGATCTAAGCGCAGGTCCGCCGCACTCCCCGATTTCCGATCGTTTTCCAAGGAGAATCGTCGATGAACTGCGTCGACCGTGAGAAAAAGCAGAAGTCGAGTGGCTTTTTTCAAACAGCAAGCGAACAAAGAGAGAATTCGAGCGACCGCGAGAACAGAGGAGGATTCTGCACAGAAAATTGCGTCGCGAACTTTAGAAATATTTTAGAGAAAGAAAAAAGATATCTGAAGATGTATAAATGCGAAAGAGAAGCGAGAATAGCGGGATTCAAAGGTAGGAATAAAAATAACAGATTAGCACGTAGTAAAACTAATAAAGCAGAACCTCAAATGGGACTTTTATCGCAAGATGAAAACATTATCTAATAACTTTCGGTAATTAAAAGTTCACGAGACTTGAGATTAGCTTAGTAATTTCACAATTATCACGTCAGACATTCCATGCCTCAGGTTTATGGCCAAGCTTATCGTTAGACTCCGTTTCAAAATATTGTTCTCTTAAGTAATGTGTGACATGCTATCGCTTTAGAAATTAGGTGCCATAAAAAGGCATACAAGGACAAAAAAGAAAAAATAGATAAAATTATCAATAATCTCCTGCTATTGAAAACTTGTATAAGATTTCATCATATAAGATTTTCGCTTTAATCTAAACGTAAAAAATCAGCACGAAATCTAGAAATTGTTTCTTATCGTGCAGCTAATGTAATTTACCCTCGAAAGCAACAATTTTTAACTGAATTTATATTACATTTTAAAGAATCTCCTCTAACTTCCAATCTCTCTCGCGGAAAAAGAACTGCAACTACAACTGGAGAGAACTATCTTCCCAGAGAAATTTTACTTCGAAATTAGGAATTTACTTCGAACAGAACGAAACGAAGAGAAGAAGACAGAAAGAAAAAAAAACTGCACGACCCCAGTACGATTCGTCACTGAAAAGCCCAGAAGCAACTGTTCTGACTAGAAAATGAAGATACATTTGAATCGATAGAAAACAAATTACAGGCGCAATCGCTCAGTACCAGACAACGCCACTCCTACTCGAGGTCTACCCCAATAGTGACCCACCAGAATCACGTGACTCAAATCGACCAATCGCTAATTTTCGTTGCATCAGCGTTGCACCTGAAGAGGCCTGATTTCCTGGGTTATCCCCGCTAAAATCAGCGATAAAAAGAAAAAGAAAAAGAAAAAGAAAAGAAAAGAAACCGCAAGGTGCACGCTGAAAGCAGCCAGGCGTTTTCATCGCGCGATAGCTACTACGCAGCCTCGGTTCTCAACAGGGAACGTGCATTTAAATGGTCAAAAGAAGAGGAAAAGAAGAAGCCACCACGGGGATCTTGACAGCGGCGACAGTCCAAGGATACCGATGGCCGCGAAAACCAGTTTAACGTTGTGAAAGCTAGCGCTGGAGATCGGTCCGGTGAATGAAAAGCGGTCGGACACCAGGCCCTCCTCCCCTCCAGGAAATATATTTTCGCGTTTCGTCGACGTGCACGTCGACGACGAGCGTCTGCATTGCGTTTTTAGCCGCGTCTCGTCACTGGCTGCCTCTGCCAACGTATGAATATTTTCCCCTGGAGAGAGAGGAGAGCCGAGAGATAGGATCGCCTTCAGAACGAATTTCGCGTATTTACAGTCGTTCCGCGGCCAGTCGACTCGTTAACAGTCCCTGACTTGCTCGCTTCCTTTCACGCTGCATCGTCCGACATCAGTCTACTTGTTTTCCGTTCGTTCGAGCTGCGTAAGAGAAACGCGAGAAAACGAACTGGGAGATGGTTCCAGTTGGAATTTGGTCGTACGATCTGTCTTTCGTTGTGAAACGAACGTGAAACACTTTCAAAAAACGTGACTTTTACATGCGTAAGTTAGATTTGCGTGGAAAATTAAGGGTAAGTTTTTTTTTTTTAAAGCCATAGTATAGTAGATGTTATAGAAAAATATATAAAGTACGTGGACAGTAGAAAATTTGAAACTGACGTTTGAATAAATTTGAACATTTCTTTTTTCTGTATCAACAGTGCTTTTTTCCCCGTTTAATTGTCTGAGCTTAAATTCGAGCGTAATTAACAGACTGCAATTAACAGACTGCGGATATTTGTGCAGATTCATATTTTTACAAATATAATTTTAAAAAAAGAAAGCCTATTATACACTAAATAATGAAAATTATTTTATATATTTATTTATGTATTTCTCATTAAACTCGATGTGTATAATACTTATGTGCATTCTGTTGCACATTTCAGACAAAATATATTTCAATTACAAAATTGAGTTTTGATTCTATCCGTATCAATGATAGTTCTCTATAGCAGAATAACAGAATATAATGTGACTTTTAAAAATCGAGAAACTACAATAGCTTTCAAATCTTGTTACTTGACAATCTCTCGCTTACGATTTTTCTAAGATCTCTGATAAAAAAACAGAGAGAATGATAATTTCGTTTTATTTTTTACAATTTAGAAGAGGAAAGGAAAAGAGAAAGAGAATTTCCACGTGAAGGAGATCTTTCACGAAATTAAGCTGGATAAGGAAACGAAGTGCGTTTCTTTGGAAGTGCATTTTCATTAATAAAGTTAGCCGTTAAAATGATAACGAATCTCGAAGCACGAAGAGAGGTACGAAGGACTGCCACGAAAATTTCGCTGATACGAGCACGAAATGCACGCCTTGCTCGCTGCGTGCACGCGGCCGAGTCACGCCTCTACTCGCAACAACGTGTTCTTTTTCCTGATAAGTCTAAAAACCAGAAGCGTGGATGATTTATAATCTGGCACGTTTCAATTGTTAGAACGATACGTGCCGCGGTTCCCTTATCTTCATTCTCGTAGGAAACCGACCGATAAAAATCAACCTGATTTACGACCAACGATGCATTCTAATCGCTGCAACCGTTCGCGTCGTGTGAAAAAAGAAAATTATTTTCTGAAGGGAAAACAGATGTATCATAGTTGGAATAGGAACGATTACCGAACAACGACACAATACAAATAAATAAATTAAAAATAAAACAATTAAAACAGTCACCATAAGATTTCAATATTAATCTCGTTTAGTTTACGAAGTCATAATTCAATCACGATTCAAATGTTTGCGTATCAATAAAATTTTATGACAAAAAAGTCGTCTTCATTTCCTAGTCAGAACAGTTGCTTCTGGGGTACAAGTCGTGCAGTTTTTTATTTCCTTTTTTTAAAAATAAATCAACATTCGTCAGAATGTGCGTGAAACTTGAAATCGTCTCGAAGAACTACGAAAAATCTAGCAATCACCACAAAAGAGAAATATAATCGAAGAAGTTCCATTCGAGAAGCTTCAGATTTTTCCCATATTCGCGGGACAATTTAGAAGCCAGCGCGAAAGTCGATTAGCCGTGGGAGGCGTATCTATCATCGATGGAAAATAATCATCGACCCTCCTTCGTTTTATGTTGGATCACGACGCGAACAGACGCAAATTGGTAACTGTATCGTCGACGTACGAACGTGACTGTATGCAGTAAAAATATCCGCGGAATATTCTTCCTCGAGCGCAACGACAGAATGACACGGCCAGCAGAAATTGACTATGTCGTTCCACGATGAGATGGGAATTAAATGGGGGAGAGGATCGCGGTCGAGAATCGAGAAACAATCGGGAGACAGCTCGTCAACGGGTCGGACCGGAAAGTGACCGAATGACGGAAAAACGTGAGCCACGCTGTGTCGATTAGCTTCATGATATTGTCAACGACCTGGACGTTTGTTTCAAACGATGGTTACTCTCTGCTGGTAGACCGGTTTCGTATTCAGCCGGTTCGATCGCCTGGTGATATTGCTTACTGTTGTACGCGCGATTCCGCCGAATGAATTTGTTATACGCAATTTCGCGCGTGCACACGCGGTTTGTTTTCGAAACTTTCGACCAAAAATATTATTCCGTTTAAAGGTTGACGCGGTTTGGTCATAAATAAATAAAGTTTTTTTATTCTTCAAAGAATCGTTGATTATCTTTTAAATCGTTCCTCTACTTTGCACTTTCGTATTTCGTACTTTTCTTTTATACACGAGAGGATAGAATTGTCGCGTTTATAAACTTAAACTGCACGTGCTTACGTAATATATATAATATTTATGAATATAATTTAGAAAATCGGATCGCGACAAATTGTTTTACTCGCTAAATGTCACAGCAAGTATTTATTAGAGTGGGTTTCACTAACAAAATGCCAAAATGCCGAAAGTAAAAATTTAAACGCAACGGAGAAGCACACATTACACTCGAATATTAATGAGCCTACAATATAAATCATTTCTGTTCTACCGAATAATTCTTTATTAAACTGCCGCTTCATCACAGCGCACAAGTGTAATTCGTAAAAGCAACAAAAGGAAAGATAAATAACCAGCTAATAATTTACAATCTCGCCGGAAAATACTACGAAAAATATTTGTACGTGCGTAACAGCGAGGCATAATTACACGGGGAAATGTTAACAAAGCCCAAGCCATAAATCATAATTCTCTCCAACAATTCATTTTATCACCTGTAGTTAAAATTCAGGGAAAAGAGACAGTTCATGATTTACAGAGTATCATTTTGAATTTTCGCTTGAAACGTTTGAAACATCCGAACTCGATTATCCGAGCTCAATTAACGTAACTGCAACGTTTGAAAATCGTCGTGCGACGACAAAAGTCGACAAAATTTCAAAATCATTCGCCTACAAAATTTGAGGATTCCCTCGACTGGAAAATGTATTGTCAACTGTACTTGTTGACTCAAATAATTGTTTCGCTCGGTCAAAAATCTTCGACTCACTTGAAAGTTTAAATTCCATTAACATTCCAGATAAGTCCAGTATTGATATCATTTTCGAAAGTACTCAAGAAACGTTTGAGACTATCCCGCTTAGATTCGAGTGTACTCGTGCTAGCAAGTGCCATTAGAAATAGCCCATAAGCTTCGAATCCAACGATTAAAGGTTCGAACTTACTCTTTAGTTGGGACTCGATCCCATCTCTAGTCGTGACTTCCACTAATCCTCGATCTCCTCCTCTTCCGTACGATGATTAGATTCTATCATCGATCAATCGTTGCACCAGCTACCGTGTCGATCACGGGAACGCAAAAACTCACGCTAGCCGATCATTTACACGACCCTGTTTCGAGATTCCTTGCAATCGTCGACAAAAAGATGGAAATACTCCGATTGTCTATAAATCTGTTTTATAACAGTGTGCCACCCCTCTCTCTCTCTCTTGTGCTCACATACGACCGAAATAAATCTATGAAAAATGTAAATGCGATTTTATTCGCGTTCGTCGCGATTAATCACGATTCCCCTGATAAAATTCCGCCGTTCGAACAATTTTACATGTATCGTATCGCGTGGCTAAAATTTGAACTATAAAATGCGAATTACCGAATGTCCAACCTGATGAATAATAACTGTGAACGGGCGAATTTTGACGAAAAATTGCGGGAGGTCATCTGCCAATGATTTGTACTTTGTCTTTATTAATATTCACGTGTAACTTCGTTTAAATTTTAACCCGTAAACTGTGAATTAGCGATACCGCTCGTTCGTTTATTGCGCGAGTGAACACGCTCAATTATACACGACCAATATAAAACGAACGGAATTATCGAGTTGGCCGCTCGAAACCGACGAGTCGAACATGACTCGGATTCGTAAGTGCAGGCTGGACTCGATGTCCCATCCCCCAGTCACGATTACCCGCACGTTAAGCGTCCCATTGGAGATATAATTCCTCCGGCTTTTCAACTCGATCGGAAGTTAACAGCCGGAAACTACGTGTTTCGTTCGGCGTGCCGGCTTCAATCGTGTCGACCTTTGACCGTCTAAGTATACCTATTCGACGAGTAGTTTCCTCCTAACGATCGTCGTTACGTGACCGTAAAGAAATCCCTCTCAGACGATCCGATAATAGCTCCATTCTGCCATGGAAAATCCCACGTCTTCGGCTTTTCCTATACAAATTTCCTTGACCGTTGCGACGACGCGTATTAGTTACCATCTCGCGCTACGGACACGAGACTCCTCGCCGACTTTAGAAGGGTAATTTGCCCGTGATTGCAGGGGATATTCTTGCAAGAACGTACTCCGACGTATGGCTACGTAAGTAGTGCCATTCGAATGCGATGGTGTACGTCTGGGTACTGACTTGAACGTGGAAACTATTGTGGGAAACTGATACGACGAGGACGAAGTTCGAAGGTACGATGATAAAATGTCCTCTGGTGACAGTTCTTGATTATGGTATAGGAAGTGCGGGGAAGTTTCAGGTATGTTCCGACAGGTGGTATTATACGCGGATGACAGGTCATTCTCAAGACAAGGAATTAAACGTCGAAATTGTCGGAAGACTTTTTATAGTTTCTTTTTAATCAAAAATTAAGATTTTCATGCGTTTCGCATGGAGTACGAATTGTACGTAAATATTTGCAGTCTGGTGATAAAATATGACATAGTATATTATTCGTACGAATGTACTGTAATGTGTATTATATGAAACATTTTGAAATTTGGCCATCACTGTAATAAAATTGTCGGCAAGGCAGAAGCCTGATAACGAGCTTCTTTTATTATATGTGATTAGCGCCGCTATCTAGAGGAATCATGTATTCTATTTGACGTTGAGTTGTTTTTGGAGTTTTGTAAAATATGCACGCGGTGTAAAGACACAATAAAGAGCGATTATTACATTTCGTGGATGCTCAAGTCCCTGCGAATAAAATCTTGTTCTCAACAAAAATTCGGCTATCATAATTATATTAATAAAATTAGAAGTGAATTTAGGAATGTATATAGAAATTACGAGATATTTCGTGCAAATAGAACTGCTCAATATTCAGCACGATTTTTATAATTTATTGCACGTTTAACATTCGTACTTTTTTTTATTGAATACACACTTGTTATGAACATTTTATAATTTCCATGCACATTTTCTGAACTTCAATCATGATAGTCTCACCGTGACGTTAACAAAATTTCAAAATGTTTCCAACATTTACGTAACATTTTTCTACGACAAAAAATACTTTGACAAAGATGAAACTCTTTTCAAATGCAGGTAAATGGAACGACAAGATCCAGCTAGAAAGAAAGTCTATAAAGAAAGGAAATATGTAAAAAACCTAATGGCTCGACGCGGTATTAATTTAGCTCCAAGAAAATAGCAATCAGACAACGTTGTAATTTCCCAGAAAGCAGTTTCCTCGTCCGTATCATTTTTTTCTCCCCTAGAAAGGATAAAACCAACAACTTGTAATCATTCCAGAGAGCACCACCAGCGTTTGTTTCGCTAACGAAGAAAAAGAATTTCCTTAAGAGCTCTAGCCGCGTGTTTTTCCACCGCGTGCTCGTTCGAATCCGACCGGCGAGACTTTAACGAAGTCTCTCGATATATCTCGAATACATCTTCCGCTCTCGTTCCGATTGATTGACACTCACCTGCCCGCCGGGCAATATATCAAACCTTATAAGGTACTTTTTACAAATTAATCGACAGAGTCGAAGCCACTTCCGGATTTCTCAACGCGAGCCGTTTCATCCGGTAGCAACAAGCATCCAAATTGACTCCAGCCATGGAATCAAGAGCTCATTTCGCCTCTATAAATCTAAATTTTTAACGGCGGATCCGATTAATTACTTTCAGACTCGATCACGCGCAATCATCGTTTTCCTTTCCTTTTTTCTATCTATTTGCCAAAAATCTTCTTCGCTTGACTCTTCGATTACGATCATTTAGATCCTGTATACATTTTCCTTTGATTAGGAACGTATATTAACCTCTTGCGCTGGAATGATGTGCTATGCACGTCGAGAATTTTTTGTTTCAAAATTATAATATTTTCTCAGTTTTACGTATATTTAAGTAAAACAAAATATACAAAACAAATAGTAAATTTATTGCTTTTCAATAATTTCTATCCAGTGATATTATACCGAGTTCAAAAAGAAAGCGATGAATTACTGTATACGGTTTGGTCACTCGTTATGGTCCGCAATCAGTTGTCAGAGCAAGTGGTTAAATCAATCGTTGCCCAAGTTGTATATATTAAATTTTAACATTCGAAAACAATTTTTGCTGCATATCATCTCTCTATTTCAGTAAAAGTACTCCCTATACCGTTAAAAATATGTTGCAGGATATTTGATAAAAATAATTGTTTCAAGGTAAAGGCACGAGCTTTGATAATTGGTCACTCGCTCGTTGGTCGATTTAAGACGCTCGGGAATGCTACCTACATATTTCTGGCAATTTGTGTCGCATACGTGTTAATTCGCTCGTCAATTATTTCGATATACTTTTTACTATTCAATTTTCCCGTAATAAATTTTGATTTCATCTTACCTTAGTAACTAATATCTCTCCAAATCGTTATACCGTCGCCTCCCATGGATCGACGATTCGGAAGTTGTTGCTCCTTTCGTAAATCATGATAATAGCAGTGGAGGCCATCAAGTCCCTCTAAATTGAACCTCTCTTGCTCGGTAAATATGACTCTTCGCCATTTCTTATTCGTATAAACTTTTATGTTTCTCTGCAAATTGCTAACGGCACAGCTTATGCTCTTGCTTTAACCAAGGTTTTTCTTACAATTTTCGTCGTTTCGGATGTTCACGATTCTTTAAAAGACGTCGAACATTCGCGACATTTGTCGTAACTTCAGCTTTTTCTGCGATTTGTCTCGCAATCAAGTTTGAACTTGACGCCATACGTATTACAGCGCGTTTATCCCGAGCTGTTGGACACTGCGGTCGTCCACAACTTTCTTCTTTTTCCATAAATATCGGAATCTTTTGATAAATTCGTCGTCACTTTACGACTTTTGTTAATTATTTCGGCTACTTTCGTTGCGTGTATAATAACGTGCTTCGTTCGATTTCAATATCGCACGTGTATTTCAGCTGAATTTAACTTCTTTCAGCGATTATATCTTACAAGTATTAATACGCATTTAACTGACTGTATCTCACGTGAATGTTACGCTTCCGATAGCTTCCGTGCGACTGAGCGTAAATATTCGGTCTTGTTCGAACTTGTCTGCCTCGTGGCTACGGATTATAATGTTTATGTTTTCGTTTTTCTATTTCTGAGAAATTTCGTGTCTCGGTAATAATACGTGCCAGGATAATCCGTGCCCAAGGATACCGATATTATGATGTACGAATTCTCTCTAGTTTACGATACATAATAGAAGAAAATATAGAGTGTACTATTTTTTGTCCAGGCGGTCTACATCGTTGACCATCTCGATCATGGTCATCTACGTCGTTCGATCGCTCGATACACAATCGGATGCGCATTTTTTGCAAGAGGATCTTAACTTCCCACAAAAGGATCTCTTTCTCTGCGGTTTTAGTCGTCTCCTCAACGACCGCGACCGTATCCCTCGTCCGTGAAATAATAAACGTTCAAGCAACGCAGTTGATCACATTTATCCTCTAATTATCGGTCTCATTAATTTATTCAATTTATGCAAATTATTACAGCATATCAAGTGATAATGAAATCGAAACGAAAGATATCGTCAAGAGGCTGATCTTCGAAAATTAATAAATCCAAAGAAAGTGCCTGTTTTCATATTTCAGGAAGATTTAGAAATAATTCTCTCGAATCTATCACATTCAATTGATTCTAATAATACCGTAAGAAAACAATCCTTCCACTTCAAACCACGTTCGATCAAAACTACAACGCAAAGTAAATTATTACTGAATCTTAAATTAAAAAATTAACCAACTGCCTGAACTAAACGATTCCACCGAGAAGGAGAAATTGTTGAATTACAGTATATCTGCAATAAAGTATACCTGCAAACACGACAGAAATCCCTTCCGCAGTGCAGAAAACGCAGAGGACCAGGTCTCGTCGCTCTCAGCCCGATCATAGCCAGCCTCGCGCGGTGAACTTTCTATCGCGTGCGCAACGATAGATCGCGAATGAAAAGAAAACGCGGTTCCCGTGGTCCAGGTATATCCGGCGAATCCCGAACGACGACTGAACATTGATAGACAGGAGCACCGTGAACGCGTTTCTCGCGTCTTCCCTTCCCTCCTTCGACCCGTCTGTCGCGGCGGACTCGTCCACGAGTATAAGTCTCGTCGTCTCGTCGTCTCGTCGCGGAGCTTCTCCAGCCAGCGAGGCCTCGTCGTCTCTCTTTCTCTGCCACGGCGCGTTTGCGGTGTGTCCCGTGGCCGAAGACCGACTCTTGATTGCCGCAAAGTATTCAGGTGACTGTCCCACTTACGGCCGACGGCTTCTCTTCGGACAACCGAGACAGAACTGGACGCGGAACGACCACCGAGGGCAACGGCGAGCACACACCAGGAAGAGCAGAAGACGCGGTCGCGAAACCGTGCCGCGGTTTCATGCCCGTTGGAACGGCTTCAATTTTCCCCTCGGTTGTCCACGTGTTTTAGAGAAACGAGAATTAATTTTTGGGACCGTTTGTAATAATGAACTCTTTGATTTTACGAGCGAGTTACAGACTCTTGTAATTAACTCTTCTAACTTTTTGATCCTTCGAGCAAGTTGCTTTTTTCACGTTGTGGTATTTGATTACAGTTGGTTACTGCTGTCGAGTTTATCGATTAATTTCCTTCATTTAGCGGGTTTAGATTGCTTTGTGAGGTACGTTAGTGAATTATTATTTGATTGCAGTCGGTCACTGTTATCAATGTGGATCGAGAATCAATTCTCCGAATATTTCGTTCGTTCAGCGAGTTTAGATTGATTGGCGATGCGTGTCGGTACACTTGCTGTTTTGTTGCTGCTTTGTGTTACGGTTAACATAATCGACGTCGATGGACTGCGAACGTTTACACGAATTTGTATTTTTATCGGGGGCTCGGAAACACGAAAGTACCCACTTCAAGCACCCAGGATCTGGCACGTATTTCCTCTCGTTTCCCGAGATACATTGGAGCAACGTAAACTTCGGGCTTGCCTTCCCATCTCGGAAGCAAACAATAGGGCGAAGGGAAGGCGAAAACAAAGGGCGAAGCAATTAAATGCTGAAGTGCGATACATTTCTTAATAGCTCGTAGTTGTAGGTTCGATTCCATTAAAGGTTCGCCATTTTTAATTGATGAGGGTCAGAATTCCTTCATGGATTCCTCAAAATTTATCGACAAGACAAAAATTCGATACGAAGAGTTCAGAGCTCGATTTAAGAATTACAAATTGTGGAAACGTTGGAGCGACAGAATCGAAACGAAAAATTTCAGCAAGTATAATAATATAACAACAATTAGAAGTTTCTACGTGTATACTGATACTGAATAAAATTCCGTACGTAAAAAAGAAAATACGACTCATTTCTTTTTAGAGAGCTTGCAATTTCACTGTAATTTCACCGTGTTGTAAATACGCCGTTTTACACGCGACAATTTACTCGATTTTATCTTCAATTGCTCTTATTAGCGAGCGTACGTCAAATAAGCGTGTACCTATATACAGAGGACAGTTGTTGGCTGAATGGTTCGAGTGGACAAGTTGTAAATTCATCCGACCGACTCGTTGTCTCTGTCATGCTTGAATGTAACAAAGCGTTGCAATTGATCGATATTGTACACCGTTTACACGAATTACCTATAGACGAGGCTTGTGTGCTCCCGAGTGACGAAGCGACGTTACAAAATAGGATCGCGATACAAGCGAGATAAAATTGAAGTTAAATTTGTTACTAAATTTGATTCCCGTTAAGTTAGTGGAACATTTACGTGGGGTAAACGAGCGTTCGTAACGTGGACACAAAACAGGATTGTGATTTAAACGAATTTGAGCGTTGAGCTAGTTGAATATCTTATGTATAAATATGGGCGACGTGAACGTGAAAATGGTGTAATTATTATATCGTTATTATGAGATGTTGACTTTGGAAAATTGTTTAGAATTTTACAACTGAAAATGTTGTTAAATGATATTCATTAAACAGTGACACGAAGCTTGAAATAAATTGTTTTATTCCAAAAAAGTTATATATATGAAATTGGAGTATATTTCGTTCATAAAATTTGGAATTTAACAAGGTTTATACATGGTTTCGTAAAATTTCTAAGAAATTATTAATTAAATTGTAATTGTAAACACGTCGAAAATTCGAAGATTTCACGTGCAAAATCTGTTTTCTTTTTTTTTTTTAAGAAATGATAAAGGAAACTATTGTGAGCATTACGGAGACAGTTAGTTTGAGAAAATCTATATGATCGTGGTCTAGTAGATTTACTAAAATGGAAGTCTATCAGATCGTAGAAAATTAATAAATTCTTATTAAACGAAACTATAAGCGACTCCTAATCTCCATTCTTTTGAAGAACTCTTTTTCCTATAATTGCTGAAACCAATGTAGCAACATTGTAAATTAAAGCGTTGAATGGTAACGCTCACTTAAATAATAAAGATCTTTAATTAAAAGTGCGCTGCTTACAGCGTTTCGTAATTATCTCGAAATGTTGGTCATTTCTCTTAACTCTCCTGTCAAGAGAAATTTTCATACTTTTCTGTGTGCAAGATCAAGGAAGAGATATGTACCTCGCATAGGTTTGTCATGAAGAAACCAATTGCAATGCAAAAAAAAATTAAACTAAACCGAAAGAATAAAAGAATAAACTAAAAGAACGAAGCTAAACTAAAAACTAAGCAAAAGAACGAAACTGAACCAAGATTAAAATTAAAATTAAAGTCACGTGGTTTCACTTGGAGCGTATCGATTACTCCAACAACTTCGAGAACAACAAATTTACCTCTCTAACACGAATGAACCAATAATTCCACGATCGATCAATCTCCGTAAACCTCTCGCATCATCCGAGAGCTTCGGAACGAACGGAACCGAGGAAAATCCATCGTACGATTCCACCCTTAATCTCGCGTAAGTTTCACGAGACAATGGTTTCGTGGAACGACCGAAATGAGGTAGAACGGCCACACATTGAAAGACGAATCTCGAATCGTTCCCGAATCGTTCGCCGATGCACCCTCCTCGACAAACAAAGTTTCCAGCCGCGGCACGAAACTGTCAATGAACTATTTCGATTTTCCCCGGGCTTCGAAAAGCTACGCCACCTTGTCGGAGTTACGTTTGCAACTATGCCGCAAGTTCCTCGCGAGCTGCATTGCTGGATTGCGTTCAACCGCAAGGAACACGAAATCCGACGTTTCGAGAAACGTGGAAATATCGGGGAAATAGGTTGAATTTCAGCCGCAGAGTTATTTGTGTTTCGCGAACGATACGAGGTGGATATAACGCGATTACCGGGTGCGATATGTACGCGTGTAAAAAAGCGGGGATACTGCGTTTTAATTGCAACAGGGAATTGTTTAACGAGATTCTTTGACAAAGGAGAGATTACAGATAATACAGAGATAATAACGCGAAGATTACAATGTAAATGTAACAGCGACGTTTTTACTGATTACAAATCCGTTTCGAGCAGAATTAGATTAATTCTGACGAGGGATGAGTTTGTTATTCTTCGCACGGTATACATAAATTCACATAGAATTATTTTGGCGATTCGATAACGTCAATGATTATTTCGTGAATTCCGGATGATTGGAATAATTTTGTTGCAATACGAGAGAGTACAGAGGATTGGAGAAATTCTATTTGAGATGAAAAATAATAATTTGAAATGACGAATCATTTTCAAAGCAGGTACTTTACAATTCACAAAGTAATTTTACTTCGCGTTAGGATAGAATAGAATAAAATTGTTAAATAATTTTTTGTGATTTAATCGACTTCTTCAAATGAAATAAAATATTACGTAATTCGAATGAATGAAATGAGGAATATCACGTTCATCTTGAATTGAAAGATTACAGATATATTTACGCAAATTTGCAAAAAAATAAAGATTACTCATCAAGGATTATGACGTTTTTTGCAGTTTTCAACACCCGCTCTATATATTTTTCCATCTTGCCCCATTTTCCATGTAAACCCACAAGAGTCCGTCTATTGATCAAACGTTTACCACACCCCGTTACCCTTCGCCACGCCGAAATCACCTGGTTTTATCCGCGCGACGCCGAACAGGTATCTCGAACAGTATCGCGGCAGACGTCTGAAATAAGGAAATGGAAAACGTCGCGCGGGAGAATTCCAAGGAAACGATCTTCCAGAAGGCAGCGCGCGCTGCGAGGAGGTGAAGCTCGCGTTTAGCAGATAACGACGCTTTGACCGAGCGTCGTAACGTTCGGTAACAATCGCGGTCGTCTTGAATTGGTCTGGTCGCATGAGCGCGCGCGCGTTCACGGCAAAGTTAAAACACCGATAAACCGCGCGTGTTCCAGATAAGAGTAGATCTACCGAGTCGTGGCTACGTGCATTTTTGTGAAACGATTGCTCACTTCCTTGCAATTCCTAGTTCCTCGCCATTTCCTTCTTCTTTTTTTTTTTTTCTTTTCTTTCTCAGCATCGCTGAGGCGAAAGCTACGAGGCGAGAAGAACATCCAGAATGCCGGATAATCCTTCGAAATGAAGATACATCGCGAGTTGGAATCTTATTTAGCGAAATTTACGCGAACGGGGATATTTCGCCGAAAACGTAAATATCCTCGGATGTAAATTGTTTTCGTTTTATTCGATTGTCCGGAAAGTTCATGCCGATTTAATAGAAATTAAATTTAATATTTAACAAATGTATATACTAAAATTTAAATATTCTGCGTTTCAATTTTCCTGCAAAGTCGGCACGAACTTTCCGGACAACTCGATAGTTGTCGATCGAACCGCAATGCGCGTTCGACGAGGAACGACAGATTCATTTTCTTCGGCCAATTGACAACCCAGACGGCTTGCAACTTCATCGTCGCCGCGAAATTCCAATCGCGCGCTGGCCGCACCCAATTTTATCGCGGTTCAACGCGTACCGGCAGTAAAGAACCCTGGAGTTAATGAGAAAATAGGCTTTATTAGTAACGAAGGAGCGAAATTTATTAATCGGCCGGCCGCGTAGTTAATTTGCATGTTTTGCTATATTGACGTATCGCGTGGAACGTTCAAGCTGTCAGACCTGCTCGCGCGCAATTATCGTTTGGCGCGTTGTGCTTCGTCGTAAACGTACGGGGTGGTTATTGGTTGGCTTTTTGTCGTTTGAACTTTCTGGAATGGACCCTACTGTTTTAATTGTAAATTACGACTCATATATCTTCGACTCGAATGCAGAAACGAATAAACAAGCGTTGGGCTGAAGTTGGAAATGAAATTAGAAGTCCGACACTTCCGCGTATCTGATGTCCATAAATTTATAAAGAGGAATTCGACGTTTATTTATTAATAATTTTAATTAACGATCTTTGCATATTTGAGCAGTTAAGATACCTTGCACTAAAATACTCGTTACATTTTATAAAATATACACGCGTTCTTGTAATTACAAATTTAATAATTTAAGGTCAAATGAATATACTAACTACTAACTACTAATGTACTATTAATTATTTTATTACGAATATACTAACATTGAGACCAGACTATCGTGTTAACTTTACTATGCTCTACAAATTTCTATATTCCAATCTTGTTTCAACAATCAAAAATATCTTACTAGAATTTTTACGCACAATTCAATTCCACGTAGAGTGAGATAATAATAGAATAATTCCACACAAATGTTCAAGCTCCTTTTAATGACAGAATCGTTTAAGAAAATGGTCCACTTGGACAGAGAATGATCCATAGAACAAAACACGATCAAGCGCATCGCGCGTTACTTGACAAAATAAAATACCAAGACGGAAGAATTCAAGCCATCTTCAACCAATTACAACGTAATTACAGTGCACGTAGCACACGCGTGCACAATCGAATCGTACGTACACGATTTTACAACATAATTAAAACAATGAACAGCGTTCCGCTACACCGCGGACACCGGGAATTCACGTGTTTCGTGAATTAATATTTGCCAGATGTTGCAAGCATCATTCATTACGGTGGGAATACACGTGTTGCTCTTGGAGGAGCGCGCACGCAACCTCCTGCCGTTGGGGGTCCGAGCAAACTTTATGTTTACGATACTAATCTAGCTTAGGGGCCATTCTGGTTCTTAAGTCCCGGGCTAAACCAAATTTTACTGAAGTAATAACTGGAGCATCGCGGCTATGAATAAAAACGAGCGGATTACCAGCTCGGTTTAACGACGCCGCCGCCGCGCCGCACGCGGATTTCGTTTCCCCGTCGCGCGACGTTTACCTATCCCCCCGTGGCAGCTTTCCGCCGAAAAGCGAAACACCAAAAACGAGAAGTTTGCCGAACAGGCCACAGGCGTTCGAGATATCTTCAACGGGGCGGAACGGGTTTGTTCCGTTGAAATTTCGCAACGTACGACTCAACTACGTTATGCGCAAAGACTCTACTGACGCCCTGCGATAAATTCACGGCGCACTTCTAAATTCGCCGTTCCCCTCGACAAAGAAAGCGAAACGACTATTACACCGTACGACACAGTTCAAAGTTCTTTGCGCGCCGGAATGAGCCGAGCTTTGTTCGCGAGAATGAATATTTTCTTCCCGGTGGTTAAACCGCTGCGTTCCGCTTTGACCTTTCGCGGATCATTATTCTACCTTGGTTTCGGATCTATGAAATTGCGAGGAAGTAATTTTTTTCCATCATTTTGCGAAGAAGCACGTACTTGACATTCTTTACGAAGCGAAGCTCTACATTTACGCACGACGTTTAAAATTTGTCGTTCGTTGTATTCAAGATCTGCCAGAAAAAATTCCTCACATTCCACAGAAATCTTACGAATAATTCTGAATGTAAAGAAAATCTTCCAAAATTAGATTCAAACGCCAAGAAAAATTGTCCAAAGTTGGATTTTAATACTGAAGAAAATTCTTCAAAATCTAAGGCAAAAGGAAACGCGAAACTTAGCTTCCAAAGACGCTTATCATTCACAGTCCTGCATTGTCAATGATTCTATAACCAATTGATCGTCAGATTCAACTCAAATCTCAATTTATTTCCTCACTAACATTCTTTCAAATCCTTCATTAACACGTTGACTGCTTCTGTAAATATTCTAGAACAGTTAAAATGAGACGAACGTCATTAACGATGAATTTTAAGTAACACAAATAACTAGGTAATATTATGAAACTACACTATTCATTTATTACGATATATCGTAATATCTTATGTAAATCAAATGTTATTATTATTCTCACAGACGAAACGTGGAAGTTTCACGTCGCAATCAACGTGTTGACTAACTGAAAACTGTCAACCGTGATATCCTGCCAAACCCAAGAAGTGTCTTACGCCAGACTATTAGCTGATATTGTGCAGTCGTTATTTTCTTCGCTTCAATAGTGCTTGCAAATGCTCTTTCAAATTGTAGTCCTTGAGAGAAGTGTGCCAAAGAGACTAATGCACACTTTGAAAAATGTGTTATTGTAGATGATGCCTTGTTAAAAATGTCTTTTAATAATGCTGCTATAGGGAATCTGCAGAATCTCGATAATTGTGAGACAATACTAACACTACTATTCTCTTGGGATATGTGAATGATATCTATACGAATATGATCAAATGTTTGGTACATTATTCTTGTTTGGACTTGGTCATTTCGATCTTCGCTATGGAATGCATTCACTGGACCATGTGAGTGCATGTCTCCGAATGCTCAGACGTATTTTCCTTTAAAAAGTCTACAAGTGACTAGAACGTGATGAATCGTCTCAACTGTGTTAACACTGGTATCACCAAAATGACCAAAACGACCAATTTATCAAAGATTTAAATTTAAATTCTTTTTTCGTCAAATATGTATAATAAAATATATATAAATAAAAGTACACTCTGAACTGCACTATAAAGTTTCTCTATTTTTTTGGACTTCAATGCCTCGGATGGAAACTACGTTTAAATCGTCGAAGTAGTCCTTCCTATCGTTTAGTAGTTCTAGCGTCAAATGCTTCTCGACATCCTGCCAAACTCAACTGCGCAACGGAAAACCAACCACGAAACGTTCAAGTGTTTTATACCTCCCTCGCCAGCAGTTCGATCCGCGGTCGAGCACCGTCGGTCGCCCCATTCTCTAATGATAAGCATCCTGGCCGAGTCGGTGTCATAGGTCAGTGGCTCTCTCCTCTCCCCTAGCCCGCGTTGGCGTGCAGCTTGTTCAGCGTCATCGGCGCGGCGCACCGTGTGGCTGCGGAACACGTGGCTCACGCGAGTGCGTGTCAGCGTGTAAGTAAGCCGTTTACGGTACTGACCTAGCCTAGAGGCGGGCGAGTATGCGCTCTGCGAGCGAAGGCGTAGGTATCGCAATCAACAACACGGTGCAGACCCAGAAGACGCGGTTCACCGTGGGAACACGCCACGGGAGGTCAACGCCGAGGCGGATCGTCGTGAAACGAGCGGCAGAAAGAGACAATAGCGAGGAGGACATCGATACATCCTTGATCTTCTTTGATATAAGTGCTTGCGATCTGTGTGCCAAAGGGTCGATTGATCATTTTTAAAGATGAAAATCTGAAGTTTTCGAAGATTTTCGAGTATTTGTTACTTTGCTCTTTATTTGCAAAGGAATATTCGTGTTGTTAATATTAAAATTGTGAATTTAATATAAAAAATTAGCTTCCTACTGTTTTCTTCTTTTGCTGTCAAACAGAAAATGGTCGTATTCGCTTAAGCAAGCCGCTCTAAGCAGAGTTTTGTTTAGTTATGAGTTATCAATTAATTATAACTCTATTCTAAATCCAAATTTGCAGCTAACAATTGTTATAAGTAGGTCACCCGGTATTTTTCTACTGAAGTAGTAAAACTTTTCAGCTACTGTACAAAGCACGTTGCAGCGTTGAAATTTGACCAAACGCTCACTATCAACCGGAAACGGACTGCCGTTCCATTTCGCTCTTTCGTCTTTAACTTTTCACTTTTAACTCAGCCTCTCCCGATTCGATAAATCGGATCGAAGGAATTTTCGCGAAAAGTATGACTCGCAGAATATTAGAGACGCACGGGGAGAATAGACATTTTTCGTTTGAAGCGTAATTTCAGAGGTTGGATGGATGTTGACCTATTCCAATTTTCGAGAACACGGTTTGGCGAGTTTTGGTTTGCTCTTGACGGTTTAAACCGGTGGCGGGAAAGTTTCGAGTAATTGGTTTTAAAGTTGACTTTGATTGTGTTTAGAGCGCAGTGGAAATTAGTTTTCGACGTTTTGAGCCGTTGTTATTTACTTTTTAACTATTTCAGAATCGAAAGGAGAGTTTCCTTATGAAAGGAAATTATTATTTTTTTTTTTTTTTTTTTTGTTAGAAATGGGAACATATTTGTTTTCTTTTGCAAAGAAAAAAAGAACGTACTGAAATCAGACTTATCAATTCTGTTCAATTAATTGATAAAATTTTGTGTAAGGAAAAACTTGAAGCAATAATCTCAAAAGTATTACGACAAAAATAGAAATATCATTATACGGTTTAATTAAAATTAAATAAATTCTTAATTATTCACTCAGAATTATTTCTCGTGAAACGCACCGCGAGTTACCGTTTGGAAACGAAAGGGAAACGAAATGCTGGAGGGGATAATGAAACAAACCGACGTTTGATTTCACGTCAAGTTTTATAGTTAACAATCATGTACGGGCATGTCGAAGGTATTAAGACGTAATAGAATATTATTGCAAATGTTGCATACTATTCGCGTGCACAGCAACGTCAATGTAAGCTGTCAACTGTCAGTCATCCATCCGACAGCAATCTAGTGAAATTGAATAGACGCTTCCGGGATCGTGCTCACCATATTTATTATACTATGCGTTAGGAGGGTTTAGTTGCTCACGACACTAAACAAATACGTACTATATACCTGTTTCACAAACTGATTCCATCTTTCAAGCTCCGGATATTTCGTGATCACTGATCGTACCTGGCACCATATTGAAGACCAAACGATCATAAAATTATCGGTTCCCGGTGAGATATCGCAAATTATTTCATTGCCATAAAATGCTGTCTACAGAATGCAGAAATTAATTTTCAAGACAACATTGCAAATGTAACGAAAACACTGAATCGCGAAATAAAAACACTTTTTCACGAATTTTGTATTTATACTTGAAGAATTTAGAAAAAAGAAAATTATTAATATCACAATAAATATATAATACTAAAAAGTGAAATTTCTACGTGTCTTTGAGACAATAAAATAAGATAAATAGTAAGTGCCTGTTAAAAAAATAACTGCAGTAGATATCACCATAAAAATGATTTACAAAATGAGAGAGACGTAGAGAGGTAGACCTAACAGGGAAAAGAAAGATCATAGTTGTTTCGTTCATAAGACAGATTAATTCAGATATGTATAAAAGATTTTAAAAGCTTGGACCAATTTACAGTTTCATAATCGTTCGATGCTCGGTTTAATCGCACGTGATCGACTAGTATCGGTGATTTCTGACTCGCACGCGGTCTCTCGATTCCTCCTCGACCCTCGCGATTGGCTTTTTCGAACCGGCAGGTACCGCTGATCGTAGAGAACGGACCGTTATCCCGGAGCACTTTTCTCCGTATAAGTATACGCCATATAATATAGTTATCCAGATACCCGACGCGGCCACTTCTCGATGCATACGGTCTTCTCGTAACGCCACCATTATGGGATATCGCCGGTGCAGAACACCGGAGTCGATGAGGATATATACCAGGAAACGCCGCGATACACTCGACAATGGAGTTATTGGACCGAGACTCCGTAGTGGACCCTGAACACTCGCCACGAGATTCCTGCCGATACGCGAACGTCTTTCCACGCAATCAGCTTTCTTCTGATAACGCTTCGAGGATGAGTGCAGGGCAACGACTGGCCAGTTTTCGGCCAATTGGAAATGATACCTAGAGGATTCTCCGCTAGACCGTGGATTTTTCATGTAAATTCTAATACTTTTGAGCTTTGGTACTTCACTTTGAATATTTTATACATTTTTCCGCAACACTGTTTCATTCGATAAGTGTTGCGAGGATTATTTCTTGCGAAATTAAATACGAATATCGATAAAGAAAACACAATGATTACTTGACATTAGCTTCTGAGAATATTTGAAAATTTTGAAATGTCCACGAACCATCGTGTTCATCAGATTGACCAACTACAGGTACAAAACGCAAGAATAACAATTTCCAAATTCGCACCGATTAATTCATCCTCTCCCGCCGTTCGATCCTAGACACCCAATTCTTGGTTTTACCTCAGCGCCAGAAAACTTCTCTGAAAATCGCGTGTCACATCGACAGAACATGCACGTAACTATCGTCGATTGATAAAAAACGAACGCGCGTCGTGACGACGGACGCGCGAACCGGAGTCGTAATCTCGGGCGGCGTTTCACAAAACTCAGCCGGTTCTCCGGATGTCGCCATTTGTATCGTTTGTACCTGGACCGGCTCCCTCGGGATTATTCCTGCAGCAGACGAGACCCCCCGGTATTACGGCCGCGTGTCACGATTTATACCAGCCCCGATAAGCCGCCTAGCAGATAAGCGGCCGGCCGCGCTTTACTCTCTCCCCTCCCCACCCACTACCTCCCCCCGCCGTTGTTGCGATCTCGTGAAGTTAGGAAGCGCGTTTGACGATTATCGACAGGTGTATCCGATTTTACGGCTCGTCTCTCGGCGAGCACGTAATCTCGCGCGTCTAGTCGCACGACACGACGAATAAAACTGAATCCGTAGCAAGTTTCATCGGGCGGGGAATTCTCCGAGGGGGGGACTGGAAGGGCATCGTGATTCTCCGCTGCGATACTGCAGCATTGGTAACTAGCAATTTTTATACGAGACGTTTGTTTCATCAGCGTTGGTAATAGCCATCTGCCGATGGATGTGCACTACCTTTCGTACGTACATAATTGAATTAAATAAGGAGATTTCAATTTTTGTTAGAATTATCCTTCAATTCTTGCAACAACAGGAAATTGAAAGAATCTAATCGAAACTTTTAAAGTCGTTCAAGTTCCACGTTTCTTTGATGCTTCGTGAGATTTATAGAACGTGGCTAGAAACGCCAATTTTGATCACACTAAAGTAACTTTTCATCTACCTTTATTTATTTATTCTTGTTTCACTCGTACCGATCGATATCATCTGTTGAATTCATGGATATCCTAAAAAATCTATCGAGTCTGTCGCACGCGAAGAAAGAGTAAATTACTTATTGCCTTCAAACACCAATAAAAATTCCCACGAATAAATTACGAGCTCGACTCGGAGCAAGCTGATCGTCACGCGTCAGAGAGCCACTCTATCGCGCAAAACAAAATAGCAGCACAGGATCAAGAACAGTCTCTCCGTTTCGGGAACCAATGACCCATTCGCCATCACTCGACCACTCGATTCACTTGGCAGGTGTTCCTCGTTAACCCAAATCACTGATCAAACACCGAGCACACTCGGATGGCGGGCGCGATGCCTCGATTTCCCTCGGAACCTTTTCACCAAAAAGCCAATGTTCTGCCGACCCATTCCGCCACCCCGTGGTTCCCAGAGAGAACAGCACCACCGCCATCACCATCACCGGCATCGTCCGATATCTCTGTGAACAGAGCCGGCGCTGTTAGCCGGATGTTCTTTTCCCAGCCTAACGAGGTACATCCATCAGGGCGCGCAAAACAGCTCGGAGGATCGCAAAACACGTCCAGGGGGGTTTCGATCAATTTCCATTAGCCTCATTTATTTTTCGGAGCCGACCAGATACACGCGTAGCTCGGTAGGCATCGTCGTCGTTGGCCAACCGCCACCGGTGGACCGATTCCTGCTCTCGCTCCCGGTTCTAACAACCTGCCACGTGAACAGGAGTGGTGGCATGCAATGGGACATGCGGATAGTACGTCTCGGTGTACCGCAGCAGGCGGATAAGCGTGCTGATAGGGCGACGGGGGTGAGAGGGCGTACAGTATCGGGCAAAAGTCTTACTAGGTGATCTAGCACGCCAAAATGTAACGTCTGTTGTCATTTGCGCGAAGTTTTGCAAGATATTAACTAAACCACAGGTTTTTGCGTAAATTTACGTTGTACGATTATCGAGTTTAAACAAATATTCGTTTCGTCCGCTGAATATGTATTTTAGATATTCTTGAACGTTCCATATTTTCGTACATTTCTAGAAATTCGGAATTATTATTTTAGTAATATAGAATTATTATTACACAAGTACATTTTAATATTGAAATTGATAATTTTATAAAACATTGATTGATTAAATTGGTCTGTCGTATTACTTTTTGATGATTTTATATTTCGCATTTTAATAATAAAATCATAAGAAACACTGCAACGATGAAATTATAAATATTTTATATATATTTGAGTTTCTACTTGTAATTTGACAAAAAGCATTGTTCAATTTGAAGTAATTAAAATTTCGTTTCATCTTTTGCTCTCTCGCTACCGTATACCGTTATATTGACCATCATGTCAAATAATTTTTCGATAACATCACTTGTCACGCGCTTCGCTTTTGTAAGTAATTAATTTCTGACTTTTTCCACTTTTAAACTGATTCATTATGAAATAATTTAAAAAGCACAAATGTGTGATATATCACGAAAGTAACATTTAAACTTTTGCACAGTACTGTATGTACAAAACTGGATACAGAAGCATAGTGTAGAAATGTAAATAAGAAAAAAATGTCGCAATAGCGGGAATGTTATACTGCAGCAAATGTGATAGGACAAGTAAAAAATTATTCTTCGTACAAAAATATACTAGGGCTTTGATTAAACAGAATCTGGTTATTCGTAGTCTCAATTAATCTTCAGGAAGAATGAGAGCAGCATTTTGTTTAGTTTTTTATTCTATTTAGTTTGGCCTTTTTCAAAACATTCGAAACAGTATAATAATATATTATACTTGTAATTGCAATCTATTTGATGATGTACACTGCACAGTATGCGACAAAATAATTTCTTCGTAAAGATTCATATTTTTTTATAATTGAAGAAATCATTCGTTTTACTTGAAGAACTTGAAAGATGTCATCTGGCCACGAAAACATCGAAATCGACTTTCCCTTTTCCAAAAAATTAACTGAAATAAATTTGTAATTCAAAGTCTTTTCAGTTGAAGCTTTCCTTTCGAGGAAATTAGGCGAAATAAATTGGATTTGACGAAACCATTCAATCGAAGTCTATTGTAAGTCAAAAAAAAAAAAAAAAAAAAATCAGAAATGTCAGCTTGAAACTTTCCTCCCAAGAAAATTAGTAACGACAAATTTGTCCCACGACGAAACCGCCTCGAGGTAGTCAAGACCTCGGCCGTGAGTCAAAAATCGAGAGCATCTCATTACGAGTTTTGTCGGGGAAACCTGGAAACACCCTGTGCAACACACGTACGTGCACACACAGGTACACAGAGAGGATGAGATACGAGAGTAGCGTTCATGAAAGGCTAATGAAGACGTGTCGCTGGTCCGTGTTCCCAGAATCCCTTGGCTGCCACGTTTGGGTCAGCCTAACGACCCACCGGCACAGTGTACAGTCCTTTCGCAAGCTTAATTGCCGATTATCTCCGAGGATCTGATATCGATCGCGGAGGTCTGCAAGGGCTACTCGCTTCCGGCAAGTCCTCCATGTGTGCGCGTTGCTATCTTCCGCGGCCTCTTCCTTCCCCTTTTTCTCATACCTTTTCTTATATAGGTGGCTCTTTCCCTCTTCGACGCCGACGTCGCAGACGCACAACCCTCGCGAGTACTTACATACCGGCGGGATATTTAAACGTTGCCCGGAGTTTTGCGCGTACGCCGCGATAACGATCGAGATCGTTCGATAACCGACGATATAAAAGTCGCCGGGGCATCGCCGTCGAGATAAACAGCTCGGCTGATTTATGGCGAACGCACGCCGCGCGTGATCTACCGCGACTCGCTGCGCGCCGGGCGGATCCAGCGGAAACCGGAAAATCGGGATTTCTTTGGGGGAGAATCGTGGAAATCCAACGGCCACCGCTGAGTGTTATTTATTGGACACATTTTCAAGTTTTATACGTTCGTTGATTTATCGATATATACGACCGAGAGCACAAATATTCCTATTCACTTTGTAATTTCGATGTTTTTGAGTGACTCGTGTTCCGACATGCGCTCCCAGTGATAAAAAATTTTGAAATCTATAGTATAGATGTAATTGAAATGTCAATCGTTGGAAATTCAGAAATATCGAAATTGAGAGAGAACATTAAAAAATGAGGTCTGCGGTATCCACAGAAATAAAAAATGTTTGACGCTCTAAGGACTACGTTACTGTACCTGTTTCAATTTTATTACGAGTTTCTTGCCGTGTTATCTATATGAACAGAAACGTTTTTAGACATCTCGAGACAATTAAGTTAACGTTGAAAAAAGTTGAAGGAAGAAATCCCTGTTAAATAAATACTTTAAACGAACGCAAATGTACGTAGAATTTCGCGCGCGATTGTACACGAGCCATCCAACGAAGTCTAACAAAGTAACGAAAAAAGGAAGCTAACAATCTGTAGTTGCAAAAACTGCACAACTTGTACCCCAGTACGATTCGTCTCACTGAAAGGTTCAGAAGCAACTGTTCTCAACAGGAAATGAAGACGACTTTTTGCTATAAAATTTTATCGATATGCAAACATTTGAGTCGACACAAAACAAATTACAGGCGCGATCGCTCAGTAGATCTATCACACAATGCCACTCCTATTCGAGGTCTACCTCACGCCCCCTCACAAATCACGTGACCCAAATCAACCAATCGCTAATTTTCGTTGCATTAGCATTGCACCTGAAGAGGCCCGATTTTCTGAGTTAATTAGTCCCCACTAAAATCACTTTCAGTGATAACATTAATTTTATAGCGCGAGTCGATCCGTCAGAAACTCGCGGCATCGATTATCCCACGTTGCATTAGCAATCGATCGAGCGTGAAATTGCAAGAGGCGAATAATTTAATGAAGTGGCGTTCAGTCCACTGTGTAGCCCGAAGAAACGACGAAATCTATAAATTCTTCGCCAAATGAAAACGTTTGTCCGACGTGGAAACTGTACGCGAAGTGAACGCTCGCAAGTGAATGACGATGGTCATAAATAAATTATTTGACGGTTAGAGATGCGATCGAGTATAATTAGGTTCGAATCTTATCGTTGAATTCGAGTTAAGTTACTTTAAAGTATACTTGAATTCAAGCGAGACGGTTCGAATCGGTTTTACGATTGTTTTTGAAAATAGTTCCAAGTATTAAGACTCGAATGCTGTTTATTTTAAATGCGTCAGAAAATTTTGATTGAAAGAAGCACGTTTTATGCGTAAGAAATATTTAGTTTTTTAATGTGATTGACTTTTGTCACTGAAGCCACTCTTGCGTGTGACAATTCAGCTGATAATTCACACATATTTTAATGTCAAAGACATTACATTCACGTAAAGAGAAAGAATATCCTTCTCCAAGTGCAAGTTTCAAAGACCTATGTACTCACAACTTCTTAATAATATTTCGAATCTTTCTAATAAATATAAGATCCACACATCGTTTGTGCATTATATCGCATATATATATCTATATGTATCTCTCATCTGTATTTGTACATTATATATGTACACTTTCTACTACACGTGTATATGTATGTATCGCTTACGAATAAAGTGAGTACATTACACATCAATGTAACAAAAAAATATTGTCTCGAAATGAAATGAATATTTAAAATGAAATAACTCGAATATAATTGCATGATAAAAACGAAAGTGTAATATAATCATCGAAACATCTTCTCAAAAGATTCGAAATATTCACACAGATAAAAAAAAACTCAGATCTGCGAGTGCGCATTGAACTTTATCGCATCCCTAACGGCCGAGGATTCAGATCAATAGGTCGGTCGCAGACACTGACCGGGTGACGAAGCGGAGGAAATGGTATCCCGATTGAATTCCAAGTAGGATTGTAACACCGTGTAACGATCCTAATTTGTTACGCCAATAGCTCGGCGGTGTAGTACGATCCACCGCGAAATCTCGTCTCGTTCTTGCAGGTGCGCGCGGAGTGACGAGCGGACAGCCCGAGCGCGGGAGTAAACCGTGAAAACGCGCGCCGCGTGTCGGTCTGGCGTGTCGTAATTCGAAACTGAACAGACCGTGCGCCGTGAGTTGATCTAACGGTACCTCTCGTGGATCACTGGCATCAGTTCTGTATAACTGTTCCCGCACAGATCGGACGAATCTCTGACTTGAACTAAAAACGCGTACAGTTTTGCGAAAACGTTCGAGGGTTGATGCACGTACTCTTCGTTCCAACTCTTTTACGCTGTTTTGCACACGCAAACGATGATCAAACGGCAAATTAATGGTATTTGTTTTTAACAAAAATGATTAAGAATTTTGGTGAATTAAAATTTTGAAAGATGCCTTTAAATTTTAAACTTTAAATGTATGCACGTTAGCTTTTATAACGCTTTTTCCAAATATCTAAAAATTTCTCTTCGATATTTTGTTTGCCTGTTTATAATCAATAGAGTGCGGATTTTTATACAGTTACTGATTTCTAAATTTAAAGTTTGAAGAAATGATTTCCCTGCGTGAACCAATTCGATTGGTTCACAGCAGGCAAATTGGAAACGAAAAATATATGCTCCGGCGAATGTCAAAAAAGCATCGCGAAAATAGAGATCGTTGCAAGTTGATTTAAGATCTTCTCGCGTTTCAATCACGTCATTTGTACTGAATGGTGGAAAATGCAGCGACCACGAAAACTGCACGGTGCCGGACCGCGCGAGCACCGCAAACGTGTACTTACGTTCAGCATTTTCAGCGAGGCGTTCTCGGTTTCTCGAAGCAATCTGCTTCTCACCTCGATTATCGACTGAAAAAGCTTGCAGGCAGCACCCAAACTCCTGCCTAACCACCGACGATTCCGCGAAATTAGCAGCATTTGCCAGCCGCGTCGAAAGAATCACGTATCAAAGCGAATGTTAGGTTTAACTCTTTCGTGATCACGCAAGGGAGCGGATTGCTCGTTTATTTATAGAGGCATTGGATTAACAGTCGCGAAATTATTCGTGTTATTTGAAGATACTTGCTTGTTTTTTTCAACTCTGTCGTTTCTCAATTTCATATTTCTGTAAACGGAACTAAAAATAATGAAAGAACAAAGAAGAATAGAAATTTGCTTCATTTACCGAATATTTGGAACGTCCTGCGCGTTCTGTAGGTTTTTGAACACCAAAAAAGGTAACTATGAATTGTCCACCGCTACCTAATTGTCAATGTTTAAAATCAGTAAACATTTAAAAACTCAAATCCACTCGGTAATAAAGAAAAATATCTGATATAAGAATATCTAAAACTCTAAGATTTTTAACGATGGAATTTCTATCATCATAGAACTGTCATACCACAGTAATCGAAGAGACCACATTTGTAATTCTTCGCAGAAATTTTAGAGAAATTTTTCACTCCGTATTTCTCCGTATCCGAACGACTTCTCATAGAATATATAAATTGTGCTTTTTATTATAATACGATGTAATTCTTGTACAATTTACTTTGACAGTTCTGGCGTTAAAAAGTCACATTAAAAGTGTTCTTTTTCCTTTTTACTAATTTTTTACCAACTTTCGAGCTTTCACGTGGTACGCAGAAGAATCTTTAAAAAATAGGGGGAAAGGGAAGCAGGCAATGAGGTGGCTGTTATATTTCAATTTAACGGGACAGAGGAAGATAAAATAAGGAAGTGAATGGAGGATGAAATAGAACCGGTTAAAACCGTGGTCTTTTATAACACTCTACAGGTTATTGCAACTTTCAGGCGACACTGTGTATCTCTATTTTTTCTTCTCTTCCGATCTACTCGTTTGTTTATGAACAAATAGCACTGAAATGGTATTTGAAATGCGTTTCCGCGAAAAAAAGCAACAAAGACAAAGTATTTCAACACACACGATTCTTGCTGCAAAGAGTTTGCCAGCGATGATAAAGAATCAAAAGCCATAAATTGAAGCTAGCAATTGAAATTACATTGCAATATTGTGGAATAATTGCGAGTACGAAAAAGGGTATGAATATACACGAGAGTATAAAAGAGCAGGAGAGATTAAATTTATATTCAAAAAGCTGACAAAAGTTGGAATCTTCGATAAAAATGACGTGAATTCGAAGAGTGATTCTGTAGAAATCTCATTTTTCACAGCTCGCGGGAGCTACGCGCGCCATCGAATAATATTTCACACAACTCCTTTCAAATTTAAAAAAATCTCCTCGCCGAGGAAATAATATTTCCCGGGAGAAAAAGAAACTACGAAATAGTCAACTCAAGACCTCGTAGATCTTGCAGCTATTTTTTTTTTAAAATATAATCCCTTTTAAATAGACCAAATGAATTTTCGTCAAACTTGCAGTTACTTTCTATAGGGGACACGACCCAGGCAGCATCGTAAATATTCTCACGACGTGGACCCGGGATGCAGTATCGGCAGGGCCATGAGGTAATTGTCAAAAACCTCTCATGGGCCTGACTGTACACACTGCAAGAAAACAGACGCTTTCCAATCCCTTGAGGGGAAAGGACATAGTGAAAGTCAGGCTATAAAAGGGCAGTCAGTTATCCTCAGTTTATTATTAGGTGGTCCACGTCTTGTAAATCCTCCCGCGTGTGCAGCCTGATCGTGTCGCCTACTTCGCTCTCGCGATAAGCGGATAATGGAAATAATTATCGTTGAACATTGTCTTCGTATACTCACGTACCTCTGTATATATATATTTTTTTTATTAGTGTAAATAAAACACTAAACTTTCTATTTAAAAAAAAAAAAAAAGAAAAATACAGTGTCGAAAGTACTCTGAACTAACCAAAGCACAAAGCAAATTTTCCGTCCGGAAAAAATCCAATAAATCGATTCAAATCGAATCGGACGTTCAACTGAAAAATCCCAAGTAATTTACAAGTGTCTTCTCGCGGTTAAATAAGAGACTCATGATTATTACACGATTCACCGACCACGAAGAACATGAAGAAAAGATAAAAATAGAGATCGGCGGAAGAAAAAAAAGGAAAACTACGTATTTCAAACGGCGCGTTTGAATAACCAATAATCCAAAGCAAGCAACGTTCAAAAAAGAAGAAGAGGAAAGTCCGCGGAGAAATGATAACTGACTCGAGAAACGTCCCCGAAGCCCCAGTGAAAATAAGAAGCTTCCAGCGTAGTCCCTTTCTCTTTTTTCGCCGGCGATCGTTCCGTGTCTGCTTCATCGAAAATTCGCCCTCGAAAAGGATTTCATGGAAATGAACTGCGCGCGGCCGAGAGAGAGAGAAAGATATTGCAAGGGGGAAAAAATATGAAAAAGAGGGGTGGAAAAAGAGCTGGCAGGGGGAAGGGGTTGAGGAGACGGGAGAAAGCGGCGTGTGGAACTTGACGGTAATACGGATCGTCGGAATGCGAAGATTTCCCTTGGGAACCTCAACGATATGCAAGAATATCGGTCATCCAGTCGACATCGCCGTCGTATTAGCGATGCTCGCCGGGAAACCTTGAGAAAATGATTTACCATCGCTCGTGTTGAAATCATTCCGGGATCGCTCTTTTCCCCCACCTGATGTAATTAGGCTGCTAATGGGCCAAGTTTTCAGCTTGAATGAAAGTAATATCGCAGGGAAAGAGGAAGCGCTTGAATTTGAATGGATTCAAGTTTTCAGTCGGAATGGAAAATAACGTTAGGGAAATGAAGCATTCGGATTTTAAATAGTAGATTTGAAGTACATACTTTTTATCGACTTTATATCACCGTTGCCTTTATTGTGTATTTTATGTATACATGTGTTGCAAATAACAATTAATTTGACGTTATCGACAAATATAACATGAGCAAATAACCAAACGGAATCTACACTCGCTGTGTTCAGAGCACCCATTGTTTGAGGATTAATACGAATAATTAACAACATCCAACATATTTGAAGCTGCACAGTCTACTACCACATATCGTACAATGTAGAAACGATTCAAAATATACAAACATATGAAATACATAGATCAGAAAAGGAACTTTCAATTCCTTCAACATTGATAAATCTAATTGAGTACCACTATGAACTCAAAGTCAGAAATGAAGTCACTTTAATCAAAAAGAAGCCGATTGGGACAATTTGTTGATTCTGAACAACGTTGTAAATAACGTGTTTCTGCAAACTAAATCTGTGCTTATGATATCAACGACTGAGGCGTAAAACTCGTATCAAATTCAAGAGCAAGAAATAGAAGAACGATTCTACCCCTTCTATTTGTATGTTTCACGAAAAGTTATTCGAATCTCTACAAGATACACCCTTGCAGGTCTACTAAATTTTAATGAAATAAAAAATTAATTAATCACTTCTGTTTAGTTTCTGTTTCATTGAGGAAAGAAGATGCTTGAGAGAGAGAGAGAGAATTATTTCAATTAACTGATCATTATTAGATGGTTCTGATGTTACGAGTGAAGGAGGAACAAGCTTAGGAAGGAGAACGAAAAAAGACTCGCGACAATGTGCTGTCGAATTCAACAAATTCGAAGATTTCGAAGATTTCGAGGTGGACAGAGCGCAGGCGGAACGCGATTCGAGCGTGCGGTTTTTGCGGGGAGTCCCGGTGGCTGGCGTGTGTGTGTACACAAATGTCGGGCCGATGCAAATTCAGCCGCGAGTACTGCATCGTGAGAGGAACCACGCCAGACTTGGAAAAGAGATTTCACCGGGGCGACGTGAGCGCGCCCCAGAGTTATGGGACAACGAGGAAAATGGAGAAAGAGCCCGGCAAAAAGGTGGCAAAAAGTGTGGCTCAGCGGAAGAAAAAAAAAGAAAGACCGAGAACGGACGACAGCTGCCCGTGAATGAATAAACTTTCCACCGATTTTTGCGGGAAATCTCGCTGAATCTTCTGCAGTAGATCGTCTACTGCAGTAGATCGGAACGTATGGCGATGACTGGTGAAACTAATAGATACTACACTACAGAATTTTGCTGTAGCAAAGAATTCGGTATTTTTTGGTAATCCTTAAATTTTGTGTCAAACTGTATGTATAATGATGAATTATATTATTATTATTTTTTATATTACTGTATAATAATGTTATTGTTATATTATAACTATAGATAGTTAATGATACTAGTTAGGATAAAATTTAGTAATTTCATAAAATGCTTGTTTCATTTTACTAACAGTTTGGCAACTAACTTCATTTAGAAGCATAGTTCGGAAAATATGATAATTGGTGAAACTATGTATTCATTTCCACACTCTGTGTTGTTTGAAAAATTGACTTGTCACAGTGTTAAAATCAGACACTTGTGCAATTTTATATGTCACGTAGTGATAAGAACTTACTTGAAACTGCTCCGGATGCAAATGTCCAAGTGTCGGTCTATTTGAAAATATGAACCTCAGATTACTTACCTGAAACAAACAAATTTAAGAATTTAGAATAAACTGTATAGTAAAAGTAATTTTTTGAAAAAGTATTTTAGGACAGATACCACATTTATTTCCAAATTACAGAAAAATACGTTCGAAAATTCTACTACTTCCTAGAGAGACAAATACCGAATATTGAAAACAAAAATTGTCCCAAAATTTTTCAACAATATATATGACCACAAATTTTATGACCTACTGATATTGAACATCTCACTTTAGTGCACTAAACGCGTATAATCTTCTTTCATTTTTCACTCCCGAAAGCCAGCGATTAATGAATAAATCTCGCAACCCTGAAATTCGATTGAAATACAAAGGGACTCTTGGTACTTAATGTCGGGAACGAGCACAAGGCCGAGAATAAAATGCAAAGTGAAGAAAGAAAGTACAAGACCGGCAAGTATAAAAAGGGACGCCCTGATGGGACAAGAGAAAAAGCGGGGCAACTCGAGGGGCAACCGGCAAAGAAAACGAAATAAAACGAATTACAGCAACAATAAAGAAACATGTAGTTTATTTAGGGAGAGAATAAGTTTAACAACGCGGAAAGGGATTATTCTACGTTCCACGGAAAACATGTAAATACATTACATAATCGCGTGCGTATCGCGTTGAAACGAAGATTTGGAAAAGGATTCCCTGAAGTGTCGGCTGAAGTGGAATCCTACAGAGACCTAGATACAGAGAAGACCCCTTTTTCGACTAAACTACAGAATCAGAAGCACGCGGCCGTGGCGCATTTAATTAAAACTCGCGACAGTCGTGCATTGTGCCTGACGAAATTGAAGCGCGGGCCGCTCGTCGAACGAGCGCGGATACCGTGGCAACTTTTGTTCAAATAAATTTCGCCCGACGGTTCGTTGCATTGCCGGGATGATTTTCTTCCCTGGGCGATGCTAAGGAACGCGAAGAATTCGTGAAACATTGCGATTAACGCTGCAACGGCCGCCCGTTTTCGACCAAGTGCCGTAATTTTCACCAGACACCGACTAATTCTATTAAAAGTTTAGAGAAAATGTAGTTTTCCCCGTGTGTAGAGAAACAATCGCGAAAGTAAGAAGGTAGAAGCGTCAAATGTGTAAGTGAATATGCGTACGTAGATTTCAACCGATTATAATTTATTTTTCGACGATCGTTGATAATATTGAAAGTCACGCGACGTTGCAGTCGCTACAGCTGTCGTTGCCTTGATTAGAAGACGTAAGAAATGATTTTCAAATGGATTCCGATATTTATGTAATTACATAAATAATTATTATATAAATTAACACACTGTCAACAATATTATATAAATTGTAAAATATCGCATCTATTTTTTTCTCTTTGTTTTAATTCTTGGTCGAAAAAGACGATGTATCTCGTCTTAGATGTATTTAATTCAAATAAATCATTCACTGAGTTTTCAAATTCTAATGCCCGCGATTTCGACAATTTGAATTTCGACCGCGCGTCATTTAATTGCGTTTGCACAGTTGGTTGCCTATACTATTTCGTGCGATTTCGCGATGGCAGTTGAACTTGAATTTGGAGTAATTTCGCGGCACGATCAAATACGGGGATTTCGGCTAATTTCGGCGGGCCGAGTCGAAATCGAGTATCGGTCGACCGGCCGCGATGCAATTCGAAATCCAATTTGAACCGTTTCCGCGAGTCCGACTTGAAATCCAATTTCTACCAATTCCGCAAATGTGACTCAAGGGTCGACTCCAGGGTTGATTCCATCATGAACGTTAAATAGAGATTGCGGCTAATTTCCAAGCGGTGTTCATTGCACTTCGAGTCTCACCGATCGATCGATCGCGCGCGGCTAACGATTATTGGACGATAGAAACCTTGGGACGTTTTCATTAGTGAACAATGCTCCGCGAGAGTTAACGTCAACTGATTAGTAGATTAGGTAATAGACAGTACCTTTAATAAGGGAACGCAATCTAAGTAGAGAATTGTTTCATTTGTTCTGCGCGATATTAGACATATTATTTTGATGTGAATATTTTATAAAATTCTACAGATTAGAATTCATGCACCTTCCAATTTCCGACAAATGTATAAAGACCTAACGATCGAACAGTATTTATCGCTGAATAAAAATTTTAAACCTCTTTCCTTTAAACTCTTGTCCTACGATATTAATTTGACATAACATTCAGCTGGCGACAGAGAAAATGTAATGTGATGAAATAATTGCTAAATAATTTAGTTAAAATTCATTAAACATCGTACGATTTTAACACAATTTTCTTACGCAAGAAATTAATTTACCGGCTTGTTATACGAATTTATATTCGCGCCACAACGAATGATTTCCACGCAACAAATACGAAGGATATTAGTAACGAAATCCAACGTTAATACCAATTTTAATTGAAATTTATCAAAATTGGGACACAGCGGCTAAATTTATGCATACGTTCATTAAACATTATTAAAATCGTTGGTAATGCGTACAATATTAAATAGACGCGGAAAACAATGCTCCAATTGCTCTGCACGAAATATTTGCAAACTAATCTTGAAAATATACGACTATTAACGTGCATACATTTTTTATACTACTTCAAAGACTGAACTGAAAATAGACACGAAACGACATCGAATATTAAAGAGTTTTTAAATATCTAGAATCAACTAAAATATTCAAAAATAATTTCAATTTTCGAATATTTTAATTTCGCACAAATGGAACAGCTGAGTGAAGAGCCAGCAGAGCTGAAGGAAAGCACGACGAAAAAAGTCCAAGTTTTCCTTTGATCTTTTCCTTTTGGGCAAAGTTTCTCACACAGAAAGAGTTTATTAACTCTTCCTCTTTTTAAATCTTAGTGAACTAACGATCACAGTTTGAACGTTCGCTTTTCTCTTTTCATTAAATTTAATTTTCGTCAGCAACAGTTTAATCAGCGCGATGTAGAACGACTTTGGAAACAACTCTTTCAATTCCGGTCACAGAAAGCCGATCTTTTTTCGGAAAGTCTGCGCAGGCTGATTAAAGTTGAAAACTGATCAAAGGATCAGAAGCTAATATCTACAACGACCGCTTTGTACCCGAGAAAATATTTATATTCCTTCAAACCACGACGACGATGGAATTTCTTTGTATTTACAAGAGACGAGAATCAAATTCGTCAGTAAAAAAATGAACATCGTCAGAAGTATAAATTGCTTTAAATTTTCCACAAAAATCGTAAACGATAACATTTCCACTGGTAAAAGGCGAAAACCTCTGCGCGTTGATCCAGTCGAAGGTCAATATTATCGTGCTTTCTGCTTAAGAGAATATTTAAATTCCATTAAAAAGAAAAATCGCGGGCGATAATATTTTCGCGAGTAAAAGATAAGAACCTCGGCAAATTTATCTATTAGTCGGCGCCTGCCTCTCCAATCTTCTCGCCGTCGAACGTAACGTAAGTGCTCGCACAATCTGTTGTTCTCTGTCTTCCACTCCTCTCTACTTTCTTTATCTAAAAAAGTAGTCAACCGCGCGACGGAAAATTAGAAAAATTAACATCGCGGAGGCACGACAACATTGAGGAAACTAATTCCTCCAAAAAGAAAAAAAAAGAAGAAAGAACTGCACGATTAAGAGAATTTAACTTCACTTGGAAATTTTATTTCTTTCTCTTAAAAGACCCTTCCTGGAGGATCTTACATCAACCCGCCTCTCTCGTCTCTCTCTCCCCCGCTTTCGTTTGTTTTCAACGTCTTCTCATCGACGTGAAAACTTCTTAAATTACAGGTATTCTTACTCGGAGGGAAAGTTGGGCGTAACACAAATTTTCAGAGGCGGAAAACCGCCAACAGGGATAAAATAAAAGGTGGCGGGGGGGAAAAAGGGAAGAATGAAAGGCGAAGATAGGCCGGTGGAAAGCGGTAGGAACCACTCGTTCCGAGTAGACAGTTCAGAGACTGGCAAACTTTCCGAATTTTCTGGAACAGTTCCGCGCTCTTGAACCAATTAAAAGGCTGAAAATTAAACTAATTAAAAATGCCTGACCAACTCTGAGTGGGCTTCAACCACCGGGGAGCCGTAATCTTACTCTCCGGCAACAATGAGGGGATGAAAATCACGCTCATTAAGAGTACCAGCGCAAAGGGTTGTTCGATATTTTTTGGCGTCGAAACGCAAGCGGAGGGAAAACTATTTTTGCAGTTCGACGGAAATGCGGCGATGCTGCTAACGAGATCGTCGAGACAGTGAATCTATTCGGAGAAAGTTTTTAAACTGATAATGGCTACCAGAGAGTTGTGCACGGATCGAAGTTAGTCTTTGTCTCCTTAGTCGAGTATCATTCATTTATTCGAACGTGCAAATAAACATGTGCGTATATCATAATCATTTATAATTTAATATATAATAATTAAATATATAAAAATAATAATATAATATATAATTATAATTATAATTTAATAATCATTTATAATATTTATAATTGGTACGAGTCTGACTTGTACGAATGTAGATGAAACGATGGCTGAAAAAAATTGTTATTGATTCATTACAACAGAATAGTACCGCGATTATAGTAAAACATGAATGGTGTGTATAAATCGTAACAAAAATAAGCAAACGTAGGCTATAAGATTACAAACGCGTGACTGTAACTAGAAAAATGATCTACTATTTTAAATTACATTCAATCGCATAGAAGCTTTACTTTACTAACCAAATATATTCGAAATAGGGAAGGAATATATAAGTATATTGAATTGTAAATTCCCAGAAAATTATTACGAAATATCCCAAATTTCTAATCTAACGAGCTGAACGTCATTTCACATCTGTCTTCAAAATACAACTTTCAAAATAAAGTACATCACAATTAATTACACCAAAACGACAACAGAAAGCAAAAAAGAGATTTCCTTTAACATTCAATCCTACGATTCTCCAACCACAGCAAACATCGTCGTTTGAAAAAGGAGGAAAAGAACAGAGGCGGAGGGGAGCAATGTTTCGAGTGAAAAATCTTCAACCTGTTGGCAGGGCAGGCATTCGTTGTATTCGCAAAGGACCTGCGGATTAAAGGGTGGAGTTCGTGTGAACCTAGTCCCTTCTTGCCATCGTGACCGCCTCCTTTTTCACGCCGGGGGAATTGCGCCAGGGGATTACAACGTTAGCCGCGATAACGCTCGTCCACCAATTCCACGTTCATCAAGAGTGCAAATCTGGCAAGACGTGTAACTGTATAGCCGAGCTTAGAACCAACGGCGAAACCTCGTTTGACATTCATTAGGTCTTTTATCACGAGAAACAGCCGGCCCCGGAGGTTTCGCGCCGCGTGGAAATTATTTAAGCCGACGTTTAGGCTTAAATGCACGTCGTACAACGGAGTTGTGAAACGCGTCGTCCGTTTGACCAAGTGGAATATCGTAGCACGAGGTGTGGCGCGAGAGAAAATTGGACGCGTTGCGTGAACTGCGAGGGGAGGGGGAGGGATAACTAATTTTATATTATTTAACACATTCGAAATTGGAATTATTCGAATGTGAATGGAAAAATTAACCAGTAAAGATGAATGGTGTGCGTCGTGGCAGTAAAAAGTGAATAATAAAAATTGTACTTTAAGAATTGATAATAATATATTAACGAAGGATATAGCGCCCTAACCAATTTCATTGCAACCGAATAGCGTAGAATTATCATTTGAAATCGCTATGATCTTAAAAAGCAAGTGGAAGAATGAACTAATAAAGATCAATGGTGTGTACGAATTATAAAAATTGTGACACAAGTGTTAATATTACACCAACGAAGGTTGCAGTATATATTCTAGCAATAATCGATATTACAGTAAACGAAAATGAACAATAAATACGAGGAAGGCATCACTAAAAGCGCAATTCAATTTCTCTCCGGGACGTTCTCCAAACGCAACATCTTGCTGCAAGAAACAACAAACCGCGTAACAATAGTACGATACTTTTTTTCTGCAAAGGGTAGTATCGTGTAATAGTCGGTTGTTGGTAGCAATCCAAGGCGAGCAAACGCACGATAAGGGTGGATAGCATCCCTGGGATGCACGCGATCCCCGCATTTGCCAGGCAACCAACGAAAGGCAGAGGGAAGCTTTCGTTTACGACACGATCTCGCCGTGCGGCTCCGTTTTCATCGGTGCCCTCGATTTCCTTTCGCCGTCACCCTTCCTTCGCCTTTCCCACCCTCTGTTTTCCTTTTGCTCGAGAGAGCGGAGAAAAAAAAAAGCCGAACGAGATAGAAAGAACGCGTTTGGCGAAAGAGTGTCCTCGATCACGGCGGATTGTTAGAAAACCGGCAAAAGAGCGAATTTGTTTTTCGGAGAAGTGATACTCGGGTGCGATTGAAAACGCGACGGGTTAAGGGGGATGTAAACAGAGGAGAGAAGAGCGAGAGCAAATGCGACGGAGAAGAGGGGGATCTCCGGCGAAGAAAAAGAAGGTGAGATTTTATAGTTGGCTTCTCTTGGTGTCGATTGGACAGTTCAGCTTTTCGTTGGCTTTCGAGAAAGGGAGAAAGAGAGTTGAGAATTAAGAATTGAGAGAAGGAAGAATGAAGTGAAATAGAAGGGTATTTTGCAAAGAGAAAATAAAGTATTTTATGTGTCATTGGAAATGGAAAAATGTATTAAGCCAAGTAATGCGTAAATACAGATAATAGAAAGTAATTTTGAATTACTGTTCCAATTTCATTCCATTTTGTCGAAAATTGCAAAAACTCCTTGACACTGCGAGATCAGTAAATGTTACATTTAGAACGCTTGAAAAGTATTTGCAATTTTCAATTTTTTTCAATATTTTTTAGAATAAATTTAAGCGTCATTCTTTGGAATTTGTTTGATGATCGTTTCTTCAAATATCGAATTTCAATCAGACAGGAAAAAATTTCTTATTTCTGCAGATATATTCTATCCAACAGTACCATTTATTTATGGAGTAACAGATTCACGAATTTACAAAAACAATGAAAAACGAGAGCTGGACAGAGACGGTGATTACAGAGAGAAAAGAGATTCACTACTGACAGCAGAGGGTTTCAATTTTTCTCTGTTAGTAGATAAAGGAAATAAACTCGGAAACAGGAAAGGGAATTAATTGACAGCAATTAACAGGACTCTGAATGGTAAGTTCTGCACAGACGCCCAATTATTGGAACTTTCGAACGGAATTCCACGCGTATACTGTTATCGATAAGTCCCGAGTTACTATACATACCTCAAACTTCATTTGATTGGAAATACGATACGATATTCAATTTTTATTTCTGTCATATTCTCCCTTGAATATTTTCGCGAAAAGTTTTACAAACATTCGAAACGTACGTTTGATTTATATTATTTACATTTACCCGATTTTCAAGAAACGAGCAATTTATATCGACGAATTCATTTGTTACAAAAAGATGACACAAGTAACAGTAAATTCTGAGACAGCCATAACGCTTAGAGTACATTTTCTTGTTCCTTGCACTTTCAGATACAGTTTTCACTCTTTGGGCGTTAAAATTAAAGAAATAACGTTTCTCGCGTCCGCCAAAATAGCGAGGAATCCTTTCGACGAATGCCGCGCAAACGATTGTCGTGCGATTCGAAGAGTACACAAAGAACTCTATTTTCACGGAATTGTCCGGACAATTGGCATACTTAACAAGTTTTCTCGCGGATTCTGCAACGTAACGTGAAATCCACAGACGGAATGTCGATAGAGAAAATTGACGAGCTCCGCGCGCGACATTCGAATGCAAACCGGTGGGTATCTCTCTCGATGAATGCGCAATAAATAAGTTGCTCGTCGGGTGATCGAGAAATTGTAAAAACTGATGAAACGGGAATGAAATAATAGATTTCACGACAGACAGACAACGTACGCTTTCATTCGGAAGTTTTATTTCTCTTCAATAAACATCTGTAGTCTGCTGCTGATGTTTAAAAAGGACGAAATTTAAGAGCGCGTTAAATGCAATTCGTACATGAGAAATTTGTATTCAGGAAGATATTTAAACATGTAAATTATCATTGGATTGTGAATAATAAAATTCATGCTTTCACGAGGATGAACAAAAGAATTGGATTCCTCGATGTACTAAATATTATCGAGCGTGTTACGAACGATATTTTTAATCGATTGACAAAATGAATTGTAGCGGCCGAGGAAGTCCTGCCGATCTCCGACGTTAAGTGAAGCAGTGTACGGAACCCCGCTAGGATGGGTGGACCGCGGTAAGGAGTCGCTGCCATCAGCCCCACTGATGATGATGAGTTTAGGCAGTGACTCCGAGACGAAACGCAACCTTCACTTTCTCTCTCTCTCTCTCATCTACCTAAAATCCCTTTCATGCATCCTTCCCTTCAAACTCAATAGTGTCACTGTTGACGATGACTAAGAATTTTACGAAAATAACGTCACGAATTTTCACAAGTTGATCTAATTATGACTCTGAAACTCTGAGAATATACAATGCTCATATTCTGAATTACCGTTTGAATTTCAAAGAAACGAAAACAGGCTTCATTTGCAAAAAGCGCCTAGGCGACAATGGAGCGAGCGTTTTAGCAGAATGCGGAATGCCAGCTATCGTTCCACGTTTCCAATAACTCGCGACAGAGTTTGGCAGAAAAGTGACAAACGAGAGAAAGAGAGAGAGAGAGAGAGAGAGAGAATAACAGAGAAAAAAAAAGAACTTTTGTTCAACAATCAACTCTCACGAGACAAGACAATGCAATAAAAAAACGGTCGTTTCATACGAGGAGGAAAAAGGAAAAGAGGAACGGCCCCCGTTCGTAACACACGAAACTGACCCAGAACATTCGTAGAACGAGGCAAATAAAAGCGAAACGTCCAGCGAGAAATATCTTTCGCAATGGCTACCAATGAACGTTCGCCGCTGGCATTAACGCGAGAATATATATATATATATTTTCTTTTTTTTTTCCTTTTTTTCCCTCTCCCGGGCAAAAGATGATATTTACGAAGACAGAATGGCCGTCTCGTACATCGCTGGATGAACAGCGATGGCGTTGTACGGCCACGTATTTGGCCATGCATCCCCATAAATACGCGCAAACCATCGTACCACGCGACCGTACGTTTCCGTTTGCGGACGTCCAGCCTGTATGTACACGAAATACGCATCAGCGAAGTGGCCAGGCGTCTATACGTATAATCAGCAAAGGCCTGAGCAACATCTGCATAAATGCAATGGCTTACACGGATACATATCATAGGGGGCGAAACCGTGCCTCCGTTTCCATTTCGACGCCCTGCCCATTTACATAAATACATTCCGATGATTCTGCGCCGAAGTTGACCGAAACTTCTAATAGGAAATTTGGGGGTGAAATTTCACGTAAGAGGGAAATTTAGCTGGGAGATACACGGAGAGATACGTGCGTACACTGTATTGTTTGGAACAATAACCGGGCGATGCTGTTTGGATTTGATGCAAGCGTAGAAATTAACGACCAATTGATCGAAGCAACAACGGTGTAGAATTATTATTCGAAATCGAATAATTGAGTTATAAATACTGTTTGGTATTGCTCGCGCTAACGCAGTGTTCTAATAACAGAGAATTACTTGGAGATGAACGTGATGTATTGTTATTTAAACAGTATAACTCTTCCGATTTGTTTAAAATAAAATTAAAGAGCACCGCTGACAAAATTTGTTCATTTGCGTTACTCGAAGAAAAGTTACCCTTTTCGAAATTCTAGAACGCGCTGAACAGGAACGCGAGCACGTGGATAGCAGGTGATTCGATCGGCTCGCAATTAAGGAAAGAATCCCCGCGGTACGAAACTTTCTCCGACCTGGCTCGAATTATTTCCACGGCATCGTAAATTGTCCCCTATCGTAATTTCGTAACGGCGAGGCACCAACGACCAATTCACGCCGACGGCCGGAGATATCGACGTCCCGCGAGAACAATAAAATTTGGAAAGTACTTGAAAAATGTCGCGAGAAAGCGTAGAATATTCCCGCCGATACATCGGGAGAACGTAGCCAACGTACGCGAGAGGAAAGAGCGTCGCGCGTTTTTACCTCGGGCCGGTTAGATAAGTTTTTTATAAAAATTCCACGAGAATCGCGCGTATCAAGTTCCAAGCGGATAACTACCAAGAAATCCGGTGGAACTTTCAGGCTGCTTCCTTCCCTCGCGTGCTGCGCGATCCTCCGAGAATTTTCTTGTTTTTAATTAACCCCTTAGGATAGTCGGTGCCGGTGTGTGTTTGTTTCCCTCGGCGTCGCGGAGCCAGCCTTTGAGATCGTTACGTTCGGAACATCCGTTCGCGGCGTTGATAAGCAGCGCCTGATGAATGCCGTCGAGATCCCCCGTGGCTTTTGTTTTCAACCGGTTGCCGTGTTCGTTTTCAAGCTTGTTTGAGAAGCGAGAGCCCTCGTTCAACTTGCAGGATGAACGCAACTTCGCGTCTCGGTTTTCCATATTTCGTCTCCAATTTCCTCGATACACTTCGAGGGAACAATGCCTTCGAAATTCATTATTTTCGAGGAGATTCACTTTCTTGATCCGTTGCCACGGTAATTCTCGCGACGAAAGACCGAGGGAAGTTTCGACGCTTCTGCCATGAAAACTAATTAGACCTGGTTTTTGGTTCGTTGCGCGATCTTTTGTATTTTTCGCAAGTAAAGCGAACAAAGGTTTTCAAGTTTTCCTATACTAATTTTTTTTTACAGGATTCAAAATATATAACGTATTTGAATCTTCATTCTTTCGCGATAATATTCTTATTTCTTTGACATCGAATATTTCAAAGCTCGCGCTTCAATATTTCGCGTATGCGCAAGTGCAAAGGGACAAATGAAGACAGAGGTAAAAAGTATTAAATTTATGTACTAAAAAAGAACACGAATGATTTTAGCTTTTTAAAGTTTAATATTTGTCTCAATGTCGAAAAAAGAAAGAAAGAAAGGAAAAAGGAAAGAGAATTCAAGCGGACCAGTTACCAGACCGGAATTAATCGAAACACGGCGAGAGAGGGTTGAAAACGTACAACGAATCGTATCCACGGATTCGACCGATCGGATAAATTGGAAATAATACTCGCACAGGTAATAAGAGACGGCAAGAGATCCGCCGAGAAGCCATGTCATCAAGTTTAATCGTCGATCAGCGATCGAAGGCAACCAAACAGAGCTGGCTCTGCAATTTATATCCGGTCTCGAGGCAACCTCCGCCACAATAACGTCCGATCGCGTTCGACTCGATCGTAAATTTAATTGTGTAACGAGCGAACGTTCGCAGATCCGGCCGCTCTCTCCTCTCCTCTCCCCTTCCCTCGCTCTGTCTCTCTTTTGCTCGTCCCCCGATCAGACCAGCCATCCCCCGTTCGCGTGGTAACAGCTCGTAATTACCGGCCAATGCGGCCAGCCATTGATCCCGAGAACCATTTGTTTCCACCGGTGTACCGGGGAGATCCGAATACCTTGAAAACCAGAACACGGAAACAACACACTCGCCGCGTGTTTTCAACTTTTCTCCGCCTGTATCGTACCTCCGTGTTAAATTAATGCCTGGTAACGAGCTCTCCGTCCCCCATCCCCCGTCCCCCGTCCCCCCTACCGCCGCGCTGGGAGTTTCCGTAGTCAGAGAAATTACGTTGCCACGTGTTAGAAAAATTATAGAAACCACGCAACTCCTCGCGAGTGTACTCGCGAGCGAGGTGGAGGAAGATTAATTGACCGAACGATCGTTTATTTGGAGTTTTGGTATCGTTACATTTTGGTATCGTTGTATCGAGTACGCGAAATTGACTACGTTGACCAAAGTTGTTGAATATCTGATATTTTAGAATTATTGCGGATGCTTCTTTCGACGAATGCTACGAGAAAATTAAGAATTTGTAACTTTTGTTCAAATTAATTTGACTCTTCGATTTCCCATATCTCCTATATGATACTATCTTCTACAATAATCATCTTGGTAATTAACTCAAAGCTAACATTGACTGATATCGCAAATTAGAAATTCTCGTATTTATCGTGTATGTATGCATAAACACAATTATCTCCACCTGACATAGGACCAATATTCGCCTCTAATGCACAGTAGATAACACACGTTATACTAGGATAGTATTTCCTTTGAATATCACTAATAGACTAAAGCTGATAATTCCGATAGTTGTAAAACTGTTTTGCAATAGTTAAACTATCGAGTTGAAATTTGAACAAAAACTATACAAGGATTGGAAGTTGCGTTGTTGAAAATTTCAGCAAAATGCAATAATGACTTCCTTGCCTAGAATATTTTAATATTCTATTTACAGAAAATCTGTCGTATAATATAATCAAAAATTTCCATACGGTGGAATATTAAAGTAGAAGCGTACTGCATATTAAGAATTTAGCCGTTTCGTGCGCATTAATCTAAATATAAGAACTTGCAAACATCTGTATTCGTTTTCTTTTACGTTTGAAAGACTTTACGCTAACTTTACATATTTTAACCTCTTTAGAGACACTGACCTTTGCTTTGGTTTGGTTTTCCTTTCAAATAAAAATTATTCCAAAATGTAGGAAAACTATTCACCACAGAATCCCTCGACGACAAACAGCTTGCTGCCGATATATAAAGCGAATAAAGCGCAACGAAACAAAAGATTAAATCACTTTTCCTTCACTTTAGAAAATTCGTTCGTGAATTTTCTAAGGAGGAGGTTGCGCGAGAGAAAAATTGCTGGTTATCGGGGATTTATTCGGCGACGAGCGAAATCTGAGTGTAACGCGAAGCGTGAAATGAAAGGGAGGCAGGCAAAGCGGACGGAAAGCAAAAGAGGCATTAACAGGAATAAAAGAGAAAGTGGCGTGGCGTAGAACGAAAGAACGAGTAAAGGGGAGTCGCGAGACCCGGGCACGCAGAATAACTCTATTTATTTTTTATACCGCTTGCAGATGCAAACGAGGATGAAACGTAACGTTATAATGCCACTCTGAATATTTCAATGTTTCGAGAAGCGGCTGAATTAACATTTCACAAGTTGCCATCTTATGCATCGTACAACGCCTTTTTAAGAATTTCGCTGCTCGACTGTTTAATTAAATTCTAATTCGTACGTTCACAGCGTGTAATTGTACGAACTTTTTTTAACGATACCATGATATCGTATTCTATACTCCGAAAAATGCGGTGAAATTGGACTTTTCGTCATTTACTAATTTTTCCAATATTATTTTTACTGCTAATAGACGTTCAAGATATTATATAAATTGACCGTTTAATATCTTATTTTCATTTTCGTTCAATAAATAATATTTAATCCTGGAATTTAAATCTTCAAAGTGCAAATTATAGATAAAACGAATCGCATATTTTTATCTCGGAAATTTGGGATTGAATAAAGAACGAGGTTTTAATCCGATTACAGCTCAGAAATACAGACTTGTCTCAAAATAGCGCGAGCGTATTTAAAAATAAGAACCTTCCATTAACAAAATTAAAATTAAAAATAGCTAGTAAAAATTAATAAAGGAATATCTCTTTGTTAATAAAATTTCAAAAATGTTTTATACATATAAAGCAGGAATGAAGTCTCATACTTTCCTCTTATCCTGCTTGACACAATTTTTTGATACAACTTTATCATTTTGATTTCCTCAGTATAAATACACTTTTATCGCCATAGTTCTACTCTTACGTTGTGCTTCAACGAGATGGAACTAATTGATTCAGCTTCGAATATCTCAAAAGCCGGTTGTCTAGTGAATCGTGACTTACAATTCGACAACCCGGCTGCTTTCGAATTCTTCCTCGTTAGCATGAACGTGGCTTATGCATTCGCGAGCAGCACTCGTGACACTTGTCGAGACAAATCGTGGACTCGCAGCGTACGTGCTCGATAAATATTAACACCTGCTTGGACCACGAGTGACGTGCGCTGGAATGTGCAAGACGATGAAAAACGACAAGTATAATTGCCGAGAGGAACTAGACAGACGTACATACATCGTTAACTATACTTGTATCTTTCCTACAGCTGTTTGAAGAATTCAGTATTGAGACGTCTCACGAGTGACAGGAGTATCTTGGCGTTTCTCGAAACGAGAATTATTTATAGGTTTAATGGTTTATTCATACTGTACATTTTAGTCTGTATCTTTTCTTGCAAGGAAACACCGATTTTGATCAAATTTGGCATAAATGTAGTTTTCAAAAAAATATTTGACAAGTATTTTTTTTTATCGACGTTGAAAAGGTGAAAATTACCATCAAAGTTGGAAGTGAGGGACGTATTTTGTTAAATTATTGAAGACACAGTTTTTGTGTAAATTGATGAAATTATTGCTTTCAAACGACGTAAAATCATTTGTTTAAACAATATATTTAAAAGTTAGTATGGAATGATATCTCCGGTATATAGATTCTTTTATTAGTATACTTCTGTCATTCGTTTTTTTAGATTAGATTAGTTAGCAATATTTCCAAACATGTCTACTCCTATTACACATCGTGCGTGAAAATTTTGGGACACAAGGAAATTATCATTGACATACGGAATACATGATTGTATTGATCGAATCCAAAAATATAGTTTGAAACGTTTCGAAACAAATCTGAAAATAATAAATTAATAAACATATATTTCAAACAAAAGTATTCGTAGTTGATTTCTTTATCGTACAACGTCCAAAGTCCAATCAAACTAAATCAAATCTACGTTTGAGCGTGCAACAAATTGAAATTTCGAGAGGTAGCGTGTCAAAAGAACCTACGAGCCTATCAGAGAACGTTGCGAAATTTCCGCGAGACAGGCGTGTCAAAGAAAATTCCAGCATATTGGCGAGGCATATGCGAACGGACACAGAGGACAAAACGATACACGCGGTTCGATGTAAGCCGCGACGCACGCGTGTAAAGTCACAAAACGCAGCGAAAGACACACGGCTTTATAAAGCAAGTTTCAGCAAGTATCCGGTGTACAAAATCGACGCTGAAATTCCGGCGTCGAGTGGGCCGTCCCTCCTCCGATTTCAAACTTCCCGGTTTGAACAGGTTTGAACGCGACCGGTGCAAGTTCCAAGCGCGTTGCTGCGAACTTTCCGGGACGACCTTCCACCTATCGAGTGTTAGTGAAGTTAAAACGGCACGTGTCTCGGATAAATCGCACCGCCGGCGACCGATTGATGCAGCTGCAGTTAAGTGGCTGCACTGTCGAACATATATTGGTCGCGCGTGTGCTAACGGGAAGTCGGACGGCGTCGAGCGAGAGGAACTCACGGGATCCCGTGGCAAACGCAAATTAAATTCGAACGTTCAATGCTGGAAGTTGGCCGAACCGAGAAATTCGGAGGACTTGAATTCGTATGATTTACGACGCGTTTAAATTTACGATCTTCCTCTTTAGGGTGAATTTGGACCCCCATGTCGTAGAACGTTGAGCGTGCAAAGTCCAAAGTCATTGTTTCCTCTTTGACTGTGAGTCCTGTGATTTCGTAAAGTTCGAAGTAATTGGAATAGAAGTAACAGCACGATTTGATTCGCTGAAATTTGTTACTTTACACGCGTGATAAATTGTCTTCCGATTTGTTTAACTTTTATTTATTTTTTACACATCGGCAAAGTAGTAAGTAAACTATTGTATTTACTCTTCGTCCAAGATCTGTGTACTATTTCGATATACTTTTTATCACTTTTTTTTTATAGTTACGTACGTCAACTGCCATTGACGTACATTCTGCGACAATTGAATTATCTTCTTTAGTACTAAATCCCCGATAATGCACTTAACACAGTCAGCTGATGTATTCTCAAGTTGGAAAAGAAATAATATGCCGAGCAACGTGTCTAAATATTATTTTTTAAAATAAAGACTCCTCTCTCGAGGAGAACAAATCTTCGTTTCAGTTTATTTATCCCGTTTATTTATTTTCCAATTCGTTACGTATCGCTTGTTTCATTATTTCATTATATACAAATTTCATCTACGATGAAATTGTATGTAAAATTAAATTCGCCAGGAACGAGGTTCGATGTCTCGCGAAGAACCAAAGTACTTTGATTTTCATTGAAACACTTTGTGTTCTTGATGATACCTTTCAAAGCCTATGTGTATTTTGTATCCTTGAAGGCATAGTTACGCGAATAAAGAGACGAGAATTACGCAGTTGAACGATCGTAAGAAGTAGCGACGACGCTTGATGGCAATGGCAATGGTGGCGTTTGCGTAAGAACAGCGTAACAGTATCGAATTGGATTAAATTAAACAGATAACAGACCGTGACGGGGCCGCTGTTATTACGCAATATTCGCAGGTGTATAATTGAATTGCACCGTGTGTTACTCGTGACCGTGTACACCCCCGTAAGACATCAATTAACCGGTCACGGCCAATTTAAATCGGCACATGTGAAACATTACATACTCGCACGGAACCGCGAGTTGTCAAAAGTATGCGAACGCGAAACGTCCGCGAATGTTCAAAATAAAAGACAACAAACGCAAGGCTTTAAACACTGCTGTGACTCAAAGGAAATATATTTGGCAGAAGCAAATGCTGTTACAATTTTTAAGAAATAAAATTTAATAAATACACTCCACTAGAGTTTGACAAAAATTGAATTATTTAACTTTTGGAATTTGCTTTTATTTTCTTGACGCGCGTTTCTAGTAAATTCGCAAACAGCCCGCTCTGCGTCGATATACTTGATATTTTGATATAGTTAATATCTTCACGGGGCAGGGGAATCGCGCGAAATAATATCGGCGATATCGATATTTTGTTCTCCCCTCGAGGATTCATCTCGTTAATTCGTTGATTAAAATGCAATGAACCGTGGAACAAAAGCATCGTGAAAAAGCATTATGAAGCGCGAATTCTGTGCTGATTAAATCTTGATTATTTTGTAATGATACGTCAAACTATCGACTGTACTGCAACAACACCGGGCGAAAATTTGTATTATCGGAACGAACATATTATTCCGATGCAATTAAATCAACGTTGTTCGTTGTTATTCTCCAAAGATATGAGATTTCTCTCGAATATTCTCTCTCTCTCTTTCGCTTCTCGATGATGCTTCCGTTTCCTTCTCCTCGTTAAATATTTACAGACCAATAAGTTTTTTATACTTAAAAATATATTTCTCCCGTCTCATCGAAGTTTGATATCTCCCATTACGAAGCTATCCGATAATGAAGACGGACTAGCGCGAGAATATGATTTATTTTAAATATAGAAGTTTGGAGCAACCGTCGTTCTTTTCAAAGTTTTATAATCACTAGACTACGAATATTTGGACAGATACATGCAAATTTATATTTAGTACATAAACATTTTATTTACTACTACACATTATCCCTAAATAAATTTTTCTGAAATTATTTTGTATTAAAATTTTGTTAAACGATTAAAAGAGCAATACAATTAATATCGTCAAAATTTTGGTAATTACTAATTTTGGTAACAGCAAAAATTTCTACATCAGAATGTAATGTTGTCCAACGGTTTCTCAAGAATCGAAAATTTCGCTGGTTTCATCCAAGATAAAATTCGGCGAGGAACGATAATAGAGATTGACTCATTGTCGCTCGGATCGCGAATAGAGACGCGGATAGATATTTATAAAACGAGAAACGGATGGTACAGACCGCCAGTCGATCTCCTGGGAATAGATCTGTAAACCTAGTTGTCCGATTTATTCCCAGCCGGATCGCCAGCTATTTGGAAACCTTCGATTTTCACCGGAGGGAAAACTGGCGAGGAGCTCGCGAACGAGAACGCGTTTCGCGCGACCAGTTATTTGTTTTGTCTCGTTCATTCTCGCTCGCAATGAACAACACGGCCCACGAAATGACGTACGGGTTCCCTCTTGCTTCGATCCCTTCAACTTTCGCTTCTTTGAGATCGAAATAGAATCTTCCGGGTATTTTCACGTTCGAGCGTTCGAAGAAGCGGCGCGAATTTTACGAGACCGCTGTAAAGTCGTTTTTGTTGCAACCGCGGGAAACCATTAAATTGTTTATCGTTTGAAGGACAAGACTCGTTGGTATTCTCGCGCTCATGAATTTTTGAATAACATCAGAAACGATACGCTTAATTGGCGATCACTGCGTTAATTTCAAAGTTTCATTAATAAAAGTCCAATATAATAAATAATAAACATTGAATTAAGTGAAATAATTAGTTTTACTCTATTCGTAAATTATTCTCACACGTGTCCCTTCACGAAAGTGTCTGTTCTAAATCAGAATTTCGTTCAACGAATACTTCCGATGGTTAATTACTTTATGAACAAATAATAACACGTTATTAAAATTCTATAATTCTATAGTTATTAAAATTCTATAGTCATTAAAATTTTATATTCTATAATTCTATATAACATACATTATATATAATTCTACAGTAGTACACAATTTCTTTAACGTGTAAAATTGGTCGCTCATACATTTTCAAAACAGACAAAAATAAGACGGTCAGAAAACTAATTTACAAAATTGTAAGATCGACACAAATGAACCAACGACAGAATGCCAACAACGGAGCGAACGTTCAACTACTAACAATACGCTGTTGCATATCCCGTCTATTTATTTTCACAATCTGTTTATGCAAATAAATCCCATCTAATGCCCACGTTCTAAATATTCGTACGTTCGTACAAACCAAAGTGGACAATCACGCGTGCCCGCGTCGTGACTTTCACGTCGATGCTAATCAACCGGCAGATTGTAAATCGACACGATCGCGCCAACGCTGACGTTGTCTTTCGAATTAGTCGTCCCTTCGATGGGTTTCGTTTCGTCACGGGCGATGCCGTGAGTCATGGTTTCGCGACAAAACTCGTTAATTTAATCGATGAGAGGCGATGCACGCCTCTCTTCTGGGAGCGCGTTTCTCGCCGCGACAGAAGACCGCGAATCTCGGAGGACATCCGGCGACAAGTAATCCAGCTGAAGAATTCCCAGCAGCGAGATTCGAGTCGCAGTATTTTCCATGGGAATGCGCACGTCGTCGGTCCGCGGGTCCGCGGAAATCTCCGAAAATTTTCGGCGCGGCGATCCATCTTCGTCGCGAACCGCTCTCACCCTCGTTGCCGCGTTCGATTAACCCCACGAAAAACGAATATCGCGATATTTCGATATTTTGCAGTTTGCTCAGTTCAATTCGATAAATTTCTAATTTCTTAACATCGAGGCCCGTGGAAGGGAATTTCAACAACTCAATTCAAGTTTTTCATCGACAATTTTATGAAATTTTGAGAAATTAAAAATATAGCTGATCTCCAATTATTTTCATAAAAATGTAAATTCACACGAACGTCTGCAGTTTTGTTACGAAACTTCGCATATTCGTCAACTGTTTTCAAAAGCTTCTTCTTGCGTTACGACATTGAAATACTTTCTCCTAGAAGGAATCGATAGAAACGAAATCGAGAGGAAAAAATAGAAACGAAATCGACGAAAAGAAATTGATGAAAAACGAACGAGCTGATATTTTGCAAAACGTTGTACACGCAATGACGCGTCTACAAACTCGCCTCGGTGGGAAAGATCTGCATACTTTCTCTGCATTTCTTTGCTGCTCGAATACAGCGACTCGTAACGTGACAGCATGCGAATCGCATTAAACGAGGTAGAAACCTACACGAAAGCAGACAGCGTGAGCACGCATTTAAAAGAAGGAAGGGAAAGATGCGGAACGAAATTAAAGATTAATCCTCTGTCGTATTTCTCGACATTTTACGCGCCACGCTTGTTGCGTAATCTAATTGAAATCTAGACTTTACAGGAGATAAACGAGTTACGCTAATTGCCTTCTGTATGTTTTGTAAATATGTTTCGCTGCCTGCTCCTTGGTCGAGAGAGCAGGTCAAATAGAATATTAAAATATTTAATCGCGAGAAGGATGTCGCGCGTTTAAGAGGATTAAAGCGAAACGAAAACGAAAAATATACATCGGAATATTTAATTACGAAAAAAAAAAAAAAAAATTTAACGACGACGATGACTTCTTCGTACTTCGTACATACGATAAAGAAGATCAAAGTGCTCGTGCAATGAGTCAACCTGCTTGTCTAACGAAAGTTTTTGCCCTGCGTGATTAATAATGTATCATGGTAAGCAAAACTTTAATAAACTTTAATGAACCAACGTGAAATAATTGTTCACGATGACTGGCGTTATATTTCGCCTTACGTAACGGAATGTTTCTCTTCGAAGTTGCTGCCCATTTTCCATAAACATTCGATTTCATCAATTCGTGTGCATTTAATAGATTCATTTAACAAGCTCGTTTCAAATCATTTAAATTCAGTTGATAAATTCACCTCAAACGAAATTGATGAATTCGTTTCCGATGATTCAGATTCGATTAAAAAGTATGAATTAAACTTTTTAATAATACACGTATCGATTTAATGGAGTAACATTTCGATATTCGAACGTTTGTACAATGTAACGTTACTCGTGAATATTTCAATACGATCAAGTACAATGCATTTTCTAATAACACAGCGCTATACGTAATATTTTAGAATGGCAAAGTACCGTGTGGTTCGGAACAACGTGTGACTACGTGCGTCGAAATAATGTAGCGCCAGGAATATCGGAATACCATAATAATATACATTTCTGAATAACTTAGAGCCGCATTCTTGCGTGCGAAACGTAAAATATGCTTACGATATCAATTTTGAAACACGAACTTGCTATTATTATACGTGTTACACGAATAATAATTAATTTCGAACAGAATTGTACTATAATTGTGTTTTCATTAGTTTTTTCAAAGTTAACAACCTATTCGTTCCGTAAAACGCTTCGTTTTGAAGAAAATTGGCAAATTTTCAATTAATTTTTAATTGACATCTTCAAAGGTTATTTTTTTGTAATCAGCGAGGCATTAAATGAAAAAATTTTATTCTACATGTGTCGCGTATTTTCAGGGAATAATAAATATTTATTTACTACTGCCCAATTCGAAATTGTACAATTTACAATTGTTACTTTAGCAATAATTATTTCACGTTCGTGCATATCTCACACATTTTAAACGAAGCCTCGAATTAACCTCTTGCGCTGGAATAACGTGCCACACGCGTTCAGAATTTTTTGTCCCAAATTGCAACATTTTCTCAGTTTTAAGTATATTTCAATATAACCCAGGCAAAACAAATGATAAGTTTATTACTTCTTAATAATTTCTATCCAGTGATATCATACCGACGAGTTTAAAAGAAAAAAAAAGCGGCGAATTATTGTATAAGGTTCGGTCATTCGTTATGGTCCGCGAACCAGTTGCCAGCGCAAAGGGTTAAAAGATACTGCCACGAAGTGATATGAAATACGACTTGAGAGACATCCTACGTATTCCCAATAATCTAGAAATGTACATGAGCTCTCGTATTAAACGAAAGCGCTGGAAATTTCCTTACAATGTTAACAATTTCCTCACCAACATTGTAGACAAGATCGTAGGCAATCGAATATTTGAAGATTGAAATTAACTCTCGATATTTGATATACGAAACTGCTAAGGTAATTTCCATTAAATTATTAAAATTTAAATTACTTCGCGTCGCGTCGTATTTTATATTCTCCGCGACATAGATTGGTAATAAAATTGAGTCGCCTCAAAAAATTCTAGAACTACGTTGCTCGACAACCCAACGACACCAATTAATAGTTGAGTGAATATCAAATTGACGAATATGAAACTCTTTTAATCCTCCAGTAAAATGCAACCGTTCCGTAGAAACAGCGTGGAATCGGGCAGAGACCAATTGTAGGTAGATATCGCTTGATTGCCATCGGTAATACGATTATACCGCGACTCTGATCCAATAATCGGATTCTGTATGGAGAAGTGATGAGACTCTCACTTAGACAGACAGTTCTGATAGTTTGGGTAGTTATTTGTCCGAACGATTCTCCAGGGATCGATTAGCTTTGATCTACTCTGATTTACTCTGATCCTCCTTCCGGCCATCAGTCTGTTTCTCTGAATTCGTTTAGCTCGATCGTGCATCGATGCGGCGGCTGGCATCCGTTTTGACATTTTACAATCGCAAGCTTAAATAAATTCGGTAAAATACTCGAATGAATCGAGACGAAATATCGCAAAAGAAAACAAGTTGAATTTGACGATGAAGCGAGTTGAAGCAATCAGAAGGTGCGAAAGTGAATCAAATAGAACGGAATATTGTTGAAACTACAAAATATTCTTCGCGCGTCAATCAAACTGTAGAATAATGATGAAAGTAAAATATAACAGGTTCTCGAAAGTTCTTTTCGTAGAACTGATATCAGTTTCAGAGTTTGATAGTGTCACTTGTTTAGAAACGAATTACAAAATTGCAAGTTGCGTCAACGCAATCCTCCCAATGGGCCGATCCGTAACTGTAAAACGCTTCAAATTTCTTTCTCAAATTTCGTAAAATTGTAAAACCTAAGAGTTAAAGAAATTCGTAAAATACCTCTTCAACTGAATTCAGTCCTCGGGTCTCGGTGGATTGACAGAAAATGAAACCAACTTCTCGAAAATGGACTAATTTCAAATATTCAGCGCGTGCAAAATTTTATCGTCTGCGAGAACGAACACCGCCGTTGGCTTTTAAACGAAATCGAAAATTCGAGGAATTTCCAACGGGCCAGTCGAAAGTAACGGAAGGCATTGTTATTCGTACGTATACGTGATGAGCAATTAAACGTTTAAACGTTCGCTCGAAGCATTTTTCTTCCGAGGAAGACAATTACTACGGTGGCACTTGGCCGTCGACGTTTCTATTACCCAGTTCTTGCCGCTGCTACTCGATCGTTACTCACGTTTCCAGACCGTTTGCCATCGCTTATGGACTCAATTTGTAAACCCCCGTATCCCCGATCGGTGGACAAAGAAACGAACAGAAGAGGAGGAACGGGCGCGAACTTGATTGTGTGGAAACTGAGAAAGAATCGACCTCGGTCAACACTCCGGAGACCGTCATTTCTCTCTCCAGAAATCGTATGTACACGTAGCATTAATCCAGATATTGCTGGATCCCTTGTTTTCTGCTATCTCTTCTTTAACGCTACCGAGTGTTTGAACTCTTTGAACACTACCAATTCTTTAGAACTACTATAAAGTGGTCAAAGTGACCAATTTATAATTTTTGTTAGACATTTTGTAGACGTGAAAAATTTAAATAATTTTTCATAGGCTATACGAATAAAAGCTTGTACCATAGTTTCTCTATTTTGTCTCTAATATGTCTGATGGAAATTTTATGCTTTAATGGTCGGTAGTTTTAGTGCTAAAATTTTTTGTGCTACATATGATCAACGCTAAAAATACATACGTATAATAAATACACAAAATTATCTCACAAGCATATGAGATTGAATCAAACGTTTCTAGAATAAATATCTATTTATTTATTTATTCAAGTTTGCGTTTAAATAGCAAACGTGTTTGTAACTCACGAAATGAAAGTTAATGTTGTCCATAACCTACATTTCAAAGAAAAAGATAAATTTTACTTCTCAATATAAACGTTTCTATCATCGACTCTCAACTATTCAAAAACTTTCGTTTACACGACAAAGATCGCACAAAAACGATTCGAATCGTCAATTCGTTAAAATGATCCATCGTTGTCCATTCACACGGTTCGTTTTACTTCCGTGAAAGACGTTGTAACCACATCATCGTAAACCATCCCGCTAACGAACCCATAGTTCGAACAATAGTCGAACGTTTCCTTTCCAAAGGCTGGAACACATATTCCGGTTGACCGGGTCGAAGAAAGTAAAGCGTTCACGAAAGGCGGAAATCAGGATTTTTCCTCAGCTCGATCATAGTGTTTATCGCAATGAACGCTCCCTGTGAATATAATAATTTGCAAACGACTGGAATCTCTGAGCGCATACTTCCATCGATCGCGTTTTCCTTCGCTTCTTTTCTTTTTGCTCGTCGGATGATACTGAATGAGGAGATATTAGAGCGGACGCGATTAGATAAACGCACTAGCGTGAAATTGTTCCTCTCGGACAGAGAGAGAGAGAGAGAGAGAAGGGAGGTGTATGCAGCGGAAGAAGCAAATATCGAACGAGTTGACGGGAAGGTAGTACATACATACATATGTCGCTTGTTAGAGGAGAAAGCGAAACAGAAAGATTTTACGATTTTCTTTAAAATTCGTAAGAAATATACTCGAAATATCGAAACGTTTTACGTGTAAGATAGTAGCAAGTTGCTCTTCTGATGAACGATTCGTATCAACGTCTGGCACACAGTACATTCATAGAAATGTTTCTGCAAACCTTCGAACACTTTTGTCAACACTTGCAAACTTCCAAACACGAGACGAAACAAAATGAACAAAATCGGTAAAATGAACGAGTATGTTGTATATGAACGAGTATTTTACTAAAAATAAGAGTATACGGTCAATAAACTTACCAACGACAATTTAATATAATTCCTGAAAGAAAAGACTACAAATTCTCGCAAAGGATTTCTCAAAGTCGGCGTAGCGCGATCGCAAAGTGCAAACTAAATTTTTAAAAATATCACCTGTCTCTCGTCAATTGATAATTTTCTATGAAAATTTATATATTTGTGACATGTATTTCTAGAGATTCGAGCGACTGTTAACTTAAAAATACATTAACAAAATCTTTTTCTGTTCTTCGCTGTATCGTCAACTTTCTCCTGTACCTTGCACTTTCATTTCTTTGCTACAAATATCATACTTCAGTCGCCTGTAATTCCATCGTTCACCGTTACTCACGAAACGAAACGTTCATTCAAATCAACGCCTAACGCGTGTCTCTCCCGTTAGAGATTTCACAACTGGGGAGTGACACCGGCTACGAGTCAGCCGATTCAAAGCGGCTAATGGAGGAAGCGCGTAAATTCGCGGCCATTCATTCACAATGAACGCGAATCGTTCGAAACGTCGTTTGGCTGACGCGCGCTAATAACACCAGCGCGAGTGTACATACGTACGTTGCACCGCGGCGACGTTAATGAGCCGATTTATTGGCGTTGCTTTACAACGCGATTCCTATAGATTATCGGGGGTAGCCGGTAACCCACGAAAGGGACGGCCCGTTATCATGCAAAGCGACTTTCTCGGCCGGTGTGCGACCAAAATGCCGATGCAAATCGCGAACCGGCATTTTTCGAGACGGTTCGTTAGATGCTGGCGCAAATAATAATATCCTCGCGGTTCTGCCATTTAAAAATTTCCATAACAACCGTGCCAATTCTGCTCCCCTCCCCCTTTCCTCCAACGAAAAAAAGATTAAAAAATCGCGGTGGCAATTTTCTCGCAGAATAATTCGAGTCTAGAGTGAAACGAGAAGCTGAGATCGTAACGATACACGAAGATTTTTGAGAGAAGGAAACAGGGACTTTCTAAAATATTTTTTTGTATTTTCAATGGTTCAAGAAAGTGTTTGAACAGTTGTAGAATCGTTTCGCGAATATAGCGAGCTGTGCGGAACATTTTAAGGTTGTAAAGAACAGATGAGATTATAGTTCAAAGAAATTTATGAAGAAATGTATGAAATATTTAGAACGAGTATAGCTTTATTTCAGAGTGATCATGAAATTTAATATACAATTTTAACATTTATTAGACGTTTAAGATGGCTAAGTTCGTGTTGTATATTATTATTAATCTTTGTCAAATTTATGTTTTCAGCAAATATTTTCTAAAGTCTACGTGCAGTTTCAGATGAGTTAAAAATTTTATCAATACTATTAATATTGTTTCGCGTTGATCGTGAATTTGAAATGAAACTGAAATTGCTCGATTGTTAGTTCGATTTGTGTGAGACATATTTACGATATTGTTTCAACTGGACATAACAATATTTCATTTCTTCTTTACAACGATGCCGTGAGTTTATAAATTCCTGGCATTTATGTTATTTCCAGACGATTTTCAGCAAGAGAGAAAAAGCTGTATCGATCGTTTGACGTTTTGATATTTCAATCATAATATTTTTCTGTGTTCTTTGCAACTTCAAATAATGAAATCATCGCGCTACAGAAAGACCAAACCTGTCTTTCCTGTCTCAAACCACACACGAATATGTTATATGATTTACGTTTCTTCGAATCTCATGAAATCACCGTCGAGATAAACCGTCAAGGTGGAAAACACACTTTAAAAAGACAAATCCTTCACCTACTGATTTCTTCCATCGCGTCGCGTCGTACATTTTGATCTTATTCTCAATTATTAATCATAAATTAAATGCCTAAAATTTAAAATCCTTTCGACTACTTTTCAACACTTACAATTCTAAACTTTTTCTGAGACTTCAAGAAATTGAATTTTTAATATTAAAATATTAACTGAATTGAATTTGTAACTTTTAAGACAAAAGTCTTTAATTCCACAAACCTTTGAAATCTCCACTTAATCTCGCGATCTATGATCCACCGTATCTTTTCTACCAAGATCAGCTTTTAATCCAATGATGTCATTACTTAAACTACTCTTCGGAATTAAATACTTTGGCACTTAACAAAGTAACAAGAGTTTTCGCCCAAAACTTTGCATGCGTAAATGCAAAAAGCATGCATAACAGCTTACGAGTACTGATCCTTCGTACGACGCAGAGAGATTGAGTCACAAGGGTTAACGACATCCTGCTGTTAAATCCACGCTGACGTCTCCAACTCTCCAGCCCCCTAAAATTCCAACTTCCAAGTACACGCATCCGGCTGTGGATTCTTCGAAACGCGGGAAACGCAACAATAACCCGTGGACGCGCGCGATTGTTCCCCGCCCGATGATGCGCCTTTCTCATTTCTTCGCGTCCCTCGCGGATAATGTGCGAGGTATCTCGGTTCGAGGACGTGTGTACACACCTTAACGATCCCCGGGGCCGATACGTAGGAAGCTGATTACTCATCGTGCCGTCTATGCCGAACGTTTAGCGACTTATTGTGCCTGGTTATTGAACCCCTGGGAGAGTAGAACCCGCTGTATCCACGCTCCTCGCTCTTCCCGGCTCTCCCTCGCGACCCTTCTACAGCTCTCGTGGATATATAGCTTCCATTATAATTATACGTGGCGGTTGTACCTACGTACGTGCAGTCAAACGAGTTACGCAACGCGCGACAAAAAGAGAGAGACACGACGATGACACGAGCCTTTGTCGCACAAAGGGGCCACGGAGACAAAAGTTTGAAGAAGTCGAGGATTTCTCCAACTGCCTATTGGTACATCGAACGCATTTTCTTTGCTAGATCAGATGTTTTCTCGTAGAAAATTACGAACCAAGTGTATCGTTGACTAATGGCTATTTCACTTTAGGTATCATTATTTAATTAAAAACTAGTCTGAGGTTAGGCAGAGTCTTTTTGTAAAAAGCGAAAGTTTCCAAATCGCGAAATGATTTGATAAATTTACAAAGAACAAGAGAATAAATCGCTACGTACATATGTACATCATCGACTAAGTACATCCTACGTATTTATGTATTTTTATAATAAAAATAAAATAAATACAATATTTATTACAACATAACTTACGCAGTAAGTATGTAAAAGTCTAAATTATATACACAACATAAATTGTTTTATTCACAACAAATGATTAAATATAATAAAAAACTGCAAGACTTGTACCCCAGTACGATTCGTCTCACTGAAAGGCCCAGAAGCAACTGTTCTGACGACATTTTTGCCATAAAATTTTATCGATATGCAAACGTTTGAATCGATGCAAAACAAATTACAGGCGCGATCTCTCAGTACCAGACAACGCCACTCTTACTCGAGGTCTACCCCACGTCCCCTCACGAATCACGTGACCCAAATCAACCAATCACTAATTTTCGTTGCATCAGCGTTGCACCTAAAGAGGCCCAATTTTCTGGGTTATCCCCGCTAAAATCACTTTCAGTGATAATATACTTTATAGAATAAAGACTCTGTTAATATATTGATATATGATATTATAAAACATGCGTACACGATAATCCACGACAAATATTGAATATTAAGAATAAAAGTATCCTGAAACTTTCGAACAGGAGCGTACATGCTTGATTAAAGAACAATAAACTCTTACACGAAGTTAGTAATTTAGTAAATAAAGGTTATTTGAATATTTTCAATGCAATCTCGTATTCCTCTATTCCCAATCATCCTCTTTGGTAGAAGACCCACCCTTGGAAAGTTCCTCCTTTCCAGCTGCAGGAGCCCCTACGCGGGACTTGACTTTCGATAAGTCGACTTTAAGCGCGTTTACATTGTCGACAAATACCCAGCCAACAAGCATTAGTCTCGCTGGTAACCGGTAACGCGATCAGACCATCCACCCTCCCCTATTATCAGTTGGCCTAACTTGCGAATTTCTTGTCACGGAACTTCAACGACGTTCACTAATCTGTTAATGAGTTAACGATCTAAGACGACAGAAGGCAGCAACCGAGGTTGCCAGAGTCGTGGCTAGAGCCTCGCGCCGAGACAAATGTAATTAATTAACCCATCGTGACCCGAGTTTTCCGGCTTGTACCGCCCGAATCTCCCTCCTCTCTCCGCTTCTTAATACAGGCGAGATTGATCGCCATAATTTTCCGTTGGCCGCGTGTCCCAGAAATTCGCGGTAACCTATTCCCATGCGACGTGTGCTCGAACGACTGGGAGAAAACTGTTTAGAACTCGTGACAGGCTCCCGGGACGTTTCGCTATTAACGTCAGGTTGCGCCTCCTCGGCGTTCCAAACCTACGTCTTCTCTTGTCGCTGCTGCTCTCTTGCACCGACACGCGGATGTCTCGCGAACGATATTGGCCAATGTTTGACTACGGACGCTGCCGATTAAAGGTGAATCGCTGAGCGAAGATATTCCTCGTAATTGGTCGAAGGATTCAATAGAACGAGAAGGTAAAGTGAAATGGAAACGACTTCTCTTTTTCAGGAGAAAGTGGAATTGGAAGAAATTCTCAACTTCTTTGAACTTTCGTTACTAGGTTGTAAACTAAATTTCAAATCGCAAATTGCGCATCAAACTTTTGGAATTTAATTTACAACCTACAAAAATCAAATGTCATTCCATAAAATAACCCACGAAAATACATCTAATCGTAAGAGACGCGTCTTTATTTTATCACTGAAAGTTTTAGCGGGGGTAACTCAGAAAATCGGGTCTCTTCAGGTGCAACGCTGATGCAACGAAAATTAGCGATTGGTTGATTTGGGTCACGTGATTCGTGAGGGGGCGTGAGGTGGGAGTGGCGTTGTCTGGTACTGAGCGATCGCGCCTGTAATTTGTTTTGTATCGATTCGAATGTTTGCACATGAATAAAATTTTATGGCAAGAAAGTCGTGCAGTTTTTTCACAGTCTCTCGGTGAAGCCAAGGTGGATACTCTCTCCGCTGCGAATCTTCATTCCCATTTAAATGCAAAAATTCACCAAACTAAAATTTCCAGCCCGTTTGCAAATTCAAAGTTGCCGTACCACGGACCGTCGCCATTCCATAGGCGTTCTGAACGCTCAACTTCCAGGGGCAGGCTGGGAGCCCGTCGTCTGAGAAACTTCGATTTGGTCACGGTGGGTGGCGGGCAATTTGTTACCGCGGAAAGTGTCTGGGCTCTTTACGCGCGCGCGGAACGCCAAGCAGCACGCCGTGGAATTAATTTTCGCGAAACACCGTGGTCAGAGAGAGAACAGGCGAATATCGCGAGCATAGTTGAACTGTAGGCGGCTCATCGCGGCTCAAGCTGCTACAACGGGAAGACAAACGATCGGTTTGTACCCACGCGAGTACGCGCCACCTTCTCTTCCACTTTGTCGAATGGATCTCGCGGATTTTCCACGCTACCGACTCTCGATTTTCGTAATTTTCGCCACCGCTTGGGAGGGGGAAATCGCGGGAAGGAAAGAGCGAATCGACGTGGGTGGCGTTGCGATAAACGACTCGATCGCGTTGCGTAGGCCTCGCGATTTTCTGGCCGATTACTGATGACGAGGAAGGTCTAAGGCTCTTGTGCTTGAAATAATAACTTAGTCAAGATTTTGAATCCTAGTGAATCTTGCGACGTTGTTTGTAAATATTATATTTATATCAGAAAATTTTTGTAGAAAAAATCTATTATTGAGTGTTTGTAACAGGGACACATCTTTCTCGAATGACTGAATTGCTAAATCTGAATTTGATTACTAACGGAGCGTTAATAAATCGCAATAACTCCGGGTGCGTAAGTGTCACGGTGTAAAATTAAACCTTCGATTTTCGCAACCTTGGCATTAATCCGACGATGACGCGCCGATTTTGATTTTATTTAAGTATTCGGAATCTTTGTAGTGAGTAACACTAGCGACGAACGTTGAGCAAACTACTATAATAGAAACATCGACATACATAAATTATGTACAGAAATTTTGCTATTTTTACGTGCCAAGTGACACGATTGCATTGCGCGATATATTACTGCTAAAATCGTGAAACTTCTTTCTCAGTACTATTTGTTCTTGTCAAGAATATGTATCATAACTTTGTGTTTAATAAATAACACACGGAACGATATGCGGAACGATACGTTCAAAATATTTTCAAAACATTCAAAACGTTCTGTGTGGGAATATCCCAGAAGTATACAATGACTCGTTCGAATAATAAAATGAGCATCCATTTTATCAAACTGTAATTCTTTCATCTCTATCTCTTCACTCCCACGTTGCAACCTACATACCCATGTCCTCACTTTTCACGCTCTTTTACAATTTTTTGCAAATTTTCTCTCCTCAAATATACCTCCACCATTCGTACAAAATCCCTTACTTTATGAAATCCACTAATTTATTAGACCGAACGAGTTCCAAGTAAAATTCGAATTTGTTCGAACGCCCCGTCTCTTTTTCCACCCAACAGTCATTTTTAACCGACGACGAGGAAAGTCCTCCGTCCTCTTCTGACCCATAATTCTTCGAAGTCGCCGCCTTTCTTCGAGAATTCCTCGACGTGTACCAGCGTCGCGTAGATCCGAGGTGATCGAAGTGTTTCAGAGATCGGATCGCTGGCCACGAGTTATTCCCGAGAGGGAGAACACCGATCCGAAAGGAAATGCGGAGAATCGGTCGGTGTGGGGTTGGTTATCGAGCGTTGGTCCGAGCATGGTGTGTATGGTATCACGGTCGGTCGACAAATTTCCAGCCACGGAGCCAATATCGAGGCGTCGCGGCCGGAAAAACCATGGAACGCGTTTCCATTTGGCCGAGGGCGAGCTACGAACCGTGTCGTTGCTTCGTTCGACTGGTATACGTGGGCACGGGCATCGACAAGAGAGAGAGAGAGAGAGAGAGAGAGAGAGAGAAAAGAAAAAGAGAAAAAGAATCGGCGACCGGTTCGGTGTCGTTGTATCGGAAGAGAATGGAGGGCGAGGTGCGGCGCGGAGGCAAACGTATGACGTCGTTTTGCGGTTCGTGAAAATTCCGGCCTTTCAAATATTGGAACGAGTACCACTGGCCAAACATTTATTTAACCTCTGGTCGCCTTCCCGTGCCCTCCTCTCTTCGCCCGTCTTTCGTCAATCGTCTGCCATCAACCCCCTCTCGGTTCCAACCCTTTTCCCATCGCAGACTGAAAATTCCTGTCCCCGGTTACTGTTTATTCCAACAATATTTGCCGGATTCTTGCCTCGCGGATTTCGCCAATTTCGCCGCATCTGTCGCCGACACGATTTTTATAAATACGATTTATTCGCCTGCCGGATCAGCACTCGCTTTTGCTTCGATGTCACGCACCGTGATGACATCGAATTTTAACGAACGAAGAATGTGGAGATCTTTTTTTTTTTTCTTTTTTAGAAGATATTGGGCTCTTTGGAGAACTTGGGATTTTTCTTAAATAATTATGCAAACGAGAGTAGCTTCCGAGCAACGTAAGATTGTGTATTTGAGGAATAAAAGCTGTCAAAGTACAACAGAACAGCTAATTTGGATATATTGTTAAATATTTAACTTTAGAATGCTTTTGTAGAAGACCCTAATTTCATACAGTAAATGTACCACATAATCGTAACTATATTTTGCTGTATAAAGCAATTGTTTCTCTTCATTTATTCGCATGTTCATTTATTCCATAAGTAAAAATAAGTAAATAGATAAATATCAGGCGTGTAAGCACTGGAATTATAAAACATTATTAAAATAAAATAAAACGATATTGCCAAGATAAAAGCTGAAAAGCTGAAATTGAAAATTCGAGAGAAATAAACTCAAGACTGAAATACAGCAAGTTTGTTCCCGCAGAGAGTTAAATACAGCCGCAGACACGACGTTGCGAACAAAACGAGGCAAATCGCTTAATAAATTCGTTACATCGCGCGAGACAAGAAATTCAGACGGCACGAATCACGAAAATCGTGAGTCGAGTGGAAGAGGATTCTTGCCGTTGCGCAAGCTGTTCGCGGGAACATGGGCCCCGTAGGATGTAATTTTCATCCAATGAGTAATTCATATCGATTCACCGCAAGGAGGAAGTCAATCCTTCGCGAGTGCAGAACGTGTTGCACACAATGAACGCGATGAATCTCTCTCTCTCTCTCTCTCTCTCTCCCCCTGCTTCTCTCTCGGGCGTCTTTCAGCAGCCATTGTGGCAGGGTGACGAACGAACGCGGCAGGTTTCGTCTGAAAAGCTACTGAAAACACCGTCGATTCCACGGGAACGGGAATAATCGAAAACGCGATATCTCGCCGTTTTCGTATATCTCGCGAAATTTTCACTGTACAGTGTGTGTATATATATATATATCGTCGTACACCGTGATATCGGTCTTAACGCGAATCCGATGCGGATTTAAGGCAGCGCGCTTCTGCTGAAAGAACCTTCTTCTTATCGAGGAGTCGAAGAGTTTTCCATTTCGCGCGGATGTCTAAGAACATCGAGAGAGAGAGAGAGAGAGAGAGGGGATGTGCCTTCTTTTGCTTTGACGAAGTTTAATTAATTTGAAAGGCTTGCAGCGAGATTAGCTTTCGATCGAAGTGGACTCTAGCTGTAGCATTATAGGGATACGTCCGTCGCTTAAGAACATCCGAAAAGTAGATGGATAGATGATAAAAAAAATTTTTTTGTTTTATTTTATTGGGACGTCATTGTACTAGAACCTAGTGACCAGGTGTTCGAACGTTACAATGATTCTTCGCGGAAATAATCGATGGAAAAGTTCTAAAGAGAAAATTCGAATGTTATTTCATGGATTAAAGTAATATTTCTATTGCAATATTTAATGTTTTGGAATTGGAACAAATTGTGTAAATGTTAATAAATACATAAAGAAAGTGGAAAAATGATTAATAAATAAATCATAGCGGGAGATACTTGAACAATGAGCCTTGTAAAAATGAATTGCACATATGTACAAATAAAACGAAAACAAAAATGATTCTATTACATTTAAATTCGAATCAATTGCTTCACTAATTAGTTCACTAATTCTTTCAAAACTCTATTGTAAAAAATCTATAATTCTCGTCTCTCATTCATAATTAAAAAAAGTATACATATCCGTAAAACAGAACCCATCCTACGTCCAAATTCAATTAGGTTAATACAATCGTTCAAAAAAAGATCCACGATCCTCATCCACTTTCCTCCACCCCTTATTAGATTCCCATTTAAAATTAAAACAGGAAAAGAAGGAAACGATTACATTGAACAATCAGCGGGAGAGCACAAAGAACACAAAGAGGCGAGCTTATCCAACAATGTTTACGGCGCGCAACGATCCTACGATGCGAAGCCATTTTCAACCTGGCAACCATACTCTGTAATCTCATCTCGCGACGGAAGATTTGCTCCACGAAGTACATACGTTACAGCCGAGTGTCTGGTATCTAATCTGTGAAATTCGAACGCCAAGAGTGAAAGCAACGAGATTCCTGCGCCCCCCCCCTCCCCCCAGCGTTCTTAATTAACTAAGATTACGTTATTCGGCGGTCGTGTCGATTATTGAAAGCGTGCTCGGGGCACGGCCGAAGTCAAGGTCCCCGAGATCGCGTATCGGCAGCATGGGAAATTAACACCAACAGACTAATTTCTCTCGAGCCGGTCTTAATTAATCTTAGATACTTATCTCCGTCGCGGTTTCCCCCTCCCCCTCAGCTCGGCGCAAAATTTCCGATTTCACCTCCGCGTGCCCCTCTGCACGCTACTTTCGGATCTGCGCGCTTAGGAAAGATGAAAACGGCGAGAAAAAATGCCGAATTAATTCGCCGAGAGGCGAGAGGAAAGGCAAGAAAGTGGACGATATCCCGCTGCGACCTAATTACGCTTCGTCGTTGAGTATCGAAGTAACAGATGACGGGTAATTGCGGAATAGTATACGGCGGAATGGATAATTAATGCGGGAGATTGGAAATACCGAGTGGGCTGTTAGTTACCGGTTCGATTTTACGAGAGAGTTTGGAAGAAACGCTGCATGCGAGAGTGCAAGTGATTCGATCGTGTACGTATATACATATATATACACGCAGGTGGGCAGTGGCAGAGAGATTCAGACTTGAGATGTCTGACCAGTTAGTCTCGTTCTCCTTTAAGGAGGGAGAAGAGTAATTCAACCTGATTAAAATACTCTCCGTGTTATGCTCGTTGAATCTGTGCTACGTGTGAATTACTCGAGTTAAATTTTAATTAAATTTGTGTTTGCGAAATGTAAATTACATCGTATCGCAAAAACCACATGAAACGTACGTTACGTTTGGAGTAATTTGTGTTATTATTATTATATCTAAACACTTTAAACGAAATTTATTAATTAAACGAAACTGGTTGATTAAAAGAGAACTTATCAAGTACTAATTATATATCGTATATTTAAATTATCTATTAAAACGTATTTAAATTAAATAATCGGGTAAACATCCGTAATTATTAAGATACATCAATTAGTAATGGTTGATAAACGTTAATTAACATTATTTTTCAAATTGTGAAATTATAATACATTTAGCAGGATCGCTGCAATAATTAAAAAAAAAAAACTCCCGAGCGAGTTCGAAATCTAGATCTTTCTCAATCACGATGTAGATAACTAGATGTGAGAAAGGAAAAAGGAAAAAGGAAAAAGGCGAAAATGTGTTTGAACAATGGTAAAGTTCGACTCAATGAAATAAGAGTGTGGAGAAAAACGGCTCAAAATTTCTCGGTATGAAACCCACTTTTCCCTCGACGGCGTTCTAGCCAGTTCCCAGTGGTACGTCAATAGCCTAGATCGGGATCAGTGTCATCAATCTCTCACGGTTCCGCACGTACACAATTCGTTATCCTTCCTTAGCTGCTGCTGATTTAATTTGATTTAACACGGTCTCCGACAAGAAATCTTTTCTCATTGCATTATTACCTTCCAGAAGACTATCTTTTAGAGAGTGTATGTGTATCGAGAATTGCGCCGTGAAGTTTGAAACCGCCACGAATTCCTCGTTCTACTTTTCATTATGCCGACATCGAAATATTAATTCAGATATGCTCGTTGCTCCTCCAAAAGAACAACAGGGCGATAAATTTAGAATACTTTCCGTGAGTTTTATATCTCTGCCGACTTGTTCAATAATCTTTGGAATGAACGACCACCATTTTTTAGGTGGTTAGAGAATTTATATTGTGATAATGCAAAAATTTAATTAATGTAACGTGGAGAAAAAACTGATATTATTTTGAAGGGCATTTAAAGAACGAAAGAATTTTCAACACAAAGAAGTTCAATGTAGAATTTTTGCTCGTGTCTAAAACTTTTGAAAAGAACAAAAATCGTAATGGTTTCGATTTTTTGATATCGCCACTAGAAATTGAAATGGAAATGACTATCCCGCCCATTTTCCACTCATTATCAAAAACTAGCTACTTCAAGTGATACAATCGCAAGTGTCGCGTCCCAAATCATCTCGCACAATCTCGCTTCGTAATTTACATAGTAGATCCCCTAAATTCTCGAGTCCGTATTAGCAAGAAAGTTTATTCAGCTTAGTGCGCAACGTTAAAAGACAATTCTGCTCTACGTTGTACACGATATCTTTTCGCCCCTTGCGTTTACTAGAAACATACCTGCAAAGTTTGCTCATATATCTTAGGACCAGTTCCTGTATAATTCAGTTGTCTCGACACGAGGTACGCAAAGTACATCGAATCCCACGGGATCAAAGGTACGAGAGACGGAGTCCCAAGTTCTCGATGCATCTCGCAGGCTCGACAAACAAAATATTCGTCTCCGGCAGAGTTTCCTCTAATTACCCGCGATTAATCATAAAACACGCTATGCCGCGTCATCCATTATGCTACTTGGGGACGCACGAACGTAAATCGAAACGTCGACTCTCGGTGACAAATTCTAAATGAACTTTGGAAATATATTGTAAAATATAATGGAACACATTGTAATAGCTTTTTCTAATATACTAATATAATAGATTTACTGTTGCAGTTTGCACGATATTTCCTAATCGTTAACCAGTTAATTTTTATAATATTCCTGTAACTGTGAAAGATGGGTGATTAAGACCAATTGAGATATTTCGAAAATATATTGTTACTAAGAATGTTACGTTTTGACTTACTTAGTTTGGAAGCCCTCGAATTCCTCTTGCTGCTCGCTGATGGAGGCTTCGAGGTCCAAGTATGCACCATAGTCGCCATCTTTGTAGAGCTGGAGCGCCGTGTCATCAAGCTGTAACACAGAAAACAGGATAGGTGATAATACGTGTTATAAAATTCAGTTAAGGAATGTAATTAATTTGCTATATGTTCCACATTCTGTAAAAGTGCTGCGTAATTAAAAATCCTATATTTAATTATCGAGAGAATATATACACATCTATCTATTAAAATTTTTAATAAACTGTCTTCAAAAATATCATGTACCTTTAGAGCAACAACTTTGACACAGTGTCGCCCCAACACAAATCCATACAAAGTACCAAGAATTTAATATTCCACATAAACTCTGCGACCAATCAACAGCAGTCAAACGTCAAAATCCGATTTAACGCGTCGTGACCGTTCAACGCGTCGACATTATGTCACATCAGCCACGTTACGCCAACTTACGACACGGCGTCAAATTAGAATCTTCCCAGCTGTCGGAAATGATAGCCAGTTAAGCATCGGTCAATTTTCTCGCAACCGTTGCCGCTTTCAAAACGAGAGAGTCGCCTGGAGCAAAGAGGCGGCCTTTACGCCGCATGATTTACAGGCGAGTACCATTGCGGTACTCGTCGCCTAATTTTAAACTGCCTGCCACTTTGCGAGCCAGACGGGTTTCGCGGCAATAGAACGCCATGGGAAACGCTTCGCCTACGGTTTAACTGCTCCACGATTTAGGCCACGATCACGCAAACGCCAACCCTGGCTAAAAAGTCCTTGAAAATATTCAAGAACATTGAAATTTCGTTTCACTTTCCCGTCGTGTACTTTCGAAAAAACGCGGCAACCTTTTTATTTCTCGAAGATTCAAACATTTTCCAATGCTTTCGAATAGTTACGTTTGATGGAGAACTTTCAGTCAGAGATACGAATACGAGTCCTGTGGCGTACGTAATTGTTTTGCATTTGCATTGAAGGAATGAACATTCGATTAGATAAGTGGACGCTGCTTTACACGATTAACATATCAATCCATCAAGCCTACAGGACTTCTTTGTTTGGTTAGTCAAACAGAACCACTAATTGTTTCGAACAGCGTATATTTTCTGAATATAGACAAAGCACGGGCAGATTTTATCAGAAGCTGACAACGTAACCGTCTTTATTTCCACGATCACTTTGTCCTCGATCGTAATTACCAAGTAAAACAATGATCTCACAATCAAAAATTCTTTTCAATTTTCCTCGTTCATAAGAAAACCGACTGAGAAGCTATTTTTGCACACATACAAAAACTAAATTCACCCAAACGAACAATTTTCGATTTGCATTTAAGGATTAAAAAATGAAATCGTACACAACAGGCAAATATAATTTAGAAATAAATGCAAGATAAATCGAAACTAAAGTGGACGATAAATTATAAAATTTTAAAATGGAACTTCATCCTTTATGTGAACAAAAATAGTTTATATAATTGGAGTTTATATTCCTCGCCTCTACTGATTTTTTATTCATACAATAGAAGTTCAGGTTCAAGTACTTGAATTCATTTAATCAGGTATTGATTGAGCAAATAAAATTTCAAGTAAATAAAGTTCATATATCTACATTCTACAACTTGCCAAATCACTAATATCATTAATTGATCAACTCTTGCGCAACAGAACAGATAAAACTCTAAATAGTAACAGATGAAAATATTCACGGCAATCGTGAAAAGGATTCTCTTTCATCATCTCGTTGTTGAGAAAGAACGCAAGTTGCAAATGAAACGTTTCGTTAACGCAACGAGGTCCGTTATTGGATTAATACAACCCAAGATCTAGTTTTTCTCCCATCGACCAGCTTCTTGGTGGCTTCCAAGGAATGAGTTCAACGTACGAATGGACGCTTTACGGGTCAACAATCCGGGCTAATGCGGCTAATCTGCTAAATTTATCTGCGGATCATTTGGTCCACGCGTGCCGTTTCCGTCTCTATGCAACATGATAATCTCTTCATCTGACATCAGGTGGTCCCGATTCACACACGGTGTGTTAAGTCACTCGTTGCGTCATCGAGTTTCCTCTCGAAAATAGAAGACGACCACAAGCTCGTCAATTACGCGACTATTGTACATAATTTCATTAAATTAAAAACACTGGCGCTATCAACGATACGACTTCCTTAATTCGTTGCAGATTGTTTGACTAGAAAGTTTCGCCGTAATCTTGATACACGTCTCGAGCGTGAACGCAACGTGAAAGGTGCGCGAAGCTAATTATGCTATTCCAAATCGAAGTGATTTCGTCGTAAATCAAAAATGACGATACGAAATGAATCTCGACAAATAAACTCGGAGGAAGTGAGTCTGAAGTGTACGATTTGAAATAGAAAGGAACACAGGTGCTGTCATATTTCCCATTTCAAAGTACGAAATATACAAAGCAATCGAGAAATTGAGAAAATTATGAAACTTTGAAATGGGAATGTCAAACTCTGCAATCAATAAATCGTATCTTACAGATAAACGTAATCTCTGTGATCTAAGAAACATGTGCTACTTTATTTATTAAAAAAAGACAAAAAATGTATATTTTCTCTGCAGAAGCGAATTGACACGTTCGCGAGTAACAGAGTTACGAGAAATGTTCCGCGGAATCGTGACATCTCGAGACTGTCGCCCGGTTTCGACTGTCAAATCGTCCGAGGATAAATCTCTGAAAGGTAAATAACGCTGACTGAGATGAAACCCTTCTTTCCTTTCATCGTGGCTTTCTTTCCTCGGGACCGCGCCGCTCCGCGAGATTAAGATCCCCGTCCGTTTCCACGGCATATTGCCAGCCTCTAGAAGAAACAACGCGTACCGCCGAGAGGAGAACAGAGGGGCGAAATGAAGAGCACAGAGGGGAAAAGTAATAGAGGATAAACCGAAAATAAGGGAGACGAGAGGGAAAAATAGCGTGGAGCCGGTTGGCAAGCCGTAGGCGAAAGCTAAATGCCCGTTTAAAAATAGTCGAGCTACCTAGGCCGCCATATTCGTGATCGCTGTCGTCGCTGGAAAAGTTATTTTCCGCTTCCGTGGCCGCCGCGTTGCGCTTCCATCGGCCATCTCCTCGTCGAACGACGCGCTAATTAACGATACTAATTAACAGTTTTCCCGAAGCTGAGAGACAGCAATCAGATTCTCCTTTTGATCTCTGCTGCGCACGACGGACGGATAGGGAAACGAAAGAAAAATATGTACGTAGCTTTACGCTGGCGGCAAAATCTTTACGTCGGGCTCGTTTCGCGCCGATCGATCCCTCTCTCGCGTTGTTTCTTTAAACGGAGGTTTGAGCAACGGTAGTCGAATGACATTAATTAGAGATTGCGAGACTTTTCGTCGGTGGACGAGAAACGTGTGAACGAGTTTAATTCCTTCCGTTTCATCTCATTCAATAAGAGGAACTTGGTTTTTGAAGGAAATAAATCTTGAACGAATCTGTAAAATATTAATATATTGGTCGATATAAAATATCCATTTATTACTTGCAAGTTAACGAATAAAAATATTTCGCTTATTATTATTTCAGTCTTTTTCTTTCCCGCTGAGAAACTTACGACAAACCTAGTGTTATAAAAAATAGCATAAATTTTCTTCGCTGTTTTCTATCAAAAATATAGAAATTGGTTCAGGAAACTTTCGCGTATCATGAATGAATGCACCAGCAGTCGTCGAAACAGCAAACGAACGAGGATCGTTGGCGTTCTCGCGACAGTGACAGAACGAGAGCAACGAAAGCAGGAGAAAATCGAAGCGGAACAGGAGCGAGCTTCACGGGAGAAACGAAATCGTGCGTGTAACGTTCTCGTAACGGCAGGCAGCGAGCGGGGAAAGGAAGCACGCGGCTGACCCATATTTCTAAAAATCACAGCTTCAAAATAGTCTGCCGGCGAGCGGTGAGCGAGCACGCGAACACGCGCTGCATTTCTCCGGTTTCTAGGCGTCCCGCATTCGGCCGGAGAGCCTAGAATTGCCTTACGTAATGCCTTTACGCGTGTCCGGAGGGCCGCGTTCTCTGCGATCCCCTGGCCTTCAAACTCGCGACGAAATTGGTCAACCGGAAGCGGCGTTGGTTTACAGACGCGATCGCTGCATCGTCGTCTCGGACAATGGCACTCCGCTGCTTTGCGCAAGAACGTACATGGCCCGATGGTAGGGAGATTATGCGTTCTAGAGTAATTTTGAATTGCGACGCGGGGAGGAAGTTGTAACGTGAGAAGGAAACGCGGGATGCATTTAAACGATCGGAAGCAATCGGTCTGGGGAAAGTATGATGAATCTTAATGTTGGATCGTAATTAGATCGCTGGAATTTCATGAATACGACCGGAGGCTTCTTACTGATCGCTTGATAACGAGTACTTTGCTATAGATACAAGTTCAAAGGCTAATACAATTTATAAAAAGCGAAGGAAAAGTATTGATATTGGGTAGATACTGATAAATTTCGACGAAACAGAAGCTGAATTGAAATTTGTTGCTGATCGTTTGAAGGTAAGCAAATTCGTATTTTTATTTAATATAAAATTCATATTTGACGAATATAATTGAAAAAACTCGGATGGAAAATTATTTCATCTGCTAAATATCGTAAGGAGTACTACTATTTCGTGTGTTTCTACACATACATCCACAGCCTGTACAGTTTTGCACTTTCACACAAGTATGAAAGGTATTAAGGTATTAAACGAGAATAGAAAATCTGATGTATGAAAGCTGTCTGAATGCAATCAATATTATTATGCTTGAACAAGGAAATTTCATCTCTCGTCAAATAATAAATAATAAACGCTTAATATTTTCGATAAATTTAACCTTTAATCTTTAATAACTCTCAATAATTTTCGACACGGTGCGTGTATGCAATCCCATTATATACCGATAACGAATATTGATTCGTTATAAATAACCATTCATCCGGGATAACACCTCAAATATAATTCCAAATTTAACATATTTAACGATACCGAATGGCAAAAATAAAAATGAAAATAAAAATCTGTTACTTCGCAAGAAGAATGTTTCAAAAACATCGACTTGGAACTTTTACTAGCATTCACATATGAGAAAAAAAAAAGAATCTAGTCAAAGAGAAAAAATCCAGCGGATCGTAGGATCGATATTTTACCGACTCTGTCGAATGGCAAAGTGAAAATAGTCGCCTGGGCGTGTGTGCGCAATCCCGTGTGCATCGAGGAATCTAATTAATCATAACATTGATCCAGTTTTACCACGCTCTGATAGTTTCCTTCAGCGATCTACGCATCATGGGAAAGTTGTTTAATTAACCACTTAGAGTCTCACGGGTCTCGTATGTCTTCCCCGCGGACAGCTGAATGTTATCACACGTCCTCGCGAATCCACGTTGAAGAAACTTTTCACGGATGCGTCGCTGTCGACGCGTTTCAAGTGGAAGCGGAGCCGCGAGACTGCTTCCACTGCTTCTTTCGCAGTGGCACAGGAACGTCTGTTTTCTGTCAAAAGGCTAGACTAGCGAGCACGTAGCTGCCATACGAGAACGTCGTTCTAACGCAACTTTTTTCTTTTCTTTCTTAAAGATTTTTCCACTCGCTGTTGCAACTGACAGATCGTGAACTAGAGATGCGAATTAACTCCCTGTGTCGTGTTGGGTAAGAAGACATTAATGAAATCGTACGAGCAGTGATTAGGCAATGATCTTATCAAGATTTAGAGTAATTTCATATTACTTCGTCGTTGAAATTATTTTTGATTCCATTTAATTTCATCGTCACCATTACACAACAGTATATAACAGTTGAGAGTTAGAACGTAATGTAATCAGAATTGGAATTTTTCATTTTTATTAAACAGAAATGCATGGAAAATTAATTGGAGAACGTAACTTAATCACACACAAGAGAAAGAAAGCATTAAAGATTCAAATTTATGTAATTTCAAGTCCACCGAGCACAGACGATTCGCAAGACAATTTAGTTTCATGAGATTACGATAGTCTTATTTTACGTAAGAATGTGACGTCTCGGGTAGTGCAAGATTTACACGCTCGCTGTTCCATGTTAACTAACTTGTGTGCGTGTCGATATCGATGGCGAAAGTTGTAAGGCTTCTTCCGATATCTCCGTAATGTAGCGCACGATGACACAACTGCGCTATCTCAATTACAAGTTAATGCGATAGAGCCGCGTTGGAATGTGAATTACGCGCGGATAAAGACCGATCGCTCGACTGTGGAATTTCTGGAGATGAAAAGTGAAAGTACATATTGCTACGAATTGGAAACGCAGTTAGTTAACGAATCTGTTAAAAGTTGAAATACCGTGACCAACGGCTGCAAAATATTTGTTTCATTTCTGTTAGAGTACGCTGCCTCTGACTTCCTCAACGTACGAAAACGTTGCACAAAATACACATATCGCAGGTTTTCAAGCTGCAAGATTTTCAAATTCCATAGATTTCGTTCCAAAATTGTACTGTACAATTTCTAGGACCTGTAAATACAATGACTATATTTATTCGAATTAATTATTTTTTGAATAGATATACCGAAACGTTGCAACTAAAACCTTGTAATTATTAGAATTATTTGGTGTAACTCGTCAAACAGTTTCAAACGTCGAAAACTTAATAACGTTTCATTTCCAAATGCGAATACTTTCATTCAATTATACCAAGCAACTAATTTCATCACCCGTATATCAATTTCATTCTCTTCCGTCTCCTAATATTAACGTTCCAGCCCTCATAAAATACAATCCACTTAGGCGACGTAATAATCAACCCTCGGAGCTCCCGTGTTGGTCAAGCAACACGTGTTGACGCAACGTACATACACACGTCGACTCCAGGACCTGTGAACCGTTGAACGTGTTCAGGTCCTGGACGATACAGTAAACTAACCAAGTCTTGCCGCCCCTTTTGCCCGCTATTACGATTTTCCCTGACTGACGTTTGCTCAGCGCGATTCTACTTCCTACCCTTCCGGGAGCGTGTTGTTTGCGGAAAGTCGTTTGAGCAACTGGCAAACATCCTTCCGCAACGTTACTCCCCATCTCGTATATAATCGACGCCTTTCGCGCGCGAGATACACGAGGACAATAACGGAACGGAAGTGACGTTTGACGAGGGTGAACCCAAGTTAGTTTAGAATCTGTCGCAATTTGTCAAATTTTTTTGAAAGTTTCGAAAGAGGGTGTAACGTTTTCTCTGTGCAATTGATGCAATTGTCTTTCTGTTGTCTTTTTTGGAACGGGAATTTTTTGGTACAATGATGATACTGGATCTCTCGAAATCTTTAATCGATCACTGTCGACGAGATTTTGATCCATCTGTCGATTCTAAATCTAAATTTTTTTTAACACGAATGACAGGTTCTATACACACTGTTTTAAAGCAACTCTTCAGAAATCTGCAATTAAATAACAATTTCAAAAAACGGACTCGAATTCAACGATCACTCGTGACTCGTTGTAATACGCAACCTAATCTTTTATACTTCGAACAATAAACTTCGAATTTCTTCCGATCTTACAGACATCATCTGACATTTTCAGTCGTTCAAATCGACCAACCAACCCAAATTTCAATTCGCGCGCACGCAACGACCAAACGGAATAATTTTAATTAATTCAAAACTATCGGATTCGTTGGGAGAAACGTTACAGTCTCATTATGTAAATTCGGAGTCGCGTGACTGGTTCCCACGGGAGGAAAATAACGAAACGTTCCGCCCGGCGAGGAACCCCTAAACTCGAGCCGTGTGTCGCTTAACATAATGAAAATTCACGAGCGTTCAGCAATTCTGACGGAAGTCATCCCCCCCCTCCTCCCTCCTCCCCCGAGAACGAGGAACGAAACGAAGCACCTTCCGAGACAATTAACCGAGATAGCCAAGCCGTTCTGCTCGACTGTGCGAAACTTTCGCGATCGCCTCTCGTTTTTGTTCACCGTCACTTGCCACGTAGGCCGTGCACGCGATGGAATAAAACGCGTTACAGGTTACAATCCCGTTTACGGAAACACACAATTACCCTGTCGATAGATCGATCGATAGCAACGATCGGATAACCAAGTTTAAACATCGGAAGTAGTATTATCTACTCGCCCGAGACTGTGTGTTTAGTCGGCAAAGATTTGCGGAGGGAAAAGAACGAACGCGTTCGTTACCGACCTGCGATACGTATCGATGTTCCGCTTAATCGCTTCTATCGCTGTTATTAATATCGCTGTGGCACCAGTAACACGAGTCGACGTGATTAGTCAGTATTGAAAATAACAATTTTAAGTTACAGATTTGCTCGATTTGAGACGTAGCAAAATTATTTATTGAACCAGTAAAACTGATCGAAGAGTTAAATTGATTGAATTAGGTTCTTCAATGATTTTTCTTGTGATTTTATTAAGGATATTATTAAACAGATATTGTTAACAAAGTATTATCGTGAACTATTCGATCCTATGCTGCAATGAATTTCTCATCAATTATGCGTCAATATCAATATAAGACAATACCAAGATAATACTGCAGAAAATGATTGAAAATATTACAACGTGTACACTTGGCTTTGGATATTTTGAATATTCTGCAGATATTTATGTTCTTCAATTTCAAAAATGTACGAATATCCACATGTACATACGAGTAAAATACCTAAAATGGTGTTTTATTCTAATATATATATTCATTCAGTAAAAACGGTCTTACGAATATCTAAGGAAAGAAAAAACACAACGAAAAAAGAAAACATAAGAACTCGCGCGTTGTTATGCTGGAAATCTGTCGTTTATCAAACACCGTCGCCCAATTATTAAGAGCCCTTTCTGACCTAAACTCGACGAACGGATTTACGTAACACGGGGCTGGCTGCAAGTAGTGCAATTACACATGGAAACGCGGGAATATCGATTTCCATCCAGTCATTGTCCCACGACGCACTGCCGCTAATAACTTCGTCAGATTTTGTCAGCAATTAGTCCGAGTTATAATTGATCGAATTGCGATTCGATTACGACGAGGGAACTTTCGCAGCTAGATTACATCGACTGGAAACGAGTCAATTAGCCTTCGGTTAAATTTCAATTAAATCTTAACGAACGTGGTTGGATAGCGATTAAACAAGATAGATGCTGCAGTACACTTTGCGCACACTTGATGCCGATATTCGAAATTCTTACAAGTTGTTACATTTGCACGATTGAAAAACAATAAATCAAATGTCGCGCGACTGGAAATGGTTATACCTGTGCTTTACGTTCAACAAAGAAACCCGAATTCGTGTGTATTGCGTTCGTTCTTTCGACGAAATAAGTAACGTGGCCAGAAGAAATAAGGACAGCTCGAAAGACGCCGTGTTGGGTAATTAATAATCGTCAGCACGCGGAAAACGCGCGGAAACTGATTTGAATTTGAAACGACCGCCAATGAGCGAATGATTCCTGGAACAGCTCGACAACGTCCAAGATAAGCACGCTTCAATGGCGACGTAGGCGGCACGTGGGCACGCGAATGCGTTCCTCTTCAATCACCGAGAGAAGGTAAAGGGAAGACATCGCGTCACGTTGACAGAGGAACGCAAAAGAGAAAGTGACTGGCTGAACTAATCGCGGTAAAAGTTCTCGAAAGACCAAACGCATGAAACGCAGAATGGAGATAAAAGAAAAATGTAGAGGAAAGAAGTTGATATATTGATTGGTTGATACGGGCAAATTGGATTTGGATGACGATGTAAATTACAATATTTAGTTACAGTGATTTTGGTATGAGCAAAAGATTTTATATGTATGATGAACTTCGAAGTAGCGATTAGATTGCGAATGTGTTTAGACAGTTAGAAATATGGAAATTATATATAAAGATTTGTTTCAAAATGTTTTTCAAAGTGCTACAACGATGTATAATTTTTATAAATTATTTATTTCCCCGTGAAAGAAATTTCTCAAATTAATTCTATAACTTTTACTTCAATTTAAATAAACAGATAAATAATGATAGACAAAATGAAATTTAATGAGGAGGAATTTAAGAAAAATGTTATTTCCAACAGCATTTACTTTTACTGCGATTTAAGAAATTGATCAGTGTAATGACGTAACCTGTACATTCTCGCGTAATTAAATTTCTTGTTAATGTACAATACAAACACCGAGAGTCTAGTAGTGACATTTAATACAGAGAATCATGAGGTCACGCAGAACCTACGAGACAATTAATTTGTCGAGCAGTGTAGTTATCATACGTACTACGACACTGAAACTATACGAGATACTCGAATCCTCCATATACATGAGTGCCAACGTCCTAAAATCCCCGAGCCGCAATGGTCCCTCAAGTCCCAAGACACTAAGATCTTCCAATTCTAGTAGGTAATACGCTCTACGGCCTTAGAGTCATCAAGATAGCACAGTTACACAGTGGCGAGTCTTTTAGATAAAAAAATATTCAAGTAATTGTACCGTGACAAATTTTATTGTTTCTATTGTACCTCTATAATGTAAAATTTGGAAATAGCATATATTTAAATAGTAAGTAAAATTATAAATTATGTAAAATGTCCAAAGTATTAAAATTTACTTAGGTTTTATCTTTTCAATTATAAAATACGAATTTGTATGAATATTCGTCTGTACACAACGTACAAATATTACTACTCCGAGCAAAATTTAGAGTTACATTTTGGAATGCTGAAGCTCAGTCAATCCAAGGCAAGGACCTAAGTGGTCTCTTGATACTTTCAGTATGCAAATCATCTTAAAGCGGAGCTTCAATGAACTCTGAATATTCTAACGTACACTTATGGAATTTTCGAACTATCCTTCACAATGGCTCTACAATTTTCAGACTTCACGACATACCCAGAATAATTTATTTATAATTATTATAATTATTATTAGTGCACTAAGGACGAAATAGTAGATTAGTAGAAAAAATTCCTATTAAAATGTTTAATATGTATAACATAAATTAATATCAAAATATAAATTCAATGATATAAACTGATCGATATTCGAAGAAAGAAGAAGTGTTTTTTAAAAGATCGAAACTATCATTGTATTACTTTTGGAGATACTGCATCTTTTAGATATTCACATTAACAGTAAATGATGAAATTTAACGAACTAAGCAATACCAAGATTGTCCTTTACACTTTACTTTCTTAGAAGTAATCAATCGCCACGATTAGCTACACCGATTTCCTCTCTGTTATTAGAAGCGATTGCAAACAATGTTCTCGATTTCTGTGCGGGAAATCGTCAACGTAATCACTGAAGCAATGATTATTTCTATCGCTTCAGCTTGAAAAGAAAGAAATACCTATTGCAACAGGAATATCACCACAAAAACTTTGAATTATCGATCGTCATCTACACGAATGACCCGTAAATGAACATAAATGAACTCTTTTACAACTTTGTGATCGTAAATGTTTTAAATAATATCGAGATGCTCCTAAAATTCACTGCATTTGTTATTAAATGAAAAAAGAAATTTGTTAGTTTTATAAAAAAATATAATTTCAAATGTTAGAATAGTCGAGAAAATTGATCGCTTTATATCGTATCACAAAATATAAATAACGTACGATAAAATAAATGGAATACAATTTTTTCATTCGAAAATAACTTTCCGATAAATATTTAACTGGTGCATTTGATCTAAATTCTCTTGATTTTTATTTATGAAGTCACGGAAAATGTTGTTTCAGCGCTTGATGAAATGAATCACCAGAGATGCAAAAATAGCAGGATCGTATCGTTCGACAAAACAGAAAACAATTTCCACGGCTTTAAAATTTATCGTGAAAATCCTGCTCCACTATTTATTTTGTTCTATTCGACGCGATAAATACAATAATCACAGTAACAGAGTATTAATCTGTCGCGAGGTGTTTTAATCTAGACACGGTTAAAAAATGATATCCCATGTTTTTCTTTAATCCTGCGAATTCTCGAATCCTGAGAACGATTAAAATTTACCGTCAGAGTATACGACAACAAACTTGAACCACCGCCAGAATCATCCTATCCTTAACTTTCGCAAATTCACGTGGAAACGCGTGAAGAAAGAAACTGCACGACTTGTACGATTTGTCTCACTGAAAGGCCCAGAAGCAACTGTTCTGACTAGGAAATGAAGACGACTTTTTTGCCATAAAATTTTATTGACGTGCAAACATTTGAATCGATAGAAAACAAATTATAGGCGCGATCGCTCAGTACCAGATAATGCCACTCCTACTCGAGGTCTATGCCACGCCCCCTCGCGAATCACGTGACCCAAATCAACCAATCGCTAATTTTCGTTGCATCAGCGTTGCACCTGAAGAGGTCCGATTTTCTGGGTTACCTCCGCTTAAATCACTTTCAGTGATAAAAAAAGAAAGAAAGACGGCGAAACAGGAGAAACAGAGGGGAGAAGGGGAAGGAGTAAAGAACGAGCAAGGAACTCGCTTAATCGCGCGATAAATTAGTCCGGTTGCTGGAGAAACGTGGAAGAAAGCCGGCGGCGCATCCGCGACGGAAGATGATCCCGTTCCGCGAAACGAAGAGGATCTCATTCTCATTAAAACTGTAGATGGATCCAACTGTTCATAATTAATAGCGGAATAAAGTTGAACGTATATTTATAAATCTGAGTCAAATCCAATACTCGAAGTTCGCTTAAAAGGATTTGAATAATTGATCAATAATATTTGACTGTAAAATGATGTCGTCAAAAACATGACCAGAAAACGCAGAACTCGACGAGTGATTAGTATAATCATACATTTTTGCATTATGCGCGCATTTTGTGTATTTCAACAGAATTATTAATAACTGCACAGGTAGATTTATATCTTTAAAGCTACACAGAAATTTGTTTCCATCGTAACGAATGCTGTACTTTAAATGTTAATTGTACTTGGATTAATTATATTTCGAACAGAAACTTGCAGGAAATCTACTTATTTTTTCAGTATTATCTGATGTTACTTGTTACTGTACATTCTTTTAGAAATATTTGTATATTCACGTACATTTTTCCTAGATTAATGACCCCACGAAATCTTCTCATGCTGAAAGTTGCATAAATCAAAATACAGATTAATTACACGGGCACTTAGATACACGTAAAATGGAGATCTCTGGTTCGAGCCTATTTGCGATGCACTTTAATCCATTACTAAGCAATAACTCCCCGCTAACTTAACTCTTTCTCTCTATATATATACATGTATATATATATATACGTTATAATAGTTATACAGATCATCGTCTGTGTAAACTTTTGCAAAAGCTGCTCAAGTTATTATGCATGCACGAATATAATGAAAACTACGGAAACAACCGACGGCAAATTCTGTTTCGGCGATGTACACGCTCTAGCCATTGAATACACACACACACACACACACACACAGACACACACAAAACACGTTGGTCAGTTAAAAGAGGGTAGCTAGCTTGTATCCCACATCTCCAGCATCGTTTCATCGGTTGACCAGTTTCGAAACGAGCGAGAGAACAAAATTTTCGCGGGCGGCGAGGCATCCAGGCGTATCTGGCCGGTTTTCGCGCCATAATTCCGGCCGTTGTTTACCGCGACGGATGTTTCCGGCGATGGATATTCGCTTGGAGGCCGGTGCACCGTGAACGAACGGATACATCCTTCGACCGAGTAAATAATATGACGGGAATTGAAATTAATGGCGTGTCGTTACGAGCGTTTTTCGATGAATTAAACGCGAATGTCGCGCGACCGCGAAACCGCATGAATTATCCCCGCGTAGTCCACTGCTTGTCCGCTTCTTTCGGAGACTGCACTTTTAAATCTCGACGTTTTTTCTCTTTTTATTAATAAAATTTGTGAAAAATTTTTATTAGTAACGTAGAGAGAAAGATGAACAAAGTTGTGCGGACCTCTTTATTTATTTTTCATTTTACGAAAATGATAGATCATTTCTGAATAAAAAGGTTATCAATAACAAAATACAATTGTTAATAAAATGAAAGCAATATATAAATTATAAAATACATAGATTGTTTAATGGTCCTGTTAACAAAAGAACACGAATCAATCTATCACGTGGATCTTTATTTAGAAACGATCTATTTTAATATAAAATAAAATAAGCTGCGTCGTGTATAACGTAATGAACAAAGTCAAAAAAGTATGCTATACTACTCTACTGAACGTACTATGTTACTGTAGATCAGCTTTTTCCTCCAACATCTCTTTAAGATATAAAATTTAAGATAAAAATAGATTAATTAGAAAAAGAGCCGTGGTTTCAAGAAATTGTACCATCACCCTGTATATTCGCGAAATATCCTGACAAAGTTAGACTGCAAAAAATTTGGCGTAATGTATGGTACGGTATCTGTTCGAAACTGATACGGAAACGAAAAATCGAGGCGCGTGAGACGGAGCGTTGATCGACTTGGATCACATTCAAGTGAAAATTTTTTATCGAAAGGAAAGTGTAGGAAGAGCCGGCCGGTTATAACCGCGTTTCTTCTTATGAAACTCGTTCTTGGACGAGCGAGGGAAAAGTTTGTTTTCGGATATCTGCAGATGGTGGCTGCTACGCGGAGTTGGAAACACAGTGGATGGTTCGGAGTTTAGATAGAGCGATTCCGGAGATAGAAAGTTACTTGCTGTTACGGAACTTATTCGCCGACGACGCTCAAAAAGTGATCCAGAAAACGTTTAATGAAGTTCGACGACCGAAATTCACCATTTAACCAGACACAGTCAGTTCATCCCCGTTATAAATTTCTCGGCTAATTACCCGTATTTTTTAACCACAGCGCTCCTTTTTTTTCACTGTCGCTTTGAACGTTCCCCGAGAAGTTGCGAGCGGAGTTTTATCACAATGCTACTTTACAGATCTGCCAGACGTTTTCCTCGGGAAATGAAACTTTCCTTTTTGTCGCGATGAATTGCAGATGAATTTATGAGAGAAGAGCGGAAAGAGATTATTATTAATTTGTCAACGTTTGCCATTCCTACCATTTACATTGTAAATTTAATAAAATTTCACTGAGAACATCCGTCTTGTTGCCTTTAGACTTCTAACAGAAAACTTATTATCAACTTTTTATGTTGACAAAAAGTTTCCTATTTTCGTATTGATACTAATTTAACGAAATTCGCCTAAGAATGTACGCAATTATCTTCCATAAAAACTCTTAATGTGATCCCCAAATTAATTCACAACCAGGAAGATAATTTAATCAAAAAATAAAAGTTTACAAAAAACTGCACGACTTGTACTCCAGTAAGATTCGTCTCACTGAAAGACACAAAAGCAACTGTTCTGACTAGGAAATGAAGACGACTTTTTTGCCATAAAATTTTATCGATATGCAAACATTTGAATCGATAGAAAACAAATTACCAGACAACGCCACTCCTACTCGAGGTCTACGCCACGCTCCCTCACGAATCATGTGACCCAAATCGACCAATCGCTAATTTTCGTTGCATCAGCGTTGCACCTGAAGAGGCCTGATTTTCTGGGTTACCCCTGCTAAAATCACTTTCAGTGATAAAACGAATAAAGTATACATATCTAAACACACACGTAATGCAGAATTTTAATTCTCAAACTACACACCGCTCCTTCCTAAAGAAAAGATTGTTTTTTTACTTTATGAAAATTTAACGAGCAATTTAAAAAACTGTTTATTACACGGTAAAAGATTTTTAACGTTATTAAACAAAACAATTATATCGAATTAATTTTTATAACACGGTACGAATATCTATGATTAAAGATTCATATTACATTCAGACTGCCAATGAATAAAATTTTGCAAAAATGAAAGCTAAATAGGTATTCCTTTCATACTCTGAATATTATAGCAAGTATCGTGAATATTATATCTTTACGTATATTTAAATTTCTTGCTGTCTAACTTTCCTCGGCGAAAGAACAAAGCTCGCCGATTCTTCGCGGAACCAGCCCACTTGGTCCCCTCGTTCCTTGTCCCTTCACCTCGAAATAGCACCTGCGGGAAGGGCGGCTGCTCGAGAGGCAGCAGCACGCACCGGCTTGCATAAATACGGTTTGATTTTTGCGCGGACCGACGACGGAGAATGGCGCGCTCGCTTTTGACTTCAATGGAACCTGTTTACCGCATGAATGATTGAACGGTGCCGGGAACTCGATTCGAGCATTGCCGATTACACTGACATGCCCATGTCGTGCTCTTTTTGCCGTGTCTCGAGAAGAGATAAAATTAGACATCCGTGTGCCCGTCTTCTCGAAGAGGAAGACGATCGAACATCACGTGGCCGACGAGATAAAACGAAAGACGCAGTACCGCGAGTGTGTCGAACGTTCGCCCAACGAAAAAATGAAATTTCGCCAATTTCAAAATGCTTCTTCCTAATTTTAATAAAGATATTGATTTTTCAGTACGTAAAAGATAAAGTGAAAGGAACTTTGTTTAATAGTTGCTCAATCTTTTAACTCGAAATTCAAAAGTTCGAATTACAACGTGAAGAACACGGTATTAATTTTGCTACTGTTTTGTGCAGCAAATATAAATAATGTAACGTACAAAAAATTTGATTGAAAAAGGACGATTGCTGTACAATGTAATTGTGGATTTATCCGCGTCCAATAGGCGAACGATTGATCATCGAAAGATTAATAGAAAGTAGCCGAAGAAACGCAGAAATCACATTTATCACGCGAGTAATTATACTTGGAGAACACGCTTGACTCGAAAAATACCCAATCACCCAGAGGGCGATACGATTCTTTTCTAATCGCGATCCACGCATCTCCGCCAACAAAAAACCAACCGATCGAAGAACAAGCATTTCCGTGCAATAACGCCACGGCGATTGCCGTTATGTAACATCGTGTAAATAATACGATTACATTTCATCGCGATCGCGCAATCGAACAGTAAAACAAATTACCATAAGTCATTAATCATCTGACAAGTCGGTATTCGACATGGCTCTCTGTCTTTCTCGCTTCTTCCTGTTGAAAATGGAACGAAAGTGAGAAAAATAGAAAAAGGCTAATTTCTAAATTGAATATTTTTGGACAATTTAACTTAAACAGGTAATACTTGCAACTAACTTTACTCTTACTAGTAGTAGTACTACGAATTTTCTCTACAAAGGAAACTTTACTATACGATAAATTGTAAAATAAGGGACGTGTCGTTAATTGTACGCCTTGAAGCTGTAATTTGGAACACGGGAGATTTACTGTTGGTAAAATTAGAAATTTACGTCGTTTTCGTTGTTAATAAAATTATTAGTCACAAGTTTTTCTTTTTCTTTTTCGCTTCTTAGAAGAATCGTCTGGTTCTTACAACGGAGAAAGAGACGAATCTGTCACCGCTGAATTAATCATAAGCAAAATTCGAGGCTCGTAAATCGTTTGTAAATATTTAACAAGCGTCGCGATTTCTCGTCGCTGCGAAATGTGGAAAGAAGCTGGACGAGAAAACGAACGAGAGGGGACGGGGGAGAGAAAGAGAGAGGAAAGAGAGGAGAGAAACGGAACGAGAAACAGGGTGAAACGGAGAACTGGTAGGAATAATATCCTAGAAACGTCCAGCCAGCCACTCTTCAACTCCCTTTCCACCATTTCCGTCATCCTCCGGCTCTTGGCTCGAGTATTTCGACCAGAGGAGAGGATTCTTACCACGGGAATATTCCTTTGTTCCTACTTCACAGGTTCTTGCGCGATAAAGAACACAGGCTCGAGAGGCATGGCATCTCATCTCGAGAGCTCCACTTCACCCACCTCCTCTTCTCGCTCTTTTTCTCTCTCTCTCTCTCTCTCTCTCTCTCTCTCTGTTCGTTCACGAGCCTCCTTCTTCGCGTGTGTCTCTGTGTCTGTACCGTGTCTACGTTGCTTATACGTTTCTAGAGTCGGTTTTGGAGCTTTTTGGATGTTCAATTTATCTCTGAGTGTATCAGGCTGGCCAGAAAGTAACTGCATCTTTTTTTTGTGTGTCTGTGTGGAAATGAAATTTTGTGCGAATTTTTTCACGAGAAATGAATTTATTCACTTTATTAATATGTCGACTATTTTGTTTGATTGCCATCTTTCAAGCAACTTTGTAATTCCTTTGGAAAAAAGGCAACTTTGAAAAAAAAAAAAAAATTCTTATCTTTCTCAAATTGCGTTCTCTCTCTATTTTTTAAAACAAGTTTGAACAATCAGATACCAATTAATAACACTTTAAGATATATGCATGTCTATGTGTTAGAAAAGAACTTGAATTACTTTTCGACCAACCAATATGCATCATATTGGGTTATGTGACAAGTTTGACTTGCGATGTTATATTTTAGAAAATTTCGTGAATAATTACTTATGTTGTCAGTACGTAGTTGACAATAATAAACCAAGTACGCTAATAATCTAAAATAAAATTAACCCAATGACTTTCTTCAAAGAAAAAAGAAAAAACCGCAAGAAAGTTACTCGTTATTTGAAGAGATCTAAATTTACAATTTCTATTATACATCACGCGCTCGATATCGACGATATAACGTATGCAGTACACGGCGTCGGGAGATTTTTAAGGGCCACGAGAGACGGTTCCTCTCGCACTAACCGGGAGCATCGCCGAAACGACAAGTTTTTCGACCGGCCGTGTCCTTGACGATCGATGGCCTCACCACGGAGACACCCGGCGGCCAATGGTTCAAGGACCGTCGCGGTTTCCACGAATTAAATCGATCGTCCCAAGACCGACGATCTTTTTCTTCTTCTTCTTCTTCTTCTTCTTCTTCTTGTTTCTTTTTTTTTTTTTTTTAATCAATCCGGTTGCATCGAGCTCGTTGAAACTTTAATTACATCGGTCGCGATGCACGCCTCGGTGTCTGCGAAACCGAGAGAAGTTCGCGACGGGCGGAGATCGAGCACGATCTTCGGGCACGAACAACGCGTCTCGTTTAACCGTGTAGGCGATTTGAATATGAAATTAGAGCGTGACCTGGTTCGAATTAATTCCCATTCGACGCACCCTTTCGTTTGTTTCTTTTCTACCTGCGCACTGCTTTGTCTCGACTATTCTTGCATGCGGACAATTGTATTAAGTCATCGTGAATGTCTCCGCAGTATGGGGCCATTTACTTTGTGAGAACAGTTTCTCACGAGCAGTTCGGGATAAACCAAACTTTATATACTATGTGTGTGTGTGTGTGTGTCGTATGAAACATTATGAAAGTTCACTAACAATTTAGTGACATTCGACTGTCGTAATTATGTTGTTCAAGTTTGGAACAAATTTAAAAATATATATAGAGAAATTACAAGAAGAATGATGAATTAGATGAAGAAAGATGAATTTAATCGACACACGAGCAATTCCGATAAGTGATTCAATTAACGAGCTATTAACAAGTAATGGAGTATGGCAACGACGAAACCTGTCGTCCCTATTTTGATCGATCGATCGAATCGATAGGTTACAAAATTGTTACAAAATGCCGATCGGTTCCGCTTGAACTTTCAAGCAGGTAATGACTCGACTGCTGACAGGACGAAAGCATGCAACTTTCTTCAAATCGGAGAAACTCTCGGGCGTCGTTAGAATCGTGGAGAGAGTAAATTGAATACAATGCTAATAGTTTTTTTTCCGAAGACAAGAGACGTTGATAAATTCATCTTTAACCTATTAACCCGAGGAAACCGTTAATTCGTCATTCAGATTCGCCAATCTCCAAGTGTAATTCGCAATAATTTCTCTATTACGTATGGCTAGAAAGAAGATGATTGCAGATGATTAGATCAGATCTTCAATCTTCTTCCTTTACTTACCATCTCCAACGACCATGAACTCGTGCAACGACAAGAAATGGTTACTATTTAATCAAACCAAAATTCCACACTAAAAATATACTATCCCTAGATTTTCTTTAAACATCGTAGATTGCCAATTTTCACGCGTTTGTGGAAAATATAAAAATACAAAGACACGCAGAAATATCTAGTATGCGTGTCGTAATATTTAACACAATTTACCTTTGTTTTATCTTTTTAATTATATTCACGAATATACGAATTTTAAAACAAACATCCATCACAGTTATTGATACGTGGATATTTCCAGAGATTTTGTTATTAATTAAAAAACGATTATTATTATTAATTATAATTATATCAATATTAATTATTAATTAGAACATCAGAACGATACCAAATTTGTATTTGTTTGACCACTGTCCACCATTAACTCCTCAACCTCACAGTTTTCAGTTTGCAGCCAACGAACAATCTCCAACGTTATGAAACGATCTTGTCGCTCGAATGTCCAGCAAGCCTACAAATTGAGCAAGAAGCCGACATGGCTGCGGACGAGTTCGGCTAATGGTGAAATGATTTCTCCGTAGATCGAGAAAGAACAGCGGCGTGAATAATGGCGAAACGTCCGAGCAGAGAAAGGTCCATCGGTTCATCGTTTTAACGCACGATTTACCGACGACGTTGGCATTTTATTGTCGCCGCCGCGTCGTTTGAATGCGATTTCTTGCGCGAGAAAGTCGCGCGCGGATTTTCCCTCGGCTGGTGCTGCCGCGCAGCCGCGGAGGAAAGTTAAATCGGCCCGCTCTCTCGCTACCGTGCCCGAGGATTACAAAGTCTGATCGGCTCTCGTCTTGTGTTTCCCGACACACGATCCGCAGCAACGTGCGCGCGGATTACGACCATCGTCTCCAACGCCGGTTCTCGGCTGGCTCCGCGGGCCAATCAGCGAGCTTTCGTTCATTTTACAACGGCGACAAGGAAGCGTCGATTTCCTCCCTCAAAGCGGACAACTCGATCGTCGTTCTTTGAACGAGCCGTTTCACGAATACCGACAACAAAGAGTTACAAAGTGTAGGTGCATACTTGTTCGACGCTTTGGTAATATCGTTTTCCACGTCGTCGCGCAAAGAGCAATGATTAACCTCGATATCAATTGATAATCTCCGATATCAGAAATACAGGAAATACCGAAGGTAAAGAGATTATTATTTTCGAAGTCGATTAGACCTTGAATTCATTCTCATTTTGTTGCGTTTTGTTGCGTACGTGAGTTTAAAAAAAAAATGATAAATGTATTTATTCTCAGTAAAATTGATGCTTTTTTTTTACAGAATTATTCGGAAAAATCAATTTTCTTTTTTGTCACATGATCAGCGACGCTACTAAAATTCTTTGCCCACATCTCAAGAAAATATTTAAATATTTAAATATTTAATATTTAATTATTCAAACGATATTAACATATTTAAAGATAAAAAAAATTACATTTGTAATCTGTAAAAAAAGACTGTCTAATTTTCAATTTAAACTGCATATAGCTGTCTTTATTATTCTGTTGAATTGCAGTTTATTTATCTACATGATTCAAACAGGTCAACAACTGCAAAAGAGTTAATATCGAAACACAAAAATTTATCTTTCGCCTCTCTAAACTCTTTTCTAGCTAACCGTTGGTAGACTGTATTCAGGATGCTCGATGAAAGCGTTGTATGAATACTTGGGAGATCGCGCAGTTAACAGGCCAAGGATTACCTCTCAATTCTGAAATCGATCAAGCACTTTGCACATTTGTAAGAGACCACTTGTTGCAAAATATCATTGCCGATGAAAAGCTTTCACTCTGATTATACACGCCGCTGTGGAGATCGAACTTTTAATTGAAAAACCGAACGCTTCGAGTGTTTTCTTTTCCAAACCTCTGGCTAAAATCGGATTTTAATACCTCCAATTATCCGCGACGAATAACCGCTTGTCCTTTCTCCATTTCAATAACCCCGAACGACGCTACTTTTTTGCAAAAAAGTCACACATATTTTTATACATATCCAACTGTAATTGTATATTACCGTAAAATTCATTATAGTTCAAATAAAAAATTATTACGTTACGTTTCTTTTTAATCTTCGGAACAAGACAGTTCCCAAAGATCCCATTGTTCACGTGTGTTCACTTTCACTGTTTCATCATTTATGTGATCTTTTAATAATCGATATCGTCCAACAATTTCTTTTGGACATAAATAAACAAGACACGAATGAATCCGTGGTTTCAAATAAACCGAGCCGTGTAAAGCGGAGTTAACCAGTAATTTTCGTACGAATCAGAAATACACGCGTTAAACAATGAAACAACGTTCCACCTCAAATGTATAAAACAAATCCCCTTTTGATTCCGCCGATACGGACAAACACACGAAATGATATATCAGTTAATAATACAACGGCCCGCTTCGAACGTATAAATGATCCTTTTGAATTCGCCGCGATGCGATAATGTCCAAGCAACTCGTTAAAAATGCAACGTCACCGGTAATGCGTTTAAATCGTGCCTGGTCCCGTTAAATCGCCAAAATGACCTCGCCGGAATAAAACCATAAAGCTCGGCGGGGGTTTCTCAGCCCCGGGTCTTCAATAATCTATGGCGAAATCCGAAAACTTCACGCTCGACGGCTGACGGATCGATAAAGGAGACGCGTACGCCTTCCTTAGGTCGGTTCACGTTGCACGCGGATATTCTGCCCCCCCGAACTAAGCAGACGTTCCGCAGCTGGCGCACGATTTGGGTGGCCGTGTACGTCGCCTCGGAGGAAACTTTTAAGCGAGCCGACAAGAAAGACGCTAACTACTGCAAAAGTGTCCAAGAATCCAGAGGTCTTTGATATCCAGTCGGATAGTGTCGATATCCCGTTGTTTACGAGGTCTACACGTTTCAGAAGAGTCGAGTTTCTTTTGTACATCTCGAGATTTAGGGCCGTTGTCTTCGTAGTTTCTTCCAAGAGAGTCGGATCGTTTGACAAATATAAAAATTTTCTTTGTACTTGTTTATTTCACTTTGCTTCGCTTTTGATCCGCTTAATTAATAAATTTCACTTTGTTGGTTTTTGTTGATTTATGTGTCTGTCGACACAATTAAGGAAATAGTAATATATTATAATAGGTACTCTACTTTGGATATTCTATATGTTTTCGCATGTTACGCGTGTAAACTTTCTATGAATAGAGAAGAGATATAAGTTTCTTTAGCCACACGTTAAGTGCCATTTTTGTTTTTATCACTGAAAGTGATTTTAACGGGGGTAGATCGGGCCCCTGCAACGCTAATGCAACGAAAATTAGCGATTGGTTGATTTGGGTCACGTGATTCGTGAAGGGGCGTGGGGTGGGCCTCGAGTAGGAGTGGCGTTGTCTGGTACTGAGCGATCGCGCCTGTAATTTGTTTTCTATCAGCAAAAAAGTCGTTATCATTTCCTAGTCTACTTCTGGGCCTTTCAGTGAGACGAATCGTACTGGAGTACAAGTCGTGCAGTTTTTACTTTTACTTGTATGTAGAATGAAACTTTATTTAAAGCATTTCATTACTATTTTAATACGCAAGAAGAAACTATAATGTAGAGAAGAGAACATTAAAATTCGAAGTATCTAATTTTAGAGTATCGAATAAAATATCCGTATGCATGAATTTACATAAATGCAAATGTATGAAAGATTTATTACTGAATCGAACAAGCTCTACGTTTGTATTTTCATCTTTTTATTGAAATATTAATGACCAACAGTTTCATGTGTTATATTACACTCAGTGAACAGTTATATAACAAAACGAATAGTCCTATACCTCGTTATACTCGATCGTTATACCCCTATTCACTGCTCAGAAAACTCCTGCCTCGTGCACGCACGTTCACTTAAAAGACTTCGATGATTAAATATACCACAACATACGCGTGCAACCATACTTTTCTTCGCGCTCGAACTTTGGAAACTCAAAAACCTTCCTTCAATTCTCGCCGACGACTTAAGTATCACTTAAGTATCACTTTTATATCCGAGAACTTCAGTATCAATTTATTAATATACAATTCTCACAGAAACAACTATCGCCTCATCTAGAAAGATTCTCATCTCGTTAAAAGATTCTCCGATTTTCCAACGAACCGTGATCGATCGCTGAAAGAGAAGAAGACGAAAAGGAAGGAGAAGAAGAAGAAGAAGAAGAAGAAGAAGAAGAGAAGAAGACGAAAAGGAAGGAGAAGAAGAAGAAGAAGAAGAAGAAGAAGAGGGAATAACTTATATCGTTCGAGGGTCTATTAAACGCGCGGCACGATAAAATATTTTCTCTGTTCGCTGATTAAACAACGGAGTCTCCTCTCGCGGCAGATTTTATGCTAATTTAATCCCGGCGAATAAAACGGGGGAAAACGGCGAACTTTTTCCCCGATTTATCTTGCCCGGGGTAATTAGCGGGGGGATTATAAAGCGGGCCGATTTACCCGAAACGGTGCAAGTCAAATATTAAATTGCGAAAGTTACCCGCGCGAAATCGCCGAGGTTTCCTTTTGTCTTCGAGGCTCTCCGTTACAGGGGGACGCGAGAGAGATACCGTGTGATTAAAACACCGGCCGTTCGATATCAATCGGTTGGCTAGTTTCGCGAACGCGATTCCACGCGATCGATAATTTTTTAGCAAAACGTTTATCGAATCATCCGTCGAATTTGTCAAATTTCACGCCGAATCGCGACTGACTGCGCATTTACGAACAATTTGCAACAATTTGCTATAAATCTATTTACATTTGTCGAATTTTACGGCGAATCGCGGGCGAAAAATTTATGTAACTTCTAGCTAATCTATTTATCTACAACTCTATTGATATTTATTATGTACAAGAGAATGCATACTGTATATACAAGGAAAAAGGATATTTCTATTAAATTAATACTAAAATTAGGACTACGGAAGCCATCACGATGACTAATTTAAAACAGTACGTATGTAGAAATTTTAAAAAATAAAATAACACAACTATAAGCTCGTGTTCTTTTCTATATTTTTACATGTCTAAAAAAAAGTACAATATTTATATGTTTTCATATTTATATATTAATGTGTCTAAAAAAATCTGTCTAACTTATATATTTTTGTATGTCTAAAAAAAAAGTACAATATTCTAACTTTAGACGAACAACTACGGTCAACCGCAATGCACAGACAACGTTTCGCAATGGGAGAACTATTATATATCTCTCGGTAGTAATGAAAGGGTTAGGGGAACGCTCTCCAAACACCTGTCATTTCGTCTACAAATCCCTTTCAGCTCCATTACACTCGCGCTTTCCCCGTTCATTCGAAAGATCTCCGCGTTTCGGTTCACTGACGTTTGGTTTTCACCTTCACAATATGTTGTAGGAACACGATAGGCCGCTGTTAATTAGGTTTAATTAGCATTATGAAACTAAAAACGACGAACAGAGGGATACGTTTCGACGCGAGTGCGAAGCGACTTTTTACAAAGCCGAGAAATATCCGTGAAAAGTATAATTTGATTAACAGTTTGACCTAAAAATCGTTTGAAATGCACGAACGCATGAATTACGGTCCATTTCGTAAAACAACGTGAATTGTAATAAATATCGTAATAATGGCGGGTAACTATGGTTGGACGATGGCGTAAATATTTCATTGCGATTAATGATCGTGAATAGATCGTGAATATTTATATGCAATAAACTGGCAGGATACTGACAGGATATGGAATATTAGTAGATGTGTATATCCCGGAACAAGAAGATAGCACGCTTTAAAAATTATTAAATTTCTTTTCATTAAACAGACGATACGAAATCTTTCTTATATGCATATTTTCTTGGCGCTTTTACCAACACGTTACCAACAAGTAATATAAATTAAACTGTTACATTTTAACAATAGATTTTGTGTTATTAAAAAAGAAAATAGAAATATTTGGTGGGTTAAAGTGATAGCACATTTCGTGAAAGACAACGGATAGAAACAAAAGAACAGAGTTTGATAATTGTTCAATACGTAGTATGATTTTTTTCGCATTTAATAACGGCTATGAGACAAAAATTTATAGTTTCTTAATGATTTTTTGGCTTAATTCTTCCCATTCCTCCAAAATACATTTTATTAATTCATTAATATTTGCACTTTCGACAAATTCTTCCAATAATTTTCGATAATATTTAAGTTCGGTTTTATGTTTTATTCGTTTCTTTTGTTTCCTGTGCACAGCCGCGTTGTCATATTGAAAATTCTCGGTAATTCATGTTAATTTGTTCGTCAACCATTTTCCTATACTTTTTACTATTCAATTTTCCCGTAATAAATTTTATTTCCATCTCTATAACCAATACCTCTCCAAATCGTTACACCATCGCCTCCCATGGATCGACGATTCGGAAGTTGTTGCTCCTTTCGTAAATCATGATAATAGCAGTGGAGGCCATCAGGTCCCTCTAAATTGAACCTCTCTTGCTCGGTAAATATGACTCTTCGCCATTTCTTATTCGTATAAACTTTTATGTTTCTCTGCAAATTGCTAACGGCACAGCTTATGCTCTTGCTTTAACCAAGGTTTTTCTTACAATTTTCGTCGTTTCGGATGTTCACGATTCTTTAAAAGACGTTGAACATTCGCGACATTTGTCGTAACTGCAGCTTTTTCTGCGATTTGTCTCGCAATCAAGTTTGAACTTGACGCCATACGTATTACAGCGCGTTTATCCCGAGCTGTTGGACACTGCGGTCGTCCACAACTTTCTTCTTTTTCCATAAATATCGGAATCTTTTGGTAAATTCATCGTCACTTTGCGACTTTTGTTAATTACTTCGGCTACTTTCGTTACGTGTATAATAACGTGTTTCGTTCGATTTCAATATCGTACGTGTATTTCAGCTGAATTTAACTTCTTTGAGCGATTATATTTTACAAATATTAATACGCATTTAACTGACTGTATCTCACGCGAATGTTACGCTTCCGATAGCTTCCGTGCGACTGAGGAGTGTAAATATTCGATTTTGTTCGAACTTGTCTGCCTCGTGGCTACGGATTATAATGTTTCGTTTTTTTATTTCTGAGAAATTTCGTGTATCGGTAATAACACTCGACTTAGTAGTGCCAAGATACCGATGTTATGATCTGCGCATTTTCTCTACGATACATAATAGAAGAAAATATAGAGTGTACCATCTGTTACTATCCCAGAGTGTGTTTTCACATTTCTGAAGAAATTTTCACATCTTTCCATGATTTTGTATGTAAGGAAAAGATACAAATGATACGAAGCATGGAAAAGAAATGAGGAGGACAAATGGTCATTATTGGTACACAACTAACACTATCAGAATAATCGTAAACTACGAAAGAATGTATACATACACAGTACCTACAGTTTTTAATACTTCTTATAAAGTCTTATAACTTTAAAAAAAACAATTTGCAAACTCATTACGAATTCGGTTATGAAAAAAACATTCTCGAGCATAAGGATATTGGAATTTACGAAATTATCAAAAAGAAAACGCATCTCTATTTGCTCTTTCCAAAATGATGTAAAACATCTTTAGGAAAGAAAAAAAAATAATGTAAAAAATCTTTGGAAATCTTTGGATACTTGTACGATTTTTTCCAACAAAGTTACAATAGCTTAAAGTGTAGGCAATTTTTCAAAGACTATAAAAATATTCTCTACTTTCCCCACTATATATATTTATGATCATACAGAATGCACATATATAAAAAAAAAAGAAAAAAATATTCAAGTACAAAATACGTGATATTCAGTGGGTGAAACAACTTTCTACCATGGTTTTATTTTACCAATTATATTCTCAAAAATACAAATTCGCAGAAAAATACGCATTGCACTTACAATGTTTAATGGAGGCAATAAATCTCCATTCAGGTTCTGTTTTTTCAATTAATTTCATAAAAATATAGATTTACATAACACGAGACTGGTCACGAGAAACCATAGAGTTATCACGTCTATCACGATGATAGGAGAGTCAGGCTAATCGCCAAGAAATAATATACCAACATAAGCACAGTGATAAAGGTACTGACTTCGCCTTGACTCGAATTCTGCCGAGCCCGTTCTAAAACACAAACACCACGAAACAAGCCGTTCCCTCTTCTTGTCAAAAGATTGTAACGAAATAGACTTTAGGCGAATAAATTAAAAAATTCCGGTCTTGGATTTTTTGCCAATTTGACTCCAGAACCGAAATAATTCCATTTTTATGCACGTACGTCGACGTTTTGTGAGTAGAGATGACATTTAAAAAATTTTTAATTTAATTTGGAGAGCTGTTTGCATCATTCGCAACTATTAAACATTAACTGACACGTGTGTAATTAAGTGGATGATAATTTCAAGAAGGTTAAAGATTACTGAGTTGTACTTGCAATTAGTTGCATGAAAGCAAGAGATAAAAATATCAAAAAATTAATTTGTGCAATGTAATAATCTTTTTCAGAATACTTTCTCGATATTTCCAAACGACGCCTATTTTTAATACTGCAGAACGTTTGAGATTTCTGCTCGGTAGAAATGAATAAATAAACTTGACGTTTTGGTTGAAACATATTTTTAACTTGGAACAATCCGGAATATCGCGAAACCTTGCTCGATAAATCACGATGAGAGAAACGTTATAGTTCAATTTAAAAAAAGTTTCGACGATCTTCGCGCGTGAAAAACATAATTTTGCAAGAAGCTATATTTACTCTCTGCTCGCAGATACTACTGAAAACGACGTACCTACATTACACAAGTTAAATTGGACATTTCCTACAGCAAGTTACAATGTACGAGTGTGTATGTTTGCATTCGCTTCTCCACACTTTCGTGTAACAGTTGAACTGGTTACTCTGTGCAAATATACCGAGCCAAGACAATTACCCGTTATAGTTCAAACAAATACCATTGTGACATTGTGACACTCGCGATAATTTCGGAACACGTGCGATCATGCATCACTCGGATGTAAAATTGGAAAATTTCAAAATAATATACAAGTGGTAGATTACTACTCGGGTCGTGTTCGTTTCAAGCGACAAATCTAACTTTGACAAAAATAATCTCGTCTCTTCGAGGGAAAAATTATTTTAAAAACTTGTTTCATATATTCGCTTGGATATCGCGAAACTTTTACAAAAAAAAAAACAAGTTTTCTACAGACAGCGTATTTTAAAAGTTTTTTAACCGTATCGAATTACGTGACTCGCGTAGAATAAAGCACGCGTAATAATTTAATTGAATGGTAAAACTCAGTTCTACAACGATGACCTTTAATTTTGAGTATCTTTACTTTGTATTCCCAAATTCAGATTTGAATTTTCACGATACTAATTAAAAAATAAACTCGTATCATAGTCGAATAGTGGAAAAATTTGTCTAATTTTTATATTTCTTCCACTTGTTCATTTACTGGCTCTTTCTAATTTAATTAGAATTTTTTTCAGTGTCCTTTTCAAAATTTCAATTCGACAATCCCGACAAAGATAACTTAACATTACCAAACACAACGTATTGCATTGCAAGTTCTGGTTCTGTTCGCTACCGAGAAGAATTAAATCTTTTCTAACAATAACACAGTATATCTTTTACACTACACAGATACTCACATGTTCCAACATGAGATATCGTAGCTCGAATTCGTAAAGGTCAATGGCTAAAATAATCTACGCCCGTCTATATCACACCTACGTACATACGTCGACTGATCAAATACCAAAGATAGCAAAACTACACACACTTGACGCGATATAACGTCGACGATCATAATGCCACATTCATCACGAAACCATTTGTAACCGGTACGTCAAACACACGAAAAAAAAGAAAAAAAAAGAAAGAGCAAAAAAAAAACATGATTCAGATTGAAAGCCCGTGGCACAGAACTCGCGGAATACCACGCGAAATGCCTTAATGTGCCGAAATGAACGTTTTATCTGACCTCAGTCACCTGGCAACAATCTCGCTTATCGCATTCACAGAACGATCTCGTCTCGAAATCGGTCACTTAACTCGTACCAAGCAAACCGCACACGCTCTACGAACATGCTCTGCTCTGCATATGTATTAATAAACGAGGATCATGCGCTTTCACTGTGATTTGATTGAATTGCGCGCGGGATCGCGACGACGATCATCGGCAAAAGCACGAGGAAGTTTATTACCGTATGGAATATCGAGGTGAAACCAACGATCGTTTGATCGCTTCATTCTCGATTCCAAACCCGGTTCTCAGGGACAATGCACACGCTGACAGTGTGTACAGGCGGATCGCCGAGCGACGTTATTCATTCCCATGAAGATCTTACGCCGCGTCCACAATTTCCCTGCTTGTCGATCGACTTTTTCTTCCGATTATTACCAACGAAATAATAATATTATTAAGAATTACAAATGACGAAAAGATCGCAACATCTTAGAGAAGAACAAAATCGCGGGATTTTTTGGCAATTCACAGTAAATTTCAAATTCGAATAACTAGCGCAAACCTTTCTTACTTTCTAGCCAAATTTTAATATTCCAAGAAATTTGTCAAATTCCACAAGTGTAGCAATCTCTTTTTTTCTTTTCTTTGATGAGTTCTCTCGAATTTTGATTTAAAAATTGTAAATCTTTAAAAAGAAGTAAGTAAGCCATATAAAAAATAAATTAAATAAATTAAAAGAACAAAATATAAAAAATAAATTAAATAAATCGGTTAAAATAAGATGCATCTCACGCGAACGCGAAAAAGAGCATGAACGCATCACTACATCTAATAGGCTAACACTCGAGCTTTTATGAAGCTACGAAGAGAAAGAGAGGCGTAGCTTTTGTTCTCGAACTCTGCGATCGAAGATCGTGATCAGGGGTCGGTAACGCGATTTCCGGAATATAAATCCGTTGCTCCAGTTCCTCGATTTAGATTGACTCGGATCGAACTTCCAAAGCGTGGCCTTGTTCTCTTTGAAAGGAGAATAAAAGGCTCGAATTTATATCGTGAGCGATATTAGTGAGTGACAGAAATCGACAGTTACATAATCGATCCCTCTGACTATTATAGACAAGTATCAAATTTAAAAATACAAATCTCGTACCTTCGACTCTCTTGAAATAGATAATTCGAGAAATTATATTTAATATTATTAAATACGAACGCATATATGTTAAATAAGAAAATGAATAAAATATGCTATATTGCACTTTTGTCCCTTCATTTGGAAAATGTGGAGTAAATCACAATATTACGATTGAAACAATGCACGTATTATTAAAGACATTATTAAGGATAAATATCGATCGAAAAAGGATTTACGTGCACGTATTCGGGATTTGAATATTATAGGCAGGATATTGAACGATGGAAATGTTCCGAATGGGAGTATTGTATTATTTAGTAGAATTTTGCGATATTGATATTGATCGATGTTTCTATAGAAGCTGTACAAAGCGTACCGTGTGTATTAACAAGAAAACATTTGTATCATAAAGGTTGCAATGAAGCTAAAAAAATATATTAGAAATAGAATAGGAACAAACTATGTAATAAAAAAATTAATAAAATTAACAAGAAACAGAAATGTATATTAAAAATGCAAAATTCGATAAAAATTCCATTATCTCATCATTGAACAGATATATTGATTTACTCATTATAAGTTGAAAATTCAATATCTATATCAACACATATATACATAAAATGACTTGTGTTCCATTTATAGCGATCGCATTTTACTACAAAGCGAAAGAATTAATGTCCCTTTAACAAATGTCGTATCTTCACGTTCACGAAACAAAAATTAGAAAAAGCAGCAAAAATACAGCGCAACGGAAGAAAATGGAAAGACAATTTACTCAAAGCGAACTAGTGTCTGAATCGTAACCGAGCGAGGTACGGCTCTTACTCTCTCGCAAAGAAGGAGAAGAAGAAGGAAAGGAAGCGTTTAACCCTTAAACCTTTGAAGAAGCGTGCGTGGTTCAAGGTGAGCCGTGCCTATCCGCGCTATTACGAGGCAACCTTACATAACATACGCTAGAGTTCGAGGCGTTCGCGACGAATCATACGTTGCGGTATGTGGCCGGAGAACTACGCAGTCAGAAACGTTGCAGCGTGGCCACGTTTCGCGACAATGGCCGGGCTGGAAAACGTGGAACGCGGCGAATTCTTTCAGCGCCGGTTGACGAATGGGTCGCTGGTGACTCCGGTGACAGGAAGTTCGCCGACGTACGTAGGCGGAAAGGAAAGGGCACGGATGTGAAGTCGCGCGGGAACTCGGAAATTTCAACTGACAACTCTCGGTCGAAAACTGAATTCCTAGTTATTAATTCAGATTATTTCCTTCTTCTTTCTTTTTCGTTTCAGAATTTCTTTTCTTTTCTCCTTTTCGTTTTAGACTTTCATGAAACTTTAGGAATCGGATTTTTGAACTTTGACACTTGCCACGAAGCTGTCGACGACTGTCGAGATATGAAACTTGCATCGAAGAAACGAAAGTGAAAGCGACTTTATGAAGTTTATACAACAAAGAACACAGAATTCACTTAGACATTCTGCTAAAAAGTTGAAATTAAAATTCTACAAAAAATTACCATTTGTAGCCATTCTGATCATTCTAATAGTTAAAGAGTTAAAGATGGGATTCTTTCGCGGAATATCTTCAATCATTCTCTCGCCGTATTTTTATGCTTACTAATCTAACGATCCAATGATCTAAAAGTTTGAGAATTTCAGCGATCAAAAATTCACAAAGTAATAGATATCATTTCGAAATTCCCCACGATCGACCACGTCAGATGGAAAATGAATGGCAGTGGAAGCTGTCGTTGGCAAAGATAAAATTAATGAGAACGATTTAGAACGAGAAAACGGTAAAGACCGGTATTCTTTATTCTGGTTGATAGCGTTTCATCCGCGCAATTAGTCAACCACGTTGTTTTCACGCGGTCAACTTCGGTACCTCCGAGTCAACGTTCTCACCTCGGAACGATCAATCTCCGTAGCTTGTCAGTCAACTTTTACTCTCGTCAAGTCGACCGCTACGTTCAGTATTCTCGAGGAACACGGATGGCTCGCTTCTGCAAAATTCGTCAGAATGTAAAACATCAATATTGCCTCTCTTGGCATTCATCAACGTCATCAATTTATCATTGTTAATTCTACCGAACGAAGGCGGAATATCACGAGCGAGAGAAATTGCAAAGTAAAATAGAGTAGTTTCGCGCGTTGATATTTAGAATAACCATCCGGCGTAGTTCGCTTCTGAAACTGTGCGAGTTTGGAACGTGCATCTGGCAAACGTGTCAAGTACCTCGAAGTTTCTTTTAGTTAAAATCGCTGTTTGGAATCCTCCGCTATTTATTTATTTAGTATAATACACGCAATTGAATATCGCTACGATCGATTGAAATTAATGCAATTTCGTCAGAGTAAGACTAATAACTCAACGTTATTGGAAGATTTACGGATCAGAAAAATTCTACAGGTCGACATTCCTAAATTTCTCTGCCCGTGAAAGATTCTAAATTTTTAATTCCTGGGGATTACGAATTACCCTGGGATTCCTGGCGTTTCGAAACACGAGGTTCTTCGAAGATTTCAAAAGAGAGGGGTAGAGGGAGGGAGGAACACGACTTCCGTCGAGCGGCACAAGGGCATTGAAACGCAATTAAAAAAGTAACTCGCGACAACTGGCCCGTTACGAGCCAGATCGTAATTACCGGCGAGGTAATTATCCTGTTCTTGGTAGTTCGACTTCGGAGGTTGCAGTTTCCTGCAAAGCGACGGCAGACAATCTCCTTTATTTGCGATACGTCCGCGGTGTACTCGCGGGCTTTATTTACACAGCGTACAGTACAGTAATTAGAAGACGCTCGTTTTAATAGAACCGTTATCAACGGATGAAATTACGTCGCTTTGCGGCGTTGTTTTCATTCATTGTTGAAAACAAGATCAAATTAGAATCGGGGGGGGGGGGGGCACCGGAGAACAATGGAGCCACGTTCGCTTCTACATGTATCCACGCGTGTATACTGTGCACGCGACCCGAAAACAACCGTGTTCCATGAAATAATTACAAGACCTCATATCTCGCATAACGCAGTATCGTTCCACGACAATGACACGACATCGCCTTCGAGAAGATAGTACAATACCGGGCGAAAATAATCATGGTGGTTTCTTAACCTCTTTGGCAAATATTTCCACATGGAATCTTTAATCTTCGAATATATTTCCTTAAATCGCTTTGTTTTGTTGAATGATCTAATAAAGAAAAATAATCTAATGATCTAATAAAGAAAAATAATCTAATAATCTAATAATCTAATAAAAATGAAGTTTTATTTGATAATAAATTTGGAATTTATGCCAAGAGAAAAGATCGTGTAACTTCAATTGGCAAAATTAATTTTATCGAAGACTGTAGATAATACTATAGTACATTTATATAATCAGATGTATGTAATAAAGAATCGTTCAATTTATTATTCACGGTTTTGTAATTGCAATACAATCTCGTATTGCGGCTGATTAAAATCAAAGTACGAAAGCCTCCTCGGGTATTTCAGGCGACAAACTTAGGCGGGGCACCATTATGGTGTGCGAACAATAAATGAGTCACACGAGGGAAATAATTACACGACCTACTACAATTCCATTAAACCTCTTCAAACCTGTTCGCACACCCCAAATCCTCCGATACACTACGGTCCATCTTAATGACATCGGACATCAAGAATTGCCGGAATTAATGAAAATTTCACTTTTGATTTCGAGAACGAGGCTTTGTTAATTCTGCAATCTCTCAATGTCTAATCATATTAAATATTCTATTAAACTTGATATTCTATTTTCAGAAGGAAATTAAACATTCTAAATTTTAACAAAACTCCGCGTAAATTGTTACTCAACGATACTATTCGAGAGTTAACGAAAATTTCATCACAACGCTCGAAACTAAATTAAATGTCCCAAAGTTCAACAAAATCTTGCGCAAATTATTAATCAACGATGCTATTACGAGGTTTAACCGCGAAAATCCTATTACAACACTCTTTCTAAATTGGAAGCTTCTCTCGTGCCACTCCATCGTGCAGCTGGACCTCCACCCCCTTCCCGATTCGATTGAACCCTCGTGCTCTCTCCGTTCGATCAAAAGGTCCTCGTGCCACGTTCGCGCGCGAAAGTACACGGTGAAAAGGCGCGCGAAAATTGCCATTGACGGCGTGCAGGGTGCGCGCGTTGCGTTGGAGGATCGAGCGCGCGAATGGCACTCGGCTATCGAGGGAGGAGAAAAAGGAAATGCAAAGAGGCCTGGGGGACTGTCGCGCGAGCAACGCGATTTATCCGACTTATGCGAGGCTCGTTAGCGGCGCGGCGCGATGTTAAACAATTAGAGAAAGAGGCGCTCGATTGAAAAGCGCGAGCGCGGACCACCGTTAGCCGGGGCTCGCGTTCGTTGTTCCTAATTAGCCAGATCTAACGTGCCAGCGGACAGAGATACGAGACAAATCGATCGGTGGCCAGAAAATAGAAAAGGGGAAACACGCCGTATGCCGATCGCAACGGTGATGGCAACGTGCGCAGCGAATTAAATTGGTCATTACCGGTGCAGAAATTTGCAATCGCGACGGAGGGGGTGTTCCTTCTCGTTTCTTTCATCGAACGAAATTATTTGGGTTGGTGAAGCGCGCGGGAGAACTGCGTGCTTTGGGTTGGATAATTATTCCGGCGCTGTCTGCGCGGTGTGAATGGAATCCGAAGTGAGCTAATTGGTGGTCGAAGAAGGGCAACGATATCCGTTTGGAAATTTGCAATCGCGATCGTGCGCACTCTGAGCGTTGGGAATTCAACGCGACAGAAACTGCGGGGTCCTCTCTTGCATAGTAATTTGTCAGTTGGTCATAGCAAAATGACAGGTCAGAGTTCCTCGATTGTACACTTTTCGGTCGTAGTTTCGTAAGTTTGTTGCCCGATGTCGGAGAGATTTTTTTATTAGAGAATTTGTTTCTACTGCGCTTATTTGTTCAAGTATCAATTTGTAATTTCTAACTTGCTTGAAATTAATAGCGTTGGAGGAATTTTTATAACACGTATCTATTGACCGAGAGAATTTTTAAATAAAAAGAACAAATTGACTTTATTATACAGTAAATAAAATTGAGATAAAATCGATCATTGACAAGATTTGTCAAACACTCAAGACAAATTTAATGGTTTCCTAACTGCATGAAACTAAAAAAAACGAAATAAATGACGAAATAGAGATAGATAAAAATGAATAACCAAAATTCTTAAAAGATAATCATTTAAAAATGCGTAAACGATATGAAGACAGTGTACGTGCGAAAAACAAAAATGATACCAATGTATGTACATGGTGGAAACGTGTTATCGATTATGAAACCTTTCATCGAAGCGTGCGTAATCTCATCGGAAAACCTTGGGAGAAACCATAAATCGGAGCTGCGTGTGAGCAAACACTGGCTACGTACCAACGAAAGATCATCGAGTATAATAAACGGAGAATTTTTGCATCGAGCTGCGCCGAGCTTGTTTTGAAATTGTAGATTTATCGTCAGCAATATCCCACCGTCGGTTCGCCCGACTTATTCTCATCAATTTTGACTTTATAACAGTCGATATGCAATTCCGCGAAAAGACGATTCACCGTGTAGACAACGTTTAAAAATTCTTAAAAAAAGATATTTTCTGAAAAAGAAAGTCAAATGATACTTCAGACAGTGAAGAAAATAAAAACTTTTCGTATTTAAAAGTGTCATCGCTCGCGATAAATGTCACGTTGACTATACCAAATAAAATAAAAGAAAATAAAAAGTACTCCCGAGCAACAGTTAGCGCGCGCGAGATGTTACTTTCTCCGCGATTTTCTCACCCGCGAAAGTCTCGAGTGCTTCAATATGTATGAAAGAAAGCCGGGAGAATTTTCGTGGATCTTTATGCGGGGAACGTAGGGAATTTGCCTTCGTTTCGAAGCTTGTTGCATCCGTGTCAGATGGCAAAAGGAACTCCGCCGGCGGCCTCGCGGTTTTTACGTATTCGAGGCGAGTCTCCGGGCGTTTCAACAAATTCGCCGAAGAGTTCAATATTTAAAGAGAAATTTCCCAAAGTTCCCGCGGCACATTCAAACTTCCAAATTGGATAAAGAAGAAAGATCAAGCGGAGGAAGGTCGTTCGTGGTTTCTGGTCTGGAGGCAGACTTGAACGGAATAGAGACAGAGCTGGATAAGAGACGAAAATGTTGCTGCGAATAACGAAGGAAAAAATCACTGATCTAAATTTTAGAAAGAAAAAACTGAATTTCACGGAAAAGAATAGTTGAGAGGCATTCTCAACGCTGTTTCCAGTGAACTTTCAGTTTGCGATAAATTATTCGTAAAAGAAACGTCTGAAAAAGAAGTTTAAATATTCGTTAAAAATACTGTCGATTCTTATGCATCTTTTTTATGTATTTTCGTAAAAGGAACCAAAGACCCAGTAGCAAAATAGAAATTTGTTTCATTACATATTGTAATAAATACTCTATTTTAGACATTTTATATTTATTTGCATTATTACAGGCATCTCTGCACTCTCAAATTTCCCATAAATACGTAAAATTCCACAATAATTGATAACTTCAATCCAGTTCTATCGATTCACGCACTCCTAATGCATGATTTAAAAAATTTTCATTATTATTACGGCATATGTGTTAAATTAATACTTCCTAATATTACGTTGTTTATTAGTTAATCAATACTTCCGTTCCACAAAGATCTAATTTCCTTTTGAAACGAGGTTAAGTATTCTGCGAAATCTATTGTGCGCTCATAATGGGAGCAATGAGAACATTCCTTTTACACGATTTAATCCAATACTGTATCTAGTACCTGTGAAGTGCTCAAACGACATAAATTTCGATTTAAACATACCTCGCCAGATAATCATTTTTAATATAACGATAACAACGTAATAATTTAATAATAAAGCGCAACTTTGATGCAAACAACTTGCTTTGCAAATTTACAAGTTTAGGTTAGGTTTACAGATGAACGTCTAATCTAACGTTTCCAAAATATCCGAAAGATTCTCGCGAAACCAAATTAGAAAAGCAAGTAAAGTGAAGTACGAGAGAAATGGAGATTCTGATGGACAAAAGCATCGGGACGAGATAACCGAACCGAAATACCAACCGAACAGATCCATTACACGAATCGATAGCAATTAGAGTCGATCGATGGGTTCGATCTGATCGTCAGCTTAGGCCAGCGACACGCACGCGCCCAAGTCCTTGCACTTGGCGCTTCAAAGCCGCGAATCGCCCCGAGTATCGAGCCCATCAATTACTCCTCTGGATGGAACGACCGACCGTATCCGATTCGCCATCTCTCCGCGATACGAACGGCTTTTATAATTTCGCGACGAAAGGAAAAGAAAAGAAAAAGGAATTGGACGCTCGGGGCATTGACAAAGGACCTCTTTTCCACGCGTTGAACGCGCGATTGTTGATATAAAAAAAAGAATCATCATTTCCGACAGGATTAAAACAAAGCCGCTTTGCCTTCTCTATTCGCGAACGTTGCTTCTTCAATCTTCCAAGATCGCGAGCGTGAAACGAGCAAAACGTCGAATCACGAATTATACTCGCGCGATCGAATCGCAAGCACTCGAGAATAGCACTTCCCACATCTGCCCACACCTTTGTATCCTCTGCCTCCTGCATCTCCTGGTTGGTCTAGTCAAGTTTAACGATCGACCGATATCGAATTCGCTGGTCGTCGGTTTTATACCGACGATCCGCCTTCGCTTTGCCTGTCTTCTCCATCTTCCACTGCCCTCTTTCCTCGTCTTTTTCCTACCCTCCTTTCCTCCTTCTCCTTCTCTTTCTCCACCGTCCCTCCTGGCCAGGATATATCGGGCCGAATTATCGATTCGCTCGGAGGTCATCCGCGTGCGTCGGTTGGTCGGTCCGAAGGAATAAAAGGACCGACCCAACGGTGGACGTTCGTCCTTCGCAGGATACTTCTGGCCCTCGTCCTTCGGCATCGTTAAACTCGGGCTAACGACCCAGTTCCTTTCAGACACCATCTGCTCTCTCTCTCTCTCCTTTTCCTTTCTGCCTGTCTCTCCTTTTATTTTCTCCTCTTCTCTTTCCTCTCACCTCTTCCCTCGCCACTTTCCTCGCCGTGCGTCGATGCTCGCTCGCAATTAGTTCCGGTACGTAGACGTGTAAGTCGCCGCGTTTGCTCGAGTCCCTCGCGAATTTTACGAATCGCTTTGCCGATCGGCAATCGCCGAGCAAATCGCGAAACTTTCGCGCGAGTTTCACGCCGCCGATCGAGGTGAGTTGGTTTTTCGTTTCGATCGAGGCTGCGAGATTCGTTCGGGGGATATCTTATTATGGGTTGATAGGTTCGTGGAACCTCGGTGTTCATCTTGGCGAGGAATATCGATTTGTGTGGAGCGCCGTGAATCATTGAATCGTCGTGCATTTAATATTTCTGAACTTGTTGACTGAGAATAATGAGATTAACTCGACGAGATTGTCAGTATCTTGCAATTTAACATTCATACATGCATTTCTCGACACTACGTTACGTCAGAGAGAAACGTTACACCGATGCACAGATTAAATCGTAAATGTAATTCTTTTCATCGAGCAACAGCTCCATTAACATTTCAAAATATGTGGAGAATATCTCGAATATCTTTCGCGGGCAGATCATTAATTCTTAAACGAATTCTTAAGAGCATACTCTACATTCTTTGCTTTATCCGTTCAAGTCGGCGAAACAATTTAACATGAATCAGGAATTTTTCAATATTCTCTCATCACCTTTCTAGGAAGTTACCAAGTATAAAAAATTAGCAAAAGTATTTTTTACAAAAAATTGAAACATCGACGTATCTCCGTGGAAAATTTTTGGGACCGTCGTATTAACATCCTGTTGGATTACATGCCCGAATTTTTTAATCAATTTTTTCACTGTTATTCTGATGAAATATTTTTCACTTCGCGTCAACTTGGGATTTTTTCGACATATTCTCAATTAGTATTTTCCCCCGGTTCAAGTTGCACTGTTCCTCGAATATAATTACACGGCTTAAGAGTTAATAATAACGTCAGACGGAAATAAAAATTACACGCGTAAAAAGAGGAAATCTTGATATCCCGCCGTATAGTCCGCCTCTCATGCGGAACCCAGACAAAAGACGATCCTCACGTAAGCTGACTTTTCGTTGCAAGCGTAATTACGATCATAATTAATGAATGCTCGTGTAATTCTACGGGTTTCAATAAAATTGACGCTATTCACTTTGACTCGCAATTGAAGGGATCTTCAAAATTGAACATTGTCGTTCTAGTACATATTGTGACGCAACTTCGTTTCTGCAATATTTTCGTCCTACTTCTAGCGAGAATCTATTCGTTTAAGCACTAATATCTAAAATATTTAATTTCGTTCAGTGTTATGAATTTTGAAAAGTCTACTCTTAAATTGATATCTAAAAATTGATATCTATTTAAAATTCTAGAATTACGCATAATACGCAGAAATATATAAAGTATCACTGGTAACCTGGTTCAGTGGACAAAATTTCCACAACTTTTTTCCATTTTTTCTCTATGAGATTTACAAAGGTACGAGTTTGAACAAACGACCGCTGATGACTATCTGACTGCAAACTACCCATCGACGACTAAATAAAAAATTCGGACTGCGTTCGCGAAAGGTGACGGTAACAACTGGAGGAAGAAAAAGGCGCAGTGTATGTACATGTATGCGATGGTTAATAGAGTAAGGATGCCCGAGAGGTTTGGTGGTAGGAATGGCAGTCGGAATAGGAATGTAGGGTGGGTCATGATATGGAACGAGCAGTATACTACCCCCATGGGGGGCTAGAGTTAGGCAAGGTAATTGTCATGCAAAGTAAAGAGGCAGCATTAGCATCATAAGCGAGCAAATACTCTGCATTCTGCCGTCCATTGTGCTCGCTAGTTAGTTCATTAATTCCACAGGATACGCTACTGGCACGGCTTGAAACATACACGTGTCCACCTTTGTGCAACCAGACAAGCTGCTTTCCTTGCGTTTCACCTTTTCTTTCTTTTTCTTTTTCCCTCTTTTCTCTTTTCATCCGCGAACGCGAATCGTTCGTCCACGAATTTCGAATGCGATCCAAACTTTAGATATTATTGTCGAGAAAAACGCTTGATTTGGACGCGTTAGAGTGATTTTTCGTTCCTTCAAATTCCTTCGTGTGAAACTTTTTTTTTATTGCGACTATATCGTGCATGTTTCGAACAAAACATTTTGATACTTCATGAACACTGTAATGAGATACGACTATCGTGATTACATCGGTCAAGTTTCAAAGAAATCTGGAAATATATATGAAAAATTACGAGATATTTAATACTAATTAGTCTTCGTTGGACATATTAATCTTGGACATATTTTCAAAGATACTTTCCAATTATTAAATAATAACTGAAACAACATTTTATCACACACTGATTCTACGATCACTGTAGTGTCAAGCAAAATCGAGAAATAACGCGCAAACCATTTTTTGTTCAGTCAGTTTGCACCCCCGTATATCGCAGCGTTAAATAAATCTAATTTATTCAAAAATCCGCGGAGAACAAAATTTGTCGACTCTCGAGCATAATTGAACAATTCCACTGGTAACTCATCAGCGAGATTAACAGCGACAATCTCTCCCCGTTGAATTATAACAATCATCTCCGTGAATTATAAATTTCGCACGGCTAGAAAATAGAATCTAGCAGAGTGACACGGTTCGCGAATTAATTTGTCCAACGATAAATTCCGTCCAATGATAAACACGCAGTTCTGTTTTATATCTGGCGTGCGAAACGAGAACGTGGCCGCGTATTTTAATTTCACCGCTGTTGCCGCAGTTATTTTTCACCGAAGTTTAATCATCCGTCTCGTCCATTACGAGACCGTACGCAACTCGAGTGCACGACCATGAACTGCGACTAATTTACACGGGCAAGAAACACCGCGCGAGAATAAGTGATTTTTCACGAGCGACTTTGAAATGCGAATATCGTTGCGTGCCGCGGCGATATTGTAATATCGAAGAACACCGTTCGCGCGAAAGGCATTTCCACTAAATCGTTTACCATCGTAGTTTCACTAGTACGTACCACAGTACGTCGTTATAGTTAGAAGCGGCTCAGAGTGTGCATTCATCGGCGTTCCAGCGCACGTTTCGATAGAAATTTTTGCGAAATTTCTCCGTGTAAAAGTTTTAATTCACGTACATACACAGTAATTGTTATTAGTATTTGGATGCCGTTCGTTTATAATAATATTGTTCTAATTGGTAGGAAGGTAAATTTTATTTATTCAATGCACACGGAGTTTGCAATGCGGACGATGAGCAAATTATATGAGATTTATATTAAATTTAATACAAGCATGTTAATTTTGCATATTACACGGATCAATTATGTACATACATTTTGTATATTTATAATTAATGTAGCTAGCTTATCATCTGAATAATTAGTAATTTTGAATTTCACCATTATTTGATTTATTGGTTCTTCTGCTGACGAATGTGAGCTCATTAAGCGAATAAAATTTATTTTTCTATTAACTGCAGTACGCTGTTGAGTATAATTAATGTACTTGTACTTATTTAATAAAGTAAATAAATACATGCAACAATAATTTTTAAATATTAATTAGTCAGTGAAAATTATTATATAAATTCGTACTCCTCTCAATTAATTTTGATTTATTAACGACTTCTCCGTATATTAATTTTTATATCAATAATAGATTAAAAATAATAATTTAAAAATAAAAATAAATGGATTAAATCTTAAACTTTAACTTTTCATAATAAATGGCAAGGCGTACGAAATTTTTAATTTAAGCTATCGACTAACATTTCTAATAATTTTAATATCTTTGAACAAACGGAATGTTCTCATGTTTCTCCGAAATCTAAATTCAACAAATTAACTTCAGTTTAGAAGAAGAACAAAAGAAAAACGAAAGATAAAAGGAATATTTAAATTCTAAATCTGATATGACCAAACAGTTAAATAAGTCGTCGAAGGAGCGCATCGAACCACGTGCAAAATTGTTTCGATTAAATTTAAACCAATAAACCACATACAGTCATGATTCAATTTGAAAAAAAGATCGAAAATTTCACATGCAAATTTTACAGCAATTCAATTTCCTCCGTACGCGCCCAACTTTTCAAGCTGAACATTCGCAAAATCGAACTGAGTCGTTCGTTCGCCTAACGGTGGCGCTCTCAAGCAAATTTTCCGGAGGAGAAGCAATCGCACAGAAGGAAAGATATTTCACAAATGAAAGGATTAAAGAATTCCGCAGCAAAGAAATCGTTTCTAAAATGGATTTAAGTTTTTCAATCACACAGCCGGACCATTGCAACGTCGCCCTTTTAATACGAAAGGCCATTTTCTCAATCACTCTTACAGCGCGAGTAGTTTTTCTTAGACAGGTATTCGTCTCTTTTCAAACTGCAACTCGAAACTTGATAAGAATCTTAAAATTAGTATCTATGAAGTTCATCAGTTTGATTAAAGTCGAAGGAAACGAAAGTGGAAGACGATGTTCGAAGTAAAAAACGAAGGGATTGCATTAGTCTTCATTTGATCTTTCATATCGATGTACAGGGTGTCCCGAATTTAAATCAAGAGTTTAATTATTTAATCTAGACATTAAAAAGAAGAAAAACTGCACGACTTGTACCCCAGTACGATTCGTCTCACTGAAAAGCCCAGAAGCAACTGCTCTGACTAGGATATGCAAACATTTGAATCGATACAAAACAAATTACAGGCGCGATCGCTCAGTACCAGAGAACGCCACTCCTACTCGAGGTCTACCACACGCCCCCTCACGGATCACGTGACCCAAATCAACCAATCGCTAATTTTCGTTGCATTAGCGTTGCACCTGAAGAGGACCGATTTTCTCCTGGTTCTGCAGGTGAACTAACTTCTGTCGAATAAATCTTTCGTTTTTAAAACTACTGCAAGTAAAAATCAAATGGCAAAGAAAAATGCGTAGCTACCTATTTCATACATACGAAATTCAGAACTCTGTAACAAGTTTCTTAATAAACTTTATAACATTTTTTTTTTCTCTTCTTTTTATGTGTAGATCAAGCCCTCGCAGTTTGCCCGTTTAAGTTCGGAACACCCTGTGCATAAGCGTTCGGTGGCAGGAGCATAAATTTGCATTCATAATACAATAGTGGTTGTTAGGGAAGAGCGGAATAGTTTCTTCATTCATAGCAATTCGCTCGATGCAACTTGGAATAAATAGCAGCAGCTTCCGGCGCCAAAGGAAATCGCGTCTTTAAAGAAACTGTTTGCATTCAATAGCGTTATACGTACGACAGGTATAATACGTATATGTATATTTGGAATGACAGGAAGATAAAAACAGGAATATTACTACTAATTTTATATTTTCACGAACAACCTAATTAAATATTTATAAATATAGATAGATCAGAAAGATGTAGAATAGTTTCATTGATGAAAACCAGCAAAATAAAATTGGAGCTGATATTTTTGATAGTTCATGTTACATGTACTTTTAACCCTTCGAACTTGTATATCACGCTGCAGATGACAATACAGATTTCTTACAAAAATTTGGAATTTTTTTTTTAAATTATCACACTTTAAAAGATTACAAAAAATAAATAATATAATAATAATAATAAGTAAATACTTTAAAAACATTGAATTTTACTACTGTACATTAAACCTGCACCCAATTTATCTTAAAATAAATACAAGCGGACGCGCAACAAACAGTTGGAAACACAAATCGAGTCGAAAGGGTTGAATTCCGTGCCACCGAAAACGGACTCGTAAGTCGAAAACGTCCGAACGAAAAACAATGAAGAATCGAGCACGAACCCGCTGCTCGATTACAACGAGGCCATCAGAAAAATGAAGGAAAGCTGGCTGCGGCTGGTTTGCGCGGGGCGCGCTCGTGTCCGCGCGGCGGAACACACCGCGCGCGTCCCTTCGGGACGTTTCAGCTGCATTCACGTGCGCGCACGACTCGTCGTGCCGCAGAAATAAAGGACTTCCTTTGCTCGTAGATATCCGCCCGGCAGGGTCGCGAATAAATCTCGCGATGAGCAACAGAACGGGACGGAGCGAGAGAGGGATAAAGGAGAGCCAACCGGCTGAATGGAAGAGAGGAGAGAGGAACGAGAGAACGCTCGAGCTAGCGGGCAGAGAGCTTGACGCGTGGTCGCGACAGAGACGAAGCGAGAGGGATAAAGAGAAGAGGAGGATAACAAGGCAAAGATAGCGGCGATACACCTCCCGTGGACCTCCTCCTCGTCCTCCTCCACCTCCGTCGCCTCCTCCTCCTCTGCAGCTGAAGCTGACTGCTCGAGCGAGAAGGCGGCCAACTGGATGACCCGAATACGAGCACCGAACGCGACTCTAACGTACGAGAACCGTCACTGTATGCACGTAAGTATGTACGTGCGCAGCCACGATCATTAACCCTCGTCCGTGTCTTCTGTCAATCTGATACATTTTCTTTTTTCTTTCTCGCGAAAAGTTGCGTCACTTTGCGCTGCGACATCTAGTTTCGTTGCACGTGTTTTGGACATTTTCGGCGAGAAGATACGCCACCAGAGAAACACGAAGCCTCAGTTCAATACACGTAACTCTTACGTTATTTTGAAGTTCTTTGAGAGAAAGTACATTATGATGTACGTCATACAATTATTCAGGATTGTTAATAGTTGTGTCGAAATTCTCAAGATTACCACTGTTATTCTATATTCTAACTCGTACATCTGCTGAAAAAAAAAAAAACTTTGCACGTACAAAAGTAGACACATTCGCAAAGGAAAATAAGAAGAAAAAGAAATAATTATCGTGTATATTTAGCAAAGATGCACATAGATATTTATATGTTTGAACATCTTGACGGAAGATGTACGTACGTAGATGCTGTAGCAAATGAAACAAACAAATCCACACACGAAGTTTACATATCGTTTTATACGTTTAAAACTGAACTGATTTCTAATTTGACACGTATCACACGTCCGTGTTACAAGTGCTACGCACTGTTGGCCTTAACACTGTGTATTGCTGACTCTACGCAAACACAGAACTACACTGCGCAAACATCAGCGTAGACATGGCGTTACACTTTGCTCGAAACTGCTAAACATTCGAAGAAACGGGCAGGCCAGAGGCAATTAATAACCTCCGTTCAATTTCATCATAGGAATGCGTATCGTCTGCTCCCGACCACACGATGAAACTGCTCAAAAGGCAACACACGTGCACGTGTACGCGCGTCCAACGCGTGGTAAACCAGACTAATCTGATTAGACGGGATGAAACGCGTTTGGAAAACCCGGCGAGAGATTAGTCTGAAATTGCACGCCGGCGCCGATTCGAGAAAGGACGATCGTGAAATTTGGTTGTCAGTGAAATCGGACCGGGTACCGAGGTTCTAAATTACTTAATTTTTGAATGAAATGCGGTCAGAGCCTTTCGATCGGCGAGATTTTTGAGATTTTGTTTGTCGTCGAAATGGGTTCGAAGAAAATTTGTTTGGATGTTCAAGGTGTGGAGGATGAGATTTCTGCAAATTGTAGAAGAAAGAACGAAATAGGAGACGAAATACGTGATTTGAACGATTCAAAATTCGAATAAAATCTAACAATCAAACTCCAAAAACAGCCGAAAGCCTCAAATCACTGCTTCCTGCATTCAATTAATAAAATTACATTCACCAAGCAACGCCACTCGATGTACAATGACCACAAAAAGTATTATATTTGCACGTATCTAACTATCTATACCTTCCAATAAAACGCACTTCGTTTTACTTTCACAGTATCAATACAAATACAGAAAGTGAAAATGAGTTTCCAAATTTATCGCAACGTAAATCATAATTGTCTCAACACTCGATTCACGAGGTATCGTTCGATTCACCGAAAAAAAAAAAAAAAAAAAGAAACATTTACCTCGATCGCGTTGAGGAAACAAACTGATCCATCATTGTTAGGCACGATCCCGTGAAAATTCTAATGCGATTCTCAACCGACGAGAATGGTGGAATGTTTCTCGGCTGATTACGCTTCTTCTCACACCCGCCGTTCTCGTCTGTTCTCCGTAAGAAAGAAGGGGGAACGAGGCCGGGGATGCAGGACGAGGCTGCTTTCCCAACGAGCAATAAAGATTCGAGGATCGCTCGTAAACTTGGCCCCGTGAATCCTGCAAAGTCCCATCACGTATCCAATTTTCCAGAGATCAAGCGTCTCGATCCATCCCGGGCTTTCGAAATCGGCGAATTGAAACGCGAGCGTCCGCTTGGAACCGTCTCGCGTCGCAAGGCCATCGGCATCGAAACAACCCTCGACGCCACCCTCGTCTTCGCTTTAAGCGAACCTCGCGAAAATCGACCTCTGTCTAGCTTACATCCAGGCCTCCGGATACAGTGATCGCGCTTATCCGCTTTATCGTGTCTACGAGCCATTCTTTTTCTCCTTTCGATGTCATCCTCTCGAAAGCATCCTCCGTTCAACGTGCTTTGGATATTGAGCAAACAGAATTCGTGGACTGCGTGATTCTGTTTGCTCGTTTGAGAGAAGAGAGAGAACGGAGTTGAGACTCAGATCACACTTACTCGATTAAAAATTTGGAATCGCGAGAATTTGAAAATTATAGGATCGATTAAATTCATTTCAAATCCCAACTCGGAAATTAAATCGTCAGCGACATAGTCAGCATCCTTGGTTATGCAAAGTAGAGTCGCTCAACTGGCGGTCCGTGGATTTTTGCCCCTACTTTTCTGATCGCTAGCGCTATCCCCTCTGCTGCACTGATCTCTTCACTACGTTGAAATTTCCTCGTCATGTATGACGCTGAATCCCCACTCTGCCCCATTGATGCAGTAGAGGGAGCAGAAAAGTAGGGGCAAGGGCCGTCAGTTAGTCAGTTCTGATGTAAAGAATTAAAATAATCGTGTATTTAGAGGCTTTTTCACAGAAATCTCTGAGGTCAGTTGCTGCCTGCGGATCATTTCGTGAAACAGAGCAAACGTTAAACTATTACAAGCAAAATTTTACGCACGAAATAATTTATTAAGATTTTATATGTTCTACATATTTCGCTCCGTTGCCGAAAAAAATGAATCATTCGTCGAAATGAAGTAAAAATACCTCAACGTTGCATTTTGATTAATCGCAAACCACGTTCTTCAGCGGTGCATCGAGCAATTTCAGGAGAATTCATCCAACGAGAGCACCGTTCTCGAGTGACGCGAGACGCGAAATTTCTTTAAAGAACGCGCGGGACAATTTCCGCGACCCAGGACACTTATATACAGTACTAATCTACAGCTGAAGTAAATTGGTTTACTGAAAAATTTAATTACGCCTGTCTACGGCTGTCCTTTGCCATCGTGTAATCGAGTTACGCTGTCGACTTGTGTCTTGACAACACGTTCCAGAAACCTTTGCCTCGACCGTTCGTCGCGCGGAATTTTCTCGCTGATTTGCATCCCCCCGAGAACACGGTCAGAGGAAATTGCAAACACAAAGCAGAACGTGATAATAACATTTCGGACACTATCAAAACCTTCGGATCGGATTGAACTTTGCATAAGTTTGCTCCAAGTTTGCTTTTTCTTAGTCGTCGAATATAACAGGATTGTTTGAGTACAAAAGGAGAATAATTACAAAATTATCAAAAATATCAACTATAAATTATATAATAATTTAATCCTCAAACAGCATTGTTGAATCGTGAACGATGTTATAAAATAAATAATTTATACGAGATTACGAAAGTTTAAGATGTACCTACTTGTGATTTTATTTTATTCCTTTATACTCTATGTGACAGAACCCAGTACTCAAGTTAAATTAAAAATTCAAAAATTCTCAAAGGCTAATTAAGGATTAAAATGATAAAATGATAAAATGGTAAAATATTCGGTGAAAGAAAACGAGCAAGAGCAGTCAGCTTTGTGAATCACATAAATCACTGCATAACGAAAAGGATAAGCCGCAGTCATTGTGCAAACAGATCGCACGTTTAATTAAAGATTTCGTCCATTAAATAAAAAAATCGAGTTCATGTTGGACCAGATACATTCATTTATATCGAAAAGTTTCGACTGAAAAATGACCCAACTTAAAAATAATTTCTACGGAAATGATGTCGCGTTTGTTTGAATCACTATTAAAATAATTTCTACAGTTTAAATTCGACTTTAAATTTATAACAGACGCGGATCGACTTTTATGTAAATCAGTTACGTTCGTAACGTTTCCATATTAATTACTATATTAAAAGCAACCAGCAAGGAGAAACTCGATTTCTAAAAGCTGGCATAATTCCTGTAAACCGTATTCCCTTTGACGAACGAAATTGTTTTATAATAGGAAAATGATACTATTGTCCGATAATAGTCCATTAAATGTCACCGAATGGAGACATACACGGAGATCGTGCATTTTATTTCTGCCTCGGCTCCTGTTATTATCACGACGCATTATCAGGGAATAATTCGATGAAAAGCAGAATCAACGCGCGGAAATGAGGGGAACAATGATCGTTTCGTCGACACTGCGCCTGCTCGAATAAAAACAGCTTGAAATTGCGCGGACCGAGCCGGAATGAACGTTCTGGCAATCTGGAATTGAATTTCAGGAAAATTGAATCGCGACGGAGTCGTTCGTTGCGTTCGTTACTGTGAGTGATAATAAAATGCTTGGAAGAACTCGTAATGCACGTATCGTAGAATTAATCGAATTAAACATACTCTTCTCTGTTTATTGGAGATGTGTCTTGTAGAATTTAATTTCGATTTAATATCCAGCGATTGAATTTCATGGTTATAATATCTCCGATGGGAAGGCAGAATCAAATTTTTGTCGAAACAATATGTCATCACACTTGGCAAAATTATTATGCGTACTTTCTGACTGGACAATCAACTTTTACGTTCAAGCTGCAAAACTAGTTTGCAATTCTCACTTACGTAACACATTCTTCTTTGCCCGCCCACTAGGAATATAAAAATGATCAACCTCAAATTTCTTTTTCACAGAAATAATAAACATTAAGATATTTGAACGACTTTTCGTCAGACATTTACACGAAAGATAATCGCACGTTAGATAAATCGCATGTTCGATTTCACGCAATTGAATTTGTTCCGACGCAAGTTTTGTACCGAGTTGCAGCGTTGAAGAAGACTTTATATGTATCACGGCCCTCACAAAAGGAGCCAGAGTTTTATACGTCCACTTTTCTTCCATTACCTCCGTTTCTTTTCCCCCCTATCTTTGTATCTCTCGCTTATTTGCCTCTGCCATCTCCGCCTGTTCCCTTTCACGCGGCTTGTTGTTCCCTTCCAATTCTTCAATCCCGACGATCCACTGCTAGATCCGCGCCGTAAAACACCACGGGACGAAAGTAGTACGAACAAGAGAGAAATTGTTAACGAAACAGAGAGAGAAAGTGACAAGGGGACACAAAAAGCAAGACAGAGAGAGAGAGAGAGAGGGACAGAAGAAGCTCTTTCAGTGACGAGAACGTCCTTAAAGGGTAATAAGCTCGCGCGACGTTAATAGCCGCACAGGAACTTCGCTGAAAGGAGACGTGTCTACGGGCGAGTGGATTTTGAACGTCCTTCTGCTAGATTTTGAAGAACTGTCCGTAGAAACGGAAGTCAAGTGTGGAGGGTCCGACGGTTTAACAGTTGGGTGTCCGTCGCGACGAAAGGGCTCGAAAGGGCCAGCTAGTCGTACAAATTCAACTAATGGTCTCTGGTTGTCGTTTCGCGCCAGATCTACACTTGACAAATACATACACACGTATGCAAGCACATACATGTGTACCATGTATCCACGTACGAAGGATTGTTCTCTATAATAACACGAGTGAAATTCCGAATATTTTCGTACATCGTAGAACAACGGAATAAAGTAAAGAAAATTTATTTGGCAAAGTTATTCGAGTTACACTAAATCTTTGTTAGTCTCCCGATACTTATTATATCAGTAATTACTAAAGTATCTTGTCTCGAACTATCAAGAACCAACAATGTGTGTTAACGTGACGCCTCAGTTTATATTTCTTAATATTAGGACTAAAAGAGGAAATTCCAAGGAATTTCGTTTGAATTCCACAAGTTTAAAATATCTAAGTTTTAATAAGTTAAATAAGTTTTTTAAATTATCAAATTGATAATAACTCACTGCGCAAAAAGGTTTCCAGACACAGTTCTGCGTGCGTAAAGTATTACTCGAACGTCGAAGTTGACCAATTTGCGTATTCCTATCGCAAACTCGTAGCGCGCAGGGATTCGTTCGATTCTCCACTACTAAATTCGAAATTCTCGCGAGTGCCTGGTGAAATTTCGCAAGTCGTGGTGAAACCGCAGCGGATCGTGACGGTCACGGGTTACAATCGTAGCCAAACGTCGCCAATTACCGTTAATTGAACGTAATAAACCAGTGAAATCTTAATCGGCCGCGCGTATTCGGGGAACATCGCGGCCAGGCGCCACGGATTTGTAGGATAACAAGGAAGAACGCGTGTCCCGCATATTTTTCTCACACGGCCAGTCGCTAGGCGGTTAGCCAGTCAGGCTAACCGATTTCTCGGCTCTCGGCCGATCGATCAACCGTTCTCGTTCACACGCCGCTATTTTCCCCGCGCGTCGCCTTTTTCCTCGCCTCGTGAAAGGTTAACATATAATCACAGCCGTTTTACCGGTGACTTTTAGCTACACCGTGGCCAATCTCTGCAGCAGGAATCTCTGCTATCGCTGGGCAACTTAGGAACCACCATTCGTACCAGGTGTCGTTTAACATTCGATCCTTTCTTGTTTTCAGTTTTGGAACTAAAAAAATTGGTACTTTAGTTTTTGAGACTCATGAAAAGAGATTCTTTTCGTCGTTACACGTTCTACAGAACTCAAAGAAATTGGAACATTGTGATAAATTATAGTGTAATAATCGGTCCGCGATTTGTCAGTCAATTCAATATAATTGTCGATCGACCAAGGCACAGTGATAGAATCCATTAATCAATAGTTGATTGTTGGAGACTCGACTTGCACGATTTGAAAAGCCTCAAAATTTTAAATCTTCAGATCTCTAAATAACAGAATCACTTGACTCTCATCGACAAATTTAAATTTCAATGAACTGTATAATTAAAAAAATAGAACTTGAGCAAACTCCACTCAAATATTACAATATTATTATATAAATATAATATATAACGTGGTAGGCTCGTGATACTCTAAAAGTGTCTTTACACTTTTTTAAATTACATATATATTATGTACACTGTGCATTTCTGCACTTTCAAATTTCCCACAAAAATTCACGATCTATTCGTCGCTGATCCCGATCCTGATCTCGATTCGTCACGCGTGAAACGCGTCAGAGACCGACACTTTCGATCGAGCGTCAGCGATCGCGGTCGTCTTGTTACGCCGCTTTCTTCTAATTACGCGCCGCTGCGTCGATATTTAATTACTTTCCCGTCGATATTTAATTACACGGCCACGAGTTGAGAATGATCAGCCGAGTTTCGCGAGGGAGGAATCACGTTCAAGAGGAATATTGTTAATTAGCGGACCGTTTGGTTCTGATGGAGATTCATGCGGATCCAGGGGGGGAGGGAGCGTAGCGGATATTGGACTGAATTAATCGTCAGTTTTTCAGCGAGCGATCATCGCCGTTGTTTCGCGCACGCCTGTGTTCATAAAGAATATATATCGTGGCGCGCTTCTCGTTGCTTCGCTCGACTTTGTTAGAAATTTGTTATTTCTTGCCGGTGTTGAGGGAACGTTTAATTCTCACTGCGATTCTAGCAGATTGATTTACGCGCCGTTGCTTTTTACGATAGAAAAATGGGAAGAGAGATTTCGTTTCCGTCCGTAGAATGCCGATTTCCGTTCTTCGTTTATTTCGTCGTCCATTTACACACATGCACCAGCAAGATAAATGTTATTAGTTATCGTGCCTCCAGAATTTCATCATTTCGTTCGATGCAATTCTTCAGTAACGAAGTAACGTCAGTAATGACAGTAATTGCATATAATGAGTGTTTGATACGATAAATACACCTCGTTAAAAACAAATAAATTAGAAACATATTAAAATATTCTCTATCTTACCAAACTCCCCAATTTAACTGGCATTAATAAGCAATTTTGGGATTTTCGATTCGATTTAGTTTTCAGATGGGGATAAAATTAAAATAGAATCAAATGTTGTACAAGCTGCTACGATCATCCACGTCTCCAAGGTTACTCGAGGATTAACAACTATCAACGACGCGAAAAGCTGAGAACTCGAGCTTCTCAAATTAATTCCCCTCTTTCACATCCCTGTACATCGTTCGTCTCGCCCTCTGACTTCCGTTTGCAATTTCCGCGCGGCCGAGCAGCGTGACGCGGCAGGGGTTGAAACCGGGCGAATGAAAGTCGCGGTATCGGCGACGAGCGAAGAAAACCAGGAGGGAAACGAAAGGATAGAACGGCGATTCGAAGAAATTCGCACGATCGAGGGACTCGAGAGGGACACGAAACGTGGAGAGAGAAGAAGAGGGCTCTCGTTAACCCTCTGAAAATCTCGTACAGCACGCGCGCGTACGTAAGTGCGCCTCTCGCTTACTCGTCCTTTTTTCCGCAGCGTTTCCCTCCGCTGGAGAGAACCTTTGCGGAGGTTGCACACGTGCGCCAGCGTACGTAGCCCGCTGTATCGTCCGTATCGGGCGTCCCTATCAGCCAATTAGTGGAAATGAGATCGTAGCCGCAGATTAACGACCCGCTTCCTGTGACGTTCCGTGCTGGCACGTTTCTGCGAGCTCTTCGTCCGATGCGACGTAACCGATATATATTTAAATAAATGCTCGTACACGCGACAATGCCGACAACGCGTTTCGTCAGCTCCAGTTTAAACGCGGATTGAGAGGCTTGCGATTTTCGAAAAGGTTACCTCGTGATGGACTTTTTTTCTTTTTGTTTGAGAAATGAAAATCATGTCACTTGTCATCTGAACACTGAATGAATTTTCAGATTTCAATGTTTGTCATTTGGAAGGAGAAGCGTGTTGGGGCTGGATTTCACGGGTACGTTAAAAGAATGCTGTGTCACGTGTGTGAATTTTTTAAAAAATTTCTTAAACTGTATCCATAATTATAGTCGACACTGACGACTGAAAAGATCTATTAAAAAACACCAGGCATTCCGAAGCCTCGATTATTAAATAATTAATAACCATGATCGATGCATTGGTAAACGATGAAGAAATAATTCGAGAGATATTAAGCCTACATAACACGTTTCTTGGAACGTGATAATGCGTCTACCAAATGAATCGGAGAAGCGATTAGTTCAACGTAAAATCCAACGAAATTGTCCCTGTAATTAAAAAATAATTATAAAATGACTAGACGATGGAAAAAGAAAAAAAGAAAACACGTTTGAAAACTACTAATCTCCGCTGTATTGTTAAAAATATTGCTTTGTCACGTGTTAATTAACAGCAGATGTTGCAATTCTTGCCACCTGTTGAATATCCTTTCGGCCAAACAATGGACAACGTCGATGAAAATACACCGAAATACACAATATAATATTCTTCGAATACTCCAAATCAAATGAATTCCCAATGAGTTCACAAACAAATTCACTAGCAGTTCCGAAATAAAAGAATCTATATTTCAGCATTTAATTCCATCCTCCGCGCTATAGCTAACTATCTCAAATTGACGTAGTTTCCACGCGTTTGTGACTCACTGAAGCGCTCGCACCTAATAAATACCAGTTACTCATCAACCTGTCGCAACGCTGTACTACATCTAACCTGGTTGAAACCTACCGATACGAGATATCGAAATCAAAGACGCTGCGTCGATAGCCAAATGTACACAAGTCGAGAACACTGCGCGAGGAAAACGGGATAAAGCGAACGTGTTGTTCTTTCGATTCGTTCTATTTTTGAATATTTAACGATCGCCCGCGCGCATCGTTAGACGCGCGTTGTACACATTTTGCGAGAAAATGTAGAGTCTAGAAATAGCTGGTCGCTCGTTCGGATCCGCCTCGCTACAAGAGAAGGAGGATTCAGCGCACCGCGAAGGTGTTGCGTTATACACCGCGGGGTTGAAGCGTGAACGCTTTGAAAATACAGCGAAACCAGTAGCGAGTTCTTGGAATCGGATCAAACGGCATTGGAAGGACAGAGAGAAAGAGAAAGAGAAAGAGAGAGGATGGTATACGAATCGTTCTTGATTTGACAGAGGAGAGGACTGAAGCTCGGTAAAAATTTTATTTCGCAACAAGAGAGTGCTGATGAATTTCAGAGCGCAAAGATATCCAGTCTAAGCCTCTTGGAACATTTCAAGGTTTCGTCTGTTTATTCGCCGTAGGGCCACGAGGAGCTAGAAATCCTCACAAATCCGTGGACATTCGTCGCTGACGAACAATTAAAAAATTATTTCAACGCCAATGATCTCCAAAGAAAAAAAAAAAAAAAAAAAAATAAATAAATCGATCGCTAGATCCAAAGTTCATATATTCTTCGAATCGAGCTTAGGATCCCGGAATCGACTTACTGTTAGATTTGCGAGTTGAACACGTTGAACTTAACCTGATCCGGCCGGCAGCCGCGACGTCGCATTAACATTATACTATATATCCGTGTGACGGCGAATGTAGCGCGCGTAAGCCCCGCCGATTGTATCGCGTACGCGCATTATACCGTACAGAAGGCATTGTGCGGTACGGGCGATATACACAGTGAACGTAATATATTCTCTCCCGGGCCTCTAAGAACGACGGTGCACTCTTGCCAGGCCGTGAATACACGTCGTGGATCCTCCGCGCCGACAGTCCCTCTCTCTCACTCTCTCTCGCTCTCTCTACCGCAGCCCAGGCGCACCAACCACATTTACACCGCCCCTGGTGGTTGCACGAAACTAGTTATAAACCCGAGAGAAACGGCCTAACTCGCGTCGCTCGATACGTATGTGCACACGGCCAGGTGATTATGAACCTGCTCGATGCCTGCTGTATACCGCGAAGAAAACGTACCGGGCACGCTGATGTCTGCCCAGTCTCTCTCTTTACCCTCTGCGCGAATGTTCGTGTTACAGGATCGTGTATACACGGTGCCATGCATCTTTTGCATCCGCATCGGTGGATTCTCCCAACAATCGCTGTTCTCAACCTTTCAGTCCCAATGGGGTCGCGCGTCAAAAAGTCAGTATTAAATTCTGTAGCTATCTTTGTTAGCCCCTCGCGGTCTGTAATGTTATTTTCATAGCGCTCCGTTTGAATCGGACAAGCTTAACAGAGCTCGCTTATACATGCAATCTAAACGTAGGATCCGCTAAATAAATATAATCGGAAAGATTAGATCTATTAGAATAAAATCATAGTACACGAAAAGTTTCCTTGAAAAGCGTATGGACTATTAAATCTGATTTGTTACAATTTGATCTCCTTTGATTCTTTGAGATAATGTAGAGCAGAATTACACTCGGTCGATAATTTTGAATTATATTTTATATCTGTGTATGACTGATATCGTAGAAATGAATTCAAGTGGTCCAAGGTGATATCTAGCACGACAGCGGCGAAAGGGAAATTCATTTCTTACGTTTCCAAGATAATTTCACGATTATTTCACGCATCGTGGCCTTCGAGCTGCCCAAGGTCTCTAAAGAGCGAAAGTTATTTAAACAAACGGGACTCGATACAGCGATTACCGGGAGTGTAAAAGATAGTAATAGTCTGTTTCTCTGCGGCCTTGAATTGTCAGAAAGTGATTGCATAATGCTACAAAATAGTATGAGTTGCAACGGTGAGCGTGTAAGTATGGAAGTATAAATTCAATTTCGTACACGTGATTTTTACGTGGAGTAAAAATTTGAATTTGAATTTGTTGTATTTTGTGTGTTTTCAATACTTTGACGCGCAAGGTATTTAAATCTTACATTGTACAAAAAAAAAAAATATCGGAATAAATTTTTTTATAATACAATTAATTAAATTTCAAATTCTCAGTATTATAGCGATATCAACCTTCTGATTAATCGAAAAGAAAAATCAACTACGTATTTAATTTTTCACAAAGATATTTGAAATTATACGTACATGTATAAAGATGCTATTATAATATATCACCTTTGATACAGCGGTACATTGATCGAAAAATGATTTATTGCTTCGTAAATATTCTCAACAATTTCCACGCAACATTTCCACGACATTTAACGAGAGTTACAACTCTCGCTCCTTCAGTTTCGAAACAATCAAGAAACGAAATTTCATTTCCAGAATTCGGAGATAGGATAAAGCGAATTGAATCGATCCTAGCCGACGGCAAACTAACAACGAGGAGAAGGTCAAGGGGCACGTCCAATATGGGCTTGCTTCAGCGGAAATTCCCAAGCGAAGGACCAACATGAGAAGGAATTCTGATGTATTAGTTCGCCCCCGCCTGTTCGACTTTCGCGTATATCGATGCAATCGCCGCACGAAATCCAAACCAGTTTTCTTTTATACACGGAGGAGATAACACTTCGCCAGTTATTCCACGTATTCGTCTTTTCTTTCGAAATGTTCGAACATGCAATTCTGTGTAAAAACCTTAGGATGACTGGCGATAGATGGAAATATCTTATAATCTGGCTAGATTACGAGTGGTGACACTTCTTTCGTTAAGAGAAATAGATTTGACGAGAAAATATATTTGATGTAATAACATTACTCATAAGTATCAGGACATGTAAATAAGGGTCAGGTAGACTTGACAAATTATTAATTATTAAGGGATTAATTTAATTAATTAATTTAAAAATCTCGAAGATTTTTGACGCAAGAAGCCCGTATGCTCAATGTCAAAGTTTAATAAATGTCTGTAGATTGAAACAGTTGCAAACCTTATCTGCACACCCAGTATCCGCGCAGTCCCGCATGCATCAATCGATTTGCAGTATGCATTACGCCCCGAAACACCAAATCAAGATATACAGTGCAAATTCCGCCAATGAAATTGCCAATACAGTACGGTGTACCGAGAAAAAAATCCACGCAACGTTCAAACAAACGGACTCACACAACCGCGCAACGCAGAAAAAATATTGCTTTCTGCGTTCAGCTATATTTGAGCCATTCGCTCTATCCAACTTTTTCAATTTTTTTAAATTTCAATGTCAAAAAAAACTCGATTGACTCTCTTCTTTTTATACTTGAAATAAATTTCTCCAACATTGGACGTAACACCACGGAATAACAAAAATTTCTCTGGTCATGGAGTAATGGACGATGGATACCGTTTTATCATTTTTTTCTAATTTTTGTTTCGTGGAGTTGACCGATTTTGCAAATGAGCGACTCATTTCTCTTCAAAAACACTCTTCGTTATGTATTCCACTTTTGTCGTTCGCTATACCATCACTCTTTTGTATTTTTCTATTCATGAAGCTGTAGCTTCTAAACGATTGTGACGAATACGATGCAATTCGAAGAACAGAGAGAATGTTACAGAGATATTCTTCGATGAATTGTGAAAATGTTATTCGATTGTATCCGTTATATTGTGTTTGTTCTTCTTCGTTCATGTAATGTTCTATAAATGCATCGCATCGTAAATTTTATACTGTACATTAATTATTGATAACCGCATTACTTTCAATTACGTAACAAAATAATGTCTAATATAATTACGTTCAAAAACTATTTTTCCTTCTCCTGAAAAGTACAATTACACAAGCAGTGTCGTCTAACGATACGAACCAACTGTGCTCGGTAATAAAATACGCAAAGCGTACCATCCATTTATATTCTATTCGAACTAAATCTAAATTCTCGATCCATCTCGATCAGTTAAAAATTATCACTCGGATTTCATCACTGTAATTCGCCGACGACGCACAATTAACGAGAAAGCGAAAAGGAGAAATATTCGTCGAGAACTTTCAATTTCCCTCCGGACTGGCGCAAGCCAGATCTCGCATTACACGATTCGACTTCTTAATGAGCGACTTTAATGCGTTTGACGAAAGCCACTGCTATCAAGGGACCTTTCTATTTGCATACACGAACGTCCGAATACTTGGTCGCTTTAATAACCAGTACACGTGTCCGAGTGTGCCTACGTGTGCCTACGTGTGCCTACGTGTGCCTACGTGTGCCTACGTGTGCAGGACGAGTCCAGACGCTAGGAGAACGTCGCGGACGTCTCGAGCGATAGCCGACTAACCACCAGTAGTCCGCGGTAATGAGAAACTTACATGTTGAAACTATGCGACTATTACTGAAACCCGCGAGCCAACCTAATTACTCGTCGTTCCGCGAGCCTCTTGCTCGAAAGAAACAGGGAGAACTCGAAAGCCGGATTCCTCTCCCTTTCGTCCGTCCACTGACCTATTTCTCTCCCGCGAGAATTTCATTGCAAATATTTTCCTGCCTCGTGACCATCGACGTTTTTTTTTCTTGCTTCGCGAAAACGCTTGGGACAGAGCTTGCTACGTCGTACACGAAGCAAGCTCTTTCCTCTCGGAGATTCGCAAGTATAAGCATAAATGCGACGATGGTTGACGAAAGGTGACTCTGGTGAAAGTGTTGGTAGGTCGATATATTTATCGATATGGCTGGAGTCGAATTTTATAATAGTCGCTGAAAGTTGAGAAACAATCGTGCAAATGTTTGTGATCATTTTGATCGTAATGTGATTAATATTAGTGTAAATTTAATTTTGGATCTCCTTGCAATTCGTAATGAGTAACAGTATTGGTAAAATTGACAAGTTACGGCTTCTTCCTTCAAAATTTTATGCTTCTACGCGAAATATGGTGATCAGACGATTTGTAATTTATAAAATTGCGCCTGTTTTATTAACAAAAACTCGTGAGAGTTTTCTATGCAAGATCAATTTAATAAGATTTGGATTGAAAATTTCAATTTTGTTTGAAGATTAAGAAGTAAATAAGAATTGAATTTTGCTTGAAGAATCTTCTCCTTGGAATCTCACGGAAAGAACGTCGTTTGATTGAACTTTTTGTAACTTTGACGGATATGTATGTTATATATAGTGGATGTACGCACAACCTTATTTTACATTTATTCATAGCTCTCGTCAAGCACAAGTAATTCTCAGCCCGACTGACTGACAATAAGTTATCAATTTTGCTTCAGATTTGCTAATTTAACAATGAAATGTTTGATACAGTAATTTACCAATGAATCAAAATCTTACGAAATCTTCTGTGAAATTCGACTGACTCGACACAGTTGTCGCACGAGTAACGAGGAGAAACGTTATATAACAAGCGGCAAACTCGTCGATTAAACATACTGTTAACGAGTTTTCTGCGCACGACAGTGACACTGTACGAATCAAGAGTTCAATAAATCGACCTTGACGTCCAATCACCTCCGATCCGCCTCAGAGACAAAGACGAAGGAACTCCAGTGCATCTGGCGTCGGCCGTTTAACAGGATGGCGATTTTATTGGTCCTGACGTCAGTATTATAGGTTTGTTATCGACGATGCATCAATTGTCCTTTACAAGGATGCTATTTTTAGAAGCTCTTGTTAACCTCTTGGCGAAACGATTTCAAACACCGCGAGATTCGCCAAGACTACGAAATTTCTTCGCTGCATAAATTATTAATGCGTTTTTCTCCAACCACGGAACACGTAAAAATATTCTCCGGCGATCGGGTAATGTATGCAACGTTTGCAGAAAAGTTTCGAACGAATGACGAATGTTATAAAGTGTGGAACGTAATTTACAACTGGAACGGAAAACCGAGTAATTGCGGGTGAAGGATAAATCAGATTGACGCGGTGAAACTTTTTTCATCGAATATATTAAGTTTAGCAGTAATTCGTAATAATTCATTACTTTGAAGTAGTATAGCAGTGGGTTATTTGTTATTGGTTGTAGTAATTGTCAACGGTATGAATACACTAGGTGTCAGAGCAACATGTTTAATGATAAATTCTGCCAAAAATTGTTTTGCAAATTCTACATAGGATGTCTATTATAGTTTATTTATAACGTCATGTAATAATAAAATGTGTCAAAAAATGACTCAACTATGGCGTACGATTGGTAAATGACGAATTCAGGTTTGATAACGTTAAAATGAAGGCAGATAATTTTGATAGATCATAATTCATGTCCATCAAAATCCATCGTTCTAATTAGTTAGTAATTGGATACTATATTTCTGCCGTATTTACAATTTATACTTGTTATCGGTTCAATATTTGACAAATCGTACATCGTAATAATATTGCGCAATGTACTAGAATAATCTAGGCAAAGAAAACACTATCTACATCAGGAATACTATTTTACATAAAGAATACATATTCAGAATTTTAATCCTGAATTTAAATATCCTTTCGTTACACAAAACAAATAAACAAAATTTGCCTCTTAACGTCAAAAAATACACGTTACGTATGCGGCAGCACAGAAGGTAATCAAATCAGTGAAAAGTAAATCTCGCAGCACGATAATCACGAAAATCAACATCCCCGTCGATTCAATATTTGCAACGTCGATATGCAAAAATCGCAGGAAATGGAAAAACGTAAAAATTCGAGTTTCAAATGAAACAAAAAAACAAAAGGACAAAAAAAAAAGAAGAAAAAGAAGAAAGAGAGGAACGAAACGCACAATTCGATTAATTATCCAATACAAAATCATTCTGACTTTACTTACTGCTCGTATCGGTATTTTATCGTTATTTCTCGCGTCTTCGTGGCTGCCGGCAGCAGGTCTCGCGAACGAAAATAACGACACTTTGTACGAGACATCGCGCGACAAATTCCACGGCCGACGTAATTTTGATACGCGCCGAGGCACCAATTAAATCTGCCATTAATTATGCGCCGCGACGCGCTAGGAATCGATGGCCAACGCCAGCCGACACGATTTCCAAATCGATTCGTCGACGATGCCGGGAAATCCGGCACCGAGCTCGCGCTAATTATAATTCGTTTTACAACGAGCAAGGATATTTTACGCGGTGCAACCGTGCAAATTGGAAACGCTAATTGAAAGGGCAAAAAAAGACAGACGTATCGTACTTTTCGTTACGACGAGTACGTAACAATGTCGGCGAATCCCTTTGCGATTGGACTTTGCCTTTACGCTTCTGACCAGGTGCATAGGCGGACACACACACACAGAGGGATCGTACGTGCGACGAGCGACTGCTAAAAATGATTCGTTCGTGTTTCTTTGCGCAATACGCGAAAGGATGAAAATTGCAGCCTCGAGCTGTGACACGATTTAGCATATCTCTCCTTTGTCGAGACTAATTTTTTTGGTTTCACAGTTGAGCCTTGAGAAGATGTTTTCACATCTCTGCGTCTGAATTTAAAGAAGCAATAAAGTTTTTGTAATTTTTGAGTAATTGTGAAATTTTAAATGGATTTCTTTCTTTTTTTCTTTTTTTAGTCACAGCATTAAATCTTAAAAATGTGTTTTTTAAAATTTTTACATATGAATTCAGCAAACTAATAAAATTCAAATTTAAATGAATTTTTTTTTAGCAAATTGACAAATTTATTTTAAAATTTATTTTAAATCCTTTACTAGGATTATGTTAATTAAAAATAATATTGTTCTTGAAATCATATTCACACAAAGTTAGATTTCTATCTCAAACAACCTAATCATATTATCATAAAAAACAAATATAGAAACTTAAATCTCAATTTTACGAATGAAATACCAGTACATCGTTCCTAATTTCCCAAAATTCTAGAATTTCTGATTTAGATTTTGGTCCGAACTTTCTAAATTATTACCATTTCATATAGGAGTATGAATATGCGCAATAATAAATCGTTTAATTAACGTGCTAATTCTGTGATTTACATTACGACGAATGTTTCTGTAAATCAACGAAATCGACAACTTCAGCATCCAAAAATTGGCTTGGAAACGAGGCAGTAAATTTTCACAGAGGAACTGAACTCGAACCTATTTACATTTGCACGTGAAAACGCCGCTCTCTTGCCATGAAACAATGATCAATACTGACGCATCTCGTTAAATCGGCAATTTTCCCTCGCGTCACGAAGCTCGTATTTATTACTTTAATATCTGCAGCTAGGGTAATCAAACAAGAAAATAAAAACATTAATCGTCTGTCGATTCGACTCGTGTCACGAGCCTTTCATCAAATAATTACGCCTTAATCCTGCCGCAACCCTCCGATTTCATCCCTGTTTTACTCCCGTTTCAGTTGGACTGAATGCAATGTTATTCGATGTATCAGAAAATACTTAACCCGAAATCATCCATTATCAATCCTTTTAAACTTGAGATATTTCTTAACATCAGAAAATATTGGTCTGTTCGAAAAATGAAAGTACGACTGTAAACTACTGTGAAATATAACTCGAAATGCTGTGTTCATCGTGTTCAAGATGCAATTAAGGAAAAATCCAAGTCTTTTCAAGAAGACAATACTATGAACGAAAAACACACCGACACTTATTGTAATGTTAATATTTCTATTATTTTATTTATCAGATATATCATTTGCAATAACTACAACAAGTATTCTTTTAATTAAAGAAACGGTATGCTTTACTGGTTTAGTAAAATTTAGCAAGAAGAGAATAAAATTCCAACTAGCTGCAAAAATATATAGTAACGACAAAGTTCTCAAGGGGAATTTGAGAAAAATCTAAAGAGAAATTCCCGCAAATACAATTACTGCAACAACAATGCCTGAAAAGTCGCACACTTGACGGAATCTCAAAACGATCGAATCGATTTTCAATGATTAGCCACGAGTGAAACCATGAGAGAAGCTCTCGCAACAGAAGTACGTTTCAATTATATCAACGCAAACACCGTGTAATGTTACTCGAAACGGTAACACTCGCGAAGTAACAGTAAGAAAGCGGCGGGGAAAAAAGTTTGTATCGAGAAGTGATCAACCCGATACAGAAATTGTCGGGCGATCGACGTACACGTGCTAGCTGGTGGAATGCACGCGTCGGCATACGTGCGACTTTTTGCAGCTGGTACCGGTCGTCACGTGAAACTATGTCGATACCTTTTTCCGCTGGATCCGGCGACCATCCAGTTTCAAGGTGGATCGTCGAGCAAGTACCGAAACGACTCGCCGTCTCGTCGATCATGCCGGGCTAAACGTCAAAAAATGGAGAATTCTATAGCGCGAGATCGCGGGAAAGGACGGGGGGGCAAGAAGTCGGATTATCGGTCGAATAGCCTGCTCTTTGTCGATGTGCCCGGCTTGATTTATCAACCACGTCATTATCTGAAATAACATCGTTCCGCAACGATGGACACGCATCGGGGAAATTAACAACGATCCGGGAGCGTCGACGATTTTCCGATGTGGACGGCGAAACGATTTAAATCAGAATTTCCCACCGATTGAATCGGATTCAATTACGCTGTTGTAATTACCGCGCCGGAGCCTCCTCCGTGATTCACGTGGAAATTTGGTAGAAAAAGAAGTATTATAGCTTAATGTATTACAGCTTCTGGGATGAGGTGGATGTTGAAAGAGATGAATATTTATTTTTAAACATGTAGAGAATTTTAGTAGAAACGAACTGAACTTTTTTGAAACCGCGTAGACTATTTTTAGAATTTGGGAATTTGTTAAAAGTGTAATATACTCCTTGACAACTCGATGACACAGATGCATTGCAACAGGAAATACAAAGCAGTAAAGCAGTAAAGCAGTAAAGTATTTAGGAATTTCGCAGAAAGTATTCCTTTCGCACAAAGAATTGCTCGGTGGATGTGGAAATCCTTGGTTCAAAGCCACGACAAATTCACACCCCAATGAATTTGCCAAAATCACCGATTGCGAAACTCGCACACCAAAGAACTCTGTTCGAAAATCAGAACGGTTAAAAAGAAGAGGAGAAAGGAAACTACGAACGAGCAGAGAGATCGATGTCACTCGGCAAGCTCTCAAAGCTTTCAGCGACACGCCGTAGGTAGCGTCCTTCGTGATTTGTTGTGTGTTAAAAATCGTTTTATCGTTATTTGCCTCGACTAATACTTAGCTGCGTGCGAGAATCTCGCGTTTAAACGAATGTTCGAACGCAGACACTCCGTGTCGAAAATTTGCGTACAATTATTGACTCTCGAAAAATTTAACTGCTGTTAAATGGAAGCTTTACACTGTATGCTGTGTATATGTTAGAAATCGCTAGGGGAAGATTCTGCGAGCAGTCAAAAACAGTTCTCTTGTGGCCAGATCCTCTTTTTATTATACAACATTTTCCTAAACGTCTGCTGGAATTTCTCAAATTTATTAGGGAACCGGTTCGGTCACAAACCAAAAAAGTGGAAGGCTAAATAACGACAGAGCTATCTGCCCTTACTAACATATATGTATTATTGCTGTGAATAATAGTAAATGAGTAGTAAATAAATTACTAGATAAATTACTAAATCTATCACTGAAAAAAAAAAAAAAAAAAAACGCAAGAAATTACAATGTTCCTTCAAGGAAATTTCTAGAATATTGATTCAAAGAGAAAAGGAAAAAGAAAAAAAAATCCAGCGATCGGTGAAATCTCGCTTGATACGCAAGCACCTTTGGCATCGGGTGACGATTTTAATCCACGACCATGAATAATCCGACCCTGGTCGTTCCCACCCCGGCCTCGCGTCCCAGACGTTTCGCCAGAAAGAATCGCCTATCGTGGGAATTCCCGTTGATCCGTGAATTTTCTGCGGATCAAGAGGCCAGAGCGGATGGCCACGACCGAGATTTATTCGCCGACAATAAAATGGTAGGCCAATGTGCTCTTCCTGCGACGCGCGTTTTCCACGCTCGGCTGATCGACGAAGCTCCGTGTGGACTGACGGTGGTGGTTTTCGCTGGAAATTTTACGCGGTTCGCCGATTCTCCCGATGCCGGTTCGCCTTCTGTCCCGTTGTTAGTTCGGGAACGCAATTAGTGCACGAGGTTAGAGAGCGTCATGCTGCCTTAATCCCGAGTCCGAGCGTCCGTCTGAGCAGATTGTTCTCTTCCTGCGCACGGCGTTCTCATCCACGTGCTGTGTTTTGTCGGATTTCCGTGGCCACGGATCGGAAACTTTCGCTCCGGAGAGGAACTGCAACGATGCTGTGCCCGGTTGTAACGTTTATAAGCGCCGATTTGCAGAGAGACGAAAGAAAAACATTTGCAAATTCTGGGTATTAATCGCGAGAAAACTAATTTTCTGATACGTTCGAGACTCTACAATGACAAGAAAGATACGACAATTACTAACTTGGACAGTTGGAAATCGGGGCCAAACTGGTGCAAAAATTTTATTTTTTACTATGTTAATATATAAAACAGACTGCGGGGGTTTATGCAATTTTATGAATGTGACTGAAGATTCTAAATAGAAATTCGTTTCATCTAGCAAACAACGTAATAAATGCTCCACTTTGAATATTTTAGATATATCGTATTTATCGCATTACAGATCGTATTACTATCTATCTTCTAGGTTTTCGAAACTTCAAATTCCCCCAAAAGAATTTTCTGACTTTTATCAGCGACAATGGGTGATAGTGACCCTATAAAATGAAATCCGCAAGGTGATATTTTTACAAAGCTGAACAAAGGACCTAGATGAATACCAATACACACCTTTTGCTGCTTTCTTTTTCTTCTAGCACTCTTTTCTTCGACGTTCTTTCTTCTTTTGGCTGCCAATGTTTTATTCAAATATTGACACAATATCACCGCGATACAGTATACACGATACCACGTATAGAAATTCAGTTCCAATATATCGTATGTCTTACTTCCTATGATCATCAATCAGATCATATACGACATCGTACAAGTGATATACTCTTTGCTTTTAACAGGAAAAAAATAAAATTTTTTCGAAAATTCTTTAAAAAAGTAATCTAGATTAGAAAACCGGTTCTTCTCAAAGAAATAGCGTAGCTCTAGTTGGTAAATTATTTATATTAAAGAAAGACTGAAAACTGTCTTTTCAACGACTCTAAATACATCATTATACGTCTATTATACTATATAATTATACTATAGACAACTACTTCGAGAGAGACTAACCGTGCAAAAATGTAACTGAAAAGAAAAGTAACTCCTGTTCAATGGAGCAAGTTAAAATCATTTCTTAGAACTTTTACTTCATAGCAACTCAAGGACACATTAATGTCTAACTTGTGTCGATCGAATAATAGTTTCTTCAATCCGAAAAGGAATTCAATGTTCGCCGATAACGTAATCTTTTCGTTGAAATAACTAACATCCGATAACAGAAATTGTCACTTACATCGAGATACAAATTAAAAGATGGGAAATACTTAATTTCGAAAATTTAGAAACTATTTCTTCCTTCGTAAAAAAAGATATTTTTCTTGATAATTGTAACTGTGACAAGAAAATAATTGGATCAAAAACTCGTAGAAATTGCAACAAAAAAAAAATTTGAAATCAACACTATCGTATTACATGCAAAAAATGCTGATGTACAAAAAGTGACAGAAAAATCACAGTAAATGCATCATCAAAATTTTATCAAATCAATGAAATATTTATTTTTATTTCCAAATACTCGAGCAAATAATCAGAGTCTATAATTTTCTCCACATCTTCACATTTATTTCAAGAATAGTTACAAGTCATTAACCAACACTCGATAATAAAAGAGACGAATAAACAATAATCTCGATTCAATATTATACTTTGAACTTTCCCAAAAAATAATCTCACGCGAGGTGGTCGACCGAGAGCACGAAGAGCCGTGCGCTCTCACCGAACGAGATCGTGATTACCGGATTCTGGGCAGAGAGTGTGCCAGAAATACCGATCCCTCGACCGGGACCCGTACAAAAATCTGTAATTTGCAATAATTTCGCCAACGGTCCCACGGACGCATTACCCGGCCGCAACCTGTCCGTCATATTTCTCCCTTCTCCGCAGCTCGCGATGTTCGTCCTTCATGAATATTAATTCCGCGCCACCGAAAATATAACGCGGTAACGCCTTTATCGTTCGATCGATCGATCGCCGCAGCCGGACTTTGTCGCAACTACGCCTCTCCCTCGTACCCTCGACTATCTTCTACCTTCCTTATACCAACCCTTTCTTTCGCCCCCTGTCATTCGCTAGGAAGAGTTTTTATTAATATTTATGAACAGGCCGAGGACGCTTCTTCCGGGTGAAAATTTCGCCAAACTGCTGCTTACCTGCTGCTCGTCAGAATGTAATGTGCAATCAATTCGGAAACTGTCCGTACACTCGGTGAAAAGAAAAAAATTACGAGGAATTATCAATATATCAAATTCTGGTAACTTCGAGAGAAAGAAAAGAATCGTACAACAAATTTTGAGAGATCGTTGCGTTTACGAAGACGTTTAAACTCGCAGAATTTTCGGGGAGAAGCTTATCCTTTATCTCAAAATTACGTAAAAACGTTTTCGAAGAGAAAAAAATCCTGTCCAGTGTTGTGAAAATAGAAACCTCGCGATTCAAAGCGAGCCTGAGTAGATTCTACGACTTTTTTCTTATAAAGTTACACCGTATTTTTGAGAACGCGTTATAATATTTTGCCTACTTATAACATTATGCTCGATATCGGAATTGAAATACAAAATCGTGTACAGCAAGTTTATACGCACCTTCTTGTAGACGTGTAAAGCGAAGAGAAAGAAGAGAGAGAGAAAGAGAGAAAAAGGGGCGGAAGAATTTCGTACGCGACAAAAGGACAAGAGGGCTCGCATGGAACAGCCTATGTGAAACCGGAGGCACGAATCGTCGAATGAAGAACGCGCAAAGAACGCGAATAACTTTTCACTGACAGAGGCTCGCTTCTGCCAGTTTTTCTCAGTTTCTACCTTTCCCCGCGATTCCGAGTAACAACCCCCACGGAAACCCGGATCTCGTCCGACTGACAGAGCAAACGAGAAGTTCGAGAAACGACGCGGCCCCCGGGAAACTTTTTCGCGTAACGAAGAAAAGTAATCTCACGGTACGTTGTTTCGGGGGCCTGGTTGTTGCGTCGAAATTGTAAATAACGATTTCACGGAAATTGGTGAAACTTGGCTGGATACCGGCGCGTTTTCCACGGGTCAAATTGATTTAACTCGGGGATATTTATGACGCTGGAAGCGTCGGCAAGCGTTGACTCACGCAGCCGGGATATTTTCTTTTCTCTTTTCCGTTTTTTTTGTTCTTTTTTTCGTTGCAGTTTTCGAACATTTATGCAAACTTCTTTTTAGAAACGTATCGCGCGCGAATTTTGAAACTTGCAAATCGAATCTTCAACATACTCGAGGCTTCTGAACCTTCGCAGACGTGCCGGAAGTCGAAAACTAAATCCGCGGTAACCGCGTTAATTAGCAAATAACAACGTAATGACTGTTTACTCCTTCCAAACGTAGCTCGCTGACTGAAATCTCTGAAATCGCTTGCCTCGTAATCTCTGACTGAAAAGCTGACTCTTGAAGATTCACCACCTTAAATTTGTCTGTGGATTGATAATCGCGGAAATTCACAGGACTTTTCACTTCCACTCTGTTAAATCTCTACTCTTCTGGACGAAAAGTGGAATAAATTGGAAACTACCGAAAACGATCATAATTTTGAAAAGTAGCGCAAGTGAAGAAACGTTGACTTTCAAATTTGTATTATTGCTTTATCGATAACGCACAGATTATCGTCGTCGTTATTAATAAATTTTCTATCCTCTTTTCTAAAAATACAGTCGTAATTTCCACGGAACTAGAGCTCTGAAGTCGTTTGACACCTGCGACATCGTTACCAACTATTTTCGTGCCTCGTGCCTCGTGCCTCGCACTCAAGTTGGCTCTCAATTTGATTTCCCCGACATTATCAGCGCGATATTTGCGTAGAAAGTAATCACAGTTGTAAAATAGCCGTTGGAAAAGCGGAACTCGTTGAATTGTATTTATTGAAACGGATGATTTGATGAGAAGGAAGGTCCCGTTTAAGACAATTACGGCAATGTCGCAATGTTAATTTCGTTCCATCGCAGCGCGATACCATAGAACAGATTCGTTTCAAAGATTTTCTAACAAATGTCCTAAATGTGAAAGAAAATTCTTTCGATAAATATCAACAATTTAACACTTTCTTAAAAGTCTGTGAAAATTTTCTACATCGATTAACCAACAATTAAGTTACAAAATTGAGTTCTGCGTACCCTTAATTGTCAAATATAATAAACATTAAAATCTAGTGTCAAAGTACCTAAAATAAGAAAATATTTCTTTCACGTAAAATTCAATTCCCACTACTCAATGCGTAAGAAATCATTCGCACAAGAGCCTAATTAACAGGCAAAGTTTCGTGACACATCGACACAATTCCTGTACAAACGATCAATTCATAATTTCTCCACGTTTTCGCCAATAGTATCCGCAGCATACTCTATCTCTCCATCTCCCTTAACTGCACATAGTGTAGCTGGCTGTAGTATCAGTCGGTCGGGTCTTTTATAGTTCTAACCAACCAGTACGGCCCTCCCGGTTGCATTCCGCCACGAATGTCACTTCTCCACACGCTGTGTACGTGCACACAGCTGCTCCACACCGACGTGTGTGAGTATCCACTTTCATTCAACAGCGGTGATTCTTGACGCGATGGTGGAATTCGTTTCGGGGGAGAACGTGTAGAGAATGGACTTTCGGGCCGAGTTGTCGCTCGAGGAGACCCACGTTGCTCGGTTTCGGAGCAAATCGAGTTAACTGCTGGCGCGCGGCATTGTTGGAAACTGGGTAGACAAACGTTTCCTACGTGTTTCGCTTCACCGCGTGTGAGTCACTACGTGAGAAAGTAGTATCCCCGGTGTTTTTCCAATTAAATATTAAACGAAGTGTTTAATACTCACATTGAACAAAGTTACTCGAATGGTAAACTGTCCTTTTTTTTATTTGATCGAATCGCCACGAATTTTCTCGAATTCGAACCGTTTGAACTGCCTTCTGAATTCGTGGTAACGAGTCTTGCGTTTTGCAAAAAATGAAACTGATCAGTTTGGCTTCCGATGCAAACCTCGATTCGATTAAAACAACCGAATTATCTGAAATTACCTAGAGGTTCGTGGAACTTTGTTTTATACTTCAAACATTAGATGAAAGAAAAATGGAAAGTTTGAATTTTCCACTAAACCGGATATAATTGACAAAATAACATAAATACAGACAACAGGCGAGCAGTCGTTAACACGTGACATTAACCTTTAATACAGAAAAAGAATCCAATTTCTCAGCAAAAGACCAATTCCCACTTTTGATCTCTCCTCGTGTTATTCTATCCCATTATTTAAACGTTCGAGCCCGTTCATCCCGTTACTCTTTCACTTCTGTTTCTAATTTATTCCTTCTTGCCGATCTGAGAATCGTGATCAACGCCGTGCCAAAGAAAGTTTCCTCGTCGTGCAGTCAGTGGTATTTCTTTCGATCGTCGGAGCGACTCCTTTTGTCCGTCAGACCGCGGACGTTCAGATAAAAAAATATCGGGAGACGATGATGGAACGGTGACTGCGCGAGCTTGATGTACGGCGCTCGATCGGTTCGCGCAGTAGGGAACGATTGTTCCGGAGAAAGTCGTTCATAAACAACGCCCCGAACCGTTTTTCAACCGTTTACTTTGGCTTTTGTTTTTGCGACTAGTGACTACAATCGCCGTTGTAACGATCGCACGACGCCAAGAATAAAAGAACCAGATGCGCGGATCCCGAAGAATCCTTCGTGTCTGCTCTCGTCCGTTCTCAACGACTTTCGGCTTTAGTACCGATCGAGACAAGCCGGATCCGACATAAAGATATTTATAAATAGTTTATGCAGAAAGTGTAATAATTTTTAGTGAAAATCGTTGTAATTTCGTTTCTGCACTAAATATCTGACATTTCAGTCAACCAGTATCTTTTATCAGCTGTCAGTGTCTCAATTTCACAAACTTAGAAAGAGAATTAAGAACGATCGTCTTTCTGAAATTTTATTTATATCGATATACGATATCCTCCCATTAAAACAACCGGATTCTAATAGACCGAATAATTTTAATTAGAGAAAATAATCTGACGAATAAAGCACGTCGGTTTCACCGAGCCATCCAGCCGACAATTAATTCCTTCCCCTCGAAGTGTCGCGTTTAACCCGTGTTAAAAATCCATCCAGCCAGGCCTATTAATCCCATTGTCACGTACAATCGCTGCTTCGAATCAATTTTTATTACCTTGATTGCCTCTATCCATCCATTAACCGTAAGTATCCTTCATAATCGTTCGAAATAACTGGATGCTTGAAAAAAAACTCCTGCACCAAACCGAATTAAGTTGGCTCAAGTTGAGATAATTCCAAATCCTACCGCCTATCACTGAAGAAATAAATTATAACAAATATTCTTTAAATATACATGAGCGAATATCAAATTCGAAGTTAAGTTTCTAGTGATGAGTGGCTCAAGAATGTTTATAAACAATTTGAACAGTTAACAAAAATTTCTAAGATACACGAAGAACACGAACATATAATTCTGAATTGTTATTAGAATTTATCAATCGATTGTAAACGAGTATGGATATTTGAAAATGTTAGCAAAAGGTTTACAAAAGTGTTTTAGAAAGTGGCCTGGCCTCAGCTTTGCAACAGGGACCACTGCGTATTTTAGGAAAAGCATCGAAAACAGGACCGACATTGAGCAAAACCTTCTTCTTTTATCTTTCGGAGTATAAAAGGCTACAGTTCCGAGGAAATATCGAGATGTCTAGGCAGAACTAGTGACTGCTATGAAAAAAAGACCTTTTCTTTGTCGTCCTGTACTGCGTCTCATTGTCAATAATTAACCTCGTCCCAATATCTCAAGAAAGAAATTTTACAAGAAAAAAGAAAAAAAGAATCTGTTTGGGAGAGTTTTCCATGCCGCAATGTCCCCGGTTTGTGAGCAGGCCTGTGTCGCCATAAAGCCCTGGCCATCTGGCTGAGGTTTGTTCTACGGTTGAGATTAGGCCCTCGACCGTTGGACTGAGGCGTGGAACTTTCCCGAATACGTGCGAAACGCATCCGCCTTTTGGGCCTCACCTTGCGCCCGCAATTCCCCGTAGCCGAAGGAGAGGGCACCGAGAGAGCATCCGTGCCTTCCTTCGGCTTACGAGTTTAGAATCGGTACGATTTCCAACCAACAAGGTTCACCTCTCGCGATACGAAATCAATCAACGAGGGGACAACCCCCTAATATCACCGCGCGCGAATTACACATACACATACAGTCCGCACATTACCAAGATCTCGCCACGCTACACACGCGCGCGAACAGAATCTGTATTACGTCCACAATTTTCCTAGTATCGTGAATGTTCAATCTCGAATAAGTATCATCTTTCACAGATTGACAACAACTGCCCAATCAAATTGTTTACCAGTGACACTCAAACGTCTGCAAATATTATACAAACGCGCAAACAATGACAGATATTATCATCGAGATGATAACAACGATACAGATACGCGAGTCAACGACGCGGACGAATGAAGACGGGCGAAGGAAAAAAGGAAAAGGAACGGCGGAATTCCGTGGGACGGGCGGGTCCCAATGCGGCCGTGGGTGATTTACGTCTCTTTCTGGTATCGTTATTCGGTGGCACGACGGCACCGACGGTGCACTTCGCAGTCCATTGCCGCGCGGCACGATAAGCCGGTCGGCCATAAAACCGAAATTTCGCAGCCTCCCAAGTATAACGCCGCCATAAATCGCAATCGTAACTCTCCATTACCATTCAATAGGAATGCCGGATGGGCGGGAGGAGGGGGAGAAGGAGAAAAAATGGATTGCCGGAAACCGGTGCGCCGGTACTGATCTTCGCGCGCGACGAGACCAGCACGCTCTATTTGCCACGAAATCGAGCCCCCGGTCGAGGTTACCTCGCTCTTGACGAGTTACGCGAGCGAGCAATCGCGCGTCACTCTCGCGAGCTGATTGTAACGCGTTGTTACGCAACGCGGGTACGCCCCTCGTCGTACCGTGGAAAAGACCGATTCTCGCGGATATGCCCTGAGAGGTTCGAGCACTTCGGCGACCGTGACTCGACTGTTTAATTGCACGGGATCACGTGTCCGTTGAAACGAAGTCAACCAAACGTTTGCCATCGCGTTAACTTGAGAATGTAGGGAACGAGTTACTGAGTTATTGAGTTACCGAGTCCACGTCTCCACGCGTTTAATGTGTTTAATCGACGGCGATTAGATGTTAGATCGTTAATAAAATTCAACGAACTATATACATTGATATTACAATAAACATTTCCTATTTGTTATAAATCAATATTCTAATCGCGACGCGTTAGGATTTAAGAAACAACAGACGACGCCAAGAATATAATCAAGAAATTCCAAGAAAATGAAATTAGTTGATGAATGGCAACATGGTACGGATAGTCAAGTACAAACTAGTAGAGGAATACAACCGAATGGAATTAATCTTAATTCAAAGGATCGCTTAAGATTTAATTCGTGGATTTAGCGGGATTAAGGAGAATTAAAGCACGTATCTTATTATTGGAGATCTAATTTATTAAGTACTCAAGGTCTTAAGCTTGTTAGAGTAAACTACCGTAATGAATTGAATTATATTGCGGCCACCAACTAAGTAGTGACTAACTGACTGAACTTTCCGTATAAATATGCATTACTAACTACCAAGTAATTGCCTATATAAAGTATCTAATACTTACACGCGTAAATATGCCAGCGGAGAATAATCATTATCCTATTCAGTGGATTGCGAGCGGTACCCGATTCAAGGATATCACAGCGAAAGAGTCGATAAATTTTTCTTTATCGATCTATTATTATCTTTACCAGAGTACTATCTCTTTCTCGTCGAACCTACTCTGTACCTAAATACAAAATTAGCCTGGAATTTTTCTATCTATAAATCCAATAAAAATAAGTACACGTGATTACACTGCAGCACACCAAAATGCTAATACTTGAGAAAGATCCAACTTATCAGGAAAAACTTTCGAGACGTTTATGATGTCAAAAATACCATCAAATAACATTTTTGTACTTGATACTTGTAAAGTAAGATTGTATCATTAAATTCTTTTGTTGGTAAAATTTTATCTAAACAGTCTTTAATTAGATTAACGATTTGTAACTAACAATTTTAACAATTTTAACAATTTTTACTGGTAGATCCAAAATCGAAATATACTCAGATTTGAATTACACCTCTTTCTTCGAATAAAACAATTGACGAAACATCAATCAAATACTTTGTTCAAACTTTGTATATTGACATTTAAGTATTTTTTAATAACACAAATTCTGAACAAGCGAATATACCTGTAATATACTTAAAGAGAAAAGATCTTTTATCTTCACGAATCAAACAGAACGGCGGCATAATTATCAAAAGGGACATCGAGTTTTCGTCGGAGACAAAGTGCGTCGATCACGGTGAGAGCAAAACGATCGTTCAGTCTTTTCAAGTAGTTATTCCCCCTGCGTTCGATCGTAGATCAAGATGTTTATCGTTTCGCGTTAAAAATCGCGGCGGCGAACACGCGTAAATTTACCAGCGCGTCTCGTTACATTTTCCGAGGAATAAATTCGAGAGAATGCGCACTATAAATTCCGGCTCTTGAGTACAGCCTCGCTCATAAATTCGGAGCACGGCACTGCTTTAGCATATACGCGCGACAGAATGCGCGAGGGTAAAGAAGATTTTTATGAAAGAGAACGTCAAAGAATATAAAAGGCGGTTTCACAGCTCGTACGTGCACACTGTTGCACCGGCTCTCCCTAAGGACGTCAGTTTACCAAATATTTATACCTGGCCACCGCGTTACCCTACGAAACAACCGTCTTCCTTCTTCAATAAACGAACCGATTTCGATCTGCTCGCCGAAACTGATTTCTCATCGTGAAATGCCTTTCACTTGCGAATCTTGATGCGATTTGCCTCGTAAAAAAGAATTCGAGAACAGCGTGTGAAAGTTGGTATTTATGTTTTTTGAAAAACTGATGTTTATTACTTCATTGCGGAGTTTTCGAATACTTTTGCTTCAGATGCAAAAATATAAACGATAGTCGGAAAAACTCGACTTGAAATAATATATTTTATAATATATTTTAATTCCCAAATATGGAAATCTCCACTTGAGCAACTACTCCTACGTTTTAAGTAAGTACAACTTTTACCAAGTACGAGCTGTAGTTGTTCAATCAAATTGTTGTAATTTTATATATATATAATTATTTTATTTGAAGTCTTAATAAAACGTAATGACGTACAAAGAGCAAAGGTGGCAAATACAAAATTGTTAAAAGGCTCGTACTAGAATTAAACTATATGATAAATCCAAACAAAATAATAAAAAAATATCAAATATAGATGAAATTTTGTGATTTGTGTTCCCAAAAATACAATCCAAACTAATGCAAGAGCTTTTGAATATTTGAAAAATAACCGTGTATATATCTAATAAACTTTGACTGAACTAAACACAAAAGTCCCAAACGTCGTTCGAAAAATGCCATTCCCATCTATACCGACACGAGTCGAACTTTTTTCCCTGGAATCGCGGGAAAAAGTTCCGCCGCGAGTGAACCGGTCGGCTTTAAACGCACGCTGAAGCCACGTCAAGGATATCGTTTGGTAAGGGCGAGGCCGAATTTAACCGCAGCAAAGGACAGGTAAGAGAGAAGTTGCGCAGAAAGGAGCGAGCATCGTTCGCGAGTTAACCGGTACACCGGCGCACGGTACCTATAGGTATATAATGCCCAGACCATAAACGTACTTTTTATTCCTTTTCCGTGAGAGTAACGCTTCCCAGTCCCGTTAGTCGCCGGCGAACTGCCGAAGCGAAGGAGGGCCCAAAGAGTACCGACCAGCATCCTGCGGAACGCTCGAATCTTTCAGAAGCACCGGGCCGCGTCCGAAGAAAGCATTAAAATTAACCGCATCGTAATTTCCTCACCGATCGAATCCGCTTCGACGTGTACAGGGAGAAAAAGCCGAGGAGGAGAAAAGGTTTCGTGGAAACGGCCAAGAAGAAGCGTCGAGATCGCGAGAACGTTGCATCATTTTTTTGCTCGATAGAAGTTACGTGCAGGGAACAGTAGAGGACTTTAGAAAGTATTTGGCGACTACCGGACTCTGTATTTCCATGCATTCGCGTAAAATTCAAAGGTGTTTGATTTAAAATTACACGGAATATTTAGAATGAACGTAGTGAAATTCCTGAAATTAACTTTCATTTTTTTCAATTACCTTCACGAAACTGTGAATTTACACAAACATTCACGCTCTGGTGATTGCGCAATTGATAATTCGATGTCTACGAAGAAATTTTATTAAGATTCTATGGCACTAATAAAGCTGTTACGTTGAGATTCAGAGAAAATATACCTGATGCTATCTACCGAAGAACGTAAACGTCTATCGTCGTTCTAGAGTAAAATCTCGTACGGCATTACGCAAGAATTGCAACAGATTCTTCGGTAACAAGAGCAGAAAATTATAATCGAGCTTGAAATTCCAAATACATTTGAAGCTTTCGATGAATCAAAGTGACAAAATAACAAAACTGTTAAACACAATTTGTGTCATGCAGATAATAACAGGTTGCTCATTGGATATTATAACTACACAGTTTCATTGACTAAAGATTTCGATAAAAAAGAGTGTATATTTATTTAGTGAAGAATGGGCCCTCCAGGTCGAGAAACAGATCAAACAACTGTCACAGAAACCTCTGTCATTCTATCCTCTAATTACCCCTTTTCATACGTTCGATAACTCGCATTAAACAACCAAAGTGTTGAGCATCGTGACAGAAAATCGACTGGAAATCACGAAAAGTCGAGACTGAAGGAAGATGCGCTAAATATGATCGGTGAAAGTTCGTGCAAGTTAATCCGGAGGACGTCAAGCTGGAAGAATGGCGTTTTGGAGTCGGGTGGCGAACCTGGCCCGAGACAGGTCGTGCGGCTGGCCCGTTGAATGCGGAAGGAATAGCGCGAGACAGACCAACCGACCAACCGACCGACCAACCGACCGACCGACCGACCGACCGACCGACCGACCGACCGGTCTCCCTCCGTTGGCAGCCGCGTGTTGTTCGACGTTGCGACACGACGACGCAATTGGGTCAAAGTGGTGCAGTCACGAAGGTGGCCGGCCGAGGTTTCAACGATACTGCAGTAATCGTGCATTTAACCGTGCACCTCCATGAGAATAGTTGCGGCTGAAGGGCTGTTCCAGAAACGGTGCCACGAACAAAGGAACCACGCGCACGCTCGCTGCGCTCGCTGCGCTTCTGCGCCCATGTCGCGTGACCTCTCTCTACCCTGGCTATCTTTCTCCTTTTTTCTCTTTATATTTCCATCTCGCCCTCTCTCTCTCTCTCTCTCTCACTATCCGTCCGTTTGACCCTCTCGTTTCCTCTCACTGTTCACTCGTTCTCCGTTTCAGGACTGTCTAGTCTGTATCTCCGTCTATTGTTCGTTCACCGGCTGTTTGTCCCCGATTCTAGCTAGCGCCAAATGGACATGCGTGCACGTACCACGTACCACGTCCTCCCACTGGATAGTTTGCACAAAGCATGGTCGCGCGATTAGGTGAATGAAGCGCGTCAACGTGTCAAAGCAGAGCACCGCAAAGGCGTCACCGTGGACAAAGCTATCTGGACACGATCGTAAAACCGCTCTCGCGACCGCGACGCGACCGACCGGCCGACCTTCCGTGAGCACGGTTCCACCGGTGGCTGTCAAAATGATAGCCGACACCGTGTAACGAGCCAGCGACCAACGAGTTCTACGATTCACACGGCGAGCTAACGAGCAGACCTTGGGAGTCTAGAGTCACCTCTGGAGAAACTGGATCGTCGGCCGGTAACGTTTTAAGTCGTTCCGGTAACATTAACTGGAAACGAAGGAGTTTCAGATGCGCAAATTGAAGCAATCCTTCGCTGAAGGTGGAGTTTTGCATATAACGCGAAGAGGAGTCAATTCCATTTTAACTGGAAGAGACTTTGAAGTCTCGGTAACCGAAGAAAGGATGAAAACTGCGAGAGAGAAGAAACGTAAAAACAGAATATCGGAACGTTGCTCGTACTTAATGGGAACGAAGCTTCCATCCACGATGGAGGAAGCAAACGAGATGAAACGCTCGCGCGGTGATAAATTGGAGCGAAAACCTGTTTATACTGTTTATACTAATGATCGACTCTTAGAACGTTGCGCGAACGAAGAAATCGAAGAATCTTTTGTTACCCTTTATTCTCTCTACGAGTAAAATATTTCATTCTAACAAAGGAAGTAAATTATAAGGCAAATAAATTTGGGTCACGGACTGTGAGCTCTAAAAAAATATATAAAATTTCACACGCTATATTTTCTTACTTTCTGTCAATTTTTCAACTCCTTTTTCAAAAGCAACGTCCGATCCATTGTTCTCCCTCACTTTTCATAAATCTGTCGCTACTCTTTAGTTTTAAGCTGTCGCATTCTTTCTTTATACTCCCGAGCTAACTACTCTTTTCTTTCATGTTCCACGACAGTAACTCCCGTCTGTGATACTCTGTTTGCACTTTCCGTATAATACATTCCATTCCGCGTTAATAACAGTAAATAAAACGAATTAAATCGTTCCTTTCTCTTCCAACAGAGTCTGACGTCAGGAATCTTTCCGCGAGACTTCAATTTCTTTCAGTATGCATTAATTACTGTAATTTATTGTCGTTCTAAAGTATCGAAACGTTACGTATTTCTGCCCGATAAAAATCACAATTCGTACTACGTTCGTCATACGATGTTATAAGACAACAAGTTAAAATACTCCTTACGTCTCGTAAAGGATGGAAATAAAAATTAGCCGCCATCGATCGTTGTTCGTTACACATTCAGCGTTCCTACGCTAGATATTAATTAACGCGCGTGCAGTACGTGGCGAGCGAGCAGTAACAATCACCGAAAGATAAGCCTCGTGGCGAATGCACGAAGCCGCAGCTACCCGCGAGATCGCGGCTTCAGCCACCTATGTGTGTGTGTGCGTGCATGTGTGTGCGTGTGTGTGTGTGTGTGTGTGTGCGTGTCTGTATGTATGTACGTATGTATATGCCGTTCGCGTTTACGCAAAGCACGCTCGCGCGATCCAATGAATGAAACACGTAAACGTGCCAGGTCGCGAAGCCACGAACGCCACGCAGCTATACGCAATCGGGTTCTCGCGGAGAAACAGAGAGAGAGAGAGAGAGAGAGAGAGAGAGAGAGAGAGAGAGAGAGAGAGAGCAAGTAGCAGCAACGACAACCGGAGGAGATCCCATAAAATTCTCTGGCCATTAATGAATATAGTTACGCGCGCGAAATTTATGATCTCTGCCTCTCTTTCTCTCTTCGCCTCCCTTCTCTGCCGTCGCGATACGCCGAGCGTATATTTCTCCATTGGCTAGGTGCTTAATAACGTCGATTTATAATAGTTAGCCGGACCAGACGACTTTGAGAAGCGTGCAATCGCTGCCTCGATATCGCGCGACCGACATCTAATAATAAATTTTGAAGAATTACTCAGGCCCAAGGTGAAGTTCGGCAAAACGCTGCGGCCGATGCTGGTGGATCGTTCGCAGCCTCGCATCCGGCCCATAGTTTCCCTCTATTTTTCCACCAGCGACGATGTAATTTATGATACCATCCGTACCCCGTTCTACCGATTCGATGTAATATCACCGGTCGTCTTAAATCGTCGGCGAGCCAACGTCGTGATACCGGTCGACGTGGTTTCGAGGAAAGTTTCAGGATGGGTAGCTCGGTTAATGGTTACTCTGATTGGGAATTAATCTAATCGGTGCTCCAGGGGAGATCAGCGAGTAGAAATACTTCCAAAGTGATTTAGTAAAAAGTTTCGGAACGATTTACGACATTCCACGAGAGCAATGTGTTTCGGTACATTCCTTCAGAATTTAGGGCACGACGTGGCTAGATGGACATGAATCTAGAATTTATCGTCTGACATTTGATTTAGATTTAATTCAGGAAGCAAATTTCCTAAAATGTCGTATCCGTCACTTCGAAATTGAATGAAATCGAAGTCGTTTCCTTCGTTCTTTTACGGTCGAGAGATCTTGACGCAAACTATTTTATTACTACTTTAAGATTGTGAAATTTTTTGCTCTTTATTAAATATTCAAGTTAATGTCAAGGTTGAAGCTAGTAATAAAATAAAATCCCTCTCTGATTCATTAGCAGACTGCGTTTGTGGAAAATTTAATTAAATGTGCAGAAACGTACGAATGTGCACACGCAAGATTATACAGAAGGGGTTTTTTTTCACACACGTCGTACTTGCTTTCATTCATAAAAATCAAAATTTGCATGAACATCCGCGGTCTATTCATTAATGTTAATCACTTCTGTGCGAGTGTAATTTGCAATTTCTCCAATAGTTAACCGTAAATTTGCATAATCACCGCTCGAGTTTATCTGAGAAATTCAAAGTGCGATACAAGAGGCTACATTACTTAGGAAATGACCTGATAAAGTTGTCATCGGTAAGTACTTTCTTGCGGGCCTCAACGAAAGCAAAAAAGAAAAAAAAAAAAAGAAAATCAATTTGAATATTCCTCCGCGGTAACTCGAGTTATTTGAGAGAAATTTCCAGGCATATATTACGCCTCGGTTCGTATCGGAGCGGATTTCATAAATATTAATACATCCAGGGGAAAGAAAATTCATCTCTATCCGGCGCGATTTTGTCCAGGGATATAAATATATTTCCGCGTACGTATTACGCGAGGAGGCAGGCGTTAAGGGTGGGTTGGGTAAAAGGGAAACCTGTCCCTGGCGGGAAATTTCTGCGGTCTCGAGAATCCTTGATGCTCTAAGTGGCAGCATTAAACGAGAATCCTGTCTGACGATGAGAATAATTCCTGTCCCTCTCCAGCCTCCAAAGAGGTTCCGTTACAGATGGATCTCCTCGCATTACCATACCAGCAGCCGCGCCATATTTTTCCGTTATCGTGAAACATTTGTTTAAACACCAGCCGTGGCATTCTTTTCGTACCTATTCGTCATCGTCGCTTATCGAGAGGACCGTAAACGATAGATGACGAACCTGCTCGACGATTTCTTTGAAAGACGCTTTAATAGCGGTGAATTAATTTTATCAGAAGCTCGTCGTAATTTAACGCTTGCGCGTAATGATAATGTGTTTCAAAGTTGATGTTTGAGACAGGCGATGTTATTTTCTACTTTGTTTCTCAAAATGGAAATTGGCAAGAGAGAACTGTATAATTAATTAATCTTCTGTAATAGCGCGTAACTCGACAGTTGTATGTATCACTGATATACATCTACAATTCTGCCGAATAAATTAATCGTGACAATTATGAGTCCTCGGATTCTAACAATGAGTTGAAGTAAATTAACTGACGTATCGTTTTTCTCTCAAGTAAAATTCCCATTGTATCGTGCTCTATCTTTTAGAATATCAAAGATATTATCAAGTGATAACGTCATGTAACCACGTGTAATATATCAAGTACAACAACCATCAACATCACACAGAATCATCTAACTCTGAATGACACAATCTGATTTTTTAATAAATCTTCGCAACAGTACCACTAGAATTCATATCTGCCATCGTTCGTTCTAACCGGCCTACGCGTGTCGTTGAATTTCCTCTCAGCTAAGCCCAACGTCTAACGTCTGAGCAATGCAAGAGACGTCTAATCATTAAATCATTCGAAAGAGGCGAAAGAAACAAGAATGATAAAAACAGAGTGACGAAAAAAATTGCATTTTTTTAAAATATGCATATTTTTAACGTTGGAACTACCGACGAGTAAAGCATAAAATTTCCATCAGAGACGTTAAAGTAAAAGAAGCAGAAAATCTTTACAACACAACAGGATACACGAGCTTTTATTTGTGTACTTTACGAACGAAGAATCGTTCGAGTCTCCAAAAATACACTGTTTCGCATCTATAAAATATCACTAACAAGAAATATAATTCAAATGATCGTATTGACCCGTTTTGGTAGTTCTAGCGTTAAGCAATCAAGCACGTCGTTGGCTGCGCGCGGGAAATTCGACGAGTTATACTTTGGCGACAGATAGGGCTGCTGACGGAGCATTAACTCGCCGTCGCTCGCGATCCTCTCGATAAACGATGAATTAAGAGGAACGCTTGTCGTTCCCTAAGCGAGAAAGATGAACTCACCCTGTGAGGCGCCCGTAGAAGTCGATGCACCGCTGCGAGCTGGTTAATTAGTGGCAAGGTCGCGCTGAAGGTGTGCACAGGCGGCCTAGGTGGCTCCGGGTAGGAGCTCGCATAGGCGAACGGATCCACGTCATTCAGATACTGGACTCGACACGTAAGAGACATCTCGCGGCCCCTCTGTATCTCGGTCGCAACGGCCGATTGTTGTCCGATAGGGCCCTTTTTTTCCCCCCAGGATCCAAAGAAGGCAACACACAGGCTTGTTTCGCGTCGCGCGCACAGTCCTTCTACCCTCTTCTCACTCGCGCTCGCGTACTACACACACACACACACACACACGCGCGCGTATGTGTATATATGTATATGTACGTTTCTTCCTCCTTTCGTCTCTTCTGTCTCTCTTTTGCCGGACCGCACGACCGCTTTACGCGAACGCACGAACCAGTTCGTCGTACCGCCGATTTATTTTCATTCGAGTCGCCGGCTACAACCAACCGAGAAAACGAACCTTGCTCTCGTTCCTTCTCTCTCGTGCGACGCTGTCTCCACCATCCGCGTCGGCCCGCTGTTCCTTTTTCACCGTGTCTCTTTCTTCCTCCTCACGTTCCATTCGCGTCTACCGGCTCCGACGACGAAACAGAGGCTCACGTGAATACCTTGATCGCGGCGAACCGATATTCTCTTTCTCTATTACCGACCACCTTCTCTCGTCGTCGCTTCTCGTCGTCCGTTCGTGAATTTGTTTTATAAGAAAGGGGAGAGAGAGGGAGAGAGAGAGAAAGAGAGAAGGAAGGAGAGAGCGTGAGTGGAAAGCTGCCGATTTATTTTCGTCCGAGCGACGATGGAGATTCGTGACGGGGGAAAAAAGCGCCGCTATTCTGTCTCCGTAGCTTTTCGCGTTCTTCCATCGATCGATTCGGAATGCGTATCTGGAAATTTGGTATTTAATGGTAACGTGAATTTCTTCGATGGCACAGTGGGATAGAAATACGTAAATTTTTCTTTACTCGGTCAGTTAATAGCAACGAATGAAAATTTGCGAATGAATATAAATATTCAACAATGTGATACGAAATAATAAATTTTGTGGTCCGCGTGCGCGAAAGTGGCAATGTTGGAACTGTAACAACCTTTGACTCTGAACGACCAGGTGAGCAAGAAACCACGTCGTTTTCAATCGGTCGACGACCTTTAGATTTTCCTTTCACTCTGTCTGTCGGCTTGTCGAGACCGAAAGTGGAAAAATTGGAAGAGATAATTTTCATTTACCTGCAAGGTTACGAACATACCGCGCGTTCTTTAACCTCATCGACACGATAAACCCAAATTATTCTGCATAGTGATATTTATCAAAACTAATAAATTTTTTGTAATCGAGAACAGTGCTGGCGAATGAAATCTATGAAGACATCTATGAAACAATGCTCCGTTTGTACGAACTCCATTTTTACATTGTATCTAGTTAATTCTCGAGTACTATGGACGCTAAAACTTGTAGAAAATCTTATTTATAATATTTATTGCATTTGCATATCTCGTATATTAACAATAAAAAGTTTCAGAGCTAATTCAACAATAGCATTGAAGAATATAAAATGAAGATATAAGATAATTAATGAAAATTGGAGCAGTCTCGCTCTATAAAACGCTTTATAGTACTTGAGAATTAAACAAACTTCTGCTGATGCAAAAACTGCTATTACGAAAACTCATAAGTAATAAGGAGAACTAGTGGACTCTTACTAACGCTCTAACGACCGACTACTATTCAGACTCTGGCAAGTTTTATAAAGAATTTCTAAAATATGATTTTCGCTATGTGCAAAGAAACGATCGTTAGATAAATAAATACAAACGATCGCATGTATGGAATCTTATCGCAATTCATTTTCTGATCATCATTAATGAATTGCTGAAATTCACATGGTGCTGACAATAACGTCATCAACGTAGAGAACCACGTGACGATACAATAGCATCGCCGGTCGTTACAGGCTTAATATATGCATTCCAATTATATAAACTATCTTCGCAAGTTCGTATAAACGGAGTTTTACTGTACGCTAATTCCCTCGGGATATACATAATATACACGTACAAACGTGTACACGTAAGACCGCCGTGTCTAACCTATCTCACGCGTGAGAGATATAAAAACATCGACCTTCCATGCTGCGCGCATGACGCGAATTTCTACACGGTGTCCAGCGAATCGCAATGCCGATTCGGAGCGCGGCTGATTCGATCGTGTTACAAAAATTCGATCGAGTTTGAGAATTATCCTCATGTTTTTGTGAACCACGCGTTACGCCGGTATTCCGTCCAGAGGATAAAATTTGGAGTAAATCGACGTCCGTAGGGAATGAATTTACGAAGTGTCAATTATTCACGCATGCCAGCCAGTCTTGTCATCCTCTCTCATTCGCATTGTTCTTACCCGTTGCATGGGCTAGCTCTTCTGCGAACCGGCTCGATGGTGCTTACAGGAGAGAAAAAAGGAGAAAGATGGAGAATAGAGAGAGAGAGAGAGAGAGAGAGAGAGAGAGAGAGAGAAGTACCGAATAAGCAAGAAAGACGGATGGTAGTTAGGAAAGACAGAGACGATAGAAGGCAGAGAGAGAGAGAGAGAGAGAGAGAGAGAGAGAATGGCGAGAGAAGGAAGAAGGGAAACGAGGGGGAGGAAGACAGAAGGGAAAACGAGTCTGCGCCATGCCACGAATGTAATCGTGCCTGTAGTCGACGAAAGATTCACGATCAAGATGCGATCGTAACGTAAGATCGTGCCTAAGAGGATTTCCAAACTCGTCTGAATCAACAAATCCACGGCGAACCGATGTTTTCGCGCGGATCCGGGCGACAAACTTGGTGCGTTCGGTGGCCGGTGCCAACTTCTCGGTATGCTCGCCGAATCGGTATCCCGCTATCGAAGGAATTTCACCAAGCCCGTTCGATGCTTTCTCCGTCTGTTTTATATGCGAGTCGACTTTTCGTTAGAAATACATACAAATTCCCTTTCGAGTGGATTCTTGGAACTTCAGCCATTTCCAGGAAGCACGCGAAATGATAAACGGCTCGAGCTCGACTACGTACTTTGTCAATAACACGAAAAAAACTTGGTCAGCGATAGATGTACAACGTATTATCATTCAACATAAAATCATTTCGACTACGAATCGTCGTAGAAATCGATTATCGATATGTCTCGCGTTTCGACGAATCGCGATAATTAATCGATAATCGAGCTAGATAGTCGGAGTAGATGCTGACTGAAAAAATTGACTTCGAAAACCGGACTTGCTTTCAAACGCCGCACGACTAACCTAACCTCCAAAGTAAATAACGTGGTCCGGCAATCCGTCCACACCAGCCGAGATATTCGACATTTCGGAGAGGTATCGATTGGAATATCTTCGAGAAGCGTGCAAACAATTTCCGTGTATGACACGTTCGCGTCAAATTGACAGCTCCTCTAATGCCACTTTCGAACGTGCGTCGAAAAACTAATATATGTGGATGAAAAATTTCAGGTTACCTGTGACACCGACCGGTCAATCATCGAAACGCATCGCTCCTGATCACATCGAACGTACTCTTGATGTTCGATTTTTGAAGCCAGTGTTTGGTGCAGCAATCGGAAGAAGAACGATATATATATATTTATATATATATGAACTATCGAAGCCCGGAGTCTGCGCGACAAAAACTCAGCTCGAGTGAGCGCGAACGACACGCGCGCTTCCCGCGCACGGAAACGCGCGTCACTTTGGCCCGCGCGACCGCGTACGGCACTCGTCAAAGTGCACACATTAATCGACGACACGCCGGACGAGAGCAACGCGGAATCGTGAAACTGGACAACGAGAGAAAGAGACAGAAGAGAAGAGAACGAAAGAATACACAATGAATAACATGAGTTACCTCGCGAGCGGCCGCCGCGACACTGAACGCCGCGGACACCTGTCGCCACTGAGGCGACGGTGGCGCCGCCACGCGGTCAACCCCCTCCCTATTCCGTCCCGTGTACAAAGGACACCCTGAAACGACGCCGTCAGACAATATTTGCTGCTCTTTATTACCAAAAAAAAATTGTTGTTTACCATTATCCATTAGGGCAACGCAATTTCGTAGGACAACGCAATCCGATTAAAAATAATCCATTGGTATTAATCGTTAAGTTTGTCAGATTTATGCCATTAAGGATATACACTGCCGCTCGAAAATCTTAGGACTCTTTACTTTAAATATTTAATATTTATAGTTGACTATAAAATTTGTAAATTCTGCGCTTATTTTAGAATACAGTTGTTAATATATTAACGCTTCGCAGATTCTTTATTTTTTATAAAATATAAAGTATTATTTCATTTCTCCAATATACTTATATCTATACTGAGATTTCTGAGCGTTTCTTAAAAGATGAAAGTGAAAGAAATGTTTCGCGAAAAGCTTTGTTCACTTATTATTTGAGTATATTATATTTTTTTATATCTTCGACGGATTAATTACATCAAAGAAGTTTGAGGACATATTAAGAAGTTATTATCGTTGATTGATTAATTAATCGTCGTCATACGGAAGCAATTTAGACGATTACCTCTTATATCTTACCTTCAAATGAACCAACTGATGAATCATTACAGTGATGCAGAAGTTAAATTTAGATATACATATGCATAAAATAATGACTGAGCCGTGCTAGATATTTTGAAGTAATTTTCCTCACGTTCACATTTGGAGATAATTGTAGAGTAATGCTAGTATTATGTTAGCTTATCATTACCTAAGAAAGTTCTAATAGCGCGTACAAGCATTAAAAAATATTATAATAAATATATTTTTCCCACTATTTTCTCAATATTTTCCTATTTATCGTTCCTTCTTTCTAATTCCTACTATATATAATATATACAAATAAAAACTTGTGCCAAATATCGATAAAAAAAATTGATAAACTTCTGTAATTTCATAAAAATTTACTAAAATTTTTCAATTTTTAGTAAGTGAGAAACTGGACTTACAACATAACAGAATTGATATTATGAAAAATGATTTATCTTTACTTATTGCTCAACAAGTATTAACTAATTCATTTTTATTACATCGCCAAAAGATGAAAATTTGGAAAAGCTGAAATACATCTTTTACTCTCCTGAAATAAAATTCAAACATAACGAAGAATCGTTTTTATTACGAGCTGTTAAAATGAGAAAAAAAATTTGTGGACATTCTCTCTTCGTAAAACTACCTCACCCAACTCGACCAATTTGTGAGAACCCATTCCCTTCCACAAGGGAACTCTGCGGTAGGGAAAAGAATTAAGAAACAGACCGCGTGCTCGTTCCAATAAAAACGTCCTGAACAAACATGCGTACATGTCGTAAACGAACTCGGTGGTTCCTAACTAAAAAGGCCACAAATCCACAATATTGTCGTCAGACAAACTTCATTTCAGCCAATCGAAGTGACCTGTTTCCTATGGGGTTCTACACCTAAAGTTGTTCCTATCTTTCTCGTTTTCTCTCTCTTTTCATTTTTCCGCAAGGATAGCCAGAGAACATGACGGTCCATCCGGTGGTTCGTTGTTTTAGAGGATGATGGTTTTCAGTAGACAGAGAAAGAGAGAGAGAGAGAGGGAGAGAAAGAGAGAGAGGGGGTGGCGCGGATGCGAAGGTACCAAATGAAACGGCAGGGATGGTAATTGTGCGGTGAAAAAATAATCAGCTGGCGCAGCACGTAGAGCGTAACCGTAAGTGCGGCTGTGCTCATTGTTGTCCCGCTACTACGAGATCCCACGAGGGTGACAAGCTCACAAAAGGGGCTGTTGGATCCATAGAAACGTGATGGGAGGTAGCTCGTGCAGGAGGGTGCCACCGTTGCGATAAAATTCTATAGTGCTCCGGGAAAATATGAGTGACTCGTCGACTGGGAAACGAGAGGACAAAAGATTCCTCGTACGCGTTATTATTGTAAGTTAATCCCATTCTTCAATCAATACTTTTAGAATTTTACATCTTTATTTTGATGTAAGTTTTGATATACGTCAGCGTAGAATGATGCCATTATTCATAGACATATGCAGGAAATTTTCTAATTGAAAAAAGTCGACGAATGAAGCTCGTCGTGATGACGCTTTAGTTTTACGAAAGTTGAGTTTTTATAGCCGAGAATATTTCCATCAAAAAGTAATATCATTTTCACGCGTTCCGTTTCCACGGTAATGTACCGTAAGTCTATGCGGTGTGCAGAAAAATTGCAAGGTACTTCAAGATAGTTTCGTAGTTTTCGTAGAGTTACCGCCGCGTAATTGAGAATTTGGTCTGCTCCGAGACGACACCGAGGATAGTTGCGAGCAAGAGGGAAGTGACTTCAGAAGAGGGGACCCCTTTGTTGTTAGCACTTTACGTGCAAAACGGAAGAAAAAAAGAAGAAGAAGGAAAGAGAGAGGAAAGGGAGTCTGGAGTAAAGGAGGGTCTCTTTTCGCACATCCCTCATGAGAAACAATAATGTCGCGCGCACTGCCACTCCTCCCCTGGATGTCTACCCTCTTCTCGTCTTTGTTCGTCTGGCTTTTTTTTCGAGTACTCGTCCTCCTATCCACGGCCACCTACACACTACTTTTCTTCAGCTACTGATCATGAAAAGAATTGCACGCGAATACAGCGCGAAGAACCCGCGCGTCTCGCTGGCAGGTTGCGGAAGAAACGAAAGAGACGAAAGTTTTGTTGCTTGTTTCGCATTCCCCTGCCGTTCTTTCGCGCGGAACGGCAAAGTAATGAAACTTCAAGTAGCATGGTACGGCAGAGAGACGGTTCTGCGCGCTTTTCAAAATTCCCAAAGAATTTGCGATAAGGGAAATGCTTTAAATAGAAAAGTAAATGAAAGAATACCATTTGTCCGTACCGTTGGTCGTTACCTTTAATTCGAAGTCATAAGCTCGGAGAAAGCGAAAGGGGAGCAAAATCGTTGGTAAAACTTACCGGAATGTAGCCGTCGGGTTGTGGTCTGTCGTTGTCCCTGAAGAAAATTGCTTAATTACAATCAAGCATCCGTGTGTTTCGGAATTCACGTTCGATTGTTAGACATGAAACGTACCGATGTCGTCGTTGTATCACTGGTGTCTGCGGAGTGCTATCGTGGATGATCACTTGGGTGGCATCGATCTCTTCACATTCTGAACTATCCTCTGCCGAATCTACGTAAACGATGACAGATCTAACTAATAGAAACAAGTACTAATTCATATAACGCAAAAACGTTAAAAATTTACGCGATAAATATATATATGAACATATTCAAATATTTATGGAAACCTTCATAGTAGAAAATATAGTTTCATTGGTACTGTAGTGAATCTCGACTACTATGATCGTACTTGATAGTATTTGAAACCAATCCAAAAATGTACTTTGCTTTAATAAAATTATCATTAAAAATTTAAACGCACAACCGCGATTACATAAATGTAGAAAACAATTCAGTTCGCAACAATTCCATCTACTTTTCATAAAACATCCTTAATCTGTCCCTCTCTCTAATTTCTATCTTTTCTACTTTGATTAATTTCTGTCTCCTTCAACAATATCCCTAACAATTACAAACGATAGTTGGTCGGTGATGGTGCTCGCTAACCCGAATTTCTTTTCATCAAGGGGATTACAATCGCTAAAATCTGTTCTACTGCCTAATCCTATCGGCTCCCCTTTTAATGGTATACGTGTCTACGTGCACGCGCTTATCCACGATTCAGCACCCATCCGTCCAGCTTACCGCAATTCCCAAAAGGATGGATACTATTGATTCTCTTCAAAGGGATAGTGGTCCTTTCTCGTTAACAACCCTCAGTCTCCAACTGTTCTACACGCGATACTGGCCGTATTCGATACACAATCGGCAATTCAAATAACAGTCGCCCGTATATACCGGCAGCAATCGATCCTAAATCGCGTTACGTTCATTTTGTACTTACCCTCGCCGATGCGTTCGCGTTTACGGATGCGAGACAAGACAGGAGTTGGACACAAGGTGGTCGTGTCGCCTAGCAGGTCGTCGATGTTGGTATGTTCGCCGATGAACAACGGTAATGTGGAGGGACGTTTCCTTGGTGACGATCTTCGGGGTGTTGGTTGTACATTATCGTAAGGCGAGTCGCGTCCGCCATAATTATCAGGCGGATCCGGAGGATTTTCCACCTGCCAAGTACATAGACTCGTTTAAAGAGACAAAATGAAACAACACTCGATTCATATTACTGTTAATGGGACATTTTTCAGCTGATTTTTTGGTTGATTATTTCATTTTGTTCCAATCGAAATGTTTTAATCAACAGTTGTAGTTAGTTTTCAAAGTTACTTTTTTAATCTTAACTTACGCAATTCAATTGTTGGCTCTGATTTTTTAAAAAAATATTAGCGAACGTATTAGCTACGATTAAAGGCATTGCAAGATAGAGATTTCGTCAAAGGTAGAGCGTCGCGTAATCGTGATTTTCACACATTCACCGTTTCATCCCTCGGGGAAACCACTCGATTTCTTAATCAAGGGACTAATTACGTTAAGGACTTTATTCTCTCATCGCTGTCAAGCGCACGACGTTGAAGATTTACGATGCGGCGTATTATCGGGGTTTGAAGTACCTACAGTTTCGTCAGTTAGGGATCGTTAAATGAATAATGCACGATATATGATCGGTTTACCCCTTCGGGACTGGCGCGATCCCCGAGCGGCTCGTCGGGCGGAGGTGGCGGAAACTCGATAGGGAATCTAGAGAGGCTTCTCTTCGCGTATATCTCAGGTTCAGGGTTAACGCCGATATCGATCCTCTCGAACGATTCGGACGAGTCGCTGGTGCTGTTCGATGTTTCCACGGGAATCTTAACGACACCATCAGGAACGTTCGACGAGCTGTCCATCCACCACGGCTTCTCACCAGACTCGATGTGCCTGACATTGCTCGTACATCTGCTGTACGACTGACTGTCGTCCACCTCGTCGTTGTTGTAACTGTTGCTATTCTGCGTGGGAGTTGCAGCGACAGGAAAGACTTCGACTCCTTCGGGTACGTTTTCAGGATTGTCGTTCATCCACCATGGCTGTTCGCCAGACTGCTGATGCCTGAGTCGATTTCTTCGTTCGTTGGAACGGGTGCTCGAACGGCTGGATTCTCGTTTCGAAACAGGGGACGCCATGGACGATTGTCTCTTCGATTCGTCCGACGGAGCATTATCGTTTCCATCCAACCACCATGCCCTCTCCCCCGATTCCTGCCTCCACACGGCCGATCGAGGCGGTTTTTTCGCTTCCTCGGAAATTACGCTGTCGTTTCCGTCTAACCAGCGAGCCCTGTCGCCAGAGTCGTGCCTCGAAACAGCCGAGGAAGATTGTCTCTTCGTTTCTTCGGACGGAGCGCTATCGTTGGAATCTAGCCACCAAGCCTTCTCCCCCGATTCTTGTCTCGACATCGTTGCCGACTGTTTCCTCGTGTTCTCCGAGGCCCCGCTCTCGTTCGAGTCTAACCACCAGGCTCGTTCCTCCGATTCTTGTCTCCACACTTTGTATTTAAATTTGCCTGGGAACACGCAATTAGGGGAGATGGTTTATCTAAACGAATCGCACTAATTTACGTTTCTGTCTTCGTGGTTGGAAGAGGAGTGCGAAAGGACTGTACGTGCGAAAAAATGATTTAGAAAGGGATAAATAAATCACGTTGGTAATTTGCGACTGCGAAAGGTGTACGATGCAGATGAGAAGCGTAACAAGTTGTGTTTTTTGTTGTCTTTTGTAAGAGAACAATTTTTAAATTTATTACGTTATCAATCAACTGCATCTGACTTTGGTGATAAACGTGCGTTTTGTCATCCTTTTAAACATTTAAGGAATATTAATTACACAGACTGACAGAACGACTAAACCAGTTGTGGATTTATTATTTAGTTTGGAAGGGCTCGTGTCGTCTTGTTAAATCATTTTCTTCTTCAACTATTTTCAGTCGCCATGCGATACAAAAATCGGATTGACGGATTGTTTTTAATTTTTTTTCTTCACTTGATAAGATAAGATTGAAAAAAATCGCTTTTTAAACCAGCTACACGCCCCCTCTTGAAATCCTGATAATTTATTACAAAATATTTTATATCGCTGAGCCTGTTTCTCATAAATTTCGAAATGGTAAACACGCTTCAGACAAACACAGCCAATTTCCCAAACTAAATTCCGTCACTGTCTTTACGCCTACGCGTCAAAATAAAAGAATTCGCTGTTCGAGATCCAAAGTTGAAAATGCCGACTTACCATCGTCAGGTAAGGTACTACTGACGGTCGTTTCTTGACTGATCTCGTCGTTGCACAGGCTACCCGTTTCGACACCTTCGGGGACATTGTCGGTGTTCGAGTCTATCCACCATGGCTGTTCCCCGGAAAAATTCCTCCTGACCCTCGCGCTTGACTGTCTCCTGTCGTCGTTCTTCTCCGAGTTCGTGAAACTGAAGCTCTTTGACAGACTCCTCGATAAAGACGTCGTCGTCCCGCCGCCGTTCTGTTCCGGCTTCCTCGCGTCGGTGCTCTCCTCGTTGGAATCCAGCCAACCACCTGATTTACCCGACTCGCTGGAATCTTGATGTTTATTCTTGAAGAGATTCGTCACTGGCGCGAGGGCCCTCATCAAAAACGATTTAGCCTCCTCCGTTTTTCCCGAACGCTCCCGGTCGCTCCTCGATCTCGGACTGGACGGTGGTCTCGGCGGTTTCTCCATCGTCAAAGACATCTCGTCGGTGGACGACGCCAGCACGCTCGTTCTCGACGATCCGGCGCTCATCTTCCCTTTCTTCTCGCAGAAAGGCGACTTTGACGTTCTCCTCTTACGACGCCTCGATCCGGGTCTCGTCTGTTTGTTGTCGTCCTCCTCTTTCTCCTCCTCCTCCTCCTCCTCTTCCTCGCTGCTCGACGAGTTCGTAGAGTTCGACTCGCTCTCCCCGCTGGAGCTCGACGTTTCGCCACGTCTGCTTTTCTTTTCGGAAGGCGATTCCGAGCTGCTCCTCGATTTGACTAACCTCGACGAACCGCTCGTCTCGCTTTTCCTACCGATGCTCTTCGAAGACGTGCTGGACGACGGTAACCTCAGTCGTGATCTGTTCGATTTCACGGAACTCGAGCTAGATTCCGAGGGAATAGCCGAACGGTGGATATTCGATTCGGAGTTCGGTTCGGATTGCGAATCCTGAGAACTGGCGGAGACGCTCCGTTGACTTTTCTTCTTCCTGCTGTACTTGGACTGCGACGGGTCGCCGTTCTCCATGTTCAACGTCGACTTACGGAAATCCTTGTTCACGTACTTCACTGGCACAACGCTCTTGGACGCGTTCGCCGACGCGGCGTCGCTCTTCGGCACAGGTGGTTTCCCACGAGCATCCGGTGATCCGCCCTGCCTCAGATTCACTGACGAGACGCTCGAGCACGACGCGGAGGATCTGCCCGGTGATGGCGGCGGCGTCGCCTTTATTTTTGCACCCTGACTCGTCACCGAACTGGCCGACGACGATTTCGATCTGCCAATTGGCACATTTACAGCGGATCCGTCCGACGAATCGGTTCGCGTCGCTTGTCGGCTGAGGTTCTTCGCTGATCCGCTTCGCAACTGCGGTGTCGTCGATCGACTATGGGACGAGTTGCTGTTCAATCGAGAAAAAAAATGAGAAAAATCGTGTGAGAGATAGTATAGACGATGTACTTGTACTTGTTGATAGTGAAAAAGAATCAAAGAGATGGAACTCGGAGATTTGTGCAAGATTCTTCTGTTAATTGTATCAATTGTATCAATTGCAGCATCAAGTGCACGCAGTTGAAAGAGTGTGCGTCAATTGTGCAGAAGAAATCATAAATGTATAATATTAGAGAAATTTGATTAATTAATTTTGGCACTCTCATTAGGGCATCGTACGCTATTTTTAAGAATACAAAATATCTAAACAAAACATTTCCACTTTCATTCCTAACACAACAAAACTTATCGATAATACCAAAAACGAAAGATATTTAAGAATAAATGTGAAAGAGATTTCCAAATTTCATGTACTTTACAAGAATCGAGCGGCTACCTTTGAAAGGAATCTTTCGCAGAGGAGACACCATCGCTTTTAGACGTAGAGACTTCTTTGTTCTGTTCCTGACAGTGTCCCTCGACTATCCTAGAAGATTCATCGAGCTTCGACAACGAGCTGGTATCGGACTTGGGCGTCGAGCTCCTCCTCTCCCTCGATCCATCAGACTTGGTCGACAAACTCGATGATGACTTGGTAATCTTGGTCTCGTTCTTCGTCGCGACACGACCTAATCTCGGTATCGACGGTCTCTTCTGACCGCTATCCTCGCTCCTCGATATCGAACTTTCTCTGCTGTTGTGTTGTTCCTCGCTCTTCGGAGCGCTTTCGCGAGAGTCTGGCGACTTGGCACCAACACCAGCTTGCTGCGGCAGAGAGTCGTCTCTCTTCAAGGCCGAAGGACTCGTTAAACGACTGGTTTTGCCCTCGGTCCTGCCACCATTCGTGCAAAAACGAATCTCGCCGTTCTGCGCTTTAACCTCCGTTTGATCCTTTTTCGAATTCCCCGGCTCGTTACTAGCAGACGCTTTCGAGTCGGTTTTCGCCGCCGCGAAACCCAAACTACCGAACACTTTGGTACTCTGCTCGTTCTGGATCCTAGTCCCGTGAATCTCCTGACTGGAGCTCGGCGATACTTTCGAAGTCGAGTCGTTCGACCTCGAGAACGCGAAACTATTTACTCTGGGGTTGGCCGCGCCGCCGTTAAAGCCTCTGCCGTACACGCCGCTTCCGCTGGAATTCGAGGAAAATTTGTCCAAATACGCGGACCACGGAGACCCAGAGATTCGTCCGCCGCCACCGTATCGCGAGAATCTTGAATTATCGTCGGGTCTCTCGCTTTGAACTTCCTGGTCCTTGGTCTCCGTTTTCTTTCGAACTCGCGTCACTTCCCTTTGGTTCGCAATGCCCATGTCGGCCCTCCTGCTCCTCACAAAGGACGAGGAAGCCGGCGGACTGGGCGATGTGCCTCTCGTCACCATCGTAACGGTCTCATTGTTCTGAAGTCTGTTGTTGTCGGCTTTCAACTCCTCGGACTTTACGGCAGCGGAATACGTTTCTGCAGCGGTTTTCTTCTCCAGGTTAGACTTGGCGGTTTCATCGTCCTTTAAATTTGCCGGCGTAGGCTTACTGCCTGAAGTTCGGAACCTGTCCGATCCGGAGTAGCTTATGGCTGCCGGTACTCGATCGCTGCTGCTTCTTGGCGAAAGAAACCTGCTGCCAGCTGTCGAGCCGAATCTCGAGGAGATTGGCGCCGTGCTCGATTCCGAGGCACCTGCAAATATTTACGAACGTGTGAGAACCGTTTGTCGAGTAAAGTTTTTCTTATTGTTGGACTGATTGATTGATCATTGTACGACGGAAGAATTTTAACCATGGGAATTTTTCGATATTTGATTTGAGAAGAATTTGAATGATTTTTCGAATTGTCGATTGTTACTATAATGTAGCAAACTTTGTTCTTTCATCTTATATTTACAACCCACTATTTCATTCAAAAATAAAATATTTTCCTTTTCCTAGTTAAAAATCACATTACCTGTAAATTTTTGAGTCAAAGAGACTAAATCGTATTATTAATTGTAAATTTTAATTTGAGAGATGTTTAGGAAAACGGAAATGCCGTTTCTTAAGAATCTTATGTTATATACAAAATTGTTACAAAATCCAGATTATTTTCTAAATTCTGTGCGAAATAAAACAACTAAGCAGATAATAAATTTATTAATATATCGCATACATTTCGTTTGAACGAAAGATTAAAGATATTAAATATGATGGCAGAATATACTCTTCATTACGATCTCGGACAGAAAATTGATTTAGAACAAATTGCAGTTCCATTTCCTGAGGGATCCATTGCTCTCAAGTGCGAAAATTTACAGCTATAAATATCGCGTGAAAAGCCTCTTATACTGTTTTACGATTCTCCAAGGGATAAGAGAACTACTACTTACCAACTGGTATCATGTCTCGCGCAATATTATGGGACCATAAATTTAGAATTCGTTTATGGAAATATTATTCCACGACTAAAAATACCAGAGGATTGCCAGAAAAGTGAAATTATTTTTATTAATATTTCGTACAATGACGATAAGAAGAAACAAAAAATACTTGGTATTAATCGAAGATAACTTAAACATATAAAATGTACGTTTTTCATTGACATGAAAAAATATCAATGAAAAGATAAAACTGAATATTGTTCTTTTAAATATCTTTACAAAATACTGAATTTGCATAAAGTTTGCCAACAAACACCTCGTTATTTATTAATACTAAATTACATATAATAAAATCAAAAATATTCCTTCGCGGAAATTTCTCTTTCTCTTTCTCCTCCTGTATCTTCAGTCCGTGAATAATCAAACTCAGTTTCCAACAAAGTGAGTATAAAAAAAAAAAAGAAAAGAAGAGACAAAATTCACTCACTAGAAGTGGCACTGGATCGACCGTAAGAGGGGGCTCTGGAATACATTCTGAAGGAATTCGATTTCCCGACGTTGACTTCCGGGCTAGGTTCGCGGGAACTTCTGCCGGAGTTCGGCCGTAATCCACGGTAGGAGACCGGCGGATGATCGGCCCTCTCTTTCTTCTCGATTCTACTACTTTCGTTTCCATAAGTTCGGGCCAAACTCGATCCGGGATACGTGTTGGATCCGTATCGCGATACACCGTCGGGCTCTCTGCTCTTCTCGCGGGAAGCGGCACGGTTATATCTGTCCAAAACGGAGGCGGGCCTCTCTGAAGTTTTAGTAGCTGGGAACGAGTACTTCTCGAACAGAGAGGATCTGCTGCTCGATAATGGACTTTTCACCCCTGCGTCCTCTGTCGACGACCTACTCGGATGCAGCCTGCCTTTGTCCGTGTCCCTGTTACCTGAAAAATCATTAATCTATCAGCCTTTCGGCCCTCGCTTTCCTTTATTCAATTATTTAATGCTTCGAGCATTGTCGAGCGAAATATGAAACTCGCGCCAGAGATATTACGGAGAGCAAGTTTTTATCCATCAATCGCGTTGCAACGTGCATTTAATCCATTCTCGTATTTATTGCACGAACGAAGGAAACAGAACGAATGTACGTGTTACGAGCTGATATATTTTTACGAAAACATCATTCGGAGTCGTAAAAATGTATCGGTACATAAATTTACAAAATCTCTGCGACAAATTATATTCGCGAATTTATTTATTTTGTTTATCGTTTACAGCGGAGTGGATACTTCAAAGTAAAAATACTGCATACGCATTTTAATTTTTTTCGAACGCGTCTGAATTCGTATTTATACTATATCGAGAGATTGTGCATTGAAAATTATTGTTTATTCGACTCGTTTGCGCTCACGTCAAATTACGACATTGCCGGTTTTCGTAAAATATTATCGTTTCAATCGTTAATCAATGCTATATTAATTGTAATAACTAACTATGATTATAAGCTAATTTTAATAATCGCATTGTATTTAATAAATCATCTCCATGAAAAATGGCCGCTTTCTTCAAAATGCTAATAATTTTAGTAAGACTTTTCAAAAATTTCTATTATAAACTCTTAATCTCATTGCTACTTGCTATCATTATTACTGAAGGACTGTTATTATCGCTATTACGATAAATATTGCTGCATTTTCTTTATACATATTATACTGTGTTGTTGTATTTTATATTAAATTAAATACCCTGAATCTAACGCGATACTAAAAATCGTTCTTATCGATCCACGTTCCAACAGCAAACGTTAGAAGCGACAAGCCAAAAACCTTTGAACATACACGAAAGCAACTTACTGGAATACTTGAAGGTAGGTTTCTCCTCCTTGTCTTTCTTCAGGAAAGCGTTTCCAAACCCGGAAACTCTCTCCTTGCCATGCACTCGGCTGGAACCGGAACCGATGGACGACGAGTAGCTGTTCCTGCAACTCGGAAGACCGCTGCCCGTTCTTCCAAAAGCACTGGCGGCAATGCCAACGTTAGCTCTGGATCGGTAGGCGCCAGTGTCACCCTGGAAATTGTGAATCGTTGCCGATCAATTCCCTCTTTCTCGAGCTCCTTGCGAGCTGGATGCATTTATCCGCGGAACCGTTACGCGAAGACGACAACGGCAACCACGACGACGACGACGACAACGACGAGAACGACGACAACGACGAGAACGACGACGACGACGACGACGACGACGACGACGACGGCGGCGGCGACGATCGATCGATCGATCGATCGGAGGTGATCGAAAAGCGGGCCGAGTGCCGGAAACGTCGGCGGCTCGATCGGCTGTCGCACGAGCCGCAGGGACAATCGGGGACCGCGGGGGGAACGTTAGTGCCGCTCACGAAGTAAAATTACCGATCGAGATTGGCCGGCACGCGGCTCGATTTCTTTTTTCGCGACAGATTTATGCGTCGCCGTACGTCGTCGCGATAGAATCGCGCGTCACTGCGCGTTTTATTGCTGAACTGTGCCATCGATTACGCGGCTTCTGGCAAGTAGTATCGTGAATGACAATGGAGCGGTGCGCGTAACACGTGGCGGTTCTTTCTTTCGAAAACGGGAAAAGGAGTCTTTCTTTTTTCTTTTGAAACAGTGTATAAAACGACAGTGTAGTGAGTGATAAATTTGTAATTACAAATTTATAGAAATTTGATAGATCTTCAATGAAATAAAATCTTTGAAAACTTTTAAAAAATAAAATTTTCTAGCATCTTTCGCAAAATATCTAAATAAAAGCCAAACTTCTTTATTGCAAATCTTTGCTGTTCTCTAAAATTTCTACTTCAGTTGATAATTCTAATGTAAGATTTATAATTCGATGTTATGTATAAACTGAATATTTCTTTTACGAATAAATACATATGTATGCAATAATTTATGAATAATTTCGTGACTTGTGATTTGAATAGTGTGAATGTCGACAGAAACAACTCTAAATACTGGAAATAAATTTTAAAAAGATGTAGATACATTACAAATGTATGCGTTTCATGCATTTATGCAAAGTTTAAAGTGCAAAATATACGGAATAAAGATGAGATGTAAAACATTCAAAGTAGAATATTCCCTACTGACGTTTAATGAGCGAAACAAATCTCTCCTTACGTTCCATTTCTTCGATATGAAGATCAGCATGAATATCAGCAGCTTATCACGAGGAAAGACGTTTCTATTTTATAGCATAAAAATCATAATCTGAGAGTCTTTTAACATTTGGGCCATAATTCTGTGAATAATTGTACTAAAAAGCAAGTCTAATTTAAATTTAAATTTCCAATTCCTTTTAAAAATTTTAATGACAATCCTAACGTGTATTTGAAATAAAGTAACTTACAAGCAGAAAACGCAGTTTTAGTCGAATGAATAATAGTACTGGAAACGCTGTGCTCTAAATTGCGAATAGACAAGCGTTTGATGCAAATTAAAATCACGTACAGATCTTTGTGTAATCCGGATGAAAATATTAATAAATGTGCATCGTTCACAGATGGCTAGAAATGAAAATTTGCGCAATTAACATAAATTTGGCGAATTGCCCCAAGCCTGAAATAGATGGCCCGACCTACTCGAGAGGAATAACCTTTCTGTTTCTCTTTCGTATAACGGGTGAATAAAAAGTTCAAACCCCCTTCAAACGATCTAGCGACTTCGTATCCAAATGATTAAACACAAATCGATACTCTCACTTTTTAAAGAGATAATTAAGATTATTATATATAATAATATAATAATAATAATAATAAGATTATTATATATAATAACATATAATAAACACAATATACCATAGAGTAAAATAATTAACTGCGGACAACATATTGCTAAAATAAAGATCGGGCTGGAAGAATTTTTAAATTGTACTTCTACGTGTCTTAAAAAGGGAAAATATAATACTGACAACTGAATATTGATAATCATTTTCAAGTCAGAATCAAGTCATTTTCCACTATTATTCCCACTTCTTGAAACATTCATTCGCATGTTCGCGAATCGTTGAACACAATCTGTTCCCGCGTTCAATTAATTATCCGTCGTCCAAAGCCACGGGCACGCATAGATCGTAGATCCTATATTTTTCGTACAGTTAACAAGTTTGCGTTCTCGCGTTGATGGCGCCTCGACGCGAGCGATCTCACCGCGACACCAACCGCGCGATCATAATTTCGCAATTTAAATTCAATTACATTCTAAAGCTCCGGCATCTTACGCTATCGCGTTCGGATGAGATCCCTTTCGAGAAAGCGAATGAAAGGGAGGCGAGGGGAGCGTTCGTGCTCGAACTTTTAAAAAGTGCCGTCCGTTATTATGCTAATGCTATTCGCGAGGGGGAGGAGGGTGATAATGGAATTACAATGGACGCTCCTTAAGACCGCTAAAGCGATTCTTTCCAACAGAAATGCCGAAAGCGGCCGGAAACGATAACTCCTTCCGATTCGTTCGGAACTTTCCTATTATCGCGTCTCCGGTCCTCTCACCCGCGAAACACGGTCCCCTGTTGCTAATAGCGAGTACCTACTTAACACTGGAACTTTACCAAAATGGTAAGAATGACCAACTTGTGATTTTCCACACAGATTTTACGTATTTACAACTTTTTACGTCTATTTTTAGATACTCGAGTGATTTTTAATAAAATATTTTAACGCACTAGCTTGTGATTTTGCATCTTGCATTTTAATTTCTTTGTTACTCGATAGTTCTGGTGCTAAAAAAGAATTGTGCATCTCTTCTTCAAATCGAAATATTTCCTTTAATGTTATACGATATATACTTGCCTAGAGTCATAGAAATGTGCGAAATGTCACAGAAACGTATTTAAAACAGCAGAAGGATTTTATACAATTTATGGATAATTCGGTTCTTTGCTCGGTAATTTGTTCCTGTTAAGTTCTGTTCAAACTTTTATACAGATTTCAAAATAATATCAAAATTCGTCGGTAATACGAGATATTATATTTTTAAATTCATTATCAGTCTTGCATATATTTTTGTATTGAATCAAACGTGTCAACTAATTACCATTTTATCTAATTTCTATACATAATACTATACATAAATAAATTAAAATCGATGAGAGAAAGTCTATTCGCAACTATTGCAAATAAAACCAAAAGTTTTCAATGTTACACAAAATCAAGGAGATACCAAAATTCTTTCGACATGTATTTATTATTAAGCAAATCTAAAAACGTTGCAAGATGAAACATACGGTAGTAATTTATTAGTGTCTTAAAATGCTGATCGCGTGTGGTTGTTCCACGATGCCGAACTTCGATATTAGTTCAAGAAGTCATCATAAACATTTTGGCAAGCAGCCTCGACGTTCTTTGGCTAAATTCAGAAGGCAAAGGTTTGCCAAGAAGTCGAAGGAGAACCTGTTACGACGTCCATTATCGGCTTTACAATGGTTTACTGGATGATCGCGATGCAAATCGCGAGCGCGTTGTTTCTTCACCAGGCCACGGTGAAATTTTTCTGGAATTTTTTTTTCCACCAGCTGTGAAAATTTGTTTTCGTAACACTTATGCGCATCCCCTCCTCAGTGAACGTTTACACTGCATTAAAACTCTGAAAGCTGCTTTTTTTCGACCAAAAAATTTTTCTGACCTTTCTGTGAGAAGAAAAACTTTCACATTTTTATTAAGAATATTATCATCTGCGATTTTGTCGAAAAATTTACCTATGTCTATTTTTGGAGAAAACTAATGCGAATTATATTCTAAGATTTTTAACGCTGCAGCATTTTTCTCAAAAAAGCCATTGTTGTTCTGTGCCCTTTTTAAGGGAAGGCCCATTTTTAACGCAAATGTTTTTTGATGTTGAAAGATAATAAATATTCCGTTTGAACGAGTTGCAGGAAATATGAAACTTCTCTTTTTCATGAAAAAGCGTTGACGTATACAGAGAACGAGGCAGAATTGGATAATTTTTATCAGAATCGCGACACGTTAAAACAGGTGCCAGAAAATCGCAAAAATGGTCAAAGTAATTTTATTAAATTATTATATTAAACGCATAAATATATTACGACGAAAATACTTTTCATATGGAAAAGAAAATGGAGAAAAATATACCTGTAAACAGATATATTTCACAGTCACAAATAATGAATAATATTTGAACGACTCTAATTATTCGTGTCTCGTGTTATCAATCCTTAGTAAAATAAAATTATTTCGTATTGAAATTGTTCATTGACCGATCACATTGTGAAAATTATACAATTATCGGATATTACGAAAATTCATTCATTTTTACGAAGATTTTTATTTTTACAATCTCGACGCGTTTTCGCATCGTCGACTTTCGCAAAAAAATAAATTGCTTGCTTGGTAATAGAAATGTTCGTTTCAACCTTGCTTCCTAAAAACAGAAGATCGACAGCCGCCTGTCATCGACTTCTGCAAATCACCGTGAAATACAGCCTCTCCTGTCAAACGCGCTTAGTGATCCATTCGTATGCCGAAGATATCCGAGGACAATGGCGAAATGTATGGCTAGTATACCACTCATAGTGTGCTAAAAATTTCACGCGCCACCAACGAGCAAAGTGATTTATCGATGTCAAAAACTTCGAACCGCGGCATGCACGCAATAAGCCTCTATTTTCATTTGCGAGATATCTGGAATTTCCCCGAAAACTACTTGGTAACTCGCTGGATTTTCGCCGAGAGGGAAAAATAGAGGGAAAAATGGCGGAGAGTAATGGACGTGGAGTGACCGGAATGGAAAAAAATTCAAAGCAGGGAATGCACGAAAATAAAATCTTTGAAATGACAACAATAGAAGTTTTTTAAAAGATTTTTATTTATCCGTAATTCTGGTGTGTTGCACTTGTCGTTAGTTATTTTTCAATGTAATACTAACTAGTATAGTGTAGAAATTATTAAGCGATCGATCATACCTTAATCATTGTCCGAGAAATACTTTGGGCTTGTAATTGTATATTTGATTTCTTTATTGCATTGTTTCCTTCACTCAAATTAATTTGAACGAAATCAGGGAAAGAGTTGTGTAAATCATTGTTGTCCTTCCAAGAATTCACTTTGGCAAATTTGCAAAAATAAATGACAATTGTTTGAAATCAAATAATACTGCTAATAATAACAAATAATAATAATAATTATAACTAATCCGATGATGGATTTCTTTTGGATTAGCATCTTTAGCATTCAAAATTATACGACAAACCACATGTACATTTTATCTTATTTCATTTCAAACGTATAAAACAATGACAATGTTAGTTACTTAAACACGAAATACAGTATAACTCACGTTGGCCTAATTTAATCTTTATGTACAAACGAACAGTCTCCTAGAAGCGATCCAGAAACGATCGATGAAGCGACGTAGACAAATAGGGGACCAGACGAGACGTGAAAGAGACCTTCTAAATGGACAGAACGAAGGCAGAAGAAATTTGTAAAACGTAGAAAATTGATACAAATGGCCTCCGCATGGGGATTTGCACGTGCACGGAAGATCAAGGAAAATCAAGCGAGAATCGAGCGGAAAGATCGTTCTCGTCCAATTTTACCCGGAGGATCGATAAACGATCCATCGATAGTCACCGTCCAACGGCTAATCCATCAGAACAGCCACGTTTCTCTCTCTCTCTCTCTCTCTCTCCCTCCCTTGACGGAAATCCAGGGGTTTCTACCCTCAATTTAGCCACCGCTTCTCGATATTTCGCCGGCGTGGCGAAAAGCTTTCCATTGGGCCGGTTGAATTGAAAGCAGCTCGACCGGGAAATCTTTCGATATTGCTTTATCGTCTATAAAAATGGCTGTTTACAGGCTTGGCCATCCCCGAAACCCTGCGCATGCCGTCCTGCCACCCTTGATCCCGCTTTATCGATAGATGAATCGTGCCGCGATTCTCGTGCGTTGTTTTCACTGTTAACGACCGACTTTTGTTTCCTGCCCCTCTCCCCCTCGAAAACCGCGTAATTACATTCGATGTAATCGAATGTTTTCCAGCTAAAGTGGCCGATCCGAAAGAGCACCACGCACCGATAGATAATCGTTTTGATCTGACTGAGAATGATGAGATTGAAAAGGGTTGGTTGAAGTAATTCTCGGAACGAGTGGAAAACGAATTGGATTTTACTTGATGTCGTTTCTTTCTCCTTGTGCTAAGCGAGAAAAGTTGTTTCACGATTTGTAAGTTTGATTGATTACGCGAGCTCTGTAACGATTCTACGAACGATTTCAGAAGCAATGAATTTTTATTGTTACTTTGAACCTGAATTTTTCTTCAGAATTGTCCTAAAGATATAAAACACAAATGTGTTTTAACAAAGAGCTCTACATTAAAATTGCAGACACATTCTTGTCGATGTTTCAATAAAAGTTCGTTCATCTAAAAAGTTGAGCTACAATACAGAATTATCATTGATGTACGAAGGTTTTTATTGTTTTATACACTCTACACTTCTGTAAGTATTAAATAAATTCCTACAAATCACTAATTATTATATTTTCAAGAAAAATTTCAAGAAATTCAAATTATTTGATAATCTCCTGTTATAATTAATATTACGCGTATTATACTCCTACAGTGGCAGTACTGTATCATGGACATCATATTAAATTTATATCAAATCGTTCGCATGTATATTGCAACATCGCATATTGTATTGCAGTACAGCGAAACTTACGTAGAACAATGTTCGACTAATAGAATCTCCAGGCAGCAGCGTGTTTGGATAATAAAGTGCTCGAATAATGGGGACTCGAGTGACAGAAACTCTGCTGCGTTTAATACGTTGTTTCTTAACGTAATAATGCATCTTGTAGTTCGCAAAAGACGAGAACTATTAATTTGTAATATTCATGAAAGTTCTGAATTCACTAAATCTAATAAAATTGATTTTTATTACTCGTACCACGCTCTCGAATAAAATGGAATTATTTACAAATTATGAAACACTTAAATGAAAAAATATTAATATTTATTTCATTATTAACATTAAGCAATGATATAGAACATGAGATTAAAACAATGTATAGACTAATCACAATTATGATTTAAATGATTTAATTAAAAGATTCAATTTCATCCCTCCTATCTTCTATGTGAAAACTGTGAATTTATGGCATGGATTATTCCACGTAGCAGAGTAAGAAGTGTACGTCGTACAAATGTTTAATGTACAAATATTCATTAGAAATATTTACACAATTTATTAGACTACGTGGAACTATTTTCTATTTGCCTTTTAATAATTATATTAATTGATAGGACGTAGTATTCTCCGCTGGTAGGGAAGCACGAAAATTTTGATTCGTTGGAATTACCTGGCCGGCGAGAAGAGCCAGCGATGCTTATTTATTTTTCGTATCAAGCGCCACGTTATACGCGAGAAAACGCCATCCATACAAATTGCGATTGCTTACTAACAAGACTGAAATAATTAGGAATGTTTTTTTTTTTTGGCTCCATATACTAATAAAAAAAAATACTCCGTATTTTAAATTTACGTAGAGTAACGAGCATACGAGTAGAAGAAAATTGAAGAAATAAAAATTTCAAAATCTTTCTGCACTCCTAGTATTCCAGCGTGTTTTAAAATAATGTATTTCTAAATGTTTCTCTATGTTATAATGTAATTAATTGAATTCACGCATGAATACTGTTTGTCTAATTAGACATTAAACTACAGAAAATAAAATAAAAATTTGATGATTTTAGAATAGAAAATGATTTAGAAAAGACAGGAGGAATATAAAATATGCATGCGTTTCAATACAGTAAGTAACGTTCAATATTTGGTCGAATATTAAGTAAATATTCATGTTTTAATAAATAATAATCGAGTTTGTACGAGATACGTGCAATCCTCGCGTAACTGATGAGGATGTGGGCGCCTGATGCGGTTCGAGCGATAGCAGTTTGAGGGGAGGCCGACTAATTGAAGAGTGTCAGTCTGATTTAACCTCCGTCGACTGGTCGCGTTATTATAATTTACGACGTGTCACAAACTGTCATGAACTCCGCGAAACGAAAACGTCGCTTCGTCTTCTCGAAATTACCAAAGTGACGTATAGATACTCGACGATCTAAAATAAGACGAATGTTGAAGACCAGAACGAATAATTGTTATTGGATAATTCTTGCAAGTGCGAACTCGTATCGTTCTAATTAATTAATAACGATTTGGAAAAATCAAGCTTGTGAGAAAATTTGTTTCATCTAGAACAAGTATCGTACCAAAGATACTTTATAAACTATATTTTCTATAATTTATTATTGTGACTGCAATTGTTTATTTGTATTTAAATTTGAAATTCTAGAAATATCTAAAATATGCAAAAATATATAAAATATCCAATGAATGAAATCTTAGATCCCATTTTCTTTTAATTAACTTTGTGAAGATATTGAGATATATATTGCACAACTTTGAAAAAAAATCCGTCATTATGTATCTTATTTAATGATGATTCATTTTTAGAATATTTTTATAATCTCATTACGGTAATTATATTATCGTAAAAAATGTGGCATTCGCGACGAGAGCCACAGATAATAAAACCATTTATCGTTAGATGTTGGCCAACTTTGTGTCTGTGCTATTTGTGTTTCGTCAAACAAATCCGCATTTCGACGCATCGAACTTTCAACGTTCGATGTTTCACATTGGCAGCGGATTACGAAATGCAACGTTTCAGTAACAATTCACGAAACTTTATTTACAAAAAGAAAAGCGCATTCCATGTGAAAAACGATTGTACTAGTTGCCGATTTAATAAACATTTGCAGTCCGTCGAATTTACCAGTTTTGCTATCGCGAACCGATATGAAAAGTTGAAAGCCTGTTCTACGTTGTGCACAGTATACACACGCGAACGTACCAAGGTAATTGCAAATTTAATATTACGACGTGTATGTACGTCGCTCGATTGAAAGGGTTATTAGCGTATTCGGTTGTGTTGAGACAACTCTTCAGCGTTGCTTATATACAGTCAGTTCAGAAAGTCTTACTCCACATTAATAATTTATTTTGCGTTATGTAATTTTAATAGAAAGTAACAAACAAACAATATTTATATATAACAGAAATGTAACATTTCTAAAACATTTAGAAATGTAACATTCCTAAAACTCTTAATAATACCAGGAAAAACAATTTGCATTTATTTGTCAACTCTTTAACAAATATGTTAATGTTTGACGAGTACATTCATGAAGAAACTTTTGAAACTATTCAAAAAATAAGATATCTCATGGTACTTAATATGTATTAATAATATTAATTTGTTACATCAGGTTGGTGCATACGGAACGTCATTTTTTAAAGATGGATAGAAATGTTTCGATATTTTTATCATAAATCTTGGCAGATACAACAATTTATAGCAAATTTCTTTTTCTTTAACGTGGTTGACAATAATTGCAAAATTCAAACTTCGAGAAAACAACATTTCACATGCACCAATCTAACAATTCAATTCAAACTGACAGTAAAGCATAAAAATTTACGAATTTATTCCACGTTTGATACTCGTCATCGCTTGATTTTACGCATTTTCGAAGCAAAATTCCACGACAAAGAGACAGAGACGATACTCTGTATTAAAATTAGGCAGATAATTTTAACGGAGGTGGTGCACGAAGACTTTCTGGATTGACTGTAAATTTAATCTATCTTCTATCCTCAGAATGGACACGTTTTCTTCCGCAACAACCATCACTTTGCTTGGCGTTCGCCTGCCTTTTGTACTTATTCCGCTGTTCCTTCGCTGAAACATACCGAGGAAACGGTTGTATCCGTCTCTCTCGGTCAACCGGTTCGAATATAATTCATCAGCCAACGCTACATCGGCTCGTCTCTACGAAATTGCATTATGTATTCCATCATAAAGTTGAATTCGATGAAATACCGCGGCGTGGAAAAATTCGAGATGCGACGTTGTGGCTTCTCACAGACAGAAAGGGAAGATTAGAGGGTATTAAACGAGGAGGGTTATTCGATAATGGAGATAGAAGAAGGGAAGAAATACGAAAAGATAGAATTCTAATATTCAAATGCTGACTGACATTGAATGTTATTTAATTGATATAATAAAACGAGTGAGACTTTATTTATTCAAATGAAATTTTACTCTCGTGAGATCTTACCAATTTTCTGATACAGAAACTGTAGAGCATGGTTTTGGAATGGATGTAAAATGTTTCTTGCCGAATTTTTATAAAAGCCGATAAAAATCGCATTTCATTAATTTGCCAAAAAAAAAAGAAAAAAAAGTGGAAAACAACTCTGAGTAGAACTGTCAATTTAATAGAATAAATAAAAAATAGCACCTGTTGATGCAGACGGGAAATGGAGAGAGTTGAAAACGAAAATACGCCGGACGTAAATTTCCATAACTGTGTTTTTGCGAAAACGAATTCGTGTTTAACGTGGAAATAAAAAGTCATATCTATATCTGTTGAAACTATTTCTTTTTCTTAACCAACAGCCATCTGCACATTTTACCGAATGTGAGAAAAATTCTTGACAAATTTGAGAAAATTTGCTAGAAGCCCACAAGAAATAAAGAAGAAAAAACAATTTGTGCTATACTTAATTTTTGTATCGCGGAGATTTCACTATGGTTTCCGACCACGCGCACGGATTAATACCTAAAGTAATCGTGAACATCGAGGAAATGGGATTGCAGGAAATTTAATTTACCGTAGTATTATTCGTTCGAAGAAAATACGTGATCCATCCAATCACGAGTTAAGTAAATGTCGAAATTATCTTTTCACGCAATTTCATGAATTTTTGAAGCGCAAATTTAATTTTGGACATTGTCGTGATTATTTAGAACCTTGTAGACACGTCGTAGTACATTAACACCACAAAAGAATTTTAAATATTCAGTGACGAATTTTTAATTTGCCATTAATTTTAATTCTTAATTTTGTTGGTCGTCTCTCTTTTGTAGATATATATATATTTCATTATATTGATTGTATATTATTTTACGATACTTTTTGATATACTGATTTATAATTGAGTGTACGTAATTATCTCTGTATGAGATTTCTATAAAGTCACTGCAATTGATCACTGATGGAAAAAATAAAAGTATTTTCATCTCTGACGCTCTGTTATTACATTCCATGCGATTTCAGCAGACTCGTTAAAAAGCAACAGCGTGACAATAATTGCTCAAACGAATTATATCAGCGGAATATCAAATATTGAAAGCAAAGGCAACGTAGCTACCGAACGTTTTGTAAAATATCACTTTCCTCTTTGAAAGCGATAATACGTACGTCGCGTATATGCGTTATTGATTTGTAAATTAATACGGAAGAATAATATTTTGTGCAAATGAACATTGTACGAATGTAGGCTCGCATTTGCATGCGAGAAGGAATTACTGATAAGGATAACTGATTTCCACGCGGAGTGAAAATATCGTTTGAAGGAAGCGATAACGTCGGGTGTTTATGTTGCAAAATGCCGATTAGACTCGGTCGATCCATCTCAACTGGTCGGTTATTTCACGTTTCATGCCAGGCCACGTTGGGCCAGCGGCCAACTTTTTCAGTATTTCGATGCATGAATCGAGGAAACGATTTCAGTCTCTCCGGGTGTTCGCGTGACACGTGTACGTCGAAAGTGAATCCCGTATGACATTTGCCGGGCGTATTTTTGGCAAGAATCGTGTGTGAACCTTTAATTTCACTTCCTGGTTTGTCCTTACGCAATCTTTCAACTCTATTCACGAACAAAGTGAATCGATGTGCTTCTCTCTCCGACGAAGCAGAATTCTGGAAGCTACTCGTCTTGCGGAATATATGTTCGTGTAAAAGAATTATTTGCTTGGAAATCAGTTGTTATTATTAAAATGTTGCACTCATTTCTAATCAGACGAATTTTTCATTTTAGACAATTAGTTGCGAGTTGTAGGTAAATTTTAATTACGTTGCATTTATTTTGCCAAGTCAAGAAATAAATTCTGCACCATTTTTTTTTTTATTCGCCAAAAAATTTTGACTAATACTTTTCATATTTAGCATATTTTTCCATCATCGTCCTGAAACTGCATAGAAACAGAAATAGTAACAAGAGTAATGATCGTATCAATATTTTGCTTAATTTTGAAAAATGAAATCAACAGAAAATTATCGCAAAAACTTTCATTCGTGCGAGCTAATGGTAACATTATCGTACTTTGCATAATACACCGTGTCTCTTAAATTACTCGAGATGCTGATATAATTCAGATTAGATTGAATTATACTACTAGCTGTTGCCATTATCGTTTTATTATTTAATTCCCGTATATACGCTGCAATTTAATCGAATATCTCGTGACACGAAACGCCAGCCGACGTGCCAAGGCGTTAATTGCAATTAAAATTTCCGAGTTAGAGAAACCCCGTGCAATTGTAGAGGGGATTTTATCAATCCGCCATGTTGCCAGGCGAATCCATTATGAAAGTCGCGCACCGGTGTATCCAATTAATTTCAGTTGCAAGCTGCGTGGCAAGTCATCGGAAGCTAAAGATATTTAATGAAGTTTCTCGAGATGCGGGCGAGTGGATCGGCGCGAAAGTCTTTCAATGAAAAGCCTTCGCCGCCGCCGCCGCCGCCGCAAAAGTGGCGACGAGAGAATGTCAAGAACTAAACGCTTCGACGGAGAAACAGCAACGGCTTCGCCGCGTAATTGGAAAACTTCCGGTGACGTATAAGTTGCCGGAAGTTGCGGGCGAAGACTCTGACGGAGTCCGATATCAGGGATGTCGAGTCGCTCGATGCTGTTACAAACCGATAAATCACTCGTCGGCCAACGCTGTGTTGTTCGCTTTAATTGCTAAGTTGTAATCGTTTCTTCGTTCCATGAATATTTTAAATATTCCCAGAGCGGATCATTAAGGCTCCCTTGCGATTTAAAGTTGAACGTTGAGGATCTTCTCATTTCGAGATATTGAAAATTCAGTTGAGAGTTTTGCTCGAATATCGAAGGAGAAGTGAGAAATTCAAAAGGCTGTTAATCTTTCGTTGCACGAAAGACGAATGGAAATGTGTGTTTAATGATATCTCAAATTGATATCTCAGCTTGTGAGCTGTGATTATAAGATTCAACCTAGTTGAAGGTATGTGCGTCTTATTTGAGAGAATGAAATTATGAAAATATTTATAACGCCTAGGATATTATAGGATCCTATAATATTATAATAACAAAGAAGTAAAATAGTAGCAGTGAAATATAATTAATAAAACGTGAAAACACTTTCATCATTTCACAGAAGAAGTATGGAATTGAATTTAATTGAGCTAGGAATCGAGCTACGAATAACGCTACAGTTGTTTGATCGATACAGTTGCACTATTTATTCTTCATTTAGAAACCTCTTTCGCGAAATATTTCGAAATCGATTATTCCGAAATCTATTTCACAAAACATTTCGAAAGTTCGTACATTTCTCAATTTTTACGTCATGAGATTTCGAAGTTGCGAAATATCGTATTCTATTCGAACGATTGCGCAAAATGGGAAAGTTATTCGCGCGTTATTATTTTCTACACTCGGTGATAATTTAACAAAACCGCATTAACATCGATGCTCAATCAATCAGATAAATTAAAAATCTGATAAAAAATATTTATTTATGATATAAAAGTATTAAGAAATACACGTCTAATAAATAAACAGCGAATCTTTACGCATTTACGAAGAATATAAAATAGCCAAAGTACAATGTCTTCTACAATATTTCCCAAAACTATAATTTTGTACAAAAATCCGCAGTCTACTGACAAAAATTAAACCATCGAGATTTGCGTACTAATTTATTCATTCATACGTAAAAAAAGAAGAATAAATTACTTTATACATTATACTGTCGTAGCTCGTAGGATCTTTAAATAATAAAGCAGATAAAAAATTTATCTACCTCTGTGATATCTTCAACTTAGCCGACAGTAACATTTAATGTCATCCAATGTTTCCATTCCTGCTTCCCTCCCTGAATTCTTTATCCGTCGCGAGGAGAAGAAACGCAACGTCCACCTCGACCCGCCACATGTTCAACTTTCTGCGCTTCTAACATTTCACGTTTGACAATATTTCTTACGGAGTTCACCTGCAAACGATTAATTTTTTATACCTGTCGTTTTTATTTCCATCGTCCTCAAAGATATGCGCGAAGGAGGATGTACAATTTGCAAACGAGGGAATACTGTCGTTGAGAGAGCAGCTAATCTTTATATTATTTTAAAGATCTTCTCTCTTTAATAATGGTCGCAAAATTGCAATTTGCAATCGTTGAGAAGTAAAAAAAAAAAGATTCTAACGTTTAATTATACATGTCTTTCAGTGGCACGACTTTTGGCCAGGTAGGTCAGCCGAAAAGAACGACGTTCTCTGAAGTGGATCGAGATTCACGTCCTGTTCCCTCTGAAAATCAACAATCCTGGAGAATTTACCTGAGATCGCGTCTCATCAAAACGTACGGTTGACGAGTAGAAAGCGGTCGGCTCGAATTTCGACGGGTCATGGGAAGAGCAACGTACTCTTTTCGCCGATTCGTGGTGCTCTGCCAATTGCTTGCGGCACCTTGCGGTGTCACAAGCGCGCAGCTTTTAGTTCGGGCTATTTATTTTACGACAGAATGACAACGGGCCAAGGTTTAATTAATACTAAGTGAAAGCTCCGGGCTGAAACGAAAGATTAAATATCCTCGGCTCTGGCTTTCTTAGGAATCTGCGTATAAATAGAAGTGCACTTAAGCCTCTTTTAATGGAGTTTGAATGCCGTCTCTCTTTCGAGTCGAGAATTATTTCGTACTGCGGTGCATATAATTTTTATAACATTTCTCCTTAATTCTCCAGATTTTGCAAATTTTCTTGATTTTCGTAATTTACGTGATGTCCAATCGGAGGCTGATTTCCTTCGAAATCTGTCGAGAATTATCTGGACAAAGGATATAATTTTCTTTCTTTCTAGTGTTATAGAATGGATTCTTTTTGCAGTGGAGAATATTTTTACTGAAAAGGAATGTGGATGGTGAGAAATTTAAAAAGCTTCTCCCAAGCGTGCAGTCCGCTATAAATATTTCCATATAAAACATATAAAATAGTTTTATACAAAACTGTAAAATATTTACAGTTAATTTTTATATTGTTTCAAAACTAAAATCTTCGTCTGCACAATGATTGTAAAATTTTAGTTTGAAAAATATAAAAAAAAAAAATCCATTTTGGCCAGTTAGATCGGCCGAACAACCCGCTGTCTTGTTAGCGACGACTAATATTTGCTAGCAGAAACGACAACAACGCGGTCCGCAAACACAGATGATCTCGCGGTTCAATTGTCCGCATTGAAATCAATTTTGAGTCTCGGCCCGACTATGGATCGGCCTATTCCATCATGTCACTGAACCTAGTTGGTTGAATTATATCTATTGACGATTTTTTTTTTTTCGATTGTTGTACGAACAATAGGGAAGTAAATTTCGAGTAAACTGATCTTACTTGTTTGATCTTGGATTATTTTCAATTCATCTCACGTTTTTTACTGGACAAATGAATCTTTGCTTTTTTCGTAATTGCAGTTAGCATCGAGATTCGAAAAAAAGGGAGAAATAAAATTGAAAGTTGAAAATGTTAATTGGATTCTTTTGATACAGACGAGATCATTATGGTAACAATAAGTAGACTCGTTAAATATTACGTGGGAATGGATATCTTGCTATACGATGATATATTTTTAGCTATGTTTCTTTCAAATATTTGAACTGTGTAATAATATTAGCAACGTAGAATAGTTTACTATATTTCTATCATACAAAGCTTAACGTCATTAAGCACACGTGTATTTGTCGAATTAATGAATCTCGTTGTGGATTTACATCGCGTTAGAACAGGGTGTGTGAAATGTCATACAAGCATAATCTCATCTACTGTTCTTTCCGAATTATTTCCAACACTTTCCATCGTGCAAGTTTGTTGATTGCAGCTAGATACTGGAAAGGAAAACTCGATACATGTTACAAAACTATTGCCATTACACATTATTATTATTATTCAATTAAATATTCTTGAAAAATGTGTCAGTTTAAGATTGAAAAATTTCAAGTCTAGTCTATTGTTTCTCTATCGATTCGTTCCATCTTTTTAATAATTTGCTTCTTTTCTTTAAAAACTATCAATATCTTGACAGAATTATGTCATTGTCAACATAATCAGTATCTAAATAGCACTTTGACGTAAAAAATATTTTGAAATTTTCAGGTTAGGTTTAGGTTAGGTTTAAGTTAGGTTCTAACATTATCTATCGTAAGTTTCGATAGTTATTGTTTCATTTCATTTTGAAAAATTCAAAATGTGCAGATACAATTGCTCATTGATGTACGTACACGTGTGAACAATTGTGCAAAGTATCGCGATAAAGCGAATCCAACCTTGAATCCAAACTATCATCACGGGGCAAATAACAAAACGCAAGTAACAAACGAGCGAATAAAGCTAGTGGACTCTCTGAGCTAGCGACGCCTAAAGTCAGCGAACACGACCGTAACAGCGAGAAAATTGTGTCACGCTTTCCTCCGTGGAGTCGTTTCGCGATTTCCAGAAGGACGCGGCCTGTCACAGTCGCTGCGGTTTTTCGTAGCTCATACGCCAGATGCTCCTTCGTGTGGCACGCTGGATGAGAAAAAAGAAAGAGAGAGAGAGAGAGAGAGAGAGAGAGAGAGAGAAAGACTCGAGGCGATGTCTACGAGTCTGTTTAAATATAGCCGCGAGGTCTTCGTCCATGTTCCCTCTGGAGTATCCACCGGCATGTTCCCTCTTCCCGTGTACACGTACGAGCGGAGAGAAACATTGGAACAAGGACGGACAGAAACAACGGGCGAACGGAAGCAAGAGGAAACGATATTTTCTAGAATACCGCCGAGTACCGGCGAGCACCCTTAAACAATACACCGAGTGGATTTCAAAGGAAGCTGCCCGATAGAAGCACGCTCTTTCGATTTGGAAAACACGTAGGATCAAATAAAGGATATCTCTTCCTCTTCCAAGTTGTTTGAATATCGAACTGTTATCTTTCGAACATGAGGCCTTTTTTTCTTTTCTCGTCTGGAGTATAACGGTTTTGTTTCTTTCCGAATCGTTGAAACACGTGTCTCGTTGCCAAATTGGAATTAACGCGAGATTTTATTGGAAGAACGAGCTTTGAATGTATATGAATAACTGTGATTAATTGAATAATTTTATGTTCTCCATAAGGAATTTCTGCATTAGTAGCAGTTTTAAGAAAATTTTCAACATAAAATTCAAACAAAAAAGAAAAAAAGACCACAAACGAACGAACAAATGAAAAAACTTGCAACGATCGTCATTATTATTTATTCACCTCCACCGCACGACGAAAACCAGACACAATGGACACATTGGGTACACAACCGTGCTAAGCATACTGTTCTGCGTAAATTCCAGGGCAGGGTGAAATGTACGCGACGGATCGTAGGCTATCGGAAACACCTATATCCAGGATGGAAACGTCCAGGCATCAAATGTGGATGCGAGTCGACTCGTTAGTCGGTTATGCGAACGTCGACGTTCAATGTGAGCACAAAGCGCTGGCCAAATACTGGCTAGCCTCTCGGCGAACATAATTTATTGTCGTGGCGTGGCGCAATGAAAAGCCCGGGCATTATCGCGATGCCGCCGCTTTTATCGCAGCCATCTCCCAGTATTAACGTGCAATTTGTCGCGAGTTGTATAACGCGATGATCGTGCCGGAGTTTAGAATATTAGGGGATGCTGCGGATAATTGCCAAGAGGGTAATTCGTTTCCTTTATTGAGATTTATTGAGGAACTCGGCGAAGTTTCTCATTCGAGAAATGGAGAAGAAAATTTGGTTTATCGTCGTATATTATTATGAGTGTGGTTACTGTTCGTTTCATTAGTTCATTGACGTCTTGTGCCATAAAAATATTTAAACAATTGTTTCTCTTAATGAAACTTTTACGAGTGTATCGTCTAGTAAGACACGATTAATTTAAAATAGACATACTGTAGATATTCGTTTCAAACGAGTGGTGAAAATATTTGATTCAGCAAAATAATCAAACAAAGCAATTCAATGAAATAATTAAATTATTGAAATTTCCCTCTTAAGACAGAGATTCACTCTTGACGAAAATTTTTAATATTATCACTGAAAGTGATTTTAGCGGGGGTAATCCAGAAAATCGGGCCTCTTCAAATGCAACGCTAATGCAACGAAAATTAGCAATTAGTTGATTTGGGTCACGTGATTCGCGAGGGGGCGTGGGGTAGACCTCGAGTAGGAGTGGCGTTGTCTGGTACTGAGCGATCGCGCCTGTAATTTGTTTTATGTCGATTCAAATGTTTGCGTATCGATAAAATTTTATGGCAAAAAAGTCGTCTTCACTTCCTAGTCAGAACAGTTACTTCTGGGGCTTTCAGTGAGACGAAACGTACTGGTATCGTACAAGTCGTGCAGTTTTTTATATAGGTGCGATTGTATCAGTATTTCAAAATGTTTCACATTGATTCATAAGTAACTCTGTAATAATTTTCACTTTACGTACGAAGATTTGTTGTACTAAGATATGGCAACATGAAACATTAAAAGGCGATAAAACAAAAATGAAATAAATAATTCGTTTCATTCAACGTGAGAAATTCCAGTAAAATGTCCTATTTGAGGAATGGAGGAATTAACGTAACGTAACGTAATACAATTAAAAAGAAACCTACATTCGCTTGAACGCAAAGACAGGATTAAACAAGATTCAGCAAGAACGCTACAACCACACGTTCTACCTGCAACCCTCTAGACATTTCACCCCGAACTGTAGGAAGCGAATAAATCCGACTAACATCGGAGCGATCAGGGAAGCGTATGTTTTTTCATTTAACGCCGGCTGCAATTGGATGCACAGCGCCGACTCGCGAGCCACGGATGCATATGCATTTCCGGTTGACGTTCCTCCGAGGGGCTCGTGCACCGAGCGTCGAGAGGGTAAGAGGAGAACGCTCAATTAAATCGTCCCGCGACAACGTTTTGCCGTGGCAACAACTCGCCCTGAAATATTCAGAAGAGCCGTTAAATCTTTTTCTCTGTCCTCGGTCCCGAGTCGTTTCTCCTCTTCCTTCTTTCTTCTTCGTTTCATACCCTCTTCGCCTCTTACCCTCCGTAACGTCGAACGTTCGTCATAATATTTAACTCGCTCCTTCCGATCTTAGTCGAGCTCAAAGTATCACCGTACGCTCGATTTCTCTTGATGGATCGTGTGGAATTAATCGATCCTCTTAGGAAACGTCAGATGTGATTACTTTTTAGTAAGACCGCTTGATCGTAACATCGTATATAATAATACAGCGAAACGAGCAACATTATTAAAGAAATGCGACTAAGTGATGCAAATGTAACAATCACGGCTCGTAATCTGTAGTAAGAGCATGATTCGTGTTTTTCATATTTAGTCTGAAATCTGCATCAGGAGTTGCAACATCACTCGAGGGATTAATCCTTCCATTCCCCTTCAAGTCATTTCGAGAGAAGAGGAAACGTTATTAACGAGCGGTATTATCCGACGATTTCCTACTAACGACGACACCAATTTTCCAACCTACGTTTCTGGCCTTCCCTTTCACTTAATCGTCGGTCTCGTCCGTCGGCGACGATCCTCGAATAAGCCTGGAAATAAACGGGACGCGTTCGAGAGTCGCACTATTTTTAAGCGACCCCGCGGTCTTCGGCGCGATATTGCCCGACGCGGTTTTGCGTTTTAACGGGACGCGATTTGTTGCCTCTTCGTCGCGGTGATCGGCCTTCCTTCGTTGCTGCCCTCCCCTTCGGAGATTCGCGAGATTTATCGTCGCCTCGGGGACAAGAGCACGAAGGTGGGGACCGCCCTCCTCGAACACACCCTTCTTTCTTTTGTCATTGTTTCTTTCTCCTGCTTCTTTCCTCGCGGATAACAGGCTTGTAATATTTTCAATATGTTGTCTAAGCTTTATGGAGGGACTCTATCTTGGAGACAGATGATAATTCGACTATGTTGGCTCTGAAGAAGTCCTCTTTACTATCTCCTCGGATTTCGTGTTCTTGGAAAACAAGCTGTCGATCTTGCAACTCTGATCAATTTAGAAAGTATTTAACGCTTTGTGAAAATTATTACGTTAAATTCCATTTAAATCCACTGACAAATTGTTAAATGAAATTCGGGATTAATAATTAGTACAAAAATGTCGATTAGATAAGAGATGCAGGTTATAATGAGAAACTTCCTTCTTACATATATCAGATAACGATTAATTTCGGTCGTAAATTACGAAACGCAACGTAGCACGAGGCAGTTTGATATCATCGTAATTGCATATTATTAATTATACATCAGGGACCGAAATTAATTTCGTCGAACGTTTACGAAGTTGATGAATCGAAACGAGACGCCAAGTGTCTCGCAGTTTGCCCCAAGTTCGGCACCTCGTGTAAATGTCGCCTCGCGCGGGGAAAACTTTCAAGACCAACTTGTTCGATTTCGCGTCTAGGAAGTGGAATGCGAACACGTTGTACTTCTGCTAAATTTATCACGCGTCCCGTCGTCGACATGCCACACAGTGCGAGGAGAGATGCTCGTCGATCGACGAAATTGTCGTTATTACGTAAAATGATTCCACTGAAGTCAACCACCGGCGGAGATTGCAAACGGTCACGGTACCGAGCCCGCCTGCTGGGAATAGTTACGAAGAATCGAAATAATCCTCTAACTCTGTTTTGCTTCACATCGATTCCGGTCTCGGCACTGCTGTTCTGTTATTACATCGGTTTTGAAATGGTTTCGTATCGATTCTACGTTGGTCCTGCTCCCGTTCGAAATGGTTTATAAATCAGATTCGCGGAGAGACGTAACTTTTCTATTAGTACAGAAACGTTTGTGATCGAGCTTGTGACGAAACTTTCAACATAATTAACGTTTGTTTGATTTAGATATGTACTACGTGTTGAGTGCAAGATTAAGTTCGAATTTACGTTTCCAATGCGCAATGAAACGATTAAAATGAAATATCGATTACATCTTATCCAAGCTCTACATCGTCATTTGATAAACATCATTACATTTTTTAGTTGTTGAATTACCCGCGATTTTTATGTATTTTTAAAATCGATTATTTAACAGATGTGATGCAACAAATGTAACCATATGTATATGTTTTGTTAGTATTATATTATTATTTTAAATGGAATTGTATCTGTAATCTTCCACCCATCAATCTGTATTGATATATACTGTGAAATATCATATTAAAGTAGTCGGAAAATAGAGATATTTTATTTTATCGAGCGAAGCAAATTGAAAAAGAAAAAGAACAAATGGCATTTAGTGATCGAACGAACTTCGACATCGCGAGTTCGTCTACGCATCGCGTACATTAAGATTCACCGGCAGATTCATCCGCTTCGACCGGCTCTCACTCTGAAAAGTTCGAAAAGGAGGAGATATCGTACACCCCTGGCTCATCCCCCTGGCGAAGCCGTTTTAAAGAACCCCATTGGACCGGGGCAAAACTGTTCGTTCCCTCGAGAGCTTCCTTAAAGCTGTCGGTCGAAACGACCGAAGATATTCTTTATCGAGCCTTGCAACGAAAACCTCGAAGAGAAAGCTCGATAGGTTAGGTTTGGCTCGTCAGCTCTTTTTGAAACTTCACACCCAATATACATGCACAATACTCTCACGAATAAAATACGCACCCGTTTCGATTTGAAAGAAAAATTGTGCGTGATAATCATATTGATTATCTTTGAATTATCTGTCTGTGATCAGAATAATTCCGTCGTAACGAATAAATCATTGTTAAATACAATTTCATGTTCAATCATTCGAAATGTTATTCTAGATGTCGCAGACATCTAAATGATATAAAATAATTAAATTAAGTTAAATCTTCTAAATAATATTAATAAATGCAGTCCAGGATATTCAACTCGAATTACACCAAGGACGTGTTTGACTTTTGACTTTCGATTCGGTAACAAGAAGAAGTCCTCTCTTTAATTCCCTCTAGACCACTCGTTCGAGTGGTCAACAAAAATTAACTCGTTAACAGCAGCCGTTTGAGAGGTTGAGCACGCTAATTACTCGAACGAGACACCGCGTATATGGCGCGTGTCGTTGCAACGCGAGCGCGCATATTCGTGGCATAGGCAGAGGAAAGGTTTGCACGAGTACACTGCCGGCAGGCATACGTCGTCTGGGAAAGGCCCGGCTAATTTTGCTGGCCACGGCACAAGCGATCTGACGCCGACGTATGGACGCGTTTCCGTGAGGTGCACACCCGGAATTCGTGCCCCGTGGCTGCCGAGTCCGAGCTGCTTCGGTAAATGTTTACCTCCGCACCGCTGCCAGCCGATCTATGTATTATTATCGGATCCGTAGTTGGCTTACGACGCGACGTCCGACGTTGTCTGACCACCGACCGTCCTCTATCTACTGGACGGTCTATTACGGCTAGCTGTTCCGTATCTACGACGTGGCTGCTGATTTTTAAGACCAGTTCTATTTTCGGATTTGTTTGGCGAATTAATAGGAATTTGTGTTTGGAAAAGAAAGATCGGATCGCCTTTCTTTTCTTTTTTTTCGATTTGATAATAAAGAAAATATTACAAGAAATGACCAAATTCTACATTTCGGTTTTCTACAAAATAATGTTAATGACTCGCCAGATTAGATACATATCAAGTATTTAATGATTTTACACACCATTTAATAATAGAATTTGAGAAAATTTAAAATCATTTTGAATTAACATTCTTAAAATAAAATATCTTTTTCAAATACTTTTTTAAAGAAAATTTTTTTCTCGACAAATAGTTAAAATAGAAAATGTTGTAACATAATTTAGAATTGAAGTATTTATAATTTATATTTATGTTTCATTGTCTTAATTAAGCATCTTTTTCGGAAGTATATTTCAATTCTACAAGTTACTACAGAAGTAGTTATATGAAGAAGTATAAAATACTTAGAAGACATAACGTATCCGAACTATAACTACAACTAGGAAGAGGAGATATAACTTCAAACAAAGATATTTGCTTTCAGACACACTAGAACATCAAACTATGCAAATGAGCGAGGAAATAGTCTTCTCTACAATTTTTAGAACTTCACGGAAGCAATAATCACATTAGAAAATTTCAAACAAACCTGGCAATCTCTCACTGAACAAATAATCAAAGATTCGGAACCTAATATAAAATACGAGCACAAGTTCGATATTCTTGCAAAATTGCAATATTTGCAAATATTTTTAATATGTAATCAAATGTGATCTTATTTCACTCTCAATTTTACATAATTAATTAAGCTCTACCGATGAAAATAATTTAATTATTTTTCGAACTTACTTGCTATTTACTATTGAACAAAATCGTATTACAATGATTACTCAACAATCACAATTACGGAACGATAAAATTTCGAATCAATGAATGACATGCTTCGCGTATTTGGATACAGGTATGAATGATCATTATCTTGACCGAGTAATAATATTAATGACCATAATAATATCAATGGAAATAATTAATTTTAAAGCGTATAACAAAGCTATTTCGTTCAACACTTCGTGCCTCGCTCGAGATCACTAACGACTTCTATATCGTGAATTACTTTCATCCCGCGAAACATGGAACGCTGAACGAGAGTAAAAACATTTGAATCCTGAAATCCTCGTTTACGGACGCGAGCGAGTTAAAAATGAAACGTGACAACGACTGTCGACGGCGTAACGTGATTTAAATGATCGTATTATACATGAGAGAGGTCAGTGTGCTCGATCCGTGGTGCACGAATATACGTAACACGTGGAATCAGAGAAGCATGAGGGAGAAGTCGCGTCATCGACGCGGCTGGCGAACGGCGATCTTAAATTCTCGGTATTTTGTAAACAGCGAGGAGGCCCGCGTGAAACAGAGGCTCGCGTGCGTCTGCGGCCTTCGGACGATAACGTTAATGGACTTCATTTACATGCCATAATTACAACGGGCAGTCGGCCTGTGAATAGATTACGCGCGAGCTGCGACGGCTATGAGTTAAGGGACTAATTTTATCCAAAATATTCATCGCTTACGCGTTTTCGGCTGATATCGCCGAATCAAAGTTTCGAAGAAACTTTGCTTGAAATTTGAGAACGTTTACTTCAACTGTTATACTTTTCCTACGTCATTTTGGTCGGTTTGGTCGAAAGTTACAATTGGTGTAAGTTCACTGTTATCTTTTTTCATAAAATAATGTTTTATATTTAATGTTGAATTCATCACAGTGGATAGAAGAAAGTTTATATTACAATATTATTATTGTTCGTTGATGTTATTATATTATAATGACGTGAAATGATAATTGTAATGATATAATATTACGATATTATATTTGACGAGAGAATTAAATATAACTTACATCCGAGAATAGATATTTGTTGTTGCTATACAATGCAAAATATATACGATATGTCATGTGCGATAAATAATTAAATATTAATTACGCATTAAAATAAATTATAATCAACTTTTGGTACTGAAATTGACAAATTTGTAAAAAGTAGAGTCAATCAACAGTAATCACATTACTATTCATATTAATTTATCGTTTCATTCGTTGCTTTCCATCCGACTCATTGTGAATTATTTCTATTATTACTTATTATTATTCTCTAATTACTTTATTATATCTAGCTCGTTCAATTATTTTTAAATTTATTATCACTCTGTCTATTATTTTAACATAAGTTTGCATGCAATGCATAAATTGAAAATTTTCAAATAAAAATATCACGTGCTATATTGAAACAGTAAATGAGAATAGACAGTAGAATAGAGAGTATTAATGCACTGTACATCATCTTGATCAAAATCAATTATCGCTGATCATCTCGTGACATCGTAGAATTATTGTCTCTAAATGTCGTAGAAGATATCAAGTATAGTTCGCGAAAGAATTGTAACAACGTTGTAATAAATATCGGGGGTAAATACCACGTCGTTCATTTTATGCAGAAATAACAATTTGATATAAATTATACTGAATGTGATTACACGCAAATGAATTCGCGTACTTTTGTTAGATAATGAAACTCGTGAAACATGAGAAGAGAAAAAATTATTTTAACCATGAGAGTAATAGAATGTCATAATTAAATTGGATTCCATTTAATGTTTATTTGCGTGGAAATAATATACGTTTACTTCCAGTTCGTCTTTTAATAACGTTATTAATTGCAAATTAATTTTTTGCCTATTTTTATTACACATATAAACTAAAGAAAAAAAAAAACACTTTTAATTAAAAATATGGAATATCGTAATAAATTAAATTTCTTTTTAGCCGTAATTTCTCTGTTTCTCTCCTCACTCCATCGTCATTATAAAACATGTTTCATCAAAAAATTCTTTCGTTTTATCAAAATTGCTCATCATTAACAATATTAAAAAATAATTGCATCAAGTTAATAACTAAAAATGACCAAACTTATTTTCTAAAAATCAATTATTGTCTGAAATAACAACTAATCTATATTTGCTAGATTTATTAAATCATTTAAAAATATTTGTCAACGCACAGTGAATCGTCAAGCAAATCAACCGATTCGACAACAAACCAGACCAGCGACACTATCTACAACAGCGGGTTAATAATGCCATATCCAATAAATACTAAACGTCATCTCCTCTCTTTACGCAGGTCATCAGGAGACACAGTCACGCCAATTTCTACGGTTTAATTCTCAACAAAATCAAGTGATAGTGTCAGACATCTATGTAATAATTCTAAATTTATGTTAATATTGTATCTGATGGGTTTTAGCTAGATCCTTAACTATCTTTCTGAGATAACGAGAGACATCGTTTGAGTAAACGTTGTCCCTAGTTCTTGATATGAGAAAAATATACAACCACATAATGTTATTTTGCATCGTTGCATGCAAATGTAATAAAAACAATGCACCAGGCTGACTAGAAACTTGCAAAAATATATAAGAACTACTAACTTTGAACGAAAAATTATCAGTTTTATATTAATAACATAACAAATAACGTGACAAATTTTAATTGTGGTTATTAACAACGAGTGACATTTTAGAAAGTGGCATTCGTAAATAATTTCTACTAAAATGATAAAACGATAAATTCTCAATTTCTCGCATCTTTTCACATCCCTTAATTAACGTATCGTTGAAACTAAAATCTTATACCAATATATACGTGTAAAGATATTAAGAATCTCACGGGAGAAGAAGAAAAGAAAAAGTGGAAAGGAGAAACAAAAACGCCTTTTCGGGATTTCGGAAGAACGCGAGAACGAAGCGGAGAAAATTCGCCTTTTTCTTAACGTGCCCTGTTACCCGAAACGCTCAACAACATTGGACAGAACGCGTTTCAGCGCGGCGGAGTCGAGCGAGCGGCGTTCCTCTGCTTCTTTTTCAGCGTTGCGTTCGCGAAAATTCGTCTCGTGCGATGACACCGCGATACACCAATTATAACTTCGCGTCGTTTCGTGACCGGCGTCGATTTAATGAAGACACCACGTCGCGTAAACAACGTTTCAACCGGCAGAAACGAACTAGCCAATTAACCGCTGGTAAAATTGCGTTTTCCTGAACGTTGCCGCATCCAAAAACCGTTGATCCAAACTCTGTACGAGGCTCCCAGCCTGTACCAATGTGCGCGTAGAGTCGTACGAACGAAATGCGGAATTTGGCAAAAAGCTCTGCTCTGGAACCTTAACGCGGACCCGTTAAGCCCCTTTTCGATCAAACAAAATTCGTGCGCGTCCGATCAACTGACTAAATTCTTTACTATTTCTTTATTTTTCAAAAAACAGCAGACGTCAGCAAACGCTGTTCTTAGCTCCAGACAACGCGCGACATATGTTACATACATAGTGCCACTCGGTACCGTTGCACGCGAGCGCAACACTTACGTAGCTCCTGTAGGACGCCATGACTCGAGCAGCCTCCCACCCTCGATCGAGCGAAAGCGAAAGGACTCGAAGGGTGAGACTCCCTGGTCGCTCGAGGCGGATTCACCGATCACCATCGACCACCGTACACCATCGACGACACTGAAACAACCAGCACCACCACCAGCACCAACACCAAGCACCAGGTACCACCACCATCCGCAGCGCGAGTGCACCACGTTCACCGTGACACGAAAGCTCGAGCCGAAAAGACAAGAGCGAGGACAAGAAGAGGAGCCAAGAAGAGGAAGAAACCGAAGAACTGGAGGTACGATGGAGAGATGGAGAAGGACGATGCGTGCGAGAACGGGGACAGATAGAGCGCGAAAGAGAGGCAGACAGCGGCGAGAGACAGAGGAAGATGGAGAAAGAAAGAACGGACGAACGCGGGATGAGAAGAAGCGAGCGAGGCGAAACCGAAAGACGTGAAGAACCGATCGAACGACGAACGACGAACGACGAACGAACGAACCGTTCGACGAAGCGTCGTCCCCGACGGCACGTTCGGAGATAAGAGAAGAAAGAGGAGAACGGTACGGAGGCGCTTCGTTTCGGACGAAGCTCGGACCCTGAAGAAGAGCCGGCGACCCGCGAGGCACGCCGCCGTTCCCTCTCTTTCTCCGACTTCTACGTTACACGCTCCTCTTTCGATCGTGCTTTTCCCTCTTCTTCCGATCAACGCGTACGCATCGTCTTACGTCTCGCCCTACCCTTCGCGTACGCGTATCGGCTTCTCTCGTTCATTCGCTTCGTTCAGTCGAGCCCTATTTTAAGAATAGCTTCACGTCCTCTCGCTGTTCGGCCGCGTCCGTTCCTCCACGCTTCCGTGCCCGGCCAAAGAGATCGTCGCGAACGTCGATTTTTTTTTCTTTTCTTTTCTTTTTCTTTAAAGGAAACAGAGTGTTTAGAAAGCCTGGGAAAGCGTTGCCTATTGTTACTTTGATGATGACTCAATGATCGACGATGGAGTCAGTCGTTCAGGTTAGTTGTATCGAAATGGGTGAATATTCAATCTTACGCACGTTGATTTGACAATGAACGTCGCAGATTTCATCTTGGTGCATATTGATTGGTGCAGTGCAGTTTTCAACTTTCGGAGTCTTGTTGAAAGTAATTGGTAGAATGCGAGTGTCTATGCAATTTTATATACTTTATGCGAAAATGTGTTAATTTCTACATATCGTATGAATTTTGTCGACCCTCTTTATCTAAATTTTCCAAAAATACATAAATAGTAGTAAACGTACGAATGTCAAATATATGTAAAATTTTGAACTTTAGACTAGTTCGAGTCTGTCAAAAGATGCAAGTTTGAAGAATTAATAAAAGAGAAAAATGCAACTGTGTTAAATTCCAGAAATTAAATTCAAAATTAGACGGCAAAGAACTGACCAACATAAATTTCCTCCGTTTGACATTACTTTCTATCTAAATCGACTTCCGAGATATACAATCTCATTTATACATTCTCAATTTTCTTGAAAAGTTTAATCCATTACGTAGCATAAGGAAATAACACGGTGCTGTATTTGTAATTTGTCCAACAACCATCTCGCAAAGTTACAAAGTAACAAGGAAACCCACTCTCGAACTTATGAAAGAAACATCTCACGCGACGTCGTCGCGATTGATTTTGGATGCGGAATTTTACGACGAACAAACAAGGCTGAACCGCGGCGAACCAGTGACTCGCGAACGATCTTTGTTAGTCAGATATCCTATCTGACGTCGAATCAGACGAAGGGGGCTATTATCGAGTTAACTCAAACGGACGGCCGACTACCGAGTCAAATATGGAGTTCACCTTCTAGTTTTCAATACAATTCCTCCCTTTCCGTACGATTCCTTCTCTGTAACTCCGTTCGAAAGTATCGGCGGAAATCGTGCTTTGACAGAGTGTTTCGATGGAAAGGATGATGGAAGGTAAGAGACTTACTCCGCAGAGAAGAATGTCTTACGATGCTGGACGACGGTGTCCTTTAACGAAAGAATTATTCCGCGAAAGAATATTTTGAAAGGAATCGGTTCCTTGTCAGCACTTTGTGCGGGTCGAGTCGAGAGTTCTTCGTTGAGAGGATTTCGAAGAGGAAAGGAATTATTCTTTCGAAGTATCGGAGATGTTCGAAAGCGATTACACTTTTAATAAGTTCGCGATGGTAAAGGGACCGCTTGCAATACTGGACGCGACACGATACGCCGAGGGAAAAATTGTGAAACGCGAAACGATAGTGTAACATCTAATAATAATATTGTTGGAACGTTAGATGATCCGATAAGAATGTAATGTACTCTAATCAAGCCAACTGATTTTGTAAAATTTTAAGATATATTTGTTAAAGAAGTAGAATCTTCATAGCAGAAATATATGCTGTAGTACTAACCACGTTACTAAAAATAGTATTATACTTAGTTCTGCATTTTACGCATCGCTAACAAATTCTATACTTTAATTCAATCCTTAAATTAAAACTATTTGTTACCGGGCATCTACACTCTAGCTACAACAGCCCAAGAGTTAAGTAAACTAAAACCGAAACAACAAGAAATTCAATTTTATCCAGCGAATTTCACGCATTATCCAAAGACAATCAACCCGCTGGTACAAAGATCTCTGCTGCTCATCATCCGCCGAAGCGTGAACCGCCAAGTTTCCCTATCGACCACATTCCCCTACGATAACGAAAGCGGCGCTAACCACGTACAAGCGCTGCTAAAGTAGCGTGCCCGTGCAACCGTATAATATTCCACGAGCAGTTCAGAGAGTGTGTGTGTGTGTGAGAGAGAGAGAAGAACGGATACAGCGGTGCCGGAATTCTCTGAAGGATTTCGCGGACGGAATCCGGCGGACGGCGGAGACAAACTGCTGGCAAAACGGGCGTCTTTGTCCAGGAAACGAGGACAACGCCCGGTACGGCTGGCGTTTCTCCTTGTCGGTGACTGGATTCTGCACAGGGGCCTTGTCTCTTTGTGGTCCTCGCGGAACTGTTCCTCCTTCGAGACGGAAAACCTGGAGGAATCGACTCTGGTGTATCCTCACGAAACCACGGAGCCACGGATCGGCCAGATAAACCGGCGGAGCGGACGAGGGAAAGGGCGAAATAAAGACGGCGGAACGGCAGGAAGTCGGGAGAATTAAAGCGCCGAGAATTGTTTTACTCGGAGACGAAGGACGCTTCCTGAACGAACGTCTAGTCTCTCTCACTAGTTCGTGGCGGTCCGGGCTCTCCCTGCATTTCGAAAGCTAATTACAATTGGAGTTCGAGGGTTACTCGAAACCGAACCCAGTGGCCCGAGATGTGGCTAGAGAGCAGAGCCACGCCACTCGAGGAAGAGGGAACGATCTCGTGCATCGAGATCATTATTAGCCGGCGCATAATGCGAGTTGATTAAAGTCTGAAGGGGTAGCGATTATTAAAGTGGCGTTGATAACGAGGGACCTGGCCTTGTCTTGAGGAAATCTCGTCGTCTAGTTTGTTGAATTATTCCCGAAGATTTTAATTGCCCCGGTATATATATATATCAACTGGCCGTAGCCAGTTGGTCGGGATGGACCGACAGGATTTGCCTAATTGACGTCTTTCTCTTTCGACGATGAGTTGATCTGATAACTGTCATTGTTATTGTTGTCACTGCTGTTGTTTTCAATATTACTGTTATTACGTTGTCTCGAGGATACTCGAACAAGGGAGCAGAGACGAGGTACGCATTGGAATTAAATTAAGAGGATCGTTGGTTCGAAACGAAAGTACTTGAGCGTGTTCCAAGTTGGTTTTACAGACTCTCGAACGATACATTAAATTTACTTATCAACATATCATTTGTTGTATTGTTACTCGTTGCAATACGTGTGTACTATATTTTGAAGAACTACAATGCATTCATAGAGACAACTGTAATACATAATTTGTACAATATATTTTGAACGATAAGAAAATGATGCGACAAATCGAGTCATCCCCGATTTGAAATTTGAAAATCAAAACGCTAAACTAAAGGTTTCACTTGAAAGTAGTAGCTAGTCGTAATTGTGAAAAATTTCAACTGATTTGCATGGACTAGATTAAGGCTACTGCAGATAGAGTAGACTTGTACCTATTTACACGTGAAGTAAAATAGATGAAGCCTCTTCGCGAAACTGATTTCGTGCTGCCAACTTTCGACACAGGCTAGAACGAGCCAAAACCACCGAACTCGCTGTGGTGAATGGTAATCAACCAGTCCAGTAGCTGAGAAACAAGGATCGTCCGCAAAGTTATCGGTCGAGGTTCTATCGCCACTTCCAGGAGCTTAAATTCATAACGCTCGGCAATGATGGCGCCACGAGAGAGCTTTCGATGGCTTTTGAAACGATAAAGTTCCCAAAACGATTTACCCACGTTTCCCTCTGAATTTCTTATTTACATATCCAATTTAAGCACACTGTGGCTATGAATATCTCAACTCAAAGATAACCGATACCAATTGAAACCAATGCATACGCTCTTTTCCTTCAATATCAAGCTTCCCTACGGTCCAATCCGAAACAGAGCTTGCAAGTCAAATCTAAACCGACGAGTGTCAAAATCGTGTCAAATCTTCCGGTGACAGTGAGAATGAACCGCGTCCGTTTGGCCAGTGTCGCGGATTGATCCTAATCAGGCGGCCGAAATCGCGGAAGGCAGAGGCTTCTTGCATCGGGGCACTCTTAGCGCGAATCCATCTAGAAATATTTTCGTTCCCGATATAGAAGCACTGGCGTATAAATACGCGGCGAACAGGCAATAAAAATATCGGCGAGCAGCCACTCGGGAAGAGGTGAGCAAGAACTCGACCAACGTTCATGGATAGGGTAACACTTACGATGATGGCCCTTTGTCATCGTCAGTGGCATTGACACTACTGACAGTCGTGCGGAAACGAGCGACGGAACCCGATTGGATTTGGCGAAGGGAGAGAGCGTTTGTGTCGAAATATGAAAATCATGTCGGTCGAATGTTGTCGAATAAGAAAATAAAAAGAGGATCGAACGAGTTCATTGATTATTGATTGATTCTAAATGAAAAATACGCAACTCCACGAGAAACTAAATTAAATATTAATCAAAAAATAAAATGATGAATGACATTAAACACAAAAGGAAATTACATCAATAGAAATAATAATATAAATAGACTGTAATTAATAAAAAAAAAGCAATGAAAATGATGCAACGAGATGATACAAGTGTAACATATCGAAGAAGAAATACACAAATGAAAAACGAGGAAGCATTACAGGAGAGTTTAACGCGCGACCGAGGAGGGATTGATATTTCATACGTTCTAGCCCACTTTCCCAGTGGATACAAGTGTATAACGTTCGGACAAGAATAGAGCGAGTTAGTCATCCCGAGTTTCTCCTGGTAATGCCGAAAACCATCGGCCGAAAATTTTTCCCGACGATTTCGAACGATGGGTCAAAATTTGTTCTTTTATCATGAGAAATCGCGTCGCGTATTTAATGTTTATCCATTGCCTATTACGCGCTTCATATTTTCAGATTCTGATTCTCCTCTCATATGGACAGTGAAAGGACGATGCTGCCAAAAAACGAATTCCTCGTGACATGCGTCACTTTCTACAAATATTTCTCCCATAAAACACTCGTGCTTCGACCGATCGGTATTCTCGTGTTACAATTTTCCAAAGGTTACTATTAGTCTGAGTATTGTCAAAAATAATTTTTTATTATCGTCGAGTCATGGGTATCTAACATAGAAATTTAGATAAACCAAAATTTAGATTGTTTCCATTTTATATTTTATATTTTTCATGAGAGAGATTAGTGATAAAATTCAATTGAATTAAGAGTTTCAAAATTAAGCAACATAATCCTAAATTGTTATGGTGATCCCAATAATCCAATGACTTGAAAGTTAACGATGCTTTCTGACTGTTTTGAAATTTTTTAATAGAATAAGGATATAGTTTTATTGTACTAAAAATATGACTATTGTTTTTGGCAAAAGTCACACTCAGAAATATCAGGATGATTCGCTGGAAATAATTTTGTGAAGTGAATAGATATAAATTACATTTTTGTATAATTAAACATTTTGCTAAACAAGCAGACCAAATTTAATTTTCAATCGTGCGTTAAGAATTATTATTTTCTCTGTAACAATACTTGTTTCATCAATCGTAAAAATGTAACTTGTAGCGAACTTGCAATCAAAATATACAATCATTCTAACGTTCGCGAAAAGAATAAACCACGATTGTTACAATCTACTTTCCTAATTACATCGAGACAAATCAGCAATCCGAATTTTATTAAATTATTTTATCAAACTCAAACTCGGAGGAATCGTTTCAATGCGTTCATGCATTATCCCAATACGTTATAACTCGCGTGAGTGTGAGTACGACTATGTACCAGAAAGGACAATATTGTAAATTTGCCGCAAAGTGGAAATATGAAAGGCGATACAGACAGGCCGGTATCGTCTGCTCGAATTTACTGTCGTGCTACTTTCTGATCGGTTATTTTAAACGATCTGAATTCTGTTCGGGACAGACGCTTCGCATCCGAAGAGAAGCTAGTACGATTCGATTTATCGTTAGTCGAAAATTTACTTCGCCTGTGAAGATCGGATATGTTTCAGAAGCTATTTGTTTTGTTAATTAATTTCCGGCAACGGCGTTGCACAAGCGGCAGTTTACAGGCGCACGTAACATAGATTACAAAGGCGATTCTTATTTAGATCTTTCGAATCAGGCCAGATCCCATTGTTTATGGATCGTAAAGTATTCTCGGAAATAGTATTGTGCTCGAAACGGAATGACTTAATGATCGTTGCCGACCTAAATACCTGTGCGTCGATATCGTATGCAAATCACGTTATCATTTGAAACGCGAGTCGTTCTTCAAATAAATTATTTCGGCAGGTAATATATAATGAGCAAAGCATAGAATAATCTTGATATAAAATTTCTTTTGATTTCACGAGTTCGAGACTCGTCTATCTCGTTCTTATCACATCACTCAATAAGTCTCCGATCTGACACATATATGGCAACACTGTTGACAGACCCATATGATTTCTGAATAATAGCATCCTTCAAACGATACATGTCAAAATTTCACGACATTCTGATAATTAGTTTACAGGTTACAGTGGTTTTAGTGACCCCAGTTTTGTAGAGGAGCGTTGGAATGATTGTATCACTCTTGAAGGAGAGTATATTGACGAATAAAGTCGAATTTCTAAAAAAAAATTTGTTTTTCTTAGCTAGACCGGAGATTTATTGAGTGATGTGTTACATTATAAAAAACAATCAACTGCGAATGCGTCATTTCATTGATTTCAACCAATTTTAGTTTCAATAAGACGAGCTATTGCGTGTGATCTGACGTTATATAAATAATTGTGTAAACTGTGAGTTACACAAATTTGACTTGCATTCTAATTTTCATTGGAATTTCATTTCCAAAATTATGACTGATCGAGTATGACTTTCTATTATTCTCATTCACAATGGTTATTTAAATCGATTCTTCAAAACGTAATATTCCAGATCGGAGAGTATATGAAATCGCAGCTAATTCAGACGCAGGATCGTTATTGAGAAATCTCTAGCGAGTGTTTTAGAGTCCACCTGTTGCCTCTGTCCTGACTCGATCAACGCTCGTAATTATAGAGCAGCAATGGATATATAACCGAAGACATATTGCATGCAGCCTTTCAGTTTAGTTACTATTATTGAATTCTACAATCTAGTTCGACGAGAAAACTAAACCATGAAGAATGTAATCGTTTGTAACTGGAAAATTATTATTGATTTATTATTTACAATATTTGTTGATACAGTTGGATAAAAACTTTTAACAATTGGAGTAATTTAATGTTTTAATGTTTTTGCGTTCTGATTTATGTATGAAAGAGACAGATTGCCTTATAAATTTGCTATAATTTGTCGTTAAATTAATTCAATTAAAAATTCAACGAGTAATATCAAAAGTACGGATGGAAAAGATAAAAAAATTTTAATTCGATTTTATAGATTCATATTTAAAGATTTCAATTCAAATTTGACATCAAATTTCTATTCATTCTATGTAATAAATATAGATATATCTAAATCTTTCATCGAGTCAGAGCAAGAAAATTCCACGAATCACACTACTTTGTAATTTTCTTTGTAAAACAGGGCTACATTTATTTGCCTTGGTATAATATGATGTTTTATTTTAAAACTGCCGACATTAACAACAAACATAAACAACATTATGGAACGATATCATATACGATATAACGTCAAATCCAAAATCGTCTCAATGACTTTTGCGCGTCTTTCCTCCGAAACTATTTGTTTCACAATTCAGTTGGCAACCACCAGCAGCAGCATTCAACGTAACAAGTATACAGAATGTATGTCCGACATTGTTAGTAGCAAGCGTTTCAATAGCAGCGAACAAAACGGGCACCAAGCGTACCGATCATCAAGAACATCGACCGCGAATCATCGATTCAAGTGGTCAATGTTTCCCAAGCTGTACAACGATTCTGTTTACAAACGTTAAACTCACGATCGAGAAGGCAAGAACTTTCAACCGGAGATACTTAAGGGAATTCAGTCGAAGGAGAGAGTAAAACCGCGGGTATATTTAGAAAATTGGGGCAGTATGCTCGTCCGACGATTCGATGATTCAAAGATCATTACAGACCCTTCTACGCGAAGAACGAAGCCTTTTCCTATCTATATTAGATTGGTGCAGGTGAAATTTTGTTTACCTAAAGTTCCAATACCGTACATTAAATTTTGTTTAATTACATTAAGAAAGGAATGGATTATTATTTGATGTTCAGAAGATTTATAATAAAAACATCTCATTACGTTATTACGAATAATCAAAATATTCTTGACACGATGTGTCTATTGTCTGTGTATTTAGGAAAAGTTATTTCAAATATTATTAATAAATTATTCTAACGTATGAAATTAAATCTAAGAAATTGTGACAGATTCATCTTGAACATTTTTACATTTCAGAATTAATAATTTACTAGAACAAAAACTGACTGCTCGTTAAAAATATGAAGGAAACTGACTCATGTCAACGTGACATTTTAAAGCAAATATAAAATGACTTATTTTGAAATAAGACATTTCACGTATATCAACCTAATTGATTCGCAAACATATACTAGAGAGGAAGATTGAGAGATGTATTAACTTGCAAATGAATCGTGAAAGACATTCGTCGACGTTATTACGTAATCAAATCGTGACACCAACAAATTCGAATTAACATGAGTCCAGCCTTTCGAACGACGGCCAAGAAAAACCTTCAACGACTCCATTCAGCATGACATACATCACGCTCCTGACATCATCCAAAATCGCTACGATTTTCTGAATAATTTTCTGAAACTCGAAACGATTAAACCCCTAAACCCCATAGAGTGAATTTGTGCAAGTGCGTTCACTTGAAATTTGAAGCTCCATAACTGCGTTACACGCTGCGGTTCAAACTTTACTTCCTGTTAGGTAATAGTTGTTTACCTAGATAGAATAAAGATTTGCGACATGTTTCAATGAATCGTTAAACATGTCAAATTGTAAAAATAATTTTAATCCTCAGATGGCATCGTTGAGTTGATGAGATGGCTATAGTAATTTATGTTAATTAAATTAAGTTAAGATTATCAAAATTTAAGATACCTAGTTTTATTTGTATTGAATTAAGATATAAAATTATAAAAATTTATTTTAACTCCCAAATAATATCGTTGAATTACAGATGACTGTGATAATTTATATTCAATTTTACTTTGTGTTTTATATCTTCCCTAATGGAGATCCAATAATAAAATTGAAATTAAATGTTCCAGAATTAAGTAATGTGAGTCATGGCTGTATGCCTAATTAGTCATAGCTTCCAATCCTAATTAGAATGCTTCCTTCCGATATTAATTAAAGATCAAATCGTTCCAAATGTGTATAGGAATATCCTGGTTGAATTGAAAATAAAAGATTCGTTTGTTTTCGCGAAACTTCAAACAACAGGTTAGAAGGCTGAGTTTTGTCGCTAGGAGTAAAAATATCCGGTTGGTAACAGTCTGACTATTGTTTCTCGTGTTCTTTATCATGTTACACGCTTTGTACAGCAATTTTATTGCACAATAGAATTTATCTGGACATGGTAGAATATGATTTTGCTTTTATATAATTTATATAAAATTAACAGCAAAGAACAAAGGCTTCTTGATTACATTTTGTACTGTACATGTATATATATATTTGAAAAGTACGTGTCCCAGTTTTGATCTTAACTTAGTTTTTGGAGTATTTACAGCAACAGTTGTATTTCGGTAAAAGATACTTGTTACAATGCTAACAATTGTTTTCAAGGCTAAGCGGATAAGTTTTTGAAGCGAATAAAATATTCTGAAGAATTACGAATTCTATAAATTAATAAGATATATTAAACTTACAATAACAAATGCTATTTTTTTGGAAATGGGAGTGGAAATTGCGACTTTAATTATTGGTTTGAAATATAAAATTTCCTGTTGACTGATCTCTAAAATCCTTTGTCCAGTAAATTCTGAAATAGAGAAACATCTCCAACAGATGGAGATACAATCATAGATTTTTACTTTTAATTTGACGTATGATATATTGATACATTTCAAGAAAACAAAAATTTTTGTTCTTGATATGAAAGAAGATATAATTAGTTAGTATTAAACTGTTTTCTACCTCCCAAAATTCTTTAATATTTTTCCACAGGCATACTAATCATTGACATACATAATACTGTCATGTTTCTTCGTAGCCGAAAAATGACCAGACAGATCAATCGCCAATGATTTTACAGAAAGAGCAAGCGATGTAAAACACAATATTTCAAACATTCTTCAAAGTCTTCCTTACTCTTTACGACTTCGAAATTTTGTACTTATCGTTGATGTTAAAGGTAATGTACGAATTGCATTCAAAATAATTCTCAACTCTCGACTCAGCCGTTTGTACAAAGACAAGAGCTTCCACAATTTCAAAGAATTCCTTTTGACAAATATCGTTTTCTTTGCGCAGCGTTTACCTCGAAGGTAAACAGAGTGAACGCGAAAAGGAGCAGCCCATAGAGAGATCGTGGCCGCGTATCCGGCGAAACACGGATGCGAGGAAGTCTCGATGCGAATGTGTGGTGGTACACGGACGGTCGAGAGAGCTCTCGGAACTCTGTTTCGAACGGAAAAGCAGAGTCGAAGAGGCGAAAAGTCGGTGGCGGCGGTGGGAAAAAAGGAGAGAAAGAGCCAGTTATTCTGGTCCAAGCTCTTCCGATGAGCTTTTCTCGATGGCCATTGGAATTCTCCGCCAGACGGAGCCACGTGGCCGCCGTCGACCGGGTGTAGAGTGGGAGCAAGGTGATGAAGAGGACGCAGAAGAGAAGGGGCCAATCTCAAATTACTTGGTGAGCTCCCGGCTAGGCCGAACGAACATCTTTGCCCACCATTGCCCGGCGACCTTTTATAGACACTCGACGGGAGTGGGGGAGGGGCCGGGAGGTCGAAGAAATTTGGTGAAAACTGGCAAAGGATCCTGGAGTTTTAACACCTTGTTTTCCTTTTTTCTTTTTTTTTTTGTTCTTTTTTTTTTCTTTACTCTGTACGTCTATTCGTGTTTTCTTGACTAAAGAAAGACGGCAGGTGGATGACGATCTATGGATGAAAGTGAGACAGGTCGAAGTGGAAGATTCGGAAGAGAAAGCGGGCGATTCGGTCGTCTGTTGTTGCTGTTTTGAGTGAAGGAAAATGGATTATAAGATATAAATACGCGTGGAATTCGCGGCGGTGGTGGGGAGAGCGCTAGTAGAATGGGAAGCTCCTGTTTCAGACGGCTGGCTAGTAGAATAGGTAAACGATTGAGCGCAAGGATGTCGATACAACGGAATCACGGTTGATGTGTGTTTATGTAAAATTAGTAGCCCGTACTCTAAAATTTTGTACGTTATGGTTTTACGCGAGTCGATGAAGAAAACGAGGAAATAGAAATTTTTTTTCTTTCTCTTTGTTTCTTTTACCTGCTAGATTAGCAGATGTTTAACGTAAAAATCGTGCAATGTGTAAAACATTCGAAGTAAAGTGTATTGATTGTAATATTTAGAAAATAAAACAAGTTTCTATTTTCTAGTTTCGTTTCCTTAAGATCATGGATTTGCATAAATATTCGTAATCTAATTATAACATGCGACTAATACACTTGCACAGTTCTAATGTAAACAAATATATAAACTACTCATAGAAAACAATATATATATATATATATATATATATATATATATATATATATATCTGAATAAACATCAATACATTAATTTTGTACGTTACTCATACCCACTCATCAGAAAATTATTCATAAACATATATACGATACTGCTACATATTGTTCATCGACAACATCTTTTATATCGTCAGAAAGATACTTCCCTGCTATTCAGTCTCTTTTATGAGCAGAATGTGAAATAAATTTCAAGAAGCAAACCACCCCGAAGACCGCAATACCAACGTCGGTGGAAACACGTTTGGTATTCTTGTTAGGCATCGTTGCAACGTTAACAACGACCGGCGCGAGTGTAAATAGCGGAAAGCTCGGCGTTGCGTCGTAATGCTGTACGAGACGAGAGCGAATTTCTCGGCAGATTTCGAGAATGTACTTTGCAGATGGCGGCTTTTCACCGCGATTGATTCGATCACTTGTTTTCACCGATCGATCAACCTCTTTCTGTCAGCTTATTACGCGTTGTTATTTATAAAACAATTTGCTTTCCATTTGATTCGGGGGCGTGTAAAATTATAAAACGCGTCCCTAACGCGGTCAGTGGACGCGTAAAAATAGTCACGGATGATTCGTCGATTCTAAAATGATTTTTGGCTTCAACGTGACGCTCTAGCCGGTGACGTAGCACCGTTCTTACACTTTCTCTTACGGCCGCGTTATTATAGATTCGAGCATGTCAACGACACTCGGTCATCGATGACTGATTCACAAATGAAACCGATGACCCTGCAGCTTTTCAAGTACGGCATATCTAAATCGGTATACGAAGCGAGACACGGTTGCAGAGGTCGAACGTTAAGCGAAATAATTCCACGAACAGCGACGCGTGAGACGCTAGAAATGATTCTGGTTCTATTTGTCGGAGCGACTGGGATAATTTCGTGCGCAGAAACGATCTCCGATCGGAGTCTGTACACCTGTTGAATCTCTCGAAGCTTTATTGCACGCGAAATTTATCTTGTCCGAAGTGAAGGTTTGTATTTCATAGATGAACTGAGTTTTAGTTGCATTAAATTAATACCTGGAAAATTTTGGTACTTACATTTCTTCAGTTAAGCGAGGTTAAATCAAATTCTCAAGTGAAAAGAAAAAGTATGTTTCAGTTGGAATAAATTTTTGAAAAGTAATACATACAGCCTTTTATAAAATATTGTTTATTGGAAATTTCTCTAGCAATGGAGAATAATAATTATCGAAGGAAATTCCAGAAAATGTAAGATGTTGATGTTTGAATATCTTAAAATATAGATCGCAATAAGCTGTAATTTTACAAAATACGACGCGTTACGTTAACCGACATATAGATTACAGCTGAAAATAAAACAACATGCAACTTTTAACTTTGTATCAACCAAGTTACTGGCTCGAGTTCAATGACACAGCAGTTGTACCTACATATTTTTCCATTCTTATTAATATTTATAATATAATGTGATAATTTAATTCGGCAATTTTAACATATCTCCTGTTCGACCACAAGTTTATGCTCACTTTCCTATCATCAATAATTGTCAACATTTTCTACTTAATCAGTTATAATCAATCAATCAACGTAGAATAAACTCGTAAACCGCTCAATAATAATTTCGACCACAAAATTTCTATTGTACCAGATCAACAATTTCATTATATATATCATTCTATCTTTCTCTACTCAAATTTCACAAATGACTACGATCAGTTCATTTCGTCTCGTACTCATCCTTTCAAAAAATCGTCTTTTTCGTTTCTCTCGTACACAACGGACGCCACGATCAAGCCCAAATAAAGATACAAACATGGAACGAAGCTACGAAATAAAAAAAAAAGAAAGAAAGATAGGGCAGGAAAAAAACTGAAAGCAATTAAAGATGAAATGATCGTTTCCCTAAGGAGGAGACCGTTTGGCAGATACGTTGAAGAACGTGGGCGTAAGAGAATTAACGGTGGTGATCGTCGGCTGGTGGTTCCCCTCGACGGACGACGAGGACGAGGAACAACCACGACGACGACGACGACGAGCCGTTGCGTGTTCCTGGTGGGGGTCGAGGATCTAGCGCGCTTGCGCGCGACCGTCATTTTGACGAAGCCATGGAGCTGCCGGCGCGCCATACGAACGACGACGGGTCGCGCACTACGAGTAGGGCGCTGGTCGGCTCTGAGACCCCGAAGAAGAAGAACAGAACAAGGAAGTGGACGAGGAACAAACCGAAGACGAAGCGGCGAGGAGGAAGAAAAGTGGTAGCGAAATTATATTGCGACGGTTGTCTTTTTTTTCTGGTTTGAAACACATTGAAACGACTGCACCAGCCGGCGCGTCGAGGCGAGAGAGAAGCTGCGTTTAGCTGCGAGGAAAGTCCGAGGAAGAAACGAATCTCTCCGGCTCTGTACGAGGAAGAAATTATTTAATCTTCGTGAAAATAGCGAGTGAACCAAGTGGATAAGGATGTCTTCAGCGGTCGCTAAAACTTCCAAATATACGTACCGCTCCACCGGCGGTGGTACTGCCGATGTCAGCATCGAATACAGCGCCGACCTGAGCGCTCTCTCCAGACTGGAGGTAGGTTAACGGAGAAACGATAAAATGATGACAATGATTTTATTCGTTCCTTCTTGGAATGTATCTTGGGAGATAGTCACGACTGAGAATACACGTACACTGCTTCATTTTTCTTTGTTGCTCTTTCACGCATTCTGTTCTAGATATCGAGTATAATTTTTCAATTCGACTCGTCTCGTTTTAATTTGATCTTTCTATCTGTGCGTGATACATCTTGTTATGGCGATAGTTAAGAAAAAGGAAGCACCGTAGCAACAAGGTCTGAGTTTCCGAAAAATTGGTTAGTTACTATCTCGTACAAGTACTGCTCGTAACTAGTTGTTAAGAATAAGAAGGGAACAGGAGGGATCAGTAAAACACGCGATAAAACCATTAACGTTCCATTTATACGGTTCCTAAAACATTTCACTGCTTGAACAGTTGAAAGTATCTTCTACGCAGGGTATTAGATATCGTCCTATGTACCTCGTGCTAGATCCAAAGAGTCCAAGCTTTTAGCAAACCTAAAATGTTCGTCAAAGTCCACCTGATGATGCAACGCGGAGATGGCGAAACGAAGGAGCGAGAAGAGGGTCGAAGCAACGAATCTTCTTCGAAGAAGTCGTTCGACGAAGAACGACGTTGAACAAGCATGCAAAGAAGGAACAAGAACTAAATGGAGGAAGTGATGAGCTGGTGAAAAGGTGAAACGTCGAGCAGTGACCGATTTCGGGGACAGTGAGACGCGAGAAAGTTCAGTGACCATAAGGGATATCAGTGCCAACCCTGAGGAGGAACGAAAGTGTCGTAGACGGTTCTTTAGCTATCGGATTGCTCGTGTACGAAAATAGTCGTAAATATCGGTCTTAAATGACGATCGTGCCACGCAAGAGTGACATCTCCCAATCCGATCCACAAAGCGTTCTTGTCGAAAACGTCTTGGTCAACGTCTTCCATCCGGATCTTCCACGCGGATCGTGTTTCATTTCATCGAGAAAAATTGAGAGACAACGAAAGAGGAAAACTCGAAGAGCCAGGAAACGTGTACTCGTCTATGGACTCAAGTAAGATTGTTCATTATTTCTCTCTCTCTCTCTCTCTCTCTCTCTCTCTCTTTTTTCTTTCAATTCGAGAAGAACCGTTTTTTGCTGTTGATCTCGTTAAGGAACACGTACAGACGAGTGCACGTTCGTTGGTTCCTTGGTTGAGAGAAACGACCACGATGGACGGTCGTTGAGAAGATCCTCCTGTTTCCTCCGCGGATCAGCCCGTTTCAGAGGCTGTCCGTCTTTCTGAAATACCTTTCGAGCGTCGGCCCGTTGGATATTTTCGTCGGCCGATTACGTAAAGGCACCGACCCTCTGTAACGTGGCCGGCGACACGCTCTAATCCTTTCTTGCCTCTCATTTCAGGACAAAATCCGCCTGCTGCAGGATGACCTGGAGTCTGAGAGAGAACTGCGTCAGAGGGTGAGTTTTCTTTCGATCCTTTTCTGGTAGTCTTCCTTTATGACGATCTCTTCTTCCAACGTACATCGGTTCATCGATTACCGTGTGATCACCCTAGACTCTAGAACGTTGTTCGTTATGTTTCTATTCCTTTCCTTTTTTTTTCTTTTTTTCAATAGCGATTTAAAGAGTGATTATTATTTCTTTTTCTTTTCGTCCAGTAGAGGATAATTCCTAGCATGCAAAAAATAAGTTGTATCCTTGTAGTTAGTGTCGTAGTCAGTTACTTGGTCACTACGAGAAGAAAGAATCTTTTCAACAAGGCGATGAGATCATTTTTCTTTGATATCGAAACGTCGAAGGAATTCGACGCTAGACACGCCGAGATCGCAAAGACAAAAATATCAGGACAGATAATGTCAATTCTCAGACTTTATGTAATCCGGGTATTGTGAATTTTGAAACTGATACAAAAAAAGCGGGGCTGGCCTGCTCTCCATCATAGAGTGGGGAGCAGTAGGTCGAAATGTCCAGCTCTCGAGTCGCGGCTATTTTTGGGGATGCGCGCCTCTTCAGCGTACGAACTCGCATTCCTCTCTCGTGTTCGGCCAACACGTATCTACGTCTACCTGTTTAAAAAGACGGCATCGAGGAAAACAAGTAGTTTTATCGAAAATTTACTTCCTTCAAAACTGGCGACACTAAAAAAATTTGAAATCGCTTCTTCGAATCGTAAACGTTCGTTCATCGATTAATCGTTAAATAATTATATATTTAAATAAAATATATAGACGTAATTTTCGAATTAATTGTACGTAATAATTTCTTTTTTCTTTTCTTTGTGAAATTTTCTTTGAAAGATTTTAAAATATAAATTTTTGATTCGTTGAAGATTAAAGTTCGATATTCTAAAGACAGTGATAGCCTCTGTTTGACCATTAGATTTTGAAAGAATTCTTCAATTTTTTATTTGATCAAATTCCAAGAAAATCAAACTCATACGTAATACTACTTACGTGACTTGAACCGATGCCAGCGACATTTTCCACGCTTCGAAACCTCAAAAACTTGGAAATCGTGATCGTAGTAACGTGAATCATTCGATGAAATATTCGGATAATTATTTCTATTAAAATTAAATATCCCATGCTACTTCTATTAGCGATTTTTAATATAAAATGTTGCAACTTTCTGCTTTCATTATTATTTAAATTGATTTTTTAATATTCCAATAGTCATTTGTGTATAATATTATAATTAAATCTTTACAATCATGTTCATTCAAACATTCACTTGTAGACTATATAATTAATTATGTCAACATTTTTTAAATAAATTCATGCATATTAATTGATTGAATTTCCGATTTTTTTTTTTAAACTACGAGTTACTATGGATACTGAAAAGTTAGCAACGCAAGTTTCTCTGTAGCTTCAAATCAAATACTTTGTTAATCTTTACAAGGTCTCCGATCAAATCTGAAATTTCTTAAACATTTAAACTATTAAATAATAAATTCTTTAATAAATCTTTTATCCTAAAAATTCACATTGGACTCTCGTTATTGTTCTTCCAACAACTCAAACTTTATTCAACTTCAGATTTTCGAACTTGGGCTTTCCTATTGAAAGCAAGGATGAGCGATTACAATTCTCTGCAGTTGAAAAAAAGTCGTTTAATTCCGGAAATTAATTATTCCTACATCCTTTGCTCTCCAGCAACAAGTCGCATTTTTATCAACAACATATAAATTCAACGGGAACCGTGGAAAATGCCGATGGTTTCCGGAGAACGGACAGTAATGGCGATGTCGCGCGACTCTCTTTTCTCGATAAACGCCTCGTTTGTAATATGAATAAAGCTCCCGATATAGAGCCAGTCCGTACAGAATTAGATCGTTCTATTCGCGGTCCAAAGAAACCTGACGTCAAGCTTGCAGCGAGCTGTTCGCGTCGTTCCTCGAGGCCTCTTTCCAAAACAATGCCGCGCGTCTCGATTACACTCGACATGTATCAACACGAACGCCACCTCGATGGATTGTTAATTGTACACAGGAATATGTACATGTGTAAAATATAATTGAGAATACCGGCGTTCCTTACGTCACGGTGGCACGTTTCTGAACACGTTATGGAATCTTCTACGAGGTATCTCATGTTTATTATCAGGGAAATGAGATGATTGATGCCTGATACTTTTGAAGTTACAGAGATGTTTGATGTTTGGATGTCGGAGAATTCGTAAATGAGATGTCTGAGTGTATGGAGAGTTATTTCTAAATGTTAAAGAAATTGAGAAGGTGTTAGCACTTTTATATAAACAAAAAATTTTAGTTTCGCAAATATTTAGTTAAGTCAGAATAGAACCTAATTCGTGATATCAGAGGGATTCTGAGGAATGAAAATGATTAAAAAAAAAAATTAAGAAACTAACTTTGTCTTTCATTAGAAACTAATCGACCAATTTATATAATATGCCACGTCTCTAGAGAAACAGATTTTAATTTTTTTCATTTAATTTACAGATCGAACGTGAGCGCGCTGACTTGAGCGTGCAAGTCATCCAGCTGTCCGAACGTCTCGAAGAGGCGGAGGGTGGCGCCGAATCTCAAGTAAGTATCAAAGTGAATCATTCCGACGAAACGTTACAAATTTTGGAATTTTTATTCGACTAAATTTCTTTAATAATGCAACGTTAATTCTGCAGTTCGAGATTAACAAAAAGAGGGACACGGAACTGGCCAAGCTGCGCAAACTACTCGAAGATGTTCATCTCGAGAGCGAAGAGACAGCGCATCTTCTGCGCAAGAAGCACCAGGAAGTCGTTGTCGACTTCCAGGATCAAATCGATCAACTTTCGAAAGCACGCGCCAAGTTAGTAACTTAATCGAAGTTATGATTCTTCTTTTATATTTTTATAATCAAAGGAAACAGGCTGCTCCAAGATTTAGTAGAGAATGTCACTATATCTTTCCTACATTTATTCTTCCACATATAGATACTTTTCACGTCATCACATATATCAAGGCAATTAGTTTACCACATTTAAAACGTTACTAAAGTTACGTAATCATTTACTCAATTATCCTATTTTCAGTGTGTTTGTTATATACCAAACAAATATCACCAAGTACTACATAAATTAGATGTTGCCACTTGTAAAATAATCTACAGTCACTCAAAAGTTACTTCGTTACTTTTTCATTGTTCGTTTTCGACGATTTTTATTAAAGCACATCATTAAGGTAACGCTAGGTATCTGAAAATTCAATAGTTTCGAGTACCTGACGTAAACTTCGTTTCCCAAATTAAGCTTCAGTTTAGTCTCGGTCAGAGGGAATTAGATGTTGTTGGTGGAATTAGATATATTTCGTAGAAACGCTCCGAGGGTGCATCGTTACCTGCTTCGTTAATCGATCGCGCTCGAGGCGATATTGAATCGCGAGTGAAACGAGGCGAAACGCGCGATAACACTCTGTCGGAAGTAACATGTCGAAACACACGTCGAGTCGCGACAGGGTGCAGAATAAGCCGAGATAGGATTAGAACCAATAAACCGTGGTTAATTATATACACCTGTGAAAATAAAATCGCGGCCTCGCGATCTCTCTTCCTCTTTGAGGTCAAAGCGCGCGAACGCCGTGCACACCGTCAATAAATAGCTCGCCGGAAGTTGAGAGATTCGTCGAAACCCAGTTTCGTTTCGCGCGTGTTATCGAACTGATAGAGAAACACAAAGAGGAAGGAGAAGGACTGGAGAAAGACTGGAGACGACCGGATAAAAAGACACGGAGTGAAACGAAACTGAAAAACATGGATGAATCACTGTTGGATCGTTAATTATAGCGGGCATCGCGCGAAACGAAAGCGTATTCGAAAATTGCGGGAATTATGGTCGAACGATACTGGCCTCGGGCCAAGCAACGAATCTACTCGCACCTGAAATACGTATAGACTCGTTCCCCCGGCACTTCTAAACATAACCGGCGTCCTTTTCCACGTCCCGGCGCCCGAACGCGCGATATTACGCGTTGCAAGGACGCCTCCGTTTCGAAAATTTATCGAACTGTCATCTAGACGCCGTCTATTATTTCGCGACTGTTGCCTGTGTCTCTGATAAGTTTTAGAGGGCTTGGTGATCGAAGTTTCTGAATGCACTCCTCGTTGCCAATATGTGGAGAATATTTTCATAAGATGAAGAATTGATATTAGGAAGGCTTTTGAAAGGGTATCGAGATTATTTTTACGCAATGATTTTTTAAACTTGGGATTAGAAGTCAAGGCTGTGAACAAGACGTTCACAGTAGAGTGGAAATTAAGTTGCATGTCATAGGATGAGATGAATATTATTAATCTTTCGAGTGATGTATGTTTAATTTTTATTTTGTTCAAGCATGATTTAGGAAGATACGATGAAGATTCTTGAGTGGATAAAATCCTTCTACGAATAGTCTGTCTTGACTTACGATAGTACATCGTTTTTCGAAGAATAATCTCCTTCTAGTTTTGACAAACTCGTATCTGAGGAAGTTCATCTATTCTCGTTTCAGAGTATACTAAAAATAAATCAATTATCATTTCATACACACACTTAATTTCGTAAATACGGAGTGGCAAAATTGATCTCGAAAATATGAATAGGAAAACTTTCGTCCTTAATTCGAGTTATTTAAACTTGGCTCTTCCACTCTGATTGGGCAATTATTCTGTTATAAAGATTCATTGATTTCGACATACTTCACAAATCAGGAGAAGACAATTTACAGCCGATCTAAGCGGTTCTTTTCCTCAAATTTAATCCGTTAAATCGCATCTTCTTCAAGTTGGACGATTTTCCTCGAGAAGCAGACAAATACACGCAGAATAAAAGAGAATCACGTTCTTCTTGACTTCAGAAGAAATTTTCTTCTGAACGTTTGTCTGCAGTATAAACGCGGATTGAGATAAGAATCAAGCATCGGAGCCTGAAGAAATCGAAACCAACCGAGATTCCGTTCTAAATGTATTTTCTAGCAGAAGCAATTACGTGTCAACGTTTACTTGTCGCATCGAAGCAACAGTTAATCGCCCCTTAATATTTCGACCGGCGAAACAGAACAATCTGATCGCCATTAACCGCGCTGAAAAATAATAAATGAAGGCTAGTTACGATGTTATAAATGTAAAATGGCCGTTTCATCGGCCACCGTGATTTCGTAGGAAGATGCAAATTCCATCTCGATTCCTCTTTCTTGTACGATCTTCCTTCAGTCACCTTCGAAGGCAAGAGAAAAAGGAAAAGACGACGGGGAAGAGAAACTCGAGGTATTTAGAGTATTTGCATGGCGTTACAAAAAGTTTCCACCTGTTGGTACACGGAGGGCGTTTGAAATGCCTTTTAAAATAGCTCTTTCAGCCAGCTTCCGTCGCTCTCTTTATTACACAGTCTCCGTTATCTTCTTGTTATTCGCTCGTTTCCACGTTCTTCTCTTAAATCTTACTTTCCTCTTTTCTCCGTTTTCAATTTAGCAGAACTCTTTCGTTCTCGAGCCTCGTGTACGTATTCTATAAATTCTCGTTCTCCTCTGGTTTTGTTACTTCGATTGCAATGTTTTCTTACACCTACACAACGATCTCGCGCTTCCTTTTTCCATTCGTCGTATTTATACGCTGTCTCAGCTGTTCTATCAAAACCTCGCATAACCTCATTTCTCGAACGAATTCCTCGCCTTTTACTCATCCCAGTATCTCCAATGTTGAAATTTTTCCACTACATTTTGTTTCATTTTGCATCGTTTCTCTTATTTCCCATTACTGCCATTGTCTTCTTGTTTTCTTATTATTATATCATTTTTTTGCAATTCCTTTCCCTTTTGAAAAAAACTTTTCGTAATTATAAATTACAGATACATTTCAAATCCACGATAAACGTATTAAAATAGACTGAAGCAACACGTCGTTTAAATATAAACTCAAACACGATAAATCAAAGCAAGATATTTCTTTCATCGCGCATTGGAATAATTCAAGGTTGAAGTGTAAAAGTGAAAAATTGAGACGGTTCGCTTCCATATACACATTTTTGCACGCTATCAGCGCTCTCCGCATTTTTACGTTTCCTATAGAAAAAAAAAAAAAAAAAAAATTCGCCAGTTTTCTTATTTCCCTCCGCGTTCATCGGCATTTATCCACCGTCTCTCCACCCAACTTTCGCAACTCTCCCCTTTACGACTTTCTATCTCTTCGTTCTCCTCTTCTCTCCTTCTCTCTCCTGCCACATCCCTTCCTCCTGCTCTTATACGTTTTTATTCTGCTGGTTCCCCCCGCGAGACGCTTTGCTCGCACAGCAGCCACTCGGCTTATGACTATTTTTAACCGTGCGAGTCGCGCGGCAATCCACAACCCTACGTTGCCGCGCCATATTAGTACAGGCGACCGGCTCGAATCCCCACTATCCACAGAATCGGCCGACACCTTATACCCTCTCTGTGTTACGTGTAGGTGGACCACCGATATCGCAGCAATTCCATCCTCCCTATCACTTCATCCGTTCGCGTATCTTATTTCTATCTTGAGATTTTTTTAGGATAGATTCGAAGGGCAAAGAGGAGGAGCAAGATAGTTCAAAAGTTCGACTTTGAAAGACTGAAAGAGGAGGGAAGGTTTCTCATTCGTAAATCTAATATTTAAACACACGGTTGAACGGTATATTGTATATTTGTTTACGGTAAGGTTCGACTTTATATCTAAAACAGATTTTATACTTTATACGTTTAAAGATGTTTTGGCTGATTCTGGGCTTGAAAATTTATTATTGTAATGGAAGATAGGCATGGAACTGTTATTGAGAATTTTTAGTATTGGAAGAGTATGAATTTTTTGAACGTAGCATATTAATTTATTGGTAAAAATAGATGGTAATTTCAAAGAAAATGATTACTCCCAGTTAAGGGTTTAAGTTCACTTGATTATTTCAGACGTTACACGTGTTATAAACACATAATTACAAAAGAGTCTTTTGGATAGTTTCTTGGAATACTTTATATAAAATATTAGTATCTTCAAATATTTTACGTACAACTCATAATTCTATTTATAAAAAGTAATATCAACTTTTTGTTTTTTCGTTTGGAGAAATCGACAGATACAAAACACAATGCACATTTCCCGATTTTCGGATTAGTAAACTTAAAAAGGCTCAACGAACCCTCTTAATCATTTTTTTTTAGGATTAACGACGATCTAGAAATAACCAATGTTTGATGATTTAGATAAATGAACGAAACATTCGTTTTACTCTGTTGGCTGAAACAATTTTGCAAGATGTTGTTTTTGGAGGGAAAGATTCCAACTGCTGTTTTCGTTGGCACTGTTATACGACGTGTAATGATTAACGATGATATCCTATAAAATTTCGTTCGCATTCTTTATGGATTCGCAAGAATAGTCAGAAAGTCATTGGTGAAAGATGTAGAAACAAAAAGATAGAAGTAAAAAAAGAAAATAAAATCACGTTACTCATTTTTACGTTTAAAACATAAAGTACAAACGTAAATTGAATAATTTAAGGCTATAAATTACAGTTTTACAGCTTCTGTCTACATTATTTTTACATTAATTAAATAATCCATCTCAAATATTATAACAGTAATATAATATAACATCATATCATTAAAATGATTTGTAATTTAAAATTCGAACAATAAGGTAAAAGTAACTAAAATGTTACTTTACTCGATTCGAACGTTTCTTATCAAATGTTTCAACTTACAAATACCATTCGAATCCACAGCTAGGAAAAAATAAAATGAATTCTATCGGAAATTCGTCTAGGACTCTACTACATGACCGACAATATTTTCAGAGCTGACAAGGAAAAATCAAAGTTCCAACAGGAGGTATACGAACTCCTCGCTCAGCTCGATAGTGTCACCAAAGAAAAGTTGCTGTCGATAAAGACCGTGGAGAAACTCGAGGTGCACGTAGCCGAGCTCAACGTGAAGATCGAAGAACTGAATCGTACCGTCATCGACATCACCAATCATAAAACTAGAATCTCACAGGAAAATATCGAGTTAACGAAGGAAGTGCAAGACTTGAAGGTAAATAATCTCACGTCTCGCATCTATCGTATCTATCACACTTGATACAAGCATCAGTATTTTTTTTTTTTATATCGACGAACAGAAGAGAATTTTTCCGAACTTTTAATAAACTCCAACATATTGTTGCGGCATCGATTTTCAGAACAATTTGTTTTATCGTAGGTCAGCATCGAGAATGTTGTCTACTTGAAAACGCAATTGGTAGGTCAACTAGAAGATGCTCGCCGTCGTCTCGAGGATGAGGATCGTCGTCGTTCATTGGTCGAAGCTTCCTTACATCAGGTACGCGTTTCTTTCATTTTTTATAATATGAACGCACGCAAATTTATGTAACAAAACACTTGTCAACAGGTGGAATCGGAATTGGAATCCGTTCGCATCCAATTGGAAGAAGAATCGGAGGCTCGTTTGGACATCGAACGCCAATTGGTCAAGGCGAATGGCGAGGTGCAAGTTTGGAGATCGAAGTATGAAACCGAAGCTAACGCTCGTGCCGAAGAGGTAATTAAGAAGAAAAAACAATGACTCGTAGAATTTGGTCATGCCGCGTTTTTGACATTGGTCTTCCAATGTTTCTATTTTTTAGTAATACATTATCTTGAATACGATTCGTTTCATACTTTATTTTTGCACACTTCATCTGAAATACATAGCACACTTAGTTTCTCAATCAGTTCTCAATATATATAAATTACTTTTAATTAATAAGTAACCACAGTATATAACTGTTGCACATAGCATAGAATGTCTGTCAGTTTCAATCTTTTTGAGTGACACTTGGAATTTTACAGGTGGAAGAATTGCGTCGTAAGTACGGAGCTCGCATTCAGGAACAAGAAGAGCAAATTGAAACTCTGCTCGTGAAGATCAACAACCTCGAGAAGCAGAAATCCCGCCTCCAATCTGAAGTAGAAGTGCTGATCATCGATTTGGAGAAGGTACGGTTTTACAACTTTTATTATTATTTAAGATGTTTCTTCAGGAAACTTGATTTTCATCGCTTCTTCAAAAGTCATCGAATACGTTTATTAACTCCCGTATGTTTAAATAAATTAAATTAAATTAGACATTAAATATAACCCAAAGACAAATATTGAGTTACGTAAAATTTTTGACGAATTCTTAATTTGTTTGTGTCTACCAACTATGGAATAATATAATTGATTCGGTAAGAGTTCACAATTTTCAACCTGTGCGAAACTTCAAACCTTTGAACGTAATTTATTGATGAATTTATGAACTTTCAAGGCCAATGGAACAGCTCGCGAACTGCAAAAACGCGTGGATCACTTGGAGAAGATCAATCTGGAACTCAAGGCCCGTTTGGATGAAAGCGTGGCTTTGTATGAACAAAGTCAACGCGATCTCCGTAACAAACAGCAGGAACTCCAGCGTACTATTGCCGAACTCGACAAGACGCGCGAACTGAAAGATCAATTGGCTCGTGAAAACAAGAAACTGGGAGGTGAGCAATTTCACGAAACTTCGACTTAATTGATCGATACTTTTTCATTAAATGTACGAAAGAATACAATAGTTTGATGAAAACGAACGACAAACATTATCTCAGAGAGATAACGATATTCTCTTGAAAAATGTACCAAAGTACAAAAGTTATTGACCATTAGTGTCATTAATTTATTTATGAAAATTATGACAATCTGAATTTAGATTTTAATTTTGAAAATTTCAATTTAACTTAAAGTTCCAGCCTTTATGGCGTAAGATGAAATAAAGTTGTTATGATTTATAATCTGTGTGAGTCGACGATTTGAGGATTGAAATTTCTTTTATCCGGAGGAATGTACATAATTATTTTTTTTTATCTTTGAAACGTAGGAATAATTTTATATCAATTATTGTTTCAGATGATTTGAACGACGCCAAGAACCAGCTGTCTGATATGAATCGCAGACTTCACGAACTGGAACTTGAACTCCGCCGATTGGAGAACGAACGCGAGGAACTTGCTGCCGCCTATAAAGAAGCTGAAGCAGTAAGTGACAGCGTATTTATTACAGTATTTCGAAGTTCTCAAATTTTTCAAAATATGCATCATTGACTATAACTGACTGATTCTTATCAGTTATAACTTGAATTTTATCGAAAAGTATAGATTAATAATTACTGGATACTATTACAATGTTACTCGATCATAAAGAAAAAACTGCAAAGTTCAAAACACAGAATCTACTGTAAAAGAAAATTAATGACAGGGACGCAAGATTGAAGAACAGCGCGCTCAGAGACTGTCCTCTGAATTGACCCAGCTTCGTCACGACTACGAACGCCGCCTAACTGAGAAGGATGAAGAAATCGAGATCATTCGGTAAGTAATAAAACCGTGCTTGCTGTGCTTTTCTTTAAATTATCGATTCAAATTGCGCGTTACAGCTTGTAACATCAATAATTTACAGTTTCTTTGTACTAATACCGTTGTTAGTTCCACGATAGTACTATTGCAAACGCATGATTGGTAGTGAATAGTTTCCAGGTGATGTATGAATTCGCTGGTAACAATATACATTTATTCTAAATTTAATTGACAACTTTATTTGAAAATATTGGAGCTGTGGTACAATGTGTTTTATGTACTTTCGCTTTTCTTTCATGTACGTAAAGTCATGTACAATCCTGTCTTTTCTGTCAAAAGAGCGATCGATTCAAGTGAAACATTTATAATCCTAAAACACGGAGACGGTTGAACCAAGACTTGGATGAATAGGCAGTCAGAAGGCGGCTATTTCTATTCGATGAAATCGAACATTCTCTGAAGTCGATAAATCAATATTTTACAACATCTCTGACAAAGAATTCCAAAAGTGCTTGCAGGTGTATATCTGTGGTCATTAAATATAAAATTAGAAAATATACCCTACGTATAATAATAAAAGACTACAAATTAAATTCTACAAATTAAATAATTTTTACCAATTAAAAAAATTAACTTTATTGCAATAACATTGTGATTTGTATCGCATTCACACATATTTATTCGAGTAAGTGAATTATAGAAAATTCGTAATTCAGTAACATATTTAAAACATATTTAAAAGAAGAAAAAATATTAGGAAAAACAGGAAGTTTATCTACTTGAATTTTTATCTACTTGACTGTGATGTAATCGACGGTTATTTCCGGTATAACCTCTCGGTAAGGATCAACTATTTGAAGATTTGACTAATTTTATCATCGAAAAGGCTTCCTCAGACATTCGAAGAAATAATTGTAATTTAATTATCTACTTATTAAAAAAAAATACAAACGAGAATGTAAATACAAAAAGTACAAACTCGTGGATTGCCAAATGCGAATAACCATCGAACGTGACTTCTTCTTGGCTCGAGTGTCATCGGTATCGATACTGCATGCCAGATGCTCGAAATATTGATTATCTCACTATGTATGAATATAGTTTAGAAGCACGTACGAATGAGGAAATCATTTTTCTTCTTGCCTCAAGGTACATATATTGATTACGTTGATGAAAGCACGTACTACAAAGAAGGGGATATATTTCTTACGAAGTGTAAACTTAAAAATGGGAAAAACGATGTAACAAATTTGACGATATTCAACAATCAAATATTTGACGAAAAAACAATTAACGCATATTTAGAAAATGCTGAATTAAAAAATGGAGGAAAACTATTGAAAATTTTCTAAAACTTGAATATCTTGTTAAAATATACTTTGTCGTTTCAATCATAGAAGAGTTGGAATATTTATTGAAAAAGACAGTTACATATTATGTTGTGTAAGCAACATCTTTTCAGAAAGTGAAGAGTCTGCTTAAAAAAATCACGACTATAAAGTAACACTTCATTTGTTTACATGGAACATGAGATAAACTGGAAAAATATATATTTATGCCTTGAAAGAAACGATATTAATATATACGTCATTAATATCAGCGATTTTTAACGAAACTTTAAAGGATATCAATTCTATCAGTTCTACAATATAAACAATATCATTGTGGGTCATTAATTGAGGATGATGCATAAACAGTGCGCAATACGACTATTAATAAACGTCGTTCAACACCGATCAGTCACGATCTAATTATTATTCGGGAGGTGCTGATTGGTCGTTCCCAATGTGGCAATCGTAAGAAAAAGCTACAAAAGATACCAGCGCACTTGACCGGCCCAATTTTTCTCGACCGTTTCGTAGCAAGTGTCACCTCCGGTTGTTCGACAATGAAATATCCGTGAGTAAGAAATCAGGAAGTTTCCCGTAAAAAAAAAAAAACGAAACCCTGTATCTAACACGTTTAACTCCACGAATGCAACCCTTTCTATTCAAGGTAGATGTTGGATGAAACATTAACAATACCCACAAAAATACTCAAAATAAACGTTTTGAGGAAGCAACTTGTCGGTAGTCGATATCTCCCAGCGAAGATTGACATTTGCGTCGTAATACGGTGTAATAATTATAATAAAGACTAAAGATCAATAGTAATAAAGAGAGAAGGAGGAATCCAGGATAAATTTTTAACGTAGATTTGATAAAATTTCGAATCGTTTCGAAACGAAAAGAATTTGTTGAGAAGGTCAAGACAAATAAACAGTAATTCTAATTTAGAAAAAACTCGTTGGAACAACTAAAGTTCCAAAAAATTCGTTAAAAGTAGTCGAGAACTTGCAACAAATTCTTCAATTTTCCAAAGAGAAATTGCCGAGTGAATCGAAAAACTTAGAGCAACCTGAGAAATCGAAAGAGAAACGAAAATGCAAGGTCCCACGCCGCCAATGTACGTACCCGCGGAGCCAAGATGGAAACACTGGCCAACCCACATTTACGACAAGAACTACAGTTACGGGATCAATTTCTATCAACCGATGCTGGAGTACATCGATCGTGAAGGTCGAAGTTTCTCGTTACCCAGCGATTACCGGAGCCACAGATCGGAATTACCGGAATTACCCTGGTCGGATGGTAGAGCTTTATGGGAGAACAGGCCTGTAGAGACATACCGGAGACACGAACTGATCAAACGGGCACTCGACGCGGAGGACGAGGCCAGGGATCATCTGTCCCACTTCAAGGTACGAGACGAGATCGGAGAGTGAAAGTTCGAGTTCGAGCCGGTTCGAGCGTGGAAAAGCGGTCAATTCGCGCGGTTAGGCGCCTTCGCGACTGGTTGACCTTTTCGTTCGCTAAATTTGGCGCCACGGAAGGGGCTGCTTCGACGTGGACGGTGCCTTGCACGCCGTCGAATGCCTAACGAGGCTGCTGCCGTCTTTTGACCAGACCTCTGTCAATCAAACGTGCGTAGGAACGAATTCCTCTTGGGAGGAAAGTCACGGTCGTTGGGCATCGATTCGATGACTTGGGTGGGGCTTGTGATTTCGCTGAATGGGACTCGAGTTTGAGAATTGGAATTGAAGGTGGGGTGAAAGATGATTTAGGATTGAACTCTTGTTTCAAGAGTTAAGATTTTGGATCGTGTGATTCTTTGGAAAATTTCGACATTCAGGATATTTGAAAGTTGAAAAATTGAAAAATCGTTGTAGGGAGTTACATATATACATACATACATACATATATATATGTATGTATGTATGTATGTATGTATGTATATATTACATTCTCTGAGGTCGATAAATCAATATCTTACAACATCTCTGACAAAGAATTCGAAAAGTGCTTGTAGGTGTATATCTGTGGTCATTAAATATAGAATATATATATAAGGTCATCTCGTAAGCAATGAGAGTTGAATTTAGGAGGAATTGATAATTTAGAATTAGTAAAAATATGGCAAATATTTTTAGATATTTTAAAATTAGTTTGAATTTTAAATCGCAATATTCTACGTATTTTAGATTTCTAAACAATGCAACATAGATTCAAATCGAACAATTGGCACTATATTCTTGAACAACTGTGTTATTGTTTAGACAGTATTCTAAATATACAAGTTAAATTAAAATCTATCATTTGCTTGTTTTTATAAGATAAAATAGATATAATCCGTTTCGTTAGTAATGCTCATTTCTATATCAATTATTTTCCAACGTACTTTTTTCAAAATATTATTTGAAATATAAAAATTTGCTTTCTCATTACGATTTTACGTCCTTTAGTGAAAGTATGGCATCACTTGTACAAACAATTAAAGACTTTCCTCAAGCAACAGGAAACATTTAAAAAAACCCTAGATTCATTGCTACATTTTGAAACGCGAATGAACATGTAACGGCGCCGATTATACTATTTCCGAAAGTATCTATTTTACAATCCGGTCCAATAACTCGAGCCTGTGACGCCTTGTTGCCGCCCCACTATCACCGAATCTTAATTTAACACGGTCACGGCGAGCCACTGGCAGAAAATCTCCGACGTAAAATAAAATCTAGCTGCGCGATAGAAAGCAGGTAATTCCCAAATTTCTCATTGTTATTAATATCGTCCAACTTTTGCCTTCGTTGTTACACCTAGAGGGTCGATATTTACCGCTTTGACAGAAAATGAAAATATATCGCGGAAGTGGTAACGTCTGGCAGCCACTCGAACCGTTCGGCGGATTAGAGTGGAAGCAACGAAACGAGTCGGGACGCAACTCTCAAGGGTGCCAAGTCTCGCGGCGCGTACATTAAAAAATCCATCTCGCGTTTCGTGTGTCCCGGGGCCGGGAAGCCAGTACTACTCCGCTCCGATTGGCAGTCGTGCTCGAGTCTCTAGAGAGAGTCGATCGAGAGTGTGCATCGGTCACTTTCGAATTCTGGACCGCTGTTGCTAAGTTTAGGCCGAGCCGAGATTGCCCTCAGACGGACAGGGAACGATCGCAGGAAAGGGTCGCCGTTCGCGAAAACCACTACTCGCAGTCGCTTTCGCTCTCCGTTTCACTCTAATTTCCTATTTCTCGCGATCGTCGCGGTTAATCGCGCACGATCGTACGTTACGATCGGAAAAACAGCCAGCACAGCGAACACAGGGATTGACCTGCTGATTTTGCCTTCCCGAAGATAGCGAATCGGTCCAACTTCAGCTTGTCGAAGCTCTCTGAGGCTAGTCACGTGACCAGAGAGATATTCCCGCGGAAACCCGAGGAAATCAAACCTCCGTCAAACTTGCTCTTGTTCCTGGAGAGTGCACGCCTGAAAGACCTAAGAAAGCGCGAAATGGCCAACATCGATTTTCAATCGTTGAGAGACGTGCAGACCATATCCGAGATACAAGAGAAGCTCAATCAAGGGAAAAGTCTGCGTGGTAAATCAGCCAGAGCTATCGGGTTCCATCTAACAGCGGAATCGATGAAGAAGCTCAACAGAAGTCAAGAATTGGCTGATATACGGAAGAAGGAAACTGCGTTAGCAAGTTATTTGCTGGACGGCAGAGATCGGCTGAGACTCTTGGAAGAGAGGACGAAGTATTTACTGGACGAGGATGATCTGGCCGCGCCGTTGAACAGCCTGAGCAGGGAGCTGAAAGGATACGAGGAGAAGTCAAGCAATTACTACCTGGACAAGAGGTATCGACACCCGACCAGACCCAGACGATTGTACGGATGCCTGGGAATCAGGCCCGCTTAAAAGGATGGAAATTCTAGTAGATTAGCTAATCGTGTGGGTAAGACTAATGTGACACGGTACAATGAAGAGAACAAACGACAAATGAGAAGTAATTATACTGTCGTTTGATTCTCGGAGTTTGAGCTTGTAAACGCAGATTAAACGAAAATGTATCGATTATAGATGAATTTTTGGTTTATTTTTTTTTGTTCGTTCCTAAAAATTTGTTCATTGAAATTCGGATTCTCGCAACGAGGTTCACTCTCACATAAGATAACGATCATCTTTCTCTAAATATCTCGATCATCAAATATTAATTTTTATTTTTTAGACTTCGTTTCTTTGTTTCTACCTGACAGTCAATTTTCATTTAAATTTTAGAATAGCTGAGAATATCTCTGATATCAAATGAAATTAATCGTCATCTTTCTTTAAAGCGCCGAGCGAAACATCGGAACATTGAAATAAATTACGTGCATCTTCCTCGTTACATAAATACACTTTCCACTTGTGATAATACAAATGGTAATGCTTCTGAAATCAATGCATCCATTGCCAAGCTAACTATTGCATCGAAACATCCAAACTAACGCTGCATCGAAATAGACAAAAGCACAAAGAATCCCCAACCAACGTGTTTCAAAACACGTCAACCTCCGGTAATCTAATACTCATTGCGTTACTAAATATGTTACTGGTAAAATGTCAAATATTTCTAAACTCGTTAACCTTCGGTATTCACCGAATGGTGCGATTCTCTCGCAAACGTGGTAGCAATGACAGAAAGGCATGGATCCAAAATTCTTGCTGTTATCACCTGGAAACAATAATCTGGTTTGAAACCCTATAAAGCGATTGTAAGGGGCGATCGTATGTTCACACGAAATGAAATAAATTAGCAAACAGACCAGTATCGAGATCGAGCAGCTGAACGCCCGCGTGGTCGAGGCGGAGACCAAGTTGAAGACCGAGGTGCAACGCGTGAAGAAGAAGCTGCAAATCCAGATCACCGAGCTGGAATTGTCCTTGGACGTTGCCAACAAGAACAACATCGACTTGCAGAAGACCATCAAGAAGCAATCGCTCACTTTGACCGTAAGTATTTAGAATATGTGTTTTTGTCGACGCGTTGGTCGAATATTTGAGATTTTTTTAGTCAAGTCAAAAAATTGAAAAAAAAAAAAATATATTGTCACCAACAGCACCTAATTTAACGCACAACTTAGTTCTTTGTCACTTTTTGCCGCGATTGACGTAATCACTGCTTCTTAAAAATATTCTAATGACTTTTGTTCGAGCGATTCAATGTCACGTGTATATTTTTAATTGAATATCTTCATGTCCCTTTTTAATTTAGTTTTGAATTATTGCCAAAGGTGTTAATTCTTAGCACTGAATATACCAATGAAATTATTTCTGATTCGATACACAGGACTGTCACCCACCTGTAGGTGATGACAGCCTTACGGAAACTACTCATCGTCCAAATATGGGTGACAGGTGGTAGTTGTATTGATTGAGAGAGATTGACAGCTATTTGGCAAGAAATTGTATGTTTCAAATGCTGTGTCATTGTTATGTAGGAACTCCAAGCCCACTACGACGAAGTTCAACGTCAACTACAGGTAACCCTAGACCAGCTGGGTATCAGTCAACGACGCCTACAATCATTAACAGCCGAGCTCGAGGAAGTACGCGGCAATTACGAATCTGTAAGTATTATTGTCCAATTTATCGTAGAAATTAATATCAAATCAAGTCTTGAGATTTTGTGATAAAATAGAAGCTCCAAGTCGTAGTGAATTTAAATTTTGATTAGATTTAGTTTCAAAGTTTTTAGGTACTTCTTTACAATGCATTCTATTCTAAAGAAATTTTCCACGTTTCGTCATTTTGATATTTTTGTCCTTAAACTAAATAACAACTGAATAAACAAAACGTAGATAGAATGGGTGAACGAAATGGCGGGCTTTTCCATTCGATAGCTTGAACCAATTGATTTTAGACAGGCTATAAATACTCCAGACGGTAATGCCGAATGCTAACTTGAAATATACCAGGCAGTGACGTAAAATTTTCTTTGTCATTGCATCGCCATTATATCTATTTCTGAATTTAACGCATTATTTAAAAAATGGGGGTAAATTAATCGAAATAATATTAACAATTCGATACTTATATAACAACAATTACAACGTGGAAAAGAAACTTAATCAAAGTGGCTTTTTTAGAAACGAAAGAAAATTGATTGCATACTCTGTTTGATACTTTAATTTTAAATTATCTTGTCTTTGTTCTATTCTTACTATAGTAACCTAACGATGACTGCTCTCGATACGATGACAAATAACATAAATATAACAATATTTTCAAAGGCCCTCCGTGCAAAGAGAAGCGTCGAACAGCAATACGAGGAAGCGGTTAGTCGCATCAACGAGTTGACCACCATCAACGTGAATCTTACTTCATCGAAAGTGAAACTCGAGCAAGAACTGACTACTCTGGCCGGAGACTACGAAGAAGTGACCAAGGAGCTGAGAGTGAGCGATGAGAGATACCAACGGGTACAAAATGAATTGAAGCACACCGTTGAAATCCTGCACGAGGAACAAGAGCGTATTGTCAAGATCGAGTCCATCAAGAAGTCTCTTGAAATTGAAGTGAAGAACTTGTCTGTGAGATTGGAGGAAGTGGAGGCCAACGCCATCGTCGGTGGCAAGCGCATCATCAGTAAACTCGAAGCTAGGGTGAGCTAAGCAAATTTATCTAAATTATCTCTCTTAGCTCTTATACAACTTCTAACAGCGTTGATCGAACAACTAACGTCAAAAGACATCGAATTTTTGAAATAACGTTAAATTTTCAAGTCACGTGCATCGTGCTTCTCAAAGCAACCGTTACAATGTGAAACACAAATCTACAAACATCCAATTCTAATTTTGTACAAATTCTCCCGATAGATCCGCGACTTGGAGCTGGAACTTGACGAAGAGAAACGCCGACACGCCGAGACCGTAAAGATCCTCCGCAAGAAGGAGCGCAATATCAAGGAAGTGATGATCCAGGTAGAGGAAGACGCGAAGAACATCACGTTGTTGCAAGAATCGTTGGACAAAGCGAGCCAGAAAATGAGCATCTACAAGAGGCAACTGCAAGAACAGGAGGGCATGTCACAGCAGAGCGTGACCAGGGTTCGCCGGTTCCAACGGGAACTGGAGGCTGCTGAAGACCGAGCTGACACCGCCGAGAGCAACTTGTCTCTGATCCGTGCAAAACATCGCAGCTTCGTTACCACCTCCACCGTGCCCGGTTCTCAGGTATACCTCGTCCAGGAGACGAGGTCTGACCTGTAAAAGCGCCATTACCATCGACACCCCATCCTTTACCACTTCGAACGCCACCTCGTCGTCATTAAAAACGTATGTATTCAACCAAGAAATTATACGTAAGTTTGAACCAATTTGATTTCAAGCGAGAATAAAAAATACCAGTACGATTGCTTCGACTATCTCGTTTCTTTTACTTTAGAAACAGCTAATAGTTGAGGAGTGAATTATTTTTAAATTTTCATTCTTTCAAATACACGGCGTCCTAGGTACGTGATTACGAAAATAAAATAAAACTTAAAGCAATTATTGTTTCGTGACTGTATACAGGTACAACGAACAAACGACGAAGAAAAGGAAGAGCCTCGATACATCATCGTAAGTTGAAAGGGCCGAGAAGAGTTTCCAACGGGTCGTGCCGTAAACATCGCAAGGGAAGATCAGCGAGGAAATGAGCAAAAGCGAAAAACCGTGCCATCATATTTGTAATTATATTATAATTGCTTAACGACAATGCCTAACGACCCGTCGTAAATTCGAAATACTTGGCCAACGAAACGCCGTACCCGTCGCAACGAAATAAACAAACGCAAAGATCCAGAAAAGCAAAAACATTAATGAACAAGCAATCGTTTTAAAACGCACGACATCGTCGCTATTCGAACAAACGGATTGAATAACCCGAAAAATGAAAATATATTACACGTACATACATATTATATAATATATACACGCAAGAGAAAATCAACAACGATTCGTTATATCTTCCTTGTATTTGTTATGTCAGCATCACGAAGCGTAAGGAGTGGATATATTATAAATATATACATAAATAAATAAATGAGGAAAAAAGTAAAAGAAATTAAATAAAAAACGCGAGACGTAGATTTAACTTTCTCTCTCTATCTCTCTCTATCTCTATTTCTCTCTCTCTCTCTCTCTCTCTCTCTCTCTCTCTCTCCTTACGCCTCTTTGATTGCGCGTGTCGCACTTGTATTTAAATGGATTAACTTTAATTCTACTACTATATTATAGATAGGTACTATTGCCCATACACACAACTCTCACTGTACGACATACACGATAACCTGTGTCAAACAATAATTTAATAAATAAACTGAAACACGTATGTACGATGGAATACATTTCCTTCCATAATTTGCAACATGAGGATTAAACACTAACATCGATATATTCCTCTAACACAACCTGTATCGAAATGTATCAATTTTTTTTGTAATTTTTCTTCAAGTCTTTAACGTTACGAAAATCCTTTAATCTTTCCTCTGTCTATTTTATTCGTTTTATGTTAATAGATGAAAATTTAACACTTCTGAGGCTTCATGTTTTAGGAACAGAAAATATTGTATAAAATACCTAATATCGTGTTTATATTTGATTAATTATCGTAATAAACTGTAACTAACGAACCGTAAAAATTTAACTATGAATGAAATTAATAAACTATTACTATATTTATAAAGAACATTTTATTCATTGTTATATAGTGTGAGGAATATGGACTTCTCAACTTCATTTACGATAATTATAACATATATATTCTGTTGTAGACCTTACTAATAATTTGCGGATATTTATGCATATTATTATGAATGCAAGTAAATATCATAACTAGCATCTTACTTTCGATTGTTCTCTATATTTTTACAAATTTTCTGTGAATGAATATTCATCGATTTACTCGTCAAAGCCACAAGTCGTAACACTATAAAATTAAATTAAAATTACTAAATTTCACGTTCAACATTCATTAAAGGAAAAACTGAATTCTAATGGTTAATAACTGAATATTAATATCATTCTCCTAAAAAATCATAGAAATTAATGGAAAAAAAAATTATTTTAGTGGTTTGAAATCAGTGGTATAGCGCAGTCTATGCTTAAACAACGGTGAATTAAGGAACATCAAGTAAAACGATCGAAGCGAATGCGCTAGAAATATGATTTCTGAAATCCATTATAGTGTTATCAAATTTTCAATACCGAAATGTGAAGCTAACCAAAGTCATTCTACTACGTATCAGAGTTACATAGAAGAGTTTTATCCACGTTTTACGGTGTTACGATGGTTTCCTTCATGCAGTACATTAAAATTCTAAAGTGTATTAACAAAATATTAAAATATTAAAGAATCTAGCAGCTCAAATAAATTTTATCAAAAGTTCGATATAGTATGAGAGAAACTAAAGAGAATAAGAAAGAACAAACCCTCTCGTTTGCAGATATAATCATTGTATATAGAAGAAATAATTAATCCTAGACTATCTAAAATATTCTTGCACGAAAAATATACAAATTCGGTTGAAATATTTCCCATACGCTTATAAATTAGTCACCTATATATCAAAACTACACATTATTTATTTTTCATTAATCCAATGGATACGTACGTCTATACAAACATCTATTGAAGTGAATGATATATGAAGTCTTCTTTCGATAATTTCACAATCTCTTGTATCTTCATATGTTGTATGAAGTCTTCTTCGATTGCTTCTATTCACTTTGTATCTGAAACAGATCTAAGAAACTGAAAAAGATTGGTAGAATCTGTAAAATATAACTATTATCTGCAACTGGATCATTTCCTTGTAACAATATTTTCTCCTGAATCATTTTCTTTGATTCATATTCCATCTTTCTAAACCTTTAGAGTGCACATTTCTCTGTACATTTTCTGTAACTAATACTCCCTGTAACCTACCGCAAAAAAGGTTACTGACAAAGAAAATCTAAAACAATAGCCAGATAGGCCACTGAAAAAGAAATCGCGATATAGTAACCAGAAAGGCTACTGAAAGAACATTTCTTACTCAATACAGTAACCAGAAGGGCTATTGTCAAATTTGAATGAAAGCAACCGTATTTTATATCGCAACACTAATTCTTTAGTACTACTAACTATGAAATAGGAAATTCTCAAAATCAAACGCCAAGAATGCTTCGTCATTTAAAATTCCCGAAAAAAAATACGCAACACTATTAATCTATGCATTCATGTTTAAAAGTGCGCGATAGTAATTTCGCGTCCAGTGCAACCATGCTGGAGATTGCTGATGAACGACCATCTCTGTGCAGCTCTTGTAGCTGCATCAGATGATCCAAGGGCGAGAACAGCCTTCCACGAATTGAGTGGAAGAATTTGGGCATTTCGTAAACGCAACACTACATCAAAAAACGCGATCATTCTTTAGCACACCACTAAGAATAAAAGTAATTAGAAAACGCGACAAAAATTGTCGCAACACTAACTGTGAAACCAAATTCAATGAAAACTATTATTAACAATACAAAAGCTACTGTATAATCAAAAAGCTACTACAACTATTCTAAAAACACTCTTAAATTAATTAAAAGCAGCGACTCCGTAATTTAATTTAAAACAATAGGAAGCAAGATAAATCTTATTATGTATAACTCTGAGATAACTTCACAATCAAAATTGTTAGAGACAATCGCGGTAATTCGTAATTCGCAACTCTAATTTAAACCGTAATCGATCACTCGCAACACTAATGAGAAAAACCGCGATCTGCCCAAAACGAAGATGAACGATGATGTAGAAGAAAGAAAAATACAACTACAAATACTAAAAGAGCATAGTGGCAAAGTAGTAACGAGAATGACTTCCCATGCTCTGGAATCATTTAAATGATCCAGAGGATGAGAGACCATTTGTTGTGACCCTCTTCGTGGCAGTTTGCCGGGCCTCTTCGGCTTCTAGCCTCTTCTTTCTTCGAGCGCAATGCCCGCTGAAACTTACATCTAGCTCGAGTCTTTCTAATCGCTAATCAAAAAATAACATATAAAGGTGAAATGAAAAGATAAACCGCGAAAACTGACCTCAATACACATGGACGACCATCGATCGTAGTGATCGTTGTCCGTTCGTATGTGCGTGCTCGAGCAATACCTACATAGACGTTCGTTTCGGGACCTACTCGCGACCTATCCGCGACCGCGACCGCGGTACTAAATTCGAAAAATCGAGGAGTAAAAGCAGAATCAAGTGGCATGCTCCATTTGTACCAATTTCACTGTCGATTTTTCAAATTAGATTTCCTGAAACAGGTTGGACACACGAAAAGGGAACACGCGATCAGAAACCGTGCCAACCTGCCCGGCCCTACCTACTTATAATTAAACACATTCACACCAGAAAGTATGTTACCTATCCTAACCAATCGACCTATATTTAAAAAATGGCAAAAGACAGGCGCACCAACACACTCATTCCACGATTCTCACACATACCACTCGGGCGCAGACCTAAACTAGGGAGGACGTCCCGGGACGCCTCCGACACCCGAGTTTAACACACAACTTTCACACTCTAATTTACGTACCATTTTCCTGAAATCGACTGACAATAGCTGGCGATCATTGCGTAAAACGTGATAAAACACGTTTATATTTACAGCTATACGCGAGATGTTAATAATTAAGGACAGATGCACATAATTACTATAGAAATACATGTACGAGTTGACTGGAATCACAATTATAATTGATAATACAGTTATAATAACAAATAATTATAGAGTAATATTTATCACGTATTATGATAATATATTCACAATTCTTTAAATTAGTGCGTAAATATTTTAACTATTTCAAATTACAATGAATGGAACAATAGAAACGACGCAATTCCACAACCTAACCACAGACACACATGCGGAAAATACGCCGTGCACGATACGCTAACACATTGTCAGTCGCCAAGAAATTTTTTATAAAATTACAAACTATAGTCATCGTGCTCAATGTCTTCCACCCACCCAAGTAGCACCTGGGCACGTAAGTGAGATCCTGACAATGAACACGGAATGGTTAAACCTGAAAATCCTGAACTAAAAAATGATTAGTTTATCTATTTAATTTGTATCTAACGGACTATTGCATTATTTTATTTCAAACTCTATTTAGATTCATGACTCTATTCTGTCAGAAATTCTTGAAATTGCAAGGCAATGAATAAGAATTGAATTTATTAAAAAAATATTATAAAATCTAATAATTGACTCAAACAATCGAAATCGAACAACTGACCAAACTAAATATTGATAGAAATAATCTCAGGCGACTTCTTCATCAAAGCACATTCTCGAAAATGCAAAAGCAGTGTCCACACTTGTTGCTTTGATTCAAAAATCTGCCTGTCACGAAGTATCTTCTTGCACATTTCACACATGTTTCTGCGGAAAAAATTCTAATCTATTATATTTCAAATTCTACTGAAGTTCGTAATCATAAAGCACCATTAATTAAATCATTTTATACTATTATAAAAAGGAAGATGAACTTGAAAATGATTCTACAGAATTATCAATTATCAATTATTATAACAAAACATGTCACCAGTATTAATTAGCAGTAACTACATCTTTCATAGAAACGAAGTCGGAGGGTATCCGTCTTCTCTACTATGAAATGCTCAAACGAAATCGTTTTAATAACAATTATTTACAAATATTTGTAATTTTTTATTCATATAGATATTTTCCGTATATACTAATGTTTATATTGAAGATATTTTCATTTTATAAACAATTGACGTACATGTTTTAGTTGTTAGAATCGCGATGTGCAAGAAGCCCTATCCTGATCTAATACACAAAAAAACTGAAAAAATGTCACTACTCACGGGTATAAAAAAAACCCGCGGTCACTATGCTCGTCAAAAATTCTACGTATACAACCAGTCACCCGTGTCGATTCGGACCTTTCGTCCTACGACATGATTGAGTGACCGGAGGAACGTAAATGCATGCGACTCACACGCACAGATGTGAAGAGCGTTATCATCTATGCTGCACCGGAACAGGGAGAGTTATCGCGAAGATCCTCATCAAGTAAATACTCGTGGTGGAAGTGAATGCCGTGAAAAATTTCTTAAAAAACATAAAATATTGTTTCTAAAGACACAGTGTTATTTGTGAAAATTTAAATTGTAATAATGATAAAAATTCGGACTAATAATTTGAAGTATTTTTATTTTATAATTATAATTTCACATTCGACTTTAATAGAAAGAGTACTATTATAGAGAATAGAATTCACGTACAATATGCTAAAGTACTTACATTTTTAGCTTTTGAAGCTCATAAGATCCTTAAAAGATTACGGGAAGTGGAGATTGTAGAAAATCTGTAACAAAATACTAACCGTTAGAATTTATGTTTAGAAGCAAAGCAAAATCTTAAGCTGGAGGTAATGAGAGATTCTTACATTCTTGATTTTGGAGTCACCGTTGGATTTTCCCCAAAATATACCAAAAGTTGGAGCTGTGATACGTCTGTAGCAAAACATCAAACATTACACTTTGCTGTCAAATTTGGAAAATTGGATAAATTAAAATACAATGTATAAAATTACTTACGACCTTGATCTCCTGGAGAGGCCTTATCCTCTTGAGCACTGACTCTAATACACCGAAAACTAATGTTGAATAAGAAAAGATATAAAAAAAGGAAAATAAAAGATTACCAACGCGCGTGTTTAAGTAACAATCGGCGAACTCACTGACTCTAAATTCGCGAATTATAATTTAAATGAATTAATAATTTAATTTAACGAGCTCCATTTTGCTCAAAACAATATTAAAATATTGCGCAACAAACACTGACTCTACCGATCGCATTGCGCGCGATCACAAAAATTTTCTGAAAATAAAACTAATTAGGAGGAGAAGGGCAAAGAGTACATTCATTTAGAAAATACTGCTATTTTTCTACGATTGTAAACTTGAGTATGCATTAAAGATATTACGTTGGAAAATATAAAGTATTTCTCGATATTTGCATATTTATAGAAATTATATTCTGAATGTTTGTTGTTAAAGTGATGCATACTAGTAATATATCACGTCGTGTATTATAAATATTCGAAAATGTTTGCACAAATCAAATACTTTTGCAGCTAAATGTATTTAAAAAATCTTACACGTATGACATCTTGCTCTGAATCATTTCATTGTGCGTCAGCGTTCGGAAAAAGTATAATAATGTAGCAAAGTATAGTATAACAAAGTACGAAAACTTTGAATTTGATAATATAATACAAGAATATATAATACATCCATTTGTCAATATACGTATACCGTTAAGATGATCTATATCCAAATAAAATATTAATTAATTTAATGTTTTCTATTTTCATCTTTACATTCCAAATAATTATGAAATTACGTATTCTGAATTGTATCTCAAATATATATGAACTGTATATGAAATGTTACCCAAAATGAATAAAATATTGCCAAATTCCCATGAAAGTTCATCAAATTGTCCATTAATGATCATGGCATCTATGCGTTCTATGCTATCTCTGCAATCAAGGAATGCCTGCACAAAGAGAAATCAAAAATCAGAACAAATGTGTTAAATGAGGGTAAAACGTGTAAAAATGAAACGATAACAAACTTTAAATTCTATTAAAAAGATGTACGAGATGATTTGCCGGTAACTGTACGAGTGAAATCGACGATTAAAGAAAAATTGACATGAAAAGTTTCAAAGCATTACATGATTTCTTTACCGTAATGCTCAATTAATCGTTAAATACCCGCATATCAATTAAATAATACTATTAATGATATAAATAGATATAAATGGAAGTAAAAGAGTGTCGAAGAAGCGACGCCACCGAAGGGACGCCATCGATAGATTAGAATAAGTTACGAATCTAATCTGACGTAATACGTGTTATTGCCCCGAAATTCGGTAACTTGTCACGACTTGTCACGACCTGTCACGACTTGTCTAGACACGTAAAGTCGATCTTTTTCATTAAATCCTCATCTTTCTTTTAATATATCCCACTTACACCATAAAATCCTGTATTATTCAGTTTTAAATCAATAACATATTTAATGCTTATTCTTGATAAATAATATTGAGAAATGAATGGAATAATATATACTGAACGTACGTTTACCTTCGTAACGAAATCAGCTTCAATCGATCAATTAATGACCTGTTAACAGAAAAATTTCAAGTAAATATACAAATTTCAATCCAAACGTATCAAAATCAAGCAATATTTAAACTCAATTGTTGTTTTAAAAGGTAACAATATAATTTATTAGTGACGAACAATTGAATGGATGATGACCGAAAGATTGAAGAAATTTTTAGATACTATTTAATTTCTGTATAATAATTTTCATCTAACGAATAATTGAATGAATATATATACATTACCGAAACGAATCTGACAGTAATACATAAAAGGTGAAGAACTGTTCCGAAATTGAAACGACACTTTTGAAATAGTCAATCGCACCTCACGTTCCATTGCACCAAACTAACGCTTCGAACCGCCAAAACCTCCCCCAACTGTTCTCTGATTGGTTGAGACTGCTTGCAAACTTTCTCGCGCGAAAATTGAAATTCCATTCTGTATGAACGTTTCAGATTAGATGTATAACATTTAAAATTTAAAAAAAAATAAGGAAAATAAGCTTAAAATAGAAAATAGATCAGTTTTTATACTGTCGGACAATTTCAGAACATGTGACACGAAATTTTATAAAATGATAGTTTTCTATTATATTATACGTATGATGTTAAGTGTATATCAATGATGTGTGTATACGGAACCAAGAATAGCAGCGCCACGTTGTGACAAATCAAGGAACTAAACGTTGAAATAATATTAAAAAATATAATTGAAGATTGAAAAAATTTTTAGATACTATTTAATTTCTGTATAATAATTTCCATCTAACGAATAATTGAATGAATATATATACATTACCGAAACGAATCTGGCAGTAATACCTAAAAGGTGAAGAACTGTTCCGAAACTGAAACAACACTTGAAATAGTCAATCGCACCTCACGTTCCATTGCACCAAACTGACGCTTCGAACCGCCAAAACCTCCCCCAACTGTTCTCTGATTGGTTGAGACTGCTTGCAAACTTTCTTGCGCGAAAATTGAAATTCCGTTCTGTATGAACGTTTCAGATTAGATGTATAACATTTAAAATTTAAAAAAAAATAAGGAAAATAAGCTTAAAATAGAAAATAGATCCGTTTTTATACTGTCGGACAATTTCAGAACATGTGACACGAAATTTTATAAAATGATAGTTTTCTATTATATTATACTTATGATGTCAAGTCTATATCAATGATTTATGTATACGGAACTGCAGTGTTATCTCAGCAGAATTAAAAATCAACGCCATCTGCGTTTCCTCAATCGTTGCCCCAAGAAATTCGGTTCCGATAAACCAATGTCAGCTTTCTTGATACTCATAAACAATAGAAAATCTCTAAATATATTTTTATTTATCACCATAGAGATGTTTATACCATTATATATATAGCTGACATCAAACATGTTAACTCATTCTTTTTTCTTCTTTCGTACTTCATTCATTATTCATTCTTCAATCTTTGGTTATCAAATATTTTATTACAAGTTACTTTATCATTTGAAATTAAATATATTATTTTATAAAAATAATACGGTGTAAATTATTTGTAGTGCAATGAATGAAATAATTATCATCATAGTACCTACAGAACCAAGAATTGCAGCGCCACGAAGTGGCAAATCAAAGGAACTAAACGTTGAAATAATATTAAAAAATATAATTAATTTTTAATTTTGACTCCAATAATGTCCATTGAAAGAGTTATTTAAAGGATAAAATATCCTTTAATTCAATTACAATAAATCCAAGATATTTTCATGCCATCTATGACATGGAACAAAGAAATATATATCACTGACATAGACGTAACATCATAAGTAACTAACATTTTATAAAATTTCGTGTCACATGTTCTGAAACTGTCCGACAATATAAAAACTGATCTATTTTCTATTTTAAGCTTATTTTCCTTATTTTTTTTTAAATTTTAAATGTTATACATCTAATCTGAAACGTTCATACAGAACGGAATTTCAATTTTCGCGCAAGAAAGTTTGCAAGCAGTCTCAACCAATCAGAGAACAGTTGGGGGAGGTTTTGGCGGTTCGAAGCGTCAGTTTGGTGCAATGGAACGTGAGGTGCGATTGACTATTTCAAGTGTTGTTTCAGTTTCGGAACAGTTCTTCACCTTTTAGGTATTACTGCCAGATTCGTTTCGGTAATGTATATATATTCATTCAATTATTCGTTAGATGGAAATTATTATACAGAAATTAAATAGTATCTAAAAATTTTTTCAATCTTCAATTATATTTTTTAATATTATTTCAACGTTTAGTTCCTTGATTTGTCACAACGTGGCGCTGCTATTCTTGGTTCCGTATACACACATCATTGATATACACTTAACATCATACGTATAATATAATAGAAAACTATCATTTTATAAAATTTCGTGTCACATGTTCTGAAATTGTCCGACAGTATAAAAACTGATCTATTTTCTATTTTAAGCTTATTTTCCTTATTTTTTTTTAAATTTTAAATGTTATACATCTAATCTGAAACGTTCATACAGAATGGAATTTCAATTTTCGCGCGAGAAAGTTTGCAAGCAGTCTCAACCAATCAGAGAACAGTTGGGGGAGGTTTTGGCGGTTCGAAGCGTTAGTTTGGTGCAATGGAACGTGAGGTGCGATTGACTATTTCAAAAGTGTCGTTTCAATTTCGGAACAGTTCTTCACCTTTTATGTATTACTGTCAGATTCGTTTCGGTAATGTATATATATTCATTCAATTATTCGTTAGATGAAAATTATTATACAGAAATTAAATAGTATCTAAAAATTTCTTCAATCTTTCGGTCATCATCCATTCAATTGTTCGTCACTAATAAATTATATTGTTACCTTTTAAAACAACAATTGAGTTTAAATATTGCTTGATTTTGATACGTTTGGATTGAAATTTGTATATTTACTTGAAATTTTTCTGTTAACAGGTCATTAATTGATCGATTGAAGCTGATTTCGTTACGAAGGTAAACGTACGTTCAGTATATATTATTCCATTCATTTCTCAATATTATTTATCAAGAATAAGCATTAAATATGTTATTGATTTAAAACTGAATAATACAGGATTTTATGGTGTAAGTGGGATATATTAAAAGAAAGATGAGGATTTAATGAAAAAGATCGACTTTACGTGTCTAGGCAAGTCGTGACAGGTCGTGACAAGTCGTGACAAGTTACCTAATTTCGGGGCAATAACACGTATTACGTCAGATTAGATTCGTAACTTATTCTAATCTATCGATGGCGTCCCTTCGGTGGCGTCGCTTCTTCGACACTCTTTTACTTCCATTTATATCTATTTATATCATTAATAGTATTATTTAATTGATATGCGGGTATTTAACGATTAATTGAGCATTACGGTAAAGAAATCATGCAATGCTTTGAAACTTTTCATGTCAATTTTTCTTTAATCGTCGATTTCACTCTTAACTTACAGTTACCGGCAAATCATCTCGTACATCTTTTTAATAGAATTTAAAGTTTGTTATCGTTTCATTTTTACACGTTTTACCCTCATTTAACACATTTGTTCTGATTTTTGATTTCTCTTTGTGCAGGCATTCCTTGATTGCAGAGATAGCATAGAACGCATAGATGCCATGATCATTAATGGACAATTTGATGAACTTTCATGGGAATTTGGCAATATTTTATTCATTTTGGGTAACATTTCATATACAGTTCATATATATTTGAGATACAATTCAGAATACGTAATTTCATAATTATTTGGAATGTAAAGATGAAAATAGAAAACATTAAATTAATTAATATTTTATTTGGATATAGATCATCTTAACGGTATACGTATATTGACAAATGGATGTATTATATATTCTTGTATTATATTATCAAATTCAAAGTTTTCGTACTTTGTTATACTATACTTTGCTACATTATTATACTTTTTCCGAACGCTGACGCACAATGAAATGATTCAGAGCAAGATGTCATACGTGTAAGATTTTTTAAATACATTTAGCTGCAAAAGTATTTGATTTGTGCAAACATTTTCGAATATTTATAATACACGACGTGATATATTACTAGTATGCATCACTTTAACAACAAACATTCAGAATATAATTTCTATAAATATGCAAATATCGAGAAATACTTTATATTTTCCAACGTAATATCTTTAATGCATACTCAAGTTTACAATCGTAGAAAAATAGCAGTATTTTCTAAATGAATGTACTCTTTGCCCTTCTCCTCCTAATTAGTTTTATTTTCAGAAAATTTTTGTGATCGCGCGCAATGCGATCGGTAGAGTCAGTGTTTGTTGCGCAATATTTTAATATTGTTTTGAGCAAAATGGAGCTCGTTAAATTAAATTATTAATTCATTTAAATTATAATTCGCGAGGTTAGAATCAGTTAGTCTATCGATTGTTACTTAAACACGCGCGTTGGTAATCTTTTATTTTCCTTTTTTTATATCTTTTCTTATTCAACATTAGTTTTCGGTGTATTAGAGTCAGTGCTCAAGAGGATAAGGCCTCTCCAGGAGATCAAGGTCGTAAGTAATTTTATACATTGTATTTTAATTTATCCAATTTTCCAAATTTGACAGCAAAGTGTAATGTTTGATGTTTTGCTACAGACGTATCACAGCTCCAACTTTTGGTATATTTTGGGGAAAATCCAACGGTGACTCCAAAATCAAGAATGTAAGAATCTCTCATTACCTCCAGCTTAAGATTTTGCTTTGCTTCTAAACATAAATTCTAACGGTTAGTATTTTGTTACAGATTTTCTACAATCTCCACTTCCCGTAATCTTTTAAGGATCTTATGAGCTTCAAAAGCTAAAAATGTAAGTGCTTTAGCATATTGTACGTGAATTCTATTCTCTATAATAGTACTCTTTCTATTAAAGTCGAATGTGAAATTATAATTATAAAATAAAAATACTTCAAATTATTAGTCCGAATTTTTATCATTATTACAATTTAAATTTTCACAAATAACACTGTGTCTTTAGAAACAATATTTTATGTTTTTTAAGAAATTTTTCACGGCATTCACTTCCACCACGAGTATTTACTTGATGAGGATCTTCGCGATAACTCTCCCTGTTCCGGTGCAGCATAGATGATAACGCTCTTCACATCTGTGCGTGTGAGTCGCATGCATTTACGTTCCTCCGGTCACTCAATCATGTCGTAGGACGAAAGGTCCGAATCGACACGGGTGACTGGTTGTATACGTAGAATTTTTGACGAGCATAGTGACCGCGGGTTTTTTTTATACCCGTGAGTAGTGACATTTTTTCAGTTTTTTTGTGTATTAGATCAGGATAGGGCTTCTTGCACATCGCGATTCTAACAACTAAAACATGTACGTCAATTGTTTATAAAATGAAAATATCTTCAATATAAACATTAGTATATACGGAAAATATCTATATGAATAAAAAATTACAAATATTTGTAAATAATTGTTATTAAAACGATTTCGTTTGAGCATTTCATAGTAGAGAAGACGGATACCCTCCGACTTCGTTTCTATGAAAGATGTAGTTACTGCTAATTAATACTGGTGACATGTTTTGTTATAATAATTGATAATTGATAATTCTGTAGAATCATTTTCAAGTTCATCTTCCTTTTTATAATAGTATAAAATGATTTAATTAATGGTGCTTTATGATTACGAACTTCAGTAGAATTTGAAATATAATAGATTAGAATTTTTTCCGCAGAAACATGTGTGAAATGTGCAAGAAGATACTTCGTGACAGGCAGATTTTTGAATCAAAGCAACAAGTGTGGACACTGCTTTTGCATTTTCGAGAATGTGCTTTGATGAAGAAGTCGCCTGAGATTATTTCTATCAATATTTAGTTTGGTCAGTTGTTCGATTTCGATTGTTTGAGTCAATTATTAGATTTTATAATATTTTTTTAATAAATTCAATTCTTATTCATTGCCTTGCAATTTCAAGAATTTCTGACAGAATAGAGTCATGAATCTAAATAGAGTTTGAAATAAAATAATGCAATAGTCCGTTAGATACAAATTAAATAGATAAACTAATCATTTTTTAGTTCAGGATTTTCAGGTTTAACCATTCCGTGTTCATTGTCAGGATCTCACTTACGTGCCCAGGTGCTACTTGGGTGGGTGGAAGACATTGAGCACGATGACTATAGTTTGTAATTTTATAAAAAATTTCTTGGCGACTGACAATGTGTTAGCGTATCGTGCACGGCGTATTTTCCGCATGTGTGTCTGTGGTTAGGTTGTGGAATTGCGTCGTTTCTATTGTTCCATTCATTGTAATTTGAAATAGTTAAAATATTTACGCACTAATTTAAAGAATTGTGAATATATTATCATAATACGTGATAAATATTACTCTATAATTATTTGTTATTATAACTGTATTATCAATTATAATTGTGATTCCAGTCAACTCGTACATGTATTTCTATAGTAATTATGTGCATCTGTCCTTAATTATTAACATCTCGCGTATAGCTGTAAATATAAACGTGTTTTATCACGTTTTACGCAATGATCGCCAGCTATTGTCAGTCGATTTCAGGAAAATGGTACGTAAATTAGAGTGTGAAAGTTGTGTGTTAAACTCGGGTGTCGGAGGCGTCCCGGGACGTCCTCCCTAGTTTAGGTCTGCGCCCGAGTGGTATGTGTGAGAATCGTGGAATGAGTGTGTTGGCGCGCCTGTCTTTTGCCATTTTTTAAATATAGGTCGATTGGTTAGGATAGGTAGCATACTTTCTGGTGTGAATGTGTTTAATTATAAGTAGGTAGGGCCGGGCAGGTTGGCACAGTCTCTGGTCGCGTGTCCCCTTTTCGCGTGTCCAACCTGTTTCAGGAAATCTAATTTGAAAAATCGACAGTGAAATTGGTACAAATGGAGCATGCCACTTGGTTCTGCTTTTACTCCTCGATTTTTCGAATTTAGTACCGCGGTCGCGGTCGCGGATAGGTCGCGAGTAGGTCCCGAAACGAACGTCTATGTAGGTATTGCTCGAGCACGCACATACGAACGGACAACGATCACTACGATCGATGGTCGTCCATGTGTATTGAGGTCAGTTTTCGCGGTTTATCTTTTCATTTCACCTTTATATGTTATTTTTTGATTAGCGATTAGAATGACTCGAGCTAGATGTAAGTTTCAGCGGGCATTGCGCTCGAAGAAAGAAGAGGCTAGAAGCCGAAGAGGCCCGGCAAACTGCCACGAAGAGGGTCACAACAAATGGTCTCTCATCCTCTGGATCATTTAAATGATTCCAGAGCATGGGAAGTCATTCTCGTTACTACTTTGTCACTATGCTCTTTTAGTATTTGTAGTTGTATTTTTCTTTCTTCTACATCATCGTTCATCTTCGTTTTGGGCAGATCGCGGTTTTTCTCATTAGTATTGCGAGTGATCGATTACGGTTTAAATTAGAGTTGCGAATTACGAATTACCGCGATTGTCTCTAGCAATTTTGATTGTGAAGTTATCTCAGAGTTATACATAATAAGATTTATCTTGCTTCCTATTGTTTCAAATTAAATTACGGAGTCGCTGCTTTTAATTAATTTTAGAGTGTTTTTGGAATAGTTGAAGTACCTTTTTGATTATACAGTGGCTTTTGTGTTGTTAATAATAATTTTCATTGAATTTGGTTTTAGAGTTAGTGTTGCGACATAATTTTTGTCGCGATTCCTAGTTACTTTTATTATAGTGTTGCGATATTTTTCCATCGCGATTTTCAGTTACTGTTTCTCTTGTTAGTGTTGCGATTAATGATCGCGTTTTGTGAAGTAGCGTTGCGTTTACGAAATGCCCAAATTCTTCCGCTCAATTCGTGGAAGACTGTTCCTGCTCCTGGATCACCTGATGCAGAGAAGTAGTCATTCATCAGCAGCCTCCAGCATGGTTGCACTGAACGTGTCGCAATTAGTGTTGCGCCTTTCCAAACATGAGTGCATAGATTAATAACGTCGCGTACTAATTTTTGGGAGCTTTAAACATGACGAAGCACTCTTCGCGTGGATTTTGAAAATACCCTATTTCACAATTAGTGTTATTGAATTAGTGTTGCGATACAGGATACTCGGGTTTGTTGCTCGGGTTCGTAATATAGATAATTGTACAGTAGCCCTTCTGGCTATTTATTTACTTACTGGCTATTTTACTACTTTTTTTCAAATGTCGGGACTGTTTTAGGGGTGTGGAATTTTTGTGTTAAGTTTTTTTAAACTACTAATCCAACAAATAAGTTTGTTACAGATCTATCAACTTCCAAATGCATGGATGAAAGATGAAATAACATGGACTATGGAATAGAAGAAATGATACCTGAGTCCTGTCTAATGGTAATTAAATATGTCTTGCAAATTTATTTCATAAATCTGTTTGACATCAATAAATGAAGATTTCACGTAGAATACACTAAATGTACAAAATTCTATGAAATATCCAAAACAGAATGCTCGTTACAAAAGTTAATGACTGAAGTAATACGAATTGTTTTACTGCGATCTTGGTGTTTGTATATATTCATTAGATTAATGAAAAATAAATAATATATAGTTTTGATACTTGGGTAACTACTTTGTAAGCGTATGGAAAATATTTCATACAAATTTGTATATTTTTCGTACAAAAATATCTTAGAAAGTTTGGGATTAATTAATTCTACAATGATTATGTCTGTAAATAAGAGGATTTGTTCTTTCTTCTTCTCTTTAGTTTCTCTGATATTATATCGAATTTTTGATAAAATTTATTTGTGCTGATAGATTCTGTAATATTTTAATGTTTTATTAATAACTTAGAATTTTAGTTTACTGCATGAAGAAAACCATAGTAATACCGTAAAACGTGGATAGAACACTTCTATATAATTCTGACACGTAATAGAATGATTTTGGTTAGCTTCACATTTCGATATTGAAAATTTGATTACACTGTAATGGATTTCAGAAATATTTCTGGCGCATTCGCTTGATCAACTTCGATTATTTTATTTGATGTAGTTCTCGAATTCATCGTTGTTTAAGCACAGAGTGCGCTAAAAACCACTGATTTGTTAGTATGTTGGTATTTCAGAGCACTGTACTCGACGTTCCATAAGTACTATTCATACATCTCGTCTGTGATCAGCGATGGGAATGACATTATCATTGACACTATGCTGATCATATGATCACTACTTTTTACAGTTACAAAATGTCTTTTTTTCATCCATAATTTCATTCTGGCATTTAATTTTAATTCCAATCACTAGTAACGTTGCGATCTTATTCTAAACTGAATCGGTAACGTTGAGGTAAAATGACATATTATTTTATCCATAAAAGTGTAAAATAAGAAATACATTGGGTAACTTATATATTGTCCATTCTATCTTTTTATCGTACCTAGAAAAATTAGAAAAATATTTAAACGATCCGTGAAAACAATAATTTCAGTGTTTTAGCCCTGGGTAGTATCAGATGGCGCCAGTTACATGATCAGTGAATTTGAACGGAGCGCTGAAGCTTTTATTTCTGATGGTTGTTCGTTGTTCCTCCGATGCTGATGATGTCCGATTTCGTCGGTAACGTGGTACGATGTTACATAAACATCAAACGGCGATGCTTACATAATTGGAGGTTTAAGGCATCGGTAGAGGTGCGCATAACGCAACATATAAACCGTTCGTCGTAAGCGAAATATTTACACGCTCATGTAACCAACCTCTTACGCGCGCGAATGACTGTACCGACCCTCTCCTATATAATGTGACGCTACAAGGTAAGAAGACCCGTTTCGTAACGTATCGTGAATGTTCCAAAGTCAGCGATTTCGTCTTCTTTGTAAAACGTTTGATCACTAGCGAAAGCCAAACATGAGTAAGGATAGCATAGGCGTGCCAGGTTTCCATTCATCGATTAATCGGAATCTTCCGAAAGTAGATTGAGATTTTCATAGCCACGTCTTAATTTGAATTTACATAACGCTCGGATAACGTTCTGCTCGTTTTTCGAACAGCGTGGAAGTGTCTGAAAATTATAAATTTGCATGTCGAAGATTGAGAGATTCTTTTCAAGTCACACATATGACAGTATATAGTGAATTTTAGTTTATTAATAAATTGACAATTGCATCTTTGAGGAAATGGAATTTGAATTGTAGGCGTCAAAGAACATGATGCCCCAGTTACAGCAGTTGTTCCTTTGAAATTCTAGTATATCGAAGTGTGTGATTTGGTGGTTGGATGGTAGATATCCCTAATCATCGCAGTTGCCAATGGGGGAAATGGAGCGCGCGAAACACGAGGTCAACTTTTACCCCGCGAATTGTGCAACAGCGTTGGCCGCACCATGACCAGTTTTCGCGTTTATTTTCTTCGCGTAACCCAGATACACACGCCGCGTGTATGAACGAATATCCTGAATATCGACAATTTGTAACACTTTTTCTCTCCCTTCTCGCACCTTGTAATCCGCAGCGTTTACGTAATGTCGGTAATATAACCAAATGTATGTAACGCTTGCATAAGGTAAACCCCTACCCAGCCTACGCGCCGACTGACGGCGCACAGTCGCGGCATAATCTATTGTTTGGCAATAGTTATAGTTCGTTGTGTAACGGACTAGTTAATGGAGACGATCGATATGTAACGCGGTTCTGCGTTTCACGTTTATGCGACCAAAGGAAAAATTTAAAACGAGAAGCGCGAAGGAGACACGAAAGAGATGTAAAGTGTGCCTCAAATGTGATTTCGATGAAATTTGGCATGCTCGTAGGTCGCATCTACATAGTCGTAGTTGCGAACAAAATCTGTGTAATTTGAAAAAAACCACGCTATCAAATTGTACTCAAATATTGTAGCACCTTGTTCGATAGTTGAACCTTCGTCAAAATATCTCGCACAGCACGTTTTCGTCTTTTAAAATATTTTAAAACGTTGAATTTGAATTTCAAAATTCTTGCTCTGTGTCTTGTTTTTTCTTCTTCTTTACAACTGCAAAACAGTAAGTTTTGTAGAAAAGAATCCAAAGAAAGTTGGATCTACTCGTTGCTTTTTCGACTCTTGTCCACTTCTTATTATTTCACCAGGCTGGACTAATGATGAATGATTCTGCGCGTGTCCCGATAGTGAATCACGTTACGAACGAGAATCCAGTTATGGAACAGATTTTTACGTGATCGCGCGTGATCGATCAGTTGTAAATACGTTACGAGAATTTAATGAATGTTACCGCAGGCATCGCGTAACACGATGGTCTTCGTTGTTGATTACGCTGTTTTGTAATTACTTCTTTGTTTTATATTTAATAACGACGCATGGGCAGACAGTTATTGGGTATTTTCGGCTTGATTACATGATGCGATTGTGAAGTGATTTTTATCTTCCGCGATATAGAAATGAATCTTTTTTTTTTTTCTTTAGATTCACTATTATTATATTATAACATATAAATTTACTACTAGTGTCTTAGAAGCTGTAAATATTTCATAAGACATTTGGTTAATGTACTCTAGGAAATGTAAAAATACGTAAATCGTACAATATAAATTAAAGAAAATAAACAACACGTTTGATAAATTGAGAATTAACGTCTTGATATTGAGAAAAAAAAAATGTTTCTTTTTCTTTAAGAGATATAAGATCCGCACTGAGATATTCTTGTTTTTCTCACAATCAAGTGCTGAATTTATTTTTAATGCATCACGTACATTGATGTGCATACGTCGTACACAACCTAAATGAATTAATAGGTATTGAGTTAATTTCATTGAGCATATCACGCTCGTAAATTTATGGCGCGCTATTTTTACGATTAATCTATTTTTAAATATCCCGATTGTTTTTTCGCATAACAAATTTATTAAGGGGATAAATTCGAAATTATCAACTCCGAACACGAAAGGAAAACATTACGAAACTGCCTGGCGATGAGTTTAAGTGACGTCTACACTTCTTAATGGTCACTTTATATAACAACAATTCTACGCCACTCGATATCTCGAGTGAAACATTTGCTTCTTTGGCACTAAACGCGAACGCGTATAATATTATTTTGTTTGCTTATTGAGTCCATTAAGTGTGCTACAGTGCTTCCAGATGAGACGAGTAATTCGTTGAGCATGCACTGGTTGATTGCGGTTGGTTGAAGGAAAGAATACTCGGATGCAAGTGGAACATCAGAAAGATACATTTTACATAACGTTACTTTTTGTTTCTTTTTAGCAATGGTAGAACAAGTACGCAGTTCTTATATTTCTAAAACTGAAACATAAAATACGCAATTTGATTAGCAGAAACTATGAGAGATCGATAGATACACATTGGGTATTCTCTGAGAATTTTTGTAGCAATGACACTATTAGAGACGATTTTCTATTTCCTTTCACAAAAAAAAGAAATTCTTTTACCAATTATCACGTAATAGTCTTCTTATTGTCAACTTTATTATTTCGTTCCATATCAAAGTTAAGGGAGAAAAATGTTGGGTTTCTCTAAAATTTCCCCTAGTTCGTTGTATCGAGGATTAAAGACAAATCGTAGAAACGTACGCTTCTTTCCGATTCGTCAGTTATTTAAACGAAAGAAGCGCAAATCGTTCGGGTTTGTTGAAGATCAACCAACGTATCGATACAAATTGCAACGAGAGGAATAATTGTGATCGTTGCGGCTACCACTTTGCTACGAGCACGGTTGTGTCATCATTAACTTACACGACAATGATTACGTTTACCACGGTTGGAAGCTCGCGGAGCTCGTAGGAGTTGATTAATCTCGGTGATGCACGCGACTACACGGCAGAACACGATACCGACATTTAAAGGAACACACGATCTTTACCTTATTTTACGATCTCTCTTGAACGCTATCCGTCTTCTCTTCGCACACATCTCCACGCATAAGACACGTGTCTGTTAAACACATGGACGTAATATACGGGGTGAACGCGAAACGCGTTTCTTTCGTTCCGAAACGTTGGTTAGTGTCGATACAAGTTGATAGAAACGTCGTGTCGCTGAGTTTAAACGACAGATAAAATATTCATTCAGCAAACATTGTGCGTAACATATTATCTGTCCATTTTCTCTTTGCATTGCATCGAGAATAAATGTGTTGTCGCGTGAAATGGCATATGTTTTGTCATTAGCTGTATAACAGGTTGGAAATGTTTGTAGAAAAGTCTTTCAAACGATCGAACGGTCGCGAAGTGTAACTTCTCGTCGGGTATAGTCTCTTAACTTCAAAACGTTTAACAAGGTGTAATACGAATCATGTCGGAGGAATTGAATATCTTTGAATTATTTATTAAAAGACGGAAACGTTGAAAATTTTAGTGGCCAAAGACTTTATCATCTGTTTGAATATCACAGGGTTTTGTTACATTTGTTCGTCAAATCAATTGTTAAATATAGGTACTTTTTGTTACTTCTGACGTGCGTAATCTCACCACCAGATGCAGTCGCGTATCGTGAGAAGAACATCGGGGTTAAGAGTTTTCTAATCGGATTTGACAAAAGCTGCGGTTCTACGACCACAATAATCTGCATTGCGACGCAGTTAAACTGATTACGCGAACCTACCAGCGATCGTTTCGTCCGTATATCGTTGCGATAATACCTCATTCTTTCAATCGACGACGAATGAGTGTTAGAGTAAATCGTAAAACGCTTAAAAAACGCTAAAGTATCGTTAAAAATTAGCGAATGATTTCTCGAAATAATTGTACATTTCTAACGGATATGTTTCTTGCATCTTCGTATCATTGAGTGTGCGTGATTATTTGAATTCGCGATGAAGCGTCATTCCGCACTGTCGGCTAGATTCTTTCAATTGGAACAGCTCTTGAACTGTTACATCACGCCTGTCTAAATTGATTGATGTACAAAACAGATCCCCTGAAACCTTGTCCGAGTGAAACGAAATGTGAAATGCTTTCTGAGCCAAGATTTCGTTAAATCGTTTCCGTAGCGTCTCTTTTCCTGTTGTAAATTTAGATGTTTCAATTAATCAGAGGAAAGAGAACTAGTTCATCGTTCGTTAAATCGATGAAGTGAATCATTCTTACATAGCTATTTCTACAAAAGTACTGTAAATAAAATATGATGCTCGATACACATACGCGAATTAAATGTTTTTTAAAATATTGTTCTTCCAATGGTATGGTATTGTCAAATTCTAAATATCACTCCGTACTGGATGTGAACTAGAAATAATTATTGCGTGTAGCTGAGGTGATGCCATTGGAAGAAAAAATTCCTGCAGAACGACATTTTGCTCAACGACAGTCTCCACGTTCTCCCTAAAGTTTTACAATTTGATTTTTATCGTTCGGTTCAAGCTGTCACTGACATTTTTGTCACAGCTCGCGAGAGCTGTTTTATTCCCTGTTTAATCGAACGAACGTGAGATTTTGTGAACAATGCTGAAATGCAAACCAATCGCGCGACAACTGGACCACGATAATTCTTTTATTTTTATTATCGGCTTACCATAAGCATCTACCGAACGAATCGTGATAGCACACGCTTTCAAAGCGTTTTACTCCCACTCGTCTTACGTAAGCGGACAAGTCAACGCCGGGATACTTTCACGTTCAGATTTTTGCTCCCCATTGTAGTAAGCTGCGACAGTGTGTTGCACTGTTTAACCACGACCAATTGTGTGAGAACGCATTCGTTGCATACTTACCTATGATATCATGCCCGGCCACACAAGCGAACGTGTTTATTACGCAAAAACGAAACTGTTACGATTTCAGCGCCGCAGTTTCCGACTCGGAGAGGAAAAGAGGATAATAAATATAATCGTCTGAATTGTATTTTTTCAATACGACGGTATTGAAAAGATAGAGGACAGACGTAATTGCAGTAATTACTACTTTTTACGTTTACGTTAATTTTTACAATTGTGTCATCATTTTGTCAGAGATCGCGTCTGATTGTATAAATTGCTTAATAGGAAATTTTAAAGCACAAAATTGCTCTGAATGCACGTAGTATAAAAATATACATAAAATATCCAGAGTGTAATGTTTTTTTATTACGATTGATAAGTGAAACAATTTTCAAACGAGGGTACTATTTTTCTTTTTCGTCTTTTTTTTTTATGTATATACTCCGAAATATGAATTTGCATAAAAGTCCACAGTCTACTAATATCTAAATGCGCTTTTTATCTTGGGAAAAGTTATTTTGGAAAAGTTAAACGTCTAAATTAAAGTATTCGTACATGGCGATTACATTGCGATATCTTCATCGTCGTTCAAGATGTCTACACGTGTAAACACCTACGCATAGGCAAGGGATAGTTTTCAATGATACTTGGCTCATAGTCGACTCGATATACTTCATGAATAAAAGACTTCGGCCAGCAAACAAGTTAATATCTGTGGCAATGAGCAACGCGTTAATCTTTCTGCTTTATTGTCTACTGGGGAATTTCTGATTTGAATCTGTCCTTTGTGAATAATTCTCTATGCAAGTAACAGCTGTTGCAACGTGATCTATTACAACGTTGGGAAGATAACGTTTTGATTTTTGCAGAATCATTACGTGAATTCTGTTATTGATTGCACGCGTGTAAATGCAACGAGTCATTCAAAATTCGTATTTCATACTTTTATAAAATATTGATGAATTTGCATTTTTACGAACTCAGAGTTCATATGTTTGACAATGTCGAAAAGATAATAATTAAACAGATGGGAAATAGTTTTGTATACCGAATATATATAAAGCACTATCTTTTGATATAATTGTTATATTATATTTAAATATATATTGTAATTATTTTACGTGTATTTTATTATTCACACTGCAATATATAATATAACATATTTACATTACGTGTGTATTCTGTGCAATTTTACACTTTCATACATTCAATTTTTGTATCTGTAACGTCACAAAAGGCAATCCCTTCTCTCGCACCTCGATCGAATAATATTCACGAAGTAGTCTATTGCAAGCGCAGCTAAATAATTACGAACAGTCGTCGATTAGCATATCTGGAGCAACGTTCAATTACGATAACGTAATCCTTTCTAAGTTGACAAGCGGCAAATCCGGCGTTCGTCGCCCTTCTCACGATCCGATCCGTTCGAAATTCGTTTCATTGCATCGTGAGCCCGGGATAAAAGACGAGATTGGCACGATTTTCTTGATTTATGCTTCACGCAACCGCTAACTCGTTAAAATATCGTTCGCTCGGTGTACCGAGACTCTGACACTTACAATAGAAAATTCGCATTAGGTGAAACGTGATTTTTTTTCACATTTACGGGCAACGTGTGCACGTCGACGCGAAGAACTTTCGCTTAATCGACGTGTTTGTTAACCTATGATTATGATTATTATGACTGCGATCTACGTACTATGGGCGCGCCTATTATGTCCGATATGTTCGTATTTACAGAGATAAAGCAGAAAGGAGGTGTTATTCACAATCGGTTAGTAATTTTTTCGTGTACATTCTCAGTCAGAAATTTAGCACAAATTTAGGTTGTGATTTTGGAAGAAACGATCATAACTTTTTATAGTAAATAAGTATTTTGTTCGTAATATTATTCTTTTGTATTAGTTCCATTGTAATGTTTTAATTAATCGTATTTAACGATCAAAGATATCATCAAAGATACATTCTTGTATCTCAAAATATTGGCAAAAGTTTGCTCCAAACTTTTAGGAGTAGGAGTGCAAACGTAAGGCGAATTCTTTAGGTATTCGTTAGGTAAATAATTGTCTATTTCTTAAAATTTGTCATATTTCTGACTTGTTTAATCAAAGAACTAAATAGACCTCAACTGGCTGTGAAATATTCCACGCGTAAAATATTCCATCGCTTCAATCAGTTCCACGCACGTTTAAAAGTCGTAGCAAATTCTTCTCTTGCCGATCGTTTCCTCGTGCAACGTTGAATACCCATCTTGTGATCCAAGGAAACCTGTTGTGCTATTTATAAGATTCGCAGACACATTACCATTTAATTTATATAATGAACTCCCACAGCGCGACGTATTAACCGGTTCAAAATGCACACCGCTGCCAGAGAAGTGTTTGATCTCGCTCGACAATGCGACAGTAAACGATAGCGCAGTTTCGCAAAAATTTTTACGATCGAAAATACAAAAGCAGCGTCCGCAAAACGTTCCCCCGGGCTCCATTGTGCGACGAAACGTTGCTCAATCAAGTTGGCGTTAACGCGCCACGTTGACACGCGCCGTTACGCAACACGCGTCGGAATCCGGCGAAAAGAAAAATCTAAAATCCATCTAGAAATAGAAACTCGATCGAGTCACGCTCGGTCGAGATAATCGTTCGTTCGCCTACGCGTTTGCTTCGATTCGATCCGAAAAGTTCAACGCTCGATCCACCGGATTGCGCGAAACTATTGTGCAACAATCTCGGAAGGAACCGAACAAAGCCACGAGGATCGTAGCAACGGAGGCTGGTCGATTGCGTAAAAAGTCTTTGGTAAAAAGTTTTCGATCAAACTGTTGCAAGTATTCGACTGAGACCTTCGAATAAATTATTATAAAACGTTGCAACTTCTTCCTTTGCTGGACTTTTCACTTCAATTTTCGCAGAAATAAAAAATTTCGACACTTACGTTCGATCGAGAACTTTTTGCCCGACCGATTCATCGACTGGTCCCATTCGCCGCATTTCGACATCGGCGAACGCAAACCGCGCGTCCGTTACGTTTTGGCGTAATCGTCGACGGCTAGACACGCGAGACATCGATCAGAAACGAACGGCCGCGTCGATTGACAAATCGGCGACAAAAAGAGAAGGTATTGTGTGTACTCGCCGGGACACAATGGAGGTTCTCATTAACGAGGCCTTTTAACGATGGTAACGAGCGGCTCGCGACCGGTTTCGAAACGACACCGGATGCACGCGTAGGGTATCGCTGTTAAACCGCGTTTACGCTGTTGCAACGCCTCGGTGCAGAAGGCATACAAAATTTTGAATAATAACCGATGTTGGATTGATAGTGATTCTCGGTGGAACGATTCGTTGGAAGTTGTATTCACTGCGTCGAATTCGACGCGTCACCGTGTTCTGTGAAATCGGGGTAAAACATATTCATTCGTTTATAAATCATATGAGTCACAAACTCTGTTCGCCTGAAATATCATTACTTGCAATAGTTAAACAAGAACGTTACTTACGAAACTTGCACGTTCGTAATAAGTAAGTTTGTTTCAATTACTCGTGATAGATACATCGTTGGCAAAGTAGAGAGATTGACGAGGTCGAATTTACTACCGAGCCTTGCAGTTGGATTTGCTAGGTACAAGCTCAAAACTACCTAATATACAACAACGTAACAGTCGTTAAATGCATTAATGGCCGTTACGCAATAAACGATATCTATATAATCTTACATAATGTCGCGGCGGCGTGCTATCGCGAAATGCAAATTCGACAACGCGTTTCGAAAATGACGTTCTACGTCTATCGATTCGAGGAAGTCGAGGAATTATATTATGTCACTCGATGTTTCCTCACCTTTGTATCATAACGATATCTCACTTTTTGAAAGCAACATTCAATAACTCCCCTTTTTATCGTGTCGCAATTTTGTTTCATTTGAAAGAAAAGTGCATTAGAAAAAGCGAAATTAGAGTGTAAAGTGAAAAACTTTAATATTCAAATATGACAGTTTATTGCAATAATATTTAAGTTTGAATTACTTAACAACTGTATTAACTGTATAACGGTAGTAATTTTTCTTTTAGCAATAATGAGTTTCATTGTTTAAGTCACTTAAAATCATTAATCGGAGACAAAGAATCTATCCACTATACACGTAACAATAAATTTTCAATATCGTTGTCAAAAATAAAATTCGAATTATTATCTCCAATATCAGATGGCACTCTGGCACTCAACCACAATCGTCTTTCTTCTCGTCTTCGTAATCGCATCCAACAGTAGTAAAAAATTTCGTGTCGTAGCAAGAATTATCACCAAAATTCAGTACGATATTTTCACTGTGAATTGCAACTGTTACGTAACTTCCAAGAATCGTCGCGTCGAGAAAACGACTCCAACGTTTCCGCGGTGACATCGTCGAAATTCTCTTTTCTTCTCCTTTTTCTTTTTCCTCCCTTCCTTTTCTTTTTTTCTTTTTGCTGTAAGACGATAATAGTCGTAAAGCAGGTTACGTGTCGCTCTTACGCCGGTGGGCACCAATGTAAAGCTCACCTCGTAACATCTAACTCGAAGGAACGAGTTACTCAACGCGCTGATTGTTACGTGAACGGTAGTTTTGTAACAAGGCGGCGTTACAGCTTCCCTCGTTACGAATTCGTCGGATCAAGTATGAAACAGAACGACGTGACTCGAATATCGACGTTACCCCTGACACTCGATTTTTCTGTTCGACTTCTTAACCCACGGTAAAAGATCGATCGATTTCCACGAGGATTCCGCGGTACGAGATGATGATAAAAGATCGGGAGAGAGAATCCTTTGCTGTCCGTACCCCCCCGGAGATTTACGTAAGACTGGTCCAATTCTTCCGGCGTCTGAATTGTAATTCTCTCCATGGAATCGCTCGTACAAGCACTTTTTTCGGTGTTGGCTTCTTTTAAAATATTTTTCTACTAATCGATAATTTCACCTTTCTACGAAACAAAGGATTTTCATTCGACTTGAAGTGTACGGACCGCGGATTTTTATAAAAATTCAGGAAACGTTCACACGCGGATTCATATTTTTTTGGAATATAATTTTATTTGAAGAAATAGAAATTTTTGTACGTGCAAGATATTAAAAACCAATACTCTTGGCTCTTGTCGTACATTATACTCATTCTGCGCAATTTTGTATCCATTTTGAAATTTCTTGTGAATCCAGTCTATATATTTTCTATTTGAATCTATGAACTTTCTGTTTAAATCGTATTTAGCAACGGAAGCTAAAATTATTCCTTAGAATTCATTTCTTTAATCAGAAAAATATGAAATTGCACGAAGATCCACAGTCTAATATGACAATATGGGTAGAGATAAATTCAATTTCTCTTTACGAAACGAGGAACTTATCGTACGTCGTAAATATTAAAATCCTCAGCGATTATCGTCTTCACGGTGCAGGAAATGTTGGCCGTATCTCACTCGGGACGCAAACCAACCCGCAACAGTTTTCATACGCAACATTGTACCTAACACATCATCCTTCACCTTATTTCATTTATCTTCTAATTTTATCGTGTGTGCTTCACGCACTGGTTCTTGCCACGGAAGCTTGTCTATCGGTTCACGCACGTGAACGCGATACGAAAAAGTGAGACTTAAATGAAAGAATGATGATTCTATGAAAATTTCCTGGATTCGATGACAATTCGATTTAATTTTAGATCTTTGGTAATCAAGAGTGTAAAAATCTTGTCTGCTGCATCCTGACATAATTTAGAACTTAGATTTAAAACTTAGATGTCGAGTCAATCCATAAACTAAGTTTATAGATTTGGCTCTGACTTTATAATAATCCTTATTTTCATTTTACGATTTCGAATTTTGTTTCTTTTTTAACGCTGGTTGTTCACAGATAATATTCAAAAGTTTCACAATCATATTGACATGAAATGTTTAATTGGTCACGTAGTGTACTTTCATGCATAATTCCAAGTACTTTCTGTCTGTGTTTGAGCCTTTATCGTCATTTTATGACGTTCACTGCAGATTCGTCGATTATTTCATTTAATTCATTATGGATACGTGTACGTCTTAGAGAATGAAGTAATTGGCATTTGATGGAGGTTTAGCGTTAGATCGCACTGCCTCGTGTTGCAAATATATAAGTATTTAGTAATCCTGTAGTCTGATATCACACTGACTTGGAAATAAAAATCTCAAATATTTATATAGCACTCGTAGGAATACGATAAATTCAAACGAGTTCATAACCGAAGAAGCATGCATTCAATAAGGATTGGACCTGCATTCCATGCATTATGCGTGTTCCATAATTAATCGCGCCACGCCCTTGCCAGAAGCTTTGGAGGACTGGGTGCGTAGCCTTATGCACATCCACCACGTACACGTAAATGCATCGAACGTTCTTCAGGCTTCCTTTACACTCTGAGTGAAAAAGACACAAATTGATAGACACAGATGGCGAATTGGAAAATCACAGAGTTACAGAATTATTATCAAATTAATGTCAAAACGATAAGACTCCAATTTTTCGTTTCCACAATGTCCTTAACAACGTTGATATTGAGTTCTAATTCGAATAATTGGAATCGTCTGTAAAAATTGCAAATTGTTGCTTTTAGAATCTTATTTTTATCTGTAGAAAAATGACTCGAGAAAAGTCGCTTCGCAGACAAAGATCAGTTGATCACACTCGTATGATTCAAAGAACGATGGACAAAAAAAATGTCTGGTCACTGATTTCAAGATATGATATCGTGTATAAAGAATGGGAGATATCTCGCGGAAATATAAGAAACGTCATTGAAACGTGTTGAATTAGCGATATTTCGTTTCCTTTATTCAGTGTAAAAACTTGGTTCGATAGAAATAGATTTTTTTCTTTTGCAAATATTAAAATGTCAAACGAAGATACGGCGTACCAAGAAAAATCAATATCACGCGCAGCGACAATTACGCAGATACGAAACATATGTCGTATTCTGATATCTGTTTTCCTTCGATTTACTCATTAATGAAATTAAAATGTTATCTATCAGATTATAAGGTTGAAAGGTTTTATATAACGCGTACACGTACGTACGTGAAAACAGGAAACAGAGTGGTGACATTGCGAGATAATCGGAATCTTTTGTCTTTAAATTGCAGTTACTAATACAACTTTTATCTTCTTCTTTTCCATTTTGAGCTTAATATCTCGATTATCGCGATAGATCTTGTGCGAACAAGATTTTGAATAACTAGACGATACTATAAAGCGAAAGATGCGCTTTTGCTGCAATTTCGTTGTAACGTAATATTATATAAAAATTAGGTGTTTAATTTTGAATTTTACGTATTAATAGCTGGTTGAAGTAATTGATTTTTCTACGACAATTTGAACTTTGATTTGAATATGAACGAATATGAAAGAAAACCTTATAAATACACGTGACGTGGTAGGAACGTGTTTTGTTCAGAAATGAAATTCCTTGCACGCCATCTTAAGTCATAATCGATAATGCTTATTATGAACGGTATTTTGATGCAACATGCCAGTATTTATTGACATTAACAGCGTGATGCACTGTTGTTCGAATGGCTATTCATCATCTACAGACACAGAATGTCGTTTTGAAACTTTGTTGACCTACGAGAACGCTTGATAAATGAGGAAAGCGTTTTCTCATCAAAATGTCGAGCTGCATTTATAACGTTTCTTCAACAACATCAGCAATCATTCCACTTTCTTTAAAAAATTTTCTCGTTTAATGTTTGCTAGTTTAATCGATGAATTTATCACTTGAAAATGTCCTTTCTTCTCTAAATAAATTAATTGTTCGTTACTCGATGGCATCTTCGAAACCGTTGTTCTGTGACTAGACTCGACGCAATAACGGTCTCAGTCGTAACTCGCGTACAGCGTTACAACGCGATTGCAATTTCTTGCCCAAGTTTCGTTCCGGAAGCCTGGCTTCTGTGCAGCAACAGATTGGTATCGATTGCGTCGTTGATGTCCAATAAATTATTTCTGCTCATTATCGGCCGCGGACTGAATCGAAATTGCACAGGGATAAGGTACCAGCGTGTATCTGGCTAATTTCTAACGTAAATACCGTGCAGATCAAATGCAGCGACGATAAAAAGGCACGATGATATAATTACAGAGATTAAAGATCGTTATTGTACAATTTGATTTGCCTAAATCGCAGATTAATATGTTAATGTTGTCGATCACATCCTGCGTTTTGATCTCATCATTATCAAGCAGAGTGATCATTTTGCATCAACGGTGCGATTGCTACGAAATAAATGTTCGTTAGACGACAGATGAAGGCTGAGAAGAGAGAGAATTTGTTGTCAGGCTGCGATGTTGCAAGGAATAATTTTCGCTCGCATATTTTTAACCTAATTATTCGGGATAGGGGGTGATAGGGTCTGAATGATAATGCATCGCAATGTACATTATCCATAGTTCGATGCAAATGTGTAATCGTTGGAATAAATCTACGGTTAAATGATTTTTTTCAGTGAGGATGTAAACAGGTAAATAGAAACGACACGTGCATGCGACGTATCTTTAATATTTAGACGACATGTATTATGCATCATTGGCACGACTTGGAATTAAAAAAAGCACAGCTTGATTAATTGCAATGTAAAATCGCGCGGTGTCGTGGGATGAAAAAGGATACGCGGAGTTTAATTGATCCCGTCTATAAATGATGAATGGATTAAATCACGGATAACTGTAGACGTGCGTTGCACATAAAGAGACGAAGAGAGGCGCTGTTGGATCGAAGAAGATCGATAAAATTGATCGGTCTTACTCGCTGTTTAACATCATCGTCAGGGATAAATATGGCAGGTGGGAGCAATGTCCTGGAGGATTAATTTACGTAACTTCTCGGCAACTGACTTCGTAACTTTTTCCATTCTTCGGCTGAAAAGTTTGCGAGGCCACGGGAATTCTTGCGAGACTGTAACAAATTTCTAGTCGTGACCATACAGTCGGACGAGATTCGCAGTTGTGCGAATAACTCGCGGCACGATCCAAACGGTAAACGGTATTTCACGCCAAATCTGGTTCCCTCTCTCTGTCAATTATCTCTTCGCTCTTGTCGCGTTAAGCTTCGCGAGAAACGTGTACAATAAATATCAATTACCTCGGACAGATTTTAGTCTACTGCTTTCTTCTTCTTTTCTTTTTTGCACGTGGACGGTGTCTCGGGTCTTTTGCAATTGCGAATCGAAACTGACGTGTTTCGCGAGTAAATGCAAGGAGAAAATGTTACGTAAATGGAGGCTCGCGAATGCTTTGTTAAAAGTCGCAACAGAAGTAGGAAATGACACAGGTTTAATCCTAAAGCATTGTTAGATCATTGTTTTCACTGTTACTCCAAAGTTTGAGAAAGAAATTTGCGCGATAAAAAATTAGCACGTGTCGGAAATTAATGCAAAGAATTCGTAATGCGGTTCGTTGAAATTAAAGGTAAGAAATGAAAGGAATTTCATTATTCACTTGTATCTTTGTTACAAATAAAAAATTTTTAATAAAGCTTCTGTGACATTTTTACGGGCACACTCTGTACATAACTATTTATTTTTAATTACTTGTGTGTCGTGAGAAGGTTTCTGGAAAAATTGGTATAAAATTGATAGAAGTTTGCTGTATCGTGAGAAAAATATAGTAAAAAAAATTCATTAAAGTGTTTAGTACGCGAGTAAAAAATTGTTTACGAGTGGGACAGTAAATCTACCCGAAGGATTAATAATATGTCAAGATTTATTACAATTCGTAAAGTACGGATGATAGAGCACAATTAGGTGTTGAGAGTTTCACTTAAGTTAATTGCAGATTAGTTTTTTACGCGTCTCTAAGTGTGAATATGTATGAATATAGAATAGAATTGAAGTATCTATTTCTTCTATGCGCGTAGAAATCTGCAATTTTCACGACATTATTCCTTCTTCTGAATGTCACAATATAAATTACACCTCATACAATATTCAGATAAACAATAATTATTTCGTATTAGTACACGTAATACTATTCTACATTTTCATAAAATAATTACTCGGAATAAACGATTTGTTAGCCAGATTCCTTTTCTGGTATATCAGTCGATCGAAAGGAGATTGACAATTGAATTTTTCGATAAATAACAAATTCTATTCGCGTTGGTATGACGTTCAACAGCTTACCGTTTGAATTTACGTAAGATTTCCTCCAACTACAATTTTCCGGTAAACGTGTACCGTTAATCACGAAGTTATGACTTGCCCTCGACGAGAACGCCGAAAGAAAATTAATTTATGGCGAAAAGAGAGAAGAGAGCGAAATTCAAAAATGAGTAACGTTGTCGTAACTCGTCGCTGCCGATTTAAAGATCGAACGTTTCCTTCGCGAGCGACATACGATCGAACGATTCCGACATGTGCATTTGTCGAGTCGCCAAGGATAAGTCGAGGCAACGTCCTGTATCGCTTACGTAACGCGCGTACCGGCACCACGACCGTGAATTTATCGATTCTATGTTGACTATCCGGTCATCGTCGACTTTGCTAATCTTCGGCTGACCATCTACTTTGTCGTGAAATTTGTGTCGTTTATTATAAGCATGGCAAGAACTTCTCCGCAAAGTTGTTGGACCTAGGCGCAAGAACAATCTACTTGACCCACAATAGCTCAGATTTGCTCCTGATCTGCTCTGTGGCGTGCCGATTGTTTGAACGATTTTTATGCTCGTTTTATTGATAGAAATTAAATTTTCGGATTTTGTCGATTTTCTCTTTTATAAAGAAATTAATTAATTTAGAGAAAATATGATTATACTAGTTGTCCACAGTAATAGGAATAATATACATATATATGTAAAAAATTGCCGAAAATACAAGTGTCTGAGAATGACGTATTTATTAGACTAATTATTCCAAATTTATAGATGTTTTGTTATTTATTACAGTGTTGTATTATTATTTAGTTCCTATACTCACTTCTGAAATTATTTTTGATCAATACGAATGTCGTTAGATTGCTAGAAGGGTAATATTTTAAAGTGCATAAATTTCAACACATCTACAAAAATTAAATTTGGAGAATATTATAAGAAAAATACGTTGTTAACTAATTTTCAACTTGATCGACATGAATGTGTCACCACAAGGAGTAAAACGTTGGAGAAATTCGGTGTAACGATATCCATAAACGAAATAGGTCATTTTACATAACACTCTGGTTGTACTTATTACTCACATAACTGGTTCCTAAACGCGTAGGTGTTCACAATAGATTACAGACATTCAGAGGTACAATAGAAATAGATTTTATTATTCTGTAGAGTAAAATTTGAGGAGCGCCGCCAGGGCATTTCGAAAGCTGCAGAAATGCGATTCTCCCTCTCTCTCTCTTTATCTAGTTTCTAGATTCTTAGTCGCTGGTTTCTAGATTGTCTCTCTATCAATTTTTTTTTTTCTTGCATGAAATGTAATTTAAAAATAATCTTCGGAGATGGAACGGAGGAAGAACTTGGATCCTAAAAACTTGTGCCATGTAAAGTACTGTAGAGAAAGACTTTGGAGGAAGAACTGTTAGATCCTGAAAAATTGTATCATGAAATGCAATTTAACAAATACTTGTTGGAGAAGAAACACAGAAGGTAGTACTAAATCCAGAAAATTTCTATCACGATCTTTTCAGCTATCGAAGATATTTACATCGAATTAACTTGTTCTCTCTTTATTCATAATCCTCTTGCATACACTTAAACAGCACTGGAATTCGTATTTATTTTCTTCGTCGTTTTATATATATTTATATCTACATCACACAAGGCAGCAGTGTTATTTTCGATTATTTTTATTATCCCGGCGCTGTATCACGGTCGGAATTAATTGGAATTCTTTTGAATCGCGTGGTTTCGTAGTACCTTGATGAAGAAAAGCAGAGTACGACATTCTTTGCGAGCGCTTGTTAAAAATGAATGCTGCTGAGGCGGATACGCCCGACAACTGATTAATTGCCACTAAATATAGACGCTACGATAATAATACGAGAAGCTCGCGGTTCATGGGCATACGCGCGTGACAACAGCGGTTGCGTTGCAGAATGTATATCGCAATTTTCAACCTTCGATGTTTCGAGGGGAGTGAACTCGTCGCCGGTAAGAATATCTCGAAAACTTTTCCAACCAGGACATATTCTTCTCGAAGCAGATTTTTCTTTTTTAGACTGTGAAGGATATTATTATTTTTCTTTTTGTTTTTATTAATTTTGATGCATATGTAAAATGAATAGCTTTGCATATTTAGTTGAATAATTTTACCAAAGGTATGAGAAAGATGTATTGGAAAATTATATTAGTAAATTTATGTTTAATTTTGGATTTGTTTTAAAGAAGATACAATGTGTTTAATTAACAGAATTTATTAAAGCAGAATTACGCGACTGCGACATTAGGTGCGAAAGTTTAAAAATGTCGTCAAATGGATTATTTGAATCTAAACTCTGTAGATATCAAAAATTCACTTACGAACGATCATCAACAGGTACATGTATCATGTATTATGCTGTATGCTTAATTATACAGTTAATTATACTCTTTAATAGATGTTACGCATCTAACACCTATGTATCTAGTTGTAAAACGAAAGTTATTGAATTGTTGATAAAATTCAAATCGTAAAATTATTTATTTCTTAATGATACGCAGCGATAACTATATATACACAAAGAATTATGAAATAGTACATGTGGGTCAGTTTTCAATAAAAAATTGAATTTAGGCGAATCGATTTTTCCAATTTCACAAATTAGCTATTGGCACGAGGGAGAGGTGTGAACGTTGCATTTTAATTCGCTTCTTTAAAGCCTCAGTGAGAAATTGATTGATGAACGTCTCGATCGTGTCCGATATCGAAGAGTCGTGCATGAGAAACGATAAGAGTTTAATCGAAGAAAAAGAGGATTTCACCAGAGTAAACAGAATGATAATTTTCAATAGTAAACAAGCAAACAAAAAAGACGAACCGCCTCAATCGATACACCTAAATCCTTCTGCAACGTCGAGCACCTGTTACATAATTAATCTCGTATCACACTCGTGCGCTGTAATCGTGTTTTCAAAACAAGTCCTACTACGAAATTGCGTTAACTTAAATCGTATTTCGTTGTAGCAAGTCAGACTACACCGATTCAATTGCTTAATGCAATTTCAGTACTACGAAAAAGTATGAGCAAGTTACACAGATAACGCTGCGTTTTATTCGTGCGTACGTAGTTGTTAAATTTACATTCATGTCAGTGAGTTACGCGAGCTGCGTAAAAGTAAAAATAGACACGTATGTGTGTTAAGGTTGTAAAACGAAGGTAATGCTCACTAATCGTAATTATAATACTTATTTCGCTGTTACTAGAGGGATGAATAGTTGCACGAGTCTCGAAATTTCAAATTTACGCGCCAGGTAAAGCGGGTTTGAGAAAGTCGAGTCGAATTGTATTTTAGTGGAACGTGAGCAAATATTTAAACGAGGACGTGCGATAATAAAATATTAATCGCGAACGTACGCGGCAAATATCGTTAAAAAATAACGTTAGCGTATCAACGAATTAACAATGTCTGTTTCGTCCGAACGCTGTCGTTAATAAAGAGCACCAGCAGCGACTTTTATTGCCTCGTTGGCAATAAAATTCAATTACGATTCCTCAACAATGTTGCCAGTGTTGTTTGTGGAACTAATGCACGTACGCGTTACGAAGTGTCGAAGAAGTGGGAACTGCATAAACGATTGAGCACGGGTAGGCGGTTATCAGTTTTTTTCGTACGTAGTTGCAAGCAGAAAATTCCGAGTTCAGCAATAAATTTAGAACAGAGCCTTCGTGGAATTGAACGCACGTGCAAAGTGTCGAAGAGACGTTCAAAGTGGGAACTGCAAGCAGCCAATTTTCAGTTTTTCTCGCACGTGGCTTCTTTCATTTTTCCCCCCACGTAAACACCTGGAAACAGAGAGTTCGAAATTTAAAATTAAAAATTTGAAAAAAAAGTCGAACTCGCCGACGAAGATGGACAGAGCAGAATGGAGAATGAAAATTGAAAAGGGAAAAAAGCAAAGAAAGAGAGGAGATGGGGGGGGGGGAGAAAAAGCAAGGAGAGTCTCGTAATATGGTAATGCCACACGTTCAGTGGGGCATAGACGTTACATAATGGTACACGGGAGTACGCTAGACGTCGCGATACACAAACTGGCTATCAGAAACCTCGATGGTATTATGCAACAGACACACGAGTAACAAAGAATCGAGAACATCGTTACGAAGGTAGATGGACGACGTAGGTGATATATTGAACTCGATCGTCGTTCACGCTGATTCCAGCCGACTTCTTTGTTTCGGTTTTAATTACATTTCCTCTCGTCGACGAGAACGAAGGGGAGAAAACGTAGCGAAGAAAAAGATAAAAAAAAAAGAGAAAGAGCAGAAAATGAACGATGTCGAATTAATGGAAGCAGACGCGCGATTAATCGGAATATCTCTCGATGACCATTAATCGCTGAGAAAGCGTTTTTAAATGTGACTAATTCATCGACAATTATCGGTAAAGCGTTGGCAAAGCGTTGCGTTTCAATAACAGTTGGATATATTTGCAACAGATAAACCGAAAGATTAGGGGATAATTTAATCACAGTTTGAATAACAAAAATTTCAATTCGGCTTTTATTTTATTATTCCTGTTCGAGTTCCTTCTTATCGCAGGGCGATATTTGTGTTTATATAAAAGAAAAAGATAACGGCGCATTAAAAACAGAAAACACGCAATTAACGGCTTCAGTGTCTTAATATTTCTTTTTTTTTTTTTCCAAAGTTTTCGAACGTAAGTAAGTTACATAAGAATTGTAATTATAAATAAGTTGAAGATAAGCGCAAAAAAAAAAGGAACATTATACTCCATTATACTCTTGGCGAATTCGACGCGAATACTCTGCGCTCGTTCATTTTTTTTTTTTTTTTTTTTTCTTTTTTTAGTGATTCTTCTTTTTTTTTTATCAAACGAGTGACCGTCTTAGGACAACCGAGGCAGGCAAAGATTAAAAAGGACCGTCTGCCAGCCCCACGATTGCCTTAATACAACGGTTTGACTCATAAACTTGTTAGTCAAATGAGGTCATCCGTTGATCAGTGGACGGAAAGTGATTCACTGACACTTAACGTCGCGGATGATGTAACTCAAGATAGCTAGAGACGATGATACAAAGTGGCTACGAAATCATCCGTAAACTACTCGCTGAATCGAGTGTGGCCGACGAAATTTGCGATCAAAGAAAGAAATCACACGTTCAAATGCGGTACAGTTTCGTTTCTTCTTCCCTTTGCTCTGTAGATTTGCTAAAGTGTCGCGATTTATTAAATATGCTCAGGTACACGCGCTCTGTTACGTAAGAGCGCGTATCTAATCAGCTATTCCTTAATTAGCGTCTATCGGGGACAACGATACGTTGCTTCTTTTCTGAAAGAAAAGAACTATATAAACGCTGGTATAATTAGTTGATAATCGTTGCGACTCTGACCGCGATCCAGCTGCATTTCCTCCTTTTGCAAACCCGCAGTACGCAATCGAAAGCGACAAATGTCACGCGAGTTGCCGCGGATTGCTCTTATCGCGGACGATTATCTTCGGTTTCGCAAGTCGAAACTGCAGGCCGATGTTCGAAATAGTGAAAGTCCGCAAAATTTTAATACGTGTTGCGACACACGTGAATCACTCGCTTTAAGAGATATCGCAGCTATTTTGAAGTATGCATTGTTCGATGCTATACTCTAAAGTTTGTTTCAAAGTTTCTTTAAACAATGGCTGTTCATTGTCATTAGACTGGAGGATTAGGTAGTTTTGAGACGTCATAAGATGCAAAAGTTCACGAGACACGTGTGATATGAAAAAATTGCTTGGAATTTTCATTCAAATTTTATTTCTTTGGTATATTTACAAAGATATGGAAATGCGTAAAAATCTGCAATTAGCGATTATTACGTGTTACCACGTCCACACAGTAGAATCTAAATAACAATTTTATCATACGAAAATTCTCAAATTTTGTTTATCAAAGTAAGCTAAATGCTACGCATATTACGGAGATACAATTGCACATATCATATATTTTTCTCTCGACAGCGTCTGGCTTATGGTACAAGTTTCAGATTGACAATACTTGATGCTTCTCTTTTTACCATTTCTACTGTCCAAGTTCTTCAGTTTTATGAAATTTAAAGAAATTGATTTTACATCAAGAATCCAACTACTTGATTCATAATGGGTTAATACGCCAAATTGTATCAATTTGTATCGACTGATAATATACCTGTACGATATATACAAAGAAGGAGATAATAACAATAATAATATAAATAATAACAGCAAAACAGAATGCACACGAAATAATTACAATAATTTGCTATAATTTCCAACAATAGGCCTCCCTCGATTATCCAATTTACAGTGACGTGTAATAACAAGCTTCGCATCTCTCCGTTTTCCCCCGTTTCCAAATCAACCAGATGTTTCGACATCGTTCTCTTCCCGCGATTCATCATCTCTCGCGTCGCGACTCGCCCACGAATCGTTCAAATCACGGTATTTTTGAGCGAAACTGACTAACGTCGGATCGCGATCGTGTCGCCGCGATTGCGAAATCATCCTCCTTCTCAGAGCACGTAGGTATTCGACGGCGACGGAATAAAGGGAGCCTGTCGACTCTCACGGGAGCGCGTATCCTGGTGTAACATTTCGTAACGGCGATCGCGAGTTTCGTCGGCGAGGTCGGCTTGGTTCGTGGCACCTACTCGCGGTTAACCGCTCGCGGGTCGACGTAATACACGCGGATTTCGTCACCGTTCGAGCCTCGAACTGTCGACAATAGAAACGCGCATGAAAGGTCACGTTGAGGGGGGGATCGTTATGAAATTGGAGGCGTCGTAACGTTCCTCTGGAGTCTGAGGGTCAGAGGTACGTAAAAGCCACGTTACTGATACCCAGGATCTTCGTGGTTGACGTTTCGTTCTTTATTATTCGAATTATTGAACAGCTTCATTTGTCAGAATGGAATTTCAAATGGAGTTGAACTGTTCCCTCTGGATCGAATTTGACCTTCAGCGTTAACTCCGAGAATATTTCTAAAGATTTGAACTTTTTACAAAATAGATTATTAGAATAGATAATTAGAATCATCGATAGTCCTTTTTATCAAACTATCATGAAAATCTTGTGTCTAAGAATTTCAAAATCAACGCTCCTCTAAAGAGCAATTTAAAAGAGATGAATGGCCTAATCTCGTTTCTCAAAAAAATCTACTGAATAGAATATGAATAGAGTATAAAAGTAATTGATAGTAAGTAGTCGCTAATATCCAAAGCGGTTGTGCTATAAAAAATTTATATTAAAGAAAAGAAACTTTATTGTACGCATTAGTCGTCAGTCGGTTCGTTACATTGACACACACATACAATTCGATTTGATAGATATTGTTAGGTATTGATAATGTCTGCTAATGAGCAAAACACGATGTTGTAATAGCGTCGGTAACGCTGCTTGGAATGAAGCAGTAAAATTTTTATGTTTGCTACCTCGTAATAGTTTCTGGTTTTATGCATCAGTGTCTGTTTGAGTAATTGGATAAATAATGTATTACTTGTCGCATTGTTTATTACAGATCGCTTATTTTTTCTGAAATTGATCGACGTAAAATTTTTTTACGAAAGCGGATTAACATTTAAAAAAATCAATCAATAAAGATTAATTGAATTGAATTGAAAGAGTGTAATACATATAAAGGGAAAAGATTTGTCTCAAACGAGACAATTCACCTAAATGTATTAACTACGTATTAATTCGAAAAGAAAAAAACAATTTATATTGACTTTCTGATATTTTAGATCTATTTGAACTGTGCGCAGATTTTTACCTAATTTTTACTTTAATTCGTCTGTTGTAATATTTGAATTATGGATTATATAGCCTACGCTGTAAAAGTAAATCAGTTGGCATCGTTCTCTAAAAACTTATTCTTCTCTATTCTTTTTATCACGTACATTAGTCGGTCTTCGATTATTTTTCTATTAATTTCAAAATATTTTCTTTCTCTATAATTTCGTAATTTCTCCCTTTTGGATCGTGCAGCGAAGTCTTTCTTTGATTCTCGCAGCAAACGTCGGTTCCACCTTCTGTTTCTCGTCTGTTCCACGTTTGTTCGACGAAACTCGATCGTAAAACGTTACTTATTCTGGACGTAGGGCATTTGTAAATACACAGAATGGCGGTAGCCAAGCTGCCTGCCATATTCACACGGGGTTGTCTAATTTTACCGCGACCCCCGGCTCTGGATTACATAAATTATTTCGTGCGCGTAAAACCGGTTTTTTACGATCCCCTCGCTCTGAAAAATCATCCTGCCGGCTTCGTGCGTGGTTCTGTCATATTTATCTCCCTGTTCATCTTCCTCCTTTTTCTTTTTTCTTCTTCTTTCAAAAAGATTTGTTTCCTCGCCGTAATGTCGTGTGCTTTGGCCGGCGTTGGCTTGTTTCGATGCACATGGATAATCAATTTTGTCGCTCTTCGAGGAACACTGCTAACGAGAAATTCACCGACACGATGATGATGGCGCCATTTTCATGGCTGAGCTCGGATCAAGATAGGACAAATGCTAATTTATTCCATACTCGAGAACGTATTAGACCATACTATAATCGTACTTGTTCTTATTCAAAAATTTTTTTAATATCTCTTCTAAAGATTAAGAGACTAAAAAAGGGGGATTAATTATTAAAAAGAAAAAAAATCGGTGTATGCTACAATAGTATGTATAATTTATATAGTACAATAGCTATATATTTTATGTATAATGCAGTATAATAACTATTTCAATCACAACTGCGTTAAATACGTACCAGTAACAACGATGATGTCAAGTAAAACAATTTTTAATCAAATTTCCAAACAACGAGTACGATATATAGGAAATAGAATCCCAAAACTAGCAACTGAGGATTTCAATGTGTAGTCTCTTGTCAAAGACTTTACATAACGCAACTGGAATTAGTGAGGTTAAAAATAGAGACTTATCTAGGGTTGCTCAGCAGTTTGATGCTGGTACTGCGCCTTTCATCTATCAGATAATATCCTCGTAAACGTAAAACCAGTTTCATTGCTCGTTGCCTCGACGTCAAGACGATCGCGATCGTTTCGCAGTGTGTTCGCCGATCGATATCCTTCGTTGCGGGCAGCGCAACTTAATTTTTAGCCAGCACGTTCTTGCCAAGCGACCGGCTGCGTGAAGGAGTCTGCAATGCGGGCGAATTAATGCAACGACCATGAACGAACGCAATTTTTCGCAGCTAGTTGAACATCACTCGTGCGACCGATATCGGTGGAGTAACTTGAATTCGCGTGCTCGAACGCGAGTTTTCTGAATAGATGATGACTCTCTGAACCCCGTACTTGTACTTCGAACACTTTACTTTGTCATCCAAAGGTTTTAAGACACTTTTTGTTTAGCATTTTCCATTGTACGTGCATTTTATGACACAATTTTTACGTCAACAGTTTAGAAATGATAGTACATAATTTGTTGAATTGAGAATAAATATAAAGATCTTTGAACGAAGGTGGTACGCGTGACAAACGGAGTGTAAAATTGTAATGAATTTTGAAACACAAGTTTTTATGAGATCAATGCAACGGTATGACATTGGCAGAAAGGACATTCATGATAGATTTCAAGAAAATTACTTCAAACTTTCTATGTTAATTTCCTCGTTTCGTGTTTGATGGTAATTTAGTGCTTTTTTTGTTGCGTGCACGATAGTTTGACGAAAGAAATTGTGTGTAAAAGAAATTAGATTTTTGCTGATGATTGTGGTTAAAAGTTGCGAAACTTGGCTCTGGTTTTCTTTCTTGTGTCTTGGTTAAATCAGATTATTATACACGTTTTTCTTAAAACTGATATGAGAAACACGAAAGAATAGATTATAATACAGTAGAGAACGGAAACTTTTATCTATATATCTTGTAGAAAATCATTCAAATTTATAAAAATATTGTGAATGTGTAATGTACTGCACAAAATATTATGGATTGATCATTTTGAAATTCCAGTAGATCTAGTAGTAGTGTCAATTTATTTCGATTATTGCACGATAGTGCTATCAGAAAAGAAGTAGATGATTAATTACATAAATGAACATGTGAATATAACATTAAAAACGTTATTTATGAAAATTTACAGATTAGACACTATTGCTAAGAAAGAATCAGTTGCCTGACTTAAAAACTATCTTCATCATTTCCCAAAATATCATTTCTATCTTCGTAGAATTAGAATTTTCCGTCCTCGTCTCAAAATTCTCACCAATCTTCGAAACGTCGTCTAGAACGTGACAAATCGAATTCCGTTCGATGTGCATAACTGACGTCTAACGATTAATATATCGCGACGGGGCACATCATCGCAAAAGTTTTCAGTAGAGCCGCTAGCATTCAGCATTCTGCAATGCGGCCGATTCAAATGTCGTCGGAGAAAGGCGGGTTTTTCGAGTGCCTGGCCGTGACCCGTTTCGAATTACATAAGCGAGAGCCAGCTCTGTCTCGGCCCCAAAGTCGACTCGACCAGGATCGAGCGAGCGAACGAACAAACGAACGAACGAGCGAGCGAGCGAACTAACCGTGTGTGGGGTGAACATCCAGACAAGGTCAGAGTCGTACGATCGAACCACCAAGATGCACTCGCGATGCAGTTCGCGAGACGCACCACGACTCGATTCTTTCTTTCCTCTTTGCTCGCGTGCGTCTGTCTCCGAATTCAGCATTAATACTGCCTTTGTTTGATCAAACGGACGTCTGACTCCTCGTTTGACTAAAATCAGAGTTGTTGAACTGCTCGATAGGTTTTCGAAGAGCGTTTGAGATTCAAACCGAGTGAAATTCGTTTCTTCGAACAGAGTCGAGTACGTGGTTATCTGTACGACGCTTCTTTTCGTTCCTCAAATACTTTATTAATTTCGTTTTTGAAAGCAATTAAATCTATGGCCTCCAAATTTCTCGAATCTGTTTAAAAAATCAAAAAAAGATGACATTTAAATTTACTTTTCTATAATAATTGGTAGTATCGTTTCGTACGTGGCATCGCAGTGTGTTGTACTTTTTAGTCACTTGATCGTATCACCGTTAACTTCGATGTAACCTCGTTTCTAATTTGTGAACATTTGCTTTCGTTATATTAATTTCAATTAATCATTAACATTTCGACATCACGATCAAAACCTGTTCACTCGTTAATAATTTCTTTTAGAATACTAAAATATGCGATCTCAAATCGCGTATCTATCAACGTCGAATATCAATATCGAATAATTACATGCCACGAAAAGAATTGAAACCAGTCGCATTAACTGTACTAATTAATTATATTATAACGCGGCTGTAACTGCTTCGCTTTTTCGTTGAAGAGAACCAGGTCTGAATTAACTCCCGCGTTGATAGGAATACGATGGAAATTCGTAAGAATGAGATCATAAGGTTCGAACGAGGGAATTTCGACGACGGCGTAAAAATATACTGGTCACGATCGTTTTCATCGCGCCACGTTCTGAAGACTACATATATTTATAGATTGGCTCGAATTATTCCGATTGATATCAGGTATTCGAGTATTATAATCTGAAAATATCTCTCCTTTACGTAACGTGAATCCACTAACCGAAAGATATAATTCGGTTTTTCACAGCCATCTGGTGACGATAAGCTCGTGTATTAATACCACAAAATTAAAATCCTCTCTTCTTCCTGGAATTATTAATAACTGTGTGTAGTATAGTCAAAGAAATTTATATATTACGATAGAACGAAGTATACAAGCTTTGATTTGTCGACGAATCGAACAGTCATTCAAATTTCCAAAAATGCATCATTGCAAATCTGTTGTATAAAATTTCTATGATAACCAACAATTAAAATAGAAAACAGATTTAATTAAAATTAATTTTAATTAAATACAAAATTATTCGAGCAATTAAAGCCAATTGTACGAGAAAGAAAAGCTTTATTATTTCAAGAAATTGAATACATTTTTTATATGAAATTCTACGAAAAAAAACACCGTCGTAAATCTAGGAAAAATCTACGAAAAATTACGAATTGGTCACTTCGACTATTCCGATAGTGTTAAGAAATTAATTCCCTCGCCGGTGAAAGACTTAGTTACGACACTTTACATTCGGGAGACTGGCGCGGTATGCAGCCAGCACGTAATGCGCAAGAAAATTGCGGGTCGCTGTCGTTGCTGTTATTCGCAAGAATATGATGAGGTAATCCGCGGTGGAAGAAAAAGAAAGCGCATTTAGAACATTTACGCTAACATCAGACTACAGAACGTGGATGAAATTTATCAAGTGCGACTTCTTGTGCGCGAATTGAATTCGAATCCGTGATCGAACAGGTCGACGGTTTTTCTAAATGGATGGACGTCGAAATTTTATGAGAGTTTCCACCTTCCGTGATTGAAATTTTTTTGCTTTCGAAAGGTCGTAATTGAGTATAGTTTCTGACTGTGAAGTTTTTCGGATGGAAAAATATCAATTATTTAACCATTGTTACATAGTTAAATAGTTATGTTCAGAGATTAAATAAATGTGCAAATGCATAAATATTAAATAAATATATATTAATATTGTTTAAATACTACTGTAAAAATAAGAAACTAGCATAAAAAGTCCAGACTCTAATATTCGTTGCAGAATAAATAAAAATTGAATTTTATAAAATTTCTTTTCGACGTACAAAGTCGAGCGGTAGCTAGCAACAATAATTTACCGGTAGACAGTCCCAATTACGAAATTTGGCAATCGTATGCTGCGTTGCTGCAGCAGACTGCAGGCTTAGACGAAGTGACTAATGAAGTAAACATCAACGTTGACGTCGACACTAGTGCTAATAGGACCAAAATTTAAAATGTACGATTAAAACGTCTGCAACATTTAGCAAACGTGATCTGACAGTTTCGGGCTGTTATTCTCTTTCTCTCTCTCTCTCTCTCTCTCTCTCTTTCTCTCTTTCTCTCGTTTCTCTCATAGGAGAACGACGTTTATACTGGAGTTCGTAATTGAACGAACTGGCGAAGTCGACGCACGGATTTATCCTGAGGTTCTTTAATCGCCGTCGCCTTACGTAACACGATCCAATTTAGCACGAGTTCGTTCATTCGTTCGGTTCGTTCGTTCTCCAGTGATACACGCTGGGCTGAGCGTACGGAGCAATTCTCCGGTCTCACAATTACCGAGGAAATCGGCCAAGAAATCCGCAAACACGTAAAAACCAACGTTACCACGTGGCCTGTCAATGTAAATTTAATTCGAGCGACGTTACGCCGAGAATCGTGACACGAAATACGTACTACGATATGTTCCAGTTTCGTTAGAAATTTGCGAGGCAAGATTGTGAGATAAGAATCTGAGGAAATTCTCAACTTTGTAGAAAGTTTGGTTAGAAACGAATTATTCGGAATACCTATATTTATATTTATCGAGCAAAACGGACAAAAATACTTGTCGAGAATTGAAAATGTGTTTACTAGTCTACTTATGCGTTATTAGTATCACATATTAATTATGGAGTCACTATTATGTGTAATTAAATTACAAATTATATGTAATACAAAATATAAAAACTAGAAGCAGTATAATTGAATAAGTGCTATAAAGTAAAAAATATATGACATACAAGTTTGAATGGTAAAGGAGCTGATACGATACAGCGATGCGATAAGTTATCTTCCCTAAACATATCAAAGATTTCTCTAAATGCTTTATATCGATGTTTAGAAAAATTACGACTTCGATCGTTTGAAACTCGTCCAACTTCTTGAACGTTCACCCATCGGCCAACTAGATTTCCAACAGAGCGACGAAACGTTACGAGCAGCGCTTATCTGCCGGCAATATCTGGTCGTTATATAAATTGAAATCTTTCCCACAATAGATTCTAGCATATCGGTGCGCTGTTCCACGGTTACAACACAAAACTGTAATATGGATACAAATACGCACACAATGAAGCAGAGAAACATTTTCCATAAAATATTTCTAGTATGACGTTGGTTCTAAATGTAAATATATGTATATATATGTATCAATAAATGTTTATGTGTAATTATCTTTATTGTCACAATGATTTACTTGAATCGTATGAACTTGCGTCATATTGAAATCATGTTGCACAAAAGAGAAGGAATTTTATTCCAAAAAGATAATAATATAGATTTAAATACAATAACTGTAGAAAATTTCCAGTAGAATTATAATTTCAACACGCGATATCAAATTATCACATTTGCATAATTAGCTTTTATTTCGAAAGGCTTCTTTTACAAAATTTATATTTACATTTAAATGTATATTTTTCATTTGCGACAAATACAGATAAATTACAGAGATTTATACAAAAATATATATATATATATATATCTGCAAAAATTTTAAACTACCGTGTCCCAAGAAAATCACCCGTGATAATTCTATAATAACTAAATTTATTACACAATCATCACGTATCTGCAATAGTACGTACGTTAAAGCTGCACTCACAATAATTCGATAGCGACATTTTCGTACGTGGGATCTGTGTTTCGTCAAAGTAACGTCGTTTATGTATCGTGATGTGACAAGTAGCAAACTCGAAGTAAGAGTACTTTTCCTTTAATTAAAATGTCGCCTTGCACGGTTCCATTGGCCCGCTGCGCGCGTCTCGTGCACCGCAGACATTGTATTTCATTAGACCGTGATGTCTCGTTTCCGGTAAAAGACGACAGCTCGCGCGGAGACTGTTCTTCTTTGGTATGATCGTTGCATGCACCAGCCATCATGTTCGCCCCGTTTCCTTTCTGCGTAAATCTACTTTCAGACACTGTGACACTCTGATTTCGCCCATCGTGATTGTTGGTTCCCTGAATTTGTCACCTACGCTCGGTGCATGAGTGACCATCTGCTGAGTGACACGTGCATGGTTCGGAGTTTGGATAGATTTACGCCAGTTTCCGCGCGTATAATTTTTATTTGGAAAGTGGGGCACGCTGTTTGGAAAAAGTTTCGACCAACGAGTGTTGGTTTTAATTGCAGGATATGTCGTGTAACGTTTGGACACTCTTGTTATAACGTGGACGATTGGGTCTTGTCAGTTGTGGGGAAAAACCATATCTTTTTCGATAAGTATGTCAACAGCAAAACTACCGACAATTGAAGCACAACTTGATAGTGATATCGACAAAAATGTGGATTCAGTCTGAAAAAGTGAAATGGGTGAAACGCATAATCACGTGGATATTTTTAATGAGAATTAACATTAATATTGGAAATAAGCAAGGTTTGAGGTTTTTGGGTTTTGTCTTTGACGTTAGTAAGTCTTCAAAAATTGAGAAAGAAACGAAACATTCAAGATTGCTCCGTTTCCCTATTAAATTATATAAACATCTGTAATTAAAAAATTTGTTCTCTCTCTCTCTCTCTCTCTCCTGTCCGTGAGACGTAAATGTACAATATATATCTTATGTAAATAACGAAAGATAATGAACACACTAACGTGTAATTAATTTGATACCGAACGACTGGAAATTTCGTTCCAAATATTTCGTTCTGTCAATATTTCTAAAATTTACGTAACTCTGACTCGTGTGATCCGCGTTATTCGATCTTCCTCACCTCTTGGTCTCGATCGCGTTTTATCGTGAAATTCTTTCGTTGGTGTTCTCGTCTCAAGGCCGAGAACGAGCCAGTGTAAGTCTAAAAACGGAGAAGTTCGATCGGAAGTGGGACCTGTTTCAGATGTAAGTGCGTACGATACGCAGAAAATTAGGCGGGTCGATCGTGCGATCAGATAACTCATCGGTCCGAACAAATGTCCAAACGGAGTACAAGGCGGGTGGCTTACGCAAGATTTTTGATTGCTCATCTCAGTTACATAAACGGTAAAACGTATTCCTAGCAATTATGAAATGACGATTACATTATATCGTATTATATACTTTCCTGCTGAGTAACTCGAACGTGAAACCCGGTGTGTTACTTGTGCCACGTTGAAAATCACGAACAGACGATTTATTGAATGAATTACATCTCCATCCTGTTTCGCGTGCTCGAGTTCTCTTAATTAAGCGCCGCGAACAATGTTTGACCATAGGAAGAAAGTTGTGTCGTTTAATTGTACAATGTCGTTCCCTTTGCAATTTGTTTTTCGATGAATCGGATGCACATTTTGACACTACTCAAAATTAAAAGAAAAAGAAATAACGACTCAAGTAAATGTACATCTTTTGTGATACCGATGTTTTCAAGCATTTGATAATGAAACTTAGAATTGCAATTTTTAGGTGTCGGAAAAATATACAGAAAAATTTAGTTTATCCAGAAAGATAAGGGAGCTGCAAAATTCTGTGCGTCGGCGCGGTTTCTGTATCACAAGGTTACAATCAAAATCGATAGAATAATGAATTGTGATATATATTTTTTGATCTACAGTAAATCACTGCAGAAGCGAGTGAAAACACAATTTTCATCGGACGATCGGTACAAATCGACAAACAGTGATCGTAATGTTACATGAATCTCAAGGCCAGACCATCAGGGCGCAACAAATCAATCTGATTTCAATCCGAATTCGCTGATGTTCAATCCGGGGGCCATTTGTCGATAAGTACGACCTAACGAACCACGTTTAATCTACATCGTACAATTTGTTCAAACGTTAAACAGCCGGTTACGTAAGAGTGGCAGAGCGCGCGGCACTGCGCCGGTATCAGCACTGCGAGCGTTGCGTTGTATAAGAGCGCGCGATCGTCGAAGCAAAGGGAGCTCGATTAACGGTTCTAGCAGTTTTTCGAAGAACCGCCACCGAGTTCGCGTTGCACAAGATCGCGTACATTTTCTTGGTCGCTCAACCATGTAGCCGCGTTACGTCAACGATCGATGACAGTCGATCGACGATCAGAGCCAGACCAAGATTTTCGCACAGGCGGAAGGATCCGCGAAATTCGTGGAAGTGCCGCTGCGAGGGAAATGTGCTCCCAAGTTACCGGGCCTTTACGTAACGCGGCGATCGTTACTAAATGTTGCAGCCACGGCCGTCATCGCGTGGCGTTCGCGCGACTGATGCCTAACCCACGCTGTTCCCTCGGCGAACTCGAATCGAGCGGATCGAACTATCGGATCTCGCGGCAGATAACGCGGGTAGGGATGGGATCGAGTTCGATACGCGCGTACAGTACTCGCGACTCCGAGTCAAGCTCGATGTTTAAGTTTTGTTTCGTCAGTTGTTCTGAACATTATACTCGAAAGTAAAAAATTTCGTTTCGTACCTTGGAACGAATATCGTACTCGCGAGTAGTCCAATGTGTGATTTGAAACTTTCACAGGTGGTGCTATTAAAAGAAAAGAAAAGAAAAAAAATGAGAAATAATAATTCGTTTGAAACCAGATTTCAGTTTCCTTTCAGTTCTCGTATGTTCGTATGTACGATTTTTGTTTCGAGGCTTCTCCTCAAAAAAAGTGAAATCTCCCCTTGAAGCTTCACACGCTTGAAGAAGCACGTTTCTGGTTTCCCCTTGCGCAATTTTTTTTCAAACGTTCAGTACCATTGAAAGATACGTTATACGAAGTACTTCGAATTCAACGGTTCGAAGCTATTTGCGAGATGCTCGATGCCGTCTCTAATAACGGGACGATGCTGCAACGATACCGTTATCGTTCTCAGAAATCGTGGAGCATCGACGTTATTGTGACACGACAGCTGTAACAACGGACGAGAGACTGATGTCGGGAAATTCCGTCGAAATCGACGTGACTAGACACTGTGCAGACGATAATGACGATGGAAACTTTCGCGCAGTCGTTGACTAATTCGAATCAATCCGCGACCGATACTCGTTTCAATTCGCGATTGAATCCACGGACAATGAAATTAATCACGCACGCCAGTGAGGTCGCTCGATAGCGAGGAAACCGGTAGACAAGGAAACATAGGTAAACTCTGCGTTGCTTCTGCGAGATATTGACGACTCGACTTTACGAATAACAATTCTAGATTACTCGTTTAACAAAAATTCGTTCGTATAGTTGTAAACTCGGAAAGAAAAAACGGAGATTTGCTAATTCGTTGATTTATTCAGAATTCAAAATCGTTAGTTCGTTCACTGAGAATGAGATGAAAGTTATTCGTGTGTCTTGTGTGTTGCTTCAACGAGATTGATAGTTTGCAAGTTTGTAATTACAGATCGTAGTTCTTATGATTCTAGATGATGGATTGCTAGATGGTTCAGCAATGTTTTGTGGGTTTTGTGTAATTGCACGGCAATTACTTTCGATATACTTGTTCATTCTGAGAGGACATTGGACTGCTGCAGGAAGTTCGAGACATCTCTCAGTTCCAATCGAGGAAACTAGCGAAAGTTTCAATATCGCTCGACATTTTGCGAGTCACTCGCAGCGACGAACGAAATATTCACGGTCTAACGGTGACAAATTATAGTGCGTGTATTTAAAACCTGTAAGTTAAATTCATGCAATATGTACTTTTAAAAAAGCCACGTGCAGGAACGATCGAATCGAGATACGCTCAGTATACCCGTGCAATGCGAATGCTATGCGGTTGGCTTCCAGCGAATGAACGAGTAATTCTTTGCATTTTATTCGCAGATAGCAGGAAGCGTTTCTGTCGTGTCAATGTTGCGCCGTCTGTCCACCCAGGTTGTATAAAGTTCAGCGGTCGCAATAATGTGCAATCTGCAGTGCAACCATGAACTCCGCATACCTAGGATTTTTGCTTCAGCTTTCGGTTCCACGTATGACAGATATTTCGACTATTACGTCCCTCCTAGTTACTACCAGAAAGATTTCGTGCTACGTGCCCTCAATTAACGTCGCGTCTCTTCTCGAAACCGTTTAACTTCGAACTCACGCGATCAAACAGTTTTGACAAAAAGTTTAGAAAGTACGTAGATGCAAACGTACGGAGGGATTTATAGTTCTTGAAACTTGGCTACTTTGTGAATTGAAATTGAATCAGGCGTGAAGACGAATAGAACATCTTCGTAACTCTTGGTAATTTAAATAAATTTTAATCACTTTCAAATTTCTATTTTTTTTTTTTTTTTCTTAGATCAGATCATCAGTGATTATAATGTTTTTCTTTTTTCAAATAAAATATTAAACGAAATATAGAATTGAATAAACACCAAGAGACATAGATTACACAGATTTTCTAGAAATAGAATTAATTGTAATCTTATCTTTAATTCGTACTTGATCCACCGTTCCGTTGATCCTTTCTGATAAAAAGTGAAATATCTTTTCCTTGGTAAGCAACGACTCCAGTGATTTAAATGCAAGAATGTAGAAAAGAAACTCTGGTAAAAGAACGATAGCGGGGATGCACGCAATCGAATTTCGTGAAATCGGGTACCGAGGCAATCTAAACAGAGGCGGGTAAAAAAGAATGTTGGTAATATCATGGGATCGAGAGTTAACGCTGAAATCGGTGTTGCCTAAGGAGACGTAATCGCGCCATTTTCGTAACTGCATTATTACGAAGATAGGTATAGGCACCTATTTGTTGTGCAAGCAGCCACGAGGTTATTCGTTACGTCGTCGAACGCAGGCGAATAATCGTTCTTCTTGCCTCTTTTCGCTCGTGTATCTACGTGTACGTACGAGTGATAACGGCGAGAAAAATTTCTCAAACTGACAAAATTTATATAATCGATCGTTTACGCAATCAACTTCGATGTTCCCAGTTGCTACTCGAACTCAACAGTAATTCACAACGTTGTTACTAATGCTTCTTGCCTCGGTCAATTGGGATTAATATTTTATCTGTTGTTTATATATAAATAACGTTAAGAGCTTAACGAGGGCAACGTTAATAAAGCAGCAAAGGTTTTTTTTTTTTCTTGAAAACTTGTCAATTTCAACGCGACTGATCCTCAGTTTCTGAAAAGTCAAGCGATTAACTTCAATCGAATCAATCAGTTTAATTTCCGTGAATCCCGTCGTGTCACACAAAAGGACAATCAATTAAATAACAACGCCTGCTAAAAAGCACAATCTCAGTTTTGTCTCGTCGGCAATTCGCATAAATCTCTGTCAAACATTTCTAAACTCATTCGTCGAAGCGTCTAAACGTTTTCTCTCTCATTAAAGAGCGATTGCTCGTACCTCAGAAGCCACGTTTTCGAACACGAAACGCGCAATTACATACCTTCATACTTTTTTTCCCTCGCGAGAGATCCAACGAGTTTCGAAACGAACCAACGTTCCTTTTTTTTTTTTTTTTTTCTTTTTCGAGACGAAACGAAAACTCGGACAAGTTACGTCGCTCGTACGTGTGGAAAAAGACGGCACGCGTGACCGAGAATCGCGATCGTTCTGCGAGTCGAGCGTCCCCACGTCCGGGGCAAGAAAGCAGGGAAAGAAGCGAAGATCAAAGCATTCGAGCGTTCCTCTTGCTGAAATCATCGTGATCTAAGTTTGTTTCTTCACTTTTGGAAAACACGTTACGTAACGGCCTCTCGTTACGTAACGTTCACAATACGATGTATGGCATTACATAAATAATGCGTCTAACCTACGAAAGCAACGTGTATACCGGCGGGCAGCGGCGGACGTTCAATGGAGGGAATCGAGAGTACGCGGTCCCCTTTCTTGGGAATTTTCGTGGAAAAATGACGCAGCTGGCAGCGAAAGTCGTAAAAGGCGGACGCCAGCGCGACGAAATAACTAGCGACAGATATTTTCAATTTCGAAACGATCTGACTTTCGAATAGGATTCGAAGTACCCTGAGGTCTTCAAACTCTTGAAAACCTTGACGATCCTGCAAGTCTTGAAACTCCTCGAACCTCGTTTATACGAACTGGCTGTGAGATAAATAGTTTAACATAACTGGAGCTCGTTAATTCTTTTCTCCACTAAGTGATTTTTCGTTCATGTAATAGAATGTCAAGTTGGTTGAAATTTAGTTCAAATAAGTCGAATTCTACCATCTCGATAAGCAGATTTCTACTACCTTGGTTAGTTTTGATATGCTTCTAAAATTATCAAGAATTTCAAGGATCTTCGGTATCGAAATTGTTCCTACTAAAAGTAATCCGTCATGTATACACATTCGAAACGATTCGGAGTGCTTAACGTCACCCTACAATGTTCGTAACATCATCGAACGTGAATACACTCCATTGTTGCGAGCGGCCTGTTGTAGAGACACAATCTACTGTAACAATCTAGTCAGACATCGAGATCGAGATACAGAGCAGATTATACGCGAGACAAACAAGTATCGAAAGCTTTCTCGCGACCAAACAGGTCAGATTGCCACAAAGAAGTAGAAGTTTGGGAAGAAAGGGTAATAAAGAGAGAAAATATCGAGATCTTGATAAGAAAAATAATAGGTTACAGAATGAGATGGCTTGAATTATTTAGGTTAACCAGATTTCGAAGTTTGTTATGACTTATTTTATGGAGAATGTGTCTTCGTTTTGGTATAACAGATTGGAGAGATATATACGCCACTGTGAGGAAATAGAAGGGTTTCTTCTCTTTTCTTTTGGCCAGGTCATTTTTATTTATTATTTTATTTTGCCAAAATGGAACGAAAGTTTTTCTATGTGAAAAAGATTCATACATGGTTATAAATATTGGTTCTATTAGTTGCACTGTTGGAAAAGTAAGAGATTTTGCGTGCTTTGTTTTTCAACGATAAGTACATATGTATGATTTGAATTAAACAATAGATTAATAATAAAATACTTCGAAAAATGAAAGTAGCAAAAAATATTTAACGTTTATTAAATATCAGAAAGCGTTCTGGTGTACGCGTGTACGTAAAGAATAGAAAATAAATTAACGAAGATAGAAGATAAGTGCGGTAAAAAGTTTTGTTAAAAAATACGAAACAAATACGATATTGAATAGACAGAATCACTGAAACGATAGATATTAAAGGTCTTGAAAAATAATCCTCGATAAGCATAATCAATGTTTAAATATTGAAATCAATATTTACGATGCAATTATAATTAATTCAGTGATGCGGCTTCTTTTTATCTATTCTTAGAAGCACAGTCTTAGAAGCACACTCACGCGCCATCACTCAAAATTTATAGGTTTCTCATCACTGATTGACCATGTTACGCAATCAGTTTCTTTCAATATCATTCGTCTCTTGTGTCAAATAAGAAATTATTATTATCAGAAATTTATGGTGAAATTATTGTTATTAAGTCAGACAAAATTGAACGTTTTAATCGATAAGTTTCCAAAATTCCAAACTTTAAACGATCTAGACGATGACGAAATCCTATCCTTATTTTATATTATTACTCCTTCATAAAAGAAGAAGTTGCAGAAAATTTTGAAATCTGGCAAAAGTTAACTTTTATTACATAAAAATTTATCAAAATTTTTTCGTACGAAATTACTTACACCCTTTTATTCCAAGAAATTAGAAACATCCGTCATTAACTTTTCCCTTCTCGCTGTTTCTCTGGAAAGACAAATAACTAACGATAACTGCTAGTCAAATAGCAATCTAAACTACCAGAGTCTGACTAATCCCAGGAACGTTTACTCATTCGGTTTCATCATTCTCTCTCGTTCGTTCTCCCACAAAGAGGCACCGTTACGCAAAACCCCAACCGTCTGATCCGTGTCTCTCTCATCCTCCCCTGCCACCGTTTAATTCGCCTCCTTTGCGCGAAATGCAAAACTCGATCGTTCTCCTTTCTCGCTCCTCTCTGTCGAGGACGAATAAAGTCCGTGTATTTAGTCACTTCGATAGTTTTGGAACTTTTAGAATCATTGAAGGTTCTTAAAGTTACAGAGTCAATATTTCGAGTGTTTCAGTCCAATCAACATCGTTATGCTGTCGCCACGATTCTCGTGACTTCCAACACAGTCGAAGTTTCGAAAATTGTCAGTTATCCGCTATTATCATTTACAAAATCTTGGGATATCGGAACTTCATTTCGTCGAAATGTGCTAAATAGACGTTCAATAGTGATTCAATCTGTTATCGCCGTACCGATCAGATACGGGAAGGAACGGGAATCGAGCGAAAAACGAGGAAAGAAGTGCAGAGAAAAGAAGGGGAGAGGTCTGCCGGTTGAACAGAATCTTCGGTTACATAAACGGCGATCGGATTCTCGGGCGAGAGGCTCGAACGGGCGGGCGGCGACTTCTCTGGCGGCGCGGCGCGCGTTGCCGGCCTATCGTGTCCCTAGTTACGTGGTAAGCGAAGTACATACGTGGCTCACTCACGTGCGTAAGGCGCACGCGTGCAGCTAAAGTTGTGTTATGTAAAGTTCAGTGGAGTCTTGAGAGAGAGAAAGAGAGAAAGAGAGCGTTAGCCGAAGCACGTGGTCGCGGCAGCAGGCCGCGCGATCGGCGTGCGACGCCAGCACGTGTTCAACCCGGAGCAAGTGTGAATTTTCTAACGTTTCTGCAAGTGTCGGCGCCCCGCGGAATTTGCGGCATCCACTCGCATCCAGCTGCCAAACTGCTTTTGCCACCCGCGCCGATTGCTTGCTTAAATCTCTAATATTGATTTTACGACCGATCGAACGTCGATTCTCAAACGATCTGAATTAACGTTGCAATTACGTGACGTAACGTTTGGGTTAGAATTGGACCAGAATTCAATCGTTGTTGATGAAAGTAAAAGTACGATGAAATTTGTTCGTTCAAAGGAAAGTTATGGTTAATGGAGAACGTTTGAATTAGAATTATTTTGGAATTCCATACGTTTTGGGATGGTCGATGTACGATGATATCTGTTTAAAATTATGATTAATGGTAGAAATATCCAGTTTAATTAAATAATAATTAGTTGCAGGATTAAAAGATAATAAAAGGAAATTCATTCTATTTACATCAATAAGATTGATTAAAAAGGGGAAGAAGAGAATATAATAAAATATTTCGCTTAGATCTTTTCGATCTTTGCGAGTAACAGTAAATTTATAGATAAAGAAGTTATCATCTTTTGCGAAGAATATCACTTTTCACTCAATACCGTCAATTTGCAACTAAGCAAATTTACCTGTTTGCAAGTCCAAATAATCCAATTGGTCTTCCTAATGTTAAATATTAGATGTTGGATACACTTGAAATATTGACGTTATTAACATTGGAAACATTTTCAAAGAGAGATACGATAAAATACATTTTATGTCTCTTGATTCGTGTTCCAATATAAGCGAATCTGTGTAAACAATAACCCGCCTATTATATAATGACGAATCAATTAATACTGATAATTACACACCGAGATACAGCACCGAGACGCGATATTTACAATGGTAGCTTATTCGTCTATATTACACGATATCGATTGCACGGCTGCGTTCTCAGAACGATATCGAAAATTCTCGGCTTCTCTATTTTTCTCAGTGACGAACGATTTAATTCGGGAAATCGAAACGCGCGAGAATAACACCTTCCGATCACGTGCTTCATTAATATTTAATATTCTAATTTTTCTCAATGTGCAGGCACGTGGGGACAAGGCGAATAACGCGATGCAGGATAGAGCGCGAGTCGACAAAAACTGACACTCTTATGTAAGAGATTACTCGTGAAATCGTCGTCAACGTGAGTTTTTGGTTAGTTGGCGTGATAATTTGTCCTGTAGCATAATTTCCAGCATAAAGATGATCCAACAAACATTTTCGATAGAATCAGCATTTTGAATTAATCAAGTTGCCGCAGATGAGTCGGCGAAATTTTTAATGAAAGCTTCAACGTGACATTAATTCAACTTGCCAGATTCGATATATCTTGTATGTTATTACGAATAATATCTTTAATCGATCTCTAATATCTTTAATTTCTCTCTGGTTCTCCTCTCAATGGAGCAATTTTTACTTTGTCAAGAATTGAAACTTCAAATTTTCTGAAAATCCTACATTCATACAAGCTTTAAGATTAAAAAAAAACGTTTAATAACTATAATTTACTGACAATTTTTAGTCATTAAATATAATTACTGACAATTTTTAGTCATTAAATTTTGTTTCACAGAATTCTGTGTTTCACCAAATTCTATTTCACATATTAAAGTCTTCTTCATAAATCCATCATTTCATATGCAACAATTTAACATTTTAATCTCGCGTTGCATTTAATTATCTTGCTGCTATCTGCGAAAGAGTTATAAATAATTCCCAAAATTTCGTTTCGTTCATTTATTTACGTCTTTATTGCGCAACAATGTGACATGTATCACACAGTGCGGTATCAGCATTTTCTTTTTGTATATTTATCATTTTTTAAAAATAAAATTTTGGCAGAGAGCTCCTCTTGCAGCCGCGTTAAGCGCTATTGCGTATTGAAAAAGATTTTCCTAGTATATTTTTTGCTAGTCCGATCGCTCTATTTTTATCGTTGATTTCGGGATTGTATAGCATTCTCAGAAATTGATTGATACAGCGAAATTCTAGAGGCGCATAAGATCCTACGCAAGTATCATCCAAGCACAACTTATAATTAGACAAGCCGGCTGTGTTTCGTAAACAGATTCGCATCCTTGATAATTAATTACTTGGCGAGCGAAAGTCACGCATGTTTTTGGCCTCGAAACCCACTGTTCTTCTACTTTTTTTTGAACTCGAGTCAATCGTGATTCAGCTTGGCTGGATCCGTGCAACGATAGAATTATTATTATTCGCTCGGCTGTCCATGGATTCCATCGTCTGATTCTGAACTGGACGCTCGTTGCTGCTCGTTCACGTTCAGATCACCGTTTTCCATTTACAATTGCTTTTGTTGACCGTAGGACGAAGAAACGTTCGGAGCACGTTGGAAACACGAACGAAAGAGCAAACCTTCGCGAAACATCACGTCCCCGGCCGAAGCGTTTCGTCCACGTAACTATTGTTACGTCACGGCATCGAACTGCGTTAATTTTCACGGGAAACAAGCTTTTCCTAGAATCAAGCGACTTAAATCATGTTTCGAGGCACGTACGTTCGTTGTTTATCGATCTTAGACGCCATTCCTCCGAAAAATAATATTTAACACGCAAATGTTTATAAGCGAGACATTTATTGCTTAATTTAAAGTCTGAACTACATAGATCACAAAAGTATTCAGACACCACCATAGCTCCGGTCACTATGTTTCATATTTCACATGGAAGGAACAAAAATTATCATGTTACGTTACACCACAGAAATGATAGAGAAATTACTTGCTCGATACGGCTATAATTGAGAACCCGTATAGTCAAAAAATATCTAATTGAAGGAATCCTTTGCTCGTTAAATTGTATTTGTACGTGAACTTTTTTTATATAATATGCATGGATGAAAAATCACTAGTAATGAAGTAGTCAGCCTCGAATTATATAAACTATTTGTCTTCTGATAAGTTCGTAGAAACTAGTCATTGTTTTTGTCCAAGCTTCTATTCTCTAATTTATTCTCTTACATCTTTCATTTGTTACTACACGATTTTACCATCAATCACGAGCTATTCACGTTTTTGCCTTCGTATCCCTCTTATTGATCTACATATTCATTCTTCTGTCTCTATTAATCATCGTTCTGTCACCTCTACGATTGCAGCTCTCGTGCCACATTTTCTTCTACTTTGTTAAGTTGCAGCAGTTTGCTGAAACTTGCGCGTAAAAAATAATCAGTAATCTACATCAACTAATTCTTCACGGAAAAATTACGCATTCATTCAGCCTCTCGTAACGAGTCGCGCATATTGGCCGAGACATCGCTACGAGCGGAGAAGCGTTCAACTTGACACGAGCGATCTATGGTAACGCAGTTAGTTATGTAAGGCGCCGTATGAATTCTGTCTCTCCGTTTCAGTATTTATTTCTGTCTTTTCATCTCATTCGTTACTTTTATCTTCCAATTTCGTCAATTATTTGCTGATCGTCGTTCTAACCCCCCCCCCCCCCCTCCTCAATGTGCTTCCATTGTCACTCTCGTTCCACGTTTCTGCCGCCTAGTTGCCAGCCTTCGGTGATTCACCGAACCCCGCGACTGTGCGAAATCAATTAATAATCTAAATTAATTGCGAAAAAATTGCTCACTGGTCGAAGAACGCTGACGCAGAGCGTACGATGCGTCGCGCGTCGGCTGCGTGGCAAACTTTTGACTCGACGTGGCCGATCCACGGCGACGCAATTATGTAAGGTGCGAATTCTCTATCTGAAATATATTACGTAAGCCGTACGCGGCCGATTCTATGTGCGAGACGTGGCGCGCGCACCGGGGCGACCAGTGCACCCAGCAAAACAAATTGTTTACCACGCCGAGAATAAAACTTCTTCACTCGGCTCGAATCACCTCTCGGTCCCTGAGAGACCTGCAGCGTACGTTGCTCGTACGACCACGACCACGATCACGACCACGACCACGACGTCGCGGACGATCCCGTGCCACTCTGTCAATTCACGCTCATTCATTACATAAAGGCTCCGTCGGTGTTTACCGTTCTTTATTTTTAAGCGCCGACGTGAGACTCGATCGACGATACCCTCGTTCTGGCGTGGAGCGACGTAGAACGGCCGTGCTCGCGCTTTTCCTCGCGCACCGCGCGTGGAGACATCGCTGCATCACGCGATGATAAATAGCGTTATGTAGTCGTTGAACTTGCCGCGTCATTAGGATTTCCCTGCGTAGAATCCGCCGTTGCAACGACGATTGCTCCGAGTATGTCGCTCTTCCGAACAGATTTTCCCGAGCTTTCTTCGAGTCGAGTTTTTTGGATGATTGATTTATCTGTTTTCTGCAAAATGATCGATGATTGAACTCATACCAGGATTATTAGGATTGGAAAAATTGGTAGGATCGTTACGTAATTCTAAAATTGGAATATAATTAAAGAAGTGGATGTGGTTACAAATTATGTTGCAATACCTGGATATGAAAGTACATTCTAATGGAGGGAGAGCTCGACTTAATTTTTAGAAATACGTAGCGTATTTTCATCTATGGGAAAGTAACTAAGAGAAGGTATGTTATTTTATGAAAAAAATGGAAGATGTACAAAGATATTCAATTTATCAAAGTCATTAAGAAATATGTATTTTATATTATAAATATATTTAAAAAAAAATTAGAAACTGATAACTAGTTGAAAAATTTTTCCAAATTTGCAATAATGAAACCATAGATTTCACGTTAAACGTCACAATGGCTCAAAATCAACCTCAAAGATATTCTACATATACCAAACTATACAAATACGGATAATAAACGAAAATCACTTCGATGGTAAAACATTGAAATAACGAAAGGTATTACGGTAACAGTAATAGAAGCAAAGATTTGTTTCACTCGCTAAATATTATAACAAGTATCACACTCTGCGCTCTTCTTATTTCTAAATTTCCCACGAACGCGTGAAAATCCACAGTTTATAACAACGATAAATAAGTAATCGAGATCCCGACTTATACATATCCGGTTAGCAACCGGATTTTACATTAGATGGCTTTTCGTGGTTGATCTAACAAGGCCCTCTGGTGACAGATCGGCGGAGGAGACTTTATGTAACAGCTCCAAACATAGCCGTCCAGGAGAGGCGGTTCTAGCCACATTTTTGCCAAGTGTCGCAACGTCGTCTCTCCCAAAGTCCCTCCACTGGACACCTGGGACACTCTCTCATCCGTCGCGAAACTGTTCACGAATCTGATTAACCAACGTCGACCATTCCATAAATCGACGCGCGTACGTCGCGAGTAAGGCGCAATTGCGAAAGTCTGGACGGCTCCGTGAGTATTCGCGGCGCGATTATGTCAGAGGGATCGATCGGTCGCCTAGCTAGGGGTAAAAACGAATGGAAATGCTCGTTCGAAGAAGCCGCCGCTAATTAAACGAATACTGATGCCGCGATCGACGCTCGTTGCTTGTCTGTGTTCGTGATTGAAGCTCGAGAAAAAGGGGACGCGACGAACGGGTCGGTGCATCATCGCCAAGTACAGAGAGAGAGAGAGAGAAGAAGAGAGGAGGGAGAGAGAGAGAATTTAATGAGCATAGCGGTTAAGCTCTTTACTGGGAAATAATTAGATGTTTCGAAGAGGAAACGAGCCTTCCGTGATCCGTTCTTTGCGAAATTTTCTCATTATCGTGGTATCACCTCTATATTAGGAAGCTCAATGTCTCGACGAAGAAATTTTCTATCGATTTCTTATTGAAATGATTCAATTTTTGCAAACTTGAGAATATAAAACAACGTGAAAACATTAGATTAGAAATGACAATGAAATTTATGTCGAATATATACGCGTTAAGTGTTTCGAATTGCAAATCTTCGTAGCATTGATTTTTTTTTTTTTAATAATGTGATTTAATTTTATTTCTTTCAATGGAAAATTTTTTGACGATGAGCTTTCCTCAGATAAAACGAGTTTCGTTTCTGATAACACTTCTCGGATTATGTATATAATCAGAAAAGACAAAGGAAACAATATGCCTTTTGATTTCTGATGTCTGACACAGGCAAAATGAGAACGAAGATTTTCAATTTGAGACTGACCGACTTGAGACAAGAATACAATTCCAATAATTACTATTCTTGCATTGAGGTCTTAATATCAATTCTGGAACCACTGCACACAGCTATGGAATCGTCTTCTTCTGCATAGATCACAGAATAAATAGCAGCTAGCTAGTCACATTCGTCCTTACAACTTGAACAAAATTTTCGAAACTCTAAAAAAGCTCTATCAAAAACATACGTGTAAATCATCTCTAGCAAAGGTAAAAATTACCCTCGACAGAAATCTGATTATCGATTTTTTGAAATTGAGAGAACCATCTTGTTCAAGAGGCAGAAAGTGAAATATAAAAGTTGAAAAATTCAGCAGAGTCCAAGACTACCTTCGGCAAAAACAAACTCGTCATCGATTTCTTGAAATTGGGTCTCCCTTGCTTAAAAAAGAAATCCTGTTCAAGAGGCAAGAGTGAAATATAAAAGTTCAGAAATTCAGCAGAATCCAAAATCACCTTCTGCAAAAAATTTCGTTTTCTTCGAATCTGGTCTCTCCTCCCAAAGAACACGATCCCATTGCATCACGAAGGCGTCGTAGAAGGATTATAGTGCGCGATCGTATCAAGCAGCTGAGATAGCATGACGTAATCGTAGATCGTTGGATCGCGTGGCCAGGTTCAAACGCGAGAGTTGAAGATCTCTGGCAGTGGCCATCGATGGTCGCACACCGCGTGTAATAAAATTCGTCCTTCTTTCTGGAACAAAAGGCAAAACAAAGAAGCAGCCGCGCGACGACTTTGTGCGTAAACCATTTACGTAACGACAAGATACGCCGTATTTCGATGATTAACAATTTGTTTTGCGATCGACAAAGGTGACTCTTTGTACGACACAAATATCTTACGTAAGCCGGCAGATAAATACGTATATGCAAGCGGAGATTAAGTATTCCGTTTTTCGAATTTCTACGTCGCCGCATGGTCGATGTCCAATCGGACGTGAACGTGTGGAAATGTAGCAACGATTTGCGTGCCGTTTATCGTACGAAATATTTATATTTTTATTCGTACTCGAAGTAAGATGGACTTTAAAATGTCAAATCTTTTATTATTGATCGTTAAATGACGTTAGCACATGTGGATTCGTATTAATTTCTTTTTAACTCTTTAGCTGAATGTTTTGCAGTGTCTCGGGAAAAATAATATCTAATCTTTAAGTAAATAAACTTTTTATTCGTGATATTACCGACTTAAACTAATTGATTATATTTAAAGTTGGAACTTGTACATCACGATATTCTTATTCGTACAATTAATTTCGTTCGAAAAGCAGAGGTAAATTGATGTAAATTTCTCTAAAGACTGACACACTGAGTACGAGAAATAAAAAAATAATTGATCCCGATCAAACTTTTTACAGTCTTTAAAAGATTATCGAAATGAATGTGTAATTGTGCGATGAAATAATATTATTAATGCAACAAAGACGGAATTTTTTTTCAACGTTCGTCGATATTTTTTACTGTTTGCCGCTAATGAATTATTAATATAATTAATATAAACGAATGATAAATGACGGGGATTCTGTTTAATACGAATGAACGTTAATAGTGGACGTGTCTAATTAACATTCTTCAAACGAGAATAATGTTGTCGTCCACGCTCGTAAAACGAGTCAATGTAAATTTTGAGCTTAACGCGTGATTGGAACGTGATCGGTTCGATTTCATGCGCAGAAAAATGACAATGGAATCAATTAGGGTTACTACAAGCCACGGTTGTGCGAATTTTTTGTCTTTTTTTACAAGAGAAAATTGAAGGTTTCTCTGGCCTCTGATACGTTCGTGTCGCAGTGTTTACGACACGTAGGAAAAGTAGAGACCGGGATTCATCAAGCGCAGTTGCGCCACTGAATTGCAAACAGAGACGGAAGGTTGGGACTGCGCTTCATCTCGTTGGAACTGAGTTACACTTTACGAGCTACGAAGAAGTTACTCGCGTAATTCTCTTCGAAATTAATTCCCACGAATTCTGACGACGTTAAATTAAAACTTAATATTTGGTAATTTTCATCTCACCTCGGAAAATGAAACGTGAAGCGAAAAGCGACGTGTCTGGATAGAAACACGAGGACAGAGTATAAGTGACAGAAAGAAATTCTAATTAATCGAGGGAATTTCATTATGATTTTTAGCGGAATGAAAAATGAATTCGTTTGTAGACGAATGAAAATGTACGAAGAACCGCGTTAAATCGTGGAACTGGCGTCTCTAAAACGAATCGAATTGTACCTTCATCTTGCAGATGAGAATCATTGTTCGATAGTTTAGTTTCGTCCTTCGGAATAATTTTCCCGGCAATCCCTATTAAATGCAGTTGGAAATCCTCTTGAAATCGCTTGAAATCCGACGGATTTCTCGCTGCCGATCGAATCCCCACGATTTCCATTAACGTGACGCGAAAGTTTGTCGTTCGAATTAGACGAATGTCGATGTTTATTTACCCGGCATGTCTGGACAATTCACGTCATTCTCCACGAAATTCCAAACAAGCAACAAGTTATATAATTTCAAATAATTGCCCGAATGATACTCCTTCTTCCGACTCGGCAAGGACTTTCTTGCAATTATAGTATTTCTCTCTGGTAACTTTACAATTTCCTGTCTGACGGTATCTTGCGTTTTCTTTTCCTTTTTAGTAACAAGCTTAGCTTGTATTTAACAATTAAACAAAATTGACCTGCAGTTTTGTAAATATATTTGTGTCTTGCTACTATTAAATTTTATGTATCTGCTTCAATACTGCAATAGTAATTTGTGACTTACAAAATCAGACTAATGGTTATTAGTCCAATTGTAAAACGAGATTCCAGAAGGTAGCTGAAAGATTAAATGAGAAAAATGTAGCTCGCGATGGACGATAAAAATATTTCGCGGACAATGAACCGGTCGAGAGGAAAATGCAAAGCAACTGAAACGGACAGGTTGCCCACGCAAATGGCGATAACGACCGGGAAATGAATTTTCACGCGACGCGCGGATCGTGTAACGGCGATGTAGAAATTAATAAAGAGATTAATCACTCAATAAATGGACAATCGTTCACGTTTTATAGCCACAAGGGAGATATTTATGCACTACACGCAATTGCGCTAGGATACATAGATATCCTCGTGGCTTTTCTATCGTGGAATTTTAATAGGTGTGACTGACGTGCATTTTTCAACGTGCAGTATCTCCTTTCTTATAAATTCTACGAGTTAAAGTAATCTTTGTTCTTTTTATGCAGTTTTACGTGCAAATTTCAAAACAATTCGTTAACTCATTGTCATGATCGCCGTGTCGATGACAAATGGCTTGCACAAGCTTGCGTTAAGCTTCGCAATTAAGAGTACTAATCGTACGTGGCTAACACGTTGATTATACGTACATATATAGATCTCGGCACAATGATAAGTGTAATATAAGTTTGAAATTGCGCCTCTCTTCTTTATTTCTCATTATCTTCACCAATTACAGAAATATTTTCCTGTATCTTTCTCTCAATCTTTCTTCTATCAATAATATTTCTGACGTAAATATCGAAAAAATTGTTACGCATCGCCAATAATAACATCTTTGATATGTCACGATGATATCTACGATATCTGAAAAGAAATTACAAATAATAGTTCTTACAATTACGAACTGATGGCGACCGATTTTGCTGAAACGTGCTACTACAATACATTATCAAAGAGTGCTTGTTAATTCAATTCAAGATCATCGATGCAGCGAATGTGAAACATCTCAATGACGTATTAACGTTTTTTCCAAAGAAACAACTTTTCACACAACACAGTTGCATTCACACGAGGCTATCGGCGCGCGTATTCACGCAGATCGTAGGACACGCGTGTGTACCGTACGCGTCGGATGCATCAGGCGAGCGTGTGGCGAGCGTGTGGCGCGCGAAAGAGAAACGAGGGAAAAAGGAGAGAAGGCGAGAGGGAGAGAAAAGGGAGGCAAAAAGGGGAAGGAGAAAGAAAGCGAGCGGTGCGTTTATAGCGCGTCTGCGTAGTCAGCGGTCGGCTGGCTGGTGCCCACCGACTCACGCACGATACACATCAAGGGGAGCAGCAAGCAGCGCACGCAGGTCCGCTCTCGGTGCTGGGTAAAACGGAATACCACGACGTAGACCACGTAACGTTACTGCTCATGCTCAGTAAGATTCCTAGAGCCCGGAGAGCCGAGGCTCGCCCGTGGAATAATTGATCCAATCGAAACTCGCCTCGCTCCCGCCACGTTTTGTGCACTGACGCGACGCTCTTTATGTAAGCTCGCCGCGGTCGCGCATCTCTCCCGACGCTGCTTCGCCTCTACCACGCGAAACATCTCACCGCCACCGAAAAGTTGTCGTGTCGTTTTGTGCTCGCCCCGTTTCGTGCCGCCCTTCCTCGGATCGAACTCCGGACTCCTCGACGCGTTTCCGTTTCGCGGAAACAGGAGAGCCTTGGACGATCCAGACGAAGATAAGGGGCCGCCAACAAGTGTCCTGGTTAAACGGTCCGCCACCCCTGCGTCTCTTCGCCCTCGCCGCCAGCCACAACCTGTTTCAGCGTACGATCCGCGTTACGAAGGTTACCAAGCGGCGACAGCCAAGGGACAAGCGACGCCGCTCGATACACTCGAGTACCACGAAGACGCGCTTCGAAGGAGCCTGTTGATACGCCGGAACTATGTCGATCGCGAGATGAACGAGACTCTGGCCGTTCTATGTCGCAACAAGGGCTGCGCACGGGAGATTCTCGAGTCGTTGCCTCGGTGATGATGGCTCGAAGGATAACACCTACCTCCACATCCGTGAAAAGATTCGTCCTGAGGTAAAGTGGCGAGGAACGTTCATGGAGGAACGATGGATTCGTGGAAGCTGCAATTGTCCGAACGTGGATGCGACGATGCGAGGACCGATCAGAGGAGAGTAGTTTGAAAGAAAAAAAAAAAGAAGAAGAAGAAGAAGAAGAAGAAGAAGAAGTAGCAGCAGTAGAAGCATTCTGATAAGGTTGAGAAGAGGGTAGGGGGGTTAAGCCGAGCGGATCAAGGGGGATCTCAGCGGTGGCAAGATGATGCCTGAGATTCGTAGTGGGGGGTGTGGCTCGACACCGACGCGGACGCGGACGCTTACGTAGGAGAACGTAGACCGGTGCGGTGATACAGCCACGGTTCGGCTGCTATCACGAAACAGTTGGTGAGGTAGAGCCAGTGAGGAGTCGAAGGTGTATGTACCGCCGCGTGGCGCTGTCGTCGTCGTCGTCGTCGCTGCCGCCGCCGCCGCCGCCGCCGCCGCCACCACCGCCACCACCGCCGCTTGGCTTGGCTTGGCTTGGCTTGGCTTGGCTTGGCTTGGCTTGCCATCACGGTTGCACCGACGCCGCCACCACTGCCTGCCGGCCACCCCTCGCTGCCTGCCCGGTTGGTTTACGTTTCTGACAGTGGCCCGAGCCAGCAGTCGTCAGTGCGCCGTCGTGCCGTGCGTAGCACCGTTTCTGCGTGCCGTGCGACGTGAATTCTCTTACCGCGTGGTCTGCCAGCTGTCAAACGTGTGCAACCGACCGATTCGCTTATCAACACTGGACCCAGGCTGTTCCGGGCTGTTCGACTGACGCGACTATCGATATACACCCGGATGGTCCGATAATTCTCTCGCGTCTTTCTCTGTGTCAAGTGTTTTCTCCGACCAGCCAGCCGATCGATACGATCGTCGTTCTTTTTCATTTTTCTTTCCTCTTTTTTTTTTTTCTTTCTGTTTCCTTAATTTCCATTTGCAAGCGAGAGGTGAGACGAAGGAAGAAAGTGATCGAGAAAGATCGCACGATCTTTCAAAGTGAACGAACGAGGTAAAATGCACATCTGTCTGAGAGCTACCCTCGCGAAGTTATCGACCAGCGGATCGTGCCGCGCAGTTTTTACCCCGCGATCGACGTAACGTGCACGTAATTCTTATCGGTCGCAGGCACGTCGTTTCTACGAAAACAACGAAACCGATCTCTCTTTCTCTCTTTCTCCTCTTTCTGTGACGGGAGGAAGAAGGTTCTTCCGAAAATTTGTCGCCGTTTCGCGTGTCCCACGTCCACGAACATGACCGAATTGGCAAAGGAAGCCTTCGCCTCGTGCAACTATCGTCTCGCCGTGGAGATGTACGAGCGAAGTTTGAAGCAAAAGGCACCGAGCTTCGAGGTGCTGGTGGGCTACGGGGACTCGTTGGCCAAGTGTGGTCGAATCAGGGAGTCGATCGGCGTTTACGCGAGGTGTTTGTCAGTGGGCTCGGTGCCACCGGAGAGACTGAAACACCTGGCCAACGCTTTGCTGGACGAGTTGTCCGGCGCGGCGACCACCGCCACCAGCTTCCGAAGGAAAATAGAGACGTCGTTCGCGTGCCCGGTTTGCGAGGGAACCTTGTGCCAGCCGGTGACCACGAACTGCGGCCACACGTACTGCAAGAATTGCGTGGAACTGGGCAAGAGCTGTCGCGTGTGCTGGCAAAAGATCGCCGCTGTGAGTGAGACGAACGTGCTGGTGCAGAGATTGGTGGAAAAGTGGTGGCCACGCGAGGCAGAAGCCAGCAGGGCCAGGCACGAGGGTGACACATTGATGAAGGAGGGACACCTGGGTCAGGCCCTCGAGAGGTACAACCTCGCAGTTCATCTTGGTGAGTGTTGGTTCTCGCGTTTTTCCAATCTTTTGGCAGTCATCTTGAACAATTAATTCTGGGTTAAGAAAGCGCGTAAATACGCTACGTTGGCGTTAGTGAGTTGCGCGCACAAATCTGCATGAACGATCGTACTATGATAGAGGTGATACATGACTATATACATAGATACATAGAATTCTTAATTATTTAAGAGGATACAAGTTTTGGTCATTGTGTCTTTGCTAAAGTTCATCGGTTTGGTTTTTTTATCTTTGAGGGGTCTCTATTTTTAAACTTTTGAAATACCTTCTTTGAGATGTTGAAACGTGCCGCGATCAGAAAACGAATGAGAATAAACATAATCGATCGTTTCTTTCTTTCTCGCGATTCTTCACATTGATACGTCTGAGACGCTTCGTGATCAATCAACTAAAAAACTTCTGAAAGAATCCAAATTAGGATTTATCGAGTCCCCAATTTATCACACCACCCCGGGAAGGTAACCGTGTTTATAATAATCCGATGGGCTATTTTTATCTCTGTGTGAAGGACGATTTTTCTGCATTAATAGACAGAAAATGGCGCGTATCACAGCTCGTACCGGGTCTCGATTTAGCCCAACGATGTAGGCTTGGTTGTCCTTTGTTTCCCTTTTTTACGCAATCGATCGCAGAAACACGCGATTTGCGTACGAGAAAAGTTTACTCGTGCTACTAAATTCTCACCGGGGATTATAAAGCAGTTACATAAAGATCATTACGAAACAGCGAATCCGGATAGCGTTACGAACCGCAGAAGATCGAATTAATTTGCATGTTCCGATTTCAAAGATACGCAAAGACAAAAGCACGATCGTTTTTAAGCACGATTCGCTCAAATAAAAGAACGATCGCCTGCGGATTAGACTGCGGACTTTTATAAATTCGTATCTTTGCGAACGCTAAATCCTGTTTGACACACTGACTGTCGTAGAAAGTACTTTAAAACTTTGACAGATAAAATTTTTATAGCAAACCAAGCTGTTTGGTTTCTTTATATTTTTTGAATGACATATGATATGATATCGTTTGGACGATACTTTGAACTTTGAAGGTTCTTTCTTTCAAGCGAAACGACGAACAATAGTTTACACACTCTAAGTATATATTATGGAAGCCGCTATACTTTGGACATTTCATATACATATTTCTTTCACGTCGCGTACATTTATACATAATCTTCCACTTAAAAATTTCTCGTACAAAAGATCAATCTTTCCAAAGGTAAGTGTATCAAAATTCACAGCTTAATCGTTATTGTAAACAAATAAATCGAATTGTATTGTAAGCGAATACGATCAAATAATAATCTGACCAAATGCGTCTTAAACTTGACAAAACGCAGCTGGTGTTTCATGAATGGTATTTCATTCGCAAATGCGAATATTTACTACGTGTTCAATCTGCGGATAACGTTGGTCTTGTTACTCTACGTCGGTCACAGAAACGGTTTTTATGGCAGAAACAACGTTCCACGTTTTTACAAACAACGCCGTAAATCATACGAACTGCTCGATCTCGAGCTTCTTTGTCCCGCGCGTATATTTGAATCGCTGGCACGCTCGCGTCTTCTCTCTCTTCGTCGCTCAAACTCATTCAGTTCGCTCGAAATTCTGAAGAACAGACCCAACCTTTTCTTCATATTCCTTTTGCACTTTTGAAAAGGGATGCTTTTGCGTCCCTTTCGAAAGTTCGAGTACGGACGAATACAGCGAGAAACTGGTAAAAATCATGAAGCTTTGGGACTTTAAACATTTGCATATACTTGTCGAAAGTTGTATTTATCAACGATTTGTTGAGATATTTTTGACTTGCGATGTTGAAGATAAATAGAGACTCTCGTGTTGAATGAATCAGATGTCTAAAAATAAGACGATTGCCGAGTGTTTCGTTTAATTTAAATACACCGTGGGGTTTGAACTGTCTTGACCTTTGTAATCGCAAAATTCCACGTCATCGAGCGTCTAATTTTGTTACGCTTTTGTTAAAGTTTCCAGGAAAAGAAACTTTCGACGTTAACAAATTCTTGTTCGTCGAGTAGATTATAACATCATCAGATTTTGTCTTTGATAAAACCTGAACTGTTTCCTACATAAAATTCGCTGAAACAAAAATTGTTCCATCTAGGAGAATTAAATCTGCAAAATCTTTAGTCTCTTCGTTTGAAGCGTAAATGCGATTAAACGAACCACTAGAGTGTAGAGAGTTTAATGTGCAGTGATCCACGTAGAAGGATAATATTCGCGGTGAACGGTGAATGCAATTCCTCCGTCTGGCATAGGTGGATTTTAATCGCTCCGATTTAAGTTCTGGTTGATGACCTCGATGTAGACCGAGCACAGGCTCCTTTGTCCAGATTCCCAGACGTCGAAACGTCTCATAGACTCGCTTCTGTTTTTTAATCCATGACGTTATACCGTGATCGTTGCAGGCCTCGACAGTCATCGCGTCAGAATGTTTTCAATCGTCGTGTTTATTCCGAAAAATACGCTGGGACAAGAACGATGTTTGCAGAATCTAAATTAGTCTGATTTTAAAATTCCCGAGTTGTATATCGTTTTGATTCTTTTTTCCTCATTTTTCTTTGGTTCAAGGAGAAAATATTTCTGAAAATGATAATTATTTTTCTTATGTAGCAGAATCTTTGTGTTGGTATGTTAGTACGGTCTATAATTTTCCATTGGAATACTCTACTGGTTTATACGTAAAATGTAATTAAAAATTCTTTAAAATTTAAATTTCTCGTTATATTCCTTCGAATCTTATCTGGAATACGCACAGATTCTTTTTTAATTCGATATTTTATATCTCACACTTTATACTTTATACTTGATAAAACTAAAACTAAATTTTGTATTTTATACTTTAATAAAACCAAATCTATGTCATTAAATCTATGAAATCTGAAACATTAAAAAAATTAAAGATTCTCTGCCATAATTCAATTACCAAGAAAAGAAGAAGCTATAACCCAAAGAAAAAGTAATTATATGATGAAAATTCTTCCAAAATTTAAAAATTAAAAAATTAAAAAATTAAAAAGTACAAAATTACAAAATTATCACAAAGAATCGATCGTTTTCCTCGTAGTTAACGAACGGCGGTTCGCTTTCTTCCCTTTTTGTGTTTCGCGAGCGCGAATCGCAAAATCGCGGAGCAAAATCCTGCGGAAGAGGTCTCGCCGCGAGATAAAGCGGCGGCTTGCGGAGCAGCCAGGTAAGAGCTGATTCTCTCGATCTCCCTGAAAAGAATGACTGAATCGATCGCATTCCTTCTCCCTCTTCTGTGCATGCCGAGTGCACCGGACGGGCTCGCGCGTGGAAAGGGAGACGGCTGCGTTCGAACGCGAAGACGACGACGCCGGTAAGTTCACGGCCAGTCTGAGGCGGTTCTTATATAACGCGAGCTCAAGAGAAAGAGGGAGACAGGGAAAGAGAGAAACAGAGAGAGAGAGAGAGAGAATGTCGGGAGTGCCGAGAGGCCAGATTATTCGCGTCGGCCCGTTCGGTGGGACACGGTGCATGTACCAGGAACACCGAGACTTTCTGCATCGAACAAACATCGTCTCGGTATAGAAAATCTATCGTACGTACGCGCTGAGTCGTGATAAACGTGACAGATTCTTCTGAGACGTTCCCTCAAATGGAAAGGAATTTCGGAGCGTCGCATTTTCGAAATTCTCCGGTGTTAGACGCGGCCGTTGAATCAGTAAGATAATGGATCTCAGACTCTCTTTGTTCTTGCAGCTGCTAAAAATACGCAGGTGCTGTTATATTAGCACAGACAAACCTTACCGGCAAAGTTAAAATTGGAGGTTATAATTTGGATACTAGTTTAATTCAGATTTAAGTGTACAATAATTTTCTTAAAAAATGAATTGAGATTTTAGTTAGTTATTGGATGATCCATATCGTATCCGTACGTACGTATCTTTTATAAATACAACCTTTCGTGGTAATTTATGAAATTTTCAATCAAATTAATGTTCTAATTATACCAAATTTAGTGGAAAGGAATTAATATTTCCCACAAAACTTTTCAACGTGTACAAGAATTTAGAGAAATTCGTAAAAATTAAGATTTATTTCTATTTTGTAAAGAGATAATTTAAACTTGAAGGCACAAAGTGATTTTTTAATATTCGTACCAATTCACGAAGAAGATAGTGAGAAAGAATTTTGAGAAAATTTCTGTTGATGATGAGATTAAGAAGGTGATATCAATTATTTTGTCGTGATATCGTTTTCAATTACGTGCTCGTAAACGAAATAATACAGATGACACATAATGTTATGTAATGGTAATTATATAAGATTTATTTGGTGAATTTTTAATACATAAACTTTTATATAACATTATCGCGCAACTAGCGATAAGAATTGCTATCTATTCTACCTCTTTTTATATAAAGCAATTGTCGAAAGTATTCGTGCGAATGGAGAGGGAGTAGGGCTTTTGTACCTCTTTGAATTTAGAATTAAAAGGAATATGTAACTTTTAGATTGGGTAAGATCTTGAATATATGGAAATACCCGAGAATCTATATCGTTACTGTAACCCTTTTCATGAATTGCAAAGAGAAATGACGAAATTTGAAATTTATGGGATAAGATCGGTGCGAGATACAAAATTGGAAAATAATACGACGAAATTGATAATATTAGCAGGAATTATATCTGCACGCTGCAAATAACGTGCAAGGTAAAAAAAAAAATGTATATTTTATGTATATTTTTCTACCTGATAACGTGAATAAATTATAAAACTAACACAACAATGATAAGAGCTCTTGTTTCATTAATCGTGACACATATTGTATGCATTACGTAAATATTTACATTCCGATAAAAAAAAGTACGCGCGAAAATTGCAAAAAATCACAATTGTACGTATTCTCTCGAAAAGAGAAGATTACAAAACATTTTTAGTTTTTTATAGCGATGTATTTTACATACGTGCTCTATTATTTTCCTTTCAAGTAAGAAACGAATCTCAATCTTACGCGGATTGTTCAATTAAACTTCGTTGGAGAATGAGTTTATTATTCATTGCTTCCCAATGAATCTAATTGGAGTAATATCTGAATTCGATTAACAGAACAAGGTAATGACAAATTTTTCTTGTAATCAAGCTTCAATCGACACTTCTATGGAGTGAAATCGGGAAAGAGACACTCGTAACGTAAGCACCTCTGTGTCAGATACGCAAAACACTGATTGTATTTAAATGTAACTGCTCAGTCGAGAAAAAATGAAACAGTATACCGTAGTAATTTATGATAATCGTTTATTCTTAAAAGGGGGAGAAAAACCCATGGTGATTCATCCCGTACAAGTGTATTATGCGTCGTCTTCTGAAACGAGGCGTTGTAAAAAAAGCGTTTAATATAATTGTTGGTTGCACGCTCTAATAATAATCGTTTGCCCGTTACGATTACGTAGAAGACAGGCAGAAAAAATGGAACAGGAAGGTTTGAGATTAATTCAAGAGAACAGATACTCGTTACGAAACGTTTTCGAGAATCGCAGAACCGGCCTGTTGTTGTTCAAAGATAACACTTGAGATTTCAGAAGATTATTCTTTTGAGATCTGATGCATCATCTTGATTGCGTTGTTGAAAAATTATTGATACCGAGCAATACAATCGCGATTTAAATGTAATCAAACGGACTTGGAAAGATTGTATGAGACTTTTACACGTCGCGCGTATATTTATCGCGTTAAAAATTTTGGAGTGCCGTTTACTTGTTTGTATACGAAACAAATAAACGTTTGATTTTTAAATGTAACTGTAATTGAAGTTTCAAGTACAATAAAACAATAATATCGCGAATAACACATTTATTTACTCGAAGTAATTCCGGCGTCTTAACGAGAGCTCCAAATCTCGAAGAACGTTACTACTTACGTAATAATTATTAAAGTCCCTTCGAGATTCGCGTTCGCCAAGTTTGCTATTTCTTCATATCGCGTAAAAAGAGAATAAAGAGTTTCTTTCCGTTTGTTTTCCTTAACAAAAATTCCGAATTATCATTTGCACGCCTCGTGGAATGCACGATTTAATCGTTCGCCGTTCTTATTTTTACACACGACGGCCGTACGGCGGGACCTTCTGCCGCGGAACGTAATCTACGATGACGAAGATAACGAGGACGATCTCCGCAAGGACGATTAGTCATGAGGCACGGATTACGCGTTATCGCGGCCACGCGTCATTGTTCTTGGTAATCGTTTGCCAACGGTATCAGAAAGAGGAGTTCCACGCGGCTCGTCAAGTACCACCGTGAGAAAACGCACGGCAAACATCTGCCACCGCTCTATCAGCCGATTCTTCAACAGGCGAAGCCTCTCACTCGGTGTGTCAATTTTCTAACCAACACACACTTTCCGCGATGATTTTGTAATTGCAATTGCATCTATTTATACGGAACAAGTCTCATTGTCGGAAGAGATGTCGCACGTTTCATTCAGTATGGAAAGATTGAACAATTGAAATACCCGTTTCGCATCAAAGAAATGGAATTTGCACGTGATACTGTTTAATTGTTTATTTGATGCGTGTCATTTCCATTAACAAATCGCACGTTTGAGAGATATTGGTTGACCAAATTTGGTCAACCGACACTTACTTGGAACTACGAGAGCTTGCGTTGCATAATGCGGATATCACGCTGCAGATACGTTTTCTAAATAAAGCAGATTGTTCTAACGCATTGAAGAAATAACTGATAAGTACGTCGCCAGCTGTGTGAAGTGCGAAGAACAGTTGAATCTTGTTAACGATTCAGCGCGAAAAAAGGAAGATACAATGTTTTCAAGATTGATAACTGTATAAGACAGAGGAAACTCTGAATAGAAGATTCGGTTCAATAGTTCAAATTCAACGGTTAAAAAATAATGCAAATTAAATTTTCTCGTCGAAAATTTTTCACGTTCTTTTACTTTTATCACCTAAACTTCGCAAACTTTTTCACCTCGATAAAAACAAGACTGCGAATTTTCATGCAAATCATGGTTATACGTTTAATCTAAGGGTATGACGAAATTACTATACATTTGTTTCAAAATTAAAATTAAAATTCAGACGTTTTGGTGAAGCCTGTGGATTCTGTGCATTTTAAAGTTCTTCTTAATTAATTCCTCTTACGAGAAGCTTTTCGTAAAATCCGTCGAATTTCATCGCTGATCGAGCAAAAAAATCTGCGAACAGAGGAACAGAGGAAAGACAGCGATCGAACCGCGCGCAATCGGGGGAACGCGAATTCGCGTAACAATATGCACGCGGGTATTATTTCGAGTGGTGGTGTCAAGCTAGAAATATGCCGCGTTCTATAAAAGGAGCTTTCCGTGTATGCCCCGAACCAGTGATGCTGAGCACCGCGACGCGACGCGGCGACGTGGCGGCGTGTAGCGCGATTTGAATTTATTCCGGTGACACGGAGTCGCGGCTAATGGCCACGGCGAGGCGTCGTATGGTCATACACCGCGCTGGACAGTATTAAAATTACGTAAGCGCCGGCGACGCGGCAACTAAATTTAAAGAAGCGAAAACGAATCGTAGCGTGGTCCGACGACACGAGCCATCTGCGGATGCTCGTTCCGTGAGCTTATTTGCTCGGTCGCACCTGCACCGTTCGTCCACCTGGTGTTTCGGTCAGTTGCGCGCGCGCTATAGTTTCCCTTCTTGCACGAACGAATGAACAAGGAACAACACACAAACGCGTTGCACGTCGGACTCGATCTTCAGGTTCAGTCGATCTCAGGTGAAACTCAGGTGCGGTTACGACGATCTTTCTTTTGCTCCATTTTCCCCTGTAAAATCGCATAATTTTCCTAATTATTTCTTTTTTTTTTCTCTCTTGGTGTTTTCTCGATGAGATGCGATTTTTTTTTTTTTTTTTTTTTAGAGATCGAAGAAGGGGGGTTTGGGTTAGTCATTGCAACACTTGGAAGATTCTTTATCTGAGTAACGTTATCTCGGATTCCTAGAAGTAGACCAATAAATCAGATATCGGCAAATGAAGATCTATTTGAGCCGGGAGCGATCGTTCGCAATGACATTAATTATGTGACTGTGTTTAAATTGGGTGGCGTTTATCTGTTAAAATGAAGTAAAATTTCTAGTACGTGTCGCTGTAACGTTACGTAAATTGTTCGGGGCGGCGCGATTTTCCATTGCAACGGGCAATATTTTTTACTCGTGAAAGAGGAATAGTTTGTAAAACTGACGTTTATCTAGAAGAAAAAACTCAATTAATTACAAATTTAAATTTCGTAACAATCGATTTAGCCTGTAAAGTAATTAAAATATCGTCGGCAGTTAATGTTTGCTGATACAGAAACTAGCAATTGCTCTTATCTATACGATTCAAATTACCAAAGGTAATTACGTCCGCGCGTGATTTTAATTAATGAGACTAACTACTTGTATATCACCGTGTGGAGAGAGAACGTTTCTCAGCAATCACATTCTGATTGAAATGACGAGTCGTTTGCATACAAATCGCCGCGAACGTTCCTGCATGAGAGGTTCAAGTTACCATTGTCTTTCGTTAGTCGCGATAAGCTTGATCGATGGTTATTGGGTCGGAAGAAAGAAATTGCTCGTGAATTCTGTGGAAGATACGCGACCATTGTCTTTCGACTATTTTCGAATCGTGGTATCCCGCGAGTACAAAGTGAGCTATAATTATCGCACGAATGGAAGCTGCACTCTGTGTACCATGTGTTTACGGCGTGTTTGATGATAGACGAGAAGAAGAATCTTTTTCTCAAATTTTTGTCAAAATTAATGTGTGATTTTTATTTAGACAGAGACACAATTGTATTCGTTGTCATTATAATTTGAATTATAATGATTTATACATGAAATATTTTGATAGAACAAGATCTGTACAAGGGTTGTCCTTAGGATCGTTGAGAGAGATAAATAAATAGAAATATGAAATATTGCGCGAGATAGAAAGATTGAACTTGAAAATATTGCCATATTTTTCGCAATTTCTTGGAGAATTAATTCTAGTTGACTTATTGTATTTGTTCGAGTACATCATTATTGTATTATCGAGTACGGAATATTTGCTTCTTCACAGTTGAAGCTATTGTTACAGTCAATTGACTTAATGATAAAATAAATGGCATTGCTGGTTGTTCAACTTATCTGAAGAAACCTCTAAATCCATTTTAAAAAGTCGCATAATACCACTTGAAAAGAAATTGACCATCTCTCTGAAGAAATTATCTTCCTATCGCATTTATCATAAATCTTGCGATCTTATCCCTTTCTACATTGTAATAATGATCAACAATAAAAATATAGAAACAGAATATAAAAATAGATATTTCTAATTTTTAAAAAGAATCTTCTCATAAATGCAGATAATCTGCAAAAAAACTCACGCAATAGAATTAAAACGCAACTTACTAATTACTGTGACAAAATTTATACATTTATACATACTATATATGAATAGCAATTATCCAAATAATATAATAAAAATAAACAAAGATTAACAAATGAATAATAAAAAAAAATAAATAAAGTCAAGTTAAGTAATATTAGCAGTAATTTTTTCGAAAAATTTACATTTTATTAATTGCGAAAGCAGACGAAATGAATTGATTTGACTTTGGTAAAGCCTTGTTGGTTAAAAGGCAGAAGTACATCACGATTCTCTAAAGGTGTAGGCGTAGGCTTATTACGCAATGACAATATCAATCCCCATACGTTTATCGTTCGTTCACTCTCCTTTTCGCTCCGTTTGTTCCTCCTCTCTCGCTAGTTGATAAGCAACACAGAATTACTACGTCGCTCCCACGGACTTTGTTGCGCGCAGAGTAAACACGAGCACGTTCCGATGACTATTGTTCGTGAAATCGTGGATCGAGTGAGAACCGACTGTATGTATCCTCGCGGCCGAGAGAGCGTCGATCCGCGTAAATCGTCTTCTTTGTTCCAATTCGTGAGGGGAATAATGTATTAGACGTGTGTACGCTGTACGGCGATTGTCTATTTTTATTGAGATCTTTCTCGCGCTCGTTGATGGGATTTTCGAAAAGAAAGCTGGCGAACAGTTAGATGATTTGCTTTTTACGTAATTTTATGCTCGTAGAATATTTGAATGTCAGGTAAACAAATTTGGTATTCGCGGTTTAGTAATTTTCTGACACGATGACGCGTTGATTCATCGACTTGGGATCGTTCTTAAGTTGGATTTACTCTCTCGATGTACGATCAAACTTGGAACTTATTATTTGGTAATTATCTGTAACGACGATTTATTAATTCCAGTCGGACGATAACTTTTAAAGAGAGATTTAAGTCGGTGCTGAATATTCGAATATACAGTTATAGTTAGATTTCATCGATCTGTGTCGTTTGGTTTTGTTCGTTCGATACGAGTGTCTTCTTGAAACGTGAGAATTCACCTCTTGGATGTTTGTACAAAATAAATGATCTACGTGTATTATCGGGAAAGTCTGTAGATATTCTGCTGTTGCTAGTTATCTTTAGCACGAGATTATTCCACTCTTAAATATATTAGAAAATGTACAATGATTCTTCGCTATCATGAAAACACTTGTTACAATCAACCTACTTCTATATTTCTAATCTAAATTCAGATAGAAGGCTAACGTTCGATGATTTTTTTTTTTATATCAAGCCATTCTTGCTTTAATCAATCAATTGCTACGGTTTCGCTCCATTTCCGTATGCTAAGTAAACTTTTGGCGACTATCGATAATTGAATTCTTTGTTGTTCGGTCAATTAATTTTAATGTCGTTTCGGGATTGGGTATTTCCTAGCAAATTGTTCGACTGTCTTTGAATGCGAAACATCTTTGTGATTAAATAATTTGCAGGAAATTTATTAAAAAATGGAACGATAAAATTATAAAAGTGCGAAAGTCGTAGGAAATTAGAATGTAAAATTAAAATTCTCTTTACTTTGACGTGTAATAATCACAACTGATATAGCAATGGAATTTATCGACGAAAGTCAAATGTAAAAAATTGCCCGGTGAAACATTTCATCGATTCTCTTTTTCCAACAATTCTCTATTCAGATTTCGTTACTTTAGTGGCGTTTCTAAAATTGTTGCAAATATTCTAATCGCAATATTGAGCGATACAAATCTCTGCTCATTGTTATCGTAGTATATGCTTGTATAATGCTCGATAATAAATTCTCCATTACACACGGTCGCGTCTGTTTGATTTGTCACATTCGACAAAAAATTCCAAGCGTTTCCGTTTGCTCCACGCACGATGCGCGCCTCCTGTGGCAAGCACGAATCGCATCCGAGGGCTCATTTTCACGCGTTTCTTCGCTCCAGTTCTCGAGCAGCTCTTTGCGCCCGTTTCTCACAATGGGGAACTCGAGAAGATCGCCGGTTAAATTCAACGCTGCTTGTGGAACCGCGTATTCCGTTTCACAGGCTCGAACAGGGTGCACGTATCAGGCTGAAGCAGGAAGTTGGGTCAGGATAAGTTAAGAAACTCGACGATGACTTTGTGACGGAACGATTACTTCGAGAAAATGAATATAATGGATGGAAGAAATGAAATGAAAGAATACAGATCTGATGTTTTATAATGGATGTTATATATCGTATTAATAACATAATTCGCGTTATATAACGATGTTTTATAATGAATATTACATATCATATTAATAACACAATTCGTGTTATATAATCGTCTGTCGTGTGCATTGAAACGACGATATAATAAATTGTCACTTTCGATCATTTTCGGCCCACTTACTTTCGTTTCTCAAAAGAATTGAAAAATATCTCAAGTTTGAACTCTGAAAAAAATCTGAAAAAAATCTTATACGACTCATCGATTAAATTTTACGTTAAATATCGTTCTAAAATATTACGAATCCTTTTCCTTTGCCAGATCGATCAAAATGAAACGTAGAAATTGGAGAATCGTGACAGAATTAAAAAGAAACGTCTCATCACGTAATCCGTGGATCATTTAACTGCTTCCCAATAATCAATCGCAATACGAATTTGACGAAACGCGGTAACGCGAGTTGAGAAGAAATCGCAAACGAGGTGTGACATTGATGTATTCTTGAAACAAAAGCAACGACGCATTAAACAATCGGGGATGTCCGCGTACGATAAATCACCACGCCAAAATATTATTATATTAGTAACCTGACGTCGTTGGGCGACGATACATCCTGCAATTTCGCCGCGTTCTCGGTACGATGCACGTATGCGCTGTACGTTTCGTCCGTGCTATCGGTCGAGGAACGAATCGAGGCACGCGGAATTTGGTGGCGTCGCGAGTCAAAGAGAGAGTCGGCCGCGCGTGTATGGACCCCTGCCAAATTCGGCACGCTTTGCTCCTTCTTACCTTTATCTCGGTTAGAAAGGCGGCGGCCGGAGGACGTGGCCGCGAATTCTAAAGACCGTCAGGGACCAAGGACGCGCTGTCGGTGGTGTTCAAGTGATTCGCAAAGAGAGCAACGGGAACGCGGGAGGCAGTCATGTCAGGGCCACGATCAAACCGGAGGCCGGACGGCCCTCGCGAATTTCGCGATCGTCTCCGTTTCTGTAAATATTAATCCTTCGTAAAACCCCCCTTTCTCTCTTTTTTTTTTTTTTTTTTAATTGGAGAAATTTGGTTTTTCTCCGAATTTTCTCTATCGAGGTTCGTCGATCGCGAACGAGTCGAACGTGTTACATTGGACCGTTGGTTTTCATCCAGAGAATATACGAATCGAAAATTACGCTTCGATTATAAATATTTTGCACAAACTGCGAGGCGTATCGTCAAGCGAATGTTTTTTTTTTTTTTTTTAGAACGATTCTCAGCGAGGGTATCCGTCGCGCGAATAGCAAACAGAGGTCTGATCTGTAGTTTCGTTACGGGCGAAAATATCGTTGCGATATACGAAAAGAGTGAGTCGTTTCTTTGGAACGTATTTTCGTGGTACGCGTCCGCGAGCACGTACGTACACTCGGGCATGAAAATACGATCTGACTCATTTGGTTTTCCTAATGAGATTTTCACGATACGACGACGACTTACATAAGTCCCCCACCGCGTCGCTTCGATCGACGCGTAATTTCTTTCGTCTCGTGGAAACGCGATGATAAGCCCTTAAAGCGCCGATACACGTATTTTCGTTTTCCTGTGAAACGAAATGTGTTTCTTTTGAAGTGAGTCTCGAGACTCGCTTTTATGCATCGTGACTGCAACCTTTAAGCCAAAATTTTTTCAAATTCTCGACAAGAATGTGTCGATGTAAAAATTAATTCAAATGATTTCGTTTGCGAATTTTCAGTAGGTTTTGACATTCGATTGATAGAACAAGTTCGTACAAAAATTTGTAGGCTTTCAACCCACTTTTCATCATTTAAATATTTTAAATATCTAGCAGAATGATAGATAAAGGGTCTGGTGATAGTTTTTAAATTGAAATATAACGTATATAAAACGATTAGCAAAGAAGAAATGTCGGTCAACGGAGATACATAAATCCATCATTTGTACCTTATAATAAAAGGTCACTTTCCATCGCGTACGTATCGATGCAAAGAAAGGATTATGCTAACGACGTTTCGCCACCTCGTGCAATCGTGCACGCATCGAAGTGTGCATTCTGAATCATTTTGTTTTTTTTTAATAGGTTTGTCACGTTCCAAATAGCATTATGTAAACCTGTAACGAGCCTCGTATGCGATATTTTCTTGGGTGAATTACTCTTCGACGTACAAATACGATAGACAAACTTTTCACCACTATTACCATATTTTCGCACATGGTTTATCAATCTCGAAAGTATTATTGTATAAAATGTTACTATCCTGTTTAATTAACAGTAATACGAAATTTAATTAAGAAATTTATAATGTAGATCCAAAACAAAAAATTATAATATAATTTGTTAAATGTCAAAATTAATACGATGAATCGATGAAAAATGTAATTTATATATTCGAATAAATGAAATTAATAACATTGATGTTCAAATTGGAACACGAAGTCCTGTTGATGGAAAAAAAATTCATTTACATTCTATCATCAATATACATTTTTACATTATTTGAAGAATAGAAAAATATAATAAAGTAAAATAATAATATCTTTATTCTAATTGTGATATTATTATTTATAAAATAAATGGTTGTATATAACGAGATATAGTACTAATTCTGGCACAGCCGATTAAAATATGTGGATATCGTATGTATTTTAGCATTCTGTTTAAGTACCGTAACATAAATTCTGCCAGCTCAACACGCAACGATTCAAGACTTCTACACGCATATTGTGTTTCATGCCTTATTCTCAATTTGCCAACTGTCGTCACAGGTTGTTAAATTTTCGGACCAATATCAAATAATCAATAAAATCTTTCTTTAACGCTAGAACTACTAAATATCTAATTTTTCGTAGAAATTTTCTATATTCTATATTTCTATATATATAATTTTTCGTAGAAATTTTCTATATTTTTATATTTCTATATTTACAACTGTGTATTTTTATAAATTTAGACGATTCTTCGCAAAGCAACAGTTTTTATTCTCTCCGTTCCACTAAAAATTTTTGTCGCATTTCTTAGTTTCATTTCTCTGGTAGTTTCACGGTTAATTTTATGTCTGTGGTTCAAGCTTCAAGACTTGGGCGACACGAGACAGGTCTTGCACAAGAGACAATAAAATGGATTTTGCGGATTTTAACCAACGTCCATGGGTTAATACTATTGTAAGTGTGGTTTATTTTTGCTGTAACGAAGTTGGATGGCAAAGCGACGATCAGAGGGAAAAGATCCGAGACGCTCGTCGAGATTCCGTCGTCGAAAGTGGGTCGCGACCTCGATTTCGCTTCGATGGTACCTATCTGTCAATCGAAACTCCGATTGTTCCACCGTTTTCGTTCTATTGCAAATAAATCGCCTCTTCGTTCGTTGTTTCCCGTTATTGATATTTCCAACACTTTCGTTCGTTGGTGTCAGGAAGTTGTTAATTTAGGTACATATTTGTTCTCGGTATCGTTGACAGCGACTGTCACGCTCCTCTCTGTTCGTTTTCACGTCAGTCTTATGCTGAACCAATTTTGTCCATTCTCTATTCTGGAGAATGTAAAATACAAAATAAAATTGAATTATCCTAAATTTTAGTGATGCAAGTTCTGATAATTATCAATACTATCTGGGGAATTAAAAATACAACTAGCTGTAGCTAACTGGAAATAATTTGAAATAAAATTCACTAAAAAGAATTTTTATTCGTCTATATCAATTTGCTAAATAAATTAATCGCATCTGATATCGACTAATTGGCTGTAAATTAATAACGATTCATTATCTCAACGAGTTAATTCAAATCACAAAAGATACTTTGAAAGAACGGGAATATTTTATGTTACATTCGATATTGATGAAATCAATTAGTGATTTAAATGACGTTTTTTATTTGATCGATTGTAAGACTCAGCAGTCTGAAATTTTGCATTTTTAATTTATTTGTAGCGACGTACGGTAGATCGCGTTGTCTCACAACTCAATTTAGTGTTAACGATAGATACGTATATCTGATTAAAGTATACCACTTTAATTGTAATCTTTGTTCGTGTAAGAAGTAGTTTCAACCTAGTAAAGAAAAATTTCGATCAAAGCAATAAATCGGAGAATGCTGTCCAATCGAGTAGATTGTTACCGAGTTCAGCCTGTCGTTATTCAAACGAACGACTGTTATTTTCGTAGAGTGAGATTCGTAAGACACGAGACTGGATGTGCACTGACGTGTGCAGGTTTCTCCCACGGATTTTGCCCACGTGGCTAAAAGGCAGTTTCTTCGTGGCCACGACGAACACGCTCGATTGGAATCGCGGTATTGTAAATCCGCGAGAACGCGTTTCGATTATATAATTGCGTACGAACGAAATTAATCCGTCCCGGCGCACGTGATTCGTGTCAAGGCGAGAGTAGCCACGATGCTTTCCCGCTGCTCTCTCGAGGCAACGTCGCGCTCATTCGCGAAAGTATCGCGAGAAAATCGTCTTTTTTTCAACTGACGATCGCCGACCGTGCGTTTTCTTCCTGTATATTTCGAAGAATCCAGAGAGTGACTATTAAACAACGGGATTTTATACACATTTACGTGGGAAATTGCGAGGTGCAAAAATATACACGATATAGTACACTCAAGAAATTTTTATTCAACTTTTGTTTTTCTAGTTACCTTCAAAAATTCACAGCTCATTTTCAAGAGTTTGTAATGGAAACGATCAATTATTGTTCTTTTTTTTTTTTTTTTTTTTTTTTTTAAGAAGAAAATGTTTTAATATTTTAAATTTTTGTCAGATAGATTTAAATCCTTTTTTAACAAATATTCGATGTCATATTGCGTTGTAATTATGTCATAGAAGAATAATTAAAGGAACCAGAAACCAGAGGATGGATCTCATGAATAAAAAGTAAATTGTACTCAAAGTAGATTGATGTAGATTTAATTTTCTACGCTCTTAATTTATTAAATTGAACATATCAATTACTAAACTGACATATCAATCGTGGCTTCAGAAAACAATGATTGCCATATCTCGATGGCACTACAGTTTTGCTGACAGGAATACAAGAAGTTGAAATTACTTTGTCTTTATCAAGTTTTAATTTTCTGCTTCAGAGACAACAAGTTATGTAATGAAATACCAAGTAATAGTTCTGAACGTTGAATTGCAGAGAAAATCAAATCTATATATAAATCTTGAACTTTGAAGGATAGAATCTCGAAATATCTTGAACAGTATATCATTTGACTGAGTCATTTAAAGATCTTGCTCGAAGAAAGCCAAGTGAAAAACTAGATTTAAGAATGTGAGGGGCAATAAATTAATATGAAGAGACACTTGGAAATTTCTTTTTTCTTTCTTCTCTTAAATAGTTCTTGGATAGTGTTATGAAACGATAAAGAAATGTTTTGAGTATATTAAATGGGCGTGTACGTGTGATATTAGCAAGTGGCAAAATTATGTGAATACGAATAGACTGCGACGTAGACATGAATGAAAAATTTCAGGTCGGAAACGAAAGCCGGTTTCTGCGAGGCTAAGCCTTGTGAAATTGTGACGAAATTGTCAGAACGTTACAGCGCAAACCAGATCACTGAATGATCAATAATGTTCAATTTTCGAAATGTTAATGTTTCGTGTTTAACACCTCTCTGAAACGATTCTCTACATTGTAATATGAATTCTTACGGAACATTCTGAAATCCTTCTATATATTTACTGTAAGAGAAACTGATTTCCTTAATATAATATATCGTACTTCAAAAGGACACATACCGGGATTTTTAGAACAATCAGAGGAATGCGAATGTCATATTGACCGTCTATAAAAATTAGAAATTCTTTTCTACTTCAAGATTCACACAAAAATAAAGGATTTTATTTGACAATTCTTTACATTGAAATCGTCATAAAGTAAATTGTTAATATTCGAATAATATCCAATAATAATTTAATAATTTACATAAATGATCAAAAAATAACTCTCCTGATAAGAAAGAATTTCATTTCATTTAAGACTATTAAATTTCAATTCGAGGATATTAAAACTTGAATCAGAAATCATAATTTCATCCCACTGTCTTTCACCCACTTTTAGTGTGATAATTAATAGATTGATACATTAATAGTTCAAAATTAACAATCTCTATCGATAAAAAAAATAATACACTCTTCATTGGCGCAGTTAAACAAGTGCTATCAATCTTCCCAGACAGTATGGACATTACGAATGTTATACTGTCAACCCGATCAAACGTGGTAACGCTAGCTGTACGGCGAAGTGTCATATTCACCCAAGTATTTCATGATCGATGTCGCAAGAGGTGATAGAAAATTGTCTGTATCAATCGGGCAGCGACTCTATTATCCAAGCGAGAGGGGCGTTATGAATTGTGTACCAACATCTTGTACCGTCGGTGTACGTGAGTCCATAAATTACACTGCTAACAGATTCCCATCGAGTAGAACAGAATGGATTCGCGTATTTTCTAATCGACGTCGAACGCTACCCGTCTCTGGGGAATACTTTCAAGTTGTTGAATACTCTTTCCAACGACAGAGAAACTAAGTGTACCATCGACAAATCGCGATAAAAAGCTATATAAAGTAGGGAAATGTTCCGAGTCAAAGTAGAAAAGAAGTACGAGGATCGTTTGCTATTGTTGTAGTATTTCAGAGTTATTTGAAATGATTATTTGTACTGTCGAACTCTATTTCTCACGCAATGAAAGTGGAAAACTGGAAACCCTTTGCTACATGTTTTTTGTTGTGTTCAGGCTGCATTTATGAAAAATTTAAAGATGCAGGCAATAGTACATAAAACATTTGACTGTTAAAATATTCATACCTTTATTATAGAATATAATTAAAAAAGGGTAAAACTCTTGATAGGAAATTATTTTATATTCCAAATACATTAGATACTTTAGATATTTTATGTAATTTGTTAGTTATAAAATCTATTTCTTCTGAGCCATGTAGTTTATTTTTATGTTCTTGAAGGTACGTGCTAAAGCGAAAGTTTCTTCGCGAAGATTCGCCTTCCAATTTCAGGTTTCTTCGATAAGAATCGATGACGCATACGTATGCGTCATTAGACGCACAGTAGAAGTCCGTGACACGTAGGTCGCGTCATTAGATACTATCGATTATACGGAATAAATATTACATATTAAACAGAGAGAAACTTGTCGCGTGTAACATAAAAACTGAGATACAATCAAAGAGTGATATCGTTCATTAACGAAGTAGTCGTGGACAAAAATTCCGAGAGATGAAAAAATCAGTTGATTGATTCACTAAAAATAAAAAAATTGAATTAGCATAATGGAGAGGAGACGTCGTTAATCCGCAAGATCTCTTCAATAAAATTATTTTTAAATTAGGAGCTTTCATCAATAACCATCGCTTATAAAGATATATTCGGGCGTGAGATGTTAATTTTGTTTTCGATAAGACTCGTTTTAATCACAAAGCTAGTAATTTTAAATTATTTATAAATCGTGCTGTAACGATTTTATTTTCTTGTAATTAGTTTAATTTTTGGAAACCGATACGCGATGGCAATACCAACATTTGTAATTAAAACTATTTTGTTCCCTATCTTTTAGTTCTCCAAAATCTAAATTATAAATGCAAAGCGAAGAGTTTTTCAACTTTTAATGCAAGCAGTAGTACGTAAATGGCGAATGTATGTGTTTGTACTGTCTCTAATCATTAAGTGATCACTAATTTTACAATAATAACAGTATTTGAATCAAATTCAAACAATGTTACTAGAAATCGTCCAACATCCAGTATTTACGGATGATAATATGTATACTTAGTAATTGTATACTAAGTAATATTTAGGTTGTTCAGTAACACCGCGCTATCGCACAGCCTTACATAAACAACGCAGTATCGTAAAATATTCGCCCACAGAGCAAAAGGAATAACAAATCGTTTTCACTCCGTTAATTCCTGGCTCCAGTATTCCGAAATTTTTATCACGAACTTGCCGTTTCGCATCGATTTATTTACAATTTATCCGCGTTTCTTTGGCGCTTCCAAGAGACACGTACACACACCGTAGAAGTACGATACACGTATCGCGAGTTTTGAAGTCGAAACTATTGTCTGCGAATCGATATTCTTAGCTGAACCTCGCGGTTGAAGGTCTTGGTTACGCGAAAGATTCATTGCTATGCTCGTGCTTTTCTGTTCGAGAAGGGATCGTTTGTTAGCTTGCTCGAGTTCCACTGCGATTGCGGTGTCCCACCGCGGTGTATCTATGCATGCAGATGCGATTCGGCCTGCTATTTGTCGTGAACGCGATGCTGCGCACGTGAAAACGGTCGTACGTCTTGTGCAAGAGGATACTCGAACCGTATTACACAAACTTTTGCGATTAGTCTCGAAAGCAATATCATCGGAGCGTGTTGATTCGTTTATTTTCATTGGCATAGTTCAACACATTTCAAGACGGGATACAATTTCCACGTCCGACCCATTCGATCTTGAATTGAAGAAAGTAGCCTTTAATAATAAATTTTTTATTTTAGTTTTGAGTGATTGAAATGACAAAAATTTAAATCTTTTGGGTGATAATTACGGAATTAAAAAGTAAAGAAGTTTTTGTAAAAATTCGAAAAAGAAATAAAAAAGTCAAGAAAAATCCTATCACCACCAGAAGAAACGGAGGAACGAAGCAACTGTGAAAAGTTCGATACAAACCAATGTTAAGCAGGTATTCAGCGTTTAATTACCGACCGCATCAAACCGCGGCAAACCGAACCAGCAAAGTCAGTTAAACCTACCGGACCATTCACCGTATTCGTCTCTCGTGCAAATCGATCGTCAATATTCCAAACGAATTGTTGTCAGGTTGTTCGTTAAAAAAAGGAAGAAGAAAAGAAAAAAGAGTATCCACGGTGGAGAAAAGTTGGTCGATCGATCGATATCAATTAGACGAGTTTAATCAGCATTCGCGAAAGACCGCCATCCTCCGATCGAACGTGATTCGTGCAAATTCCAATCGACTCCCGACCTGAACTGGGCCAACAATCGTGATTGGCGATTCTGTCTGTTCGATCGTCGTTCGTTTCTTTTTTCTCTTGGTCGTTATCTCGTTCGTTTGCCATTACGACGAGAAAACGTCGCATTCGATTCTCAGATTCTGCCATTTGTGGCAAATATCACTCGTCTACACGCACGTGTTAACCTATTTTCCGCGCTTTTTGGACATGCGACGGTGTCGGAGTATGTCCCAAGTGTGGAGCAATCGCGTTCTCGCGTGTGATGGAGAAAAGGATCGAGAGAATGTATATAGTATCCAGATTGTAAAATATTTGTATTGCACGTCTTTTCCAAAATATATCTTAGCTGAAAATACGAGTCGTTCTTCAAATTCGGAAACGATCCCGCGTACGTTTGTCGCTCAAAAATATGTAGACTCTTCCAGTTTTTATGGAATTCTGGAATATGTAAGATGTCTTGTCAAACGATTTATGTTTATACATATTTATATTATGTTTGTGTATATTTATTTATTATCAAATTTTTTGCAAATACGTATATTTCAATAGTTGCAGATCGAACGAAGTGAAAACGTAAATGACAATTGCGCAGTACCCACTGTGAAATGTGGAAATTGTACTGTCGCGATACGTCGAGGTCGATTTGACAAGAACGTGAACTTTCATTCAAAACACATCGCAGTTGCACGTTGCGTATATGTGCAATTATTCCCTATCATTAATGGCTCAGGAATTCTAGAGACTAAGAAGTCTAATTATCTAATTAGAAAGTAAAGAATTCTAGGGAGCGAAGCTTCCATCCGTCCAATTTCGTTGCACTTTAGATATTGCAGTAGAACCACTTTGGAAAATCGGACACTTTCGAAACTGTCGAAGCCGTTTTATGTATAAGTGGCGGTTGGCGCAGGCGTTTCGTCAACGTGTAGCCAATTTGTAAATCGAACACGTGTTCCTTGTTACGTAAAGGAAACACATGGGTTCCCTTAAAGCGGGACTGTTACACGGAAACATGAATTGTTATACGCTACTTCCTTTGGCGATCAGGAATGCGGAGGACAAGCTGGAGAAGGAACGAGCTGTTAATTTAAAACAGGACGAAAGTGTAATGGCAATTTTAAGCGACTGGTTAACAGGAACAAATGAAAGCACGTTCAGCGGTTCGAATAATTTAGACGCTCTTTCTCTTTTTTGCTGCTTGATCGCTAATGAATGCGTAACTCTGGGAGTTAATTAACCCAGGAATAATTTGCGAGTCAAGTAGGCAGTTAATAATGGGTGTTTATAACGTGTTGTAATTTGATTCACTTAGAATGATTAATTACACGACGGTATCGAAATTTTCCGATTATCGATATTCAATCGTTTGATACAGTAGTTAGAGAGAAACGTTCGATATTACGAAATATATTAGAACTGAACTCTTTGAATATTTGATTCTCCATTGGTCGAGAAAATACGGAAAGAGTTAGTTTGAGTTAAGTCCTTCGAGTAGAGATGAAAGTTCAAGTTATCGTGTTATAATACCGATGATATCGCCTCTGTGATTAATCGCATCTATATAACTTTCTACTTCAACGTACAAAGAAAATCTTAACAATTGATTGCATCAAGTTACGATATAGTTCTGATAATGTTTTACCATTGTAGATTTTTAAGTATACTTACAACCTCACCTTTGCGATTTTAACGTTTAGTTTGAAAATAATCGCCACTTCTTTAGAATAACACCAAATGAAACTATAATGTAACATTATTAAGAGATTAGGATAAATATATATGCATATCGGGAAGAAGGTAATAAACCAACAAAACAAATAAAAGAACGAATTTGTTACAAGATACATATACGTCAATGGAGGAAGAAAGTTGAAATCAAATGTAGATACCACATACTAAATCAAAAAGGTGTCGAAAATTATAATACTCTCGTGAAGATAAACAAATAAAGGAATTATTATCCAATTGCGAATTTCATATGATGAGATGATAGTTTAAAAATATTGTTTTTGCAACGTTTGAGAATGTAAACCGAAAAGTAGTGGCTAGTAACCAAATGTAGTAAACATAATAAATAAAAGATATTGCGAAAGAATTAGAAATTCTACAAAACAAGATAAAATCGTAACACGTATATACGATGAGGCATGCTTCTCCATTGTCTAAAAATGGAACGATGGTATCTCGATATGTTCCTTTCTATACACATACCACGTACACAGAAAATGTAACGATACAAAAGTGCTCTTATCATTTCGATGTCACATTGACAACAAAACCGGCACCGAAAGAGATTTCAGCTGATGCTTGTGCGCGATAGTCGTTCGCGCGACCTGTAGAAGCATGGAGGAGAGCCGCGTCGGCTTTACGTAATCGGTAATAAATACGACCGCAATCGATATCTCGAACTGACACCCATCAGTGCCGCGCCAAGCCGAATCGAGAACCATTAGGGATTTTCAGCAGTCGGGGATATGATTTTTCCCAGTTTTCGATTCAACGAGAACGTTCCAGTTATGAAAATGTCTCCAAAAATTGATTTAACGTTGCATGATTTTAATAGAAAGGACAGTAAAATGAATAACATTTATTAATAATACAGTAAATGTTAATGATTATGTAATTATATATAACTACACTTTCGTTCAAAATTTTGCATGTTAAAATTTCACGAGAAATAATAATTTAATTAATTTGGACGAATATTTTATTTATATTATTTTTAAGTATTGAGATTGTAGTTAATTACGCTTTGAATTCAAACTTATATAATTGTAATATTATCGTTTCATCTCATTTAAAACGATGACTTTATTATATGTTTGATATAAAATATACATTTATATTATAGTTATATTTATTTTTATAACTATATGTCACGTGTTGAGTTAATAATGTCGTTTCCACAAGTCCCCACAATTTCACCGAAGAACCAATACAAAGAACCAAAAACCTGGATAGATTGATTTAAAGGAGAAATGGGAACGTTGGTTTTTAGTTTATTATACTTATCGCGTGAAGCATGCAGTAATAAATCAATACCCCTAGAGTACATATTCGTTATTTCTATCCGAGAACACACGGTATCACACGATGCTTCACTATTTTTAGGAAATCGTGACACGAAAAAGACTTTTCCCTTGAGATGCTGAATCGAATCGTGCTATTTACTGAAATCGTCGATTCGAGGCTATTTATCGTCGAATGTTTAAAATAACAGTATATATAAAGAGTCAGAAAATAGTCTTTTCATTTTAATCTTCAAACGACATTATTAGCTTGAAGATGGCAGAATGAAAGCCTGCCAGAGTGAACATTTGGGGCAAATGGAAAAAAGATTTAAAAAATAGAAGAAATTATCTCGATGACGGTTAGTTTATTGATTGTTTGAACTTTCGAGAAAATTTTAACGGATTCGTAACGAAACGTGAGAGAATAGTTCATTACGAAACTTGGCGGGAAACGCCCAGAATACCGAAACGAGTATTACGTAAACTCCTCTCCTCTAAGATCCGTACTGTGCTCTTGAACTGTCCACCGTTCAAGCAAAGATAATGGTAACTTGAATGTAAGAGGATAATTACTAAAGACCCTGTTAAAGACGCAATTCGATTTTCGATCTCTAAGCGATATCTTGTTGAAACAAATCGTCGTATCATTTCACGATTAATTTTAGAAATTGCGTATATATAAAATTTATATCGAGCTTTCATCGCTTCCTTTAGTGATTCATCGAATTCTCAGAGACTTTTAAAAAATCTCTCAATTATTTTATACGTCCGTGTTAAACGTTATGTGTATCGTTCGATTAAAGAACATTATAAACCTAACGTAAGCAAGCAATTTCAAGTCGAACCGCAGCAATAAATTACGGGTTATCTAATGAACAAAGAATATCTCTTGCGTTATCAATCGATTGCGGATGTTTGTATATAACATAGGAAACTTGAAGATTCAAAAATGGACAGAATGTGCATAATGTGCTCCAACACTCGGTAAACGAATAAATAAATTTCTACTTAGTTATCGTTTCATTTCTTTAACTAGATTCGTACGTAGATTCGTAGAAATTTAAAATTACATACATACATCTACTCTACTGATATTTTTCGTACATTTTTTAAATTCAGTGGAACAGTGATTCTACGTTTCTATTGACAATTTCTGCTCACTCAACACTTTGAAATTGTCAATTCAACCAAATATTCAAATATATATATAAATAATAGTAACAATGTATTAAAAAAAATTAATCTTTCCGAAGCACCAGAGAAATAAAACGAGAAAAATGTGATCCGATGAAAAGAAGAATATTTTCGATTCACGATTACTTCCGATCTGCGCAAGTTTTTGTAATTCCACGACCAAATCATCGTTGAATATCATATCAGAGATATCTCGCGTATCTTAAAATTAACCTTCTTCCTTGCGTTTCCTTAAAAAAAAAGCTGACAATGAGTGGTTAAAGGCGATCCAGTGACGAACGTGTCAAAATTCCCCGAAGACGAAGAAGAGATGTTCCGATATTTCTCCAACGAACGGAATAAAATATTTGCCAAGCGTTCCACAAAACCGCTCTTGAACTTGCATTCCTGGCACTGGGCTCGATGGTTCGAGACACGGTTCACCGTGAGAACTCTCGCAAAGGTTGAGAGATCACCGGTGGTTGGCGCGCGAAACCGTCCATGAAGGAAGCATCCGGGATCCGGGAGAATCGCTTCGGTGACCGGTCGATACACGCGGGCCCAGTTACGTAAAGGGAAATAATGAGACGCCGCGCTGCGCCGCGGAGGCATATTTGCCGAGATAAGATAGAGGCCGGTCGCGGTCACGTGCTCGTCGTGCTGTCAAACTTCTCTGTTATGTAAACTTGGCGCTCTCCTGGCGATTTGCCATTTATCGGCGGCAGTGGGTTCCACGGCATCGTCGACTTCGATTTATTTTCAGCAGCGCGAGCACGCGTGCCGGATACCACTCCTTCCTTTCCCCTTATCGTCGCATTCTCCGCGGAGGGAAATGGAGATCATTTCCCCGGCCACGCGACACCGTCGTCCTCCACCGATCTGTCCTTCTTCCTTTTTTCCCATTCGGTTCACATTGATTTATCCCATATGTGTTCGTTCGTAAGTTATTATTCTTCAGTTCTCGTTCGGTTCAGTCATTTTATATAATACGTTGCCCTGTTTTTTGGTTCAGGTGTTACACTATTCTGTGTTGTTACGTTTGATTTTCTCTTCTTCTTTTCTTCTTGCTCCGTTATTATATTCAAGATGAAGAAACAATCACGAGACACTAATTTTGAAAATTTATTGGAGACTCATTATTACGCGCAATGATATTATTTGAATATTTACGACTATTACGTATCTAACGCTGCGAAGGAAAATTTGTTTCTCGAATTCATTTGTCAAATTGATAATGAGACATACACACCTACTTATTAAACTAAAACTAAAAGTCCACTTAGGCAAACGCGATGCTTTATGAACTTATGCTTTTAGAATTTTCGTCGTTTCGTTTCGTTTCATAGTAGTGCGATAACAGATATCAGAAAAAATTATATATCAGATGCAAGAGGAAGAAGGATGAAAAGTGGAAAAAAACTGTTTTTGGGGGCGTGTTTCGGGAGTGACCACACATCCGACGTGGATAACGTTTCCCCTCTTTATCGTTACTTCGAGCGGAAAAGAATATGTATCGCGGTCGCGGCGTTTACGTGCAATATCTGCAATAACTGTGAATGTTGAAACCGGAACCACGTTGCCGCTTTATTATCCGCTCGGCGACTGTGATGAAAGCTACTTTTTCTTTCTTTCCTCTGTAACACCTCCGTAATGGTGACTGCTTTTCACAAGATTTTTCTTCGAAATATTTTTTTTCTAAAAATTCGTGACTATGCAACAAATTTAGAAAACTTAAACATTATACGTGTATCTGAAAGTAAATTTGACGGATTTTAAATATAACGCGTTGTTATCCAAACTCAGTTTTATACAATTACATTCAAAATTATGTATTATAACTTTGGTATCGCTTTTAAATATTCTAACGTCATAAAAATTAAATTGGGACACGAACTTTCAACGCTAGAGGGAATAACTGAAATATCTTCGTGGTACCCAAATTTGAATTCAGTCTAATGAAATTTAAATCAAACTCTGAAATTGAAAGGAACGAACGTTCGAAATGACAATTAAACGCGAAATGCAGGATCCCTCGCTGCGAATTTCTAATATTAATTGAATGCCATCGGATCGTATCGACCTGTCTGAAATTTTATGCGCGATTCCGACGTACCGACGTGAATTCACGAGCGGTGCCAGTGGAATCCGCTCGTTAATACGCGTACCCTCGTAAATTTCCGTGCACGCAGAATCTATTTCCACGTTATGAGGTCGGCGGGATTAATTTGCAATTCGTCAGATATATTTGCGAACGTTATATATCTCGTTCGTTACCGGCGATTTATGCGTCCGATGAATTTCCCTGCTACCGATTCGTGAACCAGTGAAACACGATTTCCACCAGGTATCGATTCGACCAGTTTCTTCGGCAATACGACCATCTGTAACGCAAGTTAGACGAACCGAGCGACAAACTGGATAGTAACGTTACATCAGCGTTTAGAAAAAGAAAAAGAATGTATTTGCATAAATCCCTCGGAACGAGATTTGGAATGTGGCCAATTCAAACGCGCAAATCTATACGTTTATAACTCGATACGTTTGAATTGAATCTCATTTTAAAATTATTAAATTATCATCAATATTTTATAGCACGGTTTTTTTTTCAATATTTTTTACGTATGCATTTCCAAGTTTTTAAATGTCCTCATGGACAGTCTAAATGGTTTAGGTTAGGTTTAGGTTAGGTTTTTTGATGATACATTGAGTTCATAAATTACGAAAGGAATCAAACTATCTAGGATTTAACGTACAATCAATCTTTGTTTAATATAATTTTGAAACTGTTTGCTATTCTTGAGAAACGAAATTTTGAGAATATCTCCAGTTTCTCCAGAAGCTTACCGATTTCCAAGCATAGTAGACTGCTGATCATAAATATCAGAACTATTTGCCAATGTTCAGTGTAAATCTTGTATTTCTCATTTCTTTTATTTTCTTGCTTCTTTTCTATTGTATTCGCATTACATGTAACAATGTAAAATTCATCAGAGTTAAATGTGACGTTCTAATATTTACGACCAACAATATACATTGTAACAATGGAGTTATGTAAGGATATTTTTCAATTTCTTGAGTAATTCATACAGCGTATGAAAAATCAAAATTCAAAACTTTCAATGCCACCAACATGTATGAGTTATGTCATCCACTCGGGTAGAAATTAATACATGAAAAGTGACTTTAATGAAGAAAAATGTTGAGCAACAATTCCTAGAGTATGAAAATGTTTAGATTGCGAAAGCAACTTGCACGCGAAATAGAACGTAATATAACTTACGCCACTAATAAAATATTGATTAATAAAATACATCTGAACTGAAATTCTTATTTCAATAACATTTCACGCGTGAAATAAATTTCTGTAATTTGCATAAAAATTCATAATCCATTCGCGAGTGATGCCAGCGGGTAAATCGATGTCATTAATCGAATACCAATACTCTATCCGATTATTTCCGATATTTTGAACGCTACGTGCGATCGTCTGGTACCTAAATCCAAACTCTCGTTCAGCCTGAATTCGTTGTACGCGATTATGGTCTACTCGTTCGCACGAGTAGATTTAAATCCGGAGTTGACAAGATTAAACCGCGCTCCGCGTACGCAGCGAGCTTCCACGTACTTGTTGCCAAGTTTGCGACACGTGAACACCTGTAACCGGTAGTGATAGAGCGATTTTTCTAGATCGTGTGACGTTGTTCGAAACTGCACGTATGGCACATCACAATTATCGACGTGCGTTCGACGATTATCACGTTTCGTAACGTCGCGTTCGCCAGGCGGACTCACGTAACGGGAGATTCATTTTCGATTGATCAGTTTTAAGTATGTTAATCGCTTTAAGTCGAAGGACAAAGGTCCGTGATGTAGCATTCGGCTGTCACGCAGAGCGGAATAATCGATTTTCGTCCTGCCGATGATGATTGTTTCGACAGAACTGTTTGACGTTTGTTGCCCCTCCTGTTCGAGGCTCCTTGTTTCCGCTTTCAATTTTCTGGTTAATTGAACTTCTGGTTGCTCGGGTATAATAACTCGTCAATTTCCAGCTCGATCGTTTTATTTTATTACTTTTTGTCGGTGAGTTTGTTCGTTTGACGAAGCTCGATTTATAATAGTCACGTGCAGTTTGAGAGTTTAAGAGCTGATCAAAGTAAGTGACTTTTTATTAAAATTGAGTTGCATTATGCGAATTTCCTGTTGTTGATCGTTTGGTAATGTAATTATTGCGATAATCACAAGAATATAATTATTATGATATAATAACGTAACATAAGCAGTTTTTAATGGGAAGTAATTTTCAAGTAATTGGCTTTTGAACTGTCCGCACAATAATTGCTGTAAATAATTGCATTTTTATATAAGATTCATTTTAGATTCATTTGCGTATCCATTTACATATGTAAAAATTTCAAATGAATCGAAAAATAAAGAATGCGTTTGAAAACACAAGTCATTGCTAAGTAGGATTTGCTAAATACACGTGGTCGGAGATTATCTGCTGTCCTACAAACACAATGAGAAGATCCGTAAATGTCTATGAAAATAAAACTCCACGTTTCCTGTACGTACAATAATGTGAATTCTAAAAATACACCGAGTTCACGCTATCTTTGCTTATCTGAAAACAAATGAAGCTTCCTGGTCTACGATGTAAATCGTGGGAACTGTAAAAAGGAATTTTTGTTTCTTCGAAACGATTTTTATCTGCGATACGAAGAAAAAAAAAGAACAAGAGAGGGAGGAAAGAAAATAACATTAAAAAAATGGAAATACAAAAGGATGAGTATAGAATAAAAAATGTGATCGAGTACTTTGCAAGTGGAACCTTTAATTTTTGAATTCGAATATTCATTTGCAAATATTTTGAATGTTTCTGAACAATTCAAGTCTGAAACAATTTCGATATATTTCAAGTCTGATGTGAAACGCAACAAATTTGAAAATTGTCAGTATAATTACATCCATCTTATACGTACGTTCCATCTTTAGAGATCCCAGAGAGAGGGCAACAGAAATCACCGCCATGCGTAAAAGTTGAAAAGAAGCAAATCAGCATCACTCTCATATTGTTTGAGAGAGAGGTCCTCTGCAGAGTTCTGGTTTCGAAAATTTCGAGTCTTATGAACATTGCAATTTTCCAAACCTGCCAGGTACTCGTTCTTGGGTTCGAAGCTAGTTTATATATAGAATGAATACATTGCAAGCATTGAGTGCGTTCACTGAAACATTTTTACTTTCGGGTACGCATGGCGTTCGGAACTCATGAAACGGAATTTAGTTGTCGAGTTCGACTGGTACTCGTGAAGTACATATTGGACTTGATTCCATCCCTAGCGGTAGCAGCACTCAAGCAGCATAGACCACGTGGCGAACGCGTCGCGTAACGACAGCACGGGCCGAAACTATTTGCTTGTGTAGATCGACCGGCCGATTACGTAACGATAGATTTATATAAATGGTTACGTTGACACTAGAGCCCCAGCCGTAGCTGCCTCGGCCATCGTTATACTATGTATTATCTAACGTAGAACATCGCTTCGAGGTACGTCCGAACCACGCCGTTCCTCTGCGTCCCGCGGAAATTTAATCGTCGCTGCCGGCGAACGGATCTTCGATTCGAACGGTTACCAGATCGCTTCGAAAGCAACGTCGCCTCCTCTGTTTTGCATTTGGAGCCTCTCAGGTAGAATCAAGTGGGTACAAGTGATTGCTGAATCTTACGGTTAACGATTGGAGGAATTTTATTTGTGCCAGTATTTTACAGTGATATTTACAATGAATTTAACGAATAAATAACAGCGGTAGATGAGGCCTATCTCAGATTATAAGCACCAACCCTGATGCACGCACAATCTTAAGTTAGAATTTTATTATTTACACTTATTGCTACCTTATTACTATAACCAGCTCTAGTTTTTTTTTTTTTTTTTTTTTTTTTTTTTTTTTTTTTTTTTTTTTTTTTTTTTTTTTGCTATAACTATGGGAGTTTATTTTTGTTTTATTATACAACCAGGCACGAAATTGTATATTTTATACGTGATGTTCGAGGAATGATAAATGGCACTAATCTAGGGATGATCGATACTAACGGAATAGAGAGTTTCTGAGATTTTTGTGAATATTATGAACGTGACATAACGTGTACGATAGATCTGGAATTACACAGAACGAGAAAGTGAAATTGAAAATTATTCTGTTCAACTCTCAAGTAGTACCTATCGTTGGATCGACGATTGATTTCATTCTGTACTTTACTACGCTATAGAGATAATAGGAAATTAAAAATTTCGAAACTGTTACGGATTAGTGATACCAGTTGAGAGGTAAATTTTCGTTTAATGTTGCGCGAATTGAAAAATTTAAATTAAATTCGACAGGAAACCTCAATTATGGTGCAATTAATATTTTTTAATTGAATGGAATAACTTAACATGTATATCTACGTACTAAGCAATTCTCAAATCGCCCAATAAAATTCGTTAAAAATTTATCTCAGGACAGGAAGCTTCGGAGCAAGTAACGTTTCAATAGGTGTCATTTTACATTCGACTCTGAAAAATCTAAAATAATTTTAGATAACTGTCAGACAAATGGAGCCAATTGTAAATAAAACGATTCGCGTGTCTAGATAACAGACTGTGAATATCGACGAGCGTGTACAAAGCGTGTAGAAGCGTGGAAGAGGTTGGCAGGAGGATCGATCGGCTGGAAAAGAAGCGCGATTTCCTCGAATCAACGTCGACACCGGGCGACACTTTCGCCCGCGGTGTATACGCAGGCGCGCAGGGTCGACGTTTCTGTCAATTACATAATAAAAAGCGTTATGTAAGGACGAGCGCTACGCATAAAACGTGGTGGCCAGCAGGCTCGGCGATGAACGAACGAACGAACGAACGAACGAACGAACGAACGAACGAACGAAATTAAACGGTTTGTTCTTAAAGTGGCGGAGCAGGCGCGTGTGACTCCTCTGAAGCACGACGAGCCATCCACGTTAGCCTCTGCTTTGAATCCGTTTAATATTAGCCATAATATTAAACGGACATAAGGGTTCAGTCAAATGTTTGAAGTGGATGCAATTGTTGGAACGTAATTGGTTTGATAATCTGTTTATAGCGCAGTGAAAGAGACAAAGTATTTGTAGGAATATATTTTGTGACTGTGAATATATTTTGGTTGTTGCGAATCTTGTGTCAAGATTATAGATATATTTTAAGAAACAAACGATATGGTGATAATTTTATTAAATGTAATTGTATTTAATAGGATGCAGATCTTGTAATTAGAGTAGAGTGCCCGATACGAAAATTATTAATTTTCATTGATCGTCATTATTAATTTAACAAATTAGATAAAAAATCGAGAATAGAACTTTAACTTGGTCTGTTATCTCTTCATCTTCATCTCTTTGATGATAGTAAAAATTAATACCATTAGTGGTTGTGATTGTTCACAAGTAACAAATGGACGTACGGAATACATTGAGGTTTTACGTGTCTACATATCAGAACGTACCAAATTGACACAAGTTAAAGAAAATGCAACTTCACATTCAAGAAGATACTTTATTTTACACTTTCTTAGCATAAGTCATGTATCAAACTATTCTTCCAACATCACTTTACAATTTTTAATTCATAAATTAGAGTATATTCATTTGAGTAGTAACCTGAGAGAAAGATGCCCACCTTCGTATTCTATTCCTCCATTCCGTTCTATTTATATACTGCTATACATAAAACTGTACCTAATATTACTACCTAACAAAGAACTTACGTTTCTTCCTAATTTATTAACATCGATCTGCAACTGCTGTATCGAGAGGCACGAACGTGTATCAGGTCCGTTTCGTAGTCACCGAGGAGTCGGAGGCGATTTCGCTGAAGGTCTACCGTAACTAGCTTGTTATTGGTCGTGTTCATTTGCGATTAGTTACCGTGCCGGAAGAGTCACAGGCAGTTCTTGATGCGGGCTCGTTCGGCTTGCTACCTTACGCCGCTTCTTGCGAATTTCCAACGATAAACGGCTTCCACTCTCGCCAAAATACACCTCGGAGTGTGGCCGAGAAATTGGAAATTGGCAGACGATTGGCAGAAATGATAGGTTGCGCTTCTAGTTGAGAATTTATCGCGCAGCTTCAGCGGAGAAGATCATGGATCAGAGAAATGATTAATAGCGGCCGGTTATAAAGTTATTAAGCGTTGGTGATTTGCTCTCCAAGTTGGAAGAGTGTAAAATTAGAACCGCTTGTAAACAAAAAGTTCAGAGCTGTCCGTTTAGGATGAAAACGGTCCGGTCCGGTTGGTAGGGAATTTGATGCAGAGGCTGTTAGTAAGAGAGAGGTTTCTTTGCACGTGGACGCATTACGGTGAAAGGGAATTACCGTTTCACGTGACTATGTATGTCTGGACGAAATATAGCGTTCCTTAAGTACACGTTCCTACCAATTGGAAGTTGGAGTAGATTATGCAAGTCACGTAATTGCGCAATGATCTTTCATTGAGGACGTTTAATACCCAATTTGTTGCGCGAGATGAAGTCAAATTGTCGCAGGGTGTTTAGAAACGATCGATTCGTGAATTAAAATATTGTTGCAAAATTGTAATCAATCGATTGTTTTAAATATCCGAGTTATACATCGAAGTAGCAAAATTTAATTTACAAGTTTAACACTGTCGTTCTGTAAACTTCAGAATTATTCTTCTCAGCTGTTATTCATATTTATTCTTACAAACTCTACTCTAATCTGGTACTATCGAATATGAAGTAACAAAGGAACTTCAGAGAAATCACGGCTCTGTATCAAAAGTTCTCAAACCACGGCTGAAAATGTCCTCTCTAGGAAGTCGTTATCGATAGGAAGTAATCTGGGTTTCCAAGCAATTGCGTGACTTGAAGACGAATCTGCGATTACTTCGCAACTCGCGTTGTCTAACTACTTCTCGCGAGCTTCCACTTTCGTTTCGATAATTCTTCTTGTACCTGAAAATCTTCTCTCGGCCAGTTATTTCTGAAATCTGTCTTAAAAAGTTAAAAACTAAAGCCTTCAAGACTAATCAAAACCAAGATTTGTACAATGAATATCTATCAACTATCAACGCGTTCGAGACTGCTAAAGATTTTCACTCAAGACTAATAAAAAATTTTAAGACTCGGAACTAACCAAGACTTCGAAGACTTTCCAAAATGTAATAGCCAAAATTTTTAAATCATCAATCATTCGTCTAAATCTCCGAGACTTCCACGTTAAGGTGGACTTCAAGGTTAATAGAAATTTTCGAGAGACTTTCGAGGTATCAGATCGTATCGGAAGCGATTCGAGCTGTTTCATGGCCCATAGCTAGTCGTTGCATGTACGTTTTGTCCGTCGATCGGTTATCTGTGCGCGTCGACTGTTTCGAAGAACTGAAGAATACTGCAGCTGAAGTGGCGGCGTCAAGGAGGCCGGGAGAGTAGGTCAGAGACAGCCAGGAAACTCGATCGAACGAAAGCATCAGCGGAGCGGTACTTGACCGTGAAAAATGGCCGTGTGTCTGTGCGAAGCGAAACCGTGAGGCCGGTCAGCGGATATCGTCGCTTTCTTGCCTCGGAGAAAGCTACCTGCTCTGTTCCTTCGGTTCCCAACACACGCGGCAATTGGAATTATCTTATCGTTTTCGAGGACTTTTTCTATTTCGATAGGATTTTCAGAACATTCTCGGAGGGAAGTCGAAAGTAGATTAGATTGCTCTTCAGGGGACATTTTGGTATTATTCTTATGACTCACGAAGGAAGTAGTCCCCTTTCAAGGAGACAGCAATCTTTCGCTCTAGATAGAAATAAATTGCTCGAAAGGTAGTTATCTATGGAAGTAAACGTGCTTCTCTGTTGCTTTTATTATACATAATTTGATTTATGAAGCAAGTGTTTTGAAAGAGAGCAGTTGAAATAGAAAGAGAGTAAACACGGGAAATAAAATATAGATAGGAGAAATATATCAGATGTAATGTGCACGAGTCAGACTCAGAGTTTTCATAATTAAGTTTGATATATTGTTTACAAAAAAATAGCAATTTGTTGAAACGACATGTAAGAAAAAAATGTGTAAAAAGCAGCTGCTCCAAACTCTTTAATTATACTCGATTATACTTTGACTTTCTCCGCCAGAAAATCATGAGGGTTCGAATACTTCCGTGGCGCATAATTTTCGAAAACGCTACCACGTTACGTAGTCGTCGCATTTCAGCGGTTAAACGTAATGCCGTAAAGTGGAATTCAATTTGTAAAACGATCAGAAGACGTCCAATCGTGGCTGGCTAATGTATCGTTTATTATACCTGCAAAGTATCGTTACATAATGTCACCGTTTACAACTGGTACGACACGTTGGTGAAACGTATCAGCTGACGGTAAACAATGATTTCCGCGCTTTGCTTCACGCACTCGCTCGTCGTTGCAGCAACAACGTCGCCATTCTCTGCCATTTTCATCGATTATGTATACATTTCGTTACGTTTGAAAGTTTGGTTGTTTGAAATGCAAAAGACGTCCGCTCCAATTTCCAACCGTCTGCAGTTGCCTTTCGTTGAAAATAATTTAAACGTTGCACTGTAAACGTTTCAGTGATTTCTATACGGCAAATATCGAGAAATGACGTTCTATCCGAAGTATTTACGTATTTTTAAAGTTAAAAGATTATACGGTTTTTCCTGTGTTTTCGTCGAACCTAGTGATTTTAAACTATGAATTTAACTGTAATAACACGTAATTATTTGATGTAAGATATTATTTCTAGATATCTTAATCGTAATAATTGCTATATAGAAATGTCTATTTACAAATTGCTGGTTGTAAATGTTTATACTTTCACCGAAATTATTGTGAGACATTATGAACTCTGCTATTATAATGTTGAAAAATTCAAAATATTACAATATTACATCCGTCAATTAATATTTTTTTATAATAGCTTGTATTTCTGCAAACTAATATCTAAGTTAGTTTCGATGACTTTATTTTATATTCATAGATACATCATTTCCTCATACCAGAAGAACTACAGTAATTTCATTTATTATTATTAGCAATCTCGATGATCATTATTATACATCATTGCATCGCATAATGATTAATAAAAAACAAATTAGTTCTGGTCTTTGACTAAACGTGATTTATCTTTAATGAACACGACGCTTTAAAAAGACAGATTTATAAATAAGGAATTTGAAGAGTTGTTTCGTCATTGCTGATTCAGTGCTAATATCTGTAACTAACAGTGTGCAATATAATGTATAAAATGGACAATATTTAAAAATTTGTCACACGAAGGTACGGGCACATTATTTTCTAGCTGTAAAAAGGTATTAAAAAATCTAGAACAGATTGTAAGAATACGATCGTTGTCTCTGAAGAATTAATTACACTAAAGATATAAATTTTCACAAAAATGAACGTCCACGTTGAACACGCTGACAGTCTCTCTCGATATGACGAGTGACATCATTGCACGGGGAAAACAATCGTTCATCCTTATCGTGAAACCTTGTCGCGTTTCCGTCAGTGTGTGTGTGTGTGTGTGTGTGTGTGTGTGTGTGTGTGTGTGTGTGTGTGTGTGTGTGTGTGTGTGTGTGTGTGTGTGTGTGTGTGTGTGTGTGTGTGTGTGTGTGTGTGTGTGTGTGTGTGTGTGTGTGTGTGTGTGTGTGTGTGTGTGTGTGTGTGTGTGTGTGTGTGTGTGTGTGTGTGTGTGTGTGTGTGTGTGTGTGGGTGTGTGCGCGCTACGGTTCCGTTGCGCAAGGCTTTCGATTCGTTGCGATTATTTTGGCCCGTGAAAACATCCGGGAAACATTGCGATTCCGTCTTCTACGTAGCAGCAGGAGCAAATTGGCCACGATCGTTGGAGATGCTGTATGGAAAACGGCACGTCCGTACGGAGTCTGTACGATTTCCGTGGATGATGCAAACCGACGCGTACGGAAAGAAACGCGCGGCAAGATTACTTTGGCAAGTGGCGTGTCAAGGGACGCTGCTCGTCTCGGCGCACGTTCCACCACGTGGAGCATTATTGATCGTTGCCAGAATAGAAGGAGGGAATATAAGCAAGTACGTATAGCGCGCGTTGTTGATACGCTGTCTTACGCCTGGCCAACTTGCTGCTGCCGCTTTCGCGTTATGTATCGTGCGTTATTGGATCGTACGCACGTGGTACCGTGCGAAAGTCTTTGATCAATCATGTTACGCGTCTCGCAAACGATTATACAGTGCCAGTCAAAAGTTCGGGCATGCTTTTACTGCTTTTATTCGCGTTTCACGTTTGATTCGCCTTGTGACTTTTTTAATCTTTCTACGTGATTATATATATATGTGCGTTATATTATATATGTCAAGTATAGAGTAGGTTTATTACTTTTCAGTTTGAAGTGTCTATATTAAATACTAGATGAAGAATTAGAACTACATGTCTTTTGACAAATTGATAATTAATAAGGAAGACAATGATACGTGTATTGACAATACTCAAGGTATTAAGATATTATTGCAGATATCAATCATCTCCATTTATATTTTTCATCGCACCTACTACTACTCTTAAAATTCATTGTTATTTGATACATGAAACGAGAACGATTGGATTTGATCTTTACGTAATACCTGTATGTGTACGTAATAATTCGATCGATATTAGTCTTCGTAACAAATACGTTTGCATACGTTTCAATGCCCGTAATACCCAAGAGTTAAAGGCAACCTCCGCGATAGTAGAGCACGATCGCAGGTAGTCGTCCGCTGGTTTGATCAGACGGCAGTCGGGCCGCGGGGCGGTGGTGGGCAGGGGGTGAGCCGCGGAAGGGAGAGTCTTTTGGTCTCTTCTCTCCGACACCGATGCTGGTGCAGCTGCATCGGGCGACGCATCGTCGTTGGATCGAATGGACGTCAGCCGTTCCGGCGCAAACAACCAAGCGTTACGTAAAGGTCGGTCACCCGGCCGCGTACTTCATCGTCGTGCTTGCGCTTGTCGTTGCTGCTGGTGCTGCTGCTGCTGCTGCTGCTTGCTGCTGCTCGTTGCTCGTCTGCACGAGGTACGGCGGGGGCCTGTTAACTCGCTTCTCGAACTCGACCTTTATCTCTTTCTCCCGTCTTCCTGCCTACGGTTGTCCGTCTCGTTTCGTTCATTCGACCGCTGTCGTCGTTTCTTTTACTCGCTCGTATTCCATAGCCGCACACTTTTCTGCATACTAACAACTAAACTGCGAATATTTATGCAAATCTGGTCATTTTACGAACGCGGCTGAAGAAATGCGCGATAATTCGTTCTGTTTGGTAAACATTCGAATTTTTCGTCTTAAAATTTTGTTTTTTTTCTTTTAGCGACGTGTGAAAATTACCTTTTTGGGGGGGATTTTATCCGGGAAATGATCTATTTGAAATTTCTTTTCTTGAATTTTTCGTTCGAGGAAACTTACTTTTTTGAAAGGATTCATGTAAAATTTAGAAATTTATTTAAAAACAGATTCTTTCTACCTTCAATATTTTGTTTGAAAATTCCAATATTGAATCCATAAAACAGGACCGGAGAGAAATAAATAAACGTTCTTTGCAAGTCGATCCAACGAACTTCGCACTTTAAGATAAATAAAGATATATTCTGCATACGTTTGACCTGAGCACGTTATAAACATTATAAATTACAATTAACATTGCAATTACACAAACGTGCAGTCTTATTTCGACATCGTTCATTTTCTTCTGGAATAGTTTATAAGAAAGCTTATAGCGCGTAACTTATAAGTTTACTCGAACAAAACTTTCTTAATAAGTGTAACAAGTATTCATCGTATGTATAAATAATAATGTTCGTCGATCGATACCAAGTTCCGCTCTACGACGCGATATTATTTTTGAAAACACACGTATGCATGGGAAATGGGAATAACCATGACGGTAGTCGCAATTAGAACAACATTTCAAGTAGTAGAGCAGCGTTTTACGTGTCGTTTTTCGATTTCAATGTAATGTGTTTCATCGATCGCGGAAAAACTACGCGGTACTTGGTCGACTGGTTGATTAACTTGGAAGCAAAGTTCACTGAAACTACTATTAAAGTTTCCAGCGAGATCCTTAACTCGATGACGAAGTTTCTGGTTAACGAAATGAAACATAATTAAAGTTACGACGAATTTCTGTAATTGCAACGCAATCAGATTTATTACCTCAGACCTTGGCTGGTGAGAGTCGATTTGATACGTTATCGTGACAAGAACTCCAAAAAAAAGAGATGTAGTTATCATCGAAATATCTCTAAATAGCTATGGAATTCTAAAGTTCGAAAAACATTGTTAAATCCAAAACCTGTTAATGTACAAATATACATAGATAAACTCGTTGTTGATGAACCACTTGGACCATCGAGCCACGTAATCCATGATCTCATAGTCGTAAACTTTCAATTATAGTCTCAATTATAGTTCGTAGTTTCAAACTATTACTGATACGTGAAATATTTATGATTTTGAACTTGTTGGTAGACTCCAGACTATAGATCCTGAATCAATGGGCATTTAATTGGAACTTTCGATTTTCAAATAATATCGTCAAGTCATAGATAACTATCAAATAACTAAAATTTAGGTCTGAATAATTAAATAATTAAACATTTATTAATGGTTTATTTGATTTGATTTTACGTTCTTCGCGATAGAGATTAATAATAAAACTAATAAATGAATTGACTGACTAAACTTCCAACTCACCAAAAATTTTTATGATTTTCAATGACCCAATAATACCAGATGTAACAAGGTGAAGGCCTGAATTCATTTCTAGAGTCCTAAATTCTGCACCCCGCATTTCCAAGATTCTAGACATGCAAGAGAAGTCAAGATTTCCGGTTCACTGTCTAAGATCAAGAATGCGATATCTAAGATTCTGAATTCGTAGATTACAATCGCGGCGTTGACGAAATCCTTTGGCTCGGCGATGATATTGGAATAGATCCCACAAATATGTAACTCTGAATCGCAAGATTCTACAATGAGAAGTTGGTTGTAGATTCCGATATCGTGGATTACGAGGTCATACGCTCGAATGGCAGTTCAGGATGGGTATATCGTGACACTTGGATCGTGGATTATTAGGTGCCACGGACCAGTAGTTTATCGGGACGTGTGCCTAGATCGTGGAACTGGAAATTCCATGCTCCCCTTGTAAAGGGTAGATCACGTAACTTCAAGATCGTAGACTTTAAACTTTGATAGGTTGAAATGGGTTGAAGGATGTTACGAGCTCCAAGTCATAATATACATAGCTCGTGACACTGTTGTTCTACAATGGCCTGAAGCGCCAGTTCTGTACTATATTGTAGTCTAGATTGTTTTCTTGGCCTCAAGATCTTGGAATTTAATATTTCAAATTTTCATGGTTTTTCTAGTTGGATTTCTGTTTGTACCGGTCATTTTTGGTTTCTGTAGTTTTCGGTTTGATAATGTCTTATCAATTTATAATCGATAAAATATTAAATTCCACTATTGTTAATTATATTTCTTTAATAATTTGTCCATCAAAATGGACATTTGTATTTCCTAACATTTAAATATTATTTAATTAAATTTATGATGAAACGTCATCAACCCTCCAGTTGAAAAATTTATCAATAAAATTTAATTGGATTTAATGTATTTAATTATTAATTGTTTAGTGTTTTCAGTAGCTTTTTATTTACACTAATAATATATGTTCAACCGATAATTATTTTTACTATCCGCTTGTCGCGAGAGCGAAGTAGGAAACGATCAGGCTGTACACGCGGGAAGACTTACAAGATGTAGACCTCCTCATGGTAACTTAGGGTTACTGGCGCCTTGACGCGCCTTGGAGTCGACCCTTTTATACTCCGACTCTCACTGTGTCCTTTCCAGTCAAGGGGTCGGAAAGTGTATGTTTTTCCTACAGTCTGTACGGTCAGACCCATGAGAGGTTTTTGACAATTACTTCATGGCCCTGAGGTACGATACTGCATCCTGGGTCCACGTCGTGAGAATTGTATTTATGATATTGCCTGGGTCGTGTCCCCTACAAATTGAATTTTAGCATTTAAAAATTTCAATTTAATTCTTGACTAAAATACTGTGAGCGTGTGCGCATTTGTAGGAAATTTCAAGCCATAATTTTTAATTTTCTTCTAATTATTTTATCCTTTTTTATCATTTTAATACACAGATTGTTGGAATTTTTTTTATAGATGAAACAAATATCTATGTTAATTCCATTTCATTAATCATTTTTGTAAAAATATAAATATTATACCCATATCTACATAAATCTATTAGTTAATGATATCCGACTTTATTTTCTTGTTCCTTGCACAGGCCATTTATCATTTCTTATTGTTCCTTCGTTTTTCACAAGTTTTATCGCCATTCATACCGTTGCCAGCTGCTTTAAACAATTTTGTTTTCCCCGCCATTTAACGTTTATCGAAAGACTCTACTAGTCATTTATATCTCTCGAGTCGCGACATGAACTAAATCGTTTTAGCACTCCAACTCTTCGATTTCCTTCGTGGTCATGTGTCTAATTAATATATTGCTTGGCAATATTGCTTCCTATCCATTTTCTCGTTTCTTGTTTCTTGCCAACAGTAATTTCTTTCGCGCAAGATTTTACGAACGACGTTTTTCCTAGCATAATTAATTCACGACGAATGAATGCTGTTTTATTCATTAGCTTTTTTCGACAATACCATTTTTCAATTATCTCTAACGTGTAATCAAGAAAATTATTGCATTTATGAATTAATTACGTCGTCAGTAACAAAGTTTGAAGTTTCGAAACAATTTTTGCAAGGCTTGCAAAACTGCGCGATGGCGTGTCGTCGAGGGGAACGTTTCAATGACCGTGAAGCCTTAAATCGGTGATGCTATATCGCCAATATTGATTTACTCTATGTACTCCAGGATACTTTTTTCCTTTCACGAAACATCGTAATTAGAAAAAGCAGGTAGATGCATTTTATCACTATATAAAAAGCGTTGTTCCATTTAAGAAATATCGATGATCCCGATATCTTGTCGTATAAAAATTTAAAGAAAATATCCTCTCTTATTTGAGTAAAAATTTTAAGATTTAATACGTTTTTCAATATTCGAAATTTGTAAATTTGGTTGAATTTAAAACACAAATACGATTACCGTAATGATTAATACACGCGAGAATTGTTGTTATTGCGATATTGAAAACAAGTATGAGAAATTAAAAGATAATTATTTAATGTTCACTACGTTCTACATTGTATCTTTTCGTTTTAACGAAGTCGTAACAATTCAGGCATTCTAAAAGGATAAATTTCAACGAAGATAAAGATTTTTCTACTCTTTACGAGCAGCTCGAGACACATGTTATTCCGAGAAGAAATAAATCGGCAACCAGACGTACGGTTGTTAAACTCGTTAACGCAACTCTTTAACTGTAATCAAGTTGATTAAGCAGGGTAAGTGCGTAATCGATTACTCGGTCTGCACCTTGCTACTCGACTCTATAGACAAGAAATAATATAATACGATCGATTTAATTAATACAATATATATTGCAAATATTTCTAGATTTATTAGTTACAAGTGATTAATTTTCATGATTGAAATTAACTAGGTCACAAGTTCCTTGCGATTGTATAAATTTGATAAGTAATTATACATCTACGACTTTGCTGTTCACTGTGACTGCAATATTAACCCTTTTAGAGTTCTTTTTAAATTTATACAAGCTTTTACGAAAAATCAATAGATTCTTCTAATCACCACTAATAGCAAACAATTATCACTAACGTTGTTACGTGAATCGTATGACCACGATCTTGGATTATTCTAAATACTTCAATTCAGAATTCATCAAAAAGTATTTTAGAATTTTTAATTTTGAATAACTTCAATATCAGGATACAGAAAGTAAGAGACAATTATTATTGTCACAATACTGATAAACAATTTTAAGACGATGTAAGAATAAAAATGAATATAAATAGAATTTCTCGTGTTTCTACTCTAAATACCATACTTCAATTTATCACTCTCCTCATATCCATGATTCAAGAAACATTCCAGAATTTCTATTTTCGAACCGGAGCAAAAAAAATTCCTCGAGGAGTGATTCAAAATTCCAGTGACATTTTCACCCCTTGCGGTCCCCCCCGTGCTGATTCATCGGGCCAATTTAACGAACATCTGGATCTCGTTCGTTGGCATTCCATTCGTTGAACGTTCAAGAAAAAGGTCGTTGCTTGTATCAGCTTCTAATCCCTTCTACATCTGTTTTACAGAGGAAAAACGCTCGAACGACCCGCGTTTACAGATTTGTAAGGGTCTATTTGTCCGAAAAAAAAGAGGTGGCAATGTTCTGCGCTTGGTTGAACGATTTTCTTTCTTTCTTTGCTGCTCTTGGGGAGATACTCGCGTGGGCAGATTATTACTAGCGTCTGTGTGAAAGTGTTGCCGAGGGATTGCAGGCTTGTAACTCGTTCTCGGAACGAACTCCTATCGACTGAACCCAACATCCTGTCCTCGTGCGACGCGCTCACAAGGTCTTTTGTCTTCCTTCGAAGTGGAGCGCGGCTCGGATCGAAACTGATTGGTCGTGTTTTTTAATGACTTTTTCACTCCTTTTCGTATCGCGTTGCACTTTTGGTTCTCTTACAAAGCGTTCGAGTACAAGGAGTGAAATTTTTAAATATGTAACAACAAGGAGACCATGGTTGGTTTTATAAATTTATCCAACTTGAATTTAACCATTATAAAGAGAAAACTTTCGCAATGATGTTTCGACGTTCTTCGAACGCCTTTCCAGAATCTTGTAAAACAAATTTCGACGATGACCTCACGAAAGAAGACAGTTTTATACTTCTTTTACAACCGTTCTCCGTAGACTGCAGTCAAAGTTGAACGTTATTCTTGTTTAAAGTTGTAAACGTCGTTTCGATGTTGGTTCTTTCTTTCTCGAAGGATATGGAATTTTTAACCGGGGAATTTACGAGCCACGCTTGCTCGTTAAGTCGAATGTAAACGCTCCTCTCACTCGCGAAATTGCATTCGGAAAGCATTGTTGAGGATATTAAACTTCCTTACACGTGTATATTTTTTATATACAGTGCAGTTCTTCGCGCTGACACGTCGTCATTAATTCAAAAACGAATTTAGAAATTTGTATAGTTAAATTTCTTGTTTATAACTGCGCAGATCGATAATTTATATAATTTTTTAATTTCGTTTTTAATCAATTGTACAGGTAAACATTAATTCGAAAGCCGGTCTCCAACTATTTATTCAAAAGTATTTCTCAATTTAAATACAATATTCTTTATTCGAGCATCTTAATGTTATGTTACTCTAGCAAAAATTCTTCTTTTGAATAAAGAATCAAAATAATTTGAGGAAAGGCAAAAGATCCTCTGAATTAATTTTCGTGCGCGCAAAATTCAGATTCAACTCAAAGTCTTTTCAGAATTTTCAAACCTCAAGTCTTTCTGAATTTTATTACCAAGGCAGAATGCTCCTGCGCAAGAGGCAAATTCGTAAAGTCTGCGCGGTAGAGCAAAAAAACAACTGTAACGTGGCCAATTCACTTCGCCGTTCGACCGTAAAATCGCCATTCTTCACGCCGAACCGTCACTGTCATAATCCGTGTCAGCCGAACGAGTGCGAGCCACACGAGACAAGCGGAGGAAAGCCTCGCGAGAGTGACGAGCGTGCAATTCGAGCGGTGGCATCGGCCGATGCAGGCGCGACTGCATCCTGGCATTGCGAACAATGTCATTGCCTCCGCGGGTAGAGGCCCTTGCCTGGCCGAGGACGAATTTCCGGCACGCACGATCACCGACCAATGCCAAGTCGAACCAATTCATCGAGCTTCATTTATCAACGCTGGCCGCGCGGCTCGCGTTCGCGTCGTAAATCTTCTTTAAACGCGTTTCGCGGATTGTCGCGTGCGCGACATCCAGCCTTGCGACAATGTATGAATGCCCGATTAACCGGGTCGCTTTGTCATCCATCCGCGATCGAAGGATAGCAGAATCGTGGCGATGGTGAGTTCTTCTAGCAGCTTCCAACAGAAGCAAAGTCTCATTGAAGTTGAATCGATTAAATCGAGTTAAGGACCTGGCAATAATTTATCACGGTATCGCGATACTTTGAATCGGTTTCGACGAATTTCATAAAATTGTAGTATATAGAAGAATGAGATTTACGTCAAACGAGAATTTAGTCGTAAATATTTGTATATTTTAGACATACGAATTTTGAGATTTTTTTTTTATGCTACAAGCATTATATCTCAGATAGATGTATATATTGTTCGTAAAGTGGAGATTTTAAAAATGGTTGGATTGTTTGAAGTGACGTTAGCAGTTAGATTTGTTAGCACATCCTCGGCAATATGTGAAACTTCGCAATTTTTTGTCATTTTTCTTTTATAGCTGCAATTGTAAGCTTCTTACACGTTTGTTAATTTGCCACACGTGAGTAGGTTTGTACTATAGTTTGCTGTTTATTGTATGTAATAGATTCGAGTTAGAATTTCGAATTTTTTCACTTTCAGTGTTACACGTATCTGTACCATCTAACAGAATCAAAATTAAACCGTCAACGATATTGATGTTTAATCCAAATTTAACGTTGCAATAAAGCACAACGAAATAGCTAATAATTAAAAAAAGAATAATATACCATCTCGTGTATATTATATTAATTTACTATTAACGAAACTTTTTTTTTTTTGTATTAGTAACATATATTTCGATCAAAATAAACTGTCACAAACGTGAGGGAACGGTGAATATTTCGTTCGTTTCAATCGTATGCGCGCGGTTTTGAAGAAGAGTAAATACCATGGGAATTCTGACCGCGTGCAAACCTATTTCGAGAAAGTTACACGACGTTCTTGCAGCGTGACTACGCGCATTCGGCTCGCACACGAGCGTCTACTTCCATAGTAAACTTTACCTTGAGCAAATTATAGGATGAAACGCTGCATTTGACCGATCCGTTTGATCGACGCTCACGAGAGGAGTAACATGAGAGTGAAACCGTTTCGTTTATTTCCGACTAACGTCTAATAGCTCCGTTTAATACCGTAATCCCGTATTAATTGTATCTACGCGAGAAATTTTTTTTTTGTTTTGTTTTTTTACACATCGATCAACGTGCAACGGAAGTCTTCGAGCAACGCACTTACATAAACGTTGCGTTAGGTAATGTATTTCTTCTTTGTGGAAGATTTCGTTTGCTCAACACGTTCGGACAGAACTGCTTCTTCCTTATTGTGATAGATGAGATGTAGAAGACGTAAACTTTGCTTTTTATCGAGATATTCCGTTCAATTTAAAATGGAATTCGCGTAACGATGAACCAGATTACAACGTTGAAGTTAGAAATTATGGAACAATTTTATGCTTTCTTCTGTGTTTGAATCTTAACGTCTTAAATGATCTTCTGAATCTACATCATCTTCTCAGTCTACATGTTACTAAAATTTTGCATCATGACGAATGTTTCTCAGAACCACACTAGCATCAGTAATTCTCACGAATCTTTAGGTAGACAGACACTCAGTTTTGATCGTAGAATGTAGCAAAATTCATCCACTCAAACATTGCACCATTATCAGATCTACAAGTGCTACTTTTGTTTCAAAACTTTGGAAAAATTGAATAACACTTTGTGCAACAAAAGATCTGTAAATATATTACAATTAATATACAATATATATGCGCATGGAATTTTAAAATTTTTATATCTACAATAAGTACTGAATATTATTGAAAAATCTAAAATAAATTCTGTACATTGTTAATACTATATTATAAAAAGTGTCCTGGTAGGTAATAGTACACTATAGTACTATGTCACACTTTGATAATAAGCTTAATAAGCTAATTAATTACTACGGTGTAATTCAATCATGTTAATTGCAAAACTCGCCAAGATCGTTTACATTCTTCATGGAGCTTGATGTTTACACGAACAATGTTTTATATTCCTTGGATTAAATCTCGTCGAAGGTTGAATCGATGAAAGAAAAAAAATGTTATTTAACACATAACACGCCTTCGGAATGGATCGGGAAAGAAGTGTCTACGTTAGCATTGCATAACACAGATTGCCTCGATTTATTAGACAATTATTATCATTATTTTCTTTCATTGAATTTCGTGATGTACATTATTATTGTTGTTATTATTATTATTATTATTGAACGAAGAAGCTACCGATTCCCGTTATTTTTTTTCACAACAAAATAATAATTAACGATTCCTACGACTGCTGGCTAATTTCTTAATTTACGAACTCTTTTATACATTATTCAGATGCTCGAACGATCAACATTTTCATCGTGAAATCTCGATGACGCGAACGTTTGTCGAATGACGATATAAAAATTAGAATTACGTTGTTATTTAGAGAGTGTCAGTCAGTCGAACGGATTTTTGTATTCATCGGGAGGTCGTTTAATACTTATGTGCATGGACTTAAGCGAGTCTCGGCGCCGTAGAAACACACGGACTCTGTAATTTATATTGTATTTCCTTTTTTTTTTTGTGACGGTCACGTATTGTTTTGTTAATTAAAAAAAAAGGATCAAATTTCGTTTCATATGAAATGCAAGTTTTATGGAAAGCTTTTCTATAATATATATGGAATTTAAAAATATATACTTTTTTTTATCTTCAAGCGCTATAAATACAGTGTCTAAATTTTTATTTTGAACAATAATTATGGAATAAATTGAATAAAATTTGGAAATAGAATTGTATGTGCTAGCTACCATTATTAAAAAAATTATAGGAGATATTAAAATTATATTTTTGAAATTAGAGGAAATAAAAGAAATATTTTGTAATAAATTATTATTATATAATCATGTTTGCAAAGAGTAAAGTCGATCTTCAAACTCTCAACAGAAATTTTTGGTAAAAAGAAATTAGCAAACTAAAAAATATACAAAAAAAGAAGGAATAAATTTAAAAGTTCTTCACGATTATTCCGCGAAATCTTTCGCCCAATTTAATCAGAGGGAAAGGTTTTGTGTGGCGACACACAAGGGACGATCTTGTTGCCAAGAGAATTCCCGTCTGTGCTCGCTGGAGTCAACATCCCAGCCATACTTTACGTTCGTGTTTTCTCCTGTTTCAGCGCCAAACAGCCCACTCCATCTTAGCAACAGGGCTCACGTTTTATTCCTGCTGAATAGGCCTCAAGCCTCCCTCACGGATGCTGATCATGCAGTAAGACTGCGACCGGACTGGGGCAAGGTGAGAAACGTTTTTCTGTCATGGTACATTATCGAGTTAAAATGGCATGCGGCGAGCAATGAACGTGCGTTATGTGTATAACTTGTTGGGCGTTTCGTTTTAGTTTATCTTTTATTTTCTGTGAAATGAGATATCAGGTAGAACGTAGGATATTATTATTATTTTAATAAGTAACTTTGTGTTTGTATAATTAAATTTAAAGAGGATGAAGATTATTTAAAAGCAAATCTAACGTATCGCACAAAGAAATGAAAGATAATATATTCCCGCTTGAACGCCTTTGAAAAATGGAATGACATCTTAATGAAGTCTTTAAAGTCTTAACATACAAACAATTGTATTACTAAAATATACGTACGTGCAATGTTAAAATTTTATAAAGGACTTTTGAGTAGTAATGTGCATATGGACTTTTTCTTATTGACACTTGAGTTGTCACAATTAATATTTGAGTCAAATGAGAAGATATTTGACACATAATTACTAAATTATAAACTAGATGGCTATTTATTTAATTTCATTCGAATTTTATATATTTTTCTCTTATAATGATATCTTTATTTTATAAGTGTATGGTATAAAAGTGATACATAAAAAGAAATTATAAATGATTACCATAATTGACTATATAGAAGCATAGTCAATCGAATTTTTTTACATGGGGACAATCCCAACATATGAGGCAGTGTGTTTCTCCTTCTTGGCACGCTGTTCGATCAGATGTTTGGCGACGTATTGTTTCCACCCTTAACCCAATTTTGGTCCAAACTCCAATCCACGTGTGACGTATTATTTCCAACTGAGATCCGAGGCTTAGATTAAATTTCTAATCGAAAGCAGAAACTTTGTTGAAAAATGTGACAAATTGGAGGAATTTTTCTTCAGTTGATTCAATCGATTTTATGGAAATCTAGTTAAATTTAGTTAATATTTCTAATAAATATTATTGTAATTATTATAACTTGCTATTAATAATATTTTGATCTTTTTTGATCACAAAATAGTAATTCCTAAATTTATTCCTTTTATTAAACTTATCTCTATTTTTTATTGTTATTATTATTATTATTATCATAATCTCGAAACAAAAATAGCTCAATCTTAATTTCATGTCCATCAGGTCCTATTAGACAATATGTGAAGTATGAAACAATGAACGAATGTTTTACAATAGATTCAATGAAATTTACAATGTAACAGCTGCATAGTATCTATAGTACTGTCGTAAATTGATAACGGCTTGAATCATAGCGAGATAACATTATTGTTAACAATGGAAATGTCATATAGCATAAACAAAAAGCTGGCGTACATTATCCAGCGATAAATAGAAATAAAAATAATCGTAAAAATTCTTTTTTTTTTTTTTTTTGCGCAAACTAGATACATGGTTTAAACTTAAAGAAGAATATCGAATGTTTTTGAATTTTCATACAATGAATTAATTAAAGGGGAGTAAACTTTCAAACTATTCTACACTTTCTGTTTCATAGTATAAAATATTCCATTATTAATATTTGCGTATCTTTCAATGTTTCAATTCATCGATCAAATTCTTCTTGTTTCTACGCCTGTGCGTCGTTTAAGATCTTTATAGTTGGTTTTATATCTTGGTACCGTTGCACAAATTATGCCTCTAGAAATGTCAGTACCGTTAAAGTGAAAACTGAAAATTAAAGGCAACTGTTCATTCGAATTATGTTGGTCAGGAAGTATGATAAAAAAATTTGATAAATTTATACATTCAAATTACAAATTATATAAATTTACAAATTCATATAAATTTCAAGGAAATTTTATATCAATTTGACAGTATAACATCAATTAAAAAATTTTTAACCAATTTCATTATTACCATCTCGCATGGATATTTCGCAACATTATGACTATTTCATAAAAATTTCGTAATATTTTCGTTCCGGCGAGACATGGATCATTAGTTGAAAGATTAGATTTTAATTTTCCGTGTTGTCATTTGTCAACAGGGTCATTACAGACGAGGGGTGGCTTTGTCGGCTCTGGGCCGACACGAGGAGGCGCTGTTTGCCCTTTGCATCAGCGTAGCCATCGACAAGAATCCGCAAGCTGTGCGTCACGAATTGATCAAGGTATGCCGATTTTTCTGTGAAATCTAAATGTTACGTTGTCCTGCGAATAACGTTAACCTTTCGCGTCCTGTGAAAAATAGAAAAACGTAGAACCGTTGCCATTCTACTCTTCACTTATCGGCGAACATCGATAGGTGAAAATCAGTTTTCCGATAAGTTTGAAAGGAAAAGTAACAAAGTCGATTAAGACTTCTTCGATGAAGCGTTTCAAAAATGCACAAGTAGAAAGTTTTTTATTACGTTTAATATTATCTCGATTGTCCTATCTGTCGTTATTAACTTTCTACATTTTTCTTGATCAACACGTTTTCTAATTCATTCCACGCGTTAGAGTGACGTTGTAATCATGAAGATTTATTTCGACACTGATGGGAAAAAATTATTTTATCATCGTACCATTTATACATTTCCGATAACGTTATACATAGAAATAATTTTGAAATTCCATCGACACTAATGAGGTTATTGTAAGATATTTCAGTTACTCGATACTAATAACACAACGTAGACTGATTCTCAAATCTTACCAATATAGTCATGAAAATCGTGTTTCACTACAGCGTAAGTTTAATCAAGTTTGAAAATGTTTCGCGTACAACGCACGTAAGAATTCTTCTACGGCAATTGTTCGACTTGTACGAGTCAACGACTCCGATCCGCGTGGATTTCTCGCCACGGGGCAACATCCTCGGCCTCGGCCATCGAAGTGGGATCCGTTAGCGTTCATTCTCATTTTAATATGGTCGCGAGCGATGCACGACCGATGGATACTGGCGGACAGACGAACGAACCGAGTACAAAAGAGCGAAAGAGAGATCCGAGATACCGTCGGCAAAGTCACGAACGCGTACAAAAGAAATGAACGTCTGCGCGCGACGGCATTTCCGGTTACGGCTGCTAGTGGTGTAGCTTAATGACTCGGTATGATAGTCGTCAGGTGAGTGACCCGTGCCGGGGCAATGATAACTACTCGCGAGTAGACACGCTGCTCGAGGAGAGCCGTGCACATTTCGAGTTGCGTGACGCGCGTTCTTCTCGATTCTGACTTTCGTGCCAATTCCTCGCTTCTCCCGCTGTTTTCCTTCCTCGTCTCTCCGCGCTCCTCGTTTCGCAAACGATCGTACGTCACGTGAAGAGAACGCCGTGAAAACGCGAGGAATATCATTAGACTGCGGTTCTTCGCGCGAACTGTTGCCGATACATTCTTGAATACGTTTTACAAACACATATTTGAAAATATTCTTTTCACCTATTGGATATTTCAATTTGAATGTTTTACGTATCTTTTCGTACAATGTCTGTTCTTCGAATTTTTTGTAAGCAGGAAACACCCGTGATCCAAATACGAAACGCGTGCATTGGATAAGCTAATACGATAAGCGTGTCTAATAGGAACAATTTTGATGATCGTAAAATAGATTTAAAGCAGAATGATAAAATCTATAAAGACTTTTGCTAAGGAAGAATACCTTTCTCTTTCGATTAAAATGATAAATAAATTGTGGATTTTTATACGTTCGTAAAAAATTCACCGTTCAATATTGCGTCAAGTGTTGCTTTGAATTATGATTCAGAATCACGAGGAAAATAAAAAAGAACGAAAAGTAAATAGCAGATGCTATGTTACTAACTTCCTTGCAAGAATATCATTGCGTTAGATAAAAGAGAGTTGCATTAAACCGTGACTCAGAATCACAATGAAACGCGTTTTACATTCTTCAAACGTCACCATCTCCTTCGACAGTTGAACAAACACTACGCGTCTCGATATTTTCAGATTTGTGCATTGAACGAGCGTCTAAAGCACGGTTAACGAACCAACTTTTAATTAGTCACGATGACGATCTTTCTCAACTTTGTTTTCTGCGACGCGACCGCTTTAAACAAGGTGAATAGCCTTCGCATCCGTTGTAAATAACAGTTATGTAAATTCATCGAATGAAATTAGTACACGGTTCTCTCTCGGTGAAAAGTGTACGACTAAAAACTTCGGTAGAAACTTCAATCGTGCTTCGCTCGTTTATTATAATTTATTAGCGTGATGCAAAAGTCACCTTTGCCTGAAAAAGAAAAAGAAAGAATTTACACGTCCAAGCGGGATTCAAAGGGTTAATTAAATCCGATTAAATCTGATTCTGCGCGAGAAAGAACCACGATGACTGATTATACATCGTGTGGCATTAACCGGAGACCACGTCACGCATCCAGTTTCCGTTGTAGGCAGTATTCGCACAATCGTTTCTTTATTTCCCGAGAGTGCGTCTGATTAGTAATGCAATTAATATTAAAAAGTTCGGAGCAAGCGAACAGAAGTTCATTTTTCTTAGAAAGAAGTTAAACTCTTCATCGGTAGACTGTAATTTTGCACGCTTTTATGGGAAATTTAAGTATTTAATTTAACTCGGCAATTACATTTAATTGAAAATGTTTGAACTAAAATTTTTCAATACTTTTCTTGAATTCAAATTTGCATAAAATGTCGAAAATGGAGAACTTGTGATATTTACTGGCGGAAAGGAATTTCTATTTGTTTAGAAATTTCTTCAGCCGCGCTCATCGAAATTTCGAAATGCACAAACATTTACAGTTTACTCGCTCGATCGAAATTTGACGCTCAAACAATATCAATTGTAGTCGTTCGTAAAACTACTAAAATTTTGGAAATTTTAATTTCATATTCTCCCTGCTGGAAGAAATTAATCATTCTTCAAAGTATATATTAATTTCTTCACAGAAATTAGTAATAAAATCGGATCGAATTGAAAATTTACGTAACGTAGAATAAATTGCCATGTCTCAATGTTCAGTGGTATCAATTAAAGATTAAAGTAGATTAACGCGCAGCAAGTTAAAAATATTCACGTCCTGTCATTTTTGCTATTTAAACGTTTTAATATTAACATATCACTTACATAAGCATACTAGTTACGTAAGTTTTTTTTATATTGAATTGTCTACTAATACCGTGTTTTGAAATATCAAGGAAATAAGATTTACAAGTCAACCAACGGAATGTTTAATTCATAAACGTAGATACTGTTTAAATACTGTTTTGCATCGATCGTATAATAAGCAATGCTACAGATTAAACAACAGCATTTCAATTCTGAAATGATCTCTAGACTATTTTTTTTTTTCTTTTTTTCGGAAAAATATGACACCCTCGAAACACTATTATACGCTAGCTCTTTGCTTCTCGTTGTTCAATGAAAGATCGACAAAATACAAAAATGTCTATTGAAAATATCTCATACAAGGCACACGAAGGTCTATTTTTTTGTATCGTGTCAATTCGCGTGAACATCCGCAGTTTATCAATAACAAATCATTTTCTGCAGTTTGCTCGAAATCGAGTTTCGGCGATTGTCTTATAAATGCCAGCGATATTTTTTTTCTAACGAAACGATCGCATGTTTCGTGGATGTAAAAGCTCAGACATAAATATTCCGCTTAATATTCATGAATATCTTCATGGCCATTAGGCTGAGCCACGCATACAATTCGATACTTTGTTACATAATAATCTAGTTGAACAGTTCCTACGCTGTTGAAGGTGAAAAAAAATTTGTTCTTTCGACTAAACGAAAAAAATGGACGAATTAATTTTATTTATTTATGTTGACGTCGTGTCAGTCAACGATGCAACGAACGTGCATTCCAATAAGGCTCTCCAGGTGACTGACCCAAGGTTAGTCCACATTGAAGACAAGGCCAGCAATAATCGCGCGCGCAACTCGATACGTTTGACTCTTTCAGTTGTATCTATCGTTTTTTCTTTCGACGCGAATAAGTCACTGCAGCTGTACAGTCAGGGTTTTTCACGGATTTTCCAGCGTTTTCCCTCCATGGTTTCGTGACTAAAGAAACTTATACGAACTGAATTTAAACAGAAATGTATTTTATCTGTAGCAAGAGGTGCTTTGCTTTAAACATCTTACATATCTTTGGATACAAGTACGTTTTTTACTAAGCTAAAGAGACAGAAATTGGAAAATATATATCAGTTTTTTTTTAATATTAATAATTATTATGATATTGGTAGCAAAGTATTTATAACATTTTTTATAACATAATGTTGCATAATTTCTTATTGAAACCACTGGGTACTTAGGATACTTAGTTATTCAGTTGATTTTTATAAAATACTTGAACATTCGTGGTACAGTGATTTAATTAGAAAATACTGTTTTTTGTTACATGATTCTATGCGATTGAATCACTGTAGCATTAAAACGGCAAAAGGTAGAAATGAAATACTAGTCAATTCAAACGCAATGCAATAAATCGTTGCAGTTGAAACAATGTAGCATTAAGTGATAAAACGATGAAGAAAAGATAAAGATTTCATGTACGTGACGTATGCATCCTTTTTAAAAGTAAAGTTATTTTAAAAAGATACTTTTGAAAATTTTATAAAGATAAATGTATATTTTAAAGAAACTACACATGGTTCCTTTTATTAATATATCAACTATTCTGCGTATAGATGTGTATGGCATGTTGCATAATATAACAGGAAGTAAATTTCCTTAACCTTCTGAATGTTTATTATAATGTTGACGGAGAGTGATTGTAACTTCGAAGACATTAATATTATCTGCAGTTGCCGTTATGCTAATTAGAGTTTGGCATTGAAGTGGAAAATTTTCTTCGTGTAACCAAGATTTCCCTTTTGACGGTTTAATATCTTTTCTTTGTTTCTAATAGTTCGTGTCTTTCACCTCGATACTTTGTTCTAATTTTTGAAATTCCACTTCATCGTTCATTGGAAAGTTTCGTATTTAAGGAATTAGATATTCTTTAAGAAACTTTTTAGAAGAACTTCCAAGTGAATGTAGTGATGAAACTTCAAGAGAATTTTCAATTCAGAAAACAGCATCTACCTCACTTGAATGTTTTTATTCGCTCAGTGATTCTTGTCAATTATAACGAATGAGAAAAGCACGTTACGAAACATTTTACGTACACCGTTCGACGTAATAACGCTCCTAATATCGTTAATATCGACGTAAAAATTATACCTGACGCAAAAGTTGAAAGCATTGAAAATATATACCGAACCGTCGAATCTAATTCTACCGATCGGACCGACTCGAATTTCGCAACAGCGAGTTTCAAATTCACAAGAACCTTCCGATCACGACCTCTGCTCCAGCGATCTCGCGTATAATAGATCGTTCTAAATTACGACGTCAGACCGCAGGAGATTAATCTCGCGCGGTCTGACCAGGCCTGGTCTGCGATCGCGCGAACGCTCGATTTAACGATCGCGGCCAGGTTGATCCGGGGTTGGAATTCGCCAGACGAGTCGAACGAATCGAACAGCCACGACAAATTGAATTTCGAACGGTCGTTACGTAATCTAGAGGCTGGTAGAATCATTGACGCAAGCTGCACCGGTACTTATGTAAGGCCGGAGGAATCATTCTTTTTCGCGCGAGGCGTTCGAGCAAACGGGGCGAACAACACGAAGCGTTCGCGCGTCCGCCACTTTCCTTTGGCTGATAATGTTCGTCTATTATGTGGCCAGATACGCCTTAACCGCGGAGGAAGTTGCACAAGGTGACGTGAAATTTTGTTGAGCTCCCCCTCTCCCTTCGTCTCTTTCGCCTCTTTCAGTCTCGACTCGCAACCGGCGGATCGTTTAGAGTTAAATCCGCGTCTACTTTTCGCTCGTCCTCCATTTTCCTCCCCGTCGAGAGAAGAGATGTGATCGAGGATTGCAAACGCTGCTTTGAAACAGCATTGCACGCCATTATACAACCGTGTTTTTCTTTTCCTTTTTTCTGTGAAAACGTAAGAGTCTCGCCGGAATAAAATGATATATCGCAGAGATAAATCGAGTATCGGTTTAACTCGTTGTGAAGCACGATAAAAAGTATCGCGTTGTTATTTCAGTTGTTCAACGATAATCGTTGTAATTATCAATTGTCGCATTTGGAGTTAAAGTAAATACGTGTAATTTAACCGACGGGTGATCTTTCTTTTTTACACGTAAACGAAGTTCTGATTATAAAGTATGCGTACTGATTATAAAGTAAATAAACTCACTTTGTTTCAAAGTGTTGATAAACTCTATCGTAAGCGTTCTGTTTTTTTTCTTGTTCCTTTTTCCTTGAGTGTATTTCGATAAAAGTCTAGTTTCGAGTGGAGATTACACCGAGAGGGAAATAATTCGCCAATTTGCCGGAGTAGTTGAATTTGAATTTGTACAGCGGGGGAATTGTGTCTAACGGTATTTACGAGTTGATCGAGTATCGTATTAAATATAGACCGTTGCTGCGCAGTTGATGTAGATATATTGTTTCTTTGAAGTTATTACAGATTGTAGAAGATAATTGTAGAAGTCGTATTATATAATAGTCATTATAGAAATCAAAGTCTGCTGCCGTTTACTTCGAGAAAATCTCACGTTCCACTTGTATGACGAAACACAAAGTGGAAAATTTACTGTCTCTCTGGTTGACTGTCGCAAGCTTGTTAATTTCACGCGGGCTCGTTAATAATCTCCGTGAACAAGAGATCAAAATTCGTTGGAGTTCTCAACTTCATTGAAAGCCATGATATAATACCTGCGAACGTTTCCGTCATTTTGTCATACCATATGATATACTGAAACATTCGAAGGTTATACCAGATATTTATTCTAATGATCGAACGAGTTTAATATCGTATGATATTCTGAAAAGAACTTGCTGATAAAAATTGATGCAAGAAAAATCATTTTTCATATTTCTCATACATCGTGGCTGTGATCGTTAAATTCATTTTCATTGATTGAGTGTTTTACAAATTGTAAGAAAATTATTACCCGTTAATAATTGAGAAATCAACTATTCTAATCACATTAACTTAGTATGGTGAAATGAAAAATCTTTGAAATGTAATATAAATCGATATATAGATCTCTCTATAAATAAATATTGAATTAAAATTTAATTAAACTAAATCTATATGGAATCGAATTAATACCTTATATATAATACAATCGTGCGATACAAAGTGACATTCTCTCTTTCAAACCAATTTGAATAGTCGCGCACAATCGGAGACGATGTTTCCAATTACAAATAATTTTTTCTTCTTCGCGCCGAGGCGAGTGTATATATTCCCCTTGAAAGGATTTATGGGTCACATTTGCATGGAACATTGGTTCGTGACAGACGTCTCTATCTGAGATACGACGCGACGCGCAACGTGTGAATCCTCGATGACAGTTCGCGGAGGAGGCCGCTTTCACTGCTCTGCCGCATTAGAATTACAAAAGGTGTCGCTTGGTATTGTCTCCAGGTGCTGTACAATGTGCTGTCGTCCGGATATCGTCGTTACGGTCTGCCATCTCGCACCCCGTACAACTTGACCGAGGGTGCGTCGCGCACGAGGAGTCGTCATCAGCTGATGAACCCAAAGAGGAATCGTCGAGCAGCGTTGAACGCCTCTGACTGCGAGGATAATAGCAGCGGCGGCGAAGAGGATTTCACTCAGGTAGGAATTTTTTTGACAACTTTGATGGCAACGATGGATAATTTTATCCTCTCTTTGGTTTCATTTTCCACTTCGAAATTGAGGGAAAGCGAGGTTTTGTCGTAACATTCTTTGCATTTCCATTTTTGTTTTTTTCATATTGTGAGATTATCTAGCGTAATAAATTGTGTGCTATACCTATGTATTTAATATATTAATATATTAGGCGTTATTAAATATTTAGGGATTACAAAATATTCCAAGATTATTTTGCAATATATTGTTCTTAATTTGTAAAAATTAAGAAAATGCTAGATATTTAACAATGGAAAACATAGAATTAACTCTCTATTTTAATGTAAAGATTGAAAAGACATTTTTCAAAGTTATATAAAATCATCTAATAAGTTGGGAATAGGGACTTTTATTTTTTGATATGATGAAAAATTTGGAATATTATAAGAATAAGAAGAATACTTATTAATATTTTAAGGATATTTTAATATAAAACAAAGTTGAAAGTTAAATTTGTAAAATTCATTTATCATATCTCAGAGAATTTTATAGATTACTGGCAGTGCCAGTATTGATGAAGATCTGTAAACCTTCTTGAAAAGAATTTTTGAAACTTTTTAGTGCCTTATAACAATTTCCAGATGCCTGATACGCATACATGTAGAAATAATAGTGTAGTGGTACATTGTCAGTATCACTATCGATGTATCCTCGTAAATTATCAGACCTAAGAAGCTGACTGCATTCCTAGCAAATCGCTGACAAGTCTAACAAAGTGACACTTGCAGCAAGTATAGTTTTTCTAATTAAATTTTTTATCATAAAGTTAGTAATAATTTTTTTTAATAAGTCATTTATATTTTACTTCATGAAACATAAATTTTAATTGAACAAATTTTTAAAATGTACATGGCAAGCAATTGAAATGTAATATTAACAATGAAAATATTTATGATATAATTTACAGACAATAGGAATACTGAAAATATTGAGATTCAAGTTTCAATAAATTTGGATAATTAAAAATTTCATAATTTCAAGTTAAGAAATTACAAAGCAGGAGAAATAATAAAGCAATGATCTCAGATCTTTTATAAAACGATGTAGGATTGAATCGACTGCAGCTGTTTAAAACAATGTTTATTCTTCGTTCAAAAGGATTTTTCATTTACGTAACAGAGTTTAGACGTTGCATTCTTTTAATACAGAGTAACTACTTATAGCTTGATAACTGAACAGCCGTTTTAAAAGTGACATCATCGTTCAGGTACAGTTTCACGTTGGCTTCGAATACTGCTATTGAATTATCAGATGACTTCATTCTTTTTTTGTTCCACTCGACGAGATATTTTTGTTGCAATTATTGTTTTCTGGTAGACTTTAATGAACAGCGAAGCTGTGCAACATATTAGAGAAAAAAGAAGTAATCACGTGAGAATTAAAACGTGAATCATTTAGATACGTATAATTTCTTAATCATTTTTCTCCCGTTTAATTTTTACAATGTAAAATTTTCATTCTTTCGTATTTGATATGGTTTATATGAAAGGAAAGCAATTTAATATTTCGCATTTGCTTTAATACTTACGAGTAATTAAATATTTGCTCAATTACTTTTAATTCTCAGATCTTTAAATCAAAGTGATATCAAACTGTCGACGAGCGATTAATTGCTTATTAGTTCACTAAATTTAATATCAAATAATGGACAAACAGAGCACTGGATCACAGTTCCATTTCGGCAACTACAATTTTCTTCGTTTAATTTCACGTTTCTTTTTCTCGTCACGTTGCTTTCTTTTCACCAAATGATACGTACTTACTGCAAAAACAACAATCAACATCTCAGTCCTCGATCACTCTTGATTAATCCTTCTGTTCACTTGAAACAGATCACTATGTTTGTTCACGTTCGATTCTATTGTGATGACACGTGTAGATACATATATACTCAATTCTTGGTGTTCAGAAGCATGTAATTAACGATCAATTTGCAATTAGATGGACAAGAAATAGAGATACCGCGACGATAATAAACGGCTAACCAGTTGGAATTTATATAGAATCGATCTTTTCAATTACTATTGATTTTGCAGCTAGGATAAGTCCTGTTGGTATCCAATAATCATTCAGTTACAAGTTCTTACATTTTCTTGTCCTCTGTAGTTCCTCTAGTATTACTTTATCTTGTTGTATATCTGTTGTATTTTTGCTTGTTATTAATTAATGATTAATGTGTTCTGCTAATCAATTATTATGTGTATGTAAGATGAAATGTTGATTAATTTAGATTTGAAAAAGATTTGAAAGTTCAATTAGAATAAAGTAGAATATTTATTGCAATATTTCAATTTCTGTTCGTAAATAAAAGAGTAAATGTGTATAAATATCCATAGCGTAAATATAATGAATGAATTACACGAAACGAAATTTTTAATACGGCAAGTATAGATTGTGAAAAAAATTTTGTTACATTTGACGCAAGGATAATAAAAAACTGATAACAGAAAAGAAATGAGAAAGAAATTTTTTTTATTTATTCTTTCAGTGTATTTTGTACGTATATTTATAAATATATTTAACAATAATAGCAGCCCACGTAAATTACAAGAATCAGAGACAGATGTAAAGATTATAAAATTCATTAAATAACTCGGAAAAAAAAAAAGAAAAAGAATTAAATTGCTAATTCCATGCTGTTATCTTTTTCTGCTTATCTTTCACAACGATCGAATACTGAGATTTGCGATTTAAAAAAAAAAAAACGATTAGTAACATTGTTTTTCCAGTTAAGCACGAACGACAATGTAATTGCAACGGTGAGAAGAAAAAAAACAGGCGAAACGAGATATTGAGAAATTAGGTTTCGAACAGATTCTCGGGTTGCGTAACGATCCATTAAACGTTACGCAAGACCCCGACGTCTCGTTGCGAATAAAGATGAATTGTATTTCAAAGAAAAGGAGCTCTAATCGTGTCAATCCTAATAATTTGAGATTAAAGTTCGCGCTTAATCCAATTATGCTTGTTGGTTCATTGCAGACTGTTAGCAGAAGACTCCTGTCAACCACAGCGCCACAAAACAACATGAAGCTGCAGGCTGGCCTAGATCGTCTCTACCAAGATATCGAGAAGCTGAAAAGTAAGTTTTTGGAGAAGAATATGTTGAGAGGATTATTGTCAGACTTTGCGTATATTTATGCAAATTCAAGATACAGACTTTTCTTTCTTCTTTGTTCTGTTTTAATATCTGATTTTATGAACTGATTATTAGCTGTCAATTATATTTATGTTTTTATTTTATATTTAATGAATTAGCTTCCATAAATGTTTCAGAATGATCAAAATAAGATTGATAATATGATTAATGATATTTTAAAGCGATTAAGATATAATTGATAAAACAGCAAGTGTGCTTTTATTGCAACATAATATTTTATGAGTAGACAAAAATCAAATATTTCCCGTCTCGTAAACGCATAAATCTCGCGTTTATTTAAATTTTAACGATTCTGTGTTATTCAGTTGTATTTTGTAACGATACTTACATTTGCAATTTATATTTATAATTTATGTTATTAGAATATTTACAGTAACTCAATTCAACTCATATTAATATTAACGAAAATGAAAAGAAGCAGCGAAAGAAAATATTTTCGTTTAAATTATTTAAATTTATGTACATAGTATTGAAAAACATTAGAATACTAATGTACCGCAATGAATATTTTCAACAGTGTTCAAACGTGGTTTTAACGTTGTAACTTCAAGTTGAGCAGGTTTTTAATCGTCGAACACGACTATGTTTTCTTATAAAAGACGAATTGCAGCCTGAGAAGGTTAACCGATTACGTTTTATCTGACATTTCATATTAATAACCGGCGTTGCACATTTGCCACGATGCTCGCGGCTGAATGCTTATCATTGATAAACGGATCCTCGAGTTATTTAAAAGTACAGTTCATTCAACGTCCGAGCAACGCGAAAAGAAACCTCTTTCATTTATTTCTATGATTTTGTTAATTCCCTGTGCATCGTTTTCACGTTCTCATTTAGGATGAATTAAACTTTTTTATCATTTATCTGCGTTTTAAGATTCGAAACAGCACAATCTATTTGTCTTTTTAAATCTTTAGTGAACTTCTTTTATGAATATTCTATTATGAATATTAAATTTCTTATTATTTAATGAAGCTTTGCTAAATATTACGAGAACACGTAATTGCGATTGCAATAAATTTCTTAAACTTTTAAACATCTTAGGAAATAATTAAAAATTATAAATCATGAGAATAATCAATGAAATATTAATTCCAATAAAAATTTCTTTCATTAATCAGTAGTAATCAAGGAATATAAACCTCACATCGCGTGCAATGATTTATTAATGTCTTTTTTAAAATTGCATGAGATATTCCAATTTCGACAAATCGCAATGATATGATTCTTTTAGGAACTTAGAAGTTAGGTACGTTTTAGATACGCGGTGACTGAATAAAGTTATTTTTCACAGGACTGGAAGCGAGACCCGCTGAAATTCTCCTTCCACCCCTTTCCGGTGGCACAGCAGGCGAGTTAGATTGTATCCTGTGCTGTCGACTCTTATGGAAACCCGTAACAACACCATGTGGGCACACGTATTGCTGGATGTGTTTAGATCGCTGCTTGGACTACTCTTCTGCCTGCCCTTTGTGCGTCACGTCTCTTGCCGATGTAAGAATTACACTCGATCATTTTAATCAATAATTTGTAAAATCAAGCGACATTAAAATTTTATTCCTTATACATCTTCTTTACATATTAAGTTCTTTAGAACTAGTAAATCAATACCAGTATATGTTCGTTTTATTCTGATGCGGTGCTGTGTAACAAGTCGTGCGACAAGTTGACTCGAGATTACGTTCCGTGGGACAAGAGAACCTCAGAACATGAAACACCTGTCCATAAATGAGATGTAATGCTTCCTAGCGGTTAACGATGCTGCAGATTGAAATGATTATTGTTTGCGGTCACCATGGCCGCCGTTAGAAGCTTCCGCGTTCGTGGCGTCATTACCAATTGTCCCTGCGAGCATCGTCGTTAATGACGTTAAATAAATTTTGCGGCTCGCAATCCTGTATCTTTCCCGGCCCCCCTCTGCCTCTTTGTATTACGTTACATTATTACACAACGCTTCGAGACCGTTATTCCTGCGTTGTTCCTGCTTCTTTCCTTTACACTCTTCCTTCATTCTTCACGCGTCGCTAAACGTTCGTCAATTTCGCTTCTTTCCTTGTTCAGCTGATTGATACGATCCACGAGAAGTATCTTCCGCGGAAGTTATCAAAATTATATTCGTAATTCAAGAAATTGTTTAAAGAAGCAGATACCTGTATGGGATTAAATAAACTTTCGTTCTTAAAACTTGTAATTTACAGTGGCAAATTATTATATTTTTTTATATAATCTGACATGGGGTTTAGATAGAAAATTATTATTTTGGTCATTAAATATTATAACGAGTATTGTAGAAAGGATATTTCATTTATTCTTTATTATATGGAATTTTTGCATCTTCAAATTCTCCATAAATGAGTGAATAGATCCGTAGTCTAATCTTCTGATATACGAATGAATTGTCAATAAAAAATTCAATCTGTAACTTCGTTTCGACAATATAATTTTTCACCCGACAACGTCTCTATTAACGCATAATTCATATCGCGACAATCGTAATAAGTATAATTTCGTGCATTGAACATCTCTAACCCTGACAACGTCAACATTCGACTGCATTTCAAACCACGCAAACCGAACACAACCCTCTGAGACAGCGTTATTTGTTATTAATGTGAGTGCTCGAGGCCAGATAATCTCGAAAGTTGTCGTGAAAAAGAGAGAGAGAGAGAGAGAGAGAGAGAGAGAGAGAGAGAGAGAGAGAGAGAGAGGAAGGCGCGGAGAAATCCTCATGAAAAAGTCACGAATCTCGGCATCGAGATGTTGAAGGCATCACTCGAGAAGGACGACCGCGAGGCCTCTGGTCGACTTAGCAGAGTGTCCTTTGCTTTTTCAGTACTTGGCCAGCAGCCAGAAGACAGTGACGGACTTCGTGGAGAGGGCTTTGAAGACGGTGGCACCGGCGGAATATGCCTCCAGGGCAGCCAGCCACCGATTAGAACTGGTCCAGGGACTTGGCCTCCTGGGCAGCGAGCAGATAGCGGTTTTTGTTTGCACCACGGCGTTTCCATGCGTTGCTTGTCCCCTATTCGTTTACGAGCCAAGATACAGGCTGATGGTTAGGAGATGCGTGGAAAGCGGCGTCCGTCAGTTTGGGATCGCCGCCTGTCTCAATAGAGAAGCCACGGGGACTAAAAGGTAGTCATTCTTCTGATTAAATATCGTTCTTTTAACTAATATTTTTAGAAGATGTATTTTTTGTAGTAATATGAAATGTGCATTTTGGTTTTTATCTTAAAAAGTTTCTTATGATATACAGTGATGTATATTTAGTAGCATAGAATATATATATATTTTTAGCTCAGAAAGTTTCAAAATTTTCTGCTTATAACATACAGTAATATACATACGCAAAAGAAATAGTCATAATGTAGAATATTAATTTCTTTTTAGCTTAGACATTTCCAAAATTATTTAAAGAGGGAAAAAAAATTTATAGCAGTGATATATGCGTAGAGAAAATGACAATAATGTGAAAGAATTTCATGTGCCATAAATATAATTTCAAAAATTACATTCATATAGTTTACATATATATATATATATATATATATATTATGTATATAAAAGTTTAATGATAAATAAAAATTATAGTTTAAATGAATATACTCATAAATATAGAAAATCGTGGTTTCAAAATTATTATCCTATTTCGCGTTATTAGCATCTTGTTTGTGACAATTATATTTACGTTAGTGTTATGATATGTTAATAGTAACGTGATGAATTATTTATTATTATTATTGCATGGTAAAATACTCAAGTTTTTCTTTTAGAGTAATACACGTCAATTCGTATGAATATATGAATGCTAAAAAATTAATTATGAAGCTAGTAGGGAAAGCTCAATTCGAGTGTTACAATGATATATTATAATGGGATATTATTCTTTCGAGACAGGTTGATAAAAAATGCAAAAACGTGTAGATACTCAATAATTTTATACAAACAATTAAATTTATTATATTAAGAAATATACTTAGAAATCTCTATGTCATCATACTATTAATGAAAAAATTTGGCTTCTTGTGTGAAGCCTGAGTACTTTTTAATTCATTAACTTGATTTAATTTCGATTTTTTAATTGTCGTAAATGTGTGATTCATGAACAAGGATATTTTGTTTGTTAGATTAAGGATATTAACGTTTGCTACATTGCACTTTTTAATCGTTTATTTATGTAAATAAAATACAGTTTGCAAAGTACAAATTGCAGTTGAAAAAGTATTTAAAATTCTAATAAACTCTGTGTATATTCTTTTGAGAAAAAATTTTCTAATGATATATCATCACCTGAGAGTGATGACTATGTTACAAAGTATCAAACTTTTAATAAGCGACGTAATATTATTCTATGACACTTCGAAAAGATACTTCCTCATATTGAAACAAAAAAAAAGACTTCTTTTTCGATGATTATAGTGTTGAAGTAACGTAGTCGATCGAACTCTGGACTATTGTTCATAGTTTATAGTTGAAAATACTTTTTAAGTATTAATAAATGCTCTTTATAATTGTAAAATTCATTAAAAATTTTTAAATTCCTTTAAAATATTGAAATGTTAATTTTTAATTGCAACCCGTAAAAGAACTATTTTATTCTTCGAAATTAATTATATCATTAAACGATAAAAATTCAAATTGTTTAACAGATACGCGGAATACGGCACCATGCTCGACATTCGGGACAGAGTCCTGCTGAAAGATGGTTGCAGCATTCTGAGCACAGTCGGTGGCAGAAGATTCAGGGTTCTCTCTGGAGGAGAAAAGGATGGTTACGATACGGCTCAAGTAGAATTCCTGAGGGACACGATAGTTCAGGAGGATCAACTGTTGAATCTCCTAGAGCTTCACGACAAGGTGAAACATCAATAATCAATCGTAATTAATAACTTACTACTCAAAGATTTACACGTTAAAGTACTAATTCTATACAATTTCCAATTAAATTTTCCATTTCGGGACAAACTAAAAACTACTTAAAAATTTTCACGTCATTTCGTCGTGTCTAAAATTATCAATTTACATTCTTCATGGAATGTATAAATTTTATCTTCAGATTTTTATGATTTCGCAAATAGTCAGTAAAAACAAACCGTCAAATTGAAATTTCCAGGTGCGAACGAAAGGGAGAAGATGGTGGGACACCGTGCCGCTGTCCCAACAATTAGAAATACAACGAGTATTCGGTCGAATGCCAGACACCGAGGAGGACTGGTCTCGTTTGCCAGACGGTCCCTCGTGGACCTGGTGGTTGTTGGCGATTTTACCGCTTGGCCCCCAGCTGCAAGTGGGCATTCTCGGTACGACGAGTCTGGAGAAGAGATTAAGAGCCATCGAGAAGACTCTCGATCACATGGAGCAAAGGCAACTGACCGTCGCCCCCGCTCCCTCGGAAGAAACAACCACTTCCTCCAGCATATGTCGAGACGAGGGTGGTCTCACAGACACGACAGTGTCGGTGGTACAACAATCTTAAAGGAACAAGGAAAGAAAGACGTCCACTCGGGGCAATTCGTTCAGACGATTTCGCCATGAGATGGCGGTTCAATGGAATTCGACATTCACTCGATGTACAAAGTACTTGGAGAGTAGCTTATTAGCTCGAAGATTACTACTACTTTTTACTCGGTATTTAATATACACGCATTATATCCGGAAGTGAGACGAGGAGAACCTGTGGAGTTCGGTCGATCGACAGCCAGGGGTTTTCCATATGCATCGACTCCCCCCCCCCCACACTTTTCTTCTTATACTTAACCCCGTTAGTTGCGTTTTAACTCGAGTACTGTCTCTCTTTCTCCCTGTACCCGGGTACTCGTTAAACTGACACAGTCAAGCGCCTTATCGACGGAACGATGATGGTGCAATTAGGAGAAGCGAGACTAAGATCGAACAAAAAGGTAACATACGTTCGGTTGTCATACGAACAGTTATTTCCTTTCGTTATTCCGAGACAACTCTGTTAGGATGAGGGTTAATTCTTCGCGATCCTTAATAATTTCTGAAGTATAGGCCAGCAGATTTTTGTCAGAACGAATGCATGTATTTATGAAAATGAAAGAATATAAAATTTCTTGAAATTAGTAAACAGAGATCCTTGAAATCGCAAACTCGAAACTTGAAATTCACAACAATCTGTTATGACCTTCTTCATTACAGAAACAATTTTTCACAATTATACTTAATATTTCAGTTACAGGAAGTTAAAACAAAAATTTATCACAAAAGATTTGTACACGACATAGGATCGCAAAGAAATGTATAGAATGTAGAAAATGAAGAAATGCAGAAATGAATCTCGTCGATTCGGGAGTTATAGCTCGTTGAAAATTGTATTGATCGTTGAGAGTCGCGTGTGTGATTACTGTAAGCAATATTACAAGCAACCCGCTATTTTACAATCTCGCTACGTTTGCATTTCCTGACAAGAGATTGATGACGGAGTCGCTAGACCAGTGCTGCCAACGAATGAAGCTTCTCCGATTTTTCCTCTGCGTATAAAAATCAATTACATTTAATAATCAGCTATCGTTCCTATATTACATGTAGGAAATATTACATTACTACCGGAGAGGCAATGCTGGAAGCTGTTATCTCAAAGCTTGCAATTCATTTTCTTTGGCGGCACTGACTTTTCACTAGTCTCTTTGAAATAGCATAAGTAACGCACGATAATTGATACTTTCCGTGCTGTACGAAAACTTGAGACAAAATCAAATATTATAAAACAGCATAATTTAATTCTAATTGGCGACAATAACTGATTATTTTCTAAACTTATTTAACTTTTAAAGAATTTACTTCTTTGGTCAATGATATCTTCATTTTTAAGTGTTGCTACAAACACTGTTGAAACTTACACAAGTACTAGACATCTCAAAGCTGATATTTCTTTAAATAAAAATCAAATACAATTGTTCTTGCTTTATATATATATATATATTAATAATGAAAAAATTCCAAATGTGATTGAACAATATAGACGGATATATTTTAAAAATGTAAAAGAAACACGAATGAGAATTAATATCAATTTTAGTACTACATAAAAGGTACCGCCGATCTTATAAATTGCACGGAATGTATCAAATAATACAGTAAAAAATTACCATTGACTGATTACTCAATCAGTATTGAGTAATAAATGAGTTTCGGACGAGCTATAATACATCTCCACGTCTTCGATATTCTTACAAAATTAGTTGTAGCACTGATAGTCGATCGATTCTCAGACAGACATTTTATACGCATAACTCGTGTTATTGCCAATAATATTGGAACATTTCGTCGCAATCATCGATGAATCGACCAAAATAGACGATAGAATGACATATCCGAAACGGGAAGATAGAGGAAGGATATCGTTTACCTCGGTAAGGCGTGACGGTGTTCCCCGCGCTGTTGCAATACGCAAATCTGTTCTTCCAGATAATAATTATATATACATACATCTATATGTATACACACACATTTATGTATACACGTACATGATGCATATTATACGTTTGCAATCAGAGGTACGCACGTCGTCGTCGTTTACGCTTATGTTTTTCGTATCCGACGAGAAATTTTTACCTTCGAAACGAATTAAATCACGCGAATATATATATATATATATATATGTATATATACATATATATATATTCATAACGATGGTACAATGATGAGAAAGAAGAAACGAGGACGTACGTATTTCGTCGTGGATGCGCTGAGTACAAAACGTTCGTCGGAATATGCGCACGATCAGAGAAACGTGTTTTAGCTCTGTTGTGCGTGATACCAGTTTTAGCTCATTCGAACTTGGCCGTTCTTGAACTTCTGGGACGCGGAGAAAATTGTTCGATATTCACGAAATGTGATCATATTTTCTACGATTTTCTATGAGACGGTCTTTCATAACATCTAGATCGGAAGCAAGCGAACTGTACACTTCAATTTTTGAAATATGTCCTTTCGAAGAGAACAACAGGAATGTGTTGTTTCAAGTATAAAATTTCTAAATAAATTTAAAATAATTTTAAATGTATAGTCTCTATAATACGTTGACTGCCACGCGAAACTTAGACGTTTATTTATTTTTTTTGTCAAATACTCAATTATATCAAATAATTTTTTATTTTGTTATTAATATAATCCAAATTTTTCGTTTTTGTTGATAACGTTAATCTCGTTGCTGTAAAATTATAATTTGTAAGAGTAGGAACAGTCAATGTATTAAAGAGTAAAATTATATGAACGGATGATTCTTCGATTATTATGAATTGTAATATTCCGTTTGCACTTGTCTTAACGTTTTAAGGGTCCAATAATACTTAGCATCTTCTTGGAACGTTTTTACGCGTCCCATAGCGAGAAACGGCGAGATAGATTGATAAATATAGCGATTGAGTTAGATCTAGGAGACGTTCAATTCGGAGAAACGAGAAACTTTAGGTGGAACGTTCTATTTTCACTCAGCTTCTCGTAACGAGCCATACTTGTTGAAAAGGAATTTACAACAACGACCAGTTTTACGTGGCAAAGCGATCTTGATGTGGCACGAAACTCAATTTTTTATACTGTCCGGCCTGTATTCAGAACGCTCTAGTAGAACAAACTATACTCCTTTTCTTTCCATATAAAAAAAAAAGAAAACAAAAAAAAAAGAAAACAATCTACTATAATCTTAATACGAAAATTCTTTCAACTATTTCTTCTTCGAATATCTCGATGTTTTTAATCTAACGATTTACATTTATAAAAATCTTCTTGAAAAACGTTAAAAGTTCTAACGAAAAAGAAGAAGAGAAAAAGAGGAGAAAAAAAAAAGATCTATATATATATATATATATATATATATATATATATATCTATAAGCAATCGTTGAGAATTGATAATTAATTCTTAATCAAAATTAGAAGTCTAACCGTCGATAATCATAATCGTTCTCATTCGAATAAGCTGTAATTTGCGTCCAAACTATCCGAACTATCCGTGTGGTTTTGCGCGATAATCGAGGAGTGCCACGCTCTATCAAACGTGGTTTTCCCAAATCGGTGTTGGCAAACGCTCGCGAGACAAAGGCGTATCGTTTAGTGATAATACAGTGTTATGAATACGAGCCTTTAAGTTTATTCCGTCGCTCATAAGACTTCTCGACTGCGGTAGCGTTATAGTAATTTATTTTCATGCGATTTTTTAAACGTCATTCGAGAGTGACACATACATACATACATACATACATACATGCATAGCGATCGTCAGAAGAGCTAGGGAACGTCATATCAGTCATGCAATCAAGCGTACAGAGAAAAACGAAAAGAAAGAAAGGAAGAAAGGAAGAGAGGAAGAAAAGGAGCGTAATACGTCTGTTGTCCATGATGATTGATCATTATTATTGTTATCGTGAATCACTATTATTATTATTATTATTATTATTACTATTATGATTATTCTAATTATTATAACAAATCAAGGAGAGTACTATTACTATAAAGTGAGTACACACACACACCACTATTAGCTTTTAGTATCTTCGATATTCTATTATACTATCGGAATGCGAATAACGACAATTGAATAACGATAATTGACATTATTCGAACACCGCATACACCTAACGTACTATATTTCCAATTTCTCTCACTCGAGAGTGTTGTGTGTGTGCGTGTGCGTTTGTGTTTGCGTGCGTGTATGCGCGTGTGTAATACGAAGGAAGAGGAGGAGGACAAGTTTTTTCATCGCACGTTTTCTAATCAATATAATAATAATAATAATGCAAACATTTCCTCCAAGAAAAAAAAAAAAAGAAGAAGTCGAACGGGGAGCAGAGATGGTGTGTCCCTGGTATCTTGAAATTTATATTCTCTTCTCTAGACTTTTACGAAGTTGTGAATCATGCATTGTGATATTACCTTATAGCCTACCTATTGTATATTGTTATAACATAATATTACAAAAAAATAGTATGTAATGTCACGCAACTTTCCATTTTTACTTCGACATTTCTATATTTATCTTCATCTCTTCATATGGAATTATTGTAATAAAATATCGATGAAATCAAAGTGTTTCCAGGATGCCTCGTTTCACCCCGACCTGTTTGCAACAGAGTTCATTACAACAAAATTGATTGAGCATTAAAATTGATCATTTAAAGATTACACGTTCTTATATCGTGATAAAAAAAGAAGCTAACCCACTTGTTCGACGAGTGAAACGAACCTAAGGGATCATACAACCCTAAGCTGCTTAAAGTATAATATACTTCACCACAAGTATAAAACTTCTTTTTTAAGAAAAAAGAACTACGGCTTCTTAAAATTCATCAAACGAATAACCTTTGATTAACCTTTAGTATAATTTAATTAATCAAATTTAGTTACACGAGATACAATAGTTTTTACAAGCCATCATCAGTAATCTGAAATCGATATAACATCAAATCACTGATTATCAGACAGAAAGAACGAAGATTACGAAGAAAAATATCAAGATTTTTAAACTTTATGATAAATTACCATTAATTAATAATCTCTGGAAATAACGTAAAAAACACAAAATACTCATCTTCTTTATAATATAAATATAATATAAATGCCATATGAAAATATCACGTAAAACTGTAAAACAGAATATCATACAAAACTGGACGAATATAAAATAAGATAAAACATATTAAGTTACATAACAATTACTCGAATATTTTCAGCTTATCGCTTCGTCAAAGAAATTTTTAGAAATAAATAAATTCCTTTTTCCTTCTGCGATCAGAAATAATTGGTTAATTGGTTAACTTCGTTTTATTGTTATTTCCAACTGCAACTTTACACATAATGAAGCAAGTCAATTACGAGGCAGCTTCAGGTCGAACGCGGAGGTTTTGTCGGATTTGGACACGTCGAGTATGAGCGGTAAGCTCGAATACCTGGAAAAGTATTCGGTAGCACCTTCGCCAAGCAGAGATTATTACGGATTGAGAGTGGTCGACGACCAGGTGCTGACGAATAAGTCGCGTTCCCGCGATTCTGCCTCGTAACTTCGCACATTTTTCAGGTGACACTCTATCATTGGCGAATCTCGCACGGTCCTCACAAAACACCCATCGTACGAACCTCCAGTTTCGTTGATTTCAAGCAAGATCATCCGCTGCAAGACGAAATTCGACGTATTTTTGGTACACGCTCGAGCAATCCTAATTGATGACATTGAATAACCTTCCTCGGAAAATTTTTCTCTCGATATTAATTTAATATACACATGTGCATATTCTATGCGAATACATTTCTTAGATATTCAATAGTTGTCAAATAAATTTATTTGAGAATATTTCACTTTTTGCAAATACCATGTCAGTCTTTTTAATTTCATAACTTCGTAATTTGTTGAATATATTTATCGAATTACAAATATGAAGTTTGATTATTTGATTATTTGCGTGACTTATTTGACGCGAAGGAAAATGTTTTCTTTCGCGATCGTTAAGATTTATATAGAAGCATCTCTATCTGAAAATTATTTAAATTTGAAATTCTGTTAAAATCATTAAGAATCGTTAAAATTGTTTTTGCAGTAAAAAATAGGAAAATAAACTTTGACTACCTTAAATTAAAATTTTTCTGACAACTCTTGCTAAAATAATAATTTCACTAAATCGTTACAATTTTTTTTAGGTGAATATTTGCTGAAACACATAAGAAACATCACTTCCGGGAAAAATACATTGCTGACATTACCAAGGTGTCTAATTAACAAATTAATCAAATATCTCACTGTACAGGACGTTGTCATATTAAGATCTCTATCACGTGTCTCTAAAGAAGTAACTAATCTGTAAATAAAGTAATATCCACTCTTACCATTTCTAATTTTTCCTTTTTTTAAATTTTTAGATTTTCGATGACAATCACGTGTGGGAAACGCTGTACAAAAAATACAGTCCAATAACGAGGAATAAGTACGACGAGTTGCGTATCACGTGTAATTGGAAACAATTATTCCAATTGGCAAAAATTCAAGAATTAATTTACGATCAAAAAGTAACCTTTTCACTGTCGCTAATATTGACATTAGAACTATCGATGATTAAAGTATAAAAATTGTGTTGGAGAAATTAAAATACTATAAAAGAGCAGAAAATTTTATTCGTATATTTCAAACAGATCGTTCAAATGTATAAAAACACGCAATATTGTAAATCTGCACAATCACTTTAAAAAAATTTTAAAAATTTGTCATTTTGACCACCTTGATAATTCTAGTTAAAACGATTTATTTTTGATTTATTACTGACACAATCGCTCTTTTTTTTTTTTTTAGATGTTTCGAGCTCGTAGAAATGCAAAACAGAGATCAACGAATCCGAAAATCGACAATTTAACAAGAGGAAATCTAAAGCTAGAGAACATGGCGAAAGCGACCTCAAAGATCGAGAATACCATGAAACTCTCCGGCTCGAGTACCAAAATAGCATCAAAAATTGTTCCGCCAGAAAACGGTCAGTTTACAAAAAAACCGGCAGAAGTCCCTCGTAAAAAGAACACGCAGAATTCTGTTTCGAGAAAATTGCCCGATAATCGTCCGAACGAAACGACGATCGACAGGGAGAAGATCATTTCAGAGAAGAAAACTTCCGCCATTAAATCGTTGCAAATAGCCGGGCAGAAGAATATAAAAGCAATAAAAGACCATACGGTCGCAGCTAAAACCGATACCAGAGACCCGATTGCTAACAAAGTTACCGAAACAAAATCAAACAAACCTCAGAATAAAGTCAAAAGGATTGACACTAAGGCCAGTAACGCGAGCCTAAGAACTGCAGAAGATAAATCGAGTAACGTCAAGTCCAAGAACTCGGTAACTCCAAAGGTGAACAAAACTGAGAAATCGACGCGTTCGATTCAGAGCGATCAGGCGAAACCGAAAGCAAAAGGCAAGGCGAAGAAAATCGGTCACAGCAAGTCGACGATCTTGAGCACGAGTACCGATCTTCTGAACGATCATTCGCCAATCAAGGACGACAGCTTCGATCTGGCGGATTTAATCCAGGCCAGCTTGAAAAACATTCGTAGCCCGAGAAGTATATTCGACTATAGCTTCAGTTGCATCGAGAAGACGAAGTCTTGCGCCGGTGACACGACCGTGTCGCAAGAGATTAATCGCAAGATGGCCGATCATCCGAGAGCTTTGAAGGCGACTCTTGACCGATTGTCCGAAAAATCGGAGCCTCTCACCGCGAAATCGATAGATTCCGGCAACAAGAGCGAGCTGTCCCACGGATCTCTCACGCCAAAGTATTTGAAGTTGTTGAACAGTGAGTTGAAGAACTCGACAGAGTTGAACAAGAATCGTAACGTTGCAATACCAGAGGAGAAAGTAGATCACGGTGAAAGATACGGTGTCTGTAATAAATATCCAACACCGAGGATATTGGACAAGGAACTGAAGAAGTCGACTCCTCAAAAGGAGATTGATAAGATGAGTATGTTACGCGCATTGGGAACGAGGAGTTTACTTGGTAAAAATGTTGGATCTAATTCAATGGACGAGATAAATCGGTATGAATTGAAGAAGACTGTCAATAACGTGTATAAGTATTGACGCGTGCTCGTTGCATTTATGTCACTGTGGAAAGTATTTTTTTTTTTTTAAATTGTAAAGACTGCACTTGTATATGTTTGACAAAATAAATATTAGCGATCGCTGTGCATGTGGAAGAAATATTATACACGCTATATGGTAATGTTGCTATATGATATGATTTTAAAATGAAGGAAATTTTTAAGGTTTTTGCGATGCTCAGCTCTAGATCTGTTACTATGAATGTAAGTATATTTGGCTTTTTTATTTTCAAGATTATTAGTAATTAAAGTGAATTAATTAATTCCGATAATACAAATGATACAAATTTTATTCAAAATTATGTAATGTAATAGTATTTCTTTGTATTTCAAGGTAATTAATGTCAAACTTTCTGAACTATTTAAATTTTTAAGTATAGATTTCGATGGTCCAAAGGAAAGGGCTGGAAAAAGCGTTTCAGTGTTGAAGAAATTTATTAATTATTATCTTTTCGCACATTAACAGTTTCGCTGGAAAATGCGGACAGATATACAAAATAATCATCGAGCGATGCTTGTATTTAATGATATGTCTTTTAAATACAAACACATTTACATGAGATATCATTGAACGGAATCTTAGCAGCTTGTCCTATCTATAAACGTCTACAAAAGAAATTACAAGACAGCATCAATAAAGTAATTACCAATTTATGATTAATTTCAACGCGAGAAGCTTGCTTCATTGATAGCATTACTACACTAGAATAGAATCGGTGAACTTTAATTCAGAAATCTGCTATAAATTTTTACCAAACATCCTAGAAGTGTCGTCTATAGGTAATGCGTGAACTATGATCCGAATCTTCTTGCACAATAATTTAACTAACGATATTGGTGAATTCACGAGTGACGAGTTGTAGATTATAAACTTCTGTGTGGGCAAATTTTTGATCGAAAAAGAGAGATAGCTTAATTTCATTTATCAGTGATGTACGAGAAAATTTATTATATGATACTCTAACTAATCGTAACAGATGCTCGAACTCATGAATCGCAGATGTTTTGCAATCGTTAAACGACAATAATATTATACAATTTTCCAACAACTAATAATATTGATAAGTTGGCAAATTACAAGTTAAAGATTATAAATTGTTGTCAGTTTTCTCTAATCGTATCAATTCAACTGTTCAAAGTGCTAGTAAATTGATAAATTACAAGCTACATAAATTCATGTTATCACGAAATGTCGTCAACTTTTTATACCCTAATTTTGCACAACATTGTAAATTAAATATTATCAGGTTGTAAATTTATCTTTATCAGTTTATAATGTTTCACGAGGTAGGATGATCAGCTGATAATTTCGGTTAGGAATAGTATTTGCTTCCGTTGTGCAAGAATGCTCGGATATTTCGTAACATATAGAAATTCTTATTAACTTAGAAAACAAGCGAAATATTTGTATGAAAAGAGTCTTGTTTTTAAATAGGCTTCCATTGTCATCGTGTCACTCGAACAGGAAAAATAGCGTTTAAAAATTTGTTTTTCGAACGTCGCACGCTTAAGCAATCGATTAGAAAGCTCAGAAAATTTATCCCTCACTCGTATAGAAATATGTCCACGACGATTATATTATCGCTGCAGACCCATTGGCAATATCACACAATTACGTTCCACCTAATTTATTGTCCGTTTACGCTTACGATTTAAGTATCATTTGGACATAGATGTCTCGCAAATAAACTAAGCAAGTTTAACAATTCGGTTTTGTTTCAACTTTGTTAGAGAAATCGTCGATACATCGTTTATGCTATGTATCTGTATTTACAGAAATCTTTTCAGCTTATGTCAGAATTAAAAGGAAAAGGGAACTTTGTTGCAAATGAAAACACATTATGATTCCATAATTGTAATAATTAGATTTTTATGGATTTCTATGCATTTTTAAACTCTTTTGAACACGGTTGACGAAATATTATATGTTAGTATCTAAATAAAATTGTTTCTCCTATATAAAATTATAATTAATACTCTCTTTTTAATATTTTATAAAGTTTTGTATATTATATGCAATTTTGATCCTTCCGATTTAAATGCATAAAAATCATGCAGTCTAATAATAGTAATATTAATATTAATGATGATAAAATTCGAAAGTCAAATGTGATAAATTAATTCAATCATAACAGATTTGTTATAATTATGGGATCTTTGTCGTGAGTTTGATGGTGATTTTCATTTTCATAGAATTCGGTTTTAGTTAAGGGTAGGAACAGTTTACACCTTAAATTCGTTACTCTCAATTTACGCACATAGATCAGTTTAGTTCAGCTGCGTCAGATGGGATCACAACCATAATTGTTTCGGTGTTTGTCATATAATAAAATTGACATCTTTGCTCTTGAACGCTTCACTGTATTCGCTGGACTTCGTTTTTTTCAATTAATTGACAACTTCGCAACGATTTTCCCTAGCGAATTGTAATTCGGTAAGTTAGATACCTTGTTAACAAATTGTTTCCATGGGTTCTTGGATTTATATTTCAGCAAAACTACCGCCAAGGCTCCGTCTCGTCGAACATCCTCTCTATGTTGTCACGAAGCATCTTTTCTTGTTCTGCAATATTATTTAAGTATTTTGCTTGAAGTTACAAGTAAATATATTAGTACTATTGCTCAGTTCTATTAAATACGCAACACAATATAAAATATATCAATGTAAGTTCAAATTGACTGTTCTTTCTATTTAAATATCATCCCGAATTTCACATTGCGGTCGTCTAATTTTATATATTATACATTGTCAAATATTCGCGATAATATAATATACAGTAATATTTAGTAATATTTAAAAGAATGATAATTTTAAAACGATAACCAAACAACGTACAAATTTCACGTATTTAAGAGGTAATTCAAAAAAATAATATCTTTCAATTTTAAAAAATATTAAAAAATGAACTCACCCTTCGTTAGATTTGCAATGACACATTGCTTTCTAAGGAATTCTAGGCACAGAGTACGTGACAGGCCAAAGGCGTGCATGTTACACGTGAACGTTCTAAAAAAAAAAAAAAAACGAAATCACCTTGAAAACAATTCGACGCGCAAAATCATCGAACGTTCTATTAATTATATTTACCCTAATTGTCCAAAGACGATATTAGCTTGGAATTTTCGATCCTCAGCGGCGATGGCCTCTTGATCGAGAGACTTAGGCCTCGGAGGAACTGGCCTCGACGCTCTTTCACACTGAACCGCGTCGAAGAAAGCCGCTGTCCAAAATCTCATCGACGTCCATATCGGTTGCACTCGTAAATGTGTGTACAGATATTCACGATATGGTTCCAGTCCTGGTACTTCAACTAAATACGAACACGAGACAAGAAAAAGGTATAAAAATAATTAATGAAATAGATATAAGAAATTTAAATATTATTCTATGATAAATATAGAAAATGAAACTTTTCTTACAATATCTTTGCAGTATCAAGCATTTTTTTAGGCTCGATATAAATCGATGAATTTTCGTCTTCCTAATAAAGTACACGAGCGAGTTCGTTTGTAAAAATTTCACCTCTTGCTCGTCACGAAGAAACATTGCCACGCGCGCATATATTTCAATACATACACATTGTGTATTAATACATTTTATATATGTCTGTGTATGAAGATAACGTACACGATTATCTGGTAACAAGCGTCACTTTGTCGTCACGTATGTTCTCTAGTCGATAACGCTGTACAGCGCAAAAATGCGCGAGAAATATCTCGTTTATATCGAGCCTTATGTGCAGCACGTGTGCTATTTATACCTAATAGAAACAATTCTATAAAAATTAGATTTATATACCTTCGTGGTAGAAAGTAAAGCACATGTTCATGAGACTTTTAGCAGGCGCGAAATCATCCGCCTCGTGGCATTCGAAAAGTGCTACCGCAAAATGTTGCGCCAGGGAGTAAAACGATGCTTCTGTTACACAGGGACGAGCTCTTCTTGCGTTCACCACTCTGGAGAACCATATCCTGCCGGATTCTGTCTGCGTAAAATCAAATCAACGCATCATCCTTCTCTTTGAAATTACAACCGCATGCAAATATTCAATACGGTTTAATAAAGTGATCACATCACGATGTAATTTAATTTTAATTTTAAGAACGAAATTCGCGAAATTCGATTTCGCAAATTTAGACGATTGTTTTTAATTGAAGAAGTCTGAGCGTTTTTAGCTATTGAAATTGAAAATTCGAGGATGAATCAATTTGTAGTCTGTATCCTAGATCCGTGATAAACAGCATTGATCTTTGTTATTATGTGAACTACAAAATATAAATGACAATAAGATTAACTGTTGTACGATACCGAGAAAGAGGGAAAATGTACATATACACACACAATTTTGAATACGTACAAGGACCATTTGACCAAAACTTGCTTTTTGCTCCTGATCGATACTATTCGGAGCGTCGAATAAAAGAGGTACGAAAGTTTTCATAAAGTCAGCGGCAGCTTCCTCGGACTGACTATCCGCCGATAAACTGGAAGCCCAAGATTGAACGGACCCCGACGAACCTAAATTGAAAAAGCATAAGTTATTAATCAGCTAAATCTGAAATCATTCGTACAATCATGGCTATTAACCGGAGGAAAACTCAGGTTTCTAATATCACAAATATATTTCTGTTAAAGATAAAGATAAGTTATATCTGTGTCTGTAAGAATTAATAACAATGATTTATCTCTATTAACTTAAAATTTTATTTTTACAGAAATTTCTGGTTGAATCTGGGACATCGCCTATTCTAGCGTCGACAGAAGAGTATTTAAATTAAATTTTACCTGATCTCTGCCACAATCGACGACCGTCCATGTTCGAGTCTAAGCTCGTACTGGGCCCGTAGCCATCCTGATCGCTCATCGAATCGCTGCTACAAGGCGGCATATCTGAAACAACATTCTGCAGGAAATACTCGCCCAATTTGATAGAAAATCAGGCGTATCTACGGCTCCCCTAATTAAATACTCGTGACTGGTGCGTGTGCCACGTTATTGTATTGGTTCAACATTTTTGGGAATATGTCTTAATCTAATGTTTGACACAGGAAACACACAAACACAGGGGCGGTACAGTGAAGCTATCGTACTATCAAAAATTGTAAGGACAGGTGTATACGTGTACTATATAGGGATCAAGTCTGATTGAAAAAAGCAAAATTTCTTGCCTTCAATAATAGAAGATTATACGAGAGTGACAGAGTATATGACAAGGAGGAAGTTACATTTGAATTGGATGGAAAGTATTTTAACTTAATACGTGTCGCTAATAAGAGACAGTGCTAGTTACAAGTGAAAATCTTTATATTTTTCATCGTAAATTTTATTAATCATAATGCTCTCTTTTGTCTTGGAATACAAAATATTCTACATGAAAAATATAATGTGAGTTATAAATTAAATACTCTTCACTGACTGATTTGCTCGAAATAGAACATATTTAACAATTTTTTAAGTAGTATAATTTTCTAGAAGTAATTATTATTTATCGTTGAATTGTGTTTACTGTGCATAAGAACTCGATAACTATTGATCATCAAACGAAATTCTTACAAAAATCATTATTAACTCATTTAGCTTCCACTGAAGTACTAATTACATTTATTCAATGTTTATTTAATGTTAAAATTTTAATAATTGCCACAACATATCTCACGCCTTTACTTGTCAAACTAAAAAGCACGTAAAAGGTTCTGTCTAAATTGTTATGTTACATCACACCAAATATTTATGCGCGTGTAGATTTACGTGAAAGCGTAAAAAAAAAAAGTTTTCCACCAAGGGACACAAAACTCCATGAGCTAGGGTTCTATATTATTTCTTGTATCGACAGAAAATTTGCAATATGGTAATTGCTGACTCTTCATATATCATTATATCTTTCTAATCATTGTTCTTTATCTTAAATTATGCATTGTTTTATAATTACATAAATTAATGATATTCCGCATTGTTGTACAACGATAATACTTAAATATTACTTAACTGATAGTTATAATATTTATAGAATAACGTGACATATTTTAGTTCAGCAGAACCTCAATTATCAGAGCTCCGATTAACGGAATTGTCGATTATTGGAATATCGATTACTAGAAAATTTAACGATAACCTCTTGTAAGAGAAAAGGATTGTAAAAGGGGGAAAGAAATTGAGAGAAATTATTGCACGTTCTCATTGAAAGTATCTTTTCTGTTTAATTGAAATCAATAATTAAACGTAATCTCTTTCCATGGGAAAACGAAATTACTCGATTAACCAATAGCATCTCTGTTCGAGGTTCTTCTGCATCTTTAATGAAACTCTTTACTGTCGATACGGTGAAAAAAAAAACGAAATGAAACGTAGAAGGATTCGTGAGAAACGAACGAGACCTGTGATGGTTCACATACATATGTACATTCACATCAACGTTCATTTACCTAAACGAAAAACGACCGTCTGATAGCGGGTCGGGGCCCTTGCTTCGTGACAAAGAGAAACAAAAATATATTTATATAAAAACGTTCTCCCAAAAAAAGAATAATCTTATAGTACAAGTGTTTTCATGCCGAAAGTAAACGTGTCGGAAATAACTTCACAAATAGAGATATATTACTTTAAGGGTTGAAAAAATACTGAAAATGCATCCATAGAGTTTCGTATAATATTACATTAACATTCATCTGCATTTTTTTTTTTTTTTTTATAATATGTAATGAGGAAATAATATTCTCTCGCTAAAAATAAACTTACGATACAAGTACTTTCATGCTTAAAATAAATGTTTCGAAAATAACGAAATTTATGGAAAAAGATGCATTATTTCAAGGATTTGAAAGGTACCAAAAATGCATTGTTTTTAAGAATTACATCAATATTCGTGAAAACGAACATTTGTATATACAGTGTCTTTTTTCTTGTAATTTGTTCAGTGAAAAAAGAATATTGTTCAACTCACCTCCCTTGTAGTTCAATTTATCGAAAGGATCAGGTCCAGTGGCCTTGAGATCCCTTTCTTGAAGAGGCTCTATACTTTCTTGACTGTCTCTGTCGGGGCTGTTATCTTCCTCTACCTTTTGCTCTACCTCCTGCCTCTTAGTCCCGGCTGACCTCGACGAGGCTATCTCCTCGTAGGTCATACCCGGTGGATATTTCCTCATGCATCTCGACATATTCACGCTACCCTGACGCTCCAACTTGTGCCTGGCGATCGCTTCGTAATCTTCGTAAGTCAATCCCGTTCCAAATCTACGCACAAAGTCATAAAATTGTGAAATTTCAAAGGATACTTTTGCATTTGAAATATTATCGGCGATCAAAGTGAACGATTCGTATTTTTTTCTCTTTTTATAAAAAATTTCATAATATAGATTCATTCAACAGTGCATTTTTGGAAATCTCAATAATTTTCCGTGACATTTTTTCCCGTGTTTCTTGCACTTTAACTTTTTCGGTGCAAATTTTACACTTTAGTTGTAAGTTTAATTGTAATCATTTTTCATGGAAATTTTATAGATTTAGAAGCATGTATTTTTAAAAATTTCAAGGATTTTTCGTATGAAACGTGAATAAAAGCTTGTGTTCCTTATACTTTTTTGATGCTTCAGTGGTCGATAGTTCTAGCGTTAAAAGATATCTGAAAGATTTCCTGAAAATATCAAGGAAAGTTTCCCCCGGTATCCGCATCTGTGTTACTCGAGTACAAAGTGAGAGGATTTTATTTAGAATCCTAAGACAGAAAGATTGATCTTTTTCAAAAGTGAAAATATTATTTGAAATGTATAAACCATTAAATTCACCATTATGTATCCGTGCATTTATTTTAGATTAATTTTCTTAATTGTATGTAAGTACTACAGCCACAAGTTAACTACGATATACAGTAGTACATTTATTTCTATCTTCGTACTTCAATTCTAATTTAATTTGCAACAATACACTCTAAATTATTTTATCCTACACTCGTTCTACCTTGATTTTACACACACACACACACACATTATAATAACATTAATAGAGCAGAAACAAGCTTAGATGGTGTCCAATTACTGTTCTCACCTCTAACACGCTTTGTTCCCGCTACTTAGGAAGAGATTCGCGAGACAGGAGGCTTACCTTGGGAGCCTTAATTTCCTCCTAGCCAACTGTTCTTCCGGCTTGGCAGTCTGAGGTGGTGCTTGTGGCGAAGAGGGCGGCGTCGACGGCGTCGTGGTCAATTCACTTTCTTCTAAACTGCTACTTAGAACGGATCCTATTCTGCTACCCAAACCCTGAAGATACTCTCCGCTGCCTCCTAACGCAGACTTGACAGACCTGAGTGCACCTCTGGTGCGTCCAATTAGGGACGCTCCACCGGCGGATGGCATAGCCGTGGTTACATCCACCATCTTCTGCAGCAGACACGTAACAACAAGTCTCGTAAGTATTTGACATCAGACTCTGCGGAAGTCTGCAGTTCTTCAGCTTCTACCAACGAGTCTAACGACGGACGCTACTTCTGTTTCCGATGCTCGTCGTCTTCGACTCTGTTTCCTTTTTTCAGTGAATTTTTTACAAGTTCAATCTGAGTCGAACAAACAGTCAGCATCTGCAGTAAATTAACATCAAATTCTTGAACAGTTGTCGAGATTTTTACAACTGATTGACATCCACTATCTTCTGCAGCATTTAACGTTAGACTCTCTGGAAATTGCAGTTCTTCAGCTTTCACCAACGAAAACTTATTTCGATGTTTGTTATCCTTGCTCTTGTTTTCTAAAGTGAATCCTCCATGTTTTTCTTTTCAAATTCTTAGATTTTTACAAACTCTAATCTTATCGAATTCGAATCGATCGAACAAAAAACAATAGGTATTTGCAGTAAATTAATATCGAAGTTAGATTGGAACAATTTTTGGAAAATTGCCAGAATTTTAGAACCGACTTGAAAATAAAGTTGTTAAGGAATAATACACGACAAAGTCAGAGTTACACTCTATTCTGCTGTGGATACGTACAATAGTCTCGTAAATATTTAACATTAGACTTCATAAAAATTACAGCCTCTCTGCTTCTGCCAACGAGGCTAACAGTGGAAGCTTCTGACGTCAACATCGTTGATTCTTCATTCTGCTTGCTTTGTGTTAAATTTCTGCAAGCGTTTCTTTGTTAAACTTCGTTGAACTAGAAATATCTGAATAAAGATATTAATCTTTCTGTATAATTTTGCAGCAATTTAAATCGCTATCGATTATGATAATCATGAATAGAATATAGCCAAAATTTGCAAATAATAATTATTGAGATAAGAAGTTACGACAATCATCATCGTTGATTGTGTTTATCTTTGTTTAGTCAATACGAGAAGAAATTTTAGTGATTCAAAAAAGAATGTGTTTTAAATGTTATAATATCTATTGAAAGAGTTATTTTTCCCAGTATAAAATTTTAGTAATTACTAATTTCATTGCAACTTCGATTGCATCAATACATTATTATTACAGTATAACGTAATAGAACAATGCTATCAGATCTATTAAGTATCATTAACCACGTCACTGTACATCTGTATCCAACATAACGAAACCTACGAATCGAAAATCCTTCATCTAAATTTGAACATCGTAACGAACTTGAATCAATATCAGCTTTCCAGCTGGTTGATTGCTAGTCGTCAAAAGAATCTATTGCCTTCATCGAGGCGTGTTTGCAGTTTTGACGTAATACCAATGGTAAAGCACCTTCTTTCGATAACAAAATTGCTCGATTAACGAAGATATTGTCGAAAGACAAACTTGTACAAGCTTATTGCCTTTTGTCGTCTAACGAGCATCGTTACGTTCGCAACGGAAAATAGTGTTGGACAGGCAATAAAAGGCACATTGAGAATGTATGTAGGTCAACAAGACACGTATGACTGTAAGTACGTGGAGCGTTTTAATATCCGAGCATCGTACGCAAAGCGATAAGTGTCAGAAAGGGGAGACCCGTTAAAAATGAAGGGAATGAAAGACACTTTTCTACGGAAAAATACGATCGTGGAGATCGTATGGAATTGTGAATAAAATATTTTTAAGATTGACGAAATTCTGCAGATAATATACTGGTAAATGAATGTTATTAAACGATGAATTATGTTAGATATTATAAAGTAGAATTTGAATTAAATCGGCAAATGTGAATTAAAATCCGTTTTAACAGCAAAATATAAGCAAATGTTGTGTAATTAATTGCTGATGTTATTAGTCTAAATTATTTCAAAACAAGTTACTGAATTGTTAATAACGAAGCATGGATATGCATAGAATCATTCATGCAGACTATACTGCGATATAATCGATACGTAGACAATATGTCAAAATTATTGGCGAGTGTTTAATGGAAATATTTTTACAAGTATATTGATTGAAATTTCAAATTTTTTGTAACAAACACGGAAATTATTTTTATAATATAAAAAATTAACCATCATTTATTGAGTTAATCTTTTAGACATCAGATTTACAATTTCGTTTGGCCAACAACAATTATATTTTAATTATATTAATTATATCAATATATTTTAAACAAATGTATTTTAATTAATGTGTCTGTTCACTTTCCCTTTGTAATTTTTGAAATCGTAATACGTAAATTTGGCGCGTTCGTTTCTTCAAATATTTAGAACACTTTTTACGATAAAAGCAGCAGAAAAAAATAAACAGTAGAAAAAGAAAATTTCTTATCCTTTGTGAGCTCTTACTACTACGTAATAATAATATTTCTGCGAGGCATTGTTGTGAAAGAAAAGACGAGTAGGCAGGTGAGATATTAAAAGTTACGCGCAACTTTATGAAGTCTGTTTTAAAGTGAACTTTTATTTTTCATCTTTCACGTTCCATGTGTGATGTAACCTAACCTTTAACATAACGTAGCTGCCTGGCAGCTTCATAACTGCTTTCTCAGTCTCTTTATTACGCATTTATTACGTGTATATACAAGATGTTTGGCATAAAATAGGCTACTTAAACATTTTCTCTGGCTACGACAATATAATTTTAAGATACGCTGAATTATTCAGTGTACTTCTTTATTCAATAATCGAGTCACTGAGTTAACTGGTTAACATATTTCTCTATTTTTCTTCATCGTTTTTGAAGATATGTAGCTATATAAAATTAGCAGTAGAGAAAAATACGTTGCAAATATTTTAATACTTCTTAAATAATAACAAAAATAATTTAATTCAAAGTAATTTAAAGATGTCACTTTTTTGATGTAATATTTTTATCAAGCTCGCTCATGTTATTTTTTCTGTATATACATGCCTATAATTTCCTATCGTGCCCATGCAATATAATAGATTGTCAACTGTTTCTGGACTAGAAAAATTTTAAAATTAGCACGGAACTTATTTTAGATGAAATTTTAGGTCAACTTGTATTTCTTTATTATTGTTCTGTAGATATTTAAGACTATGTTCGCTGTTGGACCTCTCAGTCTATTAATAAACGATCCATAATACGTATAGCAAGGAAGTATAAAAATAATTTTCATTTACAATGAAATTTAACTTAATTTTAGTGTGTAAAAAAAGTTACATGCATAGAGAGCAAACGAAACTTTTACCATTACCGGTCATGATAAGAAGCAATCACGGATGTCCTTTCAGATAGCTCATTCTGATCGAAACCGCATGAGGAAACTTGATTAATTATCGCTTGTGTAATTCAGTATATCTTTATTACCGTGTTTTTTCGCTAAATTTATCTTCATTTAAATGTTTCATGGCTTTCACTTATCAACAATGTAGTAAGAGTAATGCAGAAACCTTGTCATTGTGTATTGAAAGCAATTTATTGTACAGAGGAAAAAGTTAATTACGTTCAATATCTGCACAAAACATTGCAATATAATTCTATATTGTTCTAAAAATAAACAATAACAGATAATGTAGTATGAAATTTAACAGGCAAGAAGAATGCAAACTGTGCAAAATTTAGGAAATAAAGTTCAGAATATGAAATTTAAGAATATTTTCACTTCACTACTCATCTGCGAATTGTGCCTAAACTGCTTTAAACGAAATTTATTTGGAAAGTTATTTGAACCAGATACAAATTTAACTTTCGATATTTGTGATCTGCAATAAATTTCAATAACAATACATATTTTCAGATATCCGTCATTCGAAATTAATTCAAATCACCCCTTATAAATTAACATTCAAATAATAACATTCAAAATTTTTTGAAAATTTTAATCTTAATGAGAAAATAAACTTTGCAGAAATCTGTATTCACAAGAATGGATATATACTACACGGGAAGGCAAAATTCATAAACACTGTCCTCCGTTTTATCATCGTCCTCCGTACATTTTGACGAAGCACTCGAGTGAAGTTTGTTTGAAAATCGCGACGCTACGAGGGAAAAAGAACAGAGGAAAGAGCCCTTTCAAAATCTGAAAGTAGATCATCGATCGTGTCAACATCTCCATCGAAAGTTCGATGCCGCAAGAATTTCAGATTAAGCTGCCAGCAGGAATTGCGAGGGTGGAAGAGGATGTAATATCGAGCAACAAGCATGCCAAGGTTGTCGGTGTATAAACGATGCAATTTGACCAATGCTCGGATCGATCCTTTCCTTTTCAACCATCTAGTCTCCGCGATATTGCAAAACAATGAAACTAAATCAACTTCTCTTTGATTCCAAGCCGCAAACTAGAGAGAAAGAAGATACTCGACGCACAAAATAAAAATCGAGATTCATCAGCAGAACGTCGAGAAGTGAGAAGGAGCGTAGATTTCAGATAAAGCATTTGTCTTGAAACTAGAACCGATTCTGCAAGTATAGAAATTTAGTGAATTGTAAATTTATCAAATTTCTGTGAGAAATTATGAATTGGAAACATTTTGGCAGTTCTAGCGTTAAGTTGATAAATCAAATTCAAATAGCACAACGTCGAACGATATTTTAAAACGCACAAAACGTTTCGTTTATAGAATGGCCGTGTAGATCGAACAACGCCGGACGTCATTGATCGATGGAGATGAACGAATCGCCCGTTGATTTACCCCCAACGTCACGTCGAACGCATTTGTATCGAGGACGAACGATCGTAGGATTTCACAAAATGCACGAGAGAGCTACTCAGGGAATACACTTCAGGCGGGACATCGTCGCAATGCAGCTTTATCTATACCGCGCTGTTCCGCACCATACGGGCCGTTGCTCAATTTCCAATGCCACGAAGCATACGTTCGTGAAACCACTCGACTCTCGTAATTCGCTATAATTCACCTTCTTCAAATTCTCATCTGAAATCGTCCGAAATGGCAAACATTGCACACGCTCTATTGTCAACTATCGGTCAACTATCCGCTTGTCAAACAACAAAGTTACTTACTGTTTCTTTTCAGTTCCAATGAAGCATCGTCCGAGCCATGAGTCAAAGGAAAGAGGGAAAAGACGAGAAAGATGCCTGGTGCACGAGATGAGGACGAAATTGAACAGAATTGGATTTGAAGGGGAGAACGTAGATTACTAGCCGTTCACCCAAGACACGAGAGATGTTTTCATCGCGTTAATGAAGCGTTCGACGAATGATCCGACGATTTAATAAATAAAAAGATGTACCATTCGGTAGAACGAGCGATTAGGCCTGCCGTTGCGACGCGACTCTCCTCCGCGATCACCTGGAAACACGTGTCAGGCCGCGAACGGTTCTCTACGCCGTGACCACTTAAGCCTTCCAGCGGTGCACACCGAACGTAGCGCAGTTGCTTGCACTGGCTGGCCGATTCGACTTGCGTCGCTTTTCCAACATGTGATCCGATTAGCGCGTACGCATGCGTACCGCGCGATCAATACAGTTTTATCTACCTCTGTTGCTTCGTATCGAGGTGGTTGGTATGGCAGAGGGAAGGTGCTGGTTCCGTTAGTCGCAGACAGCAACGCACCGACCAATGGTAGCTGGTTTTGAAACTGTCGGAGCTTAGTCTTCAAATGTCCAATGCTTTTTCGTATCCTGTGTTTTTAAGTCACCTGACTCTTATACCATATTCTAACATATCGATTTAGGCAGGTTCTGCATCACAGCGCAGTGCAAGTTGATAATAAGAACTAAAATCAGAAATGTGATAGTAGAAACCGACGAATGGTATTTCTTTCCAAGATAGGCGTTATTTGCCAAGTTCGTTCAATAATCGCAGAGATTTTGAATCTTCAGAAAATCTTACGAAAATAGTGAATAGGTACAGATAATCCTTACAAAATTCTAACTTAAAAAATTTATACGTGCTTTGAACATTTGGAATATCAATTAAAATTCGCGTGAAATTTATGTTACATTATTAACTTCCAAAGTTAATAGAAAAGTGTTCTTCCTTGTCGATTTCTTGGTCGGTCCTTAAGAAACTAAAATATTCAATAAAAGAGGAATCTAATATAAAAATTTGCTCCCAATTTAAAAAGTATATCTTCAAAGTGTGTACATAAAATGTGATTAATGTTACAAGTAGATCAAAAACCAATATGTAGCGGATGCTCTTCCCCCCGCCTAGTATTAACTACCACGTGGAACTTTGACAAAATGAAGATCCTGTACCAGCTAAATCCACTCATCTTAAATCCACGCAGTGCCAGCTGGGATCCATGGGATTACACTCGGGATACGAAAGAGCGACTGGTGCCACATAAAAGAACCCTGATTCCATCCGACGGATTTCATTCACTTATAACGACACCGATAATAAGGTCCAAGAAGGTCGAAAGAGGAAAGATGCTGTCTACAGGATCTTACTCCTCTTTTTCCCATCTCTACTCATCTTTTTCTGAAGGAAGTCTTCAAAAGGAACCCTTCGAGGAGGTTAAGACGGATGATTAAAAGATAATGACGTAATTTATCTTACGCATTATCTCTTGGTAGTTTAGACGGGGAGGGGAGGACTTTATGTTTGAGATAATAGGTGCAAGTCTTGCTGTTTCGAGAGCTTCAGTTTGAACGACACTAATCGAGAACAATTAATCAGTGTGTTTTTCCTTTTCTCATTCTGCTCTTCGTACGTTTTTCTTGTCGTTTTCAGATGATATGATGAATTTCAGTGTGCGACATTCGTTGCAAGTTGACGTAATATTATATCATCATTTTATGTATAATCGAAAAGAGATTTTGTCGTACACAAACTACTATATCTTTCAGATCGTCGTTATCAATTTGCAAATATAATTTCTACGTTATATCCACATACATTTCAGTTGACACAGTTGAATCTAATATTTGGAAATCATAAGTGAAATTTATTCGTTTCCATCTGGAAGGTTATTTCAGAAATTCTGCAATCACTGCACGATTACGATTAATTTAAAATATCAAAAGCACAGAATATTCGCTTTGTAATATTATATATTATGATAGATAAAACAGAATCCTGCCTAGGTTCCACTTTTTTAATTCTATTCACCAAGATCTGAGTTTGTATAGAACTCGATAGACTTCATAGGCAGATAATTTTTAAATTAAACTTGTTCAACAACCCCAGGCGCAGAACATTGCGATGGAACCTTTTTCAAACTAAAATTTCGTTTGGGAAAGGAAATTTTAAATTATCTCGCTAATTAAACTGCGGATTTTTATGTAAAGGGTGCATAAAATGGAACACAAAGAAAATATAAAGTATCCGTAACAAAGTATTCATTGAAATATTTGAAAAATTTAAGAACTGAAACAATTCTCTAGCTAAATTTCATTCTTGGAAATATGAACGTCCATACCTACGACGAATTGCGAATATTCAATTTTCCACAATTCATCGATGGCAAAATCCCAAAATACACGTTGCCAGTATTAACAACAATGGAGTACAGAGGATCAAAACGAAGGGTTCTCACAGTCTGAATAACACGCAACAACAAGTAATCGAGCATTTTTCTTTTTTCTTTTTATTTCTCGATAAATTTATGCAGAATACAGTACTAATTATACACGAGGTGTATTTATACTTTGTATCTTATATTTATATTAATATATATTCTCCCGTATCGTCTCGTCACTTTGTTTCTCTTAGACGTCGTTACTTAATTACATCACATCAAAACGGACACGGTGCTGAATGGTTTTCTCATTTTATCGATTATGTACACATCTGTTGCGGTTAATTGTGCCGGTTAAACGAACGTTGAACGGTGGAACGACGAACGAAAAAAAGTCGAAGCGGAAAACGTACAGCGTACGACGTTCGACTGCCACATATTCTACCCCGCGATAATTTGTTCGATCGACAAGGGCATTTCAGGAATTTAATCGACGATTATATCGTACCACTTTCGTCGAGAACCGATGGAAATCGAACTTTCGTACGCTTCGGGGCTTGAGTGGTGCTGTTTTATGCGCACACCCGGTGTATACGTGTGTTATGCATGTATGTACGTGTACCCTTGAGTTAACTTATCTTATGAATTACGATTATTGGTCGAATATTGTTGTTCAAAGCCTCTCTCTCTCTCTCTTTCTCTCTCTGTCCTGTAATATCGATTCTTTTCTCGCGAGCTTCTGTACACGAGCCACATGCCGCGTTCTGATAATATAATATATCTATGTGTGTGTATATATATATATATTTTTTTTTTTCTCCTGTGTTTCTTTATACTTCTTTTTATAGTTTATTTACTAGATACACCTAGAGCGAAGCGTTACAATAGGTTTGTACGTACGTATCAAGGACGCATTATCGTGGCTCTTTGTTCGAGGTGTTGAGTCGTAAAGCGGTCTCGATACGTACTCTCTGTCTGTCTCTGTTCTACTAGGAAAGGCCAGTATTTGTTCGAAAGAAAGAGATTCTAAACGATCAAGGTGAGAATGAGCGACGCGAGCGATGACGCGCGACAATGACGCCGAGAAGAAATCGTTCGATTGACGAGAGCCAGGTGAACTGGATGCGGAAACGCGCACGCTGTTACATAGCCCGGCAACGAAATAGAAACTTTTAATTTGAAAATGTAATTGATAATAAATCGGCCTGGATTGAAAAGAATATTTAGTTAGAAAGAGGCTATAATCAACGTGGGAATGGAAATTTATTTTGAGGATTTCAAGCAAAACGGGTGGATGAAATTTACTTTCAGTAAATAAAGTAATAAATGAAGAAGGAAAGCTGAAAATGAAAATATGAGTCAAAAATATGATACTGTACTTTCAATTAAAAATTAAAGATTCAAATATTTAAAACACATCAATGAATCTAACTTAAAATTGAACAATTAATGAAGTATGTATACCAATCTCGTTCTTTTCGTTGAAATGTACTATTGGACTGAGGACATTTATGCATTTATGGCGATTTTCAAGATACAAAAATGCACAGAATGCACATAACATTCAGCAGTATATAAAATATCCAAAATACTATGTTACACATTATAATATTTAATGGGATGTGAGACAAAATCCTACATAAGCACAATTAAATTATACATTAAATTGTATACATATAACTCTGCATACATTAAATTGTATATACATACGTGAAATTGTATAATTTAAATATGAATTTGCATAAAAATCCACAGTCTACAATTCACATACGCAAGCTTCTAAATATTACTATTATTTAAAATTCCAATTAACTCCATATTTGCAATTTCCAATTTCTGCATCTAGCCCTCTCCTCACCTCGAGCTACGTGTTTCACCATTATTCTTAATTACAGATAACTAATTTGTCGATCGACAAATTGAAAAGTCGAAGGCGAGTACGACGAGTGCAGGCGTGTACTCAATATTGGCGTCTTCGCTCGCGCGTTAGGGACATTCTCTCTTGGTACGATCATGGTTCCAAATGTGCTGTCACCTTCTTCTTTTTTTTCTCTTTTTCTTGTTTTTTTTTTCTTTTTCATTTAAGTTTTTCTTTAAATTCTATCACGCGTTTTGGCCCCTCGTCCGCTGCAGGAAAGAAAATGAACAGTCGTGCCTGGGCACGTAACGCAAAAAGTGGCAAGTGCGTGGTCGCGTTCGCGTCGCGACAATGTACGAGCGTGCTTTAGCTTTCGAAACCGAAGTCCGCTGCAACGAATTCGAAACCTCGTGCACAGTCTTACTTGAGAAGTCGCCCTGACGGGGAAAATCACGCGAACGTTCCTCTGTCGGCGTTGCGAACAGGCAACTGATCTCGCTCACGATTTCTTCCACTTTTATGTACAATTAACGTTAACTCGCGCTTAAACGAGGATACGGGTCGTGTTCAGGGAACGTAGAACGGCTGTCACGAGTATCGTGACGCTTTCGCGTTTGCCTGCTTCGAATGTATGGATGAGATTTCAATCGTTCTTTCGTAGAAAGGCAGAGCGAAAGGAATTTTATGAATAAATGGAATCGAAACTTGAAAAGAAGAAATGGTTTAAAATGAAGGCTTTCCAAATTTGAAGTTTAACAGTAGTCTGAGACATTTTTAAATTTCGCATGAAACTTTAGAAGATTTAGAAAATGATCGATCATCGATCAGTTTCGTAAAATTATAAAATATGCACGTATACAGAAATTACGTATGGTAAATTCTGTAGGTGTTGCATGTACAAGTTGTTTTAAACAATCCAGGTTGTAGCATCCAAAAAATTCAATTCAATTTCCTCATCCATATCGAACGTATAATTGACACGTGTAATTAGCCTAGTACCCTGTTTTAATTCACGTAGTTTTTAGTACACAAATGCATGAGTACTGAAGTGCAAAACAAACGTGTATTAATATTGCATTACATTTAATATAACAAATATTTATTTAATATTTAAATGAATTTACCAGCATGAAACACATGTATGAAATATTCAATGTTAGAGAGATAATTTGTGTAATTTGGACAAGTGGATCCTCTTGTATGTATAGGCCAGAAAATGTTGGTGCATCTATTCTTTTTCTATTAAAGCAGACAATTAGTTGATTAAAATTTGTTAATCAAAACTGTATTGTATTTTACTATTTCCTGCAATCTAAAGCATCATACATTTGCTTCAGAAATTTTGTGAAGTATGTTTCAGATATGTTTGTTGTACACTATATAATGATTAATTATATTCGCAAGTCCTGTTCCGAATTAACAAACACTGAAAATTATACAATACAAAATAAAACATAAATATATTAATAATACATTTGTTCCTAATATTTCAATACATGTATATTCGTATATTTCAATATCCATGTACCTTTGTGTGAAAAGCTACGCGAATCAAAACACGGATACGTTAATTACACGCACACGAGTAAAGTTTCGAGATTTCCAATCCGTATCCATCCGAATCCCACGCCAATGAAACACGACACGTACGCGAAGGAGAGAAATAAAATAAATACAGGACGGATATGTTTAACCTCGAGCTAGAGACTTTATCCTACATCATTCCCTTATATATTCCTTACAAACATACGCGCGCCAAAGGTTCCTCCGTACGTTCGAAATCCTTTTGTAACGCAATCCACTTCACGTCGCATCGTCCTCGACACGAACGTTACGAGCCTCCGATTCCGAAGGATCACCTCTCATTTGTCGTTCAATCGATCAGGAGGTTAATAGGATAAAACGACGCGATTCCCCGATATGTTCGGTCGAACGTTCAAGCTGGACGCGTTCGTAATTTCCACTTTCGCGCGTTTCCCGCGTGAAACGCGCGGGACACACACACTCATTCCGTCCCTTTCCCCGTTTTATGCACGTGTATGTACATGCACACGAAACGTGTGCACACGTTAAGTAAACGCTAGTGATATCTCTTTTACATTACATTTACATACATTAAAGCTGCACCATTACGTGTATACGAATACACATCTAACGTAAGTTATGTACAACGACGTTACACCCCTATGGACCTAACTCACACAACTAGTGAATTTCAAGTCCGATTCTTCCTGATTCTTCTACGCTCGTCCCACTCTCGTTTTTATTCGTCGAGCCAGTCGCTAATTCGGGGATTTCTTGTTCCATTTCTTCGTACGTTTCCTTCCTTGCTCTCGAGCATCGATACTTTGAAATTTCACTCGATTTCATTTAAATTGATGCTGTTTGATTTGTTTGTTACTTGCTGTTTTCTTTTTCTTTCTTTTTTCAAGTTGCATCGTTGGGAATGATCTTGTTCGATTTTTTAAAGTTTGTACGCTCTTTCTTTTCAGTAAAATTTTTTGAACTCGTAATTTATTTTTAATGTTCCTTTTTACTTTTTCTAATTTCGAAGAGACTTTGATACTAAAATATCTTCTAATACGTATATTATACATTATGATTCGAATAAGATGAATATCGTTCGACAAGAAATTTTAAGTAACATAAACAACTGGATAAAATGAAAGATATACGCTCGGTGACACTCTTTTGACAAAAATTAAACAGATTACAAAATTCGAAACTTGATTAATTATTTTTAATTTGCATTAAATTGTATCAATTCAAATAGCAGTCGAAGAAATTCGTGTAAAATTCGTGTATTATTACGTGTATTAATTAATCAAATATCGAGAATGTTATTTTTAAAGAGAAGCATTTCAAAAATCGTCTCAAATTTCAGGTGAAATTCCAAGCAATTTCTTGAGGTGGTGAAATTTGCTAGAATTTTGCGAAAATTACTTTAGAGAGAAAGTTCGCTTTAAAAATCGAACAAGGTAGCAACTGTACAATATCTCGAGTTTCGAAATACCTTCAATGTCTCGAACGCTAATGAATCTTTGTTCAAAAAGTCAAGCATCACGAGAACTGCACAGACAGAGGAGCACTTTAAAAATCGAACAAGAACAGCGACGTGTCTCGAATTTCGAGCAGAACCTCGAAACAATTTCGCAAATCTCAAGTTTCTCGGAAACTTGATAAAGACGAAGCCCGCGAGTGAATCGAACCAGAGAAATCGGACCGTCCCGGGAAAGAAGCAACTTTTTGACCTTTCTCCGCGTCGAAGTTTTGAGGAGGCAGGTGTGAGCTTCCTTCGGTCGCGCGGAAACCCGCCGTGTATCGCGCGAGCGCGTCGAAAATTGGGCTTGGCGCCGCGCGAAGAAGACTTTCAACTTCGCGACGAATGTCGGATGTTTCCTCGTGGGAAACTTCGCCTTCGAATTCGACACTTGTGCGATAGCCAGCCGCGTCTACCGATCCTACAAGCTTCGCTCCTACTAACGATTCGATCAATTTTCGCGGTGAAGCTTCGAGAAAGATGCTCTGCTCAAATACCGGGGTGTCTTTAAAATTAGAACTATCAATCTGTCATATAATTTTTCGCGGTAATTTCATTGATTTCTGATTTAGATTTTTTTTTTTTTCTCCTTGCATGTTCTCAGTTTTCACACTATTCTTCGCTTCAGCGATTGATGGTTCTAATTGGTTAGAAATATTACGTTTTATTACTTTTGAAGAAATTCTTTTTTCTCAATGAGAAATTTTTAATAAAAATTTTTTCCCTTTCAGGCTACTCGCGAAGAATTAGATTTCATAGTGATCTAACGATATTCTTAAACTTTGCAATTACGATTAAAAAAAACTTCTGAGGAAATATATTTTAGTTTTTATTTTGATATTTATTTGAAAATAATGAAACTAAATTCGTCAAAAGGAATGTTACGTGACATTTCTCAGACACCCTAATATTACGCGTAAAAAGCATTCGCGCTTATCAACCTACGGATGTTCGTGGGTTCAACAGTTGAAGTCAGAGTTCATAACTGTATTCTGAAAAAACGTTTGGTAAATTAGAAATTTCGTAGATTCCATAAAAAAAAAAAAAACTCGAAAGTGACAAACAATCTGTGTTTCGCGCAGTGTACAAACGTAGAATATCATGCACGGGCAACGGATTAGATCGGAGTGCAGCCGTGAAACGATCGACTCTTAAAAAAATAGAAGAAACTATAAATTTCGAGAAGTATACAAGAAAAGGGGAACACGATTAATTCAATTGTTATGTCTAGTATAGCTCGTCGAACGATCGAATTTCAATGTTACTTCTTTATTTTTTCCCTCTCCCTTTCTCCCTTTTCTCTCCTCAAAGATGAAAGTCTTCGTTCCACTGAGGAAACGTATGCTCTTAGTTACACACTAGTTGTAAGAAAAAACAGGTACGGACAAAGACAACGTTCCAATAGCGGAACGCTATGAAAAACCCGTCGACATGCTAATGTTTAGCGTCCTTTCACACTCGCTAGCACTTCATCGCGAACGGACAAAATTGTGCTCTCTAAGTACGTTTACGATTTCTTTCTTCTTTTCTTTTTTTCTGTATGTTGTGTATGTTTATGTATGTTGTACGGTGTGTGTGAGATTTGTTTCTTGATTTTCGCTGCCTATTGCAGCTGGTAACTTTAGGCTACGCTTAAGATGGAAACTCGATCAACTATTTCTACGTTTCGTTAGTAATATTTGCGCGTGAGAAAGTAACGCCTTAACGATTGCTTGCCAATTTTTTTTTTTTTTTTTTTTGGTAATTCGTGATTTATTGCTCCAAATTTTTTAGCAGGTATTAGTTTTCTGTTTTTACCACAGAATCGTATCGTGGAGTTTCTCATATTTTTAATAACTCATAATTGCAAAGTTATGGAAAATAAATATAAAAATTAAACTCTAGAATACGATTGTAAATCATCTTGTTTAGAGTGTGGAAAATAATATAAAAAATTAGTGAATTTTATTTTCGATATTTAAAGTAATTTAATAGATTTTTAAAAGTAATAAATAATAAAAAATTATAAATAAAATGAGGTAGAATTATATTAATGTTCTAAAGATATTCGTTTTTACTTCAGTTAATGAGTTCTGTATTTTCATTGCAACATTTATGTTAATGTGAATTTCATAATCGGTTCTAACGTTATGAAATCATTTTGAAACGATTGCCTTTATACTGTCATGGATGAAATCAAAAATGGAAGAAGACATAAATTTACATAACAAGAAAATGTGAGTTGAGATAGCTTATTACAGTGATACAATGTTCCTAATATGTGTCACATTTTATCTTCGATCGAAACATGTGTAAATTACTTGTTTGGTGATGCAATCAACAGCATCGGAATATCGATTGTTAGAAGTTGATGTGACTCAGCGAAAACGATCCTCGAATAGTATGTTAATTCGATGGGAAATGTACAGTCATATCGTTTGTATCTCAATTTAATTACCACCTACATTTAATGAATCCTTCATCAATTGAAAGTCGGAAATTAATTTTCACGTTCATTGAGCAAAACTTTAAAATTGTTTGTTCATTGACACTTCTTGGGAATTTCAATTGATACAACTATATTTTAAATATTTAACAAAATTGCAATACTAGATGAAATATGAAACCAATTCATTCAAGAAAAAGAAAATAATATACAGAAGTTGAATTATTAAAAGATGTAAATGTGATAATTTTTATACTGTTTCGTCAAGATAGACAAATTTTTATTATTTCAACTTTTTCAAATATCGCGATATGGTAACATAATATAAATCAATTAAAGAAAAATGTACAAATAAAAACAAAATTATTTAATTCTTAATTATTAAAAGACTAAGAAAGTCTGCTTCTTGAAATTTAAACTCGTCTAATCATCCATGGATACGAAAATTTCTTCTGTCGCATAAATATCATAAAATTCAAGAATCTACATGGAAGAAACAGTAGCAGAAAACCCGCTTTTGCAACCGCAATGTTAAGCAAAATTTGACGATGCAAATTGCTTGAAATATCGGCCCTTGATAATTATTTTTTAATCAGTTCAAAAAGAATCAATCGACAATGAAACACCGTCAAGGTGTTAAGGCGTCAGTTTCAATGCTTAATAATTGCAAAGAAAGAAAGATGTTGGCAAAGTGCTGGACAGTAGGAAAGAAATCCCGCGAAGCTTCTATTATTCTATGTACAGATCTCGCGGTGATCTCGCGGCAACGAAAGATCGAGAATAGGAGAAGTATCCGTTGATACCGTGAGAATCGTGCAAAGGCTACGCTTCGATCGCGAGAAAAATCTGTAGATCAGAGACGCGAAAGGGACATCGATAATAATTCTTTTGGTCGAGCTGTAAGAAGGTGGCGTGCGATCGTCGTGATATAACGAGACCGGTGAAGAATATAGCGGTGGTAAACAAACGGTATAAATAGTCGTGGGAGTATTCTTAATTAACTCGTACGCTTGACCTTTCGTTTTGTTCGCTCGGTCGTCGGGGGAGATCACTTTCTTGATGACGCGCGATTCGTTTAGACGCGCCACTGTGACGGACACGTAACACGCGATAGACACATTTCTCCTGTTACGTGGAATCACGAGCTCCTTCGTAGCCTAAAATTACATATACTCTTGAGAAATAGAACAGCCCGCCGGATTTTTCATTCCTCGGATGCCGGCTGCGTCGTGTCGCCGTCCTCGCGGCTCTCGCTGCTCGCCTTTTGTTCCTGCTCCTTCTGCGCCCTTGCCTCGGCGTCTATTCGTCAACAAAAGTCACGAAATAAAATAACATGGCAGTGGAATTGAATGAAATTGGTTATTCGAAACGGAGTTGATTAATGACGAAGAGTGAAATAAAATCAATTACGCACCACGTGCAATCTATAATTTATAATATTGTGTATAACACAATAATAAAATATATCATGTTGTATGACGAAAATTTAATGATAAAATATACTATATTTTATACTGTAGATTTTTAACCTCTTGCGCTGGAATGACGTGCCATGCACGTCGAGAATTTTTTGTTTCAAAGTTGCAATATTTTCTCAGTTTCAAGTATATTCAAGTATAACCCAGACAAAAAAAAAATAATAAATTTATTACTTCTCAATAATTTCTATTTAGCGATATTACACCGACGAGTTCAAAAAGAAAGCGACAAATTATTGTATACGGTTTGGTCACTCGTTATGGTCCGCAATCAGTTGCCAGCGCAAGTGGTCAAACGAAGGATCGTTATAATTTTATTTCCATATTAAAAATCAAAATCGGCGACGTAAGAAATCAGTCTTTTTTTGTCTTAATGAAATGATAAAGAGAAATAATCTAATTCGAAATACCTCGAACGGCTTGCTCCTTCCAAATTCTCTTGTTCTCCGCGAGACAGGGGATCCAAGGCTTACCGATTTTGAATCTTCTGCTTTCGCCGCCGGATCCTACGGATTATTCGTCGTTTGAATACGACCGCACGCAGAGCGGCAGGCAAACGAGACGCATTAAAGCGTGACACAGATATGCTTTCGCTCACCGTTGTTCGACTCATCCACGTTCTCCTTTACATTCAACGGAGCGAGAACTGTCTCCAGCATGTCGCTGCACACCTGCATACTCGGCTCGACGATAAACTCGATGAATCCTATTTGCGATTCAGCCACCAGGGTATTGTTACGGTCGCAGAGCGGAGAAAACGGCAATCCGAGAGCCTTTTCCTTATCCCCCTGCCGGAAGAACTCCTCCAGCAGTTGCATTGTCCATCTAAGTGGAAAGGAACAACGTCACCACGCTTTTTATTCGCCGCGGCATTAAACTTTTATTTGACTCCTCGGTGCTGCTCCCCGGTTCCCGTAAAACGCGAGTACCGAATTGCGCGAGGATATTTTCGGAGATGAAAACTGCTGCGAGCAGCGATGACCGAGTTTGGGAAATGTTTGGTTAAAGGAATAGTTATTAACGCTAATTCAAGTGAGAGATGTGTACGAGAATAATGTTAGATATTTCCTGAAATCACGGTAGCAGATTCTATTTGGTAAGGAGAGAAATTCTATTAAGTTGGTGAATATAAAATTTCGTTTTATCTCGAGGTTTGAATTTGTTTGTTCTTAATTATCATTCGTTAAAGTAAATTAATATACTATTTAATTTTCTGTAAATTAACATGTTTAATATTCAGAGAATTTGTAACAAAAATATCGAAACTTCATTGCCAATTGTTTTTCTTGATATTTTCTGTAACACTTTTATACAAGTTTATGTAATATTTAAAAGCATTCTGAATTGGAAAGATTAAATCTTCTATTCTACCTAAACAATTTTTAGTGAATAAATTAATTAATAATGTTTGCAAACGCTGTTCCATTCCAAGGATTTTGGAACGTTCAAACTGACGATTCTCATAAATTTGGAATTTGTTAGTGAGAAAAGTACTGGATCGTATAGAAATCTTCATTTCGTTTAAATACATATTTTTTAAAAAACCATGTTTTTAAATTGGACATGTTTAACATTGTCAGTATTTCACATGTAATCATTACTTGCTTTGTAACTCCCGATGCAAATTAATAACGTAACATTGAAATTAAAACTTCGTTCAGTTTCAATATAACATTGAAATTGAAACTTGGTTCAGTTTCTTACAGAATAGGAGTGAAGGGAGGGGAGAGAATTTCTACCTGTGATGAAGGTCCCATCTTTTGGCCGGATGTGAAATGTCGCAACAATGAAGAACCAGACTGACAGCCTTGCTTTTGTCGACGCTAGGCTCTGCCAGGCTCAGAATATTTTTCATGTTCTTCAGTTGCTGGAAATGAAAGCTCATGTCGGTCGCAAGCACCATGTCGATCACCAACGAACGAAATTCTCGGAATTCCTCCCTCGATAGATTTTGCAATATGTTGCACTCGTCTTCTCTCAATATCCTGGAAAAGATCTCGGTATTTTAGTTCATTCTTAGTAGTCTCTCTATTATTAAATTACGGTTTAATTTTAATTCATTCTTGTCACAAAATTTTCAATATTACAGCGAAACAAGTGATTAAATGTTTCAATACTTTTGATCCCTCTCAGAATTAAAATAGTCCAATGTTGGTTAATTTCTGTTCTAAAGTTTTTGGTCCTTACATTGAAATAAATGTTTAAGTTCTAACCACCAAATTTATTCTGTTCTGTTAAAAATTCGTAATTACAAAATTGTTGCTTCCGTAAAAAAAAAAAGAAAAAAACTACACAAAGCTATTTATTAGAACGAAATTTTAATTAATGTCCAATCAAATCCAATTATAACGTGGAGAATCGATTTTGTAGAGAAACTCTCGTTGTATGAATTGCAATTATATAAACTGTTTGTCCACCGACAAGCTTCGATAAATGGAATTCCATTTTGATGAGAAGAGAGAGCAAAACGCTGAAAATGTCAGCCAAAGCTAGAAAATATAAAAATTTGATTACTTTACAAATATGGATAATTGTTTTGATCTCTGAAACATATCGTCATTGAGTGTCTCATCGTTTCTGTCTATTTCAAACGTGACCAAATAATCATGACAATCGAGTCTCAATACTAATATAACAAACAATTATTATGCTTTTATGCTCTCAAATGATCCCGTGCTTAATATTATCATTAAATTAACGAAACTAGCCCACTAGTATCGACAAATTTCGCGCAACGCCATACGAGACGACATCATATTTCACGTGAATCAATCCGAACGAATTATCCGATGGAATTTAAACCGCAAAAAGATTAACGTTTCCCCACTTCGTGTCGCTCCGTTCGATTTCGCCAAACAACAAGATCTGCGAACCACAAAATCGGAATATCGTTCGTCCGGATATAATTAACCGCAAATTGAAACAGAAAATAACGCTTGACGATCGCGTGGCGAGGCGAGGAGGAGGAGGAGGAGGAGGAGGAAGGGGTCGAAAGTGCGCGCGTTTTCCGCCTACGTACGTACCGGAAACTCGCGGAGATGTGGTGATTTTCCAGGACGGCCCGATCGTTGTACAGCAGAGCTGTATCGCTGCCGGACATTACGTGGAAATTGTTTGTGGTCCCAGTGTGCTCGTAGTCGTGAATAATCGCCGCGACCAGCGTAGCGAATATCTCCAGATCGGTCAGCCAATTCTGCAAACAGCCGTAACGTCGTTTACACCACTCGCACGTGTAATTCCGCGCTGTAATGGACAATTTCTCTGGCAGATGCCTCGAATGAAAATCGTCACCGAAGGAAACCGAGCAAGCCGAAATTTACTTCTTAACTTGGTAGTTAATCCCTAGCGGGCGGGCGGGTGAATCCTCAAGCGAGCAAGCGCGTAAAGCGACACAAGTGCCGGGTAACTTTTAAACTGGAAACTATTGTTGGACGGTGGTGGTAGTCTGATTCGGGGATTTGATGGCGGTGGGAAGGCAGAATTGCTTTGAGTTTTCAGTCTTCCGTTTGTTGCATGCCACTTTAATTTGTTACTTGTGATAAATAATAATTTGAACGACGGAAGATCGGGGAATGGAGACAATTGTATTTTCTTGTTGATTAATTCATCATCATATTATTATTATTATAATAAAAGTTTGGAAAATCGAGATTCTTATTACAATTGTGATCTCTTGTTCTACAATTATTGCGAGCTTGAAATTTTTACACTTTCAAATTTCATTGATTCGCATTTAAAGATATGGGAAGATTTGAAACCAACGCACACTGAAATATTTGCAAATGTAGATTCGTAGGGATAACAAAATGGTAAAAATAAACGGAGGAATGACATTAAATTACTGTTACGTTTGATCGACCGACTTACCATAAGCCCTGTTTGACACAAAATATAGTGCATAGTCTGTGCGACGTCAGCTGCGTGAAGATTGTTATGGTATGGATTTCGATGCCTGCAGTAACCCTCCTCCACTCTCCCTAAGAAGCACTCCAGCACCGTTGCTGGCACTTTGAACTTGTGAATCATTCCGTATCGATTCAATAAATCGTAGCCGAGATACTTCACCGGAGCTCCCATTGCGGCTTCGCTGAGTGAAAATAAGTCGAAGGACCATTCGTCCAAAGTCTTCAACAAAAATACAATCAGTTGCTACGAATGAATGAAAGGAAGAACAAGAATTGGAAGTACCGATTAAACAATTAAATACAACCAAACACGTATATTCAATACGATACTTATTACAATATATATATATATATATATTTTTTGTCCTGTCACTAGTCGCTAAAAATCGTCATTGCATAATTGTCAATCGTGAGACAGAGTAATTTTATTTAAATCCACTCTACAGCCAAGAAAAGCTACGAACACGAAAGATCGCGCGTACACAACTCCGACATCGTCGGTCGGAAAGATATCGCGTTGCGCAAATATTATCCCTCATCGATCATGCTAGACGCCGCGGCGCGAATCTGGCACGATAACAAGCGTCGGACAAGGCTCGCATCGAATGCAACGCGAATATACCTTGAGCACTTTCACCACTTCCTGCGGGAATTGCATGAGCGCGGTGTTGGTGACCCGCCTGTAAATCCGATCGACGAAGATCCCTGCCCTGATTGCGTGCGCCACCGAGCGGAACTTTGGCTTTTCGTCAGCCTTTCGCCTGGTGGTCGCGAGCTGTCTGGTGAACGTCGAAGCCAGCCATTCGCGCACTTCCGGCGGCACCGCGTCCGGCTGTACCTCCGACAGTTCGTCATCCTCGTCCGCCAACCGCCTAAGGAAATAATTGTCTCTGGTTAAGCGACACGCGGCGAGGCCAGGCGACGATCGCGGAAACAACTTGGAATCAATCACACGGTGTGGGCAACTCCTACCTTCGCTATGATTCTTTTTTTCTTTTCTTTATTTTCTTTTTTTACAAGAGAACAGAGAGTAGGCTTATGCTCGAGTTCCGTTCAACGTGGAAGCTTCTGTTATTACGACAATTTGTCCCATTTGCCTTTCTTTCTACGCGTGCGCGTATTTTATTCTATTCCAATGTTCAGAATTTGTTTTTATCGTTTTTAGCTTTTCCCTTTTCTTCCCCCCCCTTTTTTTTTTGTTATCGAATTGAATGTTTTCCTTCTCTGGTGAATTTTTACCATCTACCGTCACGTATGTTTTCCTTTCTCCGTTTTTTTTCTTTTTCTTTTTGAACGTTCCGTTTAAGTGAGTTTCGTAAGAAGTAAGTAACACTGTATTGCGTGACTTGTGATTGTCAGAAAGGATACGAGTGATTCGCGAATTTCATTAGGGAGCAAAATAGAAGCTAGTAGTAATCGAAGCTTACGCTTATCTCTGCCTCGGCGATTGTGAGAGAGGGGAGGTTTGTTGCTCGATGGTGTGCGCGTGAAATTGTTCTTTACTCTTTAGTTTGGAACTTGGCGTTGAATGTAACAATGCGAGATTCGTAATGTAAGAAGTTTCTGTCCGCGACGCTAAATTGGCTTTGTCACACTTTTGGAAACTACTGTTCACGCCCTTTTTCGGGTGATTTTTCTGTTACTATTTTTTTTTCGTTTTTCGTTTCGCGACACGAACGCGCGTTACGAACTCAAAAGGTATTAGTTTCCTGCCATACTCACGCTCGCGTTTGGTATTGACTGCAGAAGATAGATGCAACAACAAACCACTGAATTTTTCGCGAATATTCAGTGTGAAATATTTTTAAATTTGTTTCGTATCTATATTGATTTGACATTCTCCAGAAATATACAAGTGTCTTTAAATACACGATTCAGTTTGAAAAACTCTAATTTTGAAATTCAAAGTTGCAACAGGATTCGTATTGACAGCAAAATATATTTAGATGTAATAAAATTTCGCACGATTTGTCTATTCTCTACAAACGAATCTTATCTACTCTCTCTCCGGAGTTCTGATAATATTATTTTCAAAATATGTTAAATTACGATAGAATCTTGTGATTCACGTTATTTATTCTCCAAAAGTGATCCAAATTATTTTTATGCACATAACGACATACTTCAGCCTTAATAATACAATCTAAACTGTGTTTGAACAGTTAAGTGGAGCAGAGAACATGTGTAGCAAGGAAAAGATGATAGTATGCGAAAGCGTTTCAAGCAAACACACGAGTGTCTTAAAATGACGGAATAATAATATGTACATTTCAATGAAATGACGATGAGAATCTGCGAAATTGAGAAATACAAATATTCACTAATCATGTTTGAAATGTTCGTAGCGAAAATGGATTTTTGTGAATGCAGATTGAATATTATTATTATTGAATATTGAATATTATTATTTTATTTTTTGTCAATTATAATTCAGTTTCACAAAATTTTTTTTCTTTTGACCTTAACTGTAATATGTCGGTGATGATACGCTTTGCATCTGACGACTGGATCAAAAATCTAATCTTCGAGCTGTTTTTTTTTCGTTTTAATATGCAAAGCGTAAAAAAAGTTTTCCTCGACGTCGAGAACTACAGCAAATGTTCCGTAGAAATTAACAAGTTCTTAAAAGTTTTTATAAGCTACGGATGCTATATACACTGGTCGTTAATGTCTTTAATACTTTTAAGAGGGAGCTCGGTAAAGTTAATGAGAACTGTGATGGAATCTCCTCTAAAGAACATAACGCCGAACGGAAAGAGGGGCTGTGTTTGATAAAGATATAAGAGTTTAATATCGAGAACGTTCTTTGGAAATTGAATCGGGACTCAATCTCTCTGTTAAATTGGCGCAACGTTCCAAAATGTCAATTGAAAAATGGTATTTTAACAGATATTATATTCCAGATATAATATTCTGTTCAACGCTGGCTATTACTTTATTGTGTGTTTTTCGCTCTTCTTTTTTTTTTTTAGAAAAATGGTATTTTAACAGATATTATATTCCATAATATTCTATTGAACGCTGGCTATTACTTTATTGTGTGTTTTTCGCTCTTTTATTTTTTTTCTACAACAGAACGAAATTGCAGCACGATATTTTGCAAATTAAATTTCTACATTCTCAATATTATTCATTTTTGCGAAATATTTCCTGAAATATGGGGATGCAACGCGTTTGCTGCTAATAGCAATAAAGTATTCACTTCGCGAGAGCCTGTTGAATTTGAAATATTACAACAAAGACGTCAGCTCTGGCGATATTTTTGACATTTGAGATTTATCAAACGCGAAAGCAAGGAAAGTCTTTGAATTCGGCGTTTCAACTTTTAGAGTATCGATTTCCATCACTGTTCCATCCGATCGATAGAAATTCTAGACATGTATCAGTATTGGTGCCAAGGTTAAACAAAACTAGGATTAACAGTTTGCTCGCTGTATCCATTGGAAAAATTAGACGAATGATGCATTCAGTTCAAATGCTGGAATACATTTCAAACGTAATTTTTCACGGTATCGACACTTGGATGGGTTGAAACAATCAAATATCGAGTTATCGGTACTGGCAATATTTATTGCATAGAGGATTCGTGACGAAAGGTGGACATATTACGATATTACAATACTGACATATGAGCCTTTGACGCAGAAGCATTGTACATCGAAAATGTTAATTTCTGGATAACGAACGACAAAGTGAAAATTCTGTGACGCGAAACAATATCAAGAAATACTAGAATTGTCAAGTTAAATATTTTATGCGTGCGTGCAAAATTGTACAGAATTTAAATATGAAATAATGTAGAAAATTTTCGTTTTCTATTCGATATTTGATTTATTTGGTAAAACAATTTTCTACCAGAGTTCTTGAATTATATTTTCAAAAGTATGAATTTGCATAAGAGTCTACAGTCTAGACTTTGTTAGATCTTATAATACCTTTGCACGAAACAGAATGTAGCTTTTGAAACGTAGCGTTAAATTAAATTAAGCAAAAGGAACTGAGTTGTACTACTTGTTGCATCAAACAGTTCACGCAATGCGTATGATTTAATAATATTATAATATTAATGGGTGGAGACAAATTTGGATTTATATTTAATCACACATGGAGAATGTTTTTCTCAATCGGATACGATTAATTGGGACAAACATGCGTGTTATAGTGTCACACGAATGAATAATTATTATTTGGTAAAACTGGCGAAAAATTTCTTGTGTTGTTTAAGCTTTCTTAAGTGAGTGTATTTACAGTTGTGTTTAATAGCGTTGTCGCGAACGATTGTCGTTGAAACAAGACAAATAGTGACGGATGAGGATTCATGCATACAATGGTGATTGTATATTGGAAGGGTGTAATATTTTTTTGTAACATTTAATCTTCCTACGCACTCGTAACTAAATTTTTTAATTACGTAATTACTTAAAATAATTCCAATTATTTTAATACTTGTAATTTATTCCTATGACTTTCAAACGAATTTGATATTAACCTTTCAAGCTGGTTCGACATAGTTATGTACATGATCGATATTATATAGATCGTGCAATGAAATATAAAGTACGAAATATCATATAATGAAAATAATTAGATACACATAGTTATAATTCTATTTCAATAAAATACAATATTCACTCTACGTCAGGAAACGTAAATTTAAAAATTTAAAAATAATTAATGTTAAAAGTATTTAATGTTAGAATTAAATTCATTTAAATTAATTAACTGTCTAAGTGATTAGTAGACTGCGGATGTTTATAGAAAACGATACGTTTATAGAAAATATGGAGAAGCGAGACTATATAAAATATTGGAAGCGTAACACTTCTTATTAAATAGTTTTTCACTTGAATTCCATTACATAACTATCTTTGTAAATTATAATTGTAATTATAAAAGTCATTAGTTTTTGCCTAATTACCGGCCTGAAAGATTAATCTCCAAGTATTCTTCAACTCATGCATTTCCAATTTCAATTAATTTAAAATTCCAAAGAACCTGAATCTTGTAAAATGTTACAAAATCAATTGAACGACGCTTTGTGATCTCGAACAAACTGTTCGATTTGTCCAGGGAGTCTTGCCACCCTTTCAAGCGCGTTCTTGCCTCGAGTTCAAAGATCATCCGCGTCTGATAGCTAAAAAAAGAAAAAAAAAAAAGAAGAAGAGAAAAACGAAACAAGAAAAAAAGTCGCAAGAGAACGATGAATGTGTCTTATTGTTAGAGCGATGCGCAATCGTGGACGTGATCTTAGGCGATTTCACGGTATTTCAAACATTTGAACGAACCTACGTCGTATACCCTGACGGCAAGTGGCGGTCGACTCCACACGCTCGGCGTCTCTATAATTCGGAAACATCAAGAAAAAATCGTGTGTCACATTAAACGATAGATCACATTCATCAGGCCGTATCTAAAGCACTGAACGTCCGCCTGCGTGCGTGTACAATGTCAAGATATGGACGGAAATCAAGTGAAAAGGAACAGTAAGTAAAAAAAGGAGAACTCGCAAGAGAGTAACAGACGGAAATGAAGACAAAAGAGAGAGAAAGAGAGAGAAAGAGAGACAGAAAGAGAGAGAGAGAAAGAGATAGAGCGAGAAACAAATAATAATAATAAAAGTTTTGCATAGTTTCGTTCTACCAGCAATGTATCTCATTCTTTTCTCTCATTTTTTCTTGTTATACTTTTTTTTCTCCTCATTTTTTTTCTGTCGTTTAAAAAGCGCTCAACTTTTGTCGCGTGTCGATGACTACGTCGTCATCCGGTATGTACAGGGGACGTTCGAGCATTCCATTGAAAATAGCTCGTTTCAAATGTAACAAGTGACTTTTCAGCCATTTGTCATCCTATATATGTACGTATAGATATATATAATATATACGTGGATACACACATGCACGTTCTCATATAAGGGCGCAGCAAACACACGTGTACATATACAGACAGAAGGAGGAAATCGACTGTACGTATTTTTTCTTTTTTTTTTCTTTTCTTTTCTTTGTTTGAGAGAGAGTGATGCATACAGCTGGTAAACAGGCAGTTTATCCAAGAAGTGAGCAGGTTACACCTAGAAATATCTAGAAAGAGGCTAGAGAAGAGGGAGAGACAGGCCAGGCAGGTAGAGACAATTGTCATGCTGTGTTTCGATGTGTTTGACGCGCGCGATGCACGAACTTCGATCATTCGCAATCTGACTGTACTGGCGTGTAAATAATTATTAATTAAAATTTTTCGAGCTCAAAGTTCCTTTCGTATTCTCGTTCTGAATACTTTAATGGGTATTTCATTCGTTCGATAATAAAAATGAAAGCATTAAAATTGCGATGGAACGGTGTTTGAACGAGTTTAACGCCGATTATCCGAGCGATTTAATTTCGACACGAGGTCAGAGAAACGAATTTTAAAGAAATGTCGCGTCAATTGATGCTTTCGTCTGTAAATTGCAATAATTTTGATAATTTAACTTTGTCCTTTGTCACGTACGAAAATGTTGCAAGTATGTCGAAATTTGGCTGTAACAGGTAGCATAATTTCTTCAACGTGTGTTCGTTCTAAAAGTCTAAAACTACGCTAATCATTTCGTATCATTTGATAAAATAATTTTCGTCGGTTTCAAATTTCGTCGGTGGTAAATACGATAGTCGCTAAACTTATTTAACCTAGATTTATTATTAACATTCGTGCATTATAAATATGTGCAGATTGACAGTTCCGAGGGCACTATAGAATCGACTAACGAATCGATACACATAGTGTACTAACAGACATTATTAACTCCTGTGCACAAGATCTACACTACCTATTTGGTATAAAGCCAAAACTACATGTACATATATATCAACTACGAAGAAACGTAGTAACATGTAGATCCGTGATATGTTCTACGACGTTGAGGGGGTGAAATCGCTTTTGAAAAATTAAATTTAATTGTCAAATCGTATTTTAAAAGTATTTCAAAAACCAAACTTACAATTCAAATCAATTTTTATTGAATAACTACTTTCCTTTTTTGTAGATAACTATAGTTGCACAGGACAGTTAAAGGTCTTTATCATTTTAATAAATGATTTATTCGCATTAAATTACAAAAAAATAAAAGAACAAAATCCTATTTTTATAGAAACTTAAATATTACGTCAACAGTGGAAAAAATTATAAAAATATTATAAAAAAATAATAATTGAGAAACATTAGCTGTAAAAATACGACAAAGAATAACTATCAAAGTTTCGTTAGAAGTTCGAGCAAATTTCGTTACAATATTTAAGTGAAACGAAGGAAAATTCAATTTAAATTGAAATTTTAATTAAACGAAATTTACGAATACAGTGAAAAACAATTACAGAAGTTTAATTATAAATTTGAGCAAAGTGAAACAGTATTTAATTCAGGTCAGAATTTCAAGTTTAAATCTGAATCCAAATTACGCAGAACCTAAAACCGCGCCGAAAAACAATTGCAAGAAGGTTATTCAGAAAACTGCACACATGCTAAAACTAAAAAAAAAAAAAAAAACAAAAAAAAAAGAAAGAGAAGGAAACGAAGAAAACAATGGTCAATTTCACAAACGAGATGCGACGAAATCGTTTTTCAAGATCGTTCGTCCGGAAGCTAACGCTCGGACATTAACTCTCACCCCCGGCTGCGTCGCATTCATTTCTCAATTATCAGCGACCGGTCGATCGAATCGGTTCGGGAACTCGCTATCGTTTCACCCGACAAGGTTCGATTCCCCTAAATGATCAGAGCGAACGACGCATGATCGTGATCCTTAACAACGAGCACGATGAGATCGAAAGAGAAAATGTCGACACGTGAATGGTGGAAGTGGAAGAAGGTGGAGGGAAGAGGAGGAAGAAGGACAGTAGCATGGCGGATTGACAAGATTTCTCGACGGATGTCTGATTTCGTTGGATCGAGAGAACGGGGAGAGGGGGCGGGTGAAACAAGTCGCGTGAGGTCGGAAATTGTGAATTTATTTCGCAACCTTGCCCATACGGGGGTGCGAAGCTTCCGTTTCTGGGTTACCACCGCGTGGCTCTGTTGTCCGTCCGAGTCCAAGGCGCTCCCCAGGGATGCAGACGACAGGCTTGCACCCCTACGTGATGACCGAGAGCACTCAACACCTCCTGAATTCACCCTGCGGTACTGCTTGTTAGTGCACGTGTCAAGTAGGCAACAGAACAGTAGAACATTACACTTTTTTTTTGCGTTTATTTATAATCATTAGCATTATAGCGCCATCAGACGAACAGGTACGACGACCGCTGCTATCCACCTGGGAGAGACTGTTTCTGAGAAATGATCGTTTGCTCTCGGCAAAGGGTTAATAAAAATTTCGTCGATGTACACGCAGACTCTGGAAAGATCAGGGTTAGATATATTTATGTTATGTATACACATGTGAAGTTGCGAGCAATCCGGTGTAGACCGGAGCGGAGAGATTCTCGTCGGTCGTTGCTGCTGGAATATGTTAATCATCGTGTGGACAAATATTTGGAGAAATAAGGAACATCGGTCGAAATTGATATAGATTAACTACGTAACTACGTGCGAAACTGCATATTTTTATATATATTCGTTGCGTGGCAATAATTTAAGGGTAATTTTAGTGGAAAAATTTTAGTAATTGCATCGAAAACTATGGCATTCGCATTATTGAATATCTTGAAAAATTTGAAGGACATTTGGATATGTCTCGCCGGGAGCAACTTTGCAATCCTGAAGTATCGATCGTCTCGTCAGCCATGGATAAATGGTGTTGCAATTTCGACATTTCAGCGAAAATTCGAGAAACAGAGGGAAAAGAAAAGAACGGAAAAGAAACGTCAGGAATGTGAAGCGTATCGGCTTTTTATTCGTCTAATATAAAGAAACAACTAATCCATAAATAACTTCAATATGTTTAAATAAAGTATAATGACAATGCAAGCGTAAAACGGACGATTAGAAATATTAAAGACACACGAAATCTCGCGAACAGCATGAACATAAACGAGCTCGCAAATAACAATATGAAAAATTCATAATAAGAATATTAAAACAGTTGCGAAAAATTGTGGAACTTTCGTTGAGATATGTTCGAAAAATTTTGCAATATATTTTGAAGGAAGAAAAATAAAAAATCCGATTGCCTCCTGTGAGGATTGAACTCACGACCCCTGGTTTACGAGACCAGTGCTCTACCACTGAGCTAAAGAGGCACTCTTAATATCCTTACTACTTGAATCACTAATCATAGTCAATTTCGAGATCTTTATTACAATATTACAAATAAATGTTTATTTTTACTGTTTCAAATGATATATATGATATCTACGTATCCAAAAAAATATAATCCATTACTTTCAAAATATCTTCGTTATTATCAAGGGTCGTGAGTCATGCGAAATACCACATATCACGTACAAAATACTTATAAAAATACAAGTCGTTAGACGTTAGTAACAATATTTACAGCAACAATAGCAAATAAATTACATATTTGTAAGTGATCGATTGACCGTGTTGCCTGGAAGTTGAATTGTTAAATTTGATTAAACGAATATGCTTAGAGGCAGATGTGTGCAACATAGTAATAAATTTGAAATGTTTGACGATACACATAGAAGATATAGATAAGTACGCGTATAAACACATTGAAATCTTCTCGAAGAAAATTGTTGTCTGCTACGTGTTGCTACAATAGAAACAACTGGCACAACGTTATTAAAGATAAAGTTTGCAGGAGAGATTATTAATTAACATTTTGAGCGAAACTTACTTGGTTTCATCGAGGAAGACGGCTTCGAGAACGCGTGCCGCGTAGTGCAAATTTCGTTGGAGTAATTCTGCTGATATTTCGCCGTGTTGCAGCTGCCTCAGTAAACATCTCAATCTGTAACAGATTTATATTTTATTTTTAGTATAAATAATTGAAAACCACTGTCACTTGATAATAATAAATTTCTTGCGATATAATTTGAAATTATGCTCCTGAATTAATTTGAAAATGATTCAGAATTTTCCATTAATTTCAAAATCTTAAATTATAATTAATTTAAATACCGCCTTGCGTAATAATTAGTATGTATTTTGTCAACATTCGTTAATAATGTAAAGAAAAATATGTACGTTTAATTTAATTCTGTGCAATTGGAGAGATTTGTATTATTGGAAATTTTATTATTTATAATCTCTATGCAGACTATTATATTGATGTTCCGTTCAAAAGTTTTAGGAACGTCCAATTCTGAAACAAATATAATATTCTGTTCTAAAACTTTTCGATGAAAATATGAAATCAAATTTTTACGAAGGCAGCTACAAAAAGGAAACTGAATAGAAACTTGTTTCGCATATTTAACATTATATTAATTTAAATACTTTCTTTTGTTTGGACATTCCTCCGTTTATAAATTTCTCACAAATGCACGAACGTGTTGTACATATAAATTCTCCGCGCAGTAAATTATTGGAATGAAATTTTAATTAACGTTTGATTTACTAAATCTTTGCCAGTTAAATCCGCTAATGGGAACATGACTCGTTATGGGAATGAAACTGGAATTTCAACGTACTTCGAATAGAAGTCTCAATGATTTTAATAAGCTTAGGTTTATCTCATTAGGTTTGTACAGCATTTTTCAAATTTTTATTATTCAACCCAACCGAATATAAAATTTTTTATTCTCGTTTCGGAGACGTTTTTGAAATAAAACTGTCCTTAATCTCCCACTGCATAATCTAATCTCCTTAAGAAAGATGAATTCAGGACCACCAAAGTAGAAGCTGTACGCTCTAAAGCGAGACCGAATGAGTTGTTATATAATTTCGCACTTTAAAATATGGACAGTTTTTCATCGTTAGCGGCACAGTTACGCTCTCCTCGCTATATATCTAGTCGCATTATGCAAATTAACGCGAGACACTGCTGAAAAGGTGGAGAACAGCGTAGCGAGAACCATACCTGAGAGCAGCCTTGTCGCAAGCGTCGGGGGTGTCAACGGCAGGAAGCGAGTCCGTCGTTAGATCGACATTATCGAGGATCTCATCGAGATCCACGGACTGGCTTGACGAAAGAGTGTCAGGACTGTGCGGCGGCGGTGAACTTTCGAAACTTCCGCCGATACTCTTATTCTTGCAAGAACTTCGACGTACTATCGTTAATGTGCCTTGTTCTGAAAACATGAAAGACACGAAACTTATTAAACGGCGCTCCGTTTAACCCAGAAATCAGACTTTACGTACGAACGGCTATATCGTCGTTGAAAGAAAATTACTTTGCTCTCGCGATTCTTCACCAACTCTCCCCGGTAATAGGATCGTAAAAGCTTCGTTAATCTTGATCGAACGATGAACTTTTAATTTTATATAGAAAGAATTTTCGCACGTACAGCCAGTCACCGAAGTGAAATTTCTGATGTTTGAAACAGGAGAAATTTGGTTTTTCACATTTGACAGTTTTGGCTATTGATTAATTTATTTTCGACATTATACTACTAAAGCGAATAAAAGTTATTTTAATTATATAATAGATTTCGTAATTTTATTTTAATAAATAAAATAAGAAAATATCGTCACGCAAGTGTCTTCAAAAGATTAAAAATTCCTGCACTTCTTTAAATATTTCAAATTTGCTTTTATGACCAACTGTACGTAGAAATAGTAATTTCTTGTTCGAAAAGATAAGAGTCGTTCATTTTGTCTTACGCTTCATAAAATTTATTTCAATTAACTGTATTAATTTCCAATTATATTCCAATGAACTATACTAAATGATCATAAGACGATGTTAAAAACAATTACAGGAAATCAAATTTATTTTACATCACAATCACGTTAAAATCATCTACATTATTCGTCACAATCCGACCAAATTAATCTCACGAAGATAATGCGAAATCCTAATCAAATTAATGATTAATTCAGTTAATTCAATAAAATTATCGACACTAATACATGCGATAAAAAGCGTTCTTATAAAAAATGAGAACTCTCCATACTCGTCGCAAGCTTTATTCAAAATTCATTACGCGATGCAATTATTTGTCGGTAAGGTTTATAAGCTCGTAAAGCAAATGCGCAATTCCAGGCTCGTAATATATTGCACAACAATCGTGTTAGAAAGTCACTTACTCGATAGCTGGCCATTTCGACCAGGCGAGGAAGGATTGTGCAATCGAGACGATGTACCAGTGCAGCTCGTAGTTGCATTAACGTTCGGGGATGCACCGGATGAGGACACTGTAATGTCGTCTCTGGTGGCTCTTCGATCCGGCGGAGACGCAACTGCAATTCAACGAACAAAATAAATTACCACTAATGCAACATACACTGATGTACACAACATATATTCATTTCACACAGAATTTTATATAAATTGAGAATGAAACAGGTACCGCCGATTTCATGATCGATAGAAAGGAGTTGATGCTAATGTACATTTATCATACTTTTAAAATTGAAATTTCTGATGATCACAACGTACTATTTAACAGAGTAAAAGATCGTTCCATGAAAATTTGAATATCATGCGTGAAATTTTAAAAGCATTCGTAGTTTTAGTATTTTAGTACTACTTACAAGAAATTAATGGTAATTATTAAAGTTTAATTTACCAAAGTTGTTAAGAGAGTAAATAGAAGATTCGCCCAATTTCTAATACGAAAGCATAATTTGCCCATGGAAGGAAAAGAAGATGAAATAAATAATTTCAAAAAAAAAAAAGAAAGAAAATGAAAGTGAATCACACTGAAGATCCGTGAGAATCAAAATTATAATTAATTGGTGAGATTATTTTCGTAGCAAACAAATGATGATTGATGAAATGTGAGAATAATTCTGCGGATCCCTTCGAGGGAGACAAAGCGCCAGGATAATTACTCTAATTAATTGATCAAACGACAGACGTGAAAACAACAGGTCCGCATGGTGGATGGTCGATGAAAGAGCTATTGATTTGTGCTAGATGTCTGTGGATTACAAATTAGGCCTGCAGTTCAATCAATTGTGCTTGAATTACAATGTTATCGCGTTGCATCTGATGTCAGAGCTATAGAGTGACAAATTTCTAACGTTGATTGAAATATGCGCGTTGAAAAATTGATTTCCGATACGATTTTTTGAACATTTCATGTGCTCAATGTTTGAGCTTCAAAAAGAAAAAGGAAGAAATGATGTTGCTGCGATCCTTGAATTTTCATATTTCAATTTTATCCTGATTTCGGTAAACATGAAGAAAGTTTCGAGAAAATCTTGAACCATAAAATTGAGACGTAAAAATCGTAGATAGTAAAGCTTCTTTTACATGTATTTCATTTAAGCAGAAGATATTTATCGTCGTTGGGAAAATATCACTGCAAATCAGTGAAGGATTCAACTGCGCTTCTCGCTTAAAATATTTTATCTATTGCATTACAAGAATAAAGAAACTTGACATTTTATCATTTTTGTTCTTTTTCGATTTAAAATATTTAATCATTATTTTATAAACATCTGTATAATACAACTGTTCTTCAAATATAAAGGGCGTAAAATTTTAAATGTTTCAACGTGCCTTGAAAAACGAGTGAAACACGATACATTTTAGGACATTGTAACCTTTCAAATCAACGCGTGACATTTCAAAGAATACCTCCCACTGCATCAAATTTTATTTCATTATACCTCTCGTAGTGTTTTACGACATTTGCGAACATCGTGTTTTGTTTCTTACTGTTGACAGAGAAATTATCGAGTACTAAACACATTACAGCACAGAATTTTTCCTTCGCATTAATGATAGATCTATGCCGCGAATAGCACGTATTCTCTTCGACCGCACGCTGGTTAATAAGAAAGGAAATTTATTTGCGCTATAAAAAAATTGATCGCATCGATTATTTTTAACCCGATTATTTTTAGCACCGGAGAAAAAGTTATCGTATCGCGCAATGGTATCGCTTTACGCTGTTACTTTAACATACATTGTGCTATCAATGAAATGAGGTTCTAACGCCGGCTATAGCGACGTATTAATGCATAGCGAATTAACAGTGTTACTTTTCCAGGTTCCCGTGTGATTCGTCGTGGTCGATACCTAATCAACCTAAGTGTTACTATTTCGGTAAGAATAACTCGCATTATCGCTGTAACAACATCCACTTCGTTTCGAACTAATCATGATCATTTCTGTGAACTCTTTTATTTCCAACCTTTACGCCTTTTTTCTCCCTTTTTCGATTAAAAATTAAAAAAAAATCGAAGATCTGCTATGTTAGATTGTTTCGGGTTACTTTGTTTTAAGAAATTTGAGCACTTGCAATTATTATCCACAGTTCATATTATAAACTAGTTTCACTTATAACTTTAATAAGAAATTTTTGAAAGGAAGATAGAACTTTTCGAGGAAGTCGAAACTTTTTGAGAGAGATGCTCTGCTATATTAGATATTGTCCTAAGTTTTGCTTTCAACAGAGGAGAAACAGAAAAAGATCGGAAAATTAGGAAAGTTTGAAAGTTCGCGGTGATAATATCTGCCTGTCTAAACTAAGAATACAGCGAATTTTAGATTGGGAAACTTTCAACAAAATGTTGTTAACAGAGTCTCCTTTCAGATTATTTTTCTAATATAAAATTTCGTTTGTTCAAACACAGACAAATGATATTGTTGATATCTTGCCTAAAGCGTAACATAAATTATCTCGTGGGATTATATTCTCACATCTTCCTGTTATCGAAAATTAAAAAGGTTATCATTTCAATAATTACATCTTTTTCCTCGTTCAAAAGGATAACTAACTTGTTACTAATACATACGTGTACACGTAATGAATAAAAAATCGTAATAATTGAACTGCTTATTCACATTTCTATTAATAAAACGAATGAATTATCATTCCATGCATCACCTGCCTTTTCTCGTTTTAAAATTCTCTATAAATACACAAAAATCAATAATCTACCGACTACATATCGGTATATGTGTAACAGTAGTTTAAAACTACTATTCATTCCGTCTATCCAAGTAAGCATTCATTTTCAAATTAATCACAAGTTTCGTCGACACACTCACATCGTGTCTTGCTATAGCGTTGACGTGAAATTTCAAATAGTTTCGTATAACACAATCCACTACTATTAATCCACGCTTCGCAAGAAGTTGGCACATCGGTTCGTTTCGGTGTATATATAAACCATAATCGAAACGTTTGATTGAACCTGGCCAACATAGATCTGTCGGATGCACGAACTTCGATACCCTATTCGTTGCTCGGTATGATCTTCATCGATTTAATTTTTCCGCGGCGGTCGATGCGAAACGCCCATTTCAATTTGCATCTCATGCAAGTCTATATATAAATTGAGTCGGATCGAAACTCTTTTCGAGAGGAATACATACCTCGGTATAGCACTTCCGCGCGGCTTTCATCCGTCTCAGATTGGAAACCCGTATCCGTTCATTAAATCAGCTTCCTTTCGAGATCGAACGGACAGGCTGAAATAACCTCGTGGCTAACGAAATTTTTAAAATAGCCACCGTCTATTATGCGAGTCTAGATTTATCGGATCCATTCTTATTTCAGAGCATTGATAAACTTAGAGACAAGCTGAGAACTTCTGTGATATTTAGAACAACCCTTCATTTAGTGGGTTCTAATGTTTAATTCATTAGTTATTCTGAATTTAATATTATATAGTCGTTCAGAAACAATCTCGTTCTTTACAATCTCTTTTCAAAGCGAATCCTTGAAAATTTCGAGCTGACGAATAATGAAAAGCTTCACACCCTTTCGCTTTACGAAAATTGATTTGAGGATAGTTCGTTCAACGTTTTCGAGAATCTTTTAAACGGAATCATTGAATCCGCGAATGTTACAGCCTTATTATCCTTATGCGATGAAAAATATATATCGCGTTACATGCTCATAAGGTTATTATTTGTTAATATTATTAGTCAACCAAGAATATTCTGCCGTTCTTTTTATGGTAATAAAGAACGATGCAGAGTTATAAAAAGGAAATATCACTCTTTTCGTTAAAAGCTTTATTTTTCACATTTTTTTCTTTCATAAAAAAGCCGCAAGACACCTAATTATCTTATAAAAGAGGACAGTAACAAGCCGTAACAAGCATAATAAGTTATAATAAATATTACGTAGTTTTTCTTGTTTCAAAAAAATTATTCACTGGAAAGGAAGCAATTATACTTTTCTGCATCGTTCTTTCCTGGCCACAAAAGAAACGACAGAATTTTCTCGCTTGCCCAATTACCGATTATATTAAATAGAAACGTTAAACGTTTAATTACAATTACAATTTCTGCAAAAGGAGATAAAATCTGGTTCTTCTGAATATATATCTTTGACCGCATTTCTGATCATCCATTGCTTCAGCCATCGGTATTCAAATCACCATACTAAATACATCTGAATCGTTCCCACAGTGGCGACCGAGATATACTGCTCTTAAATTCGAACATATGGCTGAAAGGACACGATAGATCGCTCTCGAGTTAAGCGACCAATAAATTGTGGTGCCAACTGGAAATCAACAAGGTTGAGTTTTCAAGCGTGCCACGTTCGAATCCTGTGATTCATAGCTGTCAATAGCGGTTCGGTGAATCGTCGCGAATCCACGCGAATTTTTTCTCACCGAAACGACACGTGTCACGAAAATATAATTATTATGAGATGCTATTTATTATCGCGTATCCTCGGCCATGGCCAACGCGAATCAATGCACGCTCTTGGCTCTGACGTGGTACCGTAATTAAAATGGAACAAACGGAACGATTCGAACTGTTTATAATTCAGTAAAAAATAATATGGTTCGCTTTGTTCAAATTTCTCTAATGTAACTGATGGCAGTGAGTTAAACGTAGAAAAAATTTTGAAGGAATAATCACTGCAACATGGTTGACATGATAAATTTAATTGGAAATTTGCTTCAAACGAATTTGTTCAATTTTCTTCTTTAAATGAAGAAATGTATTAATTTTTTGGATCGAAATATACAACGCACAAATTCGATTATACTTGTTCCTATTAAACTCAACTTACTGTTCATTTCTTTAAATTTCAGTGTCATTCTAGAATTTAGGTTCTTATAAAATAATATTATCTTAACGTCACTTGTTTCTATTGCTTCTAGGTTCAAAGAAAGAAAAGAAACAATAATACTGTTCGAAGTTTAATATAAGGACTTTTGTACACGAGCGAAACAGTTTCCAGACAGTTTCTTTGTTGGATGTTGGCTCTTCAGACTGCCACTTCACTTCCACTTTAAAACTAACCTCGCGTTTCTATGTAGCCTTTCTTTTTTCTTTTTGTGTATAAATGCATGAACTACTTCCGCCGCATTTTCTGCTCAAACCTTTGCCTTATGAAATTGCAATTTTCCACGAGCGTTTACTTCCTTCAACGATCAATAGATTTTTACGTGAAATTAAAAATTTATTCACCAGATGTATTATAAAAAATTTTCGACACGGAGTTACAAAGTTTCAAATAATAATCGGATTAGAGTCATCATTTTCTGTAATATCAATATACTCTTTTTTTTTTCAAATTCTGCGCACATCGAAAAAAATTTAATGTAAAACCTGAGTGCGAAAGTTGAAATACAAATAATTATAATGAAGAATTGGATCGCCATCAATGATATACATGTGTACATGCATTTTCTCAAATACATTGAGAATTGAATCATTTAAATTTCTGAAAATTAAACAAAAATTTTGAAACACTCATCAACATTCTCGATACAGAGTGACTTACGAGCATTTGTAAGTCAGATATTTGAAACGTTTTTTCCCGTTTATCCGTGAAAGATGAACAAATGACATTTCACTCGAGTAAAATATTCTTCGCAATTTCTCACTCGTATTACGTAGTCTCTCATTAATCATTTGTCACAGGTTTCCAACTGTCGTTGTCAACGACAATCATTCCTGTCACGAAAGACACAAACGTTAATAAAGAAAAAAAAGACTGCACGACTTGTACCCCAGTACTATTCGTCTCACTGAAAGGCCCAAAAGCAACTCTTCTGACTAGAAAATGAAGACGACTTTTTTGCCATAAAATTTTATCGATATGTAAACATTTGAATCGATACAAAACAAATTGCAGGCGCGATCGCTCAGTACCAGACAACGCCACTCCTATTCGAGGTCTATTCCACGCCCTCTCACGAATCACGTGACCCAAATCAACCAATCGCTAATTTTCGTTGCATCAGCGTTGCACCTGAAGAGGCCTGATTTTCTAGGTTACCCCCGCTAAAATCACTTTCAGTGATAATACGTGTCGCGCGGTATTAAATTTTCTTACAGTCGAGAAGATTGAATTTTCGAAAGTGTAGCCTGAGAGAAAGAACGTTGTCAAACGTTGAACGAAAACACGCGTCTACGGCATTAAATTTTTTTCACAATAGAGAAAATTGAATTTTCAAAAGTGTGGTCTGAGAAGGGATCTTGTTAAAAGACGCGATTTTAAAAAGTTTACCTCGGCACGTAGTAAATCTCGTTTGAAGCTCGTACGCGGCACGTAGAACAAGTCGATGACGCGCGCGTCGAAAACACTTCGCTCCTTGTATTATGCTAAACAATGCAACGTCGTTTTCGGCGTTTCGCGTTAATTAAACCGGTATTGCTGCTTTAACGGAAAAATTTAAACGAAAATGCGCTTCTTGTCACTGCGTGTATATTACGTAGAAATTGGACGAATGTCACTCTAGCTTCTGTGTTTAATTTTTGCACGAGTACAGTCATATTTATTCGATGGTAAATACCGCGAGACGCTTAGAATGTGAAAGTTCTCGCGTTTTATTTACAGAGATAGTTACGAGGACCATTTTCTACGAATTGAAAGAAATATATTTCTTTTACGTAGGTATTGCAATTCACGAGAAATAAATAGAAATTTATCAAAGGCAAAGGGATATAATAATACGAAAACTCATTTAATTTTCACGCAGATGAGTCAGACAGATAATAATAAAAGAAATGTTCAACGATAAAAGCGAGATACAAACGAATAATTCCCGATCTTCCAATATTGCCTTTGCAACTGCAGTGATGAAATATTTCATACATTCAATTTTATACTTGTACGTTCCAATTTTTCCTCAGAATGGTAATAAATTAGGATTGGATTCGATATGTTTTATATGAAACATCAATAACAAATAGAGAATCAATTTTGTTAACCACATTCTCAAAAATATGAATTTGCATAAAAAATCCACAGTCTACTTGCAGTATTTTTATTGAATAATAAAAAATACCATTTTCCTAAATTCCAATTAAAAAATAAATAATCTTGACAAGGACTTCGTAGTTAAAAGAAAAAATAGTTAACATTAACATTAACATCGATTAAAATCTGAATAAAATTAGAAAAGTACATCTATATATATATATATATATGAATTTGAAAGTGACATAACAATTTTGACGTTGATCACGAAAATGCAATTAATTTTAAACTTGTCAAACCAACTGCACATTAATTTCATACTCTTGTATATTTTTATTTAACGCGATTTCGTGGAAATTTCTGTTGGTTTGTTAGCGAAATTATAATGGAGTTCACAATTCTATCAGTCAAACGGCGTGCAACATTGAACGCGAAGTTACGAGTACCAATTGTATCGCAGTGGTCACCTGGTATTCGCAGCCTTGCTGCTTCAACGAGATAGTTCCATAACGATGATCTTCCATCGTGGTGTAGTTCTCGAATAAAACTCGAAATTAGAATAAAAATTCTAATGAGAAACTTTTAGTTTAGTATGTGACGGTGGGAAAGTTCAAACCAGCTTTGAAGTTTCAGTTTGATCATGCAAAACTACGACATATTTGTTCATTCGAAACATTGTGTCGGATCACTGAAATATTTGGAATATTTTTGTTCACTTTGGCTAATTTCAATTTTATTCACGTGTCTTTTTATATATTTTACAATATAAATAATAAGTATATAATATTATAAACTTTAATGTATCTTTATCAGAAATATTAAAGTATATACTTTTTACACTGTATTTGAAAAATATGTGGAAACTTTTTCTTTCTTTATTTTAAAGAAATTCTTTCCTAAAGTCTAAAGGAGTGATTTCAACGATCGGTAAACAATATAAATCGTCAATTACTATTTCAAACGAAGTAGTGGAGAATAATATTTAGCGAATAGTATTTTACGTGCCTTCTTCGCAGCTGCGAAAATTTATAACTTCGTTAAAGAAATAATGCCGTTAAGTCGAAATACGTGACCAAAGAAGAATTTTGAAAATTACAACTGGTACGTAACTTATAGCAAAGCCTCCTTTACTCGAATATCTATACAGTAGAATATCTGCTAGTAACAAATTATCATTTTCATATTGACAGACATATAATCCGATAATATAATGTTTCGAATATTTGAAATATAAAGAACGCTTTACTGTAGTATAATTTTGTAATATTACTTTTAATTTTCCATGAATTTTTCATTAACTTGTATATTTTGATAATTCAACAATATTCACAATATTGTTGAGTCAAAGCGTCAACACACTTACGCGTGGTTTTCTCACGTGTCTGACTGTAATATCCTATTCTCCTTTCAGAGTCGATCTTGTCCAAATATTACACTTCTTTCTTTTTTTTGATACGAAATAAACGAATAAACGAAATGCTAAAAATTCAAACGAGTTTGGACGTATCGCCAAGATGATTGACTTTTCATCGACTGGTTGTCTACGGAAGCATATCTATCGCAAGGTTTGTTCTTATCCGTTACCCATCAACGCTTATTCAAGCACGACGAGTATGAACCAGCTGAACAACAGAACAATATTCCCATGCATCATTCCATCGAATTTAGTCCACGTTTCTTGTGTCTCAGGAGCAATTCCCCGCCGTGTTACGAAGATAAACTGTTATATTCGGTAAATGGTATTTATTCACGTTAAAATAAGCGAACTGACAATGGAAAATTGAAATACGTCTGCAACGTGATGTTGCATGTAGCGTCTATAATATTAATATGTGTTAATCTATACTTTATTAATATTATTATTAGTAGAAAACTAATTAAAAAATGTTTTATAAATTATTATTTACCATATTTCTTAGAAATTTTCTCTATATTTTATGAGTAAAAAAAAAGAGGGAAAAAAATTAAATTATTTTAATTAAGCTTAATTACGAATTAATAATGAAAATCAACAGTGGTTTAAAATTAATCCCATGTTACATTGATGTGAGACCTGCGTCGATAATAGCAGATATTACTTTTAAATGGAAATTTAACTTTTAATTTAATCCTCAGTTCACGTCGTTTAAATAAAGAATTCATAAATCTTTCGTTACGTGATATTTTGGCCTTAACGAGAATTCTCCAACATGATATTTTTTCCTGACTTTTTAGAGTGTCTCCTATCAATGTCTACTTTTGCTTATTATTAAAAAAGAATAATAAAAAGAAGAATTGGAAGTTTTTCGAGAAATTGCAATATCGACAAATGTTGATGAATGGTGAAAGGGAAACGGAGGTATCGAAGAAGGAAACGAAATAATCAACTCAAGACGGATATAGCGCGAAAAAGACAACAATCGTAAAAGACGATGCTGCTTCGTTTGTGAAGCGAAATTTGCGAATGCATACGTGCGTGACTTTCGAGTCGCCTTAACCTTAGGGGGTTAATAAAAGTGCCGCACGTCGTATTTTAGCGCGAATATACGAAGTTACGCAGTAAAAGATAATTTACAGGTGATACGTTAGGCTTTATTACCTGGCCTTCGTGCAACTATAGGTACACCGAATGAGCTTAACTAATTACGCCTCTTCTCTATCTAACTTTTAACTGACCCCAATAACGTGGCATTCCCGTTTTAATCACGTGCAAACTAATTTCGGTCAGTTTTAATATAAAACTGTTTAAAATCTCTCAGTTGGCAAACTCTATTAATACGAACGCAATTAACAGAACAGATCGCCGTTAAGAATTTTCTTTTGTAGACGTTCCTTTTCATTTAGTTCCTGTACCCTGCGCTTCCTTGAGGTTAAAAAATAATTCAAATTACGTTTACAGCAAAAGAACGTTAGTTAATCAAAATTGACTGAAATTATCTTTGTACTCTTTTAGAATTGTTATATTTAGGGATACGACGAAATTCGTATTTTGATCAAACATTCACTGCAAATGTCACAATTTTTATATTGCTAGTTACTGTACCGAAAAAATGATGCGTGAGAGAGATTCCAAAGTTTCGATTACTTTCAAAAGTTTGAAAATTAACAGGATCCATGATCTTTTCGTCTTTAAAATTCAAATTTTGAAGACCCGACAGGATGGAAAAAATGAAGGACAAAAATTGTAAATTCGTTTCGTTATGTTTAACTTTTTCGTCAAACTACTTTACACCCCGTCGTTCTAAAAATGATATTAAGAAAAATTATATGATACCTTTGAGGACATAGATTAACGTGTAAAAATCTTCGTGGAGATGCAACTCTTTCTATAAAACACCGAAAAAGATGCAAAAACTTGGAAAATTTCACTCGAATCGTCCCGAGTTCGAAATTAACGTTTCTAAACGAAAAGGAATAACTGACGTCTGGATAAAAATCTCCGTTTGTACGTTAAACGAAGGTAACTTTCTTTCATCAAGAGAGAATAGCTTATCGAGAATTTAATTTACAATGGAAATCGCATTCAATAGTTGAAACCGCGTGGCAGAGATCGAAATGTAAATTTGATTATTCATCAATGGGAAACTGTGTATATATATATATATGTGTGTATGTGTAGGGAAATTGGGCACAGATAGAAACTGAATCAGTATTGTGGCGAATTACTACATATTAATCTTCTGTAATAATAACCATAATCGCGTCGCATCCTGAAGTTAAATAGCAATCACTTTACCAAATAATATTGAATAACGTTTCCATTAATTACGCATCTAAATGCACCGACGAGTAACAAGATCAACGTGGCAATAACGGCATACGATCAACGTGAGACATAATTAATATTCTAGAAGTGATACTAGGATTATGGAAGTACTACACATTTTTGTATATTTCAGATCTATTGGATTTATTACACTTGTGTAATGAGAGATCTAATATATTTTATTTAATTATCACTTATAAAATCAATGAAATTTCCAAAAAATTTTCTAAAATCAATAACATACTTTATTGATTATATTATTTGTAATTGTTTGATTTAGCATTTTTTTTATTAAACATAAAGGTACAATCTACTTACCAACAAGTAACCATTACGGACAATGATGTTCAATAATAATACAAGATTTTAATATTCTCTCGATTGAAAATTTAAAGTACAGATCGGTATTCGCAAGACGTGGACGACGTTCCTTAAACTTTCGGAATGCTTTGTCGGCGAATCGAACGTCACCGATTGCTAGAGAAAGAGACGATTCCTATCTTGAATACCATGGTTGAATACCATGGCACGATCCGACGTTGCACGAGTTTATATCGATAAGTACGATCTTTGTCCGAGGATTTGCAACGATCCTTCATTCCGAAAGATCGTATCGCGAGGTGGAAATTCGAGAGGAAGTGGCCATCGTAAGCGACGCAGCTCTATCGGCATTTCACGCAAATCTGGGGCTTGGGAATTACTTACTACTCAATCCTGGTTACTTTGTCGCAATACCAACGATCAAAAACCTTAAATACAGGCATATGATGTGCGGTACATTTGTGACGTCTTAGTTATAATATATTTCTATTTATTGAGACGTTTTATACGAATCTCAGGCTTGCAAGAAATTATTGTTACAATTATAATTATTATTATTACAATTATTATTAAAATTATTATTACAGTTATTTCGACACAATGCAGAAGATGAATGACGTTAAATAATTAGAATATACGTGCCTAGGTTCTTATCTTGTGTAGTATATTTGGTTTTAGATTAAAAGATTAATAGTGAAATAATTATTTGCAAGTTAATGAGAAGCCGCAGCGATGATTTCGAAATATTCTGTGAAATTTTAGCTTCAAAAGTATTAGAGATATAAAACTAAAAATCATGTTTATATACCACAAAAAAATTGGAACCCTTCACTCAGTAATTATAGTAAATTGAATATATTTCAGTGCAGTCTAATACTTCAACACATTCCTAGTTACACGTACAATAAAATTGTCATTTAATTTCTGGATAATTTAATCCTAACAGTTATACAATAATAATAATAATAATAATAAAAATAACAATAATAATAAAATTCAAACTACCAAACCACTTGAGACAAATTCCTCATCTCTTGCCTCACGTCATCTAAGTAAATGACGAAATTTCTCATAGCTTGGATTAATTACGGCGATTTACACGATTCTATGAAGTTCCTATGAAGATCTAGCATCCTCAAAGTCATCGTCGTCTGAGGAAAGTTTCACGGTTACTGGGCACGTTACTCACCGCAGGTTACAACATGGACCATACCATAACGCAGGTATGTTAAGTCCCAAGACTTGCGAGATAGGTACCGACAGTTTGACGACTTCGGAATCGTATGAAGCGGTTTCCACGTCTCTGCAGACATCTGTGGACTTGCGGTCCCAGGATCTCGGCTTGTCCAAGACATTGCTGGGTCATTGTGGCGGTCTGCGGCGTATCTTACCTCTTTGGACGGTAGGCGAATGCTTCGCTTCACCGCGAAACAGACCAGAGCGTTATCCCGCAGTCTCGCGGTATCCGAGGATCGAAAGTTCGAACAACCAGGCCGAAAATTGCCAACTTCCTCCCGTTCGACATTCCAGAATGTTCGTGCAAATGCGTGGAACTTCTCGGACTTTTAAAGCAAGGCGAAACTATACAGAAAAGTATAGCAAGACTGCTTAAAAAGAAATTTATCCTTGAACAATTGTCTCAACCCACGAAGACACGCGGCTGTCCCACCAAAAGAGGGACAACTGAAAGAATTATAATGCAGAATAATTATTGCATTGAGGCAATACATTATGATACGTATTGATAAAACATCGTACACGCTGAACTTGATAAAGTTGGTATAAAAGGATGTTCGAGTGTGAGATAATTATTTAATTAGGCAACTAGAATTAATTAATTATTTAGATAATTGAGTAATTAACTTGCCAATTAAAATAATTTGCCTAATTCTTTGTTTGATAACTGTGTCGATTCACGTGAAAAATGGAAGTAAAGTTTTATTATCGCCGAGAGATATTGTTCTGTTGCGAAACGTAATTTTAATAACGCCGTAATGAATGCGTGATAGGTATCCATTTCAAATTGTTTTATTATTTCTGCGAGATTTCTATCTCCATTTTTCTATCGTTTGTCAAATATAATAGTGCACAATTAAAAAATAAGTTTGTCAAATTCCAACTATGCTCCCGAAATGTGCTGCTTCTCTTGATACATGAACTTTGCAATATTATTTTAAATTATAAACGAAAACAACTTGCAACTACATGATAAATCAAATATGATAATTCATTCACTATTGAAACAAACGACGTCACAACGATAAACGAACAATAATATTATTCTTCTTAATTTAATTAATTTCTCTTCCTTCACCAATCTTCCTTCTGTTTCTTGTTCTTCGAACGAAATTTTACAATGGAAAATATAATTCAGAAAATTGAATGAAATCAAAAGGAACCAGAAAAATCTACAAGAAATTAATATTAAACAGACTCAACATATTGATTGGCTGGCGAGATTCAAGGCTCAAATTGCTTTTTCCCCGAAATATACAAATCTTCTAATATTAGTGATAATCTTCTTTTTCAGAATATTTGAACATGCTGTCTACGGATAATGAAATCGAGAAAAATTAACACGTCGATTAATTAACGATATGTTGAATTGGCAGTGAGTATGAAATACAAATCCAATAAAAGTGAAAAATATCGAAACTTTTGGTTTGTACTGTCAATTACAGATAAAGTCAGAATTCGCCATGCGGTGATAGCAACGTAAATGATAGGAATATCATTATAATTGTTCCAAATGAAATTCTGATGAAAATTGTTATATTTGGTAAAATTCCATTTAAATTTTATCCAATAGATGTTCTTAATTACTATGCTGCCACATTTTCGTTGCAACAATGCCTTTGTTCTGCAAACTTCAAACGCTTTCACTTGGATTATCGACAAAATATATGACTCCGCTTCAATAGGACAATACGTCTACTATTTCAATAAAAATTAACAGGAACAATCGATCGCACATCACCACTGAAACTTTAGATCCATAATGCGTTACGTAAGCGTTAAAAGAGCAGCTATAAAAGAGTAGCTGACATCGTACATCATCGCAGTCAATGTCACGATATCGACAACAAATATCCCAAGCGCATACATCGATTGCATTTTAATCGTTTAATATCTCGAAGCAAGGTACACAACTCGATATATTAACACAATAATTGTCGCGTTGGCGACCGGTAACCAGCAATTTTATTTTTAAAAGTATTTCAAGAACTTGGAAAATTAAATGTTGCAAGTGAAGTAAGAAATTTAACTAAATAATACTGAAATATAACTGAATAATACTGCATAATGCTTTACAATACATTTAAATGAGTCCAAGTACTCTTAAGATACATTAATTCGAATATTTATTCTTGAGGCGAGTTTGTTAAAATTTAAATTTTCTTAAAATTGAAAATTGAAAATCTGAATTCTCGAAAGAATAGAGGGAAAACGTCTCAAAATGGAAATATTGCTAAAAAGTTTCACATAATTTAAACTTGTGGTATCAACATGCTATAAAATGAAAACGTTTGCACAGACAAAAGTTACAAATTTCTCTGAGAACGTCAAATCGCATATTATTAAAAATGATAAATTTTTACATTCCGAAAGAATAATCCTTTTCTCCAAGACCCATTCCCTGGAGAATCGTGATTAAGTTCTAAACTTCGAAATTTATCGTGTTTATCCTGCAAACAACATAGAACCGAGTATCGGATTGGTGAACGTGGTTAGAACGTTGTGCAGAGAGTGCGCTAAACCCGAAGTCACGCGATTAATTAGGCAACTAATTCGACATTCAGCGGTGCATTTTGTATGTTCAAGGGGCATGAGGGCGGTAATAGCATTTTGCGTGGCAATACTGCCTCTGGTCATCGGAATAACCTGGAACCCGCCAGAAAAAGCTACAGACTTTTCACTCTACCAGATCTACCCTAGGAGTTACAAGGACAGCGATGGAGATGGCGTCGGTGATCTTAGAGGTGCATTTTCATTTTCTTGGCAATCGAAGTTTCCACAATGTACTATATAACCAGAAATTTCTTTCCTTTCTTTTATTGATAGTAGCTACATCAATCGTTTATGTTAGTTTATTGACTCTCAAGTTTGTTATTACAATGGACACTTGAACACATAATTGGCAGAGATGGTTTTATAAACATTGTTGACGTTATCTACGAAAAAATGCTATATAAATATCAAAAATTTAATTTTGATTTTGAATGGTAATAACTCGAAGGAACAAGTTGATGTTTGAACGCGAAAATAAATTTTAATTCCCGCTGCACATTCGCCGCTTTGACAAACTCGAGAGCGGCGCGTTCTGCAAGAAATTTTCAACTTTCTCGCAAATTTTCTGGTCATTACCAAAGGTTTGCACCTCTGCGGCGCGTGACGTCGTGGAAAATAATTTTCAAGTCTCCGCCGGTGGAAATTCGACGAAATTGTTTTTTCTCTTTCTTTTTTCAAACAATGTCATACTTGAACGTACAGTGCCTAAAAAATTGCAAACTATCTCCAGGTATCATACAGCGACTGGACCATTTGACGGAATCAAACGTTAACGCGCTTTGGTTGTCGCCCATTTATCGCAGTCCGATGGCAGATTTCGGCTACGATATTTCGAATTTCACGGACATTGACCCGACATTTGGCACCCTGAAGGACTTCGAGGACCTAGTGAAAGCCGCGCACGACAGAAATTTATCGTTGATCTTGGATTTCGTCCCAAATCACACGTCGGACAAACACGAATGGTTCCAGAAGAGCTTGCAGGGAATTCCACCTTACGACAATTATTACGTTTGGCATCCAGGACGAGTAGAAAATGGCACGCGTAAACCGCCAAACAACTGGGTAAGCGTGATTTAAATTTTTTCAAATGTCCTTCGATCTTTAAATGCTATCGTGAATCAAGTTCCATTTCACGCAAATATTGTTCTGTGATAATATCGTTCTTATGTTATTCATAAATATTTGAAATAGTATTTTCTCTCGCGTTCTTTCAATGTTGAGTAATAACGAAACAAATTAAAACAAAAGTAAAAATTATACTCGGGCGAAACTCGATGAAATTATGATAATGGAATTAACATAACAGTTTCTTAGAGACTTGGATTTTTATTTGAAACGCTATGAGCAATTATTACTTAATCATTTCAATACTATTTCATCAGTGAATATTTATTACTATCGAAAGTTGTTATTACCAAATTTCGTTGCCAACGATCGTTGTTATAATATTTTTATTTATTGAACAGGGAAAGTGACATATAATACCGATATATAAATTAAAATGCTCATTTCAAAGTAATCTAAAATATATTTTAAAGTTTACCGTAGCAATCTAAATTTTTCCGCCGATTTAATCGCTTCCACGCAAAAAATATTTGTGGAAACTTTAATTTAATTTAATTTAATTTTTTAGTTTTCGGAATATCATGGTATACACGTAATTTTCAACATGTAATCTAATTTTCAAGTCTAATCGTTAATAAAAATGCTAAGCTTGGACAACTTTGTTCATCGTCTATGCACTTATTGCATTGGTAAATTTACAAACGCATGTCTGTCTACAGGTGAGTGCATTGAGTGGACCGGCTTGGGAGTGGCGAGATGAACGCCAGGCGTATTATCTGCATCAATTCATCAAAGAAGAACCTGATCTGAACTACTACAATCCGGACGTGAGACGCGAGATGGAAGTGAGTATTACTTAAAAAATACATAGTTCTATTTAGCTCGGTATCTTATAATTATATATATATTATTACATATCACGCATTAATTAGCTATTGTTAAAATATTCTGCAATAGTGAATCATTTTCATTGAACGTGTCTATGATATTCATTTTAACTTTATCGTTTCTTTATTTTCTAAAATTATTTAACTGAACGCATTGGAGCGAATCGAACCACGAAAATTAGAAATATTCGGCGTTCCGACGAGCCGATTTCTTGGCTCAGTATCACCCCGATTCACTTCTACTACATGTTTTTATCGAAAGATAAAATTCAAATTCATTTCTTAGCCCCACAAATACCCTCTTCACGTTGTAGCAGTCGTCTGGCCAACATTAGCATTGCTCCGCCGTCATTGCACAACTCACATTCTCTCTTTCTCCCTCAACCAACAAATATCTATTATATTTTTCAATGTTTCCGCATTTACTCCTGCTAACAGACTTTGACTAATAGTACACATAACTTAATATTCTGGCAACTACAAAAATATTTCTCAAGCGACGTGTACATTAATTCTGTATTTATTAATGTATCACAGGATGTTCTGAGATTTTGGTTAGACAGAGGCATCGATGGCATCAGAATAGATTCCATGAAGTATATTTACGAAGACGAACGATTTTTGGACGAACCTCTATCAGGTCTAACTGACGATCCTAACAACATCGATTACACCCTGAGGATATACACCACTGATCAACAACAAACCTACGACATTCTTCCTACGTGGAGAAAAATCCTGGACGAATACGAACAGCCACAATACATTTTCATCGAAGTATATGCCAACACGTCGTCGACGATGAAATATTATCACTATGGAGCAGATTTTCCTTTCAATTTCGATCTGATTACAAATCTGACTAGAACCTCGACTGCAGCAGATATCCAGCATATAGTTGATTCGTGGTACGAAAATATGCCGGAAGATAGCACTCCTAACTGGGTGGTAAGTAAAAAACTAATACACTGTACAAAGATGGTTCGATCGAATTTATATCGTTGACGCTACCTTGATCGATATTATTTTCCGCGCGCAACAACTTCACTTCCTCTTTTACATAAATATTTCGGTATATAAGTGGAGGTGGCACCTACGTGCATCAATGCCGAATGTAATTACTTCAGAGTTACAAGGAATTATAAACAGAAGAAATTACAATTATTTCGGTGATAGAGTTGAACAGTTGGCCCGCACGTAGCGATAGGTTAGAGAGAAACCAAATTATTCGGGAAGCAAAACGTTCGACGCGAAACTAATTGAACGTCGCTCAATTGGAAAAACAAGTTGATAGAATTCGTTCCAGGTTCGAATTCGAAGCTTTCGTTGAACGGCGAGAGGTACGCGCGGACGAGCTGGAAAAATGACCGGGAAATTCGCGGAACAGAACAAAATGCATCTCTTTACGCTCGCGTTCTTCGAATCTCACGGTATCGAGATCCATCGAACCCGTGCGTAAACTGAGGCGATCGATCGCGAAAGTTCAACCCGGAAAACCGATATTTCCGCGTCGGAGGACGCTAGAAGAAAAGTTTCTTGCAAAAAAAGAAAGCGAAATATCGGAAAGGAAAACAGACAATTCCCGGTTCGTGCATCTCTGACAATGAAGTCACTAACTAGCTCATACAGTAAATTAAGTACTTTGTTAATAGTTTCTGGCTTTTTACGCAAATGTTTCTACATTCAAAAGTGCAAGGAAATATTATTAAATTTCTAGAAATTTTAGAAAGGTAGAAAAATTCTACCTTTTGATAAAAATAAACTTTCAAATGAATAATGATCAATATAAAAATTTGATGCACCATTCAAATTAATAATCAAAATGAAGATACTAACGTGAATAGTTAAATCGAGGTACTAATAAAATTAATTCATGTTAAAATTAAAATTAAAATTATATATTATAAATTTTTGGTTCGACACCTCGTTGTTCTTTTCCGGGTGACAGGAGTTAAAAGCATGTGCCGAGCTAACACGATCGAGAATAACTTTTAAAAAAGAATGATTTCTATTGGAATTTTTTTTTTGAGTTGACTTGAAAATTTTGCATACAGGCCGGGAACCACGACCAACCTAGATTAGTAGCGAGACTGGGAGATCCACGAGCTCGTGCCGCCACCATGTTTGCGCTCCTATTGCCGGGCGTAGGTGTGACTTTTAACGGCGAAGAAATTGGCATGACGGAGCAATACATTTCGTGGGAAGATACAGTGGATCCATTAGGCTGTACAGCTAGTAAAGCGACTTATCAAAGTATCAGTAGAGATCCCGCCAGAACACCGTTCCAATGGGATGACTCCGTTTCCGCCGGTGAGTTCTCGACAAGATTTTTGCACCAATAGCGCGATTTTTGAGAACACTTTTTAGAAATAAATTTTCGGAGAAAGGTAATTTCCTGTTAGCGGAAAGAACAAGTTAAATTCAAAATACTATAGGATTAACACTTTCACACTTGATGATGGTCACTTGGTGATCACGTATTAACAGAGAATATTTGAACTTTAGGAAATATAAATGATTTGATGAACTATCTACTTAAGTATTAACCGAACAATAATTTTATGTTTATTGGTACCTCTTGTAATATTAAAATATTACCTAAATATTTGAATAGAGGAAAATTATAAATGATTTGCTTAAACTGAAAGTTACTGTTGTACGAATTCACAAAAAGTAATTTTGTATTTATTAATATATATTAATATCCGTGCTCTGATATTTTGTCATACTGAACTATTATTGATAGAAAACTGCGATTCGATAAATTACAAATGATCGATGGTACTTGTCTGATACGGATACATCGATAATTTTATTTTTGTCACTACAAGCAACAATTAATTTAATTTGCAATTTAGATCGTAATATAATTGATTAAATCACTCGTTATATGTTATATTGCAACTATATTAATATATATTATATATAATGTAATATTGCATTATAACAAAATAGCTTATAATGTTAGTCAGTTAAAATGTAATTCACGTTTATTATAAACTAAAAGAAATGTTCAACTAATCGTGTTTTCGTCTGTGACGAAGGAAAATAACTTAAGAGAAAGTATTCTCTAAAGAAAAATTAGTAGATACTCGAGATATCATTGCTATCACGACAACTTGCCGATGTCACGCATGTTCTTTCAACATGACATCATCCCTTTATTGAGAATATGTTTATTAAATTCTCAATTCAAAGCAACAACGATCTTAATAACCAAGAGTTTCAATTCGCAGGATTTTCCACAAATTCCCATACCTGGCTTCCAATCAACAAGAATTACAAGACCTACAATCTGGCTACCGAAAAGAAAGACAAAAATTCGTATTATACTTTCTATGAGAAACTCTCCAACCTGAAGAAATCGCCGTACTTGAAGGAGGCCAATTTAGTTACAAAAGTGCTGGATAAATATGTTTTCGCATTCGCTAGGTAAGGACGATACTCCGTATAAATCGACACGATACTTGTCAAAATCGCGAGAAAACGATTAATCACGTAGCTACATATAATGTTTGCATTATCGTTTATAAACATCCGTCTTTTAGTCGATTTGTAGCAGTAGTATTTGAATTTGATTAAAACTGACAATTGAACGCAGGATTTACCATTTTTTTTCACGGAACTAACAAATTACAATTATATTTGAATTCGCAATAGAAGAAGTCCACGATGATATACTTCATTATATATTCTTTTTACTATGTATACCATTAAACATGTTTGTTATTTAAATCAGGATAGAAATACTTGTGTCAAATGAAATTCAGAAGTAAAGGAATCACTCGATTCAAAAATTTTTAAGAAATATTATCTATCATTCGAATCGTATTACAATTCTAAATTTACAAAATCCGAAAATGAAGAATATGACAGATGACGAAATAGTTCTGCAAGATTCTACAATTGCAAACACCAATTTCACGATTACACGTTGATTTAAATTAAAACGCCATTTAATCGCGGTATATTATACGTAGCTATGTTGATCATTGAAGTTAGATTTATACGTTACATTTATCAGTTTCGCGGGATCATAAAAATTTTCTTTACGATCGATGGTGACACCTTCGTCCTCTCAATGAAATGTCGTAATTTCTTCAGAGAAACCGAGGATCACGGAAGCGTTTACGCTGTAACAAACTTCGGAGATAAAGCCTCGATAGTGGACTTATCAGTGTTCGATAACATACCGAGGATATTGAACGTACATTACGCCAGTGCTGACTCCAAGGTACTTCCTTGGTAAGTGTGATCATGTTTCCACGTTTTATTTGCCTAATTTGCGTCATCGCGATGACAAATCTATGTATCTTTTCTCAACTTTCACTTTGTTACTAATTCACGTTTGTCTGTTTGTTGCAAATGCAGGAATAAAATCATCCAGATTCGACGCGTGATCTTGCCCGCCAGGTCTGTGGTCATCCTCACCACTCTAGATGCGAAATTTTGAAACTGGTTAACCTCACAATGAAATATTTATCTATTCTCCTTTAAATCAATTTAATCCAATCTTCAATTATGTATAATCTGATTTGGTAACAAGGTTGCAGCATTAGTAATGATTGTGTTTGAAATTGAACTATACCTTCTTAATGCGAACGCTTCGATACTGTAATAATTACAATATCACAATGAGAGAGGAAAATTCCATTTCATTTAAGTTCATATTCCACAGAGAGGATTCCACAGCATTTGATAGCCATATTGAAGCTTCCTCTCCTACTTTCCTTTCAATTAAACCTTCAGTCACGTGCACAAATAGGCAATTTTTCGCAGATACATTTTACAAGCTTTTTTTAAATACCATCTGGCACTAAAATCCTTTCGATTCCTCTCCTTTCTGTATCAAATTCTTTTAAATCAAAAATCGAGCGTCCTAGTTTCGAGCGTCTCGAAAGAAAACCTCGACGTTCACCTCGAAACGATGATAGTGGAGACAGCCAGCGGGTCAAAACAGTCGAAACTCGCGATACGAATCGAGGAGCAGATTCGATTAACCGGAGCCCTTCACTTTTTTTTACGCGAAGGTAAAACTGGCCAAAGAACGTGAACGGAAGCGTGTCGGACGTCGCATCGATCGTGGCCACGTCAATCACCGTGCCAATTATAATCGTTCGCTTCGATGTCCATCGCGGGATTTCGTGCTCGGCCGGTGTTGAAGAATTTCACTCGTCAACTTTCGCAGAGAATTCTTCGAGCGCTCGAAAGCCGGCTGCGCTCGCTGCACTCGGGCATTTTCTTTGGCTCGCTTCGTTTCTGAACTTCATTTCAAATGCAGACCGGGTGACGAGCGACGAAATTGAATACTCGAAGTTGCGCGTGAGAGTCGAAAGAATCGCGAAGAGCTACTTCAAAGTTGGCACGTTCGAACGAAATTATTCCAACCAATCGGCATTTTTATTCTTGAGTGAGTCACGGGAAATCTATGTACTCTGATAAATTTGAAGTATTTGAGGAAAAAGATTTTGATGGTAGATGATAATTGATACACGACTCTATGGAGGTTCTATGGTCTCAAAGTCATCGTCGTCTAAGACTAGTTACTGGGCTGGTTGCATTCACCGCAGGTTGCAACATGGATCTTACTATAACGCAAGTATGTCCCAACACTTGTAAGATAGATCAGTTTAACGACTTTAGAATCATATGAAGCGGTTTCCACGTCTCTGTAGACATTGAACTTGTGATTCCACGATCTCGGCTTGTCCAAGATGTTGCTGGGTCATTGTGGCGTAGTCTTACTGCTTCGGATGGTACACGAATGCTTTCCTTCACCACGAAACAGAGCGTTATCCCGTAATCTCATGGTGCCCGAGGATCCAAAGTTCGAACAACTCCAAAGGTCGAAAATTGTCTAGGTCAATTTTCTCTCGCTGTCGTTTTGCCAAAAAATTCCAAAGTTTGTGCAAATCCGTGGAACTTTTCTAATTTTTAAAGCTAGAATGTCTTGTTTCTAATTTCTTATATACAACAATGGATTTTCAGAAACTCGACTAATTTTTCATGGAATATGCACATAAATACAAGTCTATTTCGCGTGGTTTAAATAGCGATAAATTTTTACAAAATGGCTCTCAAGATAAGAGAAATGAAAAGAAGATGCGTTTCGTCAAACATTTATTAGCAAAATATCCGAGAAACGCAGTGTCAGAATGCTTAAATAGCAAAGGTTATGGCTGAGGATATATCTGTACGGACAAGATAGTTAAACGAGGACTTTTGGATGTCTCTGGTGGCTCGTTTAGCTGGACTCCTAGGCAATTGTACAAAATTGTTGTTCTCCGTGCAATCTGTATGCACAATTTAACTCCTACGTGAAAATATATGCACCAAGCTGCATATCGTTTCTTTAGATGTATATCCATTCTACGAAATTGCACATGTATATTTATTTCGTGTATAAATAAATATTTCACGAGAGTTTTGATACATTTACGTAGATTGGAATTTTCTTGAAAACTTTGACGACTTCACGCGGTTTAATCGCGGTATGAAATTTTTTGCGGTGTTACGCGGATTTTGTTGCGTTTCTTTTCTAAATGTATCGCAATATATTGTTCAAAAAATATAAACTATATATGTAAAAAAAAAAAAAAAATGAAATGTATAAGATTTTCAACGTTTTGAAACTAATATTTAGTGTAATGGGTTAGAACTAATATTTAGTGTTACGCAATTTGACCTTAAAGTAATCAGTGTTTCCTAAATGACCGTAACAAAAAATTTTCCAATAGTCACAAGCAACATTCATATTTACGTAAGCAGACAGAAAAGTATGTAGGTATATATATGTAAGTAAGTAGACAGAAAATAATTTAAAAGGTCGATACGATTATTTTAATTTAACATTGTTTTATAATAGTAACTGATTCGTATCATCGGTCATTCGAGGTTATAAAATCTAGATTCTGCATTGATCGACTGGAATTTTTTTCGATTTATTTTTATTATCAATGTCTGTCAGAAATACAAGGTAAGATTATTAAAGTCATAAATTTAATTTCACGATACCACTTGAGAATTAAATTTCGCAAAGTGTAAATAAGGCATAAGATGTAACAAACGAGTAACACATCTCAGAATAGATTGCTACAGTAGAGTGAAAATGGATTTAACATGATTACATATAAATTGACATTTTGCAATTTCGAACTTTCAAATATATCAGATTCACATATTTCAGAAACTGGATTGCAAATATCAATTTCAGACTTTCTTTTAAAATTTTCATTATACTGTGTTATACAAACAACAATGTATTGTAAGACAATGTATACAGATAACATGTTTGACAGGTTTTCAAGAGTTTTTGAACATAGTAATTAACTTTCCATTAAGAGTCCTTTTACTTTTATCTTGCAAAATTATAATTTTATTACGTATTTTAGATACGTTAAATATCAATAAACAAAGTTACAAAACGCATAAGGCGAGATTAAGAAAAATAATAGCAAGACTGCCAACTAATGGCACGTACGAAAAGATACTTCTTTATCCTTGAAAAACTATTTTTAACGCACAAAGGCAGTTAGTGCCTACCAAACCAGGGACAACTAAAAGAATCATAATACAAAATAATTATTGCATTGACGTAGATCGTAGTACATTACGTATCAATTAAATATTGTAACTGAAATGCTGAATTTGGCATATAATTGGTATAAAAGACGTTCGAGTCCTAGATAACTATTTAATTCGGCAATTGATTAACTGGATAATTAATAATTTTTCCCAAGTCAGAATTTGTGAAATACACTAAATCTTCTAATATCAGTGATGGTCTTCTTTTTTTTAGAATATTTCAATACATTATCTACGAACAATGAAATCACGAAAAATTAACACGTCGATTAATTAATGAAATATTAACGTGGTAGTGAGTGTCAGATACAAATCTAGGAAAAATAAGTATCGAAAATTTGGTTGATATCATAGGTAAAGTCAGGATTCGGCAACGTAAATAGGGACGATCCTTCAGAATCCTGAATGCAGAACTCGACAGAGAACGTGCGTGTGCAGTTCGTGCATCGCATAAATCGATGCGTTCTATTGTACGTACGCATACAGCGATGCCATAGATTGTAGATAATCTTGATCTTAACGTAGCTTCAATTTATTACGGGGTCCAGCATGTATTACGACGGTACATAAATGCTAATTTCATGATTTTCCCAATTGTAACGTGACCGAAGAAATTCGCTACAGACCACAATTATTCATTATTTATTACGTTCAATGCCAATTAGTAGCCATCGTTAGTAATAAACTTCTGTTTTATGGATGATACAAAGTTTAATAACAACGAATATGACAACAGCATTTCAATTTTATAAAATGTTATATTATAATAATATTACAATAATAATGTTACATAATAATAATATTTATTACATGTTATACTACAATAATATCATTACTTTATATCGTTTCAAATGTTTCCTCAATGAAATTCTCATATTTTAGCAGTAAAATGCTACCTTCAACTTTATCCAACAGATATCCCTAATTACTATGCTGCCACATTTTCTTCAAAACAATGTCATTATCGTAGAAATTTCAAGCGCTTCCATTTAGATTAAAAATACACATACGATCTATTTCGATGAGACGACACATTTCAATGAAAATTAACAGGAAAAATCGATAGCACACCACTGAAACTCCAAATAGATAATGAGTTATATAAGCATTAAAAGACTAGCTATAAAAACCACCGTACATTATCGCAGTCGATGACACAAAGTTGAATCAACTCGATTGTACCGAACATCTCGAAGCAAGGTACAGATATACTAACCCGATATAATAATAACGCAATGACTGTCGCGGAAGTTACCGGAAACTAGCAATTTTATTTTTAAAAGTATTTTTAGAACTTGGAAAATTAAGAATGTCACAGTAAAGTAAGAATTCAAACGAGAAAAAAATTTATACAGACTACACGTCTTGAATATATATTGGACAAATATACCTGAATACTACCGTATAATATTTCACAACACATTTTATCGAGTTTCAGTGTTCTTAAGATAAATTAATTCAAATATTTATTCTGGAGACGAGTTTGTTAAAATTTAGATGTCCTTAAATAATAATGTGACAAGGTAAACTGAAATATTCTTACAATATTCCACATAATTTAAACGCGTAGTATCAACGTGTTACAAATTGAAATTTTTAAACATTTCGTTGCACAGACAGGAGTTAGAAATTTCATGAGACGATGACGGTCATCGTCTCAGAACATTAAACGGCAAATTATTAAAAATGATAAATTTTTAAACACCGAACGGGTAACTTCTTTCCCCAAATTCTATCCGCGGAAAAATCGTGATTCAGTAGATTTCTAAACTTCGAAATTTATTCTGTTTGTCGAGCAAACAAGGCGGAACCGCTGAGTATCGGACGTATGTACGTGGCTAGAACGTTGTGCAGAGAGTGCGCTAAACCCGAAGTCACGCGATTAATTAGGCAACTAATTCGACATTCAGCGGTGCATTTTGTATGTTCAAGCGGCATGAGGGTGGCAATAGCATTTTGCGTGGCAGTACTGCCTCTGGTCATCGGAGTAACATGGAATCCACCGGATAATATTACAGACTTTTTACTCTATCAGATCTACCCTAGGAGTTACAAGGACAGCGATGGAGACGGCATCGGTGATCTTAGAGGTAAATTTTCATTTTCTTGGCAATCGAAGTTTTCACAATGTACTTTATGACCAGAAATTTTTTTCCTTTGTTTTATTGATTGTAGCTACATCAATCGTTTATGTTAGTTTATTGGCTCTCAAGTTTGTTATTACAACGGACACTTGAGCACATAATTGGTACAGATGGTTTTATAAACATTGTCGATGTTATCTACGAGCAAATGCTATATAAATACCAAAAATTTGATTTTGATTTTGAATGATAACAGTAAAGAATTTCAAAAATATTTGCAAACGCTTTAAATAATATAAAAAAAAAATGCAGAATGAAAAATAAAGGTGAGTGAATATCAGAAATAGTCTCGCAGAACGGAAAATTATGTGAATTACTGTATAGTTTGAAAATATTTAAATTTTTCATTTAGAGAAATTATTAATTCACATCTTTATACTACGCAAGTATTTGACTATTTGCAGGAGAAAACTAATATTTATTTGTTCAAATGTTTTCCTGAAAATATTTGTCACAATTGAAGCGCAATTTTATAGTACATACCAATACTAATAAACATTTCTGCACATTAGCAAAAAGTGTGCATAATGTAAGAAAAGTTTTAATATTTCTACTATCTTGTTTTAACGTATCAAAAACCAATTAATTCAACATATAGAAATATATAGAATAACAATCTCTCAAGCACCATGATGTAAGAATAAACGAGCTGCATTTATTTCTATAAATTTATGGGTAGTTTGAAAAAACAAAAATACAGAGAACGTACACACTACAAAAATGTATGAAACACAAAAAGTAAAATAGTCATTAAGAATGAAGGCTCAAGTTCCATTTCGTCGAGAAAAAGTAGAATAAGAAGTTGCATAAATTTAGTCGAGGATTAATCTACTATGACAGATAATTAACCGCGAAACGTTACCAATTTACCGGTGTCACGACTCGTAAACAGATGCACGATTGCTTTTCCTTTTTGCATCGTCGCGTCGTCTTTCGATTTGTTTGCGCAATTATGCAACAACGGTGAACAGAGGAGCGGCAACGGATGTAATTAACAGAGATAAGCGTGCAAACATTATCGAGGAAAAACGGAGGAAAGCGGAGCGCGAGAAACTCGAAGGAACAAGTTGATGTTTGAACGCGAGAATAAATTTTAATTCCCGCTGCACATTCGCCGCTTTGACGCCGCACAAACTCGAGAGCGGCGCGTTCTGCAAGAGATTTTCAACTTTCTCGCAAATTTTCTGGTCATTACCAAAGGTTTGCACCTCTGCGGCGCGTGACGTCGCTGGAAAATAATTTTCAAGTATCTGCCGGTGGAAATTCGACGAAATTGTTTTTTTTCTTTCTTTTTTCAAACAATGGCATACTTGAACGTACAATGCCTAAAAGATTGCAAACCATCGCCAGGTATCATACAACGACTGGACCATTTTACCAAATCAAACGTTCACGCGATTTGGTTGTCGCCCATTTATCGCAGTCCGATGGTCGATTTCGGCTACGACATTTCGAATTTCACGGAAATTGACCCGATATTTGGCACCCTGAAGGACTTCGAGGACCTGGTGAAAGCCGCGCACGACAGAAATTTATCGTTGATCCTGGATTTCGTCCCAAATCACACGTCTGACCAACACCCATGGTTCCAGAAGAGCTTGCAGGGAATTCCACCTTACGACGATTATTACGTTTGGCATCCAGGACGAACAGAAAATGGCACGCGTAAACCGCCAAACAACTGGGTAAGCGTGATTTAAATTTCTTCAAATGTACTTCAATCTTTAAAAGCTGCCGTGAAAAGAATTCCATCGCACGCAAATCTTGTTCTGTGCCAATATCACTTTAATGTCGTTCATAAATATTTTATATGGTATTTTCTCTCGTGTTCTTTCGTGTAAATGATCTTTTGGACACAAAGAAAACGAATAATGAAAATAAAAGTCGCAGCGTAAAAGTCGGTCGACAGTTTGCTTACTTCGTAGCGAAACTTTTGCACAAACTTTCCACGATTTATGGTCGACTGGTAGTAGCTGAATAATACGAAATATTCCATATCGAGATGGGTTCGGAAGGGAAATGGTTCAAATTCAGAAACAATAATATCGCATGTGCATCAGATTTCTTTCTTTTTTTTTCTTTTTCGTTCCTTATGGACATACTATCCCGTTACATTACGACAGTTCGCAGAAGTTTCTCTACAATCGTGCTGTTCGTTGTTTCTTTTCAGAAAGATTGGTTTGGACTCCGCATGTTTATTTCATCCCTTCTGGTTGCACCTTACGTAGAAAACGCAGACATTGCCCTTTCCTTCGAAATTTGCGTTTCTCTTTAATCGAATCGAACGAACACACACGTTGTCATCTACCATTAACAATCTCAAATGATGTTAAAATGAACTTTGAATCTGCAAAACTGAAAAGTTTCTAGCTTTTACGACTCAAAGGTTCAAGCGTTAAATTGTAAAAGCTCAAGCTCTTCAATTCGGAAATTGTCGTGAACCCTTCGTCTAATTGGACAATTCTTTAATGCAGACTCCGCATTACGCGAAAGCTTGGGCAACTTTGTTCCTTATCTATGTATTTGAAAAATTTACAAACACCCAGGTTTGTGTACAGGTGAGTGTAATGGGTGGATCGGCTTGGGAGTGGCGAGACGAACGCAAGGCGTATTATCTGCATCAATTCGTCAAACAGGAACCTGATCTGAACTACTACAGTCCGAGCGTGAGACGTGAGATGAAAGTGAGTATCATTTGAGAAATTTAAGTTCCGTTTAGCACGGTATCCTATAATTATGTATTATGTATTATTATGAAGAGTTTAAGGTGATGGATAGATTTTGAAGTAGATGAGAAAGAGAAGAAAGTTGGTTGTTGCGTTTCGTCTCGGAGTCACTGCCTAGACTCATCAAGTGGGGGCTGATGGCAGCGACTCCTCAACCCCTGACGCTTGTAACTACCCTGCTAGGTTGGCCCCTGATCACCCAACCATCCTAAGCGGGGTTCCGCATATTACTTTACTTAAGTTGTGCTAGTCAGTGTTCGAAACTCGTAGTTGAGGATCTGGATTTATATAACAGAACTAGAAACTACTTGAAAAATTGTTTTGCAAAGACAGTTACATGAAAGAAACTAATCCAGTCAAATTAGATGATTAAATAATAATTTTTCAAGTATTTTTTTTGAATAACTTCATTATTGCGGTTCGAAAATTGTTACTGATATGTGAACTCTGGATTTTTCAGTGTTTGTAATGAATTCGAGATTTCAAAAATATGCATTATTCATATCGAATGGAAAAATATATAAAGCATCAAAATTTCTATTTTTTTTTTTTTTTTTTTTTAATTCATTTGAAAGTGTACATGGAATGACTGTAATTCATTATATTTTTCATAGAGAAGCAGCTATTTATGCTCATTTCGTTGTGGTTTTTATCGACGTATGTTTCACAACCGTTAACACGAATCAATCGTATGCGTTGCTTGGTATTATATTTCACCTATGATTAAGTGATGAACCCGACATCTCAACTATATAGAATGGCAACTATAAAAATATTTCTCAAGTGATTCTGTATTTATTAATGTATCACAGGATGTTCTGAGATTTTGGTTAGACAAAGGCGTCAATGGCTTCAGAATAGATGCCATGAAGTACCTTTATGAAGACAAACGATTTTTGGACGAACCTCTATCAGGTCTAACTGACGATCCTAACAACTACGATTACACTCTGAAGATATACACCACTGATCAACAATCAACCTACGACATTCTTCCTACGTGGAGGCAGATCCTGAACAAATACAAACAGCCACAATACATTTTCATCGAAGCATATACCAACACCTCGTCGACGATGAAATATTATTACTATGGAGCAGACTTCCCTTTCAATTTCGATCTGATTACAAATCTCACCAGGAATTCGACTGCAGCAGATATTCAGCACATAGTTGATTCGTGGTACAAAAATATGCCGGAAGGTGGGACTTCTAACTGGGTGGTAAGTTAAAAACTGATACACTATATGAAGATTGTTCGATCGAACTGATATATCATTGCTAACACCTTGATCGACATTATTTTCGACATGTACGAACTTTCTTTTTTACATAAATGTTTAGGTATAAGTTGAGGTGGCACATACGTGTTTCGACGCACACTATCAATGCCCAGTCTAATTACTTTAAAGTTATATGGAATTATAACTTAAATAGAAGAAATTATAATTATTTCGGTGACAAGGTTGAAAAATTGGTCCACGCGTTACGACAGATTAGACGGAAATCGAAATTATTCGAGAAGCAAAATGTTCGACGCGAAACAAATTGAACGTCGCCCGATTGGAAAAACGAGTTGATAGAACTCGTTCGAGGTTCGAATTCGAAGCTTTGTCGTTGAACGGCGAGGGGTACGCGCGAACGAGCTTGAAAAATAACTAGGGAATTTCCGGGAGGGAACAAAACGCATCTCTTTACGCTCGCGTTCTTCGAATCTCACGGTATCGAGATTCATCGGGCCCATGTGTACACCGGAGCGATCGATTGTGAAATTTCAAGCCGAAAAACAGATGTTTCCGCGTCGAAGAAAGTAAACAATACTGGAAGAAATGTTTACTATGTTGAAAGAAAAAAGAAAGCGCACGATCGATGAAAACGGGCAATTCTCGGTTTACAGATCTCCGATAATGAAATCACTAGTTAACTCCTATAGTAAAATAAGTACTTTATGATTAGTTTCCGACTTTCAAGCAAATGTTCTTATACCGTGCTAACACGATCGAGAATAATTTTCAAAAAAGAATGATTTTTATTGCAATTTTTATTGAGCTGACTTGAAAATTTTGTATACAGGTCGGGAACCATGACAGATCTAGATTAATATCGAGAATGGGAGAACCACGAGCTCGTGCCCTCGCCATGTGTGTGCTCCTATTGCCAGGCGTAAGCGTGACTTATTACGGCGAAGAAATTGGCATGACGGACGAATACATTTCGTGGGAAGATACGCAGGATCCACAAGGCTGTCTGGCTGGTAAAGCACATTACCTAACTAGCAGTAGAGATCCCGAGAGGACACCGTTCCAATGGGATGACTCCGTTTCCGCCGGTGAGTTTCCGACAAGATACAACTTTCACACGGATGAAACCGTTTTTGAACCAATAGCGCGATTTTTGAGAAACAAATTTTCGGAGAAAGCTAATTTCCTGTTAGCGGAAACAACAAATTGAGAATGGTATAGAATTAACATTTTCACACTTGATGATGGTCATTTGGTATTAGCAGGGAATATTTGAAATTTATGAATTACGAATGATGTGATGAACTGTATACATAAGTATTAACCGAGTAATAATTTTATCACTGAAAGTGCTTTTAGCGGGGGTAACCCAGAAAATCGGGCCTCTTCAGGTGCAACGCTAATGCAACGAAAATTAGCGATTGGTTGATTTGGGTCACGTGATCCGTGAGGGGGCGTGGGCTAGACCTATTCAGATCGTATATAATTCATTAAATCACTCGTTATATGTTATATTGCAATTTATATATTAATATATATATTATACTACACTGTAACGAAATAGCTTATAATGTTAGTCAGTTAAAATGTAATTCACGTTTATTATAAACTAAAATAAATGTTCAACTAATCGTGTTTTCGTCTGTGACGAAGAAAAGTGACGAGAAGGTATTCTCTAAAGAAAAATTGCTATCACGACAATTCTCCGATGTCTCGTATGTTCTTTCAACATGACATCATCCCTTTATTGAGAATATATTTATTAAATCCTCAATTCAAAGCATCTTAATAACCAAGAGATTCAATTCGCAGGATTTTCCTCAAATTCCCATACCTGGCTTCCAATCAACGAGAATTACAAGACCTTGAATCTGGCTCACGAGAAGAAAGAGAAGAATTCGTACTATGCTCTCTATGAGAAACTCTCTATGATGAAGAAATCGCGTCACAATCGCAAGTGGGCGAAGTTAGTTACAAAAGTATTAGATGAATATGTCTTCGCCATTGCCAGGTAAGGATAATTCCCGATGTAAATCGACGCGAAATTTGCATTACGAACGATGGTGGCTTCGAATTTCGTTTTCTCAATGGAATGTCGTAATTTCTTCAGAGAAACCGAGGATCACGGAAGCGTTTACGCTATATCAAACTTCGGAGACAAGGCCTCAAGAGTGGACTTATCAGTGTTCGATAACGTACCGAGGAAACTGGACGTATATTACGCCAGTACCGTTTCCAAGGTACTTCCTTGGTAAGTGCGACCATTTTTTCAAGTTTTATTTTATTTGCCTAATATGTTTCTTAGTTTTCATTGTGTTACTAAATTATGCTTGTTTGTACGTTTGTTGCAAATACAGGAAAAAAGTCGACCGACATTTGACCATGCCTGCCGCATCGGTAGTCATTCTCACCACTCCAAGTGGGAAATTTAGGTGACAACGAAATGTTTCCTCATTAAATATTTAATATACTAATCTTTAATTATATATAACCTGGTTTTGGCATAAAGTTGCTTCGTCAGTAATCATTGTGTATGAAATTGAACTCTACCCTCTTAATACGAAGGCTTCGATACAATAGTAATCACAGTATCATAATGAGAGAGGAAATTATTCGCGCCGTTAGAAATAAAACGAGAGATATGTTTTAATATTATTAGGTGTAATATCAGGAGGATGTAGTCTAGAGGAGTTCTTGCTTCTTTTATTCATTAATCGTTGATCGTTGATTATTTGACGATGATCAGTACTCCAATATTTCACGTTGATTGTAGTCGTCGACCATAATAACCAGATCATATTTTATCTGAATCGTTGTGCGATGCAGCGCGATTGCGCTGTTCAGATTTTGTGTCCAACAATGTGACAATGTTTGATCGCTATATTGAAGCTTTCTCTCTGAATTGCTTTCTTTTCGGTTAACCCTTCAATCACGTGCGTAGATAGGTCATTTTTACTTTATATACTTTTATTGCGTTGCTTGCCATTTTCCGCAGATACATCATACAAGGGAGCTGGCATGGCACTGTCCAATACAGTTTTTTAGATAGCCTTTCGTACACATAATTCTATAAATTAGAATTATGGCAAATCGCTCGAAGTAACTAACTTTCAGTAGTATCTCACGGAATTATATTTCTATTTTTATCATGTATTTTAATAAATATCAATAAACGAAATTACGAAACGTATAATGCCAGGTTGCACGTAAAGTGAAATTATAAAGGAAAATGCTAATGTCAAGTACGATGTTTCATAAGTTATTCTTTTGTCATTGGAGAACTATGTTGGAGAACGCATAAAGGCACGTGACTGCCAAAACAGAGATAACTGAAAGAATTATAATACAGAATAATTATTGCGTTGATACTGTTCGTGGTACGTATTTATAAAAGATTGTAATTGAAACGCTGAATTTGATAAAGTTGGTATAAAAGACATTCGAGTGAGTTAGATAATTATTTAATTAGGCAATTAAGTAAATAGGTGGACAATTAAAATGCTAAACTGGAAGATCAGACCACGTTTAATCCTTTGTTTGATAATTGTATCGACTCACGTGAAGATGGAAATAAACTTTATTGTCGTCGAGAGATATTGTTTTCATGCGAGACGTGTTATTTACAACAGCGTAATGAATATGTAACAGGTATTCCTCTCAAATTGCTCAATCAGCCAGCGACTTCTGTTTCTATTTTTATCTTTTCTCAAATATAATCGTGCACAGTTAAGAAATACGTTTGTCAACCATGCATCCAAAATTCCAATTGTTCTTGACACGTTCTCCTCTTCCTGGACCATCTCCGCAATGTTATTTTAAATTGTAAATGAAAACAATTGCAACTATATGATTATCAAATATAATGATTCATTCAGTATTAAAACAAACGGTATCGCCACGATAAACGAACAATAATATTATTCTATGCTGTTCTAGCTGAAAGGCTAATCTTCTTTCTGTTTCTCATTCTTCGGTGGAACGAAATTTTCAAGAATGCAATTCAGAAAACTGAACGAAACTGGAAGAAACCAGAAAAATTTATAAAAAATTAATATTAAACAGACTCGAAAGATTGATTGTTTGACGAGATTGAAGGCTCAAATTGCATCGAAAGATGTTCTAATTTTTCCCAAGTCAGAATTTGTGAAATACACTAAATCTTCTAATATCAGTGATATTCTTCTTCTTTTTTTTAGAATATCTCAATACATTATCTACGAACAATGAAATCACGAAAAAGTAACACGTCGATTAATTAATGAAATATTAACGTGGTAGTGAGTGTCAGATACAAATCTAGGAAAAATAAGTATCGAAAATTTGGTTGATATCATAGGTAAAGTCAGGATTCGGCAACGTAAATAGGGACGATCCTTCAGAATCCTGAATGCAGAACTCGACAGAGAACGTGCGTGTGCATCGCATAAATCGATGCGTTCTATTGTACGTACGCATACAGCGATGCCATAGATTGTAGATAATCTTGATCTTAACGCAGCTTCAATTTATCACGGGACCCAACACGCACAACTACGATACCTAAATGCTAATTTATTGAATTTCCAATTGTAATGTGACCGAAGAAATTCGCTACAGATCACATTTATTCATTAATTATCACGAATCACGTATAAACGTTCCATTCCAATTATTGGCCATCGTTAGTAATAAACTTCTGTTTTATGGATGATGCAAAGTTTAATATCAGATGGTAATGAATCTGATGATAGAACAAATGAAATTTTATACAGTATGAATATTATCTGCTAATTGCTGATTTCAATGCGATTCGTATTATTATGTAACATTTTTTTACGATATAACTGAAATAATTGAATCAAACAGGCCACGAAGTACGAATTATATATATATACATATATATATGTATTATAATATTTCATGTATTATTTCATTATTATATATATATATTATTACATATATTTCATAATTTCATTATATATATAATATATATATTGTATCGTGAATATGTTATTTCATCTGTGCTTTACAACACAAAATATTCAATCAAGTAAAGTTTCTTACTGTCTCCGATAATTTTTGGTTTATCTCAAGAATATTTTAATTTTACAAAATGTTACATTATAATAGTATCTATCTATTTACGACTTTTTATTACAAACTTTCAATCGTTCGAAACGTTACCTCATAAAAATTTTCATATCTTAATTGTAAAATTCTCCTTTTAAATTTTATTCAAATGTATAACCTTAATTACTATGCAGCCACATTTTCCTCGCAACAATGCCCTTATCATGGAAATTTCAAACGTTTTCATTTAGATTACCGTCGAAATATACGACACACCCCCCACCTATTTCAATAAAAATTAAAAGGAACAATCGATCTTACACCACTACTGGAACTCTAAATGCATTATGTAAGCGTTAAAATACTATAAAAGATAGCTGCCATCATACATTATCGTAGTCGATCTCACAACGTTGACAACAAATATCCCAAGCGAATCAACTCGATTGTACTGGACATCTCGAAGCAAGGTACAGTTATACTAACCCGATATAATAATAACGCAATGACTGTCGCGGAAGTCACCGGAAACTAGCAATTTTATTTTTAAAGGTATTTTAAGAACTTGGAAAAGTAAGAATGTCATAGCAAAGTAAGAACTTAAACGAGAAAAACATTTAGACAGACTACACGTCTTGAATATATATTGGACAAATATAACTGAATACTACCGTATAATATTTCACAATACATTTTATCGAGTTTCAGTGTTCTTAAGATAAATTAATTCAAATATTCATTCTGGAGACGAGTTTGTTAAAATTTAGATGTCCTTAAATGTGACAAGGTAAACTGAAATATTCTTACAATATTCCACATAATTTAAACGCGTAGTATCAACGTGTTATAAATCGAAATTTTTGAACATTTCGTTGCACAGACAGAAGTTGCAAATTTCATGAGATGTTGACGGTCATCGTCTCGGAACATTAAATGGCAAATTATTAAAAATGATAAAATTTTTCACACTCCAAGGTGATAACTTTTTTCTCCAAGTTCTATCTACGCGAAACTCGTGTTTAGGTTTCTAAACTGCGAAATTTATCGTGTTTATCGCGGAACCGAGTATCGGACTGGTGTATGTAGTTAGGACGTTGTGCAGAGAGTGCGCTAAGCCCGAAGTCACGCGATTAATTAAACAACTAATTCGATATTCAGCGGTGCGTTTTGTGTGTTCAAGCGACATGAGGGTGGCAATAGCATTTTGCGTGGCAGTACTGCCTCTGGTCATCGGAATAACGTGGAATCCACCGGACAATATTGTAGACTTTTCACTCTATCAGATCTACCCTAGGAGTTACAAGGACAGCGATGGAAACGGCATCGGTGATCTCAGAGGTGCGTTTCTTTCTTCCTGACAATCCAAATTTTATAATGTACTTTGTAATGAGAAATTTCTTCCCCTTGTTTTATTGATCATAGTTACATCAATAATTTATCTAAGTTTATTAATTCCTAAGTTCGTCATTATAATGGACTTAAGCACATAATTGGCACAGATGATTTTATAAACACTGTTGATGTTATCTGCGAGCAAATGCTACATAAACACCAAAAATTTGATTTTGATTTTGAATGGTAACAGTAAAGAATCTCAAAAATATTCGCAAATACTTTAAATAATATAAAAAAAAGTTCAGAAAGGAAAATAAGGGTGAATGATATTCGGAAATAGTCTCAAAGAACAGATTGTCATGTGAATTATTATATAGTTTGGAGATATTTAAATTTTTCATTTAAAGAAATTGATTTAGATCTTTATACTGAGGAAGTATTTGGATACTTGCAGTAGAAAACTAATATTTATTTGTGTAAATATCTTTCTGAAAATATTTGTCACAATTGAAGCGCAATTTTATAGAATTTTACAGTATAAACCAATACTAATAAACCTTTCTGCATAATAGCAAAACGTGTGCATAATGTAAGAAAAGTTTATATTTTTACTATCTAGAATGATTGTTTTAACGTATCAAAAAACAATTAATTCAATATAGAGAAATATATAGAATAACAATCTCTCAAGCACCATGATGTATGAATAAACCAGCTGCAATGATTTCTATAAATCTATGGGTAGTTTAAAAATTCAAAAATACAGAGAAAGTACGCATTGAACAAAAATGTATGAAACATGAAAAGTAGAATCGTTAAAAATTTCTTTAAAAAATGGAGGCTCAAGTTCCAGTTCGTCAAGAAAAAGAAAAATTGCATAAATTCAATCGAGGATGTATCTACAACTGTAACAGACAATTAACCGCGAAACGTTACCGATTTACAGCGGCTCGTAAATAGACGCATAATTGCTTCTCCTTTTTGCATCGTCGCGTCGTCTCTCGATTTGTTTGCGCAATTATGCAACAACGGTGAACAGAGGAGCGGCAACGGATGTAATTAACAGAGCTAAGCGTGCAAACATTAATCGAGGAAAAAAGGAGGAAAGCGGAGCGCGAAAAACTCGAAGGAACAAGTTGATGTTTGAACGCGAGAATAAATTTTAATTCCCGCTGCACATTCGCCGCTTTGACGCCGCACAAACTCGAGAGCGGCGCGTTCTGCAAGAGATTTTCAACTTTCTCGCAAATTTTCTGGTCATTACCAAAGGTTTGCACCTCTGCGGCGCGTGACGTCGCTGGAAAATAATTTTCAAGTCTCCGCCGGTGGAAATTCGACGAAATTGTTTTTCCTCTTTCTTTTTTCAAACATTGTCATACTCGAACGTATACTTTTGACGTACAGTGCCTAAAAGATCTGCAAACTATCTCCAGGTATCATAGAGCGACTGGACCATTTTACGGAATCAAACGTTGAAGCGGTTTGGTTGTCGCCTATTTATCGCAGTCCGATGGTAGATTTCGGCTACGACATTTCGAACTATAAGGAAATTGACCCGATATTTGGCACCATGGAGGACTTCGAGGAGCTTCTGAAAGCCGCGCACGACAGAAATTTGTCGGTGTTGATGGATTTCGTCCCCAATCATACATCGGACCAACACGAATGGTTCCAGAAGAGCTTGCAGGGAATTCCACCTTACGACAGTTATTACGTTTGGCATGCCGGACGAATGGAAAATGGCGTTCGTGTGCCGCCAAACAACTGGGTAAGCGTGATTTAAATTGCTTAAAATATCCTTGGATCTTCAAATGCTACCGTGAATCAAATTTCGTCCCACGCAAATTTTATTCTAATGTTATTCATAAATATTTTAAATAGTATCTTCTCTCGTGTTCTTTCAATGTTGAGTAATAACGAAACGTTCACGGACGCGTCTGTCGATTAGTGTTCAAAATAAATAAATTTATCAAAAGAAATAAATAAAAATTGTACTCGGACGAAAATCGACGAAATTGTGATAACGGAAATAACATAAAAATTTCTAAGATTCGTGGATTTTTGTTTCAATCGCTGTGAGAAGCAGAGAGTAAACGTTGAATTAAATAATATGATAATTCGGCAATAATCATTGTTTAATTATTTCAATACTATTTCATCATTCAATGTTTATTATTATCGAAAGGTGTTATTACCAAATTTCATCGTAAATTCGTTTTGAATGATTTGTTTGGTGATTTGTTGAAAATCACAGAGAAAGTGAAATATAATACAGATATATGAATTAAAATGTTCATTTCAATCATACTAGAAAAAGTCATTTTTCGATCGTAAAATATGTTTTAAAGTTTCATTCGCTTATTTAAAAATCCAAGAATTTGATTTAAACTTTTATCAAATTTATTTAACAATGAATAAATTACAAATTAACTTCTCGCTCAGGTCTTCGTAATCGTAATTATTTGGAGATTCCCTATTTTTGAATAAATTGTGCCAAGATCGGCTACTCTGACATGAATTTACTTATTAATTTTTAAATTCATTACCCTGAGAGTTTCCGAAATCAACAACGGTCCGGTTGAACAAATTGAACACAGCATTTATTATCACAATGCAGAATCTTTTTTCCCTCCATTATCATAATAAGCGACGACTCGCTTTTCATTTTCATTTTCGCGAGCGAAAAAAAAATCCGGCATTCGAATCTCTTTAATTACTCGGAAAAAAATTAATCCGTCAGTATTTATTCCACGTGCCGGCGGATCTCTCATTTGCATAACGACGTGCTTGCACGCTCGTAGATAGCGTCGTCTAATATTAATTTAATAGAACGATCGCGAGCCGAGTTTTCCAACTTTTTTACGTCGTGCTCGTCGTTCACCGCGGCAATCGAAATTTTTTCGGCGTGAATTGATCGCCGATAAGTCTATCAGTTTCGCGTAAAAAATATTCATGGAAACGTTTATACAGTTCACGTAGCGTGGAATTTTGGAAAAAGAGAAGAAAAAAGAAAAAGAACTACGGCGCCACGACACGCGAGATTAACGGCTTGTAGAATGTGTAACTGGCGCAATTTCATGTTTTAATATTATTTTAATATTGTTATACATTATTTTAACATTGTTATATATATTATTATATACTTTTGACATTAATTAATATTTTTATTAAGTGAGAATATGAAAAAGCAGTGATGCTTTAATCGTAAATAAATGAATGTATACTGGCGCATGAAAATTACGATATGTGTTATATGAAACATTTCGAAATTTTGAAATTCAACGATGGGTTCGGAAGAAAAACGGTACAAATTCTGAAACAATGATATCGCAGGTGCAGCAAATTTCTTTTTTTTTTTTTCTTTTTTATTCTTTATGGACTCTATTATATCATTCCATTATATCGAGAGATTTCGCAGAAACTTCTCTGAAACTTCTCTGAAAAGGAACACAATCGTGCTGTTCGTTGTTTCCTTTAAAAAAGATTTACACTGCACACATTTATTTCATCCTTTCTGGCTGCACATTTTGCAGAAAAACGTTCACTACACAGACAATCCCTTTTACTTTCGAAATTTGCATTTCTCTTTCGTTCGAAGGCAAGAACGAATTAAACGACCGTGCACGTTGCTGTTCAATTGTCTATCATTAACAATCTCAAATATTCTCAAAATAAACTCTGAATCTGCAAAAGTGAAAAATTTCTAGCTTTTAACCACGATTTTGGCTTTTGCGATTAAACCTCAAAGGTTGATGCACCGAGTTGTAAAAACTGTTAAATTCGAATATTTTCTTGATACCTTAATTTTATCTAATCGAATTTTTCAAGGCTCTGCTTGAGCAACCTTGTCCGTTATCTATGCACTTGGTAAATTTGCAAACGCATATTTGTGAAGGTGAGTCAAATGCGTGGATCGGCTTGGCAGTGGAAAGACGAACGTCAGGCGTATTATCTGCATCAATTCAGCATACAACAACCGGATCTGAACTACTACAGTCCGGACGTGAGACGCGAGATGAAAGTGAGTATTACTTAAAAAATACATAGTTCTATTAGCTCGGTATCTTATAATTATATATATATTATTACATACTACGCATTAATTAGCTGTTGTTAAAATATTCTGCAAAGTATTGTTTCCCAATAATATATATTTTTTATTGGGTATATCTTTATCTTTAGAATAATATTCATTTCAATTTTATCGTTTTGTTTATTCCTCAAAATTTTTCAATTGAAATACATAGAAACATATAGAAGAGATCAAGAAATTGTTTCAACAAGACTTAGAATTGACCACAATACTGATATGTACATGGACCGCGTTTGCAATGAATTCAAAGTTACAAAAACATGCATTACTCATACCGTATGGAAAAATATGTAAAATATCCAAATTTTTCTTTTTATTTTTTTTTTAATTCATTTGAAAGTGCACATGGAACGACCGTATTTCATTGTACTTTCGTCGACACCGAAACTTTATCAACTATCTTGATTTGTCAATAGAACTCGAGTTATCAACGTCATAGATTTCTTTCGATACATTTTACAGGCTGCATGTTTGCAACTTCCATTGACTTCGAAAAGATTAACGATTGGTATTTTTATTTAAATATAAAAATTTATCAACGTAACGATGTTTTATAATACCACTTATCGATACACTGATAAGTCTATGAGATGATATTACATATCTGGTTCTGTTATATTTTGTATACATTTTACTATTTAAAGTAAAAAAACTAAAGCATTATTAGTTATACAAATATATATATATTACAATGAAAAATTTCAATTTAAATATAACAAAAATTTATCCAATACTCTCATTAAAAAGTGAGAAATTAACATGAGGAATATTTTACCAGTCTAATTAAATTATATCTAGTTTATAGTGAAATAGAATTCTAATTTCATTTGAATGCTTCCTCAAAAATCCCTTCGGAAAACTTCATTATGTTCAAATCTGAGTAAATTCCAAGTGTTATCTACCACGTATCGAGAATTCTTGGCGATAATGGTATTTTAAATCTATACTTTATCGATACTTGTTCGTATCAGGAAACTTGATCTCTAGAAATCACGATACAGATCTACATACACCATCGTTCATTTGTAGTTTCCGATTCTTTGAAATGGAACTTGAATTCACTGCATCGGTAGACTCTCGTTTCCTTTCTAATTTGCACACAGTTTCGATGAAAGTATTTAAACTAATCGTATTTAAACTAATTGTATTTGACGACACTTGTCAAAAGTGACAACACTTACACTTTCCTCAATTTCCTTAACTTACAATTAAGTTAAGAAAATTATACAACAAATTATCTGCATTTCTTAACCAATTAACTGCTTTCTCTACATATCTACCACTTGTTAGCTCTTCCAAAAGACAATAGAAGTCCTCTAACCAGTGCTTTAGCATTGTTCTCGCGCCCTAAGATTCATCTCTTACCCTAACTCACGTTTTCTTATCTAACCAATATCTGTTATATTTTTCAAAATTTCAGCACCCTGCTCGAGCTAACAGACTGACTGTCACTATACGTTGTCAAATATTCTGGCAGCTATAGAAATATTTCTTAAATGAAGTGTATACTAATTCTGTACTTATTGATACATTACAGGATGTTCTGAAATTTTGGTTAGACAAAGGTGTCGATGGCTTCAGAGTAGACGCAATGATATTCCTTTATGAAGACAAACGATTTTTGAACGAACCTCTATCAGGTCTAACTGACGATCCTAACGACTACGATTATACTGTGAAGATATACACTACTAATCAACAACCAACCTACGACATTATTCCTACGTGGAGACAGGTCCTGGACAAATACGAACAGCCAAAATACCTAATGCTCGAAGTGTATAGCAATGTGTCGGACACGATGAAGTATTATCACTATGGAGCAGATTTTCCTTTCAACTTCTATACCATTACGAATCTCACTAGGAATTCGAATGCAGCAGATATACAGTATGTAGTTGAGTCGTGGTACGATAACATGCCGGAAGGTTGCACTCCTAACTGGGTGGTAAGTTAAAAATTGATACACTATATGAAGATTATTCGATCGAATTCATATATAATTTCATATCATTAATACCATCTTGATCGACATTATTTTCGGCACGTACGAACTTTCTTTTTATGTTTATAAATAAAATATCTAATATTTAATATTAAATATTTTGGTATAAGTTGAGGTGGCACCTACGTGTCTCGACGCACACTATCAATACTCAGTCTAATTATTTCAAAGTTACAAGAAATTATAAACGGAAGAAATTATAATTATTTCGGTGATAAAGTTGAAGAGTTGGTCCACACGTGGCGATAGGTTAGAGGGAAAATAAATTATTTGAAAAATAAAACTAATTGAACGTCATTCGATTGGAAAACCGAGTTGATAGGTCTCGTTCGAGGTTCGAATTCGAAGCTTTGTCGTTGAACGGCGAGAGGTACGCGCGGACGAGCTTGAAAAATGACCAGGAAATTCGCGGGGGGAGAACAAAACGCACCTCTTTACGCTCGCGTTCTTCGAATTTCACGAGTACATCGAGATTCACCGAGCCCGTGCGTACACCGAGGCGATCGATCGTGAAAATTCAAACCTGAAAACCGATATTTCCGCGATATTTCGAAGGAAGTAAACAACGTTAGAAGAAATGTTTGTTGAGAAAAAGGAAAGCGCAAGCTCGGGAAGGAAAACAAACAATTTTCAGTTCTCGGAATTCTGTTAATGAAATTACTAGCTAACTATTAAAGTAAATTAAATATTTTATTATTAGTTTCCAACTTTTTTAGCAAATATTCTCATATTTAGAACATTTTAGAAATGTCATTATAAAAGTAGAAAAATTCTCTTACGATATTTCTTTCGTCGTTTTAGATTGGCTTATTTTGCAATTCTTTGAATAATAATAAATAAATTATTAAAAGATGTATTGACATCAATAATATTACAATCATATTTTATGTTATAATAATTAATATTATTGATATCAATGCGAACAAACAAATTTCAACTCAACGCTTAAATTTAAATTAATAATAATTGACTTCCAAATAATTAACGATTAACATAAAAACTTGAGGTAGTATTAAAATTAATAATTAAAATAAAGACACTAATGTGTAGAGTTAAATCGATGTATTGATAAATTAATTAATTTGAATAATAACTAAATTATCTATAATAAATTTTTGATTGGATACCTCGTCGTTCTCTTTTAAGTGATACAGGTTTGAAATCTGTATCGAGTGTAACACGATCAAGAGCAATTTTTAAAAAAGAATAATTTCCATTTCAAATTTCTGAATATCTGAAAATTTTGTGCACAGACCGGAAACCATGACCAACATAGATTAATATCGAGATTGGGAGAACCACGAGCTCGTGCCATCACCACGACTGTGCTCCTATTGCCGGGCGTAATCGTGACTTATTACGGCGAAGAAATTGGCATGATAGACGAATACATTTCGTGGGAAGATACAGTGGATCCAGAAGGCTGTCGAGCTGGTAAAGAACATTACCTAACTAGCAGTAGAGATCCCGAGAGGACACCGTTCCAATGGGATGACTCCGTTTCCGCCGGTGAGTTTCCGACAAGATACAACTTTCACACGGATGAAACCGTTTTTGGACCAATAGCGCGATTTTTGAGAACACTTTTTAGAAACAAATTTTCGGAGAAAGGTAATTTCCTGTTGGCGGAAAGCACAAGTTAAATTCAGAATACTATAGGATTAACACTTTCACACTTGATGATGGTTACTTGGTATTAACAGAGAATATTTGAACTTTATGAAATACGAATGATTTGATAAACTATCTACTTAAGCATTAACCGAACAATAATTTTATGTTTATTGGTACCTCTTGTAATATTAAAATATCACCTAAATATTTGAATAGAGGAAAATTATAAATGATTTGCTAAACTGCAAGTTACTGTTGTACCAATTCACAAAAAGTAATTTTGTATTTATTGATATACATTAATATCCGTGCTCTGATATTTTGTCATATGAACTATTATTACTAGAAAACTGTAATTTGATAAATTACAAATGATTGACGGTACTAGACTTCTTTGATACGGATTCATCGATAGTTTTATTTTTGGCACTACAAGCAACAATTAATTTAATTTGCAATTTAGATCGTATATAATTGATTAAATCACTCGTTATATGTTATATTGCAACTTATATATTAATATATATTCTATATAATGTAATATATAATATTGCACTGTAACAAAATAGCTTATAATGTTAGTCAATTAAAATCTAATTCACGTTTATTATAAACTAAAATAAATGTTCAACTAATCGTGTTTTCGTCTGTGACGAAGAAAAGTGACGAGAAGGTATTCTCTAAAGAAAAATCAGTAGATACGCGAGATATCATTGATATCACGACAATTCTCCGATGTCTCGTATGTTCTTTCAACATGACATCATCCCTTTATTGAGAATATATTCATTAAATCCTCAATTTCAAAGCATCTTAATAACCAAGAGATTCAATTCGCAGGATTTTCTTCAAATCCCCATACCTGGCTTCCAGTCAACGAGGATTACAAGACCTTGAATCTGGCTCACGAGAAAAAAGAGAAGAACTCGTACTATGCTCTCTATGAGAAACTCTCCGCGCTGAAGAGATCGCAGTACCTCAAGGAGGCCATGTTAGTTACAAAAGTATTAGATGACTATGTCTTCGCCGTTGCCAGGTAAGGATAATTTCCTGTGTAAATCGACGCGAAATTTGCACTACGAACGATGGTGGTTTCGAATTTCGTTTCCTCAATGGAATGTCGTAATTTCCTCAGAGAAACCGAGGATCACGGAAGCGTTTACGCTATATCAAACTTCGGAGACACGGACTCAATAGTGGACTTATCAGTGTTCGATAACATACCGAGTAAACTGAATGTATATTACGCCAGTGCTATCTCCGACATACTTCCTTGGTGAGTGCGACCGTTTTTTCACGTTTTATTTTACTCACCTACCTTGTATCATCGTGACGATAAATCTGTGCATCGTTTCCTAACTTTCACTTTGTTGCTAATTTATTTTTTGCAAATACAGGGAAAGTGTCATCCAGATTCGTCGCGTGACCATACCCGCCGGATCAGTAGTCATCCTCACCACTCCAAATGCGGATTTTGTAACTGACTAATCCCACAATGCAGTATTCTTCTCTATTCTCCTTTAAATGTTTGATATTTCAATCTTTAATTATACATAACCTGATTTTAAAATAAAGTTGCTTCGTTAGTAGTCATTGTGTTTGAAATTAAACTCTACGCTCTTAAGACGCATGCTTCGATACAATAGTAATCACAGTATCACAATGAGAGAGGAAATTATTCGTGCCGTTAGAAATAAAACGAGAGATATTTTTTAGTATTATTAAATGTAACATTAGGAGGATCTAGTCCAGAGGAGTTCTTGTTTCTCTTCGTTAATCGGTGATCGTTGATTATTTGACGATGATCAATATCTTGATTTCACGTTAATTATAATCGTTCTATCATCATTAATGAGATCACATTTTGCTTTAATCGTTTTAGTGCCACGCAGCGCGATCAAATTTCGTGTCGAGTAATGCCACAGTATTTTGTCGCCATATTGAAACTTCTCCTAATTACTTTCCTTTCAATTAAACCTCCAATCAGTTGCATAAATAGGCAACTTTATCACTGAAAGTGATTTTAGCTGGGGTAACCCAGAAAACCGTGCCTCTTCAGGTGCAACGCTGATGCAACGAAAATTAGCGATTGATTGATTTGGGTCATCACGTGAGTTGTGAGGGGGCGTGGAGTAGACCTCGAGTAAGAGTGGCGATCGCGCCTATAATTTGTTTTCTATCGATTCAAATGTTTGCACATCAATAAAATTTTATAGCAAAAAAGTCGTCTTCATTTCCTAGTCAGAACAGTTGCTTCTGGACCTTTCAGTAAGACGAATCGTACTGGGGTACAAGTCGTACAGTTTTTTTACTTTATCTATTTTCATTGCATTGTCTTTCACGGATACAGCTTACAAAGAAGCACTATCGCGCCGCGTGACATTATTCAACACGATTTTTTTTAAATAGCCCGTTACACTAAAACGATCAAATTTGGAATTTCCTTTCCGAAATTGTCTGCAAATTCTTTCGAATCAAAAACCGGATGCGGTGCGTTCGGATTTCGAGCGTCTCGAAAGAAGACCTCGACGTTCACCTCGAAACGGTGGTCACGGAGACAGCCAGCGGGTCAAAACGGACGAAACTCGCGATACGAATCGAGGAGCAGATTCGATTAACCGGGGGCCTTTCACTTTTTTTTACGCGAAGGTAAAACTGACGAAAGAGCGTGAACGGAAGCATGTCGGTCGTCGCATCGATCATGGCCACGCCAATCACCGTGCCAATTATAATCGTTGCTTCGATATCCATCACGGGATTTCGTGTTCGGCCGGTGTTGAAGAATTTCACTCGTCAACTTTCGCAAAGAATTCTTCGAGCGCTCGAAAGCCGGCTGCGCTCGCTACATTCGGGCATTTTCTTTGGCTCGCTTCGTTTCCGAGCTTCATTCCAGATGCAGACTGGGTGACGAGCGACGAAATTGGATACTCGAAGTTGCGCGTGAGAGTCGAAAGAATCGCGAAGAGCTACTTCAAAGTTGGCACGTTCGAACGAAATTATTCCAACCAATCGGCATTTTTATTCTTCGTGAGTGAGTCACGAGAAATCTGCGTACTCTGATAAATTTGAAGTATTTGAGGAAAAAGATTTTGATGATAGACGATAATTGATTTATTTAAAGTTACGTGGGTTTCAAAGAAAATTATACGTTTAATTTTTATATTAATTTCTATTTTCGCATTAATTTTTTTTTATTTCGATTTGTACGTTAATTTTTGTTTAATATTTGATGTTAATTTTTATATGATCGTACATGACATACGAATTATCATAATTATCATATCAAAAATGAAAGAGTAGAGTCTAAATAATTGTTTTCACTTTATTATAAATATTTTTCCAGAAATTTGCGCTCAGTTTATTAATAGCGGAGTAAATTGTTCGTAGTAAAATAAATATTCGCTTCTTTCGCCATACGTTGATTTTTACGAGAATTTCCCTATTCAGAGACTAAAATTCACTTCCCAGAGATAAAATCATGCGCGATGCTCTAATATTTTCGTTTAGATTTGATTTCGTGTAATAAGATCACCAGTTATTCCTCTGCTTTCCAGCCAAATCGTAAAAAATATCTCCGTTACGCTACGAATGATTTCTATAGGGTGTAATTCGGCGTTTTCGCTTTCTCACAGCAGGTTTTACGAATAATAATAAACGCGTCATTCGTCAATATATTCACCAGCCGACAAATAATATATTTCAATGCTTTCCAACGACAATTGATTTTTAATTTCCACGTCATTATTTCGCTGAACTTAAAACGAAAGATACGATAGGATAACTTACTTTATATTTAAAATTCGTTGTTTAAAAATCACGGTATCAAAGATCACAGAGATCTGATATTATATAAATGTCATGCTACAAATACTTAAGCACTCGGTATTTATTGTTATAACTAAACTAAACTTATTTTAAACTAAACTTAATAATTATGTAATTAATATTTTATATTTTAATTAACAATTATTCAACCCTCTTAATATTTAAATAAAAAAATAGATTAATAGATTAATTACGAAGCTTGGAACTTCATGCTAAAAGAAAAAAGAGTAAAAGTTGCTCGTTACGTTAATACAAGAAGAGACAGCCTGACATTCACGCGAGCAAAAATTATCAGCAATGAACGATTTTAATTTTGACGATTTAATTCTACTTTAAGACGTAAGATTAAGATAATCGGACAAGTCGAATTTTGATCAATATTATTTCCAACAAAGTTACAAACCTTGAGACTTGTATTAAGAATTTGGTCATTTCATTTGCAATAATTAAATTTACTAAAAACAAAAATTCACGAAGAATATAACTGAAATATAAAATTATTTGTCACGAATAATTGACGTTTTACAAAATGTCCATAAATTTACAGGGGTAGATAGAGTTCAATAGTTCTAATGAATAAATCATATACTTTATGTTTTAACAATTAATTTTTATAGTTATTCAATTTAAAAAATATCGGAAACTATTTTCATACTTTTGTAAGAGTAATATTTCCTACAAATCTGTTTCTGATAATTTGCAAGATACTATCAAATAAAGTTTAAGATTACTTTAAGATTAAAGTTTTAGATGATTTGTATCTTGTTTATACACAAATATCATTTTATATTATCATTGATAAATATCATGAGTGGGCATAGTTAACTGTGGCAAGACACCATTACTGTGATGTTATAACTTTTCGTCACAACCACTCGATTCATTAAAACTACCAAATTATTTTATGCAAATTATTTCGTCTGTTCGCGAATAACATTGCAACAAAGAATTTGATTTTTTCCTTAGAATTTAGTTTTGTTTTATTATTTTTTAATCGTTAAGGCAAACAATAAAATCAAACTTATTTTATCTTGACTTGTTTTAATAAAATATATTTCAGTTTCAATTTGGAAATACTGGACTGTTCTAAAGATTCTATTCATAAAAAAACGTTGAAAAATTTAGCGATCCAATTTTTGGCCTGTCTAAAATCTATAATATAAAGTGTGAAACGCTATTTTATAAAAACTGGAAAACTCGAAACTTGTGGTAAGAGTCTTTGTAAATATCTAATCATTGGTAAACTCACAATACCTTGTACAAACACTATTGTTACAAATATCATATCGGAATTTTTTCACAAACGACAGTCATTACAGTTTTCCTTTAAAAACTTATATGTATAATCTCTATATATATACATATATATTACGAGGAATGAGTCAAGATGATGAAATGAATTCTTGTCTTTTTTTTTAAATCTTTGTCTCTCTTCTTTCTTTGATATGAAATTTTCAGATAGTGTATAAAAACATACTGATGTGATTTTTATCATCAGATTATGAATATCTAGACTTTATGAACAGGAGAAATTGGAATATACATTTAACATATTTTATACGTGTATATTATTTCATATTATATTCAAATAACATCATCTCCTTTTTGGTTAAACATAAATGTAAATGAGGACTTGTGTTACCCAATGCCTAAATAATGTAGCAATCACATTATTTTTGTGTATTACATATTTTTTTACATCTCTGTATGTTATACCATACAATGACTTACGAAACTATTACTGAAATTTCAAAATGTTTCATATAGCACAAACAATATAATTTATATTATTTATTATTATGTTTCATATAACACAAACAATATAATTTATAAAATTACAAATGGCCAAATATTTTCACGAGAATCCAGTTTTTCGATTGTGCAAGTAACAAAAATGAAAATAAAGTAGCATCTCGCTGGAAAATTTGCACGAGTTCTCCCCACCGCGTAATTGCTCGCAATCGGCGAAGTTTAAGAATTTCAAACATTCTCTTCAATTCGCGACGCGAAGTTCGTCGAATGCAACAGAAAACATCGTCTTTCGTTGAAGAACGTACCGCGGGAAACTTTGATAAAACTTTGAATTATCCGCGGAGCAAAGAACGACGGCAACTCGCTTTCTCGTTCTTTCCCATCCGCGACAATAAATTCCTCAGCACTGGCCAATAAGGTCGGCAACTTTTATCAAATTTCCGCGCGACGCATTTTTCTTCTGGATTTCGCGGAATCTCGCTTCGAATTTTCCGTTCCCCGCGTTGCGAAATTTTAACGCAAGTCGAAGCAATTGTACAAAGCACGTATTTGATTTTGCAATTGGCAAAGAATCTCTCTCCTCTTTTTTTTTCGTCCCAAAGTCGCTTCATAATTTCACGATCCTCTGCATTAAGTCTCTTGTTTTGAGCAACGAATTTCGCATGAAAAAAAAATGAAATCACAATCACCGGAATTAAGCTTTGAAAGAAAATATTTCGTAAACTAATGTTATCAACGCACAGTCATCGCTGACCGGTTCGATATAAATGTTTTTATAAATATTCTAGAATGACGGAAGCATGGATATGATCGATAAAAATCGTTGAATGACACCGATAACTAGGTATAAAAATTCGTTTCTTCTAAAAGTAAAATAAAACTGTCACGCAAAATGAAATATTTCGTTCCACAGGCAAGATGCGATACCTTTTCCTCTGATTGACGTTTCGTCACTCGGTTTTCATTCAAATCTAGCTCCAACATCGACAGAAACGACTAAAAAACGATCCCACAGTTTGTCTCAAAAATGCCTCATATCGTGATCGACGTCTCTAAGCTACTTAGTACCAAGTTCAATTTCAAAATCGAGGGATTCAGACAAGACGCTTCGCTTTTCCAACAGTCCTCGCTGACGACCGATGTCTCGTCAGAAACTGTCGTTCGATGCCAAATTCATCTCCAAGTTTGAACGATCGAGAAACAGAAAACGGGGAAAAAATCGATTTCCCATAAACACCGTCGCGTGACAGCGAGAGACTAATGAGAGAGGTACGGCGAAGGACGGGGCGCGTCATTCAAATTGCGCAAGATCCCTCGAGTCGTTCGATCGCCGCGGTGCAATTTTCCTACGATACGGCGCGACATTATCTATAAGTACGAGTTTCCTATACTCCGTTGATAACGCTGGCGCGATCCGCCGCTCTTTTTTACCGTCGAAGCTGGCATATAAGAAGGCCGGATGACCGCGCGCCGCATCATTCAAAATCATGAAGGGCGTATACCTTGTCGCGGTCGTGCTGGTGCTCGCGGTCAACCTGGCCACCGCCAGGATCATGAACAAGGGTTGGTGGAAGAACGCGGTCTTCTATCAAGTGTATCCGCGGAGTTTCATGGATTCGGACGGCAACGGCGTTGGCGACCTGAAAGGTAGGAAACGCTAGGAAACGCTAGGAAACGCTCCCGGTAATACGTTTCGTGGCACGCGAACGCACACACGCAAGTGAGTTTTTTTCCCTATCGATCGAACATTGTTTTCTACCTTCCTTTTGTATTTTTTTTTTTTCTTTTTTCTATTGCTATACTTTGTCTCTGTGCTGTCGAAGAGGTAAAAAGCAAGAAAACTAGTTTCTTTTTTTAACGAGAAAATTCGAACACGCGCGAAATACGTATAACTGATACGTATAATCTGCGTGCGCGGATCGCCCGAAGATGCGTCTTTTGTAGACTGGTGAACGAAGGAAAATTTCAAAGGCAAATACGGAGGTAATTTTGTGAAATGGAATCGCGTATATTTAATAATAACGAGCAATAAATAGACGCCACGCAGATCCCAGAATAAGCGACTGTCACTAATTGAGAAAAGAATATCTAAAATAAAAATTACCGATTCCCGTGCCAAATTTCTATTTTAAACTTTCTTTCGATCGCCATTGTGTGAGCGCCACACCTAAAAATATTACACGCTTTTCATCTGTCGCCGACTTGGTTATCGAAATTCTTGTTTAAATATGACGTGTTTATCCCTAATCAAAGATCATGCTTCGAGACTTCTCGTACACGATTATAACATAATAATTATAGATATTAAAATAGCGATTGCTGACTGAAAAGTTTTACAGAATACTTAAGGTATTTTTAAATTTTTGCACGATTTTCATTAATTAATTTTCATATTAATTTGAATATTGATCGCTTCACCCGGTTTCTTTTTTTTATATTGTTTAATTCGTTGATAAATTAAAGCATCGATTTCTAGCTATATCTTTTAATTATATTCGTATCGCAGTTGCACAACACTTCCAGTAAATAAATAACAGTTGAGAGACGCTCACGAATTTTACCGTAACAACAAACAGTATCCTTTTTAGCAGTAAATAACGCTATTAACTGCTTGAAAACTCAATTGATCATTGAAAAATACGAAAATTACAACGAAACTTGTTTCGTAACGCGACATGACTATAATTTAACAAAGCGTAACGATGGAACGATTAATGCGATGATTAAGGATGAGATAATTCTAACTGCAGTGTTTCAAGCTGACAAACGTAAATCATGTTCCTTAAGAGAAAAAACGAGAGAAATTAAAAGATTGTATAAATCTATTTCTAAATTCTCAATATAAATAGCGATGACGAGTTTGTTGATGGATTTGCATTACTTCAGCTTCCATTAACTACGTGTGCAATTAGTATAGAAATTAACTATAGTGTCCAACGACAATATTTTAAAAAATGCGTGAAACACTTGAGCAACAACATCAGTGGATGTTACTGGCAAACGATAAAAAGTGAATTTGCTATACTAAAGAAAATTATAATAAAAATTATAGTAAAAAATCAAATACTCGGGAAGATTTTTACGTGGAACGATTATTTCCTTATTGGTTATACGTAGGAGCATAATGCAGAAGATTGTTGTGTATTTTTTGAAATAACATCTTTCGTCCTCGATTCTTTTATTCCGTGCGCGATTTGTGAGAATAACACGACCTACGATAACAAGAAATAAGAATGGTCGGCAATATTTAATTGCACTCTTCTAGCATTCTGCTTCCTCTTACTTGACGTACGTGATGTAATGCGCGCTCTTCGAATGCTCGATAGTAATTAGAAGGATGTGTTGAATTCTACACCTAGAAAGTCACCTAGAACTGGTAGATTAATGGACTGGCGGCGCAAGGTCGACGATTATTTATTAAAAAATTGGCTTTTAATTTGAGTACTCGTATCTCACGTTGCATGACGCAGTTGCTATTTTTTATCTCTCTACGAAATATTTAATATCCAGGTCCTCCCAATGTTTAAATATTCGGTCGTACGAAGTATTATAATTTTGAATTATACCGATGAACTAATGTGAATTGAAGCGTAGCCAAAAATTTCATTTAGAATCGTTTAGATGTACATAGAGCCATTGTGGCAAGCGGTAGAATTTTATTATGCAAATTTCAATTTCCAAAGTACAACGGATGATTGATAGAATTCAGAATCCAATTTAACAAATTAAATTATTACTCACTCTGATGGATGTTGACGCGATTATTGGTATTTCTCACTTACCTGTAACAAAAACATTAGTAAATTTACGCTTTTAAATATTGGATAAATGTTAGAATGAATCAATATAAAATATTAATTCAGTTTTACTACAAGTATTATTATCATTTCAATTGTTAAACATATACATACAGATACAAATGAATAACAAATAATGAAGTAAACTATTCTAAAGCAAGTTTAAATTTAAAATATCTCCAAGGTTAATTGTTGTCGACGCTTGATTTTAAAATCATGCACAAAGATATTTCATGATATATATCGGATATTATTTATTAGTAGACACAATTTTTTTATAGATATGAGGTGATATTATACGTAAAAGTTTGTTAATATTATATAAGTATGTATTATCTATTTAGTTTTATATAGATATAATGGTATTTTTTCGGAGAATTGTATATACATAACAATGATATCACACATTATCTTTTGAGATGTATTTCACGATTAGACACAATTTCAAAAATTCAATTAAGATTAAATTAGATTAGATTAGATCAGATTCAATTTCAAAAAAGTAGAAGATTTTGTAATATAGAAACTTATCGAATAGTGGAGTTTTACAAGATCATTTCCATTATGTTGCTCGCATTTAATTATATAATGGAAATTATATGTGGACATGATATATTTCTATATATTATTATTATTATTATTATTCTTTTATCGTAACTAATATAATAAAACCGTTTAATACTGAATTAAACTGAGCGATACAGTCACTCAAAATAAATGTCTTAAATAAATGAATGTTTTATCTGGTCGAAAAGCGAATGAAAAGTTAGTTCTTTGAGGCATGCTGTCATGAATAATGCTGTAATCAATTCTGCAGTGCTTGCTCTTGCATGATGTTACACCATCTATACTACACTTCAACTACGAAATTTTGTATTCCAAATTATGACATTTTAACACATTTTGTGAATAAAAGAATTTCTGTTCATGGTCTTAAAATCCCTTGCATCAAGTGTGCTATCTGCTATTAGACATACATGAATCAGGAAAAGATACAATTGTTTGTTTTTAATTATTATTCAGTATGGTGCAGAACTGGATTTCATTAAAAGATTTTTTACATCATTCTCCTAGCAATTATACAAATTAAGAAAATACTTTTGAGTTAGTGATTTAACTAAAATTTTCTACAAATACATAAAAACCTATATTTAAATATATGAACCCAGAGCAAGAGACAGAAAAATCCTTTATTTTAGTTCAAATTTAATTTATTAAATATGCTGAAAATCGTTATATATTAAATTATTAATCAAATAAAAGTTAATAAAAATATTTATACTACATCACGTATATCGTATTAAATTAAATTATTCTTGCTTTTCTGACAGGTATTACGAGCAAGCTCCAGTACTTCAAAGATATTGGAGTAACAGCGATCTGGCTGTCACCGATCAATAAAAGCCCTATGAAAGATTTCGGATATGACATATCGGACTTCAGAGATATCGATCCAACATTCGGCACCTTGAGTGATTTCGAAAATCTTTTGTCCGAAGCTCACAAACTCGGACTAAAGGTAAAGCAAACTTTCCAAAATGACGATAAACGAACTTTCACTGTCGATCCCCTCGTTTTTTTTTTTAAATTCTCCAACAAAATACTTCGTCACTGCGATACATTGGAATTTTCAATCCTTCTAATTAATTCGTGTTCAAGATTAATTTTAGAAATGATAAATAACGCGCTGCTTTAATTGCTCCGATGTTCTTAGACTATCGACTTCGTTTTGGGAATGGCACGGACAGCTTTCGTTTTATTTTCCAGGTTATTTTAGATCTCGTCCCCAACCACACTTCTAACCAGCACGCGTGGTTCAAAGAAAGCGTCAATAGCTCGTCACAATATGCAGATTATTATATATGGAAAAATGGCACAGAATCAGAACCACCAAACAATTGGGTCAGCGTGTTCAATAATTCAGCATGGACGTATCACGAGGGAAGGAACCAATACTATTTCCATCAATTCTACGCAGAACAGCCAGACTTGAACTATAGAAATCCAACGGTGCAACAAGAGATGAAGGTATTGTTTGATCGATTGCGATCGATATAATTATAAACGACGCGAGAGCTGCATACATTTTCATTTGCATCGGTGAACGCAGTTTCGAAAATGAAAAATATTTGAGAAAGTGGAGGGAAGAGGAAAAGTTTATAATAATAACAAAGAATTATCTTAAAATTCTTACATAATTAAAAATTACCAGCTGAGTAGTTCTAATGCTAAACTAAATTTCTTACGTGTGATGCACTTACTACAAAATTGTCTGTAATGTTAAAATTTCTTGTTTATCATTTCTGGTTTCATCAACGCCATTCAAGTTATATAATATATATTGACAAATGAAACAAATTTGAATCATGGGCTCTTATTGCATAAAATAATGACGTAAGGAAAATAGTATAGCTTTTTAACATTACTGTATATTATTTATTATGTAGCTACATTATACTATTACTAAATATTGTATTGTTATATTATATCTAGTAACAGCGATAATTGATCAGAACTTGAATTTCTTGGGACGATGTGAGAAGACAGAGTAATGAGAAAAATATTAAGCGAATACTTGCAGTTCCCCTTTACATCTTGTAAAGATAGAATGAGAATTTAAAATATAGAATTTTTAGAAAGATAAAAGATGAATTAAAAGATAGAATTTGACGATATAGATTAACGAAAGAAAGATTGCAATTTTCAACTCCCAATGTACCAAGCATTCATCTTGATGAACTTTTGCGTCCAATAGTATCTACAATCGAAAAATTTCCACTATAATTAAAGAAACGACGAAGTTAATTATTTAAAACGTGTGCTCCTTTCATTTCAGCCAGCTTGTCATTTTAACCTACTTTTGATTAATAGCTTATAACACACACAATTGCGGATCTTGCAGGACATAATAGGATTCTGGCTGGACAAAGGAATCGACGGATTCCGCATAGACGCAGTACCACATTTGTTCGAGGCGGAGAATATAACGCTCAACGAACCGAAGCTCCCAAACGCCGACAGCAGTCTCAACGAAACTCATTTCGCGTATTACGATCACATATACATAAAGGACCAGCCCGAGACCTACGAATTGGTACAATCGTGGCGGGAGTACGTGGACCACTACGCGAATAAAAATAATCGCGACGAAATAGTAAGTGAAAGCGCGTAATTTTGCATGTTTCGACGGTAATTCAATTTTTACGAGATTCTCACAAATTTACACAAATTTACCTTCGACGAGAGGATTTAAAGAGTATTTCTAAATTGAACCGAGTTCTAAACCGAAAAACATTTATAGAAAATTTCAACTTTGAAACTTGATTGATACATTTATATTAATACATATATATATATACGACAGGTTCGAAGCTCGGAGCTTAAATATAATATAAACAAAGTTGTGTAAAACATTCAAAATACAGTACAGTACCTATGTGATAAATATGATAATATGATAATGTCTGTGTGATAAATGAAAAAAACAATTCTCTGTCTTGGGTTCTACTTTAGAAAAACTGTTTGAAAAATCTTCGATCTATGACGGCTGATCGTCAAATTACTTCTCCAAGGTTCGCAATCTGTCAACGTTATTACGAAATAATTTCACGTTACAGGTAATATTGACGGAGGCATACACTTCTTTGAACAGCACGATCAAGTTTTACGACTACGGTTCACACGTTCCATTCAATTTCAAGTTTATCACAGACGTGAACGCGAAATCCAACACGACTGACTTTGCCAACATTGCCAACAATTGGATGAAATACATGCCGAACGACGGCATCCCGAACTGGGTGGTGAGTTTCTAATTAGCTCGCGTAAGGATCTTTGAAATGTGTTGAAATTTCGCGCTGATAAAATTCGCGGGAGGGGGGGACAATTGTTCCGAAGCACCGAAAGGCAAGTAATTCAAGAACGCTGTCACAAACGAAGTTCATAGAGCACTGTGTGTCTCTGGCACGTAAAAGCATTGTAAAACGGAATCGTAAAGTGAACCCTCGAACTTCGAACAGGAAAAGTTGTTCGACCTTTGAGTCAAATGAATTGAATCAGAACCTCGAAATTCATTCAATCCAAACGTTTTTTTAAGTCAACGAACTTGAACTTAATATTTAAATTACGAAGAAGCACCGATTCTAGCCGATCTCTAGTTAGAGAATCGAACAACGAAACAAAATTTCAAATTGTCTTCGAGTTTCAAATTGTTTTCGAAGATCAAACCTCGAATTTGAAGCTATCGAAGGTATCAGAAAAATACTAAATGAGTTACTTGTTAGTCTTTTAATTTAATTATTATAACGAGAAATATAAAACCAGTATGTTTCGTTGGAAGCATTAATATACACGAGAAATAATAATAAACATCGTAGATGGGGAACCACGATCGAGTTCGCGTTGGCACGCGTTATCCTGGCAGAGCTGACCAATTGATAATGCTGGAAATGATTCTGCCGGGAATCGCGGTCACCTACTACGGAGAAGAAATCGGCATGGTGGATAACACTACCCTTTATATGTACGACGTTCGTGATGGCTGTCGAACACCATTCCAGTGGGACGACACTCTCAATGCAGGTGAACGCAAATTTCAATCTACGTTTCGAGAACGAGAAAAAATTCATCAACTAACTTAAGGATTAAGGATTCACCGTCTTAAATTGTGTCGACTCTTTTGCCGCTAAATATTTTATATTTCGACTAATAATTTTTAGTTTTGGACCATCCGTTGTGCTCGTATAATGGAAAATTTAAAATTTATTAAATATTAGTAAAATTCAGGTCCTCGACAAATTTGTTTGTAGGTTTCAGCACCAATACTACTGGAACATGGTTGCCCGTCCATAGCGGCTATAAAACAAACAATCTAGAAAAACAGAAAAATGTTTCCGACTCTCACTACAATCTCTACAAGAGCTTGATCCAATTGCGAAAAAAAGACGTGTTAACCAAGGGTACGTTCCAACTGGACACTTCTACGAAAAACGTGTTGTTCGTCTTGCGAAAAGACGAAAGGACCAATGAAACTGTATCGCTCTTGCTCAACTTTTCTGCGAACGAAACTAAAGTGGACCTGACGAAATTATTGCCCGAGGGACAATTTAAGGTGCTGCTCGCCAACGTGAACTCCACATTGAGAAAGTGAGAGAAATTATTCATATATTATTCGCATATTCTTGAATTTTATTCGTACATTCTCAATGAAAAATTCAGTACGTGTATTCCAATTAAGAGTCAGAATCACTTTGAACGTCGAGTAAACGAAAGAGATTGCCCGATCGAACATTAGAATCACTCTGAATAAATTTAAGTTAATCAATTAGTTGAAATGATTGAGCGATTCGAATTTGAGAACATTTTTTACTTTTATTTATTAGAAATATTTTGTTCCTGCTTGTTAAAAATATTTCTTCTCTTTCGTGAATATATGTACTTGATTCATGTTCATTAGAGTGATTATATTTCGAGTCACGAATTGATTTACTCGAATTATTAAAAATGTTTGCAAAAATTCGAGTTTCATAGCAACATAAGTAACGTGATGATAATTAATTTTTCAGCACCTTGGTTAATTCGGAAGTCAAAATTCCCAGTTATGGTTCCCTTCTCTTGGTGCAGGAAAAATCCGGTGCTAGCGCAGTAACCTACTCAATACTAAGTTTTCTACTCGTAATGTTTATTTTTCTCGTCTGATGATGAAAAAAGAATAAATAATTAAATAAATAATAAGTAAAATAACAAGAACCGATTGTTTCGGTTCTTCTTCCTACATATTCGCGATGTAAGTGCGCGTCAGTGAAAATACATGTAGAACGCGGACATAAATGTGATACTTGTTGCAATACGCACTTCAGATAGTAATAATTACTGTAATATTACACAATACATGTTATTTATATCGCGTCATGCGAAATACAAATAAATACTTGAACAACAGCTTATCTGCGACGTATTATTATCTCTGAATGGTGTAATCAGAGATCGAGTACCGATATATTTTCCGATATTTTGCCGGTATTTGAGTTGTAACATAACCGCTTTTTCTGGTTTCAAATTAATAATAATAATTAGTATTTTTAAACATTTCCTATCGCTACTTGGCTATACTGAATACTGAAATTTATACCGGAATTTTATTCTCGTAGCATTGAGTATACAGTATTAAATAAAATAAATGTAGTAAATATGTATGTAATGAAAAATTCTAAAGTGCGTAATTTGAACAAAATTAATACCGTACACACATAAAATACAACTACGTAGAACGACAGGAACGAAATTGTAACTAGAACAAAACTTGTAATTTTGTAGAATAACTCGAACAAAATTTATGATTCAACCGAACGTCGCGGAATACTGAATTTTCCAACAAGATCGATGTGCTGCGAACTACGAACTTTGTAGTTTGTTGCATGTAGTTTTTATTCGCAGCAGGCTGTCCAGGAACGCACGACACAGAGAAATTATGCAAAAACTACGTAACTTGTTGGATAAGTTATCGTTTATTATCGACAGTCCATTTTTATTTGTAACAGGCATTCCAGGAATGCGCGATACAGAGCAAGGAACTGGATAAGAACCAACTTTTTTGATAACTGGCTGTCACTGTTTAATAATCTTACAATTTTGCCATTCGAAACATTCTGCTTTTGTTAATATGCCACGCACTTCTCCCTATATACACGCAAGTCCGATTCTAATTTGACTGAAATACAATTTTATTTAATTTGTGCTCCTTTATTCTATAAAATTATATATGTACATATGGTATTTATCGATACTATATACGAAATACGATTATATCGATATAATATTTAAAATAATACCAATTCTCCCAAAATACCGATTCTGGATGTAATAAAGAAACTGACAAACGTAAGAAGGATAGTTTCAAAGGTTGAAGAAGATTCAAGATCGATTAAGACTTTCAAGACTTTCGATAGAAGGTATAAAAATATATTCAAAGTGGTTTGAATTTTTCACATGTACGTATTATAAATTTAACTTACTGTTACATTTCAATTTTCATTGTATTTCATTCTTAATTCGCGATTTAATTATTTACACTTGATGTAACATCTGAATTCTATACATTGTACATGTGTGTAAATTTAATGAATTTAATGAATTTAAGAAATTTGTCCATTGTGTAGTATTTGGTCGTCGTAACTTCTTTCCTTACGAAATATCCCACCCGTACAAAATATTAATTTCAATTATTTTCAGGTTGAAGAAGTCAGAAAGTCAGAACGAGTGCAAAAGACTGATACTACTGATACAACTACATTCTGCAGAAAGTGTCCGAAGAAAAAGAAAAAAAAAGAAAAGAAAATTTGCTCCATTTTCAACCTGTCATTTGTCATTTCAATTCCTCCACTTACCCTGTCACTGATCCTCGAAAGAATACTCCATTGAAACAGGATTTGCGACAGCGAGCACGATCTTCGCGTTATCTCGTCGATGGCGTACGAATAATACATAATATCGTGGCCGTGTAACTTTATTAAACACCTGTTGCGTGTTATCATTTTACAACGTTTTCGTAGGAGCGTGAAAGGAAAATCGAGTTTCACGGTGTTAACGGGGGAGGAAAGAGGGACGGATCGCTGCGAACCGATTCGTTAGATCGATCTCTCGATCTGGTCTTCCTCCCGCATTCGATTTTCACGGCAATCCGTCCACGCCCTCGTATCTCGGTCGTATCTCACGCAGAAATTTATGTCCCCGGGATTCGCACCAGCTCAGACAGAATGCTCGATGAACGAACGTGGATACGCGACAGAAGGAATTACGATCGTTGCCGTACCATCGCTGGAATTCGGCCAACCGAAGTACCGACGAAGCTTCTCCGTTAAATCTCATCTGTTTCGTTTCTCGAAGCTTCGTTTCGATTTTTCAAACGTTTCCACGATCGTATCCTTTCGGAGTAAGACAATTCCGGACGGAGATTTCGACTGCAGAAAGTGCGATGAAAATTTTGGCTCTTTGATTGTAGAATTATCAATAATTTTGGTTTGGTCCTAAAAGATTTCAAATCTTCGCAATTATTCCAGTATGTGCAAATTGCACTGGATTTTGCTTTGAAATGCGAGTATTCGGAATTTCACGTTTTTGATCTGGTGATACAGTTAAAAACGAGGGAAGAGAATTTTTTCCTTTTCAAGGAAATGCAGCCTGAAAATTTATCAGTACCAGACAGGAATTGTGCATCGTATAAAAATAAAACTTGGCACGCTGAAAGGAACATACAATATACTACAGACTGAATAATGATTATGAATTATGTGAAACATCATCTTGTCCCATTTATAATAATTTATAATAATTAAACGTATGTTGGACTACATCGATGCGAAGAAGACTGGAACAGAATTAATTCTAACTCTGTGTTTAAAAATTTAAATACATAACTATGTCAGAATCATTGAAAGATGTTATCAGTGCGGAGTCAATCGAAAGCGTCACTGGCACAGACATAAAATTTTTATAACTGTACCAAAGGGCAGTTTAACGCAATTTGTCAGTTATCAACGTGGCTCATAAATGCGCGTAGAAAAATTTTAATATTCGTGTTTTTTACAATTTTTTTATACTAATTATAATAATCTTCTACGATGAAAAGAAATACAATCAAACGTTCCTTTTAATTTATTAAACAGTGAGAAAAGTATTCTCAACTTTCAAAGAGGAAGAAAATAGTCTCGTTTTCAACGTAAAAATTCCAAAGCAATTTGTACCTGCAGGAAGGAAAATGGAAACAGCAGAGCGATATACGTAAGAAATCACCGTCGATGACAGGTGTTCACCGTCGAGTGTTGAGAATCGAGTTGCCAAGTGGAGTTGCAAACGATATCACCACCTCTTCACTCTGAGCAATCGTTGCTCGCGTATATCGGAGATTATCGGTTTTTCTACAGTTTACTCTAGGAGGTCGACGGAGACAATAGACAACGAGACAATAGTGCTGAAACACGTATCGAACTTGAAATTCATTAACACGTACACTTGTCTATATAGTGTATGTGTGCACGTTCGGTACAGTTAGTAGAAGGCAAGACAAATATTTTTCGAAATTTGAGTTTCGTGGCTTTTGACTGTCGTTGCTGGTTTTAATATCCAGCAATTTAATATCTGATTAATTTGCTGCTTTTTTTGCAGTATTATTTTCATTCAACCAAGTAATATAATATAGTGTTTTTTTAGGATACCATTATGTTATTTATGTTCTACTGGTTGTTTTAATTTCTTATCTATATTTCACAAATTTTTCCAATTCACTATTTACATTCTATTAATTTTTGATTGAAACTGAATATCGTGACTTGTTAGTATAATGAATAATTGGCTGTTTAAATAATACATTGAATATACTTTACACATGACACGATTGAAATATACGTTTCTCGATTTTTTTCATGTCGCTTTTCTATATTTTGCATACGAAAAAGATCCGACAAGTATTCGCGCGGAGAAAATCAATAGAAAAATGTAAAAGCCGAGAAATTAGAAAATATTAAAAAATAAAAACCAAACCAAACAGCAGGATGATTTCTAAACGTCGATAATAAATAGAAAGATTTATCTGTCAAAGCATTTTTCTTTTTTTTAGAAGTACCACACGCGTTTAAAGCACATCTTTCATTGTTGAATAACTGTTAAACAAATTGTCTGCTAATTTGTTTGTACGACATATTTAATGCGCTTAAAACTCTCAACGTTGTTTACCATTTTACCCTAGCTCTGTTCATACTTCAGATCAAATACACACAGGCATCCGCGATTAAAACAAAATATAAATATCAAGAAAAATTGCTCTCGTTCGTGTGCCAAAATTTCATTACAATCCTCAATCCTCAAAGTGCTTTTATTCGTAACTCTATTTCCATCCTCTCCTCTCTGTTGATTAGAGCGCCCGGCGAAATTAATCAATAACTTAATTACATTGACGGGTAATTAATACCCCGTAAAACTCTGGGTCGTGTTCGCGGCTGGAAAATACCACAATACCTCTGTGTATCCGCGCAGCGAAACAACATAACGGGTCACCGATGACGAACACGGAGAACAAGAACATTAACAAATGAACGATCGAAGAAAAAGCAGCAAAGTCCCTGCGTTTGAGAACGTACTTCGTGCAAAGTTCGAAGCCTCGAATGATCTCACCGTCCTTGCCTTCCTCTTTCACTTAGATAGAATTGCGCGAAAGTTTCCAGATAGAATTTCCGCTAATCTCTGTTTGAAACGTGCTTAATTCGCTCGGTCTAATTGGATGTCTGTGCCGCACGTAAAATTTAAAAAGAAAACGCTCTTCCGTCCAATTTTCAATCTCAAATTCTGTACAACTTTAGTAGATTATGCACCTTACAATTGTCTAACAACTGTTGCGCTTACAATAATGATGTAATTATCATTTAAACGTCAAGTTTAATAATTGTTCCGTTAATCTCTGACTTCTGTTAAGTATTTGAATTACATGTTCCAATTTGGAATTTTTCCCAGGTTCAATCTTGCTCCAAATTTCCCTAACTTAATTTCAGTTTATGATTTTTAATATTACAGTCGGTGAACAGTAAAATCCCAAGATATTCAAAAATAGAAAAAACTCGCGAATTTTATTCATTTATAATTACTAAATTAGAAGTTCCGATATTTTTGAGAATTTAATTTTTTTATATCTCGATTTTCTTCCAGTCGAAATATTACAAAATGATAGAATTAGTCAATGATATCGAGATCTCAGTTCGATTGCTGGATGCAATTTCCGGAAGGAACTGGAATATTTGAAATAAAAAAACTGGTCATCAAATACTGAAAATAATTAATAAATAGAACAAAACTAACAGGACACTGACTCGACAAAATTAATAAGATACTGTCTACGATGACGAATGAACAATCAGAATTCAAGAGTTCTTCCGCTGTTGTTCAGCAAGTTTTTGAGAATCGAGGACACGTCATGTATGACACAGAAATGTTTTTCGGATAATAACACGTTGTTACACGATGAATTGTTAAGATTTTATGTTAACGATGTTAGCCGAAGGCGACAAAATACAGAATCATTGACGCGGATTAATTATTATTTGCGGTTCAGCTTTGGTTTGATTTTAAATTCAGATTTGAAATTCATACGAGCAAACATAGATTGAAGCGTAGAAACGATTACGATAAATCATTTTTAGGTCAAGTGTTTTATTTTGTAATATTTTAATGATAATGCATTTTTTAGAAGTACAAAAATATTGAAAAACTGTTTGTAATTTAATGTATAATAATTATAGTAAGACAGATGGCTTAAGCACATTACGATTTAAGCAAAATATTAAATGATTTTTCTTTAAAAAGAAATAAATCGAAGATTTTAGTCTTCGAAAAGATTGAAAGATTTTAAAATTATTTCTCGTTAAATTAATAATTTGAATATTAAATAACATTGATCATTAAATAACGACCAAATTGTAAAAATCATTCCCCAAATTTAAAAGAATTTTACTCTCAATTCTCTGTTAATTTTTCCTATAAACGAACAAACTTCAACGTCACAATTTTCTGGATCACGTCATTATACTTCATTGGAGACAAGAGTTCTTTTCCAAAGCTATAAAAAACATAAAAATCTCTGAAAACGCATCTTTTCTCGAGATATTTACGTAACTTGTAATTATCGTAATTATTGGCAGCGCCAGGGGGCCTGCGAAAATTTTATACAAACGGGTGCTTGTGAAATCGTTATGTAAAAAAACGAAGAAAGGAAAAAAAACGACATCATCGCCGGTGAGTGTCTCGTCGAGTGTTGCGATAATATAAAATTTCTTGCGGTTAAAAAGTACCGTTGAGTCACTTTGCATGAGAGACTTGTTTACTTCGTGTACTTTCTGTTAATAGTGGAAAAAAAAGAAAGAAAGAAAAGGATGGTGAAAAATTCGCCATCGCGTTTAAAGTTTATTTAGAGCGTCGCATGCCTCGCACGCGTAAAACGGGCGAATAAATTTCTCGATAACCGAAACTTTCGAGCAAGATTTTCGAGAATTATCGAAGGAATTGCAACTCTGCCATTTCTTAACAGCCAACCGATAAAAATAATGAAATTCCAAATCAGCGGGAAAGTTTACCAACGCGGCTGCGTTGAAGCACGTACAGCGGCGAATAAAAGCGTAGAAAAGGAACACGATAATTTTACAAATGGTTTGTAAATTTTTATACAAGGATGCAAACGCATACGATGGAAACATAAATATTTAAATATTCAATGTATGAAAATATGGGGAAAATTGACATTTAAAAATTGAATACACAAGAATTAACGTTTCGAAATTTAATATGTTTCAATTTAAAAGCACGTGAGATTTCGAACGTAGCATTTCTGATAATATATCCACTTGCTTTCCAGTTCTTTAATAGCTTGTACTTTACAAAAATAACCGCAGTGTGTCTACAATCGATACTTGACATTTTCCTATTAGTGTATAAAAATATACCCATCGTGATATTTAATAACAGAAAGAAACACAGTGTGAAGTTGCTTGAAGATTCACAATGTACATATTTATAACCGATCAGTTTCGTATCGATATTTCAATCAGTTAAAAATCATCCAAGAGATATAATTGGAACCAAAACTCCCATTCAAACTCCACAAAGTGTCGATGCCAATCGTCAGAACAGTCTACAATTTTCAAAGATATTTTACATAACGTGATTCGATATTTTCGATTGGATTCGACTGCCACGAAAGAGACGAGAAAGAAATATCCCGTGCTGAAATAGAATTCGCAGACGTTCGAAAGTGGAGCTACTTTCGACAACGACGAAAGCGAAAGTGACGAAGAAAACGGTAGAACCGTCGATTTTTGTCGATCCGTGGGGTTTAACGCGTTGTTTTCAGTAGCATGAATTATGCATCGGGTTCGAGTTGGTATCGACTCTCTACGGCGGTCTCTAAATAGAGCCGCGTCGCCGTATGGAGCACACTGCAGTGCTAGAGATCAATGATTTAGCACCGAAGGATAGGACGATCCCGGAAGGATAATTCCCCGGCGCTGGCTTTTATTCGTATCGATCAGTGCCGATGAATTGCGAAATACGAGCATTCTTGGCGAGCCTAAATTCAATTTCGCTGCACCGCCGATGAACACGCGCTCGTGCCGCGTATCACGAACCGTATTATTATTTACGTAAAGGAGATTATTTACTGCGGCAATTTCGCGAATATTTTTAGCAAATGTTCGTTTGCGAGAAAATGTTTTTTAAATATAACGTTTTTTAAACATTAGACAACGTCATAGATATTTACGTGAATTTATATTTTTTACCAACATAATTTGAACAAGTGTTTGATAGAAAATTGTTGTACCAGCAAGGATTTATCGTCAGTTCCATTTATATTTTGAATGTTTTATTACACATCCATCGATCTGATCAATGTATTTACATACGTGAATTTATATTCAATATAAATATAAATTTAAAAAAACAGAAAATTGTTTTACCTACAAAGATTCATCGTTAGTGCTATATTTTGGATGTGAAACATCCAAATTTTAGTGATAATTAAATTATGCAAATATTTGTGTGAATTGAAATGCTTAAACAACGTGGATAGAAAATTGTTGCACCACCAAGGGATTTATCGTTAGTTCCATTTATATTTTGAATGTTTTATTACACATCCATCGATCTGATCGATGCATTTAACAATAAACGTATTTACATGCGTGAATTCATAAATATAAATTTAAAAAACTTAGAAAATTGTTTTACCTACGAAGATTTATCGTATTTATCGAAATATCCAAATTTTAATGATAATTAAATTATGCAAATGTTTGCGTGAATTTAATTTTCGCAAAGTTAATTTAAAACGTGTCTTGAATATTTCACGTGTTTTCTCCACGCTGCGTGCATTTTATCCGAATTTTTCATCTTGATCAACTTGCTTTCTCTCTCTCTCTCTTTTTCTTTCTCATCGTATAAATATAAATTGCTGCGATCCTAGCAGATCATCAGCAACCTAGCCAAGGAAATTTTATGCAGATTTATGTACTTTTATGGACGCAGCTAAAAAAGAACTTAAAGACGTTTTACCGACCAAGAATTATTATTACTATAACATCCTCTTTGAGTACCTTGGATACCTGCGTGTTTTTAAATCCTCGCATAAATCTTTGTACGTATAGGAATTAGCATCTCTGGTTCGCGAAATTATCGCGCAGATTTATATTTTCGCGAACATGGTTAACGTTCTTTAATAAAATAACGTCCAAAGTAACGTTATTCTCCGCGTCTTTTCGCGTCTTTCGTACTTGCCCAGAAAATTTGCACAAATCGTTAAAATTCCGAGTGGTCAAACGGCGGAACCGCGGGCAGAGTCAAGTTGCGAGAAAAGTTGAAAATAACGGCGAAAGGTAATCAGAAGTAACGGCGGTAGCCAGAAAAGGGGTGTTTCACGTTGGCGAACTCTCTGACAGCATTTCCGCGGGGCGGGGGGCGGGTAAAAGGCAAGTGGGAAGGTAATTCTCTCGGGGACCGATAAAAGGAAGTTAGTTACGCCAACGTTTCCACGGTTCCATCCAATTTCTACATGTTAACCGAATGTATTTCCGCGGACCTCCGTATTTCTTGGCTTTATATCCGAAAAAGGAGAAACCTTTCGCCGGAAGCCAATTTTGGATTGGCGTGTCCGGGTTCCTTTTGCTTCTTCTTTCCCTCTTCTTTTCTTTTTTGACGAGAGAATCGTCGTTATCGAGTACGAAGCTACGGGGAATCGCGAAATTTTACGACCAAGATGGAACGAATATTCGTCGAAATTTGAGCATCGTATTTATAGAGATATGAGGTAATTTCCATTGCGGTGCTCACTTCCATTTGGTATGCACATGTTTCGGAGGAGTCGCGGAAAGATTGATAGAGAAATGGTAGATTAACGGAGAGTGTGTTTTGAAGTGAAGTCAGAGTCTGTAGGAAAACGTGCGTGCTGTTAACGCAGAGTTGTTAACGTAAGACACAGGTTGGTGAAATGGATAGAAGCTGTTGTTACAAACGTAATACCGTAAATTTTTAACAATTTTTAAAATTGGTCGATTCGCGCAAATACACTTTATTTCGAGAAAAGAGAAATATAATTGAAAATTGAAATTTTGTTAATTACAAATATGTCTTTTGTAATTCCTTTCTTACGTTAAACGAAACAAACACAGCGTTAAAAGAATAAAATACAATTTTGCGAAATATATATTTTTTTTTCTTTTTTGTAAGTGCAATAAACCCAAGGAATATGACAGATAAAATGTCAAATAAAGTAAAAGAATCTAAATATATCTTATCTCAAGGTAATTTCTTCCCTTTATCTAAAATGTCCTAGAAAAATCTCTTCGCTGTCCAAACAAAGGAAACGACGTCTGTAACGAAACTCGCTGTGAAATCTTAACAACGACAAACCCAAGAAACACGGTAGATAAAATTATGTCGATAAATCTCCAAAAAAGGATGCAAGATAATTCCAAATTACCAGTTAGCTCGTGAAAGAATATCTTCTACCCCAATTCTAAACCAGAAGAATAACGTTTGTAACAGAGTATTGTACAAGTTTAAAAAAAAAAGGAGAGAAAAAGAAACACTTTCAGGAAAGAAGAAACAAAGAACGATGATAGTTGGCGCAGGAGAATTGTGACGAGATAAAATCGTAATTACGCGGACGAACGATGCCAGGCACGTAGAAGAATTCCCTTCCAAATTTAGTCGTCGGCAGTCGGCGACGTGTACGATTCGCCGGGCAATCGGAGTTCGAAACATCCGCGGCCGGTTGGAACCAGCTAACGGAAGCTCTTTCACGGCGGTTTCGCGGCAAAGAGTAGCGCGGATTCTTCTCTCGCGTTCAAAAGACCACGAAACTCTCTCGTGGCTCTCGTTTGTCTTCGGCGCCTAGCGTGTGGAAGGAAGGAAGCGGATGTAACGACGCGTGAAAGCGCCGCTTTCAACGCGATCGATCGAAACCCTGTTGAAACGTTTGCGGAAATTTGGAACGATGAAATTCGCCGTGCGGCGAGTAACCGCGACAAAAGCGAGCCGACTTGCGAAGATTGTAGGAAGAAGATGTTGTTGCTTGTAATAACATTAGGCGTATAAATACGATTTCACGTTTAACGCGATCAGAGTATCTTGTCACCTAAATAGAACAGCTTGAACGATATCCGATTTGTCGTTCGATTCATCTTGCGCATATATCTGCTATTTGGTTTAGGGCTGAAGACTCGAAAATTTTGTACAACAGTATTTTGAGTGAACTTCTCGTACAATTATCAATATCAGATTAGCTGGACAGATGATTAACATTGAACGTCTTAAAAGGGAGATTTTATTCATTTGCTGTAAAGAGAGATGTATTCCTTGTAATAATTAACTTTTTTAAATGATCATTCTTTGATACAAATAAGATCCATTTCTTAAAATAGTGGTTTCCAATTTTGCACGTGTTTTTAAACTTTCGAACTGATCGAGCCGATCGACGCAACTTTTGAACAACTCGCCTACACGCGAACTGAGATCCCGATACTTTGGCGTTAACGTCATTCGTTTCGAGAAAAGCTGCAATGGAACGAAACAAATTTTATAAAAACGAGCGATTTTCCACGGCTAAGGGGAACGTGAAATAACATCGGTGATCGTCGAAGAATTTTCGTCGGAGCATTGTAATTCCGCGAGAGAAGTCGTAAGCAAAATATTATTACGAACGGAGGAGCACGCTTCTCGCGTGGGTACTTCTTCTGACGCGCGATAAAATCGGAAAACTTCGGTCCTCGACTGTTTGCAATTCGAGGAGGCAACTACGAAACAGCGAACTCGTAAAGCTTGCGATCGTGCAGCTAGAGAAGAACGCTCGAAGAGAACGATTATTAGTATTAGCGTATTGACTTGCAAGATCATTACGAATACAGAGAATTGCATCGAAGTTCTTGGAAAAAAAGATAATTTACAATCGTCTCGTTATTTATAATTTGTTTCTCTTTCTTCTAAACGTGCAAACACTTTCGTGTTGCAAAATGACTTCTGTAAAAGTTATCTCAGTGAAAGAATTGTCTTACGAGTGGTTACAAACAATGGTATCAAGAAATTTTCTGAACATAGATCAACAACAAATTTATAATATTCCACAATTAAAAATTCTTATTACAACATAAATTAAACACTATGGTTTATTGTACAATATTGTTCGATGAACTGTTGTTTCTTGAACAAAATATAAAATGCAATAATAGAGTTAGGTTTTATTCTTGAGAAAAAGCACAGATTTATCCTCATTGTCAATTTATAATTATAATTGGACTACAGTGATGATATAATAATTTAATAATAATTTCTCCATAAATTGAACAGAAACTTCAAATAATAAGTCAAAGAAACAACCGATCGACTTCTCACAGAATGTTTACAAATCTACAAAATGTAACAATCTATAATCCACAATCGTCTAATCTACAAAATGCAACATAGATTCATTCAATCTTATTAACTGAAATTGTTTTAATAAAAAAGAAAATTGCTGATATTAAAAGTTCACGTGACTTTTCTGAACGTGTGACGAGGCAAAAACAAATCAAAATTATCCACGTTGTTCGACAACGTTGGTCAAAATGGCGCGAATTCCCGATGCCATGTCGTTCGATGTTATCTAATTAACAGGGAAAATACGAGCATGGTCGAGCAAACAGTATCTAACCGCAATGGACATAAATTGACAATCGTGGTATTTCCGTAATAATAAAGAGGCATCGAACCAAGGATAAATTTGCACGTTCATTTTGCACGTGCAATTTGCACGTTCATTTTACACGTGCAATTCGCACGTTCATTTTACACGTGCAATTTTCTTGTTCAATTCACGCGTTCATTTTGCACGTGCAATTTTCTTGTTCAATTTGCATGTTCATTTTGCACGTGCAATTTTCTTGTTCAATTTGCATGTTCATTTTGCACGTGCAATTTTCTTGTTCAATTTGCATGTTCATTTTACACGTGTAATTTTCCTGTTCAATTTGCACGTTCATTTTACACGTGCAATTTTCCCGTTCATTTTGCAGATGCAATTTGCTCGTTCAATTTGCACGTGAACCTTCTCTTCAAAGAACGAAGCCGAACTTGATTCTTCTCGGGATCAAACGATAGGTTACCATCGGACCGTGCTTCTTGTAAGTTATTTTCAGTCTAGACGAAACAAATCTGGACGCGATTTCTTGTCTGTCATTGATCTGCTGGATTTGCTGGATCTTCCCGCAACTAAATGGATGACAGTCACTTGGAAAATTTCGAAATAATCTTACTGTGTTGTGTATAAACGTTTCAGTGACAAATAATTTGTTGCTTTTACAATGTTATTTGCTTATTAGTTGCTTTCTGTTATTTATATATGCATATGTATTTTCTAATCTAAACTTTGATACACGAAACATATGATCGTTTAATGAAACTTTAAAAGATACAAATTGTTAACTGTGCTTGTGGAATTTTATAGTTTTGCAAAGATAATTTAAAAATTATTCTAGTTAATATTTCTGCACCTCTAAAGTTTTCATAAACTAGAAAAATCTACAATCTGATTGTTGGTATTAATAAATATAATAAATATAACCAATTTTACAAATTACAAGCCAAGTTAATGTGAAATTGTAAAACTGTAAGTTGACGATTTATAATCTACAATTTCTGTTCAATAAGTTAATATTATTAATTGTCACTAACATTGTTATAACTTGAACATTATCCGGTATAATGTTAACAAGCACAATGTAAGATATTTTTTTTGTATCATCTCATAACTATTTCATTTTATCACAAATAATCTATTTGTAAAGTTTGTGAATTTTCTCAGTTTCGGAGAAAAGAACCGTGACTAATTCTATGCAATTACTTTCCTCACAGATAAACGAAAATTTAATTATATGGAATTAAAGCAGGTATTCTGTGATCTAGTTAACAGTTTCAATTAACAGTTTCAACGTATGTTCGCAAAAGGCACGGTTAATTATCACCTCCGTAATGTTATCAGTTAGAATAGTAATAGCAAAGCAATACCTAAAAATAAGGTAAAATCACTCCATTAACATAATAAAAAGATAGACGCAATTGTCTGTATTTAATCAGCACTCTATCTTGCCAATCGGTCAATCTTCGTTCTTTCAATCTCTGCCTTTTCGATCAACTCTCTTTCCCTCCTATCAATCAACGTCCGTTATGTCAGTCAATCACTAAACAAGTTATATAAATACATCAATCCACAGTGAAATAATTGTGTTCTAACCTACTTTCCAACACCATAAATTTATCGTTGAAAGCATAAGGATACTTAATATATATTCATAACATTTATTTTAAGAATTATTACTTTGGACTTGTTATATTTTAATAGATTATTTGATTTCCATTATTAGGTTGTTGAATTGCTCTATTATTCAATTTTTTAATCGCCTTAGTTTCATAAGGATTTCCATTCCGAAATAACGCGATATATCAAACAATTACTGCTAAAATTTAATACCAAAAATGTCAAGTTTTTTAAATGAAACTTTCTTTAAAAACAAATAAATTGCCAAAAGTCTAATATTTTGAATAAACTGAAAGAAAACAGATTTCTTTGTTCCTTCAAGTCAAAAATTTGCAAATAATAATTGAAAGTAATAACTTTTACCAATTTGCTAATGAGTTAAAACGTAAATTAGGTAATCTAAAATTGTTTAAAATATTAATAATCCAATATATGTAAATAACAAACGATCAACAGATTCAAAATTTTCAAAAAATTAAGAGAATATTGATTTTAAGTTGAAAGGGATATTTTAACAACGTTAATTAACTTCTACTTCTGTAACAATTAGAACACGGTATTATAACAACAGAAGAGAAATCCTAGCGAACCATAGCTTAATGCAACCGACCTAAATTATTTTACTGATTATCTGTAGAAACTTGAAATTTTCCGTGAAACGACATTTTAAAAATTGACGAACAATTCTCTCTCTGTCGGAGTATGAAACATGGACATAATTTGTGAACTGCAAATAAACGACAAACCGCGCCTCTATTCGTAGAATCCGTTTAACAGGAAATTGTATTATAATTTTCCAGTGTGCTATTCCGTAATTAATGATAATCATGTGACTTTGTAATTTGATTTGAAATGCAACAAAGCTGCACGCCTCTGTAATAATTAAGAGAATTATACACAATCAAGGCAGATTACGCTTTGACAATAATACACGTGTGCATCGAAATGCGTACGAAGAATCTATTTACTAATTATTCACTGTTATCGCAACACAACTAAAATTTATTAACTTTGTGAAAACTATTTTTAAGTAACTATTAGTCTTGCGAACATTCCTAATGCGTTTCTTTATTTGCGTCAAAATAAGCGTCAATAAGGTGGATATAATATTTCATTTTTAATTGTTATGTTTCATTGTCAATATAAAAAAAATAACTTCTTACAGTCAAATTGAATTTACAAGTTTCGCGATGAATTCTAATTTGGTATAATTTCACGAGAGTCGTTATTATTAAATTCATTAAATTTCTCATTTCTTCATTCTACTTTCTTTCGTACTTTCATACATTCTTTTTCCAATTTTCATAATGTAATTGCAATTTGCTTCAAAGGTAGAAGGTAGCAAATTTAATACTTTCCTGCAGAGTATAATACACGAAACAGATTCAACTGTACGTGTTAATTTCTATCGAATTTTATAATTCTGGCAAAAGTTTCCAGCTTCGTTCGAAAGTACTGTTATTTATAAGTTCTAATTCACTCGAATTTTTAAAAAAATACCATAGAAATTAAAACAAAGATGAAATTCAGTATTTTCCTTCGTTAAATCTAAATCTCATTAAGCAGTACAACTTCAATTTCCAGCAAAGATAGAAATTTCGTAATATAATTCTATTCAGTTACAAAGGTATTATACAAATTTCGAAATACAATTTTCGAAGGTACTGTCAAATTTCTAAATTTCATATTTTACTGTAACAATTCAATCGCTGTATCTGTTAAACGCAGGAAAAAAGAATCCACGATATAGCCACAGATATTTCAATCTGTATTCGTCAAATTCCACGCAAATTAAACGCAAATACGACGTGCCGAAATTAGTCAAAAATTCGATATTCGCCGAACGACACGTGAAAAATGAAAAACGAACTAGCGAACCTCATTTCTGACACCGATCGGGAGCTCGAGCGTGTCTTTCCTCCCCTGCTTTTTCTTCGATGGAAGCTGTTAAAACGCGTTCGTCGCGTAAAATACCGAAAAAGGAGAGGAAATGTGCGACACTGTGGAGGAAAGAAAATTTCGGTAAACTCTCGCGACGAAGAGGCTCTCGCCTCGTGCGCGTTTAACTATATTGCGGCGCGTGTATCGTCTCTTCTGAAATGGAGAACGTCGGAGCAACCGCGAAAAGATTACACGACTGCCTTTTTCTGCAACTTCCTCCATTCCATAGGTTTCCTTCTACTCTCCTTCCGCTCTTCCTCTTGTTTCCGCGACTTTTCTTCGCCGGCTTCTGTCGACGTCTCAATCCACGCCTCGATTTGAGAGAAATGGAACGTGGCTGACAGGGTGTTTCAAAAAGTTGCGTCGAGAGAATTTTCGTTTCCTTTTTTTAGCTCGTTAAACATGGATCTAAAATAGATTTGGCCATTGTCGTTGAACGAACTGTTTGAGAAATGATGTAAATTCGTTTGTTTGTCAAATGAAGGAATTTTATATATATTTAAAAAAGAACTGAGAATTTGGAATATTTTGTGAGCACTAATTTATTTGTTAGTTAAATGACAGTGAACAATTTATGTATACTGATTTTAGTGTATTCAGTGATATTATATAAATTTTATTTATATTATTACACATTACTATTATACGTTATATTATTCATCATAGTAATATCATTACTAGTTTTATTAATGTATTGTATAATAATTTATTCGTTATTGATTATAATGAAAATTACTTAGAAAAAATTGTGATTTTAAGTAACATCATTAATTAGGATCCGCAAAATATTCAAAATATTCAGTCTTCCTTTTTGAAGAAGACAATAACATTTAAATATATTATTAAAGGAATTATAATCTCATTTTTCTGAATATTACAAGCTTCTTACTACAACAGTTTTACTATTATACGTTATATTATTCATCATAGTAATACCATTACTATTTTTATTAATGTATTGTATAATAATTTATTCGTTATTAATTATAATTACTTAGAAAAAATTGTGATTTTAGTAACATCATTAATTAGGACCCGCAAAATGTTCAAAATATTCAGTCTTCCTTTTTGAAAAAGACTATAATATTCTAATAATATATCAAAAAATAATATTTCCAACTAAATATTTGCGAAAATCCTTATAAACACAGGAAATCTATTTACAAAAGGATAGATAGATTTCAGATCTTTTACAAATATGATAATTATCATTAAAGGAATTATAATCTCCTCATTTTTCTGAATACCACACGCTTCCGACCGCAACATTTTGAAACACTCTCCACTGTCGCGAACTCGCCGAATGGAATTCGGAAACTCTATCGTCCTCCCCGGCCTTTAATTAATTCACACCACACGCTTTTCGTTTTCACCGTTCACGCCACCATTTACACGCACGACCAACTTGTATTTTCTAGCTGGCCGTTTATTTTCGCTTTGTTGAAAAATTACTGAAAGTCGCGCGCACCGGTAAATATTTGATTTGTGCCCTGTAAAGTGGAAAACGAGAACACGGACAGGAATCATGAGCGAGAGATAAAGCGAAATGAGAGTGAAACGAGATATTTGTTGAAAATCCACCAAAGCTTTTCGCGAACAATTCGTTCGACATAAATTAAACAAACTCGTTTCTGTAACCGAGAGACATGTTGTTTTTAGTACATCGTATGTTTTAAGAACCTAGATTAAAATTATATGATTCTGAAACGAATGAAACAAAATTGTAAATTCCAACTTGTGATATCACTAGAATTATTTAGAATCAATTTGAGTGGATGTTGATAAAATTAGTCTACAACTAACGAGTTTGTAAATAATTACTGAATAAATTTAGTTTGTCTGCTTTTTTTAGAAATTTGACTTATTTAGAATCAATAATTGATCTGTTATAAATATTAACTCAAGACTGTAACATTGTATGTAAATAAATACCAAATCAACAATTCTCAGAAAATAACATTTTTTTTCTTTAACTCATCTGTCAGTAAATTAAAATATTCTTAGAAACCTATATATAAGTTACAAACCTATAAACCTACAAACTTCTTATCTCTAAAAATTACAATCTCAATTCCTTTTAAGTGAATTGCAAAAACCGAAACATTCCAGCAATTTGTATCGAAAATCGGTCGCGGGAAATTAGCCTGCGTAGGACTCGAAGCTAAAGAGTGTAAACGATTCGATGAACGAAAATTGCAGGATGAAGTTATCAGTACAATTACGGTATAATAGAATGATTTAACGAACTAACGAGCGAAATTGCCATAATGCATCGTTTTTTTTTGTTCTTTTTAACGACGGTTATATTTCAATAAAATTACACTTTACAATTAATGAACATCTTTACGCTCGCAGAATTATCATCACACTTGCGGTCCAGGGTTCTTTTTATGTTCACGCCATCGTTTCAATATTTAACGAACCTAACGTTTCAGCCGCTTTTAACGAGCATGTGCGTTCAATAAGTATAAGTAGTACAAAGCGGTCGAATTGGCGGAATTGTAAAATAACGTGGTTCAATTTCTTAACTTCGTAAATGTTGTCGTGTTTTATGCAGTAAAATGTAATTTCATTGCTGTGACTGCATCATCCAATATTCCGTGAAATTAAATTTTCCCTTGATGTGACATTTTCGTATCTTGATCGATCGTTAATATCAGCGTTATAAAGGGAATAATAAAATCGTTAATAAAGGGAATAATAAAATCGGCTAATATCTCAAAAATTTCACGAAACCGCGACCGATAATATTGGTTCGGAAAATATGTTCACGCAAGCTGTATTGCTTTTGATATTTTTAGTTCCTCAATATCGTAATTTTAATTGTTACAATCAAAGATAATGAAAATATTACACTGAATGATATTAGACTTTCAAAAGATTGAAATTTACAGCGATTAATGAAGATTTTTTGTAAATTTATAATATCCTTTATATTATTAAATAAATATATAGAGATACATTAAATAAAAATTAAACAATAAATTATATTTATATCATACACTGAATATATATTACATTACTGAAAAGATTAATATCATTGAACATGATTTTATATCTATAAATGCAATAATCAAAACGTGATGTTGAGAGACTATAAATTTCTAGAACGAAACAGCCAATTTTCCACTGTTTCTACGAACACATTCTCCGGACTGAAATTTCCTTCAGTCGCAGTTCCACGAAATTTCAAATTCAATTGTTCTTCTTTCATGTACTAATAGTAAAGAATTCCAGTAAAGAATTCCAAGCGTAATTGAACAATACGAAATGAATATTTTTCGACGAAGGGACAGAAAAATCATACAATTCGTCTACAAAAAGACAGATTTATTGATCAACACGTATAACATGCTTGATTTAATCATTAACATTGATACGCATTTTAATATTTTAACATTTATACGAATTTTATTACGCACGTGTACTTTTATTATATAGATTTATTATATTACATTTATATTTTATTATACAGATTAGTTATTGTATAGATTTTTTGAAACTTTCCCACAAAGGACTTTCCCCATAAAAATTCCCAGTCTATTCCGCGTCCAGATCGAATCATATTTGTTTTTCGAAATTTCCGAGCAATTTCTAAACCGAACGCTCTGTCATTGAACGAAGTAACTTTTATTGCAAAAGCTATTGTAACGTGGCACTGTAACTTCACGCCACTGACCGACACATCGCAGAAAAAAGATTGAAAAAAAGAAGAAAAAACAAAGAAGAAATGAAAAAATAACAAAAGGACAGCTTTGTCAAATATGTACAACGTTCGGAGGACGTGCTTCAAATTCCGTGTCCTTTCCATCGAATATCTCGTTAACCCGTGATACGAATTTTTACGATTTAATCCGCACGAGTTACTATCGAACACTACATCTAACGCGAACGTAAGTTACGATGCAATCGTGACTTCAGGAATTGCACCGTCGCGTCGGTGTGTAACTCTTTGTTTCTTTTTTTTTTCCTTTTTCTTTTTGCTCCTCGTCTTAACGAAGTGATATCTAGGAAAACGTTTCCTCGCTGGAATTTCGTTGCAAACATTCCGCTGTACCAACAATAAAGTTGGTTTATTCTGCATCGCGGCAAAGAGAAGTGCAACTATTATTTATACGTGACTTCCAGAATTTTATAGAGATCAGAATACTCTTCAGACTCAAATATTCTTCAGAATTTTTATAAACTAAATTTACTAAATACAAGTGACAAGTATTGTTTGACATAATCCATTTTCGATACAACGTTGGTCAAACTATCAAAGATATTCCAATCATGAGGAGAGATTTCTGCCAAGAGAAAATATAAATATAATACAATATCTAAGAAAATAATAAAAATATCGAACAAAGTTTTGATTCTCCTATTCACATTAAATCTACCGACGTGTGAAGCAGAAAATTAATATCAGAATCAGAGACATTAACACAGTAAATTACACAAAGTTTCATTTATATATTTTACAAAGAACCTTTTAAATCCCTAAAAGATACACCGTTTTACATTTTCAAAATTTCTTACAGAAATTGTGAATCGGTCATTTCGATCGCTTTGGCAGTTCTAGCGTCATTGAAATTTGAACGCGAGAGACAAAAGATGCGAAACTTCGTCGAGCTGACGGCAATCTGAGGGCAATCGGGCGACATTATGACGTACAATTGCAAATCGATGCTCGATTATTAGAATCGCCACGGCAGATAACTCTTTTTAAAGCAGACGCCCGGCGATATTGCGTTCGTCGCGCGGCCAGGAAATGAAACTGCGGGTCACCGAAACACCGGTGCGTCGGAGAGGCTCGTTTCACCGTGAATAGATGGAATTTCGAATTCGGTCTCTGCTATCTAATTTCTACGCGCGCGCTTAATTGATTGGTGCCCTTGGAACGCCAAATTGCGAATTGTCGGAGCGTCGAAAAAGACGAAAATCGAATCACGCACTGTCACAACGTTTCTCCTTTATTTCCTACTTCAGACTTTGACATTTTCGATTTTTCACTTGTTCACTCGTCGGAGCTGCGAGGTTAAATGCGTAGTTGTTCACGAAAACATTTGAATACTGATCGAAACTCTTTGTCGACCATTTTACGCACGTTGTATGAAACATTTTCACACTTTATTAACGCACAAAAATTTGATGAATAAATATTGGAAAATAACAGATAGAAGGTATTTAATAAAAGTCTTTGTATCATATTCTTAAGATGTGCTTAACTTCTATGTAGAGTAAAGAACTATACTAACGACAATGCAAAATTGACATAATTTTGTAAAGAAAGACCGTACAACGATCATTTTACAAGCCTCTACTTTGACAGTCGTGAGTTCTCTTTCGACGCCAATTTTATTAGACACCATGTAGCAAGAAAGTAAGAACACTTCAAACATAAAACATTTCTTCTTAATTTAAAGTAAGAAATTACATCAGCTCGAATTATCGACCATTTTCAAATTTTATCTCTACCCTCTACGTGATATTCATTGCACAAAGACAAAAAGACGACGGGGGGAGGGGAATTCCCTACAGCCGAATTCACAATTATCAATACGCTGCAACCCAACAATTGTTTCGTTGCATTACTCCAAGTAAAGTCACTCGATTAATCAGCTCTGCAGGAACTTCCTAGTGTATTTGTCTGAAAAGCTGATTAGAGCTTCCTCAACTTCTCCGTGCGAATGGCTTCCGTTCGTTCGACGTGGCCAGCAACGAGTCGAAATTAACAGATCGAACGTTCGCAGCCGAAACGTTATATCGTCGAGTTGTTCTTTCAATCGGCGGATGCAAATAATTCGCTTGTGCAACCGAAACGGCGTTGCGCTTACACTTGCTTGGTCGATGTAACCATAATGGGAGAACAAAAGTCGATTAACATTGCGACAACATCCCGTCCCACGGCTGTAAAGCTAGAACTCAACGACGCGCACATCGTAGACTAATAGCCTTAACCTCTGTGCCCGAATAGTTTCACTTGACTGCAACAACTCTCTAAATTGAATCCGACGATAATGTCCGGGGTCAAGACGAACAACGTCCACGAATAACGGACCGACCTTTTATTTAATCGAACCAACACACTCGTCAGTTGGTGAATTGATCGCGTCGCCCTTGAAGCATCACCCATCAAGACGTTTCGCTGTATTTTAAATTATTACTACACTTATATTCCATGGTAAGTGGGAATTTATTTGTGATAAGATGATTGAGAGCTATTTTATCTAATAAATACATTTATTACTTCTTTTTAACTAATTCTTGTTTGCTAATAAGTTACAGTCTGGTTTCGAGGTTCACGATTGATCTTAAATTAAGTTTCAATTAGAAATATTTTAACGAAGAAACGCGTTAAAAAGTTTTAAGGGAAAAGAAAGTTTTAATTTGAATAAAGTTTTAATTCGTTTAGTCGTTCGATATAATTGTTTTGCAGTATTCGTTCATCAAATTTTATCAATGTAATCACGATAGTTACGTCTGGCTGCAGTGTTAATGAAGTAAAAAGTAAAAAGGTTTTAATAAGAATTTTTGTAGAATTATTTCGAATGTAATTATATGGCGAATAATATTTCGTTGTTGAATAATTTTCAATTACTTCAGTTAAACATGGTAACTAATAAGTTTTAATTCTTGCAAACGTGTAAAATTTTGGAGTTCAATTTTATTCACAACTTTCTCTTTGAAGACGCAGAAATTTTTAACTCCTCAATCTTTTAAGTATATTCAATTAACTTTTGCAGCATAACCTCTCCTTTTGAACCTACGATACAGTGAATTAAATTCTCTCATGTTTAAGTGTCCTTGAAGTAAAGTAAAATCTCTGAAAGAAAAACGATGTAGTTAAGGAGATTGTAGATTCGTCACTGATGCAATATTTATGAGATAATCTAGGAAGAAGAGAAGGATTTGTAAAATCGTCGAATCGTCGTTATGAAAATTTATCCAGAGAGCTTCGAGAATTTGCTACGTCAATGGAAAACCTAGAAATATCATTTTTGTTGCAAATCCAAACCACTCGAGTGATTTTAACATCTGCGTTCCTTGTCATTTTTCAAAATTGTCAAAACAATATTCTGCAGAACATAAATGGTCAAAAAAAAATTTCTACAATATCAGATTGGAAAAATTTTCTCAAAAAATATCCCAGAAAAATATCCCTAAAAACATACGCACGTTGAAAATGTTCGAGATATTCGTCATTGTTATTATTACACGTAACCTTTATGCAATCCGATTCCATAGACAAGTTGAAAAAATTTTCCCAAATTCGCTAACGAATTACTAACAATTATTCCACCCAAACTCAAACACGCAATCAAAAGATTTGTTTCGAGATTTGCACACGTTCGTCCGTGTCGAACTTCGACAGATTCACGCGTTCATTTGAGAACTCTTCTAGAAATAGAGTCCACATCTCTCTCTCGCGGATCTCAGCTTTCTCTTTCTCTCCTCGAGATCATTTCTCTGGAAGGCATATAATCTGTTACTTCTGGCTACGTTTCTCCGACAAGAGGCAAAACTGCTGCGTCATCTTGCGACCGCTGCGTTTTTGTAGAACTCGAGCGAAGAAGAAAAAGAAAAGGGGGGAACCGGTATAAGTTTTTGGGAGCCAGTCGACAGCCACGATGACCGGGAGGGGGAGGAAGCGGACGACTAGGGGGTTCGAGGAGCTAATGGCGACGACTCAGCTGCGAGATGACCAATTCCTGCACGGACGTTGCAAAGTGAATGACCAGCGCGACGTGAGAAAAATTACAGCCTCGTCCCTTGTCACGGACGCAAAGGACTCGATCGTTTTTGTTCTTCGCTGGATAAAAATATATTGCGTTATCTAAGCAACGTGATATAATAGAGTGGGGAAACATTCTAGCATATTTTAGCTAGATACTATTATCATATCTACGCGGCATATTTTAATAGATATTATATTATATGTACGTAATATAATATATTACGTATACTGTATTATGTCATGTTTAGTATATTAAGTTTCGAGCGAAACGAAAACCAGGAGACGCAAAAGCGACGCGATGGAAAATTTTGGATAAAATCCTGTATGGAGAGATACAATTACGTAAACAAAATTTCACCGTATTATGTAATTATATCACACTGAAATGTACGATTCGCTCAATATTAAACATAAACCATTGCACCGTTATTCGCAGACTGTCTCATTATCCATGCATTAATACTACAACTCATATTATTAAACAGGACATGTACTACACTATGTATATGTTTTCTATTGAATTTCTGTGTCAGTTTTTATAATTTGTTTATGCATTGAAATATTGCATTTAATCTTATTTGTTTTATTATTAGAAACATTTGTGTCTTTCAGATATTCTGCCATGTATAAAATATTCCTTGTTGATGGATATCTTTTTCACTTCTTGTATAATTCTTATTAATCGATTCATTATTTTATTAATATTACGTGTCATTACTATTATGATGCATGTTCGTGTAAATTTTTCATAACCGTGTTCATTGAGAACAGATACAATACAATGGAGACTCACATGGAAAGTTGAATTTTCATTTTTCTATTTTGAGCAATTTACAGACATATTAGACTCACAGATAACGGTACAGAGCGTTTACTATTTTCATCCATGGTGTTTCTCTCAATAAAAAGCAACTGAATGTTGGACGTGAGCGAGAGGATGTATACATTATGAAAATTAGATAACAATGTAGAATTATGTAGCGAAACGGCGCAAGATTATATCTAAATGAGAGTAATCTGGCCTCGCGATAAAGTTCAGACTAGCAAATCACGCTTAGTTCCATTAAGACTTCTCACTGTTCTTAATTAATTGCTTCTCCACGTACGACAATTTGTCGTTCCGTAATAATTCGCAAAGACTTTGCTCAATTTGCTACGCCGAGTTAAAGTCATCCAGAACTGCGTGATAACCTCGGAAATTAGAAAATGGCGATTTACGCGCTTGAAAGTTCAAGATTCCATTAATTCTGCTGTACCGAGCACAAGTGTTTATCTTTCTCAACAAAAATTAGCAAACTGATATTATCTAAACTTGTCAAAAAATTGGAGATCAGTTGGTAGGTTGGCAATCGTTTGTGCAAACCTATGTATATCTATGAGCACAACTAAAGATATAAAATCTAAATATTGTGACTAATTCACATTTTGCCAGATGCAGATGAAGGATTCAAACTTGGACGAAAGAGTATGTATCTATTTTCTAAACTTTACTTTTCACATTTTATGTATTTTTGTATTTTCATACTTGTCACGAGTGCATAGACATTTGCAATATTAAGTTAGAACTACCTTGAATATTTTATATATTTCTGCACTTCACTTATATATTTTAACACATCATTTTATATCTGTTCTAGGTTCAAATTTGTTATTAATAATCTGCAAAAGCCTGGCAACGATTAAATTTTAATGCGAGTTATACAGAGACTGTTTAAAAATTGACCAATACCTGCATATTGCACTAACTTACTTTCAATCCGATTTCGCCTAAAATTAATTGAGAAAACCATCGTGCTGCGATAAAAGAGCAAGAGGAAGTCTCCACGACCGATCTCCACGTTTGATACATTCATAAATTTTGATTGATAGTTCGACGCGTCGATGCAAGACGAGACAAATCACGACAAGCGTATGTAAATGTTTGTACGACGAAAGTTTCCAAGCAGTGTATGTCGTCTGGAAGAAACTGCATAAATCCTACGGCAGCACGAATTTTAGTTCATCAAAAATACAAGAATATGTACCCTTCTGCATCGCGTCTGAATCGCGTTTATACATCAGTGCCATTGCACGATTCCAAATCCTTTCGCCAGAGAATACACCAACCGAATTTTTCACGTGCAATATCACCGACGCACTATCGAAGTGCAAAGGAAACAGATAACACCGGCAGAAGCTGAAACGTTCGACGAAAGGTTCGCTTTTCAAAGGAGAAAAAGCACCGATGACACCGATTTGTAGAGAAGCAATTGCGGACGAATTCGATCGCGAGAAAGGAGCATCGAGAAAACGATTCGTCAAACCCTGATAATTCCACTAATGACGGATGTTGTTATTTATTGGAGAGTAAAGGAATCCTGAAAAGACGAATCTCCTTAGGAATTCTAAGCCCTCTCGGATTTTTTTAAAAATACGATCGTGCCTTTGTTTCGTTAACAATATCTTTAATTTTTCGCAGAATAAACGAAAATCTAGGACAACTTTATCGTATCGTTGCAAACTTAATTGTCAGATTCGTACGATTCAATAATGTAAGTATCGAAAGAAGAATTTTATATTTATTAAATATAAAAAGAACACGTAATTTGGGAAACAAGTCAAAATAAATTTTCAATCTCGCTAGGTAATTTTCTTTTTGCAAAACGAATAAATATTAAATTTTGAATTTTATTTCGAAAATTATGAAATTTTTTGACAAAATGGAAACGCAACTTTAATAATTAACTGTTAAATAGTATAATTTTTTAGAATGCATAAAGTATGATAAAAAAGTTTCACTCGTTTCTCAAAGCATGGTTTATACGTTTCGATGTTGTCTTGCTTAATCGATAGTGACAAATAGGCAGATCGATCATTATTTACAACGACATCGAAGATTTATGAATCTCATCGTATGCGATAACATTAAAATTCATGGGTGCGGCTCGGGATTTATTCTCCAGTTTGTCCAATACCGACCATCTCCTTTTCCTCTTTCGTTTTCGAACGTGAAAAGGCTTTTAAGAAAGAGTTTCTATGGCATTTCAAAAATCTTGTCATCTCGCGGACTTCGCTATTTACTTTCGACAGTGACTTTTCTCTATTCTCCGCGATAAAAGTAGAAAATGAACTGAATGAATACTTGTTGGCAGAATTTGAGAAATATTTTCAAAATTGACAAAAATGTTGAAATAATACTGATTTACAAACCTTCAAGATTTAAATCTTCCTCCACAAAAGTTTCAAAATTAAATTATTTAATTGGTTACATTCATTTTTGAACAATCGAAGTCGTTTGCAAAGTGATCATTAGACTGCAGATTTTTATGCATTTAGTTATGGGAATTTGAACTCGCATGTGAAATATCGAAAGTACAGTGTTTATTATAATATTTAGTTGACACTTCGTAGTATTAATTTTAATTAATTTAAAAAATCGTATAAATGCAAGTATGAAATTTTAATAAATATATATGTATAATTACGTGCAAAGTAAATATATATATAATATTTAGTGATTACATAGTATGATAATAATTCGTATCGTACTTTCGTCAGCACTGCATCACACCAATGATTATGTTCGTGCTGAAGAAAAATAGAAGCTAACTAGAGATTTATTTTACTTTCTCAAGTATTCTTAAAGCGTCCATTACTCTCTAAATGTTATAACAAACACTTCACTTTGAACGCTGCATAAAAATTTAGTTTCTCCAAAATGTCGAATAGACAAATATCACGTTGTTCAACAGAGTAAAAATTTCATTCCAAACTTTTACCGGTATCTAGCATGCAAGCGCGCCTTCGTTTAGCAAGGCAGTTTTTCTCTCGCAAAATAGTTCAATTCGTTTTCGAAATTGAATTGATCGTTCAACGGCAACTTCCATCCCGGTGAAAATATCCGCATTTGCGCTGTCGCGATTGCTTTCCGCAGTGAGTGACAGTAGATTCGTCCAGAGTGCGTCAGACACACCGGCGACGAATTCGCGTGTAACACTCCCGGCCAGAGAAAAACACGCTCTGTTTGGACTGCCGCTGGCGGAGAAGTCTCCTCGGAAGCGAGGGAAGGAAAGAGACGAAGGAGAGGCGCAAAAGGTCATCGCGGAAATCGAGAAACACGAGCAGAGCGGGAGAATAAATGATGGACGGTACTCGACTCCGCGGTAGATTAGCTTTTAAACGCGCAGCGGCATTTTTCAAATCCGCGGGATTTCCAGCAGAGATTTTCCCACGAAAACGCAGAAGAGAAATAGCTCCGACACGATGAAATTATCGCGCGCGTGGGAGCTAAGATTAAAAAGTAATTGAAATTATTGGAACAGCGGTATATATCCCGCGATCGAAATATCGTCTTGTTTACTAGTTTCACGCAGACAGTCAGCGTGACAATTTGTGACATACGTGAATAAATATTTGCCAGGATATTTCGGAAAATACTGGGGCCGATCCAACGTAATCAAAATTAATACAATGTGAAATGTGGGATTTATTTGCATATATATTTCCACGACTGTGAAAAAGATGACTGACAGTTGGAGTTATTGATTCTTGAAAATTAGATAAAAAGAATAATTTGTCTAAATAATTCAGGGCGTGTTTGTAATTTTATTACTCTTTATTATCCTTCAAGAAGAATTTTTCTCAAGACGTGTTGTTTTTATCGTACAAAATAACGTATGAAATATTATATTGTTGTTGCGCGGTATTAAGCAAAGCACAATGGACTACGTTGTACTTCATATAACCCGTGCAGGAACACGTATGCTAAAATATGCACGTGAATTTTCATGAATGGAGCAACGCTGAATTGCAACAACCTGGAACCAGCATTTGCAATGTACATAAGACGTACTGCAAGATAGAATAAAAAGCACGCTTGTTACGTTGTTTATTCCGCTTCATTTATTATTATTCTCGTCACTATGTCGGCAAAAGTGCAGACAAAAACGAAACATAATGACGAAACATCAGCTCAAACTTCGAAGTTCAAATTATTGTCTCGCATCGCAGTACGAGACAATATTCGAGGAAGAGAAACGAATTCGTTATTCAGCACGATCGAGGAGAAGAGCAGAATGTCAACAGCGAATCGTGAAACAAACGTAAAGCAAAAGAAGTTCCGCAGTTTTATTCTCGGTGCGCTGGATAAAGGATCGAACAATTAGAGAAACGAGCCGGCTTTTGCAAAACTTTGATTCCTCCTCCGAGGGAAATGAACGCGGCGAACGTGCGAACGCGGGGTTAATTTCAAACGGTTCGCGTACAAAGAAGAAAGAAGCCAACGGAGATTTGAAAAAGGCACGCAGACACGAGAGGCAAACCAGAAGCCATTGCAGTCGATAAGATCGCCTTCGTGTTTGCTCGTGTGTTTTGCAATTTCGTGTGTCGCGTTGCGAGTGTTCCTACGTTAAGAATATTTCTTTCGTAATTTCTCGCGCGCTGCCGTGGCACGCGAGAGTGCAAACGTCCCTTTCTCTCCTTTCTTTCTCTCTTTTCAAATTTTTATCTCGCGTTTCTCATCTCCGTTCCTCTAGTTTGTCCCTTTTTATCACCGAGAGTGATTTTAGCGGGGGTAACCCAGAAAATCGGGCCCCTTCAGGTGCAACGCTGATGCAACGAAAATTAGCGATTGGTTGATTTGGGTCACGTGATTCGTGAGGGGCGTGGGGTAGACCTCGAGTAGGAGTGGCGTTGTCTGGTACTGAGCGATCGCGCCTGTAATTTGTTTTCTATCGATTCAAATGTTTGCACATCGATAAAATTTTATGGCAAAAAGTGTCGTCTTCATTTCCTAGTGAGAACAGTTGCTTCTGGGCCTTTCAGTGAGACGAATCGTACTAGGGTACAAGTCGTACAAGTTTTTTTTTTCTTCTTTTAACGAGAATCACGTGCAACTCATCGTCGCGGCCGTAGCAGTCGCAGTTTGAGTCGTCGTTACCATTGTACCAGCGACGTCGCTGTGCGTCGTAAATAGATTTGCTTCGAACACAAAGTTCAATGTAAATGAACTCCAAGCGAATTAAGAGCACGACGAACGAGCTTGCATTCTACTTGCCTTCAATAGTTTCTGACAAAGAAACTATTGAAAGAATAGGTCATTCGGTTGTGACGAAGGCCCGGCTTTTTTAGGCCGAGTTTCAGGGGTGGTTTCAACTGTGACGACCTCGGTGACACTAATGCCGAGATTCTTCGTGAAATGAATGCATTGTACGTGGTAAGTTGTATTTTGTTGAATACTTATCATGGAGAAGTTTAGAAGAAGTTTTTTTTTAAATTTAATTAATGACTTTTATGACTAAATCGGATCATCTAGTTACAATTAAATATCTTTCATAGATCTTATTAACTTGTTAAAACTAAACTAAATTGAATTTCTAAGGATTGCATATCTATTTGTTTGATCATTTGCACTCTGCAGAAATTACAAATAATAAAATTTGCAACTTGTAACTTTCACGATATTCGTACATAGCTTTACACAATTTTTGGGCAGAATAAAATATTCAACATTCTCAATCAAGCAGTAAATGTATTGAAAAGATATTTGATTAAAAAAGCGAAACATTCAACGGTGATGGAATAAATGAAAAACTGGATATCGAGAAAATGAATATAATTTGCAACTTGTATAAAATGTAATTAAAGGTACAAAATAAAATTTTTTCAAATTTAGCTTCCAATTCTTATTCCAATTTTTTAAATTGACTGCTTACAATCACATCAACTACTGTAATAAATTATTATACATTTCGATTAAAGTTACAAGTTATTCTATAAATTTTGAGAAAGATCTGTTTCAAAAATTTTAGCATTTGTAATAACGTAACTCTTTGAAATACAAGGAACGTATTTTCCAAATCTATGTTATAAAAAGGAAAATTAAAATAATACTTTCCACCATACAATTATAATTTACATGCTACACTATAATACTAATTATAATACTATTTATTTATAATTAATTTTTGCCACTTGTACCTTGCAAATTATATTAAGTAATACATCGTCTTTACATAGTTTCTGTTTTGACGGTTAAACCACAAGCATATTTCAACTGCGCGTGATTTGTGGAAACGATCAAGCAAAGTTGTGAATATGGAATCGTAGCGACGAGAATTTTTCCCTGGTCAAGTTAATATTTTTACCTCTGACATGACATAATACGTAATCGTATCTTTTAAGTCGTACGTCACGTAATGAATGACAAGCATGAGAAAACCGGAACGTGCTGATTACCGTATGCATGAGTATTTTCGTTTATCTATAGTGTATGTATTCCGTTGCAAATAACGGATCAACATGTTTGGAAGTGTTCACGACCTTAGAAACTTCCAACTCGGTTACAAATTATTCGCAAAATTTCCACGCCCGTACGCGTCAAATTATCCCATTTAACGCGAGCTAAATAATAATTTAACACAAATATTATATAAACCGTCTACCTACATCGCAAGTATACAGATGAAAATAATAAATCGCGATTGTCAGATGTTATAAATAATAATAATTACGAGAATTGAACAATTACGAATATTAGACGTTTTATCAAAAAATCACAAACACTGAATGTTTCATTGAACTTGCTCGCTCGCGTTTAAAAAGAGATCCTTAAAATACTGCCATTACGTGAAAAAGAACAAAGGCTGAAAAATATCAGTCAAACTATTCGATACGAAATATTTACTTCACTGCTATATAGTATTCAATTACTATAGTCGTTAATACCCATTGTACGAACATCTATTACCTGCAATTTCAATCTATTCAAGAATATTCAATCGTCATAAATTGCGATATCTATGTTATTGCAAATCCAATGTTTCGAATATTCACGAACTTGGTCGATACTCGCAATAACGTGGAAATTAATTGAAAAACCGGCAAACACCGAGATCGACGGTGTAGAGAGAAACGAAATATTAAATGTAAATTCGAGCGAATAATCGACCGGCCGGATAAAAACGAAATTTTCGTACAGCCAGGGATCCTGTTGGTACGTATAATATCGAAATGCACGCGTAATAACGTGGATATTCGATTAACAAACGGATTCTTCGTCCGACAGATAATAAACCGGCCGGGTATGTATTCGTTGCTCGATTCAATGGAAAATCCACACAACAAACACGGTCGGCGGGATTCAAAGGTGTTGGCGCATCTCTGCTTAGCCACCGGTGCATTCTCCCGATTAATTAACCTCGCCCGGTGTTCTCCTCTCTCCTTTTTCTCTCCCTTTTCTCTCCCTTCGTCGGCGGTTTCAGCGACGGTTACCTCTTTCGAATCACGAGCCAGCGTGTGTTGAACGCGCGTATTCCGCTTAATTAGGGTAAAAGACGAGAGACGCAACACGGTTACGTAGAAGCAGGGAACAGAGGATTTACGAGGTCGTCGAAATCACGAGGTTGACGTTGCGCCAGTCACCGAGCGTGCGCTCTAGCAGAGAAGGATAATTACTCCGTACGGGGGCGAGGATCCGTCCGTACGCGGAGACGAATCGTCGCGTGTACGTTTCCAGCGATAAACTTTTGATTATTTTTGCAAATGAGCCGCGAATCAGGCGACCACGGGAAGAACGCGCGGTGATGGCACGAAATACCGTAATAAAGAAAAACAACAAGCGGCACTCGTTGACCCACAACTGTCGTCCCCAAGTTTACGAGAGACTTTCGCCTCGAGGGAACTCGCCCGTAACGTCCACGCGCTATCGAACGAAAAAGAAAAAGAAAAAGAAAAAGGAAAAAAAGAAGGACAAAATGATCCGAATGATTTGTAGCTCGGTCGATCGAACCATCGAAGACACAAGAGAGTCATATGTAGCAATCATATCGCCGAGAAAAAAGAAAAGGAAAGAAAAAAGAAAAGCGGGGAAAGAAGAGGACTCTGGCAAGAAAACTAGAGGGTTAACTCCACCGGGATCGACGATACGATATAACGACGACGATACTTTGCACGCGCTGCCACGCCGTTCCGAGTACGAAAGATAAGCAAAGAAATCATCCCCCCCCCCTCTCTCTTTCCTTCTCCATCGACTATCCGCGTCGAAATAGAGTTCGAGTCTTATCGTGATTCGGTACTCACCGATCACGTAGCTATACCCGTCCAGGGTGAGAACACATTTGCGTGTGTTGGAGGAGCTGGGAATCCCTGGCACTAGCCGTCGAGAAATTCGCTTACCAGGGCTGCAAGGAGTACTGGCGGTACTCGCAGCGCCTGGGTCCGAGTGGCACTTCTGCACCGGGTCTTTGCTTTGTCTAGACATCATCGTCCTCTTCTCGGAGGCCACTCGTACCGCCGCTTCTCCAGCAAGAAGCCGGAAGAAAGGAAAAAAACCTACTTCCGCGCCATGCTCGCGTACTTAGCCACGCGGCGATCCCCGATATATACAGCTTCTACAGCTATCGCGGCCAACTTTTTATCCAGACACTCGGACAACGCGAATACGCGAATGCTCGTCATCGCCGTTGATTCACACCCCCGTTCACATCCGGTTCACTCCGCGCAGTTTGTCCGCGACGCGCGCGACTTTCCCCTTGCTCGCTGGTGTTTCAACGAAATTCCTCCCTCTCTCTCTCTTTCTTTCTTTCTTTCTCCGTTTGTCCTCGCCCGTGGCTTCTTCCGATTCTCTAGCAAAGCGTTCGCTCGCGCGAATTACTCTCGGGTCGTGAAGCAAGTCTCAGAACGGTGGGAGGATTGCTCGATTGCTCGCGAAATCCTCCACTCGACGACGCGCATACGTCGAGGTACACGTGGCTGTGTAATCGCGGTTAATCAAGACTCGCGTAATCCATTCTCAAGCTCGATCGTTGTCGTCCTTCTCGTTTTCTTCTCAGTGTTCGTCTCGGAGTTGAAAAGTTTCAGCGTCGATCACGGAGGAGATATAAAACGGATTTCAACCGTAATTACGAGCGTCGCGCGTTTACGTTGCCAAGTTACGTGTAAGGAAATGGAGAAGGCTCCACTTTGCAGAGCAATTGTTTGATAATGGCTTTCCTCTTGTTTTCGAGCGTTCCCAGCGTAGTACACCGAGTAATTTGTTCGACGTTCTCTGAAGAGACTCGGAAAGACTCCTTCGGGCACGCTGTTGCGTGCCCGCCTCTATTCCAGCTCGGATTACACCGCGTTCCCGGTGTCACTTTCCTTGCTACTTCTCTCGTCTTTCGAGCCTTTGATTTACCATACCCTTTTGAAATCTTTTGCTCCTCTCAATTCCTAATTACACGTACCTTTCCCCTTTTTTTCTTTTAATTTTCCGTATCCTCAGAAACCTTCGTATACTCCTCTTTCCTGTTTTTACCAAAGGTTTCACCGATTTCGATCGTTTGTTGCACGTTCCTCTTTCCCTCTTATTTATCACACGCCAATATCTTCTTCGTATCTTTATTCACTGGTCTCAATTAATCACCTGTATCTTTTTTATCCTTTTTCCGTCACACGAAGAAAGATCTCTTTAAATTCTTGTCAAAAGATTTTCGTTTTACGTCTGTGTGGTGGAAAATCTACAGAGCGAAGTGAATTCACAACCAGAGTGTCGCAAAGAGTTTCGCCGAGGTTAAGCCGATCCCGAGGTTCGATCAACTTCAATGACAATCAGTACATCCGGCGCTTCCCAGTGAACTTGCTTATTTTACCAAAATTACTTTCGGCCGTGCTGATCTCCAACGAAGGATTACCGAGCATCGTATTCTCCCTTTTCGCCGGTTTCTCGAAACTTTCTCGAAACGTTCCGATCCGCGTTCTTCGAATTACATCGAGCAGTTCAATTGCTCATCGAACGATCGTCGCAACTTTTTCTCTCGTCGTCTAGCTACGTTGATTCGTAATCCAATTAACTTTGCGTCGGTGGAACGTCCGCGAATGCAAAGTATCTTCCACCTTGCTGCCCGAGTAAAGTCGGTAAAAACGCGCGAGTTAGTCTTTCGCGATGAAGTTTGCGCAAACGTCGGCTGCACGATTCTTGGTTTTATCCGTTTTATCGCTCTTCGATAGAATTCGTTCACCTTCGTCTCCCCCTTTTCCGCCAATTTCGTCCAATTTTCTATCGTCGGCAATGATTTCGGCCTCGTGGAGCTCTCGGCTACTTCCCGGAGTCGTTGATCTTCAATTTATCGACCTGTGGATTCCACAGAGTCTTTCGAACGCGGCGATAGCGTGCTACGTTCTCGTTACAAGGATCATCGACGTTTTCATCACCTTTTTGTGTAAATCTCCAGGCCCTCGTGGAACATAAATATATCCATCGGCTCTGTATATCGACCAGACAAACAGACCACGTTCGCCTTGTTACTCGATTCTCTCCTACTTTTCTCGCACCTTCGCGAACGTTTGCAAGCCGCAAACGTGGCTCGATAGGGTTTCCGCCAGCGTAAAAATTTATGCCCGGCGAACACTGACCTCGGTGTCGATTACCAGCTAACGATCTCCTCGAGCAAACGACCTAAGAGGATCCTCCTCCTCCTCCTTCCCCCGTTCGTTAGGTCGTTCGTAATTTTTCCCGTCACGTACGCGTCCGAAATTTCTGGCAAATACCTCCCGAAATCAGTTATGCATCGAACGATCCTTCTGTCGGTGCCTCCTCTCGTCCTTCAAAAATGACACGATTAAAGGGACGTACGTGCAAGCCGGCTACTACTTCGAGTACCACGGAGGAATTCGATCGATCGACTGGTTGAGATTCCCGTAAGTTTCGTTACTCCGTCAATGTTCATTTCCTTCACGGTCCAAGGTCAAAATATTTCAGTCGGTAATTCCAAATTTAACGTTTCGTCGAGGATCGGTAGATCCTTCGTACACTTGACTGACGGACAGTCGTAGTCGAACCAGCCTTGTAATCGTCGACGTTATATCTGTACATCAAGATCGACTCGTTAACCCTAAATAGGAAGGACATTAATCTTCAACGAGCCTCTTCCGATAGACGGTGCACGATTCCTTAGTACAGAGACCGTTCGAGCTGATTGATCACCACCGAATAACCAACAGCGTTTTAACACGTGCCAGTCGCGAGGATTCTTCCGGGTGAGCGCAACTGTGTGGTCGTGTGTGCGGCTTCTCACCCCTTTTTCCCTGCCGTGTCCTCCTCTCTTTGAAGTCCGACCGGCACCGATCGATCCGATGGATCTCTCTCTCTCTCTCTCTGCCGAGAAAATGCGCACACGGGAGAATTCCGTGCGGAACAGCGAACTCGTTCGCGCGAGCTGCAATTATTATACCGCGAACGGAAAAGTCGACAAACTTTCGTCCCGGGGTAATTTAGACTGGAAATTGCAGCGGGCGATAGGAGTAGAGAAGTAGAGGGAGGAGGGAGTGGGGGAGGAACAGGGGCCGATAGTTCAATTACCTTTTCGCCTTCTTCGCGGAGCTTTTACGGTGGGTTACACGGTGCATGCACGGGCACGGAAAATCGCGATGGCAAAGGGGCGGTGGTATCCAACGATCGATTCACGTTACCATAACATTAAATTCAGTTTGCCCGCTCGTGCACCGGCGCGCCGGCACGCGCACCGCGCGCACCTTCTCATACGACGATCGATCTGCCCGCGTTCGCCGATCATCGGGATCCAGACGCTCTCATTCGTCGATCGTTTCACGCACCGGGGCCACCGCTACGCTCGCACAGGTGTCATCCAACCGGACGTGTCCGTCGAATGCACCTGCTCGAACCGACAGTCTCTCTCTCTCTCTCTCTCTTTTTCTCTTTATCTTTCTCTTCGCGAAGGTCAAGCAAGTTTCGTCGTCGACTGGCTCAACAATATTTATTTATACTTTATCCCAGATTATCCACGTCGTTGGTGCTTCGATCGAGCACTTCCTCTTCCTGCGGCCACGTCACTCTTTTTATTAATAACCGATCCGCGATTATTCTTTCCGCCCAGAAATCCGCTCGTAGTTCAGAGCGAACACGCAACTGGTTCTACATCGGCGTTACATCGACGAACGAATTTGAATTCCCAGTGTCTTCTTCTTTAGACGGACGACGACGTGGCAAACAGTTCGTCGGATGATCGGACTACATTTGAGAAACTCTGCGTCATCACGATCGAACTGTTGCTCGTCGGTGACTTATTGACGAATAAACATCGGGCGGAAGAGGCGCGCGAGTAGAAGAACCGCGTGCTTGGTCAGACGTCACGCGGCGGATAGTGTCGGCGAACCTACGGACGACGCGCCGAAGGTGGAAGATCGCGGCGAAGCGAGCAAGGGAACGCGACCGGGACGGAGTGAATGGTAACACACGCGCGCGCGAACGACGCCGACAGCACGCGAACCACGCGAAAACGAAGAGAGACACGTGCGACCTGAGCCGCGGTACCGCTACAACTGAACCATTCGAAACCTCCACCTCTCGCCGAGCTCCCTCCTCTCGCTCTCCACGCCGCTCCGAACCCTCCTGCCGCTACATCGCCCTCTCACTACTCTCTCGCTACTCTCTCACTCTCTCTCTCGATTCTTTCTCTCTCTGTTTCCACCTTATTGCTCGTCGATCATTCTTTCTCTCCTTCTCCCCCCTTTCGCTGGTTTCTCCACTTGTCTGTTTTCTCTCGTCGTTACTCTCGATTAGCGATGGGATTTGAGACACCTGGGATATTACCTCGAATCTGCGTGTACAGCGAAAAAGTCGAGTTCTTGAAATTCTTGAAAGTCTTAACGAGATCCGAGGAATCGCGTCGTTTATCTCGAGGACCTGCAAAGTCTTGATCGTCTCTGAGAGTTGAGGATTTGATGGCGTGGTAAGTAGTTTAGGGAAAATACCAGCTACTCATCGCGCTAACGAAACTCTATATCGCAATTTTCGGAACTTCCGAGACACCCGAGACGATCAAGACTCTTGAAACTCGAGGCTCCCCGTGATTTTCGAAGGGTTGTTTTAAACTTCGAGTCACGCTCGGGGTGACTCGAACTCGTCGTTAAATGTACGGTAGAAATTCGACGTGTCTCTCGAGATTGTCGTTTTTCTGTTCGCTGGTTTATTGGTTTCTCTCGTTCTGTCGTTTCCCGAGAACTACGTTATTTTCGCACCCTCGCAAATAAACTTCGCCCTCAGGTAAGCATCGGGGACAGTTCCCTCAGGAAGCAAGTCACCGAAATCCGTCTAGCCCGCGGCGAACACGATCTCGAAAGGGGATGTTTGGTCGAAACCAAGCGAAATCGTTTTGGGGATAAGATAAGGATTAAGATAAGAATCGTAAGTGAATTTGCCAAGATGTCAACGCGGCCGATCATCGTTTTGGCAAAGGGAAGAAGTCTCACGTGAGGGAACGATTATTTCGTTTTCGGTATCGATAAACAGCGATATTGTAATGATCGATCGTGAGAGCGAGTGTTCAACGTAGACGTCGAAAAGTAGACGATTGACATTTTGATGAATTTCGAGCAGTAAATGGAATTATTTTTCTCCCTGTATGAAGATTATTTCATTTAACTGTATAATTATTCAACGTCATATGGATTATATTGTATTGTGATATTTATAACATTTATATGTAATATAATAAAAAGTATAAACGTAAAGGGAATACGAGAACGTGATAAAATTTGGAAATACGAAGAGAACAATTTTTAAATCTCCAATATTCATCCTCGTTTTACATCTCTTTTACGTCGAGATAATTTTCAAAAAGCGATATGCCAAACAAATATTAATACATTTGGCGAACTGATACGGTGAGTTGATTGATTCATTGAGATAAAACAAAATCAAAATGAACTTCGTGTCGATACATTCGCAGAGAATATATGTATTTCTGTTTCATAATACCCTCGTCGTATTTTTCAAATAACTTTTTGATACAAGGCCGACGATAATGTTCGTGTACTTGTTTTTTTTTTTTTTTCAATTTATGTCCATAGAAAATTCTAACAAAGTTTGACTGAAAAAAAACTAATATATCAAAACTAGTATCTAGTATATAAAGTTCAGAAAAAAAAGGAAAATTTTAAATTCCTTTATCTTACGCCACTCTTCAATCCAATTCCTTCATTCTACACTTTTACATGTTTTAAATTAAAGTTGTATGAATTACATAATTCAAGAACGAGAAAAAAAGAGTGACTTCGTTTCCCGATTTTTCATATAAACTTCGCATCAAGTACCCGTAAAAAAGTCAGATATTTGTAAAATCGAATTCCATTATTATGCTAACGAAATGGCAAAACATTTCATACAACACACGCATTATAATATATTCATAAAAACTCTCTGTGGGTGTTCAGGTACCTTCACGAGCCACTGGAGCTTCGAATCCGCAACGTGAGATATTTATGGCGAAGCCGCAAAACATAAAAAGAAATAAGACGATCCAGACCGTGTCTTTATACGTTTTCGTTTATACGACGTTCGATCGTCTTGTCGCGTTTGTTTCTCTCGGAATCGTCTCCGCGTCTGTATCCCTTCTTTGACCCTTTCACCTTTCATTGCCCCCGTCCTACGTCGGCGGACATCGTCGAATGTTATCGCCGATTTAACCTCTCAGAAAATCTCTCTCGCTCGAAACGCTATAAAAAACCTGGAACTGGGAATTTTTAAATGGGAAATGGAGCAAGGAACAAAAGCGCGAAACGAATAGAGTTAATCGCGTGGGAGGATAATAGGAGTCGGGATAAAAAAAAGTTAATTTGCAAAGCGGAACGGGTAATTTGCAAACGAGAAACACGCAACTATATGAATAATTAGAAAAGTTCATTCCCTTTTCAGCCAGTTCAATTATTTGTTTGCAGGGCGCAATCCTCCGCGAGATTCCTTTTTTTTTCTTCTCCCCCTCGTCTCTGCTCGTTTCCTTTTTTCCTCTCATTATCGTAGCTTTCCCTTCGACATGCCACTTTCGCCGTCGTGATTCCTCTATGCTCCTCGACGCTTGCGACGTTTATCGAGCCCCGTAACACCCCTTTTGCCGCCCTCTTTCTCAATCGTGAATTACTTCCATTTCCTTCGCAATTATGCAAGTGGTCAACATAATTAATTTATATTTTCTTGACCAATTTATATGATTTTATAATGGCGCACAAAAGTTTCTTAATCTGTTATATATTCTTTATTTTTGCTATTAGGTACGCCAGTTTCTTTTTTTAATAAGCATACCAGTGTGCTTATTAATCAATTGTTATTTTCTTTTCTTATTTTGTCTCTCTATTTAACATTAATAATTAATGCTGTTTTAATGCTGTTAAAAATCGTTCTATTTATTGACGTCTATCGCAATATTCATTCGTGGCTCGTATGCTGCTCATTTTTTTAACTTGATTTATTCCTTGGAGGATAAAACATTAACATAACGAAAAGATAAGTAGTTAAATTTGTAAATTTTTAAATTCTCTTTCTCTTTAATTAACTTTTCCTTCTCAATTTTTCTTGTAACAAATTTCTATTCAATCGCAATAATTCTTGTAATAAATTTCTATTCAATCCGCCTTTTGTGCCCCACTTTGCGCCCGCGGTTCCCCGTAGCGAAGGAAAGGGAAACCGGGGGAAGGGGAACCGAGAGAGCGTCCGTACTTTCTTTCGGCTTACGAGATTAGAATCAGTACGACTTTCAAACAATACGGATCACCTCTCGCGATATCAAACTAATCACCGAGGGGGGAAAACCCCCTGATATTCCAGCGCGCGAACACACACACATTAACCAAGATCTCGCCACGCTACAAACGCGCGCGAACAAAATTTATTAATTGTGCCTTCTAAAATTTTTTTATTACGAGTATGAAATGTAAAATTTGAGAAAAATCAATTCCTTGAAAAATAGAAAGTAATCCAACTTTTTGTCAGAAAAAATATATCAAATTAACACACACAGAAATAAAGCTTAATTGAAGCTATCAAGGTCGCCAACTTGCGAAACATAAATTGAATTTTCGTTGGTAAAACTGTTCGTGATTATCGCCGACCTTCTTAAATGTGAAATAATTTGAAAAAAATTATCAAATGTTGTGAATCACTGACGACCGAAATATATATTAACCTTGAGCGGTACGGAAATTCATTACCAATTAACCTTCCGTCGTGTATACATCGATCGAATTTTAGAAGTTTGAAAAAAATTATCAACTGTTATGGATCACTGACGACCGAAACATATATTAACCTTCAGCGGTACGGAAACTCATTATCAATTAAACACTCGTCGTGTGCACATCGATCAAAATTTACAAGCGTATTTTTAAATAATATTTCTGAATATTCTATTGTTTAAACATTATTTAATATTTAATATTTTCAATTATTTAATATTTCCAATCATTTAATATTTAATATTTCCAGTTGTTTAAAAATTATTTAATATTTGATATATCCGATAATTTATTTATAATAATTAAACAATAATTCACTTCTATAACATTTCTAAGTACTATTTAAAATTTTTAATTAATCATTTGTAGTAATCGAGCCACTAATACATTTCTAAAAAATTTTAATTAATAGTTTAAATAATTTAATGCTTTACTATTAATTTGTTAAACAAGAATATTTATTCAATATCTCAAATTAGCCATTAGATTGATCAAACAATTATGCCTTATTTTACGAATATTTTTTTTCTTTGAAATAAATTACTTAAATTCAATACAAGTCGTGACTCGTGTGATAAATATATAAAACAATACTGATTTACAATAAATTATAATGAGACCCGTGCGTAGTCACCTCCACGTGGTGGGTCTTGGTAATTGATATCGCTTTACAAACATTATAGTTTGTAAAACGATATCAAGCTAAGAACTACGCAACCTACAGTTCAGTTTAGATCGTGAAAACTTCTTTCTATTCTTTACTTCACGATCTAAACTGGACTGTAGGGATAAATTAGTTGATAAGTAAACTATTAGACCCCCCGGGGCACCGTGGGACGACGAGGGATCTCGCAGGACGTCGTGGGATGCGTGCGTCTTAGCTTTAAGTTGCGTGCGTTTAGCTTTAGTTAATTATAAGATAGTTGATATTTGTAAATTTACTGTGAGCGCATTCTGTACAAAGACACGTTTATTTAACTTGAGACGAAATTAGGGACCCCTTTTCTCCTCTCTTTTTTCGATCGTTGTTACTATTGTTACTGTCACTGCACTGTAGCAGAGTTTAGAACTTTCGTGGTCAGTGTGTCAAGTCGGGGAACTGCAGCCTCGTCCGAAAGGACGAGGTGAGGATCTTGTAGATCCAGCGTCCTTTGTAATTCGACTCAGCGGTTCTTCGGAACCCCACTGTGTCGTTGGGGGTAGCGCCGGACTACTTGCCTCTAAGTGCTCGAACCCCGATTTGGCACACTGACAAATCGCGGCTTCATTTCACTTTATATCCCTTGTATGGCAAGATGTTTAAACGTGTTAATAGCTGCATTCCCCTAATTTCGTTCAATGTTCAATAAACGTGTCTTTGATACACATTGCGCTGGTAGGGCTGCGAATTATTGTATGCGAAATATTGTATGACTCTCGTCCGTATGTGTTGTATGTACTGTATGATTGCATGAATTGTACGAATTGTATGTATCGTATGTATTGTATGATTGCATGTAGAGTATGTATTTTATGATTATGGTTGTATGTATTGTATGATTGTGCGAGATTATATTGTATGCATTGTATGATTGTATGACTGCGTGAGTGATGAACTATTGTTAACGCGATCGTTGATAAGGAGACAGAGTTCCATAGTTCAAGCTCCTATTTGCGTTTTAGAATTAAGACTTAGACTTAAGTTTGAGATTGAACTATGGAACATCTGTCTCCCTTGTACGTAACTCCGGGCCAAGTAGAGTAAAAACTCGGCATTCATTAAGTTGAATGCCGAGTTGATTGTTTGTAATGGTGGGTGGATGGGATTAGGGCCCAGGGCGGGTCTCGTGCGTAGTCACCTCCTCGTGGTGAGACCTGGTAATTGATATCGTTTTACAAACGTTATAGTTTGTAAAACGATATCAAGCTAAGAACTACGCAACCTACAGTTCAGTTTAGATCGTGAAAATTACTTTCCATTCTTTATTTCACGATCTAAACTGGACTGTAGGGATAAATTAGTTGATAAGTAAACTATTAGCCCCCCCGGGGCACCGTGGGACGACGAGGGATCTCGCAGGGACGTCGTGGGATGCGTGCGTTTTAGTTTTAAGTTGCGTGCGTTTAGTTTTAGTTAATTATAAGATAGTTGATATTTGTAAATTTACTGTGAGCGCATTCTGTACAAAGACACGTTTATTTAAATGTTGTATGACTTTCATTCGGATGTATTGCATTTATTGTATGATTGTATGTATTGTACGAATTGTATGTATTATATAATTGTATGAATTGTATGAATTGTACGAATTGTATGTATTGTATGATTGTATGATTGTATGATTGTATGATTGTATGACTGCGTGAGAGATGAAATGTGTTGGGAGACAGAGTTCCATAGTTCAAGCTCCTATTTGCGTTTTAGAGTTAAGATTTAGACTCGAGTTTGAGATTGAACTATGGACTCTGTCTCCTTCGTACGTAATCCCGGGCCATTTCACGCGCACTTAGTTTTTCCACCGTCAGCCGTTTCGACGTCATGGTTTTCAGCCCACTAAGTATATTCTTCAGCATCGCCTTCCATCCGATTCTCTCGGTTTATGTAAATTCACCGCGATTTACTCCCATTTCGCCACTGTCCTTAATTCCCTTTCTCGAGCTAATGCAAACAGCACGACCGGATAATGAACATTTCGGAATATGTTTCGAAGAAGGGAGACAAGACGCGAAACAGAAATTGAAATACACCCACTCGACACGAGGCTTGTGAACTCCCAGTTAGACACAGATGAACAATTAATACGACGTTATTCTACGTGTGAAAATAAAGTCAAAACTGTAAAGGTGAAATCTTCTCGTCTAACGTTTGATTTTCGAGAAAATTAAATTTAGAAAATTTTTTATTCTTGATTAACATATTTTGCATGCATTCACGTGCATACACCCTCGTACAAATACTAATGGAATAATTAAACAAAAGATCTGTCACTATCATAATTAACAACTGTGTTATAAAATTACGAATAAATATTAAAAATAAAGCGTGTTCAAAGCGTGTTCAAAGCGTGTTCTATTAAACGATGCAATTTCCCTGACTCCGCAATCGCAGTCGATTCCACCTCGACGAAATAATGGCGTTTCATACGTGAGCCTGGCGGCTAACATTTTTCACGCTGATAACTTTGCTATGAGTTACAGTGGATGGTGACCGATAAAAGGTTCGAATTCAACAGCGATAACTTTTTCCCGCAGATAATGCCCTTAATTCGATTCCTATGTCGCAAATATAAATTCACCTACCCCCGTTAATGTACTCTAATACACGCGGCAGAAGAACTTAATCCTCTATCTCTCGTCACGTGACAACGCTCTTGCTCTATCGCCCTACCTACAGAGCAGCGGCTTTTAAAGGCAAAATGTATTTTACACTCCACGTGTCGCGCTCCTCCGCTTATACACCGATAGATAAATTCACGCTTCGAAGGATTTAATTTAGGTCAGACATAAATCGACCTGGGTCGCGTAATTACCAATACAGTGGCTCCAGAGAGATTCACCGTCAGCCCGCCTAAAATCCGCCGGTTCAAGTGCCTCGGTTAAAGACACCTTTCGTAAATCCCGTTCGTATTACGAGCCGAACCGGAGGAACATTTCAAATTCAAACGCAGTGCGCGGCTACATCTGTTTTACACGACAGCGTTACGCGTGCGGAAACCTCAGCCCTCAGGAGGGAGGTATATGGAGTCTCGCCACATCCAACGAACCGTTTCAACTCTCCCCTTCCCGTTCGACGCCGGCTTCAACCCTCTAAGCCGCAAACCCTTGCTTCGTCACGCCTTACCAACGACGTTATCGTGGATATCACTCACCTCTCCCTCCTGCACACCACATTTTACACTATATGTACACCGTACTGCGGGGTCCACCTTTGTCTTCGTCCTTGCGAAATCTTGAAGATATATCTTGGTACGAGAGACAGAGGTGACTTCACCAAATATCCATAAAGCTTCCTTCAAAGAAGTAGTAAATTAGACAGCAAACCGTCTGCTACTAACCACAGAGGCAGACGCGCGCTTCAAGTAGTTTCGCTATTTATATATATTTTTAGATTCGTTTCATATTGGACCGATATAATCGTGACAGTTGTATATCGTCACATTGTTGTTAAAATTTCAAAATGTTTTTTTTATAATACACTTACGTTCGCGTGTTTATGACCGAGAAGACAAAGCGAAAGATGCGCAGAGAAGCAATTTTCCACGTGAAAAATTCGTCGAACGTCACAGTGACATTGATGTATCGTCGCAGGACGTACTGGAAATTTAAGTAGAACTGGGGATTTCTTTGTCATTTTTTATCGCGTTTCATCGTGAATATGCATGATATGCAAAGCGTAGTTCAATTCCAATTGTTTCCATTACACGAAACGCTCGATGCTTTGTGAAACTGAACAATTCGGGGAAATAGCACGGTGTAATCAACGTTGGCTTAAATAACATTCTATCGAGCTTATTATTGCAAGCTTTCATCTGCTTAAAAAATGTACAGTACGTGTCCGGTGTATTGTCATCTCTAATTTGCGTTTATATTTGTCTCCATATTGACAGATATTATTTTGTACTCTCTCGTTTTGTAATCACGTGTACGCTTTTTACAATCGTATAAATAATTTATATAAGATGAGATAGATTACTTCTTAAAAAGTTTAATATTTGATATTTCTGCAAAATTAAAAAGAATTTCGTCCGTCGTAACCCAGCCAAGTTCTGCAGAAAATTTCTTATTCAAATACATGCGAGGATTATTTTAAATTCATCGCATGCGTCTCTGGCATTCTATTCGTCTCTACGTATAGTATTATACTTCGTCCAGAGGAATAAAATCGCACATGCATGGTTTTAATTCATAGCTACTTCTTATCTCGCTTCATGAATAATTTCCTTCGTTAACCATCGAAGAACATCAAGGACAATGAAGAATTAACTTGTTAAATGGATGCTTGTGAATTCACATGAGATTTAATAAACATAATTTCTAGTTCTCTGCACTTTTAACGTATCATTTCCTCTTGCGAATAAAAATCTTGCAAAGGCTATTTTCCGTTTGTATTAAAAGTGCATTAAGTAATTCGATATTTGCTACAAACATTTTGTTTCTCGCTCACTTCCATATATGCACCATGGCAACGTTTAATATCAACTTTTATATATGCAGTTCAAATACCAAAATACCAGCCTTAAATATTCCTACGCATATATTTGATTTTAAAGCGGATTTTCAGTTCGTACTTAACCTTTTCTTAGTTTAAACTTCTCTTTTCTTTAATCTTACATACATATGAATGAAAGAGGCGTTCCAAATTATTCTTTGAACGCTATGCATATTCACTCCGTTTCAATTTCTTTTGAAATAAAGCTCGGACAGACGTAGTTCGCATTAACCTTCTTGTTATACGATCGTATAAACCTTCATAAGGAAATTACAGACATTACGTTAATATTCCGTCTAGTAAAGTTTTTTATCGTTTAGAAGGACGGTTTGTTCCTCCGCACCAGATATGTTAATGGGCCATCTTTGTCTTCATTTTTGCCTGATTTTCAAGAAAGAAAGCAAGAGAGAGAGGAGACATTAGAATAATATTAATCTCATACTTTTACAGAAGTAAGATTTGATTTTTATTGATTGGTTATTATCGATATCTCTCATTGAATAATTCCATTACTTGTTATTACCAGATTGGGATGTAATAAGATGCAAACTTATGCTTAACCTATATTTTCACAAACATAATTAAAATAGTGGAATTTAATAATGCATATTCTACTTTGCATGTATTATATATTCTTGTATCCAACGTACATCTTATATCTATATCTTTACATTTTTATATTTTAAAGGCGCGAAAATTCGCAATCAAGTTATTATTAAGTGAAAAACATAAACCACTTTCGCTTTTGGAGAGTTTTAAATTTTACACATAGACGTTTAGATTAACCAACAAGTTGGAAAAAAAAAAACGGTTCCAAAGTCAAGGATTTATGGCAATGTCGATAACGAATTTCAAAGACTGAATGATGCGAATAAGAAGTTATCGAGCTTGAAATAACCCATTGAAATAACCGCGCACAAGCTGGGAAAAATGAGTTTCCCGAAGCTTTGTAGAAGAGCTTTAAGCTGTGGGAGGTTTTCTCCCGACGAGAATAGCATCAACGTCTCGCTTTTTTTCTTCAAGGTAAATTTTTCGGTTGAATATTATTTCTATTGAAGCTCTAAGTATTGTCTTCGATATCAATTGAACACGTCACCGTGACGTTAATTTTAATTACGTTTAATAATCATAAAAGTTTCATGATTCAAAATATATTTATCTAGTATTTGCAATATTGTTATCGCACGAGGGAAATGAAGGGTTGGGTATAATTGTGGAGTAATTAATGTTATGAATTGCAATTGTTTCAAAATAATAGTCGTTATAATAATAGATGATGCATATAGAAGATAAAATAGAATTAGTACTAAGATTAAATATCAATAATAAAAAATAAAATTAAACAGCTGACGCAGTATAATCTAACGTGGTGTTGTTTGCAGTTGCATAATTGAAAATTTAGATACGTTAATACTAATTAACCGGAATAATGCATTAATTAAACCACGTATTACGTTCTGATGTGCATGGAAAATGTTTAATGAAAGTTACATGTTATTAAGGTATATTAGTCTTCTAATTTCAATTAAATAGTTACTGTCAATCGTAGTAAAAAGTTTCAATATGTTTAATAACTTAGTTCAAACGATCAAATTTGTGTAAGCCTTTTGGGTTGTGTGAATAACATATTAACTTTATATTATGAATAACACTATTGTTGGAAAATTATAATATTGTTAGAAATTTAATAAAAAAAAATATATAAAATTATTTGTAGGAAAAATCATACGAAATATTTTGAAAAAAATTTAAATAGTCAATTATTTATTACGATAACTGATATGCAATATGAATACATTTAATATTTATTATATATTTAAAGTCTTTATAAATAAATATTTCATTGAATATATTCATATTGAACATCAGTTACTGTAATAAATAATTTTATAGTAAATACATATTTGCAATAAATATCTTATGCATCTACCAATATAATCACGATAATTGTATTTCGTTGTAATGTTAATGAGATTTCAAAATGTTTCACATAACACATGTAATAAATACATGTTCAATTTTTAAACAATAAATGTTTAAATATTTAAAAAATTTATAAGGTAAATATTTCAATACATTGAAGTACTTTCAAAATTTACCGCCCTGTTACTTTGTACGACTTAAAATTCGTCCAATCCGAAGCTCGATGACGTCACGACCGAAAATTACCGAAGGGCCCCGAAGTTAAAAAACCGCGGTAATAACGGTTACAGTCATACGAGTTCTCCGGCGAGTTCTTCGGCGAGTTCTTCGGCGAGTCATTTACGTCGTGTTGTTTAGCTATATTAAACTTGACATTTACTGGATCATAATTATGAAAGTTTTTGCATGTGAAATGTGTAGATACGTCTTTTACGTGTGAATAAGTTATTGAGTAGTGCGCGTATAATACGAACTACATCGTTCCAAGCTGCAACATCCTACAAGCTTCCACATCCCCTCCATGTTCATGACCATCACTCCACACGTCCGGTATTTAGCAATATTTTATCTTATTTCTCAATATGTAATTTTATTTGTTTTACTTACCCAACGAACGATGACGCCATTAATGAGGTTGAACGTATATCATATAAAACTTAATATGATCAAGTAAGTAAGTAATATGATCAATTGTTGAAAAAGAATTGAAATCCCTTGGACGTACTTCCTTTCTCACTGTTCCGTCACATTCGTCCTTGTTACTATCTTTAAGAAACTGCGACACTTAAGGTATTTAAATCGATCGATTAGAATAACAGACGATATAAACTGTATGCATTTATACGCGCACGTCAAAGTGAACGTATAATTTATTACACTGACGCATTCAAACTAGTGGGACTACAATTAGGTATAGAAATTTCTAGATTTAAGAGCTCGTTTTTGATTGGAGCGTTTATGTCACGTATACATTACGTCACTTCCGTTAGAGAAATTGCTGTAGTGAATATTACACGAATAGAATGTAAATCGAATATATCATAATATATTATATTTGATTTATAATATAATATATCGAATATATTCGATATATTATATTATAAATCGAAGATATTAATTGATACAAATTTGCTCGTAAATATCAATAAATAAAATCAACAGTAATTTAATTTAATTTAATCACGTGATCGAGCGTGACGTCATCGAACTTCCGATTCATTCAAATTTTAAATCGTAGCAAGGATGGTAAATTCAAAGTAATGAAACATTTATCATACAAATTATATAATTTATATAATTAATGTGTGATTTATTATATAAAGCGAAATTATTAACGATCCGTCGGGACCTTTTTTTATTAAATAAAAGTTCAAATATCTTGATAAAATATTCAATAACTACTATATAATTTATTATAAAGTAACACTTTGGTAATATTACTTAATCACATTAATTTTTTCTGTAGAAATATTAAATGTAAAATATCCATCATTTTGATAATTCATTGATATTATATTGGTAAAAGTTGAAATAAGAAATAAAGCATGAATAGCTATCTTATACATATATATATATAATGTAAGATTCAGCTTATAATAAATGTTAAACATTTCGTTAAATGTTTATAATATTTAAATTATCATCAAATAATTTTAGCATATAGTATAATAAATAATTAATTTAAATACATAAATTTTTTATAATATTTGTAAAATATACTTGTATTAAATATCTCGTAATTTCAAATTTTCCCAATATGATATATTTCCCACGATACTCTGGCCTCATTAGAGTATTCATAAAATTTCAAACGGACAATTCCTATAAATGTTCAATTAAAATCTAGTCGATCATTTAGCCAACCCGTGAAAAAAAACTATTCGCTACGAAAGAAATAAAATCGAAGTAACCCTAATAGAAACGAATGATGCCTGAATCACAAAGAAACGTTCTTTGTATCGTGGATAAATGAAGCGCCATTGGGGTGTTATTGCCCCACGAGGATAAGAAACGAGTCCTCGTTTCCTTAATTGCTCGATGGTCGAGTCGAGGGTTCCGGCGATGAAGTTCCCAGATCCTTGCTAACGAAGCTGGGAACGCGTGAAAAGGCACTGAAACTCCGGGCTGGAGAAATATCGGTCGGAATTATCTGCGGGGTTCGGTTTAACGGGTGCGAAAACCTAACTTCCTGTAGGGCAGAATAATTTAAAAGCACGAGCAAATATCCGCACGTGAATTTCGTCCTGACGAATAGATCGTAAAATAAACTGCGCGTAAGCCATTCAGCTTTCTAAAAGTTGCCCCGAGGGTCTAGAAAACGATCTCATTTACTCAACTTATACGTGATATAATAAATATCGAAGACCTATGTATTATAGGTCAAATTTCAGTTTGAAAGTTTGATTAATTAATCCTATCATATTTATAGTTAAATTATAATGGAAAATGAGAAATTTTCGATTACAGGACAGGAAATAAAATAAATTTTAGGAGCTCATTTTGAAATAATATATCGGATATAATATATTATTTTCTTGGAGAATTATAAATTTTTAAATTGAAATTATACAAAAATAAGTTTTCTAAATATCTCAATTTAATCTCTTGTAGGAACATGAATTTAAATGTTTCAATTATAAAAATATAAATTGAAACAATTTTATGTTATAAATTCTTCAGTAAACGGCAGAATTAATTTCAAAGAGAATTTTATTTCATAAAATATAAGACTAAAATACTGAGTTTTTCATATACTCCTCGGAAATATAAATCACACGGTATATCACGATAGAGCATTAAAACGCGCATGCAATACCTACATAAAATATCGCAAAACATTTACTAAATCTTTCAAGCATCTTATTAATAACCAAAATAAAATTTACAACCGTGTAGTGATATTTTATGCGTTTTTGCAATGATCTGACGGCCTCCTCTATTTTCAGTTCAAATTCAATTATCAAGTTTTCCTTGTTTCTTCTAAAAAATATTACGCTTTCTCTGTTGCTTGATGGAAAATCGTTCTGGACGTTTCTACAAACCTGACAAACGTAACGCAACACTATCATTGATTTTTCCATCAATCATCACGTGTAATCGCTCGAATCGTAACCCGCTGGTAGAAATAAAAGTAGGATCCTCAAAGTTGTAAGGGCTGATCGTAACCCGTGGCACCGCGATATTCACATAATGACGACGTCAATATTTTTACGCTGTGAGTAAAAGATACGACACTGGATAATGCATCGTTCCTCCATTTATCATGAGTCGCGCTTAATGGAAAATATCGCGGCCACTATGTACCCATCAATTAATACCTGTATACTCATTAAACAGACGGAAGTGAAACGTAATAACGCGGATTAAACGCGCCGCTATATGAAATTCTCATCCATGTATACGTTCATTTATTTTTAAAATTTTCAATAAAATACGATAAATGAAATGTTGATGTATAATATTTTAACTGGCAAAAAGTACGAAGTGGGAAAGAAGATAATTAATTGCAGAAACATTAATTTATAAAATAAAGACTGATAGTATTGGGAATTTACAATAATTAAATTATAAATGAACTTGAATAAAATACAGTAAAGTACACAACTTTTCATTATTTTATAATAATTAACTCCGGTTGGATTGTTTCGTTTGTTCTTGTATTCTTTTAACGTTAAAAAATCGTTTGGAATAAAATATAATATGAAAAATTTTAATTGATGTGCAGAATTTCTTGTTTCAATTTTACGTTACGTATTTTCTTAATAGGTTACAAATTCTTTTCTTCTTTGCTAAAATATTATTGAAAGATTTAAATAAAATAAATTATTGTCAATTACGTTCTCGATATAAGAAAATATACCGGAATAATCCAACTGTACAGAAATTCGTTGCACGAGCCAGAGACACAAAAAAAATTTCTTATTCAGCTTCCTTATTTCTCGATTGTTCCATAAAGATTTAGACAGAACAAACAATCTCAGAGCAGATAGTCGAGATCCTTTTAATCGGCACAATTTTAAAAAGTAGAGTTCAATTATATAAATTGAGCAATAAAAAAAAAAAGAAAAGAAAAGAAAGAAAGAAAGAAAGAAAGAAAGAAAAATATCTAGGTTATATTAAGCTTCGATATCTCGAGTCTGTTGCTTCGGTATTATTCTTACCACGCTTGAAATATACACAACTTATCCAGCAAGACAAGAGACATTAATATTCTTTAAAAGCCGGATTGCACTACCGTTTGTTCAAAAAGCACTTTCTGGTTTGATGCATAGGCCATAAACGAAATGGCGGTTGTGCTTTCAGCCTATCGACCCCGACGAAAGCAAACTTGCCAGCGAGCAGTGATACGAGTGGGAAATGCCGAGTAATATCGAATAATGACTGGTCGGAAAAGAGAAAGGAAAAAAAGAGAGAGAAAGAGAGAAAACGTGAAATGCAAACAACATCTAAGAAATTTAATGTAAACTGCAAGACTCCGCTTTGAGAAACGAGAGAAATGTGCTGCGAAGAACTGTTATAAAAAAAAGAAAAAAAGTGGATGAATAATTTGTCACGCAAAATATTTCCGTGAAAACATCGCGTTGGAAAGGAAAATGGAAATAATTGATCGGTTGATATTCGGGAAGCTGGAATTTAACTCGGAAAGAATTTTAACGGAATAGATCGCTGCTTAGAATTAGTTTTTTTTCTAAATTGACATTTTTTTTATTTCTTTAATAGTTACCCCATTGTGTAACTTCTTGATTGATTCCAAACTCCTTTTTTAGATTCACCATGACATGTTTGACACGTATGAATATAATAAGAAGAAACGTTAAAAAATCAACTCGTCTTTTTTAATTAATATGTTAAGTCTGTAGAGTTGCGGTTATACGCAGAGCTAAGTATTTTTAAAAAATCGCGGATGTATCAGACAAGGTATTTCAAGTGAAATTAATTTCGAGCAGGATTTCGGAGATAAATAATACAAGCGTGGCGGTATTATTTAAAATTTCCCATTAATATTAAAATTCTATTTGTTGCTGAAGTATGAGAAAATACGCCGCGTATTCTTCGAAAAATTGTGAAAACTTTCATGAAACCTCTTAATCCGTGAACAGAAGGCAACGCAAAGTCGTGGTAAGATCGAGTGTATCGGCGGAAATATTCGTGTTTCGATACGGTGCTCGACTCGATTCGAAACAGTTTCATTGATGTGCTGGTTTCTGGCCTAATTTCGAGTCACTTGCGCAATTCAAACGAGGACCAGTCTTCTCTCGTCGTTATTTCTATTTAATTGGATCTGTCATGTTGCAACAGTGGTTCAATGCCTGATCCATCGACTTGGTGAATTTTACCACAGAAAGTATCGCATTTCGAGTGTCATTCCCTCGTTGCCTCGCTGATATATTCGAAATATTTATTACGCAAATATTGCGATGACAAGTAGGAAATAATACATTTTGCATTCTAAAGATTCCACAAAATGCACACAATACGAAAAACGTACAAAGCATCCAAAAAACAATGTAGCGTTATTTTTCCAAAATTATTACATTCTCAAAGAGCATCAACCTCTTTAATAAATCGAATAAGTTATAAAGAAAAAAACGAGAAGACGCCACGTTACACGTTCAACTTCAGTCGAAATCGTCGACATAACATACTCTGCTCGATAAAAGCGGGATCGCGCTCGACCGCGCATGCGTCGAACTCGCACGATTCTACGCGCCGTGTTCCCGATATCGAATTTAAAATATGCAAAGTAAAATGAACGTGGGGTAGATTAACGAGATACGTTTAGTATCACGTGTATTGATCCACACATTAGCGAGAAAGGAACGCGCGACATTTTTCCAAGTATTGTTCGCCGCGTGTTTCTTGCACGCCGGCGATTGTTACAAAGTTGACAGCAGCTGGCTAATCTACCGTACACTGTCAAGACTTCACGCGAGTCAACATGCAAATCTGCGGAGTTAGCGAGTGCCAGCGTCCAGAGTAGAATGAGCAAAGCGCGCGTGTTTATGTCGGCTCGTTGTTTGCACGTTAAGTGCAGATATTCCCTTGATGGCTCGAACATTTTCGAAAGAGCTATAGACACCGTGCAGTGGCATCGTGGCAAACGCAGAAATATATTGAACATCAGGGAGGAAGGGAAATAAATATTTTATCGAAATGGAGCTATACGCAGATGTGTTAAGAGTATCGAACGATAATAATACGAATATTCCAGGGAATATTGGAGAATTAATATTTGCGTTAATCGACAAATATGCATCAGGCATCGTTGAATATAATACTAAATTATATCAGAAAAATTAATACGATTAATTAAATAAAAAATTAAGTACGATTAATTGATATGAATAAAAATATCTGTCGCATCATTTCTTTAAGAAAGAATAAAGAATTGTTTTGTAAATGTTCTAGGAATTATATTTATGGCAAATGATAATAAAACGATATATAGATATACTTTCTACATTTAATATTCATCATTCATTATGAATATAAATAAAGAAACGAAGCCTAAGTAGAAAGTCTTTTATGTTATATTTTATGTTATAACAATTATCATACTTTAAATATTTTATATTTAACTATTTATTTAAATAATTTTTGCAAATTATGTATTGCAACACTCTCTGCATTTTTGCATCTTCAACTAGACGCACGCTATTTATCTCATGGAGAGTGAAATTTTTAAATCACACGTATATTTTACGATATATTAATAATTTAATTATCGAGGAGTATAATCGTTACATAATCGTTGCAACACGAAAAAGTGGAACGGAAAAAACGAAAGAACGAAAATGCGCAAATAGTACGTACATATAAAATGGAGAACGAAATAAATCTTGTAGATGATTCACGAGTGCTGTAATTAAAATACGAGTGGCGGACGTTTGCGATCCAAACAACGCGAAACAATTATATCAACGAGATACTTGCAGTTTCCTTTCCCTTTTTTTCTTCCATTTTTTTTTTTTTTTTTCGATCAATTTTCATTTGAACAATATCGTTCCGATCATAGATATGAATTCATTTCTCGCCCTCGAAATATTCGAGCTTCATAAATGTGCACAAGTGAAGTTACACTGGAGTTACACGTGTATTTTATTAATTCTACCAAACGCTGTAAATACGTAGATTTATGCGAATTACGCGATAAATGATGGGATTACGCGTACACTAGTCATACTGCATGTGTTTATACGTATGTACGCACGTCTATCAAAGCGAGTTCGCCGAGTGTGCCTAATCTCGTACTGTCGGCATCAATATTAAACGTAATTACGCGAGATTTCAATGAATTTCCCTTTTATATCGATGCCCGATTAACGCGCGACATTCATAAGATCGAAATATCAAACTGAAATTAATTCGAGGCTACGACGTTTCAATCATTTCACGGGAAATATTGAAACGTTTTGCAAAATATTCTTCCCTTAATTTGCCCTGACTCTGACGTTCGAATTATTCCACGGAAAATATTGAAACGTATTGCGCTTGAAAAATATTCTGCAATTTAATACGACGCGAAACGATTTTCTATAACGGGTCTCAATTTTTTTGTTCAATACTATACTCTCGAAAATACGAATTAGCGTAGAAATCGTCAGCTTGACGATCGATTTATGCAACTTATGTTACGCAAAGCTTATGTTACATCTGTGTATAAATCGATTTGTAAGGAAATATTAAAGGAGATGTTACAAGTCGAAAGAGTCAAATCTATTAATTTAGCTGGGCTTTAGTGTGAGAGTAACTGGCGACCGTTTCGGATATTAAGCTGTGGATGCGTTTCCACTGCAGCAAATCTGCACAGTCAGAGCTTTTTGGCTCTGTTTTATGGCTACGGCCAGTACGAGAACGCTTGGAACGCGTAAAACCGGAACAAGCTGCGCTTTAACGTTCAACGTAATCAGTTAACGCTCTTATGATTTAGCGAAGGTAACGGAGCTTTCGAAATCCCAAAGCTGAGCTTGCACGATTATTTCAATTATAATTACTGGACCGCGAACGTTTATGAAAACATTTATAAATACGATCGAAGATATACACGGGCGCATATTCCCGTGCACTGGTGATAGAATCAAAAAGGAAGAAATGTTATTCCACGTAAAAAAAACAGAATGAAAGTTCTTTCTTTTCAAAAAAAATTAAATCTATAGATTTGTCAAATATAGATTGAACTACAGTATATATCGTACATGTAACTTCAATATCACCAATTTACCAATATCATCACGACTACAATTTTGTTAATAAAATTTAGAAATCTTATTTTCGCAAGCCACACCGTATAAAATTGATTCAATTAACTCGTGGACGTTGTTTTCTTCGTGGACGAAGATTTCCCGTGCACAGGTTCGAAAACGATAGGAAAAAAAGAAAGGCAGGAAAACGACGTTTGCGCGTCATCGCGGTCGACATTCGGTTAAACAAAACTGATACAGCCAATCAGTGTTATTCACGAGCGACATGGTGCCGTCGATAGAAAATTTTATTGCGTGCGGGTTGGACGAGAGGAGAGGACGCGGTGACGCGCGATAGAGATTGTCGAATGGAAGGCGGACACCGTGTGACGGTGCATCGATTCGTCCAAGTTACGACATCCTGAACGATGTCGTGCGCGCGTCCGATCCGTCGTATATCGCCGGATCATAACGCAACGATCTCAGTCACCGCGAACAAAAAAAGATCGTAACGCCGGACAATCCCTTTACGAGGGCTCGACTAGGTATTAAACGTCAAACAACGTCCGCGTTTCATTCGTATCTCCAGTCACGATTGCTTCAGTAACGAGAACAGCGAGAACTAGTTTGACGCGGCCGCGACGATAACGCGTTACGTTCGTAACTAACGAGTCGCTGCACAGATACCTCTTGCACGATGACTTGTATCTGATCAATTGATAGCGTTGGTAAATTGGCCATTTACCAGTCACAGATCTTTCTTTTTGTGGTTTCGTAATTTTTCGTGTAACAGGACAATCCGATGATTTGACGAATGAAAAATTTCAGTCTCGTTTTCTTCATTCGATAGAATTGCTGGCAGTATTTTCATTCGAACGTCGATTCTTTAGATTGAATCATTTTCCCGTCGGGACGTTAAAGTAATTTTACAAAATACTCGAATTTTCCGCTTAATAAAAATTTGAACGGAAACTTTGACCAAGATTCTATAATGCGGCTATTTCGGCAACAACTCGATCAAGTGAAAATGATTGTTATCGTCAAATACGCGTGCACGTGACACGTCATGTAATTAGAAAACTAATACTAAATTTCTGCTATTAAAAAAATTGAATTTATCCGGAAAGTTCGTGCTGATTTTGAAGGAAAATTGAAACGCAGAAGATCTAAATTTTAGTATACATTTATTAAATATTAAATTTAATTTGTATTAAATCGGCACGAACTTTCCGGACAATCCAATAACATTATAACAAATATTATACTTTGGATATTTCATATATTTTCGCACATTCTGCATACTTTTCCGTCTTTCCAAATTTCTTATATTTTATACATGCAAACGTATAAAAATCCACAGTCCAACGATGATATCCGCATTTAAAACACATCACCGTACATTGTTATACCATACTGCGTATAGCCACGACGTGTCTGCACGCTTCGGTCGACGCGAAATTTCTTGCATTTTTCATTGCATTTACAGTGCCGAAGGGAGCGTTCCAACGTCTGCGCGATTAAATTTACAGCGCAGTTTTACACCGGGACGTCGAGCCTGAATAATTGAAATATAAAGTCGTTCGAAAATAGGATTACAGGGATTTTCGGCGGATTTGTGGTGATTTTACAGTATGTAGTGAGGGATAGTATCGTTGACATCGAATTAATCGAAGACGCCGTTATTAACGGCGCTCTATTGTTGGCAGATAATATCTCCTATTTTCCTCGCTAGACCACCCTGTTGCAGCACCTAAACTTACGGTTCAGATTAGTATAGATCTAGGTGGTGTAAGCACGTTTTGTGCAGTGCTCGTTTCTATGCTGCGAATAATTTTATTCGAAGTGAAATGGAACGTATTTACGACGGCTTTGTAGGATGAACGTTTAACAGAATAGAGAGATGAAGTAACTGAGTAACATTTTATACATTCAAATGTACAAAACACGTATATGTATAATGTTGCTCACAGAAGCATTCCAATTGTAGAAATTTCAATCACGAACATATTATATAGTGTATGAATTTTATTAACACTCCAATGAGACGATTGAGTAAACGATTTTTGACGATTTTTTTTTGAAGGTGCAAATATATATATTTAATCCTACAATCGCATTAAAATACAATTTTGAGAACCAGAAGGTTTATTTCACGGTATTATAAATATATTAACTTCTTCAAACTTTATAAAATTGTAAAATCTAAATAGAAGGAAATATCTACCATCAAAAAAGATGTTAAAACGAATTTTTGAATTTTATTTTCATAACTACGATGTTAGATAATGTAAATTGATCGAAGAAAAATTCCTTCGAATGATTCTAACGAGAATTCAAATATTTATTACATGACAAGTTAAAATAGACTGTTAAATGTTTGAACAAATCTGCGTCATTTGATATTCTAATTCACGAAAGTAAGTGTATTGTGTCGGTGATATTAAACAACATAAATTTTTATTCATAATAGAATACCAATTTCCTTGACAGAGCACTTGCGTACGAAGAGTTATGGACTAAACTGCTCGCACCGTGTTATTATCCTTTCTATGCAGAGAATTACGATCCAACGCACGAATAATTTGAAACCATGAGCAGAGCGTGCACCTTGATCGTATTATGTCGATACCAGGCGTGTCTAATTTGATCTTCCGTCGTCGTTTAGCCTGAAATCTTCAATAGAATATTTGAAACCTTTCGAACAACACAGTCCTAGATTTTACTGGAAAATAATAAACAAGTAAATTATCGACTTCTCTTTTATAATTTTACAAATTTACATCAACAGAATTTATCAAGCAGAGTAATCGGACTATTTATAACATTTTCTCGTTTGTTTCATTGTCAAACATGTTCCAATTACGTAAAGGAATTTTACTAATAACAATACTAAATTACTAGTTCAACTGTCCAACAAGGTTTCTTCGAACAACTAATTCTTATTAAAGTCGTTTCTCTGTCAAACTGAGATCGATTAAACGATTGTTAAAAATATCTCTGTGTGTATTTCAGTGAGAAACGAAGGTATTGCTACCGGGATCCGTTTCGTAGCGTGCTCAAACATTTCTGCTTTTCTTTCCAACGTTATCGTTTACACGGGTTCATTAATCAATAGATAAGTCTTGAGTGGTACACGCAACACCCAGTTGCGTGTGTACAGATAGTCTCGTAAAAATGTTCGTTTGTAAATTAAAACGAAGTAAAAAAGCACGTTGGTCAAATTACACCCAACAAATTGTCATTGTTGATATTGTTAATTCACGCCCTTACACACACACGCGTACATTCTAAAATTCATTCTGACCGAAATTCCAGTCACTTCGTTAAAACGTACGATCAACCACATATTGATTGATACAATTGATAACAATTTGAAAATTCTCGCCTTTACGTTGCACAAACGAATAGCGCGGTTAATTAAACGCGATGGAAAATTTCGCGCGGAATTATCAACAATTTCCATGTAGTTCCCTGTAATATCCTTGCGTATATTTCTACGGGGTTCCGACTAGAACCACGATTGAAACAGAAGGCAGCGATCAATCTCGACGTATTTTCTGCTTTACCGACCTCCACCGGAAATTACCGCAGTCTCCGACATTTCCGGTTAATCGTACCCCATTAGCACAACGGCATATGAAAGTTCGGCAAAATTAAAAGGTGTTTCCTCGAGTTAACGCTTTTTATCTCTCTTGCGTTTATTATCATTCGCGTCTTTCAATACATGAAATCACGCAATTAAACGTAATTTTTAATATTATTTTCACTTAAATTTTAATATTAATACATTACATAATATATAATATAACACGCGAAATTTCAATATTTTTAAAGTTAAACAACGATTGAAGTACAAATTATTATATTTCATTGATTTACACTTCAGCCTTTCTGTAGAATGCAAATTTTGATTCCTCTCAGGTTTACATTACTACGTATTCCAACACTTTACGCAAATTTTTAAATTTTTTTCTTTTTTAAGATTTAATTTTTTTCCTTCTCCAGCAGTAACATTTTTCTTTGAAAACAACGGGAAGGTTGATGAGAAACAGGGATTGTTATTTGTTGGGTAGGACGTGTATTTCTGAGAGTAAAAGATAAAAAGACCTGCTATTTCAGAATTTCCTGTTGTATCACAGTCATTTGGACCTTTCTGACGACTTTCTTTATTGCACGTGAAACACGTTGCCCTTCGCTGGCGGTTTTAGTTGAAAATGAAACAATAAACGTACTCGGATTCATTTATCTCTTTCGAGGAATGTTTCTTTATATACTGTAAGTGGCTCTTCATGCTCGCAAACATTATACGTGTACGGATTCATTTTACCTTCATCGTGTGCTATTTTTCTTACGTCTTCGTTCGTATCTCTTTAAACGTGAACAGAGAACAATAAGTGTGCCATTGAATACAAAGTATCGTTGACAATAGATTTTCTTCAATGAAGCGAAATGAATAGAAAAATTTCAACTTACGTACTTCAGTTAACTTGAACGAGAACATCTCTGGCGTTATATACGAGAAATAAATGATTACCTGAAACAGAAGGAAAACCAATTATATGATATAATTCAATTTAACATATTTTAAACACAGATTCGTTCAATTAATAACACGTACAATACAGTTGACACTATTTAGCGTAGTTAAAGGCAGAGTTTATACGTATAATACAATTTAAACATCACAAAACCTTGCTGACTAATTACAAATAAAATTTCACATTGAGAGTAGTGCAACGCGTTTCCACGCAACCAAGTTGATTTTATAGCGAGAATAGCTTTTATTTCGCGATTAATCGTTCGCGTGAACTTTTTTTCAAGAGAGGGTCGCGATTAATGAAGCTCTAAACGTGAGTCGAGTAAACAAAAACAACGTGGCACACCGAACGTCTAGCAGAGTGTTAATAAATCAGCGTTTACCCTAAGAATAAAATATTTGCACCCCACATTTTATTTTGTAATAAATACAAAGATAAAACCTACGCTTGTTACAAGGGCGTGTGTAGCTCCTGGCTTTTTATTTTAATGAAAATAATTTCACTTTTGATATCGTTCTGAGAAATTCTTACGCGATTCATACAGATATTGACTCTGTTGCTTTCTTTGAGTCATTCTCGCTCCAATAGTATTTCTTTTTTCAAAATCGTTTTTTAAATTTTGTATTAAAAGTTTGATATTGAAAACAGCGTATTCTATAAAAGACATTTAAAGAGATATTACACTTTGTGGAAGTTTCTATTATTGGCAATAATAATTGACGACACATTGCCGACTACAATTAAAAAATAAAAGATTCCTAATTTCCAATAAATTGATAATTTTAACGAGTTAATATTTTCTTCAGTTAACAACACCTTTACAGGTGAAACAGTGAAATAGTTTTGATAGTTTAGTTAAAATTTTAAAAAGTCTTTCTAAATTTTCATGGCGCGTAGTATTATTTGTCGGAAAATTTCTAAAAATTGCAGAGAATTGGCATGTTCGTAGAATAACAAGATCATCGGTTAAAGATCGGTTTCCATTAAAAATCCTTCGTTCTAAATATCAAATCTCTCCAGAGAGGGTAATCTCTCTGGATTGGATCTCAAACAGGTAACTAATTTCGTGGCTCCAATTAGCTCGCGTTCACTGTAAATCAATTCGCTTGATGTGAGTACCAACCATAACGAACTCGTTAAGTCTTGGGACATAATAGCTCGTAAATCCAGTCGTTGTAACTGTGACTTTTGACTGCAACGCTATTTCATCTACGTTAATGAACAAGTCGTTACAACGCAGTAACAACACCGACACAGGCGATTAATCGAATTTGCGTAATGTTCCTTTGTAAATAGTAATAGAATCGTACCATGTAATTTCCTGTCACAGATCGATTAGCACGCTGTGCGATATTTACAAAATTTTGTTACACGTTCGTTCGAATTAAGTACGTGAAAATTTCAATTAGTTCGAGCAAAGAGAAATATTTATTTACAATTAGTAAGACTAGTGGCTAATAAGCAGGGACTAAAATTTATAAAAATTATAAATTAATTAATAATCTTGAATATTTAAATATAAAACAAGATATTATATCTATAAATGCTAAGTGTACAGTAGTTGGATTAAAATTTAATTTTAATTTAACATGGTCGACAGTTCTAACTGTGCTACGCAGTCACCGGATTGATGAGACATAACTTTGGACATAATTTGGATAGACATAATTTTGGACTAGTACAACAGATGATCTGGGGGAAAAATCGAGTTGAGCGTATAAATAACTGGTAAAGCATATAATTCATTTTATATATAGTCTGATGAATAAATTGTTCGACCAACCCAAATGTCTATTAAGTCAGATCTCTAATAAAATTGGATAAAAAATATAGAGTCTAATTTGCTTAAATTTCCAGTGATTTATAAATGAGAGTATAGATTCGTAATTAACGTATTCAAAGACGAGGTGCATATTTAGTTTCATTTTATTCGTCAGTGTCGATAGATTTGCATTACAAAATACAGACGATGAAACAACTGCAAAATAATTGAATACAAATCGAAAAATATTATATTTTCAGAATGTTTAATAATTTCATTCTCTTTTCCATGTGAAAGAGGGGAGAAAAATCCGATCTGGAATATCCTCCATCTCCTTTAAATTTAATTCGTAAATCTACGTCGATAGAACATTTCTCCCTTAATTTAATCAATATTACATATTTTTAAATTATTCGAGTCGTTCTGAAATCATCTTCGTTATAAGAGATAATTGATAAAAATTAATTATTACTTTTGAATGAGAGATTATTTTTCTGAAACTCTACAATCAACTAAAATTGAGAAATAATATTTGGAACGAAAGGAAACACTTTTAGATAAACTCTAGTGAATTATGGTGTAATTTTAATTATTTTAACTCAAGATTTCTGCTCCGTTATAATTTAATGATTACATCCACGATTCGAATTCGTTAAAACAAACTTCAGCTTCTCTCGTTTCGGATAGTCATCATACCTGTGATAGCATAGGATTAAATATGCATAATTTTTTTGTCTCTCTCGTGGAATAATTTCGTGTTTGTAAAAATTTTTAATAAAATTGTTGGAAATGATAGTTTCCAGCAGCTCGTTTTTCATTTCCATTGCATGTAATAATATTTGTATATATTAAACATTATCAGCTTTTATTTCAGTTGATTTTGTAATCAAATTATAACTGGTTCATTGATCCGTGAATAGATTAGGATAAATTCTAAATTCATGTCAGTTTGAACATGTTTTGTTATAGAAAGAATTGAATGTGGAAAAATTTCCTTCTTCATTCAAATCCTACAATTGATTCGATGATATATAAAAAAGAATTTTAAAATTTAATTCACAAAATCTCTGTTAATTACGACATACATATTCTTTTTATTATTTTCCACGTAATAGCTCTCATGTCGTACAATTTAAAAGAAAGTGTACATAATTCAACTTTCCAGAAATTGTAAGTACTGTCTCTTAATCTTCAATGCATGCAATATCAATTTAAATCGAGACATAAATTGAAAATCGTGAAATGTACAATATCTTGCTTCTTTTTTTAAATTTGTTTCAAACGCGACACCATACTATTAATAAAAGTTTCAAAATGTTTCATACTTCACAAAAAGTTCCTGCAGTCATTCGAATACTTTCGTGAACAATTGTGTAAGTTAATTTATATTTGAATACCCAAGAAAGGAGAGGAAAATTGACGAACAATCTTCGTATACACTGCACAGTGCACACACACACACGTTGATATACTTATTCGGGCAAGTCCTCCAGTTCTCTCGAGAGGGAACAGAGAAGTCTGTTATTAACAGTTGAGCCCCGATGTCTGCATGCAACACTATGCAACCATTATCCCGCGATAGAAGGAGGAATTGTATGTACGTAGGATGTTATCGATTGAATCGCGTTGGCAGAAAGGAGAAAGGAAGCTTTCGGTTAGCGAGAAAGGCTAACCCCTTGTCCCTCGATGTTTGAACTTTGACAGCGCAAGCCTAAGGCAACTATTGTCACCCTTTTCCCCCCGGTGACACGCGTCTTTTCGAGTGTAACGCGAAAATTCCACCTGGCTTCTTGCTTTCAACTCTGCATCACGGATTTTCGGATGTATCAACGAGGTTTCTATCTCTCCGCGACTTCTGTTACGCCTTACACGACGCTCCCTTGGAAAGATAAAAATGGCGAATATACACGGGGTGTTCGCGTGTGCTGACACACTTTTCACCGTGTTTTACTCGTGTTATTCCTTGGAAGCCAGCAAAGGAAAACGGGGAATGTTATTCGAGGTTATTCGACCGTGGTTACACGCATAAGTAGATTCCTTGGTTTATTGGGACGCCAACTGGAAAGCTACATTTTTGATTACGAATAGCGCGAGTTTGCTGTTATTGCGGAGTTCGAAACTCTGAGGGAAACGAGTAAGAATTTGAATAAATTATTAGTTGCTATGATCGTCGGAAATATCGTAGATGCGAAACACTTGAATATAAATTTGAAAACTTCTTAACTTCTAGTTAAAGGGAATATTTTCTTAAACGACGTGACTACGTTCGGAATGTATAATTATTTTCAAATGACGACAAAGTTAATATCGTCCATACGTAGGTATTTAAATAATTCGTATTTTTGTCAAACTTTTATAAATGTTACTTTACTGTCAATCTTTTACTTCTAACAACTGGCTCTGCATCAGAATCCATATTGATCAATTCCATTGATGTAGGGGAACGTGATGGCATTTGAAGTATTTCTTGACACTTTAGAATTTTTATCATTCATTTGTAACGAATAAATTTATAAAAATAACTCAATTGTCCTTTCTAAGAAATTGAACACCGCATCGTGTTAAAAGAATTTACAGAAAAGCGTAGGTGGTCAGTTTGGTCTCTGTGTCTTCAAACATTTTCAAACATGGAATGATTCAGTCAAATGATCCATTAAATATCTTTAAAATACGAAATAAAGGAAAACAACGAAAAACCCGAAAATCTTCGTTCGATCGAAGATCGCTGTGTTTCATTTACACCTCTTCCCACTGTCTCGCTCCGCTCGAAGAAACGAGCACGTTTGACACGGTCGCAACAAAAGCGTATCGCGTGCATCCGCGCACGTTAGATGAAACACAGCGGGACAAACAGAAGCCGCTCGGCGAAACGTAGCCCCCGATATGGCTTTAAGTTCGCTATGTACATCACGCTAATTAGTGTAAGAGCGCCGCGAATACAGCCAGTTCCCGAACACTCTGATAATTAGATGCGATCGTGCCGTTTCGGTCAATAGTTGTTACCCGCACGTAACAACGTCAATTTGCGGCTCTCGGGCCTTCGTCAGAGTTTATCGGACAAAGCCACGGTGAAATGCTTACTAAGTAGATGTCAAGACCTTCCAAGACCGGCACGTTGCATCAGATCACCATAATGGACCGATATCGAGATTTGTCGTGCCATGTTTCTGGATGCTGGAACGATGCTCACTGTCCGCGAGGATCCGGTTTAATAGATGACAAATAGGACGTCCCTGACGTTGAGATCTTGTCCCTCGGAACGAGGGATGGTTTCTACACTCTGTTTCATATTTGTGGCACGTCTAAAAATTCTGAGTCTTTTTTTCTAAGTAAGAGTTATCAGATATAATCATAGGTCATCTGATGATTTTTTTTTTTTTTTACAAAATAGTCGTAAATATTCTCAAAGAATTTTTGAAACGATCAATAAAGTAGACCCTTTTATATCCAAATTGATAGACAGACAAACATATTCGGTTAACAAAAATTTCGAACAACGCTGTGTGTATTGAGAAGTGGAATTTTTTAATTTAATTTAATTTTGCTGCCAACACAGAATATAATACATCAAACAAAACTTAACATTTTAAATTTGATAAAAAATTAAATTCCAGTTAAAGATTAAAAATTCCAATATTTTCCCATTGTACGTACATTTCGAACCACTTCACGTCAAATTCTGATTCTATCGAGATTTGAGATACTCAATTTGCGTCGGCTGTTGAAATGAAAATCAGTAATAAAGTGAAGCGCTAATGAAAGTTTATGGCGATAAACCGCTGGAGGAGTTCAAGTAAAATGAAGTGTACAGAAGAAGTTAGAACGTACGGTTTTACGTAATCAGTTGTAAATCCAAATTACTGTCAAAAAATACTTAGAAGGAAACAACAAAGTTTCACATTACGTGATGTTTACATTCATTCATAGGGTGAATTGAAAATTAAACAGAATGATAGAAATTTATTGCTATATTTCTTAAATAGTTTTTTCTTTTTGCAGTCTTGTTTGATATCGGATACTATTTAGCAAATGTGCTGCTCGTGTTCCGCACGTTTCTCTGAAATATAATTTCATTTCGATACAGATAGGTACAGTAGTGCAAAGTGGGCAGATATTTCCGACTGTATCAAGAGGAGAATCGATGTAGGAAATCAAAATAGGAACGTTTTGTAGAGAGACGATAAGATTCTTCATATTGGACCGAGATGTAAGTAATAACTGTAGCCAGTAGCGATGGCCTACAAAGATGTACGTACACAAAAAAGCACGAACAACTTTCTTTATAGAAGAGACTCGCGATGGTCGTATACGATACTTCCATCAGCCTCTTTCTGCATCAGATGTTCATTTCGTTCGTCAAACTCGGTTCAAAGATCAAACCACAAGTGTTATTACCATCGTAATGTACGTGTATCTGTTAATCTTCAAAATTACGTTTGAATTCAATTGCAATAACTATTATTAGAAATTGAATTTTTCATAATTTCAATTTAACACTTTTCGCGTATAATTACGTACGTAAACATATAAATATATATTTTATATAAATTTTATATAATTTATAATTCACAAAATTTTCCGTGTCTTAATTTACTTGGATATTGCGGTTCTATTGCCAATAATTAATTATAAGCAGATAGAAATATTCTGCATGACTCCAGCAATTCTATCTATAAGGAAAGAGATTTTGCGGAGATTTCGTGACCAGCGTGCATAAAATCTACATTTAACTTTGATACTCGAGGACGATTGAACTTTGCCCAATGGTCTCTGAACACAGGTCTTGAACGAAACTTCAACTTAGGTACCATTGTTATTTTACCAATTACTTCGTCGCAATATAAAGTAAATCACCGATCGAATTGGAGATCCTAAATTAAAGCTCCAAGAGGAAATTCTTCGATAAAATTCAACACGTAGCCACATTTTGATATTATAAAATATCAAAATGTTATAAAAATTGAGAAAGTATATCGCGTATAACTAACTTTATAGAATAAAAAAATAGTTGAAACACAAATTAGAGCAAATATACATTTATATTTATGTAAAATATAATAAACAGAAAGAATTATATACTGTTCGCGTTATTGATTTACTCGAATATTTAATTATTCAAAGTAATTAAACAGTTTACGTGGGCATCGAGCCCAATACAAATTGATGCAATTACGATGCATTTATAAACTCATTAATAAAAAAACATCTGACGGTTTAAAAATATACGCAAAGTAAAAATATTCACGTCTTTACAAAATTTCACAGAAGACTTGTGATATTCTCGCAATATTATTTACAATATTTTGGTACATCACAAATATCTACATTCTATTCAATATTCCAACAACAGCGATTCCTTTTCAATATTCAAATTTGCAAACCAGATTTCTCTTCTCCATATTTCTCAGACATATTTTACCGTCTCACGAGTCGTCGTAATTCATCTTTTCACGAACTAGTAAAATAGAATTTAAATTTAGACTCGTTTCAGCTGTTAAAAATCAAAACCTTATACCTTTTATTCTCGACATTTTATATATTTTGATATATTGATTTTACGTATCGATTTATTCAATTTGATCTTGTATATTTCGATATACATTTATGTTGCACGCGTTCCGCGCATTTGCACGCGGATCTCGAATTTCGTAAAGACGGCATGAAAAGCGTACGTGTTTGCGTTACATACAATTTCCATTGCAGAATGAATCGCACGACATGCATTTGGAATTTCGTAGAACATTGCAGAGCTTAACCGACGCGACGTCTTTGTTCCAACTAAATTAGCCCATCAAACTCTAACGTTGTTACAGCTGCGACAACGGCTCCTGTATTGTGTATCTTTTCCTACGTGTACGGCGAACTATCCTCCGTCTCGAGTTTCTTGCCATTCTCAAATTGTCGTAACAAGGGAGTTATGGTCGTTAAAATTGTTTCGGCTTTCTGCCTAACAAACACCCGTAAGTCAATTAGGGAGATAGTCAAGTTTGTACAAATACTTCGGACTACGCTTTCTCCAGACAAATTGTCTTCTGGCGAAATTCACACGGTGATTTAACAGACGTTCGTCAATTTTTAGAACTGAATAAATTGCTCGTAAATAACGATACTGAGATATTTAGATTTTTTTGCGGGATATAGTAAAAATTCGTTTTTGAGAAATGAAAACGAAACGATCATTTTTTAATTTTTTATGTAGGAGAGTAGTGAAAGTTGTAAAATGGACATTGTGATTTCAAGTATTTAAGTATGTTTGCGAAGAAATAGGTGGACCTTTGTTCGAGTAATATTTCCGATTCGCAGAGATTTAAGCATTTCAAATGAAATAACCAGTTAACAGCTTGTTAATAATTTGTTTTGTAGCTAGAAAAATGAAAAGGTTTGAGGTGAGAAAAATTATTACCAAGTGAATCACTTAGCGAAGAAAAGAAATCTCCTTGTCTATAATTTAATTGATAGTTTAATCTTTAAAAGTATCACGAGGTCTTTATATCTCTCTAAAAATATTAAACTTATCAAGCGTCCTTGGAGTGCAACAATTTATATTTTATATATAATTTCAAATACAATCATACGTAATAAATAGATAAATTTGCAATTCAACTCCAATTGGCAATTCTTAAGATGAATCATTTCTCTGCCAAATCGACAGTATTAAAAAAAAAAAAAATACGATAATAGGACTATGTTTGAGAAAGTTTCATTGAATCGAATTTACATAAATACCTCTCCGAAGGAAATCAATGTGAAATATTCGAAACTACTTATCACATTGTTATTTACAATCTTTCGTTGTATAATTTTTTTTCTCTAACAAGATCCACTTCGGAGATGGTAGAACCGCGATTTTATTTTTACGTTTCACGTGAATTTTCTTTAATAAGAACAGATGCCTGCCATCAACGTAATAATATCGAACAAAGCATTTATCGTTGAAATTGTTATTCAAGACGCGATGCCACGTTCGTGCCTATAAATCCGTGCTTCTCCTGTGCATTTGCATTCGACGGTACACACAACAATGCCTCGCAAACGACGCGACTTTATTTATTCCCGTGCGTCCGCCTTGCCGCAATATAAAAGAATTAAAACCACTCTTCTCGCGAGCAGGTACTAACTAACGTTCGTTGCATAACGAACGAATAAAAAAAAACTGCACGATTTGTACCCCAGTACGATTCGTCTCACTGAAAGGCCCAGAGGCAACTGTTTCGACTAGAAAACTAGAAAATGAAGACGACTTTTTATTGACATGCAAACATTTGAATCGATAGAAAACAAATTACAGGCGCGATCGCTCAGTACCAGACAACGCCACTCCTACTCGAGGTCTAGCCCACGCCCCCTCACGAATCACGTGACTCAAATCAACCAATCGCTAATTTTCGTTGCATTAGCGTTGCACCTAAAGAGGTGTAATCCCGATTTTCTGGATTAGCCCCGCCAAAATCACTTTCAGTGATAACAAATAGTCGTTAGTATTGGAAGAAAAAAAATCAACGTTTTGCAAATGGATGAAATAAAGCTCGAGTTTATAAAACTTGAATGGAACTCTCGATATTAAGGGTCTGAAATATTTTGAGAAAGAGTGATTTTTAAATACAGAAATTTAGATTTGTTACAGGGGATACTAGGAATTATTAGAAGCATCCTCTATAAGAGTTTAATAGATATAAATACGGTAAAACTCTATTTCTACGAACTCCAAATTTCAGCCAATGTCCGATTTATATTTACTCTTCCCGCTTGAATCTGAATTTATTCTTGAATCAGCAGACTCTGATTATATAAACTATTTGCCTCCCGACAAATTCGTATCATATAATCAGAGTACACCTGTTTAAAAAAGAAAAAAGGAAAGGTTTATTATATATATCATCGCGGTATGAAGAGATAATTTGGATGTGCGATCGAGGAGTAAACGTGTCAGAAGCAAAATTCAACAACTTACAATTAATTAGAGCAGATCTCTAACACGACCCAGTTTTTAGAATCACCCTGTACACACCGTGTGGATCCATTGTCGTTCATTGATTCTGCGCGCGGTGCGAGAGAGCGAACGTAGAACTAATTGAAATTCGTTTGTATAAAACCCATCGTGGGCATAAACGTCCAGACAGGATGACGTCAGTTGTCGTACGTAGTACCATCCGTCTTGTCAGTAGACCTCTGCTTCCTCTTGACTCTCAGCCAAACTACTTTCGCGATATTCGCGATTTATGCCAGGTTTTTCGCTGTCACGGGATCGAAGTGACTAACTCTTGACTAACGTGTCGGATGAGTATCGATAGAAATTCCGTCCATAAATCGTTCGTTCTGAAAATAGAGTTCAATTGCGCGCCGCGGACCGACTGAAATCGACTTTTTAAATCGGTTCGTTGTTGCTCCTCAGATTTTTTAATTTGATACTTGAGTTTGGATTTTTACAATATTGATATTGATATTTTTATGAACACGAGAGAAATGTTAGAAGTTTAATACAGATTTATTGGATACTTTATATTTTTCTTTTTTTTTTTTTTTGGATATTATATAGATTGTATGCATTTTTGCATCCTTAGATTTGATATAAATTCATAAATGACAAATACCAGAAAGGCTATAAGTATTTAAGAAAATCTTATTACATAAATCTGATTTTATATCACGACTCGCACGACATTATTAAATTTTCGTTCAATATTGTATTTGAAGTATTATTTTAACGAATATTATTAAATTACTAAAAAATTGATACTTTAGACAGCAATTAATTTACTTATTAAAATGCAACTAAAAGCGGAGATTAAAATTCAGAGAATATAATAGTAATCCATATTGAAACAACTGAATGATTTATTTTTCAAAGATATTTAATTACGTCGTATCTACTGAGATAACAGCACACAGCCTGTCACAATAATAAAAGCAACCATGATCTCTATAATTCGCTTCGAAATTGATTTCACAGGGTAAACAGATTTAATAATAAAATCGTAGCTGTTAGATAACACGTGGCTCGATTATTGGTGAATTTTAATTTAATTTCAAATTGATCTACTTGGTGAAAGAATTAATTAACCTCTCGCCGGGTTTTCGTCCTGGACGCGCGTGATAAATTATTATAAATTTAGTTTCACAACTGAACCGCGCGAAAGACACGCTCATGGTATACACGATAAGTTTATCTGCATCACCAAAATTTACTTGCAAACTACTTAATTTCATAAATTATTCGACTCGTAAAAAAATTTAAAAGAAAACCACTTCGCCGCTCTCTTCTCTTCGAGAAAGTTTATCACTAAAAATTTGCTTAAAAACAAACGAAAATTCGCATCGTTAAAACTTGTAATAATTTCGCAAATACAAGTTGTCGGAAACACAACGTGTGTCATTCGCTTTCATTGATTACCTAGGCACCCTGTATATTCAAGAAAATGGTTGAAATCTGGTATGAACTTTGTTAATCAAAAGCTAATCTTCGCCAGACAACGTGGCCCGCAACAGAAGAGAATCCGCGCGATTTCAGATATCTGTAACAAAATCATGGCCATTTAACAACGTTAGCAACTTGAACGGTATCTCGTCTCGGCTCTGTTCCACGAGAGAACACAGTTCACGAACTAGTTACAAGTTGGAAGTAACCGGGCACTCTGTTTGCCAATTGATCGTGAATCTCCGAATTAATTCACAAAAGCGGTACTACCTTACATGTGTCGCGCAAAATTGAACGATAGTAGAGGATACGCGCTTGTTACTACAACGTGAAAATCAATATTATCACCTGCGTGATGTAAAATTACAGGTACGTGATGTATACGCTTTCGCGCGTTTTATTTTTAAAAAGAAGTAAAGTCGAAAGACGCGCGTTTATTAATAAAGACGTCGAAATCAATATCGCTTTCTGAGTGAAATCACACGTGAAATTCAATGAGATGCATTTGTTTTTGTTTAAAAAGCAATCGATTTTTCGTAATGATCTGTTGCGGGAGCAAGTATCAAAAAGAATTTGAACAGTGGCAGACAGAAAACTTTCGAAGAAAAACGATATTGTAATCAAATTTCCACTCTCTGTGACGAAATTTGTATATCAAATATTTTCACGTTGGGAAATATCATCCGCGACGGCTACAAACGTCGGGGGCGATAACAATTTGTCAAAATTCTGGACGATTTACGTAGTGGAAAATACGCGGTCATCGTGGAGTAAAATACGCCAAAGTGCGCTAAAAGGTTCGGAGGTCGTACGTCCTCATTATCGTTGTCGATTTCACGCAGACACGTGTCCCCCTGCGGGAAGAAAAATTACCCTGAAGATGACAATAAATCGCGCGCGACCGAGAAAATCCGGTAATGTAGGCCGCCTCGAAAATAGTGCAAGTCTGCACTTTTCCTCCGCTTGTCATCTTTATCCTATTCTTTCCCGCTGAACGAGCACCGGTGCCACGACAGTGCCATCTGTTTCAATAGCCACTCCGCCCACGTTTTTTCGTATCCGACATTTATCTCGCTACGTAGCTCCGCGTTAACGATCTCGCATAAAGAACACGTCACAGGACTGATTTCACTCGAGCCGCGCAAAAATCCTTTGAATTTTTCCAATTAATTTCCGCGGCAGAATAATTCGCTCAACCGTGTTTAACCTTCTCGGTCACGATCGTCGATCGATTATGGTCGTCAGCCACGTGCGTACGTACTTCTGACAAATAGGGGTCCATTTATCACAATCGAGTGGATAATTTAATCTTTAAATTATCCACTAGCGATAGATAGCCAATAAACGCGCGGATGATTTAATTTTCTAATTTTTTGATCGAACTTTAAAAGTGATTACAAAAATATTACGTACGTCCGTAGTATTTTATCACGAAATAACTAACAATTGAATTTCAAGACGATACGAACAGTCTGAAGGTCTTAACTTTAAATCGAGCTGTGAATTGTATGTAGGAATTTTTAATTAAGGAAGACGGACGATCTCGTTGCATTTAATAGTTGTGGTATTTCAGAAAACCTTGTCCTTCCCGAAGGTTCTGCAGCTCTTTGAGACACGATTCACGAGCTTACGACTTCTTAATACCTCTAATATCTCTAAATGTTCTTCGAAGTATTTACGTATTATGTACTTTGTGCCAACTCTCTCAATTAGCATCGTTTGCTTTTAATTTCTACTAGATAATAAAATTCTTGAATTAATTTCCATTATCTCTAATATTAGAGATTGTTAATAAAATTCAATGAAATTAAAGAGTTTCAAAATGAAACATTACAAACCTAAACTATAGCTAATATGTAACAACAGCAAGAATCGAAAATAATTTAACATTTATCTATAAAGAATGTTGTTCGCTTCCACTTACTCAGCAGTGAAGAAAGTTGCGACAGTGTAAGTAGACTTTGGCACGAGAAACACGCACAAACCACTTTCACACTACTCGCGACTACTCGCATCGCCGCAGTCGCATCCGCATTTTCGATCATGATCGTTATTCCCCTGCTTGTTCTTTCGACGAAACCTCCTGTACTGTGGAATACGGAAGCGATACTTGGCATGCCGTTTCTATTTTTCAATATTGATTCGTTCCGCACGCGATACGACGAGTCATACACTATATGTATTCAGGCAATTAACATACGTCTTCAAATTTCAAATCAGCTGATCATATTTTCCCTGCGTGCTCTTCGCTGGATATTATTCTGCGTTTTAATATTTTTATGAACATATTCCTCCTCGTTATATTATCGTTTTTTCAACGTTATCATTAGTTATCATCTTTATTCCTTTATTATCCATCCTTCTTGTTTCCGCAGTCTTTTAGCACCACGTTCATTTCTATTCGTTATCAAATATGGTGACTTCAACTTTAATCAGTTTCTTCATCATCGCAAAACAATGACTCAATATCAATTTTTATCTCGTTATTTTTAAATACCAACATTATTTCATTGATTACGTGCACACTGTGTTATCCATTATCTGACGCCCAGGAATTACATCTATGTAAAATCGAATTATAAAACTGTACAAGTGAAACAAATGTTAATTTCTATCTCACCAGTGCACAAATGTTAATCTTACTAATTTACTAATTAAACGAAATGGATGGAAGCAACTGTAAAAACGTACTCTCATTTTAAGAACGGAAATACCTTACACGTAGGGTGATAAAGCAACACGATCCTAATCTGAATATAGAACCTGGTAGACTCGTGTTCCGTTGACAGTGATTTGGTGTATCTGCCGTGAACTGCACTCTCGGTTTGTAGCCGTGTTGCATCCAACGGATAATTTATACCGCGATATCTTAGGCGGCATTCATTTATCTTGACAATGCGAGAGCTGCGATTTTCATGTTTAATGCCGCCACAAAGCGTTCCCTTCGCCTAAGTTCCGAGCAATTGCTCGACACTGCACGTATATTAGCGATTGCGTATTATTTCTATGTTTGATGCGTACGTTTTTCTTCGTGTTGGATAATCTCTGTGAATTTTTCTTCATATTGGTTGAGAAAATTTGCGCGTCTTTGCGCGAACAACATCAAAATCACGTCATTCTCTTTCGCTCTTCTGTTTTCTTTCAATACTCGAGCGACAGAATAGTCTACGCTTTTAACAATGTTTAGTTGCGATATAAACTGTGTTAATAATCGGTTCTTTTGCTGATTGATTGAAGGATTACGTTACAATTATATTCACAAAGATACGAAGTATCATATATTGCGAAGATTACAAGAAATATCCTATTTTATTTTACACAGAAAAGCAATTTTAAGATTTGTTCTACGTTCTAAAATATTTTCGTCGCTTCTCTTTCTGTTCGGTTTTGATACACATTTATTTGTTTGTCTTTATCAGATTTTTATTTTAATTCAGACTTTAACATTCGCTGCACTATGGCATCGGTCAATCTTGTGTTTCAAAGTATTACGTTTGAATCAAGTTGGTGAAATAATATCGATATTTACATACTGAGATAAAAATTCATTTCAGAAGATTGAATAAAAATATATCAATACATATTTTCGCGTAGAGAATGCAATTACGAAGTTACCAAATATCATGAAATTGTTTTGCAACTATATTTTATAAGCGTTTATAGATTTCCATTTCAATACTGAACTAATTATCAGTCATATAGCATCCTGTTTTTATCGCGCTCGTACGTGATTGTTATGCAAATTAAATACTAAACACAGCTATACACCGATACGACACGCGCTACCTCTTCCAGCTCCGCATATTTTCAATTTTGGTACGTTTGCCATCAATTTCCAATGAAACGTTTATGGCCATTTTAGACGTACTTTGTATGCTGATGCACCTATTTTACATATTTCGGCGAATAAAGTTTCTCTCTAAAGTTGTAAACGGTAATAAACGTCTCGACAATAATTGCTGGTAGTATTTAAAAACTATACACGAGTTTTACCAACTAAAGATGGAAGCAATGTATTAAAAAGAGAACGCAAGAGATACGTTCCTGAAATTTATTCCTAAGTCACTGCAGACTCCTAAAATCATTACAGACGTTCCATTATATTTCGTTTCTTAGAAGTTTCTAGCCGAAAGACTAGTTCGTAACATCGTTCTCTTAAAATAAAATCCCTCTCTTCGAGCTATTATTTCACACACCCGGCGATTAATTATCAAAGTTATTTTCCATCGCGTGTAATGTCTGCTAAGCTATCCTATTATTAAAGACTTTTCAGCGCGTACTCCGTGTCAGATAGATTGCCTGTCTAATATTTAAATCTCTCCCGATTCTTAGTACTTCATTAACCTTCGCGAAAGTAGATTTTCTACTACGTTATGGAAGCGTGAATTTCATAGTACGTCTATCGTGCCTTAATATCTCATTAATTCAGAGTGTTTTATAATCCGCGTGCAAAGTGCTTCGGACGAAAATTATCATACGCAGTGTCTGTTAATGCCATTAACTTGAAAATTTCAAGTACTTTATAGTTGACAGTTAATAGTTGCATAAGCTGAATGATAATTTCAGATAGATGGAATTATTTCCAATTCCCAATAAGGGAAATTAATTTTAAAATAGAGACGTAAAATATCTAAAAGACAGATAGGGTAGAAAAGATTTTATGGATTAACATTAGCAAAGTTCAGAGTAAATTTGAAATATTCTTTGCAGACAATTCAACAGAGCTCAAGAAATTATTAAAACAGGCAATCATCTATTGTGTTAGCAAGCTTCAAGATTTCATGATATTGTCAATTCTTGTCTATTATATTTATAAAATATCTGAATACATCCAGTATCCAAAATAACTTAGTAAATTTAGCAATATTTGGTAAATTACCTTTCATTCTTTAAATTACGTTCTACTGTCATTTTCAATTTTATTGAACTTTTATTAAAATTTTTCTAATTATAAAGTGAAATTAAAGTGGCTCATCATATTTCTGTCTAGTAATCTTTCATTCTTTACTTGTAAATATATACTTTTAAGTAAACATTTGTATTACAATCGTAATATGTTCATAAAGGATTCTTGCCTCATCTAGAGTCATTATAGAAAATGTTTGAAGCAGTTTTAGTCAGTTGAAAGCGTGAAACTGTATCTCAGATTCAAGAGGAAGAAGGTATTTCGAAATTGAACACGAAAGAAACCCAGATTCGTCCGTGGAAAAGAAATGTTTTCGCATTTATTGCTAAAAATTGATGTCATAGTGCGGCGGGAGAGTAGCGCGATATATTTATAAACGTTAAGAATAGCGCAGTACTCGTAAGAGGAATTGGAAATCAATATTTAAGTCCATTCTGAAGGTGACGTGACTAGGCTGGATTTGCGTGCAGAAAGCAATAGATAACGAGAGTTGTATTCTAGAATAATGCTTTGTGTATGTCGGACATATTTAGGAATACTCATTGTACGAACTTCATTTGAGAGCAGCATTTCTAATATAGATTCTACAGTCCTTTCTGCGTCTTCAACAATACACGAAAAAAAGAAATAAATCTAAAAATATAGGATTAATTACGAAATTAAAAAGTTTTAAGATATGAATGTTTAATGAAAACGAGATAAAGTAAGTTCAGTAAAAGCACGTTCGATAAAATTAAATAATTAAGAATAATAATATCTTTCAGTCGTTCTTTTTAATTATTAAGAGATAAGCTGTTGCAATGATTACAATGTCGCGGCTAATACAAGATGTAATTTTAAAATTACTAATTTTCATCATTCTTATCTTGAGAAGTTTTGATGAATTTCGCGGCAATTGTCATACGAGTTACGCAACCAGACAAATCTGTATTGCTTGTCTGACCAACTCAGTGAATGACTACTGCACGAGACGTTTGTTCTTACTACTTTCGTCTCTCTGTTCTTGACTGCTTGTAACACACAATGGTCGCGAAATTCTGTGGTCTCGAGTGAAACAGAAATTTGGAACCGTTTCGTTCGTGAGTCGTCAAAAGATTTTATTTAAAAACTTACGTTTATTTATTTACGTCTTAAATGAATATAATTCCTCGTTGATAATAGTTTCGAACAAAGCAAAATGAAGAATAAATTTTTGAATTCAGTTAAATAATTAATATTTTACTTTATTGGATGTTTATTGTCAGATGATATAGTTTTTTATTTGTTATACTTTATCCGTCTTTCATTAATGTCATCAATTTTATTAATAATCAGTTATTCATTAAATTCATTAAATTTAACAACATGAAGCTCCGATTAATATTTAGAATACTTTCTAACATAATTTTATCCGCTACAACTCCAGCAACAAAGTTCAAGTCACTGTAAGATCAATAGCAAAACACGTTCTATTAAATCATTAAGTCGTAAACTAAATTTCAACTTGGTTAAATGCATTGTATTTTGCGCTGAAATTTGTCTCACTAACCTAACAGGAAAGTATAATGGAAAATGCAAGAAGAAACATTAATAAGCAATTGCTACATTTTAAAATTTTAATAAACGATACATTTTCTGTCTCTTCTTTATTCGTTAAAAATTTCACTTGAACATCGAACCGAGTTAAGGCTTAAATTCAAATTTACAATTAATTCATCGATCGAGCTTTCTCTCGTGATGACTTTTCACCACCGCCTGGTAAATTATGAATCTGGTGCAACGAAACAGGTGATTCCAGAAGTTGAAAGTTGCACGATCGTTTGAAAAAACAGTATTCGAATTTGACTGTATATCTGGAAACACACGCCGCGATAACACGAGTGTTAATTACAACGAAAGCTAGGTCTCGTTTCATGCATCGCGTGCTCGAATCGTGGAAACCGCGAGAAAGATGAAAACCAGCTTAACCCCGAGAGGTTGCGGCCACTTCTCAGTCAGCGGTACGTTTCTTTTTGGAAAAAGAAAAAGAAAGAAACATCGTAATTAAAGCGGCGCATACGCTTTACGGTCAGACGAAATTGATTCGCCGTAGTTCAACATACGGCGGCGAAAACATTTGAAAATGTTTATGTGTCTACGCAAATCTTTTTCTTTTCGTTTTATTATAACGAAGGTGTAACATTAATGTGCAAAGAAATGAACTACAAATACAATATACCACAGCAAATGGTACCATTAAACTTTTGACGTTTTCATGTAATGAACGATTGACCGTTCAAGTATTTTCAAATTAGTTCCAAACATTACCAACTTAATTGTAACAATAATCGGTACCAAAGAAAATTAGCAAAGTTTCATTTAACACGTATAACGTATTTATAAAAATTATTTTTATCACTGAAAGTGATTTGTAGCAACGCTGATGCAACGAAAATTAGCGATTGGTTGATTTGGGTCACGTGATTCGTGAGAGGGCGTGGCGTAGACCTCGAGTAGGGGTGGCGTTGTCTGGTACTGAGCGATCGGCGCTTGTAATTTGTTTTCTATCGATTCAAATGTTTGCATATCAATAAAATTTTCTGGGCCTTTCAGTGAGACGAATCGTACTGGGATATAAATCGTACAGTTTTTTATTAATAGCCGCTCAACTACTTTCGTGATGTCCAACAAAAAAACGAACATCATAAAATTTCTTAAATAAATTGAAAATTAATAACGTGTAGAAGAAACATTAAAAACTAGAATATAGCAATCATTGCGTATTATATATTCTGACTTATTCGTCATCCGTTGAATTTATAGTAACAACTGTATGTCACACAGCTGTACAACTTATTCGAAGTAAGAAAAAAAGTCATCGAACAAAACGTGTATTCATGACTGAAACAGATCTCAGAGACAGAGCTACGAAAATCAGAGAACTGAAAAATCCACTTAACCGTTAAAAGTCGCGCTACTCTCGGATTTTCCGTTTTCGCGACAATCCGCTTGTGGTTACGTCAATAATCACCAATTTGGCGTCGCACTCGCAGCTTGTTCCACGCTGAATACGGACTCATTAGCAGCGGAAAGCGCGGCGTCTCTAACGAGTCCCCAAGGAGCATAGGCTCACGCGGGTAACTTTGTTTGCAGCCGAGCCGAAATCATTTTTTCCACCGCGGAGCAGAATGAAAAATCTCGGCGAGACATTTGAAAGAGACTCGTCCCTCCGTTTCTCTCCGTTTTCCTCGTTCCTCTCCTTCCTCCCGTTATCAACGTTTCTCCTCGAAATCTCGTCCGAGTGGATCCCGACCGGCTGCAAAGGACCGTTTTATCTTTTGTCTCACGCTTATTGCACCGCGTAATTGCGACCTGTTCCGCCTCCGTTGCACGTTCGGCCGTCAGGCGAACAGAGAATCGTTGCCTGGACCTTGTTTGCTCAAGGATTTGGGATAACGATCGCTTTACAGCCGAAAGAAATTACGTTAAACGTTTCCGAGTTCTCGTCAAGCGGCAGGGCTGAGATTTCATCACCGAGTTAGACGCGCGCGTAATTTGCATTGGCGGTCGCAGAGAGTGGCTTTCGACGCTTGCAATTAACGCGGTTATCCGGCTTCGTGGCGCGATCCGGCTTCTTTCGGAAGATCACTTTATGCGTGGCGAATGTTTTTCCTGCGATTAGAAATGAATTGTGATGAATAATCGGATGATGTTGATTAGAACTCGAGACTGTAGAAATTTAGTTTAGAGGTAGGAATGAAAGTAAGATCGATTGAATGAAATGATTGAATCGTTGTAAAAATGTAGGAAGATTGAGTAAGTGAAAGTGGAGCAGGATTTTTGGAAAAATTTTTAACTTTAAGGATGGGAATGGGATTTTAAAATTTATTAAATACATTTAAAATTTTAAATAAAATTTTTTTAAATATATTAGAATTTTAAAAAGACATTTTGGTATCGATTTTGTTATCGTTGAAACTTGATTTATAAAAATATGGGAATAATAAATTCGACTTCAAGATTAAGAATGACTTTAATATCATTAAAAGTTGAATTGTTACGATAGTCCAATAATTGCAAAAATGAATAAATAAACTAAGAATTAAAAATACGATTTTCAGGGATATGACTGATTTTGTCATCAAAATTAAGGATAAACGTAATAGTAGAATTGTGAGAACAAAAGTGAAATTCTATGAACTTGCAAATTTTGTATTTCAAATGGTAAATGGAAGATAACAAAATGAAAGTTTTATATGAAAATAATTATCGTGTTGTTGCTACAATAATAGTCAATTCTAATTTTTCTCAAGTTCAACACTCGACAGAAACATCGTCGGGATATTTTGTAAGAATTTCACGATTCAAGTAACATTAAAAATAGATTATCATTCGAGAGTTATTTCTACACGAGCAATTTACTGCGTCTTATTTTCCGTTTCGTTTGCGAACTTCGATGCAACGTTAAATCATTTATGCTATTTGCGCTCTCCGCCTCGCTCCAAGAAAAATAAACAACCCCTCGCCGTGTTATTTGCCTTAGCACCCTCCACATTCATCCTTCTTACTTAAAGAGAGCACTCAGCATCTGATATCCTACGTGATGTCGGACTTCCTTGTTTGCCGAACAATAATATTAAACACAATTATAGAAACGAAAATACACTCTCTACTAAACATTCACGTATATGTTAATTAACGCGTTTTAGAAATGTAATCGAGTGTCATATTTTTTGTTATTTGGTTATTTCAATCTCCTATTTTCTTTACAATTGAAATTACACTTTATTGCATTGTATATTTAATTATCCATACAGTGTATTAAATTTTTTAACTAAATATACGCTTGCAGTAAACATTAATTGTATCATACAAAATATGTAAGTACATAAAAATTTCTATGGTTAATGTTCAGATAATTATTTTTCTAATAATTTTGACATTTCGTTCAATTCTTTAATACGGTGTATTAAATTTTTTAACTAAATATACGCTTGCAGTAAACATTATTTGTGTCATTCAAAATATATAAAAAACATAAAAATTTCTATAGTTAATGTTCAGATAAATATTCTTCTAATAATTTTGACATTTCGTACAATTTTTTAATACAGTGTGTTAAATTTTTTAACTAAATATACGCTTGCAGTAAACATTATTTGTATCATACAAAATACACAAGTACATAAAAATTTCTATAGTTAATGTTCAGATAAATATTCTTCTAATAATTTTGACATTTCGTGCAATTTTTTTCGTTAATAATAAATCCTACTATAATTTTAACTTATAATTTTTACAATTTACCTTATTAACAAATGTACAGTGTGTCTAATAATTTCAATATCTCGTTCAATTTTCTTCATCAACGAATCGTCGAGAACCACGAAGAGAGATTCATCTCACTTTCAGTAGATTTAGCTCGTATCTTTATATCATATCGTCCGTTATTTATTTATTTGCATTATATCGTGCATTCCTGTTGTTCGAACGCGATATGCATTCCTCGCGATTTAACTGCCATCAATCTCCGCGGACGTGCTCGATGTGTTTCTTTCTAGCCCTCTTCTTCTCTTTTTTTTCCCTTTTGCTTGTATCCCGCCGAGAGAGGGAACATTCGATAAGAACAAGTAGAACGACTTGGCGAGCTTTATTCACGGATCAATGAACGCAGTGAATCTCCGCGCGTACTGCTGGCTGACGTGCAGATGCACGTGCATCGGATCGGAACGATTTCCTCGAGGGAAAGAGAGAGGTCTTATAGGTATTCGATAGCTGAAACATGGCTTCCATTGAAGGTGGGTAAACGCGTGGTCGCCGGCTTCTTTCCACGTTGCATACATTAGCATTGTGTCTCCTCGCGTTATTGTCACTTTGTGCCTTCAAATCTGACCGATGCGAAAGAAACATTTGATGATTTACGAAATTGATTAACTCGAGTTTCGTTTAAAGAGGATATAGTTTTTGTCCCATTCTAAAGTCTCGAATCCAACGTTTGATATTTCAATTTTAATCGTTTTGATTTTCATGCCATAAAATATATTCTGATGAGATGTTGTGCTGGTAATATTTTCGAAATTACCAGGTAAGAAAATCGTTTATTTTCATGAACGTTCGAAAAATTCCTCTTAATGTCCCGTTGTGTTATAATCAGTATTCAATGCTTAGATTATTACTGTAATATTTATTTGATATGATTATGACAATACGACGTTATTTTATACAGTACAGATGAAATTTCATATTCAATTAGAAATATTCAGAGGTAAGTCAAGTGCCAAATTTCCAAGAATCTGTATTTCCAAATTAGTAATCCACAATTAACTCTGAAATTTTCCGAAACAACATCGTGCAATCGTAAGTAGAGCGCGAATACGTCAATGAGAATTTTTTCGAGGTTCCCTGAATTTTGCATGTCCCCTGCGCCACGATCGCGTGGAATAAGTACGCAATGCGGGAGCGTTGTGCATTCCCTCAGATTAAAAGAGATTGTGACGTTTTATTTCGTTTTATTACGAATGCAGCATTGCAGATTTAATTCTTATTTTTAATTAATGGATTTTCGTGCATTTATGGGAAATTTGAAAACGCGATAAATATATGAAACACACCCCAAATATGTTACGATATGTATCATTATTATGATATTTATCACTGTTATTTACGATATTTATTATATGAAATTTCAATTTTTTTAATTTCAATTAAATTACGAATATTCCATAAATATCCGCAATCCACTCGTCAAATTTTTAATTTTTAAAACTTGAACGAGTTACTCTAAGTAGAAAAGCTTGTTTGATAATTTTCATTCTCAAGGAATGGAAAGTATGTTCGTCAATTATTCCTACGAATCGTAATGAATTTCCAATTAGCGCAGAGGAGGAGACACGAACGGTCAATTACGTCTTTTTTTTTCACCTCAAATAGCTCTTTAAATTTCAACAATTCAAATCGCTTGCGTCCCAACGTTCGCGTCTTCCGCTTCATTTCACCGATTCGATATTTAATATTCGCAAGGACCTCGATATTTTTCATATTTATACAACCCATTAGTCTTTCACCATGATTCAGTTTTATAGTATATATCTCTTATCATACCGTCGATTGTATAAATTAATCTGTTCAATTGCATTTTCCATCTGATTAATTAAATTCTCTTCATTGTGCAAATTAATCTGAAATAAAATGTAGACTGTATTTTATTTTATTATCTAAGCGCAGTAAAATTTATTAAGAGATTAGATTATACTTATTAAGAAGTTAGGCCTCGAATGTGTGAAAATTACTGATGATCCTCTGCTTTTTCTTTTTCTTTTAAAAAAATTAAATTTGAAAAGAATTTAACTGGGATATTTGTCTTTTTTGTTTCTGCAATTTCAAAGCTTTTTATTTACTGAGAAAGTGCATGAGATTCTTAAAAAAACGCGACTTTCGTGGAAATTCTATGTTTTCGAATTAAAAGCTCAACTTTTCGTAAAAATATCTGTAAATATATCGCAGAAATCTTGCTTGGTTTTCCAACAAATGTCGCGCAGAGAGCTAAAAATCATTTCATTCTTTCGCAAGAAAAATTAATTTTACTCGAAGCGACCCAAATAAATCCCTTAAAATAAATAGAAATAATCGCGAGAGGGGAAATGAATCTCCAAGGAGAATAAACGTTCGCGAAGTTTGTGCGCACGAATCCCGCTTCTGACAACTATATTTGCCGAAATGAGACGACTATGATACTCGGGCAAATATAGAGCAAGTAATGGATTGTCATCGCTTGATTGCGTGGTATCCCGGTTCAATAGAGCAGTATCGGATTACCGGTGTCGCGAGGAGTTAGAAAGACAACTTGCCTCGCCAATGCCGTTGTATCCGATTACACTTCGCTTTATCAGAACGTCGAAACAGTTTTTGACGCCCCCAGCCGCTAAACCCTTTTGTTATTCTTTATTGAAATTTCCTCGCCGCCCGACACGTCACGAACGAGCGTTCCGTTTGAAGTGCGCGATTCGAAGAATCCCCGCGTCGCAGTTGAAACTTCTTTGAACACACGTGCGCCGCACTTGCCTCACTTCCGATTTCCGACACGCGTCTTATTTACGTAGCCAAGATAACTTCGTAGTTTCACGGGATACACGCGAATCTCGAGTGAAATTCAATTCGATTTTTCACTTCCACGCGTGCCGTTACTTTTCCAATTAAACTTCTTCCATTTCATCAGGTTTTGTTCCCGTGGCAACAACGAAGCGAAGGCAGATTTTATATCGCGGCGAAACTCCAAAATCGAGTTTGATTCGCTTGACGAATTGCGACGTGCGTTCGACGAATTCGCAATTTCGCCGAAATATTTATATTGAAAAAAGTCGTACGTCATTTGTAATATCGCAGTTATTAATTCATTGCAGCGAATGGTGACGTGCGATTTTCAGGATTAATGATCGATGACGTTACCGCGGCGTGTAATTTTCAACAGTCAGTGAAAAATGAATTATCAACTTAAACGACACATATTCATTGATTCATATATTTAGCACATTCATCTTTTTACTTTTTACAGATCCATTCTCATTAATCGTTGTTTCGTGCATAGCTAAATTTAATTTAAAGGATCTGCCGGCTTTTGCTTGAATCTGAAAATTACCCATTCAGAAGTAAATTACCCGTTCAAGTCTTTACGAGCTAATTTTAATAGTCTAATTTTTCTTCGAGAATTCCCCAAATTTCGTACGACTTGAAAAATCATTGAGTAACAAATATAATTGATATTATTGCGAAGAATATTTTTAACAATACCTATGGTATACGTTGCGCCGTCCAGTTGAAAAGTCGCACTCTTGCACTTCTTGAAGAGCTTTTGATGCGAGTACGGAGGCGGAAGTGGCGGAGGTGGCGGCCCCTTTGACTCCTGTTTACTCATGATGTTCCCTTGCACTTTACCTCAGCTTTTGATCATGAATCGCTCGTACACGCTGTCTCTCAATCTACGTCACACGCGATCAGATTCGAACAGTTCGATCATCACGACTGCCAGTTACGATCATTAAACGCGCAGCGACTTCGAAACGAACGACGCAATATGAAAAAGAAGAAAAGATATATATGTTAAAAATCCATCGCTGTAACCGGAATTTCCCTTACAGTCGGGGCGAAGTCGAGGCGGGGTCGAGGAACATCAAACGAAGCAGAGGCCTGGCGGAGATGAAAACTTCACAAACCACGTGTTCGAGGAATCGGTAAGTCTGAAATTTCATTTCCGAAAAAAAAGGGAGTACCGCGTTCCTTTGTACACTTGCTCGTTTTGTTTCTGAGGAATGACGCGTCGAGGAAATCTTTTGAACACGGCTGAGAAAATTGCATCCTGTGCTTTAATAAAGACTCGTGAAACCTTGTCGTCCTTTTGTTTTTCTTTTTTCTTTTTGTAAATAAGGAATTCGCGAAAGAAGAAATTCCTGCGTTCGATGCGACACTTTAGAAGCCAGTCCTGAAATACGCAGTCTTACTTTTTCGACATCCTATGAATATTAATTTGTAAACTGCGTGAGAAACGCAGAGAAGATAATGTTTGGTGAGCACAATAATACTCGAATCATTTACGAAATATAAAGTCCAAAAGAGAGGGAACTAATTGAGCGAAGCTTCGGTTTCTGTCTTCTATAATTTTTCCGAAAAAGTCGTAATTAAGTCATTTGTTATCGAAGAGTTGGCTCTGCAAATATTTTGTCTAATATTCAGTCTATCGTAATATACATAAATTAAGTCAAGGAATATAAAGAGGAGAAAGAGTTTTTAAACTCGCGTAAAGACTTCCACGAGCAAATTTAAATTCTAGATACTACGACCGTTCATTCTCGTGCAGTGCAAGATAAATTAGTTTAGACCCTTGATAAATATTCTAAAACGTCAAAGCGACAAAGAAAAAATTCTATTACCTTTTCGATCAACCATCGCAACTATTAGTCATAAATCTAGTTAAAAAGACACGAAGGGAAAGTAAAGAAGAAAAATGAAAAAAGAAAGGGACGAGTGGTTCACAGATTTCAATAACGTCACAACGTAACGATCGCGCCGAAAAGACGCGAAATTTAAATAAACCACGAAGGAAAATATTTCAATTGAATGTTTCAATCTACGAGCGCTGAATTAATTCAGACAGCAAATCTGAAGAAGCCAATGCTTCCAAGAGTCCCGAGTCTCTCGATTGTCGTCGAAACTATAACTTCGTAATTGTGTCAATTTTCGCCACGAGTCCGATGTAGACTGCTTCTGCAAAGTCGGAGGAGACGAGAGACTGGCAGATTTTCGCGAACAACGTCGTCGTAACGTGGCGCGGTGTGTGCGAATTACGGATACCGCCCAGGGCCGTTTATTCAGCCGTGTGACGCGCGGTTAACCGAAGTGTGCACGGGGGAGAGCAAATGAAAAATTCCCTGTGTTCCGTGGAACTTTGGCGGCGGTTAAATTCCCCGGGACACTTCCTCTCTCGAGGATCCGGGCTGCACGGATCCTGACTGCAGTAAAAATCCTTGGGCGGGTAGATCGCCGCCGTATAACGATGCACGCGTTTGTCACGGTCGACCTACCGGGAGCCGGCAGACGGGATGAACTTGTATCGCCGAGGGAGCGGTGGCAAATAGCTGCCAAAAGAGGCAAAGGGTAAAGTTCAATCCCAGTGCCGGTAAACCGCGGTGCGCCAATGAAAGTCCATCAAACAGAACGCGACACGGGGAAGCGATCGCGCCCCGCTCTTTGACATTCTAGCCATTGACTACTGCGAATGCTCGCACGCGTACGCAGTGCAGCGAATTCATATCAAAATGAAACAGATGTGACTATTTTTCACAACTCTCTTTCAGAAGAGTGAAAGTTTTTCATGATTTTTTAATATATTATTGCTATTGTTAATATTTTTATAATTTAACGTGTATTTTATTGTGTTATTATTAGTACGTTTGAGGAAAATTTATGGTATTGAAATAATTGGTTTATATAATGATAAACCTACTCGTAGTCACAAAACTGAGAAAACGATTAACCTTTGCTTAGCTTAGAAAACATAACACGCAATCACACACCGGACTTGAATATATTTTTAGAAAGATAATAATCAATTGGTTAACACTGAATTAGACTTGTTGGAACTCTGTCAAATTTGAAGACACAACTGAGATGAAATTTGGAGGACGTGTACAGAAGAGAATATAGCGTCTAATTGTATACTGAAAAAAGGACCCGAACGTTCTGAAATCCTTTTTGCAGTTACACTGACACGTGCGTACAATGTAGAAACACGTTCCTGTTTCTCGCGCGAATCCAACGTTTGAAAAACAGGAACATGGCCTCGTCGAGCCAACAAAACCTCTGTCAGACTAAACATCGTCCAACTGTAACATTCGGAGATTACCTAAATTAAGAAGTATATTCTCTCTCTCTACCAAGTTGTAATCTCAAAACTACACAAAACTCATCCACCAGTATCCCCTCAACAAAGAAGATGCCTTGTGATTTGTGCAAAGTTCAAATGACAGTGGAACATATCATTGTCCAGTGCAGAAAATAGACGTCGACTAAACACAAGTCCTTTCCTGACAATCTAAAGAATGAAGAAGTTGTCCTGAAACTGATACACTTTCTAAGACAGTCTAACCTTTGTAATAAATCATAAGATTTAGTTCCAAGTCGCTAACATCCACACAAGTGGTTGATGCAACTATAAATAATGAAAATATATATATATTGTCAATTGTTTTTCACAGTTGTTGGGTAAAGTCGAGGCAATTTTAACAAAATGAAAGATCAAAAGAGGGAAACAATAAACGAAGACTTACACAGAGGAAGAATAGCAAATGAGTCAAACGATTCGAATCCGACGACTGAAAGTTTGACCCTACTCGTGAGATACTCGACCCCATCCCTAATTACAGATTGATCGGTTTTACAGATTCGTTCGATTGATCATGCACCCGCTATCTCGTCCATCGGTGACGTCCAACAAATTGCCAGCAATCTCAGAGATCCTCCTCTCGTTTTCCTTTTTCCACTCGAACGACGTATCGCGATGCCCTTTTCTCTCTTTTCTCGCCTCCTCCATTTCCAAGCGTTTCACTTTTTCCTCGGCACATTTCGAAACGTTCGTCTTCCTTTCGTTTTTTCCCCAGTCGCTCGTTCCTCGCGTTGCATCCCGCTCGAATCCGCGTGCATGTCCGCTCCTGAAGCACGGTCTTCCCTTCCTCTTTTACCTTTTCTCTCCCGTTTGATTCCCGACTTTTCCCACCGCTCTCTCTTTCTCTCTCCAGCAAGGTCGAATTTAACCGGATCTCCGCTACGGATAATTTCTATCTCGTTGCCTATCTGTTCTCGTTCCTCTTCCACGAAGATAAACTTCGCCGTCCTTTTTCTCGCGTCTTCTCCTATCTCGAAATGTGATCGGATGCCAGCTTTCGGCCAATTTGCACTTGGTCAAAGTGCAAATTGCTCTTTTTTTGTTTAAACAATCTTGCACCCTAAATTGTTTTTCTTTCTTTCTTTCTTCTTTTTTTTCTTTATTATCTTTCTGGTTTTATTTTATTTTGCACTGGTTCGAACGCAGGGAAAATTAGTCGTGGTTCTTTGCGAGTACTTTTGGAATTCAAGTTATTTAGGACTGTTACTTTTGATTCTACAATCGGTTTTATTATTTATTAAATTTTATTTATTTATTCTAATAAGTTATATTTGCAAGAATCTCGGAACTTTTGTGCATTTGTGAGAAATCTAAGGGCGCAAAAATCCGAACAGAATACATACAAAATATGGAAAAATGTATAAAATACTCAAAGAAAATTAAAATAATTATATACAATATGTATTATTTAGTAGATGAACTAAATTTCTATTTACCCTCCATTTCTTTACTGTATGTAAAAATATGAAAACGCATAAAGATCAGTCCGTTCCTGTGTATCTTATTGCGTATAAAAATTAAAACCACCAAGTTACGTAATTTAATGACTTGCCCAGAAGTTAAAACAGCGGAAAATTTTTATCCTCGGACATTGATACCGGAGAGACGTCCAGAGTGACGTTTATCGCGATAGAAATGACGGATTCGACAACGATGTCGTTATTTGAAGAGGGTTTACGTTTTCAAAGATACAAACCATTCTCATAAAAGCAACATTTGAGAGAGAAATGTGGATCGATCTTTGTTTCGATACGAAAATAAAAACACATTAGAGGAATGTCGCGAACGTCAACCGACGCGGATGTTTAATCAACCATGATTAAAAATTGACACTGCACCTACGTAAACAAGTTGGTGACACGACATTCTGAGAAAATTGTAGTCAAGCTAACGTTGAACGTGTGTTTAAAGTATAACGAACGCGATCTGTTTTATTTCTCTTCTTACAATCCTCAAATGTTAATTGCGTAAACTGAGAACGCTTCAAGAAAAAATATTAAAAAAAATAATCCTAATAATTTCCTTTTACGTCGTTCCCTTTGACACTTCCAATTACGAAGTATGCCTTTTACAGAAAATTTTAAAATGCTAAATTGTGCGAAACGCACGTAACATGTAAAAGGAAGAAGAAAAAAAATACGCAGAAATATCCTACAAAGATTCTCTGTCTCGAAAATACGAATTAACATTTAAATAAAAATTTGCCAATCTATCAATCGACATTGCTTCTGAACGATTCGAACTAGAGATCAGTCGATAAATTGGTTGACCGAAGAGGTCCTAGAAGACCTATTTAAGCGAAAAGTACCGAGTCAAGTTCTATCTAGAAAATAGTTTAAGAAAAGGAAAAGAAAATAGAAAAATTCTAATTTAAAAGAAGAACGACAAGAATAAAAATTCAGGGAGGAACGAAGGGAGAGTAAATTGACGATACGTCGTTGTTCGGCACTCTGCAAAGGGGTTAAAAATCCTCCGCGATCCTTCCCCTTTATCCTTATCCAATTACACGGGCTGCAGTTCCTCGGCTTTTATCTCCATCCCCGCGTCGCTCCTCCGCGCCTCCTTCCTGTCCCCGTTCTTTTCCCCCGCTGTGTTCCCCGTTCGCCGGCCGTTTAAGAGGCCTCGCTGAATTAATAGTTCTTCGCGCGGTATACGTGACTCCGGGACCGAGTGGCCGCGTCGAGTGTACTTCCGCGATCGTGACGTATCCCCATCGTGGGAAGGGCAACGGTGCCATCGAACGAGGCTTCGCCACCGGTGGCGTCGCGCCGGTTTCTCACCTCTCGCGGAAGGTCCCTCGATCGACCGCTCGCGAAAATTCCGCCTCCCCTGTCGCTGGTCGAACCGTCCCCTCTCCCCTTTCTTTCCTTTTCTTCCAGCCTCTTTGATTAATGTCGGCCGTCACCTCGAGTGGAGTCGAGAAACTCTCCGCGAGAACCCCGGCGTCATCGTCGTGTATCGAACAACGCGGAGAATGGATTTCGTGGAACGTTTGCTTGGCAAACCAACCCACTTTCCAAATACTTTTCACCACGAGGAATGTTTTTCGTGGATGTTGAAACTTCTCTCTTTCTAACTTCTCCGTTCGACTCTCGTTGTGTTGCTGCGTTTGTATTTCATAGATTGCCCCTCTGAATTTTATTTTTCAATTACACGGAGTTTTTTTCGGCTGAATTCGCGTGGATGGTTTTTCAAAGCGCGAGTGGACAGAGGGTAACCAGGACTTTTGACTCTGTGTCCTTTGGATCATTTTTGAGCCATTTGTATTTTTCTGTCGTTGAAACATGCGTTGTATGTTTTTGGTTATTTTTCGTTTCTTTTCTTTTTTTTTTTTTTTTATCACTGAAAGTGATTTTAGCGGAGGTAACCCAGAAAATCGGGCCTCTTCAGGTGCAACGCTGATGCAACGAAAATTAGCGATTGGTTGATTTGGGTCACGTGATTCGTGAGGGGGCGTGGCGTAGACCTCGAGTAAGAGTGGCGTTGTCTGGTATTTGTTTTGTATCGATTCAAATGTCTTCATTTCCTAGTCAGAACAGTTGCTTCTGGGCCTTTCGAATCGTATTGGGGTACAAGTCCTCCCTGGGGTGCAGTTTTTTTTTCTGTGTGTGTTTTATTCTCATATATTCCCGTGAATCGTTGCGAATTCTTTTGTCAGAGCAAGATTAAAATGTACGAATATGAAAAACGCAGCAAGGTTAAAAATACGATAGATCGAACAATGCCGGGTATTTCGATGTGTGTAATTAATGAAGGAATGAAAGAATTAGATCTGTAAATAAAAGAGAAATATTTTCTACATGATTAAACGACATTTACAGTGACGTTTGCACAAAGATTGTTAATCGTTGTTACAACTGTCTGCATGTAATATCAATTGCAATTTAATAACGTGGGAAATATTTTTATTTTTTAATTTTTCCCATTATACGACAGTTTAACGTTATAGTTTCGTACAGTAGCCTGCATTCCAATAATTTTCGACCAAATTAATTTGAAAACAAACGTTTGTATATCTTTCTAAAAGAATAACTTCCTCTGAATTATGTTAAAAAAAAGAGGATATTCGTTCGTGACAAGATGTATTTATCAGCAAAGTTCCATGGTAAATAACTTCAATAAATTCGACATTCGGACGCGTTAATCGATGGAACCATTGTGTTCATACCTCGAATCGAAGGATATTACGAAGGATAACTACGTTTCATGAATAGTTGGATAGAGGAATGTAGTTGCATTTCCGTTGAAATCGGTCAGACGTCGAACCTGTACACGTTAATAAACGGGAATATTCGATGTTCCATCGATACAGGGCGCAACTACTATACAGGGCACCGATACGAGTGGTTTATACGACCTTACGGCTTTATTGAACCGGTCGCGCTAAATCATGTAAATCCACTATTGTGCTTATTTTGACGGCTTCAATTGCGTTTCACGCAGACGCGACATTATTAATTGCTGTCCACTCCCTCCAAGGGAACGCTCTGCGTTTAACATTAAACTAGTTTTCAACCTACGCAAGTTTTTTATCTCTCTCTCTCTCTTTCACCCTCTCTTTCCCTTCCGGGGACGTATAGTGGCTGTCAAAAGTTCTCTGTGACAAATTACACATTTTTTCGAGCGTTTAATCCGTATTAAAATACCGTACGAATAATCTGCAACACTCAGGGTATAATTAATAAATATTAATTAATATTAAATAAATATATCTCGACGCGTTCTTAATTACATGCTTTAAGCTTTCGGTAAAATTAAATTTCCAATAATTTTAAGCGCTCCAAGAGTTGATAAATTTCTGTTTGCGAGATGCAAGATTCGACAAAACTACTAAAATTCTACGCATCCCAATTTCTCGGATATTCTACGAGACGCAGTGCATGTTGCACTCGCGATACAGATGTTTATTTTCGGGAAAACTCTTTACTCCAGCGACGTGGAATTAAATTATTTCCCGGCCGAAAACTTCTGAAGGCCACTGTAAGTTGCACACCCTGCTACTTTTTAGCCACTTTCGGAGAATGAACGCACTTGAAAAACGAGCTACTCCGCGGTGTCGTTTTAAATTACGAGACAGCACGTTTTTTCCTTCTTTTCCTCATTTTATGGAAATTTCGACATTTTTTTCCGCTTGAAATTCGCGAGAGAATATTTTTACGAGCATGTGCCGAGCGCCGTTTTTCGAAATTCCATTTGCGACCAGAATTCATTGCCATTTTCATTAGCATCGAGTCAGTAGCAGCAAGAAGAAATTCGATTAACTCGTCTCGCAGTCTCTCGTCGATATTTATGGAAATCTTTTTGTAGAGAGTTTCTTTTCTGTAAAAATCGTATCAAATCCGAAAGTAGTTTAACTCTTCGCAAAAAAGTAGCCCAATTTGTAGAGAAATTTGGACAAACTGAGTATTTTAATTTTTCAAACTTAAACTTGACTGAGACTGTCTCAATATTCAATGTCGATTAATAACAACTAAATATCAACGTCATATTATATTTATATTTAATTTAATACTCATCCAAAGAGAAGTTGGGACATATCTGTTTCCCAAGAATTTTCAAACGAGAATCTAAAAATTCGCAAGACGAAATAAATTCAACGCATTTGTTCGTAAAATGGCGACATAAAGTAGGAAAGGTAATTGAAAAATAAAAGTAAAAATAAGCGAGTCGTGGCCGGTCGAAATACAACGAAAGTTAATTAAATTAAACTCGGTATCAACTCACGTCGGTTGGCGTTAGAATCGCGAGATTCTCCTCGCAAACGAGATCTAATAAGCCCGGCGAGCAACTCAAACATCTTTTCATTGGGGAGTCGTTCGACACGGGCGAGACCGGAAATATCGTTCTTCTTCTCGGTGTACGTGCGTGTGTATGTATGTCAAAGAGAAGGAAAATGTTTCTCTAGCAAACATGCTCGCATTTTGACGAAACAGCTAGCTCTGTGGTAATAGTGTCACATGCTTGAAAAAAAAGCACGAAACTCCGTCTCCTAAGAAAGTACATGGCGTACTTCCGTAGCGAAACGTTGTAAAATGAAGTTCACATTCGTTCGAGAGAGTATTTTATTGGATTTAAAGACGTTCAAAGACGTTTTGATTTTCTCTTAAGTAGAGATGAAATAGAATAATTTGCAAAGGTTAATCGTTGATATATTCTTTTCCTGTCCTTCAAATTATTTATTTTTCATTCGTCATTTGTAATATACATGTTGAATTTAGTCAATTTAGTTGAGAATTTCGCGAATTTTCCAATTCTAAATATATTTTACATTCATCCGTTTAATAATCGTGACAATTTTATAACTTTTATTCTATCGTCCAAAATTTTACAATTCCCACTCCAAATACATCGTCAATCATCGACACAATATCCTTCAAATCTCTCAATTTTTTAATAATCTCGTGAGCTTCGTGAAATCAGTAGTTCAGAAATTCCGCGATTCCAATTCTAAATATATTTTACATTCATCCGTTTAACAATCGTGGCAATTTTATAACTTTTATTCTATCGTCCAAAATTTTACAACTCCCAATCCAAATACATCGCCAATCATCGACACAATATCCTTCAAATCTCTCAATTTTTTAATAATCTCGTAAGCTTCGTGAAATAGTCATTTTCATATCAAGTATCTTTCAAATACATTTTTCTACCTTCTTCAAATTTTTAAACTCATTGGTTGGAACACGCGGCATGTTCGAATAAATATTTGTCCTGTATGTATTGTTTGGACCATCGCGGATCTACCAAGCCGAAATCAGATTAATTTTGCTTTCGCGTTCGTTTCCAACTCGACAAATATTCCAGCGTCCGATCGGTCGTTATCGCCGGTATTATTCTTGTCAAAGGAACGTCAGACAGACACAGCGGCGGAGCAATTGTTCAGCGATAATTATCAGCGGTTATAATTTTCAAACGTAATCACGAAATTATTCAGCAATTGTTATTATTGACGTTCCGCGCCCACTATTATCGTTCTGTGATGTTTCTTGGATATCTTCGTTTAATGGAATTCATTCGATAACGTAACGACCGTCGCCGATTCAGCGAAATTAAATTAGTATCCGTGCAATTGATGATTTGTTAAGCAGCGTAATTAAAGAAGCAATAGGTACGCGTGCGCTTGTAAATGATACGCACTGCGGTTTAATGCCTCGCACACGATCAAATCGCGTATTTTATAATTGCGTTTGCTAATAACGTGATCCGTGATATCTTCGAATTGAAACGAGATTGCCTTGAAAGAAAGTCAAGTAAAGTCTTAAAGTCTCGAGAGAAACTTTTCAATTAACATTAATAAAATACAAAAAAGAAAAATATGATTGTGATTTAATGAAGAAACAAAAGAGAAAAATGTTTGGGTACGAAACATTTATATAAAATACTGTGGCAGAGAACGTATTAAATATCACAGTCAGATTTCCTTCATAATCTCCATATTCTCTGAGAAATTTACCAACTTGCCAAACTTTGAGATATTTATTAACTATACTAAGAAATATACTAAGATGATACACCGAGATGTACGAAATTCTGAGAAATTTCAGAATAAAACAAGGTTGCTTTAAATCAAATTTTTATATAAACAAGAAAATTTACAGCGATTAAACGTCACGTTCGATCGGATTTTTATTCACAACCTTTGAAAATAATTAATAGCAAGTTTAATAGTCAGTTCCTCTCGTCCTAATGTTTCGAGATTCAGCCTTGAATGCTGCACGAAAATTCAACCCCTTCTCGATAGGAATCCTGCATTGCGGTAATCTAATTCTTTCCAGTTCGTCAGAAGTTGATGGAAAAATTCTCACGAACTTCTAGTTATCCTTCGAATCATTCGCCCTCGCGAAGGCTGTTCAATTAGCAACAACAAAACGAACGACCCATTGAGCTTCGAAGCGAAATTCTTGGCACGTACGTGACTCGGAAGATATTAGAAGCCGCGCTCGGTCCATCCTGAAGGAATGTGATCGAAGTCGGAACGAGAAGTGTATATAAATTCGATCGATTAGTCGAACCAGCGTCGCCGAATCTTCGGTGCAAAGAAACTCGGTGTCTTATCCTCGGTGATAACTTAACGAGATTATATTTTACGAATATTCTAACGACTAATTTGCACTTCTATAATGCAAATACAAAAGAGATGACTCTCTCGAGGGAATATAAATATTTTAGAGTGTACTTTCATTTTCAAAAGTTCATCTACTTGGAAATGGAACTTGTAATTCGTGTTTTCCATATAAATTTATTTTCTTCCAGGAGGAAAATTGGGCTCCAAATTTTTGAACGAAAAAGAGAGAGAGATAGAGAGAGTATCTATAGTACGGATAGATATGAATTTGGCCTGATTTTTGCTAGTTCGATGGTAGAGAGATATTTGAATTTCGAGCTAACGAACAAAGATAGAAAGAAAGGTAACGCGATTTAATCTATTCGCTGCTAAAGCACAAATTGTCTTTACACCATTGTAGGTAACAGAATTAGGAAACGTGTCAGAGGAAGACTCGAGTAAAATAGAAAGAAAGAAAGTCAAAGGGAATGGAAAGAAACTTATAAAACCAGATATTCCGAAGAATAAAATTCCAGAGATTTATTTACCGAGTGCACAAAAGTATTCAGTAGGAATGTGCTCTAACTCAAAAATTTCGAAAGCAAGTTTCGAGTCGAGTTGCAAAGAATTTAATAGTCGAAAATAGCTTATACAACTGTGTTCTATGAAATTGGGGATTTTATGCGTAAGAGAAAAAGACTCTAAAGAGATAGAGTTGAAAGAGGGGTAAGGTGTGTGTTGCAAATGAAGACACGGGGTATAAAATAAGCGTAAAACCTAACGACGCCGTAATCCGAATGAAAATAAAAATTTCTTCCGGAGATCTTTCGCAAACTGAACAATCTCGCGGGGTGCTCTATTATACGAGGAATTTGCATTTTCATAATGAAAAAGAAAAGGTCAAACGGCTTAGTTTCATTTCGCCACTTTGCATTCCGAATGCCTCGTTCCACTGCTCGCGCTTTCTTTTTAATTTTCATCCCTGTTCCTACCACTTTTCGTTGTCGCTCCGTCGTCGTTAAACTCCTTCGAATTCTGATCCTTAAACGCTTTTAATTTATGGCGAGGAGAAGAAAAAGAAGAGAGAAAGATTTAGGAACTCGGGACAAGAAGATCAAAAGTTACAATTCCAGAGGAATTTTATGCCATGTAACTTTATGCCACCGGTTGGAAAAGAATCTTCTTCTCCCAAAGTCAACTCGTTAATATTCATGGTCTCCCCCGTTCCACCCTCCCCCAAACGAATCAACAACGCGGACGTATCACCAACTTTCACTGTTCCGGATAAATCGTCAGTTCTACCTTAGATCCATTTCCAAACAGATGTACACATCCAAGGTAAACGCCATCCCCGTAAAAATCTGATTAACCCGTATTTACATTTTAAATGACTTTCGTTGTAATTTGTACACCGCGTGTTCTGAAAAATCTGCCGTTCAGTTTCAGGGGTGCGTAGCGTTCGTCGAAAGTGGGAAATATTTTTGGAAACACCCTGTACTGCGATTGTATTATACGTGCATTGTACAATATATTTCCATGTAATTTCTGAATTTTAATTATGAAAACTGTAATTTCTACATTGTTTCCAGCGAGTTACTTCTCTTTTATTTATACCTTATTAGTAATTTTATGTGTAGTTTAAATTTTTATTGGTGCTATATATACTAGTAAATAGTAAAATATATAAAATAATAAAAAATAAAATAATAGTAAATAAAATGTACCTTTATATGGCAAAACTTCATCCAACGCGAAGTATTACATGAAAGTTTCTTTCCAAAAACCTCCTGATTCCGATTCAACGTTATAAAACGATGTCATACATAACATATATTTCAGAAATATCTGCCAACTTGGATTCAAAACACGCACATAAAGTACCTTACGCTGATACAACTCGTGTATCGTGTTTTTGAAACGGCGCCATAAATAAACGTGCATAAACAAATTCTTAACAAAGAAGAACAGAAACCAATGGCTGGCAAACACTTTTTATTTATTTTATCAAACTCGAATCAGTGGAACCGGATGAAACAATTTTTTCCTTGGAAACTGTACAGCTTTTCAGCTGTCTGGCTCGAATTTTTAGAGATCCCCGCAATTATTCATGAAACAACTCAAACTATGATGCCAAGACGGTCTTGAATTTTCGAACACCTTGTACGAAGCCAGTAGACACCGAAGGAGGAAAGGATACCCCTTTATCGACCTACATTTCCTCGAATCGGGGAAAGCGCGCAAATCTAGGCGACTCGATCTAGTTCGAAAGCAAAGTCTCCGCGGACAAATGGGACCAGGAATAAGACGACGATGACAAATTGAGCGACTCTCTCTCTCTCTCTCTCTCTCTCTCTCCCTCTCTCTCGACAGTCTGGGTCGCGCGCGTGTGACATTTACGCGTCGCGATGGTTTTTCCACCGTGGGACCTCCAACATTCGTTTAACCCCGTGTTCACAGAAAACTAAAATCACGGCCTAACGAACCGAGCGAAGAGACACGCGAGAGATCGAAAGATGCGACACACGCGAACAATCGGAGAAATTACGTAGAATTCCGCACGTCGCCATATCCACCAATTACAACACTCACTGCAGTTATTTTTCGTTGCTTCGGCTCTCTCTCTCTCTCTCTCTCTCTCTCTCTCTCTCTGCGTCGATCGCGCGCGAATCACACGTCAACCACGTCGCCGCGTTTTCACCCGAGGAACAACAAACTGAACGACTGGTACTCGAATCACTCGGACCTTTTTTTGTTTCTTTGAAACTGACTTTTCTTTCTGTCTTTTTTCTCTTTTACTCGATCGCGAAAAGCGCGCGTCCGCGAGGCGATTTCGAGGCGACGCGCGGCAAACGCGAAATCAGCTCGGCGGAGGGATAGACGACTCCACGTGTCTCGGCTCGCGGTGCGACTCGAAAGCTCAAAAGCTCGCCTTGAACGCCGCGCAAGCGTGCGGCGGAACGAGTCACACGGCGAAAGCCAATCCGCGAAAGCTGCCGCGCGTTCCGGGATCGAGAGGCGAACGCTTCTCGCTCCGAGCGGATCGCGCGGCCGTCGAATAATTATTTTTCCACGTCGGGAAACCGACCTTGCGTACCTTTCGGCCGTGCCACCAGGGACGTTTCCCCGTGAAATTCCGTTTGATGAACCGTTTTTGCGCCTCGCTCCGCCTGCCTGCTTGATTGGTTGTCGATTTGTTTTCTTTTTTTCCTCTTTTTCTCTTTCCTTTTTTTCTTTCTTTCTTTTTTTTTTTCGATGGCGGGAAATTGCTCGTCGGTGACGATTGGTACGCGTCGATGAAGATGATTGAGTTTTTGCGACGAAAGTGGAACGAGCGCGTGCATGTACGTAGGTTCTTCGTGATCGATGGCACGACGTTAGTTCTTTCTAACAGCTTCCGAGAAGCTGAAAGTGGAGTAGTTTAGTTCGTCTGGGTTATTAATGCAGCGTTTTATCAGTTTTAGGAATTGAAACGTAGATTTATGATTTTTTTTTATCTCCTCTGATGACGATTGGAAATTTTTTTAGATTTCTTTTAAGAAAAAGCGCTGAACTTTTAAAAGTTCGAAGCGTCCTGACAATTTTGGGAGGAACAATATTCTGTCGACAAGAGTATGTTTTTTTCAAGGAAATATTTATTTTTATTCGTGAACTGTTGTATTCAAGTTATTTAAGTTTGGAATTAAAGCGACGCATTTTACGAGAGTGCAAGATTGATGGCTGCTCCAAACTTTGAAAAATAGTACATTTTATAAAATGTTATTGTCTCTTTAATTTTTGAAGAATATCCCAAGCTCGAGTCAAGTATTCTCTTGATACAATAACGATAGAAATATCGACATCTATGTATAATACAAATAACATTTATACTTGTCAAATTTATCTTGTACGAATGTAAAAATTACGACTCGATCACTTTGATCAAGACTCCATTTTGTTTGTTAAAACAACGTCGAATTATAAAAATTCGTAGAATAAAGAGCACACGTTAGAGAGAAACTTCGTAAAATAAAATCATATGATCGCATAATCTTCAGATTACACTTCCAATGAAACGCTAAATCCGAAATACACTTTCTCCAAATCTTTCGTAATGTTCTCCATAAATTTTCGAAACAATCCCGCATAGAGTAAATGAAATTACTTGTCCTGGCGATTTTATCACGAAGCTATTTCGTTAAAACGAATATTGCAATATAATTTGCGTTTAAATTTCTCGAATGTCCCAGAGACTTATGGGCATCGCTGTAAGACAGAAGACGAACGACATTTTGTACAAACAAATCATCCGAAATTTATACAAAATTCCCTGCACACTTTATTAGAGGATGAAGGACAGAACGAGGATAAGGGACAGAGAGAAAAAGAGCAAACAAAGAGAGATCGAAGAGAAAAGCTGAGAATTTAATACGAAGAAACGTGGAAATCTCGGAAGAATTTTACATTTTACAATTTCTACAGTTCGATACGCACCGTCAAAACTGATAACCGATTAAATCGTGTCTTCCTGCCGCGAGGGACTTTCTTTGCTTCCTTTTTCTGTCTCTCGGAGCTACTCGAGCAGAGAGAAAAAAAAAATGGAAAAATCGATGAGAAACTTCTCTCTCCGACGCACTTGAAATTTTGTTCATCTGTTTGCTCGTGCTTCGTGAAAACTTAATCACCAAGTGCAAGCGTTACGAATTATTTAGCCTGCCGCGTTGTAACGTTTCGATAAACGTTGGCGATAAATTCTACGCGAGTTATAGTCTGCGGCTCTGATGGCAGGCCGCTTTCCAATATCGTACTATAAATATCATATAAATTTAGATGCCCGCACGAAAGATGCAATTGGCGGAAATAATGTGTAGACGCCATTATTTCAGTAGCCGATATTTGGAACGGATGCAGTCGCCAACCGATTGGCAAAACGACTGCTCTCCTTTGAACTCAAAGTTCAAGCAACCATTCGCGAATCTCTTTTCCTTCGCGTCTGTCGCGTCCTCTCCGTCTCGTTTCAACTCGATCGACGAACTTTTATAACTCGATGTGTCGTTTTTATTTCAACGAACGAATCGCGATTTTTATACCAAGTTAAAGTAAGCAAATCGTAATTTTTATTTATTTACCAAGGTAAAGTAAATTTTTCGTTTAAATCAAATCGTAATTTTTATTTACTTACCAAGGTAAAGTAAATTTTTCGTTTAAATCAAATCGTAATTTTTATTTATTTACCAAGGTAAAGTAAATTTTTCGTTTAAATTTGCGCAGCATGCGTGTAATTGTACGAAAAATTGCTCAAAGTAACGTATTCGAAACAATTTTCTATCGTGGTTTTATTTTTAATGTTCTTAATCGTCATTTTCATATCGTAGCAATTGCTGTTTTACCTATTTTATCAAACAATTCTCTACGTATTAGTCTTGGAAACTTCTTGGTTTGAAATTGAAAGATTCTCATTTCTCGAACGTGTGTAAATGTAAATAAGCAAATTGAAAAGAATTGGAACGCATCGGGCGATCGATAAAATAAAAATTGGAATTAATTAAAGATCCGAAGATCGGTTGGAAATTCAAATTCAATTGAATATCTGGACTGACGGGGAAGTTTCGCGCCCTTAGCACTTTTCTTCGTCGAATAATTGCTCGTTCGAGATGACCGAGATAATTCGAAATTGATTACCAGGCTGTGGAAATCGAACTTCATTATAATTGGCAATTCCAGCTGGTATAATAATTACCGCTTCCGAATTTCATTCGCTTTTTATTTTTTATCGGTCCCACTGTTGAAAGAACATTGTCTGTCATCCCGGATATTGTTAAATTAATTCCCGAAGCGATTCAATTTATTCTCGCAAGCAGAAGTATTTTCCGTGGTATCAAATATTGGGCGTTAATGCAATTACGTTCGTAGTAAGATAAAATTATTATATATAATATAATAGATAATTTTATTATATATAGATAGATAGATAATAGATTATATTAATAATTAATATAATTATATTATATTATATATAGATAATAGATAATTTTATTATATATTATAAAAAGACTCGAGTTAAAGAAAACAGAGTGCGGTAGTTTAATCGTGCGCAATTATTTTCTTTTCCTGTGTAAAAAAATAATTAAAAGAATAAAATATTAGCGATTTAGCACTGTATGAAACTTATTAACGAGTGAAAGTCGATATCAGGTATCTTTCACACTCGTGAAGAGATACGGCATTCAATGTTTAGGAAATACAGCCAGAAACCGCGAACTCGATAGACACCAAAGCAGATTTCGAGTGTTCTGCACCTCTCGAAATAGAGGGATGTGAACGGCATTCCACTTTAAGATTTAGGGTTTACACAGAACTTCAAATCTCTATCTTACAATGGAGTTAATTAGAATCGAAGTACTTCGCTCGCCTCTGCAATTGAAATTTCGCTTATACATACTCTTTTGACATTTATACATACTCCATTAACACATCAGTATTCTAAAATTTACATGTACAAATATAAATTGGAATTTTCACTTTTATGAATTAAGAAATTCAACGAGCTCGAGAGAGAAAGCTGTATTACAATAAAAAGAAAAAAAGAAATCAATGAAAAATAGGTAACTATTAGAAAAATAATGAAACTGCGAAATAAAAAGGAAAATTGAAATTATCTCTTCACAATGACCCTTTTATTGAGTTTAACTACCAACACAAGATATTAACATCTTTTGAATTTTTATCGCTCAATCCTAATATCCAAAGTTCAATGAAATGGCGAATCAAAATCGTACAGTAAATGTTAGGGGAAAAAAGAAATTTTTCGGGAACACTTTTCGAAAACAGAATCCGTTTCATGCTATAAAAATATCCTCGAAAGAAACAAACTCGGAATTGTCAAAGTGGAGGTTTCGCGCTTTAAAATGCGAGGCCAAATAAATTGTTACGCAATTTCTTTTCGCTGAAATATCGACGATCTTTCGTCGCGTTGATTACGCGTGTGTCTTTAAAATATCGTACCGATGCATCTTGTTATATCATTTCAAGCAAACTTTCATCGCTCGCTTCGCGTTTATTTATCTCTAGCCACAATCGAAATTGTTACAACAGTCTGCGGAGATGCCGTCTCTTGTGACAGAAACGAAGACGAGGTCCAGAACGATTCTTGGCGTTGTTTCTCGCCTAGTTGCCTCTCGAACTCTTTTCATAACTGTGCTAGCGCGCTCCGGCGAGGCATCGAGTGAAATAGCGTGTGAAACAAGCGCCAAGAATTAATTCACCTTGACGCCTGTCCATTATTTCGAAGCCAAGAGAAACGCCGATTCATCCGCATCTAGTTTCGGCACTCGTTCGAGGACCTTTCGTGTGATGAATGGACGGAATATGATAAACGTCACGCTATCGAGGAGAAGCGAATTTCTATTTCAGACGGACAGAGATTCGAGTGATTGATCGCACACGGTTTTGCAATAATAATGCATCTCGCAGACGTTGTAAATTATTCTTGTACTAACGAAGAATAAATTTTTACGTATTTTCTTTCTTTTTTTTTATTTTTTATTTTTTATTGGGTGAGTTATTTGAACTCCAACGTTTCAAAATTCACTCTTGAACTAACTTAAGAGTAATTAAAGGTGTTTCGTGTGACGAGAAGCCATTATTTTTCAACGTAGAAAATGTTGTATTTCGGATTTAGAAAGGAAAAAAAAGTATTTTTAAAAAAATGAAAAAGTAGCTGAAATTACTATATTATTGCATTGTAATAATTGCAGACGAGAATAGGTAAACAAACACTGGCAGTGAATCAAATAATTTATTTTCAAATAGTAGATCCCTAAAAAGTTGTTTATTGTCGAATTTAGTGAATCACTACAAATTGTTTAGTTTAGTTTAATTCTATGATAGTAAAAAAAAAAACAATTTCAAACATTTATAACAATAAAAACGATGATAGAAATATTGGAAAATTCTAATTATTATCAGTGTTGCTTATAGTTACAAAATTACGAAAGCTACAAAATTTATTATATTTCGAGCGTTAGTGCAATTCTACAATTAGGTTAGCTACTTCTTAGTAACTATCAAAACAAATTGCAATGCGAGGAAATATATATATATATATATATCTACAGCTATAATGTAATTAAAGTAGTTTCTAAAGTTTAGATAGACTTTGTTGCACGAAATACACCGTATTTCTAGCCCAATTTCGTTTAATATAGCTTGGAAATGTAATACACAAGGAACGAACGAAGAGAAACATAAAAATTCAAGGTCCAATACAAGAATACGAAATCGGGGAGGAAATAGGGTAGAATAGTATGGTATCGTGACGATCGTGGGAGTAAATTGCAACCGAAAGAACCAGCACAGTAAAAGTTGGAACGTAATTTGAAATTTGTAAAGAAACCGATTTTATATGTTAACGTAGATGCGCATATACAGGGTGGAGACAAATTTTTGGCACAAGTAGACAGACTCTGTTCTCTGCAAAATTAAACAATAAATACATCTGCTAGTCAAATTTCTTTTATTTGTCAATTTCTATGATTCAAAAATCCTTTAAGAAACGTAGGAGAAGAATTTGGTAGTTACTGCTTTCATGTGTGAAAAAATGTTCATTGACATTCTACACAAGTATCTTTATCAGGACATTGCCAAATTCTTAATTAAAACTTTTTTAGTTTCCAATCAATTTGTAAATTTCAATTCATACCGTTGTAAAACTTTAATTTAATTTAATTTCTTGAAATCAAAGTATTAATTTTACTGAATTAAATCAAAAATTACAACCCTCGACTTAAATGTTGATTCATGTATCATTTTCACACATAATTTACTTTGTTGCAACAATGAAACAATCGACAAAACGTTAAATTAAATTTTAAATTTACAGCTAATATTTGATGAGAATATCAAATCGTTTTTGGAACTTTCTCTTTACTTTAAAAAGAATTACAAAGTTGCCTGAAAGTAATCGAACAAGATAGACGGTATATTAAATGGTCAATATATTAATAAAGTCTTAAAGTCATAAAGTACAAGTAAAAACTCAGTTATTTCTTGATCAAACCTGATAAATACTTTTATATTTATATTGTTTTTATTATTTCAAGTCCATTTTATATACGACAACCTAACACCAGTGTATCTTGTATGCATTTTTGATTTTCTTATAAATGGTGCAAACACGTGTATACAATCGATTCATCAACTCGTACAATCGATTCGTCAGTTCATAAATCCGGTCTATCTCCGATCGGTAGTTATCTCTCCTTGAACGAACAGCGCGGCGTAATACGCGATTTCCGCGGTCGAAATATGCGCTCTTCCGGCGTAATTTCATTGTGAACGACGCACTGCCATATCTTCCATCTTCGGGGCTATCGATCCGTCAGCGCACGAAACGCGCCACTTAAGCGAGTCAGCTGTACTAAATTTCAGTATCGCTAACACGGTGAACCGCGTGCGGTTTCGGAACGGATGAAGAGCCGACAACTAATTCGCTGCGCCCCGAAGCGTTCCAACCGGAAACCGGCTTTTCGCTGCACTTTCAGCCTCCGAATGGAATGACGAATAATGAATTCGGAATAACCAACTATTCCCAGTCATTTATTTATCATTCCCATTTTTAGAAATAAAAAGAAATCGTAAATGTTAACGCTAATTTCTCACTTTACTGTCCGAATGAATGTTTGACATCTTATCGCTAAAACGGATATTATACGATACAATTTAACTGTGAAACTGAAAAATTTCCAATTGTTGCTTGATCTTTAATGAATCAACTACTTGTAGTTAGAAAATGAGACTTCTATCAAAATGGTGTATGAAAAAATATATAATGATAGAACCTCTCTTGCACAGAGATATATAGAAATTTAGGAAATGTTATTTAAATCTAAAGCTTCTTGTTAAAAAAATATATATATATGCGAATTGATCGTATCAATTGCATTCTTCGATGTTAAAGTTTGATTAAAATGGAATCTTATTCTAAAGTGGTTGGATAAATTAAGGAATCTCTCGACAAGTTCTACAATGAGAAGTAAATACTCCTGCGGGGCTAAGATAAGCAAGTAGAATGTACCGCTCGCACTGTGAAAGATATGTTCCACGTTGTAGAAAATTGCGTTATGTCGACCATGCGAGTTTCACCAGCTCAAGTGCAAGTACAAGAAGAACCACCTTCGTACTTTATAATTTTTAGTTTCACTGCGCGTGGATAAATCGAACATAAACACTGCGAATTTTCTTTCGCGAAAGTTCTCAAAATATATTCTTGCAATGTAATTTTCTGTCGTATAAAAAATACTATTCGTTATATAAAGGGAATAAAATTATGTAAAAAATTGTTCACGCGTAATGCCTTAACTCTTTCTTCTTTTAATTTCTAAAAAATTAAAATTTCTTTCTTTCTTTTTTTTTTGTCGTGATGATTGAAGTGAAATTTGTTAAAATGTTCACACATTGATCAAAAATGATATTCGCTTTCCTTTTGTCGTTGAGTGAATCTGGATTTTGTAAAATTTTCAATATAAACTTCCATAAACCGAAACTGGCGAGACGCGACAGCGATGTGAAGAAACTTGGAAGATTTGGTATCAGAAAGCCTCAAATTGTGCAGCTACATCGACGATCCCCGGATATCGAAAGTAGATAAAAAGAAGTAGTTGATATTCAGATTGACAACCCTTAAACTCGCGGAGCTGGTATCGACAACGCTAAAACCGTGGAGACCGGGTACTGATAGCTTCTGGATTGTACGGATTGCACATTAACAACTTTGAGATTTCACGAATTTCTTATTTACAACATTTTTAAATAAATTTTTAACAAACTTTTATTACAAATGATATTGTACTGATTATAGAAAGCAAGTAGAAACCTTCAATTTTTCTTGTAGTAGTGATTCAAGTCAATGATAGACGAAAGCAACCAACTTCTCGGACACGAATGTGGAAAATTGTTCACTTTGGAAAATAGTATTAATTTTTACATGTCAATCAAGTTCGAGCAACAGGTACTTAAAAATTATAATTGGATTTAGAAGCGCCATCTTTAGAGATATATTTCGTATAAAATTTCGCATAAATTTATCCTCGTGACACGGCGATCGTTTGCACGTGTTTGACGAATCTAGCGTGTCGTTTGACTGCCTCGAGAATCTTTGATTTCTTCCACGTTCGGGCTTGACGACCTATTCATTTACCTGTATCACTCGTATTTTTCATTGAAACTCGCACGTGGTGAAATTTACACGAATTACTGACGAGTAGACTCTTTTTTAAAATTTTTACGAACATAACCAAATCTAAATAATAATTTCCTCACAATACTTCTACGAAATATCATAATTAATACTTTGAATACTTCACTACGTTCTCGCGTCAAATTTTTACTCTTTGAGAATTTTAATTACGGAAAAGCGGAAATTACAGAAAAATAAATAAATAAATAAGTGGTAAGACATACACTCTAAAAATACTTTAAATACTTAAAGAAATTTCTAAATAAATGACAAATAACATTGCAAAAGCCGGAGGTATCTATCTTTGACTTGGCGGTAGTACGAAATACACATCTTCAGAGTCGTACGACTAAGAGTTTCCTAAACTTTGAACATCCTTATCCAAAAGTCATGAGACGAGGTTAATGTCAGCCACAAATCCTGCAATATACAAGAATCTACTTCTGCAACTATGATGTACGACGTTCAAGGTTCTCTTGCCGCAGGATTGATCAACGTCCCACTTCACTCGGTTCTACGATCCTGGTTCTGAACTCTCTGAAATGTGCAATATGTCCCGGCCAGAATTATTGCGCGTCGTCGAATTCTGCAATTACGAAGTTATTACGTTCAAATTAAATCAGCACTTACAATTAGTCGTGGAATTCTATTATACAAGCCCTTGGGAGAAGCTCGTGAGAGTACACCGCGCATTCACGCTTCAAATTGACCCTGAGCTTTGAAATTCCACGGCATCAAATACTACGTTCCACGTGTCGGGAATCGCAAATCACAGGTTCAAGGATACGTTTTATTTTTTTTTAATTTTGGGGCTTGGACTATCGATAATCTTGTACCAAGTGTCTTACATTTTTTTGAGATCTTGGATCTCGTGTCAATAGCGTTCTAACTAAAACGATATTTTGGAGTTTTTAGAATTGGGATTTATAATGAGATAATCAAATTTTAATATAGTAATTTGTGATAAAAATGTAATAGAAAAGATTCGAAGAGTGTAAAATTTACCATGTTAGAACTCTGAGATTGATATCTTCGTTTTCTGCAGTTTTAGACATCTTGAGATTTTCTAACCTTGGAATTTCTACAGACTTGAACAAATCAAAATTTATGATCACAGAGGTCTAAGGTTTATGATCTTGAGATCAAGAATTTTAGAAATTTTGAAACCACTCGGTCTTAAATGTGTCAGTCTCGGAATCTTCAGATTTAGAATTCGATTAAAACTTAGAGAGCAATCTTAGAGATCTGAAATGCGAGATTTTCATTTCCTTTATTAAAGAGAAAAAGCGTTCTTGCTAATTGTATTATAATAATCCCACGATTGAAACAAATGCCAGCAGCTGGTGGTAAGCAGGATAAAAAAGAAGGGAGATTTCGCAGTGATTGCTTTTCTTATCCCCGGCAGCACTTGTTGGAAAGTTTGATATGCTTCAGTTCCCCGAGCGCTCTGGAAAGCGAACCTCTCTCCTCCTATAGACTTAATTTTCCAAATGCAATGCGTCTCCGACAAATCCAAACTACGTTATCCTTCTTTGATCAACCCATCGAAATATAAACTAGCTCAATCATACAGTATCAGCTTCTTCAACTCTCAAACGGTATCGTTGGATTATATTTTATACTTTACTCTGTTATTTTAATTAATAACTTTCAATTGACGAAATTTGGAGTATTTAATTTTATCGTAATTATTTCCTGTGGCGAAGATTACTAATAAAATTAAATATTTCAAAATTAAGTGAGAGTTGAGTCAATATTTAAGTTGAGAATTAGGAAGCAGATATTAAATTGTAAAACACATCTCGCAGTGTTATTATATAGATGTTAAACTACGTACATTTACACAATTTCGTTTTTATTTCTTTCTAAACTCGACGTCTGCTGTTCACAGAGAGTAAATATCTCCCTCCCTTATTAAATTTCCAATTACAGTAATGAAAATGAGAGGAAATTGTTTGAATAAAAGCGACCTGGAAAAAATGAGACTTTTGATGAGACAGATCAAATGTTAAAACGTTCTTTAAATTCCAGAAAGGAGGAATTAATTACACTTGTATATCGTTGAACGATCACTCCTACACGTATCTTTTCATGTATTATCACTGAAAGTGATTTTAGCGGGGGTAACCCAGAAAATCGGGCCTCTTCAGGTGCAACGCTAATGCAACGAAAATTAGCGATTCGTTGATTTGGGTCACGTGATTCGTGAGGGGGCGTGCGGTAGACCTCGAGTAGGAGTGGCGTTGTCTGGTACTGAGCGATCGCGCTTGTTTTTTGTGTCGATTTGTTTGTGAATGTTTGCATATCGATAAAATTTTATGGCAAAAAAGTCGTACAAGTCGTGCAGTTTTTTTATCAGTGAAAGTTACTGTAGAGATCACTATCACGTTATTTGAATTTATCTCGAGTGTGTACATATTTTTGCGACCGATATTAAAATATTCGACGTGTTACGTTCACTTTGCTAATGGCAAACAAAGAAACGAGCCATCATCTGGAATTGGCTCGTTAGCAATTTAGCAGATGAAGTACGAGGCGGGGGAGGAAAAAAAGACGAGGCAGAAGCCACTCGAGAATTCAGTCATGTTTCTGATATTAAGAGGCGAACACGACGACGTGCAACCAGGAACCGAGCGAGATCGCGAAGGAAAACTCTCGACCGGGATCGATCAATGCAATTTGTTCTCTGTTTGACGCGAAACACGCGACGTTAATTTGACAGCAAAAATTTGAGTCGACAATTGCATTGCACCATATTGAAATATTTATTATTTTGTATACGAGTGTGCACTTTCGTACGTTTCGATTAAATAACAATACGCATGATTGCCACAGAGAGATATAAATTGAGAAACACAGACGTTTTATTGTATTTAGCCTCGCGCGAACGAAAGAAAAATTGACATTTATTATACTGCCTCTTAGCGATCAACTTTATTTTTATTAATAATTACAAAGATCGTACTGTTTCGCGTGCTATGTTTAAAATTCTGAAAGCCTGAATTCTCGCCTCCGCAAAATAAACTTGATTGTTTCATGCCATTCCAATTATTCGTGCCATTCGAAAGCGTTGGAATTCAGGCAGCAACTCGGCAGCTTTTAATTAACTTCACCGTTTCCGGACGAACGTACTGTTTTAATTTTTCAGCTCGGTATATCTCGGCAAATATCTCCTTTCTGCCGAGATAAATGATATTTATCAACATTCTTTTCGTGGACGCAAAAATTCATTTATCTTTTTTTCCAATTCTAAAAAAAATAAACTTGGAAGACCTAAACAAATGGATTGAACAATAAATTAATTGGACGATTCGAAAAAAAGAAATTTGTGATTTCAGCAGTTCTACCAAATTTGAAATAGCAACAAAATTCTCTGAATCATTTTAACATAAATTCGTTTTATAATAAATTTATGTTAATCGATCGTGTTCCGAAGCAAACGAACAATTACAAACATCCGATCTCAACAGTTCCATTAAACCTCAACCGCAGATTTGTACAAAAATGAAACAACAATAATTGAATTCCCCGCTCGTTTCCAATGCGCGGCCGGCAAATGTAAAATACCATGTGTATTTAACTCTTTTAATCCGTCTTCTTCATCTTGTAACCAACGACTTCATCCTCCATCGCGAAATCTTTCAATATTTGCGAGAACGCTACTCTGATTGAGGGTTTGAGCCATGAATAAAACATCGGTCGATACAAGGAAGAAAGACAAATTTGCCGGAAGCTGCTCGAACGAAACTTGCTAGTTTGGCCAAACTTAAAGTGGCACGCTTTAAACCGAGTGGTTGAACCTCGGAACTTTCACGTTCACGAAACGCGTTGTTGGCTGCACGTTTCGCCGATAGTTCGATCAACACCTCGCACGAGATATCCTTCCGAGACAAACTTTGTAAAAACTGTCGATCTAACCGATCCTCTACGTTACGGACGATGAAGTTCTCTTACCGGTGATCGAGTTAGCTTGAATTACGGATTTTTTATTTCTTTTAATTCTGTTAGTTACTTAGGCAACCATAAGTAATGTCGTTTCTTTCAAATTTAACAAACATTGTCATCTAGTGACGATAATTTAAATAAAATAAAATTTTGTACAGTAAATCAAAAGCAATCATCACAGTCATCTCGTGCGTTTGTAAAATAAATTAGGAATTACGAATGCAAATGTCTTATTTCAAATCTCAGTCACTTTCAGTGTGTAATTAAAGTTATAATTTCGTATAATTGATCATAATCGTATACAATATACAATCAAATTTCATTCATACAATTATATTTCGTATGATTGAGCTTTTGTTCGTTTCAAATGTGTACTCCGAAAATGTAAAATCTCACGTGTACCTTTGAAATCGATCTACGGAATACATATCCTTGATTACATTATGATGAATGAAATTCTTCTATCTGTGTCCGATTTATTTCCGATTTTCTACTATAATTACTTTTCGAGTAGGTATAACGAGTTCTTTATAATCCAAGATTCCAAAGAACACTTGATCATTTTTTGATGGTTTGTCAGGTTCTTCCTTATAAATAAAATATGAGAAAAAATAAATTTAGAAATTTATCGAATACACGTGTGCTAATTGAAACGTGTGTCCAAAATCTACATTCTTGAAAATTACATACATTAATCAAATTTGAATATACTTTAATTGGATTTAGACAATTATCATACTAGTTTAATGCACACTTCACATTTTATTATTTTCAATTTCCTAATTTTCGTACCCTCGTATTACTCTTTCTCTTCAACATCTTTAACCTCTTGCGCTAGTAACTGGTTCGCGGACCATAACGAGTGACCAAACCGTTATACAATAACTCGTCTTCTTTTTGAATTCATTGGTATATCACTGGACAGAAATTACTAAAAAGTAATAAATTTATTGTTTGTTTTACCTGAATTATATTTCAATATATTTATAACTAAAAAAATATTACAATTTTGGACGTCATTCCAGCGCAAGAGGTTAAATGTAAAATTACAATTCACCCTTTGAATGTAAAATTAAAATTCAATTATACCCCGATTACACGGACATATAAAAATAAAACGGAAGAGCAAGAGAATAAAAGCAAGAAAGACTGCTCTTATTTAAAAATAATTCAAGAGGACCGAGGAAGGTACACGTAGCTACGTGTACGTAAAAAAATTTATTCCGCGGCTTGGGTCCTCCTCCTCCTCCCCCTTCTGGGAGAGATCTCGTCTCAATCTTTCTCAGTCCACTCGGTATACTCATTTTCGTGCACCTATATCTATCTTTACTCATCCGACCCTTGAATTAAATTACACCCCGGAGGTTGGGAGACTCGAAGCCGCAACGAGGCTAAGGGTCGGCCACAACGGGGACGTCGCCTTGCCTCGATTCGTTTCGTTTCGTTCTGTTTCGTTCACTGTCACTGTCGCATCACGTCGTTCGTTTTCCTTCGTCCGCTTTATTTCCACCTCCCTCCCCTTTCTTCGCTCGTTTTTCTGCTTCTTCCTTTTTCGTGATCCGCGAACGCAACAATTTCACAGCGATCGTTGACGGTCGTTGGCCTGGGTATACCTTTACAGAGATCGTACGACCAGGTTTCGTATATTGGTAGGATTTAGGCGAGGAAATGAGATATTTGGAGACTTTGGATATTGATTGGAATTGGAATTGGTATTGTATCGATGAAATTATGTTTGATAGTTTCATGTTGGCGAAGGTACATTTGATTGCGTCGTGCGAGTATATGTTATAAATTAGTACAATTTCTTCTTACATCGGACAAAGTATTATGTAAGAAGTAAAATATAATTTGCTTCTTTGTAGAATCTATGATTTTAAAACTACCATATATAATGTGTAAAATATATATAGAATAATTGAAAAGTATTTATTGTAATATCGAAGCGAGTGAAACTCATTTAATGACGATCTGAACTAGCATAAAATTTCACAGACTACTTACAACGTCCAAATGCTATTTATAATGTTCTTTGTCAAATAATTTCATCATTCTAACCGAGTACTTTGGTTTTTAATAATTTTGTATAAAAATCCGAGAATTTCTAGATTATTATATTATTTTTATTACAACGTTCAAAAAACCTATATCCAGTAATTATAAACTCGCATTTTTGAAACAACTAAAATAATTAAAATAGAATGATATTACGCACAATGACAACAGCAATAGCTCTATTCTCGGTTTCTCACTCAAGGTGCAAAATTTTATATCTTTCTCTCGAACAATTAATCGAAATGCAATGCTAAGTGAATGGTCGTCTAATTATTTTTGAGCAGTATGTTTGCGCTTTCGTTTGAAGCCGCGAATTTGGGTCAAATAGAATGGAGTGCATTGTACTCCTAACCCTTGCGGGGGTATATTGCACTATGTTGCACTGCGGTGAAATTTCTCGCTCGACAGTTGAACACTTAGGAGAAGGAAATTTTAAGCGGCTACGTTTTATACGAACCGTTTGATCCAGACCATCTGCTGGCTCAAGGAAACTTCATTCCCGTGAAAGGATCAGCGAATAAATTTGTAAAAATTCATTTACATAACGCAGTCGCCAGATTCGTATGTAAATGAAACAAGAGTCGTGCAATGCCATCTCTGTTTTCAAATTCAATTTTTCATTCACTGCGTTTATTAGTGGGCAAATATTATGCTGTTCAGAAATCGCATTAATCAACTTTACAAATTTTTAAATAAAAGACGGCGATGATTTTTACGAATATTATTTTTACATTCATTTTGGAACGATTATTTTTATTACTGTCATCTCTTTGTTAATAAATTTTTGGAAGTGAATCTTTTTTTCTTCAGAAATTGAATATATTTCTATATTTCACTGCACAATTAAATTCTCCTTACTCGACCACTTCATCTGCAACAATTTTATACAAGGAATAGAAGAAAAAAAGTTTACAATACAATAAAGAACACATTTAAATACACACACTTATGAATCTCTAAAATATCTACGAAAAATTAATCCAATTGCTCATTTTGAACTCTGTAGCATCAAATATTAACTTATATTCTAAAGGGAAAATTTTCTTCTCCGATAAATCATTAAAACTCACGACTCTCAAAAGTAAAGTAAATGCTCTTTTAACGTGTGTACGAACAAATTCATCAAGAGATGAAAATACTCTTAGGTAGGTCATCCAAGAAAGCTATGGCCGTAGTACGCGTGTTACGTGCAATTTCTTACCCGATTCGGCCAAGAGCCAAACACGACGAAGGAACGCCGTCGTTGTGTTACCACGCCCGAGCGACTTTCATCTGTCTGCTGCGTTACTTATCGACGAACATTGCGTTTATCATTTCTGCATTTCCCCAGCAACCTTCGCATCGTTTCTCATGCTATTTTTCATGATCTTTTTCAAATAGCAAGACCTAAGGAACACTCGGCCGCACAAAAACGAATTGCATCCCGGCGTTCTACTTCTGGGCCATTTAATCGACGACTTATCGGATGTAGACCGCGGATGTTAAGCATTTTATCACTGAAAATGATTTTAGCGGGAATAACCCAGAAAATTTGGCCTCTTCAGGTGCAACGCTAATGCAACGAAAATTAGCGATTGGTTGATTTGAATCACGTGATTCGTGAGGGGGCGTGGGGTAGACCTCAAGTAGGAGTAACGTTGTCTGGTACTCAGCAATCGCGCCTATAATTTGTTTTCTATCGATTCAAATGTTTGCATATCAGTAAAATTTTATGGCAAAAAAGTCGTCTTCATTTCCTAGTCAAAACTATTGCTTCTGGGCATTTCAGTGAGACGAATCGTACTGGGGTACGAGTCGTGCAGTTTTTTATATTTTCGCGAATTCAAATGGAAATGAAAGAAACGCGTGTCGTAACAAAAATGTGCATGAATATCCAATCTATTCATAATCTATTCATAATTATTTGCTTTTCTTCCGTTACCGTTACTGTGAATAATGTAAATAGCGACCAATATCTATTTTTTGGTTAAAGAAAAACTGTCCACAAAAATTTCGAATTTTCAATCGAAAAATACAAGTGTCTGTGTTTTTGTTATTTCAAAAAACAGGTAGCGCGTATTGTACAATACAGGAAACCAAATAGAATCTTTCTTGGCAAATGAACAAACCTTTGCCTATTGAAATGGTCGTTCCGCTTGCGATAACAATCGCAATAACTAACAATTGTGAAGTCTATTCCGTCACAGTTCTACTCTATAAATACTCAATCTCCTCGCGACAACATTTCAACGCCGAGATACGACGAAATTTCTACAACCGAGCCCTGATCCTGTTTGCTTTTCCAAAACAAACGAATTACGGTGCTGCAAACAATTATTCCAAGATCAATCTATTTCAAACGTTGTCCAACGTTGGTCGTGTTGAATTACTTTAAAGCGCGAAATGAAAAAGCGTGTGAAATATTCAAAGTACACGGCTTTCGACAATACTTGATACACGTGGAATAATTCTACTCTCAGAAATGCGAAATTGCGTATGTACCAGTTTTTAACAATAATTTTATAAATTTCAAGAGGTTAAAGTTTAAAGTCTCGAGAGCTTAAAATTTCATATTTTAACAACTTTAACAAGTATATTTTACGACTGAATATATTATTATTCCTTAATTAGTCTATAAACTAGAGGAATAAGTTAGAAGAAAATAAGAAATTATATTGTAAGAAATTATTAATGTTTGCATTTATCTCAGCTGGTATCATTGGACATTGGAAGTCACAAAAATTTTGGAATTTTTAATCTCGTTTAACTTTATTACTTAGTTTGCATCGAGGAGAACGTAAAATACGAAATAAAATCAAAAACCTTAGACTCTTCTAATATAATACAGATTACTGTATTATACAGTCACTTCGCGATACTGCTCAAGGCTTAAAAATTAAAAGGCTGTCCTTTCCAAACACGCAGTAATGGAAAACGATTGTAGGATATAAGATAAACGCGGGAGAAATCGGTGAAATAACTATAACGAGAAAAACCGTTGGTAGTGCAACGGTGCTTCGAGAGTCCTCGAAGGACTTCTTCAGCTAGCACGCTAATTGCACTTGAAGCTCCCTCATTGCCAAGGATGAAATCCATTAAGCCCTTGTTGTTTACACAGCAATTTTTCCTTCTTTCCGCGCTACTTTCACATTAAAAGAATGACGGCGCTAATAAGACCAGAACGAGAACGAGGAAAGGGCATGGAAATGAATGGCAATAAACGTCACGTAATTCCTTGAACAGCTATGAAAAGTCTTGTTGCCAGCAAATTGTTCCTCTTGCTTCTTCTCTTCTGAGGTTTCCTCTATTTACACACGGACGCAAGAAAGTTTCTGATTTATTGGAAGAAGTATCAATTATCATTACAACAACTCAGTTACTATATAATTACTTCTTGAAGAAACCGCCAAGAAGAAATAAGAAAATTAGTAAGCTTCTGTAAATAATTGTTTCTTTCACCTTGTTTATTCGCATTATGAGGCGCTGTTGTTTCATTTCTTTAAGAATAAAATGGAGATGATAGATTAAGATCAAAATTATACAGTTCTGTAATTTAAAACGAAACTATCACAATGATTTTATTTACAGTTATGACTCGTTCTTTGATCTTGCCTAAATAATAAATTTGTATTTGTAATAATTCTCATGGCGCGTTTTCAAGATTGCAAATTACTTAGAGCATTTTAAATAATTTATAATATTATCTTTCACGATGCTTTATACCTTTCTTTTAAAATAAATTTTTATCTACATCACTTTTTTTTCTTTTTTTTATCGAAGAATAAAGTATCCTATTACTAATACGGTTTTTGAAATTTTCGAAAATTTCTTCCTCGTAATAATTACAATTAACTCCCAATTTTCAGTAATAACCAAAATTCGTGTCATTGAAAGTTTAACAGCAGTTCAACAACGATCGCTTAAATTCTTCAAACGAACCTCGACCATCTCAAACATTTTAATCCAGCAGGTTTCGCGTGGAAGAAAGCACCCGTCTTTGCAAGATGGATGCGTTGATAAATCTTCGAATACGTTGCCAGTGCCAAGAAGGCTCGTGCAAACTTTCGGTAACGTGGTGCATTCGTGATTGCGCGATATCGCAACGTGATGCGTTCCAAGGCTACTGGCACGTTTGATCTACAAACCCGGTACGACTATCTTGCCGCGCCTCTTAGCAAATACGCACAGTGCACATGCACGCTATAATACACACGATTATATTCGATGCAGATGGGCAGAGTTTGATATTTGAGAGAGGTTCGTCTATGTGTATGCAATTAACGCCGGTGAAACGCGTAGACGGTGTGCATTATCAATTCGATTGGCAAGCTGTGTGAGCCGATGATGCATCAAATGGTATTGCTAAGTGAAACATTGTGTCTGTTGAATTCGCTATTAATAATAGACTGTTGACTCTCGTGCGTTTATGAGGAATTTGAAGTGGGACGAAATGTACAGGATATTATATTCCTTTGTATTATATTATAAAATTTTATAGAATTTGTTATATAAATATAACATTCCTTGTATTATATTGTAGAATGGAATTTTCGTGAGACTTGAATCTTTTTAAAAACGAACGCTTCTGTTTTATTATCACAGAATTTTATTATCATCGTTTGTCATTCGTCCCTCGCCAGTATGGAATTAACTAAATTTGATAGTTGACAAAGTTTCAAACATAATTTCCAGGATACGACCAGATTGAAAGCTTTTTATTAATACTTTTATTAATTTATTTATTGTTTATTTAGACTTCCTTAAATTATCATTTACTAAAATTTAATTTACTATTATTTATTTACTAAAATACTAATTGGAACTCATTTCATTCATAGCATCGCACAAACATAACTGTACTATCTAACACAGAAAACGAGTTGATAATACATACATACGCAATAATTATTTCACGGGGAAAACTGCATCTTGGAGTTTGTTGGAGCTTGAAATTTACAATGGCGTTGATAAAGGCTTTGAAGCAATATTATTGGACGAGATGTAGGCTGAGGTTGTTTCGTCTTTGTGTACGTAGGTGGATATATTCCTTGAGTGGTGACAGGAACCCTCTCAAGAATCTGATTATTACCGCTTTGGTGTTCGCCAAGGTTTCGTTGAGAAAACTCGTGGCGAATGCTTGAAAACTTCGGAGCTCGTAAATGAGACTTCCGTCGCTGATCGCCGGTGTGACTTTTATTAAAATTTCTCCGCGACTACTGTCACCACTAACAATTCCACTGAACAATTTTTACGTTTGATTCCGCCTCTGTTTATCCCTGTTTGATCTTCCTCGGGAATAATATTCCTTAATTTAAAATTAAGATTTTTCGTCGGATACGTGCGTAATCTTTAATTTTTGTGAAAAATTAATGAAAATTAACGATAGTTTTAAAATACGTCGTATCTCGAGATATGATATACCATATTTATCTATTTATCCTGGTTACTATATTTATCTTTCTACGTCATTAGCAAGAATAATACCCTTTGCTCTATGAATAAAACTTGAAAAAAATTTAACGCGTGTGTAACTTTTAATTTTTTTTTTTAATGTAAATTGAAATAATAAGATGTAGAAAATATTCATACAATTATACATTAGCTATTGCTTTTACATTTTAATCTAAGAATTTTAGATATTTATCGTAAAATCTATTTATCTGAAAATTATTTGACATAAAATTCAACATAAAAAAGCAGAATAATACAAAATTATGTGCAAAATATCTTGCTCAAAAAGTAACTTTAATTTTACAATATTTATAATATTTTACTACTTATATTCAATTTACAGTACAAAAAGTATATACTTTATATTCAAAACTGTCAACTAATTAATCCGAACAGTGGTATAAATCAGTATTAACGATGGTCCACTTGATTTTCCGTGTCAATCACTACGCTAAAGAGTAGCAAGACTAACAAAATCAGTAGAAGTGGTAAGACATGGGCAGACGTCCAGCAGCTGATAATTTACCGACACGAACTACTGACTCTTCAAGCACAGAAACTTTGAAAGGAATACTGGCGCCAGCTAGGTAGCCATGGAAGGAAGCCTAGAGAAAATTATTGATTTTTTCTTTACGAAGAAATTATTTTCTGACCAAGGGTAAACGCCGAGCGTGAGATTTTATCGTGGCACGATAACGACGCTGCGTGTGATCTATTTTGCAAAGACACGCGTATCAAAGAACTGCAAAAAAAAGCGTTAACTGTGATTATTGTTATCAAACAATAAATAACACAAAGAACGACAAAGATGAAGATGTCTGTAGATACGACGATTGGATGAATGATCAAAATGTATATGCTTTGTATAAATATTTTATAAATACAAAGATTCAATTATTACGAATAATTCGTAATTCAAAGAAACTTGAATATTAGAATGCATCTTTAAATATTGTTAAAACTTTTAATATTAGTTGCATCTTACAAAACTTGCAAACAATAGAAAAGTATAATTTCACGATGCTACGATACGTTGAATCTACACGTTCATTAATCTTGAAACAATCAAAAGAATATAGATATTTATGTATCCTAAAAACTAACTAGGCTAAATTTTTGTTACGCATTTGTGGGTATTTTGAGGATGCAAAAATATATAAAATATATAAAAAATATACATAAAATGTAGTACTCATTGCAACATTTAATAAGTAAAACATTCTGTAATATAAACGTGCACAAATATTAACACAATCGCCATTCAAATCTATCTACAAAAGACACACCCCGCTGTATTAATTACATAAAATAATAAAATAACCATAATTAATTTGCACTTTACTCGCAAGTAACAGTGGAAAAGATATTCGTCGCTGTATCATTGAGCTCTTCTCGCAGTTGGAGGCATGCTTTCAAGCCGAAGTTAGCTATGGTCCACCATAAATCCAGGTGAGAGAATTTCGTGACATAAGGCGTGCCGACTAAGGGGGAAAGTTCGAGACGAACGACTCGGCCAAGATAAAAGCGGAAACACTCGTTGCGAGATCGTTATGTAAAGCGAGATATTTTGTACGAACTGTTAGATGCTTAACAGTCGTTAACGCGCGGCGTACCGTTACAGTAAGTAAGGAGCTTTATTCCTGTCCACTAATCATCGTCAGATCTCGCGATAACGCGTCTCTGCCCCGGGCTGGAATTTCTCGGCTCGAGCGAAATTTCCATAAACCGACAGATTGTTCTGGCGAGTGATTACTCGCCGTGTACAATCTGTAATTCTATACGATCCGGTTCGATCGCGTGGAAAGTCGTTTTCCGAATAAAATGTGTTTTTAGAAAATAAAAAAATTCCTTTTCAACAGTACCCTCTACGGTGATAAAAATGAAAGAATATGACGCGGAAACATTTCAGATTATGTTCTGAAAAAATATTACTGATACACGTTGGTTCGCTACATCGTATGTTCGTTTTTTCAGTGTGTTTTTACGGGGAAAGTGGGAGAGAACCTAGACATGTGACGATTACATGAATTTTAGATGACGACCATTTGAAAAAAATCGTCGATTCTGAAATTTAAAAATTATTTGAATAATCCTTTCGCAGTTTCATGAACCTGGGGCAATTTATTTATTAAAAAATGGTCTGTATATTCAAAAAAAAAAAAATAATTTGTATCAAGAGATCGATGAAATGGAGAGTATTGGAAGAGTTTTTGAGTTGTAGTATACAAGTAAAATTTTCTGATTTCTATGTCATAGTGTTTCATAAAATATAAGCTTTCTGGAAACAGGCAAAACAAATAATGTTGACAAATAATGCTAATTCTACCCACTAGTAATTAATTTCATTAATTTTTTTTCTAAATATTCAAAAAAGTCATCAAGACACATATTTAGATCGATGGCACACTGAATTTTAAAATTCATTTTAAAAATCGTCAGTTATAATAATTTCAAATACATTTTATCTGTTTATTTAAAATTTTTGTTCCATCTGTAGAAAAATGTAACAAATAATCTTGATGAAGCCGAATGAAGCTGTGGTTTCGACGGACACTGCATTTTTCATCATTATTAGCTTCAATATTCTCGATTATTATACGGAACCCGTGATATCTTTCAGAGATTTCTTCAGACAAACATTATTTCCATACTTCTGAGCATCAATATATCACGGTGCTCATGCGCAACCCATTTGTTCATTTCCTTTCATTTTTCCTATTTGACCCATGTGATGAATAATAGTAGAATGGATTACCCCCATTTGAAACGCCATTTCTCTTCCTGTTTTTCTCGGATTTTTTCCCATAATATTTCTTGGAACGCTATTGCCGACGACACTTTCCTATCTTTCTTTCGAATCATTCTCTCTAATGAAAAATCCACTGTCTTCGGCCTTGTGACTCAATGCTGAAATATTCTAACGTTATATTTTACGAAGTCCTACATTTACGTAATACTCCCTCTAAAAAAAGTGGAATTGATGTGAAAACAGAAAAAAATATGCGAAACTGTATCCATAAGACATTCAGAATCTTCTATATAAATTTTATACAGTAACAGCAATATCTTTTACAATACTACATACAAACTCAATTTTCGTTTATTTTATTATATAATTATTTGTTTTATTACCTCATCCATATTATTATAATTTTCTGTTCGTTATTACCGTTATTGTGAATTATTCGAAAAGCAAAAATAAGCATTTACTCCACCTATTAAATATTTAAATCGTTATTTATTTATAATTGAATATTAAACGCTCGCAGAAAACTTTTTTATGAATATTAACGTAATGCATAAAATATGATAGCAAAGTACAGTATCTGTTGTATAATACTAAACAAAACAAATTTCTATCCATCTTCCACTTCATCAATCATGCTCGTGAAGACAAAAATTCATGCTCGTTGAAATGCATAAAAATTCACCATCCTCGAGGTTTCAAACTTCGAATTTGAAAACAAATCCAAAAAACAAAGTCGCGGTGCCAAGTTCGCAACTGACAGCGCGACATTTGGAACTAAAATCCATTGCACATAACTAACTGCCGCTGTCGTTAGTGCTTGAGCGATCGCTGAAACGCGTGTAGGTCGTGCATTATTCAATTTATGGTCCATTTATGGATCCGGGATTCCGTTTTAGCGGCGTAAGAATACCTAGCCGGGATTAAACGTCAGACGCGTTCCTCTGCAGATGCAAAAATAACTCGAAATTGCTCGATACAACAGAGACCTGCTGATCCTCGTGGAAATTCTTGGCCCCCGCAATTTAATACGCCGCGTGTGCAGACACCGCGTTCTGTCATCCCCGGTCGAGGGAACCGTTCTCCACTTTATCTCCCTCGGGACCCCCTCTTTCGTTACTTCACCTCGGCAATTTCGGGACGAACGTTTCGCCGTCTTATTACCGAAGAAACGCAAATTCCAATTTCCCCGGGACACCGAATCAGGGTTGATTCGAGCAATGAATATTTCACTCGTTGATAAAGTTAGAACCGTCCAGAGTTGTTTCCTGTCTTCTCGTTTCCTTGAAATTGCATTAAAAATCCATTTTCCTAGGGGAAGAGGGAGAGAGGGAGAGAGAGAGAGAGGAATAAGACCGAGAGATGTCTTTCGTTTCGAAATTCCTTTCGTTCCCGTGTATAAAATCGAGGAGGGGAACGGACGATCGCGGTTCGATGTAATTCGCCGAAGAAAATTGGTTCAACAATTGGAAATTTTCCATTTTGAGTCCTCCTGAGAGCCCCGAGGTGGAATTCGTTTCCTCGGAACGTTCCGTCAGCTGGCGGTGGCGTTTGCATGTGAAGCAAGTTAATATCAAATGATAAGCCTCGACGATCCGCGGGGGCATTTGCGTCGCGAGAAGTCCGCGCTTTCGCCGCGAATTGTCGAACGAACGAACGTTCGTCTCGGAAGAGAAACGGCGCTCGTTGTCGGTGTTTTGATACCAGATCGATATTTATGCAAATTCGTGAATTAACGTCAACTTAAAAATTCACTGATTTACATTAATTTGAAAAATGCGATTTCAATTGAAATGTTTTATACGTTAATCTCTCTCACTCTCACACACGCGCGAATATTTTGTATTTTCACATCTTCAAATTGTATCACCGACAAAAATTCGCGATCTACTAATAATTCGAAGGCCAACGCAGTCCTGAAATAAATTAAAAAAAAGCTTAATCCTGAAATTAAATAAAATTGAAATACACTAGACATAAAATTTTTAAAAAAGGAGATACAAAGAAGTGATTTATGTATTAATGAAAATGATCTAAAAGATCTGGATAATGTGTCAAAGATCCTTAAGCCTCTTCGATCTGTACAATTTCATTTAAAATCTTACAAAGAAAATAATTTAAAATCTGGAAGCTGATAATTGTTGTATAAATAATTCATTCGATGTTTTTGTAATGAATATCATTACAACGAAGCAATATACGTACAAAATAAAATAAAGTTGCGTGACATTGCAAAGGATTAACGATCATTTAATTAATTTACAAAGCCTTGAATTAGCTCGATCATTTTATAATTTATTATTTATCCGAGATTCATTATGGAATTTATTTAAATTCATTTTAATCGCAACTTCGTTAGCATCTGTTTAATACAACATCTGCGTCACGCAAAGTTTACACGAAAATTTCAGAACATAAAAGCGGAAACATTTTGACCGAAACGTTGATAGAGAGATATTTATATTAATAATAATTGACGCTTCGTTACGTGACAGAAAATTGCTACAACTCTTTCGATAAAATAGACGTTGGTTTTCGTTGAAAATTCGATTTTCATTGATTAATAACATCCATTTTATGGTATAGGATGTACTGCGAATAAAGTAAATTGATTATCCACTTTCCAAAAGAAATACGGTACAACAAAATTTCCATAAGAGTTCCAAAGTTTATAATTAAATATTCAGCGAACAGGCGATTGAATCTCCAAACTTCAATTTTTGAGATGACAGTTTCGAGTAAAATTTGATCAGAAATTTTTAAGCGAAAGAACAAGTTTCAAATAAAATTTTTAATGAAACAGTCATTTATTGGAAATATTGACGAAATTCGTACTTATTTATTAAAAACATTGAAACGTCGAGAAATCAATTATTGAAATTGTACGCGAATTTCTATGAATGAATTTCTGCATAATTTAATTCGATAATTATTCATTCGAAAATCTCATGCGTCCGACGAATGCATAAATTAATTTTTTAAAATATTATTTTAATTTTTATTAGGGAATGTTTAATACGTTGTGGCGAAATTTTTATACATATGCACGACTACACGTGGCCATACAATCGGTAGTTTCCAATTCTGTCGAACTTTTTTAATAAACTCCCGAACTTCTAAATTAATTCTCTTATCGCTCTCAGAAAAAATTTAAAGGATCTCAAATATATTTGAAGTAAAAATACTTTCAAGAAATTTCAGTGAACACATTTGAAATTTTAATTATTCTTTCAATTTTAGATTATCCTCAATCATTCTCTACGATGACGTTCGATTAAAATCTTCATATATAGATACCTATGTTTAGTCAACTCTCGAATCTTCGATTTAATCATTAAATTTATTGAATGTTTAATTTCGTAAATTTATTAATAGCTTTCTGCAAGAAAGAAATCGAGGATGAAATAATAAATATTTTGATATTAATTTACTATTTATTATTAATATTTTAACAAACATTTCAACATTCATCATTAATCCCAAGAGAACTAACAGTCCTTAAAAAAATTTGTTCATCTTCTATCTACTAAATAAATAAACATTTCACGATAAATCATCCAATTTGACTAAAAAGCACGTTTAATATTGTCCCAGATCCGTAAGATCTTCTCTCAAGAAATCTTACAATTAATAAGTTTATAAAAAAATCACGTTACTTTCGTAAATTACTTTCCAAACATTTTTGAGAGAATTCACCTTCTGTAACATTTCCTCGAGGCAAAGACGAGAATACTTTAGATACACGTGCACGCGTCGATGTATTGAAAATCCGACGTGTCTTGGGCAAGCCTGTTTTGAAGCGAACGGAAACTTCGATGCAGATGCGAATGCTTTCCGCGTTTCATACTTCCATGTGTCAGTGTCCTTTGTTAAAAGAACGTCCACGCTTCAAGACCTGTACGCAAACGCGGTCTTATTTCGAAATGTCACTTGTCGAACGTGCTATAGTTCCATCGGAACAACGTCGCGAACTTGATGAGAAACCGCGTTTTTCGCGTGGTTGTCGAAACGTCACACTGTCACATACACGAATCGTTACCTAACTTGTGCCTGAGCTATCTCGCGTATTTATTTCGTAAAAACTTACACTTGAAGTTTTGTAAATTTAATTTTTATTTTATTTTATTTTATTTTTTTAATTAATTGTGTTACTTATTACAAATTGTTGAAACGCAAGTCAATCAACCGATATTATTTCGCCTTTCTTACGCATAGCGTGTTTGATAAATTTCAATTTGGTTTTGCCCCTTTTCTCCTTTAACGTATAATAATTCTCCTTTAGTATGTAATAATCGAGTCGTCCCTGCTCGCGATATTATTTTTCTTTTCCTTTTTAATTTATCGAAGATGAAAGCCACTGTTACAGCATAAAACGCCGCATCTTTTTGCACGTTTGAAACCCTTTGACGAAGCGCCGCACTTTGTTCTTCACGTGTCTTATCCGAGTATATAAGGATATCCTTAGTTACGCGAGAATTGACGCTTTTTCTATCACTTTGTGCGTGAAAGATGTACAATTCACGGAAGAGCAGGTTTAAGAAGAATCTCAGGTGCGAAATTATCGTCTAAAATTGTTATTCTGCGTCGTCACGGCTGTCTCTTTACCGTCTTACATTCACAACTAAATTCTGACCAAAAGCTTTCTCACGCTTTTTACTTGTCACTCTGCTTTTTTACAATTTTTCTTCTTTTTTAGCAGTGCAATCGTTCTGAATCTGTAATAATAAATAGTAAAAATTACCGTTCAATAACTTCAAAATTAACGATTTTCATTTTCACTTAAAAAATTTCTTTCTCCAAATACTTAATTTTCGTCAACCGTTTGTCGAAGCACAAAAAATCGTCGAATCGACATTTTTCCCCAATGGCTAATTGTGCGTAGTTTCAAGTAACGGGTCTGCTTTCTTCTACACGATGTAATTGCTTTGTTAACTAGACGATGCAGCAATCTCGCAATATAATTTGGCGAACTTAATAACGGACCACTGTTCCGTAACCAAACCATCGACGAGAAGATAGAATTATTGTAACACGTGGAAACCACAGTGCACGGAAGTTCGCGTGTGCTTCAGCTTCCGATTAGAATTCGCGACTTATTGACTCGTGGACCAAGGACACCTCCGCGTCGTATAATTTATACTATTAACCAAACAGTTAAGTAGTAAGTAGAGTAATTACACTGCAGTTGGTTGTGTTGTAAAGTTATTGTTGCATGCGCCTTTTTACAGTTTTGTGGAAGAAGATTAAGAAATAAATTGTAAAATGGCATAAATATAAAATACTCTTCAGACTAGATAACTGTTTGCAATTGGTTGTGTTGTCAAGTTAGTGTGTTAGAGAAAATATATGCATCTTTTTATAGTTTTGTGGAAGAAGATTAAGAAATAAATTGTAAAATGGAATAAATTTAAAATATTCTTCAGACTAGATAACTGTTTGCAATTGGTTGTGTTGTCAAGTTATTGGTGTGTTAGAGAAAACGTATGCATCTTTTTACAGTTTTGTGGAAGAAGATTAAAAACTAAATTGTAAAATGGCATAAATATAAAATACTCCTCAGACTAGATAACTGTTTGCAATTGGTTGTGTTGTCAAGTCAGTGTGTTAGAGAAAATATATGCATCTTTTTATAGTTTTGTGGAAGAAGATTAAGAAATAAATTGTAAAATGGCATAAATATAAAATACTCTTCAGACTAGATAACTGTTTGCAATTGGTTGTGTTGTCAAGTTAGTGTGTTAAAGAAAATACATGTGTCTTTTTACAGTTTTGTGAAAGAAGATTAAGAAATAAATTGTAAAATGGCATAAATATAAAATACTCTTCAGACTAGATAACTGTTTGCAATTGGTTGTGTTGTCAAGTTAGTGTGTTAAAGAAAATACATGTGTCTTTTTACAGTTTTGTGGAAGAAGATTAAAAACTAAATTGTAAAATGGCATAAATATAAAATACTCTTCAAACTAGATAACTGTTTGCAATTGGTTGTGTTGTCAAGTTATTGGTGTGTTAGAGAAAACATATGCATCTTTTTACAGTTTTGTGAAAGAAAATTAAGAAATAAATTGTAAAATGGCATAAATTGAAAATATTCTTCAGACTAGATAACTGTCAATACATAAATATGTATGATATTCTGTAAAGTAGGTGTGATATGATAGCAAATAAAGTAAATATAGTAAATTTTCTTCTGTTCTTCACCATACGCTTTTGTCAACAATTTCTTTCTTAAAATAGAAAATTTCGGATCTTGTAGCACTTTGAAAAAAAAGAATCGCTACTTTTGAGTAGACTTAAACTTCTGTGAATACTTTTAAGAACAAGCTGATCCGTATTAGTCGCAAACATGCAACAATGATTTTTCCATTTTTGTGTCGTCTGTTAACCACCACAGAATAAACGTGCTTTTTAAATTTGCACTGGCTAAATTTAATCCTCTTTTTTAAATAACGTTGTTCGATAGAGCCGGTGATTTTCACGAAGTCGCACGCATCCTGTATAAAATTTAAATCACAGCGGTATTAAATCCTGAATTTGTCGCGGAACTAAAAATCGAATTCCACTTCAAACAGAGATGGGGGGCAAAGAACGAGAAATATGCACGACAAATCCCTCGATAAATTTCACAATGTCGCTCGAGAGGAAATTAAAAAAGAAAAAGACGGTAAACTCCTCCTCCGATAAATTCCACATAATATATAAAGTAAAGATAGATAAAGTAAAAAAACAAAAAAAATAAATAACATTTCTGACAAAGAAAGAAACATCTATAAAAATAAAAACTTCACCAAGTGTTCTTTATTCGAGAGAGAAATAAAAGCACCAGTGTTTCGCCGATTATTCGATCAACAATTAACATTCGCGACAAATGGCGGAATAATTGAAGAACTGGTACCGCTGACGACCAAACAGATACCGAGTGAATAGTGTTGATTAAGTTAGGCTCCCGACGGCGACCGATGAAATTTACAAACGAGCGCACGTACCTCGATATCGTTAAATACTTTACCACGCGCAAAATCCACGAGCTCGACGATGAAACACCGCTGATTAAACCGGTGACTTTATTTAATAATCTGTACGATGGAGAGAGTCCTATTTGCTAAGAAATTCGAATGACAGTGTCTTCAGACCCATACTGTGTGGTCGAAATAAAAATAAAATAATAAAATGCAGACTAAAAAGAGAATTTTCACATAATTACTTATTTCCCAAGTGTTTGTTTTTTCTACAAATAGCATCCTGTTTCATTTTCTAGAATTTATTTTCACATGGTCATATTTTTGTAGTTACGTGAACGTATGTAGCTCTGAATAATGGTAAATTGATATTTAGAAAACATCCAGAAATTCGCAAATTTTTCTCTCGCAGAGAAATTAGCCAAACAACTTCCACTTTTTCGATCAGTTGGATGAAGATGCAAATTTTCTTCTCCTGGAGAAGGTAATTTTCCTAGCAACGAGTGTACATTACATAATTCCAAACTTCAAATGAACTAATAACAAATATGAACGAATATAACAAACATGATGAACATGAGCGAATGAACATTGTTGAACCAGCACTGTTAATTGCTAAGCTCTCCATATACATTCAAGTTAGTTCTAACGTTAATTATTGTGGAACAAAAAAAGAAAAAAAGAAAAATTACGCGAAATGGAAAGTCAGCCGATTAAAATACGAGCGGAGAGTCTCGTTTCTGTAATCCTCGTTCGCGTGGCTGCGAGAACGAATGGAAAGTGACAACGAGGAGAATAACTCGACGTATAATCAGCCGTACGAATACGCGTAGCCGCGAGCGACAGACGCGCGGGACAAGTAATCCAATAATCGCAGAACGAAGCCTTCTAAGAAGCTTAGTTTTTACACGAGGGTGCTTCCGTCTGCGATAATCTAACCAGCGTGCGCTTAATTGGTTTTTTCTTTTTTTTTTTTGCGTATATAATTATTAAAGATCGACGTTGCAAATAACAGCTTATCTTTATTACGTAGATTTACTCTTTTACAAAAGTCTCGTGCGCTAAGAAATTTGCAATTTTCCTGCGTTATAGAGAGAATTGCTGCTTGGCAATTTTTATTTCAAAATCAATCGAACACATCATAAGAGATTTTCAATTTTCTTTATTTTTCAACTTATTTCGAATAACTATTCGATTTTGTAGTTACGAGTTCATAATCTTTTACAGTCTTGTAATATCATCATAGGGTTTACAGTTTATAGTCTTTTATGAAGAGACTTGTCCCCTGTAATTAACGAAATGAGAGAGAGAGAGAGAAATTACTAGTTTAATAAAGGTTCTTGTTCGGCCTTAATCGAAAGTACGCTGAATTATTTAACACCTGCGCCAGTACGTTCAAAGGTGGATTTAATAACGATTTCAGGTTCTACGAGCGTATTCGTTTAATTTTTCTTTTTTCATTTAAATTAATCTAGATTATTCGCTATTTTTTAATGCATGGCGATATCACTGATTCGAACGAGTGCTTCTTAAAAAATGATCGATTTCTTATTATTTCTAACAACAGCGTGTTTCTTCAATTCAACGTAAACTTGAATTGCTCGCAACTTGAAAAATAGATCTCAAACGACATGTTCTGTCATTTCGTCTCAACACGTTCTACTTTATTGCTTTCCGTACGCTGAATACATCTTCCGCGTCGTTTCGCATGGATCTCTATCGCGCTATCATCCACCGAGTGTAAACTCGTAAGCTCGTTAACGAGCCAATGAAACTTATTCTTTGACACGTGAAACGCGAGTTAAACAAGTGTCGATTAAATTCCAACGGGTATGATATCCGCCGCGGAAAATTCGAAGATTGCCAATTATTCGGCTTGTGTTTCACACTCGGCGCGATTGAAGTTGAATTCGATTTCACGCTGGAAATTAATTGCACGCGAGCGCCTCTGTGTGTCACACACAACGGCGACAATGAACGGCCGGGTTTTTCTCCCTCTGGAAATGGCCTTCAAAAACAAGCTGCCGATTGTTGTCTGTTTAATATTACGTCAACGAAAGGTCCTTTAACGAAAGGAAACAGGCCACCGGTGCGTCAATTGTGCTCCCAGTGCCAACACGACTCGTCCAGTTTCTTTGTAGTTTTATATATTATACGTACACACACGAGCGAACGCTTAATGGCGCAATCGTTTCAATGGTTCCGCGAAAACAAATTCTGCGCCGTCGTTTAAGGCTGTTTGCTCTATTCAAAATGAAACGCAAGAACTTTGTATTGCTGTATACAAAGACGGGGGAAAAATTCTTTTTCCTGCTCGCGCGCATTTGAGAAACTAGGAATTAACGAATGAAACTTCGTTCGCGTGAATCAGTTCGTTTCCTCTAAGTAAATTGAACTGTTAAGGAGAGAATAATGTGAGTTGAGGAAGATGCATCGTAGTAGAGATTTTCGTCAGTTCGAAAACAAATGTGTCATCGTGTATGACGAGTAAATAAGTAGACGTTGCAACAAATATCACGATAATTATATTAAATAAATAAAGAATATTTCAACTTAGAGTTCGTGAAATTAGCAAAAAAAAACTGCACGACTTGTACCTCAGTAGGAAATCCGACTAGGAAATGAAGACGACATTTTTTCCATAAATTTTATTGATATGCAAACATTTGAATCGATAGAAAACAAATTACAGGCGCGATCGCTCAGTACCAATCAACGCCACTCCTACTCGAAGTCTAGCCCACGCCCCCTCACGAATCACGTGACCCAAATCAACCAATCGCTAATTTTCGTTGCATCAGCGTTGCACCTGAAGAGGCCCGATTTTCTGGGTTACCCCCTCTAAAATCACTTTCAGTGATGAAAAAAAAGAGCGAGGAACAATAATTGCAAACAGTAAATGAACTGGTTTTTGAAGAAAATTATCTTCGAAATTCTATACACAATTTTTAATTAAATGCGTGTCCAACAAGTATCGTAGTAAATATCGTTGATATATCGTAATAGATATAACAAGTATATTGTAAGAAATATAACAAATAGTATTTATAACAACGTGTCTCCACAATCGTCTCTCTGATTATTAATAGGAATTTCAAAATATTTCGTAACGCTATACATCCCTAAACAAAACGTTCGAACACCGCTAAAGACACTCAGTTGCCGAATCAATTCAGGGAGTAAAATCGATTCGCGTGAAAGAAACGTCGCCATAAATTCCCCGCAATTAAAACCTGTCGTCACGCGACGAAAATAAAAACAAGGACAGCTTTGCCATTCCAACGTCGACTTTTTACACGTTTCATAAGCTCGTCTCATACCTTCTCAGACGAGTTGAAAGCAAAAATGCGTTTGTTTCCAACTTGCCCCGACTAAAAGGCAACGTTAATTTGAACTTTTGCGGCGAACTGATTGAAATAATTTTGTTTTTGCAAAGGCACGTTGCCTGTAACGTTATTTCTCGCAAAAAGAAGAGAAACAAAAAGAGGGATGAGGTGTAATCACACGGTTCCTTTAATAAGATACTAGAACGAATCGTAACGAGACTGTTCGGAATGCGGAGATTCTGCATTGGACGTTCGAACGTTACGACGTGCGCAAACTGAAAATGTTCGAAAGCTTTTAACGATTATGGGGGGGCAGGGTTTTCCCAAGTTGAAGATAATTTTCTCGAATAGCCGGAACAGTTTCGTTCGCCGATTTCACCATTAAATACGAACGCAATAACAAAAGTGATCTTGTTTAGTGCTTTCCTCTCCCTCGTTTCCTGCTCTAGATCTTTTATCGTTTTTTAAGTTTCAATTATCTCTGAACGAAATTCTGATTATTCCAATTCCTCGGTCGTTTTAACTCTTAATCGCGCCATCTATCATAGAGTCCAGTTGTCCCCCGGGCATTTTAAATTCTAATTATCCTTAGACGAGCAACCATTGTTGGAGACTTTTTCATTAGAGCGCGGAGAAGAGATCAGTCCGCGAGTCAGTTTACTCAGCGACCGAGTCGAATTTTTATTTTCTCTAGAACGATCTCCTTTCCCGTCGAAGGTCTCTTTGGTGAACAAGGAAAAGTAGGTGAATTGAAGTTTTAGTTAACGTTTGGAAATTCTATCGTGAGTAGGGTACTTCGGCAGAAGAACTCTCCCCGATTGTAAACAGGGAAATTTGCAGTAAAACGTTGAAATTGCTACTTTGCTACTTTTATTGCTGCTTGCTGACTTCCAATGTCGCAACGTGTTTGTTTCGCGAAAATTTTGTCGCAAGCAGTGAAAATTCCTATCAACTCTGCAATTAATAATTTAATTGTTAGAATTAGTAAATTTCACTTGGTCCGATATTATTTAAATTATTAAACGTGCTGAACATCAACCTAACCTAATCTAACCTAACCTAACCTAATCTAAACTTCCAATATTTCTGCTTTTTTGCGAAAATTTTGTTGCAAGCCAAACTTTGCAAGAAAACAGTAGATAATTTTATTAAAAAAAAATAATCTACCAATTATATAAAACGACAATTTATAATAAAATTCGTCAACTCGATAATGATACTCCAAAGTTATTAAAACTAGCATCGCTTTTTTTATTAAGCATTCTCAGTATTTTTATCAATTTTCGATATTCTTTCATTATCACCGTAATAGAAGGTATTCAACGTGATCGTGCATAATATCATCTTTTACTTTCGTTTCCTTGTACGGTAAACACTCTCAGATACAAAAAACAACCGACACGAAATTCTACTGACCAAGTTGCGGCTCTTTGTGTGCCGGCCAACTCATTAATTAAATCATTTAACCGTGTCAGTGGTTATCACAGGTGACCGCTGCATGTACAATAACAAATGCGCGTTATCAGAATACGGATTTTAATTTAACCGCATCATTCGATTTAATTGATAAATCTTTGCTCTTAAAGTACACTCTGGCACAAATTATCCAAATTATGCTCAATTTTGATCGAAATAACACGAAACACGGATATTGAATGACAATGTAACAACATTGGATCCTGAATTTTTAATATAGAACATCTACAGTATTTAATAAATAAACTTGTAATTTAGCTACAACAAAACAATCATTTACCTTTTAGATTTTATTTTTTAAACTATTTTCATGAAAAATGTGACTTTGCATAAATATCCATCATCTATTAATAACAGATCGTCGATGATCCATAATAATCGATGCAAACAAATTTTTTATTAATAGCAATATCGAGACACTGCCAGAGAATAGAAACAGACATAAAAAGAAAAGAGATTGAAAATCTTGGATATTGAACGCGCGTTTCATTTTGCTGCATGACATATTCTGAAATATGAAAATCACGCGTGCATAGCCACGAAGGACCTCATTTTTGTTAATTAACCGGGAGAAATGCGGGGCGACGATATTCCGCGTGGTTCTAAATATAAAACGTTCCGGAGTGTTGTTCGTTCTAAAATTTGCATCGCTGCAGATTTGAGAGACCGAAGCGGAGAACGAAGGGAATATTCATTTTCAGCGCCTCGTTGGTTCTCTCGTCGGTTAATCTGCGATTTGATTCGACCCCGCGACGATTCGAGTGTTCCGCTGTAATTCAATCTCACTCCGACGTGCTCGATTAGAAAATAATTGCTCGAGTTTCCGTTGAATCCCGAAACCTTCTCGCCGATGATTCTTCTCGACTCGGCTCCGCTCGAGTGTCGAGTTCGATCCATTTTGGCGCGGTAACGAGCCGACCTTGAACTCCACGCGCCAAGTTCAAGCAGAAAGATCGTTCTCCTCGTCGTAATCTCATCTCCTAATGGAGATTGACGATCGTCATTTTACCCGCCCTATTTCATATCACGAAAATTACACGGACTCGGGCCCTTTGCCGCGAGTTAATAATTCACGCTCAGTTAAAGTGCCATTTTCTTCTAGATATTTTATTATTTTATTGCAAATGAAACGGGCTCCTGGACGATTTATCAAACAAAAAGTTTGTCAGCTTGTTACAGATCGAGGGTTTTGAAATTTTGTACAACCTGTTTGGCTGTATTTCGAGGTGACTGATTTGTCTGATTTGTGTCTAACTGTTTTTTATTTTGTGGATCTAATTAAAAAATTTTCTAATGTTTTCACGCACGTTTTTGAAGTTTTACAATTTTTTACAAAGAAATAAGTATCCTCACTGCGTGATATAAAATCATCTTCGAGAAAAAAGGAACTCACTAGAGTGTTAAAGTAGAGGCTTTTCTTTTTAAAATGAGACCAAGTCAATTCGTACGTCTCTTACGAAATTATCAATTAAAATATCAATTTTCCATAGTTATTGGTTCACTTATGCTCTCCGCTATATGTTGCGGGAAACATGTAATAATTTGAATGATGATAAAAATAATTATACGCAAATCACACCTCGAAACATGGCCAATTTGAAGATTGAAATCTCCTCTTTAAAACTCGCTGTACGATTTTCTTTGTTGAACGTTGAATATTAAGAAATCCTAACATGAAAGAAAAAATTGCAAGCTTCAAAACCACCATTTCTAATCGTGAAAAAAAATTCTTTCGCTGTTTTTGAAGTCCGTTTGAATTTTTACTATCTTCGAGAATGGGAACACTGCCTTCTGATTAATTACCATTCGTGCACATGTTTGCTAATGCGTATGCATGGATTTAGAAACTTCGTAGAATACGCCAGTAATCGGAAACAAAACAGGTTTAGCTATTGTGACAAAGTTGCAATCCATGCTGCAAATGTTTGCGTTGGCTTAAAACAGTTGTATTGCGATAAAATAAACGAAAGTTTTGGTAAATACACAGATAGGCAATTTGAAAGACAAATTTGTCAAGCTATGTGCTCGACGTGTTGCTCGAAATTGTAATATTGCGCGTGTTGTTTATTCTTCAAAGTAATAAATGAAACATTGCACGTTTTATTATCTTTTATCAAACGATTCCGAGTAAAATAATTATTCAGATAATCTGAAACAAATCTATTAACTGGATTTTATTAATTTGGTGCATAGAAACTTACTGCTACTAAACGAGAGAGTTATTTAATTACTAGAGTTTACCAAGTTACAAATTTCGATAATTTAGACTAGATAGGTTATTCAAAAAATCGATTGGCATCTCATGAAAACGAAAGATAAGTTCTTAATTTCTTGACTGCAAATTAAATAAATTAAACACAAATGACAAGTGACTACAATACCAAATATAAAATAAAATGAACACAATCGGAGAGATCGGAGCAAACGCTATCAAACTTTCGACGATCGTCCACGATTTCTTCGCCAGGACGAGAAGTCCTGGAAATGATTTTCAAAGTTGGAATTACTCGTATTTCGCCGCCACTTTCCAATCTTCCATAAAAACACGAACATCCCACCTTTCACCACCGATATACTAAAATCAAATTTTACGCTCGTACGCGGCTCCTGTTCTTCGAATGTCCGCCGTAATTTCCACTCGCGATAAAGAAAATGCTTCTTGAATCTCGAAAATTGAAAGTGAGCTTCTCGCAGGAAAAAAAAGAAGGACAGAGTAAAAAATGTAAGTAGTTTTCAAGTGGAACGAATGAAGTCGTCGACAGTTATCATTGATACATTGATCTTTATTCTTATCAGATTTGGTTGCTCCGTGCATTTCCCTCTCTTCTCTTTCTTCTTTTTATCACTGAAAGTGATTTTAGCGGGAGTAACCCGGAAAATCGAGCCTCTTCAAGTGCAACGCTAATGCAACGAAAATTAGCGATTGGTTGATTTGGGTCACGTGATCCGTGAGAGGGCGTGGGGTAGGCCTCGAGTAGGAGTGGCGTTGTCTGGTACTGAGCAATCGCGCCTGTAATTTGTTTTGCATCGATTCAAATGTTTGCGTATCGATAAAATTTTATAGCGAAAAAGTCGTCTTCATTTGCTTCTGGGCCTTTCAGTGAGACGAATCGTACTGGGGGTACAAGTCGTACAGTCTTTTTTAGAGAGAGTAAAGAAACGCGCGTGATTTAATTCTTTTTCCATTTGAAAACCAACTCGCGAGGTATGCTCGTTTCTTTACTTCATCCAAGTATACCTCGCAAGATTGGTTTTCGAATGGAAAAGAATTAAATCACGCGTGTTTTCATTCCATTCTACGTTCTCGTAAGATTTTCTTTTTCCTCTGTTTTCCTTTTCCGCGGAGTGTGCGTGTAGACAAATAAACGTATTCGACGTTGTTATTTCGTGAACGGAACGAAATCAACTTCTAAACGAATAACGCAATCCGCTGTGCAAAACGTAAAATACATCATCTCCATGGGTATGTAATCACATCAACTTCGGAACTCAACAAGTTATCGATTTAATACGACACGAACAGACACCGAGCACTTCGACTTTCAAAGCATTAAATAGAATTTCACTTCGCCCCTTTGTCCAACACATTTCCGCGCATTAGACGATCCGCGTTAATGCGATTACGCGAATTACGATATCTTTTTTTTTTCCCTGGAAATTCGTTGTTTCCGTTCTGTTCGTTCTATTGTTTCTGCCGAATTCGAAGGATTGCGAATTTTTATACGAGTAAAAAGGAACATTTTTTTATCGTATGTGGTCGGGGAGCATAAAAATTAAATTTTTAATTTTTCTTAATCGAACATTTTTGAACTCGAGTTAAGTTAAGTTAAGAATATTATAAGAAAACCTCGTCCCCTGGAAAATTACATCGGCAACAATTTATTCGTTTCAATGCACATAAAATTGAGAATTTACGAGCTGATTTCCTCCGAGCAAAAAGTACGCAGCAGCGTCATTTTTGGTTCAACGGGATATTACACGATAAAAGTGCCATCTTGTTTTTCTGCTCAATTTTTAATATTCACGCGAGACGTTGCTAAAATAAATTTTTAATTTAGACTAAAAATGTGCGTACGTAACACGTGATACATTTTATCGAATAATTAAAGTTTTATTAAATGTATTTTTAGTTGAATAATCAAAGCCACCAATTGTTTAGTATTTATAAATAATTTGTTATTCGTTGGTATTTCACGGAATCGACGCAAATTGACAATGAAGAATACTTTGTTTCATTCGATCCAATATAGAAATCAAACCAATTTCTATTTTCTGTTCTAATTAAAATTCTATTTTATTTCGGTCAGTATGTACGAACCGAGAGCTATTAATGAAATTTTATTTCATCGACGAGAGCCCGTCAGAATAGAATTTGATATTTGAAAAGTTTCGTCGACAGTAACGAGATTTTCCGCGCGAGCAGATACGGGACAATAACAGCTGCGTTTGTAATACCGCGTTAGACACACAATCGATCGCGCACGATAACTTCTTATCGTCGATAATTCGGGATACGCTTTGGTAATTACGCGTAACGTTTCATGTAACGCGGAGTTCAATTGCTGTGAAATTACACGTGTCGCTGAAAGCGCGTGAACAGAATAGTGCAAATTGCTGAAATTTATCGCGGCGTCGGTCTATGATCTAAAATAATACCGAATCTACCTTAATCCCACAAGTTGATTCCTGTTATTAAATTCAGACTTTCAGTGAAAAGCGTAACTTCACAGCTGTAACTTTGCAAAGAAATGATCGTGTAACAGTTTCACTTTAAAGCGCAAAGTCTCTCCACAGTCTCTTGACAGTCGCTTGAGTTCGTTTCCCTCGAAGATCACTTTACATCGTGCAGCAAAAAGTGTCGAGTCTGATAAGCGTCAAGATTGGCGAAGTTTGATAAGGTTTGAGGAAAGAATGAGAAGAATTTAATAATCCATTTTCAAGCATAATGACTTATTTTTGTATATTTTAATGATTTTATTTATATATAGTTATTTGTAATTAACTATAATTCTATATTTATTTATAGTTTAAGATACTTTTATCGCGAAAATTGCGAAAATTCGAACGTGTGTAAAAAATATTTGAAAGAATTCAAATTTTTGACGACGACGCATATATAGTGTTAAAAGTAGAATTAGACCCGGCGGATCGATGGCGGACGATCCGAACGATCAGCTGGTTCTCCACTTCTCGGATCGGTCATTTCGGTCTGTCATGACTTATCACTCGGATTCAATGTCACCGGCTGTCGACCTCGCTCCTCGTATCGCAATCCACTAGCCCCGATTCGCCGGCACGGCGCTCTATTTTTATTCTCTAGCGCCCTCCTCGCAATCTTTCCTCTTCTCTCTGTGCTCGGCCCTCCCGGCGGTATTCGGGTCGTTTCATTCTATTCGTCCTCGCCTCCTCGACAAACCCCGCGCAACTCGGATATCGAATGCAATTTCACGTTCAACTAAAACCACCAGCCCTCCAATTGCTACCAAGGAATCGCATCTACCGGTAACTCGCCAAAGTAGCTGCGGTAGAATCCTTGTGTAAGATCAGAAAATTGCTGCCTGCTCCTGGCATAGGATGCTCGTAAAATTATTCTCGCTGGAGAGATTCGTTCAGTTCGAGAATTCGAGTGAACAATTTTCTGTGTTTTCACGCTTGAAGATTTCACGTGTGTGTTGTAATGAGGCACGACTGCTCACGATTACGTTGAGAAAATAGGAAACCGAGAAATATTCTTTATACGTACAGAAGTTGCAATTGTATTCCTTCTTGTATACGTGTAGTATATGAAAAATTAGTATGCAGTGTAAATATTATAGTAGTCTTGAGTGCGCGATAAATGCCGAGGACGGTGCCATCGTGTATTCAAGTAAAGAATAATTGTCTAAGTACTTCCGTAATCTTTACAAAATATATATTATTGTATTAAACTATAAATAAATATAGAATTATAATTAATTACAAATTACTATATATAAATAAAATCATTAAAATATACAAAAATAAGTCATTATGCTTGAAAATGGATTATTAAATTCTTCTCATCCTTTCCTCAAACCTTATCAAACTTCGCCAATCTTGACGCTTATCAGACTCGACACTTTTTGCTGAGAATTACAAGAGGGGTTAAATCTTTCTGTATCTATTTTCAAACTTGCAATTTATTATGCCAATTGCGTCTCTTTGCTTATGCTAATGAAATTGCACAATATTCATAATACACGCATGAAAGTTTTCTATATGCTTTAAAGCGCCGTTGTATGCACCGACGTATGTGTTTTCCACGTTCTCTGTCCTCGTGATTTTTGTACCAAAAGCCTATATTCCTGAGATTCTCCAGCCGTCAACAGTTAGATAAGAACGAATAGATGTATCCTTGGATTTTTTCCCACGAAGGGATCGAGTTTTTTCATCTCAGTAGCAAGAGATTCGATAGCTCCTCGAGTTTTACGTAAATCTGTTACCGAAAGATCTTTGGACATCGGAGATCTGCCAAATATTCGAGAATTTATTTCTCCTCTCAATATTAGAAAATTGTCAATGTTTTACATGTGCATACTGCTGTTCATTCTTTGCAACACTTAGTAAATTTTTTAAACGAGAAAAACATGAAGTTCACATTATCGATTTCCTAATTTTAACATCGTTTTATGATCAAATATAAGAATTTGAATACATGATATCATTGAAAATGAAAAATAACTTGTCACGTTGAAAGATGTAAATCTTTCAAAAATAGCTGAGATAAAATGACGAAATTTTGTGGAAGACTAAAAATATAATTAGTTTATTATCTTAATATTCTTCAATATTGTAACCTTGTAACAGATGTCCCCGTGGTTTCAAGCGACGATCAAAATTTTCATATTAACAATTCACCTCTTTTTGCAAAATATTATATAAAATTCAAGAGATACAGAAAAATCATGCTACGTACAGAAAAAACTCCATTTATCGAAACGAAATTTTAATTAACCTCTGCTAATTGGATTCGCTTGTCCGGACGCTTGTGAGTTTCTTATCACGTGGATGAAAAATAACGTTGCAGTGGAAGAAATTGATGATCTTGCGTAACGATAAATATTCTAATTCTACTCCAACATACATGTTTCTGAATTCAAACTCGAAAACGCTCAAAACATGAACCACAAAGCTTGATACGATCTTTCGTGTACCCTCAAAAATAGTCTCACCAATTCCAAGGCTAGTATCATGTGACACCAACTAAATTCCTCTTTTCTTCCCCCGAGAAAACTGAACTTCCTCAGTTTACATACACACACAATAGTATCAGCGTCTGTCGCTCCATTTTTCCTTCGAAAGCGAATCATGCTTCGTTCTTCTTTTTCTTGTGATCCTTCTTCATGAATACCAACCACCCGCTTTCCAACGACCTGTCAACCCGAACCCAGCCCCCTTCTTCCGATCGAAAGAAATTGGCATTCGACTGTGCTATAATGTTTGTATCGTACACCAAGCTGGTGTGTGTGTGTGCATGTGTGTGGCGTAGTTGGCTGAATGTGGCCTGTTTAGGCGACAATAGGAACGAAAACAGCGAGGGAAGAGGCAGTTCTCTCAGCCGAATCGATCCCGTTTCCGGAAACGAATTTCGTTGAGCGGCGGTCCACCGTGCTAGAGATGGGATCGAGCATCTCGCGAGTAGATGAAACTTCCTCTCGGCGTGTACGTCATCTTGGAAGTTTTTCGACTCGACGGAAACATCATCTTCCTGGTTCTTTGTGCGAAGAATCTGTCGTAGATCATCATTTATCGCGTACGTTATTTGAAGATATGCTGAGATTGTATCAGAAAATGATCATCTCGTTTGGAGACAGTCACTTTATTGAATTTCAAATTGATCAAATTAATTCGATTAACCATTATCCCTTGCGAGTATCGGAAAATTCACATCGATCAACCAGTCTGTCTCGCGTGTAAGACAACCCGCGATTCAGTTATTTTCTGAAACTCGTTCGTTTCGAAAACAGTCACGTATGCAACATTTACGAAACAATTGCTCGTACGTTAACATAACTTGTATAAAACTCGTAATTGTTCGTCATAAACAGTCAATTCGCATATCTTTTCTTGCAAACATATTCCATTTAAAATTACGTCGACTCTCTGTCAGTTGACTTTGATCAATATTCCTACAAATGACTGTAGAAACAATCTCAGGAAAGCGTTTTGTAGCGAAGCTTTGAAGATTTAAAATCTTCGTTGATCCCAAAGTCATTCCAAAGAATTCCAAAGTGCAGAGCGTATTCGAGAATCGGTCGAAACGAAACTCGCGAGTACGTATTGGGCTTGATCCCATTCCTAATTGTGGAAATGGTCGGCCGCGATGTTCGCTCGGCCATTGATTCCGGCTTATCGAGTCGCGCTAAAAGCGCTGACTATCCAATAAATCCCACGGGACCAGGTCGGCTGCGCCGGCCACTGCGCCCTCTCCCTCTCTCTCTCTCTCTCCTTTCATTTGCAAGTCTGAAACCTTTGTAAATCTAATAGACGCAATCCGGCTTGATTCAAATTGTATTCAAATACAGAATATCGATCATTGCTTGGAAGACTCGCGGCGGTTGCCGAGACACAAACGAGGGAAAAGGAATGACTAGAGGCTTCTAGTCCCTGATCGGAATAACACATTGCCGATCTCCTTTCGTTTCCACCGTTCCAAGTGATCTCCAAGCCAAATGCAACCCACGGCGGATTTCATTTGCTTCTTATCGCTGAAAGTGATTTTAGCGGGGCTAACCCAGAAAATCGGGCCTCTTCAGGTGCAACGCTGATGCAACGAAAATTAGCGATTGGTTGATTTGGGTCACGTGACTCGTGAGGGGGCGTGAGGTGGGAGTGGCGTCGTCTGGTACTGAGCGATCGCGCCTGTAATTTGTTTCGTATCGATTCGAATGTTTGCATTTCAATAAAATTTTATGGCAAAAAAGTCGTCTTCATTTGCTAGTCGGAACAGTTGCTTCTGGGCTTTTCAGTGAAACGAATCGTACTGGGTACAGTCGTGCAGTTTTTTCTTCTCTCTTTCCATTTCTTTTTTTTTTTCCATAACGAGAATCGTGGCTGGAATCGTGGCTTGAGACGCTTCTGTGTCATGCAGATATACGCGGTTTGTTGGGAATAATTTTTAATTTTAGATTAGGTCAGGTAACGCACGGTGGAATTTTATTTGGCGCGAGGCTCTTTGATCTCTAACGCAAGATTTTTACGATTGCAAATTAAAAACTTCTGCCAGCTTCGCAGACGTAGATCAAACAACTGAGATTGTCATGACATCATGTATTGTCGCGTTGAAAGCTCTTCATGATTTAAAACCGGTGAAATTCGTGGTTTGGAGAATCTATTATCTGAGATCTGAAGTTCGAAAGCTCTCGGGCCAAGCTCTCGGGCAAGAGATATGAGGTTTCGATGATTGAAAATTCAAAGTTGAAGGATTCTAGATTGGATTCTAAAAGGATTCTATGAAAAATCCATGATTGAAGGTGAAAGTTTATTTAGAAATTCTGTAGCGATTTGACACTTTCTTTGGCAACAGATATCTATAGTTTCGTCTGCTGCGTTATGCGCAATTCGAGAATTCTAGAGTTTGAGATCCGAAGCTTCGACGTTTAATAATTCAAGATTTGGGACTTGAAGATCCAAGATTTGGTTTCCAAGGGTTCGATCGTTTGGGATTCGAAGACTGGCGCAGTATGGCTCTTGAGATTTGGACGCACGCAATTTTAAAGCCGGCAATTAATTAGTGCTGCATTATTGATTCTATTATTCCAAGACGGGTAATGTAGTTTGGCCTTGGAATTAATCGATAATGAGAATCATGCTTCCATAATATCAAGACGCGTCACAAATCAAGAATCATAAAACAACCTGAGACGATTGTAAAATTTCATTTTCATTCAAAAATTAAGTCTTACAATCAGGAATTTTTTATTAATATTTTACTCACTACAAAATTGTGAAAAGAATGAAAAAATTCAGTATTTTCTTATATCTTTTCAATTATCTTATAAATAAATGCATAATAATATGTTTTAATGCGTTATTTTCGTGAAACGAAAATAACTCCACTGAATAAAGAGCATGGTTAATGCAGTTTGGTGAATTTGTAAAATAAACAATAGGGAATCTTCGCAAACTCCAAATCCCAGGACACAATTTTAATCAGACCTTGCTCTGCCAGCGGATTGCGGATTTTTATGCAATATTTTTCTAATAAAAAAAAATGGAAAGTTGTTTCGCGTGCCAAATATTACATTATTGTATCAATATTAATTTCGTGTGTTACATTAATTAAATATTAATATATTATATATTTCTTCATATGTCGTAAATCATAATTGCAATTTATTATAATTTATAATTTATAATTTTTGCACTTTCTACGAAATGCGTAAAAATCCGCAGTGTAATCAGTATATTTGTTCCAATTTTCTTAATACTGGCAACGGTGAATTTATTAACGCTGTTAAAACAATTTATTAATATGAATAATTCGTGTTAAATTTTTCCTAATAATTAGTAATATTATAATTATATTATTAGTAATAATATTAGTTCTGTTCTACTCTGGTCCTATTGTTTATGTCTGCGATTTAACACACAGTATCCAGAATAGCTCCTTAGCCCCACGTAATTTACCAACAATCCTTAACACCATGTTCCACAGAAATTCCCTCAATGGCGCGCAATCTATTACGATTATTCATTAATTATCAGTGTACGTGATTCGATTGCCCTTCTATATAATTCATACTCAGCCCGATAATGCCCGTAGATCGCGACGTGTGTTTAATGCACGACCGTCTATATATAACGCCGATGGACGGAAAAATAACCTTCGTGACGTACGAATGTTGTTTAAAGATTGATAGGACGATGGCGTTCAATGATCGTCGAAATTTCAATTAAATGGCACGCGTAATAACGTAGGATTTGCCTTGCCAATGTATTCAATTATTCGAAATGCAGCAGCGCGCAACGAAATGCATATTATACACGCGAATTCCCGTTATAATAAAAGGCACCCGTAAAATGAATTTATCAATTGAAACGATTTATGTGTCCTTTTCACGGATGAGAAGAAATGGTAATAAGGGAGAGCCGATTGTAAATCGCGCAACGTGAACTCGATTTTCCCGCAACTTTGTTGCATAGAAATGTAACCACGAGCAACCAAGATAATAGTCTTTTTTCAGTTGTTTGTTTCTTGCAGACGAAGTTTGCGATCTTTGAAGAATTCCCTCGGATATTTTATGAAGCTTAAAAAATTCTATCAGGAACTACATTTTATGATACCTATTACACGTTTCTGAGGTAGAATGTATTTCTGTTATTCATAACTACTCGTACGTACGTTTGTGATTCAATTTGATACGTTTTATTAAAAAATTTCGTATCGGTGCGTAAGATGTTTTCTACGTGCATCTCAGATGGAAAATTTCTATTACTGCATTTTTATGTTTGTCTGACTCTCAGTTGTAAAAATAACACAAATCGTAAGTAATTGGATCTCATATTTTAAAAAATAATAAAAATAAACTGAGGAAAAGAAACTTGAAACAATCAGCTATATTAATGTTTATGAATTAAATAAATAAAATAAAATTTTAAATACAATATTATTACGAACATGTACACAAAATATTTAAACTCGGCGTTTATCAAAGAAATCTAAATCTAATTGAATTTTAAATGTAATATTATTTATATTACAAACGTACGAACAGTAAAATAACAATTAAACAGTACCAGTTAAATACAGTTAAAATTATGAAGAAATCTGAATTCAAAACCTTCGTTTCGCTTATTAACATTAAAATTAATTAACGTCAATATGTCGATTTGACGTCGAAGAAAATGAAATCCAAACAGAAATTTATTTCGCCCGTTAAATATCATCACTTCGCATATTCTGTGTTTTGTCACATTATGCACGTTCAATATGTATTTACACGTCGCACACGCGTACGTAACAGGCATAACAACGGAACCGTGCGCGACACCAAATTCGATTCTTCTTCCTCCGAGGTTCCCCGGTTTTCGATTAAACGCGGTTTATCACTCGTTCCAATTACACGTCTCATCGCGTATAAACGTTCTGTTCGTAAATTAAACGTCGCCGTTGGTTCGCGGCGATTAATCAAAATCATAGACGTGTAACGTCGCTTCATAAATCCTCGCGTATCCGGATGCCCAGGGGCTAATAACTACTACGGTTGAAAATGAAACCGAAAGAATGAATCGAATGAATCGATCGAAAGGGGGAAAAAAAAACCGGTCGTTAAAAGATCGATTCAGTGAAAAGAGAATCGTGCGCGTCCAGCGGACGAGTTTATGGTTTCGAGGGCACCGGTCAAATGAAAATGCCTGATTTTAACCGCGGCAAGAAAACCCTTGGACAATGGCTTCGTTAAGCGAGGGAACAATTTTATCGCACGCGACGATGCTAGTAATTTGCCGAAATAAAGAGTCTAAAAAAATCTAAAATATCTAGAAAAAAAGAAAAATGTAGAACCGTTGTTCTCTTATTCTCGTCGCTACGCGATACGAGTAATTATGTGCAAAAGGTTGAACGTATCAAGTATTGATACTTGTTAGAAAACTTTAGAACAACTGATATTTAATATCAATTCTACGACTTAAATTGCAACAATTTAATTTAAGTATAATAATTTGTTTGTTATTGTTTATTAATAAAAACTAAATTAAGTTATAACGATTAAAGTGAATGGATTTGCAAGATTATATCCTTAAATGTTAATTTCGACATAATCGAAAATATCTTCTAAGCTTGTAATTGTGAAAGAGAAAAAATTCGATCGTTCGAACGTCAACGTTATTATATAATTTTATTTTACATCGTGAGACGCATACAAATAATTTGATCGAAAATGAAGTTCGTTTAATTTTCTACGGATAAATTTAAATTTAAATTTAAATGGATCGTTCGCATTGCATTTCTGATTATACTTTTATCGGAAACTCGAAGGTGCAAAAATGCTTTTGCAGAGAGAAAACACCAAAGGAATTTCAAAAACTACGAAGAACAAAGATGATATTTTAAAGAAATATTTAATTTAGTTGTTTGATAAATATTTGATTTACAAATTTTCTAAATCTTTCCATCTTTCGTCAAACAAAATTTCTGTAATTATTCAGTTGTCTCTTACATTCGCACCTATCATCGAATCACCTAATTATTAACATTTGTCAGCGATTCACAAAATAATCAAATTTATAAAAATTCGCATTTGCATAAAATTGGATAAAGGCTTGTTCCGCTGTTTGAATATTGCAACGAATATATTCTACCTTTTCGTATTTACATTTAAATTTCGCATGAATGTACAAATGTCCGTGGTGTAGAAATCTGTGTAATAAAGAACACATTGTTACGCGAAAGTTATATTTTAATGAAATTGTACTTCCGACGCTGAAAGCCAACAAAACAGGAATTGAAAAGACGAAGAGAAAATATACGAAAGAATTGTTAGTTCTTTATTTGCGAGAAGAAAGTTCATGCTCGAAGTAATAAAGGATTATTTCTTCTTTCTCTACGAAGTACATGTAACTCGGCGATTCTTATGGTGTTCTCTCTCTCTTTCTTCATATAAGAAGATCGAAAAATAAAGAAACATTCGAAACATCGAAGTTTTTACTTTTACTTTATTTATATTTAAACTACTGAAATATCTTTTTTTTTTTTACATTTTTTTGTATTTGATTTATTAACAAGTATGATTAATTGCGTCATAAGTATTTCAACTCGCGAAAATTCTCTTTCTCTTTTTCGTCTTGTTGACAAGAATCCTCTCATTATTAAATTAATTATTAAATTGATATTATTAATGAAATTCTACAAGTCAGTAGCGATAAATTATTAGTATCACTAAGCTTTATTCATCACTATGATAATATTCATAAAATTGCAAATTGTTTGACTATTCTGCCAAATACAAATTTGTTAAGTTACGAAGAGGGAATCAACAAACTGGAAGGTTGTGGATTTAATATTGTTATTAATTACTCGATTGTTGTGCGAGAGTGACGTTAATTTTCTCAATTTTCGTGACACGATTTTCTTAATTGTTTGATTTATCCATTCACCCTCTAAACTCTTAAAAACACATATTTTAAATATTCATTTAAATTAAAGTTTTATAGTATTACTCTAGCGTGATAACGATAAAATATTTTTATAACGCCTGCTACGGAAAGATAAATTCATTTACTGCAGAGGATTAATAATCGCAGAAGCACGGAATGAATAATGTCGTTTACTTTTTATACTACGAAAGGACTTATTTATTTTACATCCAATGCAACTGAATAAAGGATACGGAATACAGTGATACTTTAAAACCTTGATATCTTACTTGAAAGATTACCTCGAATGTCAATTGAATTTTTATTCATACGTACGTGCAATACTTGCACTGCCAGATATCTGACCGTTCCTTTACATTTGTGTATTACATCTTTGTTTTAAAAGGGTAAAAGAGAAGATCTTTCTAAATAAAGCGTCACTTTAACGAATTGATAATATAACGTTAGCTCATTTCTTCACATTTCTTTCTTTAAGATTTTCTAGTTATTTCTACGTGGAATGTATAAAGTTTGCATTTTCCTCTTTTAAATTTACTAATTTTGTTCATTACATACATACGTTCCTTCTGAATTATCTTGTTCGTATCGTTCTACTGCGTTGAAACATGCGGCCTAGGATTCCTCAACTACGAGTTTCGAACACTGACTAGCACAAGCCGCAAGTAGCTACGCGTATTTGTTAGTCAATTCTTTCAATATACTTTTTACTATTTAATTTTCCCGTAATGAATTTTGTTTCCATTTTTCCTTTGTAAACCTTCCCAAATCGTTAGACCGCTGCCTCCTATGGATCGACGACTCGAAAGTTGTTGCTCCTTTTGTAAATCATGACGATAGTAGTGGAGGTCATCAGGTCCGTCCAAATTAAACCTCTTTTCATCGGTAAATATGACTCTTCGTCATTTCTTAGTCGTATAAACTGTTTCACGTTTCTTTAACCTCTTGCGCTGAAATGACGTGGCACGCACGTCGAGAAATTGCGACATTTTGTTCCAAATTGCAACATTTTCTCAGTTTTAAGTATATTTAAATGTAACCCAGGCAAAACAAACGATAAGTTTATTACTTTTTAATAATTTCTATCCAGTGATATCATACCGACGAGTTCAAAAGAAAAAGAAGGCGACGAATTATTGTGTACGGTTCGGTCACTCGTTATGGTCCGCGAACCAGTTGCCAGCGCAAGAGGTTAATAGACGTCCAATATCCTTAACATTTGTCGTAACTGCAGCTTGTTCTTTGCAGTCAAGCTTAAATTTGACGCTGTAGATATTGTAATACGTTCTTCCCGAACTGTTGGACCACTGCAATCGTCCACAACTTTTCCCTTTTCCATAATTATCGGGATCTTTTGGTAAATTCATCGTCACTTTACGACTTCTGTTAATTATTTCTGCTACTTTCGTCACGGAATAACGTTCTTCGTTCAATTTCAACGTCGTAATTTTTACAAATTTATTCGGTTATCACGCACTTAACCGTATGTTACGCTTCCGATAGCTCCCGTACGACCGACGAGCGTAAATATTCGGACTTGTTCGGACATGCCTGCCTCGAGGCTGTGGGCAATATTTATGTTTTCGTTTTTGTATTTCTGAGAAATTGCGTTTCACGTGCCAGGATAATCCATACCCAAGGATTATTATGACGCATTCTCTTTACTTTACTTGTCCCGCTCGCGACTGTGGACGATATTTACATTTTTCGTTCTTGTATTTCCGAGAAATCAGTAATGACATACGAGATACTACGAGAATATTAATGTGGGGTCAGAAAATCTTGGAAATTGTTCGAATCTAAGAGCGAGAAAATTATCTCCTGTTACATGTCCGATGCGATTGTCGCAGCGAAGAAAACCAGACTTGGGACCGTTTGTCTAGTCTTAAGACGTAAAATACGAGCGGTTTTGTGTGTATATGTGAGTACACACGAAGACAGAGATTTTAAGGGTAGGATTTTAGAATATATCGAGTCGTGAGAGTAGATTCGAGAGAGACTCGAGTCGTAGAGTGGTAGAGTGAAGACCTATGGAGAGTAGCGAGTTGAGAGCTTAATATCTTTTGTCATCGCCGTATTCTGACTTAAACATTATTTAAGAGTATTTATAAATATAATTATATAATATAATTTTATGCATTTAAGAGTATTTATATTTATTTTAAACTAAAAATTTTTCTGTATTATTTACCTACGTTGATGTGATAATCCACGCGCGAGCCTCCTTATTTTACAATACGTAACATAATAAAATATAGAGTGTGCTATTTTTTTGTGCCTATATAGACAAATAAAGAAATCGCGGATTTGTATCCGCGTAACGAATAGCGCGTATAATATATTCTCGTCTTTTATTTCTATTTATTGTTCAGTTGGAAATCCTTGTAATTAATCGAATGAAATGACATATCGAACCAATTGTCTCGCCTAATAATGAATAATCAAGGCTGTCAATTATCGCGTCTGAGTAAATGGAGTAATTGAAACGCGGGACAATAGTAACGTTCGTAGCACGCGAGAGCGCTGTAACAATACGGGGGTCCACTTTGTCAACGGACAGGCGAACTAAAAACTCTTGACAAATTGAGTTTCCTCAAGACGAAACTTATTAAACAAATTGACATCATCCGAGGAAGGATATTCGTTCGGGCAACGATCGGAATTGAATTATACATCATCCAACTTTCGAAAGAGAGAACTTTTCATTTCATCTCCGTGACAAATAGACAAGACCTCGTATAAAACCGCTTGATATTTTAATAGTTAATCCGATAATTCTTCGCAAAAATACCACGAACAAATTTTTAGAAGGAAGAATAATAGATGTTCTTTCATATAGTGATCGCTGCTCTGCAGCTACCATACATGGACTAATTTTAATTTTAGTATACTAATATTATAATAATAGAGAGTAGGACAAGAGTATGAAATCATTTTTTAGTGGAGATCGATTTAAAATTGAGTTTGTTTATTGGTAATTAGTAATATGAAAGAACCATAGAGAAAAAGATGAAACAATATAAGAATAATTATTTATAAGTGATAGGATTTTTGCCACAAACATATAAATATATTTGTGTGTTTAATATAATATATTGGATCTCTATATTCTATGTAATATAACTATAAAGTTTCTAATAAATTCCTATGATTGTACTTGCAAGAATTGTGGAAGAATAATAACAATTATTTCGTTATTTCAACTCCTTAAACATCGAACTTTTCACTTCATGACTTTTTCGTGCATATTAATTTTTAATAATAAAGTTTATCTAATATTCTCTAATGAGAAATAAAGTCGTTCCAAATTTTCTGTTTATAATTTATTAAAAATTAAAAATTGCGTGTTGTCGCGAATTTTAAGATTTTATATTTATACAAACTATTATATATACACGCTATTGGTTAAAAAATTTTACAAAACATTCTATATAACGTAAATAATTTAAACTTTGGAATTATTTTATCCAAGAGAGCTGTCAACGTCGTGTCAAACAGAAATCTTCATCCCACCCTCGTCACAAACGGAAAGTTTGTCCCTAAACCTATTATATCACTCGACAATCACGCTATACTTTCATTAGAAGAAAATTCTTCAACTCTGTCCCGTACGACGTTGAAAATAAGAAAATAATACCAACTATTTGGAAAGAAAAGAGAAAAACAAACATGCCCGCTCGGGCAACAACTTGAACGCTACTGACAAAGTTTGACGAAACTTCCAACTTTCGAATTATCGTATCTCGACATGAAAACCATTTTTAGCAAGTTCATCCCAATTTTCGTTTCGCGACGTTAACATCAACGCCTTCGCGTAAACAAACATATTTTCCTCTGAGCTTGTAATTTATTGTTACTCCAAGCTTTCATGATGTTTGAAGAAGTTTCGAGACATTTATTTAGACGTACGATTTGAAAATTTTCTTAGCTGTAAAATCATGTCAATTATTAATGTTTCAATTTGTCTGTGGAAGAGGTAACATTCCATTTTCATCATTCCTTTAATTATAATAATTTTCTAAATATTAGACGAATATATTTACCACCTTTAAATTTCCAGATTAAATTAAATTTTCGCTGATTCCAAATCTGTTCGACAAAATTCGCACGCTCGTTCAATCGCATAGTTGCGATACAATGCCATTCAACGTAATATGTATATAGATATATTAATAATATTATTCGCGCACTGTTAACAGACACATTCACTGTCCGCCAATTTTCACACAAGAACTACATCACAAATTTCATCAAAATCCTTCATTATAAATTCAGAATATTAGATTATTCTATGCTCCCTCGACATTTCATTTTGACCAATGCCACCGCAAACACGGCCAAAAATTGTTCACGTCCGCCGCACACTCGCCAACTGGTAGAAGAAAGTCTGTCATAAATTCCAGAAATTAAGATAAAAATCTCTACCGCGAGTCTACGCAGCCTTGCAGCTTTCTCGTCGGTGAATTATCTCCTCCTAGCGGAAGGGAGAAGAGAAACCCATCGAGTGGAGAGAAGTTTCCGGATGACCAGACGAAAGTACCGCGAGTTTATGAATGTTGATCGATCGGATCTGTCTTTGTTCGCGAACGCACACATACGAGCCATCGCGAGAGACGCGGTTCGCCGTCGGATGAAATCGCCTTAACCTCGTCTCGGACTGGAAATAGAACTGCAGCGAATTTACAAAGCGGCTGTCACTGGCGATTTTCGCCATTTTCCGCGCGCGCGGCCGCTGACCGGAAATAAATCGCGCAACACATGGCCAATGACAGTTCCCCCTCGAAATTTCTCCATCAGCCGGATGATATTTTTTTAGATCGCCGTGCTTTTATGAGTTGGTGATCGTAGCGAGTTGTTGCAAGAGAGATCGAGATTTCGATGCATTTGATTGAAATTTGAAGAATAGAAGAATGCACGTAATAGAAAAAAGGCCCAGAAGCAACCGTTCCGACTAGGAAATGAAGACGACTTTTTTGCCATAAAATTTTATTCATATGCAAACATTTGGATCGATACAAAACAAATTACAGGCGCGATCGGTCAGTAGATAACGGCACTCCTACTCGAGGTCTAGCCCACGCCCCCTCGCGAATCACGTGACCCAAATCAACCAATCGCTAATTTTCGTTGCATCAGCGTTGCACCTGAACAAGCCCGATTTTCTAGATTATCCCCGCTAAAATCACTCTTTTAGTGATAAAAAAAAATATGTGAAGTTTTAACATAATCATATAAATATTAAATTGTGCGAAAGTCTTCAATTTAGCAATGATCAACCGCTATTAATTAACGATCTATTAGATTCAAGATTGTCGTCTTTCTTGAATAAATTTCGCGTTTATGCATTTATTTGTTAGATTTTGTTTATTCACTAAATTTCATTTTTGCATTTTTATTTATTAGATGTCGTCTTTTTTGAACGAATATTATGCACAGGATATTTTCCAAGAAAATTCCAGAAATGTAGAAATTCTAGCAGTGTAATTATATTGATCGAGTAAAAATGTTACTTCATCAGATATTTAAGAAGAAAAAAAATATATATATATACCAATCAACGAAATTATGATGGAACAGAAATATTATTTTAATCACAATGTTGCAAGTCTAAAACGCACAGCATTTAGAAGAGAAAATACCAGTAGAATTAACTTCGAAAGTTCTACCAATGAAACTACGGTCTACAAACATTCGTCCACTGTTAATTCGCTTTCTGTTGGAAATCTCACGTCTAAAGCCGGCTCTGCGCGATTACGCTCGAGGCTTCGCGTTAATCACTCGTACAGCGTGCCTCACGTATCGCGGACTTCAATTGTCGGGGGCTCTTTCAAAACTCTTCCAAAAACAACAATAAACGATACGAAAAGCCGCGAACATCTGTCGTGGTGCTCGACCCCGTTTCCCGAGTTCGCGACTTGTTTCTCTCTCAGGCTGACGTTGTTTCGACGACTTGCGAAAAAACGCCGTTAGAAATTTTCGACACGTAGCACTCTGCCTCGTCAAAACAACGTGAGGATGAAACGTCTCTTACGAGGTTTATGAGAACGCTCGCGAAACTGATCTCGCCAGCTCGAAATGAAATTTATTGCCACGATACAGTTAGTAACTTGGAAACAAGGTCAGACAACGGAAGCGTTTGCGCGATAAACTTTTTCGAAGCTTTCTATTTTTTCTGATTCCTTTCTTTTTTTTCTTTTTTTATTTTCCAATTCAGCTTTATTGCCGTCGAACCGATATTTCACGATTTTGTACAAATTGCACGCGCGTCCAGCAGCACAGCCCGAAAAATTTGATCGCATTTATCTATTGTTCGAAGAGTTTTGTGCAGGATAAATACGAAAGTTGTTCGCGAAAATATCTGAATTTATTTTATAGGAAATTTTTTACGTGTTTCGTTGCGTGTGCTATTGACGTTAACGCTATAGCGAAACTCGGCTATTGTGATTGCATTGGGAACGTTTGAAAGAAATTTAGAAATATATGTACAGAGGGATTACGAGTATTGTATTTCGCCGAGATCGTCAAAATATTTATCCATCTGCGTTATTTAAACCATTCGTTTGGCCCGTTGATTTAGTTATAGTTTGGTAATATTGCTGAAGTTTCAACACGCGTTCTTCCGTGATAATCGTTCAACTATCTTCGCGAGCCACCCAGATAAGTAAATTAGATTTTTGGGATACTATACTTTCAAATTTATGGAAATAGAACGTGAATGGAAAAGAGGATTTAAAGTTCATCTGGACGACGATGACGGTAATAATAATTTACTGAAATGTATAACGATGTATTCGCGTGAATCTTCGGTAATTTTATAACGAGGCAATGTCGGATCATGATTACGCGCGAAACGCTCGAATCAACTGCAATCGAATTATCTCGCTAATTAGCGCGCGAAATATAAATGGCAGATTAACGCAGTTTTTTATTAATAGCGATACTATTTAATTTAATTTAATTATTGCCAAACAACTAATGTTCTAAATATTTCGTTGTATGAAAATTTGGTAAATTTAATGTATGTAATTTCTTCAAATGAATTGTTTCGTTTCCTTTTCCTTTTAAAACTTTACTTTAAATTAAACTTTAAATTAAAAAATGTACGTTTTTAACTTGCGTGCATTTTTTAATTTTTCCGTCAAGCACAATTTCTAAAAATTGTTACGCAATGTTCGAAACACAACGTGAATGTTAGAATGGTAAAATAAAAAGGAAGCCGTAGTATAATAACAAAGTAAAACAGCAAAACGAGAAGAGCTGTTTCTTTCAGACGCATATTTCTTAAAACTCTTCATTTTCTTAAATATAACGGAAATGCTAATTATAATTAAATTATAATATCTGTTAATTGAAAATAACCGAATGATAACCGAAATATATATATATATATATTTGACCCAACGAACGTTTCGAGTACCGTTGAAAAAAATTTTCGACAGCGGCAGCGATTCCGCGGACGAAGGGAAAAAGAAGAGAAAAAAGAGAAAAGAGAATGCAGAAGAAATGCATTTCATCGGGGTGAAGTGCCGGTTATTTATAGGAAATCTCGCGTCGAGGGGTTCGGGGTCAATGGTTAACCTGGAGCTGTCATTTAACTGAATTAGAGCTTCCAAGTAAATAACAGAGGTTTCCACGGCGTCTAGAGAAAGAAAGCGAAGAAAGTTCACTTGCCCGTTCGCGAGAAGGATTTTTCCTCTCGTGGAAAAGTGGCCGTAGAATGGAACTTTAACTCGAGCCAAGACTCCGAGCTGTCGAGCTGTTACGTAGCTGGAAATTACGTGGTCGGCGCAGTTAGTTTTAGAAAATTATACTTGACCGCGAGAAAGTAAATTTGTCATGGAGATCCTTGTTTCCGTTGCTGGAAGCAACAGAGAAAATGAAAGACCAGGAAACAAAGGAAAAATGCTAATCTCCGAATGATTATTTTTGTCACTCTGGTAGTTTTAATATTAAATCGGTCTAAAGTAGTAATCGTCGTAAATCCGTACAATTTCGATGGAAATTTAATTCAATTTAATTTTAATCGCTCTGGTAATTCTAGTGTCGAATGAACCTAGAGAATAGTAGTCATAGTATTTCTAAAATAATATATAATTTAAAATGCTATAACTCTTAAGAAATTTTCTTCTACAAAAAATTGCATGAAAAGGTCAATCTGTTATTCTGCTATTGGTAGTTTTAGTGTTAAATAAATTTGTTAAAATGTTTGTAAAGATTTAGAGATTAAGACCAACAGAGAGGACTTTTCTGTAAAGTGAATCTAAGAAGGTTAGAAGTGTGGGGAACGGATTGAGAAATTGAAATTAATTTACCGGTATCCTATATGTTTTAACGTGTACTGTTTTAACACTGGTATCTATTAGAGCTGACGAGGTTAGAGCTTACGAGCTTAAAAGGATTGTGTTACATAGTCAGTTTAAACCTTTAGTAATACCACGTGACTTGGAACTTTCCACCATGTTTGAACATAAACTGCACAAATGTTTATTTGCATGTAAATTAGTAAATTTGTATTAGTGCAGCTACAACAAACAGATATAGCAGCTAACGAGCAAAATTGTACTGACAAAAAAAAAAGATTTAATTAAAGGTCGTTGTAAACGGAACAACTCCAACTCTAATTATAGTGAATTATTCAATTTAATGTTCTATTTCAACGTGGCTGTCACGTTAATTTGTAAGCCCTGTAAACTATGAGAAAACACCATCAGTTACTTCATGAAGAGACGCGACTGTAGAATATCTTTAAACAGAAAGAGAAGATGAAGATATTTCTTACTAAATGATTGATACTTCCATTGCAATAAATGACTCATTTGTAGAATCATTTATCAGCAGTTTTTAAAATACTTCTGACGAGATCAGAATTGTTCAAATTTTCTTCAGAATATTTCAAATACTTTCACAAATTATTACACCACAGAAGTTTAGAGAATTCTTTTTTTTTTTTAGATGAAATAAATCTTTTTGAGAAAAATGCACACCATACGAATAATATAGAAAATTATTCGAGGTAGATGTATGTATGTATCTACCATTATCTTCATAAAAATATAAAATTACACAAGCGTCCGCAGCCTGATTATAATTACAAATTTCATTTCCAGATATAGTCAGTTACACTTTCAGTAATCTCAAAATATTAACTCTCAAGTGCAGTAAAACTGAGTCATTTGTGTCTACATCTAATTTCTTTTTACTATTTCAAACTTTCAAAAACTTTTGTGTCACTTACCGAGATATTTATCATTTTACACAATTCATCTCTCGCTCGAATCTTTGAGAAGCTTTCCAGAGAAATTAAAAAAATTGCTTTGAAAGATTCACGCGTGTCTCCGAGACTGTTTGTTTGTGGGAGCTTAAGAAAGTAATTATTCCTTTTCAAATTTCAAGAGGGATAAACTAAAGTCATTATCTCCTTCGAAATTCTGATTTCTAATTCTCTTTGTACCTTCGTTCCAAATCCTCCCTTTGATTCCCCCGCTAACGCTATTACTGCCGGCAAATAAACAGTTCATTTGTTGCTCGCCGATCCTTGCACGCGCGTTTGAAAAAAAAATGCTAACTACCAATATTCCCCGAACAAACAAAGATTCAATTACCCCGGGTCAAAATTCGTTTTCCTACGTGCGGCGTGCGCGATTGAATTGTTTGCAACAAAACCGGAGATCCCGCGAAATTCGATAAATACAACGCTGAAGCTCTCGCGTTACAGTTTCGGAGTGTGATCGAGGTCGATTTTGTTTTTATTCGAAGCCCCTATCAAGTGGATATTTATAAAACTGTCAAACGCACGGGAGCTTGTAAAATGCCAGACTGTGTAAGAAACGGTGTAATACTTCTTCTTCAGAATTGCCTCGCCGTTTGAAACTTCATCAAGACGCAAACGAGATGTCGCGACATTTCGGAATTCTCAGAGAAATTAATCCTGCTCTTTTTTATACGAAATCGTAATTTTCTTGTAATAAACAATAGTTTCTGTCAATGGATTGGTATTTTCTGTGCGTAACAAAAATGACAGATATAATTTCTCTAATTATGTTCAATAATTTTCTTAATTGATACACATCGATAAACGTGTAGCGGACGATGATTCCTCAAATATGGGTTTCGAACACTCGACTAGCACAAGCCGCAAGTGGCTGCGCGCCTAGCGTCGATGTCCTACCGATCTTCGACGTTAAGCAGCAGAGTGTACGGAACCCTGCTAGGATAGGTGGACAGAGAGAACCCAGCCTTAGTAGTAGTAGGTTTAGTTACAACAACAACAAGCGGTCTGGGGTTAAAGGAGTTGGAGTCTAGTTTAGGCTGCCATCAACCCCACTGGATGAGTCTAGGCAGTGACTCCGAGACGAAACGCAAATTCTCGCTTTCTCTCTCCCACTCACTACCTCAAATCCTTTCCATTCGTCCTTCCATCCATCCTTAACAACCTACGTTTCTTTAAACGGAATAGTTGCAAATAGAATAAAACTCCTTTGCATTAACAACTACCGTGATTAAAGATCTTTGTGAATAATGAAAACGTAGTAATTCTCGTTAAATAATAATAACAATAATTCTCACAATTTTTATAATAATATGTAACAATAATAATTTATTATTCTTTAACATACTCCTTTAAAAACACATTTCCAATAATTTTCATCGATAGAACAATTTCATCGCTGCGAAAATAATTGAAAACGCAAAGTTCTTAACATAAATATCACGAACGAATAATTTTCAATAAACCCGCGTGAACTCCCTCGCGAATTTTTTCCTCCCGTTCTCTCCCGCTTTTATTCGAAATATAACGACGCTATATATTTTACGAAACACGATACGTATTAACCGGCTTTTCTGAACAAAAGCATCACGCGATCCAAAAAGGGTAATAATTTCAGTCCTCGAACACCGAACATTTCCTAGACAGGCAGGAATTACTCTTCCTCGCTTAACGCTTTACTTTCTATTAAAATGCAAGGAAAGCTGTTGCCATTCTCGGCGACGATCTCCACGATGTATAGCGCATCCCCCCTCGCGGCTTTGCGCTTCTCCAAAATTTTCGTCGTCCCTGTGATACTTCCAGGGCGAAGGCTGGATGTAAGTAACAAGCGTAAGCGCCTTTCGCATCATCAATATGTATTACGGTGTCGTTTGGCGGGAAGATGTACTACAATGGACTTTGCTGATCATACGTACGTCCCTAGATCGTATTTTATAGTTGGATTTCACGTTTCGCGGTTCTCGTCACGCAACGCAATGAAAACGTGCGATTCAATTTAATCGCGTAATCCCCAAACGCTTTGGATTCGAGCGAGATTTGCGCAGTTTTTCAGTTTGAATTGATTCTTTTTCTTAAATTTTTCAGCGTTTGTTGTTGGTTATTCGGAAATTATTTTTTTGAAGTTGCATCGATATTAATAGTAATTTTTTATTTAAATAATAATCGATAACTAGACGGTAGATTCTCTCGCAAACTCGTGAATGAAATCCAAGAAATTTATTTCGTATATTTTCAATTTGAATTTGCAATTTTGAATTTCCTGCAAATGCACACAAATCCGCAGACCATCAATAACAATCGCATTAGATCGAAGCCTAAATTCCAGCACTGTTTAAAATTGAAAACACAGTCTGCAAGCTACTGTCCCAACGATATTTACCAAATTAAATTTGTGACAGATAAATCACATTTACGACACGTTTCGATATTAATCCTCCTTTCGTGAAATTGAGAATTATTATACCGGGAGTTACGCGCGTTGTATTTCAGTGTTAACTGTATTAAAAACAATAAACCGCAAATTCCAAACGTCATCCAAAAAGTTGAAGTAATGCCCTAAATTAAATAACAGTCGAGGCATAATATTGCGACCTTCTTCCTAAGTCTGATGCACTTTATAGCGCGTGCAAGTCCATAATAATTCTTCCGGCATTATCCCAACCGCATTTGTACATTAATCAACCAGTACGAAACAGCTTATATTTTCGATATTACGATTTAATCACCCAGAAGGTGATAATGTATTTATGTAATATCAAGCGGAATGATTAAAACATTAGCTCATCTCGCGAGCAACGTTAATTTAGATCGAGCGAAGGCGACTTAAAATAGCAACGTAGAATACCGATAAAAACGCAAGCGCGTGCATAATTGAGAATTAAATGTACTTTCGCGGAATTTAAAATTTTAAAACGGCGAGGACAAAGTCTTTTTGAAGATGAAAACCAGGGAGAAAATTATCACTTATTTCACAGAATACTGTATTACAATTCGCGAGAAAAGTGAACGCGTAACGTGTATTAATTTTATATCTGCTCTACAACATTTTGCAATTAATTTCATGTTTGTTCTGCAACAAAGGTTCGACGCAAAAATTTAAAATTCAACTCATTTTAAATCGGGATTCGATTTGATTGGAAATTCCCAAAATTGAAATTCCATTCGTGTGCGATATCAGTTTCAAGTTTTGCTCTTCACTTCCATTTTATATTTTAATTTTTCCTCGCTTCGAAAGTAAATAAAATGAAAGGAAATGCTCCGAGGTAGCGCGTGATATTTCCCGGCGAGAAGTACGCGCGTCATCGTTGCTAATGAAACTCTTAGAGCCAAGAATTAATCATTCAGCTAATAATTAATTTAATACCTCATCAACTGAAATTAACTCGACATTCAAACTTCGTCTTTACGCACATTGTACGCAAATAGAAACTTGCAAATATCTTCGCAAGTTGTCACGCAGCTGTACGCAGATTATCTTTCCAAAGACGAAACTGCAAGCCGACGCTGTTGTAGTTCGTAGTCGCGGGTTAAATAAAGAATTGAAAAACCATATGCGCAATGACTCCCATTAATTTTGCAATTCTGTAAAAATTCGGAACTTCAAAATGAGCCCAAGTTTATATTTTATTATATTATTATCATTCGCTCATTCAAAGCTTCAGTCTTTATTATAAAAATACGCGATTCATTTTACTCTAAGATGTTTTCAGACAATGCATAGATGGCAAAGTGAAGACAAAGATGCCACAAATTTTTTACACGATTGAATCTACAGTGGATTTGATAACTTTAAATATCAGGCAAAAAAAAAAGTATAAGAATTTCTTGAATGTTCGTCGTTTAATGTTCAAAGTGAAAAAAATCAAATGTTGGTGAAGGGGAGACGATGAAAATTTTTCAACGTTCTCGCATACTCCGACAATTTATAGCGTTCTATCTTCTGCGAGAAGAAACGTGCCTTTACTTTCCTACCCCCGCACTGTAAAAAAGCACCTGAGAGTAAAACAAACGATACACACTCGAAAGTACGCAAAGCGTGACAGTCGAGCTTGAAAGGACTTTTGTTCGTAGGATTACAAAACAGTTTACAACGCTCGATATCGTGTGTCATTAATGGAAGTCACCGCATGTACGCACGTACGATATATCGACAGAGAGGCGTCGCTTACCTTGTCCATGCCTGTCCTTGTCCATTTCTCTCGGATTCGGCTGAGAGCGGTGGGCGTCACGATCCCCTCGGATCACTGCATCACGAAACTTTCCAACTTCGATCGATCCCGTCCCCGGATCTCGCACGTACGGCCTCGCACGAATTATTTCCAAACGTTGTGCGCATCTGTCGTACTCGTGTCGGGATCGGTTGGACGGTGGCGGAGTGAATTTCACGTGTTTAGAGAGAAGGGCAGGCGGGAGGGAGGGAGAGAGACAGCGGGACAGCTAATGCAAGACAAGAGGCGAGCGCGAGACGGAGACAGAGAAAAAGAGAGACGGCCGTGGAAGGAGAGGCAACAGCCGACGACACCTCTTTGACAAGCAGCGCAGAAAATCATGCAGATCAGCCGGCGCACATCCTGCGATATTTATATCTAATCAAATTAATCGAGCGAGACCGGCGTTGCCGCACAGCCCAATGGCGTGACTTCTTTGCTTTTCTCTCTCTCTCTTTCTCTTTCTCTCTCTCCCTCTCTCTCTCTCTCTCGAGTTTTATCGAAATCCGCTGCTCGAGCCGCGACCAGCATCCATCGAGGGGGGGTCAGCTCCGGAGGGTGGGGAGTCTGATCGATAAAAATTTATCTATCTGTTAATCGTTCAACGACGAACGCCGCCAATCCATTTCGTCGAAGCTTCCCTCGCGAAGTGCGTGCAGCGACACTTGCGGCTAGATTTGCGCGTATCTGCAAAAGGAGATTCGCATGGTTTATTTGAAGAAAGAAAAGAAAAGGGGGAGAGAAAAACACAGAATAGCGGGGTAATTTTCACGGGTGACGTTTCACTGCCAAGACCATCCGCTTTATCAGGGCCGTGATGACGAGCATCTGCCTTTACGGAGAATCGGAGATTAGTGAGTTTCACGCCTCTTTCCGCTAGGCCTCGTGCATCGAGGAGTCACGCTCGCGGCGATTGAATCGACGTCGAATTGACGACGGAATCGTTACGATCGAGGAAATGTGATCCGTTCCGCGTAGATCCCCGGTGCACGATAGGAAAGCCGAAGAGGCGCGTCGCAACGCGAGTTTTCTCGTTGCTCGTGCAGCTGTTGACATCGTTAACAATGGACACCCTTGAATCGGCTCCCACCCCCTCCGCCACTTGCCGCTGTTTCGCTTCTTTGTCGCGATCCTCGCTGACGTTAACGAAACGCCCGATCTTTAATCTTTGTTTGATACGTAAATTAGCTCCAATTGTTCCGTCCTTCGACATTGACGGAAACTTTGATGAACTTTGTTGGGACGAGTTGTCAAACAACGTTTTGGAAATTTTACGATCAAAAATTAAAAACGTTAACAATTTTGTAATAACGGAGAGTCGGAAGGAATTGAATTTTAATTAAAAAAGTTTCGTCGCTGATATTTATAAATGAATATTCACTCAGGAAGCGTGATTATGTTTGACAAAGAACGGAAGAGTCTCGAAGAATTTTTACCGTTTGGAAACACGACTTACGATCTACTTCCCCGTGAAACGGAATATTTTTACAGAATTCTCGAAACTTTTCTAATTACGCGGAAATATCGTTGGACGATTTAACGAGTTGGAGCCTAAATTTTAATTCGAGGTCGTACGATCGATTTCCATCGAACAAAATACCATCGGAGAAGATTGAAAATGAGATAATCTCGAGTTTAAACTTCACTTCGAGAGATTACGACCGATTCCTACAAAGTGGAACGTTCTCGCAGAATCTTCGAGATCTTCGCACCACTGGAAAAAGGTGGAATGCCGTTAGACAACTTTGCCAAACCTAAACTTTGTTTCAAAGAATCGTACAACTAGTTTCTACGAGCTAAAACATTCTTCTAGAAACAGAATTACCAGGATTCTCGCAGGGTGAAGCGACAACTGCTTGAAATTACGGTAAAATTTAACAATTTCAAACCTAAACTTCCCTCAAACACGGAGATCAAACGATCTCAAACCTCTTCATTCCCCAAGGAACGATCTCAAATCTTTACTCAAAGAATGGAAATTGATCAGCTTTTGCTATGCACGAATGCGTCGAGACCTCAAACGACGAGAAACGAAAGAAAACAAGAAGAAACACTGTCGAAGCTTCATCGAGCACCATCGAACAATAAGAAACCAGGCGGAAGAGGGAGAGAATTTTTCCCGGGGAAAGCCACCCTCGAGCAACTTGCCGCGAAAGCGAGCTGCGTTTGAAGACCGCGAGCCTTTTCAGCCAGGTTGGCGCGGTAACTCGAGAGAGCCGGATAACGCGTGTGTCACGTTAATGGACAAAAAGCGTTTCTCTCGATTTTTCTCGGTGTTCTTTGTGCTTGGCCGTGTCCCCTTTTAGGCGAGCCCGTGTCTCCTCCCGCGCGACAGTGTACAAAGGGGGAACACGATCCGGTCCAAGGCAAATACAAACAGATTAAAAGCCTCCGGATTGAAAGGGACAAAAGAGAGAATCACTGTCTAATTAAGGTTTCGAGTCGTTTTAAATTCCACTCCTCTCTTTCTTTCTTCGAGAGAGACACGTGCACCAGAGTCACGAGTGCCAGCAAACGCGAACTGTCACTTTTAAGGGACAAGGCAACTGGCGAAGTTTTGCGTTTCACTGAGAAATGAAACTCGCGATCCGGTTGGATTTAGGAAATAGGTCGCAACGATGTAATTTCTGAATCTTTAATTACGCGAATGCTTAAACGAGGTGAACGTTGTTACAGGAATTCATTGTCCCCGCGAGACCGTCAAGTACCTTTGTTTTTCGTTGCTCGGACAAAGGGAAACGAGAGACTCTGTTCAGATAAGTAAAAGGAACGGACAAATTTGGAAATTGCGCTTGCACGAGTCTCTCGTAGAAATTGATCGACTTTACACTTGGTGAATTTTTACGTGTGATTCGAGTCAAGAAGAAACTTGCTTTGTGACGAGGAAGTGACGAGGAATTTTGAAAAATAATATTTGCCTTCCTTTTCGAAGTTGTTCGTCGCAAAGTGGGATAAACAATCCTTCGAGTGCAAGAGAGGTTTCAGAAAATAATGTTTACGTCATTTTGTACTTTTCGAGTCGCAAAGTTGAGAAGGAGCGAACGAATCGCTTAATTCGCAAGAAATTTTCAAAAACAAGTTTGCACAGAAATGTTTTTTAATTATTGATAAACACGTATTTTACTTTCGTAGTGTTATCTATCTGAAAATTACGACACTCGTAAATGATTTATCACAGGATAACGTGACAAACGTCGAAAAATATTTATGATTTATCCTCGCTTTTCTTTTGCTTTTTGTCTGAAGCCGTTTACATAGAAGAATCATCCTACAAAGTTCCCATAAAGTTGAAATCAACATTACTTTTTAGAATTGGAAGAAATCTACTTGACACTCTGAGAAAGGCACGCGGGGACTTTAAATTTTTATCGTAACGATAACAGCAAGAAGTTCGAAGAACGAAACGATCGAAAACGCGTCCCCCTTTCAGCTTTTGGTAATTTTCAATTTCCAGTGACACGCACTTTTTCGCGGAGCGAAAAAAGGAGGAAAGAAAAGAAGAGAGAGTGCGATTGAGGCGCGATTCTCGACGTGAGAGTTTCACGATCAAAGAGCAGCAGCTGGCGAGGGGGGGGCGGTCGTGGCGAACCGCAACATCTCGGGCGTGCAGCGGCGGAGGTGACTCAAGGGTACCGTTGTCGGATCCACATGTACGCGTACAATCGATCCGACGATCGAGGACAAAGAAGCAACGCAATGTAGCGGTGAAAATGGTTGGACAGTAGAGCAGTTCGTGGCTGGCGAGAGAGTCGAAGAATTAAACCCGAAGGGTTGGTTCTGGCGATCGCGCGGGAAAATTCGGCTTCCGGCGGCGGATTTTGGATTCGCGCGGCTTCGTATCACGCGTGGGCGGGAGAGATTGTACTCCGCGGGCAAGATGCAGCTCGACGGAATGACAGTGGCCTACTGAAGGGCCGACACGGCGCGCGGAACACGGGGAACCCCGCGAAAATCGTACGTGCATGCGCGGCGCGCGCCACCTGAGCGCGTCCCGATCGCGCAGCCCCCCTTTTAAAGCCTCGTTCACATCACTCCGCGCGATTCCTGCGCAATTCGTGATCAATTGAATCGCGATGGAAGATCGACGGTGAAGGATTAAAATCGTAGAAAATCGCACCAAGACTACCCAGTTGGCCTCGTTTCAGAGCGAGACTTCTTCTTCTTCCTCGAAAACTGTAAAGTTCAAACGCGTTGAAGGATTCTCTTTCGAATTTTTAAATTTAGAAATTGAAATTGAAATTGAAATTTTGAAACTTTTTTGTCTGTGAAGTTAATCAACATGGACAAAACATTTTGAACAATTGTTCTCGTACAATTTATTGGATCTTTTTATGTGTAATAACATCTAAATATACATCAGTCGAATTTGAAAAAAATCTAAAAACATCCATAAAAATTGCAGTACATAAAAAATATATAAACGTATAAAAATTACATGCATTAAAATAAATATATATTTCGCAGAAAGCGTAAAAATAATTATTTTAAAAGCCACGACCCAGTGTCTCAATCAATAAGTCTCAACATTCGATGAACATTTTATTTTTCTCTTAATTAAGAGAAATCTCATTCAGTAATTATTATAAAAAACTTATACCGCAACAGTAATTATAGACACTCGTGTCGAATTTATAGTATATATATAATAGTAGACGTGCTTAGTAGGAATTTGAAATTAATTTACATGAAATATACTACACTGGAATATGACAATTTGTACGGTGCTCATTATGCGATATTTGTAGCAAATTCAATCGTGAATTATCGTAAACTTGGCCGAGATAACGGGTAAACTTACACATGGTCGCAATTGCGCAAAATCTATAATACATCGGGCTTTCGATTCATTTACAACGAATTGAATCTTTGATTATAATTAGGTCGCAGGTGTTCCGCCAATTACAATTAGGTTGCAGCGAGTCTAATTCAATCTACGATGAGCTTATGCACAATTTTACGTTAATTCTGCACCTGTTGATATAAATGCAGGATTTTGGACATTCAATTTTAATCACCAGAATTTATGAAAATGTTCATTTGCGTCGAATCTCGAAAGTTTGTTGGAGATAGTCAAATGCAAGGATATTGTAATATAAAAATTATCACGTATCGAAAAGTTGCAATCTCGAGGGTTTCGCACTTTCTTCGTTTAAATATTCAAAATTTTTATTAAATTTCACGGGCAAAATTAATAACATTCAACTTTGGAATATCAACGTCCTAATATTATTCTAGAATATTAATAAGATCTGATCAATATTCCGATGTTTGTATCAATTATGCTACGTACACTGTCGCAATTTATAAACAAAATATACAACGCTGCAAGCACATATTAAACAGTCATATATATTCTATTCTCAAATACTATTTCACTCAACAACTTTATACATTTTTACTAGAAACAATCAGTAAAATTCGTTTAATTAAACAAAGTCCAAGTCGTTTAATGCACGTGGCCCCCTCGAATTTCCATGATATCTCGAATATAAGCTTTTGTCAAACTACTTGCCCAAGACACTGGAACATTCGATCGGCGAAACAACTGCATAAGCATTTCCAAGCCTATTTGGCACTGGGATATCCTTAAAGCTGCTAGATCATTCTCACGTCACAGTAAATTGTGGACTGAACATACGTCTATTCCAATTTACAGCACGTTTTTGTTATTCCTTTTTCAAACATGATATAACATTTTCCAATGAAAACAGTCAATTATTACAATTAATTCAATATTTTGTGCCAGTATTTGTATTTAGAAGCTCGAGAGTATCATACTATATAATAATCGGTGCATTTATTTCAGAAAAGGAACGATCGAATAATGGTAAAAAGATTTTATGCAATAATAAAAGTAGCCAATATATTAATAATTTTTTACTAGAAGAGTAATTTATTCATAATCCACGTGAAATATTGAATTAGAAAAATGTCCCCTAAAACTTCAAGCGAGAGTATAACCCAGACAGCAAATCGCTCAGTTCGTTGAGTATCGGAATTGGTCCACTTTCACTTTCAGTGTCCCAATTGGATTAAATTTTTGATTCGCTTAGACAGAAGGAGGCAGAGGAATTCTTTATTCGTTTCAAGCTCAAGGTTCTTCGAAATAAAAATTAAAGCGCGCAATTTAATATTTTCGCCTTCCCTCTTTCGTTCAAGCAGAGACGCAAACAACGCGTGTTGTTTCGTTTCGTCGAACGATTCTAAAGTAAAATGTATTCGTCGCAGATAGAAGCAAGCCAATAACAGCTTGTCGAAATCTTCACGCAGAATCCCAACGTACAACACAATCCATCTTCTCCACTCGTCAACATCGCAAACATTTCCAAGATAAAAATACATCGCTCCATATAGGTCAGTAAAAATGTTCGCTAAAAATATCGCTCTTTCTCTCTCGATTCGTCGATAGGTTTCCTGTCCTTGACATTCAATTCACACCCGTTGAGTCCTCAAGTATTGTTGATTTCGCTAATCGACCTGAACAACGAGCAAGCGGCGGAAAATTCGTCACTCGAGACCCGAACCGAATCGACCGAGAGTCAACCAACGGAAACGCTGTCGCACGCGTGACACGCTGTAAAGCCGTTTTCCGGTTCAGATGGAAAACCGACCACCTGCCGTGGCGTTTCAAACCGAACCACGACCGAGAAAACTCGAAACAATGCCTCTGATCTGCCTCCGCGTAGAAATTATCACGCAGCGGGATACAAAAGTTCGGTGAGTCCTCCGTTCACGAACGAAGTTCCATGATTTGCTATTGTGCCCCGTACAAAAGGCTTTGGCCAAAAGTTGCACGAGATAAATATCACGCTCGTCTGAATGAGCGTCTCGCACGAATGGCTGTAGAAATCGTTGTGTCACGATCGATCAATTCAGAAAGTTGCAACAATAAATATAGTATGTGTATATATATATGTATAATAATAAATATTTTGATAATAAATTTAGTAATATTTAGTAACATTATACGAAAGTGAAAAAATACGGAAACCTTTGAAATTAAATTTAAATTAATTTCGCAACATATGTTAGAATTTTGAGAATTTGTCGACTGAAATTCAATTCATTTGAAATTTTTAGTGAAAATATTTTTTCAGTAGTGTCTGCAGATTCATGTCACCCAGGTGGACAGTTGTTACACTTTTCTTACCAAATCATGTAAAAACTATTTGTATTCCCTGAATTTTTACTTTTCTTAGAATTTCTCGAAAGCGCAACTAACGCTTTCACTTCGAAATTAATAGCGTTCTTTCAAATTTCATCAAACTTCTCTTTTAAATCTTCCGTTCTTTTTATATTTATGTTACACGGAAATTACTTGATTAAACTTCAGTTCGTTAAGATCGTACGACGAGCTAATTTTTTGCACATAAATTTCCCGCTAATGTATTTTAAACGCGAACCGTCAAGTTTCCATGTAATGACTGAAACAGCATGAAAATCTCGAAACGTAACCTTTAAACATTGACCCGAGAGCCATTACTCCCCTTCACATGGAAAATCAGATATTAATCACGTTCCCCGGATCGTTCCGTTTCCATCATCCTCTTGAACACCGCGCAATGAAAGAGAATCTTCTGTAATCGATATACAAATCCGTAAAAAAAAGGTTTCCCTCTGTCGCGGGGAAATGATGAAATCCAGAGAGAACGAATTTTTTCTTCAAATTATTCAAACGACGTTCGCGAAAGACACGAAATATCAGTTTTCTATCATTTCTGTGTCACCGATCGCTATTGACGATCTTCTTACGGTTGAAGTAAATTGCTGTTGACGCATGATTACAATTATTACGTGCAATTATTACGTTCTAGACAGTTGCATTAATAATAATAATAATATTTATTGCACAATATGACACGACGAATATATCGTTCACGATATGATATCGAGTGCCGAGATTTACATGAATGTTTAAAGACACGTGTATTTGTACAACTGACGATTAAACTTGAAACGTGTTAAACATTTAATGTGAATGATAACATTTTACCTAAATGTTGCGAAATTAATTTTTGTCAATCGATGAATTATATAGTAGAAGATTTTAATATATCATTAGCCACGCAACTAGAGAATGTAATAATGTACAATAATGTGTAGAATATGATGGAAGCAATGTGGACTGAAATACCATAGCAACGCGTATCTGGAAAATGATGTCATATGATTGAATACGCACGTCTAGTACATTATTGGGGTTGACTTTAAATGATTTATGACAGTGAGATATAAAATATGTTTCAAATTTATCGATGATAGGATTGAGGGAATTTAATTGAAAATTTAAACGATATTTATATTTCATGAAAATAATTACAGCGTGAAATACGTCCAATGTAAAGTAAGAACAATGGAAAACGTAGAGAAACAAAATTGCTCGAAAATTGGCAGACGATCCATAAAAAAGAAAAATTCGGAAAATACAAATCGTGAATCGCAATTACTCGATCTTACTCGATCTCATATAGATCATGTTTCAAGATCCGCCGCGCCGTCGTATCAACTTTTATAGCACCGACGAAACTTTCAAAGAACAGACTTGAACCGGTTTCGAACCTCTCCAATACCTGGCGCCCTGTGCTTCCTTTAAAAAAATGTACCAAGGACTTTCTGTCGTAAATTGTGAAGGATGCTGGGAGAAGTTGCAGGACACAGGATATCCTATGGATATACAGGATATAGGATATCCTACGCAACTAAGATAGATTCAACCGTTGATATAATTTTTCAACTTACTGAGCTAGTGTTACAATGAAAAATTGAATTTTTATTTATTCGACGGGGGGACTTTTATTTTTCACCGAAAATGAGAATGCAAAAATTAAGCATGCTAGAACTGTTACTGTTTCGTTATAAATATAGAAATTGCGATTTATTGTATCATTTTATTTGTTTATTAATTTCACAACACTCCGACGTGCAAAGTTTCTCAAAGATTTATCGTACGTTTCGATGTGAATCAAGACAATTCAGAAATTGCGTCTTCTAATATTTTTATCATACTTTTATTTTTATACGAATATATATACGAAATAAAATCAAATTTCAATCATTGTAATGGAATGTTTAACGTGGGCCAATTACGCGATGCAAAGATGTAGAGTAAAAGAATGTATAATGAAGCAAGGAAAATAGACAAACGCAAGCACCGAGGGAGATGGATTAGAAATCGATATCCATGAAATATTTATCGATGACTTTGCATATTTCCAACGACAATTACGTAGTACACGCATAAATTTTTATACGATTTAACTAAATGAAATCGAAGAAAAGTGTATACAGAAGTTACTAGACGTGCAAAATCATTTCTAAAATGATACTGTCAGTCTTTACGCTGCGTATTAATTTTTTACATGACATTTATCGTACAGTTATTATACAATACATTCACAATACTAATCTCATACACACTCCAAAATTGACTGCAAATTTTATTACTATATAATGCTGTAGTAATTCGAAACGTATCTACGATGAGTATCCAACTACATTCGCATGAAAACACAGTGCATGAAAAAAAAGAAAAAAAAGAATATCCCAAATCACCCGAGAGGTCTCTCTTATTTTCAATTTCCTCCAAGAGGGCTCGCGTACCCGAGAAAAAGAACACGAAGCGTCGTGCTTCGCCGCAAATACGCTCGACGACAGGACGACGAAGAGAGATCGAGCGGGTGTAACGCGAATTTTCTAATCGAAATAATATTCCGAGGCCACGTTGGCCGCCCTTTTCGCCCCGAACGTCTATCAATCCGCCCCGAGAAACGTATATCCCGAACGACGAAGATTGCTGAAACGTCAGAAGCGACCCCGTGGCAAAGGAGGAGAAAGAGAGAGAGAGAGAGAGAGAGGGTGCCAGCCGTGGGCCCTAGATATTAATACGTGCACGACGCCGGTTCACTTTGTCGAGCAGTGGCGTGTAAGATCGGCTCTCTGTCGCGGGTACACCCTCCAACACACACCGACGACACTTTGTCCGTTGCAAGGTGAAATGCTAACTAAAGGGGATGTTTTAATGGCAACGATAATAATATGACGCGTTGCCGCTGGCTATTCCTAGATCCGGTGCCTGGTGAGAAAGCGCATCTTCTGTGTGTCTTCGTGGTGAGAGAGAGAGAAAAGAAAAATAAATAAGAGGCAAACACCTGATCGAATTGCCCAATAACCCACTGCCCCCCATCTTTTTTTCTTTCATTCTTCTCGTTTCCTTTTCGTTTCTTTTTTTCTTGTCTAAAGTGTGTTTCAATTGACGAATCTAATCTATGTATATGTTGTACGGAGCAATTAACGTATGAAATCAAGGGTCCGTGTTACACTTGTGAACGCATCGTCTTTAACATTACACGATTTTTCATATATTATCACTGAAAGAGATTTTAAATCGAGCCTCTTCAGATGCAACGCTAATGCAACGAAAATTAGCGATTGGTTGATTTGGGTCACGTGATTCGTGAGGGGGCGTGGGCTAGACCTCGAGTAGGAGTGGCGTTGATTGGTACTGAGCGATCGCGCCTGTAATTTGTTTTCTATCGATTCAAATGTTTGCGTATCAATAAAATTTTATGGCAAAAAAGTCAGAACAGTTGTTTCTGGGGTACAAGTCGTGCAGTTTTTTCTATATATTATACTTTAATTTTTTTTTTATATTTCTATTACAGATCTCGATTTAGTCTCTAATGCACGTTTTTTAAAGAATCTACAAATGTTACAGACGCTTTTATTTATTGAAAGCACGTTCCTCTTTCAAACGTTGCAACAAAAATCAAAAATGCGTAGGAAGAAGAGAAACATTTTTACGTGCTTCTTCGTCGGGAAATCTCACCTCGATCGAGATCGATATGTAAAGGCGCATACACGATTTATTAATAATTCCTCGATGCGCGACGTTTCACGTTCCACGTCTATTTCAACGCTCGAAACTGCAATCTCCGCTTTAATCACATCGAACACTAAGCCCTCTTTCATTTCTCCTTCGTTTTTCTACGTTTTCTGCTCCTCGTTCCGTTCGTTCGCGGATTTTATTTCACGCAGCTCGCCGTGAAACGGCGGACGGATGCGTAAAATCCGGCTCAATGAGCTTCGAAAAGGGGCGGCGCGTGAAAGAGTCCGCGCTCTTCGCGCGATCTATCGAAAAATCGACGTCGTTTTTCTCGACGTGATTTCATCGTGATCCACTGGACTTTGGGATTTTCTTTTATAGTTCTCTCGAGAGGGAGAGTTTGGGTATCCACCTCGAGGGGTAGACAGAAGAGGCGTGGTATGTTAAAATTAATTTGAAGAAACAACGTTGCAAATGTTTGCGGATTCGAATATATTTATGTTGGAGATTGTATTACAACGTGTTCAAGCAAAGACGTATGTAGGTACATATCTCTTTGACGCTACCGTGTAGGAGGAGAGTTTCACGAGTGGGAAAAAAAAATTGTGTGAAATGTTAGAAGCACGAAAAATATTTTTAAAAAGTTTTTAAAATTGCTTGGGATAACTTGTGACGTATTTAGCGATCGCTGCGGTTATTTACGCAAATCCGTGTTTTTACGAATGTGATTAAATTCAAATTGTGCCGCAATCTGTGCGGAAAAAGAGTTTTGCGAGTGAAAAAGAATTGGACGTGAGAAATGTTCACACGTGTGAAAAATACTTCGAGGTGCAAAGTTGCTTTGTACTTTCACGATTCATTTGAAAAATGAAACCCGTAGACTGTAGAAGAACGTGGAAGATAAAATAATGTAAATATAAATATAAATATCTAGGATACTGTTGAAAGAACAAATAAAGTCCAGCGATGATGAAATGTTCAATCATTCGATAAAGAAGTGCCCTTAAAGATAAGCAGGTCTATAATTAAAATCACGTGATTGTACACTATTGTATAATTACTCGCATGACGTACTTGTTGTATAAAAAGAAGTGTCTGATAATTTTAACGCCATATTCATTTTCTTGAGAACTCGCTCTATAATTATTATTCCGCGCGCGGATGTTTTCGCATTTGTAAGAAATTTAAACGTGCATAATACACGGAAACGCATGAAATATTCGGAGTACAACGTTCACTGCAACATTTAGTACCTGCATGAACGTGAATTTGCATAAACATCCGCAATCTATTAATAAAACTCGCTTTAAATATCAAACCAATAAATGCCCACGATCTCGTTGGATGACGAAATACCTTTGCTTTAATAGAGAATAACCCGAATTCTTAAGATACATAGAATATCAAAGTATAATATTCATTGCAATATTTAAATATAAAAATAAATAGGTCTTTTTCTTGTGAAAATTTGTGAAAATACGAATTCAAAAGCATCAACAAGTGGATCGATCAAATCAGTACAAACACCATCGATATAGAATAATTAGCATTCGCGAAATGAAAGCGTAAGAAAAATCAAGAAATATTCTCTAAATCCTTTCGAATTAGGAAAATTCAAATATATTAACTATGTAATTTATACACTGAGATACAGAAATAAATACAGGGTGGCCACTGAAAAACTGAAGGATTTGAAAAAGTCATAATTTGTCCATTTTCAAAATGGTGGTCATTTGAGGGACGTTGTTTTTCACACATAATACTGAGAAAAATCCATTAATTATATTTCCAGATAAAATAATAAAAAATTTTAAAAACACGTGTTTGCAAAAATTAGTTTTGTTTTATGTCGTTCAGTCTTTTAGTCACCACCCTACAAAGACCACAGAATTAATTCCGATACTAGACTCAAGTTCGATCAAATCAGAAATACAAATTTACATAAATATCCATGGTTTGATAAAATTGGTTTTAAATACCGAGCTAATAAATACCCACGATCTTGTCGGATGGTCAAATATATTTCCTTCGACAAGAAACTGACTGAAGTGCAGCTGAAAGACGCGAACGTGATCCACTTGGACACCAGTTGACTTAAAACGTTCCCTAAAAGCGTGCCCGGCGACGATTCGAAGTCATCCGAAGCCATCCCCTTCAAGTGGCTTTTATATTCTTAGCCAGCGAAACACCCTCTCCGCGCACAATAGGAAAGCCCATGGCCGGCAACTCGTTCAAGATCAGCATCGGGTTCGCGTTGCCTAAGCAAGGGACGAATTTGCAAACGTAAAACTGGCCGGTGTCCCGCGGGAAATTCAAAAATATGGTATATTTTAATGTGGGCGAGAATTTTACGCGTCAGGTGCGATAGTCTCGTTGTCAGTCGAACGCGAGATCGACCGACATTTGAAAATTGCCTATAAAATGATAGGAACACGCTTCGTCTAATAAATAAACAAGAGAAATCTCTGACGAATAGGTCCCGTGATGGAATACGTTTTTCATCGAAGCCTCTTCGAGTTTGAATGTTTATCGATTATAAACTGTTAATTGAATTTAGCCAATTCTAGACGTGGCAAAAAAGAATAATTAACAGGAGATTATTCTGCGTGCGAAAGTAGGTAACAAAGAGAATGTAGAATAAAATTTTTTATTTTGCAAGGTACTTCGTTTTGGAGAGAATCGAATTTGAACCTATTTACGAGGTGCTCGATCACACTTCTGTCTACCAGCGTTCAAAGTCTGTTCAAGTCCACTTGGACAAGTATTGTTCCCATTTCCGGAAGTATTCGCGAGACATTCGGAACTATCGCGTTTAAGTTCGAATAACAGGTACAGGGCCTTTACGTAGAACCTCCATATCCACGCAAATTCAATATCTGCGGCTGACTGCAATCCACAAAGGACACGTTTCTAGGCGAATAATCGCGAATTTCCAAAACTAGCCATTTGTAATTGTAACATTTTTCTACGCCTCTTACATAAATACATACATATAAAATGACGTAATGTCTTCGGCTTGTCTAAAAATGTTATGGCGAGAGCTTTCAAACGTTTTCGTGCAAAAATAACGTTGTCACATTTAATAATACAAAAATCGCTCTTGTTTACGGATGTGGAATCTCGCTACACTCGAACGTGTACTTGCAAAGGATTCCTGTGTCCTAAAGATTCAAACTTATTTTTGGATTATTCGAGACCGTTTCTACGCCACAACGTGCGACAGGCAGGTATCGTTTGTTCCTCAGTGGAAGAGGATCGAACGCGAAGAGTTCTTGCAAATGGCATTTCAAGCGGATTCGCGCGGAATTTCATCAGGACGTGGGGAGCTTAAAAAAAAGAAGAAAAAGAGAAAGAGAGAGAAGCGAAAGGACAATAAAGAAGAGAAAAAAGAGAGAAATGGGGGAGGGGAGAAACGAGGCGCGAAATGGAAGATGGGCTCGAAAAAACGTTCGAACCCGCATTCAGGACTCGGCGTATGAAAGTGCTCTCTTTCATGCATTCTGGCTGACCTCCAGTGGTGCTATTAACGCTAAAAATGGACTGCGAATATGACGGTTTTTAAAGTCATATCGCATTTCCCCGTCTCGCAGAGGCGAAGCGGACTGAAAGGAAACTGCTGGGAAATCCAAGCGGGGATTTTCAAAGCGTACGAATTACTTTGATCCGAGGATACGCGTTTGCCCGACACCGTTTGCTTTGTACCGCGCATTTCGATTGTGTTTCGGCAAATTCGCAGAGAAATTAACTCACCAATCTGATAATCTCGTTTCGTTCGATAAAAAGGAGTACCGATTGTGGCTAATTACAGATACGATGGTTTTTTTCTGAAAGTTCCCGTTTATTTTTTTATTTTATCACTGAAAGTGATTTTAGCGCGGGTAACCCAGAAAATCGGACCTCTTCAGGTGCAACGCTGATGCAACGAAAATTAGCGATTGGTTGATTTGGGTCACGTGATTCGTGAGGGGGCGTGGAGTAGATCTCGAGTAGAAGTGGCGTTGTCTGGTACTGAGCGCCTGTAATTTGTCTTTTATCGATTTTCTAATCAAAACAATTGTTTCTGGGCCTTTCAGTGAGACGAATCGTACTGAGGTAAAAGTCGTGCAGTTTTTTTTTTTTTTTTTTAATTGAATAACTAACTAATAGTGATCTGATTTCGTTTGGCAGAGAAGACAGTTTGGTTTCTGTTTAGTCTATACAGTCTTCTGTGTATAGTGTTTGGATTCTAAAGTGGTAGCTTGCAAGTAGAATGGTCCTTTGGTCGTTCGTTCCTGTTTATTTTAGCTCACTAACCTAATACTTTAGTTCTGTTCGAAAGAGGAAAGCAGAGCTTTCGTTTTAATTTTCCACAAATTGATATACCGATTGCAAAATAAACTGACTACAAGTACTGTGCATTTTTAGATTTTTTCCTTTTTGCCGATGCATTTTATTAATTTCATCGACGAGAAGAAAAGGAGAATTTATTAATTTTGTTGAAAGAAAGAAAAGAATTGGAGTTACATGCAGTCGTTGAAATTTTAATGTTACGTATTTTATAGCAACGTAGATCTTCTATGGGGAATTTAAGAGTATACAGAAATGCATAGAAATTGTAATACCTATTGTACAATAAACAAAACAATTTTCTATCTTTTTAAAAGGGATTATCGCCGGGTAGACCCAATTTGTTACCTGTAGTTTATTCGCTAGAGCTTAAAATACGTGGCCAGCAGGTATCGCTTGTTCGTCGATAAAAATACAGCGGCTTGTTTAAAAAAAATATGATTGCGACCTTGGAATTTCTTTCCCCGCGTGCTCTCACATCGTGTAACACTCTTCTTTGTATTAAACGACTTTTCGAGGGTGTATCTCACACATCTCGCCTCGAATAATGAAAACTATTCCCTCGTCCACCCGTATATACACAAATTCCTGCAAAATACGTGTTCGAAAATGAATGAGCGAATAAAAGACTCCTGTCCAGATCCAGATATTTCCATGACCTGAATTTCTCTCAAATAACATTCGTCGAAATTCAAAAATATTAACAGTTGAAATTCGAAAATAAATCGAATCGCAAGTTTTGAAACGCGTTCTTTCGTCTCCATCCGCGAGCCGCGAATCTCAAAAGGCGATACCAAACTTTTGAGCGGAGGTGTATGCACATCGCCGTATTTTAATCGATCCACACATCTACGCGCGCACACAACCCTTGCAAATATTTACCGACGTGTTCAAGCACACGGAGGGACAGATGTGACGCAATGAGAAGAACGACGACGTCGTTACGAGCCTACCTCTTCGTTGTTATTCCTCTTCGGTCCTGAATTGGAGTGACAAATATTCGCGAAAGCGCGGGACAAAAAAGCGCAGTCGACGCTCAATTAAAAGCAACTCTCGTCGAGGCAACGATCACCGATCAGAGAATATTCGGCGGACAGAATCCCCCTTCGTACGCGTTTTGGCGCCTCAATCCGTTTTTACGACCGAGCTTTCTGCACTTGCAACATTTTTTTATCTCGTTTCTTGCGAGGAATTCAAAGGATCGTGACTATATTTTTTCCTTTATTCGCTTTTGTGCAGATGTTATGACGCGTAATGTGTAATAGCAGTGTAGAAATTATACTCTTCTAGTGGAATTTTTTTAATTCCAAGAAGAATTCGAATGAAAACACTACAACGTGATGTCATTTCAGTAATTGTTAATTAAATATCAATGAGTCAGAGTTTTGGATTATCCATTTTCGTTGAAAAAAATTGACTTTCTAATTGCTATGATAAACACATCAGCTTCATTGTCCTAAAATTAAGAATCCCATCTTGTATTCATACTTCATCTACTTTATTCAGTATCAATCTAAACTCTATAAATAAAATCACTTTCGAAATTTTATTTATGCTAAGTATGTCCGTGCCTACGCTAGTTAATTTTCTAGATTTCTACAGATTTTTAATATCGAACCGACTCGATGTTAAAAATCTGTACGTGCAAAACACCATTTCAAAAAAGACTGAATATTCATTGCTCCAAAACGTTTCCATTTATATTCGCATCTACCGACTCCACTCTGCAATTCGGTACAATACGCGAGCCCCTCGGAAGCTCAGACTGATCAATTCCACTTTTATGAATTCTTCAATTCCATTTGCTGTTCGACTTCTCAATAAAAGATGCAAATTACTTTCGCGAGTTCGTCACCAAAGAGAACACCATACGCTCAAATAGTCCAACGCGGACTTTCAAGAAGTTCGCTTTTTCTATCTCTTAATTTATAGAGCCGATCGATATGGCCTCTGAAGGAGCTCGTATAACGACCACGCGACAGCATAAGAAATATGATAAGGGCTCCCATTGATCGATCGCGGTCGGTCGTTAATAAAAAAGAGAAAAAGGGAAACTACAATGTCACGATTCGTCTTTCGAGATGAAACGAAACAACGTCGCTCTAGCTTCTAAACGGCTCGTAAAACAAAATCGATGAGACGTGTCAGTGACTGAGACCGAAGTTAAAAAAAAAAAAAAAGAAGAAGATTACTCGAACGATCCTTAATTCATTCCCTCTCTCCGCGAGACTGTCCTCCTCCCTTCATTGCTCTAGCCGTTGTTGATAAATGAAGCTTTTTTGCGAATTGAATTACTTACCGTATATCTCGTTTTCGCGCGACGCTTATCTAGCTGGATAGCCCGCGCAGACCGGCTGTTTTTGCTATTTAATCGGGCCACCGTACGTGCTTCCACCTCGCTTTCCCTTGATAGGATGAAATATGAAGGGTGCGTAATAGATCTGGCGCAGGGTTTTGTTCCGCGGGGCGAATTCGGACGGTCGAGCTGAAAGAATAAAAAGTACGATATCTAAATTAAATAAAATTAAATTCTTGCTTAAAAAGTTGCGTTTCATACGGTACTAGGATATATTATTAAATTGAGATAAATTTAAGTGCAAAATGTTGCGCTTCTAAAATTTAAATTTAAGAGACACCAACAATAAGTCGTATTGTAAAAAAGACAAATCTGTTGTAAATCACGTATGCCAAATATTAAGAAGGTTAAATATTATTAATGGATATAAAATTATTTATAGTAGCATCTATTTTCTTTTCATACATTTCCTACTTCGTTCAGATCCGATATTTCCTCCATTGAATATTACGTGAAAAGTTTAATGAGATTCGAGTGTTACACATTATTGCAAAATATCTCGCGGAACTAAGATTGTTGATTTTCGAAACATTTTGAAGATTAAAAATAAATTTTTATTAAAAGAAATAAGAAATGGTATTTTATAAATTGCTGCAAACTGAGATAAAGAAAATACCATATCTCGTTACCTTTAAAAATAAAAATAATATCAACGTAGCAGTAAGCAGCATCTTCAATCTGAATGTCAAAGTGAAAAATCAAATAACTGATTAGAAATTAATGGAATTAAAATTAAATTAATAAAACTAATATCAAACGCAATAAATAATAAAATTTAATATCTACGTTTGTATTTTCTAATAACAACCCAAGTTTTTCAATAAATCTTCATTCGTTCGTTCCGGACCACATTACGAATCGTAGATCGTAGATTTCCAAAAATTCTTCCAACTACAGAAGACCGGACATATACGTGGTCGACGATCAATCTTTCGAGGAGCGCGCCAATGCAACAGCATCGCGTATTCAACGTTCAATAATTCAACTAGCACGATATATCGTGACCATTCTTCATCCTCTGTATAACGTACAACCCTCGTGTGAAATTATGGTAAAAGGTGAGCGTATGAATCGCGCACCGTATTACCTCGTCCTCGATGATGCTTTATATTTATCGCGCCGTTGCAAAATAAATCAATGACCATGCGACAGTCTCGTTTCGATTCGTCGTTTATCAACATTTGTAATCCTTTAAATTTATCCGTCCGTGCTAAATAACGCGAAACAAATAAACGAAGAAATACTCTTTGAAACGCGACGACCAAATGACGTAGTAGCTGCTGATCTCTTTACACGAATGACAGGAAATGATTTATTCAGCGTATCAACTCCTGGAACTAACTTTCAGAAGCAATGAAACGCTCTTCTTTGTACAGTAAGTTTAAATCATTTACAGATACTATAAATTCTTGCGTTTCTACGAAACTTTCTCGTTTTGAAGATTTACCACTTTTATTTATGATTTCTCGTTTTGAAGATTTTTATTTATGATTTGTTGGGGTTTTATGCACGTAATAACTCAGAGACGTAAAAATGTACAGAGAGTATGTAATATACAAAATTACGTAAATTAAAAAAAATGGAGTTAAAAATAAATATACGAAATTAAAGTCCACTCTTTAAGATTGTCATACGTTTCGATAGTTAAGTAGGTTTCTCCATAGAATTTTAAAATTGAGTAGCTTCCTAATTAGAAATCTAGATTTTTCATAGTTACCATCTTTTACAATTACTCCTTTGTAATTACAATTATTAAAATTACATAATATCACATAAGCTCCCTCTTGTAAATTATTTCCTTTATTATACACCACTGTAATTATATTTTATATATTTGGATACAGCGTTAAAATTTTACGATAATTTCGTATAAGCATTAAAATAATTTTCCAATCATTTAGTCGTTGCATTTATGTTCGTTTTAATTAACAGACTGATTTTTATACAGATTTTTATACATCAAGGCGAAAATAAATATGTACAAAATATTTGAAATATATTTAGTGAGAAAAAACTTATTCGATATAAAAATACGAAATGAAATTGCATAAATTGCTAAGTTGAATAATAAATACAATACTCGCTTAATAGCGATGTAAATGAATAAAAGAAGCAAAAGGAAAAATAATATTCATGCACTGTAGTTGCGACGTCTCGTCCTTTTGATAACTGCTTCTAATACGTGAATTAATTAAAACATCTCATCAAGCGAGGATCAATGCTTCTCGAATTAATTACAGCGTTCCAGATTCCGTCATGAACCACCCTGTCCAATTCAGTTCTCGTTTGTTCGATCAAAAAATCGTTCTATTTATTGCCGCCATTCCCTCTTGCTCGTCTCAGATAAATCTGTATTTTACAAACAGCTTCAAATCCTCGTGTTTATTGAAACATGCTTCATGCCGCTCATAACGTCACGTGCACACGCGAACGTACATTCATTTACAGCGTATGGAAAAAAGAAAAAATAGGAAACGTAAAAAATTGAAAAAAGAAAAATATGATAAAACTGAGACATGAAGTTGAAGTATATATACTTGTATTTAGAAGATTGAGAAATTAGATTAACTAGATAAATTTTTTAATGGTCGCTACAGTTTAGAACAATCAAAAATCACTCCAGCTTGTGTCGTGGGAATTTTGTAGGTTCAGAGTCTCATTTTAAAATATTAAAATACTCAACAAAGAAATTGAAACAGTTCTTTTCTATACTTTATTTTATCGCTGAAAATTATTTGTTCCTTGTTCGACGAGGATAATTTAATCGCGCTAATTGACGCCGAAATCAATTCGCAACTTCGCTTGAGAGAAAAAAAAAAGAAAAGGAGAAATTATCCGATACTGAAAATGGCAATATTGTGCAGCCACTAAAAGGAGTTACAACCGCTTGGCGAAGATTCACGAAAGCGCGTGCACAGTAGATCTCATTAAAGCGCGCCGCTTGACCCCGTATTATTAATTGCGCCACGCCAAAGGACTCGGCGTGAGAGAGAATCGCAGAGGAGGAAAGACGCGTCGAAAGTGAAAATGGCTCACTTGTGCACGTCCTTTCGTCGAGCATGAACGCGAATTACAGCCTGAACTATCTCGCACGATTTCAAGCGGTCACTTTACCCCGGATAACGACACGCGGTTTTCATGCTGAAAATTACGAGCTATTGAAAGAATTAAATTTAATACAACATTTACAGATTACGTATAATACAGTTACTAATGTAAATACAATAATATGTGGAATATTGTAACGTTTAGTCAATTTACATTAATTTAATTACATTAAGTCAATTAAAATGTTTGTGGAAGTGAATTATGGAATTCATAGAATTTGTTCAATCCCAGAAAATCGGGCCTCTTCAGGTGCAACGTTGATGCAACGAAAATTAGCGATTGGTTGATTTGGGTCACGTGATTCGTGAGGGGGCGTGGGGTAGACCTGGAGTAGGAGTGGCACGTAGGTACTGCAATTTTATGAAATTGGAAATTACATATAGCGATCTATTTGTATGCACTGTGTAATAGTTTTTACTTTCATTAAACAATGTAACGCATTTATATGTTGTCTCGTAATTGGTGAAAAATTGTATTTAGAGAAATTTTTATATCGTCAGTTCGCCTTGGAAACAATATTCTCTCAGTTCAACGATTAATTATCACAAGTAAAAGTACAATTTTTCGTAAATTAATGCACAATGTGACATACAAACAACGTGAAACGAAATTACGAAACTGGAATTGAATTTGTACAATATTGTAAAATTCAATTCACGATCGAAGAGAATTCACTGGAAAGTAGAGAAGCTCAGCTTCTCCACCATTTGAAAATTTCTTAAATATCTCAGTTAACAATAGAAACGAGAAATTTGTACGAGGTACGAATTTAGGTGAACCATGAGATGCGCTCGAGTTTAATTAATTGCCAGCTACGCCGACCGTCGTTATTTTAATGCTCAACTTCGTAAACGTATAACGCTTAATAATTTGCATCCGTAAATTGAGTGAGCTGCCAACTGAATATTAGCCGGGCAAAAGTAATTAAAAGCAATTGGATCGCAAGGAGGTTAATAAGAATCCCTCGAAAGACAGTGAGGAACTAAATCTCTCCGCGGAACGTTCCTTGCTTCTGCATATACATATGCATGTTGTTGCAATAGATCTCGCTCAGAACTGTGTTTGAAAAAAAAGAATAGCCAGCAGTCCCTCGGTAACTGGAGCTATTGATTGATGTAACCCATAAGAGAGATCTGTTCATTTTTATCTCACTACTGTGTTACGTAGTTTGAAGAGTTTAAAGATATTGAAACCATTTGCTTCTCCTTCCAACAGGATACAATTCATTCAGAAATTTACCGAATATTTCAATTATTTTTTAATACGGTTAAAAATCAATAACAGAGAATCTTTGACGAGATTTCGAAAACATTTAAAGATAGGAACAAATTGAAATATCTTTCTGACAGTTGCACCAATCGTCGAGTGGCATTGCACTCGAGCCAACAGAGTTCCAAAATTCTGATAAATTCTGCCGGACACGATTCTAAAATTTGTATAAACCCAATTCATATTGAAGAGGGCGGAAACCATCGAAATTCAGGCTTGAAAAAGAAAGGTTTAGGAAAGTATTTGATATGGAGTGTTGAATTGCTCGTGTTTGAACGAGAAATTCAACTATGAATGTTAACGTTTGTAAGGGATATTAAAAAATATAGTAGGAGTTAATATATTAAAATAATATTAAAGTAATATTAATAATTGAATAGTAAAAAAATAGTAATTACTAAATAATTTAAAAAATTATTAAATAATAAAAATTATATATTTAAAAATAATATACATAAAAATGTATCATTATATTAATATATTTTAATATACTAATATATTTTTTATTGCAAAACGTCGAATCATTTTTATAAAAGTACTGTGCCTAAAATATAAAATAAAATAAAATGTAAAAATGTACGTGTATACGTTAGAGGTATCAATTTCATGCCTAACCGCGTATTGTCAATCAAAACGTCAATCCCAAGAGACGTACTGCAAATTGTTTGCGCAACAATGTATTCCGTTTGTTATATCGGAATGTTCAGTTTATTAAACAATGTACTCCCAACACAACAGAGGAAAAACACGTTCGCCTGGTTGTTCGCCCGCTTCTTCGCTTTTACAGAATTGAAAAGCATTTATCCACCGTTGATACTCGTCCATAAAATACAACGAGCGATATTTACAAAACGAGAAATGGGTCAGAAATTCATTGAAGCCACGGTACAAAAGGGAAAACGCGGAAAGCAATACGAAATATCACGCAGTGGTGAACAAAATTCGTGCTTTGAATTTTTCTTTTTCCCCTTGTTGCTAATTGATTTTCAACAAAGAGTTCAATTAATCATTCGTTGAAATATAATACGAACGTTGTTGAAATTTGTAACAACGTATTTATCTACTGGAATATTTTCATGACTTACTTTTTTTTTTCTTTTTTTTTAATAAAAATCATACATCGTAATGGGAAGCTGGCTGACTGAATAATGGAGTATCAATAACTTTACTAACATTGATTAACGAGCTTTGGTTTAACGCGTTATATCTTTGTTCGCGAAATAAAGAAAAGTGTCAAAGTTTGCGCATAATTCAAGCGTGAGAAATAAACTTTTATTTATTCAAATAAAATTCTTTTAGTTCAAATAACATTGTGTCAAGTAGCATTATTTGATTCAAATAACATTATGTTGAAAATATTAGTATTATTGTTAAATAATGAATTTAATATTTATAACTGTAACATGTTTACCTATAAAATCGGGCCTCTTCAGGTGCAACGCTAATGCAACGAAAATTAACGATTGGTTGATTTGAGTCACGTGATTCGTGAGGGGGCGTGGGCTAGACCTCGAGTAGGAGTGGCGTTGTCTGGTACTGAGCGATCGCGCCTGTAATTTGTCTTGTGTCGATTCAAATGTTTGCATATCAACAAAATTTTATGGCAAAAAAGTCGTCTTCATTTCCTAGTCAGAACAATTGTTTCTGGGCCTTTCAGTGAGACGAATCGTACTAGGGTACAAGTCATGCAGTTTTTTTTTCTGATCTGATATTTCAGACTTTGAGACACGAAGTTCATGTCCATTCTATCTTTAGTCAATGACTAAACTTAAACACTGACTCTCGTCGCACAGTCGACCAGAGACAGACTCTTATCAACCATGACTGTTTCTTTCTATCTAAGTCTTCTTCTTACTTAGTCTTATTGTTAGTTTAGTGCCAATTCTTTATATAAGAAATTGATGGATGCCTCGTTGCTTAAAAATACCATCTACAATTCAATCTCCATTTCTAAAAGCCGGTTGGGTCTTAGCAAAATCCAGACTGAATTACGCAGCTTACATCGTTATTATCTAAAATCCATACTAGATTTCTAGAAGTCCAGGAATGGATTGTGAGGAGGACTTTAAGAATGTCCTTAAGAATGGATTGCAGCTGTTGCATTAAATCCATTCATTCGTTTCTGTAATCTTCTGTATCGGGGATATAATTTTTAAAAAAATTGCAGATATTCGAAAAAATTCTTCGTACTGCTTTAATTCCTTATCGTCTAATAAAATAAAAACAAATTTATAACAAATATTGTAATAAAAATAGTATACATTCCTTGTGTTTCAAGATACTTTCTGCGTTGTTATTAAATTACAAAAACGTTTTTATTGTGGACAAAAGTATTTCAGAACACAAGAAAATATAGTGACTCTATAATCAAAAAGTGCAATCGTTTCCTGATTAATAACATTGCTTTCTGCGTTCGTTAATCAATGCTTATTAATTATTTAATAATCAGTAATCATGCTTGGTCGTGATTAATCAGTAATTTCACTAATCATAACTCCATCCGAAGGCAAGAAACAAGAATAAAAAGAATGATAGTCTCATCATTAAAAAATATCTTGATTCTACGTCAAGATTAAAATGTTCGCTCAAACGACTTCGTCCGAAGCTGAAGCAACAAATGAAAACAGATGACAATCTTCGCGATCGATTATTATGTCATTACTCTCCCACTCGACCATCATATTGAAGATTCCAAGATTCCGATTACTAAATGCCTTTCCATTCTCCCAACGTTCTCCCTCGTTTCTTCTCTCTCGACTTATCAACTTCCACACTTTCGTGCCCCCTCTCCCCCCTCGTCCTTCTTTCCATCGCCTGGTTTTCGTCCTCTTTCGTTCTCCATCCCCTTCCTCCTTCTCTTCGCTCTCTTCTCGTGTCGCGATATTATTGGAGCGCCAGGAGAAGCAGCGATCGAACAGCGGCACCGTTGGTATTCCTAAGGGTAGAGGGAAGGACACCCGAGATAATGTCGTTTAAAGGCATAGGCCCGCTCCATTAAAATACCAGTCGTTCCCGGTAAATCTCATCGGGGCTCTTCATTTTCGTGACCGTGCACAAGCGTGGTCGAAGCTAAAGGCCCGTCACGCTAACTAACCGTCCGGTTATCCGGAGCAAAATGTCCTGGATGATGCTCGAGCCGAGTCTCGCACAGGAACATCAGGATCCTCCAGAGAACGAGAACGTTCCTCCGTTGCCCTGCACGAAACTCGATGACGTCGATCGCGAGGAAAATCCAATACCCTGAGTGACGGACCTTAGCGTTCGTTTGAAGCGTCGTGCTTTGTTTAGGTTCAGTCGCTCGAAGGCTCGACATCGAGTAGAGGAACTTGGAGGGATATCGGTGGACGGGCGATATATCATACTTGAACGAGTATGGAAATTTGGGAGGAGTGTGTAGAAAAAATATGGACGGAAGAACGTAAATGAAATTGCGAAGAAGTGAAATTCACGCTTGTAAAAGTCATTGATAGTTTCAATTAATTGATTTGAATTCAATTTAGGCACTTCAGCTTCTAGCGAGTTCGAGTTTAATATAATCGTTCTTTTAAATTTAGGTTCTGAATGATCGTTTCACAAGTGTGAACTGAAATATATTTAGAAATATATTTCCTAGTTTTTATGCTTGTTCTCGGTTACCAAGATCTCGAGGAGACTTGGAAGGATGTATCGAAGGATACTGAGAAAGACGTTTCGGGTCGTTTAAATTAGAAGCTCATTTTCGTGAAGTGACTTCAAATTAATTTCAAGCTGAGCTCAAGTTGAGTTGTCGAAATTTAGAATACTGCTCTCTGTAATGAAACATAAATTGAGACACAATGAGATTATTTGACAAATTATATATTGCGATTTTTATTGTTTTATTCAAATAAGTCAATTAAATTTAACGAAAAAAATGTATATACTTTAATTAAAGGATAATAATTTAAGAGACTTGATTATATAAGAAACTATATGAAAAATATTATTAAGTGAAAACAGCATTTTTAATCTGCATTCTTTAAACGACACTTTTCAATCTATGCATAGTAGCATTGAAATTATATTTGTAGAAGTGTAACTAATCATCACATAGTGATAAACGCAATCTGGAAAATAAATTGCCGTAGTACGACGAGAGATAAAGATTATCGTAAAAGTCAAACACGAATTGTTCGATATTTGTCAAGTTACACGTTGCGGCGATAAAAAGTAAATAACCAACTTCAATTCTGTACCGTTGAATACGAAAGTAAATAACCAGAATCTAAGCCTGGATTTAATCCGATTTAACGCACAATATCGAACGCAACTGTGCCACAAATCGACAAATCTCCCTACATGCGCTCTGAGACAAAAAAATATACACTCTCAAAATTATTAAATTTCCTTCTATTAAACAAATGATACAAAATTTTTCTTCTCTTCAGGTGCAACGTTAATGCAACGAAAATTAACGATTGGTTGATTTGAGTCACGTGATTCGTGAGGGGGCGTGTGGTAGACTTCGAGTAGGAGTGGCGTTGATTGGTACTGAGCGATCGCGCCTGTAATTTGTTTTCTATCGATTCAAATGTTTGCATATCGATAAAATCTTATGGCAAAAAAGTCGTCTTCGTTTCCTAGTCAAAACAGTTGCTTCTGGGCCTTTCAGTGAGACTAATCGTATTGGGGTACAAGTCGTGCAGTTTTTTCTTAAATACATTTCACGCAGGAAAGAACATTCCTTCAACGATCGTATAATTCACTGCTTCTTATTTATCAGCTCGCACCCAATCTTCAGTTTGACGATTTCCTCTCTCCCGCGCAATCTCTTCTTCCTCGCACTTCGTTCGTTTGATTCCCGAGCATTTCTTTCCCTCTTCGCCTATATTATCGACCCAGGGTTATTTAATAGGACCCAGTTTCCCGAGCTATTTAGTCCAGGGACGTGACACGCTCGACGAACGAGAAATTAGCCAGCTCGGACCGAAATAACGTTCCCTTCGTTCGGCGAGCGGAAGCCGCGTGTACTGAAAGATTCTATCAATCGTGATAGAACGGCCACGAATTACGAAAGTATTAGTTTGCTGCACACATATCTGCGCGCGAGTGCTCTCCCCGCTGGGCCTCGAATATTTGGGAACGAATCCGCCGATCGACCAGTCTTTCCCCGGCTTTTTCGCGCGATATTGCCGAAGTTACACGTTCGCACGGGGATAAAAGAAATAAAGGAATTCGCAATCGTGATTGTGTTTTACGATCGGCTATGTTCTCGACTTGCACTGTTTGAACTTTAACCGTTCGCGCCATAAAAGACGAGGGCGCAGTAAAATTATTCGAATCGCTTGCAGTCGTGTTTTCTACTGGTATTTGACAGATAAGAGATGAATCTTTTGTAGTTGATACTTGAAACTTAAAACTAACATTCATCGTGAAATCTTTTTTTTTTTTATCAGTGACGTAGTACTTGCAAGTAATACAACAATATTGTATCGTGTCAATCAAATGAAAATACATATAAAATATATAAAATATATAGTACTGATATAATATATAATATAATGTAATTAATATAATATTAAAAATATGCAGTATTAACATAGTATTAAATAATGTAATAATATTTCTGAAGGAATATAATATTTGCAAGTAGTACAACAATATTGTATCGTGTCAAACAAATACATAAAATATATAAAATATATAGTATATAATATATAATATAATGTAATTAATATAATATTAAAAATATACAGTATTAATATAGTATTAAATAATGTAATAATGTTTCTGAAGGAATATAGTATTTGCAAATAATACAACAATATTGTATCGTATCGATCAAGTGGGAAACACACATATATATACACATACAAGATTTTCTAACAAGACCTATTGATCTAAGGCAAAGCTGAGAGGGTTCTTCAGTTTATTGTCTCTAGGAACTTTGAACGGGCGAAAATTATAAGTCGGAATAAATTTAAATCGAAAATTCGAAGATTGACCTTTAAAGGTTACAGTTAAAAAAAAGAAAAGAAGAAACTCGGACTCTCGAAAGCTCAAGGCCTATGAAGCTCTAATCCCAGTAAGATAGGGATCCGGAGGATTTAACCTCCGAAGCTCAGGGTTATACGATTAAGAAAGAGGAGTTTCTTGATTACGTTTGCTGATAAAGATTTCAAATTATCGAGGATCAAGGCGAAACGTATAATTACATGGGATGAAAACTATTTTGCTTTCTTTCTTTCTTTTGTAAAAGAATGTAATTGGAACGTTTCGTCTGCGACGTGCGTTTCATGAAATTGACATTAAAAGTTGAATTTCAAAATCGCCCGAATTTTGGCGGCCTCTCTCGCGAGCGTGAACTTTCAATCTAGCTAATTCGTAGTTTCCTTTCGAATTTCTTTGCTTATATTTCTTTGCTCTCGTTTGTGAAGGGACCGAGTGATTTAATCTGGACGAAGCTTAAAGGAACCGTGGCTTTCCTACTGAAAAGGATTGAAATGCAAATTGATGGAAATAGTTAGAAGCTTAGGAACTGATGTACTTCGTCTGGTATATATTTTACGGAGGAAATTCTGCCGTCTGTCAAAAAATTGAGCAACACGCTGCTTTTCCTCTTGAAATATAATGTAAGATGTAATAAATATAATTTAACGATATTATCTAATATATAATACATTCCACGAAATATACTTCACGATTATTCATACGTGAATATAGTAGACACGCTTTTACAAACTTCAATACATTCGCGCTGATCGTGTATCGAAGAAATTATTCTCACTTATGGATAAATAAAATGGATCAGAAGACACGCGTGGATGGGAGAAAAAGACAGGTATAGAGAATGAAATTCAGTTGGTAATGAGAGGAAATGTGAAAGGGAAAAAGTGAGATAGATGGAAGTAGAGGTGAGACAAGACGGAGGTAAGGCATATATCTCTCGAGAGTGAGAGACGTGAGAAAATTCAGGGGACGGCGGTTATCACTTTCGTACGCCGATGAATGCCCATAAATATTTCCCGATATTGCGAATAATGAAAGGCCGTGCCGGGATGGTTATGCAACTGCGAATATTTCACTCATCGACCCTTGAACAGCTAAAAATAAATTCAATTCTTCTCTTCAGTCACTGAACGAGGCACGTGTTTCGAATAATTCGTTCTATACAGTGTCCCTGAATCAAAATTAGAAGCAAGAATTGAACGAAAACGTGTGACGAAGGCGAGTTTGATTTTTCTGGGTTTATAGCAATGAGTAGAATTATAATAATTCGTTAAATTATCGCTCGATTATTTTTTCGTTCTACTTTAAAGAATAGCTTAATACGTATTAAATAAATAATTTTTATACCTTTTGTATATCTACATTTTCGCAATCTTTTATATTATATTATTCGTACTTGTCGGTCTAAATAAGACCAACTTTCTCCCTTTCGAATTTTGTAATTATTACTTATACTTGTCACTGTAAATATATTCGTTGATAAACTAGAATGGTCCATTTCTGTCAGACTTTTTTGCCATAAAATTTTATTGATATGCAAACATTTGAATCGATGCAAAATAAATTACAGTAGATCGCTCAGTAGATCTACCAGACAACGCCACTCCTATTCGAGGTCTATTCCACGCCCCCTCACGAATCACGTGACTCAAGTCAACCAATCGCTAATTTTCGTTGCATTAGCGTTGCACCTGAAGAGGCCCTAAAATCACTTTCAGTGATAATATAATACAACAATTCTAAATGATTGGAGAGAGATCGGAAATTAATTGTGCAAATTGTAAATCGTAAGGAAAGTAACGTCCAACGGTCTCATTCGCGAGATTAATTATTTCAGGAACGGAATATAACGGATCGTCCAGCGGGAAAATAGTGCGTGGCTCTCCGATCCTCTTCGTTATTCTTAATACTTATTTTCACAAGGTTATTTTTAACGTTAATGAATCGATGCCAGGTTGATCAATAGCTCCGCTGAAAGAAAGTAAGAGTTAAGGGCTCGTGAAGTGCACGCTTCAACATCTGCTATATTTACTGGGACGTCGTATTACGTACACGAGAACGAGTTAATGATTCGAATAAAAAAAAAAAAAAAAAAAAAAACACGAGAGACAACGTTGGAAAATCGAAAGTCTCGCGCGAACTGAGAACGAAGCAAAATGACGAGAATTTTATAATTTCGACTATAATTATTTATAATTATTAGACCGTAGAATTGCGTTTTTATACGAGTATAATTGGAAAGATGATATCTGCAGATAGAAAATTGACGTTGTAACAATCAAACAGTTATTTTTGATATTAAAAAAATTCATGATAGATAAAAAAATAAGTCGACGAATTTTCGACATGGAAATGTTGCGTTTAGCAGTTTATAAACGAGGTGGAATTGCCTAGGTACGTTTACCATTTACGAAATTGATAGACTAGAACAGATCGTAAATCATGGCTAATGAACTACAAACTGCTTCCTATTCATGGTTATACGTGTATCTCGCGATCAAGATAGATACGCGTGCTTCTCATCTATCTGACCTTGTAAACTGTGCCGCAGAACTATGTAGAATTCCTCCAGGAGAGCGATTCAAGCAATTCAAGATAAGTGACGTCGTTCTCTACGATTATTTGAACGTTGTAATTAGACTTTTAAGCGTTACATTGTGCAAATTATTGTTCAACATTATTGTGCAAGAACGTGCAAAAGATTAAATATACGTGGAAAAATCTTTCAGTATAAATTTACAAAATTTTTAAATTCCATTTAAAAATTCATATAAAATTTAAATAAAAAGAAACACTAATGGAAAAATCAATAAAACAACAAGTAGAATTTGACAAATTGCATTGTTAGTTGCATCCCTGGAATTGTTAGAATTTAACAATAAATAGATCATTCTTTATAATATCCTTGTTACCTGAATTTATTTTACAAACATTCATATACATGAATTTCAATATATAAGTGTTACGAACTTCAAAATAATGTTCAATTTTATAAATTTTGTTTGTACGTAAAAATTCAGTCTATAAATTACTGAATCAGTACAGTTAGATTCGCAACGTTATGAACTTATACAAAAGTCAAAAGTCTTCCCAGTTATATTCACAAATCCCGGAGTATTACAAACGTACAAAATCCCACAGTCTGCGTGTTGCTAATCTTCGTTCGACCGGCGGTGGTACTTCGCCTAATTCAATATTTAGCCCAGTGGCGTACGGTGTTAACTTACCGCTGGTTACCGATTAACTCGGCTAGCCACCCCTAACGGAGCAACACGCGCCCTAATCTACGTTACAGTAACCATTTACCATCGCGTTCATTAGCGTCAAGTTGTTGCCGACTCCTTGGCGAGATTAGCCGTCGGATTCGATTAACGTCGAACGACACGAGCGAGACAAGGAGCAAAATTTTCACGCGATAACGAGCGTGACTTGCGAATCGTCCCGTCGTAAAAGCTCTGAACGAATCGAAAGACGGTATCTCTGCGCCGTCGTAAACTGCACGCCGAATGCGAACTGTGAATTACAGATACGGTGTCCGTGTCAGCGCGCAGATTGGAAAAATGATGTATCTGTATTCGCATCGTATTGTCCTTTACTCCGCTCTTCCAGGATTCTGTTTCATCGATAGGATTCGACTAATCGTTCGACTAATCTCTATCTTCCCTTTGTTCTAACTGAAGGCTTGCCCCTTTTTTTTGCTTTTTTTCGTGGAGAATTATATTTATTTATTTATTCTGGCGCTCAGACCGCGGACAACACTTGATTCGCAAGAATCTCAAGCCCTGGGTTTTCATCCTCAAACCTAACCTAAACTCTTATGTTGTATCTGTAATTAAAGTAGAGTAATCTCAGCTAAATGTATCATGGCACAAAATGCACGAATAATATGATGATAGATAATGAAATTAATAGATACAATCTCTCGTATTAATATAATTGTATTTAAACAGACGTGTTCTCGTTTGTAATTGGACAAAATGGTGACGATAAATTTAACAGCACATCGACGTGGATGTTACACTTCCATACTTGCACAATACTTTGAAATTCAGATATAAAAACTTTTTACGTGCTTTAATCTTATCCTCGTCCTATAAAACACACCGTGCGAGTATAACTATACTTTTATTCAATTGATTTTATTTTAAAATATACAAGATATACCTTCGCAACGAACAAACGAAAGTTTGCTCAAAATTCTTTCTATCGGAGATATAATCCGCCAGAAAAAGAGCGAGAGAGAGGAAAAAATTTCCAGAAACCTGGCTAGGAGATCTTTTATGCGCCTCACGCGGATAGAACACGATGGCTCTATCGACTTTAAACTCCCTAATAAAGGAACGGGGCGCGAGTTCCCGCGATAGCGTGGCAGGCACGGACGACGACAGTGAACTTGATCCGATCTGATATCGCCGGCTATCGAGAAAACCGTGCTTATCTTTCGCGACAGTGACCCGACTTTTTTCTTTCTTTTTTTTTTTTTTTTTCTTTCTTTTCGTTCGAACAACCCTTCGGCGCGCTCCCTACCTGCTGAAAATCGATGCATCTCGCCTCTCGAAGAAATAAAACGCGAAGCTGCTGTATCGAGCTTCTGGTAACCTTAAGAGTGCCCCGGTCGGATTCGAAACGTCGAACAACAGCCAATTAATGAAATGCAAATGAAACTTGGACGCTGTCGTTGCCGCTGAATTTGCTGAAATTTCGTCCCGCTGTTTCGAAGCTTTTAACGATTTCGCGTTGCCACTCGCTGGTTATTATTATTATTATTATTATTATTGCGTTGCTTTCGAATATTGTAACGAGATGTTTGATCGTTGTTCGACAAATTTGCAAAGATTCATTTGTGGGAGATTGAAGTTAAGTAAAACTAACACAATTAAGAAATTATAAATTATTTTAGTTAGTTTTAGTTCAATTATTATTATTATTATTTTAATTACTATTATTTGGCTTTAGTCAAATAATTATCCAATTCTAGAGTTCAATATCACTTGCTAATCTTTATTATTTAATTAATCTTCTTCTCTTACGCGTTCTCGAATTTAAAAGAAAGTTACTACAGAGTTACTACCGAGTTAGCTTTCATTTCTGCAGTTATAACGTTTCACAGTATTAACGTTGTACTATCAGAAACAATTGAATGAAACAGTTCTGTGAAAGGTATTCCATTAATCATACTGTTGAATTAATCTTTGCCAACAGTCTCGAACTAATTAAACACAGACTTTTCAGAAATTTAGCAAACCTTTACGTGCGTTTCATTCAAATTTAACAAATTGATGAATTTCTTTTTTTTTTTTTCTTCTTCTTTTTCCTGACGATGTAAATTATTCTCCGATGAACTGTCAGAATGAAAATTAAACTACTCGCGGCAGAAAATGTAATGGGATTTGAAAGGTTGAGAGAAGAAAAAAATTTCACCGTGTTTTCGACATTTATCTGTCATCGCAGAAGCTCTGATTGCAAGATGCATTTGTGATATCCTTACATTACGCCCGTATACATCGCAAAAAAAGATCGGCATTTATTGATGTAATGTGAATGAGATTAATGTGTACCGGGTAAATATTGACTGGAGGAAATACGTGCAACTCGTTCGACGCGCAAATTCCAAATCTGCTTGTCCAATCCCAACTGCAACGTACAATTGCGAACGAATCGCTAATAAATATCGATAAGCAAATTTCGCGAGAAATACTTCCCCTCTGTATCTACGAAAAAAATTACCTCCCACTCTGTACACTTTTCGATAACTAAACGATCGTAAATTCGTACGTATTCTGCAATAATATGATATATCGTAATTAGACAGGAAGTATTTTTCATATTTTTGAAAATCGAAAATTACATATTCGGAAACCACTACACTTTGTATTTCGAAATTTCCTACGAATACATAAAAATCCAAATATAACGCATACAAGTGCAAAATCGCACAGAATGCGCACAATATCAAACAGTATACAAAGCATTCAAACAATTGCGCTTGGAACATTTAGTATGTCAAACAACTTGCTAAGGTTTTACATTTTGAATTATATTCTCAAAAATATTTCGCACAAAAATCCGCAGTCCAGTGACAAATGTTTCAGTTAACGCGAGAATTTGCAAAATCCCAACTTTCTACAAAAACTCGATAGATCCCCTACAATGCATCGCGGTACAGTTTCAAAAAGTCCGAGTGGTTTTTCAAACACGGAGAAACGAAAGGACCAAAAAAGGAACAAACTAATAAGTAAAGTAACCGAAGCCAAAGTAAACTGAAGAACACGATAAACTTGCGTCCTCTGTCGGGCTATAAACTTGCTACTCTATCCTTTGCACTTTCATTTCTCACAATACGAGTTTTACTTCCTCAGTTAGTTTCCAGTCTGTAAAAAGAGTTGGAACAAGTATCGAGCAGAGATGAAAGGTGTCAGAGAGTGTCTTCTGGCTTTTCCTGGCGGAGGAGCATCCGTCCTTTCCATAAGCCCTTTAATTAAAACTGTATTTTAAAGCAAATAGAGAGCAAGAAGTTGCACTCGTTCCACTATCTCCTCTCTTTTATTTCCCTTTTTCTTTTTTTCTTTACAACGACTGAACCAATTTCTTGGCCGCGAAACGCGTTGAGGAAATCCAACGACTCTCTTTCGGTAATAACCGACTAATAGAAAACTTCATTCCGCCAAGGAAGAACGATCGGCGCGATTTAAATTAGCCGGTCGCTTTTAACTGGAACAAGATAAATCCCTTCCCTGCGAGGAACTAACGAACGCGATTACCAGAGAGAAAATAAAACGGACCCGCTCTCTTGGCACAAATGTATTCCAGAAACGGGATTGAACTCGAATTTCTTCGTAAGAATTTTTAACAGCCAACTTTCGAATATAACTCGAACCTAAGCGAAATGAATATTGCTGTTTGCTCTTTGAAGAAAAATAAGGCTTTGCCAATTCGTTAGACATTTTCTACGGTCTAGAGGTGGCGAACTGGCGGCCTAGTGCCCCCACTCTTTTGGTCGGTATCCCCTCCACTGCATCGATCTCTCTACTTTAGCTTTGGCTTGCTGTCAGTTGAGCTAGAGGAAGATTGATGATGCTGTTTACATGGTCCCTTACACAGCGGGAAAATAACTTCCACGGTGGGGGAACCATGACAGACTGATTGTGAGTGAGCAGTTCGTACGATTTGGGGGAAAAAGTTGAGTAGGTGTGTAAAGTATAATCGTTTGACTATAGCGTAGGCGAAGTTCTCGAAAATATTATTAAAAAAATGATCGCGCTCCAGTCGAAGTTAACAAATGAGCCGTTTATTTTGAAAGTGGCATAAGTCAATTTGTTTTTAAATCGAGATATTTAAGGTCTCAACATACCTGGAAGAATCGAGAAGATTCACTTGCATTTGTCATCTCGAATGCTCATATTTTTCTCAGTATGAATAATTTCGCGCAGAACCGCTATTTTTCATTATAGCAGAGTAACTTACGTCGCTTTCAAACGATGCCTCTCTCCCACTTTGAAATCCAAAAATCTCTGAAATATGCTGGAAAACAATTGACAGTATTATCTTTTAGTTTAGGGAATCTTCAAATGTTACAGACGAACGATTTTTAATGTCAGTCAAAGGTTTTTCACCTGAGTTTGAAATGTTGCATTCGCGTCAGACAAACCCGCAAACTGTGAAACGTCGCTTACTTTCGATCAGCATTCGAAACCCCTAAAACCAAGTTTGAACATCGAACTTAACTGAGAGTTGGCACATTAGATTTAATCCTGTGCCTAATGTATTCCAAAAAAGATGTTTTATATTTTAAACAATTAAACGCGTCGGTGGTAGAAAATGTTCACGAGTGGAGAAAACAGGACCGGCGATGGTAGGAAAAGAAAACGTTCAAACCGACTTCATAATCGCGCTGCAATTACCGTCGTGCCGTCGGATCGGTGAATTTTTCGCGAGGGAAAGAGAAAGGAAGAGGACGTCCATGAAAGGACAGCCCCATTTGGTAAATTGCACGAATGGAAAACTTCGTGCTTGAAACGTCGACGAGTAATTAAGCCTTGTTTGCGACTGTTAACAGTCTAGAAAAAACAAGAAGTTTTGAGAAAGAGAAGAAATTTGAAAAATGGAGGAAGAGTTGTCGCGGGAAATGATACACGCGCTTGTTTTGGCGTGCGCGCAACCATTGTTCTTCCCTCGCGGATGTAAGAAAGACAGATAAAAATCTCCGTCAGAAATTCGAAGTCCCCAACGAAATGTAAAGAGTGCTCTTTGCGAAATTTGTCGTCGTCGGAAGGAGATGAAGGAGGTTTACGCTTGGCCAAGTTCCAGAAAGACGATACACACGTGTAACCTGTGTAACTGAATTCTTAACGAAGGTTTTAAGAATAACTGTCCATCGTTTTTCTACCTGCTGTGAAATAAAAATATAACAAAATATGTTTCAATGAATCGACGAATTGTATAGATATTTTTAAGGATGATTGTAATATGATTGAAACAATTATAAAAAACCGACGACGGTTCTATAGCGTCGTGTGACTTTCAGCGATTGTGAGTATCCTCCATAGAACTTACTGACTTTTGTAAAATATAATTATAGTATTAGTTGCTTCATTAGAGTATCAAGTAAATGTAACATGAAGTTAACTAAAAATTCCAATGTAAAGAAACTAATTAGTATAAAAAAATTCTTTGTATAAATAGTTTTTTCAAGTTCTCTGTCAATCCTTTATGCTATCGAAATGACTTTATAAGAGAATTACATTAAAAATAATATTTAATATGTATATTCTGGATAAATACACAATACTCAAGAAAAATATCCTTTTTTACATAAAAAGAAATTATACAGCGACTAACTGATGAATAAAAAGAATTAGTATTTTTGTAAAATATTAAACAAATGTTAACCAAATGTATTATTGGTGTTTGAAAAATTAAATATCGTTGCTCGATAAATCTTATAGCCATTCTGTGTCTATTATCATTACACGTCGTTTTGTCCAATAAAACAACGATACGCGGTCAAATATATATCTATAATCAAAAAAGAAAAAATGAGGAGGAAATGAAAAGCTATAATTCTTCAAACTTTTAATAAGAGGAGGCAAAGTTAATATATATGGCTTTCGAACTTATCCCTTCCATTAGCGGCGTTGAAAAGCAGTAGTGAAATAAATGGAGCACTGCCTGGGAGAAACAAATCGGAATTTACTTTTTTTGATGCTTTACAATTCAAACAAGGCAGAAAGCTCGTTAATTTTCCCCGTTGACTTTCCATCGCGGCCAATTTAATCTCGGAAAGTATTCAAATTCGTAAAAAAATGCTCAAATAACTGTTAAACGTTTAAAAATATTACACAACTTTTTATTATTTTTAATCGAATGAATCGATTGTAAATACACGTCGAATGTAAATAAATGAATTAATTGAATGTCGAACGTAATAACTGACAATTTATTTCCCAAAGCAAATAATTTCGATAATTCGTACGATGGAAGTGGAGGCAAATGAAGAACATTATTGTATTTTGCGAATTATTAATTTACGTTCATATTGATTTGAAATGTATTTCTATTTTTCAACTCCATATTTTTTCAATTCCAAACTTTATTGAGCCTCAAATAATAAAATAATTCGTAAAGTTGCATATATATAATATTATTAACCCTTAAAATCAGTTACATGTGTAAAAGTTCACTGTAGCACATATCTTTAAATTGAGAAATTAATAACATTAAGTAAATGGAAAATCAAGGATAGAAAAATATATTTTACTTTACTTGGTATTATTAACATATTAATATTAAAATTAAAATCATGGCAAGCGTAATCATTAATCAATTAATCATTCCCAACGTAAATCAATTATCGTGGCATTTAATAATTATTACCTGATTTATAATCACCACTCAATAATTCAATAATTCACATAATCAATTCATTATCTTTAATGAACTTATCTTTTACTATTTAATATCGTTATAATTATCATGATATTAAATTTCTGTTGACCACGATCGTTTCTTGATTACCGAGCTGATCACGCGCAGCTGATTAAATTTGTTTTTGATTATTTCGATTCGATTTCGATTCATTAATCGTGGACACGTGTTTCACGTTAGTTAGATAATTGTTACTCATCAGTCGGATCAATCTTTTGGATTGGATCTTTATCGATTCGATGTTCGTTTTCTATTTTATCATACGTGAAAAACGAAATAGAATGCACAGTGAAAAGTTCGATCAAAGTTGCCTCGATGAACTATAAATATCCTGCGGCCAAAAATACGATAAGAAAATTTATTGTCCGTAAAGCAGCAGCCGTAAATGAAATATCGTCCTTCGAAATTGGATGAAACTTGCAGGCGATCAAATACACGCTGCTAGCTCGTAAAAACTAACGAAAGAGATTGTTCTTTTTGGTTGGCAAAATTCATTCATTCGAAGTTTTATCAACTTGACGAATGTAAATTTGACTTTTGTCACTTACGTTGTGCTAAAACTTATGCTACGTGCTAAAAATTAAGTTTTGCACACGAAGCTAAGTTTTATACTTGTCTCTGTACTATGAAACTGTACATTACGTTTGCTGTGAATTACTATGAATTACTATTCTTTTTTATTAACTTTTAGTTCACGTTCTGCACATTCTGTACATTCAAGTTGATATTTTATACATGATATCATATGTATTATAATAATATACGCCAAATGAAATCCATAGAATAAATCGTTGAATGATTGTAACTAAAAAATTGTTAATGAGTATTTATATGAAATTTAAAAAATATGCAAATTGCATATATACATTGCAATAATATATACGTACATAAATCCAGAGTAAAATTCTTGTTATAATCATTTTTAATACATAAAACAAATCTCTGTTTGACGTACATATATTCGAGCTCTTTTGGTCGTGTTTATAAAAATATAGATTTGCATTAAAATCTAAAAAAATAAATGACTTACATTTCGAATATTATTGTGACCCTAATAAAAATAGATTTTTGTAGCTTTCTCACAGCTCTCAATAATTTTCACGTAGCGTCCGTAGTGTCGTGTCCAACTCCGTAATAAAGTCAAAATCTTTCGACGTTTCCAGAAGACAATAACGCGGACAAAAGTATCGAAAAGAAATTGAAGGATTTCTCTCGCGCTTCATCAACCCGTAATAACAGCTGTCGGAGCAATGATAGATCTTTGGCTATCGGGATTCATTTTTCATCGAAGTCCGCTCGAATAATTCATCATTGGCCCTGGGATATTAATCGTTGTTTCTGAAGAATCTTACAAAGACTTTATATGCCCCTAACTGTTGTCGCCTCTGTTATTAGCGTAACAATTGGTTCAAAATACCCGATAAAGATTAAAAAAGAAAAAAAGTAGCGCGTCGTACTTTGAGTCTTAATGGCACATATTGATCCTTCTAAAAGACACTCGTTCATCGCGAAGGCTTCCTCGTAAAAAGAAATATTTGGAAGGTTAAATTGAATTTCAAATTTTCAGAATAAATCGACACTTTTAATTACGTTGCGCTAAACATTCATAGTGATTTCGTTCTTTTTCCTTTTTTGGTATTTTCGTCGCTTTAAAAGCTTCTAGTAAGTATAATTAAAAAAAAAAAAAAAAGAAATAATAATACAGATTACCTGGGGAATGCAAGAATAAATTATTTTTTCTTCGTCATATTTCGACGTGTATTATTTTGCGATATTTATTTCATTATCCTTATCGTCGAATATCCCCTGTATTATTGCATCAATCAATTATTTCCACTCGCTGGGATCGTCCTATAATAAAAATACAATTTTACAAGGTGCATGCTAAATAAATAACTCGCTTTCGAGTCCGGCTGCGTTAAAGCGGAACTAGCGAAACAAATTGCAGGCAATTTCCCACGATAACGATCGCGAGTCGTAATTCCTGTAACAACAAATTCCCCGAGACAAGATCGGATTAATCTCGACTCGGACGACACATCGAGCGAAATTGATTTTGATAACAGGACAACGATAACAACGTCGAACGCCCGTTGCCGGTGAATAATTTACTGAAAAATGAGAGACGCTCGAAACTCGAGAACCTGTCGGACATTTGAAAATCTTCCGATCCCATTTCTTAGAAATTGCTTCGAGGCAACCGTAATCTGGTGTCGAAGCGAGCGCTCGCCGGATGAATCGCGAAGGCAAGCCAGCTCGGGAGACCTCGTCTCCTTAAAAGCTGAAATAACAAAGCTCGCATTTGAAAACGTAACGTTCCTCGAGAACTGAATTCATTGGAAGATTAATCTGCTCGAGAGAAAAATCTTATTCGACGTGTACACGGCGGAAGTGACTTTACTTTGCAAAACGTAAAAAGCTTGTCGAAGCTCCAAGTACAAGTAAAAACGCAAAAGACAAATTTTGTTCTCGCTAAATAATTCTGAATAATTAACAGTTTAAGAACTACTGAACACTGTCGGTGGATCGTATCATTCGAGAGAAACGATTATCAATGAATGAATTCATCTATCTCGGTAGTTGTACATTATTCCCTAATCATTCATCGATACAAAGTTTGTAGTCGCATCTCACACGCTACAATCGTAACTTAACGTTTCTCCTAATGTCACCTATAATCTAAAATTAGTAAAATTAATTTATTTCATAAAGTTTAAACGTTTTAATTTACAGAAAATTTTAAAATTTTATAAATTTCGCAACGTTATTCCATTCTAGACGTTATTCAACAAAGCTACAGATATCGTAAACTCGCATCTCTACACTCTTTAAAACACGGATTGCGAACGTACAAAAAAGAAGGAACGAACGAGAATTAAAACATTTTATCGATTTCGCTGCAACATTCTATTTTTATACAATATTTTAAAGGACATTATCTTTCCCCTGTCTCTCCTTCTCACTCAATTACTCCACTTCTCTCTCCCCCCTTTATCTCTCCCTCTTGCTGTTCTCTCTCACTCTCTCGCTCTTTCCCCGACACGATATTCCACGTATCTGAAAATCGCATTTAGACACGAACAAAGATAGCAGCCTCTCGAATAAATTTAGCTCCAGAAGCTGGCGCAACGTGTTTCTTCCCCCCCTTTTTTTAGTTCCTGATACCTTCCACCATTGAAATTCGTTTTCGTCGACGACAGTTTATTTATTTTATGAAAAAGCGGGCACAAGTAGAGTCGTAAGTTCACGTGCCCACGTAGTTATTCAAAAGGAAAATGACAACGAAGCCAAGGATCACGGAGAAGAACTGCAGAATACCGGCAGATCGTCGCGGATTTCTGTGCCATCTCGCTCTCTCCCTCGGCAAGATTTCGCTAACCGTCACGTACAATAACGTTCCACCGGCTATACCTTGCAGAATTGGTACAGCTACCTCTGTCCATTTGTTCTTCATCTAGACAAATCATGCAAATTATTATTTTCCATTGCCACGATTCGACAGAATTGTAACATTCTGAGCTTGGGAAAAATAAGAAAGAAGGGGTTGCTTCGATAATTCACCTTACTTAATAGTAAGAAACTTTTACTAATAGTTTTGAATATGAAATCTACACGTTTCTTTTCTCTCTGCACCTTTTTTTTCATCTTAAATGCAATTGAATGCAATTTAAGTAAAACACGCAGTTATTACAGAAATGTGTTTAAATATCAGACCTATTCCCTTGTTACGCAAATTCTCGTACGTTAAAGATATTTTAAAAATATTAAAAATCCTTTTCTCAATTGAAATGAAGATGAAAGAAAGACGTAAGATTCAACGATCGCAGCAGGATTAGACTTTTTTGAAAAATAACTTGTATTCGCGTCTCAATTGAATCAGACACAAGTAGAATATTGTTTTTTCAGTTCGAGCAGTAGCTACGAGAGAGATTAGAATTTCTTTCTTTTTTTGTCTAATTGAAACAGCTAAATTAAAAATTACTAGCCTTCTTCAAAGATAAAAACGATTAAGCTTAAATTTTAAATTGTTTCTTCAATTCTTACATTTAAACATAGGACTAATTCTAAGAAATAGAGTCTGAATTCTTTGAAAAGAACAGAATTTCTATTATAAATTGAAACCAAGTCGAATCGAGGCAAATTTCTTACTTACATTGAACGTTAACATTCCAATTCCTATACCAATCGCAGATCCAGCGGAAAACACAAAGATCGCTAGTACGATCCTAGGAATGGTACTGTTGGCCCCAGCTAATTCTACTCCTAAACAAAATCCAACGACGAACTTGTGGGAAGCCACTGCTCCAACCAACAGGAACACCTGCAATCGAGAATACAGTGAGTAAAAATGTAAAAGACGCGTTGCATTAAAACAATAATGATTTATATACATATTTGCACGGTGGTGGAATTAAATTCCCTCTTATAAAAGAGAACCGTTTATAATAGAAAAAAACATATCGAACAAATATTCTTGAAATTGTTATTCGCAATCACAATGTAAATTCAATGTAAATTCATTGCTGTAAATCAAAAAGTAATTGCAAATGTGATGACGTGATGTTGTAACCTCGATTCTTAACACATTAACAAGTGACGCCAGTGAAATTAAACTCTGCCACAAATTTCCTATAAACGCATAATGAGTATCGGCAATTTGCTCGTCACCGTGTCACCGTGTTTATACTAACAACAACCAGGTGTACACACCTCGGATGTAACCTTTTGCAGGCCAATCGCCAGTCCCTCGAGGACAGCGTGGACCGTAAGCGCCAATAAAAGCCCGACGAGGTTGGTGTTGGAATCTGCGCACGGCTCTGAATGATTGCCATGGCATAAAAACGTCTCTTCGTCGTAACGAGCCGGCGCGCTCGAGGCATATTGCATCGCCCCGTAGCTGGTGCTTATCCAGTTGCTGGCCGCTCCGTTTCCGTCCAGACTCGTCTGATAAGACGATTTCGGATTAAAGTCGGACGCGGGGATGCCTCTGGCAGTTCGCGTGGCTGCGGCATGGCACACCTGATGCGAATGACTCCGGCATCGCTCGCTGCAACGCAGAAATCACGATTGACTTTCACGTTACGTACGACTGACCGGTTCATCAATCGACCTCGATATGCAACTGGTATAAATGAAATTTCAATCGATCTCTGTTAGAAAGAAACTCGATTTATTCTTTGTTAGAGAAAATACTGCTTGAGATTTTTTTTTTTATTCTAGAATAACCCAGAAAATCGGGCCTCTTCAGATGCAACGCTGATGCAACGAAAATTAGCGATTGGTTGATTTGGGTCACGTGATTCGTGAGAGGGCGTGGAGTAGACCTCGAGTGGTCTAGTACTGAGCGATCGCGCCTGTAATTTGTTTTGTATCGATTCAGATGTTTGCATATCAATAAAATTTTATGGCAAAAAAGTCGTCTTCGTTTCCTAGTCAGAACAGTTGAGCCTTTCAGTGAGACGAATCGTACTGAGGTATAAGTTGTGCAGTTTTTTTTTAAGTTTTATTCTGTTTCAGCCAGTCTAGTAATAAAATTCTTTTTATTTTAGATATGTAGCTAAACAATGGTCGGACTCGTTTTCGTTTGTATCGCGACTTGAATCGAAAGAACTGTTATTTATGAAGAGAAAAATTGACGATACTGCACGTAGATATCATCAAAGTCATCTATATAACAAACTATATGTATGTAAGTAGTAGATTAAATCATTTACAATTTGACATGACTCAATTGAGACATTCGATGATTTTATTCTTTATTAATACTAATACTAAAAAATGGAACCTGAAAATTGTTTCGTAAAGTAAATATTATTGAAAGCACTGTATTTTGGATGTTTTACACATTTTTTCGTATTACATAAAACAGATGCATAAATATCAACAGTTTATTACTAATAAATTAATGTTGAGAGTGAAATATCAGAACATAACAAATTGATAAATGTAAAATTTTCAGTGAGTTGCTGTCGCGGATTATTCCACATAAAAGGAACAGACGTTATTCGCTGAATATTTCTCATCGTGACGTAAGTGGGTCAAAAAATAAAGGTAAAACATTAGTAAAACTTCATTCGCTAGTGAAACTTAAGAATATTCTTTAAAAACAAGTTAATTAATTATTTATCTTTTTATCTTATTATTTCTGTGTCTCGTTATATGCATTGTCTTGAACAATCTACTAATTTTGGGCAATATTGATTAATTGTATTAAATTCGTATATGAATTCAAATAAGAATATTTTATAGATATTTCAAAATGAAGTTTAGATTTGAAATAAGATTAGATTTGATCTTTCGAAGAAAATCAATTATTATCGAATTATCAATCACTTCGAAACAAAAAAAAAAAGAAGATGATATCAGTAATTAAGTTTCAAAGTTTGAACGATTCTTTCGCAAATTGAATGCAACTTGTAGAATCTGTCGTAATAATTAATAAATAATAAATCAATCTTTATGATTCGATACTTAAGTTTTATTCGATTTCTTGCATATTGTGGTTGTTTTCCCAACAAGGTGATAAGAATAACAAAAGAGTAACACAGTTATCAGAAGACAAGCGTAAGAACTTTTATCGAGTTTCTTCCTCTCTGTTCATCATTAAACGTTCACAAAGACAGAGTATACTATTAAAAGATAGAATTACCTACATTGCCGTCATTCAAACTATCAAAAGAGTCAACTAGTTAAAGAAATGTTACTTTCCAAATAGAGAGGTAATATATCGGTTAGTAAAATTATTGTTGCAATCAGGTTATTATTAAAAAGTATGTATTATGAAAAATCTTCATTATAAAAGAAAATTGAATACTTGAAACAACAAATAATTCTTCAGATAGCAGATAACAGATCTTATCTATTAATAGATAAGTAACTTCCGTAAGTAACGCTTGATCAAGAAATTGTTTGCATTATGAATTAAATACGATTAGATGGAAATTAAATACATAAGATCAAAATTACTATTTATTTCAATTCTTACATTCTGAGTAACGTATCAAATACTTTAAATAGTAAATAGTCACGTAAAAAAACATTTAATGTTTAATGTTTCATCATTAACCATCATATCACGTATCTAACGTTCTCCACTAATCTTTCCTAATAAATGACTTCCAATTTTCATAACGCATTTGAAACAAATTACAGACCCATACGTACGTCTGATTTCCATTGTTCCAGTCCGAATTCTCGTAACGACGTGCCTGCAAGATGTGCCGATCGTCGCTACCCCAGAAATAATGGACACATTCGTCTATGAGGTACAGAAAAAGAAAACCACTGGAAAAGAGTAATTCCGCATATTTGGATACAGACTCTCGAGTTTCCGGTAACATATGCAGAACAGAAGTTGCGAGCAGTACACCACCGCCAAAGCACAAAGTGCAGGAGAGAAACAGATTCTGTTGAAGGTATCTCACACGCGAGACAAAACACGTCGGTGCAACGCCAACGACGAAGCTGCCAGCGCCGATGACGATCATCGACGCGAGCTTCGCCTGGACCACGGTAACCATCATTTTCCAGACAACATACAGAATATATCCACCGTCGGCTGACGCTGGCAGCAACACTCGTCAGAACGATTGACGCTAATCTGGCAAGCGTGATAAGGTCAATCGATTCGAGAGATACGAACGCGATCACGAGTTTCTCTCTCTCTCTCTCTCTCTCTCTCTCTCGAAAATTGATTATCGGGAAAATTCGATGGCTCACGCGTTTGAAAATAGGCACCACAGCGAGACCGGTGATTGCATTATTATCTGTCACTAACTACACACCGATCGGGATTCGGTAACAGCCGTCAATGATAAATGACAAACTATAGGGAACGCGTAACAGTGACCGAAAGCGATCCAGAAATGGAGACGGCATCGATCAAAGTTTCATTCGATATTGATAACCTTCGAACAACGAGTCTCCCGCTCTTTAATAAGAAACTAAGAGACGAAGCTATTCTGCGCAAAGTATTTTTATGAAATTTGGAATATTTTTTAACGTTGTATAGTAACTTTGTACAATAATGTACTATACGGGTATATGAAAGTAGTAATTTCGTCGTTTTGTAACTGTACGACATAAATAACAAACAACACGAATTGTAATATCATAATTATTATAAAATTGTAATATAATAACTTGTCGTATAACAGCTTGTGTTATATTTGCTTGGCAAATTTTCAAGTTCGAGTTTTTCGAAAGAAACTCAAACGAAAGAATTTTATTTCTTTTCTTCGATTCATTTTTACGTTTCAAATCACCTTCCAATCAATTTGTTCGTGGTATATGTATATTTTACTTACATTTTTTTAGATTACCAAACTTCTAAAAAACTTTGGATTTTTAAACTCGCCATATATTTTTCTACATTTTTATAACACTATATACATATATTTATAATAATACGGTTTCTTTTAAATATTCATATTTTTAAATGGCAGTATAATATATATTTTAATTTAATTAATTCTCTACAACACGACGCGACGTCAAAAATGATAATGCGCATTATTTGAATTTTACACGCAAGTATTAAAAATGTGATTAGTGATGTTGCATAATAATAATTTTTTACGATTAAAATTATTTTTAAAAGTTGCACCAAACAAAAGCTAATTTTACATTTATTAATGCATAGAAATGTTAAAAATGTCATTTAAATTGTACATAGGTATGCCAGTACTTACCTACATATCTTTAATTTTTTATATTTGTATAATCTAAGAATTATCCAAAATAATTCAAAAAATTAAATTTATTGATATTAATTTCATATTAAATGACAACTTTTTAAAATAATATTTAATAATATTACAGACGAGTGATATTCTGTGATCAGTGCAATAAATCAGTAGCTTTGAAGAGAATTAAATAAAAACTGTCAGTTCATAGAAAGATGTAAATATATTAATTTAAACAGTCATATAATAGTGCAAATAATTTGAATTGCAAACAAAAAATGTTTTTTTAAGAAAAATATAAATTGTATAATTATAAAACAATGGGTTATGTTCTGTTAGAGGTTATGCATATATTTTTTTGTAGTATACGAACTCATGATAATCTACATTTGCATTCAAAATTTACTATCAGTAAAACTGTATAAATAAAAAATTATAAATAATTAATATCAATTGGTATAATGAAATATCATGAATGTACCGTTAAGGTTATGTTACGTGGGTGTTAATTTGAAATACTTGAAATAATTCAAATATGAATCCACGACACGAATCAACTAATAAATTTAAATCTAAATATCAACATGATCGATGTGATCAATACGACGACGAACAAAGGAAAAATAAATATGATTTAAATAGTACAAATTGTGATAAAAGGGTTATTGATAAGGATTGTGAAGACTTTTATTTTAGTAAATATAAGCATGAATTAAATAAAGTGTTCTCAGGAAACCTAAATATAATTCAGGATATTGATGATTTTTGGAAATTTGTAAATAAGTATGAAACCGTACAGAAAAAACTAAAAACTCCTGACAGTCTACCTAATTCCTCGTTAAATACTATTGGTGTACCAAAAACATATCACAAGTTACATTGCATAAATTTCAAATTGAGCTATAATTTTAATGAATTATTTGCACGTGTTGTACCAGTTAAAGCACTGACGAAAGAACGCTTACTAAAGTTTCAAAACATAATTATTTTATACTTGGATTTCAAACAAAAAGAAAAGTTCGCTAAATTAAAAAAACTTAGGAAATCGCAAGAAAATCTACCGGTTTGTCAATATAAACATGAAATCATTGAAACAATAAAACAAGAACAGGTAGTTATAATAGCTGGTGATACTGGTTGTGGAAAATCCACACAAGTGCCTCAATATTTATATGCAGCAGGCTTTCAAAAGATTGGTACGTACAATTATTTAATACAAATATAATATAGTATTTTATTACAAATATTATAATAAACAAACTATAATTCTAACACGTAATATTATAAAAAATATTTTTTATAGCTTGTACACAACCAAGAAGAATAGCATGTATATCTTTAGCAAAACGTGTTGCCTTTGAAACATTGACAGAAAACTACAATGATGTTGGGTACCAGATTCGTTTTGAAAAGCAAAAAAATCAAAATACCAAAATTACATTTATAACGGAAGGTCTTTTGTTAAGACAGGTAAAAATAAAAATATAATAAGTGTTTGGTTTGTATATTAAACATTATAATTTTAATATTATCATATCGTATATCTTCTATAGTTATCTGGAGAATTTGAATTATTGCCTTATGATGTAATTGTTTTGGATGAAGTGCATGAACGTCATTTACATGGAGATTTTCTTCTTGGTATTATGAAGTGTATTATTAATCAAAGGCAAGACTTGAAATTAGTACTTATGTCTGCTACAATTAACATTGAACTTTTTAACAATTATTTTGCCAGAGAAAATGTTAAAATAATACAGGTACATTTATAATTATTTAACTAATAAATGTATTAAGAAAGATATTATATTAATAACAATTAATTAATTTATAGGTTCCTGGAAGATTGTATCCTATTCAGCTGTTATACAGACCTGTTACTATAGAAGATATTCGATATAAAAATGATAGGTTTAATCCAAGTCCTTACGTACAAATAATGCAAATGATTGATCAAAAATATCCAGGTAAACAATTTTACCTGTTGCAAAAAAAAAATCTATTTTACTTGTATTGTAATAGTAGTTGATGTTTTTAGCTGAAGAAAAGGGTGATTTATTGATATTCTTAAGTGGAATGAGTGAAATTACTGCAGTTGTAGATGCAGCGAAAGAATATAGTCAGAAAAAAAACAATTGGATTATCTTACCACTTCATAGCACTCTTGCCATTAGTGAGCAAGATAAAGTAAAATTTTTTATATATTTATTTTAAAAAAAATTTGTAACTTTAACATAACTGATGTCGTATTTTTATTTTCAAAGGTATTTGATTATGCTCCTGAAGGAGTGAGAAAGTGTATTGTATCTACTAATATTGCTGAAACTTCTATTACTATAGACGGAATAAGATTTGTTGCTGACAGTGGAAAAGTAAAAGAAATGAGTTATGATCCATCATGTAAGATGCAACGACTCAAAGAATTCTGGATTAGCAAAGCTAGTGCAGAGCAAAGAAAAGGAAGAGCTGGTAGAACTGGACCTGGAGTATGTTACAGGTATATATGCAGTTCATGTTATTTTCGTGAATATACCAAGAATTTAAATTATAAATAAATCATTGTAGATTGTACTCTGAAGAGGAATATAAGTCTTTAGAAAAATATTCAACTCCTGAATTACAACGTGTACCTTTAGATTCTTTACTTTTACAAATGATTGCAATGGGACTTCCAGATGCACGAAAATTTCCATTTATAGAACCACCATCAGCAGAAAGCATTGAAAATTCTATATTATCTTTGAAAGAACATGTTAGTATATTTTCATAAATCAATACGAACGTGATTAATATAGGTAGAACAAAGTTTTCAATTTATAGGGTGCATTAACGGATAATGAAAAAATAACATGTATTGGAAAGACACTTGCCCGCTTACCAGTTGATATAACAATAGGCAAAATGTTAATAATGGGTTCTATTTTTCACCAAGTAGAACCAGTTTTGTCATTAGCTGCTGCTTTAAGCATACAAACACCTTTTACAAATAGAGCATATAGGGATTCAGAATGTGAGGTAATCAAATATAATTTATAAATTTTCTTCATATAAAAAAATTGAAATATGCTTAAAAATAATTTTGTAGATATCTAGAAAAAAATTGGAATCTGATCACGGCGATCCAATAACATTACTAAATGCATTTAGAGAATGGTTGGAAGTAAAACAACAGAGTTCTCAAGAATCCAGGGGTAGTGGTAGTAGTAGTAGAAAATGGTGTAAAAGAAGAGGTTTAGAAGAACAAAGATTTTATGAAATGACAAAATTGAGAGCACAATTTAAGGAATTACTTCAGGTAAACTATTAGCTCCTTAATATTACCTTATTAACCTTTCCTCAATAGTTGATTGCTTCATCAGATTATTATTATTATTATTACTAGGACTGCAAATTACTGAAAGGTCTCCCAGAACCAAATTCTTCTATGTCTAGTGCAGAACGTGCTATAAGACATGGGGAGCTTAAACTTTTAAAATCCTTAAAAAGAACTTACAAACAGAATGAACCCAGAAAAAGAAAACAATTAAAGCTAGAATCCTTTGATATTCAGTTAGAAGATAATGATCACGATGATGGTGAACTTGATATAAAAGATATTGAATTTCGAATGAAAAATGATTCAAATCAAGTGCAAAATCTATTGACAGCCGCTACTGCTTGTAGTTATAAAGATTTAACAATGTTGAAATTAATACTCTGCAGTGGTTTATATCCACAATTTGCGTGTGCCGATGAATTCAATTATTGTAAGGTATATTATCCTAAAATAAGTTAATTATTCATTAATAAATGATATACGAACTTTTGCAGACAACAAGTGAACAACTATTTCATACAAAAGCAAAACCATATACTGCCTTGCATCCAATGAGTTTCTTTGGAAATCATCCTCAAGTATTGCAATTAGAAGAAGCTGATATTGTATCGATATTAGGTTTTAAAAGTAAAACTCCCGTTAGTCCAAAACATACAATATTAACATATTTGTAAGCTTCTAATAATATTTTAAAATAGCATAAGGCAATTTCTACTTTGATTAATCAATGTATTAATTTAATAGGGCTCTTTTGGAGACAACAAAACCTTACCTAGTAAATACACTTAGAATGCCTGCAGCACAAACATTACTTTTGTTTACACGTGAAATCGATACAAACAGTACATTTTCAATGTATATACGTATTTATATTATATATATATATAATGAAAATTTAAACAGAATATTTTGTTGTATGATTTATCTATTTACTTTTTGTAGAATAGTATGTGATTCCTGGTTGGAATTAAAATTTCCTGTACCTGATAGTGGCCAAACTTTATTGATAAAAGCTACAAAATTGAGAAATAAATGGGAGTTTTTACTAAATCAACGATTACAAGGTATTAATAATTAAAATATGTAGAAGATATGAAGTTAATGTGTATTCTATATGTATTGCAATTAACATTAGATATTAAATGTAATAAATATTTTGCAGATTCAAATACTAATAATGACGAAAATCAGGATTTCAGTGAATTCGAATACACACTTACTCAGGAATTAATTGAATATATGCATACTACTGTTCCATATACATTAAAACGACTTTTGCCCGCTGATCTTAAAACAATATATGTGGAAAGTGGTGAAAACAATATATCGATAGATCCAAATCCTTTTCAATCAGATTTTGTAGCAGTACCCAACTCAATTAAAGGAGGAGTTCGTGTAACAAATACTATTACTTACAATTGGTAAATTAATATTTTTCTATAATAAAATTATATCTGATGAAATAAAAAAATTACATCTTCTTTTTTTTTTTAGTTTAAGAGAAACTGAATGGAGTGATCAACTTTCTACAGAAATTTTAAAAACAGAATGGCATTGTCCCAATTGTGACATGCAAGTAATTTTAACAAGCATAGAAAAATTACAGCACCAACAATCCTGTATTAAAACAAGTGTGAAAGATACTGAAAAGCGTGACAGTATTAAACGCAAATCTAATACACAAACATATGAATGTCCAGATTGTGCACAAGCATTATACTTGACACCAATTGAAATTCTTAAACATAAAAAATCTCACGTTAAATAAAGTATTTATATTGTCATTTAATAATTATTGAGTAATTTGTATCTAGAAATATATTTATTTACTTAATAATACAGTAATGTACATTATATTTTATATTTAATTATATGTTTTTTATACAGTAACATTTTACATTTTTTGTATATACATTCATATGTATATTCATTACAATAAGCGCATCTATATAAACTATGTCCATGGTAAAAAGTTTGGAAACATAAAACAACCTACAACTCCATATCCTAAAAAATAGGAAAATATAAGTTTATCCTTCAAACTGTATTCCTTCTTTGAAGAAAAGAAAAATATTTTCCATTTAGAAAATACATTTTCCTTATCGTCATATAAATGATCATTATAAGATGTATGGCATATTAATAAAGCACAATACCAATATATTAAAGGACTTGCTGAACTTATTAAACGAGTGCTTACTTGAATGTGTACAAATAAAATACAAAAAATAGTTAAAAATAAACCATGAATAACAAATACTAACATTTCAGTTGGATATTTTTTTCTTTCAGTTTGTACATTATCTTCAGTATCTTTAATAAATCCTAATGTATAAAAATACTTTTTATGCTCAAAGAAGAATTCTTTTATACATTTCATCATAATATACAATATTGGAAATGCTAAGATAAAATTTGGTATTTGTTTTATTTCGTAATAATTCAAAAATCCCAAATTCCAATACTTCTTTTGTATATAAGAATATGCCATTGGAATTTTTAAATGGCACCATTCTACATAACTATTACCAGGTAATACTAAATTATTCATTACACTGAAATTAACAATATGTTCAGGAATAAATATTAAATTTAAGTTAGGAATGCAAAACATAAGATAATTATGTATTTGTAGTAAAATAAATGGAATTATTGATATAATTATTATATTAACCATTATACAAAAACTTTTTAAAGTGCCTGCTTTAAACATAAATTGACAGAATGTTTTTAATGAAAAGTTTGCATGTTTTTTTGAATAATCATAGGATAATTTTTGCAACTGATAATATATAGGAAAACCAATATTAATCACACCATTAGACCTTGTAAGAATGGATAAACCTATTGGAAAAGATACATATGGATCTAATTTAATGGACCTTAACATACTATAATACGTTAAATATGCAAATAAAGATTCTGAATAAGCAGCTGAAAAAAATATGGTAGCTGGATTTATACAATACAATATTGCAGCTTTATAAGCTACATTTGTTGTTTTTAACACTGCCTTACTGAGATCATAAAATATAACAGCAGATTTTACAAAACATATAACATTAACTAACATAGCTGCAATAAGTACAGAACTATGAATATTTAATACAAAAAATATTTTCTTTATAGGAACAGAAATAATTCGAATTAACAAAGGATACAGTGGATAAAAAGCTAAAGTATTTTCATATGTATAACCATATTTTGCAATATGTAAAAAATATTCACCATCCCATCGTGCAAGACCGCCAAATAAAATTGTTATTAAACTGTCGTATAATGAAACTTGTTCAGACTTATCAGTTGGACTTTTAAATGCATCTGCATCATGATCAGGACATAACAAATTAAAAATAAATTGTAAACTTAAGACTATTATTCTACTAATTATTGCAAACCAAAAAATTTTCCTTCGTGCTTCATACATTCTTTTATATCATGTAGTAATATTTTGATTTAATATTACTTGTATTACTTATATTTATTTTATTAAAGTTCATTTCAAATTTCTTTTCAATTGTTGATATAAATTTCTAGTAAACATTTTCTTATTGCAACATATAGACAAAATTTGAAATATATACATTATTTATGAAAGATATTCCTTCTTCAACACAAAATTGTTACATGACAAGAGTGTATAGCTAAAAATAAATAGTTAAATTGCATTATTTTTTTATATTATATTTGCTTTATTATTATTACATTATTTTTCAATATATTAGTTTATCAATTATCAAACATAAAAATTAAATTTTAATTAAATTAAAATTAATTTCTTTTTATATTATAAATATGACATACCTATGAAATTAAGTTATAAATGAATTTCATTCGTACAATGATTTATATGTTCACATCCAGGTCATCAATGCAGCATTGGATTTAAATATTCTGAAACCAGCATTACACATACATTGTCATCTCCAAATGAATCAACCTTTTAATATACTACATAACAAAAGAATTTTTAAAACTTAATTTAATAATGCAATTATTCATTCAATGTTATATATTATCCTAATATAACAAAATAAGAATTTTATTTTTTAAAGCCATAATATACATATATACATTCTAAATTCATTTTTACAATTACAAAATCATAAATTTATTCTGTATTTTTATTTTGTATAAATGCAATATTATTGCAGATATATGTATTTTATTAGCTTTAATTTATTGTAAGTATATTTTGTTACACTATACAAAAGAATTAAACAATTCTTATATTAAACGAAATTTTTTATAAATCTTTATTCTCAAAACATGTAGCAGAATTATTTTTTTTTTACACCACAAACTTTTTTAGCAAAATCTACAATATGATGATCTTTTGGTGTACATTCATATTCAATATTTTCTGCATATGGCATAGGTACATCAACACCAGTGCAACGGACAGCTGGTGCATCAAGTTGAAAAAATACTGGATTTTCCATTACTGTTGCTACAATTTCAGAACCTACTCCACACACAGGCCATCCTAATTCAACACTCATAAGTCTGTGAGTTTTTGTTACAGATTTAAAAATTGCATCCCAATCTACTGGTCTAAGAGAACGTAAATTAATCACTTCTGCTTCTATCCCTTCTCCTGCCAGAACTTCAGCTGCTTGCATCGTGTACAAAGTTGCTTGACCATGTGCAATTAAAGTAATATCTTTACCAAGTTTTTCAATTTTTGCTTTACCAATAGGTATGACAAAATCTTTATCCATAGCTTCATCTGATACAGGAAATTCCATATTATATAGAACTTCACTTTCTAACATTACAACTGGATCAGGATCTCGAACAGCAGCTTTTAAACTACCCCTATAATCTTCGCAAGTTGTTGGTGAAAGAACTTTTAAACCAGGTACACTCATGTACCATCCAGCAAAACACTGAGAATGTTGTGCTGCTAAACCTTTAGCGTTGCCATTTGGCCCACGAAATACTACAGGTACAGAATATTTTCCACCAGTCATATACAAATTTTTAGCAGCACCATTTACTATTCGATCAATAGACTGCATTGCAAAATTAAATGTCATAAGTTCACATATTGGTCTTAAACCAGCAAGCGCTGCTCCAATAGCTATACCACAAAATCCAGCTTCTGTTATTGGTGTATCTATTAATCTTTTGTCACCATATTTTTTCCAAAGACCTTTTGTTATTTTATATGCACCATCATATTGTCCTACTTCCTCTCCCAAAATAAATACCTTTTCATCTCTTGCTAATTCTTCATCAAGAGCTGCATTTAATGCATTTCTTACAGTCATATTTGTAGCAGATTTAGAACTTTGCCTTTGTAAAATACATCTCTTTGATAATATACCATTTCTTAAAAAGCATAGAAAATGCATTTTAAATCATAACAATATAATTGTAGTGTAATATATGTTATATATTTTAAAATTGTAAAATTTAAGATAGAACAATAATTTTCTGTTTTCCTCTTTCATATATTTAACGTTAGATGATATACTTGCTAACAAATTACTTATATTAAAATATTAACCTTTTGACCAATATACATTATTAGTTATTAATGACTATTTTATCATTCAAAGGAAAAATCTTTTGCATAAAAATTTATAAAGACTATATAAAACTTATTAATTTCAATATATTTTAAACTTCATACAAAATACAAAAATATAAAATCACTTTTCCATGGCCTACTTAAAACAATTGTTTTTGGAAATATAAATACGTATACACGGTGTTTAAAACAAATTACCAGAATAATTTGCTCATTTGCTCACTTGAGGTTTCAGAAGTTCTCTTTCACTTTTTCAAATAAAATGATATATTTTTTTATCTATTGATCAATATAAAAAAAACGAAAGTTCTTGTATTCATACTTCTAATATTTTTATATAGGTAATACTTTTAATGCTTTTTATTATATTATAGAGGATTAATATCTATATATAAAAGATGTATCAATAGATAAAAAAATATATTATTCCATTTCAAAAAATGAAGATAACCTCGAAACTGTTCCATCTACAAAGAGATTTCTCTGTAAACAACTTTTGTAAATAAAGTTTTTAATATTTCCAAAAACAATAAAGATATTTAAGTATTCTTGTTCAAATATCATACCTGATACACTTATAAGTTTCTGATAGCAACATCAATAATCTAAGACAATATTTTTGAAGTCACTAAAATTAATGTCAGTATTTTGTTAATATGATAAAAATAAATGAGTAATTATGTATGTATTCCATACTAATATGAATATAAAGAAGTGATATGTGTGTGTATATACACAAAGTTTTCAAATCTGACCTTTTCAAAAGTACATTTCTGAGAGTATTTTATTTTAATTCTAATATATATAAAGTTTAAATTTTTATCAGACTTATTATAATTGACTACATTACCCTAAAAATACCAACATAAAATACCAACTAGACTTAATAAAAACTATTTTATATCAAATTAATAGTGAATAAGAATCTTACATTTCGTTGTCCATGAAATCATAATTCCAGAAATAGGCACGTGTTTATCCATTCATTACTTCCATTTGTAAATCAAATGAAAAAATTAATTAATCTTACAAAAGTACAATTTATAAATAATATAATATTTGACTCTAAATTACAATTTATAAATAATATAATATTTAATTTTTATCTTTATTGACATATTATTTAACAGTATAATAAAATTCAAGTAATGAGATTTAGTAACTGTAATCAAATAAACTTGATTCAAATGAAAGTTTATTGTTTCACAAATAAATTCGGCTTACATATATAGGATTTGATATTTTATTAATATACTAATTTATCATTTTTATTGCATTCATATATTTATATAAAACTAAATATATCAGTTCGTTATTTTAATATCTACTGCGTTGAATATTTTTCATATGCTCTTATGTTCAACTGTAAATATGATGTAAAGCCTTATATATGTATAATAACAATTGTGCAATAATAAAATCACTAATCATTAATTATGTACTCTTACGTATTTTCAGTATAGTCTGACATAATCTCGCTTTTACTAGAAAAATATAAAAGTTACAATGGATAAGGTTATGTTTGCAAATGTCATAGTTTTTAATAAATTGCTAAAAACAAGTTATAAAAATACAAAAATTTCAATTAAATTTCTACATACACGTAAGTACTTTTAAAATCAAATATAACATTGAATTTAACACTAATTTAACAAATTGATTTTTAGAATTTCAAGTTCTTTTTTCAAAAAAAAATGAAACAAACGAAAGTCCAAGAATGCGCGAATTTAGAAAGAAATTAAGAGAACGTACCCCTATAGGTATTTTATTTCTATTTAAAATTCTAAAATTCTATTTACGGAAATTCATAAAAATAGTACTTGTAAAATAAAATTGTTTAATATGCAACAGAGAAGCTGGAAGAACTGGAAGAAGGTAAACATCCTTATCAAGAAAAAGAGCCATTGAAACCATTTCCAAATAATACTAATCCAGAAACAGGCGAAGTAGGAGGTCCACGTGGACCAGAACCAACACGATATGGTGATTGGGAAAGAAAAGGTCGTGTAACAGATTTTTAACATATTGAAGACGGATGACGCAGATCTGCGTTTTTACGTCTCAGTCATTCAGTCCCATTGACGCAAATCTGCGTTTCAACGCATGATAGGTTTCAACGCACTATATATTACCATTGAGTGACCGAGGTCAACTTCTGACTGCTGTGCTGTGTTCTAGAATGTGTATTTATGATTTCGAAATATGATCTAGTAGTTTAGTCATGCCTTAATCGTAAAACAAATAGAGAGAAAAAGGATCCTTTGTTTGTTTTCGTTGCGTTGCAAGTGCGAGCTCTTAGCTCATTCACACTTCAGTAGTTCAAAAGCCATAGCTCATGTACGCAGATATTGTGGTATGAAAAAAATTCTTACCGAAGAAGAAAAAACGAAAATACCCTGCTAGGAAGTGCCATGTTTGCGCTACTATATTACTTATAAGAAAAGGAGTGAAACGCGGTACATTTGCAAATTTTGCGTGGTGCCCCTCCACAAAGGGGAATGTTTTCAAAGATATCACACCCTCGAGCAATACTAGGATCCTTGGTGAGTATTCTCTAAAATTTTCAATTCATTAAATTAATTAGAAGATTTTTTATGAATTTTTAAAGTGAATGGTGCAGCAGTACGGTTAAGAGGAAAAAATCTCCGGGAACCGGGGATTTAAACGACTCAGATAGCCCGTCTTCAATGTGTTAAATATATTTAGTGTACATAAAAAGTATATAGAATATATACAAATAAAAACATAATTATGCAAGTATAAAAATGAAATTTAAAAAAAACATATATAATATAATAATTTAAGTTGAAATAAAAGAAATCCTTGTATAAAATATATAATAAATATTCTGTTTAAACAAAAACATGTAACTTCATTCTGTTAAATATTAAATTACACACAGAATTGAATTACGTATAAAACATTTGACAACTTATTAAAAAATCACATATAATATGTAGATTGTATGATTTGCAAGAAATTGCTGTCAAAAATATAACAAAAGAATACTTTCTAAAATTAGAAAATTCTTTTTAATTACTTCAATAAGATATTACAAGTATGGATATATTGAAACTAAAGTTCGTTTTAAGACGTATTAACATCCGTATACTCGATTCCATAAATCGAATTTCTGTAAAATCATATAATGAACATAAATCCAAAGAATTTTCAACAGGTATAAATTTCCATTTGTATAATAATTTTAATAATTTTACATTGGACACTTTTACTACAGGTAATTTATTGCAAGTTAAAGAGACAAAAACTGAGAAAAATGAATCATTAAGAATGAAACAATTTCATAGAAAATTAAAATTGCAACCCATACCTAGTAAGTGAAACTTATAATATGCAACCATGATAATAGTTGAAATTAATATCAAGGTTCAGTGTTGTAAATTTATAACATACAATTATCATAAAATAATATATAATAATAGGAATACCACCACGAGAACGTTTCGTGGACTTGGTACTAGTGGAAACTGATCCAAATAATGGAGAACTAATAACAGATAGTGAAAAAGATCCCACAAAGTGGGGGGATTGGCAAAATGGTGGGCGAGTGAGCGACTTTTAATTCAAATTTTTGTGTAACTATTCATTTCAATATATAAGTAAAATATAAAAAAGTAACAATTTCAATTAATTTAAATCTATGAAATTTATTGTATTAGTTGTAAATGTTATTTGTTAATTAATAATATTGGAAATTTCGTCTAATGTTTTACATACTAAGTGTAGTGTTATGCAAAATTAAATATTTTATTCCACAATAAAATAATAATTATAACATTTTTTTTAATTGCAAAAATTAAAATAAAATTGAAAATATTATTAAATATTACTATAAAATACAATTATTAAAACTGCAATTTAAATGTATTTTTTTATACTTTATATATACTTTAAATAATATGACCATATTATTTAAATTATATATATTAAGCTTAATGACAGAAGAAAATAATTGGAAAACAAATAATTAAGTATAATAGAAATATGATATAAATAAAGTAATACTATATTATCAATTTTTTATATTATAGTGAATAAAAATAACGAATAAAATATTACTTTCATTTAATAGGTAATATACATTTAAAAGTAACCATTTCACTTCTTAATAAGAACAATCAATTTTATTTATAAATGATACAGTAACAAAAATTGTGTTTTTAGGTTCAATAAGTTAACAAAATGTAATGACACTTTTTTTTATATAAATATTGATAATTAAATGCAATTGTAGACCGTAATTGTATGCTTTTAGCTTCAACATGATAAATCAAATCTCAAAATAAACAATTTACGTTACCTTCATCCATATACATAATATATTTTTATAGTATAAGATTTAATAAGAAAGATTTTATCCAATTCTATGCTATAAAAAATTATTTTTATCTTTAATTATATACACTTTAATAATATTACTTATTAAAACTATTAAATCAATATCATAAAAAAATTCACAAGTAACGATTATTAAATACTTTTTATATCAAAGTTATTTTAAAAAGTAAGTGAAAATATTACGTTAAAAACGTATGATTATATGACATAAAATCAATATTCATAGATGCAATGATAGCATTTTCTATATCAGAGCGTTTTCTAAAGTGCATTATTTTATATTTACAGTACAGTTCCACTTTACAGTATGAATACAGTAATTATCAAGTCACTTTCATGATGCGCGATACACAAAATACAAAATTTTTTTATGAAAAGTTAAAATTAAAAATAGCGAGATATTTACAAAGTGGTGATTCTTATAGCGTAGTATTTTCCTTCTACTCCTAACAGATCCATAGACGATGTATCGAAAATAATATACCCAGTATAAGATTCGTCCAACGAAAAAATTAATTTTTTGCTAAGTTGAATTGCGATAAATATATTGCAGATCTATCATTTGTTATTGAAAATCTTGTAATAAGAAAATTAATTTTTTAGTGAACCCTAATTATAAATTGAAAATCACTAAAAAATGTGTGTTACAATTAAGTTAAATTTGAGTTGTAAAATGAAAAAAAAAAGAATCTAAAAATATAAATAAACTCGTTCAAAATAATAAATCTTCAGTCTTTTATCTAGCATCGACGGACCTGAAAATTGTAGTTTTAAGGTAGCATCGAATATTAAAGATTATAAATCTTAACATGTTATAAACTATAAAGTTTTATTGATGGCTAACACATCTCGCATCATCATGTTCCTGAGTGTCCATAAGGCATTTACCACATTTCCATGGTTGCCTACACCATTGCCTAACCATTCAGCAGGCAATTTCGTTACGTCAGGAATTTGTGTATTATCAGGATTAGCATTCATTTGTTTGTCCCAATTTGATATGTACCGATTTTCTACGTTCAATGCTTCAATATATCTGCAATTATATTTGCAATAAAATAATAAAACATAAATTAATAAGTATAAATTAAATCACAATAAAACTGCTCAATTTACTTACCGTAAATAGGCATCTGAATGTAATACGCGACTTGGTCTTGGAGGAACAGCAACGAACATAGGTTCTGGTTGTTTAGCACCAGGCATGTTACTTGTTTGTGTTGCAGCTGCTGATGTTTCTGAAAAAAAGATTAAAAAATTATTTAGAAAAATTAAAAACTAAACTTGTAATAAATACAATCTTGAATTCGTGAAAAATAAATAACATACCTGTTTCCATTGGTGGCAATATCGTTGGACCTTTTGATGCCATATAGTTTCTGTAACAAAAAATGTAAATAGAAACTTAGGCTGTATTATAAATTTAAAAATGTCGATTTCTTATACAGCATTTTGACATCATACTTGCTTCTTTCCGAAGGAGGTATTATACGTCCATTTGATTTAAGGATATGTACTTCTTTGACATGCCTTGCAAGTCTTTGTACACTTGGAAATGGAGGTACAGATTTTTTCGTACGGCCACAGCCACGCCATTGACATTGGAATTCTACATCTATTAAAACATATATTTCAAAAATTGAAGATTTTATTTGTTTATACTGATATATAAAATAATACAGAGAGGCTACACTTACCGCTTGTAGCATTAATAAAAGACGACTGAACATGCCCATTTTGTTCTGCGATACAATGATCGATACAATCGGTCATATCTTCAAATTGCCAATCACAATTATCCCAGCAACATTCATAAACTACATCTTGCAAAGCGTTAGTGCCTACTGAAACATTATTTCCTTTAAGTTGCCCACCGTCTTCGTTCATTTTAATTGCTCTTTCTTCCCAAGCTTGTTTCTCTCCTGCTGGCAATTTTCTCCACTGAAATATAAAAAATATTTATTTAATTATACTTTTTCTAAAGTAACATTTGGATATTGCTTAAAAATTTCATCAAACCTTCTTCATGATTGAATATGAAATAAGAAATTAATTTCAATCATAGATACTTTCCTATTGAGTTATACAAATAATCTATACAATATATCAGTCTAATAACATATACTATGCTAAAAATATATCGTAAATAAATTTATAATAAATAAATTATAAGTAAAAATTATGAAATATGTATTTTGATATTCCGATTAATTTATATTGTATATATAATTTATATTTAAAAAGTATATTTTTAAGATGTTAATAACAATAATTTCTGTCATATATATTTGTGTCATATGTAAAGGAAAAATGAAGCATGCAGAATAACACTTTCTCGGAATATCTTATAAAAGCAGTTCAGTAAATTTCTTTATAATGTTATATTTAGATTGTATCTGAATACTTTTCTCTTCTTCAATAAATTCTTATAGTAAAATAAAAATCAACAGTAAAAAATAAATAAATACCTCGTTGCCAACAATTCTGCTAATCTCCCCAAAGGATGAATCAGGATTGTTTTGTGTAATCTGCGTTCGCATTTTACTCGAATATAAAATATAGCCCGTAACTAATTTCTTTCCCGCCGTTTTCTAAACAGAAGAAAACACAAATTATAATATCACCGTCTTATAAAAACGAATATTGATATTATACCTTTAAAATGTGTAATTGTTGTTCTAATGTTAGATAACAAAGTTTAAACGGTGCAAAAACAAAAAATGTATATGCTGGCATATTTTTCTAAACAAAAGTAAAATGAAATAAATAAAATGCGATATATGAACAAGTTATAAGCAAATAATGTCACGATAAGGCCTACCTTTTTAGTCGACACAGGTGTCTGAGTATTGGAGAGCACCGGTTGAGCTTCTGCAGATCCAACGGACGGTGGACCACCAGCGTCCATGCTGTCCTCCCCAACTCCTACTCCTACTCCCACTCCTAATCCTACTCCCATGCCTAGTACATCGGGTTCCAGCTTCGGTAACAATGGTGATGCTTCCTATACCATTTATGTTATGTTACGTTCATTATCCATTACCGAATGTAATAGGAATGTTTCTTTTTTAATATTCTAGAATGATGTAACAATTTTGTATAATATTATTAACTAAACAAATTTTCCTTGACTATAAATATCGCGATATTTATATAAATATTACTAATTCTTACAATCTCTCACTGCAAGTTTTTTATTTAATCATTATTTCATCTGATTAAATATTGTGATATACTGGGCATTATTTGTAGGAGGAGGTCTGCTGTAGTACTATATAACATAATTTCTCAATATTTCAATTGAATTCCTCATAAATGCTCTAAATCTTGTAGGTATTTAGATATTAGTACTATATGCATTCCACTTAAAGCATAATGCTTCATTTTTATATTATTTGGGTTAGAGTGACATGGAAGCGAGACTTTTTGGTGGTATTCTACATATATCATATATGTATATACATACATGTATTAGAGATAAACCCAACAGGTGCTCTGAATTTAAATCCATTAAAAATAATATCTAGTCCTACATAACCATTATACAGAAGAATAGAATCTCAAAAAATATTTTATGTAAAAACCAAAAAATATATATACATAACAAAAATGAGAGAAAGAAAAAATGAATATGCCGGCATAAAATGAGAAACATGCTTAGATACAAATTGATACAAAACCTTGTATCACATGCAAGTCATATGTAACAAAATATATAACAATGATAAAGTTGTATAATAACTTTTAATACGAACAATTTGCATATGAGCTTGCGTGTGATTGTTAGAAAACATGCATCTTTGTTGCATTGTTAACCGAAAGATAAAAATTTATAAATAGAAATTACCATTTCAAATTGAGTTGAACTAGGAGTAACAGATTTGATTTGATTTTGCGTCTGAGCCACATCGCCCGGAACCTATAACACACACATCACATGCAAAGCAATGATATTCAGTTAGTTGCATATCAAATAACAGGCATATCAAATAATATATCGTTATCAAATTTTTACATAGAATATTATTTAAATGCTTAAATTTCATACGAACCTTAGCTGGATTAATAGGTCTTCGGAAAAAGTAAATTTCATCTTCAGTTACTGCCGAACTATGATTAAATTTTTTTAAACCTTCTTGTCCAAGTTTTTTCATAAGACTTTTGCTTTCATCATATAACGATTCACAAATATATACATCATCTTCTGGAATTTCCGTCGGTCGACCTATATAAATATATAAATTTTTATAAAACTATAACAATTTTTTAAAATACAATTTTATATTTTTGTTTTATAATTAATTGTTTGGTTATTTTATAATTATTTTCTTATATACTCACTACAAATGTATTCTCCGTAGTCGAGGACGACACATTTTCCAACAATAGCCACAATGGGATGAGTACCATCAACTGTAGATAGAAATAATTCTTGTTTATAAAATAACTTAGTAGGCGTATGTGGTACTTCTGCAGGCATTAACAACCATGGGCCTTTAAAATAACACTTTCCACTGAAAAAAAATTAATTATTTACAATAAATGTTAAAAATAAAATGAAATGTTAAAAATGTTAATATGCAGTTTATGATAGGGTATATTACATACTCTTTCGTCGACCATATAGCATCAATTTGTGCTATTTGTTGTCTACCTCCATCTGTTGCTACATAAACAAAGTCTCCAGTTTTTACAGAACCCGCACATGTATTATATTGTTCATAATATGTATTTTCCGTATCATCTGGATTATATAATATCACGTTCTAAAAATACAGATATATGATATATAATATATAATATCTTTTCTAGTTGTAATATATCGATTTCACTTACAGGTCTTTCTTTTTCTGTCAATTTTTCTCCTTCCTCTAACTCAGCAATTTCTTCTTTATGTTTTTCTAGTCTTTCCTTATATACTGATATTACTCGCTTTGGTTCTAGTGGTTTCTCTCTTGGAATTAACTTTAAATGATCTGGATCAAAATTCCAGACTTTAATTTTTTTAAAAGCCCTTGCTTTTGTAGAATACCGTGATTCACATACATAAACGTCTTTTTCTAAGAAACCGTCAGGTTGCATTCTAAAGTAATCCTTAACACTTAATACACAACACCTTCCAGCTACTTTGGCCAATGGCACAGCTACATGTGCATCACTTTTAAATAATTCCTTGTCAAGGAATTTCCTAGATGCTACATGATAAGTTTCACTTGGTCTATAAAATAAATTGCCATATAACATTTGTTGGCCTTCTGCATTCGTCCACAAACGTTCTATAAGAACCACACTATATTCCATGCCTCGTTCTGTAGGTTCTACATATGCAAAGTCTCCAGCTCTATATACTTCTTGATTAAAACTCATTGACCCACCATTATCACTATTACTTCCCTCAGTATTAGTGTTTGTTTCAGAATCCTAAATAAACAAAATAAATAGTTTAATATTTTAAAATTAAATATTTTCTTTTATTATTATGAATTTACTATTATAGAATTAAATTTTATATAACATATACTTTTGTTTCATTGCCGTCACAGCTTTCATCCTCATTAGGTAATGACAGTTCTTGTTGTTGTTTAACACGTTTTAATTCTGCAACTTGTGCAGAAAGATCAAGAAGTGTATAGTTAAGTGCTGGTGAGTGTAATAAATCTCCTCCACGTGTTACTTCATCACGGGTACGTAAAAAAAATGCTTGAAGTTCCACACTATCTTCAAAAGGTTGCGAATCTGTACGTGATAATCTTCTAGCTCTTTCTAAACATGTAAATACATCTTCTTGGAAACGATCTAACCGCTTATATACTCCACGATCTAATCTCCTTTTAATTAAATCCAATGATAAGCCTCGTATTCTAATATTAAAAAAAGGAATTATTCATATTGTATTAATAGTATAAAATAAAATTATTAAGTAACATTTATTTAAATTAGAAGTATTACATACTTTTTTCCATCGACTATATCATGTTCTGGAAGTTCTGCCATTGAATCTGAATAACACCTTCCTTCCTCATCTTGATGATTATAAAGAGCAGTAAAGATAGTTGCTAATATTTCTTGAATTGCAGCTGATACATCTGGTACACTTTCTTCATCTTCACTTAATTGTAATTTTGTTTGAAGAACTAATCTTTGTAAAATTAAAGCATCCTATAACATGATTTTAATAGATTGTAAATTATATTTAAAATACATTAACACCAATAAATATTATTTAAATTAATATATTAACAAACAAAATTTGTAAAAAGAAAATTAAATGAATAATAATCTGAAGAGAATGTTGTTTACTTCTGTTTCATTCTTCTTGCATTTTTTTGATAAACGTTGATCTACTTCCTTGTCTCTCATTAAACGAATAAAACAAGGTCGAACTTTTAACGCCTTTTGTATAGAAACATTATTTTCGTCATTAATATTTCCTTGTTCAAACATTCTGAACAACAATATAATATATATATATAAAAAACTTGCAAACTTATAAGTTTCACAGATATTCACTGAACACTTTTCCATGTGTTTAATTTATGATTATTATTTTGATAAAATTGCATACTTGTATCAGTTTTATTATTATATTTATTCACAGATAAAAGTCACTTATTATTCTATAAAATCCTTATAAAGAACGTATGAAACGACAAAGCTACAAGAGAAGCTAACTTCACGTAACCTCAAAAACTATAACCGTAAACAGATCGAGCTTTCCATGTTTTAGCGCGAAATTTCAATTGAATTTTTGATTTCCATATTATTTCTATATATTATAACTATAGGAGTTACTTTAAATTAAATTGAAACATAAATTAAAAATAGAATATTTTTTAATATTTGCAAAAAAAAAAAAAAAAAAGAATCATAAAAATTATCTGAACAATTATTGAATGGTCATTATCTTCTTAAATAATTTTTTTAAAAATAAAAATTGAAACATTAAAAACATCTTAACAATGATTATATATAACATTTTTTCTTTTAAAAATTAAATTAATAACTTGATAAAAATTTTATTTTAAATAAGTATTTTAAAAATGTATAGATGTACATGCATATCAATATACAAACCTTATATATTTGCGAATCAGGTTCATTATACTTGCAAGCATTATCAAACATTAGTATGAAATCTGATACAAGTTCATCCAAATTCTCATATCCATTATTCTTTAAAGTGGATGCTATTTTTTCCATATTCATTGGTTGTTTAATAACTTCATAATAATCAGGATATTCATTTTTATTCGGCAATTTCATAAAAATCAAAGATAATTGCCTCCCTTTTATGTCGTGATAATCTTTTATAGTATCATACATAGTTTTCAATTTTTGTAAATGTAGTGGCACAACTTTCTTAGGTCTCCTATGTATTATAAAAAGATACATGTAATATATTAAATAAAATATATATAATACATTTACAAATTATTATTGATTACGATATTTTTTACGAAATTAGTTCAATATTTTTATAATTATATTATATCGGGTTATTTTAACTCAGTTTGTAAATCGCTTGTTGTTACAGTTTATTATTTCATTGTATCTTTTTATCGTTCAATATTTAAAAAATAATAAAATAGTGCTAAAAAATAATAGTAAAATTTATTACTAATCTTCGTCAACATGAGTCAATGACCTGACATTCCGGTATCATTGCTCAAACAACTGGTATTTGAAGATTAAAATATTACATACCCAACGTTTCTAGTAGGAGTAGATGCACTTGATTTTGTAGGTTTAGGTATTTCAGGTAAAGGACCTAATTCTTTTACTTTATCCATTAGAACTCTCTCAAGAGTATTTGCATCTTCATATATTAAAGAACCTTCTTCATTGTATTGACGACAATTATTAAACATTAACTAAAATGAAATAATAGAAATCAATGTGAAATATGTTAGTCAAATATAGTAATATAAAAAATATACCTTAAAATCTTGTATTAATTCGTTTTCACTTTGATATTTTTCTGCCTTGATATTAGCTTCGATCGCTAACATATCAATTGGTTCTGCTATTACTTGATAATAATCTGGATACAATTTTTTAGAGGGCTTTTCCATAAACATTAACATTGGTTGTCGACCATCTTCACACTATAATATAATAAATTCTGTATTGTTAAGCTTCAGTTTCAACAATTGAAATTGGAATTACTTACAACGTATTCTATAACACATTTAACTAGTGCATACAATCTTTTCTTCAATGGTATATTGTCTTTATATTTTCCACGTGTCAACAGATTTGAAGCACGTTTAATAAGCTTAGGTTGATGAGAACTATTCTCGAATTCACTATCTGAATCTGAATCCTATAAATACAATGTAAAAAAACACATACAAAATTCAGATAAGATACTTAATATAACAAATCTTCTAATTTAAAATTTGCATTAGTAATTCATACAAATAAAAATATATTTTATTAAAAATTGTTTGTTTACTATATTGTTAATGTTATTGTATCGAATAAAAAATAAATAACTAATCCATTAATATCTAAAATATAAAATTTTTAAAGAGAATACACTAGAATAAAATTTTATTTACCTGATCAAATTCTAATAGTTCTTGTACTTTTTCTTGCATAATTTTTTGTAATTTTACAGCACTCTGTGTGTGAAACATTGATGTAAATAAATAATATATATTAAAAATATAAAATTCTTAATATTTAATACCTTATATAGTCTAGATGTATGGATATTATACTTTTTTGCATTTTCAAACATAATATTCATGTCACCAGCTACTTCACTCACAGTACCATATTCACCTTTCTACAAAAATTATGGATTAAACAAGAATAACTTACAAGATATATATTTTTATCAAGATTTATATTTTTACTAATTACCTTTATCTTAGTACGAATTTGTAGTAAAGAAATAGGATTTTTTATCGTTTTGTAATAATCAGGATATAACCTCTTTGATGGCAGTTTCCAAAAATATTCACTCATTCTAACTCCTTATAAAAAAAAAGTTATTCAATATTATTGTTGTAAAATGTCTTTCATTGTCAATATCATATTTTAGAAAGATTTTATAAAATACCTTGATTATTAGGTGCTGTTCTGATAGTTTGAAATAATTGCCATTGTGGATTATCAGCTTCTTCAGTTTCCGCAGGTTCTTCTTCTTCATCATCACTTTCTTCGTCTTCATCAGGCAATGCTGCAGTTTGAGCTATTAAAGATTGTGCCATAGTACGACTTCCTCTTTTACTTCTTGTTGACGGTGCGGTTGTTGCAATTTTCGGAACAGTACTGCTTAATCCAATATCTTGCTTTCTTGCTGCTGCAGTAATGATCTTCTTTAAAAGCTTTGCATCTTTGTAAATTTGAGAACCAGGTTCGTTAAATTGACAAGCATTACGACACATTAGCATTAAATCTTTTTCCATATCTGTAATGCTACTATAGGCTCCTTCTTGAATTTTTCGTGCAACTGTTTTTAAATCTACTGGTGTTTCAATTACATCATAATATTCTGGATATAACTGAAAACATAAAATTCGTCATATAATAAATTTGTTTAAATCAGCAATATATTAATATTTCATCAATAAGAATTTATCAAACTTTTTTAGATGGTTTAAGTTGAAACATTGTATGCAATGGTCTATTATTGTCAGTTGGATCTGTTGCTGTCATAACTGCTGCAAATAAATCTTCGAATTGTTGCATTGTCTCTTCATCGGGATTTGTAGAACTTTCAGATGTATCTTCTGCATCTTCTTGTTTCGTTGTAACTTTCCTAGCCTGTATAATTAACATTACATTATTACGTTTATAGATTAACTATTGTATATAATTACATTTTTACTGACCAGTCGTCCTACTTTTAAAATAAGTTTTCCTTTAGGTTCTGGATCTTCATATTCTTCCATAATACGATTTTTTGTATTTATACATAATTCCCAAAGTTCAGTGGCATCTTTGTATTCAGGAGATGTACGCTATTTTGAAATAGTATTAATAGTTAATTTAAATATTAACCTAAGATAATATTTTGTTTTATATGCTCTTACAAAAATCAATATGTATTACCATATAAAAGGCTTTTGCATTATTAACCATGAGTTGAATATCAGCTGCTAAATCATCCATGTCCCTGTATTCATCGGTTTTTAGTTTCTGCTGAACCTTTAGTAGGTCTATAGGATTTGTTACAACTTCATAATAACCTGGTTCTTGTCTACGTTTAGGCACACGTATAAATGCATCACATAATAATGTTCCATCTTCTTTCTTTTGATTACGTAGAACATCATATAACTGTTGGCACAGGTCACTCTAAGTATTTAATAAAATAAATATTAATGTTTGGCCAATCATTGAAATTTTTATTGAAAGTGATTTCAACTTACAGGATCTATTTTTTTCCGTCTCTTTGTTGGTTCAGGTGGTATATCATCACCATCATCTTCTGTGCCTCGACTTGCAACTGAAGATGTTCTACGGCGCTTGTTCATCTTGAACAATCTTAAAAATCATGCAAAATAAATGTATGCACAAATGAACATACATTAATACTTTATGTCAATATGGAACTATTGTATTACAATTTCACATCTAAGTCATGATGTCAATGTAAAGGATACACACAGAAAAGATTAACTACATGTTATGCCTGGCTAATACAATGTAATTACATCATTTGAATGCACAAAACCAAAATATGAATAGAGATTTTATAAAAAAGAATTTCATATACAATATATCAATTTACTACAAGTATTACTTTACAAAGAAATTCCTTAGCGTACGTATTAAGTATGAAAATAATCGAGATACACAACTGCAGCTAAGAAAATTTCGCCGCCATGATATGTCGCCACTGTGCTTCAAAATGCACAAATATACAGCATTTCATTTTTTTAACGTAGTGCTGTAAATAAATTCATCTTGATTGAAATTTAGCATAAAAACTACAAAGCGTTCGCACTTGAATAACCGATGAAACAACTAAAAAGTACCACAGAAGTTTGTAATGTATCATCAAAGTAAAATTTGCCGCCATATCAAAACCTCACTGTATCTTTAACTTTGTTCATCCACAAATATCATCATTTTATCTTCCGAGGCACTGGTGTTATCATTCTCTGAAATTCTCACCTGTCGTTAAAATTTGTATAAAAAGTTTTTCATTAGTATACAACATGTAAAACAAAAGCGTTACAAATGTATTACACTTTTCATCTGCAACGCACGATGACACACGACTTGGCTAACGCCATGCCGTAAGCAACCGCGGGTTTATAATCACACGAATTGTACGATCCTATAGCCAGAAATAGAGACTACTTCATATGTCCTTTCCTATATAAATTTACTTAGTCGATAAGGTAGATGCATTTTAAACATTTCCACATATGTACATATTTTATAAAATATCCCTGTAATCCCTATATAATGCATAGAAACATATGTTTAACGAAAGTATTGCAAAGAGTATTACAATGAATGACCTAATAAAACATTTTTCATACGGAGAAAATACTTTTGAAGTAAAAAGTAATAATACTTTGGTATTATAGTTGTTCAGAACTTATAACAATGTATTTATATTATATTTTACCAACTCTGCATTGTTTTCTCCACTGTTGAAAAAACTATCCATTTTTAATTACATTCCAACATAATGATTCGTTATATAATAATAATATAATAACTATGATTTTAATTTTACACAACAAAGACAATTTAGCGCAATTTTCATACATCACAAATAGTATATAAATGAAGAAAAAGAATTCAATCCACAAAAAGAGCATCTTTTTTATGGATTTTTATAATTATTTATGTAATGTTAACTACGTATATACATATGAATTATATAACAGTAAAATGTGTATTAAAATCAAACTTTTCCTTAATTTTTTTAAGACTACACTGCTACAAAAAAATTAAAAACCCAACTCCTTTTAATGTGTAATAATTGCTGCTATTTAAAAATCGATTGTTATATATCGATACTTTAAAGTTCGATACTTAACACAATAGTGCATAACATTACACGACTATATCTGTAACTGTGATTTAACCACCCTAGTCGCCATTTCGATTCTTCTGGAATTGGGCCTGCCAAAGAACGTAAGTTTTTACGTAATAAATTTTGTATGATTGATAAATATTATAATGATAAGCAAACATGCAATTTTAATGTAATAAATTACTATACTGCAATAAATGTAAATGTACTTCGTTAAATAAATTTTTTAATAAAAAATGTTATTTGGTTATTAGATAACCAAAAGATATGGCGATCAATGTGTGATACTATCTCAAAATATACATTCGATGTTGGGAACTATGTCATCTACAATTATTGACATTTGTTCTTATAATTTTATATAACAATCAAATTTATATTTGCATTTGAAATTTACTGAAACATTTCTTACATATAATGTATAAAATCATTTCGATGGAAAATTGAATATATATATATATATAAAATAAGATTTACATTCAATTGCAACGTATTTTAACATATTCATTAATTAAATTGACATTACAACTTATACTTACAACTATATAGTGAGAAAAATTTTGTTTCATTTATGTTTTATAATAGCTATTAAATTTTATTTAATCATTGTATGTGTATAATATGTCACTTTATATTTATCATCATATTAAATAATATTAAATTTTAGAACACAATGGCAAACAAAGTATTGCTATCTTGCTTACGACAAACAGTTCCAAAGTATGCAAATTCCATTCGTTGTTTATCAGGAGTACCTGATATACCTGATAAAATTGGCAATAGAGATATAGTAGGTCATGGATGGAATGGAGAAGCAGCTTATTTAGATCGATGTGATTTTCCATTACCTGCAATTCGTTTCAAAGCAAATACTCCTGATATAGTGGTAATTATTATACTTACAGCATTTCAAACATAATTTATAAAATATTATTTTGTAACCAATTTACATCTTATTTAACATTTATCTTTATGCAGGCACTGCGAGAGAAAGAGAAAGGTGATTGGAAAAAATTATCAATAGAAGAAAAAAAAGCATTGTATCGAGCCAGTTTTCGTCAAACATTTAGTGAATTCCAGGCTTCAACAGGAGAATGGAAAGGAGCCATTGGAATGGCTTTAATTGGTGTAGCTTTTAGTATTTGGGTAGTAATATTTCTCAAAGTTTTTGGTGAGTTTAAAAATGTATAATACCTTTATAACATACATTCAAAAAATATATTTTTTAATATAATTTACAAATTAAATAATTAAAATTTTATAAATTTTTTATAAAATAATATTTTATTATAACAAAATATCAATGTAAATAGGATCAAAATATAAAATTGAGAAATTTACATTATTAGAATTGACATTTAATATTTTAGATATTAATAATCATAGAAAGTATTTTTTATTTTACATTAATATTAAAGTATTTATTATTTTAGGTATAAATTAATCATAGAAAGTATTTTATTTTAAGTATACAAACATTTAAATTTTTCACTTGTTTAATGTTACATAATGTGGAATCTTGCAGCATATCCACCACTGCCAGAATCATTTAATTTGGAAAATAGACTTGCACAACTGGAACGTATGCAACTACTTGAAGTCAACCCTATCAGTGGAATTAGTGCAAAAAAATAAATTTAATTTAACTTATGTTTAGAAATGTAGTAAAAAAATACAGTGTATTGTATACACGAAATTGTTTAATATAAATATTCTGTATAAGATTAACAGGAAAACATTTTAATAAATTAAATGTTTCTCTTGAAATAAAATTTTATTATACAATATTTGTATATGTTCAGTCATAGATACTGTTTGTATTAGTAACAGGTTTTCTATCTATTTTAACGTCCATTGCTTTTTCTATTGTCATCGAGTATGCGACTCATGTATTCATATTTGATATCGATAATTCATTCGTAAATATTCTTCCTGTTTTGTTTTTCTTCAAATCTCAGCCCTGATATCCCGGGTTATGGATGCTTAATTAAATAACAAGATATATATTTTATGATACATAAAAATATTACGATTTAATGATATTATTTACTTAATAATATAATTAAGTAGAAGTTTTCTATTTTTATTTCCTATTATCTTTTATAGTTAAAATTCTTTTTCAATTATGTAAACTTTATTACTTAAGATACTTAACATTGGATTATACAAAAAAAAATTAACTATCGTAACGTCACGATATTTAATTTACAGATATAAATAATGTAACGAAAAATGTTTGATATCTTATTTTCGTTAAAACTTGTGAAACGTAGGAAATATTTGAATTCTAAATCTAACTTTAAATATAATGTTTAATAAACTCTATATTATTTAAAATTAGAGAGATGATAACAATGATACAAAAAACTGTTATTACTGTTTATTAATTTCTGGTTTTACATTTTTAAATCATTTTTGAAAATAAAACATAAATCACAAATTGTTAATAATAAATTCTTACGAAAATTTGATCATAATTTAAAAATTTGTAATCATTTTGCAGATTAATTAGCGGTAGTAACAATAACAATAATAATAGTAATTATATAGCTTCAAGAATGTAGAATTCACATTTTACTATTCACATTCATACATCATACATACATGTATGCATACATATATGCATGCTGTAGCGAGTAATTGACATCCTAATTATAAAATTGAATCACAGCTTACAATGTTATTTATGAACAATTCTTTGTTAAATAATATCACTGAATACTGCGCAAGAATTAAAAAGTTTGAAGGAAAGTGAATACTAAAGTTATTTATCTCTGCACTCGAGTTTAATAGGAGACACTGGTTAAATCATATTACAATTTGCATTAACACAAAATGCAATTTAGACACAGATTCTTAATTTGTAAATTACTATTTTTACGCAGTTATCTTTTTTTCTGTTTAAGGAACGAAGATTTGTATTAAAGAACGGAATGTAATTTTAAATAATAAATTAGATATAAGATAATTTTCACAAATACATTTAAAGTTTTCAATAATACAAAGGCCTGTATATATTGTCACATACAAAATTTTTGAAATGTTGCTCAGATTTTAAAGAATAACATAGAACATGTTTAAATGCAATGTCTGATTCGTGCACAGAATTTGTGTAACTTTCGACCATGATGTATATGTTTACTATTATTTTCATAATATAAAAATAATGTATTATTGTTCAGGGGAGACTAAAAATTACAAACTAGTGTTATGAAATCAGTAATTCTGTATAAAAAGTAAAGCATTATGCACAATTACGAGTTTAAAGAACAGTGTAAAAATCTAAAGTGTATCATTTTTTTTCTTCAATAAGTTAATATTTTAAAAAATATTTTTTATTCGACATTTAATCTCTGGCACACGGAACTTATAACTTTATTAAAATCCAAAAGATATACCAAAACATTTTCACAACTACTGGATTTACATATTATGGAAAAAAATACGTAATTCTCATGTATACATGGACTAATCCATGATTTTAAATGATAAAATTATTATAACAAACACTATTTTAGATACGTACAAAATAAAAAAAATGTAGTAGGTAACTCTTAGACTTATTTTTCTATGCTTGATAATATATATTACAATATTTACAATAGGTAAGTCCCAATATCACCAATTTTTCTGTTACCACTTTATTATAAGAATATAGTTCCATGTAGAAAACTAAGTCTTTGTCATCATTATTAGAGCTTGTTTTATAACTTCATGAAATCTTTAAGAAAACTGCACTGTAAATAATCTGTATATACCGTTCATATTATATAAATGTGTTACAATGAGTTTACCGTGATTATGAACACAATTGCTATTTAAAGATTGCAATAACTTTGTAAATAATAATTAATAAAATATTATATATTTTTAAAATGTTATTTGTAATATGTGCAGTAATGCAAAATAAAAATAAAATTAAACCAATCTATATTACAATTCTGTACGTCCTTGGTATATAAATTTTCGTACAGAATAAACAATTTTTCTGGTGAAATGAACTTAATTACATATATAGGGGCCACTTCTTTGTTCGTATAAGAAAAAAATAATATAGAGTTTGTTAATTCTACATAGTTGTAGAGATAGAGCCCCTCTAAAATGGAAAGAATAATTTAGTTGTGTGATGAAAGTTAATCAATGTCTCTTCACCACACGATTATGATATTGAGCTCTCTACTTAAGTATGAAACAAAGTCCAACATTATTTTGCACATTTCATCACCGTACACAATCTCCAGTACCACGAGGTGTAATGCACTGTTTTTTTCGTTTAACGGTTTGTGATCTTGAACTTGGACTGTGGTTATTATTATTATTTCCATTACTGTGAAGAGAGTGTTTTGCTTTACTTTGTCCACTTATATTATTATTTATTCCACGATGATGATAATTTCCTCTGGAACTATGATGGTGATTACCTGTAGTAAATGCATATTTTTTAAGTATATTTAAAACGTATAAAATGTTTTTAAATTTAATGGATAATCATTTTTTAGTCGCTTTAAATATTTAATCATTACATTAATTAGTTTTTAATTATTATATTAATTATTACCAAAAATTTTAAAATAATTGTAGATTATAAAATACACTAATATTTAATTTAATATAATTTAACATAATTATATACCATGAGCAGTCCCTTTAAATGGTTTTTTCCACTGTGAATGATGGTGAGTATTTTGATTATTATATACATGTCCTTCTTTATTTCTGTCTTCTCCTTTTCCACTAGCATTGGGAGAATTTCCACGACTACATTCAGAATCCTAATAAGATTGATAAAAAAAGAAAAAAAAATGGAAAATGTAATTAATTTATAATTTTTTTTATATTTTGAAAAATCATAAATTTTTACCGTATCGCTAGCTGGAGCAGATAGTGTTGAAGCATCAGATCCAGTAGAACTTGACAATGAATCTATCTCACTCAAAGGTAGTGGGAATGTTTTTTTAATCCATTTACGATATTCTATTACTTCATCTGTCACACGGATTATTCTTCCTAATATACTGTACAAAATATATTTTTTCAAAATAATTAATAGAATCAGAAAATATAAAAATAATATAAATATTACACATAATCTTACCTTACTTTATTTGCATCATTAACTAAAATATTTAAAGGACTAACTGCTTGTGAAAGGACATAATAAGCCCAATCAAATGCATCTTTTACATATAAAGCACCATAACTACTACGACCAATATCATTTCCGGGTGTAAGTGGATCTTCTATGCATAATAAAGAAGGTCGGTGGCCGTCTATCATATCTCTTTGAACCTAAAATCAATGCAAGATACAAATTACATTTACCTCAAAAGTCAGTATTTAAAAATTTTACATTTGAAATATTTCATATAAAATATTCCAAAATAAATATAATACATATTTTATCAGATGTACTATTTTTGTACGAAAAACTGCCACATAGATAATTAGATATATAATTTACCTCTTCTTTCGATATGTAAGTACCACCATCTTTTACACGAATTCCTGTTTTAACATAATTAAATTTCCTACCATATAATTCCAAAAATTCTATTAATAGTACTCCAAGATTAGCATTCGAGCAATAAGCATTTTGTCTGGGATGCAACTGAAATAAAATTTCATTCACATAGTAGGAAAAAATTGTCTACTCTAGAAAACATAAGTCATTTTTTAAAAGTCAAAATGCTAATATATGAATCTTGTAAAACGTAATTATTAAATTATTTATTTCTAACTCAAAATTTGTCTTCAATTCATATCGAAATATTACTTGAAACAAGAATACTAATATTTTACCTGTAAAAAACTGATAGTCATAAGTATTAAACTATATGACGAAATTCCACCAGTAAATACTTCATTCAGGTCTCTTTGTAATAAGAATTGCTTTAATACCATAACTAGTTTTTCCAATACTGGGAACCTCCTTTTAAAAGAATTTATCAAATCTGCAGATTTAACTCCATTATTCATATTAAAACTGATATCTACTTTAATTTCAGTTTTTTTATCAGTCAACTTCACAATTGGAACACTAGCTTTATCCAAAACTTTAATAGAAGATGGTTCAGCTATATTTTCATCCAATAAAGCACGTTCTAAAGTGCGTAACGGAAGATTTGTCCACATTCCTATTACTACTAAATCTATATCACTGAAAAGCACAAACTTTATACATTTAAAGAATTTTAAATAATAATTAATTATTAATATGTATATATATATTTTACATGTAAACATATTACTAAATAGATTCCAGTTTAAATATGTACAATGATACGTACCTTGTAGGTAAATATAAACCAGTGCGAAAGCTGCCAAATACTTCAACCTTAGAATCTGGCCAGAGCTCATATATTACTTGTTCTATCCTTTTGACAACACGCATTCGTAAATTATGTTCTTCATTGGAGGGACACATATAAGTAAAAAAATCCTCAATTTCTTCATGTAATCTAAATAACAAATTTAGTTGTAATCTAAGCAGCATATTAAAAAAAATATAATCTGTTAGTGATCATTTTTTATTTATTTCAAAGAGGTTGTAATATGTTATATTTAATTAATATGTTATATTAATTAAATATTATAAAACCAAATATCAGATTAGGTTTTTAAAACTATTAAAAATATCAAATTTTAATAAATAATAACTAATAACTTGTAATAAATAATAACAAAGATTAAAAAGACATAAGAAAGTATAAGTATTTCTATCGAAGTTACTGTATAATAACTTACGATTAATACGATTTTTTTATATTTATAAATTTGTTATTAAAATATTTAATATATTAAAATATGTTTGATATGTTATAAACATTTTAAAATTCAAACTAGTTCTTTCGTATTTTAAAACAAATAAATATTAAATTTGTATTAAATAAAATATACTTTTATTTTAAATAAAAACTTCATAATATTTTAAAAGCATAAACTATCATAATGAATAGATTTGTTAATATGTTCTAAATATAAAAGTATTTTAAATAAACTGTTAAATTTTATACATATATAGGTATTAGAATAAAGGATAACGTAAAATAAAATAATATAAAAACTGAAAAATTGGATGTTAGAAAAATTAAATTTACTTAAAGTAACATACAAAATAACAGTTTACAAAAATAAAACATGCAATCAGAGAAATAAAAAAATTTAATAAACAAAATTTCTAATATTATTGTTAAATTTATCTCTTGTATATTCTAATTTGAAGAGAATACTAGATTGTTGTGGATACAAACTTAAATAATCATAAACATCCACATGTGTTTACAAAATCAACATACATATTAGTAAAAACTAAAGATACATTGATAAAATTTTTCAAACATCTAAAAGGTTATTCAATTAAATGAATTTTACCCATTATCAATAAGAAAATAGATTCGTATTTGTAGCATATCTAATTATAAAGGGACCTTGTTATATCCTATTTGTAAACGAGAGTGCACACACATAACCTTAATCATACCCATATGGACAAATTACACGAAGACAAATAGTTTAACTTTCACAAGACAAACAACATATATGTACATTAAAATTTAATAACAAACTTACCCAATAACACCTTTCGAATAATGTTTATTAGGTACCCGCCATGGGCAACCGCCGTATTCGCCAACTAAGGCATCGTAATTGTAGTTCATGCCGTAGGTACTAGCACGATTATCACCTTTCCTACGTGATGGATTATAATAGCTATTACAAGTGTTATGTTGCATACGGTCCCCTATACGAGAATTAAGCGAATCCAAAGATATGAAGTCTTGCTGGAGCTTCATGCCCATTACATTCGAAGACGAATCGTTTTTCAACGTTAAAATATCCAGGCCTTTCTCAGCTTCCCAAATGTGTAACCACAAATCCTTAGCAGGGCCGAACTGCTCCGGTTGATACCAACCGATAGTCGGATCCATTAAATAGTTCTCGATTCTGTATCTTACGATTAATGGTCCTTGCACACTACACTACAATTCCAAACTTAATTCAACTTTAATTGAAAAATTGTCTGATTTATTGTAACCTGCGAACACTATGAAATTCATACATACGACCAATGAACAGCAGTATTTTAGAAGGAACTTCGTACACCATTGTGTGGGCATAGAATAATACACACTCAGTAGTTCGTTCCTGTAGATGGCATGATCACCTACACATCTGAAAATACATGTATTTTCTAGAAATGTGGTTAAAAATTATCTATTGTACAATTGTATATGTTGTTAAAGTAATTTTAAATATTGATGTATGAAAGAAAGAACAAATAACGTAACGATTTTATGTAAATCATTTGTATATCAAATTACTTGCATGTGATATTAATTCATTGTAAATACTTAAAAGCCCATAGAATTAACAGTTAATATTAAACCAATTTTTTTTATCGTTTATTTATTCTAAATTTTGAAAATGTATTTGTAGGTGGAAATTATTAGATTCTAAAATATATTTCTAGCGTGTATTCGAAAATATGGGATTATCTGAACATTCAAAATTAAGAAAAAGCATTATGTGTAAATAGAAATATACATACTGACCACTGAATTTGAAATTTTTTAATAAACTAATTTAATTAAATAGACAATACAATATTAATCAACTTTATATATAATAAATAATATCAAATATTCAATTCACACAGTTTGTATATAAATTTTATATATGTATATTCTATGGAGAAAAGCATACTAAAGCTAGTACAGAATATGATGGTTGTAATGCAAACAATAATTTTGAGCATGAATGAATATGTTGAGTATGTATGTGTATGTATATAATAATATCGTACAATAATTTAATTAAATGAATGAATTCTATACAAATGTTATAAGTTTCGACAAAATTACACTTAATAAAAGCATTATATGTTATTAAAGCATCAAAAACAAAATAATTTGATCATTATATTACATATTGTATAATATAATACTTTTGTGGGCACACTTATAAAAAAAAAGTAATTTAGAACAAAAATGATAATTTTAATAGAAAGAAATGAAAATAAAACGGAATAAGAAATGAAAAGGATATTTATTAATTTTTTTAAGTTATTCGTAAGTGATAATAAATGTCATTTATGAATAACTTAAAGGAATTGCTACATTCCATATAAAAGATCGACTCCACCCATCTTTAGTTTACCGCGAAAGTTGAATGAAAATAATTTATATTTTAATTTAAATCTATTGATATTAAACTATTTAAATTTATACTGCTTGAATATATCAATATACGTATACTAATATTTGACTATGATAGAGTTGAAAGTAGAAAATTAATAAAAATGTTAATATTTATTAATTATTGATCGCTTGTTACTTGGTATCAATATTATTATTAATAGTATTTATGTAAAATATGGTTCTTAAAATTCTTAAAAATTTAACTTAGAAATTGATATTTTAAATGCAATATATAGTTTAAATTAAACATTTCTGTTACGTTGTGATCTAGACATGAGTTGCTTACTTCATGCAAGTAACAACGTGATCTTTTAATTAAAATAGAAATTGATAGAAAATGTGATGGACATTGTCAATAACAATGAAAAAAGATGTATTATTCAATTTTTTAAAATAATTTAGTCTTCCAAATAATTTATAAATGTATTACAGTAATTGTTTATTACATAATTTTACTAATAATTATATGCTGTGATTAATCATTTATTGTGTCTATTGCAGGTGAGTTATAACATTTGATAACATAAAATCAACTATAATATGTTATTGAAATAACGTTACAAATATATATATTTGAAAAATAAATTATTTGTATACAACAATCAAGCTCACATTCTTAAATTTATTATCAATGAACCATTCTTTGTTTTTATTTTTATTTAATTATTAATTAAACAATTTATTATGTATTATATGTTTCAATATTTTTCGACAACAAATTGCACCTAGAGATATAATATTTTTATCACTTTTCTATCTATATAACCATGGAAAGCATTTAAATTTTATTTTCTCTTTCAGACATGTCAGAACATGTTGAACTGCATCATTTACTTGATGTTGACATTGAAAAAAGCACAACAATACAACAAAAACGATTTTCAATTTTAATGTGCAAATCATGCCCTTATCTTGGTCTAATCTTGGCAACATTATCATCATTATTTTTTTCATTATGTAGTGTTATTGTAAAGGGTTTAGTAGAAGTAAATCCAATGGAATTGGCAGCATTTCGATTTGTGGGTGTGTTACTACCAGCAATACCAATTGTAATATATAAGGGCGAACATCCATTTCCAAAGGGCCGTAGATTAATGCTAGTATTAAGAAGTTTTGTTGGGACCACTGGCCTCATGTTAAGTTTTTATGCATTTCGGCATATGCCATTAGCTGATGCATCTGTTGTAGTATTTTCTGTTCCTGTATTTGTAGCCATATTTGCAAGAATATTCTTAAAAGAGCCTTGTGGGATATTTAATGTTATAACAGTCTGCTTGACATTAATTGGTGTAATTTTAATAACACGTCCACCACTCATCTTTGGACATACTATTGAATCGCTTTCAGATGGACATATAAAAACACAACATGCAGACTTATGGGGTGCTATAGCAGCTTTTTCTGCAACTCTCTTTGGTGCAAATGCATATGTTTTACTACGAGCTTTAAAAGGTCTTCATTTCTCAGTAATTATGACAAATTTTGGATCATTTGCCTTGATTCAAACAATAGTTATATCTTGGGCTATAGGTGCATTGTGCTTACCTCGGTGTGGAACTGACAGACTTTTAGTTGTTGCACTTGCTCTTTTCAGTTTTGGGGGTCAAATACTATTAACATTAGCTTTACAGATGGAACAAGCAGGACCAGTTGCAATAGCAAGATCAGCAGACATAGTTTTTGCTTTTTTTTGGCAGGTTTTATTTTTTAATGAAATACCAAATCCTTATTCAGTAGGAGGAGCAATTGTAGTTACAAGTTCAGTTCTATTAACAGGGCTAAGAAAATGGGCTCTTTCATTACCGGAGACATCCAATGTTAAAAAGTCTTTAGGTATTCTGGTGATGTAAATTATAAATTATAAATGAAAAACATAATGTTGAAATTATATTATTTCATTAAAATTTCTGTTTTGCAATTTTAATAAAAGAAAAAGATCGAATTATAAATATAATTTTAACTCATATAAAGTATATTATAAAATCAAATTAGATCTTCGATCTAAGAAGGTATTCCATTGATCCATGACATTTGTTGTATCATATATTACAAATTTACTTAATATATGAAATTAATAATAAATGCAAGATTATTAAATTCTTACAATACTGATTACTTACAGTTGATGTCTAAATTATGAAGTATTAATTTTTATCATAAAATATAAAAAAATTCATTAAAATGTCATTAAATTTCATAAAAATGATTATTGCATAAAAAATAATATTAATAATTATTTTAAGTTTTAATTCTTCTAATAAGTTTTCATTCATAAGATTTTGCTATAATCGTGCTAATATCCTGCTGTTTCATGAAAATATTGCTGTATTGCTAATACTGTTTATTACAAATTGTTATATTTTCCTAATAAATTATTGATTGTCACTATATAAATCTAGTCTAAAACTCAGTATTATAAAGAAACTCTTCAGATATATTTTAATATCTTGCTACATGTAAGTTTTCATTTTATGTGATATATAATATCTGTATTCTGCATTATATACAAGATATCAAAGCACTTTCTTATACTTTACTATACATTTTAAAATGTAAATATAAATATTATAATTGAATTAAAATAAAATATTAGAGAGTGCACAAATGTTAAGAAATATAAGTTTATTGAAACAAAATTTGTCATTTGACATTTCTATGCTAATAAAATTGCACATGATGTGTAATACAAAAATCTCTAAAATCAATCTCTAAAAAAGTTACACTGTTTATTTATTATTAATTTTACGATGTAATTTATATTGTTACATTGCATTATTCTATATACATGTAAAATGTAGAAGAGTTTAAATTTATACATGTATTTTAAACAGAAATATCCAAAAATAAATATTTCATTTTTGTTTTTTATTATTGTTTCTGATCTTGGAATAAATTATAGTGTTTAATACTAACTTCATAGTATTTTAAAAAATTTTGTAAGAATCGTTTATTTAACAACAAATAAATACTGGAATATTTAAATAAGTTTTAATTTATAATAAATAAATAGAAAGTTATGTAAACTTGTACTTCTAAAATATTGTTGTGTATGATACAAATAGGAATACAATAAAGTTTGTATTGAAATGTTTATACTAATTTATTTTATTACCAATATATTTTTGAAAACTTATTAATTAGTTCTTAAACTAAAATAATTCTTAAACTAAAGTTTTAAGCTTTATAAATAACTATATAAATCATAAAAAGGAATAATTTCTTCTTAAAGAAGATATATTACAAATTATAATATAACAATATTTCATTGTTATATCATAGACAATATTACTAGGCTAAATTAATATGATATTTTTTAAATTAAATACATAAATTTCATAGATCTTGATATGTACATATATATATTCAATAATTTCAAGGTATGAGCTAACCATATCTATGTACTTACATATTGTTCCATATCGTCGTATTTACTATAAAATGTTAAATATATTTAAACATTGAAAATATAAAATGTATAGATATAATAATTGGGTATTATGATAAAAAATAGGAATGTAACAAATAAGGAGTTGTCAGTAACTAATACTCGTGTAAAATCATATGTACATATTGACATGACAAAAGAGATAAATGTAATATTCTGCGTATCTACATACGTACATACATAATTACAATTTTTGTTATGTAATTTTATATTGTAGATAAATTGTTATTTATATTATGTATTTAAATGTACAGCATAATGTATATTTTTATGAACAATAATATTTAATTATTGAAAATATCAAAAATATGTAAGATATTAAAATAGAATATATAATATATATTATTTATATATAATTAAAATGATCTATATTATTCTACAATTTTACGTTTTATTTTATAAAATTATATCTATACATTGAAAAACTTAGTTTTGGTTTATTATACTTCATACAAATGAATGTTACTATCTCATTAATTTGTCTTCAATTATTAATGAACCAGACATTATCTTAATTTATGATAAAAAAGTACACAATCTTATCAATGACACACAATAAAAGTGGTATAAAACAAAAGGCTGTGATATAAGCAGACATTGTTCTGCAGCTTTTAAATAATTTGCTCCAATTATGTGTATTTTATTTATTTATCGTAATCCTGATGCTGATTCTGAATCATATCGATTGATTTTGGTCTCAAACCGTGATGAAGATCTTAAACGACCAGCATTACCAGCTCATTTTTGGGAAAATTATCCTTTATGTTTAGGAGGTAAGTTGAAGTTGTGTATATTTAAAATTTATTATATATCTAACTCATATATAATAATATAAGCTTGCGATAAATTCCAAATTTCAAATTATTATATATATTCTATTATTTTCTATTAGGTACTGATATGGAGCCTGGAAAAGAAGGTGGGACTTGGCTAGCATTGTCATTAACAGGAAAAGCTGGTGTTGTTTTAAATTTATCTGCTGAAGCAAGTTCAACTAATATACCAAAACAAGGACGAGGATATTTAGTGCCCAATTTTGTTACATCAAAAGATTCTGCAGTTTTATATTTAAATGAATTACATAAAAAAAATAAAACTCAAATATATAATCCTTTTGTTTTGGTTTTAATAAATTTACAGTATGTAAATAAATCTATATCTTTATAATCAAAGTATAATGCATATATTTTTAAATATCATATATTTATATAAATTAATGTACAAATTGAATAAATTAACATATATTTTCATGTGTTTAGGAATGCAGATATTAACTATCTTAGTAGTTCCCATAATTCAACAGGACCTAATTCAAGTCAAGATAATGTCCTAGGTTTTGGTAATAGTGGTCTTGATATTCCATATAGAAAAGTTGACATAGGGAAAAAAATGTTTGAGAATATTGTTAAAAATGTTAAGGTATCAAAACAAACAAGACTGATTGAAGAGCTTTTAAAATTTTTGAAATCAAAGGAAAGGTATGTATAATTTTTTAAAGAATTATATATTATATGTTGTTATTGATACATATATATATTATTTTCATAGATATTTACCAGATCCTGAATTGCAAAAACGTTGTCCAACAAAATATAAAGAACTCAGTTCAATTTTTGTATCAGTTGATGGATATTGTACACGAACTCATTCTATATTGTTGGTTAATGGAAATAATGAACTAACATTTGTTGAAGAAACACTTATGCCAGATTTAACGTGGAAACGCCAAATATTTCATAATAAATTAATGTGTAAAGATTAATAGTAATAATTATAAATAGTATTCTATGCTAATTATAGGGTTAATTTTATGTTAATTATATTATCCATCTCAAACAATTAATATACTGTTAAATGTACATAATTGAAATATCTATAAAAGATATAAATCTGTTATTACAAAAATATATTGTTTTATAGTGTTTATGTTTGGTAAAATTCTTTTTTTGAGTTTTTCATACAAAAAATATTATGGTATACTATCTTCACCAAGAAGATCATCACTCGAATCACTTTCTAATATGTCTGATGATACATCTGCATCATCAGTTAGATTAGAATTTGGTACAGAACTTTCTTCTGATGATAAATTCTAAAAATATCAATGAAATTAAGATGCGATATTAAAAGATTGTATATTTCAAAAAATACAAACCTGAGAAAGAATTTCTTGACCTTCTAAGTTTTTGTTAACAAGATTACCCATCCAAAAAGCAGCAGGGCTGTTGTTAAGAACTAACATTCCTTTTACACTGTAAACTAATCTTTCTAATATAGATTTTGCTGCAGGAATATATTTCATTAATGTGAAATCTTTCTTTTCAGCACTATCACAACATATTGTGTGTAAATATCGTGTACCTCCTGAAAAAATTTCATTTTTATAATCTATGTTCTTTTTATTAATATTTTACATTTAATTATTTATTTCATCAATATTTTATATTTACTTTATTAGATAACTTAAACTCTATACCTTGCATCATCTTTAATATTTTAGTTACTTCTTCTGTTTGATATTTTAAATTATGCTCCAAAACTGGCATTCCAAGATTTAAAAAAGATTTCAATAATATAGGCATATGTTTTAAAAATATCAGTATATTATTTTTTGTTGTTAATGTTTTACATATCTGAACTAACTTTTGTACGTTTGTTGCTACTTCGTACCACAAATCTATTCTTTTGGGATCTCTGGTAAAAAAAACATGTAAATTTATAAAATATTTATTTCATATGGAAAAATATCTATCAAGCGTAAGATGTATACCTATCAGCTATTTGCAAAGCTGTTTTTATACCATTAATTAAACCATCAAACATCTTTTTAAATAAAAAATGAAAGTTATTTCTTGATATTGAAGGTATTCTACTTAAGCTACTCTGAGGTTTCTCCAATTTTGAAGTTTCATTTGGTAACCAATCCAAAATTGAAGTAACTGTTTTTAATGGTAGTGGTTCGTTATTAATCCAATTATTTAATAATTCAATTACAGCAGATTTATATTGAGTGCTAGAATGATTGTCTTCTGGCCACTGAAGGCACAAGAATCCAAATGCTATTTTTGCTAAAAATAATAGCAAAAATTATATACATGTATACGTGCGTGTGTATATAATATTGCTTACCATATTTTTCTTTATTTTCTTCAATATAAGATTCAGAATGTTTCATTAATGATTGACACACACTAATTAATGAAATTGATAATGTTATTTGTGTAGCGATATCAGATAAAGACTCGAAATATTTGCAAGATTCTGTAACAAGTTCTTTACACGATCTTAATGTAATATTTCTTTCATCAATTTGACTTGCTAAAATTCGTAGACCCTCTAAATAAGAATGTACAAATTATTAAAATGTATTATAAATTATAACATGTTATATATAAATATATTATGTATAATATCGTACCTCGTAATAATATGTTATAAGTGACACTTTCAAATCCTTTCCAATTAAAAATTTTTGTTAGAAGACACAACAATAATCGAACAGCTTCTCTACTTTGACTTTCATTTTTTTCTCTCAAAATATTTATAATATCTTGTAATTTTGTGCAAATTTTTGGTAATAACTCAATTAAATCCTTTATAAATTTTTCATTACCATCATGCTCAAAGATACCTAGGAGTTCTTTTACAATAAAACATACTCGTTTTATGGAAATACTATGTTGTACAGATTGTGTTGTATCCATTTCCATTTTTATGTCTAATAAATGTACTATCTACAAAATATTATGTTAATTATAAAAATAAATATAAAATATAAACATGCGTAACATTTGATATATATAATGGTAAATAATTTCTTAATATTTTGAAAAAATATTAATTTTTTATTATTTTAAAATAAATAAAAGTTATATTATAAAATAAATAGATACCGTTGCATCAAATTTTCTAAAATAAGTTGGATTTTTAGAACATATGAAAGAACCCATTTCCCAATCTTTAATTTCATTAAAATTAACAGATTTTTCTTTGAGTTTCTTTTTCTCTTTTTTTCCTTTTTTCCCAACTTTTTTATCTATTCTTACAAATGGTGATAGTGGAAACTGATGAAAATAACATGGAGGTGGTTGATATTTTGTGTCACACAAAGAAAATAACACACTCAATTCACTTTGTAAATTTATCAAATTATCTAATCGTTGTAATACTTGTTTTTGTAATAAAGAATCTTTTTGTGTAACAAAACCACTGATTACTTCACGAAACCTAAAATAAATTTTTATAGTTTATTTATTCTAAAATTGATATTGTGTTTCTATTTACTTATTTAATCTTTAACTTACCAATTAATGCAACATATTACTAAATCCATTACTGAATTTTCTGCTACATCAAAATCTTCCGGCATTAATATTGCACATCCTAAAAGAGAATCTATGGCGTCTAAATTTTCATTTTCATTAAGTTTAATATGACAAGTTCTTAGAAGTTTGAAAGAAATTGGTACAATCGCACCATATTTTTTATCTTCAAAAGTTAAACAGTCTTGTGACTCATTCAATCCAAATTTGGGAATTAAAGTTCCTCTAAATATAAAACATCAGTTTATAAAATAAAGGTACTATGAATATTGTATTAAAAATTATGAAATATAATGTACCTGTAACTTGACTTATTGATCATATTTGTATTAATGAATTCTTCTTCAATATAATTTGTGAGATTTTTTATAAACTTGGCATTGATGTTTTGAGTTTGTAAAATGATACAAGTCAATTGATCATAAAATAGAGCTTGTGATCTTGGACAATTCCTCACATTACTTAATACTGTCTCTATAAAATTAAAAAAAACTAGTATAATTATTACTATAAATGAATATAAAATCAGAAATGATAATAAACATTACATAAGCACTTCATGGTACTTACTAAATAAATTTTCTGCATCAGATTCTTCTGTCTTCTGCATTAAATGTTTTATTGCCATTACTGCTCCTAAAACACCTTTACATTTTGTGCTGAAACACGATTATTTAAAATTAGAATCTCACATATTAGAAAATCATGTTTTTCTTTACTTTTTGTGCAATAATTGGAATATCTCAAGAAAACAAAAAACCAACTTGGAATTTACTGTCAAAGCAAAATTTTAGTAAATTTTATATATTTTAATATTAATAATACTAGATTGAAAAGAAGTAAACGAAACTTACTATATCTTAATAACAGACATTAGATTGAAAGGGCAACTACTCTAAAAATATCAAGATAACAGTTCAGTTAAAATCACCTATAAATAATCAGAAAATTGAAAAAATTTAAAAACGTATGATCCTGAAATTATGGTACCAGCTTTGATCTTTTTTGAGATCAGAACTCTGAATCATAATATATATTTTATTTATTTCAGAATTATATACGATCAGCTAAAAATCTATTTCAAAATTAGAAAATTGTAATATTTTGACAGCAGATTTCAAAATTGATAATTATTTTCTCATTGTTTCTTTAAATGATAATACATACAACGGTTTAAAATTAGATAGTTGTTTCTGTAGTAATATGAATAAGTCATCACGTAGAGAATCAGCTATAGAATTAGAGTTTGTACATAAATGTTGTAATAAGTCATTCAATGTACCAACTTCTTTTAAATTCAAATTATCCATCTTCTCAAGTAAAATACGAAGATGATTACAGTGTGGTGTTAAACATTGTCTGTCTTCCTGTTTTAAGACCATTTTATAAAGAAATGCCAATGTGTTTTTAACTGTTTGATCACAATCACCCATAAGAAATATAATTCTTTCCAAGATTTCTCGTTGTTTGAATATATTCTCTTTATGACATTTAAATTGCAAACGCAACCAATCCGTAGAAAAGTCAATAAATACACGTTCATCTGCTTTCAACAAATTACTCGATATTTGTAATGCAGTTGGTTGCAATTCTTGCATGACCTATAAAAAAAACATCTTAAATAAATTATTTAAAGTTCTAACAAAGACAATATTTTAATATTGTACTGTACGAACTTGTTTGTAATCATTATACAATAAATTTAATAAACTTGTTCTATAAAACCCAGATCGTATATGTTGTTTAAATATAGTTTCAACAGCTTTTCTCTTCATTTCTGTTGTTAAAAATATAAGAAGTAAAAGAATTATATCTAATGGTTTTGGATCTTTAGTAATATCTTTTATAACTATCATAGCTGCATTTACTATATTTTTTGACAAAAGCATATTCATTTTTAATGTATTTACAATATTTAATTGATTTTGATAACATTCTTCAATTTTGTCTCCAACAAGAGGTTGTATATCAATATTGCGCAATACTTTTAATGTTTTTTCAAAAATTTCTGTGTTTGTACAATCTTCCAAAACAAACCTGTAAAAAAATAAAAGATAGATAAAAACTGTACATAAAACTATATATTTATATTGCACCTTTAATTAATAAAACATACTTTACAATAGCTGATATTGCATTTACTTTAACATTTGTTTTTAATAAATTTAATGTCTTTTCTTTATATTCATTCAAAAATTCTTTTCCAAGATTTAGATTAGTCATACAATCCAATATTAAATTTATTAATTCAGCATTATCTTCTAATATTTTATTCAAAATTTCAGCAATGGCTTGATGTTGTTTATCAGATATAATATCAGGTAAAAAAATAATTAATTCATTTTGAAACCATGAGGGACATGATTCCAGAAGTTGTTCTAAGCTATTCACCAAAGCATCAGAATTAATTACAACATCTAAAAAGCGAAACTGTTGTAATAATGGAAGAGCCCACGATACTGATTCCATGGAATCACTAAAAAGAGATGTGTAAAAAAATTATAAAAACATAAAAAATGGAAAATTATAAGAATATTATAATAGTAAAAAACATACGCTATAAGTACAGCTTCATTGAGTTTAGACAAAAGATTGCTATATATTTCTGGATGTAGTTCTGAAACTTGTAACAAAATCTTTATAAGAGATGAACTATGTAAAATATTTGACACTTCATCATCGATAAGTAATTCCATATCACTTAAAGCATTTTTTAAATTCTCCTCATTTTCAAAATATTTTTCCATTAAGGTAATCATCTCATCTTTTTTATACTTTTTTGAATTTAATAATTCTTTCATTTTCTTCTGAACGATTATAACATCTTTATCTACAATAATTTAAAAATGCTTATAATATATACTTATAATATTAATTGAATATATTTTAAAATTTATATATATATAATGTTAATCGTATCATTTATGTTTTAAATAATTAATTAATACTTACAAAGTACGTGTGGAACAACTGGATTTATCTTGATGCCCGATTCATGTAAAAATTCAAGAAATTTACACTTTGCAACAGAAATTTCATTGATATCTTCCTCTGTAGTTATTGAAAAATTTGATGAACTTTTATTATTACTTTCACATTTACTTGATATAATGTCAGAATTATCTCGTTTTCTCTTTAGAACTGTAGATTCTGCCAAAGGAGAGCCTAAATCAACGTCACTGTCACATTTTGACGAAGTAAGACATGACAATTTGCGTTTACGTGACTCTTCATTTTTTCCTTCTCTTTTACGTGGTTTATTTAAAAAAATATCTTCGTCCGATGATCTGTTCTGACCTATAAATATTATACTTAATAATTTCCATTGACTTATAAAATATTTCATCGATGAACTTACTTTGAGTTGACAAAATTTTTCCGGCTAATAACACACTATCATTTTTTGGCAACTGTTCAGTCAAAGATTTAGTTTGCGACAAGCTACTACTTGATGATGTTTGGCTTCCTATTAAATTTTTATGCAAGCCGCCTCTGAATTTTAATTTTCTTTTATCCATGATCAAGTATTTTTACGATCATATATAATATCTTTCGCGCGAGAGTCTGAAGAGGTAGTATTTAAATGTTTCTACATACATAGTACAAACATCATGAAACTGAAAAGAACTACTTCGGATCTTTCTTATGAAAATTTAGTAATTAATAAACCGTACTATAATAGTTAACTGTAATAGTTAAAATGTCAGGACCTAGAATGTAAAAATATGCAAAAATCAAAAGATTTTATACATTTGTATAGAAAATCTTTATATATTTTTGAAAAGAAATTTCAAGATAACATTGGTAACACTGATAGCTGCTAATTTATAGTAATGTACAAAAGTGATAGAAGTTGGTGTATGCTGAATAACCGTGGGTAAATTTTTAAATTAAAGACATGTCATCGGCACATTTATCAACAGGACGTTTGAATGTGGGAATTATACAGAAACAAGCAAGGAAACAGTTACTCTGTTTGCTTGAAAAATGTGATGGTACAAAGGTATTGACAAATAACCTTTTAAATTTTTCAGTATTGTATATTGACAAATACTATTGTTATTGTTATGTCTTGCTATTTTAATAAATAAAATTAATTAGAAATGTCTTATTTATAATTTAATTAATATTTCTAACAATATTTCAGGCAATTATATGGGATCAATCTCTTGAAGGACCAATTGGTCTTGTTGCAAAATACAGTTTGCTTGAAGAACATGATGTTGTCAAAATGTATCCTTTATGTGGTGGAAGTTTAACAATACCGGCAAATATTGTTAATATAATATTCATAACTAGACCTCAGTTAGGACTTATGGATTTAATTGCTGAAAATATTCACGGGTGTGTGCAAAATAAAAAAAATGTATTTAAAATGTTAATAAGATAATAATATGAAACTTACTTAACAATTAATTTGTAGAGAAGAAGGGAAAAGACCGCGCAAAGAATTTCACTTGTTTTTTGTACCAAGGAAAAGTCTTCTTTGTCAAAAAAAATTACAAAATCGTGGTGTTTTTGGTAGTTTCACGTTAATAGAAGAATTTAAATGTGACTTATTCCCTTTTGATAATGATCTCCTTTCCATGGAACTTAGTGGATCCTTTAAGGAATTTCATTTGGAAAATGATCCCACTTGCTTGTATCAAGTTGCACAAGCTATTCATGGATTGCAAAGATTATATGGAAAAATTCCAAAAGTTACTGGAAGAGGACCTGCTGCTAGTAAAGTTTGGAAATTATTGGAAAGATTGAATAGAGAAGAAGATGAGAATAAAACAACATTGATTCAATCATCTACTATAGAACATTTGTTATTATTAGACCGCTCTGTAGATTTACTTTCACCTTTAGTTACACAATTAACATATGAAGGATTAATAGATGAAATTTTTGGAATAAGATATAGTTGAGTATTCTTTACTTTTTCCTAAATTTTAGTATATCTTATAACAAAATATTTTATATGTAGTTTGATTATAATTTGTTATTAAATGCTTATTGTACATAATTGATTAAAATGTTATGATTTTAGATGCTGTACAACTACCAGCAAGAAAATTTCACGATTCTCAAGACTCCCCAACAACAATGTCACTTAATGAAAAAGAACAAATTATATTAAATTCTGGAGAGGAATTATATGCTGAAATTAGGTGAGTATTTTTATATTTTAATATGATATGTTTTACAAAATTTTTTTAATTATAGAGATAAAAATTTTAATGGAGTAGGACCTGTCCTTAGTAAAAAAGCTAAAGTTATTTCATCACAATTCGATGAAAGACACGGAGATAAAAGTGTTCAAGAAATTAAACAATTTATAGCTCGATTACCACATATGTTGGCCACTAAGCAATCATTAGCAAAACGTGAGTTTATTTTAACTCTATTTGAAAAATGTGGTCAATTTTGTATACTCATTTTTATTTCATTCTTAGATACAACAATAGCAGAGATGATAAAAGAAGTAACAGATTCTAGTAGTTTTTTGGAATCATTGCAAATAGAGCAAGAGTTGTTGAATTGTATCGATACAGATAAACCAAACACCTTTATAGAAGATATGATAGTACAACAACAACCACTTTTAAAAGTTTTACGGCTTCTTTGTATACAATCTTTAACAAATTCTGGACTTAAGCCAAAATTATTGGATTATTATAAAAGAGAAATAATACACACGTATGGATATCATAATTTACCAACTATATTAAATTTAGAAAAAGCCGGATTATTAAAACAACAACAATCTGCGCGTCAGTATGCAGTTTTACGAAAAGCACTAAGACTTACTGTTGAAGATGAAAGTGAAATTACACCGAAAGACATTAGTTATGTTCATTCTGTATATGCACCACTAAGTGTTCGACTAGCAGAGCAGCTTGTACAACCAAATGGCTGGCAAGGTTTAAATGATGTTATGGGATTATTACCGGGTCCTCCTATTAATATATCATCGTCCGGAAGAAGTAAGAAATATATGTAAAAAAATGTTTTCAGTTATATTGTAGGTGATATATAAAATAATCTTTTTAGGAAATTCTATTACTAGCGAAGACTCTAATTCAGAACCACCAAAATTAATAATGGTTTTCTTTATTGGAGGATGTACATTTGCAGAAATTTCGGCGCTGAGATTTCTATCTCAACAAGAAGATTGTAAGTAATATCATAAATCTATTGTATTAGTGAAACTTTACAATTAATATATAATATATTTTGAGAAAAATTTCTATTTTCAGTAAACGTAGAATTTGTTGTCTGCACTACCAAACTAATAAATGGAAACACGTTCTTAATGTCGTTAATGGAGAATCTGGAAAATGTATAATCAAACAAAATTGAATATTGTATGTGTGATGCAAATTGCTGATTATGTGATATTTATACATATTTTTTGAAAAATATGTGTAAATTCCTCTAATAGGCACATCTCCTAAGAAAGTACAGTAGTAATACATGTACAATGTGATAAAATTATTAATTTATGCCTATAGAAGTTTTTTATAAGCATTTCTTTGCATTATTCGCATATATCGAATTATATATTTACAGCTAAAAAAATCACTTTTTGTACAATATGTAAATTAGATATAATTGTATATAATACAAATAAATATTAGTAACTTTTCTTGTATTGCAGATTGGACTAAATCAAATCTTTACAACATAGTAAAATTTTTTAAAAGTTATTCCCAAATTTTTAAATGTATGTAAAGTATTAAGTTTTATTTTAATAAGTAATTTTATTCACATATGTGTATAAATTATATAAAACATATATGTTATTTATAAAAGAAAAACAAACTACAAAATAAGTAAATTATAAAATATGTTTTCTTACATACCTAAAATGAGAAAGTGTCAAAGATAAAATTCTATTATAATCAAACTCTACATTTTATTTCTTACATATATTAAATTTATAAAATTCAAATAACGTCAAACATTGCATATTTCGATTTTTTTTTTTATCACTTTATTAAGCAAAATTGGTAAAGAAGTAGCTCTTTGTTACCGGTAATATTTTCTAGTTTAGTACTTGACCAACGTAGAGCGCCACTCACCGTCGACGGAGAATTCGCCTGCTGTGTAGAGTATACCCAGACTAGACGAAAAGGCGTCAAAAAGTTTGCGAATTCTCGTGTGTCCGGCTGATAGTGGGTGCCGTATTGTTGCGTTACCGCGGATTGTCGCGTCTCGCGCGTGTGTGCGTACGTGCGTGACACGTACGAGGCGTGTACTTTTCCGGGGTGCGGTGCGTTTGCACAACAAAAAATTGTGATCCTCGGATCTTAATATGCTCGAAGGATCGGCCAAGTTCAGGAAAAAGAGGTGCTCCGCCTGAAGAGAGTGCTTGGAGCTGCGCGCATGCTTCTGTGCCTGCTCCTTCGCCATTTTGGAGGTGAATATCATTTTTTTCTCTGTTGCCGGAGTTTTTGATAAATTTCAGTTGATACACCGAGATCTGGCTACGATGTCGTACATCCGATCCAAACACGGCAAGCCTTTTTGGCTAGACCGACAATATCCCTCTACTGTATTTGCGGGACCAATCTGACGCGATTGCTTCGAGTCAGAGACCCAACCCTCCTTACGCCCGCATTTCTACCTCCTGCGAATTTCACTCGACCGCCTTCTTTACTTGCCAACCCCAGTTTTACTATTATTTTGATTCCTTTCGCCAAAATGCTTGCATCCTAAGAGTTTCACGTACTATTGGTAGTATTCAATTCGATCTTCTTTGCGGATCTTCCCTTCAAAAACATATGATATTTATTCAACTCAAATGAGTTACCACGGATAGAATGGTGTGTTTCGTATCGAGGACCTCGTGATAAGTGTCAAGCACATTTTAATTACACAGGAATACATTTCATAGTGAAAAAAATATCTTTAATTGTATCCTATAAACTTACGTATTTGTATTTGTTGAACATTTGTTTGCCATCGAGCTTATTAAGAGACTTGCTGCTGTTAATGTATTATAAAAAATTAAATTAGGCGAAATGTAAAATGAAGGTATGCAAATCACTGTGCATCATAGGGCACATAGTTATTATACGTTAAACGCGTATTTATTTAGCGAAGAACAACTCAATTTATATTACATAAGTTTGTAAAAATATCAAAAACTCTTTTGAAATTGTTTCTATTTTTAATGAAAAATATTAATTTTATTTTGTTCATTTTATTTGTTATATTTTATATGAGTTATAATTTAATTCTAAATGAGATTAAAGATCATTTCTCTCTCTCTCTCTCTCTCTCTCTCTCTCTCTCTCTCATTCTTTCTAAGTAAATTTATACTATAAAATAAATTAGTTCTTAATTATTAATTATCAAAGTTAATACTAATATAATTTGTCTTTTTTCACAGATAGAATGTTAAATTTTGGAATGGACTGACAGAGGATTAAGTAACATTATAAAATTTAGGATAAAAGATTGAAAGACAAGGAGACGTCTAATAGTGTCTGGAATAGGCCTTGGCTATTTAATTATTAATATTTTACTATGCCAGCTGTTCCAAGGCCTGGTAGCCTTAAGGACCCAGAGATTGCTGAATTATTTGAAAAAAATGATCCGGAGAAAATATTTGAAGACTTACGTGAAATCGGGCATGGCAGTTTTGGGGCTGTTTATTATGCACGATGTTTGGTTACCAAAGAAATTGTTGCTATCAAAAAAATGTCATACGTGGGAAAGCAGACTGTCGAAAAGTGGCAGGATATCTTGAAAGAAATTCGATTTCTTAGGCAACTTAACCACCCTAATACAATAGAATATAAGGGCTGTTATCTCAGGGACCACACTGCCTGGGTATATATTTTTTTTAGAATTATTTTAATTAATATTTTAAATAAATATATTCATAAATATATATTCGTAATTAATTTCAATTACTAAATCATGTTGCATTCAATTCATTTTCTTAATTGTTGATGATAAATTTTGCAAATTAATTGTAGTTGGTAATGGAATATTGCCTTGGTTCAGCATCAGACATTATTGAAGTTCATAAGAGACCATTAAAAGAAGATGAAATAGCTGCAATTTGTGAAGGTGTGCTACGTGGTTTGCATTATCTTCATTCTCTTGGAAGAATCCATCGCGATGTCAAGGCTGGAAATATTTTACTTACTGAAAATGGTACAGTAAAATTGGCAGATTTTGGATCAGCAAGCATAAAGTGTCCAGCAAATAGCTTTGTAGGAACTCCTTACTGGATGGCACCAGAAGTGATATTAGCTATGGATGAAGGACAATATGATGGAAAAGTGGATGTATGGTCTTTGGGGATAACATGTATTGAATTAGGTATCAAAATGTTTATTTAATTATCTATTTTCATTTCAAATCATCTAAAATTATATCAAAATACTTATTGCATCATGGAAATATTCATTGCAATTTCAGCGGAGCGGAAACCACCTTATTTTAATATGAATGCTATGAGTGCTCTGTATCATATTGCTCAGAATGACACACCAACTTTAAATTCTCCAGACTGGTCAGATGTTTTTCGTCACTTCGTTGAAGTGTGTCTAACTAAAAGTCCAACTGAAAGGCCAGCCTCTGGTAAACTGTTATCAGTGAGTCTTTTACAGAAATTTTTATTTTGTCCGCAGTATATAAATTTTGTACTGCTTTACAAGTTTCATATAAATAGATATACTGTAGTTTAGTTAGTTGTTTTCTTATAGGCTTTCAATTTTACAGCATCAATTTGTCACCAGAACACGTTCTCCGCAAGTTTTAATAGACCTAATTCAGAGAACAAAAGCTGCTGTTAGGGAATTGGATAATTTAAATTATCGGAAAATGAAGAAGATCTTAATGATCGATGCTTGTGAGACTGAAAGTACAGTTGGTGATGCTGATGGTATATTTAATTTTCAATTAAAATTTCATTTGAATCGTATTCAGTTCTTTTATATTTATATTTTCATTTGTGTTTTATAGATACCCCTGATGAACAAACAGGTGGTGATAGTAGCAAGAGTAATTCAATTACCTCAGAGCATTCAATTCATTCAATGGGTGTTTCTGCAAGCTCTCAAAGTTCCTCCACCAATAGCCTGCCACTGCCAAATGCTGATGCAAACGATTATTCCACGGGATCTGTACGAAATAGACATAAAATGTCAGCAGGCGGTGTCACTGCCAATCTTCTTGAACATGGTGCCAATAATTTTGCAACAATTAGGACAACATCAATTGTAACTAAACAACAAAAAGAACATATGCAAGAAGAAATGCATGAACAAATGAGTGGATATAAACGAATGAGACGAGAGCATCAGGGTGCTTTGGTAAGTGATAATTTGAGTGTTCAAGTATTATATAATTTTTATTCAATAATAACATGTTCATAATTATTTAAATAGGTAAAGTTAGAAGAACGTTGTAAAATGGAAATGGAATCCCACAAACAATTACTAGATAAAGAGTATGAAACTCTTTTACAACAGTTTAGTAAAGAATTGGAAAAACTTCAATTGAGGCATTTGCAAGAATTAGAACGTAAACTTAAACAAAATCAAAATGCTGAGAAAAAACTTCACAAAGAAATTACAAGCAGACAGGAAGCAGATCGCAAAGCACTGGAAGCACAACAAAAGAAAGATTACAAAGTAAGAAAATGAATATTACATATTACATACAATTATTATGTTTTATTTAAACAAATTCAAAAGTTAGCTTCATGCTTTCTTGATAATATTTTATGATTAGGGATATTTTCTTTTTCAAGGTTTACAAAGAAAGATGGAAAAAGGAGTTATCTCAAGATGAAGTTACGCCGAAGCGACAACGAGATGCTACACTTCAGAGTCACAAAGACAATTTACGACAAATGGAAGCGCAAGAAGAGCAACGGCTTGCAAGAGGGCAAAGAGAGTATCTTGATCTCGAAATTCGTAAATTCCGTAGAAAAAAGCTACTTGTTTTCCATAGTTTGGAACAAGAACTACTTCGAGAAGTTAGTATAGTATTTTTTGTTTATTTGGTATGAATAACTTTTTCTTTTTAATTTTTTTTTATCGACGACGTTATTCATTTTTAAACACATTTTCAAAAATATGTATTCTAAATATATTTCTATTATACAGGAATTAAATAAGAGACAACAACAGTTAGAACAAGCACATAATATGTTATTACGACATCATGAAAAAACACAAGAACTTGAATATAGGCAACAAAGAGCTGTTCATACTCTTAGAGAAGATCAAGTTCATCGACAACATGCTACAGAACTTTCTAATCAGCAAGATTATATGCAAAGAGCTGAACGTGATTTACGTAAAAAACACGCATTGGAACTCAAACAACAGCCTAAGAGTCTCAAAGTAAGTAATAGACTTTAATCTTTTAAAATTTAAAGATGGTAATATATACAATATTGAAAAATTAGTAAATTTTAAATCTTTTATAAATGAAATTTTTCACCCTTTTTTATTATTTTAGCAAAAAGAAATGCAAATTCGAAAACAATTTAGAGAAACATGTAAAATACAAACACGACAATACAAGGCATTAAAAGCTCAAATATTACAAACAACAGCTAAAGAAGAACAAAAAGCTGTTATCAAAAAGTTAAAAGAAGAACAAAGAAGGAAGTTAGCATTATTAGGTGATCAATACGAACAAAGTATTGCTGAAATGCTCCAGAAACAAAGTATACGTTTAGATGAATCACAAGAAGTTGAATGCCATAATCTCAAGGTAAAATATTGCATTTATTAAAAAAATTACTAAATTTTAAAAACTTTCTCTTCAAAAGTTCTTGTTTGAGTATAAAAAGGAATTTATGTTAACTAGGAATTTTAAAACTTAATTTAAATGATACTTAAAATAAATATACTATAAGTATTAGAATCAAACCATTATAAATCTAATAATTATTTTTTATGTGTTTTATAGGAAAGATTAAATTATGAATTGGAAATTTTAATGGCGTATCAATCTAAGAATAAAATGCAAGCTGAAGCGCAAAGAAATAGAGAACGTCGTGAATTAGAAGATCGAGTATCAGTTAGACGAGCTTTGCTTGAACAAAAAATGGAACTTGAAACTCAGGAATTCCTTCGTGAACGTAGTGAGCGAATACGTTTATTACATGAAAGACAGGAACGTGAATTACAACAATTTGACGAGGAAAGTGCAAGAATAGGATTCAGGTATGTAATTTATAATTTAGCTTTTATTCGATTAAATGTCATAAATGTTAACAGGATAGAAAAATGTTTTAATTGTTCTTTTCTATATTTCTTTTTTTAAGTAATTAAATTTATATTAATCTAATCACTCATTGTCATTTTATAAAATAGATTTAAGAAAAATAGATTTAAGAACTTTAAAAAGAAATGTTGTAGATGTGCCTATATACATTTTTTTCAAATTATTGCAGTGCTCTGGCGATAGCTGAGGCATCAAAAGAATCTTATCCAGACGATGAAAGCCTTAGTGGCTCAATGTTAAGTCTGGCTCACAGTAATAGTTCTACATCCTTCCCCCCTAATAGTCTTTAATTTTAATCATAATCAATTAATAGAATATGTATGTATGTACGTTTGCCTGTAGTGAATGCATAACGAGCCTACCGATGTTTAATTCAATGATTTACATACATAGCAAAAGTTGGCTCGTTATATGCATCGACCCAAACCTAAGAGGTTTGTTAGGGTTGGGAATGTGTATTGGACTGAAATTAATGTAACAGCATATTTTTTAATTATCAAAATATGTCAATGTGATCTATCTGGAAAGAGAGCTTCATATTGAAGAAGAACTTAGATGCTTTTTGCAACGTTGTAATATTTATTAACCATATCCAAATATCTTGTGAACTAAATAGGATTAAAAAAGGAAAAATCTTTTAAGTATCAGTCTCATCTACTATACTGAAAAATAAATCTTAATGTTCTTGGGCTTAAAATAAGCCAGCTATTATAGCATACAGAAAATTTTATATGCGACTACAGAAAATGTTTAGAGACATTTATTTATCAATATCTTGCAATTATAATAAAAACAGAAAAAACAGTATAATCATAATGCTCGAATTATTATGTATTTGATTTTGACTGATTGAAGATTTGAAATAAGAACAACACAGAAATAATATTTTCGGTAAGATTTTAACTTATCGGAGTCTAGTATTAAATAATCTTACTGATAATTGCATGTGTTGACCTTTGAAAACCTTATTTCAAGCTTTCAATGACACTTAGTCTGATTTAATAAAAACTGAGTGAGTCGATTTATTTATTTAATTGCATTTTTAATGCAATTAAGATATTTACAAAGTGACAAACTAATGAAAAAATTTAGTTACAGTATCTTATGTTGTAGTTATAATAATGCATTCATAATAGATAATATTTGTTATTTCAATGAAAAATTAATTTCTAAAATTGAAAGACATTTTTTACTGTTTTATACAATTTGTTTTACATTACTAAGGAATGTCAATATCAAAAATTAAATTGATAATAAAATTATTGTTGAATTACCAAAATATGATGGTGTTCCACTTCAAATTCCTTTCAACATTGAAATATATTTTTTTGATTTTAATTTGATATTATTGCATATGGAATTTTGAAAAGAGTTTACATAATTACATTGATTTCTTTTATTTAAATACATAATGTATATTTTTTAAAACATCATATTATTATATATTTGATACAAAAAATAAGGAATTTTATATTGAAGAATATCTAAATTTATTTAATAATGTTTGCATTTTTTAGAGAAAAACAATGTGTTAAATAAATGTCATATTTAAAAGTTTTATAAGTATTTTCAACTATATGTTTTGGAAACATAATACTATTGTATTATTTTAATCTTATAATTATATTTTCAAATTATTCATAAAAATTTAATGATTAACATAGAATTAATATTGTGTTGGAATTGGAATCTTGTAATGTAGTGAGATTAGTTCACAAATTTTGAATCATAAAAAAACAAAAATAATTAAATATTTATTTTTTGTTTTCAAAATTTCTTTTTATTTCCAAAAAAAAGGATAGAAAATAATTTAAATCGTGTTTTTTAAATACCCATGTATACATATAGTGCTATATGTGTATACAAATAACATGTTAAAAATAAATATTTTTCTCATAGTAACAAATTTCTTATTATATTCAGAAAAAATAGAACGTGCCAGGTTTCTTTGATTATACATATAAGTTTCTGATATTTCAATAGATCAAATAAAATATATGTGATGTAAACAATATTTTATAAATATTTTTTAGCATATAATTCAATTTAATTTATGCATTTGTATAAAATAATACTTACCAATGAAATTATTACTAATATATTATTATAAATGATATATTAACAGTAATATAAAAATGATATTTGTTGTTACACTTAACGACTCATTTGATTTTTCTTGATCAGAAATTTACTAAATTATGTATATTTTTTTTTGCCAAAATGAATTTTCAAATATTATTTTAGCTTGTATGTTGCTTTTGGCATCACAAATTTTTTATATTAATTTTCCAATCTTTCATTGGTGATTATAATAGTATTATTGTTGCTTCTGTTATCAACATTTAGTTCAGTTATATTATATTATATTTTGTTGTAATTGTCCAAAATTTTCATCCAGTACACATCCCAATATTGTACTTTATACTGTAGCATCTAATTTGTTTCTTTTTTTCGTTTAATATTTCCATGTACTTTTTCTGTTTTATATATATGCATATATGTATCTTCATTTTTGCAAAATATTGACTCCAAATTCGGATGATTGTGACTATTCTATTTAATGATATTTAATTGATTATAATACTATTAATGATATCTTCCCTATAATGTAAATAACGAAAATAATAATATTTTAATTAAATGTTTTCATTTAATAATTATGTTTTGAAAAAATTTGTATAACATATAATATGTTGAGTTACCTATTCAATATTTCAATATAACAAAAACTTACATAAATATATCAATTTATATATTACACAAGTTGAGCTATTTTTATAATAAAATATTTCTTCTGAGTAAAAATAATTCTGAATTAATAGAAACTTGTAATTCTGAAATAGTGAATACTTTCAATTATATTGTTTTCTAAAGAATGTTTTACAAAATTAAAAGTTTAATGTAAGTAAATGATAAACAATATTTGTCTAATATATTTTATCAGTACTAAAAATGTTATTTATTAATAACAACTATTTTAAAAAGTAAAACTTCCACGATACATAAATAGAATATATTACAAAAATTAAGAATGTGTTCAATTATAATAATAAAAATGATCAAAATAAATATAAGAAAAACATTTATATATTTATGTGTTCAAAATATTTAAAATGAAAATAGTCACAATCAACTGGATCATTTTTTTATAATAATACAATATGTAAATATATATACACGTTATACATTAGAAAAAATGTAGCATTAATTGCAAGAGCATTACATAGCATGTAGTATTACATACTAATATCTCGTATAAATTTTTCTTTTGACTACTCTTAGGAGAATACATGAATACAGTAGAGTCTTTTAATGAATTGCTATAATTGGTAATAAATAGTTCAGATCAATGGAGACATCCGTGTTATATTTTATGTTGTGATGAGTAAATAAATTAAGTCATAACATTTCAATCCTAGTCCATAGGCAATCCATATATATCTTTTCATAAAATTATTATTATAAAGATTTATAAAGAAATATCTTTACATTGTAGTTTATGTTATAAATACATTTTGTTTAAGATAAATTACTTTAATATAATATTATGCTAATAAATTTGATTACCAGATTTATTCTTAGAATAACTTTTATATTTTATATAGTTAAAGGAAATTTAAATTGTAATTTTAACATGAAAGTTATATTGTATGTAAAATATTGTTGTTTGGTTTTTTATAGGAATACAATTTATTAAAAATAATTCATGAAGAATATAGAGAATTTAAACTACAAAAAATTTCATATTTATATATGGATTTCGAACAATTGTACCAAATTAAGGGAGTGAACAAGAAGGAAATGGTTTTATGTATCATTGAACTTAAAGAGTTAAAAGAAGAGAAGTTAAAATTTATATATTTTAAATTATCCATGACTTGTAATAATATACATAGGAACAAAAACTTTAATAACAAAATTACATGTAGCTAATGATAATTTAAAAATTGTATTATATATTAGAAGCTAAAGTACCAATAAAAGTTTATTCTTTAATGATTTCAAATTTTATAGTTTGTCAAAAAGTCGAAAGTGTATATAATTATGGATTGCATAAAAGGACTAATATATATATATATATATACTATATATATATATTTAAAATTTAAGATTATAAAATTGTAAATAAAGAATCTTTTGTATTTTATTTAAAACTAATATTATATGAAATTTTGAATGCAGATCATACTATTATAATTAAAATTTTATATAAAATAAGCAAATAATATGACACATATACTTTAATTATTATAAAAATTTTAATTATTAATGTTAACGTTATTATTTCCTAATTATTTTTTTTTTTAATGTCACACGGATTCTCTACAAGCCTGATTGTATGTATATATTAAAGAAAGAAGAGGAGAAACATGATTTTTTGGTCATGTGACCAATTATTATTATAAAAAAATTGCAAAATTTAGAATATTACTTTTTGTTGTTACTAGCATTTTGTAAATATTCATTCACCGTGTGTAACATTTGAAATTGAACTTTAATTATAAAAAATAGGATTTAGTATAATAGAATTTATTGAATTCTCCAAAGCTATTACCTTGATAATTTGAATTTAAAAGGTGATATACAAGATAGCCAATCAAATATAGGCGTGGCATATCAGTTATCAATTACTAATTAATACTTGTAATCAATATAAATATTTGATCAGTTTCTTTCTCACCTATTTCCATCCATGTGTGATTTCTAGTTTTGTCTATAGTTTTTGTTATAGTGCATATTAATATTGAATTAAAATGTATAATATTTTTTCAAATCAATTTAAAAAAAGAAAAAAGAGATTTAAGCATTTATTTTTATATTATAATAAAACAAAAAAATATTGCTTTTGTTAAGTAATAAATGTGAATATTCTAACATCTACCATACATAACTTTTGGCTTTAACTAGATAATAATTTTATTTTTTAATAGTGGTATTTTTTAACATGAAAAAATGTATAATGTAATATGAGGAATATATTCATTGTTTAAGAATTGATCAAATTTAAGAAGATAGAAAAACACTTCAGAACACACATAGGCGGAGATTTAGGAGAGATTTTGTGGCAATATTTGTGATTAAAAAAATAAAATTGTATGCAGAGTTAATAGTATAAATAATCAATAAAAATTACAAATATTAGTAGAGGAATGGTAAATTACCAATCTGTCTTTCACTAAATGATGAATTAAACTTCTAGTATTATATTATATAAAGTTATTTTATCTTCTATTTACTGAAGATATATGCATAATATTTGTAATATTATTTTATATTATTTTTATTAGAATTTCAATTCATAAGAATCAAATTACACTGTCAAGTATAATTTCTAATAATTTGATGTTATCAATAATGTAGTTAAGCTTTTTACATTGATATTACATTGTTTGTATTTTTCTTAATGTGAAATGTTATAATAGATATAATATAAGACTAACAAATTGCAAAACGTTATTATTGATTTTAATAGATTTTGCACAATATCAAAAATTAAATTTTAATAATTTTAATAAAATCATTCTATATCAAATGATTATATATTATATGATATGTTTTTAATTATTTAAAAGATAAGAGAAAGATATTTAAAAAATAATTAAATGTTAAAATTTTTATACTGATACAGAATTTTACTTTGATTTATTTTATTCTCTTTTATAAAGCAATATCTTTGTCAATATCTTGTATATATATTTGTATATTGTAAATATTCTTATAAAGATTTCATTGATATTTATTTCTGTGTTCTGAAGATACTTTCTATTTTCAATACCATTGAACAGTCAAGTCCTGCAATGTTGCGTTATTTTTTATTGTAAAAAAGTATGCTGTATGTAATTTGAATTCCACTTCATTTTTTATTTTTTCTATTTTTGAAACGCATTAGCATTATAAAAATAATGCTACATGAATCATAAAAATTTTTAAAAACAATTTAAACAAATTAAATTTTTGCATTATATAATATTTCATACAATGCACATTAATGCAATGACTTAATAAAATGTACGTTGTAGATTATGAAATAATCTCATTTAATTGGCTTTATATTTTTAAAAAAATATGTTTAAAAATAACGTACATAATAACATCTTTTATCTTCCACACTTGATGCATTAAAAAGAAGTAAAAATTGTTTTTAAAAATAATATAATAAAAGTTTAAGCAACGCTGAAGTATTTTATTAACCACTAATTGCATTAATGAATGCAATAAGAGAATACAAAATGTGCTCATGTAAAACATTTTTTTCTAATGTAAAATAGTCTAATTATCAACAATATTCGATATTACAATGACAATTATTATTTTGTATCATATATATATATATTTATAAAGTTTAATTAATAAAGTTTAAAGACTACTAATATCTTTACCAGGAAAATATAGTAAAATTAAACATAAATAAAATGCAAGTAAGATCTGTAATTAGTCCTTATTTATCATAATAATTTCCATTTTCATTTTGTAATGTATGTAAATTAATATATTCTTTAAATCATACAACTAGAGAGAAAGATATGTTTAAACAGTTCAAATTGATCAAACTTGATATATTGATTGAATAATAAAAGTAAACGATGTTTAATAATTATTCGTATTTTGTAACCTTCCCATCTTTTTTATTATGAACTATTTAAATGAATAAATGTAGTAAAAGGAGATATAAATTTTCAAAAGTACAACGATCAATATATTCATCAACGTGTAAATATATTTAAATTGACAATAAAAATATATCATAAAGCGTTAGAATAACAAAGAAGTTTAAATTTTATTAAAATACATTTTAGTAATTGCAATACAACAAAATGCCACAATTAATTTCATATTGAGCGCTTACTTTATACAGTTATAAACGTAATGTGTAATATAACAAATATTTTTTACAATATTATGTAAACATAAAGAATAAATTGTATCATACAAATGCATAGATCTGTGAATATAAAATTTTATTTTGTTGGCGAAAAGCTAGTTGGACTTAATATACGAGAATATGTTTCTCTGATCAATGGTACAGTATATGCAACACATTCATCCCATCCTGGAGATCTCCATGCACTCTCACGAGTTTCCATTCGTGCTTGGAGATTTTTGTAACCTAAAAATCAATATAGCTTTGTATATTTAAACATAAACATAAAAAAAAAATATATATATATATATATATATGTATCATGTAATTCATATTGTTAATTTAATACATAAGAAATAAATAGATAATATTAACATTGATACCTACACCAAATATGATGAACATTATATAATCTACCAATTTGTGAAAAGAAGCCAGCAAATGGTTCATTGTTGTTACGTCTATAATTGATAGCTTTTGCCCAATTATTGCCCCATTCTATCATAGTACCAGGCTGTAGTCTATAACTACGTATTTCATATATATTTGAACCATTTCGTTTTGTAAGAGGAGGCCAATAACTAAATGCCAATAAATATTGTAAGTAACGTGATCGCAGATAATTGCCATTCTCTTTGAATAATTGTTGATATGCCTGAAAGGAAGTAGCATTATATAATATCATATAAAATAATTATTTTATATTATTGTATATAAATATATATTTTTTTAATTTCCATACTTTGTCTTTACACAACTCAGCTTGTGTACGATCAACGCTGTCATAACCACCAGAATACCGCCACAGATGTAAAGCTTGATCGATATCACCAGCCAAGACAGTCCATGAACCAACAAGTTCCAATTTCAATTCAGACTTCTTGGTATTTATAATGTTAACAATTTCTTCACTGTAATATCCCAAAATACAAACATGTCCCAATATAATTTTCCTAATATAAATAATTCTCTGTGCATGCCAATTCTGCGACATAAACAAAATCTAATATTTTTTTGAAACTTCAGAAATGTATTTGGAAAGAATTTTTGTGCATGTTTCTAAATGTGATGGCGATTTAAACCCATTACTTGACACTAGGGACAAAAAGTATAAATAAAGTTCACTTACTAATTAGCCAAATATTTATCAGTGGAATCAGGTCGAATATTGTGCGTGTGCAAGGCGTAAATAACTCCTTTATCTGACAGCATCCTTGAATGAGATTCTTTGGTTGGCTCGATTTTTCTTACGAAAAGCTTGTTTATCCATCCTTCGCTGATATCCTGTCGGATCGATGACCTTGCAAAAAATCTACAACACACACGATGTGGCTATTGCCCTAAAAAGGCGCCGTTTACATACTAACTCGCGTAGACTATACACGAAACATATGAAAAAAGGCCTCCTCAAGATTTGCAGTCGTGATCGCCTACCGGCTGGTAACAAATGACGGTAGTTTAGTATTGCCGATCACCGTGATCTGTGCGGCTTTGAATCTTCTCAGAACGGCAGCCATTCTTACTGGATCCTCACGTACAGATCTCTTCTGGTTTGTATCCAATCAAGATTAAAGCCCAATTTCGATAGTGCTGCAACTAAATATGCGGCGCTTTCAATTACATTCTCGGAGAAACCGATCAGCACTGTTGGTCTACTCTTATTTATCTCCATCCGCGATTTCTTCTCCTCACGTGAAATAACACTTACAACAGTGAAAAATACACTTGTCTGATAAACTGTGGAATTTAGTGTCACAGCGCTTGCGTCTTTTAAAAAAAATATTTTATTCTTGTTGTGGTAATGACGTCAAAATACTAGTTTCATTCGAATTTATCTTTCCTGATTAAGCTGGATGTAATAACTTGCAAGAATGATATTCGACACGAAAAGAAAATTAGCATATTGCAACTGAAATATTGCAATTTCAACTTCTGTATGAGATAAATGTAATTTAGATTTTTTGAAAGATGGAAAAAATAAAAGAATGAAAATATAAGTCAATGTTTAAAAATGAAAGAATTTGTAGATAGTAAGTATCAATTACAAAATTTAATATTCATGCAATAAATATTACGTAAACAAATTTTTTTAAAATTTAATATTCATGCAATAAATATTACATATTCCGTATTAATTTGAGGGAATGTACTAAACATATTGTAATATTGCAATAATATTGTAAATTTTTGTTCACAATATTACATTGCAAATACATGTATTTATTTTCAAAAGAAATAAATAATACATATGTGGATAGGTATTATTTATTAATTGTAATATTAGAATGTTAATTGTAAGAGTTATAAATTTTTATTTGTGTTACTTAAATAATTTTTTTAACATATTATACATATCTTTTTTAAATCTGTATAGTAATATATCATGATATGTCACAGGTCTTCATTACTAATCATTATATTTATTTTCTTTTGGTAACATTATTTTTGACGTTTATGTACAACCCATAACAATACCCATACAATCCTAACCTTGAAAAGTTTGGATTAGGTTAGGTTAATTCGAATTCTTTACATGGGATATGTATTAGGTTAAACCAATATAATTTAAACAATATTGTCAGTTATATTGACTTATAATTATATTAATGAACAATAATAAGCTAATAGCTAATGAAATGATTAAATTTTTTCATCACCTTTTGATGTGATATCAATCATTTGTTGTATTCTTACGTATGTAGTTATTTTTTTATTATTATTATGATATATTAAAGTTATTATTCAAATTTAATGTAGTGTTGTGTAATTTAATGCATTGTATTAATGAATTAAAAAATGGGAGATGCAGAAGTTGTAGAGCACTTTTATGGCGTATATTTGTTATATTCTATGAATTCAAAATACAAGGGAAGAACATACATAGGATATACAGTTGATCCTTGTCGTAGACTTAAAAAACATAATGCTGGAAAAGAACATGGAGGTGCATGGAAAACAAGTAACAGAGGACCCTGGTAATTAAATAATTATTAAAAACCGTACATTACTTTTTGTTGCGTCAGTTGTGTATAACTTTCTAAAAAAAATAATTTGTTTTCTTTTTTAGGAATATGGTGTTAATTGTACATGGCTTTCCAAGTAGTACGGCTGCACTTAGAGTACGTTTATTCAATTCCATAGAAAAAAAAAACTGTATACTACTTTAATCAATTATTTTTGTATCTGGTATTTAACTTATCTTTATTTCTAGTTTGAATGGGCTTGGCAACATCCTCATGTTAGTCGGCGTTTGAAACATGTACCTAAGAAGAAATCACAGCAGAGAGTGTTTGAATTTTGCTTGTTAGTTCTGTCGGAAATGTTAAAAGTTGGACCTTGGTGTCGTTTACCTTTAACAATCCGTTGGTTAGATTATGAATTTTTCGACAAGTATTCTAGTTATGTTTCAGCTCCAATGCACATGCCTATATGTCATGGAAGAGTAATTTCCAAAAAGATTAAAAAAACAAATGATATAGTAGAAACACTAGATAAATTGTCTATAATCTGTTTTATTTGTAATGCACTTTTAGAAGAGAAAGAAGCAGTTAGCTGCATAAAACCTAGCTGTTCATTAGTAGCTCATTTAATTTGTTTAGCACAATTATTTTGTAAAGATAATATGATTTTACCAATTGAAGGTACTTGTCCTGTTTGTAATACCAATGTTTTATGGGGTGACTTAATCAGGAAAAAGATTGGTTGTTATGAAAATTTACAAGACGTTTCTTCCAGCGATGAAGATTGTACATATTATTAACATATTTGAACACTTTTTTAATTGTCTACAGTTTTAGCAATGTAATATGATAACAATATGTGTCAGTAATGTACGATTATTTAATTACTAATCTTTTATATGTAAAGTTGTAATATATAATATATAGGTTGTAAATAAGGTCATCGTTATATTTTTATCATATGTAAATACACAATTAAGTTAAACTACTATCACTAACTAAAGATAGATTGTTGCGATATTACGCAGTTTGTTACAATTAAAAAAAATTTGTTCGAGTATAATTTTATTAAAAGTACAAAGTTTGCAAAGTTTCATTGCTTATGTACTGAATAGATGGAAGCATTTGTTAAAATATTTAATTTTTCATAAACTATATACAAAACTTGGACAAAAATTGAACGTGAATACATTTAAAAGCGTCAGCTTCGAAATATATTCACATAGAATGCAAATTAATTGTATAAAAACGTAAAATTTATTATAATTCTTAGTTTCGGCATGAAATCATTTTCAATCGGCATCTATTGAGTAGAATTTATAAATCTTTCTACGTGTATTTTATATGTCATATGGAATAAAGGAAACTTAGAATCGAATTGTAAAAATGCAATTACAAGATCATAAATTGATCTTCTTAAATAGCTTTTTTTGGCAAAAGAAAATTTGATCTTTGATTCTTCCAATTTATACATTTTATATTTTCAAAAATGCGCGCGCAATGATTTTAACTTTAGCGAAGACTACAGCGCCAACGGAGCGTTGGAATTTCGCAATTATGTATTGCAGTTTTCAAATATAATCGATGTTTCTCGTTATCGATCTAATCGATATAATCAATCTAATATTGATGTGCAACGTAAAACCGTTAGTTTTAGGTGGGAACGTGACAGAGAACGTAGCAAGAAGCTGCTCATCCAGAAATTGTCAAGTAGAAGCTACCGGTAAGACTTGTTTTATTATCGAATACATTTTTATCATCGAATACAATTTAAAATAGTGAGCATTATTTAAAAGAGTTATTACATACTTGTATTCAATCATGATCGTTATTTGTTACAGATATTTCTCACCGGATTTAACGATTTCTATTTGCTGATATTTCCTCTGAGAATACATCGCTCCACGCATCTAATTGTAAGTCAAATGTATTTTTGTTTTTCTGGTCATTAAATTACGATCGCTGAAATTATGATGAATAATAGTAAAAGTTCCAAAAGTGAAATGAACGTTTATAATGGCGTGTTGAATCAAAAGGGCGTATCTGCAATTTTCGCTCAATTCAAGTCATTAATACCAAGTAACGCAAAAATAGTTTATCTATACGTATATTATAAGAAAATCTTAATTGCATTGAAACTAACAATATAATAGTTTATATTTCGGATGTATATGAAATCGATGCCTGATTGTTAAATACTAAAATCTTTTTTATAAAATCGTTTGTCAAACTGCCTTTTGATCAGATACGCCATTTTGAATATGACAGTATTTAGTCAACGTGAAACACCATTCTTTAAAATAAAATCAAGTTAATTGTTCTACAAACTTTTTTCACGAAATTATAACAGTTTAAAGTATTTTTTATCTAGAATATGAATATTTTCGTTCTTTTTTTAAGAATGTCTCATGAATTTTGTGTGTTTGATTTAGACGAGAGTTTTTTCATTTTTTATTCCAAATTATCATTTCGCGAGTGAAACGCGCGATTACAGCGCTCCAACGGTGAAATAGGCAATACACTTGCTACGATTCTCGAACACCTGATCGATATTTCTCAAAATCGATTTTTAAACGGGAGGGCAGATCTTTAATGGCGGAAAGAAACACACCTCATTCAAAAGTTTTCAGATAAAAATTTAAATCAATAGCTATTATATTTGTATTTTTGTTGTGAATTTTTAAATTGTTATTATTTAAATTTAACTTCAAACTTGAATCTAATCTTAATCTTAACATTAAAACACAAATATGAGCTAGAACTATGGAACTCTGTCTTCCAAGCAACAATCGCGTTAACAATAAGTTCATCTCTCGCACAATCATACAATAGATACAATACATATAATGCATGCAATCATATAACACGTACAATACACATAGTAGGTTTCGGTACCTACGCTTTTGTCAGGAAGGCAATACCAAAGAAACCAAATCATATGACTCGCTTTGGTCTTTAATCTCAGGATTGTAGAAGAAGATTTGTTTGCGTTGGACGTGATAATGAGAAAAACGCAGAAACACGTGTATTTTAAAATAACTCTTTATTGAAATAACTTTTTACAAACATCGAAGCTTACATTCTATGCAATTATAATATGTGTTAAAAGGAAAAGACACAAGTCTCGTGCATATGTTGCATTTGCCTCTTCTTTTGTCTGAGGTAATTATACCAATCGGCAAAGTAGCAGTAAAAAGTAACGTTCCTTTTGTCTTATTTATACTTTATCATTTTCTATAATTTAAACAATAGTTTGAATAACTGTTTCATAGTAATATATTTAAGAATACACGTGTACATATTGTCGAAGATATATGCAGAATTCTGTACTTTAGTTTACTGAAATTTCAATTTTAATCGCTACGTTAAAACGTTAAGACAGCTTTAGAGTCTCCGAAGCGAATGACAAAAATACATTGAGTAATAAATTTATTCCATGTCTCGTGTATATTACTATCATCAACAACTCGGTTTTAAAAAATTATAACAATGAAAAATAATGCTATTTTGTACATATAAACATTGATGTTAAATGTATCCATTCTGAGGAACAAAATTTCATACTCATATTTCGAGTATTATTCATTATCTCGTTTACATAACTAGGACTATATGTCTGCAAGAAAGCAACAAATCATATATATTTATCAGTCTTTATTTGTAACTAATCGACAGATCAAAATATATTTATTATATTATGTATATATGTACGTGTGTGTGTGTGTGTGTGTGTGTATGCGCGCGTGTGTGTGTCTATTCTGTTTAGAGACATAACATTATTCGACAGGGAGGGAGACAAGAAAATTCCTCTGTTTCACTGATACGTACAATAATTACAATCGCAATTAAATTGAAAACTCAAAATCAAGACCAGCTTGATCCTTTTGTGCGAGCTTGCTTACATCGAAATTGAAACATCGAAAGTGAAACGACGATCATTTCCGAGATTTCAATTAACAACGTACATTCCTTGTGCGCACCTCGATCGCGTCAACAAGCATCTAGATTTCTAATTTCGAATATTTTTTTTTTTTTTTTTTTTTTTTCACTTTAAGTTCGCTGTCAAGTGCATCTAGAGTTTTTATTTCAACTCACTACACGAGGCCACGGAATATTCGAAACGTGCAACCTCGGCGCGTGTGGCAACGTTGCTCCGTTTATTCTTTCTCTCTTTGAAAATTCAGAATCGTACTCGCGTATACTTATTTGCTCGATCGAACAATTACTCGAACGTTCGTACTTTCGTTCATTTGTTCTCGAAGGGAACTGGGCGACTGTGTCGATTTTGCGAAGTTCAGGCACATTAACGTTTCAAGAACACACAGCGAGGGTAGAAACTGGAAGATACGAAGGAAATACCAAAGCGGAAGTGGAATAAAGTAGCGAGAGGACGAAAAGAAGGAAAAGAGAGGTCGAGCTGCTCGGTTCACTTTCGATAATTTCCACGGAAACGTCGGTTCATCTTTACCCGCTTTACATCAGCGTTGAGTTTTACGCGAGCATACGTTAAACTGCTCGAAACGAAATTTCAAATCACCTGGTAAATGGATTTTTAAACTCGCAATAATTGTTCAACAACGGATGAAAATGAACAATAGTCGACGAAACGTATTAGAAACTACGAGCCGAACGAATCAAATTATTGGGATAAAAATTGTATCTTACGCGAAACGTACTCGTCGAGTAATTAACATTACTTCCGCTACGTTGTAACGTCAACACGGATGACAAAACCTCTGAGAAACGATTGAGAGACTCAACGCTGTCTAGAGACTCCCGTATATCGTGGATCGCAAGATAAAAAATACGCGACACGCCGATCCTCTTAGCCTTCCAGTTTGTCCACTTTCCTTTGCGCGTAATCGTGCATGAAAAATTGCACGAAACGCGATTCCCTCGTTGACCACGTTGCTAGTTCTAGTATTGATATTCCTCTTTCCCTTCTCTCTCGGCCTAATTTAGTTTGGTAGCTTCGTGTGGTAGCACAACTCTTTTGGTAAGACTCGGCATCGTGACGTAACTCTGGGAATTATTATCCACGTCGTGACTCTGAGACAATTCCGGGCATTCCGAGGTCGGCGACGTCAGGCATTCGTGGATGAAGCTACAAACTGTATTCACGTAGGCGTCGCGATAAGTAGCGTAGTGCTTGACGTGAGGGGAATTCGTGAAAAGCACCAGCTGCACTCGTACGCCACGTTCAGCACGTCGACTGGCGAATTTTTCGACGTCCTTGAAACAACGATTGTTATGTAAATTTACGCGTAGTTTATTATATATATATATATATACGTACCGATGCCGGAATCAAAGTATCAGCGTTCGAGTAAAGAAACAATTGGGGCCAAGAATAAGACTCCTCTGCAAGACCGATCGGATTCGTTTGCACTGGATAACCACGTCCAAGAGCGTGAGCGATCACCTAAACAATCGATCAGTTTTAGCTTTCGTTCAATTTGTGTTACAACTATTTCACCGTCATTGACTGGTATTTCAAAGATCTATGTATAGTTCTGACAAACGGGAAACTCGATATTACTCTTGAGATTATTTACCAGCAAATTAATACAAAGTTTTCAACTTGAAATTTCACAAATAAAGGAATCACTTCAAATTTAAATTGGAAATAGTAATAGATTTGACATAATTATGGATATTTCATACTTTTGCGGAACCAAAACATCCCTGGTGTAATAACATCTTTGTTAGTACCTCTAAAAACCAGAGTATCGAGAGGAAGATCGTAATGAAGAAGGACATCGGTATGTTCGTAAGCGAATGTCCTCCGATGATTGCACTGATTGCCTTGAAGAGAGTAGTTAGCCTTCTTTCTCCTGGTGCGCTGTCAAATATCACCCCTTTGACCTGCAATTTCAAGATGTGTTAATGCACATCGCGTGAAACAATAACGGCGAGGGGGGGAAGGGCGTTTGAAAGGTGAAGGGTGAACAGTATTTTTTACCTTAAGCGGCGAGTTGGCTTGTTGCATGGCAAGGCTTACATGTTGATAGAGAAACGCGCCACCGTTACTAAAGACGTGGAAGAATATCGGGTGTTGATCTAAGCTCTTGTCTGTGATCACCTGGATCAATCGTTTGCCAATGTAAGGCATCTTGTCTCTTCGCCAAAATAGACATTCTACCGGTGCCGTGTATCGCAACGTGATGCAGCTTGAGGAAAAAAAAAAAAGAAACGAACATTGTTTATCGGTGTGTGTTGAACAATTTGAAATTTCCATTGTATAGAAATATCTTGCAGAAAGAAAGACAATATGAAGAATGATTGGAACGCTAAATTTTCTATTGTTGGTGATAAAAATTCGAATAACTCCAATTGTTATCGATTAGATAAACACTATGGTCACACGATTTGCCGGCATTTTCCACCACATCGCAGTTTAACAACTCCGTCAGCTACGTGCCACTCAATTTTACATTTTCCCTCAAATTTTCTCGCAAAACATGTGTACGTACGCACACATGTGCATATCCATCCTACTTCAACCCTTACTCAATCAGATCGTTATTGTCACGCACTCGTCGTTGGAGAGTGTGTCATCGCGTAAAAACTACTATTTATCCTAATTACATCCTCAACTCTCACTCGTGTCAAAGAATGGAAAGAAAAAGTGCAGGGAATGAACGTATTAACGAAACGAAAAGACAAACGAAAGTTTAAGCGGACGGAGATTTCTGGCGAGATATCGTTACCTCTTCTCTTCGTAAATCGCGCTGTACTTGGCCAGATATTTGTCTTGACAGCCGGCCCATCCTAGCAACACTATCACCGGTCGTTTGTCCTCTTTGTAAACGAACACGAACTCCTCGCGTTGATCCTGGCTGCCGGTGGTTAATGTTGGATCCTTCGGGGACGGCGGAAACGACGGGAACATGATGTAGTAGTCGAGGTCCTCTTGATCGCTCATCTTTCCGTCCTCCTTTCCGCGAGGATGTGAGAGAAAGAGGGAGAGAAAGAAATACAGAGAGGGCGAGGGGAACTGCGAGAGCGAAGGGGCGAAGGACGAAGAAAGCTGGTTCGAGAGGGCGAGAGGGAAGAGAAGGCTCGCAACGGCAACGAAAGGGAGGACAAATCGCCCCTCTATCGCGACGGATCCTCCGTTCCGAGTCGAGCTTGCGTGGTCGTGGCCGCCGTCGAGAGTACCGAGCTGCCGGAGGATCGATACTCAAAGGCTCGTATAGTTGCACGCCACGAACGAGGACGCCGACGTTTCAACGCTGGCCGTGGACGTCTCTTTACGCAGAGGGAGTGTTTTCTTTTTCTTTCGGGATGTCACCGTCCACGGGGCGGCTTTGGTTAACCGAATCTTTGCTGATCGATAGCGAATATCGACTTGGGTCGACGTAGTATTATGCGACAGACGATAATAGACTATCGGTACTGATACCAAGGTTCACGATGCTGCCATGCGTCACGTTATGTACATATGCAAATAATTTTATGCATTTTAGCTGATGTACGGAATATTATACTGGTGATGATATTACACGGTAATGTGCGATTGTAATAATGTCGGGTATGTGTTTTAGGAAAAAGAATTTTGTAGTCACACATATACACATTAAATCTAAATATGAAAAATCTAAAGTTGCAAATGTACGAAACAGGTTCGATTTTTTTATTTTTGTCTTTACATAATACGACGCATTGCTATATATGAACAAGTTATGAAACAAACATATCCGCAATGTAACAGTAGCTTCTATTAACTTTAGATTCTGCATATTTTCAAAATAGCTTATTATCATTCGTTTGCATTGCTGTTGTGGATTCAGTGTAGCGTAATACTGGAATTCTAATAACGATCGAAATTAACTAACGATTGAAAAAATGAAAAACCATATGACGAGCACATTATTCATTTTATATTCTTTTCTCCTTAGAGATAAATTTCGAATAAAAATGAGATCTCACGAGACGAGCCTAATGATATTTCATTCGAAATATGTGATGATATTCCATTTCAAAAATATCATTCAATTCACAAACTTTATTTATGTATATTCGAAATTTCAAAAAAATCTAATTTTTATTCGTTAATTTCATTATTTCGCTATGTTGTTTTAAATCTTCAAAATTCTCAGACTCAGATTCAGGAAATTTCGAAATCTTCAAACTTAAAGTGTCTAAATTCTAAATTCATAGGTACCAACCACAACTCCCCAGACATCGGGTTGTAAAACCCTATATTTTCAAATCCTAATCGCAAATTTCTTCAGAACGTCTAAATCTTATATTTTAGACCTGAGACTCTGTGATTTCAATCTTAGAATCGTTACGTTACAGATTCCAGAATCTTGAAATATATTACCGAAAATTCGCACTGATTTTTTAGTATGTTGGTATTTTAGAGCATGGAATACAAAGTTCCATAAGATGCAAGGTCTATTTGTGTATCTTGCTGTGCATCTACGTTATCAGTCAAGTCGTCGGTATAGAAGAAATTTTCAAATCATTTTAAATTCGAAAACATCCTTTTGTTTATCGCAACGTGTTATTAGACACTTATTTATCAAGATACTCGATGCTGTCAAATAATTTCCCAAAGAAACAGCTATTAGTTTCTATTTTCCCTGTGGGTATGAAGGAACACGTTTAGAAAGTGGTGTCCTCTGTTCGGATCAGTTTATCCGGAATATTGTCAGCGGGCAGGCGCTGGACCGTTTTCTGAGGCTGCGTGCGGGATGAAGAGCGAAAGACAGAGAAAGACCGAGATTCAAACTCGAAATCTAACGAGGAACTCTCAGAGCCACGCGAGTGGCCGCGCGATACGGCACGGGTGTTTAAAAACAGCCGATAACAGTGTACATCGCGCCATGTGTACCGAGAAAAGTGCGAATTTTCTGTGGCTTCTTTGTTCCATAACGCTCATATATGGATTTGTTCTTCCATACGGTGAGTAAATTCGGATTAAATTCGACAAAAATCCCATTTTTTCCCGGTTGTCATTAAAAGATTATGCCACCCTTCTCAGTAACACACGGGCAGTGATTGTTCGGTGTCGTCAAATGTTTCATTTTCTTCCTCTTTACGGTGGGTGCATCACGCTCGTTTATCATTTATGAAAACGATGTGAGATTTGCGAGATTAAAAGCATTTTGATTACAAGGATACAGAAAAATATAAGTATTTATATTAAAGAAATTTTTGATGGGAGAGAAATAGGAGTTGTGTAAGAACTTGTTTGATCATACTTGTCCGATAAATTGGTTTTGCACGAGTGCTAGAATGTTGGTGGTGGGTTTTTTGAATCGAGGATTTTGTTCGAACGTTAAGTCGACAGTGATATTTGAGACTGTTGCTTTGAAATGTCTCTTTCGAGATAAATGTACATTTAAGACGGTGCTTCTTGCAGAAATGAGAAACAGATATTTTTGGGTATTAAAAAAATCTGCTTTGTATCATATATTTTAACAAATGTTCTCTTATTTATATTTCTGCGATAAAAAGTAGATAAATGGCCACGAGATTTTTCAAATTTCATTTTATTTTCGTTTCGAATCGACACGCAACGACACTATCAGCATACAAACTGCGTATTAGATAAATCGATCGAAAATTTAGTTTAATAATTGATAAATTTCCAGTTCTAAAGCAACAAATTTACTTTCCACGTAAGGTAACTTTTTACAAACGAAACGGACGAAATGCACACGTACAGAAATCACGAGATGACTACGAGTTTATCAATTAACGTGATGAACAAGGCTGACGTTTAATTATGAAACGGTATCGCGTCCCGTGTTTCATTCATTCGTTCCCCGAGGTTGAAACGGCGCGTTTATGGTGTCAAACAATGTTCCCTTTTCAAGGGCTGTGCGATTCTGTCTTTGAAATCGTCTAGCTTGAATTTGCTGTCGTCTGTTGAAAGTAACGCAAGTAATGGAATACCATAAGATAATCAATTTTCGCGCAGATTTTCCATTCACATTATTGTTCGTGAAAATGATCACGATGTCGTGGGGTTGCAGAGAATTATATGTAGTAATTATATAGTAATTTGTAGATATTATTATTACAAAAGTTTGAGATGTTTGGTTTATTTTATTTTATTTTGTATTTTATATTACATTTGCTTTGGTAGAAATTAATCAAATTAAAAATTTCAAAATTAAGCGATGTACGTTCAATGTTTAGTATTATTGTAAGAATTTCGAGAGATGTATTAACCATTTGATTAATTCGTGTGACGAGCATGTTATAAATTAAAAATGCATTCTTTTTTAAAGATGTATGTTATTCTCTTTGAATTTTTAATAATTAAATTGATTATTTTAAGCATTTCGTATTATCAAATAGATATATAACGCAGACTCACATCCTAATCTTAAAATACAAGAAGAATGCTTGATTTCTTGAAATAAAAAAAATTCCTCAGTTTTACTATACCGACGAATAAAAAGAAAAATTCTCGCGTAGAAGCGACAAATAATGAACATGGACGATGCGCCTTCTTTGAAATATGTATTTTAATATAAGACATTTTCTAGTCTGAATTCGTAAAGTTCAGTGGCTAAAGTAAATGAATTGGAGCATTAAGTCAGGTATCAGCTAGTTTTTTAGAAGAAGAAAATTTATTTCCAATATTCTTTTTTAGAATTTCTTTTCCAAGAACATTATAATCTACCGCAATATTATTATGCAGAAATATTAAATTTAAAGCACGCATTATTTATTTCAATTTGGATTCTACCAATATAGTATAAAATATAGTACAAAATAGAGTGAAAACATTCACAATGAATATCAATAAACACTCGGTGAATATTAGTGTCACTACGAGTGTCAGAGCTTCAATTTTTCTTAGTAAACTTACTAAATCTCAAGTTTATTTTATTTGTCCTCGCTGTTGAATCTTAAATCTTTCTTTCACAAAAATATGCGCAATTGGCGATAAAATTATTCTCCTTTTGCGAATTTCTTTTCCATTATTCGGATATTTTCCCTGGCTTTCTATTTGTAGTTTTACACATTTGCGCATTGTGCAAAGTCAGTCGTTCCCCGGCATTGTTATAACAAAAATAAATCCTTGGGAACGGCGGAACGGTTTTTCTGACGAGTAACGAAGCGACACATTCCGGGCAAAGAGAGTGCGTTTCAAAAAGAATATTCAGCGAGGTCGGAGCGTTTATACCGTTCTAACCGTGTAATTTTTTTTTTTTTTTTTCACTTTTCGCTCCTTTGCTTGTCAACGGTGTTTACGTTTGCTGCTAAAAATCGAATTTGAGCAAACGAATTTCGTCACTCACCTCGAAACTGGTTTACGCCGACGACTTGTGACGTTTATTGTTGTTAAAACATTCTTTCGGCATGTGTCATTTTTCTTGCCAGTTTCGATAGCATTGAAACATTCTGTGAAATTCATCAAGCAAACTCATCCCCGAAGAATTAATTCCTCTTAGAGGTATAACGTTCACGGTGTATCGAAAGATTTAGTACTTGGTACTTGAGACGTATGACAATAGAAATTGTTGTTATATATTGAGTCGATTATTTTGGTCCTTCGTTTCAGTGTAGATAGATAAATTGTGAATTCAGTAGAGATCTCTTTAAAATTTCTTAAAGTTAAATTTAACATCTTGAAAAACAAAGACTGCTCATTCTTTTTAACATTAGTTACTAGTTTCTAAACGAAACTTACTAGTTTAATGACTAGTTTTCGTATGAATAATCCGTGACCAATTTCTCAGTCGAAAATCTGAACAAAAGTGATAGTTTATTCTTTCCGAGAAATTCTTTTACTTACTTCCCCTAGACAAATCTGATACAATACCATCTATATCTTTTTCCTCGCACATTTATGAAATTTACATTCTGAGATACGCGTAAAAGAAATTCTACAACGTATAGAAAATCTACGATCAAGAATATACACGTACAGTAAAATCCACATAGTAAATCTACAACCTACTCGCAATCAGAAAAAAAAGAGCAGTCTCAATCAATGACACGGCTCAGCTCATCGCTCTCTATTAGAAGATTAAACAATCATCGTGCACGAAAATTGCGCGATTGTCGCGAATTGCGCTTAGATCACCTCTCCTGGCGGAAAAGGAAGATTTTCGCAGAATCTTGGCTGAAAAGTCTCGGCTCGCGTGCGCGTTCGCGTTCGCGGAACGATCGAATCCGGGCGGTGCTCAATCACGATCACAGCCCTCCAAGCTGAAATGTCGCAAATTGTACGGCAATCATCTTGTCAAGCTGTTGAACCACGCGTCCGTACGCGCGTGGCCGTTCTAATATGAATTCCTCGGAGGCTCGAATGACTTTCTCGAAACTCGGGTCCCAGCCGGCCTGTTAGACGCCTTCAACAACGACTCCCTTTGGTATATTACGTGGCCGTAATACGGGCGGCAGTTCCCAAACGACGAATGAAATTCCGCGGGAAAGCGAGCCCCGGAGAATATTTTAGAATATCGTCGCGTGAAACACCGCGAAACACGAAGGAGCAGCTATTTTACGGCAGTTTTGGCACGCATCGCTGACTCGCGTCGGTAGGTTCGGGAATATCGCCGATAGTACGCGACGACGGTGGTACCTGGCTACGAGAATTTTACCCGGGATCTAACCGAAAATCGGCTCGATATCTCCTCCAGCTAGGAAAAATCCTTGCAGCCAGCTTCGTTCGCTCGCGGAGCGATTGGATAATCGTGTTTTAAGGCTCGTTACGCCCGATTCTCTCCGCGAAAATCGGAAGCTATGAGTTTCACGCGGTTACCCCGGCTTCTTGTTATCGTCGTCTTCGGATATTAGGTCGATCTCCATGGAAATTGTATGGGAAAATGACGGAAGCCGGGAGCCGCCGCGTTGAATAACTTCGATCGAGAGTGTCTCTCAGGCAAAATCGAGTGATTTTTCTCCCTTTTTTCTTTTTTTTGTTATATTATCGCTGGGAAAAGATTATTCAATCTAAATAAATATTTTGTAACACGTTTGACTGGCAAAAGTACTCTTTTCAAACTCGTTTATCGTTAATTCTCTGACCACGCGTTGCAAAATTCTTGTACTCTCTTTTTGAAATTGTTTATTAAGCAGAATTTCTGTTACTTTATCGAAAATTTACCGGTAATGCGTTAGAAAAGTTTCAAAAAAAAGTGCTCCTTTTTAATTATTTATCAAGTATTTTGTTTCCCTTACTTTGTTCGTTGATACATTTTATCATGGAAATTTTATATTTCTTAAAATCGTTTTGTCAGATATTTTCATATTTCCAGTCAGTTTCAAACTGCATCTACTTCCGTATTTTATATCGTTTCCATCGTCGATTCGTCGAATCATCGCACTATCCCTTCTATTACACGTGTCAGTTTGTTGTCCTCGTATCGTTATTTATCCATCCGAATTTCGTTTGCACGTTTGTCGCGGAACTTATAGATTAAAACGCTCTTTTAAAGCGTTCCAAATATTCCCTTACCCGTATTCGAGCAAGTGCGACAATCGGCACAATTTTCAGCAGCTCGTCAAACATTTCGCGATCCGATGGTGGTGATTGTTGACTCGCTCTCGTCCTCGTAATTAGTCCGTGGATAATTAACTCTTTTAATTTTCTCTTTTTCGTCGATTCCCGGGGGTATTGTTCGCAATAATGTCGTCGTCGTCGTTATCGGCTGTCATTATCGACGCGTCCGGCGATACGAATTTTTGCGATAGGTCTCTGACGAAATAATAATCATTCGATATGTTTCTATTAACAACGAATCAACGTTCGAGGATATTCGATACTTGGCGAGCAGACGAGCTGCCGTGTGTTTTGTTTCGCGCACAGCGCGCGCTCTTCCCAAAAGTTCCCCTAATTATTTCGATTACGCCGAATAAAAGGCTTCGACACGGTTGGCCGTTTAATTGGATTTATTTAACTCGGGCAGCACGTAACTCTGCAAATACGTACGTACGTATCGTTTGCGCATAACTTTACGAATTTTAATGATTCAACGAATCACGCATGCCCTCTCGTTTGGAATGATAGCTCAGTCGTTGATTCGTGTTTGAATTAAATTTTCTGTCGTCTCTCCTTTATTTAAATTTGCTGTAACTCGAATAGCGTTCGAAAAAATTTCGACAATTTTTGGTCGAGAGTTTAGGTAAAACTGATACCATGCAACGCGTTTCGCTGTCGTTTTGGAATCGAAAAAAATGATAGTCGAGAGACTCGTAAATTAGACAAATGTCAAATTCGTATCTTTGAAAATTTATTGAAAAACGGTAGAACTTTCACAAAATTCAGATATTGTCAGAAACCACTGTATTTTGGATGCTTTATATAATTCGATTTTTATATTTTTACAGATATTTTTTCGTATTACGTCTATTTCGTGCAATTTTGCATTACGAAGTATTTTCTCACAAATTCATGAGAATTCGCTCTTAATATCTACTTAAATAAGAATTTAATTCTTGTCAAACTTGACGTGACTTTATATCATATCGATCTTCGATATTTCGATATTCCAATAAGGTAGATTTTAATGTAATCTAAGAGAATGGACGATTTCTGAATTTCTTTTCAAAATTACGTCTGACTTGTGTCGTAGCTGGGAGGGAACGCTAAATATCAGATCAGAATCGGGCGAGGGATAGCTTTTCAAATCAATGGCACGTGCTGTGCATAATTACACGCTCTTCTGTGCCAGTCTTATGTGATGCGAATGCGAAATTCAAGAACCTGTCTGCATTTCCTCGTGTGTCTTTGTAATCCTTTAACAATTTCTAAATTGTATTATATTATAATACATCGCGTTTTATATACGTACATTGTACCCATGCATTTGTTAGATGCTCGTTTCTGTTAATTTTATACATGAAAACTTCAGATTCATATATTTCCTGTCGTAACTTAACATCAAGAACTTTGAAATTCAGTCCAAACTTTGCAAAATGTATTTTATATATTTTCAAAATATTGTCGATTAAAGTGTTACGATGAAAAATTCACTCTAGATGAGTTGAACTGTAAAAGTAATATTTCATAGATACATAAATACATGCAAGTTACACGTAACGAAGAATATTAATAATAATTCTTATAATTTTTGCAATTTCGTATTCATGAAATTTTGTCAATATATCGTACTGAATTTTAAAATTAACAAATTCTGCAAGTTCCACAGAATATTGTTAATTGAAATATTAAGTATTCATAAAAAGATTACTTAATCGTAAAAATTGTCACAAACAAGTAATAGACGTTACAATTTATATGCATCGTGGAATATTAATAATAAAAATATCCGTATTTATAATCGCGGAAATTCATTACTCTAAACTAACTAAACTCTAAAATTCCAAATCCGCGAGTCAACTAAAATACTAAAAAACACAAATATTCATAAAAAAAATTACTCCGAGAAATTTGTTACAAAGTTACAAGCTACGGAAATTCTCACGAGCAAATGATATTTGACAAATCCACATTACGCGTTATTTGATTTCTACACGTTGCCCTCGATTCTATTTACTTGCAATTACCGAGTTCCAACGAGACGAGAACGTAGTGCGTCTCATTACAGTCGCCGATAATCAGCGGAGTCGGTCTTTTCGAATCTGCACGTTCGTTATCCGTCGTTTCATTAATGCTTCGCGAGTCGCAAGAAAAAGTTATTCTTAAGTAGAACAAGTGGTTCCGACCGAACACTTAAGCAACCGATCTGGGACTGTCGAGTCGAAGTGGGTATAGCTGATCGCAAATAAAACGATAATACGGGTCGAGTGGAGGAGCGGAGTGGCTTCGCTGGATCTTAGTGTTTTCTTCAATAGTGGAAATTGAAATTCGGACTCGAACGAAAGATCCCGCGTGTTTTCCTTCTGGGAAAAGTGATTTAGCGAACGTTACACACTTCATCTTCTTCCCTTCTCGATAAAAATATCGGCGTCGAAAATTTCTCTACGATTTTCCTCCGCAACACTCTCTCGGCATTCCGTTGAAAAACGACGAATTGATTTTCCGATATTTTTGAAACAAAAATTGACTTGTGACGTGTAAATCTTTTTTTTACGACAATTTGAGCTTCACATTTGATTTTCGTGGAATTTTATAATGATCAATCTGGAGAGTAATGGACAAACTGCGACTGGATTATCGAATTTTTGACTGACATCTATCTACTGATGGTTTTATTGTATTTTTGTCCGACGATGTTATCGAATATTTCAATAGAAGAGAATGATTTCATTATCCGTGATTTTTTTTTTTTTTATTGGTCACGAAGGATTTAAAACGAAATATGGAATCTGTTGTTCGGTAATTTTTTAATTCATTTTGCACAACACGTACGATAAATTGTTCTCGATTCACGTTGATTCGCATTTCTTTCGTATTTAAAGAATTTCCACTTTGTTCCGTGTTTTTTGTTACGTGTAAAATTAAAAACATATCTAATTACATTTAGCAATTTTAATACTGAGAAAATACAGATTCCAGATGAAAATGTAGCTCGTGTGGTACACAGTTGAATCAACTCATTTAGCTTCTGCTAAAAAAATATGAAAATGATCGAGGGAGAAATATATATATATACATAATAACAAATCGTCCGTTTCCTCATACTTCTTGTGATTTTAATTTAAAGAAATTAATTAAAAGATTGGACAAATACAGATTGAGATTAGACAGAGAATTTAAATTTAAATCAACTAAAAGGGAAGTGGAGACATGGCACTGTAAAACTCAATCGTGATGTAATCAATTAATTATGTTTTTAAAAGTTCCCTCGTTCATTTCTTCAACGTTATGTATTATATTTCTCCCTCGATCATTTATATATATAATATCGATCCCTTCTGTTCGATTTAAATTCTACATTTCTAATAATCATTTAAATTCTACATTTCAAACATTCAAGTTAAACGTGAGTTTTCGACAGTTTTCCAATCTCCAAAGCCTGTCTGATCTTTTACTTTCATTGAGCTTCTGCTCGCCTCGAGAGGTACTTGTTATTTCTCACACGTTTTAAACCAGCGTACACGCGGCACTAAAAGGGTTAAAGTGGCCAAGATAAACGTAACATCCTGTTATACACGCCGGGTCGATTTAACGCGTCGAATCTATCGACAATGACAAGAAAGAACTATCTATTCGTTCCTGTCTCGCGAGTGTATCAATCCTCTTGGCCGTATCGCTCCCCCTTTTATTAATGGCGTTGCCAGCGTGGGCAACGAATAAGACGACCCGGAGGAGAGCGGGGAGAGAGGTTGAAATACAGAGAGTCATTTGAACAATTGAAAACGGTAATACTCCCATCGCTGGATCGGCTTTGCTTGCCGATCCAGTGTTTCGTTGGAATAAACATCGGAGATTGGATCCCGGATCGCATGGATTCTTGTTACACGGGAATCAATGTTAAAACCAGAAACACACGAGACACACGCTGTGTGCAAAACAACGAGGATGAAAATGCTCGATAATTATGACAGCAAATAGCTAAAATGATAGGTACGAGCCAGTGTAATAAGAAATTAATCGTAGAAACTTTGCACCGTCGCAGTCGTTCAACTACAACTCGACATAGTTCTCGCGATAAACTCGATGATGCAAATGCCTGGATTTGTCTTACGGCTGAACTCGGTGTTTAGAATCGTGTCAGGATTTGTTCCCGAGGATACGGCGAGATGCAAAGCGACGGAACAGTTGGGGCAAACAAACGTTTTCGACGGGGTTCGTGCGTTGCAAGAAAAATAGATGAGCTGCATTACGCTCCTTTCGATCCACTCGGCCGTGAAATATGCTCCCACCGGTGAAAGATTTCTCGCTTTTAACGCTATGTTTCATCCGCCGTACCTATTTTTCTCTCGCCTCTTCTTTTTTTCCTGAAAATATTTCCTTCGGTTTGGACGTGTTTGAAACTTTTACGAATTTTCGACACCCTTTGAAAAGAGGCGTCGAACCACTTGTTCGACGCATACTGTTCGGTTCGAGACGCGAGATAGACGTTTAGGCAGGTTTTGGTAGTTGGTAAATCATTGCGGTGTGTTTGCCGCAAATAAATTGCATTAAATCTGAGCGACAAAACGCGGGAAGTTTACGTGTAACTAATTAATTAAGGACGAAGGTAATTCGAAGAGAAGTCTCTACTTCCTCTTACCTTGGTAAACCTGCAAGCAAATGTGGTTAGGGATGTCGTTGAAATATTCCTCTAAATTGCCGCCGTGTTTAATTTAGTTTTTCGCCGTCAGAGCGTAATGAACTTGTACTGGATTTTGATTTCTATTTTTTTCAAAAGTGATTACTTTTGCTTTGAAAAAGCACTGTTTCAGCGACATTAGCATTTCGAACATTGGTATTTTGAAAAATATAACATTTGACGTAATAATAACGACGTTTAACAAATAAATGCGAGCAGAAACAGCTGCTTTCGTTATGTTATCCAACTTCGATCGAGAAAAAATAGATTGCTCTACTTTTGTATGATTAATACTTATTTATATCACTACTAATCATTCCATTTATACGATTAGAATAGCTTATTGGACTCAATTAATGATTATTATTACTATTATAACATATTATAATTGCAATAATTAATTGTAATTAATAGCAATATAATTTATTGTATATAATATTATTATATACAACAATCATTCCAAATGCACGATTAAAATAGTTTTTGTTGGAATCAATTAATGGTACAAACTAATATTCAGAAAATATATAATTTATTTCATATTTATTTTCGTTTCCTGCTAAATTCTCTTTAAAAAACACAACGTGTTTTTAATAACATCATCATTCGACGTACAAATTAATATTACATTTGTTGTTAAATTCGTTGTTATTAAATTTATAGATATTGTATTGTATTTCTCATCGTTCTATTAGTACAGGATGGGCCAAAAATTTCTTCTCACCTATTTTTATTTTTTAACAAAACATCAAGACACAAGACAAAACTAATTTTATTAATTTTATACAATCAAAAAACTGCGAATTTATTTTTGGCCCACCCTGAGCGTATGAAGAAAATTTCCCGAAATAATATTCATCGAGTCGTGACGTCTCAACTTTTAAAGTCTCTTCATTGGATGACTGCTACGTTCTCGTAAAAATTCTCGGGAATTCCCTAAAGATTGACGCGGTAGACGCTTTAAAGAGTTGTTATCCATTTACAAGTCAGGAAGATTGAAGTCGATAAGCTGGAGTGAATGGCGATGTTGTCGATGGGCTGTTACTCTACGTCGGAGGAACGTGTAACGCGCGAAAGGTATTCCCAGAATTGCGAAACTTTCGACATCAGTGACGTAAACCGTCCGTTCATTGACGGAATTGAAGGGATCATTAAGATCAAAGGGATTGTGCAATTGAAAAATCGTTCGAGATTAATAACAGGTAATTCACGTGAAAGAATAGCCGTTATTATTACAACGCATAGGTTGGGGTTCTTGGAATGATTGCACATGCAAGAGAAGGTGAAATTAAGTGCTTTCGAATGCTAGGGTATTTTTCCGTATTACTTTTATATATTCGAAAAATGTAGTTACATTTCTTCTTCTTTTTTCTTTTTTAAAGAAATAAAATTCTACACTTTTGGATACGTGGATTATCATTTAAAGGAAATTTAATTATAATAATATCTTAAATAGAAAAAAAAGGTGAAATATTTATATTCTTCTTAAGTCATCAATTGAAAAATTATCTTTATTTTCGAAAAAGTTAATTTGTTTTACGTTTGACTTCCAATTTTTTAAATTACCCTTTACAAGACTGGATTAGTATCAAAGTATGCTCTGTCAGTAAAAAATTGTATATACAATTTATTATATGTACATTTATTGTATATTACACGTACAATGTAAAATAAGATGATCCACAATAATTCTGTCTTCGTGAAAAAAGCAATTACAACTTTTTATTCCAATGGGCATATCAATTAATTAATAATAAATAACGATCAAAAAGATTGCTCAAGGGCAGTGCAATAATAATACAACGACGAAATAAAATAGCAACAAGTATAGGAACACGTGCTATAAAATTTCAGAAAATGTAAAAACACGTAGAAAGATAAGCTTCACTTTGTTCGTACGTGTGTATCACGTGTTTTAGCGATTTTGGAAAAAGTCAGCGGTTAGTTGTAACGAATCAAAGGCACCAGCGCGCTCTCCGCTCGGTATTTCAAGGTAAATAACGTTTCACGGAACGCGAATAGATCTGAATTGGCGATGAAGGTACCTTTTCTCGACGATCCCTCATCCTGGTCTGCCCGTTGTCTTTTCACCGTGAGAGAGCCGAAACCTCGCGAAATTAGCAATGTAAATTCGATCCACGTTCCCGACCTACGGGACGAATTCATCTTTGAACGGCGTATTGTTCGCGCGTACTCTTTCTACACAAACCTTCGAAGGCTACCTGTTTCTACGTAGAATCAACCTTACGTTTCAAACAGAAAATTAATAACAAGGAAACGAGCGTCCGATTCGATGCTCAAACTTCTCTGTAGCTTCTTCCTTATCGAAATAAAATTTCATTACAAGTGTATCGTGGTTGTGCATTTGTTAAAAAACTGCTCGATACAAAAGTAGCGAACAAAGTATAATTTTAAAACAACATGCATAACTTTCTAATCACGCGTAGAGGTCTAAATCTCGATCTTTAGATCTTAGATGACAGCCAGTCATTTTTAATCGACTGATAATTTTTTTCGATCCTGCTGCGACGATAGTAAATTTTGGCATTTAATTACTAATATCATAATAGAACTTGTGTATTTTGATCAAACGAAAAAGAGAAAACCTCTTCTAATTGCAGTAATTGGAGGAAGAAATAAAATTTAAAAACGTTGGGACGAGGATAATGACGACGATGTTTTAATATTCCGCTTCGAATCGTCGGTTAATTTTGTTGACGCATGCAACAAAAACTCTAGCAAGCCTCTTAATTCACTCCTGATTAATGCGTCAATGAATATTGATTGTATTACAGTCAGGCCGTGCGTTAATGATGCGTGCTGATGAGTTTTTGCACCGGTCGCGCAATCAATAAACGCAAACTCCAGCTCGACGCTAAACAACGGCTGTGTTTTCTGCTGCATTTTACCGAGATAAATTAAATAGCGATTGAACGATGATGTTGTCGCGTTATACACCTGTTGTCGATGTGTCCCGCGACGAACAAGGAAATTTAAAAATTTTACAAAGCACGATGTTTTAAAACAATTTTTTCAAATTAAACGTACAATTATGTCGAGCACGGTATTTCCCAATTTTATAAAATACACGCGCACGTAAAAAACACGGAATATTATTTTTTTTAAACAGACTTGTTCCATTAAATAATTTACTTTAACCGAGTTGGACGTGCGGACGAACGAGAGCACTTTTGATCAAGTTTGCTCGCCATTGTCAATCGTCGGTAAAAAGTAGTTGGATGAAGTTACGTTCCACTTTGTACACCCGATGGAAAACCTTGCTTCCAGTTCCATACACGCCGAGTTTCGGTTTGCCACCTTAAACCGCGAAGTGACTTGACGCGAACTCTGTTAATTTTCACGGTGCAGTGTAAACTGAATGGCCACAATGAAATACTAACTCGCCTGTTTGTCCCGACATCTTTCTACGGTGCGCGTAATTAATTTTCCTGTTGTCCTGCGGGTTGATTTATGGATCAACATTAACCGAAATTTCTGTGCCGTTGCCATGCTTACGTTTAACCTGAACGTGAACCACCGCTACGTCTAAACTGAGCAGATTTCCTCTTGCTAACAAAACCGCCGTTCTTTTTGCTTTCTCTTTTGTTTCGTGGCAACAATGTCTGTCTGTTGAGTTGAGTTGACGCAACTTTGTGTAGTATCTGTCTCGTGGAAATAATCATCATACGATGTCAGACGTTAGCGATGTTCTTCTCTTCAACTCTGTAGTTCAGTTAAAATGAATCGTTTAGGTACGGCATGCTTTGTATTGTTGTGGAAGTATTAGAATATTTATAAAATCTTTGAAAACCAATAAAAATTTGCGAAAAGAAATTTAAACATTTTCATAACGTTAATCGAAAAAGAAGTTTTGCCATTTCGTCCGGTGATTTAGTGATAAATTGATTTAGAATCGAGTGTAGTATATTTGTTTGTTTTAGCAAATTTACACTAAATTACGCTGAAATCTAAATGTCACATACATATATTTTTGCTTCTCTTTTTAAAATCTCTACAGAAAATCATGAAGTAACACATCATAAATCAACGTCGTCTCTTCAGCAATTTCTCTTTTTTATCCGGACTTTCACGAACGAAACAAATATCCAATATCCCTCGCCTCCTATCCATCTGAGAACGGGCTAGTTCTATAATCGATTGATTTTCGGAATGTTATCCAGTCGGACGATCCAATCGTTGCTCCCATCGATGCTCGCTACAGTTTGCCGCGTTTCTATTCTTCCGGCGGATTAATTTCCCTCGTATATATTCGCATTAATCTTCGTCGGTGAAGGGGAAGGGGGCAGACAACTTGATTAATTGATTGTCCTATCGTTTCCTCGTCTCATTAGGCAGCTACTCACGAAGATGTCAATCCGATATCGACGCCACGTGGATCGTTTGGTCTCCGCGTGCCATCCCCCCTCCACCTCTCTATCGATCGTTTAGGGCTAGACTCTCGCGACGTATACATATTCCAGATAGATACATCGACAAAAGCTCCTCCGTCTATTATTCGATTACCACGGTTCCTTAGCGAGCGAAGAATTCTTTCTTTTTCTTCCTCTTCTTCCTCTTGTCGTTCTTCATCTTCTTTTTCTTCTTCTTCTTCTTCTTCTTCTTCCTTCTCCCTGGCCCTGGTCGTGGCCTGAAATGAAATTTTCCCCTTTCTCTCTCTTCCACTGATTCCCTTGCTCGACGATGCAATACCCCCGGTGAAAATCGTAGCTCTCGGCCGTCACGACGTCGAGCTAAGACCTGATAAGGGGTATGAAGGGGGCTTTAGAAGCAGCGTGTCAGTGGGAAAGCTCGTTGATGAAAAAATTCCATTACGTTGTCTGGCCTAGGCGCGTTGTTACAAGGGAAAGATAAATTTCTGCGTTAGACCGCGCGGCTGCGTATCGTGCTTGGCAGAAATAATCATTTGCGCGAACGACGCAACCGGGAGCGATTTCTCCTTCTTTCGAACGAATACCGATACTCCGATTTAGATCTTGAAGCAGCCTAACGATTCAGCGATTCCGCGAAGCTCCGAGCTACAGCGAGTTCTGATTCATTCGTGTCATTTATCTAATTGTCTTAAATATTTTGTGCGATTGCGGAAAATATTTGTAGAAAATGTTTCGACTGATAATTTTATATTTAATTGATTACGCAATGTCAATCGATAAATGTAATACGACATGGTGCAATATTAATACACGCAAACGTAGTAATAGATTACATACAATGTTACTTAATTATAATTATTGGGAATGTATTTAGTATTGTTTTGTCAAATTAAATAACACGCGTGTAATTAATAACTTTATTATAGTATAATATATATTGGTAAACCACGATGCAAATGGCTAAATGACAGAAACGAAGGAATTAAATCGAAAATGTAAGCTCTCTCTGTCAGTTGCTTATATGGTAGCGTGAAATAGGAAAGAGTCAAAAGTTTTATTTGTCGATCCGTAGATTTTTGGCATGACACGCGGCGCTTATATATAGAGAAGGATACCGAGAACTAGACGATAAAATCGAACACACGCCGTTCGTGAGGTACTCCCTCAATAGAGTCTCTGACAAGTGTTCAGGTATGATGAGAATTTAGTTGTTACCACGTAACAGACACAATAATGAATTTAAAGCTTGCAAATACCATATAGCAGTGAAAGGATATTTTTAAACAAAGTTTGAAAAAATCGAGAAAAATGTAGGATAGAATCTACTTTATTCGTTGGAAACGAAAATCGCAATAATTACACAGTGCTGTAACTTGTTAACTTGTTAACAGTTAAAAGTGCTGCTTTTGTTTCTCGTTATAAATTTTCCTACGCGTGCAGTTAGCTCAATATCGCAGAATGCGGAGAATCGAGTATGAAACAGCGAACGAGTAACGTTTTAATTGAAAGTTTCATAATGAAGACTGGCAATAAATCTTGGTAATTTCCTTTAATTAAAGGAAAGTAACAACAGCTTCGGGGGGAAAAGATGGTGTATCGGCGAGTAACTTCCGACGGACGAAGGAATAAAAGTTGGAGGAAGAGACAGAAAGATCCGAAGACAGTAAGTCTGTGAGACTTTTGTTCTTTCTTCGACGTTTCGCAGAAACATCGTCTCTCACGCAAGAAGTTATGTCAGATGATGAAATACAATTCTCGAATGAAATTAATTCCTGCACTTCAACATCAACAATTTATGTTTTCGAAATTCATATGAAATTTTTATGAATTTAAATTCCATTCTTTTTCTTTTTTCTTTTTGGTATTCCACATTCCACAGAAACATTGTTTCTCGCGGAAAAAAATTACACGTACCAAGCGATATGCCATCGGTAAGCTAGATTAATTGTTGAAATTTAACACCGCTGTTAAAAAGAACACTCTTTTTCGTATCTGCTCGTTAATTGTGATTGTTAAAATTGAAATATTTATATTTATATTTTTACGAACAGGATCAGAAAAAAAACGTTTCAAACGCAGGTAACATTGTAATTTTCGTATTTGCAATTTTTAAGAATGTCAAATGACAATAGTCAAGACTTATGGTTAAAAGGCTTATAGTTAAAAAATATTATAGCGATTGGAAAGAATTTAAATTAAATTGGAAATGATCAGTTAATCGAGAAATAATTCTCTCTTTTCCCTTCTCATTGTTATAATCAATCGGACACAATGTTCTTATGTAACAATGCTGTAAATATTTAAACATTTTATACATGTTGCAATATTGTATAAATTATTTCACACGTTTAAACGGATATCCTTATCCAAATGTATTATTTTATCCATATATATATTTTCTTATTCAACGAAAAACGCAACAGAATCGCAAAAACGGCGCTAATTCCAAATCCGATAATCGATTTCCCAATGAGTTAAAAACCTTCGAGCCATCAGTCAAGAAATAGCCATTTGCAACAGAAAGAAGTAACGCTAGCTTCCTTATCTAAGAGAACTCCCTTTCTCGCAAGACGGAAATAATTGTTCACGGTAAAAGGCATTAACGATTCGAAGAAGTACGTTAAATTATCCCACGTGGACTACTGCGCGAGCTCGCCGGTCACCAAGAGGAAGAAGTTGAATTAATTTTGCAATTTCTTTGGTCGAACTAACTAACGCCGAGTGCGAGGGGGTGAAGGTTAATTACATATCCCGGCTGCTTTGCACGTTCGTTCACAGTTAATTGAAACTTCTCGTCGGTGAATTCCGCTGTCCGTGTCTCAGGTGCTCTTAAAAGTAGCCTCGAGCGGATCACGATCGACGACCGGAAACGAGAAATCGCGTAGCCGTGAGAGAGCGAGAGCACCGAAGGGGCTGCTAATTGCACGACAAATCGTCGGTTCTTCGCGTTGTTCGTTTTTCATTCGTACAATTATGTAATAATATTTCAGGCTCGATGGATGGTCCGTTTGAATTGCGAAGGTGGAAGATTTTTTTTCCTTTTGTCGTCTTTCTTCTCGCGTCGTTTAATTAATGCAGCCTGTTTATGCCGATTTGACTAACGACACGTTGTTGGATTATTATTATTATTAATCGAATATTATTAGACGAGTGTCTGAGAAGTGTCTGTTTATTTTTCCAAGGTTCTTGATTAATAGGTTCAAGCAGTGTCGGTGATTAATCGTTGATCATCATTAGGTTTTATCGTTAAAAGTAGTTGTCTATGTGGTATTGGTTAAATAGCGCGATTAATGAAGGAGCGTACTCGGAATTTTTCTCCAACGAGAATTGCAGATTCTCTAAATTTGTTTGAAGTACGTATTAAGGACGTAAAGAAAGATCGCGTTATATTTTTAAATTTTTGCGTCATTTCGTAACGTTGTTTAATTTCGTTAACGTTAGTTTCACTTTACACGTACGTTTTGATTTTTCAATCTGAAAATGATGCTTCCAGTAACAAACGTAATAATTTCTTTCTACTACAGTAGAACTCCGTTTATATGCATTTCATTTCCCAGCCAACACCCGATCAAATTTACTCTCTCTGTTCGAATCAATTTATTCAAATCTGAACCCCTATTATATGAATTATACGAGAAATTATTAGTAAAGTGTATTATATAAACTTTATTATATAAATTTCAATTACATAAATTGAATATTTGTCTCGCATATATACTACTTTAACTTAAAAATTGACTTAAATTACATTCGAATAACAGACGTAACTTGCTTCAATTACCTCAAGAAAAGAAAGCCCGAGATAACAATCGTAATAACTTCTTTCTTTCAGCTTCCTGACGGAAATTCTTAAATTTCATTGCGAACAGAGACATTCATCGGAACGAGCATCGCGATTAAAGTTCTCCTCTCTTAAAACAGATCTTCAATCTCCGGGCGGAGATCGATAACTTTTTTCCGACAAGAAGAGAGAAAAGAGAGAAGGAAAAACATTACGTGGCAGCTTTACCAGCGAGGCCAAGCTTTCAGTCATTACTCAAGGGACTCGTTTCCCCCCCATATTCGGGGCTCTTCAGCAGCGTCCGGTCTGTCGATCACCTCGGCTCGTAAAAACCACGGGTGAAGTCCTCGCGCGCACGTACGAAGAATCGGGGGTGACTGTCGAAGGACAAACACCCGCCGGTTTACCACCCCCTTACCGGGAATTTAATTAAACTTTTGCGATGGATTCGTCGCGGCGTGGCGTGACTGCTTACAATAGAGAAACGAACGAATTACTCTCAATCGCCGTCTCAGCGTTGGCTTTGTTGTTCGGTTTAATTGTTTCCACCTGGAAACGACTCTTTCTTTCGTTCGTCCCCTTGCTGTTTCGTAAGGGGAAAGTTGCTCCGCGGAAGAGCCGCTTTCAAGGGAATTGAGGAATCAGGAAAATGGAATCGTTCCGGATCGACGGGTTTCTTCTCGATAATTGGCGTAATCGAACGGTGAAAATTATCGACACTTTTCTCTCTCTTTCTCTCTCTCTCTGTCTATTTCTCTCTTCGTCTCGCCGGTGTGTCGCGAGACGTGTCTATCGACGATGAGATCGATATTTCATTGTGGCCGTCGTTGGAAACAGGGTCAACGCGGTCCCGCCAATCCCGCGTGATCTCTTTTTTCTTCCTTTTCTTTTTTTAACTTGGTCGACGTTATTTCCCTCCTTTTCTGGAAAGTGATCTCGAAAGTGAAAAAAGTTGATGCTTGCGATTCGCGAATCAAATGTTTGGCGAAATGTTTATTAGTTGCGAATTTTGGTTGTGGAAAGAAGAGATGAAACACATTAAGTAATATAAAATAGGTGATGAAACACATTAAGTAATATAAAATAGGTGATGAAACACATTATACAATTATATATTTTGTATATTATATATAAAAGAAGAGGTGAAACACATTAAGTAATATAAAATAGGTGATGAAACACATTATATAATTATATATTTTGTATATTATATATAAAAGAAGAGATGAAACACATTAAGTAATATAAAATAGGTGATAAAACACATTATATAATTATATATTTTATATATTATATATAAAAGAGGAGATGAAACACATTATATAATTATATATTTTATACATTATATATAAAAGAAAAGGTGAAACACATTAAGTAAGATAAAATAGGTCTAGTGAAAGGAGCATAATTGAACAGAAAATTGTCGATACTTTAAACTGTTATAACTTTGTAAACGACACACAACCACGAAAATAGTTTGTATCTGCCAGAATAGTGATGGTAATACAGTAGAATTTTCTTGGATAACCCGAAACATCCTACGAAACATAATTTATTTTTTGAGATACTCGGTAAAACATTATTAATGTTAAGCTTCCATATGTGTGGTCAGTTTTTGCGTACGACGAGGGATTTAACTGTCTTTGACACTATAATTCAGAACAAGAACTCAGGGCAATTTTCAGAGATTTTTGTGTGAATTTCTCATCGCACGATTATCTTTTTAGAAAGATAGATTTCTTTTCTCTTAAAAAAAAAAAAAATATATATATATAATTTAGAAAATAGAAGATTTTACTCGAGAAGGCGTGACAGTTCTTCGCCTGATATTAAGAATTTTCATCTAGCAATATATCTCGTATCTTATTATCTCGCCGGATCTTTTCTCACTGTTCTAAAACTACGTTTTCACGCTCAACGTATTTTCTCAATATGTTGGCAATAATGGATGATATAAATGGGACGCACGTGACATAAAACGTTGATATATTTGATCGTTTGGAATCCGCGGTTTTACAAAGATAAAGTTAAAATTTAAGGTTTATTACAAATCGGACGTATCTTTATTGAATCTCGGCTATGAAACGTGCCACGAATGTGACTCGATGTTATAAAATAAAAAGATATCGGACGAGCGCGGTGTGCTGAATTTTTAAAAAGCAGCCCCCTGGGAATAGATAGAATAGATGGAAAATTTCATTTCGCTGTTAAAACGCAAGAAGCCCTTGGAGAATCGTTTTTACAATAATCAGGGCTTCGAATCTCGTTCCATCTGTTGAAAATCTCGCGTTTTTTTCATTTCCCTAAATCTCAGCCAGTACAAAGACATTCTCTTTATTAAACCGAGAATAAAGGGTATGTACGGTCAATAAATTCTCCGCTGTCCTTTCATTTACCAATCTTTTCATCTTTCCTCCCCGCTGAACCTTCACCGTCCACGTATTATCGTATAATCAGAAAATGATTAATCCCTTCTGTGGCCTTTCATTTCGAAAGCCGCAATGTTTTCGCAATCTTTTCTCGCTAGAACTATGAAGTCAAGTTCAAATTTGTGAAAACGTAGTATTGTAAATTTGCGACACTACTCTAAAAAATTAGATTATAAATTGGTCATTTTGACAGTTCAGTTTCACTGGTTCTAGAGTTCAACTAATGGAGATCATTATTGTTAATATTCGGCATTAGGACATTTTTATAATAAAATTTCTTTCGTTATTTTAAAGTTGATATGAGTGGTAGAAGATTATGGTTGGTTTAAATGTAATCTCCACTTGAAAGATATAGAAGTAACCTATCTAATATGATCATGTTAAATTACTATTAATTTACTATTGATGAACCGGTTGAAAGCAATTTCTTTTTCATATAATATTTTTCAACATTTCTGATACTCTCTGAAACTCGTTTCAATGTCAGTTGAAAATTTTTTATTCGGTTGCATAAAATTGAAGACCTTACTAAACATTATTATTAATTCATAACAAGACAGAACGAGACCGCGTTGGATGATTATCAACATTTGCTACAAACTAAAGTCAAGGGAAAGTTCCACTTGTGTTTCTCGACTTCCACGCCAGGGGATTAAAGGGTTAAAGGTCGACGCGAGAGAACGATCGGCCGAACGACTGGCGCGGCCCGTAATTGTTCTCGAAATCCAGGCGAATCCAGCAAACTTCCTGGAAAGTTGGCGCTTCCGATAGACTGAAATCCCCGTCCATCGGTGGCGCAAACATTCCATAAAATCTGGAACTGGATCGCAGCTGCGTACGAATGCGTTTGCCAGGGGGAATCGATTTCTCCTCCAGTCTCAGCGCCGCGCCGAAAGTATCTCCGTTTCGGCCTTAATTACGTGTTTGGTTAACGAACCTGGGCCTCTTAAATCAAGTAAACCGTGGCAAGTGTTGCGGATGCGGGAAAGTCTGTACTTTCGGCCGGCAGATACTTGCAACTTTGCCGAGAAAGACGCCTCGCCCTTCCTCCAACCCAGTGAAATTAACTCGGTGGATGCGTTACCGTTTTCCTTCGGCACACTTCTCCTACGAATCCGAGCCGAATCTCGATCCTCTCGAGTTCGAACTCCCAGAGATTTTTATTATCGGACCCGTTGATAAGTTTCTCTTTGCAGACTAACTGGAAGGGGGAGGGGAGCAATCCTCTGCTTTTCCCCTCCTTTTCCTGCGTAAATAGTTGGAAAGATTTTGGGAGGAGGACGAGAGTGTTTGCGATTTCTCGTTGAAGGGTAAATTGGTGGAAATGGGGGTGAAAAGTCGAGAGTTTTATAAATATTTTTTCGGTTTGGTTTTATTTTGCAATTTATTAGGTGTTTGGAGGACTCGTTATCGCGTCGACTAACGTGGGCAGTGAAATCGACGCGGCTTGATTTTTTTATCCAATTACTTCGCCACGATAAAAGCGTAGTAATGGCAGTATTGGCGTTGGTTGTCGTTGATTTGACGCTAGTTCAATAAATTAACAGTATCAGAGTTCTATTCTGAATTAGATTTACGTGCGTATTTTTTTGTTATCGTCCCGAGCGTTTTTTCGTGCCGTGATTTTTTTGTTTGTTTCGCTATTCAGCGGTAAATTTCATTACAGAAAGACAAACAGATGCAGAGTAAAGGTAAAGAGTAAAACAAAAATTGAGAGGTAATCAAATAAATGAATAAGGGATAAGTGAGTATTAAACAATTATTAAACAAATAACCAAGAAAAAAAAACTGCACGATACAAAACAAATTACATACAATGCTACTCCCACTCGAGGTCTACCCCGCGCCCCCTCACGAATCACGTGACCCAAATCAACCAATCGCTAATTTTCGTTGCATCTGAAGAGATCCGATTTTCTGGGTTATTCCCGTTAAAATCAATTTCAGTGATAAAAATGTTGCAACGTTAGACATCAGGTGTTGCCTGACACAGATTGATTAGGTCAGTTATTGCGCGTTACGTGTCTGGTGTTACGCAACGAACGCGTTGAAAAAAAAAAGAGAATCTCTCAACGTAAAATGGTTTTAATAAATCTTTCAACCTTCCAGTTTCAAACTTCCGGGAAATAAGCTGTCGCTCGAAGTTGCGTAGTAACTTGCTCATCCCTCTTGGTTTAACAAAAACAAAAAGGTTATAAGCGCAACCGAGGCCGAGGTTAAGTCTCTTCTTCGAGGGCATTTACCGGGCTTGGCCGGTCGTTTGAGTTTTTCATTGCGGAGGTGTCGGTGTGTTTCGCGACGACGCGGCACGCTGCAACGAAGAATAATTTCGGTATTCACGGTTTCCTTGAATCCATACCGCGGTGTGGCACGGCGCGGAACGTCTTAAGCTCAGGTAAGCCGGTAAAAAGGAAAGGAGGGTGAGGAAGGGCAGACAGGGAGCACACGGGAAGGGTGCACGCGAAAGGCAGAACGGAAAATCTTACCTCGGCGTTTTCAGAAGCTTTAAGCACTCCGGAACTCGCTCTCGCGAGTCTGAGTAAAGTATGGAATGGCGTGCGTTTCTTTGCTTAGTTTGCGACCCTGCCGGCTAATCTACGACTTTGAGAGTAAATGAGAATTAAGGGAAACGTACGAGCTGACGAAATTCCTTTGTTTTCCTCGCTGTTTTTCCTCCCGCGTGGATGGAATTACCGAAAGATTAAACGTGACTGTTGGAGAATTTCGGTTCTTGTAACGTGTACAACTTTTTATCGATATTTTATATTACAAGTAGTGGAAATACATTGCGATGTAATTGAAGTTAGAGCTTTCATAGATCAGAATATAGTGATATTATAACATCGAAAAATAGTAAAATGATTTAAGAAACATGGAATTTTGAATTTAAATATTTATCAGTATTTCAAATTACGAATGTTTAAGCATACGCTGCGATCGTAACAAAATACACAACTCTGAATTTATGACATTATCAATATCTTAAATTGCGGATGTTTAGAAATACAATTTCTGGTGTAATTAAAGTAAGAAAAGTCTATGGTTTGAAATAAAATGAAAAACCAAGAATAAATTACCTAAATAAAGAAGAGACGTGCAACTTTGAATTTAAGGTTTTATAAGTATCTTAAATTATAAATGTTTAAAAATACGAATGTAAATTTGCGATCGAAAATTCTGTGACTCAAAATAAAAGAATATCACACTCTTTTGAAATCCACCAAGCCAAAAATTTATTAATATGTATCAGGGTTATTTAAAATTATATTTCTAGGAAACTTCAAGTTTCCTTTGAATTATCGAATTGCCAAACGTTTCTTGCTAATGACATCCGATTAATTGGGAAATGGAGAGCATCCTTTGAAAGCTATCCCTTACGTACGAGAGTTATGTACAGTCTTGGTTAAACGTGGCTTGGAAAGTATCGAGTGATTTTGGTAATATCCTTTGAATAACGAGTAATTTGAAGATAAATAGATAAATATAATGTATTTGTGGAAACATTAGAACAAAACTGGGACGATTATTTTTTGAAAATTGATCTTTTCTGAGAAAATTGTTTTTTCAAATCTCTTATCAGTCTATGTCTATATTTAATCCATGTTTAACATATATTGACGTGCATTTATGTCAATTTATACACGCAAATTCTCGTGATGAAAATATTTCCAAAATCCTTCTTATATAAAATTTCAATGAACACTAACTATAAATATGAAAGGATTTTAATATATATGCTGCAATAATAATTGACGGGGAAAAAGGTGCTTCAAGTAAAATAGTTGAAATCCATTCGCAATGTTATTTTCGAGTTGAGTGATTCGAGATTGAAACGTATTGGAGTCATCAACGCTCCGCGAAATCAATTAGAAACTTTCTCGATGCAACAGAGTAACTTTTTACGTGTAAATAAACGTTTGGTTCATCATTCCAGTTGCGATGCATCTCGCGATCACTCTGTCTCTCAAAATTGCGAAACATTCCTTTGAATGGAATTCCACTCTCGTTCACTCCCGCAGCTTTGGCTTAGAGTTTGATTTGTGTGTATTTCGAATGCATTATACATTAACGTTTGAACAGTTTCTCGTGCATTGAGTTTTCCTTGACACGTTTCGAAAAATTTCGCGTTTTTCCACAAAAATTTTATGAGAGTGTTTTTTTTTCTTCTTTTTTTTAGAAAATGCAAGAATTCTTTGTTGTGTTATAAATTTACTGCAATTTTGTTTCTTTGATACAAGCTTTATACTTAAGTCGACAATAGTTCTAGCGTTAAAAGCTAGAAATTGAAATATTGGGAGAAACAATGTGGTCTTCAATTTTTGATAATTACTTCAATTATTTAAATTCATTGCATATAAGAGATAGGTATATTAATTATTATCAGAAGCCTTTAAATAAGCGAAAAATAATCATAGCGGGATGTTTATATAATAATAAGTACAGGATAGATTAAATTATTCTATCTCTCGGATGCAATATCAATATAGTCCAATGTCAGTATAATTGTATTTATCATATATCACATTAAATGTAGCAAACTGTACATTATGCTGATCCATAATATAAATTAAATTAATAGCTTAATCAAATTATTTCAAAAATATTTACTCCATCGCGATATACGTACCCTTTGTGATCGATAGTCTGTGGAAGGAAAATAACGCAAAGTGAAATTGTTAATTTATTTTGTGTTATAAAATAAAGAGAACTCGGGACATGTTTGTTGCTTTTATACGTGAAATGACGTTTAATCAAGCTTGGACATTGTACAAACGAAATGGTACATTATTTTATTTAACTAGATGTTATTTTAACGCACCGGTTTATTTGAATAAAAAATGATTTCGAAAATTACTTGCTTTGCTTTTGCAAAAAAGAGTTTGCATAATATTTCAAATAATCTTTGATTTTATTGTAGTTTGATTTCAATGCTAGTTTCTACTGTGTGATTCATGCGTGATTAAAATTAAAATATTTCTGAAAAGAACTATTTAGTAATGTATAATTAAATTAAAAATTCCAAAATTGATATCACTTTATTAATAGAAGTTAAGAGAAAATTATTCGAGAACAATTTATTTGATCTTGGCACAAAATAAAATTAAATTTCGCCTACATTATTTTGAAAAGATAACAAAATGATTATTCCAAATTTATCATTTTTTATCTTTATTTCAAAATACTTCTCTAAAGACAAACTCATCTTTCATAAATCAAAAACTTATAGTCAATCATACAAATATTACATTTATACCACTCTCCTGCAACTAGTAACTTTGAACGATTTATATCTTCTCACGATATAAGTTCCAAAGTTCACAATTCAATGAGAATTATAATTAAATAAACTGAATTATTCCGACACAGGTACGTCATCTTGTTGAAGAGAATTTGAAAATTCCGTATCAAAGTCGCTCAAAGTCGACAGTCGAAGTTGCAGAATGTTAGAAGTTCGTAAAATAGCTTTAGAACGTAACTCAAATAAGAGTTGAATTACACCGAGCGAATGGTCGGAAACCGTAAATTTATTTTTACATCTCGCGTGTGTTTTTTTCTTTTTTTATTTCGCGGCGGCGTGAAATGTGTTTGTCGAGATTCCTTTCGCCGCATACGGGGGGAGGGATTAACTCCCACGTGCAAAAACCGCGAAGAAGCGAGCATTTCATCACTTGCCCGAGATGGATTTGCTTAATATACGGTGTCTCCGAGGCTCTGGGTGTGAAACTGAAAATTGCGGTCGTCGCGCGTTGACCTGATACTTGTGTATAAACGCCGCTTTGTCAATGGAGTTTTATATAAACCGATGATCTCAGACGAATTTCTCGATGTGTCGCGAAGCGCGACACGTTTTATCTCTTTCACAACGCCTTCGCCCTGGCAGTGTCATCTCTTTTGATGCCCTTTTGTTAGGAACGCCGCATGCACGTGTATCTTCTGCTCGAAGAAACAATTTTGCTCGACACGTATCGTCTGTGCGTGTGCCAAATATCAAACGCGTAATGAAAAACGGGGATTTTTAACGCTTTTCAAACATTAATTTTATACAGATTCCAAGAAAATGATCGTGTTTACTGGATAATATAAACGGGTCATGAAATCTAGCGTGTGTATAATTATTAGAAAGTGTACAAAATTTGTTTTCATTATTATTATTATAGTCAGAGTAAATTTTAGTGAAAATAATTTGATTACCTTTAACGTTCATTATCGCAACAATTAACATTCTTTTCGTGGTACTATATAAATGAAATATTAAATTCCTTTTTAAGAAATCTTTGAATTTTCTAAATTGTCAATTTCCAAGTCACAAGTTGCTTAAACTTGCCGAAATGAAATGTAGTAACAAAGATAGACATTGTCCGTAGAGTACACAATAGTGAGGTAATAAATTTTATAAAGATTAAATAGTCCGTTCCACGCATGAATTTCGCGCGGCAGTGAACCTGTTAAAAACCGTAGATCGAAATACACGTCATTAAACTAACTGATCTCTATTTATAACCGTATTCAAAACCTCCGGGCAAAGCCAAAGGCCCGTTTATACACTCTGAATATATCCATTTGCATTTCACTCTCTCCTCAATCTCTCCCACGGCATCTCTATCCTTACAAATGTGTATCCGTGATAAATTTTACGCTGGTGAGCGTGAAATTTCGGATTCATCCACTTTTTGAACAGCTTCGAACAGTTTCGCAACTGTTTCGTTTGCCACGCGCGAGGCCGCGCTCATCGAGGATCCGAATCAGATCGATGCCATTATATTTCCGCTTCACGTAGAATTGGCAGCGGGAGTGGTACGCGGTCTCCGTTAGAATGAGTTAGTGCCAGCAATTGACCTGTCCTTACGAACGACCTCGACGAGCTTCGAACGCCAATGCATCGTAATTCATAACTTTATCAGCCGTTCTCCGTTACGTCTCTTGCCAGGGCAAAGACGTAGACCATCGAATCACACGATCATTATGGCCGCTATCGGACGCTTACTTTTCGAGGGGTCAGATTTGACGTTTGGATAATCGAATTTTAGCCACTGAGTTTGATGTTATTTAAACTATTTAAAATTCGCTATCAGCGCGATTGCTTTTGAAATAGTGACCGTTTTTAATAGCAGTAGGAGAAACGATTAAAATTTTCATTTGCGTTTCATTTCGTTAAACGTTTCAAAGGAATCTATTGTTAAAGAGAGTTGAAAGAAAAATTGGAGTAGCGATGTAATGAATTGTTAATTTTTTTATTAGTTAGAGATGGGATAGATAGTTAAAGATATATACTCAAGATAAATCGTCATTCTCTTTTCGTTTTCAATAAAAAAGAAATGTAGAAGGCAGAAAGATTAAATAATGTAATAAAATAGTTGGAGAACGCAGATATTTTTTGAAAAATTAATAACAGGCTATTTAATGAAGTTATATGTGGTATACAAATAGTATTGCCGTCAAAGTATAAATTAAAAGTATAATTAAAAAGAGGAAAAAGTGTCATTAGGTGTACGTAGTGCATGTATAAAAATGAAAAAAGTATTTTTCCCTATCGTATATAATAAATTTAATATTTTGCGAGTTATTTCAATTGCACGACGATAATAATTTCAGCAATATATCACCACAGGTTTCGCGTGCATTCGTGTTTTTTTTTTCCATCGAATTAATCACGGAGTTAAACAAATTCAAAAGGAAAATAAATTTTTTGGAAAACAGACACGCAAAACAAATATGTAAACGGTATGATAGAACAAATCCTGAAGCTGAAAGAGGGACACGAAAGGGCAATAGCCGCCAGGTCATGCCGATTTATGATTCTAAAACCGTGTAACTCCCAACGTGTAATGCTATCATTACAAAAGATAAAAATGCAAGTCTGTACCTTTGGCCGAATAAAGCCACGTTGTGACCTCAATGGCTAGTAGTCGGTAAGAGATAGCAAAAAGAGTACAATAGTTTGTAGTACATCGTTTAAAAATATCTGGATACTTGCTTATTAAGAAAAAAAATTATAGTATTTTTTAACTATAAAATTGCAATGATTCCATCATTTATAATCACCAGAGTGTATTACAATTGGATCAAATTAATTAAATTGATATTTGTAACAATAAAACTACATAGTTGACGAACTCTTTATGTTCAGATACTTAAATTTTTTAATTACAAGTTAGATTAGAAATGGTTTTTCTAAATTAACAGATATGATGTTGATGGAATTATTATTTTAGATGGTCTCATAATTCATCATTAATTTGTACAAAACGATTAAAGTCTCCAGATACTTATATGTAAATAATAATCAGACTACTATGCAGTTTTATGAACATAAATGTACCTAAATGGAATTTAAACAGAAATTTGCTTCGTCTTTTAAATATTATAATATGTTTTATAATATCTTTTTCTTTTAAATATTTTATACTTATATCTTTGCACATCCTTAAATTTCTCAAAAGAATTGCGCAAACATCCGCAGTGATAAACTAGAAGCTATACTATTTAATTTTAAGAATAAAATTGCTGTTAATCATTAGAAGTTACTCTGATATTTTAAAAATCAAAAGTTCTCAAAATTGGAACTAAAGAGGAAGACGTTAATAATTTCCATTTCCACCGTAATGCATCATTCAGCAAGGAGATAACTCACATATGAATTTTGGAGATCTCGAATTTAGACTGGACACGACCATGGACCTACGGGATCAAGCACGACACGATTCCAAACCACTAGAATCTTCTCTCATTTTATAAAGTCCCGCCGAGGATTTGGGACACGGAATCATGTTGGTCGTGGTTCAATGAGTCCAGGGTCGTGTCAAGTGTAATCCCATGCGACCGTAGTCTTGCTGGGAGTGATCTCACGAGTTGTCCCTCGCCTATTTCCTTAACTGATGGTTCTTGGCGAATATAATCTGTTATGTTCACCATTATTCCCCATCGTGTTGTGCAGTTGCGGAATTTGTTAGGCCAGTGATTTTAATCGTAGTATTATCGCGATTCCAGTTATGACAATTGTTACTTGACATTTTGATAGATTAATACTTTTACTAATTAGGTATCTCTTGAACGTACCGAAAATTATTTCACATTTATTACAAGTTGTTCGTGAAATGATCCGGAAATTTATAGAAACTTTTTGAATTATGAACGTATTATCTGCGTTGTAAAAAGAATATTTTATATCATTACGATTATACTGCAAAATATTTCACGAGTCAGTGTAAGAAGAAGAATTGTGAAGATTAATTTTATCATGCGTAGATAAACATAAATTGTAGTTCACTAGATCTGCCAATTTAGATCATACATATGTACACATGTAGAAATTTCACATATAGTCACATGCAGAAATTTCACTTTCCTAACACAATTTTATAAAACGAGATCATACTCAAAGGCAATAGATGTACGTGATACGAATATTCATACTTGAGTGACATATAATGGCAAATTGTCTTTGGCTATCATTATATTAACCCATTCAATTGATCACAATTAGCGAAACGACGAATCTATTGTAATAAAATCTACCTAATTGTACCCTTTATCTCAACAAAACTCGATTAGTAATTTTATCGAAAGCAGTCGTTACTTCCGCTATCCGATTCGTTGTCTTTATTTCTTCGAGTACATTATACTGACGGATTTAATAGTCGTGTCGTTAACGTCGTTGACGACACGACTTTGTCGTTTTTATGGATCTTGCTATCCACCTACCCAAAATTGTTTTTCCGATATTCCCATTATTCTTGCCAGGTTTTGTTTAAAAGTACACGCGCCATTAAGAGGCTGCGATCGTAACCTTCGAAATGAGAGGCAAATTCCACGGGTTGGTTCGTGAAACGCAGATTTCCGATCAGCGATCCCCGCGGAGTACAGCAAGGGGAACTATCGCGAGTGCCCCCGCTTTGTTTCCTGTCTGGCTCTCCCTTTAACCTTTCATGGCCCTCGTTCGACGCGATAAAAAGTTCAATATCGCTCTGAAAAGCTGGCTTTTGCGAGCGATGCCGCAGCTAAGGGAGAGGAGGGGAGGGGGGAGGAAGGGGCGTATGCAAGTACTTTTCCACGGTATTTCAAAGTGGCGAGGGGTCCTATTGACTTCCGGCTTGCCGGAGTTCGAGCAGAACCAAAGAGAGGTTCCAAGGGCTGGAACTGAGAAAACTTTGCTCCTCGTCCAGGCGAAACTTCCCGCCAGCCAGGAAATGGAAACTCTCACGCCTCTGTTTCGCCTCTGTTCAGTCACGAGCACGTCGTATCGCGTGTGCCCTCCCGTTTCTTCTTTCTTCTTCTTCCTCTTCGGCCGGTTCTCCGCCGAAAGACACAATCGCTCGTTTGGCAGAGAACGTTTGTTGCCAATGGCGCGTGTAACTCTAGACCGAGTATACAAGAATATTGGTTGCTTTAGGATTTTCCGGGAATACCTCACCCCTTTAGTTGCATAATTTTTCCGGTGTTGGGAAAACAATTTCACGCAACACGCTATTCTGTGGGAACCATTTCTATAACACCTCGTCCATTTTCTACAAAGTGCGTTATAGAAAGGTTGCATTTGCATCGGATAATTATTTAATTATAAAATGACGACATAGTGCACTTTGCGATGACGGAATAAAATATCGTCATACCCAGTCATAGTGTATATTTGTTGTGACAAATTATGTCATACGCAACAAGACAGTTTTCTTGGTATGACGATATATTTGACCCCTTATAATTAAGGGAAGTTAAAGCTATTGAAATTCACGAGTCTTATCCCGATCATTATATTCTGAGTAATCTTTGCGATCTAAACTCAATTGTTTTTTTTTTAATTTCATTTGAAAGGGTTCCAAGTTGAGAAAACAGCGCAATTATCAGATATTCTCTTTTTCTTTATTTCTCAGCGATCCGCTTCCGTTTCTTTCGTAGCTCTTTCCTGCTTGTTCGTTTGTTTCAGATTCGTTACCACGTTTCGCAACGTCGCATTCGATGTAAAATTAACGCGACGCGATTTTTGTGTTTCCAGGACGCTGCCAGAACGCGGATCCGCGGGAACAGTCGGGCAGCAGGGATGACGCGAGGAAAATAGGTGATCTGCGCGATGAACTGCAGGCTGACGATGCGGACCAGTCGTACGTGTAAGTGCTTTATGCATATTTGATGCCGTTCGATCGAACGTGCCGGTTATCGAGCAGCTTTGTGCTCGAGGAAATCGAAGCAGGACATCGATCGGGCTTGTAAATTGACGAGCAATCGTTTGGACACTGTTAGAGATACGCTTTTCTCTCTCTCTCTTTTTTTTTTTTTTTGTTTGAATTGTCGTCTCGTAGAGTGGCACTTTGTGCTGCGAGAATACAGAGATGTTTTTTTGTTGAAAAGGCTCTTTTTATAAGAATTTTTAACATCGAGCGTCGTTTTCTCTTTTTTTTCTTTTTTTAAATTATTATTTCGCATTATTACGCAACGGAAAATATTTTTCTGAAAGAATTTTTTCAATGAGAGTTGTTCGAAACTGTTCTTCTTTCTTTTTTAAATTATTACTTTCGCAAAGTAACACTCTGTGTTATAAAACTTAGAAACTAGGAAACGTTTCCTCGACAGCGGTATTCTTTTATGTAAGAATTCGCAGTGATTTATGGAAATTTGATGGTCCATTATTGGCTCGAAAGCAATTGTCCTATCTCCCTCTGGAATGTGTAACGCGTGCCTGTGACACCAGAGTTAATGAGCGAATTGGACCGTTAATTACCAAGGTCGACTGTTATGTTTGCAGAGCAGTGTCAATTGAACAATTCAAGTGAACACACTTTCCAGCTGATTACTAATATTAAAGTTCCTTTCAAACAATTTCCTTTCGATACCCACCGTCAGAAATATTTTTCACACACGTATCTACTATCTATCTATGTTTAGACTTAATTCAGAAATATTAAAACTTTGGACGTGAAATAGAAATATTTTAATTAGTTATTTATTTAGACTTGATTGGAAATATTTTTTAATTCTTGTTTGCTAGAAGTTTCTTACTAAGAGAATAGATTGTCGTTCTTTCAACGTTATGAGATGAGATCAATCTTTAACAATACCGTGACAGATCGATTATCATTCCAAAGAATCGGCCTTGCAATCTTTTATGGTCGCCTAGCTACGAGTCCAGACAGTTTCTCTTCAGATATATTCCCAAGGTTGCGTGTGTTATAGCTCTTTGACATTAAAAGTAGGGTAGTTGCAGGCTATCTATCTAAACTTTTCATCTCCTTTATTTACAGAATTACTGATTATTTAACAGATAAACTAAATCACTATTTAATTCATTTTTTACTTACGTCCACAAAAATATATGTAAATTTGCATAAAAGTCTACAGTATAATGATCACATTCGAGATATGTAAAATTTATAATGGTATATTTGGCGGTTTGCCCGGGTTTCTTTCACGTTACACAGGATTAAAACATAAAGCCTCTCGAATAAATTCACATACATTTATATCCCATTTGAGTCATTTTTTCCCCTCTACTTTAAAAAATATAGTTCATTCTGTAAAAGAGACAAAGTATTCTAGCATGTTGTAAAAATGAAAAGAATCTATCAGGATCAAAGATGATGCTTTTTAAAAACTGTTCGCAAATTGACAAAGTTTTGTAAAATCAAACGTCATCAAGAATTAATGCTTTAATATTAATTAACAGACGACATTTAATCAATTACGCTTTTTCAATTAGAAAGTGTACCAAGTAGGATAGACTCCTACTCAACTTCTCTTCCCTACAAATTTCAAAATTAATATCGATACCGACAAGCTACTCCATTAAAAACAAAAAAAAGAAAAGAAAAGTGAAAAGAGAAAAGAACAGAGAGAAAGAAACGAGAGAGAAACAGCGAAAAAGTAGAAAACGGTGTCTCACGTTTCTTGTTACCCTGGCAACAAGTCCCTCTCGGCGAATTCAATAAACTTGCCGATCGAACGCGTCGCCGGAAATCGTTGTCGAGGCGGGGAACCGCAAGTTCCTAGTCTGCCGAGTGGGCATCGAGGATCAAGCAGACTCTGGAGAACCGATAATTACGATGGCAGACGAAATAAGGGCGGTCGTATTACCGGCGGTATTACACACTCGAACTTTCTAATTGATACGTAACACAGTCGAACCGCAGTGGTGGAAACCCCCGGCTAAAGCACGCGCGCGCACGTCGTTGAACGTCTGTCTCAATTACACGCTGGCACGACTTATAATTACCGAGACTAAAAGGTCCCAGGACGATGGAACCATCGCGCGCGCCTGTCTCGCTGTTTCCAAAGGAATCCCAACTTTTCGCGGTATTTTCATTTACAATCGGTGGAATGTTTCACGACTGTGGTTACAGTTCGCCTCGTTTGTCGTTATTGCGATAGTTGGAACGGCTCTGACTCTTTGAGCACGCGCGGTGGCTTTGTATGAAATTATGCACGCAATCAGATCGTTTGAGCACCCTCCTCTGTTGAAATGATAATTGAGATTTTTGTAGATCCCAGCGAGCCAGATTCGTCCGACACTGGCTGTGCATTACTTGGAGATTAATCTAGGTTCGCTTCCTGGAAGAAGACGAATTTCAGAATAGTTTATGATAAAAATGTGATTATAATAAACAGCGCGTATGTTATTAAATATTCTGTACAATTTTACAAGCAAAACTTGGTCTAACAGTAAGTTTGATCTGTTTTGTTTCAATCTTCTGTGATTAACGTGGATAAGCCTGTCTTTTTTTTTTTTTGGAGTATGCTTGTCGCGTGTAATATTATGCTTGATGTAAGATGCTCTTAATTCCGGGTATGATGAAAAAAAAGAAATCGTACAACATGTCTGTCACATCGCGATATATGCGTGGAAGAGGGACGATTCCTTTAAAAAAATTTTAAATAACAGTTTTTATTAATTTACTTTCAAATTCATAGTAAGAAAAATAAAAAATTCGTGAAAGCGATAAAAGTAATCTTCGAGTGGTTTGCGGCGTGTAAAAAATTTGATTGATTAAATTCAAATTTCAACCCCTCGAGCGTTATAGTTCATCAATGAAAGTGCATTCCACAGCGAAAAATCGAATTTTTTGCCGCTTATATTGGGTATTCCTGTTTGCGAATTGTTTTTGATCATGATGTATATATCTGTGATACAAACGCTTTTGAGGGATTGATCGTTTATACACCGTCATAGAAACTTTTATTCAATTTGTTTTACACGTTGGACTGAAGGAGGCCAAAAATATACTACGAATTCTTCTCATAGGCAATTATTAAATGGAAATGGAATTTCTAAGACGTATAAAGGCGATTTTTAATTTTATATTGAAATTCTTCTTTAAATTGAATTGTTAGAAAAATCACTGCAAGAAACTAGAACATCTGATCTGGAGAATATCTATTGTGATTTACAAGTGGAAATGTATTATTTAAAATATAGCATACGGATTTACAAAAATACTTATTATTTTAATAAAATATTCTACCAATTTTATACACTTTTATTTATAAATTATAATAAGAACGTTTTATTTTTGTGGTGACCAATCAAAGGTTTTGAAACTGGTGAATTATTCTACTTATTCTTTTTAACAATTTGATTTGAAAGAAACGAAGATTAAAGTCACATCTCAAAAAAAGAAAAAAGAAATATAGTTTTTCATTTAATAATTATCTATAAGAAAAATTCACAATACATTTCTGAACGATTCAGGGTGATTACCTCATAATCAAAACATTTTCCGCTGATTCTACAAAATTCCGTCCATTTACAATAGAAATATTAAAGAGGTTCATTCAGGGCATTATGCATGCCAAAGGGAGAAGGGCCAGCATTGCCAAGTACACAGTCTTTCATTTTATCGCGAAAGAAAGACATAAAGATAGAGGGAGAGAGATAAAAACCAGAACGGTTGTCTGTGTTGTCCATTAGCTGGGATGCGTCTCTCGAGGGTAAAAAGGCGCTCGATGAGGATGGGAGCTCCCTCTCGTCTCGAAACGCGGCAGAGGTGCCGGAGACGGAAGCGGAAACAGCGCCTCGGGCCGACGGAAATAGGGACAAGGTCCTTGTTCCACCAGAAGGTGCCTCTAACTCATCGCTTCGGCCTGGTTTGAATGTCAGTGAGTAAATACGTTTGCTTTTTGAATCAGACGCAGGTATAATCGTGTAACTTGCGTGCCATAAATGAAGGGTGAAAAAATAAACAGACTGCATGTGACATCTCTTGAAAAATTCTCTTTACCTGTAGAAAGAGGAAAGTTTATACGGAAGCTCTATATACGATTATTAACATGATTCGTATAGTTTTTGGCATAATGAAAAATAAATGATTCCAAAGATTCAGAAAACATTTTTTTGAAATTTAAAACAATTTTAAAGAAATTTAATTATAAAGAGGAAAACCTTAGCTTTGCGTTATGTTTACTTTGTAAATAAAATTTTCATACGTAGAATTAGTATATATTCTAATTTCATAACTGGTGAAATGATTTAGAAATTTAAAATTAAAATTTTTCATCAGATATCACCCACATTTAAATTGCTAAATACTACGTGATCGTTAGAATCAAACTCCTCACATTCCTCACGCGCGAACTCTCGTTCCAGCCGCGTCAACGTCGATCGGCCGTCGAAAGGGGGACGTCAGCGACAGATCGCGCAAGAAACGTCGCAGGAACAAAGATTCGAGGAGCTCCGACGTGGATCGACAGCGTGAGAACACGCCAGAGGTTTGCGAGAACGAGATCAGGGGGAAACGAGGGGGCGGTCAAGCGAAAAGATCGAAGGACAGCGCGGCGAGACGGTATCGCGCGGAGCGTCGCAGGAGGAGAAAGAACCGCGAGCGAAAGCGCGGAAGGAAGAGGCCCGGCCAGAACGGCGAGAAGAACTACGAGTCGCGTAGAACGACCAAGTTCAAGAGAAGAATGAACGATGCGCCAGCCGCGCTATTGCTCGGCAAGATCGATGGCCACGTGACGGAGGACAACGTCTCCAGCTACGACTCGCCGGACGTTACCCGGAGAGGCAACCGCGCTCCCTCGAACAGCTCTGACGTTACCTCGCCGTTCGATCTTCAGGATCAATTAACCACCGAGGCCGGGAAACAGTCCACCTCGCAGACCACCTCGCGCTACAAGATGTACGAGGACACGGTCGAGAGAGAGTTCTCCAAGCAGTTGGAGAAAGAGATCTCGCGGACGCAGATGGAGGACCCGGCCAGCTTGGAGAATCGTATCCTGGGTAGTTCCGTGCCGAAATCCACTCGCAGGAACGTGGAACGCAAGGAGACGAAACCCGGCAACTCTAGGTACGACGCTGACAAAATGTTGGGCTACTCGCGGACCGAGGAGGACCTGCCTATTTTGGACTTGGAGAACGAGGTGCTGGCGCGGACCCTGAAGGATTACAACGCGTACATGACGTCGAGTTTGAAGCTGTCGATGCTGCCGAGGCGAGAGGACGCCGAGCGTAGGAAGGCCGGCGGATCGCATTTTCATGGGAAACCTATAATCGACAGGGCAGAGTTGGACCGGCTTGGTGGAAAGAAGAACGCGGAAACGGCGAGCAGCACCGCTGCGTACGAGGACGATACGAAAGGGGATTTATCATGCATAAACGGGACGTTCGTGCCGGCGCCCCTCGCCCGGCATGCACTGATCAAATATGTAAAGTAAGTGGCTTTTAGCATGAATAATTCAGCTCATCTCGAACGTCGGCCAGGTAGCCGGTTTCAGCCGATGCGATTTCCCTCCCTTTATGACGATGAATGTTCCACGCGTTTGTGAAACTTGCGCACCGCATTATGCTCATCGGTGCTCCGAACAGGAACCAGAATGGGAGTAATTAATGTTTTTTGCATCCGACGTTTTTACCCGTCCGTTAGTAAATAACTTGAATGAATATGGTTCGATCGATCGAGTTAGATTTAAAGTTGTATTTTTCTTTTTCTTTTTCCTTTTTCTTTGGTATAGTTTTATAGTTCTTCTTTTTAAAATTGTTATAGTTTATCTATCCTTGTTAATATTTATTTGAACAAAAATTTAAATGAAAGTATGGGCAAATTGGTAACGTTGTTTGATTAAGGGACATGTGTACGTATGCACATCATATTATTTACGTAAAATCAATAACATATTGAACATGTATTGGTTTGAAAGCGAGAGTTAATAATAATTAAATTGATTTACAACAGACTCTACGCGGTCTGATCAGCTAAATGTCTTTGCAACGGATCGTTTGTAAAATTGATGTTACACACGTTAATTAATAATAATTGTTATATTAGTACAACAATGGCGATGTAATTAAATTGAAATGTTGACCCAGTTTGATTATTATTCACGAATACGGTATAATACTACTTCAAGGATTCAAAATTAACGTTCGTTTTACATTGCAGATTAAATCAATTTGGCACCGAAAATTCAATTTAACTCTCGAACATAGGTATCGTAGAGCTATCGGGGATCGTAACAATTTACAGTTAAATTACTCAATTTTAAGATTGAATTTTTATTGCTAATCCCCTAAACATCACGAAGAACGTAAACTACAAAGTAAACTCAAATATCCCAAATTTCAGTAATCCAATATAAATATACCATACGTAGCAGTAACAGTATAATACTATAATAAATAAAATACTTTGCTTCGTGCGTTTTATAAATTTTTTTTCACCATTAAAAAAATAACTTTTATTAATTATTTCTTTGCTTCTGCATCAACTTCTCACATTGAAAGAAATCTTTATAACTTGCTCGTCAAAGGTCTGGGGCAAGTGTCTGGATGCTCTTGAGCGTTGGCGCAAGTAACGAACTTCCAAACATTTTCAATTTTTCAAAGTGCCGAAACTTTCTCGGATGGTTGAAAGGAAAACGTGACTCGCAAACCTCGCGCGGCTCCTATCAGCCACGTGAAACGAACGCTCCGTTTCCCGAGCATTCTGTACGAAATCTTCAAGGAAGTAAGTACGCTACGTACGTATGTATATGTGCGTCTTCCTTTTTCCCCCTTTCGGAGGATTTAGTCGATAATTGCTGTTCTTGCTGTTTGTTCCGTTTGGAAACGAACCTTCTTCTTTCGGCCAGAACGAACGGTTCCTTTCAAAGGCAGGCTCTCTCGCCGCTTTAATCGAGCACACGCCTCTGCTCCACGCCGTGGGAACGTGTCCCTCTATTGCCGCTTGTGAAATTCCCCCCCTTTTCATCAGAAAACTGAATTACTGGGACAAGTTCGTAGTCCAGGGATTATAGAAGAACCAGAAAAGTTTCGAATCGGGGGGAGGAGGGGGGCTGTGAACTTTTCAATGGTTCGACGTGCTGGAATTACCTGACAGAGCAGTAAAATATAAAAAGACGGTGAAAGCAAGGGAAGTGACTGTAATGGCTAGTAAGTAAATCTTGATTCGAGCGAATGTTGAATCAAAAGGAGCAGGGGAACGTCAAAAGTTTGGGAAGATGTTAGGAATGACATTGGAAGAATAATGGCGGGGTTCAAAAGAAGGAATGAATATCACGTAGATTTAAATTTACCTGTTTTCCAACGCGGAATATATATATTTTTTTTTTTAAATAAATGTTGTATAGATGCTTTCGTTATTATTTTATTTCGTGCTTTATTTTGTCAGTTTTCCTTTTTTATTATTTATTCCAAATTTTTATTTATATTTTATTTAAATATATTCAATTTTCTCGTTTATTTTTACGATAAACATATTTTTCTCATTTTCATTTCATCTTGTAATAGTATTTTTCGAAGACTCTGTATACCTCTGTATTACGTGTTGCACGAGGAAGCTGAATTTCAATTATGCTACTGAATTTGACAGACTTACGAGTTTATAACGGATCATAAACTCTTTCGTGAAAACTCTGCATCACCATGTTGAAATCGATTAGTTGTTGTATGTCTACCAGCAGCGTAAACTTTTGAAGTTAACCAATCAGAGAATTAATTTTCACGGGCAACCATACGCAAACAAAAGTTTGCTACAAAACTCCTCTTGCACATTACTCTCTCGGCTACGAACTTTTCAAGTGTCCCTCCCTCTCTTTTCGGGAAAATCCTAGAAAAACAAAAACCAGTTTATCTAGGTTCGTCAAAGATGAGGCAGTTTGACCCGACTCTTTCATTTTCTACAACGAAATTTTAAAATGCAGATTTTAAACACTGTTCTTGTAGCGTTTTAGGTTTGAGTAAAGCGAGTAAACATTATTCCTTTTTACCAGCTCAATGAGTAAGATTTTCATAATTAATAAAGGACCGCCTCTGCAATATTTTTCTAGTAATAATTCGAGAAATCACATTTTCGTCGCAAAGGAGCGATGTGCTTTCTGGGTTTATATTTTATCAACAATTGATTATTAATAATTATATTGTGTTAATATTTTTCAAAATATAGTAGAGATTTAATGAAAATTCTTCATTTTCCACTTTGAATAATACTGCTTAATCTTCTATATAATATTTATAATATAAAAATATGAATATAATATAATATAACATAATATAATATATTAAAATAATATTATTTTTGCAAATTTCTAAATGTATTCGTGTTTGCTGTTTCCCTCAAGATCGTCGATACCAGGTCACGAATATTTGGAAGCCGATTACGAATGTGCTCCTGGATATTACATGGTGAGCACAACGACCAGACTGCTTTGCAGAAATCGTCAATGGATAGGACAACTACCAAAGTGCAAGATCAAAGCGAATTTTGAAGGTGCGTGCATCGAGGCTTCGTGCGACCACATTTGCAAAGAAGTCGACGGCAGGCCGGTCTGTTCGTGTTACAAAGGTTTCCAACTGGACGGCGATAAATGTATCGGTAAGTCATGCTATCAACTGTTTGCTCGTCATTTGAATACCGTACAATTAGTTTGCAGATATTCATGCAAATTCATATTTTTTTTTGCCAGAGATGCACGAAGAGAATTCGAACGAAAGAAATGCTGTATTTTTCAAACGAAGTATTTTGTCTCCGCTGTTTCATATGTTTTATATTTTCAGATTTATTCAATATCTATCTGTTATATTGCTGTTTCACATTTTAATTTACAAAATATCTTGCGCGAGCAAAATATTATTTACGTTACGATGTAAAGCTGAATTTGAACGAAAACAAATTTATCGATTATTGGACGAAGGATTCGCCGAGAAAGAAGGAAACATATTTTTAAACAACGTAAATTTATACCATGGGTGGGGATTTTTTTCCATCCTCACGACTAGTATTTTATTTTGGATATTTTATGCATTTCTGAATGTTGCGCGCATTTTGTGCACGTTCAAATTTCACATGAATGCGTAAACATCTGCAGACTAGTCGTAAATTTATAAATATCCGTAGTCTACGTACAATACTTAATTGATCACGTTTATACTGTTCTATTAAAATTGATATTACCGTATAATGTATTTGATTGATAACATAGACATTCGATAACATCTAAACTACTCAATATCCAATATCTGGAAATATTTAGAATTTCAATTTCAATAACAATTGACATATTATCATTTTAAACAGAAATTAATTCTGTATTTACGTCTGTTGCACATTACGAATCATATAAACCAGACACTATCATTGACATTCATCCTCGTATTCAGCGTTGCGTATGCAAATAATTGTTCACTATTTGCCATTGATTTTGTCTTTAACTTGTCTCGTCAAAGTACACGCACGTATCGCATGCATAACGACGTGAACAATTAAGTGTTGAAATATTTTTTCAATCCTGTAAAACGGAAACTAGGACGTTTTTCCACCTTTCGTTCATTTATTTTAATTTTCGTATTTTATTATAATTTTATTCCATCGATCTGGTCTAATTCTCGTAATATTTTCAGAAGCAGATTTTATAGGATCGTTACTCGCGCGAGGTACATAAAATACTTTCAACGTCGACGCGTCGTAAAATTACCATAACGTTTCGCCGTCTAATAATATTTTGATAGTTTGTCGAGTCGAAGATTTTTCTCGTGTTTTTACTCTTCTGTCCTCTCCTTTTCTCTCTCTCTCTCTCTCTTTCTCTCTCTTTTAAAGGAACACGAATAGTAAACCAAAGAGAAACGATACCGTTTTCCCTCCGAAGACAAGCTGTCGGGCCGGTGAAAAAGAAATTTCCAGAGATGAAATATCGACAGGATACTCGTTGAAATATTGACAGCTTCCGCGTTCTGCAGGAGACAAGTCCTTCCTGTCCGTATTAAAACATCAACGATTTCGTTCCAGAAGTACTTACTTGGTTGTTGCTCGCTCGTCCGCGGGGTGTATCGGCGCTCGTTCCTCATAAAACTGAAGAGCACCGCTATAAAATTTTATTCCGAAGTTCGTTTGTGCATTTTGAAACGAAAGGGACGGATCCCGGATATCGGAAACGTTGCTCGGGCTCTCATCTCTCTCTCTCTCTCCGTGCTCCTCCTCCGGTTTATTACCAAGACAGATTCTCATTTTAAAAATGGATTTACAAGCTGCCTCTCGGTATTAATCACGCACGAGAAGAAGGATCGCGAATGAAATTTCTTAAATCATGGAATATTATTCTCTCTAGGAAATAATTTGAAGTAATCATTTGGGATAATTAAACGAAAACGAGATTAAAGAATTCTGGGTTGAAAATTGCATCGAAAGGGAAGAGGGAAGTCGAGGAATAAGGTGAACAAATTTTTGTAAATTGAAACTGGTCTTCTTTGGTGATTGAAATGTGTAATTAGATGCAGGAACGGAAAAATTGTGGGTCGAAGGTGATATTAAAGATATGGAAATCGGGGAACAACATTTTTTTTTTAAACTAGAATATTTCTCTTCGTGAGATTTCTTTGAAACGTCTCTTTTGAAATGAGATTTCTTTGAGCATAAATAGGATTAAGAAATTCTGGGTTGAGGATTATATGAAAAACGTGGGAAAAAGTGGAAAGACGAAGCAGCAACGTGGACAAATTTTTTAAATAAAAATTCGCTTCGTTGGATATATCGTAATTGGGAACAATTGAATGTGAACGGGGCGTAGGAAAACGCAAATTTAATAAAACTTTGTTAATTTAAGTTGAACGAGGAACTGGTTTCAATCAAGCGAAAATTCGAATTAACGGGCTCTTGGAAAAATTAGCTTTTATCGAACGAGGGAAATGTCGTTAATCTAGACGAATCGTAAAGACAGGCAATCCGAATTAGTTAAAAGTCCGGCTTAACCGAGCCTGGTAAAACAAAGTTCCACTCTATTCCACGAGGTGTATATATATATATGTACGTGTAAAAAATAGAAGAATAGATTGCACGAATGGAATACATTGGAGGAACAAGAAATACGAGGAGTGGAATGAAAAACTTTGAAAACTTTGTTCCCATCAACGAGAATCAGTGTATTTACGTATTATTCGCTAATGTTTTTCCACTGCAGGGTTTTTGCATTATCTTTTAAAATCTCGTTTGACTTTCTCATTGCTTCATCTCACGCAGATGACGTCGTGAGTTTTTGAAAAAGTTTAAATTTAAATAAAAATGAGGAGATCATTTTAGAAACAAAAGTGTCATCAGAATGTTGTCATCTGTTCTGTTATCACTGAAAATTATTTTTCGAAAACGATTATTTTTTCCAAAATAATAAAATTGAAAGTCTGATATTTTATCAGCATTGAAATTTTTTATCAGAAAAATCTAACATTTTATTGAACTATTCCTCATATCGCGTATTAAATAAAGACACCGAGATTAAAATTGTTCGATTAAAACTAACTCTCAGTTCTCTTACGAAAGAGCATAATATAGAATATAAAGGTAATGCAAAGACGATGTGTGTCTACCTATCTGTGTGTTAAAGCGTTATTACACTCATGATGAATTATCGATGCGATAAAATGAAACCAGAAACTCGTAGCATGTCGCGGAAGTTAGCCAAATTCCAGAAATTACACGTACTCGTTGAAATTCAGATGTGAACGAATGCAAGGATAACAAGGGAGGTTGTGAACATAAATGTATGAACACTCCGGGATCCTTTCGTTGTGAGTGTCCAAAAGGGATGAAACTAGACGAGGACAGATTCACGTGCAGGGGTGAGTTATTTGCATCGGAATACACATCCTCCGTGAAACGAACATATCGCTCTCTCCCTGTCTCCTCCTGTCTCTCAATATCTCTCTCTTTGAAAAAGCAACAAGTGTAACCACGATAGCAAAAAGCCTATGCTGTTCGATCGATCGACCATTGTTGATCGTTTGTTTCTCATTTGCTTAGAAATATTAGCGATTCTTATTTCTTTGAAATGTTCTGTTCGATTATAATTTGATAATTTATTATTTTATATTTTATTCTTTTTTATTTTATATCGATTAATTCATCTTAGACGTTCCTTTGTATCTTCATTTATATTAACGAAAAGTGGTGTAAATGACATTTTAGCGAATATTGTATTAACAATTAATTTAATAGACTGCAGCTGAAAGAAATGTCGTAAAGCATCAGAAAAATTTCCATTATTATCAGTGAAATTTTATAAGAAGAACGCGTAATCATCTTTCTGTAGCAATGAAAATAGTTGCATGCTTTTGAAAATTATAAATAGTACAAATCTGTGTAAAAGATCTGATATTAGCCATCTTAATTGGTTTGGTAGTTCTAATTTTTACAGTGAAAAGAGAATTCTATGTTTGAGAAATTATGTTAAAATTAAATTTACACCACTTTTCATTCCCTCGTATATTAACCAAACCATAAACTACTTTAACATCCACGTCATTCAATTCAATTCAAACTCGATATGTGAAATAAAACTCGACGTGTGGAATTAAAATTACTCGATCGCTTTGGTCATGTAGACATCAACGAGTGCCTATTAAACAATGGGCACGGACCTTGTCAGGATACGTGTCGGAACACCATAGGCGGGTATGAATGTTCCTGCGACGGTCTACAGGACACTGTCCTGTCACCCGACAACCACACGTGTCAGGACGCAGGTCCCTGCAGCGTCAACAACGCCGGATGCTCCCACACCTGTCTCTCCACGATGGGACGAGTGTTTTGTCTCTGTCCTGATGGCTTCATCCTAGAGGACGACTGGAAGACTTGTCAAGGTAATAGAATTTCCTCCTCGAGGAATCGAAAATGTGCGTAATATGCACGTGAATCGTGACATCCCTTTCATTTCTGTTTTAATCGCTCTTTTTTCCTCTTCTTATCAAACACATTGTTGCGACTGTTGTTAAAAGTGTACAAGGTACCGATGGAAGTTTTTTGTTGATTAAAAACACGTTTCCAAAGTGTTTCTTGTCTTCAACGAACGTATCATTAATCGTCCTGTATATTTAGTTCAATTCTACAATTCTATTGGATGCAAAAATTAGAATGTAAGAATTTGTAAAATATCTATAGCTTTTTAATTTATTGTTCAGTGAAGCAGAATTCTTTATTTTTTGGTTATTATACAAGCTTTGTTATACGTCGTGACTTTCCTGAAACGTGAAATGTGAAAGAAATATTCGAATAGAAAACACAAAAATTTATTGCATTATCGCATGTAAAAGGATAAGAGTCTCTTTTTTATTTCCTATTGTACAGTGCAGTGCAATCGCATGAAATATCCTCTTTTTCATCTGTAAGAGGCTTTACTGAAATACATAAAAGTTTCATATCAGAAGAGTATATCGAAGCCCATCGTTGCTATCTCAAAAATTTACAACAGAAGTAAAAATATTAATACCAATATAACAAGAGATTCCATTTATTGAAAAGAAGTTTCGAACGTCACTCCAACCGCATGGAGACTTAATTAAATAGAAAAAAAAACCGTGATTTCGATTATTCGAATGTGAATTTTGACTATTTGTACAAAAAAATTATAGGTGAATTAAATATTAACTGTTAAAATTAAATATTAAAGAAATTATTGATAAAGAGAAATCTTCAAAACTTTATTTCAATATTTCAAATTTTTACTCCAAATTGTTTCATCTTCAAACTTCTAATTTCCCCAACATTCATCGAGATTTAATTGATTTCAATTTTAACACTCGAATATTTCTACAAAAAGCTCGCCAGAAGTCTCAGTTCTGATTTATATAATTCCATCAAGAATCAGATATTTTTCCATGAAAGACAGAGGGCAAAAAAAAGAAAAAAATTTCAAACATTTCTTTTCCAGACGTGGACGAATGTGCCCAACCAGATTTGCAAACGGAAATGTGCCGATATGGTTGCATCAATACGCCGGGATCTTATCGATGCGCCGAGCCAATGGAGTTGAAGGATCAACCGATACTGGACAGCTTGTCGATCACGTGCCTGCCAGGCTACGAGGCAACCCCCGATGGAACTTGTATCGGTAAGTGGTTTAATCCGTACGGGTGATTTAACAGGAAGTTGGATTTGCCGGTTAAGCCCCGCGGCAGACACTTTTCACTGCGAACATCCACTCCTGCCCTGTAATACATTGTACTTCGGTTGCCTCACGATTCTTGCGATCCGAGCGGGATTTTCGTGGTTCGCGAAACGTAGCACGTTCTCTCTTACCGGTTTTTTTTTTTTTAATAATAAATACAACGAGCAGAGTAACTGTACTATTAACGAAAAGTTGTTATAACTTATGTTGGTAGAAAAAATCGTATAGCAATCTTAGAGCGTTTACTTTGAGAATCTTTAAATATATTATCTCAATTTTATCTAATTAAATTATCATCTCAATTTTTTTTAAATATATCATCGCGTGGAAAGGTAAAGATATTCTTTGAAAGTTCAAACATTGAAAAATTTTCTCATCGACCAAAGATCTATCTATGGAGATGGTCCTCGAGGAACAACTGCCGTTTGAAGTTTACTCTACTACTGCACTGATTTTTCCTTTTTCGTCATTCACGACGAAATTTCTTGAATTTTTATTTTCCAAGACGACTGTCACCTTCTGTAATTCCCCGTAAACGAAGAAACGTGCCACTCCCCGCGACGAATTGAAACGTGATTCTTCTTCTCGCGACAAATATCGCGAAGCGCGCCGGCCTCTCGTAAGCAAGCAAATGGAACGTGCTAGTTTTCGCAACGCGCACGTCGATGTAGCCTGCATCCTATTTCTGTACACACAATTAAGACCATTATTTGTGCATCTCAGCAACGAGACGCTCCAGCGTTCGTGCGGATGATATTCTTCGTTGGCCGACATAATTGCGTTTGTCGTTTATTTCGCGACGCAGAATTTTAGCACAGGCAACCGATAGGTAGTACGATAACAATTCCCCATAGGGAGATGAGCGTCCTAACGAGATTTTGCTGCCTGGCGCTAGTCGTACCCCATAATACCGTTCTAGACGATCCGAGTATATACGTAATCGAATTAGCCCGCACATGGATCCGCCCGGTAGGCTGGCGGCTTCTCCGCTGCAATATTGGGTCGAGAATCTGGATCATCAACCGCCGGAAAACTGTCCGAATTAATGGCAATGCTCGCTGTTTCCAAATGTTTCCCGCTAATTTCGAGGATCACCCTCCATTTTCTCGTATAATTTACGAATTTATTTACCTAATTTGTTTAACTGTTAACGATCTAATTCAGCTTGTCCCTAGACTCTAGATTTTAATCGTTTTTTTGGAGAATTTACGTTTTATTTAATTGACAATGGTATTTAATTGAGCTTGTGCTTAAATTTTGGATTTTGGTGTTGGTACGATTTTGGCAAACTCTTATTTGGAGATGGCTCTTCAATTATATTTCATTCATTTTATTCGTTATCCGTTGTTGTTCATTATCTTCCATGAATTTATTTTTGTTTAATTAATAACGATTTAATCGAGTCTGTCTAGACGTTCGATTTTAATTGGTACTATTCTAATAATTTATCGTCAATTGTTTATTTGAGGAATGACGATTTTTGATTTTCTGCGAGAGGCTTGTTAAGATTTATAAAGCTTTTGTCAAATGAGAATTGTTACTACGAAATGTTTAAAAACATATTGTACTCTGTCAAGGTATTCATTTAATATTGTAAATTAACACTGTAATTATAATAGAATGTATTGTTAATTAATCATTCGACACAGGTAATCACAAGTATAAATCTATTTTAATAACGAATATCAAATCTTTTATGAAGAAAATTTAAAAATGCACATGACGTGCAAAAGTGGAAAATATCAGAAGTAGAGTATTTATAATTCTTAATATCTGGTGGAAATAAAATTTCTGCTCCAGTTCCATTTCTTTCACTGCATTCATAAAAATGTAAACTTGGGTGAAATTTCGCTCGCGACATTTAATCTTACAAAATTACATTTCAAAATAACGGTACGGTTCTTTTATTAATATTCTACTAAATCGTTCGAGCGATCAACTTTCAACGAGATTCTGCACCTTTCCCAAACAAACGTTGAGAAATTTGCATTTGCATTTGCACGTTTCATATTTGTACTCTTACCTCGTGATCTGAGAATCTTTAGCAAGATAAACGTTCTAACAAGATTCTGTTTCCGACTTTAGGCTTTCTAGTAGCCTCTAAACCTATTAGACCGTGCGATCGAGTTACGGGAGGAAATTGATACAGAGACGAGAAAACTGTATGTTAATAATAGTTGAGCAGCTTTTCAATTTTCAAATAATTCTCACTAAATATTAAATAAAATATTAAATAAAATTTCATCAAACTATCGTGATAATTTGTCTTAAGAGATAAATCATTTCTCTTATTTCCATCTTCTTTAAATTCGGCGATATTTTCTTTAAACGGACTCTTTCTTCTCACTTCAGTGTAGATTATCTAAACGAGCAAATTTTGGTAGCATTCACTGTATTACGGATACAGAATTAAACAGAAGTTTAGCTTGGTCGCTGTCTACTTAGGTCATGTACAAATTACGAGTTACATGTTACCGCAACTATCTAAGTGGAATTAGCCAGTGGAATTGCCGTCATGCATCATTTTCTTATTAGACAAAACGTATAATCCATTCGTGTCTCGAGACGTTAGCAAGTAACTTTGATCTTAAGCGCGACTATTTATCATGCAAAAGTTGTCCCAACTGTCCTGCTCAGTCTCTGACAAACTATCATAAAATGTTAACTAATAAGGCCAGCGAACTCTCTCGATAAAACAAGGATAATCCGCTATGAAATATAATTCGATATTGTTTCATCGTTACTTGAAATGTCAATTTTGTCTTATAGCGGTGAAACAATTCTGTCTGTACGAAAAATTCTTTTAAAATAATAAAATCTACTTTACTTTACGAGCAGCCAAATCATTTATTTTTTAATAAATGTAACGAAAATACTTTATTGATAACGTAATTTGAAAGAGACTTGAGTTAGATAAAGAGTCGATTTAAACACTCTCCGTGCAAAACAAGTGTTTTCAATAGTGCAGAAGAATCGCAGAAAGCCAAGGCAAAATCTAGTTTCCTTTTTTCGTGTTTTCCTTTTCAAATCTTTCGTCTGTAACAATTCTCTCGCCGCTGTTTTCTACTCGAAACGAAATCTGTCAATATTTCACGAAACTTCCACCAGGACAAAGAGCGAAACGTCGCGAAATTCGAAGTTCGCCCTTTTCGAACCTCTGCTCCGCTTTGACATCCGCATTTATTCAAAAGATATGTTTTTAATATTCCACAAAAAAAAGTTGCGAAAGACGGAAACGCGAAACACGTAAAAATTCAATTTCCTCTTTAAATCTCTTTTCCAATAATTCACAATAATTCATAAATAATAATCAATTTTCACGAGTACCTCTTCAACAAAGAAGATCCTTCAATTTGTGATTTGTGTAAAGTGATAGTGGAACGTATTATTGTTCAGTGGAGGAAATATAGTTCAACAGACATCAATTAAACATAAATTTTTTCTTGAATGACAACCCAAAGAACAAAGAATCGATCCTAAAACTAATACACTTTCTAACCTTTGTAATAAATTGTAAGATTTAGCTCCACAAGTGGGTTATTAGCGACTTTAAATAACAATAAAACGACACGACTTGTATTCCAGTACGATTCGTCTCACTGAAAGACCCAGAAGCAACTTTTTTGCCATAAAATTTTATTGATATGCAAACATTTGAGTCGATACAAAACAAATTACAGGCGCGATCGCTCAGTAGACAACGCCACTCCTACTCGAGGTCTATCCTACGCCCCTTCACGAATCACGTGACTCAAATCAACCAATCGCTAATTTTCGTTGCATCAGCGTTGCACCTGAAGAGGCCCGATTTTCTGGGTTACCCCCGCTAAAATCATTTTCAGTGATAATAAATAAAAGAAAATAATTAATTTTCCTGCACGGTATTTTGTCGCTTCCATTCGAAACAAATCCTCTCGACACTCCACTAAATCCTCACCAGAGAACGACGACTCGAACGTTGCGAAATTCGGCTCTCCCTCTTGTAATTCGCCACCGTTTTATAGCCACCGTTCGAAGCGAACCCGGTACGGGGTTGCAGGAAACAGTCGCCGAGAGAAATGGTCTGATTTAAGGGAGTTCTCGTCTAAAGGAACCTGCGCGTTCGGGATTCTGATTACAAGGTGACAGTTCGCCGGAATTTCTCCCCGGGGGATAGAAAGGGCCGGTTAATTCGAAGGACAGGGACAAACGCGCGAGCTCGCCGCGAAAATTGGGATGAATTCATTAATGAAATTACGGCCCGGCTCATAATGCACGAAGCTGATTGTTTCTCTGGCCGAGTTAAGTTACGGGAGCTGAAAAATTCGGCGGTGGGTAATTTCCCTTATTGGGAAGTTTCGTTGAGTTTAACACGCTCCAAATGAAATTTTTCGATTAGACGCGACACGTTGTATCATAAATCGCTGCGCGCTAGTGTAACGATGACTCATTTCTCGTCCAAGTTATTATGATGTTTCGTCGTGCTGCTATTGATGACAGCTTCGAGAACATTTTGGTTCGATTTCTCGCTCCAAATTTTTGGAAATTTATGTAATAATCTTGTTTTGTCGTTTTTTTTTTTTTTTGCGTAAGTTACAGATGTTCTTGAAACGTATAACTAGATTTGTGTGTTTGTTGAAGATATTGATTAAAACGAAGAGTTTTATACATTTGTGAGAAATTGAAAATTAAAAAACGAGCAAACTAAATGAAATAAATATCTTTTTAGGTTCTCTGTCTTTTTAGTTAAAGTTTCTTTAGTAAAATATAATTAAGACATTATTGACAGTGATATCATTTATTTAATATCAAGTACAATATTGTTTAGCACATTCGACGAACATATCTTTTAGTGATCACGAGCTTCTGAACCCTCTTAATGTTTTCAGTTTCATTAGGTCCTTCATTTTACTTTTTATTTTTCATTTTATTTTTTAACAATTCAAATTTGCTTCCCAACAATTTTTTACATTCAAACAAATATCTCTTTTTATTACAGAGCAGCAGATTTGGGATTTATGATAGATTTATGTGTACATTGAAAATATTATTTGAAATATGCGATGGACGCATATTTCTCTATCTCTTTCAGAATATTTACTATCCTCGTTTTGTTTCATTTATATTGGCTTTGACAAATTTTTAAAGAGTTTTTCATATTTATTTGCATACTAAAACGAATTAAATTGTTTTCTGGCTTTAGTCATATGGATTTAGTTGTACGTTGCACACGTTTTTTTTATTTCCCTTCAGTGTCAATATTTTTTTGATATAAACAACGATTTGTTACTTGTTATATTTCCTCGGATGTGTAATAAAAAATATAATGTTTTTGAATTGGAATTTATTTAAATAAAACGGAGGAATAATGAATTTTAGAGAAATATACAATATCTATCTTAGGAGAAATGTTTTCTCTATTTTTTAGTCATAAGAAAAATATTTTTAACTTCCCTCGAGCCTCTTAACAGTACTTTAAGTGAAATTAATTTATTCTTTCTTTTCGACTTATTTCTTGAAGTAGAATCATCCTCTTATTCGACGTTAAATTTTATTTTAACTTAAAATAACGTTAAAAATTTGCGATTGACACAGTCAAACAGGCGACAATTTCTCCAAATTCATTAACGTTTGCAACAGTTGCGTGAAATGACAGCTTTCAAGAAGAATTGGCGCCAAACAGACTCGAACGACTCGAGAATCGTTCGACTTTTGGCTGCAATTTCGGGTTATGCGGACCAGCAGACTTAAAAACTTTCATCAACGAAGATCAACTTGGTGAACTTGTTTCGCGAATGAACAAAGATAGGGAAGAAGGGCGCGCGTAGAGGAGAGACACACAGGGTCTCTTTTTCCCTCGTCTCTATACAGTTTCCGGGCGGAACACGTGGAGGACATCCGTAAAAGTCTTCGAGTCCGATGGCAAGAAATTCTGAATTAGTTTCGTCCAAGTCTTTTATCCTGAGCTTTCTCGCGAGCGAGAGAATAGCTCATTTTTTGGTACGCTCGTGTCGAGCGTTCGTTCGTTTTTCGATGATGCGACGATAAAGAGAGGCGATATACCTTGGAAAGTTGACGCTTCTCGTTTCTTTTCTTTCCATTTTCGCGCGTTTCTTCCTCACCGTCGTTGCTGGATCCGTTTCACATTCACCTCGCTTTTTTCACTCGCGACGTTTGAACACCGTGAGTCTTTGGTTCAATAATTTTAATATCTTTTTTTAATAATTTCATAATTTTGTTAATTTTGGTTAGATGTTGCACTGCAATTGCCTATTGGTTACTTTATAATTCATCCTTTTTTTAGAAGTTTTTTTTTTATAGAAGTTTCTTTGCCAACTGCAACTATTCTTTTTCTTAGTTTCATTTTTGCAATTGAAAAATGTTTCATCCAGTTTTGTCTGAGTTTGTTAGTTTTCAACGAGAGGACTGGATCTCCAGTCAGGAGTTTTGTTTAACTGTTTCTCATAGTACTTCTTCCTTCTTTATCAGGTCTGTTCTTCCCAAACGATCCTACAGAAACTAAATCACACGTAGAAAGTTTGTCCAGATATTATTCATATTTTCTTCAATGAACTTCTAGCTCTTCCATCAACTTGCCACGATCTTGCCAAGTTTTTACGACGACTTCGTTCCATTCGACGCGAGGAGAACTGTAATTTCTCTTCATCGTCTTAGTATTTTCATTACGCTCCGTCTAAGTACCCTGAACATCGGCAAATTCGTTAACTATCCTCTTAGGATTTCCGTCGTTATCGTATTTTCATTCTTCCTCCTGCCCCCGTTCTTTTTTCTCCGTTTTTTTTTTTTTATTTTTTAATCCTCAGTTTTCGTTATAGCTCATCTAGACGTGACGTTTCGCTAGCCAAGTTTCGCCGACGTCGTTATAAGTTCAGAAAATTGTTGGAACAGTAACGTTCCGTAAAAATTTCTCTACGTGGCGAAAGTACCCTTTTCACTTTTGTGGAACGCGGCGTTCGTTTTTGTAAGTGTCTCATTACCGGTTAACTTCGTGCACTTTTCGCGAGTGCCTGTCTTTCTTTCGCGCAACGCGCGTACGTGTGTATCTTGTTACTCTCCGCCTCTTCTTTCGTATTGAATCGTAGCAAACGCAGAAACGCGTGTACAAACATTTTGAATTGTTTACGCGCGTGGTTGCCTCATTTCGACTCTTTCCTTTCGCGCTTTACAATCGCGTTGATGATTTTTTTTTAATTTTAAGAGATTCGTACGAAATCGCTGGGAATTCTAAAACCAATGTTGGAATATTAAGTTGTTTCCAATTTCAAATTTCTATATAATAATTAGACCGTGGATTTTTTTTTTTAAATTTTACGAATCTAACTGAAGAAACGAAACTTGGATAGAAATTTGTTTCATCTACGAAATATGAAAATAAATATTCTACTTTGGATGTTTTGCATATTTTCACATTTTTTTATTCATTTTGTTGGTTTTTTTTACTCTAAAATTTTCCAGAAATGTATAAGCAATAATTTATAATTTCTCGATTAATTGAGCTCCAATGATATTAATCTCTAAGAAATTTTTTTCATTAATGTCAAGAAAATTATTTTCATAAAATCACGTCAATCTTCGAATCTAATGAAACAGAGACCCGTAAGTTTAACGTGTCTTTTTTCTTTTCTTATTTTGATTCATTTACATATTCCACGACAAAAGCCATTGTTACACGTGATGCACGGTTCGTCGAAATGTACGCCGTCCTTAAATTTTCCAGTCGATGAATTATCATAAATGGATCGTACTGTTCAATTAATCGAACGTATCAGAATATGCTGGCGATTAATTCGGGCAACTGGCCGAATATATTTGTCACTCATAAACACGACGAGTATGCAACAACGGACGAAATTTTATATTTATACTCGAGCACCGGGTCACGGATAGTAGGGTAACGTAATTAGTACTGTGCAATTAAATGAGGCGTTATACCTATGCAAATGTGTCGCGGAATATTTGATAAACTGGCGACATAAATCACGGTAAAAAAAAAAGAGAGAAAGAAAGAGGAAAAAAATGGCCGCGAAGGAAAAGCAAACAGGAGTGGCGCGTGTTTTTTGCTATCAGTAACCTAGTTCTCTAACAGAGAAAAATTGCTCTTCCAGTCGCAAAATTGAAATAAACATATTTGGATATTTTTAGCTTATCATCAAAAATTCTAATATGCATAAATAACGAATTTCATTATATTATTTAAACAATACTGTTTGTTGTGTTGTTGCGTATTATTATTATTATTATTATTATTCATTGTGTTAGATTATGTAGAAAGCTTGTTTGTTTTCGGTGTTACATTACGATGAACATTATAAAGTAACTTTATCATCGTTAATTATAATAATAGTTTATTATAGTTAATGTAAGTTTATTTTTATTAAGTTGAAGTGGATAGCATAGATAAAGAGACAAGTAACATGGATAAATGTGGCTTATAATTTCTTTATTGTTGTTTTATAAAAATAGTAAAAACGAAGCGAATATTCTAATTAAAATTAAAAAAAGAATTTTTCATTATATACATTGGATAACAGATTTCTTTCATAACACAGTCCACAAATGTGTTGTAGATTTATGATATTTCAAATTATTAAAATAATTTATTTGTAGAATTAATATGGGAATATTAGTTGTTTCAGTACTTGGAATTATTTTAAGCTACTGCAATTCATACTTATCGTAGGTTATTGCTAGAAAACTACATGGATGCGGATATGTTACGAATAACAATTCTCCATAATTATAATATAAATATTTCAAAATATTTTCCACATTTTTCGTTAAAACATATTCGTTCCATCAAGCTGTATGTTTCTTTTTAATTAAAAAATTTCACCGAACATAAATTTCGTCCGAAATAATTTAAATATAATTTATGCAAACGCCATTGTTACGCGTGGCACGTTTCAATATCGTCACCGATTATTTCAATAAGCTTGTAACAACGTACTATTGTGCGGTAATATAACACGTTCTCCTATTATTGGTGGCTTTTACGGTACGCTGCTAATTAGTGTAACAATGAAAACAATGAGCAGTCGAAAAAGGCGAATAACTATAACAGAGAAAACATATTAACAAATTTAACAAAGTAACGAGGATTCTCGTTAGAAGGCAAGGGATATAGTATTGCAAGAATAAAATGATCCGCGCACGGTTCGACTAAATTTGCGTATTTTATACGTACATCGGTGTTATTACGGTGCACGCGACACTCTCCATTTTGACTTTTAGATTATCTAGCTGCTGGATGATAGCGTCTACTGATAAATGGTCGTTCAACATCCATGTCGAAAGCACGTGCGCCAAATCAAGGGAGTTACCGGACGAATGTATAAAATATCCGAAGTAGGGGATTCATTATAAATTTGAGTAGGTAATATGAATCTCTCTGTTTAATCTCTCGAACCTCGAGAATTTGCCGATCCGAAAAGCTTTTGACCCACATCGGAGAGTTGCAGATACTTGTAATATATAATATTTAGTGACGTTTAAATCATACACGAAAAGGAAAGGGATGAAAATATTCTATAAATTTATATATATATGATTATATTTATATTTATATATATATGATTTTTTGTTTATTTACAATTAATACGGAAAAGCAGTATTCTGCTTGCCAGCTTGGCAGTTCGAGGGTTAATTGTGTTCATAAAAATATAAATTTGCATAGAAATTGGAAGTCTAGTTATAGAGAAAAGAACAGACTAATTCTCTCCCATTATTCTTCCTCCCTGGTAAATATGTACATATTTCACGCGTTTAAAATAAGAACGAAAGGATTTTGCACGGATTTTTTAATGGATTTTCATAAGAATCAGATGAAGTTATACTTAATCTTAAAGTAAGACACATGGTCATCTTTTCAGACTGTGCACAACTCTAATTAATAAATAAATAAATTAGTGCCCATAGAATGTTAAAAATCCTCGTCTTTCTTTAAATATTGTTTTAAATTCGAACGATATAAACATTTTGATCTTATAACAACAGTAATGAAATGTTATGACGTTTTATATAACATACGTCATAATTCACAGAAAGAACAGCTGTAATTTACCCTCTTTGGAAAAGAACGAATTTTATATTTTTCAGAGATCGGTTTTATATTTTGTTCCCCGTCAAGTGCATGAAGAGAATCGAAAATTTCTTTTCGCTGGTTTCATAGTTTCGGAACTGGAAAGTGCAGGGATGAAGCACGAAATGAAACAGGTAGAAATTATACGAGATGTTCTTATCGTTAGACAAATGTCGAGCGTCAGAGTTATGTAACAGCGATTTCCGCTCTCTAATATGTTTCCCTCAGTCACCTGCTGTATGGCTGGTTGGATCGATGTCTGCCATATGTGCACACGAAGCTCATGAAGTAGCATAAAAAGCTGTCTAGCTCAGCCTGTGAGAGTTCTCAGATTTCCTCGCAAGTTTCACAATGAATAACGCATAACGTGAAGTGATAAAAATCGTTTTCGATCCGGACTGGAGGGAGAGCTGCATTGGATCTCCTTCCGACAGAAGATTAATTATGGCTGGCTGCTTGAAATTCGCACCTCGTACACGTGCATGTACATACATACATACTTATCTGCGCGAAAGAAACGAGAGTCAGTTAAAAGTCAAAAAAAGGAGAGATGAACCGAAAGAGAGAGACTGAAAAGTTAATAAATCGTGCGCCTTCTTCGAGCAAATACGTCCATCAAATTCCAATTATCGGTCATCACTGAAATTTTCTCTGATTAAGTATCACGCATCATTCATATCAAGAATCATTTTTCGAGAGATTTATATGAAACAATGTGAGGAAATGTTTTTATAAGTAATATAAGGAATTTTTTATATTGATCTATTTACAAAAATTTTTGTCTCAAGTGTAGTATTTAGATGGTATAGTAATTAGATTAGAATTATGATTTTTCAAATAATACGTCTATTTTGTTTTGAATAAGTGTTTTAATTACTGCAAGGGAAGTTTTTGGATATATTTTATTCTATAAGCAACATAAAGAAATTTTTAGTTTAACACTCTTTTCCCTCTCGAGTGTAAAATGATATACCAGCTAAATTGAAATTATGATTTTTCAAATAATTTATCCATTTCGTCTTGTCGAAACGTGGCAATTTTTGATATAGTATAAGAAGCTATATTGTACTCAGTTAATAGAATATAATTTTATGAAACATAGTTATCGATTAGCAGTCTCATTTCAATGATACATCTATATATCTCAGTGTAGCTTTAAAATATTGGTAGCTAGAAATATTTTACTTCATTTATCTTGAGCCCCACGAAATCACGGACTCCTTTATTTGATTCACTCCATCTATAACACTACATTCTCCTGTCGACCTTCAGTTTATCTTCCAAAGCTCTTCTAAAATACAAATGTCCAATCATATTAGGTTGTATCAAACAAACTTCGATTTTTTTGAACCTTATTTATTCATACAGTTTGCGACACTTATTTTCAATTATATATTTTTCTACTGTTCAATTTGTTCTATATATTTTCTTCAAATAATTATGTACCTAATATTAAATGAACAATGATAAATAACAATAATTATAGTACAATAAATAATAATGTAAATGATATACGGGATATTAAAAATACAGAATAATATTAAAAAATGATACCGTACGATATGGGCTTCAGAAAGTTACAATTAAAATTCATTTCATTTCACCACTCGGATCGTGTTAACAAAACTATAATGTTAAAACTAGACAAGACATGTCAAATTTTGTTAACATTATAGACACTCTATAACTGTATTAACTATAATGTTAAAACTAGACATGTCAAATTTTGTTAACATTATAGACACTCTATATCTGTATTAACTATAATATTAAAACTAGACATGTCAAATTTTGTTAACATTATAGACACTCTTGCAAACAACTTCATCGTAGACCTGTAAGAAATATTTAGAAATCGTTTCCTCCGATACTGACTTCCATCGCTCGGGAGATCCTTCTCGAGTAGCCAACACCACAATTCACACCCCTAACACCGAAATAAATCCTCTTACGTATTCCCCTCACGTTCGAAAGGTATCAACTGCCAGTAAGAATGCGTCTGGCCAACAACAGAAATCCCGCGGGGACAAGAAAAAAAAAAAATCAAGCGCCGTTGTATCGATTTGCCACGGAGTTAGCCCCCGAGGACCCTCTAATAGAGCGGCTTCTAGGGAGAGGAAAGAAGGGAGGCTTCGTTGGATCGTTCATTTTGTCGGCGCGTCATTATCGCGCGGATAGTCCTTGGCTGCGCGGCATATCGCGACCATAGGTCGTGAAAGCGACGGAAGTCGAGCACTCTTGGCGGTCATTGAAAGCGCTCGAGGCAATCGCAATCTGGCCGACCCTTGTACGTCTATTTCGGTCAATTTAACGCCATCGTGCGGACAATTGACCAGCCGGTCGATGGCTGGTCAACGAAAGAACGCAGACACGTCCGCGAGGAGTAGTTGTATGCGAATGAAAGGGGGGGAGGAGACGGGGTCTTCCGCCGTTCTCCCTCGATAGACCCTCCCAGACACGATAAAAGGTCAGACACGTTATCAGACGCGTGTACACGTCCGCGTGGTGGAACTTGAACTTTGCGGAATGCTGATCGATACCGGAATGCTGGTCGGCACTGCGACGGGGAGGAAATGCTCGTTACCGTCAGAATAATGGTGGCCAATGGTGGCAGTCGACGTCGTTAGAGATAGATACCTTTTCCAATTTTACAAATGACCCGCTCTGGTTGTTTGCTCTGACCCTTGCGCGAAGTAGAATTTTCAACAAAGGGTATCTTTTGCAGGGATAAAATTTAATTAAATTTTCTGCGAAACAGTTTTGGTAGTCATCGCAATGTACCGTTCCAAGGATTAATTGCCTAGTTGAAAAAAACAATTTCGAATTTACTTTCCACGAATACATTCTTCTCGTGTATAATTCGATTCGTCATATAAATCCTGTTATTCTATTTATAAGCCCGTATTGGTAAACTGAACGCATCGTCAATCGGTTTTGAAAATTTTATTTATAAATCGCGAGATGGCGGAAGGTAAACGTAAAGTAGAAACGATATTCCTCGTTCGTGTATTTAGTTCCATCTCTGTGTCGTTTCTCGCGCATAAAAGCTGAAATAATTTTGCATACGTCTGTGTAGATATCAACGAGTGTACGGTTGACAACGGAGGCTGCACAGAAGTTTGCGAGAACACGGACGGAAGCTTTTTCTGCGCTTGCGACGGTGATGAGAAAGCTCTGTCGTCGGATGGCAAGTCCTGCATTGGTAAGTTTCTCGTCTTGTATTCAGCGTTTCATAATATAATATATACATAGTATATTTAGTGGCTCGGTTAAACATATTTCACCTACAGCAAATATAGCAATATTCTTTTAACTTTTCTAATCCCAATCTCTGGTTTTTAATCATACTTAATTTTATTAAAGCACTGAAGTATTCCTTTCATTTTCGACGTATAGAAGAATATTTTTGTAATCCTTTCGGTCTCATTTTTAAATTTTTGATTATATTTAATTTTAAAGTTGCCTTTTAATTTATTAATATCGTTTTACTATAATCTTGAAGAATTTCGGATAAATACAAAATTCCAGAAGAATAAAAATATTGTCAACACATCGTGCGTGAAAGTTTCGCATAAATAAAACTTTCATTGAAAGATTGAAAAAAGTATAACAATATTATATTCTCATTTATCATTATAATATAAATACATCATTCATGACTAGATTGCTGATATTTGTGCAAATTTAAAATAATATGAATGGTACATTTAGAGAAATGTTCTGCTTACCAAATAATAATTGCGTGCTACATATTATTGCGTATTATTTCTCGTTCGTTAAATATATGAAAATCCGCGTAGTCTGTCCGTAAGTACGATACAAAACAACGTATTTTCCGCGCGAAATAGTTTTCAATTCAGAAGTGCATTAAACTTGATCCTTTATTATCCTGCTAAAATTACCAGCGTACAATACTCGGCGGGGATTGGAGCCGAAAATTTTCTTCGCCAAATCTCCCAGTTACCAGACAAGAATAGAGCGTCTATTAATCAAGAGACGTCTCTTTCATCATCCTTTACAATGTCCTCCTCGAGGATCGACCTACACGTCTGATGCAACCTGTACGCGTCGTCCTTCGAAACGTTCCCCTTTTCTCTTCGGGGAGAAGTTTCGGATCTCCTTTTCATTCGACTTGTCGCCCCCATCCACCGGGATCATACATCATTCGCCTGTCTGAGAAACGCAATATGTTCCCCCACTGACGCGGGGGAAATTTTCTTGGCTCCGTCGTAATAATGTCATCGTGGACACACGCGCCAACTACGTTTTCAGCTACGTTTTTCCGACTAATGCCTAACACTGTCCGAGTAATACGTTCCCTTTATTGCAAGCGTGTTCGACGGGAACGACGACAAATTTGTCCGCGTTTCTCCCGGTCGGATTAATTCACCATGTCCCGAGCTCTCTCTTTCTCTAGTTTGGTGTTATGCAGGACGAACTCGACGTTTTTTTCCTGTCTCTCCTGGTTGAACCACTTTTCCGTGTATCGCCGCCGGTGGTTTCTCCGGAAACCTAGACGATCTTGAACGCTCTGCACCTCCTCCGGCGAAATTTTTCAAGCGATTAGTTTTTGATGTTTTGTCAGGTACCTCGTTCACTCGACGGAATTTCCGCTCTTCTCCCCGATCAGTTTAAGTTCCTATTTTAGTTTTTCTGTTCAACCTATTAAAGGATCGTGTTTTTCCATTTAACTCCATTAGAGGCTATTTTTCTGATTAACTCATTTCACTTGCAAATTTCGCTCGATTGTTATTAGAATGTCGTTAAGTTCCGTTCTCTGAACGTTAAGGAGAACCTTTTTCCTTTCTCGTTGAAATCTTCGTTTCGAAAATTTTATTTTACGAAATTTCAAAAATTTACGATCTTCAATTAATACTTGAATTTTTTTCTTGCGTCTTTGTGTTTGGATTTTACGAAATATCTATTATTTTAATTTTTCGTAATTTTAACAAAACAACAATATCGGTTTCACGTAATTTTCACGTATTATTTCTTTATTTGATCTTTAATGCTAAGCTTGAATATGCAGGATATATTAAGGAAGATAAAAAGTCCTTCTCGCAGCGAATGATTAAATCATTCGCATTCAATTGCGGGATTCCGACGTTAAATACCTAAGGTTTCGGAGTAAGTACCGTGTTGTTTTTCACCATCCTCTTATCAGAAAGCTCCTCTACGTTCTCCACTCTCTGGCCAAATCCTTTAGGAACAATGATCCTATTCGTTAACCCTTTCTCACGGCGGCAATGCGAACCGAACAGTTATTGTGATGCCCGACTGTGCATCGCATGCTCGAAAAGAACATAGAACTACGATTATCATAAAACGAAGGGAAATCTAACGTAACGCGTATCAACGAATATAATTATTGAAAATTTAATATCTGTCCATTTAATTTTCAATATTATTATTCTTGAACGATTATGTTTTGTTATAATTGTTCCGTTACAAAAATTATTCGTCAAAATCACGATCCACCCAATCAGTATTTAATATATTTTTACTTTACTCCCAGAAAGCTACGTTACTTGGAATTTAATATTTTTTTTGGATTTGCGATGAAAAAAATATATGGTTCGATTAAGAAAAAGAGAAAAAAAGATAAAGGTGAACTTGGAAATTTCGAAACCCATAAGCAATTGATACATTATATTTTGCCTCCCTTGAAACCATACAATTTTTGTATTGAACAATTTTTCACTAGAAGCATAATTTAAAAGGCGTGCGACATGTTACGTGAGTCACCCTGTATACTGCGAAAAAATATAATAGTAATTGACACAACGATAAAAGACAAATTAAACGTGGAAAAAAATTGATGATTTTAATCGCAATAATTATAAAATTATTTTACAACGGCAGTACAGCATATCGAAATCTGACTAATATTGCACTGCGAGAGAGCTGCAAACATTGAATCTTTCGCATAAAAAATTTCGATCGTCTCCTCTACTTAGAACATAGATACAATAAGATCGAAAGCGGAAGCTGTTATTTCGGAACAAATTCGTATCCGTTGCAACCGCACTTCCTCTCTTCCCCTCCCCTATGGAATTGGTCCTCGAACTTCTCCGCGTGTTATTCCGATTTTGTTCGCTTGGCCTGCTAAAAATTTTCGTTTCACCGCCCGAGTTTACCCTCTCGTTTGCATAAACTTATCGGGCAATAAGAAAGAGACAAGAAGTTTCACCAGTGAAATTTGCATCGCACCCCTCCCCCCTCCCAGATGCACGCTAACGTTTTACAAGTTCCTCGACGAATATGAAATCAAGTGACCCAGATTGCGATTGTTTGCACAGTTATGCCCGTTCCGTCGGTCGCGGCGGGTGTACGTTTCGCGACGAACCGATAACTATTCGAATCTCGTCGAATTATTGATAAGCATAGCCTTTCGGATATACGAACCGCGAATTTCAGGCACGACACTTGAAAATTTAACTAGTTTATTCTAGTCTGTCTTATGAAATTAGGAAATTTCGTCGCGAGGGAATCTGTCTTCGATCTGGCGGATCGTTCTGTTGGAAGAACGTTCGTTGATACTGAAACGATTGAAACGTCTCGATTAAATAATTTTCGAAGTACTGAGCAGGTCACAAAAGTATTTGATCACTCGTTTTCCCATTATATTAATTATTATTATCAATTTGTACATTATATTAGTTGCATTATATTAGTATCATTATATCGATAATTTTATCGGTATCATTACTTTAATGAAACATGATGATTATATTTGAAGATATTTATTGTAAACGTAGAAATTTCCAAAGTATTTGAGTAATCAATTGTGTGTTGTATCAACAAACCTCGATATTTAATTCTTTCGGTTATCTTTCCCTAAAGTTGAAAAATATTCCAAGTTTAAACAAAGTATGAAAATGTTCAAAATTTGCCAAAATGTATAAAAGTTACGTTTTATATAATTTATTGGAAACATAAAAGATTTTTTAATAAAAGATTAATGTACAAACAGCTATTTTAAACAATGAAATAATAAATTCTGGGTGTTCAAATTGTTATTTTTGGATTTGTTTCAAACGTGACTGATATGTCATCGCGATAATCAGACACCTCGCCACAGTGTTAATAAAATTTCAAAATGTTTCGTTACATGGCACACAGGTTAACATCGTACTTACAGTCGTAAAAATGTTCTACGAGCAAGGGACACAGGTACGAGTTATTCATCGTAACGAAATTGACCGCGGTACAAAATTATCAACCGAGGCGAGACGTTGGAAATGGAACGTTGCATCAACCTGGCATCAATCCGTTAATGGGTTAATCGATACCTGAGCCGATTATACGATCGAGGATGTGCAGCGCTGCGAATCTGCAAGATTCCCCGTCAAGTGACCTGATTTGCACGGTGTTGGCGCGCATACAGACGTCGAAATCGCGAAGCGTTTCTATCGAAACGCGTTCAGCAAGCGTTTGGGGGACATCGTCGATACTTGGTGGCGCCATGCGGAACCGTCACGGAGCTGATTCACCGTGCAAATGTCGCATCGATACGTGTCCAACCGTATCGTCATTAACATCCACGATTCATATATTATGCAGACGTGGATGATAATGGGGAGGGTGCATCCGCCACGGATGCGATAATGCTTGGCTCGACGTCGCTGGGATTGAGATTACGCTCGACGAGGACGTATCGACGAGGACGTTCCGTCGTTGCCTCCAAGGTAGAGCGATTAACGCTGACAGAAACTCCCCTGCCTTCCGACAGCGCCGTGTCAGCGAAAATTTAGCTAATTGTAAGAGGATTAAGGGATTCGCGGAAATTGTATCGAGGATCGATGCGCCTTGGCTTTGGAGAGAATGGGCAAAGCGTATTGGACATTTTCGAGTGTTCTGTTTATCGGTGGGCTTGAGATTTTCTTTGGGATTTTCTTTTCTATCGACTGATTCAGTTGCGTGATTTTGGATGAAATCGTTCTTTGATCATCGTTTTTAAATATTATTTAAATTTTAGGTCTGATCAGTCAGTTTCGTAATTTTCTGATTTAAATTTCTATCTTGAAGCAAGAACATAATGTTGTAGATACTTCGATTTTTTAAGTATTTCGTGGTATAGTGATGGGAAAAAAATGGAAAAATGAAATAATGTATAAATGCTACGTCATAGGTTAATTAATTATACTTCTACTACAAGTATATACACAACATGTTCAAAGATTGCAAAAAATATTCTTCTTCACACACACACACACACACACGTATATATATAAATTATATTAGTTATTATTATATTTTATTGTATTATATAATATTAAATTACATCATACAAGTCACATAATATATTTACACCGTTTTCACCATAAATTGATCGGTCAGAAATTAAGTACCTTTTATCGAAATGTACGTGATGGAAATTTCTTCATTTTTCAGTAACATAGGACGGATTTCAATTTCTTTTCCAGATATAAACAACGTATCCTGTTCACCGTTGAATCCAGAGGGTCGAGGATATTTAATGTGTTCACGTTTGGCAACGCCGAAGCCATGGAGAGGTAGACGAAGAGTGACCAATCGACCAGGTACCAAGTGTTTCTTGAAATGTCCCCACGGGTATCAGCTTCACGGGGAATATGAATTGACTTGTCGATCGGATGGTTCGTGGGATGGTCCGAAACACGGCGAGTGTGTCAGTGAGTAACAAAATTTCTCCAATTTTTACTTTTCTTTCTTTTTCTTTTTTTTTTTTTTAAGTGTTATATCGTCGAATTTTTTTAGTAAAAAATGTTAGCATCTTTGTTGATAATACTATTAATCGACTTGTGATTCGTATTGTAAAACGAGAAAAATTTTTAATTTAAATTCTTCTATGAAAATTATAATTCTTTTGCAGTAAATTAATAGATGAAAATTGTATAAAACGGTAGTATGTATAAAGTAATTCGTTAATTAATGATTAAATATTAATTAAACTTAGAATTTATATTATTTCGACGATAAATGTTAGTCAGAAATTAGTTTTTTTTACGAAGTATCTGAAATTTGTTTCATTCATAATTATGAAATATATTACATATATATTAGGTATATTATCAGTTTAAATAACGATACAATATCAAACCATGAATCTCCATGTATATTTTACTACGGTCCATGTCTTTTAGCTATGCCACACTCTAATTAAACTAGTTACAGGCGCGGAAAACGTTGATGTTCCATTCAAAGTACAAGAAAATGCTTTCACTTGGAGCATGAATAAAAGAATTAATTAAATATAGTTGAAGCAAATGTCACAAATGGTAATAACGAATGTAGAGTAAATTTTAAGCGAACAATTTTTTTTTAAATTACATCGTGATAATATTATTCTGATATAGCTTAATTATTAATTTGAAAAAATTATTCATAAATTGACCCTTGTATTGCAAAATGTAATACAGAAACATTTATAAAATAGACAAAGTATCTAAAATAACAGATCGTAGTATTTAAAGCATGAAACTGATTTTCGCTCAAGGTATTAGCAAAAATCACGGATTTTTTTTATTTATTAAGAGGGTAAATAACTATATATGTCAGATCTAACAAAAAACATCTTTCTAAGACACTATTTTCAATAAAAAAAAAATTCTTACTTCTCATTAGTAAATTTCAAGAAGCGATTAAATATTTTTATTTTCTCCGAAGAAAAGAAATCACTTTTCCCTTCTCTCTAGCAATCCATTACTCTTTTGTCGACAACGAAATGATTAACACGTACTATGGTTTTTAATTTCGTTACAGGATACAGCAAGCCTCGTTTAGAATGTCCAAAGGACGTGATCGCGGAATTACCACCAGGACGAGACGAGGCGTTCGTTACGTTCGATCAACCGTCGACGGATCTCGATTGGTTCCGATACGTCAGGTCGAAACCCTCCTGGGGGACCAGGCTCGAGGCGAATCTGACCCCGGGGATGCACGAGATCACGTTCTTCGCGAGACACCCGGTATCGAAGAAACAGGCCAGCTGCGTGTTACGCATCATCGTCAAAGGTGATTAATTAATGCACGTGCATGAAATCAATGTGTAACATGTAAACTCCGGTGATGATAATCGGTATTGATCATCGGGCTGATCTATTAATCAACGAAGGGTAGATCAAGCTCGAAATGCGCGTTATCGGTAGATGGAATCAGGAACGATTAATTCTCCGGGTTTAAGGGACTGTTTCAGACAACACGCAGATAGTCTTCGACGACGGTATCGTTCTCGTTGCGTGGCGTTAGTTGACACTCCGTTTCGAGCATTGATCTTCCATCTCCGAGTTCCCTCGAGTGTTAAACACGTTCGAATCATAAAAGTACTCGAAAGATGATCTTTCGTGTGTATTTCAAAATTCTTAAGAATTCTTGTGTTTAAGTAACACAGATGTAGAAGTATTTTATAAATTACATTGCGTAAATTTGATTTCGGGAATTGGTGGTGGATATAAGTTGGAAAACATTGACTTTTTTCTTGAGAATTATTCTCGTGCAGTAAAAGTACAAACTTAAAAGTAATCGTTATAAATCTGAGGATACCAAACTAGTTTAAGCGCGTAATACACTCGCATTTAATTAATGAAGTAGATACTACGTAATATCCTAATACTGAAGTTATTGATTTTCTATTGTTTCGTACTAGACGTCAGTCGAAAAGTTTGATATTGATGTTACGCATAGGGGAAGAAGTTCACGTTATACGTATGCGTCTGTTGAAAAATTTCAACATTGAAACGACTAAAGTGTAAAACGTTTAAAATGTTTATCAGAGAAACAAAGGAATAGGAGACCACGATCTTTAATTTATAAATTTTATTATTTTTTAGGAAAAATTGAGAAAATTTAGGAAATTTCTATAAAAAATTTCGAATTGATGATTTTGACCACCGCTAATGAATTTTAAATCATCCCATTAATTTTAATATATTAATCTTCTCCTACGTCACTCCGTATCTGATTTCCGAAAATTATTTGCCATTATCACAATTAATTTTAATTGAAACTTCTCATCCTCAATATCCAAGCTCCATTAATAGGAACTCTCAAAGAACTTCTCACATTATCATCAATCACGCGCCACGATTAAATTCTCTGAAAAACTAGATTACCTTCAAACTTTCGAATAACTCTCCTTCCCATTTTTGGTTTAATTAACCCTTTATTCACTTTCACCGTGTATCGACTGAAAAGAAGCTCGCTAAATTAAATGAAACTCGGTCCCGCGGGGGAGCTATGCCACACTTCTCAGATATGGGTCAACGTCAGATCTTCTGTCTCTTGCCGCGAATCCATTCGCAGCGAAAGCGAGAACACCTAAGTGAAGGTATCTCGTGTTTCTCACTGAGAACCTATTTTACACCGAAATAGCCGAATGGGTTCATTTAGTCGCGTTTTCTCGCAACTTGGTGCGTCATTACGCGTTTTCGCGTCGGACGTGTCGTCGCTCGTTTTAAAAGCTTCTCCCGTGGCAAGACAGTGGCCATTAAACAGGCTTGTCTCGAGGCTTGGCGTGAAACGCTGCGTTTTTTCATTATTAAAAGATGCTCGAAAGTACTGGGGCATTGTCGTTAGTATTCGTTAGGCGTCTAGCAATCTAGCGGGATGAAATTATACTGTCGTAGCGATCTGGATATGTAATATATCGTGTACATACATTTACGCATTTCTGAAAAATTTAATACTCTCGGAGATGGTGATTTCGGTTTTTTTTTTTTAATCCTTGGCACAGTAAATGGGAAAAGAAGAAACATATTTACAAGTGTTGTACATTTATTTTGCAATTATCCGAATATGAATTTTCAAATTTATTTACCTTTATTTATAAAATAAATGTACATACGTCAGTAAAAATGTAGTAACAACATTCCTTCAATTACTATACACTGCAATCACCTAAAATGCATTCGAATAATTACTATCATTTTTATGTTACGATTAAAACGTGATTGCAGTTGTTTGTAAAATTGACCGATCGATTATAATTGCTTCATGTTGTGATCGACACATGATCGTAATTGATTACAACCATTTTTATATTATGATCGAAACATAGTTGTAATTGATTGATTGATCAGTTGTAATTATTTACGCACAACGATTAAAACACGATTATAATTGATTGATCGATTTTTACACGTCATACAAATAATATCGAAACTTGGTTGAAACAATTGTATTAACACACTTAAATTCTCCACATAAGAGAGAACGACAGAGAAGATAGCGACCAGGTGTCTGCGTCGTCCGATGGAAATTTCGCATTTGCGACTCAAAGAAGTGTTTCTCCATCGCCGAGTGGAATCCAAGCCCCGACGGTTTAATTAAATGCGTTTCCGGGATAGGGTTCACCACAATACTGTATAAACTACGGATCGTTGCCCGTTGCCCCTGCGAATTAGATTATTCGATGAATCCCCGAATGAACGCCCGACTGATTCTTGCCGGAAACCGCTGAATCCCTAGACGACGAGGAAATTACTCGCTCCTCCCCTGTCCTCTGTTGTCCTCGTTCTTTTTCCATTCGACGTTGAACTTTGACATTAACGCGCGCGAGTATGTATTTGTCAGCGTTAGCGTCCCCCGTCGCGGAACGATCGGAGAAATGGAGCAACAAATTGAGCAACGCTGCCAACTGAATTTTATTGATTGAAATAATTAGGAGGGCGATTCGAGCGGGTTGAGGTTTCGTGGGTGGGAACGTTTGGGTCGCGCGATTTGCGTGGGCGAAGCAAGCGGTTGGAGAATGCGCAGAGTCGTTGTTGATCTTCTTTTGTTTATTCTTTTGTTCGAGTTGTTTCCCTGTAGAGTGGATCGAGAATGTTTACCGTATTTATATTAATTACACGTGTATTGCACGAGTCACTTCGATATTTCATCAACACTGCAATATATGAGAGAGGACTGTTATGATTAATAAAATTAACGCCGCAACGGAAGACGGCTATTATGACGTTGGCAAATTGAAACCAATCCGGAAATGTATATAGATGTTCACATTCAAATTGCACGTTTCTCTCTTGAATAATTAATATAATCAATGTCGTGTAATAGTACAATTGGTGAGCTAAAAAAAAAAAAAAATTTGAAATGTTGAATTGCTACTTGTTGAACAGTAACTCTGTCAGAACAACTATATTTGAATAACATATCGCCTGAAAAAAATTTCGCCGTTTCACACGCGCCAACTTAATACGTTATTAAACGAACGAACAAGTCGGGGCAAAATTAGAATCGCGCTTCGCTGTTGCCCTGTTTTTTAATTCACGGAACACGATAATTAATAAAAACCGAAGCACACGGTTAAACTGCAGAAATAACAGTTCTCAGACATTTGAAACAAAATTGAATTTTTATCGCCTGTACGAGCGCGAAAATACCGCCCCGCAGTTTATTAAACTTTCGCCTCCACCTTTTCGTCGGAAAAATAAAAATGTAGTTTGCGTTTAAAGAAACGTGCTTGGAAACGTCGGTAATTACAAAATGGAATTGGCCTGCGTTTCTGAAAGGGAAGTGGGAAATGGGGTGGGGTGGTGGGTGGGGAGGGGGGAATTAATTACCGCTTAATCTTATATCTCGACCTATATTCACTCACAATTATCTTAGAAATACCGTTTAAAGCCGTACTACTGGAAAGAAGATGGTCTTTTGCCTCTTTGTGCCCTCGCGTTAGCGGGTATCGAAATTAATTCAGCGCACGCGAGCGGACGTAACAAGATCTTGCCTTATTAGTTTGAAATTAATATCATTCCGGAGCAAACAAGACGGCGGCGTGTTATCGTTTAATTGCTTTCTCAATTCAACCTGCTATTTGCGTACGTACGTACATATGTGCGTACTCGTCCGTAATTGATCGTTTTTATTCGAGTTAAATTAATTCGACTTCGCGAGATTGAAATTATTGCCGCAACATCGCGGCCGCATATTCTATATATATATATATATATATACGACGCGTATTTGATGGAGAAATTTGGTTAATCTTGTCGCAGAGTGATACTTATCGCTTCTTTGAGTTGACACACCGTAATTGGATGAATTTGGGTAAATTCATATTTTTACGAATATGATTAAAAGATGGAATTTCGATACGGAATTACTACAGAAGTATTAAGAATATAATTTGTGTATCAAAGATATTTTCTTTTGTATGTCATGTGTTATTTATTAGTACCAGAAATTGTGAAAATATGCTATAGATACTAGTAGAAATCATAGGATAACAACTTCTTTAATTAATTAATCTTCAAACGTTTTCTACCTCTTCATTTTCTGCTTATTAATTGCCAATTACGAAACCGCGGTTTTTCGTACGAATTCATATTTATGAGAATGTAAGCTGGACTGCATAGTTCATTAAATTTCTTACGCATTCAGATACGTTGGAAGTTCTTTTTCGGAAAATAGTATATCATGTTCTATGAACATTTATATACAGTGAAACAGTAAAATTTCTTTTTGACACAGTTTCCTGAAATTTAACGAATTCAAGGGATTAAAAAAATCGGAACTACTTTACGTATTAAATTATAATACGATTATTAGAATTATTGCAAAATTTGTCATATTTTTCCATTTCGCACTCTTGATCGTCAAAATGCCATAAAGGAAACATCAGTTGCAAACGTTCAACTATGTAGATTTCAACTATCGACGTTCCAATAGAACGAAGCAACTCTAACGGCCAACTAACTACGTGTGTGTAATTTGCTGTTCGATGTATAAAGCGCGAAAATGAAATTGTACCGTTAGCATCTGATGGCCACGGGGAGAAACGGAGAAACAGTTTGAGCGAACGGAACGCGAAACATTCGGCAAATTATATTTTACTTCCAATTTACGTCAAACCGTGGCGGACTGTTGCGCGCTGGAAAGGAATGATCACATTTGCGGAAATATCACTTGTAATATTAACGCGTAAACGCGCGTTTAATTGCCTCAGAAAGGGAATCGCCAATGTTACGCGGATTATACCTATCTACGTTGTGCCGGTACGCCGAATTAATCTTGTGTTATACGATGGATAGCGTTGAATGAGAATTAGCTGCGCAGTTGCTGAGAGTTTGCTTCATCGGCGGATTTCCCCGGATTTTCCTAAACAACCTATTGACGCTTGACGAATTAGTTGGTCATTGATTTTTCCGAACTGTTTCTGCATTTTTCAGTGGATCGATCTTAATGCAGTGAAAAATCCATTAGGCAGTTACAATTTTAGGGAAAGCTTTCTGAATGCTCTTAATAATTAAAGGAGTGGAAAATTTGAAAATTTGAAATTTGTCGTTTTGATATTGGCTCGATATTGATTTGAATTTTTCATATGCAAAATGTATCATCGTATCAGAATGTTAATTTGTAATAATAGTTACTAGTCTCTTACTCTCTTTTAATTTCCTATTATCACTAAAAGTGATTTTAGCGGAGAATGATTAACGGGTCTCTTCAGGTGCAACGCTAATGCAACGAAAATTAGCGATTGGTTGATTTGAGTCACGTGGTTCGTGAGGGGGCGTGGGGTAGACTTCGAGTAGGAGTGGCGTTGTCTGGTACTGAATGATCAAATGTTTGCATATCAATAAAATTTTATGGCAAAAACGTCGTCTTCATTTCCTAGTCGGAACAGTTGCTTCTGGGCCTTTCAGTGAGATGAATCGTACTGGGGTACAAGTCGTGCAGTTTTTTTATTTTTATGTATTCTTCATTCACTCGATAATCTTCAATTTTTGATTTCTCTATCTTTTTTCTTTCTTGATTTGACTGTCTCTAAAAAATTTATATGCATATATTCTAAAAAAGTAGATCAATCATATGTCTTTCATTTTCTCCACATGTATCCCCAAATATTCTTTCAAAATTTCAAATTTCATACTTTTCAAATTTTTAATTTTCCACGCCACATTAACCACGTATCTTCTTTTCTCTAAAAGATATTCATGCACATTCGTCAAAAATAAAAGTAGGTAATCATGTATCTCTCATGCCAAATTTCTAATTTTCTACACCACGTAATTATAATTTTCTTCAAAAAGAAACCATCCTTAAAAAGTGGTAAAGAATCAGCATGAAACATCTCCAAAAGATTCATGCATACTTGCTGGAAATAAAATACTTCAAACTCCATTCTATGTATCTGCAGAAGCAGAGTATCTCCAAAAAATTCTGCTTTCAAATTTCCAACTTTCTTCCATTTTTACCAACCACTTACCATTCACGCAACTATCTTTCTCTTCCCAAGTACTCTTTACCAGGTCCGCAAAATTTCGTTATCAACCACGCGTTTTCGTGCAATCATCAAAGTTCTAAATGACAGTAATCGTTTCGTCAATGAAACACATGAACTTTCCGCGAAATAACACGTAGCGGACTTTAATTTTTCGTGGCTAAAATTATTTGATTGAAGAATTTAAAATTTTTAAAATTATTATTATTATATTTTATTAATTTTTCCATTTTTCCGAGGACATTCAACAATCAATATGAATGAAAAAAAGTATCGAAATAGGAAAGTTGATTTTTTTGTGAAATGTTGCGTGAATTCTCGAAACTAATTAAACGCGACCGGATGAAGTTTCAACTCGTTGCCGATCAGCTTCTCTCTCGACGACGCAAAAAGTTTTTAATCGTAGGTTACAGTTTATCGGTCAGATAAACCGCTTGTTGGCCAAGAAGAAATGGAAGTTTCAAGCATCGCGATTTTCACGTTCAGACATTACAAATCTGAAATAATGCATTCAACAATTTAACATTAATTTAGATTCGTCGGATGGTATTCGATCTGACTGCCAATAACAATTTAATATTAATTGAAATCCGTTGAATAGTACGTCGCTATTTATTACGACGATTGAGAACTTTTTTAATATTGATAAACTTTTTCAAGTTCTATCGAGAACTTTTCTTTATAATCGATGAAAATTTTTATTTTTTTTTTATTTACAACTCATAGTTTGCCTAATTCAACATGATCGATGTTCCATTAATTTTTGTATCGCAAGAAGGTCGATAAATGATTGTCAAACTTTCTTTTATAAAACTTGGAATTCTTATTTGACGAAGTAAAAGTTGTTCGTAACATTGATACAGTAATTTCATATATTCATGTAATTATTTTATTTAAAGATGTATTGTAATTGTTGATACTTTTTTAAATTCTATTTCTCCATTTTTCTATTTTCGTAATAAATTAAAAAGTAAGAATTCTTTCAGAGACTAATGGAATTAGAATATATTTTACATTTTCTTTTTTTGGAAAGAATAAAATTCAATTTGACGTGGGAAATTACTAATTCAAAATACAAATAGTCAGGAAATTGTCAGTGTTAGATGATTGATGTCGGAAATATTACGTAACAATAATAATAGACTGATGATTTCTCTAATTTATGCAACTGTGACGTAATTTGATATAAACACTTCGTCACGCATATTTCTCATTTCAATTTCCACTGTAGAATTTCTGATTCAATGACGAAACTTTCGACCCACGTCTACCTCCATAATTGGGAAGTTTATTTCATTTCTGACTTTATTCTTCAATCCAGGGATCTCAGCGGCTGATGTTTGGAATCACCACTTCTAGTGGTTTGACTCTGTAATTGGAGGAACATCCAGCGACGCTGAAGTTTGCGATATTTACCTCTGCGAGTTCGAAAGTCATCTCTATATAATTCTCCGCGTAACGTTCTTACAATTAGAGTAGCTAATATCAGAATATTAGAACATTATCGTCGAATATATTTCTCTTAAAATAGGGACGTTGGTGAGAACTTTTGTCAAATGAAACAGAAAATAAGAGGTGAAGAAAATAAATGCAGTTGCATTGTTATAACGTCTGCCGTTACCGCTGAATTAAATAATTGTTTAATGTCATATTTCTTCGGTAAGAAATGCAACGTTTGTCAAATGTAATGAAAGGGAAAAGAGAGGAAGGGAAAGAAGGGAAGGAATGCTTGGAATATCAACTCGTCGGCATTGGAAAACTGCTCACGTAATACTAATGTTGGCTATAATAATCGTTAAAGACTGTCTTAGTCCGTTGAATGTTCAGCAAATGCCTTCGCTTAATTGAAATAATATGAAGCCCGGTAATTGAACTTCGCTTGAAGACATTGTTATTCCAGACATGTAACAAAGTGACGCGTAACAAATTGAGCGAGACTTTAACTAATAATAAGATCTCTTTGTTCTCTTCTCAGTTTCTTGAACAATTTTCTGTCCAATGTATTTTGCACGATTTTGTTCGGGTGAGATATAAAAATTTATTTTTTTTCACGCAATTTAAACAAATTAAATGAAGAATTTAAATTTGAACGAGGCATCATTTATTTAATTTTATTTTGCACAGTTTAGTCACGTAAAATAATTAAAATGAAGTGCTTTGAAAGTAAATAAGTTAAATCGAATTTCTGCGAATTCTCGAACGAGGCTTAGTATTTCAAACTGTGATGATCATGGTTGAAAATTGTATTATAGAATCGAATTTAAATTCTCTCTTTATTTTTATTTAACGTAATTAATATGTACACCTTCTTTCAAAAATGTAAAGCACGTTGAGATTTCAAAAGAAATAACGTTTTTAACTAAATGAATATTTCATTTATAATGCCATAATCTTTTAATTGTAATATTCCAATTTATCAGAAAAATATATATATACAAAAGATTTCATTTCGTTCGAAAAGCAAAAGCTGCTCCAAAATTTTGAACAAAAGTGTACATAAATTTATTTATTGTATTCAATGTAATATTCGCAATGTAATATTTAATATATTACAAATATCGTGTTTAACAATGTAACACTGAATTCAACATTTATACAATACTTTACAAATATAAAGAAAAGTAATTTTCGATTACACTTTGCATTACTGTATATTTTTACATTAGAAAATTATACTTTATATTTTTATTTTTCCACAAGGTTGAAATCTCATTCACGAAGTAAAATTTTCGGGCAAGAACGTACTCTCAGGTTGTATTATTTTCGTCGCATGTGTATACATGTATCTTGTATAAACACTGGACGAAGGGCAAGCGGTCGAACGGCAAGAGGTCGAACTTTAACAGTCCGAGGAATCACGTCGCTCGTATCGCGTTACTCCGTCCCGTTCTATAACCCAGTTCAGACCCTCGGTCCTCTGTCTCTGAGCGAAGAAAGGTCTTCTGATTGGATTTTATCGTATTTCAGGAGGCGAAGCGCCAAAAGTTAAAGACTGTCCGAACGACATCGAGGTCACCGGGAGAAATGGGACGGCAATCACGTGGACCGAACCAATTTTCACGGACAACGTGAAGGTGACCCGGATTAGGAGCAACGAGGTCAGTGTTAATTATAAAGCACTTAATTTCTTAACGGCGTTCGATTATATTGCGATTGTCGAATGTGTGTCACGTTCGTTACGACGAACGAACGCTCGTTCGAGAGGAAACTACAGACTTTGGACCACCCGATTTACGCGAGTCTCTTGACGTAGAAGCATAACGCCTGCAGCGTAGCACAGTAACAACTGTGCAGTAATTTTTTCTTTTCTTCTCGTTTTTCTTCTTTTATTTGATATTTATATGTGTGCTTACGACACACTCGTGTTAAAACTTATTTTTAATTTTTGAAACTGCAGAAATACACAGAGGATTCGCCGATTATGTGAGAGTACGTGAAACGTCTATCATAAAATAAAATACTCTCGTAAATTCTCTATTTGATCGAGAGAATCTTTATTTAAATTTCGTGTCTTTGAATTAGTCGTGAATTTGCATAAATATCTGCAGTCTAGTTGCGTGAAACTGTGTTCAGTGATTATTTTAATTAACGAAGAAGAGTCGATTCGACGTGAGAATCCATTCGTTGATTTTCGTACTTGTACTCAACTAGCTCTGTCGTTTTTTTACTTTCACTAACGCGAAGATCAAAGTTGCGAAACCTTCGATATTCGCAGTATTATTCGTCGTATTCCCGATTTCGTCTGTTTCGTTTCCGGTTTACTTAGTAACGGGGGTGAAAGGTTTCTCGTGTTCAGCAATCGCATGAATCTCGATCAATGGGAAAATTCCACGCAGTAGTTATTAATTTCGCACGTACGTGTCGTAAATATCATATAAAAGAATTCGCGAATATTTCGCTGAACATGTTCTCGGTATCATTCAACGATCCTATTAATTATCAGTGGACGCATTCATTCGGAATGCTCTATTCTCAATTATACATAATTTTGGACTTGTGATTAAACTGCTGACTTTCGTGCAGACTCACGTTTCTGTGAAAATCCTGCGAAAAAGTGTAAGTTTGTTTCACCCGTCAATTAATTTCATTTTCTATTTACTTATATTTTTATTTCTTCGTTATCAAGCGTGCACTGCGGATTTTCAGTGAGATTCACGTTTTCGTGGATATTTTCCAAGAAACAGGAGCTAGGCAGAGATTCGCCTATTAATTATACATTATTTCACTTTTATTTTTTAATTATTCGTGTTACATTTCAATTTCTATTAAAACAGATATATTTTCCTATATTTAAATGCGCAAAAGTCTGCAAACGCCAACCTAATTACAGAATTAAAAAAGAAAAGAAGAGAGAAAGGTGAAAAATTTTGAAAATAGAAACTTGTCACTTGTCAGAAAGTTATTCTACGCACCAAGTGTTATAAGAAAAGCTCTCAAAGTTTTAACGTGCATTTTCCGCATCTCTGAGCATTGAAAATCTTCTATAAATGCGTAAAAGTCCGTAGTGCAGTTATTGCGAATTATTCAGACGTCTCGTCTCGCGATCAACTCCAATTCAATTCGTCTTCCACCGAGGTTCTCCCTTTTCGTTTCTCTTTGGGCAAAACATCGAGGTCACATCGGTAAAATTTAAATTTAACCCGAATCGTCAACGAAATGCAGCTAGTTTTGTCATTTTAATTTCGCAATATCACTCGGAGCGGGAGGGAGGAAATTTACATAAGAAAGGGAATTCGCGAGGAAAGAAGGAACATCAGAAAAAGTGGGAACAAGGTAAAGGCCAGCCGAGCCGGACGTGCAAACAGGAATCTCGGTTCTGAAATACTCCTCTCGGGGCAGAATTACTGTTGAAGGGTTTCTTGCTGCAGAAACGCCGTGACTCTGTACTTCCGTCGACATACAGGAATTTCTAAGAAAATTTCATTAAAAGCGGGGAACATCGTACATCCGTTCTTCCCTTAAATTATTCCGCTTTGAATAATTTATATCGATATAGCTCAACTATGCGATACTCCGTGAAATTTATAATCCGATGCCGGGCAAATTAATTAATTTCACTGTTTGTGAACGAATTGTTTGTTCGCACCGGTTCAGTTGAGTACACAGCACTCAAATTTTTCACTCTGAAGATCTCAATTTGGATAAAATTAGGTCGTGTTGAGAAAATAATAACGCAAGATGTTACAGCAATTTTTGGAAGATTGGAGATTACTCGTGTTGCTATTTATGTAATTTTAGCGAATGGTTTTTTCGTGGTATTCTCATTGACTTAAAAGTAGGTGAGCTTTGTTGAATGAAATTTTGCATTTTCTCAAATTTTAGAAGAAACGAGGAATGAATATCACTACGTTAGAATGAAAGCGTAGCTAGATAAAAATTAAATCAATTGTTACACATAAATTATTTATGTAATTGGTAAGTGTATTCTACTCTTGCTTACAAATAAGAAAAATATTCTTACTTGCTCACAAAAAAGCAGTTCTTTTAGTTAAGAATCCCAAGGATACCTTTCTCATAGTAAAATGCAATTTTCCAAGTTGTTGCATTTTTACAACAAGGATGCAATTATAGAGAAATTTATATGAAACAAATAAATTTTTTTTATCCATCCAATCAAAACGTTCACAATGATATTAGCATGATGCGCGTGAAATCGGTGCGATCGGTGTATCGTTTTGGTTACTCTCCGAATTGTTCGTGCAAACTGGAGAAAGTTCGCCGAGAATTTAAACTGTGCAAAGTTTGCACGGAGAACGACCTATGTTTCCATGCAAATATCGTGTAACAATTTTGGTTTACAAACTAGTTCGCGATGGTAAGCCGTGTTTCACGGTAAGCTGCGTAACTGTGCGGAAAATATGATGCTCCCTCATAAATACCGGCCACTATTTATCTTTTTTAAATGCATTCTAAACCTCTAGCCGTGCTCCGAGGCAGATCCAACAGATCAAATAGAAACAAAACAATTACGTGCGTTATGAGCGTAATTATGATTCAATAATGAATGAAATATCGTACTATCGAGAATATTGTTGAATACGGTATTAAATTTGTAAATACATATCTAATCGATCGTGGTTCATGAAAGTATCTTAATAAAAAAGAAATGTATGTGCATTTATGGACGTGGGTATATAGTGTTTTCGACTGTCTTAAGGTTGAAACTTTTATGAGCCACTGTATATACACTTTTACGTACACTCTATATACTTTTATATCTAATAACTTTTTCTACAATATAATATGTGTCGTACAACACAATATTACGTGTGTTGAAATTTCATTAACTTTGTTAAAGGTTTCTATAAATATTGGAATGCTCTCGCGAAATATATTTGTTGTATGTATGTGACCCAAAAAGACGCCGGTTAATTTATTGCTCAGGATATAGGGTTCTCATGAAAGGAAATAATAAATATTTTATCAGAGTAGACCAGAATTCTATGAACGTTAATCTTCGAGAGGACAGGTAGAAAACGACGATGTATTTATTCTCCTACTTCAATGTAAATTTGATGTTAGTATAAATTTGGTAAAGGAATAAAAGTATCTTGAGAAAGTCCAAATTTAGGATGAAAATATTTATCGACATTCTCTATAATTTGCACAAAATTGGTACACAGAATTGATTTATGTCAGTATTATAGAGATTCTTATTTACTTCACTTTGCTCTTGTATATTTTCCATTAACAAATAATCACTAAATTTCAATTATTTATCAGTATTTATTGTATTATATATGAAGATTGCTTTGTCTAAAATGGCAAGATATTGAAATATAACTGCTTTTCGTACAAATGTGCAAATGTGGTATATTTGTACGTCAAATTTCAATTTGCTGTTTCTCCAAACTTTGCTAAACCCGCCAATAATATCCAAACCACTTTTGTGTAATACGATTTCCACTCAACAAGTTTCCATTGAATTCTGTGAAACTTTCAATTTGGAAAGTTAGAATCTCGAAAATACCCAAACTGGTTGCTGTGTGATAATTACACCACTCTACTAACGCTATGCTCCTTTCTGTCTCTTCTCTTCCACACATTCTCTTTGTACACTTCTTTAGATATCTGCACAGTTTTTCATTTTTCAATCTCGCTTTCAAAAGTAATTCAACACTTTTCGTGTAATTTTAAAAGTATACATATAGTGAAAAAGCTTGTTTCCCGTTTTCCTTCAATTTTTCTCTTGAATTAAAATTGATGAATACATATCTATCCATGTAGATTATTCAAAATGTTAAATCCTCTTTGAGTTAATTTATTAAAAATATTTCATGATGTTTTAAAGGTGAAATACACGTTTGAGTGACATTTAGGTTTAGAAATAAATTAAAGAAGTGGAAATTATAAAATTTTCTTCAATTTTTAATACCAAAAGCGAAGTTTATTATATAATATAAAAATTTATTATATAATATATGGATTAAGAAGGTAAGCCTACTAAAAGACTTGATCTGTGTGTCCAAATTGTCCTATTACTTGTCCACAACTCTCATTATTCACACTATTCACTAATAATGAAAATATTCAACAACGTTCTCTACAAAAATATCACCATAATCTAATTAATTACAGCTCATTGCAAAAATATATATATAGTGTATATATATAATACACTATACACTATATATATATAACAGAATCGGTATTTTATTCAATATATGCAGTTACTTGAATAATTTAAAAAAATAGGAGGAAAAAAGAACAAAGTGGCACCAGTGAAAGTCCACCAGTGTGACGTCCACCACGCTACACTCATCATTCGACCTGTCTTTTTATTTTTCCAGAGTCCGGGCCGGCGTTTCGACGTTGGTGGCCACAGAGTGGAGTACGAGGCGAGCGACGAAGCAGGCTGGTCGAGCAAGTGCGTGTTCACCGTGGTCCTGCGACAGGAGTGAGCGGCGGATCCTTCGGCGATCAGGTGAGCGCGAGAATAGGGAACGGGGAACAGCAACGACGGAGAAAAAGGAATCCTGGTGAAAGAGGGAAGGCGAGGAGGAGGAGAGGGAGGGCGAAAGGTAGCGGACCGGAAGAATAACGATAAGGTAATATAAATGGAAATGCCATGGACTGGGCGCGCGTTCCGTCCGCGCGCGTAATGGATTCAGTTTTATCCGGAAGGTTAAACGCGGATGAGACACGGATATCTTCTCGTTGGTGGTACTCGTTGATACGCGAGTGCGTGTACACGCGTCTGGATGTGGAACATTCTTGGTTTGAACGTTGAAAAGGGTCGCTCTGAAATCGTCCTCTCGAGCGAGATCCGAAAATAATTTAATTTCCGCGAATGCTTCGTGCGATGTTCTACTTTTGTCCATTTTTTCTTTTTTTACGTACGCACGTGAAAATTTAAAAAATAACTTAGAAAATACACCGGTGTTTCAATATACTTTTTTTTGGGTATGTTGTTATTGAGATTATTTCTTTTATATGAGAAAGTTTTACATTTTTTTATGTCAATGAAAAGCTGAAACATATACATATATGTACACTACTGTTCAAATTAAGGATTGACCAATACTCAAGAACATTACACGCACAATGCTTCTTAAACTCCCTACAATCTTGATCGATCGAATTTCTAAATTTTATTTTCAAAATTTCAAATACAAATTGGAATGAATTCAATACGTGATAGTATTCGATAGTCGAATAACATTATCTATTTGATTTCGTATTTTACTAATTTCTTTTCACATCTTTAGCAGTAAAATTTAAGTCGAAAGATTCTAATATCTGTCCCATTATTTAAAACGATGTCGTTCATTAATTCCCCCGACTTCTGAATAATTTCAATCACGGTACAAGTACGCAATTAAAACTTCCTGAGCTGTGTCACTTCCAAACTGTCCGAAAGGATTTCTTTAATAGTTATTAATAGTAAAAATTCGTGTTATGTTCCTTGTTATGTTCTTGCGAAAAAGTTACGAGTTGCACTAAAATTTGAAATTATATTTGTAAAAAACGAGTACAGCTATTTAATTAATCAATAATTTGGTGAGTACTCAATTTAAGTACCATTTTGCTTTGATGACATGTCGTATCTTAATTAAAACGTTGTATATAATTAAAATTCATTACATTTTAATAAAACGGGAACAATTCAATCCCGTTTAACGTCAACAACTCAATAATTGATACTTTAACATTATACACTAAAGTCTGCATTTTGGCAGGAAAAACAATCCTCAACAGTAACAGCGAGTGTACCTATCCAGTTTTTCCAATTATCATCACACACATATCTCAGGCTCTACTGCGTAACACGTAGCAGCCTGAGTAAACACCATTCGAGCACGATGTCTCGTCGATCATCGTCGTCGGTTGACTTTCCACGACCATGGAACGCCCATCCACAGGTTCGTCCATCGCGCTCTCTCGCCTTCTTCTCGCGTTTCTTTCACGATCCGCTCCATCGTCGTGGCACACCGCGACAAATCGTCCAGAATAAAATCTAGGCCACAGATCAATCGCAGGCCTTCTAGTCAGGAGGCGTCGAATCCGCGCGATCACGATCGCCACCCTCGCGCCTCCTCGGACCTGGAAAAATTTGTCGAGGAAAATCCTCGAGGACCGTTCCTCTCGCTCGCTACCTCGTCGTTTCGAGGCGAAATTACGAGCGCGACTCGTTGCGTGACCAGCGTACGCGATATGCCAAGGACAAAAGGGACACAGAGCGCAGAGAGAAAGAGAGAAAGAGAGAAAGAGAGGGAGAGAGAGAAGGAAAAAGAAAGTAGCAGAGAACGGAAAAACGCGGAACGAAGGGCGATTTATCGACGATCCGTACAGTTCCGTAGACGGTAGACAAGAGTGGCAGAGGGAGGATCTATCGGGAATTCTATGCAAATCTGGAATCGAGTGCGCGTTGCCGTTGGTCGGACGAGTTTCGTCGATTACCAAAAACCCGGCTCGAAACATGGCATTGTGTGTCGGTACGCGGCCGATTTTACGTTCGTTTCTTTTCACGGGACAACGATCGGGAATTTGTCGAACGAAACGGGATTGGAATTCGCATCGGAACGTACCTCGGGTTCAACCAACCCCCGCCCCGTCATTCATCCTCTTTCCTCTCTCTCTCTCTCTCTCTCTCTCTCTCTCTCTCTCTCTCTCTCTCGCGTTAATCGTCGATCGTCGATTAAAATTTCGCCAGGGACGAACAATGTTTCGTCGCCGGTTAAACGAGAACCGGTTTTGCCGATTAATTTCGAAAATTCGACGCTTCGTTGAGCGCGTTTTCACGCGGCTTACAGTTGACAGGCCGGAATAACGATAGTTTTAATCCTGAGAGAGAGAGTGAGTGAGTGAGTGAGTGAGTGAGTGAGTGAGTGAGTGAGTGAGTGAGTGAGTGAACAAGTGAGTGAGTGAGTGAGTATGTAAAAGGCTGGTCTTTGGATAGTCGCTGCGCCGATTATGAACGAAGCGGATTTATGGAGATCAGGCAGTCCAGGTTGCGTCGGAGAAGCCTCTCTCGAGTCGAGTGTACTACTAATAAGCGTGTTCTACTAATTGATCAGCCCTGGAAAGACTAAGGTCGAAGTCTTCAGATGGAAGATCAAGGGAAGCAGTAAGGGTGGATTCGTACGAATTCTTTCTTCTATCTTTTTAGACACGGATATTTTTAAGGTGGCGTTACTATTTATATCGAGAAATATTCAATTCGTACAGGTATGTTGACAATTTTGTAGAATTGTTTCATACGAGACAAGTAATTTTCTATATTTTCTGTGTCCGATGGGCTTGAGAAAATACATCTTAGTCGTTCTAGGGTTAAGGGATGAAGTCAGTTCCAAAAATCGCGCTTTACGTTTTCGGCTGCACTATTTTGCAGTTTTCCTCTTATTTTAAGGGATAAACGCTTCGAGTCTTTCTGCGAATCAAACGCAGTAGTATAAGTGCAACAGGTCAATCAGAATTAAAATTTTCAGCTTTCAGTATCGTTTATCTTGATGGAAGATTTATTTTAATAATCTGGTATTTCTTTCTGATTTTTAATCAAGCAAACACGTTTCTCAATTATAATTGTTTTTCTTTTTTACTATAAACAATTTATAATTCATATTAAATCATTCTTACTTCTTCTTCTCTTTTAAGAATAATATTTTACATTTCAATTACGTTGTTCATATTATTGCGTTTGATTAATAATCTTTTGCTAATTGTATATTCTCACTTCAGTTGCGGTTTTTTTTTATAATACCTAACTACGTTCATTTTTGATTTGAGCAAATCATTAATTTCCTTTCTTATCGATTTATAAAGCATCTTTGTTTCACGTTTTAATTTGATTTTTTCCTCAATTTTCACACTTCTTAATCGTAGTTTTCTTCAATTTTAAAAAATTGCAATCACGCTGATTATTATATCTTTCAATGATCTTTATTTTTTAGAAACACTCGGCTTTCCAGGAAATACGTTTGCCTTTTAATTTCTTAAATTTCTTTCCTAATTAACTTTTACTTAACAGTTTTCTTACCCATGTGCAATAACAATCCAATTACAACTATTTTACGACGAAGCCTGGAGCGCGGAGGCAGCGAATTCAACCGTAAGGTAAATATATTTGCGACGCGATTTTTCATTAGCTTTTTCTTGTGTGTTTCTTGTTGGAAAATTATCGGGCGGATTCGTATTCGCATTCCCATTTATTTGCACCATCTTTTTTCTTCGGTATCTATAATACGTGCATAACACTCTGCCACATATCTGTTATATATATTTTTTATAAATTAACTCTCTATATTCCTCAGTAGTTAACAACTGTTAAAAAAAAAAAGAAACAATTTAATCCCATACTGCCACGTTGTAAATTAACAAAATAACGATCAACAAGTGCGTATACCTACGTGTTATGTATGATTAAAATGAAAATTAAAAGTCACCAACAACTGAAATGAAATAAACTTTGAAATGAAAGAATTAAAAAAGTAAAAAATTACGAATAAATCTCTATGTGCAAGTAGTGAATCAAACTCTTACGTTGTAAAATAATCATTGGTCTGTTTCGTGAGACATCGTCTATCAAAATATAAATTCATCGGAGCGGAAACACGTAGCGTTACGTTGTTGATTTTATAGTCACGAGGGATTTTTATCAGTCAGCGATAAGCGCAACAATGTCACGCTAAAAATTGTTGTACCGTGTGTCGTTTGTTTTCAAATTTACCACCATTTATTCTGATAGTTGGAATCATTTATTTCGTCGCCAATTAATTGTTATCGATGCATAACGGGGGAGGGAGGAGCGATTATTGTATAAAGCATACCTAGACTATTAAACGAAAGATTGATCGAAACCAAGCCCTCACGTTTCACGCCATATTTTTATCGTATCTAACCAAATGAACTGATACAAATATTTTTTTTCTCACAATGTTTTACGAAAAATTACGAATCGTAGAACGTAACTTAGAGATAACTTAACAACCACACTGTTGAGTTGGTGCATACGAAATGTTTTCCCAAAATTTGAATTTGACGAGCTAGATTTTCCACTGTCAGTCGCCAATCGTATGAAAGAAGAAATAACGCGTTTATGAAAATAATTTCATACGAGGAAGAAGATTTATAATAAATTATAAATATTATGATTTAATATACGAAAGAGATTTATAATAAAAATATTAAAACTTCGATGAATAATTCGAGCAACCTCATTCGATCAATCAATAAATTATTTTTAAAACTAAAATTGAACTTTAGAAGAAGACTGCGACAGGTTTAATTGTCAAATTGAGTAGTCATTAGAAATATATGCATCATGTAGAATCATATAGTAAATTAATCAAATATAATGTTCTAAAGGAGATATATCTGATTAAAGATTTACTTGCGAAAGCATTTCGTCATGCACCAATCTAATGTTATTAGTAATTAATTTTGTTTAATTTATGAATATTTCTTTGAGTCGTAAGAACTAATTAAACATTTGTATATCACACGATATTTCACTTTCTGCAATGTTTCAATTTATTTCTGCGAATGTTCCTCTCGGGGAAAAAAATTTCGTTACACGTTTCGGTGAAGCATGAAATCCAAAATTGCCGGATTTTTTCACCGCACTGTAGAACATGAAATACCATTTTCATCACGTATATATATATATATATATGTCCTTTCTCTTTTTTTTTCCTTTTTATCAAATAATCTGGGACAATTTGTCATCATAAAACTCCTTTCGCCTTTCATCTTCAACGTGTCTTCATAAAAGCGAGCACTCGAGCCGTGTAATCGACAAAGAAGTCGCAGAGAGCCCTGATGAAACAATACGAATGCGAGCGTGCAAGTTCTCGCGTTTAAGGGGACACTCTAATCCGGAAAATTTGAAAAATTTCATCACTTCCGTTTGATACGTGCAATTTGAACAGTACCGAGGAAAAATCGGGAAGTAATTCTGAAAGTTTCGGAGATTCGCAATTTTACGTGCAGTCGAGCATGCAGCTGTTTCATTAGAGGGAGATTTAGAAACTTGGAAAATTGAAAAATTCCGATTTCCCTGCACAGTGTGCGTAATTTGAGATCGTGGATGTCTAAGAAACAAATTGGAGGCGTTTTTAAAATTTTAGAAGTTGGAATTACACTTGAGAGAAAACTTAAGAATTCGATTCTTCTACGCGTGGTTTGAAATTCTTAAAGTGGCAGGAAATATTTTGAGAAAATTCGGAAGTTTTGAGTGTTAGAGTAAGGAGACAGTTCCATTCAAATGTGAAATGAATTAAAATCAAATCACCTTTTGAATCGTGCTGCAAATTCACAGTCGATCATCAATTGATCAACGTACTTAGCAGTAGATCTTTGCATTTTTGAATATAGGTCACTGTCACAGGCAATGCGAAAAGAAGATAAAGTCAAATAAATTCTAGCAATTTATCGATCGATATAAATTGTATTATACAAGAGCCGTCTGTAAAATAATCTCCTAATAAATATTTTCAAGTGGTATTGAATCAAATAGTAATCAGTAATATATTGGCAAGTTTCAGTAATTTAACGTAAGTTATTATATGTATTGAGTTGTCCGATTCAATATAAATTAAATTTAATATTTAACAAATGTATACTAAAATTTAAATCTTCCGCGTTTCAATTTTCCTTCAAAATCGGCACGAACTTTCTGGACAACCCGATACAATAGTAATCTACAACCGAATGACACTCGATTTGATGGTTAAAGTGAGTACCATTCGAGTGTTATTCGATTCGATATTCACATTAATAATATTAAAATATTTATCAGGAGATTGTTCTCCAAAATATACATGCTATTTGAGGACAAGGTACTCGAATAATAGAGGGAATACTCTGCTCCGCTCGAATTTGCAACATCTCATTTTAACTTCAATTCCGGCAGAATTCAGCCCGGCGAAAGCAAGAAAATTAAATTCTCCGTCCATTTAGTAACTTTCATTTCAGTTGTCAGCGTTTACTTGAAGATAGTCATTTACACGGGAGTGGCCCTTTTACGGGGAAACGTTTCACGCAATCACCTCTCCGCGATCCGTGCGTCGAAACGATTTCCCAGAGCTTTCAGGAAACGTATTGTGAAATGGTCGTTTGAAAATCGACTATCGGTATCAATTCTCCGTACCCTTTGTACCCTTCCGCTGACAGGTGAAAGGCACGGCTAAACTGTCGAACCGGTTGAAAACTGGCGAAAAATTGAAGGGCCGAATTTCTTTTTTCCTTTTTTTTCCTCTCTCTTTTTTTCCGCGTACACCGTGTCATTTGTCGCTCGGCGAAAACTGTGTATCTTCGATTGGAGCGGAGGTTGGGCGATGTTTGAGCGATCGGGCCTAAATGTTCCGCCACGTTGGTTTTAAGAACATGGGAAGAAAGAAGAAACGAGAATATCTGGTAGTTGGCTAGAGAAGTCTCGCGATTTAGTACTAGTGCGAAGAACGATGATCGAGAATGGGAAGTAGAGGATGATCAATTAATTCTTAAGCGTGAAATTTCAAGTGTGCTTTCTTCCGAGTGTAATTTCCTCGCAAGAATAATTTTTTTTTTTACTGAAACATGGAAGGATGAATGTTTAAATATTTTCAGACTTTAAATACCTAAATATTTGACTATTTCTGTATTTTGTTTTAATGTTTAAGTGTCTCTAGACATTTCTACGTTAAACGTTTATTATATATAATAACATTTAGATACACGTACCTTTAAGTTTACAATACTTCGACGTTTAACATTTAGATATTTTTACATTCGCACGTTTACACGATTTCGTTTCTAATAATTACCGAATACAATTATACTTGTGTATTTAAAATGTCTAAATATCCGCGCTCGAGTGTTTCCGAAATTTTCAAACGTTTCAAAGATTAGATCGTGCCGAGTAACGCAATGTAAACGAACTTTCGACGAGAGCATAATATTCGCATAATACTTCCCGTTTTCAGGACGCGATATAGTATATATGCATATTGTATTTCACCGACTCGATTAAAATGAAATTAGGTTAATCGAAAAAATATGTAAATTCATAACGTTCTCGAACCAACCGCGATCTGGAAATTCTCTTCGAATGATTTGAAAAGTTTTTACTCCACCACCCCCCTCCCCATCCCCACTCCCTCCCCCGGAAGATATTCGAAATTTATAAGTTGAATGGAACTTAAATGAATTTACATTTTTCCGAGAGAAGTGTCTGAGAGGATGTATTTCAAAACTTTTGAAAAATTAAAGTACACTCTGTGTAAATCACGAGCAACGAGAGAGAGCAAACTTCCACAAAGTGTAACCGCTGTTTGCGAAAATAACTGTGCGAAATTGCTGAAAACTTTCGAATGAAAATTCGAAATCTTTTTACGGAGTACGAGCTATATTCGAACCCTTTGATGTACGCGTGTCACGTCACGAGGGTTAATTAACCTTTGTTGAACCCTCGATCAAAGCCCACGAGGCGAGGGATAATAATCGAGATTACCGATTAGCTGAACATAGGGACAATATACGGTAAATGTAATTAGAGGTCATCAAAAAGTTTGTGATACCTTCAGTTATAACATGTCGATAAGCTGCGTTGTCTGCGTTCGAGGTCGTAATTTTTAGAACGAAAAATAAAGGAGGCGAGTCAGGAGAGATTCGACGAGATACGTATCTTTCTTCCTTTTACTTCCGTCACGAATAGTGATTACATAGTACAATGTTATTTTCTAATAATTGAATTTTACGTTCGTTTAACTGCTTCGTAATTCGAGAAAGGTTCACCAAGTTCAACAAAGTGTAGGTGGTGTTCGATATTTCTTTCTAATGTAAATTTTACACTAATTTTATATTCATTCCTTCACCTATAATAACACAGGTATTATTTACAACTATTGTAAGGTACGTAATATAATTAAAAGAATAATATGCATCGAATTAATCAATCATCTCCTCATGGTGCTGAAACATTAATTTAATTACATGTAAAAATGAAAGTCTCATTTGTGAAAAATATATAAGGAAGTTAGGCTTTTAAAAAGTAATAACTTCTTTCTATTGATTACAGAGAATTGAATAGTATTTTATTACTTTTTAGTTTTATAGGATATTCGATTAATTTATTTTTATAGTTACTAACTGACCAATATTTTTTTTTTTTTTTTTTGGTAAGTAAACGAAATTCCTCAAAAAATCGATCGTAACTCGACAAATCAATTTCCAGCCAAAAATAACAACATCGTTTATTTTGGCCAACAACCGAAATAAAAAGTAATCCGATAGAACTCTATTTGTTCGAGTCAAATTTCAATCAGTGTCTGATTAAACGAATAAATCTCGGTCGAATCCGCGTGTTTGAACCTGAATTATACAAATGCGTCTGGACGAAAAATCACCAGTAGAGAGCAGAATCAGTGAAACTCTTAAACAACAAGAATTTTACTGTATCGCTGCTCAGTGTGCCCAAAAATAAGCATCGAATGGAAGGGAAAAAAAAAAGGAAAGTGAACCAGAGTCAAGGAAAAGAGCGAAACGAAGAAAGAAGAAAACATTTGGAAATTGGAAACGAGAAGCCACAGCGCGTCGATATTAACCGTCTCACGAGGTACATACAACTCAACTCTTGTTGTCGCTCGCCATGCCGGTTTTCGTCCTTAATAGCCTATTGTCTAGCAGCGCGCTTGTTAAGTATTCACTACCTTCGCGACAATGTTATTCGGCGAAGTAGGAATCTGGCGATGACAGAAGCACCGTCTGGAACTACGGCTGCTATATACACCGGTTGTGCATTAATACACGCGAGTTTGGTTCACGTGGAACGTGAAAGCGTCAGCCCAAGAGCGAGGAAACGAGGAGGTTTGCTTGCCTCTGACGCTTCCTTTCGCAGATACACGAAAATTTCCTCGTAAAATATTAACGACGTTCCGCGAGATATCGCACAGCTCTGCTCACCGTTGGCGATTAATTTTGGATTCGCTCTGTTCGAGTAATCCTTTCGTCCTGAAACCGCGTTTCCGTAGTCTTTTCTTGGCCCGGTCCTTCTGGCTGGTTTCTCTCGAAACCTTTCGTATCTCGTCGCGAGGTACGTATTACTCGCTTTGGACGAGACTGCTCGCGATACAATCGTACGATGGTTCGCGATGGACACCCCTGCTCAGAAATTTTAGGACACGCTATATTTGTTGCAATGAAATATTCACGATATAAAAGTACAAATTGTGTGTACGCAGTGTGCGATATAAATTGTCGTATTTACGATAAATATAAATACGTACGATTCAATTAAATGGAGTGAACATAAAATATACTTTATGTGACAAAGACTCTGTTAGTATTATTACGATGTATATATGTATATTATAAAATATACATATTTCGCGATGAGTACGGAATATTAAAAGTAAAAATGTTGTAAGATTTTTGAGCGGAAATATACTTCGAGCAATTTTAATTGTTCGATCAGAGGAAATAAATTATTCGGTTTCGTGATTTTTAATTCAGTCGAATTTTATTATTCATCTCTATCGTGAGGGATGTGAACATAAATATTTAATTTTTGGAAAAGGAAATTTATTCACTCTGTGAATTTTAATTGTCTAACGTAATGAATATATATAATCGTCTATGAGAGGGAATCATTATTTCTTTTCAAATTTTAACACGTTCTAAATTTTTGTGCATCTATATTTTGATATTGCAAAAATGCATAGATTGCATACAATATATATATAAAAGATGATAGTTATAATCTCATAATTGTAATTAAATTTCCTTTGAATTCTTTCATATTTATAATTGCAATCATACGTTTGTAATTATAATTTCTTCACAAAAACATCCTCTAACGAAATATACCAAAAATTTACACAGTACGATTGAACATAAACTACAATCACAAATTTGCGATTACAATTTTTTCTCATAAACAAACAAGTTTATTTCATTTTTTTACGTACAATCTGTGCATTTTAATAGCAATCAAGTGTCAACGGTAACGTTCCAATTTCCAGTTTCACAATGGGTAATAAAGAAACGTGTACCCCCATTAATCTTCTTCTACAAGCATTTCAATGTTCAGTTTCACACCTTGCACAAATAGTCGCTTCATTGCTTCATCAGTGACGTGATCACGGTGGTTTCTGGATGACGTTACTTTCGTGTTGCAATCCCTTTCTAATCCCAAGTACGTGCACGTACTTTCCATAAACGGTGGCGAACAACATGGCCCGTGCAGATGATGGTATAATTGGCTATCATTAGCGCAGGGGTTATTGGCTGCATTAGATCGAGCGTCTATTGTCGAGTTACACGCCCATTAGCCGCGTTAAATCGCTAAATTTACCAGAAATAAGGACACACCGAGCGACGTGTAATTTCGTTTGGTTACGTTCGGTCGTCGATTGATTAAAATAGGACGTCGTTGCTGCCGCTCTGAACGAATTGCTCTCGCTGGCAATTTCGTTTGGCGGAACCAGACGAATTCTTTCTTCGTTCTTCTAAACTTTGATCTCTCTCTCTCTCTCAAGTGAAATTGAACACATTTTACTCACGAGGATTTGATCGTAGTATATTTATTCTTTATTATTAACAAAAGGATCGGACAAAGATAAATTATATCGATTGTCAATGTCATGAGGGTTGAATTGAAAATTAAATTGGGAATGGCGAGTTTGAAGAATGAGAACGAAAAGAACGAGAAACGGAAAGGAAGAAATGTAGGCGAAATTTCGTTTATTGTTTATTGATACCCTTCCACGCCACTCGCATATCATTGTTAAAGAATAACGTAATCGTAAAGGAATTACAATAAAATAAATGCATAAAATTGACGTATCGAATACATGTATGTATATATATATATATATATATGTATATTACAAAGAACAAGAAAGAAAGATTTTTAAAAAAGGCAAAAAAAGAAATGGCAAAAGTGGAAAGAAGTACTTTTTTGAAATTCCTCTCTCTTTCTCTCTCTCTCTTTCTTACATAGTTCTAAGAACTTATTATTAGCAGACGGCGGATTTTTATGCGAATTCATATTTTTTTCACGGTATAACTAAAATAGTAAAATCTAGGCTTTATGTACTAACAAGTGTTACAAAAAGCACTATGTCTCGCGTATACATCTTTCGATATTGTGTCACTGCATTCTGCGAATTTTTCCCCAACGTATAAAAATCCGTAGTCTGATTATTATTAGATGTAATTTGTAAAAGGCAGTGCTGGATGGCAATGCTCGTTTCGAGATAGTCGCGTGGGTCGGAATAAATCTGCTACACGCAGATCTACGAGCACGTAGGTTAAATCAACGTACTGATCGTACGACGTGTTTTGAGATTCGTGATCCTTGCGGATTATCCATTCAAGATTTATGTCCCCGTGGCAAGATCAATGCGATTAAAAAAGAGTCAAACGGAGTAAAACAAATTAGATGTTCTTTCGAAATTTTATAATTGTCGCAGAATGAGATTATGTTAAAATTTGCAAATGAAACAGTTTAAACGATAATAAGTGAATTTAGAAATGACAAAAGGATTTACAAATGCATCACAATTTAGAAGTAATGGGAATTTTGTTGGAAATTCACCGCAAAGAATAGCATAATTCTCCTCGTCGTTTGAAATATACAAGAATAAAGATATTAGAAATTTAATTAATTTTCGAGTTCGGTTGTCCGAGAAGTAGGTTAACGGTATAAGTTTGTACAGGACTAATTGCAAGTAGCTCGTCGGGAGTAGCTCGGACTAAAAAATTTAATTGAATTTGAAATAAGATTGTCCCTTTTCTCTTTAAACTCGGAATATTCTGAACGGTCCAGTCACCGGAGAGATTATTTGGACATTTGACTGTAACAGTCAACTTAATCATTTCGAAGTAGCAATTTCGGGATTTTCTGATAAAATGATACCGGGAACGTGAGCTTTAAACGGTTCGCTTGAACAAAAGAATTCAGTTCACGTATACAACGTTCTGTTCATCAATATCTTTTCTTGCAGTAACAATTATTCAGTTACAATTATCCTCACTCCTTGGAAAAAGTTTACGAGGAAGTTCGTTTCTATTTTAGAGAGCGAAGGATACTCCGTTTAAAGCTTTCGAGTTGAAGTGAAGATTGTCGACTTTTATAAAATCAATGAAACCAACGATCTCTGATTTTGATAGATTCATTACGCAATACAAATATAATTTTGCTGTACCAAAAAAGAAAAAAAGATTGAGAAAAAAGCACAAAAGGAAGGGAATATCAAACAAATTGGTTTAGAATTAAAATCCAAAGATCACGAATCGTTCAATTAAAAAAAAAGAAAAAAAAAGAAAGGAAGTACTCATTGGGTCGCAATCGATCCATCGAATCGAAGTGGCGGGCCTGTCACACGTCGCGCGAAACCGATCGGCTTTAAATTAGACTTGATTGAAGCGAGGAACGAACCGCGCCTTTTTCACCGTCCCTTCACTCTTGGTATAATTTGTGCGCGAGCCGCGGACAACCGGGCCTTTTCTCAACAGTCAAAGTACTTTTGGTTTATCGCGGCTCTCGTTGTTCGCGCAACAATCGGGCGCTGATCCTTTTACGCGCAGCATTTTCGCCGCGGCAGCACTCTCGTCTCGACGCGGCCCCTACCGTAACGAGTCGCCAGCGAGGACAAGTGCTCGGTCCTCGAGGAGCGCCGTTGTTGCTGATCGTGCAGCTGTCGGAGTTGATATTGCCGATCTGCGAACAGAGAGAGAATCGTCCGTGTTAGATTGATACAGTACGGCTCGATGCTGGCTGCGAGTCAAGGTCGCGCGTCGTGGAGCCTTCCCCCACTCTCACCGTAGGACGACGTTGTTTCATCAATGCGTTTGAATATATTTTATTGGGCAACAGGTGTTTACAGGTGTGTATGAACATGTAGAATAGATGTGTTAAAAATCGTCTCGAATAAATAAAATAATCACGTGGTTACAATTAGTAGGAATGATTTGGTAATTACGATGAGTTTTTGAAGTGAAACGAAAGAGTTGATGAGTGAAACAAAAAAAGAAAAAAATGAAAGTTTTTTGTAATTGGTAGTAACGATGAGTTTTTAATATTTGACGAGTGTGTGTGTGTGTTTATTAAAACCGATATTTCTATATTAGACGTAGATAGATGCATGCGAGGTACATTGAAACGATAAATAAAATAAAAGAAAAATAAAATTTGAAAACGATCTTTATATTATAACTTGTTTTATTTAATACTCTGCCGTCGTCTCCTCATCAACCCTAGAGTGGCTTCGAGTTTTTATTTATAGACGTATAAGAATATCTGAGAAATACCTATATACCTGCATCTGATAATTCTATAAATAAAACGAAAAGAAAATAAGATTGAAAAGTAATTTTCGATATTTTCTAATAATATATTGAAAATAATTCCAAATAAATAGAATAAATAACTATGGTTGCAGTTGAAAAGTAATTTTTCATATGTAATGTCATACAACGGAAAGGTTTTAAAATATTTTTTTGCACGCACCCTCGATTTTTAATAAATTGTAAAATGTAATGATCAATCACAGAATGTATCACTGTTTTCTGCAGCAAATCGCGAAATATCACGATCAATCACAGGACGTATTCCTGTTTTTAACAAATTCTGAAATAACGATGACTAATCAATTTGTATTTGACAATAGAATTTGAATTAAATACTCAAGTATTTACACTGAAGCTGTTGTCTACTTAATTTTATAAAGAAAAATGGGAAAAGAGACACAAGAGGAAAGAACGGATTCAAAGGAATTGGAAATAACCTAGTGGTAAGTATTTCGTAAAAATTAATACGTAAATTACTTTCAATATCACTACTTTTAATACAGGTACAAGAGCGAAAAATCGTTAATTTTAATGAAATTTTAATTATTATTTCTGAAACATATTTTTCGAACAGCAGGAAATTATAATCACAAATTGTCGAATATTTTCGAATTTACTTGCCATTTAAGTGCCGCGAATAATGAAAAGAAAATTTAATAATAACGAGGCACTGTAACAGCGAAAAATTGTTTTCGCTTCTTGACTATGCAATGTCTGGCCATAGAATAACATTATGATTTAAATTTTTAATGATTTTAATTTTGAAAACTTCATATTCTCATTCTGGTGAAAATTGAAATAAAAGTGTTTGGATCTCGAGCATTTTTGCGACGCGAGATCGTAAAGGATTAACGTAATGGAGCATTATGAAGAATTTACATTAACATAGTAGTATATCGTAGGAAATTATGCGCGCAAGCTGCGAACGTAAGAGATCCATAAATCATTCACAGCTGACGTCACGTTAAAATACGCGCCAAAATTCCAATTCAGTTGCGAAATTCTCAATTTTTAGTCAGACATCATATCCAACTCTCTTATCGTCATTGATCTATAATTTAAAATAATTAATAACAACAAATGGATTGCGGATTTTTATGCAAATTCATAAAAATGAACAGAATTAACACTGGAACTACCAAAATGGTCAAAATGACCAATTGGTAATTTTTGTTACATACATAAAACAATGTATTTTTAGAGACTTCGTAAATGAGTCTTCGTAAAATACATAAATAAAAGCTCGTACCTATCATATTGTAAAGATTCTCTGTTTTTTTTTTTTTTTAATTTAATGTGGAAATTTTATACTTTAGTCGGCTAGTTCTAAAGAAACAGCGCTGAAATAGAGATCTCCTTCGACGAATGCAGAATCTTACATTTTAATTTAAAATTCTTTTTAAACTCCAACTAAGCTTGCTCGATCGTTCGAAAATTTTATCTAAAATCTTCGTTGGAGACAGAAATTCTTCTCGACGTTTTACTTTATTCGTCGAACTTTGTAAATACGTGTATACTCGCGACAGGAACGACGAGAAAGAACAGAAAAAGAGATATGAGAAGGGGGTTGAAGAACGAGACACTCGCGGCCGTATCTATCGAGGATAAATCAGCGGGAGGAAGGATTTAGGTATCTGTCTGAATTACGGACGCCAATAGTTAATCGGATATCGATCGAGGCTCAATGATTTACGATCAAGCAAAAAAAAGTGAGTCATCGAACGACGATTCATCTCCCCCTCTGTTAGTCGTTTGTACTCTCTCTCTCTCTCTCTCTCTTCTTTTTTTCCTTTTTTCCTTTTTTTTTCTCTCTCGTGTACGTTTGTTTTCGACGAGTCGTTATTCCGATACAACGAATCGACGTCTCGACGAATGACAAGCCATTTTCCATTTATGACATAAATCTTAATAAATTGCCGCCCGATCGCTGCGAGAGCAGTAATTATTTAACAACAACGATTTATATCAACTATCGAGATACACAGGCCAGCGAAACTTCATTCGGGTGTGGAATTCACGGATGCTTTTTTTCTTTTTTCGACTCGATGGGATATTCCTTTCTCCATTCTGGATTTTATTTCAATTCACTCTCTCGTGATTTAAAACTGAAAATTATTCGTTTCCACTAATTTTTATTCATTTATTTTTTGCAGAATTCTGTCGACATTGTCATTTCATTTCATTTCATTTCATTTATTCGAATTACACGACTGACGTATTTTTTTCATTTAAGGACACGGGGTGTGGAATACGCTTAGTTGATAAATTACATCAATTTTTATCAATGGTCATCCTTTTTCATAAAGCATTTAAGTGAATTTACAAGCTTGATGAAATTTTGTGAAATTAATGCGTTTCAGTTGAAGACGAAGTTTGGAATTATTTTAAATTTAATTGAAGTTTCATTACATCGGGGTTAATTGGTGGAATAAATATCGCGATAACTTCTTCAAAGATGTCGAAATAACACTCTTCAAGGAGGAAATAAATTAGCTTCAACTGCATCGGAGATAATTAGCTGGCCAAAATACAAAAGAGCGATTATCGAGCTTTGAAGTAATATTATTTCTCTCGATAATCCGTCAGAATCTCATTTGCGTTTCTTGGGACGATCTATTCATCGGCAGTCTCACAATCGATACATCAAAGTCTATTGACATTAAATAACATAATTTCAATTTCTCTCGTCTGTACTTTCCATAATAAACTATTGTGAAATATTGTAAAATATTTCATTCAACGATAACTTTATAAAATTTCCAATTTAACAAACAACAGGTGTAATCAAGAGCCACAATTATAAATTTAATTAAGCTACGTTTTCAAACAATTTAAACTTATTCAATTTAATCGAATTCAAATTGGAAATTTTTAAAGTTTCTTCAAATTAAAAAAAAAAGAAAGAACTCTACAGACACTCTAAAGAATTCCAAAAATCAGTGTATTGTTGTTAAACAACCAGAAATAGGCAACTCGGAGCTCAAAGATCGTCAACATTGACACTCGATCGATTTTGTCACATCTCGTTGCGACGGCACGATGATTCAATGTGCATACATTATATGAATAGCATTAGGTCATCTGGGAAAGTATACCAGTAGCTTAGTGCCCCTCAAACGACAGACGTAGACATTCCGTTCTACTTATTCGTAATCATGCGACGACAAACGCTTGCTGGTATGCACCTATATGTATGTACACGTATGCATGTATATGTACACACGCACACAAGAGCTTCGCTAGTTAAGCGAACACTAGAAACTGTCGATAAAGCTTGACGAGGCAATATCCACTTCCTACTGTATCAATTGACCGTTAAGATCGCTCTTTGTCACGATGACTATCAATGAGTTGTTTATCACGTTGCTCGTTTGTCGATCAATAGGTTCGCTAATAGGTTTGCTGTCCGTAAGTGTCCAGCCATCGAGAGGACTTGATCAGCAATTTCGAGCACGGATTTTATTCTCTCTCTCTTTTTCTCTCTTAATCTCGATGTTTCCATATTGTTAATTTAATCCATCCTATTACATTCGATCTCGATGTTAAATTGAATCGAATCTAAACTGATGTTGAAATTGATTTTAGATATTTCAGAGAGAGGTGGTGGGTTCTATTAATTAGTTAATTTCATTATTCCAGTATCGGTATTTTATAATTTCATATGTGCTATACTGAAAGCATCGAACGTTGGGCGTGTGATGGATATGAACGTTTATTAAAAGGAGAAATTTATAATTAAAATTTATATAACTCTTTATATATTGTAATTGATTCGAGAGAAATGAAATTACATTTTCTCGTAATTACGATCGTGCTGTTGCATCTCGACTGAAATTTCTCTCGAAAATCTGGACAAATTCATAAATTTGCAATTTTCGTAATTTTCTAAACTTCAGAATTGGAGATCTTCTCTCCTAAACTTATTAATTCTGTGTTATCTGTTACAGGTGTTGGAGGATGATGCCAGTTTTGTCATTGAAGGTGAGATCAGAAACAACTTGTGAACGTGTAGGTATGAACTTCTGACTACTATTATCGCACTTATTAAGAAGATGCTGATACCGTGAGTATAAAAGAGAAACAAGTGAATTAAATTTTCTTTTTCTTTTCAATTTTTGACATTCCATTTCGTGCACAGAACAAAATTGCTGTTCACGAATTCATTGTTGTTATTAGTTAATATAGCAATATCAATTAATTTATTATATTATCATACATTGTAACAATGTAATATCGTACTATATATTAGTATCACAGTGTTACAATTAATAGTTATTTTTGAATATCCTATAAATGCACAAAAAGCCCACAATCTACTTATATTATTTTAGAGTATTATTAATACTCTCCTTTTTTATAAATATTCCCCTTCTAAAAAACTATACATCTGTGCATTAATATTTTAATTACTTTAAACTTTCACGCGTACTAATTGTTTTCATTAATATTCAACGACTGGAAGTTGCGAGTGAGCATTTTTAAAAGTTATGTGAAACTGCACCAAGGGAAATAAACGCAACATCCTTCCTGATCTCGAACCTCGAAATTTATATTTATATTATTTTCCTGTTCTGACGTCGCCACAATTTTCGTACGTCCGTACGAGAGAACTTCTACGTCCGTACGTATGTTAAGACTCGAAGGGCTTCAAATGCTCCCATTGAATAGCGACTGAATTCTTGAAAACCCGCGAGAATAGCGCACTTCAACGAGGGAGTGTAGGATTGCAGACAGGTTTCGAAAATCAAATCATACAATGGGGAGGGGAAGAAAAAGAATGGGACAAAATACTAAAGGAATAGACGAAGTAGTAGAAGTGTGCCAATAATTGGTACTTATTATACCAATTATATTATATATTATATTATCGTACATTACAATTGGTACCTATTGACATTATATTACAAACGTGATACTACAGTCCGTCTACTTTTTAATATCAAAATCAGACTATTTGTGCAATTTTTCATTTTTATGAGTACAATCAAAGAAACTGAGATCTAGATAAAAATTTTGTCTCATTTTTGGTAAATATAATACAAGTGTTCCGATTTGAATATTTTATATATTTATTATTTATCATATTCAGTGGATGTTTGGAATTATCAATTGTCCAAAAAAGTTCAAAAAATTCAGAAAAGGACAATTACTTTTTTTATTCGTCTTTTGAGAAAAGTCGACAGGTAACAAACAAGTAGAATAATTTCAATGTAGGTAAAAGTATAATTTTGTAACAGAAAGCAAGAAATTTTGCACTGACTGTGCGACAATTCCTTTTTAAAAGTTTGACAAATTAATTGAAATTGCTCACTGCGCACACTGCACGAGCCGTGCAGCTACGGATTTTATTTCACCGGTTTCATTGGCGTTAGAATTATTTACCGTGCGGAATTTTAGATGGCCGATAAAACGCGGTTTACGCTCGCTCGCGTAACACGTGTTAGCGATTCCGACGGCGCATTTGCAATTAACGGCATTATGCAACGTACAATGAAAATAATCGATAGTCTGCCTATTTTTCGACGGTGAAATTTAAACTGTTCGGACGAGCAGTTAAATACTTCACGAGCGCACAATTAATGCGACCTTTCGTTCTTTAATTAATCATTCTGGAATGTTTCGTTGCTCAACTTTTCGATGCCTATACTTTTTATTTCGATGATTCTGCGAGTGAAGCAAATGTTTTATTTCTGTCGAATAGTAACAATGTATAATAATTATCTTTTTGTAAGAAATTTCAAATCAAGTTTAGCGAATGCAAATGTTGCTAATAGAAAAAATCATTTCATGCTCCGAATATTTCTCAACAATTTGACAATGTACCTTTTGACAAAAATGAATCACACTCGGGTGTTTGACGATTGACCTTTATAACTTACAGATTTCTAAAATTTTTATCTGTATTGGCTTGAAAAATCTTGATAAAAATATAAATAGAATCAGTACGAAAAATTATTCTCAAGCATCACTCTAGTGTATAATAATTGCAGAGAAATTTCGATAATTTAGCAAATAAAATTACGATTTCATATCAACAATCGTTTTATCTACTGAATAGTAAAGAAAGAGACAGAAACTAATAAACAAATTAAAATAGCAAATTATAAAATAAATAAATATATATATTTATACGAATGTATAATATTTACATACTACATGCATATACTTTGTACCATTTTTCTATCTTCAAAACGTCTCATAAACGACCTGACTATGAATTTTACGTCATTTAACACAACGCAAGTTAATCTGTTTACGAAAATTACGTATGTATCACGCGATACTATATTTTGAAGCACGCCCTGAGATAAATCTCTCCCTCGGTTGCAATTTTTAAATCATTTAAATCATTTCCTTGTCCTCTTATCTTTGTCTTATCTTCGCTTTTAACGTAATCGACAAAAAAAAAACAAACCAAAGTTCCGGTTTCCGAGAGTCGAAGTTTGGAATATTGTCGGAAATCGCCACTATCAGCACAGTATCTCGCGATAGCTGCAATGACAACGCCAAAGGCAAGAAGTCGCGTGACCCGAATATTGTTAATGGCGCTCTGGTAAGCTCTCCCGAAGCGGAATTGCGTGCTGCATCCGGACACGGGAATATAAATCAGCTGTTCCGCGACTTCCGTAAACGCGGCCGCACGCGCGCGAATATTAATCAACGTCATCTGAATCTCGAAACGCTGGCGCGCTTTCTTAATCGTCATCGGCCTGGTTAAAGCGCCCGGCGTCTCTGTCTTTTGAATTATTGTTTCGCGCGACCTTAACTCTTTGAACCGAGGTAGAACCGTGCTTCTACTTCTAATCTCGTGCCACTTTCGATATTGAACGACTGCACCGGTTTTCAGAATTTTTTTTCCATTGCGTCTTTTGATAGGTAAAAGAGATTTGACGAAGGCCTTTTAATAAGAATGATACTTTAGTATTAAGAAATTGGAACGATTGAATTGGAGAATGATGGAAAATTTTTATAACCATGATTTTGAATAATTATTGGATAAGGCGATAATAATTTTTGTAATTACAATGAAATTCTAATAATTGAGAAGTTTTATATATATATATAAATATTATAAATATTATTTATATATATATATATATGCATATTCATTAAAATTTCGATTATATGAATGAAAATTAATGGTGAAATTGTAATCAATTTTCATAATAACATAGTTATATAATTGCATACATAAGAGTAAGCAAGTGAAATTTTCCAATAATTAATTTAAGAACTGAAAGTAGCGCGAATGCTTAAACTGAAGAAAATCTTAAATTAAAGTTCCCGTTTGCGAGCATGCCTGTTTTCTAGTGCATGAAACGCGCACGTACAGCGAGAAATTGTGAAAGTCAAAGAGAATTGCGGGAAAGAAGGCGGGAGAATTAAAGATAAGACTTGAAAAGGAAAGGAAATACAGTTAAAAAAATTCCCAAGTACCATTCGGACAACAAAATTTACAACAACCCGAAAGAAACAGCGGCTGGAGGTAACTCCAAAGAGAATAGGAGAAATATAATATTGCACAAATTACGGAACAAAGAACGAATTTCGCTGTTTTGAGGGAATAATTAAAATGCCATGGTAAAGAAAGGACTCCCCCTCCCCCCAAAGGAAAAATAAAAAAATAAAAAGAGAAGAGAAATTCTCTGAAATGTCGAATAATTAGACGAGAATTTTCACGCTTGATATTTTTGTTTTAACTATAAATGGTATATTTTTTTTATTTCTTCGTCTCTTTTCTCGAGCTTTGAATCGTTTCATTGTTATAAGTTAAATTTATTGTGAATACGTGTATGTATTTATATATATATATATAATATTTATATTAAAAAATTATATAAATTATATAGTTTTTGTATTTAATATTAATATCAATATCATGCGTCTACAACCCATGTAGAGTTATGTAAGTTACTGTTACTCAGTTTTGACTCTAATTCAAAGTATATTGAATTACTCAATAACTACCATTATATAATATGTAATAGAATATAATACAAATATATTCAAATAATTTTGGAATTCACGTAATAAATATATTTATAATTAGAAATATATTATAAATACATACTATATTAGATATATATATATATATATATTACACATTACAAATATAACTTGACGAATAAAAGATGCGACCAAAGGAAAACCGAAAAGAAGAAAATCGAAATTTCACCCTCAGGAAAGTCGGCCGTATTCATTCTCTTTGTTTACGACGAACGTCGAATATTTTACTCGCTCCTGTGCGAAACTCTCGCGAACCACACATAGAAACCAAGGGAAAGAGAATCGTAGGGGCAGCCTGAACGTTAAGCGCTGCGTCGTAAAGCTTAAAGCTTAAACGAGATTGCGAGACGGTATCGGGATGGTCCAAGTGTCGCGAGCTTGCCCAGTTTTCCGCAAGTGGGTCTCCCGTCGTGGAAAGTTGGAACACGTGCACGTGCACGTGCACGTGCACGCGCTCACTTGTCGTCTCTTCTCGGACAGTTTACGTCTCGACCGTCATCCTTTGCTCGTCTCTCCTCGTCGTTCTCGTTCCTCACGATGCATTATTAACAGGCTCGTCGTTGACACGATCGCCAACGACGACGACCACGCATAAATCACTGAAATAGTTGGGCCTCGTTGAACGAATCTCGTATGCTCAATTGACAGAGAATCGAGTTCGTACCGTATGTACAAAGTGGGCGAAAAATTACTTCCTACTGAAACGAATTAGTAATTTAAATTTAATTTTTAAAATTAATAAAATTACTCTTTCCTTGTATCTTGGTGTAGTATTAAAAAGAAACTTTTTTTTGGCCCACCCTGTACCTCGAAGAGATAAATTCTCAAAAAAGGAATTTTTGGCTACGTTTGAAGAAATATTTCGATCATTGCAATTACTATATTATTATTACATCGTTTTTTGATCCTATAAGAGGGGGAGATCCAATCACATTATATGAGAAAGGAGAAGATCCTCGCTAAAGAAAGTTTTGCTCAAGAATATCAGATTTAAGCAAACCTTTTCTTTTTTTTTTTTGTAATTGTGTAAGAGTCACATCGATGGCATAAACCATTGAAACAGTGGAACCTCGTAATTCTATTTATTTAATTGAATCGTTCGTATCTGTTTGAAAGTGAAAAATGATAAATTCGAAAAAGTAAGAGCAACTCGAAAGAGGAAGAAAGATTTTCAATCATCGACCTATATGTCGACCTGTATTGCATTTATGTTTGATGGAATTAAGATCGACTATATGTTGGATATTTCTACTTTTAGGAGTTACTTCCGCCAGGAGTGAGCGAATTCTGTTAAGAATTTATAACCGCTGGAAGATCACACGACGAAAAAGATCTTTAAATCGATTTTTAAATGCTGAAAAATGTATGATGCTAGAACAATTCCATGTTAGAATTATTAAGCGTTAAAAGTTAATGATACTAAATAATTCAGCACAGATCATTAAGAGCTGAAAATTGCACGCTAATTAATAACGTTATTAATTTTTAAATGTTGAAAATTACATGATTTATAATATATTATAATATAATTATTATAATATAATATCAGTAGAATCTTATTATACCACTATGCATGATATATACGGCTTTAAATACGTAATTTTTTTTTAAAGAAATTTTGGTTGCAAAACAAATGAAATTTAGTTAACAGAGCACTTGTAAAAATGTAAGAGGAACATTTGCAAACTACCATTTGTAACTTGTCAGTATCTATCAATGTTGTTACTTACAATTGGTAAATTACTGTGTGGGAAAATCTTGACCAATGACGGAATTTTTGCAAGAGTAAGAGCAACAAGTTTTTTTTCAACAAAATACCATTATTTGAGTTGTAAAAGTTGGATGAATGTTTGACATTTTATCAAATTGAAGAGTTTCAATATAGGTATAACAAAACCTATATTGAAATATTGTATAGTAGCTAGGAAGAACTTTTTTTTTTTTTGCTTAAAATCGATCCGACAGTGTTATTTATTGAATCGAACGGCTTTAAAGTCGTTTACTGACAGCATAACTTTCACGCAACATCGCACAGATTCGCGATTCTGAATTTTTCCTTGATTTTTTTAAAACGAAACCACTGACGCCAGTGGCATGCGCACATTCTGTTGAATAGATTTTCAAAAAACTGGAGTTCATGAATAGGTAGTGGGCTATACATCGACTGTTCGTGGATTGTAGTGCAATTGAAAAATGATTGGTTGCCTGTGATAAAATAGATGAAGCTATATACACTAGAATTTGTTCGTCCGTTCTTTTTCGAAGAAGTTTTTTTTTTTAATTGTTAAATGGAACTTTTGAAATATTTTGTTAATTATTTCTCATTTCGCTTTGATGTTCGAATGTTATATTTAAATACGAAGTTTACAAAATTATGAATTGTTAAATTTCTAAATTGAAACATCGAAATTATTATTCTTTACAAATATTTAATAAAATCGTGTTAATATTACCAGTGCAGGAATAATTGAATTATTATATTTAACGTGAATTGTAAAATATATAGAGAGAAATTTTCTTTATTAGTTGACAATACTTTCATTTAAAATATTTCTTTTTTACGTTCCGTTAAAAATTAATGCTAATTTAAAATCCACAGAAGATTCCGACAAATCCTCGTTCGCTAAAAAGAAATCAGCGTGAAATCAGCTTGCACGCGATGGAAAAAATCGAAAGAACTAAAACCAATAGTATTAGATCGTATCAAACTATATTATTATACCAAATTACGTCATAGCGTCTAAATATTAAAAATCAGTTTTCACCTCTCGCAAAAAGTGTCCTCTCCCAAACCAAAATCAATCGTTCAGAAAATACAATAGACACGGTACAAACGCGGAATCAGAAAGCCTTTTTCTCGAACGTGGGCGGATTCTTCGTCGTCAGCTTCGACTTCTTCTCCGCCATGTTCAACAGATTCTGCACTTCCTGCACCTCGACGGACGACAAAGTGGACTCCAGGTCCGGTAAAATGGCGTCGGTGAGGCTCAACGAGGCCAACTGCCCTATATCCGTGTTGTCGCGGTCCGACAGCACCCGTTTCAACCTCTTGATATACTTCTTTAATCCGACCTGCATCGCTATGCCGGCCTTCGAGTCACGGCGAGGCAGCTTCAAGCCGTTCTCCCTCGACTCCGACCGACTCGCCTCGCTTTTCTCCGGCCTTCCACCCCTCGAAAGCTTCCTCTCGCCCGTCGTCGCCGGCTTGCTCGACCTGATTCCCATCGATCGAGCGCCAATCACATTATCGCGCAAACTGGAGTTCACCCTCGGCGAGTCGGTCGTTCTTTGTTGCGAGCGCTTCGACGCGGCGGTGTTCGAAAGGTTGCTCCTAGCGGTGCTCGTTGATCCGAAATCCCAGCCTCCTCTCCGATTAACGTCGATTCTTGCCGTCTTCTCGTTTCGCCTGCCTCCGAGCAACGCAGATTCGGTCGTGTTTCGCCTCTTCGCGCGGGAGTTCCCCTCTGTCTTCGCTCGCCGATTCTCAACGTTCTCAGAGTCGAACGTTTCCACTCTGTTCTCTTTGTTCAACTTCTTCTTCTCTCCTCCTCCCAGAGGTGTCTCAGAGCTGTTTTTGTGCCTTTTACACCTGTCGAAATTCGCGAGATCTTTGCGAGGCTGCTGGCCGGAAAGCGACGCGTCGGCGGAAAGTTCGAGTCTCGCTGGCTGTTTCGACACGGGCTTGACAGGGGGCGAGCCTTGTTTCCCGTCGCCTGCAACTTCGTCGAGTTTCGCCGACAACTTCCTCGAACGTTGCTCCCTCGCGTTCTCCTCGTTCGACTCAGTCCGCGCTAACCTTGGCGCACCAGCGGTCTGTCGGGCGATCTTCGTCGAGCGATCGATCGTTTCGGGCAGTCGGACTCCCGGAGGGTTCGCCTCGTGCGAATTTTTCGCCGACGAACGCTGCTTGTCGGGGACGTTGTTCGTCAAAGCGTTCGAAACACGCCTCGAAGAATCGTTTCTTTTACCGGACGGGTTAACTGTGGAATTCAAGCCGAGGCTCTCTGGCGACCCTTCAGTTTCACTTTCGATCGCTTGCAACTTGCCAACGCGATCGTCCGATTTATCAGGCATATTCCGACTGGACACGTGTCCTCCAACAGACGAATTAACCGCAGGATTTAAATTCAAAGTCTCGCTCTTGATTGCTTCCAGTTTTCCTATTCTATTTATATTTAACATACCAAGAGCATCCTTCGATACACGTCTCGAAGGATCAGTCTCGCTCTTGATCGATTCCAGCTTCTCCGTTTGATCATTCAATCCGCCATCGTTGAGTCTCAAACCGTCTTCAACTTTGTCGCTGCTCCTGCTAAATACACTCAAATCCACGCTCGTCCGATCGACGCTGTTCAAATTCCGACGGATCGACGACTGTTTACTGGCCCGTTGTTTGTCCAGGAAGCTAGGTTTCCTCGTCGTCGAGCTTCGTCTCGACGCTTCGAACATGTTCGACGAGTCCTTGCCAAGGCTTCCGTACTTCTTGTTGAACGACGTCCGCGGATTCCCTGTCAACCAAGGCGAAACTCGAGGCTTCTCTCTGGCACGCCGCCTCGAGGCAACGGAAGAGTCGCGAGACTTGGCGGAGTTGTCGTCGCGGATCTTACTAGACTCGCTGCGAGCGCTCTCCGTGCCGACGGAGCTGATCGTCGATTCTCTCTCGGCCCCGTCGATCGACGACAAAGTCTCTCCTCGTCTGTCCTCGCGTCTCTGCGAGGGCGTGTCTCGCTTTGAGCTGACTGAATCCGTGCTCGAGTTCGTCCTGGAGAATATCGCCGCGTTCCTCCTCTTCGCCGAGGATCGTCGCAGCGTGAATCTTTTTGACGCTTTGAAATCGGTGCCCGTGCTCGATGGTCGTCTCGGCCTCGGGGACCTTAAATTTCTTTCCGCGATCGGATCTACAATTCGCGCGAATAATCGATTTGAATCTTCTTTTAGAAATTTTACTGCGTCTCGCGGATACGAGTGAAACCTGGCTGTTTCGAATATCTTTCGAGACTTTGATCTTTCGGGGAAAGTTTTTTTTTTTTTAAACCGCGTAGTTGTATGTAGTTCAAGCGAACAACATTCTTTGACGACTTTCACGCTGTGTGTAAGTGCATGTACGATAATTTTTAAAAAATTGGTGAGTTTCCTTTATTACTTGGAATTGTTATATCGAATCGAACTAATGACTAACGTAATTTTTATTCTTTAAATATGTGTTTGAAATTAACTTTTCTCTTGCAAATTACCGTGTCTGGCGTTTATTGATTGATTCCTTCTTATTTACCGACTTGTTCAAGAGAATTGAACGTCAATCGTTTAAGAAAACGTCTACATCTTATCGTACTTTGAATTTTATTGCACGTCGCGGGATTTATAAAAATCGACGGGAATTCAATTAATTGAGAAAATAATTCTCAATGCAACGCGAGCTCGAAGGATTTAATCTCTTAGGCTCGAGAATTTTTTGCAACATTTTCTCAGTTTCAAGTATATTCAAATGTAACCCAGGCAAAACAAATGATAATAATTTCTATCCAGTGATATCGTACCGACGAGTTCAAAAGAAACAGAAAGCGACGAAATATTGTATACGGTTCGGTCACTCGTTATGGTCCGCGAACCAGTTGCCAGCGCAAGGGGTTAATTACAAGAAAAAAAAGTTTCTCTCTGCCACGACACCAACAAACTTTCAAATCCAATCAATTTACAGAATTAAACAAGTTTCTGCAAACCTTCCGGGGCAAGAAGAAACAAAAAACGGCTCGCTTTCTAGATTTAACGCAACAAACACGATTAACGAGAACTTTCCTCCGTTCGTTTCACCCTCGTTCTTCTTCGTCGTCGTCCCATCCACTTTACGTATCGTTCCCAACGACGATATCCTCCCCAACAACAACAACTCTACCTTGTGTAACGTACCTCCGTGTCTCCTCTGCGCCGAGGCCACAGCGGTGTCATCGTGAAACGAGATCCTCGGCGATCTATCGTCCTGGCCAGCGGCATCGGCCACGTCCACGTGCCTCTCAATTTCCGTCTCCCTCTCCGCGGTTTCCGGCTTCTGCGCCCTTTTTATCAAAAAGTGATCCAACGGGTGCAAATACTCGGTCTCCCTCTTGCTCATGGCCTTGGTCGCGTCGTAGTACTCCTCCACGAAGTCGAACAGGCTGTGGTCGTATCTGTCGTTCAGTCTCACCGCGACGGTCGAGTCGTTGTCGTTCAAGTGAATGGAATTGAACACCACGTCCCCCGGTGGTTGATAATCGTCGTACTGCCTCCTCAGAGCCGCTTCCACCAGCTTGAACCGGTACGCGTCGTAGTCGAACGCTGATATATCGACGATTGGTAACTCGGAGTTCGTGGCGACGAACGAGGAGGACTGCTTCAGGATCAGATCGTTCCTCTTGGTCGTCTGAATTTCCTGGACGTTCGTTCGAGTCTTTGCGGTGTCCCAGTATCCCGTCGTTCTCGGCGACACGTTGTCGCCGCCGCTGGCCTGCAAAATCGTCGGCGTGGATATCGTCCTTCGCGCCGAGCCCAGGTGAAGATCCACGCTGGAGCTCGAGGTCGAGTCGAACGTCGAGGCCGGATAATGCGTCGTCATCATGGGATCCTCGCTCTCTCTTGGCTCGCAGAGGTTCTCCGGCTGTCCTCGGTTCTGCCTGGCCCTCGCACTGCCGAGTTTCGTCGAGCTATCCTGGTGTAGACATTGGATATTCCGACGGTGTGCGCAAACAGACCAAGTTCGATCAAGTTGCCGCGTGCAATAAACGAAAGCAGAGAATTTTTGATTGGGTTACGTGGTGTAGGCGGTGTGTTTTGGTAGGGGAGATTGGTACGGCAGAGTGGTGTGTATACGTATATCGTTCCGTGGACGCGGTTTGGGTTAGGTTCTAGGGGATGATTCGTTTAGGGGTTGTTTGGAGAGAGACTTCGTTACTTTGGTAGCTTCCTTGGAATTTTTTCGACTCCGACGTGATCGGAGGGTGCGTGTTTCGAGGTTTATGTGTTGTTTATCTTTGTTTCATTTCGCGCGTCAAGTATCAATTTTTAATATTACGCTCGAATTGGCTGTGTGTTATCGAAAGGACTCGGAGAAAGAGAAAATTTCGTTTAATTGATCAAAATGTTCTATAATTGTCGAAATAAGGAAAAATATTAAACTATAATTTCAAGCAATGACAACTTTTAAGCGAGATGATGGAATGTATTAAAAGATAGAAAGTCTACAAGTATAGAAATTACATTCAACAAATTAGAAATCGTTTTCTTAAACTAATATTCTAATTAACCCGCGAGTTTCTTGCATGAACTTAATGAATGTTTCAACAACGTCGCAAAGATATCTGTAAATTTAGCATTTGGAAAATATTAAAGACGCTTCATTTCATTCGTGAATTATTTTAAGAAAATTTGCCAACGAACGATAACAGCTCTGTTCTGAAACTGATAATTCTGACAAATCGAGACTCGACATTTCGAACAAAGTACATGGAATTGTTCAAGTATTTCGCGTTGTCATATTTACGCGTCACTCTCGAGTCCTTGATCGGTTAGAAACAGCCCACGACCTGCCCTCCTCACTCGCGCGAAGTCGCATCACGATCCGATAAATATCTCTCGGTAACGGTATCAATTTTCCCAAGGAAACACCATCATCGTCGATCGAATCGGCGAACGAACCTCTCGACCGAATTCTCGGCAAGCCTAACAAGCGCGCACGTACTAGAGCGTGCTGAACGCGAAGGATCAGCGGCACGGCCAACAGCACGGCCAGCGTCAAAGCGAAAATACTCTCGACGACGAACGGCGGTATCGATTGCAAGGTTAGAACAAGCTTGCCGGGCGCCACGACGTTCAACATAACGGAGCCTGGTTTCTTCGTTGCCTGCTCGACTTCCGGCAGCGGCGTTTCCGCGAGTCTCGTGCCTCATGTTAGAACCTCTATCGCCGGAACGCTCGAGCGATCGATGTCGTTCGCAGCCCTCGCGCTGCCCTCCGAAACGTCGTCCATAATTGAACGATCGAACCCGACGCCCCGGACTCTGCTCGTCGCTTTTTTTTCCCCTTCGTTTGTCTTTCGCTTTCTGGCGAGAAGTTCGCTCGACGCGGTTTTCCGATGATCTCGATTCTTTGCGAAAGGAAAATTTTTTTTTTTTGAAAGTTCGAACGATGTTAGGTGTATTATTATGTTTTAAGAAGACTTCTTTCTTTGGTGAGAAAACAAAACTTTAATTATGATTGAAATATTCTCCATCAATTGTTCACGCATTGCCTCGTCATCTGTTGCAAGCTTGCGATTTCCAAAAGTCATTCTTTAGCTCGATGAAATCGTGAATCGATTTCTTTGCTTCTTCGAATGTTTCAGAGTGTACCGTTAGGCAAAATTTTGAGGAATTATGCAACAAAACTTCCCAAAATTATCCCATTTTATTGGAGCGATTTTCCGGTTAATAGCACTATTGCATTGTCTCATCTAAACTTTTACCATGCGAACAAAAATTAATTTGTCAAATCTAGAATATGTTTCCATTTGATTCACCAATTTTTCAATCTACGACGACTACAATTTGAAATTTCTCACATCTCAGCGAGTGAAACACATTTGATATTCGTAGAAAAATTTTAGTTTACCAACTAAATTGAACGGAGAAATTTTGTCAAATTTCAAACACTTGAAACGAAGAATTTTATAGGCCTCGGTTAATTTACCAGCTGAAATTACACCATTCCTAGAATATCGAAACTGTATATATTATATTCTCAAGAATATTGAAAACGTATATTTGTTTGAAAGAACACATAACAAAGCACGTGAAATCTAAGTACGATAAAGCACGATCTAAAATTTATATTTTAAAACTTGACGCCAATTATCTGGATTATTTATTAAATGTCCAGCGAAAGATCACCCGGTCATTTCGCGATGTGAAAATATTTCGAGAGGTGTAGAACTCGATCGATGAGAGCGTGTTGCTCGAAAAAGAGAGCGATAGAAAGGAAAGCAGATTTTGACGCGACGGTTTGATTCGATATCGATTCGGCTCGGCTGCTGCTGTTTCTTTTTCTTCGGATTTTAATATCGGTCCACGTTTGTCGTTTCACGTTCTTCCGTGTTTACCATCGCGACGATATTCACCCCCTCGTTGCGGGGCCCCGGGGAACACCGGAGGTCCTTGAAATAATACTTTCGCCCAGGAAGGATATTTTCAGACGATAGATTGGAAAATACTACGTACGAGGTCCTTTGTTTCAGCGATATAAGCTCTCTCGGCACGTGCTGTCGCTCTTTAATCTCTTTGAGGACAAAGGACAAGAGGACTTTCAAGTTGAAACGATTCGATTCTTTCTTCGTGCAACGTTGTTTCGATTAATCATTCATGAGACCGACTTCGAAACGAAATTTATAGTTTATGAATTGTTGCGTGAGAATTCAAAAATTGAAATTTACAAATTCGTGACTTGATAATTTGCGTAACACGAGGCACGCGTTGTGAAAAATGAGGCGAAAATATGCGAAATATTCAAAGTATGGCGCTAGTTGGAAAGTTTTACCCAAACTTCCTTAACAAGCGTTTGTAAAAGTATTGCAAAATAAAATATCTGCGCCTCGATTATTGCAATACTTTTTTAATTCACTCTATATTCCATTAACAGTTTTCATTTATTGCACAATATCGAATCCCGAATAATCTACAATTTTTAATACGTTATTTCCTACAATATAATATATTACACTGTAAGAAGCGCATGAATGAATAATGAAAATCATTCCTTGCAGCAGCAGAGAAGAATAATAAAATTGGGAAAAATCCAACGTGCAAAATATACCCAGAGTGCAAATAATTCGACAAGCATCGAACAATAATAATTAACCATCCGGTGTTATTAAACTGCGATAAAACAGGGAGGGAGAGGGTAAACGAAATAACTCAATAACGCGAAACTAATACCAGGTGCGGCAACACCTGCGCGCCCTTTCGCGCGGGGGTGTTTCCTGTTATTGTTCGATAATTAAACGCTTAACTGTAACGCGACGAATAACCGGGATGCTCCTTGGTTAATTTACCATTCACCTCCGTGGATCACCGAAGCAACGTTCAATCGAAAATAATAATAGTCGCTCACCGGTCGAAATAATATCAATTATTACCACTGCGCGTTGTCCGCGAGAGATTAATTATTGAAACTCGCGTTTTCGCGGAAACGTGATTCGCGCAAAACCGGCGTGATGTTTTGCGTGAATAGTCGGCCGTAACCGAGTTAATGACGACCAGCTTGAATTACTCTATTTACGATGTAATTGTTCCAGGTTTGGACAAGCGTAAATGCGATTCGGACGCGATATTGATTCGACGCTTTTATTAAGAGCGAAAGGAAAAAAGGAACGATCTTTCTGCACGTCGATTTTTGGTCCATCGATTTTTTAAATCTGGCAGCTTATCGCGAGGCATTTTGATCGCAGCATGTTTCCAGGACGAGTCGACAGTTTTTTTTAATTGCTCGATTTTGGTGCTAGATTCGAAGTATCGAGTGACATTGTCGACGAGGGGATTTTCCAAGTAAATCAGAACTGTGGAGAATTTATTATCAAGTTTAAATTCGTCGTTGACGAATAGACATAATTTTCCAAATTATTATTCGTAAAAGTCCTGTGTCGAAGCACAGTTTTGACGAACGCGGGCTTCTTCGATCTCTTAGGATCTCAGAGATTTATCATCGACTCAACTTGAAAGTTCCCCGTGACTGACGTCTCATTACGAGCTGTCGTTCATTTATTCTTTTTTTCTTCTTTCTATTCAAATTTAGCTGCAAAAATCGAGAGAATATTACGAACGAATATTACGTTTAAAATAAAAAGTTGTTGGTCGTAACAACTTTTCTAAACTTGAAACGGTGCTAACAGTAACCTTGTTTTACGAATTATCCTCGAACATACTTCGCGCGTTAATTCGCGCGTACAGTGTGCAGAATCAATCGATTCCAACGAGGTTTTGCTTTACGTAGAAGCATAACGTACAACTCGCGTCCAACAACCATCCAACGGGGTGATTTACCTGACTCAACCACTTAAATTACTCGTAAACCGCGTGTTACACGGGAGAACGTTTCGAGCAAAAACTGTACGACACGAAGGAAAGCGGTGTGTACGGTAACTACCACTAGTTTTTTACCACTTTGCACATATGGGGGCTACACTGAATTTTTTAAGTGGAATATACAACACGTTTCAGACTGCGATTCGAAAGAACAACGAACAGTGAGCGAATAATAACGCAAGAAGTTCACGAGCGAGCTACTGACGGTGAATATCTGAAATATATTTACTTAACGTCGCTACACTAAAACGTGTGTCAACTATTGTAATAATATGATATTATTGAATTTTTTTTATGATTATATTTTTATTAAGATTGTGTGTATAGTAAAATTACTATAGGGAGCTTGTTTATTTTCAAAAAGTGTTTGAAAATTTATAATCTGTAGGGATTGTCATTTTGAAACGTTTGAAAACCTTTTACTTTCAACGCGATTGGAAATTGATGCAGTTGATTTGAAGAATATATTGTACAATTTTATAGTCTGAATAATTGTAATATTGTAATATAATATTATATTATATTATTGTTACATCTCGAATACGAGAATTACTATATTATATTATATGATTGTGTTATTATGATTGTATGAAAAATTTTATCACGTAATATAATAATATATCATATTATTATATTATTTTATATATTATTTCAAGCTCGCGAAATTTCACCAAAGAAGTGAAAGCACTGTTCCAACAACACCGATATCGAATTGTACCGTATCGCATTTCGATTAATTGCATAAAATTCCCTTATGCCCGCGTCTTCGAATTTACTTCACGTCGGTCCAAACGCGACGCGAATATTTTCAATTACGGATCTGCAACAGCGGACTAACTCGATTAAATTAGAAGTTCGTTGTATCAGCTCGATCGATCCGACCGGCTCCGTACCCTCCGTTACAGAACGAAACGACGACTCGGTCATAATAAGATAAACCGGTGAATCGGATTAAAAAAAAGAAAAGAAAAAAAATATGAAAAAAGCGAAAAAAGGATGAATATCGTGGAACGATGTATAATATATACATATAAACGCGTCGTTTGTAGTTGTGTTACGATAGGCGGCATCGGTCTACGGTGAAATTGCTTTCTGAAGAAGTTCACGAAACGACCGGGGCCCGGATAGTTAAGCGCAGAATCTGTAAACTTTTCACGGCTGATTACACCAATGTTGCCAACCCATTGAAGTAATGAAGTTTAAATCCCTGATAACGTTCAAACTCACCGGGGATTGATACGGGCCTTTCATTCCGCTCGCAACGCGCCCTTCCATTTCATTCTATTTTCTTCGCGTTTGCATTTCTTTTTTTTTCCCCTTCCCTTCGTTTATTATGTTACGTGTTATCATTTTATTTACTATTACTATTTATTCGTATTTTATATTATTACTACTATTATTAACACTATTTAAAATAACAAAAGTATTGTTTTAAAATAATACTGTGTTATTATTAATACTATTATTATTATTATTACTATATTAAAATAATACTATTTTATCATTATTATCATTATCATTATTACTACTACTACTACTACTACTACTACTACTACTACTACTACTACTACTACTATACTATTATTATTATTATTTCAACGCGTTAATTTGCACGTGAGATGTGTTTGCAAGTACGTTCTGACTAAGCGTTTAATTTTCGTAAAATGTTACGTTATACGATGAAAAAGCGCAACGATAGCGCATTTTTCATTTCGTAGTTAGTTATTTACGTTATTCTGACTCGGTTATCAACTGTTGATTATTCTAGTTATAGTTATTCGTGGATTGCTTTATACGTGTATTTGTATTGGATTTGTCGAGAAGATAAAAGCGGGAAAAGCAGGCTATAGAAACACTTCGTTTCTTTTTTTTTTTTTTTTTTTTTTTTTGGATAATACTTGCGGCGAATCGCGGCAAAATGTTTAGATTGTCATGATCGATGTTTGCTCGCCGATGAAGCTCGAATTCGCGTGAAGCTTGAATATGCAATAAAACGGAACGTTTGCAGATTAGATTCGATTTATTCGTATGAATATTAATTCTTCGCAGCGAGCTCGCATTTCAAAATTTGCTCTAGATTCCCTCTCATTGGCCTTTGTACAAACTTCGAGATACAGTCACACGGTGTAAACTATAGTGTTTAATTTGGACACTTGTGAGGGAAAATGTGCGAAAATACTTGAGAAGCATGTAAGACACTTTCATTTAATAATAATATTTGTAATACTTATATTTTATTTTAATTATACGTTTCTTGCTTTAAAAGAAATATATAATATTTACGTTTATATTTATATACTCTTCATAGTGTTTATATATTATTTTATTTATATATCATAATATTTATGATATATAATTTTTTCAATCTTTAATCAAAAGAAATTTCCCACACAAGTATCATTTAACTTAGTTTGAATTCGTATCAGATAGAGAAGACAAATTCTATAGTTTATGCATACTTTGGATCCATAACCACTATAATTCAATTTCAACCTACTGTGTGCCTACATTAATTTCAACGTCCCTCCAGGAAGTATGTACTCAGTTTTATCCCCCTCGTGTTTTATCTGGCCTTTTTGGTAGTCTACTATGCACGTCCCGTTATTCATCGCTATGCGAACTATTCTATTATCGTATTCCAGCTTTATACATCCCTTAGTTCAATCTTTGTCTTTGTTACGAACATTATTTCAATGTACCTTCCCGTTCGTAGTCAATCAATGTAAAATTGAATTCTCCTTTCCTACGAGCAAAGTATTACAAAGAATAATTTTTGAAATTATTATTATATAAAATGTAATTATAATTTTCTCTCTCTTTCGACCGAGCACTTTCCAGGAAAAATATATTCACGTTCTCTTAAGCGTTGTTAGTCGATAAATGCGTGTCGTGATGTCATGCAATAAACTAAATATTTCGAGTTCTAAATTCTCAGTCATCAACAAATAAAGGCAGAATTTATTAAATTGACGTGTTAGCGAGGTTAATAATACTCGAGGCAGCTATTCACGTTGTATTATCAATTTATAACAAAAATATGTTTTATACAATAAATATTTAGCAACTTCTATATACATTTTCGGGTTTGTTTCAACAACTCGAGCAACACTATCACGACAGTCGTTAAAATATTTTATTCAACACAGACAACGCAAATGTTTGAACATTTTCGCGAGCAACTGCACGTATCATTGAGCATTCCTAAAAAATGTATTATAGAAATTTAGTGTTGCAGAAGTTTACAAAGAACATAAGAAAAGAAAATAAACGGGAATCTCCGTGAAGGAGACTTGTCGGGGGACGGCTACCGTCTGCCTGTAATTAAAGCTCCCTCCCCGAAATTTTATTTCCGTCCTCGCGGAGGACTCGGCGCGAGGACGTGTATTCCGCGAAATCGCCGAGGCTGGCCGAGCGAAGCGAACGACGAATAAACGAGAAACAGGCGACGTCGCTTGGATAATCCTTAACCTCGTTATGGGACCATTTCGTCCCAGTTTATGCAGAGTCGACGGTCGTTCGGTCGGCACCGTCTCTTTTAATGAAACTGCTAGATTAACTGCTCGATGCTCGATGCGGCGTCTTTGACATTTACGCGACAGTCCCGTCTATGACTCGAATCACCGACGATTCGAAATTTTCACCGACGTTCTTGCAGAATTGTCGAAAGACGAGTCAAAGTGAGAGTCGAGGAGAGAAATTAATTTTTACTTTTTGAAAAGAAATATAGTTTGTCTCAACGCGACGCGACTTCAAGTAGAATAAGCGTCGTGTCCGTAACGTGTCAGACATCTCCTACTACGTAAAATGACAATTAGCGACTGGCGTACAAGTATAGAAATGCTTATTCGTGTATTACGTGACGCACGATGTATAGTGAGTGCATTATGGATATTTTATGAAAATGTTTGAAATTTCCTGGCGTAGAATTTAAAAATACCCTTTCATCTCAAATTTTCAAAAATTTCAAATTACTTTCGAATAACTTTATTTCAAATGTCTTTCTGTTGGTATTTCTAACTTTTTTCCGCATAATTTCTACTTTGTTTCAAATTTTTTAAAAAAGATTTCCACAATGGTAATAAAAATAAGTAAATAATTCAACGACCGAAGGCTGCATGCATTTCGAAGTTAAAATATTCCTGAGGAATATTTAAATAAGCCAAGAGGATAATAATTAGATTGCGGATTTTTATGCAAATCCGTGTTTTCACGGGAAAAATTAAAAGAGCCGCATCCAGATAGAAATTTTTAGCTTTATTTATATATTATACATGTTACAAAAATATTGCAAAATACACGGATAATGTTACAATGCATTTTATTATAAAATTAAGATAATTAAGAAATTATAAAGAGTACCGCGTTTCGAATATTTTGCTACGTGTCATTCTCCACATTCTTGTATCCTTAAATTGCGTAAAAATCCACGGTCCAACGTTGAAGTTATTACTGTAGACGGATGTAAACGTCAATGGATCAACAGTATTCGAAGCTGTTAACGCACACCCGATACTCGAGCTCCGTCAACTCGATAAATCGTTTCACGAGGTCGGGATTCGAGGACTACGAACAATCGCGTTTAGCGAGGCTTTAAATGAAATCGCGTACTCTCGATTCGTCTCCTCTGTCGTTGCTCATGGCCCATTCACGAAGTAATTTAAGCAATTTAAAGTAATTCAAGTTGCCGGCATTATTCAAATAACTGAAATTAAATAATGGACAGAATTAAGTTTTACCGTCGCGCACCACCAGGGAAATTCCCCGGCTCTAAGCGAACGACCCGATTCCAAGGTCCCTCCGTTAGAACCTCGTCTACCCTCGAGTTCGTCATTTTTTTTCTTTTTCCTTTTCTTTGGATCAAAAATTTCCACTGGGATTAAAAAGGAAACTCGGCTTACGTACGCGTTGACACACGTCGGGAGGAAGATAAATCTACCCTTCGTTTTGAATTTAAATGTAATTCGTAATCTTTTGAGATTTCGAACCAAGTCGGAATATATTTGTCTGATTTTTGCTCGTTTCTACGTTTCGAATTTGTTTTTTGATATTTTCGTTGGAATTTATCGTATAATTGGAATTTGTATCGCGTTCGTTGCATGCACGTCAGAAAAACTCTGATATTTCGAATTTTGTTTTATATCTGCATTGTAATTTGTTTTATACATGCGCGTTATGTTTGCTGCATATTTCACGTAAGTCAGAAAAATTCTGATATCCGAATATCTGGATACAGAACAAATATTCTGAATATTTGTTTTATGCTTTCGTTGAAATTTATTATACACATATATTTTATACGACTTTATTTGGAATTTGTATAGAATTATTTAGATTTGTAAATATTATTTGAAATTTGTTTAGATTTGTTATTTTAGATTTGTTTCTATTGGAATTTATTGTCTTTTATTTTTGAATATTTGTTCGCTTTTGTTTTATTTATTTACTTTTTGAAATGAATTAAAGTTAAGAGCGGGATTAAAGTTTCATCACGTACGAACGGATTTTAAATCCTGACAGATTTTCCTTTCGCTTTTCCCAAAATTTCGTTCTTCGTACCTCTGAAATTCTAACGTACAACCTGTCAGAATTCCATGGCGCGGTCCTTCGAAATTCCATTTCAGCTACCTTCAAAATTTCATCCCGCTAGTCCTCTCAATTCCACGCACTGTGTCCCCTCGGTGTTTCAATGAAATTTCAACAGTCTATCCTTTTTACGGATTTTCGAAATCCATGAACTATTGTAACGTTCGAACTATTTTCAAACGTATTTTATTTCACAATTTTCTTTCCCCTTTATCGTACTATTGAATGAAGTATTAATATACAGTGGACGTGTGAATGATTAAATTATACAAAATATAAAATAATTGTTCAACTGATGAACAAATATAAAATATAAACGAGGCAGATAGAGAAGCTTACGAAATAATAAACTTTCCAAGAATGTTACAGTTAATGTTATACATATTTATAGTTATAAACTTTACCACTGATTTCAATTAAATTATTGCAATAATACGTTATATATATATGTATATATATAATATTAGTTAAAAAACGAAATTTTACAAATTACACAAATTATACGTAAAATGTACGTAACGCTATACAAATTTTCGTACAAGTACAAAAATACAATTATACGATTTTACAATCGTAATACAAAAATAAATCAGAGAGACTACATAATTTTGTATATTTTTTACTTTGAAAATAGCTTCGGCATTTAAAAATAAGACACTATATACTGGATACAACTTGAAAAGGAGAAACTAAACTGCGAAACTAAAACCCCCTAGCACTTGATCTACTTAATAATATCCCTCGCTGTTCTCTCGCGCCTCACCCGAAACCGCTATCTACTAATTGCTCAACTTATCCGCCCGAATAGCGAACGCTCGTATCGAGCGTTTCGAAACATCAGAAACATCTCCTTTTCCTTCCATCGTACTTTCCCTCCCCCTCCTCTACTTCCTCCCTCGAAACGAAGAATCCGTCAAACAGCCGGCTGCTAATTCATCAAACGGGGAATTACGCTATCCGATTTCCCGTGGAATTCGCTGGCCCGTGGGCCGCTAGCGAAGTTGTCGTTCAAGTGTCGCGTTCCCCGCCGGCAATTTCGGCAAAACCTCCGCGAGACCAATTTAACGCCACCCTCGTCCCCTCCGCCACCACGAGTGTGCCCGAGAGCGCGCGTTAATTCGTAATTACCGTACGAATTACAGCCACTTGGGATACCATCGCGGCCGCCGAAACGGAAGCTGCACCAGGGACATACAGATAAGAAAACGAGATGAAACGCGGAGGTAACGTCGATTATCTTGAAGTAGCGTCCCTCTCTCTTCCCCCTTCTGCTTTTTTCTTTTTTTTTTGTTTGGGAAATTTTGCCACACGGTTTATGGCGCATAGCACATAGCACGCTATAGCGATCGCATGTTTGCCTTAAAACCAGAACAGAGAATAATTCCAGTGTACACCCTACTTTGTAGCGAGAATGATTTCAATCACTTTTCATAGACTTCGTTCCGTCTAAACCGCGCGCGAACATTTTTTCTTTTCTTTTTTATCGAAATTTAATCTGACCGACGACGAGAGAGCGATCGTGTTTGATTGTACATATATTCACACGAGGATGAAAAACATGGCCTCGCGGGGGGTGAGAAACGCGGCGTAATCTGTCGCTTCGAGGCGGCCACGCCGTGAAAAATTACGGGAACCGGGAGATGCAGTCAGTTGACGTGACTAGAAAACCGTCGGGTTTGCTCGGATCGCGAGCGAGGCACGCGAAGAGCAAATTCTGGAAATTCTGGCTTTGTACAACGAATGATTTGTGGAAAATTTGCCACGCTGAGCTTCAGAAAAACACGTGGCTCTACGTGAAACGTAGTTCGCGGTACGCGACTTTTTCCCGCGGCCGCTCCACCGCAAATTTTATGCCGCATTTCACATTGGCTGCGTTCGAGTTGTTGCAAAATTGTTGGCCAATAACCGTTTAATTGGCGATTAATTGAATATAAATTCTTCAGAGTTGGTGCCCGATGTTAATGATTTAGAATTTTATTGTAATTAGGTATTTAATACGGCTATCAGTGATGATAATATAATTAGAAACGAACTGCAAATAGAAATTTGTTTTATTTATATGTTGCTTATTTTCTAAGTATTTGTTCAGTAATGCACAAAATGTACTTGAACTAAAACTTTCCATCTAAATTTCATTATTTGCATCGTAATCGATAGCGGAAGCAATATTTAAGCAATAATTCTACTTCTTTAGACGCTCAGTACAACGCCACTCCTACTCGAGATCTACCCCACGCCCCTTCACAAATCACGTGACCCAAATCAACCAATCACTAATTTTCGTTGCATTAGCGTTGCACCTGAAGAGGCCCGATTTTCTGGCTTACCCCCGCTAAAATCACTTTCAGTGATAAAAGAAAGAAGGAGAGAAATAATCTCACAAAATTCCCATGTTCTCGACATCCACAAAATTGCCGTTATTTGCATTCCCATCTCTCTCAAACAACGATCCAACAGTACCGCGACATTTGAAACTCCAAAAATCGTCGCTCCGGGAGAATTCCCAGTTTGAAAAAGGGGTTCCTTCGTTGCTCGATCGCGGAGCCGGCGAGAACCGGTGAAAAATCGGCGTGGTGAAACGGGCGACAAACTGGAAAAACGGGGCTAGGAAAGTGGCGGCGATACGCGCGAACCAGCGCCGATGAACGCTATCGTGACGGCCAAGTGCAGCCAGCCCAACCAACCACTCGATGCACAATGCCCTCGCGCTCTTTCACTTCGCAGTCGGTTGCTCGTGTTCGTTCGCGTACGCGTCAGGCGAATTATTCGAGAGATGCTTTCCGTCAGATTTTCGCGGGGGAAAAAAAGAAAGAAAAAGAAATGAAAAGGAATGTTACGGCAAAATGGGCGGCGGGAAATGCGAAGGATGGCGGATCGTTGGGCGAAAAGCACTCGGTTCCTACCGCTGAACAGACGTCGTTCTCGCGCTTTTTTTCTCTATTGCCTCTGGTGAGATATCAACCTTTCTGTTCTTTCGCGTTCTCGCGTTGAGGCGAGGTGGTTCACTCGCACTCGCGCGTGAAAGTTTTAGGCGCGTTTGGAACAATTTTCGAAGTTTCGACGTTGTCGAGTTGTAAGTTGGAACTATTCACTTGGATGGTTAAGGTGTGAAGTTGGCAAAAAGATCAAACTGAGAGGCATGCTCCAAGTTTTTGAATTCGACAATCATTTACTCGAGTATTTTATTTAAATATATGAAAATGATTTGTTGAATAGAAAACAAGGCTATTATTTCTAAAATAGTTGAAATGATTCAGATTGTCATATTTTATTTTTAGAATAATTTTCACATCAATAATGATTTTCTTATTTAGAGTATTTTAACATGTTACGTGTAATATATATGCAAATGATATTATAAAGTATAGTATGTATAATGTACATGTTATGTTACACAAATATATAACATAAACATTGTTATTGTAATCGAAAAAGTATTCGCTATAAATTATATATCTCCAGTATTATGCATCCAAACTTCAGAAGAAAATCATTATTGATCAATTTCCTACGATCTTTCTTGGTGCAGTATTACTTCTCCAATTCTTTGAAAGCAACAGCTGAAATTCTATCGTAATTAGAATCGCGAAAGTTCTCGTTATTTATTTTTTTGGGGGGGTGATTGTTCAAAGCGAGGTAAGAAAAATTACGAGGAGAAGGTGAGCCGAAGACACGGTGTAAAACACGGAAGGAGAGTCAAGGGGTGGCAAAAGGAGGGAAAAAAGAATCGCTGTAGCTCGAACAAAGAATATCTCACGGGGGAAAATTATTTTTTAATTCCGCCTGAGAGTATCGCGATACTAAATAAAAGAACAGCTTGTCCGCGGTCTGAGCAGGAAACATTTTCCGGGAATTGTGCCGCGAGTAAAAATCAAGACCACGAAATAACAGCAAGTCAAAGTAATCTCGAAATGGAAATCTGCAGTAAATCAATTTTTACTGAAATTGTTCCGCGGCTTCCTGGTTCGCCCGGATACGTTATCAATTTAAGTACGATTTAAGTGCAATGAACAAACTGCACCGTGGACTTGCCAAATAGTTTTCAATAAATGACTATTTTAGATTGGAATATATATTTTCAATACTCGACATTATTGCGATAGAAATTATTATATATTACTGTACTGTTAACAACATATTCATAATATATTATTTTATTCATTAATCTACCATTACGTCCATAAATTTTGAAATTCAAAGTTTCAGTTCAGACATCCAACATGTAATTTTGACATTTACAATATTTATAATATTTATATATAACTTTGACAAAATATCATCACGAATAGAATAAAAATTACTGTGATGATTAAATTTACATTACAAGTTTCAAATTTCAAAATTCTAAAACATTGAATGAATTTACACGACTACTACATTCGTTACGACATCGATCATAAGTTTCATATTGAATGTACGGGAATCGAAATGAGATTTAGCACCCATTTCGATCACCCTCAATTTTGCTAATAAGAAATGTTAAAAACTTCTCTTTCTCTATGTATATTTCCAATAGAACAGAATTTCAATTTTCTTTCTTCTTAAAACCACCGGTGAACTTGCTTAAGTTACAATTAATCCTTTAACCATGTCGTCGCGTGCAATACGAAGTAACACCGAAAATAATCGAACGGGAAGGAAGAACGAACCAGACTGTGGTGATAAATATGTAGCGAGAGAGATCACCGCGAATTTTATCCAAGAATGAATAGCAATGCTTCAAAAATGTCTGTCGAAGAATAATGCCGGAAATTTGAGGGAGAAATATCGTGGAATCGAATGCAATGAGAAAGTGGTGGTGATGGTGGTGGGGGATCGATGGGAACGGGTTGCCGGGAGATGGATGATTTTTCGACGATCGTCGATCGAACGGAAGCTCGGTTGGGAAAGCAACGCATCTTTGCATCGTCCCAAGAGCACGCTTCAACTGTCTGCATTTTTCAGCCGCGAACTGGGCCAAGATGGTAGACGAGCGGGAAAAAGAGAAGAGAGGAAAAGAAGGGAACGAGAAGCTGGATAAAACTGAAGATCGTGGGTTTTGAACGTGTACCTAGGATGTACTAGGATCGCGTGGCACGTGAACGTGTGTACAGCAATAATAAAACTACGCACGGGATTTGTCGTGTGAAACAAAAACACACGGAAATTCTGCATTTGTCACATATACTCGAGAAAGAGATACGAAGTCGTTGTTAAGTCGATGTGAATTTTGCGTGATCTAGTTTGTATAATAATTTAAATTTAATCTTACGTTCTCCTCCTCGTTCGAATGTCCATCGTATGTTTTCTTATGGGATTTATTTCCTATAAATTTCCATAAATCTCTTCGAGAACACTCCCGTGTCGTGATACAGTGGACAATTTTCATTTAATTTTGCAACATTTGCAGCTAATATAGATTCGAAAGATTGGAATAATTAATCTGTTCAAATTAACGTAAAATTAGAATGTTACGCGTATATGTAGATTCATCAATGAATCATGGTTTAGATATACGTACATATACACACGTGAAATGGGAAACTGAAAAAACTATAAAACAGGAAAACTATAGAAAAAGAAAAACAAGAGAAACAATTACTCCTCGGTCGTTTTATTTCCAACGAAATCAGGGCAGCATCTGTTTCGAGTAGAGCGTGATAAGGAAGAAAGAGAAAAAAGGGAAGAGAAAGGAAGGAAGAAGGAAGATCTGGATACATCTGGTCGTTAAGCGGCAAGAGATATTTAGGTTAAAGGGAAAAATGTCAGAATGGTTGATGCATCGAATTTCTCTGATGCAACGCGAGAGGCGCTGCATTTAAAAGTCCAATGAGATTGTTAGTCTGTGCCCTGGTACTCGCCCGTGGGACGCGTTTGCAAATAAAGGAAAAAGAAGAGAGATTCTATCCGTGTAAGAATTCATGTGAAAAGTTGTTTTTTAATCGGCGACGTTTATGAACGTTTAGCTTTTACAACGGGAGGAACTGAAGATAGCAACAGGTCGATATTACGAAAGTTTCCCGAGTCGTAGGAATTGGTAATTGTACTTAGAAGTACAAGGCGAGGAAGATTATGGTTAGACGAGTGTTTATGCATTTATGGGAAGCTTAAAGATGAACGTACATCCCTGTAATGTCCTAGGAGTTGTTTGAAAATTGAAGCAATGAAATGAAGTATCTTAGGCAACGAAGATGTGGCAAAGCCACATTAATTAATTGCATTATAAAATACAATTAAAAATAACAAGACTAACATGATAAAAATATCATAGAATTAGTTGCTGAATCAAAATTGAACATTTAATCGTGTTCAATGTAAATCTGCATAAACATTTACAATCTGGTTCTAATCGATTGTAACTTGATCCTGTTTCCAAAAAATATTTTTCTGTTATATTTTAAATTTGAAAAAAATATCGCGTAATTAGCTAGTAATCTTTGAAAAGAACACTAAAATAACGCGTGACATACTTGAAATATATGACATACTTGAAATACTACATTTAGAAGAAAACTCAAAGGCTACTTTTCATTTCATTGTTCGTTTAATAATCTTTCAATATTCATCATTCTATTGCACTGATATTAATCTCTGACAAATTGCAACAGATTCGCGTGCAGTGTTATTTTCTCATTTAAACATTTATCTTAACACCCTGTTCTCGGTTTCCTTTGCAGCAGATGTGAAAAAAGCCGCGGACATTTTTCCTGGCGCGAGCCATAATTGGTCCCGCAGGACTAGCAGGAGTTACCACCTTGTCGTGCAAGTCGCAAATGATACTAATTTTTCCGCGATCGTGCATGCCGCCACCACAAATGGCGTCGTTGCGTCCTCCACTTTGTTTCGGCCACCGCGTTGAAATATTTCCACGACAACAATTAGCAAAAAAATTTCTGTTTAAAAGTTAATCCCCCAGTTTTATCCTTGCGAGCTAATTTTCGTTTTTTCAAAAATGCGATCAGAAAGAAAAGAGAGAAAGGAGAGAGAAGTCAGTCCATTAATTTGTCAGTCGATCGAACGAATTTTTCTTTTTTTTTTCCCCCTCGAGGTTTTTCCCAATGGAGCGAGATTTTTGGAGGAAAAAAAAAAACATTACACGCGCCATTGATCCATTTAGGTAGCAACGAGTTAATTTCGTTTTCCCTGAAATATTCGTACGTAGAACGGGAGTTAATGTTCTCCCAGTTTCAACGAATATTTTAGCACTTGAACAAAATGGAAATTTTGGCCACTATTACGAAAATTGCTCGCCAGATTTATTATAAACATTGCTCTGTTTTAAACTTCCCCGCTGCAAGTTGATGAGCAGACGTAGAAGGCACAATGGTAGAACATCAGGAGGAATTTCACATGCTATTGTATACTTGTAAGTTAATTATTCTTGCTGCTAAAGCTATTACCGCGCACGGTTATACTCTGTTATATGGCGCTATATTGTCCGCGATAATGAGTGTAAATTTTTCATTAAAAAGGGGATTTCAACGCAAGTGTGTGTTCAACTTGACGTTCCTTGGCAATGGGATAGAATGTATAATCATTTTGTCGAGAATTAAATTGTAGTTTCAGTTTGTATATTTGATTCTAATTTCAGCGGTCGTTGTTTAATTTCTGTGTATCATGATTAATTGTGGTAAGAATTTAAAATTATAATTACGTATGTTATTTATTTGATGCGAGTCAATTATATTGCGCTGCAATTAACTTTTGTAATTCTATATACTCCTGTTTGTCAGAATTCCATTTAAATAGCTCAAAACTTGCAGGAATTTCGTTGGAAAATCTTGTGACTATTTCTACCGTAGTGTTTCATATATTATTACTGTTACTCATTGATACATATATTTGTATACCAGTATTTAACAGTAACATAAAATAATTTATATGTTATGTATTTGTGTGTTAAATATTGAAGCTTTAAAAGAGTGACAAAGTTCCTTTTGAGGTCTATGTAAATCCTCATAAATTTTGCACAAAGAGAAAAAGTATTAAAAATATTTTCATCTAAAAAAAACTGCCAGTCCTTTACAGATCACAGAATTACAGATCACATAAAAATACATGGAATCGAGATTCAAAACTTCAAATCAAATCATGTACAATCAGTGAATAAAAGTACACCCTACACTGCCAAATTTCAAATATCTAAAGAACAATATGAACATTAAATATTCTGTGATACTCGTTGAATTTATTCGTTAGGTAAATTCATACATGTTCTTAGAAAAAAGTGAATATTGCAATTATAATCAGAATAAACTTCACTCGTCTCATTCTAATATACATAATCCTTGGCAATCGTGTACAGACTTCTCTAAGATCACGTTCACCATAAGAAACCGTTGCCAATATTTCATGCACGATCTTTCAACCAACTAATTTTAATTAATCAAAATCTGTAAAACACTCGCGTCTCGAGTATTTGAAATTTTGACAGATGCACGTGGACTTCTTCGACGGAATTGTGCATTAGAAAGGACAGAAGCGTGTAGAAACGTGCAGGGACTTACAATCGCCGATGGGATACGAAGCAGGTAGCTGGGCTTGACCTTGGCCCCCGTGAATGGGATGAACTTCGTGATAAGCCGCTCTCGCTTCCTGATAAGCGTTCTGCCTCTGTCCCCGATAGTTCTGAACTGTGTACGCTCCGGAGAAGATTCTCGTGTACCTCAGGTAACATCCGCTCGGTATCCGCCACTGAAAATCGAATTAGAACATTCGTGATTCGTGATTTCCTTCTCTCTCTTTTTCTCTCTTTTTCTCTATTTTTCTCATTTAGAACGAAAATTGTTCTAAAAGAGGGAAACTCGTGTACACTCACCCCGTAAGCGGAGGATGGTATCGGCTGGGGTGGTCTTCCGGGACACATCAGCATTCTTCTTCTGAAATAGTGCGGCTAAACGGCGGAACAAATGTAAGCATCGGTTTTAAATTGGATTCCGTTCACTGTTCAATCCTTGATTTCACCTTTTTACTTCGAGGAACGTATATGTGCTCGAAAAAGAAAGAGTTCAATATAAGGATGAGACAGAGAAATTTAAAGACTGAGAAAACAGAACGTTAGTATTGCTCGATTTAAAATGTTTTGAAGCAGATAACAATTGTTGTTAGCAGGTCGTCCAGTTAATCACGCTTAAAAGTGATGTTAAATTTGACATTATTTTCGTATTTGGCACAATTTAGGAATTGCACAAAGCAAAAGATTCAAGCACTGGAAATCAAAATATGTAAAAGCTACTTCTTAGTTTATTTTTTTATAAAACAAATGTTCACTTTATTCTAGCATGGCATTACACATGCATATATGTATGTATCGTAAAATGTACAAAGAGCGCAAATGTTACTATATTTTTATACAACATTTTTATTTGGCTCTTTCAAATTTCGTTGCAAAGTGGCAAAATTTAGAATAGAAACTGGGGGTTACACCATCGTGTTGGTTTCTGAAGATGGAAAAAAATGAAGATAAATGTACACAAAATACACAAATGGAAATTCATTTTCAAAAATTTCTTTCGATCGTTTGAATTTAACGTGATGGTGTCACCACTTCTAGTCATTCATTATACTTAACGCCGGGCTATCACTGATTTAGATCGAGAACGACAGATAACAAATTTAAGTTAGGAGGAGTTCGAAGCTGAATAATTTAATGCTGTTATAAAAAAAAAGATTCGTTGGTCTAACATTTTTACTAATTAATTTTCTGCGAAATCTTTGCTGTTAGAAATACTAATCAGAGTTATAGAAATAATTGATTGACAGATACAGTCATTTCGATAATTCACGAAACCGCCGTCGATATATATTACATTCTCAACAACGTCCAACTATATTATTTATGCATTAATCAAAGTCCACGACAGTCCGTCAGGTTATTTAATTAAATGCAGGTTGTCCGACCTGTACAAATTCCTACGTAACGTTTGATCTAAATCACCGTGAATAATACCTAGCCGTCGCTGCTGTTGAAACGTGATCTCAATTATTAAACGATCGTTAATGTTAGCTTACTCTGTTGGTCGCACGCAACTGTAATTACAGCCCGGAGAGTCCAACGTGCGCGTGCGATTCTTAAATTGAATAACGTAACACGTCAATTGCTTATCTAGACTCGTTAGATCAGACAATACAAAAGAAAGAGGAGAAAATGCTGAAATACGCAGTAAGAAAGTGGAAAAGTCCCAGTCAGTCCCAACGTTAATTAACGTCGCGAAGCGTCGAAAGGATTAACATGGTTTGTCAATTCGATGATGCGCCAATTATACCAATAACGGCACGGTTATTATGCATGTAGATGATCGAGAGTTTAATTAATGGGTACTCGAATAATCGGCAGGTGGGTTAATTGATTTCTCATTAACGGTGATGCTGCTGCATTAATAAAACGATCTCGCCGAGATGTCGACTGATTAAATCGCAGATCAGTTTGTCTGTTTCCTCTCTGGCATAACGTGCAAGTATTTTATTTTATTTTTTAAATTGAATTCTCGAGGTGATGCAAAGGAGAAAATATGTAGTAAGCGTTAAATGTAAATTAAATTCGAGTCTTGGTTTATATTTGCATACAGCTAGGTAAAATTTGAGAGACGCAATAGCAAGAAGACAAATTTCTCTATTATTACAGATTCTTCTTTCGTTGGACGTTTGAATTTTTCAAGTTATTTTTTAATGCAACGACATGTACAAATTTTAGCTTTTGAAATTATTTCGGTATATAATATTAGTATAATTGCTTCTGTATTCAAATGACTTTGTCCAATGATTAAATATATTGCTGAATATCAATGTATAAAGTTATTCAGTAATGATTAATCGATCATTTTTCTCTTCAGTAAACTGAACGAAATTGTGGTTACAAAGTAATTAATCGTGCCTATAAAACGCACCTGTATTATTGATATTCAATATTATATTATAATATTTTGCTATTATAGCAATATTATAACATGTAATATTATATAAATAATTTTCAACATAATGCTATAATATCCATTATTATATATACATTATTACTGTAATATAATACTTATTAATTATTATATATGTTTGTATAATAATTAATTATAGTATTGTATATATTATATTAATTTTATTAATATGATATATATAATATAATATTACAGTGATATCATAGTAACGAACGATTAATTATTATACAAGCTTGATTACGAGCCAGTATCCGCGCGTTAGAAGGCCACGGAACCACGGAAACGGAATTTCCAAGGAGGTTATACCAAAACCTCCGGCGTCGCGTTTACAGCTGCGTACACAGCCATTTCCATTATAAGAAGCTATCGCTACCACGGGATGAAAAACTCGCGCAACCACTATAAAGTTGTCTGTCAGAGCTCGGGCCGGGAAATCCACCCTCGTAAACCGCGCGATAAACTAAGTAAACCTACCGAACGTTCTAAAATTTTCTCAGCCGGAACGCTTTCGAACACGCAACAACATCGCCCCCCCCCCCCCGACGGCTTCAGGGATTTTTCTTCCATAAGAGAGACAGAGACAGAGACAGAGATAGAGATAGAGATAGAGATAGAGAGAAAGAGAAAGAGAAAGAGAGAAAAGACAAGGGATCACGCGATGGATACCGGATTTCCGGCGAGACCCGCTCGTATTCGTCATCGTCGAATTATGCAACGAATTTATGTCTCGCCCCGAGGAAAGATTCGTACGTTCGTGCATCCACCTCCGGGCTCTTTGCTGCGAATAAGTTTACGATTTTTCGGAGAAAATGGAACACGTAGTTACGCGCACGTTCTGCACGTGTTTTAAATCTAAAGCGGGAACCCTGGGGTTTCCCCGGGTGAAATTACCCTGGTGCAGCGTCGTTGTTGCTCGAAGGCGACGCATCGTTCTTAATTAATTATTATTTTAACAAGATCGAAACGGTCAACGTCACACAGGAATCTGTTGCTTAATTTGCAATTACGAACACGACTGCAAGTTGCAAGTTCGTAGTTGAAAATGTATATTACAACTACGAACGTTTAATTTATAATTAAAACAACAAACAGTAGCATGCCTAATTAGCTAATTGAAAGGGTAAAATACAAACGTGTCATTAAATATAATCAAAAGCTCCGAATAATAATGTTTCAAAATCAAAACTTGAACTAAAATAAAAATAAATGAAAACAAATTCTGTAGCAATTATAAGCGTGGTAGCATGCAACGTGATTGGAGGAAAAGGAAGATGGCGGAAAATGGCGCGAAACAAGGAGAGTAGAGTGAGTTACGTTCCCCTGCATAAAAGAGATGACCAGCCAGGATTTTATCGTGCGAGAAAACTATAAGAAAATATGAATTTCTTTTCGACTCACCTCGGAATCTCGACGATGCTCGGATTCTGAAAATGTACGGGGCACCAGATAAGTTGGTTTAATCGTTTTTTTATCATGACCGATCGATGTTATCGTCGACCGAAATTCCACCACCCTCGACGAAAGCACAATTCTTTTTCTTATCGAGGCGATTCTTGGAGATTTTATAGGAGAATTGCCTTTATTGAACCCATTAAGCCGATGTAATTAGCCAAAGTCAATTGAAAGATCGAACTACCCAGAGAGATATCATCTGACCGATGAGACAGAATGACGGAACACGGAATGGATAATTTTTACGTGTCGTTCTTAATAATTTAGCATTTTATGGATGAAATTCTTACGCTTCAGTAATTTAGTTTCCCATTTCCAATGATTATTATTTTATCGCCAAAGTTATAAAGTAGTGGTGATTATTTCCGAACGATGCTAATTGATCTTTCTGAAGTAATGGAAAGAATATTCTGCAGAATATTCTAGCACTTATCGTACTTCGCGAGAAAGAAGAATTTTATGTTGAAAGTTTTAATATTGTACTTGAAGAAGACTGAAGCGTAAAATTTCCTGGGAGATCCTTCCACAATTGTTTAACAGTAAATGAAACAACTAATTTTTGACAGACACTGTTAGAGGATCGATGATACTCAAATAGCGTTTAGAACGATCACTGTTTTCAAAAATAATAAATCATCTCCCAAATAATTTATAAATTTTCAAACTCGATTTTCTCGGAAACGAAGATTTTGGTGAAAAAAATGTTATTCTTTCTTTTTAACTTTATTCATTTTTACCTTCCAGTCGATGGATTATGAGTTGCAGGACATCCTGTATACGCACAGTGAAGAGCATAATTGAACCAGCGATGAAAAATTATCGATAATTTAAACTGCTATAACTTTATGAAAAAGAAATCATAGAACACTCCACTTGGTTTCATTTAAAGCTTAAGATCTCTACTTTCACAATTTTAAATTTATTTTTTCCAAAGATGATTTTACGTAACGTAATAAATGAAAAAGGTACTTTCTTCTCGAAAATTGTAAAAAGAATTAAATTAACAATTTCTTGCATTTTTATCGTTTAATCCTAACATTCAAACACAGGAAAAGAAATTGTATAGTAGCTCTTTGAAATGATGATAGATCTAGTTTCTCAATATTTCCAGAGATTTATTTAAATTTTTACAATGTTCCAAAAAAAAATCTTCTTTTGTGAAATCATCTTTGAGAACAACAAACTCGGAGTAGAGATTCCGTGCTTCGAAACGAGATCAAATGGATCGTTATATGATTTTCTTTTACAAAGTTTGAATTATCGACAATTTTCCATCGTTGTGCTTTTCGCTGTATGCACTTGCTTCAATAATAACATTTGTCATTAAACAGCTACAATTTCACCAAAAGCTCGTAAAACGTTGAAAATTGCGAACAATCCCAATTATACCACAACTACTACATTTCAAACGTTTCGTATAGTTTTTTAAATTTTCTATTTCTATCTTCCATTTTTCTATCCTCTCTCTATTCTATCCACGCGCATCTCCTAATATTTTTCAATATTACGTACGCACGACTCAGTGCATTTTTACATCTCCAACACGCTGTACACGCTCGAACGCATAAACGTCTCCCTATTACCACGCTAATAGGAACAACATCGCTTGCAAACGCGCACACGCGAGCGGCTCTTCAGCGTCCAATCTCCTAACAAACCATAAACCAGGATCCTTCACTCTCCACAGTGATCGTACATAACAGGCAATCATCGCGTCCAGCTAACAGGACGTTCTGTCCACCCTCCCAATTTACCAGCCGAAAATATTCGGCGAAGGTCGTCGCCGCTCGATATCATCGATCGCTCCCTGTGCTCACCCACGGCGAGCTGCCAGCGCTCACCTCTGCTCGCCGGTATTACATAAATTTACCTCGCACGTGTATCGAGAAATGGCATTCGACTCGATTTCCGGCTGCATCGGAAGCGATGTAGCGCACGTTGTGAATGCCGGGGTACATCAGTTGTCCGGGTTCCTGCACGGGAAATATAACACGGCGGTGTTAACTTTCGGATAGTCGGCGTCATCTCGCTTCGCGAGAGATCGAAACACGCGAGCATCATCGTCGTCGTTGTAACATTGTTCGAAATTTTACAAATCGTTCGAATTGTGATTTTAATGCGTGTCTCGCAGATTTTTCCTTTTCCCGATCGAACGAAACGTTTCCTCTGTTTCTTTTCATGCACGCGGCGCGACGATTGATGATACAGCCTTTAGTTGAGGGAATCAGGGATTTAGGGGCGACAGAGACATTGTTGACTGGATCGAGTATTTTGAACTGTTGCAAACGGTGCAACTTAATTTAATGATTTTTTAATTAAAAACATTCCTAATGTTGATCGAAAATTTCATATATAATATTTAATATTTATTGGAAGATTAATAAATAATAATGGAATTTTAAATATAATATTTTTATAAATTGTTATTTCAAATTTTTTCAAATTATAATAATTTATTTCGTAAAGATTTTTCTTAATGTAACAAGTTTTTGATGAAATTAAAAGTATTGAGATTATAAATAAAATAATTATTAAGAGAATTAAATAATTTGGAAAATAGAATAATTTTGTTATTGAATAAATATAATTATTATTATAAGTTTTGAAATTTTTTATCAATAATAAAAAATCTAATCTAATCTAATCTAAAGGATAACTAATAAGGAGATTATTGATAAGAATATTGATAACATATTTTTCAGTTCATTCAAAGAATCAGGGATCTAGGGATTTTCAGTGTGGCATCTAGGGATTTTAATGTTACATGCAATGTAACTCAATTTTTCAACGAACCCTTTTCGTTTTGCCTAAATCTAATAAATTCGCTTGACGCATATAGAAAATATTTAAAATTGGCTGAGACGTGCGATAATGAGTTTTGTTTATCGTTTGATAATTTATTCCGCATTCCCAGACACCCCTAACAGAGTTCCTTCGATATAGAATTCCCAATAAGTTTTCTCTAGACTATTTCCTCTCCCTCGATTGATTCTCGTCTTTTGATTGACTTTCTCATTCATCCATCTCCTATACTTCTTTTCTCGGCATTCAATGAACGAACGAATGAACGAATGAATAGGAACTGTTAATCGAGATTGTTGTTATATCGTGAAATCGTAGATGCTTATGAAAAAATACTGGCCTTTTGAACCGAAATTTTTTTATCCGATCAGTTACTAAAACAAATCATTAAACCTTTTTTATTTTATTTTTGTTTCAAAATACATATACGTGTAATCTATCGATTGCTTTTTTACTTTTAACGCATTACATATGCACTCGTTAAATAGTTTGGTACTACTTTTATTATTAGATCGACGAAAATTTTATATTTTTATTTATAATTTTATATCATAGCTAAAGAAACACAGAGATCCAAAGAGAAATTTCGAAGAAATAAATAATCTGTTCCAAATATTTTACACATTTTACAAATCTCTGGAAGTCTAGTATTAATAAACCCGACTGTAAACTCGACACTTTAAAACCCCAGTGGTTATTTTCACTTACCATTATCCTCCACTTTCTCGCACCTCTTGCTCGCCTCATTCTCATTACCCGTACTTTTCTCCCTTCGGTGATATTGCCTCGTTTTCCTTCGTTTCCTTTCTTTTTTAAATCCCCGCCTCCGAGTACTCTCTCTCTCTCTCTCTCTCTCTCTTTCTCTCTCTCTCTCTCTCTCTCTCTTTCACACACATACACCTTTCACTCGGAAGCCACTTTAATTGACGCAACTTAGCAATTTGCCGCTGCACGTCGAAACGTCGCGTTTATTAGCGTCGCGTGTAGGAGAGGAAGCCCGCCAATTACGGGCTGGGCCAATTATCGCCCGTCCGGTCAATTCGCGAGCACGTTATCGCGTTATAACGACACGCGACGATCGCGGCGTATCGCTCGCCTGCCTGGCGTTCGCGTGCTTGAAACTTAACCGCTGGCTAATTACCATCGACCGCAAACTTTTCTACCCGAACCGTATCCACTCCGCCCCGATCCTTTCAAAGTAAAAGTCCAACCGGGTGGCGCGGCTGAGGGAGGGAAGAAAGAGGCGAGGTCTGCACTTGCAAACAAGCACGGACAGATAGAAATTGAAAAAAAGCAAGGGTAAGGTTAACCACCGCTGTGATTCTTGAAATTTCACGTTTCTTCGATCTATCGTTTTGAGAAGATAATTAACAATAATTCCAATTCTAGAGAAGTCTGTTGGAAATTGAAAGAAGTAAGGGGTAGTCAACCCTCTTGCGATGCTCGAAACTTTTTACTCTTTTATTTCACGTTTTCCCCGGCGATTGTTTCGAGATCTTATGTTAATGATAATTCCAATTCTACTGCGGATTGTTTAGTCACAGAGAAAGAACGAACGCGGGAGAGCCGATCTTTCAATTTTAATTCAATTTGGAAGAATAAGAAAGATAGATTTGCGTCGCGAAGCCGAATGTTCCGAAGCAATCTGCGATTGACTAAAAATTTTTGAATATTGAATTTTCTCGATATACTTCTTAACACATTGCTAGTAAATTTCTAATGTATTTCTGCCAATTAAATTTGAGTGTTTATCAGTAGTCTAGTTTTTAATATTATTGAAATATTATTAAACTTTGCGCTCTGATATTTCCTCGCAATAAATCAATATATCGACACAAATGTCACTAACTATTTCAAACAGGACTAAACTAAAAAAAAGTAAAAACAATTCGATAAATTTTGTACAGTCGTGTACAAAACTTCAGTGACACAACCCATGGTACAATTCGAACCGTCACAAATAAAAAAAAAGGAAACGAAAAAAATTAAGAAAAAGGAAAGGAAGATTAGAAAAACCTCGTTTCAATCGTTCAGTAATTTCTTTCTTTCTCCACCTAATATCCACGAGACACGGCAAGTTAATTAACGCGGCCATTAACCGCGAGATTGTCAAGTTCGATCGTTAAGGTAGGAGTAGAAGTTTTAATAAACCGTTCGGCGAAAGAAGTGTCTCGCGGAGAGAACGGCGAACGAACAAGAGAAGAAAGGGGTGGAGAGGAGGAGCGCGACGGATTCTTATTCCCTCGCGGCGTGGAACGCGGAGGAAAGGGGGTGAAAGGGGGCGTATTTCCACGCGGAAATAAAGGGAGAAATAAAGTACGGGCGTGGAAGGGAGGGGATGGTCGCGAGGCGTCATCTTCCCCGAGATCAAACGCGAGCAGAAATTTTCGGCCGGCCAGAGGGAAAGAGAGAAACGTGGGGGAGGCTGAATGGGAGAACGCGAGGGGGTGACAGCGCGGGGATTACCCCGGGCCAGAATTCGATGTCGTTTGCTCACCCTCGTTTTGTAGACCCGCTCGACGCCGACGTTGTCGGTGAACGTTGGCTCCTGCCAGAATATTAAGCGATTTCGCTCGCCGGGGCTTAGCCGCACTTCAAAGGACGTCGGGCACGTCGAAACTTTAGGATTCTCCGTGTCTGCGAATGGTAATATAATCAGTCGTCAGTATGGTAAACAAATTGCCCCGTTTTACGGGCTGGGGAGCATGCGGCGAGGCACCGGTCCGTTTCCAACCGGGTTTTAACCTTTTATGGCCTCGATTATATCGTGATTTGTCGCCACATCTGTTCTCTCTGGAAACTGCAAGCCGCGGTTATAATCTATTAATTTGTAGGGGATTGACGATGTTCTTTCTCGGATTTTGCTCCATGTATGTATGGTACACGTGGTTCGCAAATTTACTCGAAACTCGTTAGAAGCAATAACTGCTTCGAGCGAGTCAGTATTTCATTTTGTAATGTCAATTTTTGTTTTTTTACTACAGTAATGCAACTTTGATTAATTGTATCTAAAAATGAATAATATTCTTGTTTCTCGGAAAAATTCTTCGGAAGAAATCATTATTTTATAATAAAAACTTTCTTCTTTGCTTTTGTTCGTGGATTATGGCTAGTTTCAAACAAAATCTGAAACTCCCTATATAAATATATTTCACAAATACGTAGCTCATTTTGCAGGAAGAATATTTTTTCATAAATATACCAATGAATATTATTATTACATATTAAATATCAACTTTTAGATACAACTTAGGACCTACTTTACGATTCTGATGCTTCTGTACATTTTAAAATATTTTAAAATACATGGTGATGTTTTCTAGGTAGAGAAATTTAAATCTTGAGGGAAAGGATTTTCAACACTGGGTTTGTCCCGCAGCTATTATACGATTACATTTTAGAACGTTTCGTAGAAGTTGCGTGAAATTTTCCATCCTCCTTTATTTCTTCTTTTCCTCTCTTCTTTTTTTTTTTTTTTTGTTTAATCAGATTAGCTTTTGGGAACGTCGCGGTAATTAGTAAGTACGTGGGGAAATTCGAGATGAGACTGTATGTAGGTTAATGCGAACGTTTTACTTGGTTTAAAGTTCTAATTTCGTTTACTTTGAATCTTGCAATTATATTTTTTTTAAAGAAACTGGGACTCGCGTCGCGCTTGGAGCTGTTGTAATTAGTTTCAGGGGCATCTGCAGTTGGTAATCTTTGCAAGGATGTAAAAATGACTGAACTTGGCGTCTAATCGAATAAATCTCCTCTGATATTTGCGAGAATTTTGAAAAATGTAGATTTCAACGAGAAGATCCAATCTAACCAGATTGGTGTAACTTGCTTAAAAAAGGAAGATTGGTCCAATATTAAGTTGATAGAATAAAATTAGAAATTGAAAAATCAAGTTAACTTATATCTAAATTCTGTTAATTCTCAATGGCTGAAAATATAGCATCCAGTGAAGAATTAAAATTGTTACTGTTAATAATTTCCGTATTAAACATTTTTTACCGCGTATGACTTAATTCTGAAGTTACTATACTGCGGATTCTTACGAATATAAATTAAAGAGATAGAATTCAAGTAAATATTTATTTAGATATTTTGTACATCTTTACACATTTAAATTTCGTACAGAAATCCGCAGTTTATTTCTTATTATTTGTCACTTTGTAAATTTTACTATTCTCTAAACTTTCTTCCATCCGCGTTTTTTACACAAATGAATTTTTATAAATTTTCTTCGACAGTTCGAACATTTCACAAAATTCTAAAATCTAAAAATCGGACCGATTGCAATTGAATTGAACTGTAATTGAATCAAACATTGGAAACAAGATCGACTGGGGTCTAGCTACCAATCAAATCGCTTCAAAGAAAAGCCTCTAACGCGTAAAAGTAATTAATCGGGAACGTAAGAGCCATTCACGCCCGTTCTCACGCCTCTCCCGTTCGAGAGCCTGATCAATTCGTCTGTAATTACCGATCGGTTACGTCCTCCCGTGTCAATAAACTGTCCGGCTTATAATTTTACGACGTTTAATTAAACGGGAAACAAGATCTGACGGGGGACAGGGATGAATCGTGTTAGGCGACACTTGGCTAAGACCGTCCGACACAATTAAAAGTTTCGCAGATCCGATTTAATAGTTCGACAGGATCCTTGACGTTTCCCGATCCTGATCAGACACAGACGCACGGGCATTTTGCCTTTGGACAGGTCGCCTCGAAATAGTTCTTCTCGTCGCGATTTTGTTTTCGATTAAAAGTTTCACGCTCGGTTAACCGGGAATTTCTCGTTCGAGGACCTCCTTCTTCGCGCCGCCATTAGAGATTTTAACCACTTCAGCCTGTTTACCTGGCCGAGTGTACTTAATATACGACTTGGTGTTTCATGGCTATTTTGCTAAATATGGTGAATTTATCGTTCAACAGTCTGCCAGGTTGAGAGTTTAGTCGAGGACTAAAATTAAGTATGATGTTCAAATATCACACTGCGTTTTTTGCGCAGAGGTTGATTCATTATCTAGTGATTAACTTTCACTGAGATACATAATTCTATTATAATATAGATATGTAATTAGAGCAATGTAATTGTTCAAGCAAATAAGCTAAATCAACAGACAAGAATATGTTATATGGTCAATGATCAATGAACCATTTTTAAAAGACATTATCAAAAGAACACTTTAACGTTCCTTCTCCAAATTACAATATTTGTAACGTTTGTAGTATTTAACAGATAAAATAATTTTTCAGCCAAGTGGCAAAAAGAAGTTTTAATTATCTTCTTAAAGATACAAAACTGCACAAACCTTCACAGTCCGGTAATAAGTACCATTCCAGTAATAACCATTCTGAAAAGCCATTAAAAAAACACTTTTCTCATGTTCCTTTCACGAACTATAGTTTAACTGGCAAAATAATTTTCTATGCAAGTTCTACTTCTTTAATCATCTTCATGAAGATACAAAATTGCATAAATCTTCATCAGTAGTAAGTACCATTCTTAATTTAACCTAAACCTAAACATTCTTGAAAAACAGTATTAAAAATCTTCTCTTGAATATTCTTTCTTCAAACTACAATATTTGTATAATATTTATAGTAACATTTCTTACAATATTTAACAGTACTTGAAATAATAGTATTTACAATAGTTAACTCAATTTAAAATAATTTTGTATTACTTTCTTTATCTTCACAAAGATATCTAAATTGAACCTTCAAAGTTCAAGTAACGAGGGAAAATAAGTTTCAATTCCTCATCAAAAATTTATATCTTTTCAACCCAGCAAATGCTACAGTCGAATATCTGAGAAGAACAAGAAGAGGGCAAATTAAGCGCCAGTATAAAAATCCAAACTCCACGAAACAAGCAACTCTCGCTTCTCCGAGATATTCTCCGGAACCTTACCACCGAAAAACTCACCCCCTTTGCTCGGCACGAAACTTCTAAATTCGTACAATTAATTCTACCTTGCCTATCCCCTTGCATCTTCCTGCGTATACAGAGCGTATACAGAGTGTTCCAGTTTCGCGATACGTGGAAAAATAAAGCTTATATAATACGTGTAACAAAACTTTGCGACCTCGTTTCCAAGAAAATCGACTTTGAACACTTCTTAAAGAATCTAACGGCGATAATTTACGCTCGGAGAAAATTAAAAATTGTGACACACATAATAACCAATTTTTTATTATTTATATAAATAATATATAAATATATAGTTTGTTAACTTTTTCGTTTCCAAAAGTATCTTGTAATGTGTTCGCGTGGACGAAGAAACACTAATCTGTTTTTTAATTAACTGAAGCACATCCTTAATCCTTTCTCGCTTAACATTTTCAAATATTCAAACACGCTCGGAGATTGACGTTGCAATTATTATACTCCACATTATACTCTGCAGATGTTCGTACTCATAGCTTGTAACAATTTCAACTCTTACGTTTGAAACTTGCTGCTACAATTCATCATTTTCGGTTCAAGCGAACGATTCGAAAAGAAATATAGATAGTGTTAACATTTCCAATTTCCATGGCTGCGCCACGAGAACTTGGCACGCCCTGTACACCGTTTCCAGCTTTGAGCGAGGAGGATCGTTCGGCCAGTTTGCCTGGAAGAAGTTCACAGGCAACAAACTACCCCAACGCGAAGCTACAACCCCAGGCGCGTTCGTTCGGAACGAGCGTTTCAGCCTGGCGGAGGGGCAATTTTTTGTTCGAAGACGAACGAAAAAAGGAAAAAAAAAAAGAAGAAGGAACGTACGCCAACTCGGACGATCGAAGGGGTATTAACGAACAAGCTGGACTGGTTAGAAAGCCGCGGTTCAATCTAGAGTTAGAAGGAAGACGGACAACCGGGGAAATCGGGAGAAGAACCGAAACCGATGGAAGGAAAGAAAGGGAGACGCGAGAGCAGCAGCTCGGGTCGAGTCTCTAATAAAAAGGAGAACTTTTTCAAAAGCTCGGGCGAAATCGAGGCCTCGGTCCCGGCGTTTCAAATCGAATCGCCGATACCGGGTGAGAGGGCGGTGGGGGAGGGGGAGGAAAGGAGAGAGCCGAAGTTTCGTTTCGTCGGTAGCGAGTGCACTTAACCGAGTGCCGCTTAATTACTCATTCCCAAAGTTCGCGAAACTCCCTTTAAGCGAGTTCCTTCCGGTGGACAGCGACGTCGCTCGTTTGGACGAACTGCGAGAAAGCGAGAGAAAGACGAGAAAGTGAGAGAGAGAGAGAGAGAGGGAGAGATGAACGACACGGTTAGATGGATTCTGGTTGGGGCCGATATGCAATTACGCGAAACAGAACTGCTGTGTTGATCCAACGGTGCGAGCAAACGCGGCACTGTGATTCTTAATTGCTTGACCTACGATTTCATTCTACCGTGAAGCCACCCTGGTGGACTAATTAATGGATGATTAAAGAGGCGTCGAGCGGACAATGGTAGAAATGGCGAGGACGCGTGCATTGGTGGCCTTCGGAAGGAAGATTGGAGACCTGTCTTTTGATGGTAGAGGGCGTGGAATGGAAAGAACTGCAGATTGTTGTGGAGACTGTCTGTACAGTTTAGTAGTTGTTTAAAAACTTTGTTTATCGATGATTTGTTTATCCTGCAAGGTAATTAATAATGTTGGTCTTTGTAGAAACTTATTCATTGATGGAGCTAAGCTAGTAGAATAGCGTGATATCTTTTATTACGTGGAATATTTGTATTTGTCATTGTATGGAATATTTGCGTACTGTACAATGCGAGAGAAATTTATTTTGAAAGTGAGAAAATAGAGGCGGTAAAATATATTTTTGATCGGGTAGATCACGACATAAAAAGTGTCTTCATCATTGACAGTTTTATGTGAAATATTGAGAGTTATGTACTGTTGCAGAAACTATTCTTTGGTCTATTGCCAAATCATACAGAGCATACGTGTTACATCATAATTTATTATGCTAGGAAAATTTATTGAAATTTGGAAATGAGCTAAAAATGTTGGGGGTGACATATCGGATAGAATATGAGTCATTGTTACGGAAACTACTCTTGTTTACTGATGAATTCAAACATTTTCAAACATTTTCAAACATTTCTTCAAACATTTCTTGTTTATTGAGTATACGTGTTATGCGATAATTTGTATAATGCAGAAAAAATTTGTTAAACTATTACGAAAATTTCGAGATTGTGAAGGTGTTATTGTTCATTGGAATATTTTATGTCACGTGCAACGTTATATCTATTTAATATAATATCGTACGTAAATTGCACTAACCTAGATAGATGCGCGAATAAATAATATATAATAAATTCCTTTGCACCCCTTTGAAAAATTCAAATTCTTCGAAAAGCAAGATATGCATAATTGCACCCCCCTTTTCTTTTTTTATTTCGCATCGACCAACGACCCCAAGGGCTGGTACTTGTCAAATTCTGTTTGTCGCGTAATTTGTCCCGGGGCATTTCCTTTCGGGGTCAGCAATCAGGAACGGGGGCGAAACGGAAGTTTGCCGGTGACAAGGGCGAGGGGCAAAGATTCCGCCGTCATCGGGCGATTCGAATATCGCCGAAGAAATGAAGCAAGCCGGCAGAAATCCCGGTCTGTACAATGGCAATATCGACCTTTGTGGTTTCGCCAAGCTTGTGTAATTTACGAGCGACGCTGCGCTGCGCCGCGAGAATTAAACGTCCTGCTGCGCGCGCGAAAACACGCGTTAAATTTTCAGAACAGACTGCCAAAGAATTATGAAAATGTAATTCGTTCAACCAGTAGTGAATTATTATTTTTCTTCCTTTTCTTTTTTTTTTTGTATTTAAGAGTTGGTTCTATACGTTAGAATTTTGATGAAATTCATTCTCTTCTTCTCTGTGCCTTTTGATTTTTCTTAGCCAAGAGCCATTTCCAAATTCTTCGTTGATTGATGTTTCGATGATCGACTGTTCGTCGTTTATTAGTTTTTTGAAAATTGACGATTTGAGATATAGGAATCGCTTAACAACTTTATTTTATAATTACTTGACTGTATGAAAAGTGACAATTTTGTTGCATTTTTCTCTATATAATATATATATATATATATATATATATATTTGCATTTTGTGCGTGAATGTGTAATATTCATATATACGACATATATTTCGTTAGTAATAATTTATCAACAATTATTCATTTATTTATTAACGATTGTTTACCCAGTAATGATTAATTATTCATTTATCGATCAGTCATTAGTTATTTGTTAATAATGAATTAATATTTAGTTGCATCATATTTCGTTTCTGAAGAGGTCGTTCATTCGATCCAGTAATACTTCTCTAACTATAATAAATATTTTCCCTTTGAACAAAGTACACACAAGTGTATACTCTCTGTATTCAATTTTATATTAAAATCTCTTTTAAAGCATCCCTTTTCATTATTGAAGAAACACGAACGATTCAAAGATCGAAGCGGAGCCAGCATAAATATCAATCAACGCAAACTATAAAAAACAAATACAAAAACCTAGTAAAACTCTCTCTCTCTCTATTCGCCAGAAATTCGAAAATCTCGAGTGTCTTAATTACAATACGTAAATAAAATTCGTCAAAAAGAACGACGAATGAATTTATTCGTCGAAAGAACAAAAGCAAAGAGGACAAAAAAAAAAAAGAAGAAAAATAAAACTAAAACTCACTTTCACGTCGAAGACATTTCCCGCGAGAAGAACGCGCTGTCACGCGAACGCGAACCCGATGAAATAGCACGAGGCGCGGAGCTTAAGCCTCGCGTCGAGCTCAGACATCGCCAGGAACCTGACATTAATAATAGAGACGTTATATTGAACGATCAGGATGAAGAATTATGGGACACGTTGCTTGCACCTTGGCGAGCGAGGCACGCGGGCCGGGAAAAATCCGAGAAACAAAGGGATCACGTGAGAAAGCCCTGTTCGCCGCAGATGATATGTGATCGGCCGTTTCGATTTCTTTCATTTTGCGAAACTGCTTTGGGCAACGGCGCCATTATCTGCTGGTTAAGCAGCCCGCTCGTAAATCATGCATCACCGAGATCAAATAAATACCGCAAAATAACGTTTCTATTCGAACTGTCGGCAGCCCGTGGCCATTTATTTCCTCTTCTCTCTCTCACTCGCTGCGTTACACTGTACCGCACGGATCTGCCTATGGAATGCGATTACATTCATCGGAAACTCGAACGATTCGCGCTTTGACGTAACAATCTTTTTTCCCCCTTTTTTTTTTTTTTTTTTTTTTTTGAAGGCAGATTTCCGTTTTTTTAATTGGCCGAACAACAACAACTATTCCCAATCGAATCGAAAACGTTGATCAAGTGGTACTCTGCAACGGAGTTGTTCGTTTATGAAACGAACACTCGAGTGTTCGAACGTTGAAAAATTATTCAGACAGCTGGGTATCTCGCGAGAAACGAAAGAATACGAGATAGTTTGGATACGTGGTTAAACAAAAATTATTACGTACAGCTTGGTATCTTACGCGAGAAATGAGAAATCATACAAGATACACAGTTTCGGACGTTTATTCGTTTGTGAGATAACGCGAAAGGGAGATAAACGAAAATTATCATTTTTGCGTAAACGGTGGTAGAATAATTAAAGGAGGAAGATAAGGGAAATGAAAAAGATTACAGCGCGGTATGAAGCATCGTAAAGTGGGAGCGCGCTTTTCCAAGGAGAGGCAAAAAACACCCCGTGGTATGTAACAGTTCGACGGTGTTTAAACTTCGCTTTCGAGCTCAAAGGGAGTCTCAAGCTGCACGTTTCATCAATTTCTCTTCTACCACTGTGTTTCTTTACTCTCGATATATTCGAGCTTCTCCTTTCTTTTTATCACCGTCATTATCGTCGTCCCTTTTCACCTCTGTGCTATTTCCCTTCGAAGCTCCTCCGCGCCATCTCGCCTCATCAACAATCAGCCAGGAGAATTCCATCCTCAGATTGGCATCGAGGAGCGTTATTAATTTTCTCTTCCTCGATATCAAACGGTATAAAATCGATCTATCTTCGCCCTCGTTCTTTAAGAGATCTACCGATCGTGTGTTATCGATGTTTCGAGGAGGAAAGGAGAGTTTATACGTTTTGGAATATTACATATAAGCACGATGAAAAATTGCCTGACCGAAAAATATGACTGCAGACAAATCCTATTCATATTCATTTCCCGACACTATCAAGAGAAACAATTTTAACTTTTGCAACTATTCCCCCCCCTCCTTGCCCTTCCCCGAAGCCAATCACACCGAGAATTTTATTTTATTTTTCACCATGACTTCCGTGCAATCTCGTGTCGGTGTCGCGCACGTGTGAATATTCTACGGCGCCAAATGAAAAACAGGATTTTTTTTACAACGAGCGAGACTTTCAGTCGTGCGAAAACAAAAGGAACGTGAAATAATTGATTCGCGAAAAGGTACACCTCATCAGTTTCAATAACTTTTGCTCGTACCCGCCGAAAGTTTAGATGCACTTTTTAGAACAGTTCGAATTAAATTGCACAGTTTGAAAATTTTTAATTTCAATCGCTTCAGTCGGCAATTTACCTCGTAATTTTTATCTAATTTTACGTTTGTGTCTGTCAATTTAAATCAATCTTGTGTCTGAATCAATCCAGGACTGAATACGAAATACTCTAAATTTAATTGTTTAACATAAACTGGTATTAGTCACTCGAAACGATATCGCTTCCTTTGTCCACCGTTCCAACTTCGAAATGCTATCAGTACGCGCGATGAAAAGTACAAAAAAAAAAGAGTAAAAACTATGTATCGATAAAAAAAAATGGAGAGCAGTGGATAGCAATGAAATAATGTTTCCATGGGCGTGAAAAACTTTTTTTTTTCCCTCTTCCCCATCAATATCTCGATGACCTCGATGGGAAAGGCAACAGGAGAAATAGAACTGTAGGCAACGCGGGCCACGCGTGTATTTATGTGACATCGGTAGCGGAAACCGTCGCGGCCCTCTGGAGAACGCTTTTCGAGTGTTATTTCGTACTGGCGGAAACCAGCGAAACAATGACGTTTCGATGAATTTAATGTGAGCGGTCCCATGAAACGAAATGGTCCGCTCGGTCTGAAGTAATAAAAACTGTCGACCAATCAAACTTGTCACGGGAAAATTTTCGAAAATGGCACAAATATTAGGAAAGTGTAACTAGATTTCTGCATTTGGAAATTTGCATTGACTATCGAGTATAATAATGTCAAACACATTATTCTTTGACGTTTTATATATTCTTGCATATTGCAGAAACGTGAAAATTTTCAAGAATCAGTATTGGCAGTAGGCAAGGAAATTTTTAAACAGATATAGACGTCAAATAAAAACTGCGCTGTTTTATGATTAATAGTTTCGTATTTGTATACTTTTTGATTGGCTCATACTAATTGAAACAAAATCTCGTATGACAGTCAAAATGTGTAGACGAAACTTTATTATTTTAGAATATTCTACGTTCAATTCAAAACTCATTATTGTGAACAGTGCAGTTTAAAAAAATGGAATCTATGGAATTTGCATATTTATGTATTTTTGTATATATACAAATCCAAATTTCCACAAATCCACAGAAAGTCAACAGAGAGGGGAATTATTTTCTCTTACTATTATTTCCAGAGAAAAATTATTTTGTTTGATACCTTTAACCCCTTGAAAAATATTCCACATGTATTTTGACTTGATATTGCTATTCTGCGGAATTATTTTAATGTTACAATAGAAATGAAAAAACACTAAAATGTTTAATTCCGCTTCATTAACTTTTGTTCAAACAACGTGTCTGCTATTTCAAAAGTCAAATTAATAATTTAATTAATAATTAATTTAACGAACAACCCGATTGTAATTGCGATGGAAATGCTTGGCGGGATGCGCTGTATTTATTTAGTTAGCAGCGTTTGTATTGTATAATTAACAACGTTTGTTTGAGCCATATTCTATTTGCTTGTAGAAAATTGTGTATTTATTGCGTTAATTTGCGTTGAGACCATAAACCAAATTATCGTGAACGATTGCTCGGCAAGTATATTAAATCCACCCTTCTATTGTTTATTTCGAATTTAGTAGATTCATCTCGAAACTTTTCGCCAAGAAATCCTTCGATTCTACTACACTGGTTATTAATTACCAAAAATTGTTTTTCTAAAATCTACACTTGCGTTGCAATGACTTCTAATACCTTCGAAACGATATTTCTGAATATCGAGTACGGTTCAATTCCGGAAACGAGTCTCGTCGATAGTCGGAAATTCTTGGCGAGAGAAAAGAAAAGACTGCATGCCACGCCTAGCACAGCTTAGGAAACAAACTGTAATAACCCATAGGAATGCACAGAGTGCGAGCGAGTGCCACCAAGTAGGTCCCTTAATTCCATGGAATTAAGATTGCAACTCCTAACACGGGGCTCGCGTGACACGAAAGTCGCATAAATTCGAATCGAAACGACAGTGTTAATTCTCACGACCGCTCGTACGTGAAGTGGGATTTAAATCACGAAAATCCCCGCCAGCCAGCCGTTAAATTATCTCGGCGAACGATAATTTTCGAAATTTTCCGTGCCAGATCGATGGATCTCCGTGTCGACATTTCGCAGTCACGCTTGCGCAAGATTCAAAAGCACAGACCGAAGGAATCGTACGTGATGTACGCGAAGTTCAGGTCCGGCGGAAACGTGACGTTCTCTCGCGGCAAATGTAGCGTCCGTGGGCGAAATTACTTTTTGCGCGAGGTGAAAATATCACTGGCGGGACGTTGGTAGTTTTCGAACGTAATTTAAACTTGCCTCGAAGTTTTTTGTAATTAAACTTCCAAACTATATGCGAAGAGATTCTTCAACGGCGTCGTTTTCCTTTTTTCCCCGCTTTGATTTTCGCGGACTTGGTTACACCGAGGAGGAGGAATTGTCGAGAGGTTTGAGAGAATCGTCAAACGTCGGATTTCCTCCGTGTACCAGGAAGCAAATTCTCCTATCGGATTTTTTATTTTTCTTTATTCGTGCGTTTTGGTTTTTCAAGTAGAGATTGGGATTGCTTTTTAAATCACTCCAGTGTGAAATAATTAAATTTAAGTAATTTAACATATCTAAAATTTTAACTTTTTAAGTTACTCTAACTAGTCTAGTATAGTAAATGAAGGAGTAAATATAATTATTACATTTCAGTTCTTTTTTTTAAGTTACTCTACTGTACAATAATTGAATGAAAAATTTCTCTCCTTAAAACGAATTATTTTACTCTTCTTCATCTGTAACATTTAAAAATAAAATCTCTCTCTCTCTTTTTCAAAATTATTAAATCCTTCTTTGAACCATTTTTTCCACCATATATCGAATAATTTATAAATAAATTACAGACTAAAAGCAGAGATTAGTATATCTGTCTATAGACACCCGGTATACCTCTGTCGATTTATTTGAAAACGAAACTTTCTGTACCACGTAGTATAGGAAAACATCACCATGCATTTTTCATTCACCTTTTTACGTAATACGCGCGAAGCTTACATCTACATACAATGACCAATATTCACATAAATCGATACATTCGGGATCAAAAATCGTACGAGTGTCCAGGAAACACTCACCTCGAACACGTATCACTATCCTGCACGTGCTGGTATAATTCGACACTGGTGACCATGCTGTGAAAGTGACGACCGTCGTGCCTGCTGGTAAATCCGCTTGCAATTGCTTGGCCCACGATGGCGAGGCGTCCACGTATCTGCAAAATAACCGAGTCAACCACTGTGAATCAACATGGAATACAAACTCGTCATGCGATCACTGATTCGCAGAGGTTCCATCTACCACATAAGTCAGTGAAATTCGTTTTGTACAATGTTGATAAGAGAAAAATAGTTTGTAATAATAGAAGTATATTGGATCGCTACTAGTGATTTTTCGTTTACGCGATAGGACGTTGAAATCAGTGGATTCAATAAAAAAAGAGATCATTTAAAATTGACAGTACTAACTAACAATAAAATAGTAATAATATAATAGTAAAAATATATAATTAATAGTAAAATAGTAGTAATAATTAATAGTAATAGTAAAACAGAATTGATATTGCAATTGTATAGGTATAGTTGAAATAATTATTAATATTTCTCAAATTATTTTCTTGTTAGAACAGCTCTTTATCTTTTGAACATTTGTTTTTTTTTTTAATAATAAATCAAACGAAGAAGATTTTCCTTATATTGGCATAAAGATCGCACTACGTAATAATAACTTGTATCGACAAAAAGATTATTATATTGCATTCCATGTACTATGTAATGTAACATAAATTAATCAGGAATGAATGCTAAATTAAAATTTAATTATGTGTGTATTTCTTCTAGCGATGTGCAGATGAAATATACACGTAATTTAATTACGACTGAATTCTAAATTAAAATTTAATTGTAATATTCTCTTGTTGACACAAAGGCTGCAAACGTAAGTTAATTGTGAATTAACTCTAGCAAAGATTCAATTGTGATATATACATTCCTCGTCTGAACGTAATTTAATTGCAAACTAGTTCTAAATGAACATCTAGTTGCAATGTAATTAAATTGTTATTTTTCTAAATTTACAATTCTGTAATGCGTTATCTTTAATCATTAATTTGGAAAGTTGTTGAAATTATCTGAAATCAGTAAAAAATGTCGAACTGTGTAACTCGTAATCTAAATCTGTAATCTAATATGTAATGTAATTCAGTTGTAATATTATCGTCATCCTTTTAGCGCAATTTCAATTTACAATCCACAAACCTGATGAACAAGAAGTTAATTGGACATCGTCGCCTCATAGTCGTTAATCAGACAATTTGATACAATTAAAAATACAAGTCATCCGCTCGATCCAACTGACGTCAAATCCGGATTGATCGCGTACGTTGAGATTACGATCGACTCGCCACTCAGACGAGCTTGTCAGGAACATCGACCGATTAACACACAGGCGACAAATCCGCGTCGTCTTTACGATCCCCATGGCGATTGACGGGGAGGAGTCGCGCGGCGTATGATTTCTCTATCGAGCCGCGTAAAGGCACGTGCACGAACGACGCTCGGCTGAATAAATAGAAACACGAGCACAAATACCGGGAGAAAGACGTGCACACGGCCTTGGAAGGAAGCCCCTAAGCTCGTTTGGAATTCCCATTGTACGCTGCGGAAGGCTTGCGAGCAGTCCCGGTTGCGACGCAAGATAAACCATTCTATTGTGGTGACATATTGCAGCGGAGAGATTCGCGAAAAGAAATTAATTTCGCCTCGCCGCGCCAGGCACGACGGAGATACTACTTTCACCGGCGTGTTTAATGCGTTAATTAATCTGCGACGAGGAGGGATTGTGGTTTGGATTAGAAATTGATTTGGCTAACGTGTACAAAACAATTACTGTGAAATTACTATATTTGTGCATGTGTATATTACGTGTCTGTCGTGTAAAACATTTTGAAATTTCATTGATATTGTAAAGAGATACACTGTCACGATTATTTTGGTAAAGTTTGGAATCAATCTGAGAATGTACGTACATGTGTATAGTTGCAAGATATTTATCATAGAGGCAAAAATTGTTATATATCACTTGTGTTGTGTAAAACACTTAAAAATTATTACAAGATATTTATTATAGACTCTGTAATGAGATACAGCTATCATGGTTGTATTGATAAAATTTCAAATTGATCTGAAAATGTATATAGAGATTATACAAAATATATATTATAAACATGTATTAAATTAATATTTAAGAAATTAGTATGCAGCATGTAGTTAATGTTAAATATTAGGTGGTCAATATTAAGATTGAATGTAAATATTTTTGCGAATGTATACTTGTAATTTCTATATACATATATTTCTAGATTTCAAACTTGATTAATAAAACAGTCACGATAGTGGGGTCTCATTAGAGTGTTAATGAAAGATAATGTAATTCATAAAATATTCGAATACATCCACTAGCAACTTTACGTGTAAATTTAATACTCCTTGATTGGAAGGAATATCAAATTGATGTAAATTGCACAACTATAAAACGATTAAGTACGTGCAGCTCGTACCTTCATCTATCCTATCTTTATTTAACATCCAGTTTTCAATCGAATTACCAAATTGCACAGAACTATAATATGACTAAATTATACAGAATGGAATATTATCATGTATTGATAATGCATAGTATTTTATAATATCGTATAAAGTAATTTATACAAAAAGTAAGAACGTTCTTCCTTAAATAAACATATTTTGCGTACTTCTAACCAGTATCTTGTTCCTGAAACTCGTATGAGAGCTTTAAATGCTTTTATACGTAAAAGACATAACGTGTAATTAACTATACAGGCCTGTAGTTAGTGTTAAAAGAAACTACTCTAACAACTATTATCCAATTATACTTTTCACAACCAATTACCATTAGCCTCATCATCCACACACTTTGCCACTTGAAATAGTTTCTACTCTCGCTACTCACCTTATCGTGGAACTCACCATCGACGAATTACGAGATCCAACCTACGGTTACCTGCGGAAATGGCGTTAGTCATAATAACACGGGCAAAATGTCTTGATAAATACCTCCACCAGTTCATGTTGGACTTTGGTTGAGGAAACGAGACGCGTATCGTGTTCTGTCTTGCGGGTAGCTCGACGTCCATGTCTCGGGGACACCTGACGAACGGTCGTGGCGTGTCTGAAGCAACAAAGCCCGTTATTAAACGCGCGGTTTTCCGCGAAACGTTCGCCTGCAATTACAGGCCGATAGCTGAACCAGAAACTAAACGTTGCGCAACTATTTTCGCTCGAATTTATGATACCGGAGTTTAAGTTGAGAGCTGAGAAGACAGTCAGCTAGCAATTCTAGCGGTTCTAGTTCACTTGGTTACATGACGGATTGTGATGGATTACGAAACGTCACAAGATTTGCAAGAATTATTAGATGTCATATTCGAACTCATTCGCGGAAACTGGGATTGAGGTACTCGTAATCGATAAAATTGGATGATCTTGAAAATCCTAAACATCTCAATTACTTCGATAATAAAAATTTCACCGAGAAGCGTTCAGTCCTATATATATAGGACACACACGTAAATGTGTAAATTCTTTTTAAATGTTCTAACAACTATTATCCCTTTTCGTGAGCACTTTCGAAGCGTTGCAACTATTCTTGAAAGTTGCGTAGGCGACGGAGTACATCAGTATCGTCTCGCATTGCCGTCATTTCAACTGCCAGCTGTACACGTCGTCTACGAAAATGATCACGTTCCACCGCGAAATTGTCTCACGACTCGTGGCTCCGAGAGTAAATCGAATTATCGGCTCGGTCTCTCGCCAAATTGCCCGAGGGGCTCAATTACCGCGTCTTCGCGGTAAACTGTCCCCCCGCCCACTCCTACTCCTCAAGATCGACCGGCTACTTTATGCGTTCAATTGTTTGGCGGTGTTCAACCCTGTATTCCGTATAATTATTTGCCGATGCAAAAGGCCCAGCAGTCTCCCTCCCCCCGTTTCTATGCATACAGAATGCATACGCTCGTCAAGCCGAGAGAGTGCCTGGTCGCTGGTAAATGGCATGGAAGGCAAACGTTTCCGCGAGCTGATTCTCTCTCCCTCTCTCTTTCTCACGTCGTCAAACGACTGAAACACGTACGGTTCGAACGGTGATGTTGCTATTGATTGGTAGTCAATTCATACGTTTGGTTTTCCGTTAATGAGATCGGGACTTCGTATCGGTTGCAGTTGATCGCTTTTGATCGTTGGTAGGAAAATTGGGGAGGTTTCCGTTGAGAAAATTATTTGTTTATTTCGATCGATCACGAGTAGTCGATCATCGTGAATAAAATGCCTTTTAATGATAACGTTACTTGGTTCGTGTTCGGAATTTTGAAGTTAGAGTTAAGAACTACCATCGAGTGTTACTCTTAATTGATTATTCTTGGAAATTAACGCGTTGAACTAAGAAATTCTTTAACGATACGAGTGATTTAGATAACAATTAAGAGACGAAAATTGCATCATTTAATATGATACAATATCTTATTTGAATATATATTATTTGATATATAATTAATAGAGCACAATAGTGAAATAATAAATATATAGAAACAATACTACAATATGAAATATTTAAATTTAAAATTTTCAAGTTACAGAGGATTAACCAGCAAACTGTATTTCCTACCAAAGAAATTTCAAATCCTGCTTGAAATATTCAACATAGCCGTCTATCTCGTTCTCGGGATACACCACAGTTTCACTATTACTTGTTCTGGAACAAAACTTCAGAATCGCAACAACAACCTGTGCAACCTACTACTTGCTAATCCTAGCACCGAAACCTGATGACGATAAATTCGGATTAACGTGTAAGCCTGATAAGCCATAAGTCTGATTTGTAACGACTGGAAGTTTCTCAGAAAGGCCAGACCAATTACGGACATATTATATGAAGCGCGGAGTGTGTCGCTATTGACCCCTGCAGAGAATTATTATCAACGCACTTCTCGCTGGAGGACCATCGTAATCAGAGTGTCTGTGACCTGACAACCTCTCAATATTAAATTCTGCAAGCAGAGATCCACCCCCGTCGGGCTTACTTTCGTATTAGCATCTGCGACGCTGAATATTCTCGACGTGTGTCTCTCTCAGGGATGAGCAGTTTGGTGCAGTGTCTCTAATGGCTATCGCAACTTAGAAGTGACTCTCGATGCTGAAACGTTAAATAAAATAGCGTCGAATTTATAATCAGTACGGATCAAGTACGTATAACAGGCGCTGTAGCACTATCTTCAAAGTTATTCCCCCTTGGGGAAGAGGAAGATGGCTCCTTTAATAATGAAAATATTAGATGTGTCCTGAAGGTTTCTCGCGTGAAGGTACGTCAATATTTTGCGAAATATGTCCTCTCGAGAAGCTACTGTTTTGTTATTTTGCCTAAGTGCGTTATTTGAAACTGGTGAAATTTCCAAAAATTCGAGGGTACTTTTTTAAAAAGAAAAATTGTTAATAGCGACAGGAAAGATTTCCAAAATCATGAAATATAAGTAACGAATAATAAACATCCAAATAAAAATAAAGAGGAATGTAAATGTACCAGAGAAACGTTACGTCGTAATAAAAAGTGCTATCGATCCTTGGCTATATCTATAACAGGCAGATGTAGAGATCTCTAGAGCTTCTAAACAGGTTCAAGATGGATTCTACGATCTCGTGTCGAGAGGTCGAACCTCCTCGAACTCTGAACTGGTTCGTAATGGATTCCACTGTTTCAGATCGTGATCTCTGAACTTTTAATTGGCGAGATTCTCTGACCCTAATGTCAAGAACCTGGAGGGTTCGATCGGTATCAGGATGGATCCTATCATGTCGTCGGCGGAAGTGCCATGGTCCCCGAACTTTCGACTAATCCGAAGCGAGTCTCATGGCTTTTGTGTAATCCTCGGCGAATTGCACATATGCCCCTCGGATACGTAGATTTCGAAATTCTACGATTCCCGTGTCTGAGATATTTGCTATGGATTCTGGATTACGGATTGATTGGACGGAAAATTGGACCTATAACTAACTCGTTAAAGACAATAATTTATCACGGTATATTTCTTTGAATTTCGTGAAATTTTAGAATCTAAGTGAAAAGAACAATGAAGAAAAAAAGAAACTGAAGAGAGTCATTGGATACCTTAAGCAGAAACACGTGGTCGTAAATTCAAACAAACAGACTCTTGTAGATTCTTCGAGTCAATTAACAATCGATAACTCGTTTCATTCGATTAATTTAAAAATATATACCGCCAGCAAAGGAATACACATACAAAGATTAAAATGAAAACAAAATTTAACCGATCGAATTTTCTTAAGGGAATGTGCAACAATATAAGACGACGCACAAAGGGAAAGGAAGAAATTATTAATATATTCCCGCGGGGAGTTGACCCGGAGGTTGACCCGAAGTCTGTCACAAGTTGGAACGATTCTCGCAAGGAACCGCGAGAAACGTGACGTTTCGAGTATTTTGCCAGCTCGCCCGTTGAGAGCTACGAAATTACGAGAGCCGGGGTCGGCTTACGTCTCATTTTCCTAAAACGAATGGCGAAACGGTCGCGCCGGAAACCGGTAGTCGCGGGGGTGGGGAGGGAAATCCGGCTCGCAGCTGGCACTCGCAGCTCGCAAACGATCGGTGAGAAGAAAGATCACCGTCAGCGGCAATTATTTACCAACGAAAATCCAGCGGCCCCCGGGCCCCCGTTTAATTAGTCACGCGGCCGGTCTAAACAGCTTTTAATAATAGGAAGTCCCGGCGTAAAGGCCGGTCGCTAACGACGCTATACGTTAACCCCACGGGCTTAACGAGCTCGCAGAGAGACGCGTTTCAGTTCTTTTTTTTTTTTCACGTTTCATTTCCTACACACCCTTCCGTTGTTCCCTGGTCGTTTCGCTTTCCCTTTCGACTCGAACTGGGAGCTGTCTGTTCGCTGATTTCCATTGCCGCTTTGTTTCGCGAAGAGAATCCCGCGTGTTCGTAGCCCCTCCTGCTTTATTGAAGCGTGCTGATAACTATTTTCTTTTTCTTCTTCTTCTTCCTCTTCCCGTTTCCTTTTTTCTTTCCATTGTCCGACGAATTTATTGCCGCTCGTCGAAACGCAGAATATCGGTATCAGAGAAAAAATCGAGAAGCAAGTTGGGTTTATTGAAATGAAATAACAACGCGATAAGAGCGTCAGTACAGGAAGTCTGTGTAGACGCACGTGGCAAATTTTGAGCATTGAGAAAATGAAGCGAGAAAGAGGAGTTGGAGTCTGAATTGATTTGTTGGTCAAAGTTAGATCGATTCTCGAGACGTTGGAAATAAAACGTTGCGTTTTAAAAGTGTAAATCGGGAACACGAAGTTCAAAGACTTCGAGAACTATGGTAAATTTCAGTAAACAAATACATATAGACACTGTCACTTTCTACCAAATCTGTAAAAGTTTAATCCTCTGTAACTTTTCAAGTTACACATTAAGTATTAACTTTAGCAAATGAATCTGAAAAATCCATCCAAATTTAAATTTAACGTGAATTTTTAAATTTCATTTGTATTGCATTTTATCAAGTACAAATTTTCAAAGATCAACTAGCTAAATAAATGAATGCATGCGAATAAATCCTCCTTTTCCTCAAAATAGTTGAAAGACACATAGACAAATAGCTGCATATAGACTTCCCCTCTTAAGTGACTGACTTCGCCGCATTACTCTCAATTTAATAATTTACTTAAGTCTGAACCTCCATCCATGGGATCTGTCATTTTTGATCCCATAGCTCGTGAATCCTTGATGTAAATCCTCTGAAATGCTGAAAGTTTCATAGGCAAAGCTAAATTTAACGTTGCCTAATTCGACGCTCAAGAAGCAAGCTTGAATTTTAAGGCGCCGAGATCAAATAACCGCGTCGTCCGTTGCCCGCTAAATTTCTTAATCGCGTTTCCTTCGTCGTCGAAAGCAAAATTGCCATAATTTTCTATTAGATCGATTTATTATCGCGAGAAATTTGCTGCGGTTTCGAAGATTAACTTGATGCAATTTCAACTATCAGAGTAACGTCTGCTAAAAAATTGACACGTTTAGCGTCACTGGTGATTAATGTTTCTACTTTTAGAAATATTTTAGAACGACCATAAAAAAATACGAATATTATCGACAAAAGAAAATCAACGTCAAATAAATACATAGTATTATGAAGTAAAGAAACACACTTTTACTCTAACGCAAGAGTTTATAAAAATTAAATTGAGAGTAGTTAAATCTTGAACTAATTGAGAATTAATTGAGTAATTAATGTGTTTAGATAATGTTAAGTTCGTTGCACACTCTTTAATTTTACATTTTGTTTCAATTGATAACATTATGTACCTATTTTATATTGTGAATGCAGATACCATGTTGAAATATTGCGCAGATTTATCGTATTTATTGTATTGCAACGTGTTAATCTTTGTCTCGTTCATTTTCATCAGCAATCAATTCGTAATAATAATAATAATCAATATAATTGTTAATTTTTACAAAAAAAAAAATCCTATATTGAAAGAAGAAACCACAATTTTAATGCATTTATGGAAAATTATAGAACGCATAAAATTGCAGAGAGCTCATATACGAAGTATACAAAATATATATAATATAATATCTAAAATTTATATAAATATCCAAAGTATATGCCACTTTCGATGATACTTGGCACTTGGAAATAATTTTCTCATCAAAGTTCCATTCTTTGAAAACTACAAACTCGCAACAAAAATCCGCAGTCTGCCATCGAATAAGATTCCAATGTACATGTATTTTATATTCGGAAAAAATGTTGGAACCAACGAGTCGCTGAGACCATCCATCGTTCGGAGGTTAAAGAAAGAGCTCACCTGAATGGTAACGGGAATCGGTCACGATCGATTCTTGAACACAGACCGGCTCCTTGCCGTTCCATCGATCTCCGGTCATGCAATACCTCGTGTGCGGTCCCTCTAGCCTGTAACCTCTTCGACATCGTATATGACATCTAGCTCCAACAGGATAATCCACCGCCCCGGAAGAGTGACCTGGACATCTGATCTACAATAAGAAGGAAACGCCGGAAATATTACATATTACAATACGTCCGCAGGAGCAGAAAATTTTAAGAATATTGTGCCGAACCGTACTGGACGATTTCAAGCAGTCTAATACGACATTGAAACGACGGTATTGACGGTATCACAGATTTGATTATTTCGTTATTATGTTCCTTATTATGTTCGGCGAATTTCTTTTTGCTGGGATCAATAAGATGATGATGGACATGAAAATATATTGGATTTTAATCTTTTCGTACTTTTGTGACTAGATCTACACGTGTGCTTTCATTCTGTTGGTTTTTCGTAAAATTCTGAAGTGAACGGTTAGATAAATTTCATAGAAGAAGTTACGCACTTCGGCGTGCAGAGGCGGTTCCATGGCACGACATCTCAATTCCGCTGAAACGCAAGTTCTCTCGTCGGGAGCCAGCACCAGGTCACCGCTGCACGTACAGTAGTAACTTCCGGCTGTGTTAACGCATTCGCCGCTGCAGCCCCCGTTACGGTTCAAGCACTCGTTTATATCTTGGCACTGGCTTCTATTCCTGGAAACAAAAGCCAGAAATTCGTCTGGAGAAATCTCGGCGAACGCGACGCCGAACGTCTCAATAAAGCGCGATTGAATTTTTATTAGGCGCACGTGGAATCTAAAATAATCTCTGTTTCACGTTCAAAGACGATTTTTAAGAGAAAAATTTCGAAAGGAATTGAATTTTGTATAAATGATCATCGTAGTCAAATGACAATTTTTCATACTTAGAAACTGAATTTCAATATTTTAGATATATTCTTCGTGTAAAGTGTAATAATATAAAATATATTCAAATCTCTGTTTCATACAAGGATGATTTTCCGAGAGAAATTTGAAGAAAACTTGCATTTTGTGTGAAATATTTTTATTGCGATGAACTTTAACGCTGGCGATTAAAAATAAAAACCGATTCCAATTATTTTAGAAATTGCGCGGACTAGGAACATTTCTGTGTAACAGTCAATTGTAGACGGATAAATTTAATTAGTTTTCTCACCTGAGATCCGATATATATCCAGGATGACAAGCACATACGTAGGAACCGACGGTATTAATGCAATCTTGTTCACATCTGCCGTTGTTCCACTCGCATTCATTTATATCTAATTAGAGAAACGAGAAGGTTAACACAGTCGGTATACGCGAATCTCTGATTTTTCACGATTAAATCTAAACATTTCTGTTTAAATATTGCCAAACATTTTACGTAATTCACGAACTCTGTTTTTTTTAAACGTTATAACTGAAGAAAGCAATTTCAAAGTTTTAAAAAGATAACAATCTGTTTATAAATCATAAAAATGTTCTTCTATTTTTACCATTTTAATACATCATTTAATAACATAAACGACTTTACGATTTTCGGTGATATTATTTATTCAAAAATAATAAGCTTTGTTTGGTCCATCCTCCTTACTTTCGCTTTACGAAAGCAATGCAACACGTCCGATTCAAAAATTCACAAAAATGAAAGAATCAAAAATACTCGGCAATAAAAAGGTCATTGAAAGGTCGATAAAAATAATAATAAAAGGAAAAAAGAAGAAGGAGGAAACTAAATCAAGCCCCAACGTTCCACTGCAAAATTGCCGAAACGCAATTTACAAACGAGAGAAAAAGCAAAAGAAAGGAAAGGAAAAATTTATCTCGAGTCAAAAAATATTGCACCACCGTTCCACCACCATTCCACGAGAGTTCCCCGCAAACGCACGGTCGTTCAATTATTCCGAAAACTAGCCGAGTTACTCTTTGTCTTCCTAATCAAACTCCAACGTCATTCGAAATTCCCTCCGACGTTCCCCGAATTTCTGGAACACGGAACGACCCTTTATTGCGGGAGCCCAAGTATTCCTTGTTTGGCCGTATTATATTTAACCACTTGCGCTGGCAACTAATTGCGGACCATAACGAGTGACCAAACCGTATACAATAATTCTTTTTCTTAACTCGTCGGTATGATATCGCTGGATAGAAATTATTGAGAAGTAATAAACTTGTTATTTGTTTTGCCTATTTTGTTTTACTTAAAACAGAGAAAATATTACAATTTTGGAAATTCTCGATGCGTGTCATTCCAGCGCAAGAGGTTAACGCGCGATTAATCATCGCGGATCCTTTCCATCTGACTAGAATTACGAGTTAGTCGAGCGTGCACAATGTCCGACGACGACGACGACATTGAAACCTACTTCTGAAACATCGTCCAAGTCTCGGCCGTATATACTTGCCTATGCAATCATCCCCACGTGGCCTAAATCCCGGCGAGCAACCGCATCGATATGAGCCAACCGTGTTGATGCAGTCTCTCTCTTTGCAAGGCGTGTTCTCGACGCACTCGTCGACATCTGCATCAGGGCGAAACTTACGGTTAATGGAAACCGTAGCGAATCTTTCGCTCGAGCAAATATTTTCCACGTACCTACACAATCGTCGCCGTCCAATCGATACCCTGTCTCGCACTCGCAACGATAGCTGCCGTACGTGTTGATACATCTGCTACCTTTGCACGGCTCTCTCCCGCATTCGTCAACGTCTAAGGACGATTATTATTGTCAGAGAAATATTGTTGCCGTTAGAGTAACGTATAAGTAACGTATAAGTTGCGTATAAACTGTTAACAATGCCTCGAATGATAATTTAAATGACAACGTGCAGAAATCGATATTAATTTTGACAAAAATGTCCGCGCAAACGATCGTCGTAAAGAAAGAATATTTGAGATCCGTTATATCGATGGATTTGTTAATTATCCAGTGTTAGTTATATATTTTTATGGGAGTTTGTTGTTGTGTTACTCGCTACAAGATATACTTTGAATATTTTATCCTGTAAAAAGTATCCTATAATCAAAGTATCCTATAATCTTCGTTCGAGATTTTGTTGATTTGAGAAAATTAAGTTCGAACGTGCATGAAGTGTACTTGAATTTAGGATATTTCTGAACTAGATAGCAGTAAATAATATGAAGGGGGTTACTCTACGTGAGTAAAATAATAAAAAACTGTAGTTTCCTAAATAGAAACAGGTATTTCGTACAAATACATTTTAAAATCGGTAATATTTTTATACGATGATAATTTTACGACGTTTAAAAGGTTTTTCTGGAGAGATGGTATCCTTAAGGGAGGTGATAGAGGAGCCACAATGGAGTAAATGTTCCGTGAACGTGGTGTCGGATATAACGATGTAAAAAGAGTTTCATGCGACTCTTTCTCTCTTGGTTGCAGATTATTTCATAACCGTTCCAGCTACGATGAAATTTCAAAATTGATCTCGAACTGTGTATTATATTTACACACAAATAAATTACGTTTAGCGTTTTCCTCTTTTTCTTGAAACGTATGAAATTTTATTACGAATAAATTCGCGAGTGAATAACACGGGAGGAAACGAGGAACGAAACTTTAATGAAAACGAATCGCAAGAAAGCTGAGCTACGGAGTTGGAATATTATGTTTCCGGTCTTTCAGCAATAATGCTGCCTGGTACAAGGGAACTGACTGTAAATACATATTGTTTAATCTTCGTGTTTAATCTTCCTTGACCTGAATTTTTAATTTTCTACGTCATGCTTGGTTATATTCTCAATTGAGAATAATCAAAGCAAAGTCTGGCTTTAAGAAATACAAGTTACGTACAGAGTGGAGTCAAACTTACTAAATGTTACCTTCTTACACACAACGTATGTGTGTGTTGTATACATTCAGAATTAAAACTGAAATATTTTTTATTTCATAGAATGTACGTGCATTGATTTCAGAAAAGTTACTGATTTTTTTCATGAAAATTTCATAAAATTGATGTAATGATATTCATAAACTGGCGAGGAATTTTAAAATGACCAAATAATATTTTACAATGAAAGTATTCGAATACTTGTAATGAGATACCCAACTATTATGATTGCAAAAGAATCAAGTGATTCAAAATTCACCCAGATCAATCCTATAAATTGAAATAGATAGAAGAATAACAATTACAAATATTTCTTTTTAGAGAAAAATTAAAATTTTAAAACGCTATTTAATACCTTGCCTATTTATACTTATGTATTATATATATATAATGCGTATTATTTTTTGTACATTTTCAAATTCGCAACAAATGTCTATCTACAAAGACAAAACAGAAGAGATACGCTTCTAGATGGAAACAATACTCACCAACACACGTAGAATTCTGCATCTCGAATCCTTCTCTGCATCTACACTCGAACGATCCAACGACATTCACGCACAGCTGATCGCACTGATGCTGACCAGCGCATTCATCGATATCCTTGCACCTCGAGCGATTGTTCTCGTCGCGCTGAAAGCCTTCATCGCACGTGCACACAGCCGAGCCGTTCTTCTCGTTGCAAATCTGCTCGCAGCCTCCGTTATTATTGCCACAAGGATTCACGTGATAGCACGACTTGTTCCTTAGCTCGTAGCCAGCTGGACAGTTGCATCGATAAGAGCCGAGCTCGTTGATACATTCGTGAGAGCAGCCACCGTTATTATCTTCACACTCGTTTGCGTCAACGCAAGATCTCTGATCTTCGTCCTTTAGAAGAAAACCTGCCGGACACCCGCAACGATAGCTACCTTCCGTGTTTACGCAATCGTCGGAACATCCTCCGTTTTCCATCTCGCACTCGTCGACGTCGAGACAAGTCTTGGAATCCGCGTGCAGACGAAAACCATCGAGGCATCGACAGGAGAAGCTGCCCTCCGAATTCTCGCAGATGTCCGAGCAGCCGCCGTTTTCTACCAGACACTCGTTCACGTCGCTGCACGTCTTCCCAGCCTCGTCCAAACGCAGCCCAACAGGACAGCTACATCTGACACCTCCGATTACATTGAAACATGCGTGAGAACAGCCACCGTTGTTCACTCTGCACTCGTCGATGTCCACGCAGCTCCTCGAGTCGTTTGCTAGAACGTGGCCATCCGGGCAGGCACACTTCCACGAGCCTACAGTGTTGACGCACTCGTACAAACAGTCGGCTATCTCGATTTCACACTCGTCTATATCCACGCAGGTCTTCTCGTCTTGAGAGAGCTCGTAACCCGTTGGACAGGAGCAGAAGTGGCCACCTATGGTGTTGGTACACTGATGAGAACAGCCACCGTTCTTCTCCAAACACTCGTCGATGTCCAGGCAGGTGGATTTGTCGGAGTGAAGATAGTGTCCCTCGTAACAGGTGCACACGTAGCTTCCTAGCAGGTTCAAACAATCGTGACTGCAATTGTGCTGGCTGTTCAGGCACTCGTTCGTGTCGATACAATTCTTCTTGTCCTCCGGCAGCAGAATGTATCCGGAAGGACACTCGCAGTAGTATCCTCCCTCGGTGTTCACGCAGATGTGCGAGCAACCCAGGTCCACGTCGTTCTCAAACTCTTCGCACTCGTCGATGTCTTCGCAGGTTCTCTGATCTTGTTTCAGTCTGAAGCCGAGGGGACAGGAACAGCGAACCTTCTCGCTGTCTTCTTCTTCGCGGTGGCAGTGATGGGAGCAGTTGCCGTTATTCTGCTTGCAACCGTCGACCAATCTGCAGGTTTTACCGTCGTTGTCCAGAGTGTATCCCGAAGGACACGCGCAACGAAACGACCCTACTAAATTCAGACAGGTGTGAGAGCATCCCGCATTCGAGGAATCTTCGCACTCGTCCACGTCGTCGCAGAAAGCAGGCTCGACGGGATTCACTTTGAATCCTTCGTTGCAAGTGCACTCGAATCCTCCGTCCGTGTTCGTACATTTGTGCGTGCAGTTGTCGAACAGCTCCAAACACTCGTCGATGTCAACACAGGTGGAGTTGTCCTCTGCCGACAGCGCGAACCCGGACGGACACTCGCAGCTGATGGACCCGTTGGAGAAGGCGCAGATGTCGGAGCAGCCGCCGTTGTCGACGAAACATTTGTTCGCGTTGACGCAAAGAAGTTGATCGTCCGAGAGGATCATATCGGCTGGACAGTGGCAAGACGTTTCCCCGTTCTCGTAATGGCAGTCGTGGGAGCAGCCGCCGTTCTCTGTCAAACATCCGTTTCGTTCCACGCAGCTAGTCCCGTTTTCCGACAGCGTCATTTCCGGCGGACAGGAACACGACACCTTTCCACTCTCGTAGCTACAAAAGTGCGAGCAACCGCCATTCTCCACGTAGCATTTGTTCTCCTCCGTGCATGTGGCGTTGTCGTCCTCCAAAATCATTCCGGGCGGGCAGAAACAGGACGCTGTGCCGTTCTCGTAATGGCACAGATGAGAACAGCCGGCGTTATCGATCAGGCATTCGTCGATCTCCACGCACGTTTTCCCATCGTCTTCGAGCAACTTGTAATTATCGGGGCAAGCACACTCGACGCCACCCTCGATGTTTGCGCAGAGATGAGAGCAGCCGCCGTTGTCCTCGATACACTCGTTCACGTCCTCGCAGGTCCTCCGATCGCCGGCCAGTCGATAGCCGCTCGGGCAGCGGCACTCGAAGCTGCCGTCCGTGTTGACGCAGGAATGAGAGCAGCCGTTGTTTACCTCGTTGTTGTTCGTCTGGTTGTTCGCCTCTTCGCACTCGTTTCTGTCCAGGCAGCTCTTGTCGTCTTTGGACAAAATATAGCCGGCCGGGCAACGGCACTGAAAACCGTCCGGGCCGGCGACGCACTCGTGAGAGCAGCCGTGTCGACCGGCGCAAAAATCAATTTCCTCGCACGTCCGACCGTCCGAGCTTAATTTCCAGCCGGCGGGACACTCGCATTTGTAACCACCCGCGCGGACGTTCACGCACGTGTGGCTGCAGTTGTGCGCGTTGCGCTCGCACGAATCCGCAGCAGGGTTCCAGCAGGTCTTATTGTCCTGTCCAAGGAGCAGATCTTCCGGGCAGAAACAGACGTAGCCACCCTCCGAGTTCTCACACCGGTGGGAACATCCGTGGAGACTTTTCGCGCATTCGTCCACGTCCAGGCAAATCTTGCGGTCCTCCGTTAATTCGTAACCCTCTGGACACGTGCAGTCGAAGCTACCCTCGGTGTTTACGCAGTCGTGAGAACACGTCCCGTTGTTCTCGAGACACTCGTCGATGTCCTGGCAGGTTGCTCGGTCCGATTGCAGCCGAAGCCCGGGCGGACACTCGCAGTGGTAAGATCCTTTGGTATTCACGCAGCCGTGAGTACAAGAGTGAAGACCCTCGTCGCACTCGTCCACGTCGCCGCAAGTGCTCTCGTCCTCTTGTAGCTCGAATCCTTCCGGGCAACCGCAACGAGTCTCTTCGCCGTCTCCCTCGTACGTGTGCGAGCAACTGCGATTGTTGGATGCTCGACAGCTTCTCAGATCTTTCTCTAGCCTCCATCCGTTTGGGCAAGTACAGTTGAACCCACCGACGGTGTTCACGCACCCGTGCGAGCAGTCGTGTTGCAAAGTTTGACACTCGTCAATGTCCTTGCACGCGTGTTCCTCCTCGGAGAACGCGTGTCCCTCGGGACACACGCATTCGTACGTTCCTTCGAGATTGACGCAACCTTGGAGACAATTGTGACTTCCATCGGCGCATTCGTCAATGTCGACGCAACTTTCACCGTCTTCCGCGAGTTTCAATCCTGCTGGACACTCGCAGACGTAAGATCCTTCGTTGTTCTTGCAGGAGAAACTGCAGTTGTGAGACTTTTCTCGACATTCGTCGATGTCTTCGCAGGTCGCACCGTCTTCGCCTATTTTGTATCCTAAAGGGCACTCGCATCTGTGACCAGAACCGTCCAACACGCAGAAATGAGAACAGGAAGAATTGGAGCAAAGATCACCGTCGACGCACGTGACACTATCGTCGGACAACGTCAATCCCGAGGGACAGGAGCAACGATAGAAGCCGTACTCGTTGATACAGTTGTGCGAGCACTCGTAATTCTGCTCCGCACACTCGTCGATATCCTCACACTGTCCTCTCTCTGAGTTCTGACGCAATCCTGGAGGACACGTTGGGTCCTCGCACGTCAAACCGTCTTCCAAAAGCGTCAAACCTTTCGGACAGACGCATCTGTAGCTTCCTACTGTATTCGCACACTCGTGAGAGCAGTCGTGCTCGTCCTCGAGGCACTCGTCAAAATCCTTACAAGTCCTCCCGTCACCTTCTATAACGAATCCCTCGGGGCAACTACATTTGAACGTGTCCTGATGTTCCTCGCAGATGTGCGAGCAATTAGCCAACCTGCACGCGTCAATTGCAACACACGATCTCTCATCATCCGCTACTGTCATCGTTCCAGGAGGACATCTGCATTCGTACGAACCTGGAACATTGACACACTCGTGAGAGCATTGATGAGTGCCTTCGAGGCATTCGTTCACATCCTGACAAGTCTTCGTGTCGTTGCCCAACAGAAAACCGGGAGGGCAATCGCATCTGAATCCCCCTTCTTCGTTCGCACACTCGTGAGAACATCCGTGTTTATCGCCGACGCACTCGTCTATGTCTTGGCAACGGAAATTGTCCTCGGACAATTTGTATCCCTCGCGACACGAACAACTGTAGCTACCAACAGAGTTTACGCAAATCTGACCGCACGCGTGTCCAACATTTAAACACTCGTCCACGTCTGAGCAAGTCTTTTTATCGTCGTTCAACGCGAATCCGGCTCGACAGCCGCAAGCGTAGCTGCCATGAATGTTCACGCACTCGTGTTCGCAATTGTGCACGCCTCTGGCGCACTCGTCCACGTCGGTGCAATTGAACCTATCGTGTCCTGGTGTTTCCAGACCTTCCGGGCAGACACACGCGAAACTGCCCTCTAGATTCACGCACGAGTGCGAGCACAGGTCCAGAGTGCACTCGTCGATGTCGACGCAGCTCACTCCATCCTGGTGAAGCTGATATCCATTGGGGCAGACGCATATGGGTCCCTCTTCTGACTCCTGGCACTCGTGAGAGCAGGGTCTCGTCAGACTCTCGCAAGCTTGCGCTCGAATGCAGGTGAGATTATCCTCCTTCAGGGTGAACCCAGATGGACAGGTGCAGTCGAAGGAGCCAACGGTGTTGTTACAGGTGTGGGAGCACGGGGTGAACGGTCCATTGCACTCGTCGATGTCGTTGCAGGACACACCGTCTTCGTGGAGCTCGAAACCCAAGCGACAAGTGCAGTAGTAACCACCGGGCTCGTTCACGCACTCGTGCTGACAACCGTGAGGCTCCCCTTCGTCACCCTCCGCGCACTCGTCGATGTCTGGAACGATCATTGGTTTGGAAAATTCATTTTGGTTATTTGGTCTGGTGTTTGGATTAAACTGTAGATTTTTTATGCACATAATACTCAAAATTATTACTAATTTCTAGCACTAAAATTTCTACAACTTCTATGGTATCTGCTATTCCTAGAAATTCTATTATTAATAAATATAAATTCTTTTTAACGTTTGGTACTGGAAACAAATTTCTGTTTAGACTCTCAATTTGTTTAATTGTATTCGCAAAAATTCCGCAAAGACTCGTCTATCAATATCAATATCATTAATTAAATTAGTAGAATATTTTCTTACATTATAAATTTATATATAAAAATTCTCAGTTTGCTCGTCACTATGTGTGACACAATAATGATTTAATTATATACTATTTTTATGCTTTCAAAAATTTTTATTTACTTCTCATTATCTTTGAATTTTTTTCAATGAAGAACTAGATAGCATTTCTAAAAAGAAAGAAATATACGCGTTACTTTAGTAAAATGATTCCACGAATTTTTTCGCCTTATTATCATCTCAAACTTTGAATAATTACAACATCCCTGGATTTTAAACAGTTCCATTAAAGCATGGAATGTTAAAAAAACATTTCAAAATATCACTAACTAGTATCAGAGGAATGATATAACAGAATATGTACGAACCAATGCATTCGCCGTTTGTATTCTTTCGGAAGCCATCCTCGCATTTTCCAAATTCCGGTACTTCCGTGACACCCTCTTCCTCGTCGTAATCGTCATCGTCGTCCTCCGCGTCGTAATCCTCATCCTGAAGGACCTTCGTCATCTTTTGAGGCTTGCTGACGCATTTAAACGAGCCGATAGTGTTCTCACAATCAGTATTATTCGCACAAACCTTGGACGCGTTTTCGCATTCATTCACGTCTAATAATAAGATAAATTGCACCATCTGGTTACGTACATATACGCAGCGTGAATAATATTAATTTCATTTAAAACAATGAAATTCAACAGTGAGTTATGCTTAAAAGATCAATCTTCTGAAGGTTAAGATAACTGGTTTTTAACTTACATTTTCACTTTGATTATTCATTTTGCTTTAGCTTTAGCTTTCGACAACATAATTTTATAAATTAATATTTCTCATCTACTTAATTACGGTCAATGTCAATATAGTTTGAATCTACATGTTATTATTTAAAAAAAAGACTTCTAAATACATTCATTTTATAAGAAAAGTCCAATTAATGGTAGTAAAAATGGAAAAGAATATGCAATTTAAATCTATTTACTTAAACATGTATTTAAATGAAAAGTTATGTGTCTATATTTGAAGTAATTCAAATAAGATTATACGAACTATAATTATTCAAATTTTCTTGTCCTCCATGATACGCATGAATAAAATTCTACTCTACGATCAATAAACCCTCTAAACTACATGAACTATTTAGTTATCCAAATGATTAAAGTTGCACTTTCAAAAAATATTTTTCCCAAGAATAAAACTCTGTTGCATCTGTAAACTCTCACATTACCGTCAAAACAAGCAAAATTATTAATTTCTAGACTCAACAGGAGGATTATGGACTTCACAAACTATTCAAAACTGTCCAAACCTTCCAATGTCCCGTACCTTCCAACAAATGCACACCGATAAATAAAAATTCTATAAAAATTCCACCAACACGCGATCGTTTCTACCAATAAATTCACGAGAACGTGTAACGCGAAGATGTAATGGAATTTTCTATCAAGTAGTTGAGAACGTTGTCGAGACCCAACGAAAACATGTTGCACTTTACCTTGGCAAGTTTTCCAGTCGTTGGTCAGGTAAAAGCCATCTGGGCAGAGGCAGAACGCACTGCCGGGTGTGTTCAAACAAACGTGAGAGCATCCACCGTTGTTCGTGAAACACTCGTCGATATCCTCGCAGGTGTGATTATCCGGGGCCAATTTGTGACCGGGAATATCGGCGCAGCTACACTCGTAGCTCCCTTCGCGATTGCTGCAAGTGCCTTGGCATGGACCGTGCCCGTTATTCACCAGGCACTCGTTAACGTCTGAACGGGAACAACCAAGCCGATCTTGTGAATTGTTTTCGAAATTTAAAGAACAACAGCTCCGGGACTATCCATTATACTTTCGTTGTTGTTGAAGACGACTCTCGCGATAAATAAATCAAAATCGAGTCAAACATTTGAGATAACGATCGTCGGTTTCACGTTTTTGGCAAAGGGGACCTGAAGTAACTCGACGAACTGACGAAATGGAAGAATTGAAAGGTTTGAATGCATGCGCGTTGAATGACTCAAATTGTTTTCTTTTTTTTTTAATCAGTAATTGTGTAATATTTTGATAATAATTTATCTGTAATTTGTTATTGCATAATTCATGTGGTGCTACATGTTTGAGAGACCTAATGAATTTTGATGATTTATATGATGTACGAACTTGGAATTTCACTTTGTCATAGAAATATAAAAAAGAAATTACAAAATATATAAATTAAAAGTTAAAGATACTACAATATTGAGTGGTCGAAGATTATATCGTTTGTGGAAAGAAAATGGTTTAATGAAATTAGTTTAACTTTAATCAAAAGTGTCACTCGAGTGAAAATATTTTTAGTTTAATATATCTAATTTATTAAATTAAATTAATTTGATGTATTTTTTGTAGCAAAAATATCAAACGAAAGAATATCTTTATCAAAGTGATATTTTTCAAATATTTCATTTAAACTAATGTCGTATTATAGTGCAAGTTTAATATCATTTATTAAAATTCTTTCAAACTGTTCCAAATTTTTGAAATAAACGAATCTACTTGCATCAATGAGAAAAATAAAGGAAATAGCGCAAAACCATAAGCAGATGAATTTGAATTCACCCGAATCTGTTTATCAAACTCGTCAATCGAATTAATAAATAAATAATGTTTATATTTGAGATCAGTTTGCGGCGTAAACAAATTGCTGTTAAAGGAGTAGAAATCATAGAACGCAACAATTATGCGCAGCTGTAATAGATTCTTGATTGTTTGAGCACCTGTTAATAGTGCTTTTAATTATCCAAGCACCGATTCAATTCAATTCCAATCGAACTATCTCGTAAAGTCAATAAACGCCCATCTGATTTCGCACAATATGCTGCATCTCGAGTAATTCGATGTTTCAACAACGCCAATTCATATTACCCGGTAATCCTCTATTAATACGCCAAAAGATATTTCACATTTAAGGATTTTTCGCGTTAACTTGTAATTAATTTACTTTCATAGAAATTTAATTGATACTAGAATTGATGTTTGCGCAAAATTACATTTTTGTAAACGCAATTAAAATTCTTAATCTTTCATAGAATTCGTAATTTTGGAAGATTTGATTGAGTTTTTTCAGTCTTTTGTAAATTATAAACTTTACAAACGCGGTTTCTCAGAATTTCATTAATTTCATAACAATTGATTTCACAGTGATGTTGTTTTCATCTTTTATTTCCAAATTTAAGAAACGTAGAATTATCATTTATATCAACTAGAATTACAATACAACTGCAATTAGAGTAGTTGAAACAACCAATTCGTAATTTTTTATAAAAGTTTAATAAATTTACTACGATTCGTTTTCAGAAATTTAGATAATTCTTCATAAAACGTAACAAATAAACTGCTTTAAAAATCAATTTGAATTTTCATACTTTAATCGTCACGTTCTGGTGTCAAAAATTATTAAGATTATCCCCCGATTGTTCATCTAATTTTTATTACAACAATTTTCCTTCAAAAATAACGAAACATTATTGCAATTATACTTCATTCAGACTCTTTAATTTTTCTAAAAAGAAAACCCGAAAGTGTGAAAAATTCAGAGTTTCAATCATCAAGGGTTGAAAACGTAGTTAGTTTATTAGAATTTACTTGCCAAAAAAGTGTATGAATACGAAACGTTGTTAATTGCAACACGTTAAAAGAAATAAAAACAGAAAAGGTAGAGATATTTCGAAGCCTAACTCCCGGTTACCCAACTAAAAACACCGGATAACCAGTTTAATCAAGGGCCGAGGGCAAAACTACCACCAAAAATTCATCCAATTCCGTTGATTTAATCCACCGTCGGCAAAGTTGCTGGCGAAATCGCGTGGCCACCCTTCCCCAGCCGTCTCTAAATTTCGTTTCCAAAGCCCTTTCCGTTTCGAAATGGCTCGTATCAAATTTAAATTTCCCCGTGTACGCTCGAGAGAGCGCCGAGAGAAAGAGACAGAAAAAAATTATTCTTCTCCCTCTTCCCTTTCTCGCGGGGGTTAATCAGTTTGAATTAGCCGGGGACAGACGATAAAACGCGGCCGAAAATATATACGAACCGCGACGCGTAATTCGATAACCGACGACGGGGGTTGTTTGTAATTCGTGCCTCGGCTCGTTGCTGAACAGCGGAAAGCCAGCGGGGGTGAGCTTTGCTTCCTTCGCCTCAGTCAGCTGGCAGTCTGGTCCACGAAAAGACAAATTTCCGCGGTACGGTACCTCAGAGCGAGAAAGGGGGGAGGGGATGGTTTGGAGATTGGATTAATCCGTCATGAGCGTTGAACACGTCCGCCGTGTAAATTTTTTCATGGGGCGAGCTTTCGTCTTGTTGAACCGCTACGTCGAACAGACGAATAAATTTGTAGCGGATGTTCCACCGCGTTCGCGTTGTTTTCTTCCTCCCTTCTCTCGCTTTTTGTTTCACATTTCACGGTTATTTGGGTCCTACGGGTCTATCGAGCGTTTTATTTTTGCGCGGGTAATTGAATTTTCTTCTGAAAAGATTGTAACGTCGAAATCTTCGCACGCTGGTGCATCGAAACTTTCGTGGAAAATTAAAACGCGCGTTGCAAATCAATTTTGGAATGCAAGTTTAAATTTGGAAATGTATGAAGTTGGAAATACAAAAGCACGAGATATTAGGAGATACTGAAAGCATATTTTTAGTAGTGATTATGTTTTATTATTGCTTGAAATGTTGTAAATCCTAATTATAATTCTCATTTGTAAAACCAGTTATTAAAAAGTGTCGTATGTGAATATGAGTCAATATTTGGCTTCTGTATTACTCATTTAATTCAAGTGTTATATCATTATTATTTTTTACTTAAATATTTTTTACAAGACGTGGATTAAGAATTAAATATGAGAACATTATATGAATAATTATCTCAATGTGTACTAAATGAAATAGGCGCTTAGAGAAATTTAATACAATTGGACAAATTGTAAGTATGACAGATAACAGAAATTTAATAACATTTAATTATTAAAAGTGTCACGTATATGATAATTAAGTATCCCGGAGAAAATATAATTCTATGTGCCGTGAGTAAAGTATTATGTTATACAAGTACCGCGATAAATATCGAGTATTTAATCAAAAGTCTCGTTTCAGTTCATACGTATTCCACAGAAACTTTATTATCGGCGTCGTAACTATAATTTCCCTAATGTATTCAATTTAATTAAACAGCCATATTCCATTAAATCGCGCCATTTAAGTTATTTATCTGCATTTCAAATCTCGCAAATCGTTGCACCAATTATCAAAACAACTCTCGAACTGTAATTATTATTCATTATCCTTTTATTATTCTACAAATTTATTATTTAATAATGTATTGTTATAGCAACTTTACGTACTTTAATGTTAATTACTCGTTGATGAAATGTAATTCAAATGTAATTAAACGCGATTAATTCTGGAATTTTTAAAGAAAACAATCTTATCCAAAAGACACAAAACTTTTCGATTTCAATTTATATTAATGAAATTTGTTTCATTTCTCTATAATATAAAATATGAAAATGAATGTTACATTTTATTTTGGCATAAAAGCTTGGATATTAAATTAATGAGTACTAAATTTTCGTAAATAAATTCTAGTTTTGTTTGTAAATAATTCTTTAGTAACTGATCTGATCCTAATCACGAAAAAATTATGATATTATTGAAATATTATAACATTATTGATACAGTACAAATAACATAACTTGTCTGTTTTCTTGATCTAGGTCGAGAAGTCAATGGAGTGGCTCAAAAATAATATAATGGTAAGTTTCGGTGCTTGGAAAATACGACTAGAGAGTGTACAAGGACTAAATCGATCTTATTACTTACCCAAACAGGATTTGTTATCAGTGCCCAATTGAAAGCCAGAACGACACTCGCAGTGGAAGGAGCCGGCGCTGTTTTGACAAATTTGAGCGCAGCCAGCTGTACCTTCGGCACATTCGTCTACGTCTGCGAAGAGATCAAAGAGAAAACTATTATCAAGACAATTACAACAATTGCTTGCGTCGAATCGTCGCAGTATAATCACGTTTTTGACTAAACACAATTCTTTGTGTTTTTTCGTTACAAAAATTTCGAAACTCCTTTCTGAAACACGAAAAATCTTACATAGTTCCACGAGAAGAATTTCAGGAAACTCTTCGATATCGAGAGAGCAGTTGAAATTTAAGTACGTATTAAGTAGTTATTAATTTATGCAACAATAAAAGTACTAGTCAAATACTAGTATAGATAATGAAACTGAATTGAAAAAAACTTATAATGAAATTTCACGTTACGAATGAAGTTATCCTTGGTAAGGAGATCAACTTGTTTCGAATTTAATTTAAGTTTTAGATGACACTATTAAATTAAATTAAACTTTCCAAGTAGAAAAAGATCAACTTATATCGAATTGAATCTAATACTTTTAGATGACACACTTTTCTACATTTTTTTTTTAGTATATAGAAAATATCTCACGCTATCTATACATAACTGGAACAAACTACCATCGAAATGGTAGAAGAGGGTAAAAATTTCATCAGGAAAATATTCGAATGATATAAATGTTTATTTCCATCAAAAATTTGAAAAAATATTTTAACTTTGATCACTCTTTAACTTTGATAGTCTTATTAAATAAAAGACAAAGGAAAACGACAGGGTAGACTTTCGGGAAATCACTCAAAATCATTTTGCTTAATAAAGTTTCTTTTTCTATCTTTCATTGTTTCAAAACTCTGTATATTTGTATTGTATACACTATGTGCTGCTGAATTTAATTTCCAAGTACGATCACGTTCCCGTATCAAAATACCGAATTACGTAAAATAATATTGTGAAAATGGTAGAAAATAAATAATAATAATACAATATAAAAATACTAGAGTAAATATAGAGCAAAAATATTAGAGCAAATAATATAAAACAATATAAAAATAATATAACAAAATTATATACATCAAAATAAGTAGTACGAAATTATATAAACGCCACTAAATAGTACTACACCATGACGTAAATAATAAAATACAAGAGTACTATAAATACAACGATAAATAAAAAGCCAGTTTCTGAACGAACGCGTTGGTTCGCAACGCGTCGTTCGTCAATTTTTCGCCGGGAGGATATCGCGCGTGACCACGCGAATGTGAATTTATAGGCGGAGATTATCGCGAGGACACGGATTCCAACACGTAGAGACCGGGGGCAGAGAGGCCGCGGTTTCCACTTGAAACACGGTTCGATTCGAGCTCGTGTTCGCAAGCTCGTTTTCACGGAGATGCCGACGTCGATTAGCATACAATGGGATTATACAGGCACCTTCAGGCCGTGTTCGGACCACGCGCTGTCTGCCCTCGTCTGCCTCCGCGATTCGCGCGCCGCGCGCTACCACCCTCGCCTGTTAAAGTTGACTAATCGACGCGAAAGTGCCCCGGTGATTTATGCGTCGGCTGTTCGCCAAACGGGACGAAATGATTCGCGATTATTCCGCACCGATTGACGGATGCCGATTGTTCCCTGTTGGTCGCCGTGGCTGCAATTCGTTCGGAATTTTTACTCTCGAAGAATATGTATAGGTATTCGGTTATAGGTTCATCTTCTAAAGGAGCGTTGTTTTTTCGGTTTTTTATTTTATCACTGAAAACGATTTTAGCGAGGATAACCCAGAAAATCGGGCCTCTTCAGGTACAACGCTAATGCAACGAAAATTAGCGATTGGTTGATTTGGGTCACGTGATTCGTGAGGGGGCGTGGGGTAGACCTCGAGTAGAAGTGGCATTGTCTGGTACTGAGCGACCGCGTCTGTAATTTGTTTTCTATACACAGAAGTCGTCAAAGTAAGCAGTTCAAAACTTTCTGTTTAACTTGGTGCACTTTCAGAATTATAAACGATTTTCAAAATTTAACATATAAATGAAAGTTCGTGCTCTCTGTTATATTACAAATTTTCTCCAGATTCTTGCTTTATCCTTTACTTGCCCCGATACGAGCTTCGTGCTTCAGTCGTTGGTAGCTCCACAATTTGAAAAAAAGAGAAATAAAAAAATCCCCGATACTATTCCTCTTCGGACAAAATAACAAAGAAAGAAAAATATTCAAGCAGCGTCTGACAATATCCTCCTTCCATCGCGCACGATCCGTGGAATTTATTGGAATTTAGCGGAATTTACTCAAGGAAAGCGAGATCTCCCACGATTTACGAGTTTCTCATTCAAAGGTCGTATCTGCTTTTTTCACGCGCCGAGTTACACGGTCCTCTAACTTTAGATTTCGGTCCCTTACGGATTTCGGACAAGTCGCGCGGAAGAAACACGGGGACCCGACCCTGCGGAGCGTGGATGGAAAATTGTAAGTCTCCGGATGCTCGCCCTTATCCGCCCACGCGACAACCCCGTGCTGTATCTCAATCTCAGATCGAACCGATTTTATAAATCCCAAGGATTTGCCGGGGACATTAAACGCTATGGGCAACTGAAATACGGGATTCTTACATGCGTGTCTCTTGAACTATCCACTGAAATTATTTTCAATCCTTGATGTAATTGTTCTTTATTCATTTTTATCAAATTTGTCTATGCAAATTATTAATTAATTACACAAATGATCGGCATTGGACGAATATTTTTAATTCAGACGATTGAAATAATAAAATTTCTTCTATTACATCTATATCTTTTTTATGAAATTTCCAGAGGAGATATAAGATTCTGTTTGAAAGAAAAAAAGGAAAGAAAACAGTTTTTCGGAAAAATTTCTTTCTTGCTATTATCACTGAAAGTGATTTTAGTGGGGGCTAATTAACCCAGAAAATCGGGCACAAGGGGGTACAAGTCGTGCAGTTTTTTTTGTTTAATGATTGTTCAATGAAATTATTTACTAAATACTTTTCTAAACAGATCTTTTCGTATGTCTCTAAAAACAGATTTAATTTCATTTACATTGTCTATCGCTACACGTCGAGAATATTCAAATTATAGTATCATTCTCAAAACAATTTGATCTCTTCATCGTGCACAGTATTTAATTTAAAAATGTTATAACTCAAATAATAATTTTGATAATAATGTCTTCAGCGGAGTCAATTAAATTAATCACCAGAACAAGTTCGTATTTTCGTCCGGATTTGAAACAACAAGAATTTTCTTAGCTAAATAAAGATCACTCGCTGCAAGTTACATTAATTTCTAAAACAAGTCAATCGTTTCATCGTAACGTATGTACATACATTTAATTATATCGCATCCATAGTGAATTCGAACGAAATTGGGTTAACTTTTGAATACGTCTCGTTATAACGTTTGATATCAACGTTGGAATCGCGTAACACTATAAGCTTTCTTTCACCAGCACGTGAATATATTGTCACGGTGAAACAATACTTGCAATTATAACGTTCGAAATGAAAAAAAAAAAGCAAATCACCTATGCAGGAGGATCCTTTGACGCGGAATCCGTCGAAACACGAGCACCTCACGCCGGTTTGAGTGTCTTCACACACATGCTCGCAACCACCGTGATCCTGATTGCAACGTTTCACGTTATTCGGTGTCGCTTCTGAAACAAAAAGCCAATGAATTTTTCACCACGTGGACGGTCGTCCTTCACCCCGACCTTAAACTGATCGAGTACGATATTTTTGGGGATTCTTTGCACCTCGTGGCACGGCTGTTATCCGCGGTGAGAAAAAGTTTCGAATTTATATAACGTGCAGCGTGCGCGATTACTTTTCTCTTTGGATTAAAGTTGAAGACTGACAAAACACTCCAATTAATTGTAACACTACGAAATCGTATTTTTCAACAATCGAACTTTGAAAGGAAATTTCAAGAATTCACTTGACGCATGTTTAACGAGATTATATTTTTCTAATGATATTCCTAAGAATATAAATGTGCATATATACTCAAGATGTGATGAATGTGACAATTTGAAATGTCTTTCTTTTAACTTGCACTCTGTAAATTTTTGTATTTTTAATTGTGATACTAAAGTAGTACAATTTTATGTTTATATATTTTATAACATTGTAAATCTATATTTGAATTGATCATTTTGATCATACATAATAACAAAATTAAATTCATGCCATTCATGAATATTCAATACTAGGATATTTCCCACCAAAAACCGATCTTTTTTATATTCCGAAAATATTGGTTTTCGATAGGTATTGTATCCTCTAAAAGCATTTTTCCAAATTCATGAAATTAACAGAACTACAAAAAGGTACAAAATAACGACACACAATCCGTGGCGCGTGACATGAAAACTTTAAACGGATTCTTTTTCGAAACCGCACTTTTTAAAATGTCTGACGCAATGCTTCTTTTTTCCCCTTTTTCATTCCGCGGAACACGAAAAAAGAAAGAAATAGAAAAACTTTGAAACGCTTCCAACAATTCCAGGAGTTTAGAATTCTCTTGAAAGCGTTTCATTCTATTTCACAAAGATGCTGAAACTTCAAAGTACTGCGAAAGGTGCCATTTTCGATATTTCCCCTTTTCTGCTTTTGACACGATTCTGTCTGATTCTAAAATTAAATTAGAATCTTTTTGGAATTGGATTGTCTCTTAAAAGACACTGTTATTTCGAACGTATTAATTTTGTCCCGTGTCGAACACGAAAATGGAAAATCAGGAGAATTTTCATACAACGCTCGAACTTTCGCAACCGCAAATTTCAGAATGCTCTATTTTCTACATTCCTCCGTCTAGAAACGGTCTGTTGTCTCGACCATATCGAACGCATATTTTTTACAAATAAAAAAATACGTTCTTTCTCCACGGCATCTTACCTTCCACTTTTACACAACGCGGAAGTGCGCCTAACCAAGTGCCATCGCTGCAGAAAAGTCGATCAGCCGTCGAGTCCTCGAAAACGTATCCCTCGGTACACTTGTAAACTGCCACGAGGTATCGATTGTACGGTGGAAGTACGTTCTTCCTTCTACAAAAAAAAAAAAGAAAGAAAGAAGGGAAGAAAAAAAGAAAAAAGGTACCCAGGGAAATGTGTTTGGTGGTTCGATACCGGCCGCGTATCGTAAATCCTTATCGAACGATACGCAGCCTTAATAAAATATCAACCGATCTCCGTGAAGCAACGTAACGTTATGTATCGTGTTTAGGAATATTTTATTTCTCAAACAATGGAGATAAAAGAGTTGAAATGTCAAAGTACATTCTGTTCTATTTTATTGTAATATACTATATCGAAAAAGGACATTATATAGTACCTTTAAAATTATTTCGGCAATAATATTATACATTTACTATTTATTATTTTATTATTATTATTTATTAAGAAATATAAGACAATGCAATAATCATTGTGTTGCGTAACATGTATATTTGGAATTCATTTAGCAGATAATACAAATGGTATATATTATGTACAATGATGCTAATTGTAAAATTATACAACGGATCATTTATTATGTAATGTTAGAGGATGATCATACACATAATATTTAGAATTATATAACGCGACGAATAATTTGTTATGTATTATCATTGTACTTGGAAGAAATAATAATTCAGCCAATATTGGAATGTAATGAAGTGATAAAGAATTCAAAATGATCAAAGTTCGAAGCTAAAGAACATATTATTAAAATTAAAAATAGAGCATGAGAATTGAAAATGCATTGATTAAACGTGACACAATCAAATCAAGAGACGCAAAGAATTTTACAAGAAAAAAAAAAATAAAAATGAATCTCTTCCAGTAAAGAGTTTATTAAAAAGTTTATCGTACGCGATTAATCAAATTACCAAGATTTGGTTTCCTACATCTTCGAAGCAAAATTCTATAGGGCCAGAAAGTTAGATTAGAACTCTCTGCGTACGATTTGATCAGATAGGGAAGCTCTTCATTGAGCAGCTCCCAGAATATGTATAGAGATCTCCGATAAGTAATTCCACCTCATATCGCAGGAATATGATAATAGCAATATCGATCAGCGAGATCTATTCAGAGAGAATCATCGATCGCGAGAACGTAGATAATTAGAATGTTCATAAATCACGAGTTACAAATTCATAAGTTATCGAGTCGCGAGTAATCGTGAATTTCTCAGTGGATTCAGTCTGCAAAGATTATTTAAAAAAGTTATATGAAAAACCTATTGAATTAAAATTTTCATTTTCAATTTTTCACCATCCGGATTTCGATTCTGTCGTTGAAGAGAGAACACACGCAAATATACGCATTTAGTAAAAAAAAGTCGAAAAATTAAATCAATTTATTCGTTCGAAATACCTCGTCGAATATTAACAACAAACTAACAAATATTAGTTGTAATATAAAGTTCAAATACCAAGTAAAACAAGACATCAAGAACAATTCCCTCGATTTTCTCAAAAATCAACTCTGTGATCACGTCCGATCAATCGGATCGAGGAAAGTCAACAAAGGTAAAACGCGTAGCACGAAAGTACAAATAAACTTGCGAAATGATTGAGAAACGGGTTGAAACGTAATAAACATCCGCCTTCTCTCGCTTTCTTCTGTATTCCAACGGAGAGAAAGGGAGAAGAAAGAGAGACGAAAACAAAGGTAAAGGAAAGGCACGAACCTGGCGTACTTGGCAGGATACGCGTTCTCAAGCGGCGGAGCCTTGGCAAATCCTTTTCTGCGAGCTTTCATGAAGCAGCTGAGATCCAACCTCGACATTATTGTTTCATTGAGGGCTGCGGCCCGCGCGGTAGCTAGCGGCGATTCGGCCGGCGACTTTTCACCGGTTTGCTTCAACCTCTGTTTCCTTTCTTTCGCCTTCCTCCGCTTCTTCAATTCGCTGATCCTCTTGCGCGCCCTCAGCCTCTCCTTTGCCTTCTCGCCCCTTTCCGCCGCCGGTGTCGTTGACAAAAAGATTGGATCGTCGCCGAGATACAGATCGTTGCGAAAGTGTCGGAACCTGTTGTCTGAAACAGAGATCAGAAATTGCGGTTGGAGACCGTGCCAAAGAAAAAAAAAAAAAAAAAGAAAAGACAATTATCCGCGAGCGATTTCAACGGCGACGAATGATGGGAAATCCTAAGTGTGAGATCAACGATGATCTTGCGGAAGGAATTGTGGAAATTAAAGAAAAGTTTGAAGTCAAAGTCTACAGGCGTCTCGAGGGATTATTTATCTCTCATGTTTTATTATACAGAAACTTCGAGGGACAATTGTTTTAAAAGTGAGTGGTATTTTGTGATCGATACTTTGGAAAGTTTCAACTTGTATTTCATTCGATTAGTTCCTAATTATATTAAAATTTATAAATTATATTAGTATATAAATAGTATATATATCACAGTAGCATATAATTATATTAGTATATAATTAGTATAAATTATATGCTAAATTATATTAAAACGGATATTGGAAATCGAAATGAATTTTGGGAATGGACATTTACGAATAAGACAGACATTGATGTAATTAAATTTAATCGTACGAAAGATACTTTTGCAATTGAGAATTTAATTCCTTTCTCGTTTTTAATATTTGGTAAATAAATTATAACTTCCTGTTAATACGATTTCAGATATTCCATAAAAACTCCGCGCAAAGCAAATATGATTATATTCTATAATCAAATTTCGTCATTTATATTTCCATGTCATAAATTATTATTACATGTGAAAGGCAATGGCCAAATAACAAAGTATTTTTAATAAATTAAAATTTCATACTGGAATATAAAATAATTACGAAAAAATAATTTATTCAACAACAAAATAGAAACTTACTCAATATTTGTTAATTATTCTTAATATATTATTTAATTTTTTATATATTATTTAATCAACATAAGAATGATAAAATTGCTTACATATTAGTATAATTTGTCCATCAATAATTTTTTCTTAACTGCAAAATATAATCTTTTTCAAGCAACAAATGGACGGAGGAAATCTGTTCACTAATAGGTATAATATAATGTCTGACCATTATCGTATCTATTCTACTGTGTCAGGTATTCTTAACATATCTCGCTTCTCGTTCAACCAATATTTAAAAAATATAATCTTTATCACACACATGATAAACAGAGAAAGTCTACATCGTTGGAAAGGCATTGGAACCTAGCTGGTCTGATCATTACTTTATCTATTCTACTATTACTCAGCCATCGCGAAACCAGTTACCTCCTTCATGGAAAATCATGTACATAATAAACCTGTATTCTTTAACATTCTGTACGAAGAAAACGAGAATTACTGGATACTATAACGTTTAAAATTAATTTTTATTAGTTACCTTGACGATATTTATAAAATAATCGATTTGGATAATGGCAAGATAGTTGCACTTCACCTTTAGTATTCTGGTTCATCATTTTTACACGTTTCTTCTCCTCCTCAGTTCTAGTTTTTTTCTTTTTAATTACAATCTTAATACTACGTCAATTGCATAAAGTTATTATCAACATCATAACATATATTACAAACTATACTTTTTGTATATAAAATAATTTAAAATAAATACGTGAAATATTTTTTAGTTCACAATTCTTATTCTCAAAATTCTCTGTTTGTCAACGTAAAATTTTAATTCTTTCCATGGCTAAATTTAAATTTAAATTAACTAATCAACAATTTTCAAAGCTCCAAAAAAGAACCCCAGATTGTATATAAAATAAATTTCCCTTTCCTCCCAAGGAAAGGTAATATCGAACATTATTGGAATTATATTAGAGATATACGTATATCATGTTAGAGATATATTCTGTACTCCTGTCAGACTATTTTGAGACTTTATTTATACCTCGTTGAACAAGCTCTGGTTCAACCTGTGACCCATCCATAAATTCACTGTTATTAAGTTAAAAATGGACAACGTAAGAGAGTTTCAGAATTTCCATAAATTCAAATTTTAGTTGTAACGAGCAGAGGATGGTATATGTAGCTTAAAGTCACACGTTTAACGTTATAATTATATAAACACGTAGCAGAGAGTGGGAGCAACCCACAACTGAAGATCTTAGCGAGAAATGTAGTACGAATGTCCAAGATTTTAAGTGACAAGTGCATTTAAAAATTTTATACAAATGTCCCTCCATGAAATCTGGTATTTCGTGGCATCGTTTCATATTTTGATATAACATTAGAACAACAAAGAGAGTTTTCTATTAAGAGATTACTCCACTTACTGCATTATTGCAAAGGTCGAAAAAGTTTAAAAGAGATCGATAGCACAGCATCAAAGTGTTGCCACTTCAACTATTCTCTTTGACCTTTCATCGATTATTCTCTTTCCAGCACCGAAATAAGCCGATTTTTTAATAATTCTCAAATTTGCGATCCATTAACTTAATAGCAACAGCAGATTTATGGGCGAACAATCTTAAAAATAGTGAGTAAAAAGAAACGTACTGTATTCTGAACTTTAATGTACCCATTTTATAAATGAATTTCTTTTTAAATTATGTTTTACAAATGTAACTTGCGTAACTTACAAATTACACGTTCAAAAATTTCACATTTTATCACACATCGTATTTTACCGTGTCAGATTTGAAACCGTAAGAAGCAAATAACAGCAAATATTAGCTAACATTGCTAATACAGGGTGGTCACTGAAAAACTGGAAGGTTTAAAAAAGTCGTACCTCGTTCATTCTCAATCTTTTCTATTTTTTCCTTTTGTAGGTTACAGAGCATCCCTTGGAGATTAAAATAAATAATAAAATAAATAAATAAATATTATTTATTTCCAAATAAAATAATAAAAAATTTCGAAAACGTGTTTGTAGAAGTTATTTTTGTATTTATATCGTTCAGTCTTTCAGTATAATCGTTTACTCTAAATAAACATAAACTCTCATTTACAGAGGATTACAAAGAGTGTCATCGTCGGATCCTCTCGTTTCGCCAGCCAAAGAAGAAGAACACGGCGCGGGTGAAATCTATCCGTGAGAAGCGCGCGCAAATTGAATTCAGATTGAACCGAAATTGATTCGCGGCATCGCGACACCGTGTGCCGTGCTTGTCATGCATGGTATTACGATCGTTAGCGTGGTAACGAGCATCATCGCTTAAATTCAAACGCACGGAGAACGCACGCGTGTGCACGCATTACCCGCGTTAATATTGTTTATCGTGGCGCAGAGACGAGCGGCAAATAGTGACAATGCGTCGACGAACGATGATCGCGACGTGTGGTTTCCGGCCGCGCCGGAGAACTTTAACGCCCGGTAACATCCGGTCACCGCGGCAAGTTTGTTCGTAAATATACGATTACCTCGAAACAATCGTTTTCTCGACGGCACGCGTGCAGAATCTTACAATTTGGGAAAATTAGAAAAAATTAATTGTCAAAGTGACGATGGACTTTTAATTTGATCTATCATGGAAAATAACAAAGTATAGAAATTTTAGGAGTTTGAGATTTAGTTATTTTAAAGGAGGAATTCAAAGGAGAATTAATAGAAAAATTAATTGTTAGAAAACGATGGACTTTTAATTTGAGGAGGATCTTTGACCTATGATGGAAATTTGGAGTTTGGCGATTTGGTTAGATTATTTTAGGAGAGTAATTAATTTTAAGTAAGGTCAAGTTTCAACACTTTAACGACAGTCTTTGTCAACTTTAACAATTTATAATTCGATATTAATAAACATTCAGTCGATTAATAAGTATTAATTGATTAACGAAACTTGATTGAGAAACATTCCAAACTGGATCGATAAATACTCAGTTGTTCGCTTGATTAATAAATGCAAAAAAGGAAAAAATTGTAATTCGCAAATGTAGTAATCAGCAAACAGTATTTTATTTGTAATTGAATAAATGAAAATCAAAAGAAAGACAAAAGAAATTCGATCGGTCGATTCTTCTGTCTGCCATGTGTCTGTGTTGTTCTCCTGAAACATCAAAAGTTCTACAATTTCTGAATTTGCAGAGCTTTCAATCGTGAAAGAGGGTTCGATTTGTGATATATGGATTACATAATCTATTCTATTTCAGGAACAAAGACAAAGGCGGGACAATGACTTCATGTATGCGGATGCCTTAACTCATTTGAGGTGGACGACATTCTGACCGCGATCACTGCGATCGATAACGCAGCCGAGTAACTTCATCGGGTATCCTCTTTCAACTTGTATTAATCTCATTTCCAATAATTAATTAATACAGCGAAGAAACGAAAACGAAAGAAAAGAGAAGAAGTTTTTACGAGCCTCGCGACAAGAAATAATAAGAAGTTATAGCGAAAGAAAACACAATGAAACATGACTGTTTTAATTAAAACGATAGAACAGGTATTTTCAATAATAATGAAGTTTTTCCTACGACTTGTAATTCATTTGGTATATTTTGAATATATTTCACTGTTCTGGAAATAAATTAAGATCGTAAGTTCGAATAAATCAGTATTAAGGAAATTGTATCGTTCGAGTGGTGCTGATAATCTAATGCAATTGTTTCCAAGTTTACTTTTAAAACTAAATAGGCGCGGAATCGAATTTATTACCGCGATAGATCTCGCTTGATTTTAAACTCAATTTTATGAGAACGATATCGCGTGTGAAATGGACGATACCATATTCCGACTGTTTAATCAACGAACAAGTCTGCCCTCTATTCTCGGAACGGTTTAACGATCTAATAAACGAATCAACTGCCACTTTACTAAAATAGGAAAGACAGAGTTCATTCGCTTTCTTTGGCAAGTCGATGGAAAAATTCCTCTCAAGATGATTCGATACGCGATAACGATTGAACAACGTATCGCGATTACGTTTCGTTAGTATGAAATTACTGTAGAATTCTCAGTTCTTGCACAACGACGCGAAGTATCAAATTGTTACACATGGAAAGACCAAATTTTTGATAAAACTTTCAACGCTCACAAGAGACACTAAATAAAAATAATAAAGAATAAAAGAGCAATACTCAATATTAATATAATTTAACATTAAATGAAATATTTAATATTAAATAAAACACTTAACATTAAATAAAAGATAATAATAATTCTACACATTAAATTCTAGAGTTTCTATTCCATTATTTTACAATAATCGCTCTATACGGTTAAATTCTAAAACGGAAAAAACTGCACGACTTGTACCCCAGTACGATTCGTCTCACTGAAAGGCCCAGAAGCAACTGTTCCGATTAGGAAATGAAGACGACCTTTTGCTATAAAATTTTATTGATACACAAACATTTAAATCGATACAAAACAAATTACAGGCGCGATCGCTCAGTACCAGATAACGCCACTCCTACTCGAGATCTATCCCACGCCCCCTCACGAATCACGTGACCCAAATCAACCAACCGCTAATTTTCGTTGCATTAGCATTTTCTCCATTCTCCAAAGAGGATCCATCAGCAATTAAAGCTTGTTAAAAACGTGTCCATTCCAGCTCTTAAATTTCATTTGCCGACCAAGTTCGCCCAATCATTATCGAGAGCTCAGTGCCACACGTCGAATTAGTTCAATCATGGTAATCGATACCGCTCTTATGCAATGAAAATCGTTCGCCCATTCGTGACCGCGTGGTTTCGAAAGTTCGTAGCGTACGTAACCCCCTTGTTACCCTAGTTCGAGGGACCTTTGTCGTTATCGATTAATGGAAACCGAAACATCTTGCGGAGTGGCGTGGAAAATTGACGTCGACTTTTCTCATCTCAGGTTTGTCGGAGTATCGTGATCTGTCGAAAAATTATCCTTCTTCATATAAAATGAAGAGTAGAAAGAAGAATGCGAAGCGGCTATGTACATAGAACAACCGAGCGTGCACGGTGAGAGATAATTCATATATATCACAGTTTATTGTAGAAATAAAAATCCTCAGAACAATAATATCGTCTAGTGCTTTCAAAGAAACACGAAAGAAATAAAAATTTTTAATTGCATATAATACGAAGAGAGGATTTAGAAGATAAAGTTTTCACATGGATCGAAATTAGTGCGAATTTATCATTGAGACTATAATGAGAATATAATTGAGAATATAATGTTATATTCATGACTCATACGATAAATTCTATTAAAAATTCTATATTAAATATATATTAATATAAATATTATGTATCATACATTATAATAATATTACATTATATATATAATATATATAATATAATATTATATTATATTATATTAATTTTAGATATAAATATTATGTATTATACATCATAATAATATTATAATTTTAAATACGATTCATTTAAAATTCTATTCTATATTAGAAAGGAAAATAGCAATGGAACCAGATGAAAGTTTCAACCTCGAGTTTCGGTCCCTTGTTTCTAATATTTCTTAGAAGTCATTTACACCGATGCCCGGGACACGTGTACACGGTCGAATTTACGGCTCGCCCAGTGTCTCTTCCAAACCAGTAGATCGTTGCATCGTTTATAAATTTTCGCAAGAGTGTTAGATAAGTAACTGTGCCTGACAATGATTTATCAATCAGGGAACGTTGGTGCAACGTAATGATACATCTATTTTTTCAAAATATTACTCGATAAAAAAATTGAACAGAACTTTCCACACAAGTTTACAGAATTTATTTCACAATTATTTGTACGTGCAAATATGTTTGAAATTTTGCTTTACGTCAAGCAACTAAATTCGATATATTGATCGAATTATTTCGTCACAGTTTATTATTTAATCGTAATCGATATTTCTAGAAATAAAATTAATATTCTGTATTCTTCCAACAAATATAAATGTAGTTTTAACGATTGAATCAATGTAAAAGTTTCCGAATAATTTATTCGAACAATCGAATAAAAAGAATGAATTTAGGAAGGTAGATTGAAAGACTTGGAAAAGTTGAAAGAATTAGTTTAAAAAATATGATTAAACTTAGCCCAAAATACAGCTAAGTTACTTGCGAACAGACATCTTTGTCAAAATCGTATTAGACGACACTCGCAGCGTTTATCAAGTTCGTAAACCAGGAACCATTTGCCGAGTTATTTTCAGACAGGAGAACAGTTTTGCGCGATGAATTAACTTCGAACGCGAAGTAATTACTGTGCACGTCGATAAACAACGAACTATAGGCAACACCATTTCGCTCTTCCATTTTGAATTCATTCCCTCGCGAGATCATTAACTTCTGCTTCAGCGATCGAGTCTTCGTAAAAATCGTTGCCCCTCGCAACACGTAATTCGTTTTCCCCGTTTAATTTTCGATTCTCGAATTTATCACGTTTGAAGGATTTTTTACGTTTTCGAAGTGACGTGTTTAATATGAATTTTATATCTCTCTGTCACGTGGGTGACAGAACATCGACTATGAATTACGAAGATCATTAATCAAACAATTGACTGCAAATCAATAATAATTGGATTTTCATGCATTTGTAAGAAATTTTAAAACACAATGCACGCAATATGGGAAAAAATCTGTAAAATGTCCAAAGTGCTGCTTTCTGCAATATTCGCCACGTTGAAAAATCTACCAAGGTCCTATATTTTTTATCGCGTTCCTAAAACATGAATTCGCATAAAAATCCGCAATCTAGTAATACGTTTAGTTAAACAGTGCAAAAAATTCCAGTCGACTGATCAAACAAAAAAATGAATTGAAAAAATTTTACTGGATGAGAATGAACTAAAAAAAGATCGACTCTCGAAATCTTGAAAAATTCCAATTAAATGGTCAAATAAAAGAATCAGTTTTAAAAGATTCAGCAGCGAATTAAAAGATTCAAACAAATTTGAATATATCGACATCTAATTTCCATTTCTTCTAATAATTACAACGTTTATTAAAATCTGACAGATATATCAAAATTTCTCGTGATGTCGTAACACTCGTCATAAAATAATATTATAAATTTTAATTCATAAATTTCTCACACTAATTACGATGTATTACAATTCAATGGAATTCGATAATGATAATAAACTGATGAAAAAAGAATTGCAAGTGAAACTTGTATCAATTTTCTTAAATATATGTTTCTTGACCGAATTATGTGGGGCAATCTGTATGGACTATAGTTTGCGAAACTGGATCCTGTGACCACGCACATAATGCAATCGTGGTTCCTATCGAGGGTTGGGCCTGCATTGACCAACGCACTTGATTTGCACGCTGGCACGTGCGTTCACACGATTAGCCGGTCATATAAATTTTTCCGCGGTCTTCCCTTGTTCCACTTCGGCAGAATTAGCCGCATAGTAGTGCCGCCTGTCTACTGCCGATTAATATTGGCACGATCTTGTTAACATAGTCACGTAACTCGTCTTGCGTAAAATTCAACGAAAAAAGACAGAAAAGCTTTAATATTAATCACATCAACAAAGCTTAGATATTAACTAAAACTCTGCTCACTGCTGATTTATACTACGCTTCATTATATGAATAAAATTTAATATTATAAATGGAACAAAAGACAAATATTTTCCTCTAAAGAAAAATATACACATATGTTTTCTAGAACAAATTTTCACTCGGTTAATCTGTGCTTCTATAATTTTTGTACTCTAGCTAATATTTATTCACTTTGGCTAACTAATATCCAGTATGACAGATATTAAAATACAACGTTCGAGGAAAATTAGAAACAATCAAGTAAAAATTTGTCCTAGAAAATACACGTACACGTCGCTAGCACAGTATCTCGCAATCAGTATAATTTTGCAGCAGAATGATTTTAGGAATTGCCGCAGCCCCTTTTGTGAAACGGAATCTCATAAAATCCTATTTTAGCGCTAATTGTATCCTGGAGAACAAAGATGGTTTTGTTATTTCTTTCCCTCGAAAGGGAAGTGCAGCGAGGAGGACGCAGTAAAAGAATGGATTAGGTCGCAGTTTTTCGATCTCTCCGAGTAAATAGATCGAGAATTAAAGCGGCAAAGATCAGCAGGAAAGATCACCGAAGCAATCAGGATTTCGATCCTGAGTTTTTGTTTCGAATTACCTAGCGATACTCCGGAACTGTGAAACAGAACTGGCAGCTGACTGATTGCGATAGAAGGAAAGACTTCGAACGAAAGGTTAGTCGATCAAACGCCATTATTTATTATTTTAAATCACACGAGTGATTTGAAAATTTATTTGCGAGATTAGTGAAATAATCGAGATAAAAGTGGTAAATATATGTAATATAATTTTTTCCTTTTTTTTCGTTGAATTTGCATTTTTCTACCTTCTTCGTGCGTGTAATAAATAACCACGAGGAAGATAAAAATGGCAGAATGCAAATGAGGCCACTGCAGGAAATCCAGAGCAATGTAAATTACAAGATTAAAGCGAAATCTCAGTCAGATTTGAAAAGCATGGACTGATGCGCAAATTCCTTGAAGAGATATCGAAGAGAATAGATTAAGTTCTGGAATTGAGGATTTCCAAGTTGTAGTCGGTATTAACGCCATCTGAGGATCCTGATTATAATCCGCTGCCAGAAGTTCCTATATACTAATACTATCGTTCTAATTTTAACAATCATGACTACTAATGGTATTCGTGTTTGTAAAAACACCATACTGAGACGTTAATTATTTTTAATTTAATCGATTGATTATTCGATTTGTTTCAATTTATTTCATTTACTTATTTATACAATTAATTATTTTCAAACTTGTTTATGGAACAATTTATTGAAAGACTTAAGGAATTAATCCCAGTACGATTCGTCTCACTGAAAGGCCCAGAAGCAACTGTTCTGACTAGGAAATGAAGACGACCTTTTTGCCATAAAATTTTATTGATACACAAACATTTGAATCGATAGAAAACAAATTACAGGCGCGATCGCTCAGTACCAGACAACGCCACTCCTACTCGAGGTCTACCCCACGCCCCCTCGCGAATCACGTGACCCAAATCAACCAATCGCTAATTTTCGTTGCACCTGAAGAGGCAATTTTCTGGGTTACTCCTTCTAAAATCACTTTCAGTGATAAAACGGAGAGAAGTCGCAACGAGGTGAAGATCGCGAACGATGAGCATCATCGTTAAGGAGGAACGTGGTCAACGCGTGTTACACGATACGTCCGCGGGTTTATCTCGATCGCGGCGAATCCGTGGTATGCCCTGTCCGTGAATTTCGTGCCCCTGAAGCACGTCGAATGGAACAAGGAGTGACGCATTTAGGACGGCACGTTCCTTAACCGCTACTCGACAAATTCCCGAACCACTCCAGGAACGTTCCGAGGTTCTCCCCCGGACTCCGTAAGCTATCTCGTAAGGCAGACCAAGCGCGCGAATCGATCGTCAATCGGCAGCGTCTTCGACAATTTCCGGCTGGCTCGACCTTTCGGCCGATTGCCCGAAAGGTCGAGCCGCCTAAACGCCGTTCTTACTCCATTGGAATTTATTTTCGGTGCGTAATCAACAAGTCGATTCAGATGTAAATCCGATGAATCTAAAGAGGCGGGAACTTTCCGCTGATTTTGTGTCAATGTTGAAATTGTGCAGCGAATAACACCAAATTTCGCCGAGTGAAATAGTAAATCATATTTATGAATTATGAACAGGGGAGATTTCATATTAGAGAATTATCGCGTTGTACGAGTTATTGTATAGCGGCAGGATTTATCTAGGCGATATTTTGCACGAAGAGAGTATTAACGTTTGTGCTAATTCATAATAATTATTGCGAACGTAACGGAGGAAATGGAATCAACATAATAAATTCGTTTCGTTAACCAGATCATTTTGTTAATCAGTGACTAGAACAAACTGATTTTGGTTTGGTCGAGTTTTCCCTTGTAAATGCACTTGTAATAATAATTTTTCTTCGTTCAAAAGATTGACACCTGTGACGAGTTAACTCGTCAGTTAACGAAAATAAAATAAAAATATTAATAATAGATGAAACTTAATACTAGTAAGAAAATAATAATAGTAAACTAATAACAAATAATAGATAAAATTTAATATGCAATGATCTAATAAAATTGTCAAATACAATAGAGTAAATAGAATGAAAAAAATAATGTAGATAAATATTATAGAACGATCTACCTAGTCACAGTGAAGTTGAAGAAAAAGTTATTATTCTATCTAGCGCGGCAAGATTTTCAGATTTTTCCAAGTACCATTTTTGTATTTTAAACATTTCTCCTCAGGGAGCTCTCGTTGAGCCAGTAGATGAATTTTCATCTCCAAGAGTTGCTCAGACTTTTAACAATTTTTACAGCAAGGCCGAGGGTAATAAAGTAGAACAAACTTTGCAAAATTCTATTTTGTCGCGTGATTTAGATTCGCCGTATAACGAAAGTAAGCAAAACACGATTAATCTACGAAGAAAACCTAGTTATCGCTTTCTGCTTTTTTCTTCCGTTTAGTAGAAAGAAAAACTATATTATTAATTTAAACAACCGAAATTTATTTTTTGATAAGTTTAACGAGCGATCAATTGATAATGTATGACACACAACACTTAGTGTCGAACTTAATTTTAAAACTATACTACGTTACTTGAAGCTGTAAAATAATTTACCAAAGTATATAAAAGGTGTAATAAAATTTTAATTTAAGTAAAAGTTTCATTCGAGATACAGTAAAAATTAGATATCGTTGGTAATAAATTTGAGAAATAAGACTGACGAAGAGGAGATGCCTTTAGATTTATCACTAATGGAATGTGAAGTGGATATCTAGACAAAGGAATGAAGGAGTAGTACTTGCACGATAAAACGCAATTATGGAATTGTCTACGGGAAGCTTTGAGTACATTATCCTCCGATTATATTGGAGAACTTATCCGGAGAGTGCTGAGAATAGTATTATATATAATAAACTGCTGTTCTACTTTGTCATAATTCAAAAATTACTGAATTGTTTAAATTATTATGACGAAAAAATGAATAATAATGATTCTAAACATAAAAAAAATGAAGAAAATTCGTGTACAAGAATATGATTTTTCATTATTATTGAATTATGATTGAATTTTACTCTGGAAATATGTATATTATCGCGAATCTTTCTCTCTAATTCAGTCGCGTTACATGTTTTTCACTTTAAATTTCGTTTAAATTAAATATGGAAAATAAAAAATACAAAAATACCTCGCTCCAAGTAAAAGACATTCTAAATTTCGATGGTGATTATTATTCCTTAAAATCTGAACATCCACGCGTCCAAAACCACACGTGTCCGCAGTGTTCTAAATGATTAAGAATTTTTTCTTATCATTTTCCAAGGTTTCCAAGTTGGAAACTTGGAAAAGTTTTACCTCCGTGCAAAAGACAAAAAATTTTGACTTTGAAATTCAAGGTCAAGGTCAATTTTGCAGCAGATTCTTCACACGTATTTCCATCAAATCGAAGGTGTAGAGTTCACCTATGATAGCCGCTGACAAACTTTTCCAAACTTTGACAAACCATCCTGTACAGATGCGAAGATCGCGTTTTGTGAGGAGGACTCGCGGATTCGTAGCGAAGTATACGTGATTTAGATTAGCTCGAGTTGACTGACCCGTGATTTTAGATTGGTCAAATATTTGATTGTCCGAGCAGATATCACGCGTCCGGTATTGTGTGTCGATTTCCCCTCTGAAAATGTTATGAATAGACGCGGAATTCGGGGATGTTTTATTTGCTCGTCGGTGGGATTCGTTTGCAGCGGTAAAACATCTGGTTTGAAATAACAAACGTTCGAACGTTAAAACGATTTTGCACACACTCTTTCAAAGACAGCAGATTATTAATAAGCAGATTACGGGATTCACGGTCTTGTGACTGTACATTTAAAAAGGAAAATCAATACCGTACTTTGGGTATATTTTACATATCGTTCGAAAGTTCTATATGCTGTTGCAGTATAAAATTTTATTTCTTTTCGCAAAATTTATTGATATATAACGTATGTATAACGTATAATAAATATGTATAATATACGTTTAACATGATAACAATTAATAATAATATAAAAGCAAACTAGCTTTATAATATTTTTGTTAATCGCAATTTAACGCGTTTCAAAATGCAGAAGTTTAAGAGTGAAAGAGCTTGATACGATAATTACCGTTTCTCCTAGTTCCAATTTCTACGCATGGCATTCGCACTCTTAACGAACATTAGTTCAGCCCTTTAACCAATCATTCTGTACATTCGTTCCTCAGTCAATTCGATACAGTTCATTGAAGCAACGCTCCATCATGATTTATCACTTTAGCCATTATCATCCGCGCTAACACCATTAACCTTACGCGGTTACGTAACGGAATATCTTCGCCACGATTTTTTAAAGAACAATCTCTCAAGACAACGAGGACACTTGGCGTTTAATTAAGAGCGAAAATGTCATGTCAATTGTTAGCAATTGTTTATTAAACATTACGAGAATGCAAACTCGAATCTCAAGTCGATGGAAACCAGCGACCTGGCGTATGTAACGATTTTAAAAATCCGTGTCGAGAATTTTAGTGGGTTTCGATCTTTCGTATTTCAAGAAAATGGGCATCATCTCGATCCATTTCGAGATGGTGGGATCCGCTTCGAATCATCTCGGGGATGTAACGTCTCGGTTCAACCCTGATCGCACTCGTTTCGAATCACCCCCAGCCGCGGTTCTCCCATCGCATCTTGGAGATGGTAGAATTTGTTGTAAATCATATCGAGATGGCGTAGAATTCGCTATCAGCCATACCGAGATCGTAAAACCACGGATATATATATATTGTTAATATATATATATGCTAATGTTATTATACGATAATCGTCACGATAGTCTGACAAATAATAATATTATTCAACTGACAAGTTAGAAGAATGCAATAAAAGAAGATAACGGAATAAAAGAAACTACACTGCAAGAGTAATATTCTACTCCTTTTAGCTTACATTCCTTTGATTTCATTCGCAGAAACACGAGTTTAACGTAAACATCTGCAGTCCGATAATCAGACTCAAACTTCTTCAAACTACAGACTCTGCTCCTGAATCATCATAACTTTCGTAAAGTCTGGAGTTGAAATTCCGTGACCTCGAACTTTACGAAGTTGTAATTTGTCTAGAGTGGATCCTGCTTGAAAAGTCTGAAGCAGTGGTCTCGCGATTTTGAGACAATCTATAGCGAGATATAACTAGATAGTCGAGGATGAATCTCACGATCTTCAAGAGTTCTGAGTTTGTGGTTTTACGATCCGAGAGTGATCCGCAATGCAACTTACGGATCCTTCTACTCCTGACTTCAGAGACTGAGATCTTTCGCGCGACGATAAGGGTGATAAGGTCAGCTACGTATTCCACAAGGTAGAAACAGGTTTCCACTGGTTTGGCGTATTTAGGGTGATTTCATGTATCGGGAATTAAAGGTTCCGGATCTCGAATCTGTATACTATTCACAACTGGTGAATATCGAATGTTCCAAAACTTCAGATTTAATTAAATGTAATGCCACGATACCGATTTCGGAAGTTGGGCCATATCAAATCGACTGAGCGGCGAATCTACGGAAAGGGATCAAAGGGCTGCAGTGATTTTCGTTACAAGAACGTTAATTTCTAAATATACTTCAAACACGGGACTTGAGTAAAAAATTCTCTTATCTATTAAGTAATTATTCTTTGGTATTCCGATGCATACTTAAATTTCCCACGAATGCATAAAAACCTGCAATTTGTTACATTAAATTCTAAACTAATCTTGCTAAAGGAGATGATAAAAATAGACGAATTTTCGAAAATTCCTTCCTGCCAGTGTTGGATTAATCGAGAACGGAATTCGGTTTCGCATTCCTTTTATGTTTAGAGGCGAGATCGCCTAATTCTTAAGACATTCCGCGCGAATGGTCAAAGAATTTAACCTCATACCATCTGGTTTGCTCACTTCAAGGAACAGTTGTAATTACTATAGGATTGTTAGTCTACATACACATATATATTGGCTGTGTTTGAAGGTATTTGAATGCTCATAGAAACAATTTCGCGAATGTAACGTACAAAAGATAAAAAAATTTCATTGATACTGCAATGATGAATAGACGCGTTGGCAAAAGTTTGAACAAGTTTGAAAATGTACATAGAAGCTGTTAGAAACGAATTTGTAATGACGACCAAAGTGTTGAACTTGACTAATTTTAAGAAAAAGTTTAGAATATAATGAGAAACACAAACTATTTATTTACATATTTTTATTTTATATTCTTATATTATTTTATTTGTATATTTTAAAATGACTTGCATACCTAAGAAGTTTCATTCTAACCAATAATAGTTTTCAACTATTACTATTTCAAGTTATTATCTTTTTTAAGTTATTGTTAAGGCCAGGGGTAGAGGCTAGGAATGCGTCCCTTGGACCTGGCCCTATATTGTCAAGACCAACAAACACATAAATGCAGTTATATAATGCTTGTTATATTTACATTAGAATATTTTACATATAGTATTCTAATATTAGCATTCACAATAAGTGTGATCACAGTACATATACGATAATTACAAAATAAAGATGGTCGTGAAAATTCCATTCAAGCTCCACGAAATACAACCATAAAGATTTTCAGACACTGTCGCGAGCCACGCTACATCTCGTCGAAAGTACTGTGCAATTTATTTACATCGAACAGCGAGTACTTAAATTTGCTCTATTTACTATCGCAAAGCTTTCGAACGATCAAACAGCGTACCTGATGCGCTGCCACTTGAGCAGCTCTCTTTTCCATTAGTATCCTGTGAGACTAGTTATGCTAAACGAGGCAAAGTTCTTAGTCAAAGTGATGCAACATCCGCGAGCCGCCAGGAATAAAAGCAGAGGCAATATCCTTTGGCTGAATTGAAAATCCTTCGACGTTGGACGATGGACGATGGACGAAGAACGATCGATCAGTATTCAGAACGGGGATATTAATTTCCGTGGGAAGCGTGCAAGAGCAGCCCGATTACAAGGATTTTTATTCGTGTCCTGTCAACTGCGAGATGTTTCAACTCTCGTTTGTGATTTTAGAGGAAGACGAACTCGACAGACGCGATCTATTGTTCAGAAAGTACGAACATGTCGTGTGTGTATCGCGTAACGAGACCTAATTACCATGATTACGTTGGGTCAAGTTTGAAGAAAATCTAAAAATGTATACAGAAATTGTAAGACAGATATACATCTCGCAGGGACCACGAAATTATTCATTGTGTCGACAAAATATTTAGAACTTTTTATCCAATCATTTTGCCCGTTGTATGCTTAAAATATTAATTTTCTACTAAATATATGTTCGCAACATACATTTTCCAATTGAACTCAGTACAGTTCCGCGAAATTTTGGACTGTATAATACACATATTTTTTTCTTTTTTTGTTTCAAAGAAATTCTGTGCTGGAAATTATGGCTGGAAGGTAACACGATTCAGAGTACACGGTGCTCGCGTTAAATCACCAACGAGACTCATCCAGAGAGAGGGGAAAAAACCGGAAAATCTAAATCGAGCGATCCGAGAATGTAGGCGGAAATTAAAGTGGAGATTCGCGGCCAACGTATTCACGCTGAGTCGCCCCGGCCCGATTTTATTTTAATTCGAACTTTTAGCACAGTCACGTCCAGGACGCACTTTTAATGGTTCTCCGCTTAAAACTTGGCTAACCGTTCGCCCATTGTTGCTGAATAGAACAGCGAAATCTCGTGCGAGGTGAACGCGGGCTTATTTAAATAATAAATAACGCGCGCCGAATAGGATTTTGTGGATGAACCGCGGATCACGGTGAACATGTGATATTAAAAGAGGGAAATGAGAAAAAAACGGTCGTCAAACAGTGGATACCTGACGATCCAGTGACGTAAATGTCTGTGTTTATATTTAGATAAATATATCAAGAAAACTGGGTCAAACGGACGTGCTTCTTTTTTTTTTTTTTTTAGTTTTCGATTGCCTTTACTCATTACGGGATAGAAGTCAGACGAAAACCGAATTGATCTATTTCAACGAGGTTAATTATTTGAGTGTTGAAACATTGATGCACATTCTGAAATTTTTAAAAGATCAGGTCCGTCATTTTGGTTCCTGAATGTTTTAAATGTTTAAATACGTACATATTTAAGTGGAAGTAAAAACATGCATAATATAATGTGAACGAACAAATCTCAATTTAGTTTAAATCTTTAAGTATTAAATCTCCCTCCTAGATTTCAGTCTGCGAAAAATTATTTTTCACTCATTGCGAATAATAGAAAAATATTTCCTTGGACGATTGACAATAACTGATAGATTCGAACTTCGACATTTCGTGTACATACCTTTAATTAATAACCTAAGATAATTTAATTTCTTCGAATTTCAAATAAATATAACTCCTGGCCTAAGACGTTTGTCTACGTTCTCGCGAACCTTATACAGATTTGATGAAAAGTATATCATTTTATCACTGAAAGTGATTTTAGGGGGGGGGGGGGTTAACCCAGAAAATCGGTGCAACGCTAATGCAACGAAAATTTGCGATTGGTTGATTATGATCACGTGATTCGTGAGGGGGCGTGAGGTAGACTTCGAGTAGGAGTGGCGTTGTCTGGTACTGAGCGATCGCGCCTGTAATTTCTTTTGTATCGATTCAAATGTTTGCATATCGATAAAATTTTATAGCAAAAAAGTCGTCTTCATTTCCTAGTCAGAACAGTTGCTTCTGGGCCTTTCAGTGAGATCGTACTGGGGTACAAATCGTGCAGTTTTTTATTTTACGTCGTTCCTTTGATTGACGAAACAGTGTCTAATTATTTTAATAATTTTCTCGGAATAATAATTACCTTTCGTCGCGATAATTCAATTATCTTGCTTAAACGAGTATTCACATTTTGTAACGAAACGTGAGAAATTCGTCGTTATAACGGCGACGAATAAACGATACCTTTTCTATAGGCTTCATTCCTGTCGCGTATCGATTTATCTAACGATACCAGCGTGCAATCCTCGATTTTAATGCACACCGGCGTCTTACGCCGGTCGATCGTCGGAACAGTCATCGTGCATGAGAAATGCACCGGTAGGCAAAGAAACGCAGGAAGTCCCCTCGCTGGTTAATGCTCTTTGTACTTTTAACAAAGGAGCCTTCTTTATGCCCGAGCGCGCGCTACCTTTTTGAAAACGGTGTTTTCCTACGAATTTTCGGCTCTTGTTCCCCGGAAATAATGCGACAAATAATTCATCGGAAATGCAGGCCGGAGCCGAAAAGAAATTACTTTCTTTATGCGACGCAAAAGTTGCAGCAAGCGGTTGCAGTTGAAGGCAATTTTTAGACGAAGTTCTTGCTGAGAAAAGGGACGACGAAAGTAGTAAAGAGAGAAAAGAAAAATCAAATATTCGAAATTATATTCGAATCGGAGTGTGCAAAATCTGTGTGAAGTAATTTGTGGGTTATTATTAAACTGCAGAAGTTTATGCAACTTTATATATATATATTTTTTAAGTATAACCAAAGAATTTAAATATTTTCGTCGTTGTTGTCAGTTCACTCTGGGTGTTTTATACATTTTTACATGTTATATAAATGTGTCGTATTGTGAAATATATATTCGCAAGAGTTCCTTGGGATAGTTGGAAGCGAAGGAGCGATCGATGGGTGGTTGAATCGATTTTCAAGAACGAACTAACTGCTACTGACGTTAACTACGTGGACGCGCTAACGATGTTGGGGGAATGAGATGAGCTCCTGGTTATTGAATAAAATAGACTTTGTCAATCTTTGACTAGTTGAAGTACTGATTATTATTATTAATACTGCCGCGCTGCTGTTACCGTTTTGCTGCAATTATTCAAACCTTCGAATAATTAAAAATACTAAAATAGTCTGACAATCCAAACGAATTAAATTAACGTTAAATGGCTTAAATTAATTCTCAATACTTTACAGCAATTATTGAAAACGCTGTCCTAAAATAACGACAGAAGCTAACAACTTGACAAAGTCTATATTTTCAATTTAATATTTAATACAACTGTACCGTTTCAATTTTTTTTTTTTTTTTTTACTAATAAATCGTATCCAATCATCACAGTTCACAATTGCGAGATGTAAAAAATAGCAATTTCGTTGAACAAATCAAAAATCGAATCACGAACAAATTTGCAAGAAGAACGATGACTTTCAAACAGAAGAAAAAAAAAAAAAATAACGAGCGTTCCAGCACGAGTGCTTTTGAAGTACCGCGTGAAACTATTTCACTTTTTCGTAGCTATTGGTGATCAATGAGACAGCGAACAAATACAGAAGCGTTGCGAAATAACGACCAGTTCGAATAATGTTGAATTCCGGACCAAACACGATATCAATAGTTAATAAAATTGATCTCTTCGATTGAACGAAATTAAGTCCAAATAAAATAGACAGAAAATCAGAGCAACTCGAATTCTCGTGTTTTTGATCGTACAAAGATAAATTTGGATATTTTTTTCCCCATTTCTGGAAAGAAAGATAAACAGCAACCGGTAGAAAAAATTTTGCAGACTGAACCGAGCTAGATAAAAAGTATGAGCGCAATTTCGGGGAAAATTTTGGTACATCAGAATTTTGGAGTTAAAGAAACAAACGAAAAAAAGAGTTCGCCATCGATCGAGTTCTAAATTTTTATTTTTACTTCATTTTTATGACCACGCTTCTCAATTTTTTTCATTGTAAATTTCGAAATGCGCGATATTACACTTACATAGCAACAAAATTAATACTGACATATTTCGTACGTCTACGATAAATCTTATATTCTTTAATTCTTTTGCTGCAAGAACGTCGACCGTGCAGCTATTGTACTGCGCGACTATACATTATGTATTCGAACAACAGAACAGAATAATAAATGGGATAGAAATAAATCTAACGCGTGTCGATAAAGTAATAATAAAGTGCATATCCATTGCACGCATCTATTCATATAACGATCTAATTCATATGATGGATAACAGTAATATTTAGAACTATTTTCAGATGAAGAAGTTAATAAAAAAAAATAAAAATAACGCAACTTTAGAACATTTAAAGTTATTATACTCAAGTATTTATATGAAACCAATTGTCATCTTCAATTATTGTTCTTTTATATTCATACTATAATAGCTTTTCATTTTTTTCAAATTGTACATCTAGCATAATATTAAATTATTCGTGAAATAATTTCAAGATATACCAATTAATATTAGCTGCACTCTTTATTAATATGTATACAATTGCTTGAAAATTAGATAGAGTTCCATGTCAGATATATTTTATATATTTCCAATTATATTAATTATCACAATACTCCAAGGACCAAAAATAGTTTACATCTATCAAATATCAATATACACATACAGCCAAATATTAATCGAAAAATAATTTAAACGTTTCAAAATACAAATTACTCTATCAATATTTCGCTTATTGAATTTTCCACTTTCTTGCATTCCTGTTAAACTTCTACATCAAATAGTTTCTGCTATTTTTTTATATTTTCCCCTTTATCAAATAAACCAAGAATCAGTTTCCCTCCTGTATTTCAAATCGTATCCTGTTTGATAGAAACGTTTCAGCTATGCTACCTACGATCTCGACTTACCCATTAACAAAGGAATAATATCGTATGAACAATTCCATACACGTTGGATTACATCATGGTACCAGCATTTGAAACCCTTATCCACCAATTCGATCTACGGATATAAGCCGTAGCATTGCTTAACCGATTTCGACGCGTTACAACGTCAGCTTCGAAATTGAACTCTTCTATCTATTTATTATACTTCGACAGCGCGGTGTCAATTGGTGCGCTTTGTAAAAAGTATATCGTCTGTCAAGTTAAAGATTAACGAACACGTCGAGATCTTTGTCCATCGAGAGATACGTTCCAGACGGAGTCCTTCAATAAGTAACAGATCGAACCTTAGAACGACATGTGATGTAAATTTTGATCTTGAATGTTTGATATGTCATATAAAATATCGTTTGAATTTGACACAATATTAGGATGTTTCTGAAAATGTTGCTATTTCCAACGATTTTTAAGCTATCGATTAAAAATGAAATACAGAATATTTAGTACTCTAAGATTGAATTACTATTTTATTAATGGATGAAATACATGAAGAAAAAAGTTGATATAAATTTGAATTAATAGTTTATATCAATTCCGTTCATCAAAAGTTGATTCTATAATTCTGTATTTATATTAATTCTATAATTCAGGATTGCAGTCAGACAGATCACATATTTATACGAGCTTCTCTTTTATTTGTATCTTTTATCCATTAATAGAATGATAATTTATTCGTCATAAAATAAATAACTAAATAACGTTAATAATGACTGAATTAATAAAATATAAAATTTTCATGTTGAAATGTTATTGTACATATAAGCATCTGTGATGTTGGGATAATAACTAATATTTCAGAAATCGTATGATTGAAATTTCTTATAGAAATATTCTATAAAAATTCTATATAGTTTTTAAATTACGAATGAAATCATTTTACGAGAAGTTCATTTTCTTTCAGTCAGCTGCGACGAAAACTAGATTCTATTTAAAAGATCAAATTCTTTTATAAGATACGGAATGTTTCCTGGAAAGCCTCGGTAAAAATCGATGGCAATCTTCACAGAACAGGAATGTTAAATAAGTTTGAGTTCGAGAAAAAAAATTGAAGCATTTTTACCGTGGTGAATTATGCACGTGACGAACGACACTATGTGGCTTTGTTACTTTATGAAAACTTAATTCCGGCCAGAGCAGTGGACCGTATAATTGCGGTCACATTTGTTTCAGGTGAAAGAAATGCTAGAAACCACCATATCACGTTTTTCTTACTGTTTACGACTAACTATTGTTATATTTCGTTTTCTTCAGTTTTTATCAAAAAGAGATAATTTTTTTTTTTTACATTTAAACGTTGAATGAAGCTTAAACAGATTTGATTGATCATCTGTCGCGCCTCGTATTTGAAATTAACGTAACGCGAAATCATGCATATCGTGCATTTTATTCTCGATTTTGTAATTTAATTATGTTCAACATGGGGCTTAAGTGTTTCAAAAGATCGCGCGATAAAGTTGAAACAGGAATCGAGTTAATCTCGAATAATCAAAATGGCCGACTGGCAGACAGCGATTTAAAATGTTCCTTTTTTACGTGTAATGATAGGTTATGAACCTTTGCACGATACGGGACGTCACAGAATAAAATATATGGGAATAATACGAGTTATTATACTTGCTTTAAATATTCTGTATATGTCCATTATCGGAATTAGAAGATTCCCACGAAATAATGAAAAATATGTTATACGCGTGAGTAATAAGCAACGCTAGAAATTCATTGAATATGTTACAGCTATTCATCAGCAATATTTTTCCCATCAGACGACCCATCATTCACTATCTATTAATAAAGACTTGATCGATCGATCCGTGATTCGATTGACCAGCAGTCAATCTTCGCGAATTATGACTGACAAAAGGAGCAACAAAACATTTGTAACGAAATGAGAACGCCGTAGAGTAAAACGTTCCTTGATTAACTTGTCAAAAACGACTACGTATAACGTAACGAAAAATTTCTGCAGAAACCATATAGACATCTTACCTTACACGTTGACGGCATCTTCAGTTATTCACTTTCTTTTTGAAACAGCTCGATTAAAATCGCCTTCAATGTGAATTCCGTTTCGTTGACTTCGCGTTTCAAACCGTAACTATTAATGACCTGCGCAGTAGTTAGTTTTGCAGTGACTCGAAAAATACACGCTACGTGGCGCTGCTATTTGGAATATTAAACACATGGTCTGTCTTTTTTCGAATCTTCACGGTTATAAAGTTCGGTTATAAAGTATAAATATGTTATGATTTCCGTGTGATTGTACGAATAGCTGTTGTAAAATAGCTGCTATCCAGCGTAATTGGCACTTTACGGGATAATTACACTTTACAAAATTTACATATTCTCGCCAAGCAACTATGCGTCCCTGTTTACTCGGGTAAGTACAGTAAACATACCTCATTTAGAAATAGAACTAACGTAATCAGTCAACAAAATATAATAATGCGAATCTAACAAAGACAAACAAATCTCTCGATGTACAAGTAAAATTTGATTTCGCAGAATTTCGCGAATTGTAACACGCTTCTGAACAATGTCGGTCCAGCGAAATGAATGCAATTCCATCTGGCGGTACTGTCACGGACTCGTAATAACCTAACATTCGCCAATCGTATGCATCTGGTCGTGTTCCCGCGAGGGACAAATTGCTGACCTCGTGTCTCATTGTGCCTCTGACTCCGAAGAACGAAGCAAAAGGACAGCGAGGAAGAAAGAAATAAAAAGAAAAGGAGGAACTTTCGTTGAGATACTCTTTCGGTCGAGATTCTTTCTCGCGACTATTCCAACGTTGCCTCTTGTTCGCGGCATTCGGACCGCTGAAAATCCGTTCGTGCTAAATGCTCGCTGAAAAATGTGACCCCGGAGCTGTGAAAACGGTCTACGAGGAAGAAAGAATCGTCCCACGGGATACGGAATTCTAGTTGGAGGCAAGGACGAATATCAAGGAATTAAATAACGAAAAGTTGAGAAGGGACAATGCCACGCGATGGCGTTAATTGTGCGGGAAGACAAAGGCGGGAAAAATTGATTTCGCCCACTTAGAGGGCGAATTACGTCGGTGAGACAAAGTTAGTACGGAGTTTTATTTTTCTCAATTTTTCCGTTTCCGTTAGCACCTTTGATCTATTTAATCTAGAAACTTTTGTAATTATAAAATTAAAGAAATGACAAAGACCAATTGGTATCAGTCGTATAACTGATTTTTAAGAATAATGATTTTACAGGAACAACGATTTTATAAGAAATTAATATTTTATAAAACTAGTAATATTTTTTATTGTTTTTAAAATCAATTAGTTTCTTTAAAAGATATATGAATTATATCTACATAATATCTCTCTCTCTCCTACAAAACACTTTTAACTACTACTGCCTTTCAATATTTTGCAAGAAGATAAATTTAACTACTGTACATTCTTTTGGAAAAACGTAATATTTATTTTCATCATATTCACTTGCGTGCGAGAGAAATTTCAAACAAAATTATATTTCCAACTACACGTTACTCTTGGAAGGGAGAGTGCTTGACAAAGAACAATTAATTTCATGGATTTCGAGACGAGGAGGCTGTATCGGTGAGTGCAGAATTTCATTCTCTGTATTTTTATTTCATTTTGTCATGGTCTTCAAAAAAGAGATTAGAGTTATGGAATGAGGGATAGAAAGAAACGGGAATCATAAATTTTGTAAACGGAAGTTAAATGGTGGTTGGTTCGGAGTATTGGCATCTTTTCAGGCAGAAGAATGTAATATATGAAATTTCACTTCAATATTGAAATTTTAAAAATATATTTGAAGATATTAAAACGTCCCATAAATACAGGTTGATACCAAAATTGAAAGAAACGCCATTCCATATATCTTATACAATAAAATACGTAAAACTTGTACAAATAAAAATATAGAACAAAATTTGTTCGTAGTATCTTGTTTTCAAAAAACGCGAGACTGAAGGATTCTTTGGTACATGTGAATTTGATTAATTATCAATTGGATACCGATAGGTATTTTTTGATGGAGCATCGTTTCATAATAAATGAAAGGAACATGACTTGTTTTTAAATATTCGTATAAAGTAACACAATTTAAAAACAAAATCAAACAAAAACAAATTGACGAGTTTCTTATTAAAGATATTACATCGTATTTTTAATATATTATTGAACTATCAAATCTTCTATTTCGTAATCAAATCTCCATACACGTAAATAAAACAAACGAAAAGAGAATCGGTACGTACAATATTCTCCCACATACATACATACATACATATATACAAATCCCAATATCGAGCATCAAGAGCGAACGAAAAAAACCTGTTCCCTATGCTTTGACCAGCTTTTATAAATCGTAGCTTTAAATATCGCTGGAATTTCTGCAATATTGTTGTTTGATCGAGGCACGAGATCAATGTCAAGCTAACAAAATATGAAAGAAGAACAGAAACAAAACATGCACGGTCTCTCTATGATGTCGAAATAAAATTCCACTAAGATACCCGGTTCGATTCGTCAGGATTCGTTTTACAGAAAAAAATGAATAAATAAAAACCGAGATGAACAAAAAAGAAGCGAAAGAAATAAATCGGATTAAAGGTAATAAATATCGTTTGATACTTTGAATTCTCCTCGTTGAATGTTGAACATCGTCGCGCGGTAATATTCGAGAACAGCGTCAATGTCCTCCGAAATTCTGTCGCACAAAGCGCTCTGTGTTCTCTAGAAGCAAGCTCCGTCTCGCCATAAATCCTCGTCTCATCCCTCGGATTCTTCTCTATCTTTTCGTCACTCGAAATCCTGCCGTCTGGCTTTTCTTCTTGTCATCGTCGGCGTGTCAGATGCGATCGCGCTGACCAAACAGAATTTTTAGCTTTGGCTCATCGCGAATGACCGCGAATCCTTTCTAGCTACGGTTCCCTGCGTTTTAATCGCTCGTCAGCCGCCGATACGAGTTGATCCTACGCGTAGCATGCACATCTGCGGTGAACGTGCATTAAATTGATCGAGCATAAATGCCCGATAACGCCATAACATTTACGTTCGCTGTAATTCACGACCATTTTACGTTCATTGTAATCTATCGACTTTTGTTAAACTGGAATATCGATAACTACGAATTAGTAACCTCTCTGAGGAAAGTTGAATTATCCGAAATGGTTCTATTTGCAAGAGAATTGTTTAGATGTTTTGTGAAATTTTTATTAAAAAAATAAGAAATTAAAGATTGCAAAATTTAACGATGCAAAGATCTACTAAAAATTGAAATTTCCAAGAAATATCCAATATACCGCGTATTTATAAAAAATTTACAAAAGATACAAAAATCTAAAAAGACTAGAAAGTTGCGTTCAATGTGTAAACTGTGCTTATATAGTAACAAACTATAACACTTGCTGAAACTTCTTTGATCGTACTTATAAAAGTATAAACTTTCGCAGGCAACTAATAAAAATATAACAAATTTGGGGAGGAAAAAAAATAACTGGTGCAGTTTACACGTTAATAAATTGACCTATCGCAGTTTCGATCGAGTTTTGTCTCTTGTCTGCTACGTAAATTGGTATTTTTCCATGCATGTTCTACAAACTCTTTCCAACTGTCGCATGTACGAAAATTGAGAAAATTGGATAGTGTTTGGCAATAAAGTAGAATGAGCAAGATTTGTAATAGGTTGTCGGGACGTTAACGTCAGAATTGATTTGAAAATTTCGCTTTTTGCCGAGTCGAGGGGAAACGTGAATGAAAGCAACGAAATTACCTTGTTGAATTTATTGGGAAACTGTTTGAAAACGTAGAGGGAAAAAACGTTTGGCAATTTTCAGTGAAAACAGAATCTTCCTTTAAAAATCACAAAACATAATGTTATTGCATAAAACTAAATTTCTTTTTGAGGCAAATTTAATAATCCAGAATATATTATATACTCGCTGCGTTTGATAAATTTATTCGAATTCTTATATCAACGTCGTTTCTTTGAATCATTCATGCTTGACAGTCATCAATTTTAAATTCAAACGAGTGGAACGTTTATGTTAAAATAAAGAATTTCCATATTTTTTGGTCTAGAATAAATATTCTCATCTTTGTTTCTCCCTCTTCACGTAAACTCTTTTATTTTTAAATTTTCGAGAACATTTTTGAAAACGGTAATTCTAGGAAGAAATGTTTTAAAACAAGCGGTATATTAAAACATGTATCAAAACATGCGCTTCATCTGAAATAAAATGAAAATTTTTTCGTATGAAAATTTCATTCATGGATATAAAATGAATTTATAATGAGCGAATAAAACGAAAATAGATATATGATCGGATCAAATAGGTCACGCAGATGTAAAAATGAATTGTTGAAACAAAATTTTCATTCGAGAGATAAAACAATTTTAAACATTAAAATATCTAAAATTATATAAAATCATTTCCAAAGCGAAATTCTCTCGTTACCTTTTATGTACCACGATTTTAATTTTATTCTACTTTCGGAATAAAAATGTACAATTTACGTATAACTGAAGCTGGTAAATCAGAGGTGATAAATATTATCTCAATTTAATTATATCATTTTGCTAAATTATCAACTCTAATTCTAAATTATCAATTTCAAATAATTTATTAATTCCAAATTTATGCTGCTATTTTAGATCTATACTAAAAATTGATCATCGATATTGTGGCGAACGATTTAAATGTCTGTCAATCAGAAATTTCTCGTTGTATGATAAATCAGCTCTTAAGATATCTTACACATAGATATAAATACATTGCGTTATGCATTACCAGCATGATGCGACAACTTCCTACATAAACCATGTACAAGTACCAATTCCAATCTGTCTAGATTCTAGATTCCAATAACTATCTATGACAGAATTTTTCTTCCAATAGAATTGACATTACTGCGCGCACAAGTCATGCTAGTGCAAATTCAAACTAAAATACAAACTATCTAAATCGTATCTCTGTCAATTTCTAATTTTATCTACTTCAACCTTCGCTTCAACATTAGCGATTTTCCTTTGACGTTAAAGTTTCGTGCTTCAAAATAAAATAATCGATGTCGTTCAGTTTTCGACAAACGAATTTTCTTAATAGAAATTTACAGCCAAAAATTCACAATTTCTGAACATGGATTTCTAACAATCGTCGAAAATTAGCAACAAAACACGTATCTTCCTAAACCCAATTTTCAATCACGAGTTGCTCCAACTAATTAACAAGTTTTATCTTCCAAAGTTAAGTTATCTTCCACGACTGTTTGCAATCGTCCATTCATGCAAACAAATTCTTCGCACAATCCCCGACTCCGTGACGGTTTTACGAGCGGGAAGAGCAAACGAGAGTTGGCCCTTTGCTGAGCACAAAGATAAGGTGGCTAGATCCAGAGCTTTCGTGCGAGTTTCGCGGTTCCAGCGGAGATTTCTTTCTCGCCGGTCGGTGTTGACAAACGAAATAGCCACGCCACCACGTCGTTCGTGATATCTCGGTTTCTTTGATGGCCAACCGCCGTACGTGGACTTCGTGCGACGTATACGTGTGCACGTCTGTGCTCCTCGACTCGGCTCGAGTGGAGTACCGTGACCTCTCGACCTTCTTTAAGGAGTACTTCGATGAGTGGCCACTCCGTGGCAGAGAGTCGATCCGGAAGTATATCGAGTCGTGAGTCCTTTACCAGTCATCCGGCGCGAACGTTTCTTTAAAGGCTTTAAAGTACACATGCGCTTGTACTAAACAACCCTTGGTGATTTCTGCTCGCGATAAATGTTCACGGGAAACTTTTCCTGCTCAGGAATACCGTTCCTAAATAAATGTTTCGTACGATATAATTTAAATATGAATATGAAAATGATCAAAAAATCGAAACCATCAGCATCGTCAAAGACGTCGCCCTTGAAGAATCAATCAGTTTTTATCAGTATTAGAAGTACGCGGTGTGCTTAGAGGTGCGTTATTCTATCCAGTTGCTCGGAGGTGCAACTATCAAGGGCAATTTAATGACTGAGTTGTTTGCGCGGTGCACGAGGACACGCGGTTCAGTTCCTCCGAACTCCCCTACGTTGAATTCCGGCTCGATGGGACGCCGACGAGGAACTCCCACTGCGACGCGACGCTTCCAACGCGCTTCCAACGATAACGCGAGCGTATATAGATCTTGCGCGCGTTTAATCTACGATTTCATTCGATTTATCCGCGCGGAAAGCTCACTTAACGCACCTTCTCTTAATTAGCTTTTATTTCGCGATGCGTAAATCCACCGATCTACGCGCGTAGCCAACTTTCCGTGAAAATCGAGTTCGCGATTACGACCATATGGGACGATACGAAAGAGTGTAGGACGTATCGTTGGTGTTTCGACGAAGTTACGCTGGCACGGAAATGTCGGAAATTACGTTGCGGAGAATAGGTGTCCCGAATGGATGGAAGTTACTCTAGTAATTAGTAGATGCGGTATTTATTTAGCAACACACTGAAACGCGAGAGGAATATTCATATTTACACACAATCAGTTGCAAAAATCTACGTGTCTTTCTGTGAAATTTCGAATATTTAAGAGAAACAAAAACTTTAAACAGAATTTAAACTTTATGAGCGAACGTTATTTGCTTACTGAAAAACGCAAAGTAATCTGAAATTTACTATACAATTACTGTGGGTATAAAATATGTTCTTATATTATTACAACTATATGATGTACTCTTGAATTTTATTTTATTTTGTTTATTGGATCGAATGAAATAGGTATGAGTCATGAGATATGTTCACTTTTAAAAATATTAGTTTAGGCAAACTTTCGTCAGTCAATCGAATTTTATCTCTCAGTTCTTCTTTTTCTTTTCAATTCACGAGCAGACGAATTTTATGATCCAGACACGGTAAGTTAATGCATTTTATAGAGACAGGGCCATAGAATTAATTAATTACCATGAAAGGCAGGAACTGTTTGGAAACGTCGGGGGATAGCTGGTACAAGTGGGCCGAATTCTATGGCATTTCTGTTTTCAGTACACTTTGACTTTTATACAAACGCGCGAGTTTGAATGAGCTGGCCACCCTCGTCGAACGAAACTTTTATCACGTTTAACGTTCTCTATTGAATCGCCGTCTGTTTGAATCGACGCGCACCAATAATATCTAGCATTGAAACATTTACTCCTGATTTATCAAATTTTTCATTTTCGCACGAAAACATATCTTTTCGAATCATGAATGGAAAAAAAGTATATAAAATTACGAAATTACAGATTCTACCTATGGCTTAAAAACCTAACCTCTTTTTTTTCGTTTACAGTTGACGTATCTGATTAATCTGTATTAAGCTACGTTTCTATGTGTGAACTACGACGATAAAACGTTCGACGAAGTCAGACGAGTCATTTGAAAACCAAAATCGTGTTCTCACGCGTGTAACACGCTGAAGCACTTAAAAGGATGTGAGAAGGCACGCGAACGCCGGTGCATGTTGTCGAAAGCATCGAAAGGGATACAAGCTACATGGCGCACATGTGGAAACGCAATATTGACCTAAAATAGTCCGCGGCTCCTTGCTCTCGAGTGTTGGAATACGTTTCTACAAGGTCTATAAGCGGAACGTAATCAATTCGTGATATTTTTAAATTTCTTCGAATTCTATACTCTCCTTTAATCAAAATTCAACTGGTTTGTATCTAAGTTTTCTTCTCAAATTATCGTAGTTTGTTTTCATAAAGTTGAATACCACATTTTGCGATTATTTATATATTTCTGATTATTATATTCACTTTTCTGAAGCACTAATATCCTGATATTCAAAGAATTGGTTCAAAGATGTCGACGTAGTGATTAATTGATTCACCTGACTCCTCCATTTTGGTTCTTGCTCGTTCGAAAGAAAAGAGCGAAGAAGTTTCATCAAGAAAGGAGAAATCAAGTCGGCATTAACCTTTTTTGGGGGATAAACCAGGCGAAATTCTTTCAGCTTCGGAAGAAAGTTGCTTCTTTAATCTTCGTAATGCGCCGAATGGACGCCATCGTGTTTGCGACAGTTTCTAACAAGACTGAATATTTACTATCCGCCACTTTGTCCCTACTAACGACTGGACTGGATTTAACTGATGAACGACGTTTCAATTAATTTCCCATAACACTATTCTCGTGTATTCTCTGGCTGGCTATTTCTAGTCGAGCAAAAATTAAATCCACGCTCCGACAAACCCTGCATTCTACCAAGAATTGGCCGGTCAAAGGCTTAATTAAGGACGTACAATCGTGGAACAATTACGAAGAATTAAGAAGAATGAAAGAAGTTACTTCAGCCACGATAAAGTGGGTGAATATCGCGTCAGTGAATCAGTGATACAGAAAATTGATTTTTTTTCATCCTTCAGTTATTTAGTTTAGAAACCAAACCATTGTAAACTTTCCAAAAGTTCGTTCTGATGGTATTCCACAAAAAATGTAATCTAGAGTTAGACAAACGACACAAGCTACTCTATTTTCCATTGAAAAACTATCGAACGAAAAGTTAAAATTGAAATTAAAATTAGTCGAACGAAATCATTTTTACGAAATTATATCTAGTATCAATCGAACAGAAATTAAAGCAATATTCACACTTGAATTTTGTAACAGCACAGTTTAACTAGAAATTTCTATCTAAAAATATCTATCTCCAAAGTCAACGAAACACGCGCGAGGGATAACAAAGACAGGGAAAAGGATAACGACAGATAGATCTACATCTCGCATTCGTAGCGTAGCTGCTACAAATATATCGTTAAGCCTCAGGTCCGGTAGTTTCTCGAGGGATAAAAAATATACGCGTGTCCTGGCCCAGAGATGGTGTATCCGCCCGGTTGGAAAGAAAGATGTCGCGTTGCCTCTCGAACGCAACGCGCGAGACCGCGGCAATAAATCAAGGCGAAATCCCGTTGCTTTCGATCCCGACCGGCTTTCGAAGGAAAAGGGGTGCTTTTCAGGACCACAGCCCCTGGGAGGTGTCGCGCTACGAAAAAGCCATTCGTCATCGTTGTCCGCCCCCCCATCGCCAGCTTTCTTTTCTTCGTCGATGCTTTCGCGTCTTCAGAACCACCCATCGCTTTCCATGCTCCGCTTCCGTTCTTTTTTTCCTCTCTCTTTCCTCGTTACTTCCTCGCGAGCGTCACTAGTACAATGTCGAACGAAACTACAGAACTTTGGTTCGAAATGATATTTATTACGATACTTATCGAATCGCTGGCAGCTAAAAATTTAAGAGAAACTCGAACATTCAAAACTCCGCGAAAATGTGGTTCAATTAATAACGAAATAGTTTTCTTCCCCGGCTGCAAACCGGGTTCCTTGGAAATGAAAAGGCTCTTCAAAAGAAATCTTGGTTTTTCATATCCAAGAAATGAATAGAGATTTTAATGTACTTTAACGTACTTAATCTCGTATAAAATTGAAGAAATACGTTTTTCCCTGTTACCGCGATGATGCAAGTAAAATGTGATTAACACAGAATTATATATCATAATATTATATAATTGTATATATTGTAAAATATTATAATATAATATTACAATATAATTGTATATATTGTAGAATATTATAATATATTATAATATATTATACATAATAATATTATATATATTGTATAAATGTACAATTGAAAAAAAACTGCACGACTTGTACCCCAGTACGATTCGTCTCACTGAAAGGCCCAGAAGCAACTGTTCCGACTAGGAAATAAAGGTGACTTTTATTGATATGCAAACATTTGAATCGATAGAAAACAAATTACAGGCGCGATCGCTCAGTATCAGATAACGCCATTCTTACTCGAGGTCTACCCCACGCCCCCTCGCGAATCACGTGACCCAAATCAACCAATCGCTAATTTCCGTTGCACCTGAAGAGGCCCGATTTTCTGGGTTAGCCCCGCTAAAATCACTTTCAGTTATAAAATTGCAAGGAAGAATGTATTTTCGCGAGAGGGCGTGTCAGAGTATGCAGGGGAGAGTATGAAATGTTCCGTAACCTACATTTAAACTTCGCTTTATATTTTTTACATCGAATCAATATGACCTAGACGAAAAAAAGAATATAATTCCTTTAAATAATGTGAACGAAAATTCCAACCCAATTTTGCGGACGAGCTAAGTATTTCGTTCCGTTAAATTTGCCGATAATTTAGAACGCAAGTAAAAAAGAGAAAAAGAGATATAAAGTAAAAATAAAACACGTGGTGTAAAATGGATTTAAAAAAGTTTATCTCCTCTCTCGAAACGAGATCATCAAGCGAGTCAAGTGGCCTGTTTGCCGTATTATTACGTCAACATCTGGCAAGATACTTGCGAGATACTTGGATCAAGATACATCCAGTGACGTTACATCCAAGTGCTGTGATGTCAAAATCCTCTTTAGCTCGCTCGCGTTTATTACATTTATGACAGAATGTCGAGGAAAAAGTGAGAGATATCTCGATAAATTTCATGTGAAAATATTCGACGAGTATAGTTCGAATGTCAGAATAATTTTTAGATTCTTTTCTTTTACAATAACAAATTAGAATTCACGCGTTTGAAAATACGAATAATGTTTTCCACGAGACAACTTCACGCAATATAATCACTCGGGAAACACGTTCGACAGCAAGATTCGCGTTCTCTTGTTCAACGAAGATCTTCATTTCCAGCGAATGAGATAATTTCTGCCGATCGATCCGTCAGCTTCTCTGTCGCGAAACGAGAACGCCCCGATACACGGTGGGAAACGGTGAATAGGCTCGTTGAGTGGCACGTCTATCTGGATAAATCGCGAATAACATGCTTATCCCGGATTTCATACGTTTGCTCTCCGCCTACGTAAACACGCGATGTCCACAAACACCCGGAGATTCGTCCGACTCTCCGCTCGATATTACTTGTCTCCTACTCGATTCTTCACATTTCACCGTCTTTCAAAGAGAATCGTCCTTTTCATTCCGCCTATCGCGGAATATTTTCGCAGAGATTCTTCTCTGTGCAAAATTGTCTGCTTTCGTGCATTGCCTGTCTAAATTTTGATATCTGTTATTTTATATCTCTTCGATGTTCTATTCACTTTGTGTTTATATCTATATTAAACATTAAATTGTGGATACACTTTTATTGGTAGAATTAACCAATCTTAACAATTCTAAATATAACGAAAGAGAAAGAATCGTTCTTTTTTTTTATAGTAATTTAGTAATTCGCGGAAGTTTAACAAGTTACGCGTGAACTTTAAAGAATTTGAAATATTGAAAATTGTAAATGTCCAGAAGCAGAAACAATGAACGAAAATTTCAAAGAAGACATTTCATACGTGCGATATTTCTGAAAGATTAATTAAATACCAAGATGGATAAGAGAAAGGTCTTGAAAATGTCATTTCTGAGGAAACGAGTCACGAAATGTGTCATGCCCGCGACACATTTAAGTTTGTTCGAGCTGTAAACGAGTTGAACTACATACATATAAAACGAGGTGGAGGTAACTTACCGTGAGGCACACATTTCGGGATAGGATGATTCCAACCGTCTGCGGTGCAAGTCAGTATTTTATGGCCCTTCAATCTACGGCCTGGTTCACACGAGTACACGGTCTGTAAAGTGCCATCTTTAAGGACCCGTTCTCTTACTTTTCCCCATTGCGGCGCTTGCACCAGAGGACAATTCCCGAGAACTCCTGAAATGTCGAACGTGTACAGCTTTAATCGCACAGAAGCGTGAGAAAATAAAAAGGTTTTATGCTCACATATATATAAATTTTTGAGGACTTTATATAAGTATCAAATGTAACACTTTGGAAATTCAGGAAAAACGTGACGATAATGATATAAAAATTAATTAAATATAATATAATTAATATATTGTATATAATTAAATATAATACAAAATAATTACTGCAAAAATATTCGAGGGCTGTGAGAGAGATCGTTATAAAAATATATCTTTCGTAGCAGGTAATACTACTTACACACACATGCAATGATTAGAATTGCAGATGATTATACAATTTTGTATTTTTCAAAATATGATTAAAGGAATGGAGCATTTTGTTTCATATGTTAGAAATATTATGATAGCTTTTTTTATTTATTTAAGTACTTTATATATGTTACATATATATACATACCGCGAAGCATGAATTTTCCAAAAATGCAAAAATAATATCAAAAAATATTTCAAGTAGAATGTTGCGTTGTTCTCAATACATTGAGCAATTTAATTTTATAGCACCTTATGTTTATATTTTATATCCTCGTGATGAAGAACAGTGGTCAAATAAAACATAGAATATTAATTACGATTAAATATTTTGAAAATAATTCGAATTTAATGGAAACCATCCATTACAACTTGAATGCGAAATAACACTTTGTAGGTCAATTCTACATTTTCAAATCTTAGGTATAACAGAAAGAGGAAAAATTCATAAATGTTTTATTACTTAGCTACGACTAAAATATAAAACGCGAGTTAAACGTCTTATCTGTATTTGCATTTCAAAGCGTCATTCACTTTTATCAATACAAGTCTGACGTAATATTGAATTTATCGTACATCGAATTTTATCACGATTTCACTTCAGTGCGTCAAATGTCGATTCTATCAATTTTTTTTCGCATTGTACTCTCTTTCACTTCGCTTATTCTGCAACTTATTTAATATAAAATCTTCACTCCGATCTAATTCAGTTTCATTTAATAATAAATTGAACAACTGGAGATTTTACAGCTTCAGTGAATTTTACAGATATAGTAAAATCTAAACTTTGAAGCAAAACGTGTTAAAACTCGCGTGACAGTCAAAAAGAAGAAAACGTGTTGATAAATGTTGCACATCTCTCGTTTCACAATAAACTGCATCATATATCGAAGAAATTAGACCTGCGCGAGTCATAGTTTCATACAGGAAACAAAAACAAACGAGAATATTCACGAGTGTAACACCGCCGGTTGTAAAATACCCGATATTTTCCGCGGTTGAAAGACAAAAGTCCTAATCGGCTCGGCGCGAAAAACATCGCGGCGAGTTACGAGCGGAGTTAAGACCGGAGGTCATGGTGCGCCATGACCGCCAACGAAGGCCAGAGCCTCCGAGTGGTAAGTCGAGCCGCGACGAGAACTTTCGTTGTAGATACCTGCAGTGATTTCCATGTGATAAGCGGACAAGCCGATTTTCACCACCTACCGCGTGAATCTTTTGTTTACGCGCTTTTCCGACTGTATTCTGATGAAAATTTTACTGTTTGATCTCGGCCAATTAGTTTACTCTTGTTTATTGGCACGATAGTGCTCGATAACATTTAGATAGCATTTATCGTCCATTCTGTCGGTAAAAGTCGTAAAAAAAAAGTATGACGAAGAAATATTTCGAAAGCTGTTTCAATGGTCAAAAGATTTCCAAAAAAAAAAAAAATTGTGTGTGATCAAATGTCAGTATACTAGATTTTACGTATTTAAATCCGAGGTTTGAGCATTGGATGAATATTAAAAAATAATTATTTAAACAATATGTCGTTTTAATAGACTCGATATTATCTTGAAATAATCTCGAGTTAGTTTATCTAAATGAACAAATGATCGAACAATCAAACAAATACTCAAATAATCAAACAGTGAAATAAGCGAACAAGTAATCAAACGATCAAATACCTATGCATACATAAAATAATCATTTGTGTTCGTCTTGTGCTGAGATTATTTGTAATTTTACTTCAGTTAATTAACTCAAATAAATTCATTTTATTAAATGAAATTATTTTTCTTACGTATTTCCACGTGACGGGCGTCAGAGGCAAATTTCACTCGAAACAAAAATAAAAAATAACAATTCGAAATAACTAATCATTCTCGAAATAACTAATTTCTCACCTTTATTTTCAACAGACTCTACAAGATTCTGGATTTTCTTATCTTTCGAGTTGGACGACGTTGGACACGGTTTGACGACGCACAGTGATCCAGTGGATTCATTTGTAATCAAGAACGACAGAAAAGGCGTGATCAAAGCCACGCGATTGGATGATCAGTTTTAATCTCTTTCATGTATAATACACACACACACACACACACGTTGTACTATTCTATTTATTTAATTAAAGCTCTTCCGGTTACGTTTCTTCCTTTGCCCTTTGAGGCAAATATCGAGCCACGTGAATAGAGAATTGACCGCGTAGCCTTGCGTTTCTACGTAGCGTCTTCATATTAATTAAGGAACGTAAACGTTCAGGTATTAATTAAACGACAGACCTTCTGCGGATGATGCTTCGGGAGCTTCAAACGGAAACTTCATCTCGCTCTCAGGCGCAAACGTTATCATTTCGTATGTAACGGGGCTATCGGGATTGCTCGCCCCACGGAATTCATCGGCGTAACGTTAACACGCGTTCGTAACGTTATTGTTCGTTAAACCTTCCTGCGAATATCAGTGGGGAACGTTGCGTTTCGATATCACTGCCGCAGGGTACAGAGATTTGATTTATTGTTTCTACCAGTGATTTTCTCTCCCTTTCTTTTTTTTTTCTTTAATTACTGAAGATGCATCGGCAAAATTAATTTTAAAATGAATTTTCAATATTTTACATGTTTTTAGTAGAATCTAAGGGTTTGAATTGGAATTTAATTACACGCGTACATATTAATAAATAATGTTATAATTACTACACGTTATATCTGTTATTTGTTGCTTATTAAGAGTGATAAAATTATTGTGAGTAGTTGAAGACTAAATATAGTTATGAGAGAGAGAAAACGCTCTGTTTAAATTTTTGAAGTAACGTTATTTACCTTGTATCGTGGAAAGAAAAATTGAAAAATATATACAGAGTGTTTCGAATGAAAGTAATCTAAACTATTAGCGTGTATAATTATAATACTAATGTATACTTTACATTTGTACAATATGCGTGCACTTGCGTGATTAATAAAATTCATTATTAAATTTCGTTTAGACCGTCCAATCTTATTAAAACTTGTGTGATATTGAAAATTATGGAGCAACGACTAGATTATTGGAAATGTTAAGGAAATTGAAACATCAATTTAAAAAAGAAATAAAGTATTTATCGCCTCGCCTTTATATACGTAAATCGCTACGTAAAAACAACTAGAAATACAGAAAAATATTTTTGAACAGCTTCTTGGAAATGCTCATAAATCAAAAGTATCTCGTATCAAAATCAATATTCAAAAAGCCGCGGTGAATTTTCCTCGGGTTAAAATGAATAATCGTGAATTTGATGGTCGATCTCGAGATTTCAATCGCAGAAAGGAACAATTTGGTCGATTCGCACGTTAATCGACGCCACGAACACTCTTCTGAAATGCCCGAATGAATTAATACGCGGACGGGCAAGGGTCCAGGCAATTTTCGAGAGGCCGCCCGTGGACACGTAGAGTCGAATCGAAATAATTAAGTGAGTGTGCGGCGGGCATTGTATCAAATAAGTGGTTGGGCGGGCCCAAAAGCCAGCCAGGTTGGCGTTAACTGCGAAATTTATGTCTGTCGATAGCGACTGGTTGGTATTTCAGCCAGGCCACAATGCGCCGCGCGAGATTTGCGAGTATCTTTCAAGTTCAACGATCGCCCGCTGGTGTCGAGTTCTGCGTTTTGTGAAAATTTTTGAGATACAAAATTACTCTCGCGCAACGCGAAGATTCCGCATAGTTTAAATTTTATTGCTTGCTTTTATTGCTGTTGAGCGTCAGAGTGGTATTGAAATAAATAGGTACGCTGCGATAAATTTAATTTTAAATACAGCGTAAGAGATAATACATATTTAAATTGGGATTGAACAAAGTCGTTTTAAATTAAATACACCGAACGTTGTATAAAATCGGAAGATGGAAAATGATTGAATATATTTTAATCCTGTGACACGCGAATTTTAACGTTTCAATCTCATTTTAACGAAATGATTTTTCAATGATCTGACAGTGAGATGTATATCTTGAAATCTAACAATTAATATTGTCATCGCGATAGAAATATATCATTGAGTAGTCAGTAATTATTTACGCGTGGCAAAAATTGACAATTGCACGGTTATTTTCAATTTTCGCAAAACTGTTGGTTTCACACGTTTGAAAAATAGACGAAGTACCATCTAATTGTAAACGCAAGGCGTTTATCTCCGCGAGCGGCGAAGAAAACAATTAAAAACCAGGCACGTCAATGCTAATTAACAAAACGTACTAACGAGATACGTTCAAACGTCGGGGAGAGAAAAGCCGGGAATAATTTCGTTAGTTTTTAAAGCCGAACTCTACAGGAAGAAAATACGCGGGAAGAAAATTTTCCGCTCCGGTGTCTCGTTAGAACGTTCGCAAATTGCTTATAAATTGTGAACTTACGACTATTATAAGCGTGGAGTGCCTTTCTTTCTTCTGTTTCGAAAGAAACAGTTTTTCTAGCAAGATAATGTAAAAGTGTAACGATATCACGCGAATTTCTGCTATAGTAATTATTTTAAATCACGCCGACATTCTGTTTTACAAGTTTCGAAAATTCTTCGCCAATTTCTAGCCTCTCCAGCTCGCAAAAGTATTCGAACATTTAAGAACCTAATTTCCTTCCAACTTCCTCCGTTAAGAACTTAAGTTATAAAATATTTACTGATGGTTTCAATGATGTATTATAAATATATGTGTAATTAAGATATCCGTGTTGTACACGTATATCAAACTATAAGATTACATTTATATGTATTAATATTTGTGTTCCATTTCCTGTGATTATTAATAACACGCGAATGTTTAAGCACATTCGTCTATAATTTCCTATGAAGTATACTCTATTCTGTACAAAGATGTGGAGCATGAAACACTCAGTGATAGAGCAAACGATCACTTCATTAAAGAAGAGTACTAATTAATCACAATTTCACTTCTGTTGAAAAACAGAATATTGATTTACTCGAAAAAGTCAAAATTCGTTATTTCGTTCAAAATCTGAACTTTGTGTCTTGAACTTTTGAAAATGACGCGTTTCTTCTCCAAAAAAAAAAAAAACAGATGTTTGTTTCTGGAAAACATATCTTTCCCCGCTCTGTAGGAGTAATTAAGAGAAGACCACACCGAATAGTACAATATCAGAAATTACAAAAATCCGGCGAAAAAATTGGAAAATCATGCCGACAGTTCTACAAAAACGCTCTTACAAAGGGCTGGTAATTCAAACGAGACGCGACCGCGAGCAAACTGATTCGATTCTTTGATCGTTTCCGCGTGAATGGTGGCTCGGTGTTGTCGCCGGGTTTGCGGAAAAATCGCTTGTTCCCCGTTACACACACACACACACTTCCCCAAAAAAAAGGAAAAAGAAAAAATCAAACAAGCTTTCGAAAGGAACAGTTTAACAGAGCGGCGCGCGCGGGTACAAAAGGAGAACCTGCCTGGTGTACCCATTGGGCGTTTAGCGTAATTTGTTCACCCCGCAAATTCTCGCGGCCAAACATCGTGCGCCAAGCTACCAAGCAGCCGGGAAAAACAAACGATCACGAGTCTTTTATGGAAGCAATCTGCGCGAACCCGGGGCCCCCCATTTACTTAATGCAGCTTGCCCGTAGTGACTCTCTAATTAATGTCACCCGCGATCTCTCCCTCCCCGAAAGGCGTGTTGCCCGGGCTTTATATCAGACCTCGCGAAAACGCAGCGAAAACGTCTTCTGCAGTTGCGTCCGTGGAATGCAAACGATAAGCATTAGTTTGTCGTGGGAATTCATTGTGCCTGTCAGGGGTAGTTTTTAGCCAGGGCACTCTGTCACCTTTATGGCGATACGTTCGCTGTTTTATTTCCCGCTCTTGCTTCTTGTTCGCGCGCGCTTTTAGCAGAGACACTGGCTAAGAGAAGCTGCGAGTTTGTAAAAAATTTGAAATTTTGCGCAAACGTGGTACCTATGGCGGAATAATTTTTTTCCTGACTGGAGATGACTGACGATCGACGACTAATCGTTCAACTATTGATAAACAGTCGCTTAATGTGATTAACTTAATATGATGACTAGTCACTCGATAAATCGCCAATATAACGCTCAATTTACCACAGTTACATTGTTTCATACGAAAAAGCGATATTATTGCCAATTTGCTACGATGACTTTTCATTGTCACGTAATTTCCATCGTATTGATCGTCTATTTTTCGTCTCCTGATAGATACGGTGTCGCTTCAAGCCTCTTTTTAACGACAACCCCCAATCCGCTCTCCCCTCGCGTGTATTTCTCCCGCTGGAATATTTTACGATCGAAGGGAGGAACCAGCGCGCCAAGCGTTGTCACACTCGCGAGATTTACGCGTTGTTACACGCAGCCGAGCTTCGCTGTGTTTCACCGCTGTCCATAAGTCGGATCGAAACTCGCGAGCGAAAACCATCGAGCCTCTCGGCGAACCGTTCTCGAAAATTGACGAAGCTGTGCTCGTCGGTGTGTTTCTATCGCCCGAAATTTTAGCGTCTACGGTGTGTTTTGAAAATGCACCACGTTTTACTGTCGTCGTGACGCGAAAATTAATCACCAAGCTCTTACCTTGGAATTGATTGTTAGTGATTTGGGATTTGATGGCAAATGTCGAGATTCGAGCCTTTCAGAAATTTCAAATTTACTTTATTGATGAAAAATATAATTAATGCAAATTATAGTTCAGAAATACATACAATTATGCACAATTGCAATTATTAAAAATTGAATTGTCACATGTAATTATATAAATGCAATTAACGTGAATATTGGCGATGGTGCAAACGTTCGCCTTCTCTTTAAGTGTGTAACTCTTTAAAAAGTTGCGATTCAATTAATTAACAACTCGACTTAAGTTAGAATTTAATCAGACCGTATTGGGAATTTATTTCATTTTACGTGAAAGGGTTATGCCAGTTTCCGAATATGCGACGCGTACTAGTAAAAAATTCTTCTACACACTTCCCTCGAAGTTAGACAATAAAAACCTGCGATCGGATCCAACGCTATCCAGGGAAAAAAGAGGAAAAACACGATTTTTATTTCTTCGTTTCTCATTTGACATTTTTGCCTCGTAATTTCGCCTCGCGGCTCGCGACACGTTCGACAGATCCTCAACTATTTAAAACGCCGCGACAACGTCCGCAAAAATATCTATCTGCCCGCGCGATGCTTTCGCAAACATCATTCACTCGACGCTATTTTCCGCTCCAGTTCCGTAATCACACACACACACACACACACACACGCACACAAACACAAACACACGCGCGCGTTACGAATAAAAATTCGCCCGCCAATTCCCTCGAAACGGAAAATGGTAAAAATCCTCGATTTACGTTTTACAAAACGGACGTGCTTCGACGTAATCATCTGGAAAGTCGTATCGATAAATATTCCGCTCGTTTAATGAAATTCCCTTTCGCGAAATTACGAGAGCGCGGGCGGCAGCGGGCCAGTGAGTCTAAGTAAAGCCGGGGTTTGCAATTTGCGAGAACAAAATTTTTCCAAGAGCAGCGTACCAGACAATCCGCTGTTTATATTAACGCAAATCGGATAAACGTCAGCGGTCCCTGCAGATTCGGGAATAATGCGACGCTCCGTTATAATATTTTGCCTCGCCTCTCTCAAAGGCGAAATCCCTTCTGACACGCTGTGGCTTTCGTTCGTTGCAACGAGTTGCGTTCTTCAATCAGTACCGCGTTCGATAATTTTTCAAGAGAGACGACTTCGTTGTCGCCGTTTCCGAAGGAAAAGCGAGCAAGATTCGTTTACTCGCAGTTTGTTCTGGTTTGAAACGGAGATTGGACAAACAGAGATATCGCGATGATATTGGCAATTGTATTTCCGTTTGACGCAAGAGGGACCTCAAGAGGTTCGAGTTCCCTTTCGAGCACATTAGTGGAATTAATTCGGTGATATAGATAGAATAATTAAGATTAGGTTATTAGGTAGAATAATTAAGAAAATATCGAGGTAGATAAGAATATTTTATTTACTTGGTTTTGCATATTTAGCGTATCGCTTTTTGTTATCCATATGAGAAATCCTAGATCGTATCGTCTCGACGCGAAGCCACTCGCTACACAATTTCCACCTCCTGCAATTTTAGATGTCGTAAAAATAAACTATGTAGCACAGTATACAGAATTCTTTCGAGCAGGTGTAGCCGACCGAAACTGTCGATAAAAACCAGAAGAAACTTAACTAACTATATTAAATACTGCAAAACGCGGTTAATTCCAAAAATGTTTTAAAAAGTTACAAAAATTTCTTTAATATAAAATTAATAAAAGTATATTTGTTCCTTTAATTTCAAAGGCAACTGTGTTGTTTAAAATAAAAAAAATAAATTACAGCTTCGTCATTGATCAAGCTACATGGAATCTGCAGATAGTAAGAATAAATTTTCAACGATTAAAGAAATAGTCGCATATAAACATCGACACTCGCTTTGATCGAACGTGAACGAGGAAGCTTGTACAATAGCAAACATACTTCTTCATAATTGCTGTCGCATTTTTCACTTCTGACACGGTGGATCCCCACGAAGATGATACGACGCAGCTTTTCGCGAGATTAACGCCGAGACGAACCCGATCGCCGAGAAATCGTATCAAAACGTTCGCGAACGCGTGCAGACGAGAAGTATGCGTGGAAAACCGATTGGTGATGAAGGCATTCGGGGAAGGTGTGTTACATAAAGATTACGTGGAAAGCCTCGAATTTACACCGCCGCAATTTACATAGATCGACAGAGTCCAGATTACTTACGCGAGAAATGATCGGCTGGCCTGCACCGTCGTTTGAGAGTTTTTGGATAATTTCGATTCTTAACGCAATTTTTCGTATTTATAGTGGATAACAAATTAAATAAATTGAATAGTAGATAATGAATAAGTGAAACTTTGCAATTGCACTAGTACAAGGAAAGAGGCAGCTCTTGTTTCATTTCAGAAAGAATTGCAAGAAAAAGTTAGCTCCAAGTAAGAGTTTATTAATCATTTGCGTGTTTAAAATTAAACTAGAAATCTAAAAGTTTGGTATTGAATGGATTCATCTTTAAATATATACCTCTTGGCTACATTATATCCTTTGAATCTCTAATAAGAAAACCAATTGTTTCGTTAGTTGTAAAATTATCTGTATTTAATATTCTAGTATAGACTAAATACTCAAGGATTAAAACGAATATTAGTCGACCATAAATTTAGAGCATGTTTGAAACCTGTAAAGTAAAAACCTGATTTTTAATTGTCTTTTTCTCGATTTACTAAAATTACTTTAATGTATTAAAATTACTTCAATTATTAATGTATTAATTAGTATGTTAATCAATTTGGCACACTAATTAATAGTTAATTAGTGTGTTAATTATTAATGTATTAATTAGTGTGTTAATCAACTTCTTCAAAATATCCCAAGTCAGTCGATAACTGCCTTCTGCAATTGTCTTCGACAAATAAATAAATAAATAAATTCTTCACAAATTAGCTTCCACTAAATCAACACATTCTCCCAAGACTCGGTGCATTTAATTAATCATTCCATAATAATATCTGTCTAAAAACGACGGACCGACAGAGGCAAATTTATTTTATTTTTCACTTCTCTTTATACCAGAAAATTTCAAAACCCTCTTTAGACCAAAAACTTTAAAAAGTTTATTCGCAAAAATATTTAAATACAGATCGTTTCTGCGAGATGTGACAACACGTTAGAAGAGAATTTTTTTAAATCTATTCACGTTCTTCTACGCGAGCGAAACCCGTTTGATTAGATGAACGTGAAACGTTTGGACGTGACACACGGATGCGCAATTTTATGAGCATGCAGGCGTACGATGTCGATTAATTGTTGTTCCGTGATGCAACTGGAAATTCTCGGCCGATCAGCAGCCGAGATTCGTGGTTTTCCAATAGACGCGGGGGTTTTATTGAAAGGAAAAATCGTTTTATCTCGCGCCGCGATATCGCCGTTTCATCTTTCCCGCTTTTTCGTCGAAAGAGACTGAAAATCGATAATTCCTCACGGACGGAAGTTTCGATTCTCTCGAAATCCGTATCCGATCAAAATTGAGGATTAGTATTTATAAATGGCGCAACACTCCTCTGAAACGCTTCCGATCAGTCGGCGAAACGATTAATTTCGCGAGCTTTTTAGCGCGACAGATATTTCATACGTTTCGTGCGGAATTGGAATTTTACATTTCATTGATAAGTATAAAATATTCGATATATTTATTAATAAATACGACGCGTCGTTTGCGTGACGATAAAAATTTGCAACGCTTTATGCGTGATATTAGATGATATTAATCGAAGCATTTCGATTCAACGAACGAACGTTTAATAGATTAAACAGTGTCATCTGAAATTATTTGCGTGTTTTCGCTTCGAATATTTATATTCAACGCTCGCGCGAACAATAAATTTTCGAGACTTTAAAATACATTTTTACCTTTACCTTCAAATTAATTCGTCCTGTTCTCACGATATCTCGTATATCACGTATTAATTCAAGATGATAAATCATATTTCCATCTCTTAACGGGATAAGAAATTTTCACGCTTCATTTATCAAAGGATTATTTCCGCATTTAACCGTGATTAGGTAACTTCTTCGTTTAACAATGTGCTTAATATTCATCAAACGATCTCCCTCTCTCTTTACAGAACAAAATATATTTCGTAGATCTAAACTGATTAACATCCGACTGAACTGAACGCAAACTCCTCCTGATCCAATTTCGGCCTTCACCTCCGATTACCAGCTGCAGTTGCAAAATCATGTCAATTAGTATTCACATTGTTTACAGCGTGGAAAACTTGCTCGTTATCACACGGACGCGTGTCGAGTAATAAGTAATTTAACTGTCTAATAACACTTGCGCGAGCATCTTGAAGGTCTATGCGGAAGACATTGTTCTCTCTTCGTGGTCGTTCGTGAGTTCGCTGATGGCTGTCGTTTCGAGCATCTGTTGTAAGCAGGTTACTGGCAGACTAGTTTCACCCTATCGTACGTCCTAGCAACCAGGTTGCGGTTTGGCGTGTTTAACAGTGATAAAAAATCAGATGGTAAATCGATGAAAAAGTCGATAAAAATTCACAGTGATAGAAAAATATTTCTTGCGAGCGTCTTCGCAGTGACTAGAAATCGGATGATAAAGAGGTGATAAGAAGTATTTCTCGCCTTGTCGTACAGCTTTGCGCGATCTTTTAAACTTTTTTCAACTATGTCAAAGTAAGTCGACTTGTCGTAGTTTGCTCGTTATATTTTCTACTTTACTTCTATAATTCTATATTTAAAATTTGCCTCCAGAGAATTTGGAAGATCCACTAATAAATAATTAATGCGTTTCAAGAAAGAGAATACTAATTTTTCTCACTTATTTTCACCATTTGACGAATGTTACTTATCCTTTCTTTCACCAGCCTGTATAACACACATAATATAAATACCTGTGATAAGTGTTCAAGTACTTTCATGAGACATTGCGCGTGAAAGTTTTCTACGATAGCTGTTCGACTTTCGTGAACGATATACAGGGTGTCCTGCAATTCGCGGTCAACTAACACCACGTGTAAAAATGTGTCGAAAAGAGAGAACAACACTTTTTTCATTAAGTCCTTCATTCTCGAGAATATCGAGTATATTTGAATTTAACTAATTCTAGAATTCTAAAAGGAGGAGGTTATTCCTCGCGCGGAAACAGGTAAGAAACGTAGAATAAACATTTTTTGTAAAATGCACCGTTTTCGAAAAACTCGAATTTGAAAACTTATCAAGTACTCTAGGTAATTTTTAAATGTAAATGAAACGTATTCGAAATTTACTTTTTTGAAAACGAAGCCTTTTATTTATTTTTGAGCACGATTCAAGTATAATTGACAAATTCTCAAGTTCGATTTTCTCGAAAAATCGAAGCGTTATTCTCTCCGTTCGACGTATTTTCATACACAGAGTTGAGTCACATCTCTCAGTTGACCACGAGTCGCGGAACACCCTGTACACGATTCGCATATTGTGCGATCCATTCTTCCGCGAGATTTATTAGAATGAAACCGGAGTGGCGTTTTAGCCACCCACTTCCTCTTCTCGACTCTGTGTACTCCATTTCCTTGAGTGCGACTAAATCGTCAAAGATCGTTCGAACGATTTTTCAAGGCGGAAGTACCGGCGTGGTCTCAAGAAAATGGACCGCGCAGACAGTGAAGTGGCCGAAGTTGCAGGGATGTTGCAGAATGATTTTCGTACCTCGACGGTATGAGAAACACGATTTTAGTCGAACGAGACGATCGAAGTTTCGACAGTCGAAGTTTCATGAAAACAAGTGTTATCCGGCACTGGGAAGCGGTTGCCAATCAGAACGTTGCTCTCGTTGAAGCGTTATCTCTTTGTGGGGGTTTTATAAAAATTTTACGAGCCACCGAATTGACATTAATAAAGTAAAATATGGGCCTGTCTTGCTGAACCGTCTTTCTATGTAGATTGTTTTTGATTGCATACGCAGCGAAGTGTCTACTGCACTTGGGACTTGCAAACTTGAAGTACGATCTATGGGATCGTTGAACTTTCAGTTAATTCATGTACTTCAGGGTTGTTGATAACTGTATCGAAACCCCCAAGATTGACCACTATTATACTAATAGCTACACTATTATTTAATTTCATTTAATTACACTAATTTTTACAAAAAAGGAATGTAAATATCATGCACGTACGTTCTTACAATTTATCTTTTTATCTGCTTAAGTTTGAATTCAAATATCATTTGAACTTGTCATTACTCTTGAAGTTTTGTTTCTTGAGATATCGAATATCAATCCTCCAGTTCGCGCAACGAAATTAAGAAATTCATAAAATTTGCGAAGTTTAATCGGTTTGATTTCCGAGAAGAGTTACTTTAGTTACTCTGTACTTTAAAATTTCCTAACACCGAGTGCATTCAATTAATTTCCGCGAGTTCGTACTTTTCCCAATGCAACAGAATTTCAGCAAATTTACCCTAGTTAGATCTTGCAACGATTCTTTGCAGACTTTAAGTTTCCCGTAAACGTGTAAAAATATATATAATCACGATACTTTGTTACTAATGGCGCTAACAAAGTTTATCCAATGCTAACAAAGTGTTTCGCATGTAATACAAATGTCGCGTATATTTTTGAGCCACAAATGTTGCAAATGTCACTTTTTTTTCACAATCGCGTGTCCGATTTCCACCTTTTCTACGATTCACGATCGCGTTGTTAGATCGCGCCAATTCGAACGATTGAAATCGTTTCGTTAAATGAAATTATAATATTCAACCTGCGACGTATATCTACGATGGCCGACAATTTCCATATATTATTTACGAGATTCTGTACTGGCCAATCAGCAGCTGATTGGCCCGTGCAATTTGTCCTCCGCCGTATTCCGAAACTGGATCTCCCCTTTCGTCGTTGCTTTCGCATTTTTACGGAACTGCGCGATTATACAGCTACTCGTCGGCATAAAATCGACAAGGTGACGTTCAACGTGCATACAGGGTGTGTCGTTTTGTCAAAGATTACCTCGGAGTAAGGCTAAGTCCAATAATTCTATAATAAATCTATTTTAAATTATATTTCAAATTAGTTTATTTTTTTTTTTTTTTTAGATCAGTTTGAAATTGGCGACAGACAAAATGAAACATAAATTTTAGATAATAAAATAGAATGTGCAAGTACAAAATCATTTTTAAGTATATCTGATGATGACTTCATAAATATCTATGAAAGATGTATATAAAAAATAATAAACCTAATCTAAAATATAATTCAAAATAAATCTAAAATAATCTAAAAAAAGATTATATATTATACTGTACTCCAAGTTATGTTTCTCTTTTCTCTCACTATACATACAAATATATAAAATGTGAAGATAAAAAGACATTTTTACTCGATTCATGCGCAAACTTTGTCTCTTCTGCAGACTTCGTTTAATTAAAATGATAGCCTATGGAATAAACGTCATTATGATTTATACTTCCATTCTATCTATACTAATCTAAAAGATGTACGTGACTGTACAATATTTACGAATATACAATTTGCCATTTAATGTAATCTATCAATGAAATGAAACATCAGATACACAAAAACTCAATATTGGTCTTAATAGATTCACTTGACGTGAATAATAGACTGTGACGTAAATACTTAGGCTCGTTTTAAAAACGTTACAAGCGTTCAACAATTTATACGCAGAAACGTGATAATCGACGACAGAGCGTACGCGGAAAATGTTTTTCCATTCAGTTGTGGATCTAGCCAGAAAGATCATACCGATAACCTGGATAGTTAAATTACTAGAGCAATCCGAAAGATCCCGAGTATCAATTCCGGCTTACCAATCCCGTTTATCTCTAGTTCCATCTCTTCCTAGAATAGATTTTACAGATCGTAGTTTCTGAACTACGACAAATCAGAATGACAATCCCTGTTCGTTTGATTTCAGCTCCATAAATACAGCGTACACTTCGAATGATAGTTTCGAAAAGTAATAACTGCTTGTATACGTACAAAATGACGACACTGTTTTATATTTTTCTACAATTAATTTTCGACATTTCGTTGAAGGTAAATTCATCCAAACTCACGCGTACATAACGACTGATTTCGTTATCTAGATTTGAAAAAATAAATTCCTCCACTTTTATTAATATAGACAATGAGATAAATTAATGCTACAAGTTATCATTCAGAAAACTGTAATTTTCGCACTTGCAAAATACTTTGAATCGATCAAAAAAAAAAAAAAAGATATGACTTGTTACAGCGACGTGAATCACTACGTATACATATATTTATAACATACAATTATTAACTTCAACCAAAGAAATGATATGACTTGTCACAATGTTACGTGATTCACTTTATATATTTGTAATATTAACATAATTATTAAATAATTTATAATATAATTTCAACCAAGAGAAAGATGAAGAACTGCGTGAACCCTGCATATTTATAATGTACAATTAAATAATTTACAATATAACTTCAATAAAAAAACTGTATGACTTGTACCCCAGTACAATTCGTCTCACTGAAAGGCCCAGAAGCAACTGTTCCGATTAAGAAATGAAGACGACTTTTTTGCCATAAAATTTTATTGATATGCAAACATTTGAATCGATACAAAACAAATTACAGGCGCGATCGCTCAGTCACCAGACAACGTCACTCCTACTCGAGATCTGCCCCACGCCTCCTCACGAATCACGTGACCCAAATCAACCAATCGCTAATTTTCGTTGCATTAGCGTTGCACCTGAAGAGGCCCGATTTTCTGGGTTACCCCCGCTAAAATCACCTTCAATGATAAAAAGAAAGACTTGTTACAATCACTTTGTACAATCGTAACGTTAATATAATTCTTAAATAACCTGTAACATAATTTTCATCGTGCACGCCAAAGTGCAACTTGATCCATGCTCTTGAAACACCGTGTATACGCAGCACGGAGCAATCGAGTCACTCATCCAACATTCATTATTCCTGAACGTAGATTGATCCAGCCTAACCAAGCCGCCATATCAGGACGCAAACACGGTTGTACGTCGAAGTTTAAAAGCTCCTTCGTTCGTTTCGTCTCCCAGGTGCACGACGTGTCGTTGGTAAACCTGCGTGTAGTTCCGTCCGAGACGCGAGCTTGAGTGCTTGTGCATACGTTTGCGCAAGAAGAGAAACACGCGGAAGTGTGTGTACACACGAATGGCCAACGCAAGGACTTCCTCTTTCTTCTCTCTCTTCCGGTTCCCTCTCCCGCTGTCTCGCACCCGAGCCATTTTTTTATTACCTTTTATATTCTTCAACCGGCTTTATACTTCTGTAGCTATCTTCCTTGACGCCACGTCCTTCTTTTTTTTTTCTTTTCTCTTTCTTCCCGCCGTTCTTTCTTCCAAATAGTTTTGTTTCACCGTTCCTTTGTCATAATATGCATCCTCCGCCTCGTTCATTTTACATTCCACTCGCTCCGTCGTTTCTTGTTTCAGCTACGTACACTTAATAGACCTTTCTGTTTCTCCGTGGCTAACGTCTTTTTCGGGGATTCTCGCGTTTTTTACGGGCTCTCTCTCGCCCGTTACCGTAGCGCGCGAGGTGTAATCCATGCGGGAAATTATTTTAAATTGACGGGAATGTTGTTAACGAGGCTTTTAAGATCGGAAACAGTCGGCCGGAACAGTAATTTTTGAAGAGGAAAGAGGAAGGATATAGGGTGGGCCAAAAGTTTCTTCCCGCCTATTTTTTTTTTTTTAACAAAGCATCAAAATATAAGAAAAAGCTAAAATTTTATTAATCTCATATTAAATTTAAAACGTGAATTTAAATTAGTGTACTTTAATCTGTAAAAAGAAATTTTTTAAAATATACAATGGAAATATTACGAATTTATTTTAGTAGGAAGTGATTTTTTGCCCACCCCGTGATTTTTGGCCCATTCTGTTGTTAAAAGCAAAAATGCATTTTGAAAGAAGAGATGGCGCGAGAGTTAAAAGAGAGATGTATTCTCATATAGGGTATAGCAGAATAAAGTCAAAAATGTCTTTGAACCAATTTTAACTGACGATGTATTGTGCGATAACATACTAAAAAAAAAAAAAAAAAACATTATATCCCAGCCCTCAATTTTCAATCCTCTATCTCTACGAGAAGGATGGTTATCCTACAAATTTGAATTATCGATTTTTGCTCTATTTTCTTTAAAATATTGACGCGCGAGGAAAATCTGAGAAAATTCCGAGACAGGCGCAACGTGTATTAAAGAATTTCGAAAATTGCAAACTCTTGACACGAAAAGACCAAAGTCGTTGAAAATTCCTATACTAAATTTCATCTTGAAGTTTCACTCTAATTTTTAGCAAAACGACTTTTAGCCAAAAGTTAAAATACTTAACTAACTTTTAACTAGCTGTCGCTTGATACATTTACAACATCACGACAAACATATTATTTTGGCTCCTATGTACACAGATATAAATTACATTTCAATTCAGTATTTTTTCCAAATAACAACGTTGAAACGCGGCGGACGGAAAGTTAAATAAATTAAGAATGGAATTACTCCCCGTTCGAGTCACGAGTAAAATCGTTTGTGATTATCACGATAAAAAATAAATCGTTCGCGCTAACTTCGTCTGAAAGCTTTCCATCCCGCGGATATCCTTTCTCTCCCTCTTTATATAACTCTTCCTTTCAAAGACCATAATACTATAACTTTACTCTGCTCTCGGTATTTGCTCAACTTCTCCACGCTCTCGTTCGAAATGGTTCGGTTCCCAGTTTCTTTCAGACAACTTCGACAATCTTTTCTCCGTTGTTCACCGCCGGTTTCCATTCATCCCTCCCGTTTAATTTTCCCGCCGCTTTCTTCTCCACAAATCACTTTTCACTCCTCGCCGTTCCTCGCTCGCGTTATTACTTTCAGCTTTGATTTCTTTCGTCCCTCCCTCTCGCCTCTGTTCCCTCCCGTTGCGTGTTCACCTCGCGATTTCAAATATTTACCAAACGACGGTCCTCGAGCTGCGTTGCGAAGCAACATTGCGAAAATTATCCACTGATAATCGGACATTTCCCCCGGTAATGCCTCTGGTCGTTCGATTCAGCTCTCGTAGCGTTCGAGATGAAGCTGTGGCCAGATCGATGAGCAGCAAAAATTTTAACGACGACTCTTCGCTCTGACGTAGCGGAGATTTCGTGCGTTTTCGTTTTTTTCTTTTTTCTTTCTGTGATTTCAAAATCACTTTCGACGTAGGAGTGATATTTCAGTGACGTATTTTATTTCGATTATTTTATTTTTCACGTCGATATTTAATTTCAAATGTATTAATATATAATTATGTAATATACATTATGCATTATATTAATACATATAATTTTATTTTGATTATTTTAGTATTTTAATATTTTAACAGTCTAAGATTTTAATAATATTTGGATTGTTTTTATCACTTCTGCAACTAATTGCTAAATGGTAGGATCAATTTAAAATTATTATGAACTAGTTAATAATTAATATATGTGTACATAATATAATTGTAACACAGGCAAAAGAAAATTTACTATGAACGTTAATAATCTATTGTAAAGTACATTTTAAATTTAATCATTATTCTCGTCAAACATACTGCTTTCGAGAAATATGACATATTATCTTATCCCTTCTAAGTGTTCGAATACTTTGAGCAGCTGTAACTTTCGCCATTTTCTGCACAAGAAAAAAATTTTGATAAAGTGCCGAGCAATATTTAAAATACAATATTTAATATTTGAATATTTAAAATATTCAAACTTTGTTTAGAAAAGAACAGAAGAGAGTTTTTTAAATATTTGCATTTTATTTAAACATCAAGTTTAACATTAAACTTATACTTTACAGTTTTAAATATTTATTAACATAACGTTAAAACGAGAGTTTTTTAAATATTTACATTTACTTACGTTAAATTTACATATCAATAACGTTTAACACGATTAATCGTGCACAGCCAAACACGAAATAGTCGCGGAACAGACTAAAGAAACTTTTAAGAAACAACGATCCGTATCACATACCATTTAGTGTCTCGTTATCTGAGGCACAGCGTACATAAATTCGCATGTGTACGAAGATATGTACGAAGATATTATATACATATATATGTACGTATACATATGCACACGTGTCCCGACGTACCGGCTAGCTAGCTATTGGAATTCGCGCGGAATCTCCCGACGAAAGTAGCAGCAAATCGAAAACGCCCGGAAGTATTTGCATACGGTGGAAAATTCGAAAGAAGCTCGGGGAATTCCAGACGTCGCCGTGGAACGGTTTAAAGTTTCGAAATTGGAAATTGGAAACGCACACCCCGTCGTCGGCTCCCCTGGTGGCGGACCACCGCGCGCGTATATGTAGGTCAGTTAAGGAGACTGCTTTCATTCGTCACTTCCCAGCCCGACTTCCCATTCGACGCGATTCGTTGCCTCGAAGCTTGCGCGGCAAACTTTTTGCCGGCCTTCGTGTCCTTCCGATTCGATTCTCGAATCGCCTCCGCCATAACCTATCCGATTTCTCTTTATTTCGTCTTTATTGCGATCGCTCGGTCGATTGGATTTCTTTGGCGGGTGGACAGATTGTGCTTCAGGTACATATCTGTTTAACTTCTTGCGCTGGAATGACGTACCACGCACGTCGGCAATTTGTTGTCCCAAATTGCAACATTTTCTCAGTTTTAAGTATAATTTCAATGTAACCCAGACCAAACAAATAAGTTTATTACTTTTTAATAATTTCTATCCGGTGATATCATATCGACGAGTTTAAAAGAAAAAGAAAGCGACGAATTGTTGTATACGGTTATGGTCCGCGAACCAGTTGCCAGCGCAAGGATTTAATTGACTGCCAGTTTCCGTGCATTTGGGATACAGAACGCGAGGAAATATGTGAAACAAAAAAGACAGGCCGTGGAAACAAAGAATTCAAATATTTTGCGAAATTTTAATTATTAATTGCACGTGCAGGGTGTCTCGTCGTCGAAATTACCATCTTGAATTTTTCGTCGTCGTCGTTATTCGCAGCGAGAGATGTTTAAATTTGAAATTTTCGAATGGTTTCTGGTTTTATTAATTTTTTTGTGAGAAACGACAACGACGGTATTCGTGTTATCCTTGTTTTTCGTGCGATAATTTTTACAAAATTGAAATTAAAATTGAAATGACAAATAACTAATAATTTTTCAATTGCATATAGCAAAACGTATGATTCCATTTAAAAAATCAAAGTTGAGTCGTAAAAAAATCGAAATTATTCAACCAAACATTTCTCACTGCGAGCAACAATAGCGACGAAAATCAAAGTGACAATTTTACGTAAAAATGTGTATTTTGTAAATACACTTCGATATTTGACACTCGTGCCAAAATTTCGATATTCGCCCAAAATTCTACCATTCTACCGTTCGTTCGCACAGTGGAAACAATTATCGAAAGGATTAATCCCCGTCCATCTCTCATTTTTTCAACTTAACTTGTTCCTCACCTAAACTGACAAAGAATCGTTATCGAGAAAAAGATAAATGATCACGTTCGCAAAATTCTTTCGTTATCAATGAACAGACTCCACTTTGAAAATCCTCGCACATAGATATTTGATTTCACACGATCGTGTCTTCTCTGGTTTTATCTCTGGTTTTATGCTCTTCTTGGAAAACAATAAATAAATTAATAAATTAGCAACGTGCTGCTTGAAAACGAACATTGTTTGCAACTGTGACAGCATATTTTGTTATCAAAAGCGTCGAAAATAATGAATGTCACAGAATCTCAAGCTGCAACGTAATAGCGTATTTCACAAGGAAACTGGCGTCAAATTGACACGAGATGAATGACGAGATAAAAGATAAAACGTCGATAGTTTCAAAGGATATCTCGAAGAGAAAGTAGCGACAATACCGTGCCGCGTGGTCTTAATTGGCGGAACGACAGGGTGGAAACGTTCCTCGAACAGTCTTCTACTCCGATCGCATCGATGTTAGAAGCGTCGTCCGTTTCGCGGAGGATCGGCGAATTACCGTGGCAGCCGCATCGCGAAACGCTTTTCCGGCTCATTATCATGCAGATCTATTATTATGAAACGGCGCGGCGCAACGACGCCGCCGGCAAAACCCATTGCACCCGTGCCGATAACAATCGATTCGCGAGAAATATTAGAATTGATTCGGACGTCGATTTAACCGACAACAATGGCTAAAACGTGCGCCACTGCCGGTACGGCTCGTTAGCCTTCCTCTTTGCGCGCGGATGCCAACGCGCCAGTCTCCACATATATCATACATTTACAAAGACATATATATATATATATATATAAAATTCTGTACATAAGTATACAGAATTTTACTGTGTTGCAAAACTTGTACAACGAAGCGATCAGAGACTTTCTTCTCGTTTCTCTGTTGGTTTACTGCCATTATCTCTTCGTTAACTTTCTTGATTGATTGGTTCTTAATAATTAAATAAATAGCGTTTAAATAAATAATTAAATAAATAAATAATAATAATAATGTGGGAAAATGTATAAATTGATTTAAGACATATTTTTGATGTTTATGATGAAAAATCGGTGCCATTTTTGTTACTATGTCTCTTATTATAAAAGAGTTAATCATTGTCAGCAATTGGTGCGTTACATCATGTATTATTTAAAATTCGTGCGCTAATATTATTATTTGTACATACATATATATAGAAAATAATAAATACCTATGAAATATTTTAAATATTGTTGCGCGTTGTAGTACGGATCTTATAGAGATCACAGTAATCCTTAGACGACAACCGAGTGCATCGATACGGCTCGAACAACGTCAAACGAGTTTTGCTCTGAATTCCAACCCCGTGCACGCATCTTCCACCCAATATACATACATGTACTTGCATATTCTCTCCTCCTCTATCTTACAATCTCTTTCATTCAGTTCAAACACACTTAGAATTTTCGTCACGTTCAACCTAAACCTTGAATAACTATACCCTCCCTGTTCTCGCATTTTAATCTCGAACACTCGGCCGAATCAAATCACCGCAGATAGTTGATGAAATTTTTTTCCTAGAAATAGCCGATGATATCCATCGAATTTTATGACAGATCGACACGTTACGACGTTGCGCGGAAAAAAATAAAACCGAATAAAGCGATTTGGATTCAATTCGCGAGCACGAAGAATTTCAATGTTTCTCGATACTTTCGTACACTTTCATTCGATCGAATACGAATATGAATCAGGTACGACAGTGGCATAATAATACATTTAATATGTGTAATATTAGATGTAGAAATTAATTCGGTGCCTTTGCACTAAATTTTGAAGTATTGTATGAATCGTCGTATTTATAAAACACGTACAGATATATTCTTTTTGTTTTTCAAAATGTCTCATTAATGATATAACAGATGCATCTGATATTCCTAAAGAACATCTCGGCATAAAAAATTTGAACAATTATCAAGTGAAAATTTCCCTCAAACGAATACAAGAATTGAATCCAATCCTTTAGTTGCAAGAAGAAAGATTGGCTCCAAGTGAAAGTATATCAGCAGAAATATTAATTGACCGATCTGATTTTTAATAATTATTAGTTGGTTGATTTACTAAAATTACCCAAAAGTGGAGCTTGCAAGAGCCTTCTTGTTGCAACAGCCTTCTTGTTTCAATCTCTTATTAAAACGATCCTTGAGCAATGTTCAATAAATAAATAGCAAATTTATCCAAAAAGGCACCAAATTAATTTCCAGCATAAAAAAAAAGTGAGTTATTGTTCAACATCGTTTTATGGTAAAAACGAGGAGGATAATCAAAGCCCTGTAAATTGTTTGGAAGTCCCACGGCAAGTAGTGCGAACCAACGCACTCTGGCAACGTACAACACTACTTGTTCTGGCCAACCTGATGCTCCTTTGTAACATGCGTACGTAGCTATGGATTCTGCATACATGCACGGCCAATGGTCGTTCCGATTAATTAGCGCTCTAATTTACACGACGCGCGGTATCGTCCGGTACATGGATCGAATTCGTGTTCCGTGTATCGCGCGCGTTACGGGAGTCGAGTGAATTTAATTCAAAGTTGGAAGAAAAGAAAAAAAAAGGAAAAAGAGAGAGCGCGGTTTTAAACAGCTTGTATCATTCCTGCTTGTTTTATTTTCCGGTCGCATCGAATTGAGGCATTTGCGATTTTGGTAATTCATTTAAATTCGAATGAAATCGGGGAATTTCTTGCGATTTTACGTTCCTCGGTTGTTTTGTCCTGGAATCTATGCACTTTTTTCACAGATTTCTAGAATAGGTACGTATCTAATACTAGAAATAGATTTGATAGATTTTTGTAAAATTTTAGAATTTGATAACATCGTTGATAGTTGTTTAGATCCTCAAAAATTTATTTATAATTTACAATTTTATCTGATTTATATATAATTGTACTTTTATACAATTGCATATAGTATTAATATAAATTTATACGTGATTGTATTTCTATATTAATAGTATATTAATATAAATCGTATTTTAATGTTAATTTTTTCATTCGAAAAATGAAATTTGAATATTAATGTTAGAATATATTGGAATGCCATAAATATCATACATTACCAGTCTTACTGATATTAAGCAAACAACAATATTTAACTCTCGCTGCATGCACTTTTGCGACGACGACGTAAAAGAATCGGCGAAGTAACAAAACCCTCCGAACCTTTTCTCCGCGTTTGATTATATTCAAATTTATGTAAATGAAAAAAACGCAAAGCTCGTCGCGATCGGAAATCGTGGTCGAGAGGCAAGAAAGTGAATTCGAAGTTTCGAAGGCACGTTCGAACGGAGAACTCGCAGACAGAGAACCCACGTCGGAACGCAGAAGCAAATGCGCGACGTCTTGTCTTAAAGGTCCCTCAAGTTCCAATCAGAAAACCTGCTAGTCAAACACTTCCGCCCCGATAAAATCGATTGAACCATGCCGCGAGGTTCAACGTTGTTGCGGACGTCCCTTCCTCCGCGTCTTTCTCCCTTCCCCTCCTCTCCCCCGCCGCCTTCCTCATCGAATTTCGATATTTTCCGAGATCAGTTGGCAATATTCCCTTAACACGTGAGACTGTGCTCCTCTGCTTACGCACGACGATTCTCATGCAAATTTCCTTCGGGTTCCTTCAAAATTCCGCCGACCCGCTTCTGATCCCCAGATAATTCCGCAGCGCGGGGAAAAATGAAATAAATGGCCCCGCCAAATGAACGATGCAAATGAAGAGATGCAAAATAGCGCCGCGATTCTGGCAGTGGTATGTGTCGATCTATACGGAACGACGACGATTGTTTCGTCGAACGTGTGTGTTAAAAGTATAGTACGCAGCGTGTAATTTGGAAAATGGTAATTAATTCAGACAAAATACGATGGTTTAATAATTCATTAAGAACCGTACAACGATGAATTTATATTGTCGATTATATATTTTTTAATGCTGCACCGTGAAAGAAAATTCTAAGAATTCGTTCAACACTTTTTTTCGTCGTTGTTCATTCAGATTCTGTAATTTTACGAAATTTCAAGAAATTTAGTAGGTACTATCGTACATTTTTTCCTCAATTCGTTCTCAATAGATTAAAAATCCGTATGATTTCGGTGTTTGAACGCAACTAATAGAACTTTAATTAATTAGAAATTTAAGAACAAATCAGAGATCGAAGAATTGACAGTATCAGCACAGAGTCTCGACGTACAAATCCAACTAACACAGAGACAAACTCGAGTTAAATCGAGAAAGAAAGTAGAAACTAGAAAAAGGAACAACAAGAAAATCATCAAGTCCCGAATCCGAGCGTCGTTCGTTTTTGCCCCCGTGAAGAAATTAAAGGGGCACCGTCTCTAAACTGTTGCCAGCGCACCTGATAAATCTGTTTTACGAACAGGGTGCTGAACCGTATTGCTGGAACTAAAACGGATACGGCTATTTATTGGCTTTCAGAGGGTCGTGACAAATTACCAAGCGAAATAAATCTCGTAGCGAGCTGCTACTTATTATCGTTCGAGACGCGCCCCGTGGATTTACAGGACCCGAGTGCAGGGGCTACGTAGCCGGTAGCCGGTTTTCGAAAGGGCGAACACAGGGTGCGCTTGCCATTCTGTCGCGTTCCACTCGACGTAGAAAAGCAGCCAATGCCTTTCCCTTGATCACTGCTAAGCTTGAATTAGTGTTCCCGATACGCTGTCGCGTGTTCTTACACGATAATTCAATTTGCAATTTGCCCTACGTGCGCTCGAGACCTTTTTATTTAAGGAAAACCGATTGCACGATGTTTTGCGCGAAGGACGGGATCGTTATATTCGTATATTCGTTCGAATAACATTGCGAGAAAAGCAGAGAACATCTTTCTTTGATATCGTTTCATTTGAAAGTGATATTACGAGAGAAAAAAAGCACTTTTCTTCCTGTCGAATGAGAGAAGACAAATTTTAATTTCGACCAGATTTTTTCGGGGTAAATGTTCTACCGTGTATACACCGTTGAATCGGTTAACTTTGTTACATTCCCTACGATATTAAATCCCCGAGTTGAACAGTATTAAAACACGCTTTGTAACGACGTTAGAATTTTTTTTTCAAGTAAAAATACTTTATGTAATATTTAAATAAGGTAAAAATAAGAAAGAAGATTGTGACGATAGTTGTTCTCTGTCAGTGATAAATTATTAATGAAGTTTCGCAAACGATGTTGTAGTAAATTAAGAATAATATTAAAAGTTGTTGGAAGTGGTATCAGGAAATATTTCCCGAGAATATTTTATGCAATATTCCTTCAAAACAAAATGGCAAATTGGAAAGCTGATAAATGCTTACTTTTCAATCACTGTCAAAGTTAAATAAAGACGTATACTTGCAAAAATATTGAATCGAATAACTAAGAGTTCCATATTTATTAAAAACTGTGCTGGAAAGTTTTTAAGAATAACTTCATATAATACTCTCTAAAAATGACGGAATAAAGAATTAAATTCTTTTCGATCACTGTCAAACTCTTGATAAGTATATTACAATACTTCTGACTAAGGATCGCGATCATATGAATAGAAACTCCAATAGAAACTAGAGATTACACCTAACCGCTCGAACTCTTAAAAATTAGGATGTATAGAACAGTATCAAAAGATACTTGAAACGAAACAAAGATTACTATGGAAATTATAATTTCTATAAGATCAATATAGAAAACAAAGATAAAAATAGAAATTATAATACTAGTGATTACACCTAACCTCTAAAACTCTTAAAAATTAAGATATATGGAACAATATCAGAAAGATATTTGAAATTAAACAAAGATTAATATAGAAATTATAATTTCTATAAGATTAATATAGAAAACAAAGATAAAAATAGGAATTATAATACTAGTGATTACACCTAACCTCTAAAACTCTTAAAAGCCAAGATCTATAGAACAGTATCAAAAGAACACACTTGATTCAAAAGAAAGATTGCCTCGAAGAAAATAGCAGAAGAGCAGAATAAGCTGATAATCCTTCCGCTGGTGCAACGTACTACGTTAACTTCGATTAAATAAATAGAGCAGGGGGGGGGGGGGGGGTAAACGCGGCAAACAAGATTTCCTCGACTTTCGTCGAGAAACGAAAAGGCAAATCCATCTCGTCCCGTCCATGAACGAGCATACACACGTTGCCGTGGATGGAACGGAACTCGAACTCTCCATTCCAACGAAACGAGATTGACTGTAAAAGTTGGCATTGTTGAGGGAAAGGAAAAGAACGCGAGTTCCGGGAAAGGGTCACGGAGCAGCCATGTGTGCACATACTACGTATAGGGTGTTTCACCTAGCTTGCACGTCTCAGACGCTTCCGGTGTCTTAATGGCGGAAGTAAATAACTTTGAGAGTAAATTGAGAGGCTCGACGAAACTTTTGATCATCAACACGCATCGGTGAGAATTAATTTTAATTTCATGTGCAGCAAAATTGACGCGCGAATATCTCTTCTTTTGTTTTATATTCATTAATGTATATTTTACGTTTTATATTTATTAATACACATTAATATACAAATATTTATTTCTCTTTAACGTCTTAGTTATTATAAAATCAAGTAACAATGAACTTTCGATGTTAGTTCAAACTATCGAGAAGAGACAAGAAAATAAAAGATCGTCTTTTAAAAAAACCAAAGTACATTCAAAAACGTCGAAATCATTAACTTTACTTCCGTTGATAATAGTATTTCAAACGATAAACGCAACAGTATTTTATAACTCGCGTTTAGTAAAAAAAAAAAAAAAAAAAAAAAAAAATTCTTTCCAAGATAGGTGAAAAATTGAATACGTTCAAACGAGGATGTCGTGTCTCCTCGACTTGATAGAGAGTCTTCGAAAGGGACTGATGGAACAGCCTGTACTCGGATGTACGCGCGCATGTATACGTGTACATACGTGTAAAAGGTACAATCGCCTGGAGAGACCTTATCGAGCGAAACAAGTCGAGTTGGCAAAATTGCTTTCGTGGCGCGGACGATTAACCCCCGAATGCTCATCGTCGAATCAGCGAACTATGGTTCATTAACGCTACGCCGCCGCCAGCCAGCCCGAACCAGACGAACTTTACCCGTTAATCGTGTTTTACGAATTGCCCGTAAAGAAGCACGCCGGCGAATTTCTTCATCCTCCGGCCAGGCGAGCTCCTCCCGCAGCGACAACGATCTTGATTAGGAGAGAACAACTCGATCCTTCGCGGAATTGCAAACTGCGTCAAACTGAGACTAGTGATCCGAATTCGTTCCTTCTTTTAACCCCTGAATGGATGATTCTTTAACTTTGAACCGACAATTGTGTCACGTCTATTTTATTGTTACGTGACAATTATTACATGTTTGTGACTGTGTGTTTGTGTTTGAAAAATTCACGTACAAAAGGATATTTCTCTAGTATACTATATATTGTGATCAAGTATCAAACATTGACAGGAAATCTTCACTCTGTCACAATCAGTGACAACCTCTAAATCTTCGTATCATTTGAAAATTGTGATAACAATAACTTTCTCACCTTTCAACTGTTACAAAATAGAGAGATACGGTACTTTTAAATAATCGAAGTGAATACAGTATCCAAGGGAAGATATTTCACTCTCGTTCGTTCCTTTCATCCAGAATCGCGATACCGTCGCTGAACACGTCACTCCGGGAAAATATTCTGATTTTTAATTTCAATCTGAATCTGTCACGAGCTGTGCGCCCACTCTTTCGCTGCAGTCTCGGCGCACTTCTTCCAGAGAGAAAGGTTGAAACGGTATTGATTTTATGTTTGTTACAAGACAAAATATGCATACAACGAAATGAAATACGTTCTCTTTGACGGATGCTGTCAGAGCGTTTCCCCAAAGTGTTCTCATCGCGTTTCTTCCTAACTCTGATAACGGTTTCATTGTGATATCAAAGACATGTCAAACGGATATTTATTAAGTGATATTCTCCTTTAATATTCGCGTAAAACTTTCTCACAGATTCCCCTTTGATTTCTTTCTTTCACAAGAAGAAACGGAGAAACAGAATGTTGCATTAATTTTACACATTCTTAAATTTCGCTGTTTTTAAATTTTATCGCTTCTTATGCAAGATGTTACGAAAAATTTACGATGTTCAATTTTTCATTTTACTTTCATTGTACTTTATAGTCTCTGCGACTGAGATCAGTGATTAGAGATTGATGAAATTTATGAATTTGAAGATGCAAATATGTCTGTAACGTGCGATATTTGCAAAAATATCTGAACAATGTATGCAAAAATCTATGAAACATTGAAAACACATTTGTTTAATTATGCTTTCGAAAATATAGAATTTAGAAGAGATCAACGAGAGGATTATCTTCGTTAAGCAGTGAAGTGAAATTAAAATGCTAGATCTACATAACCTCAAATCCTAGATTATTGTAATACAAGCTAAGAATTTCTTTTTCTTTATGAATGTAACTAATATTCACACTTTTTAGAGCATAGAATAATAATGATCAATCTTGGGGTTTTCGTTACAATTACCGACGATCCTAAAGTTAAGAACTAATAAGAGTCACCGTGCACGAAATCAAAATTAAAGCGTCGTTGGTTCAAGCGATGAGCGCGCATCAGAACGGGAGGAAATAGCAGTGGCACAGATATAGTATACATGTATATATATATATATATGCGTGTATATATAGAAGCAACAGCCTCGTTGCTTGCAAGCTTCCGAGTCTTCCCGTTCGCGGTGAGTGCACTTTTTCGTCGTGACGACCCTTTCGTTTCCGAGACTAATGGTTTGCATTAACCTGTGACCCAGCGTTCAGCCCGAGCCGCAGATAATTCGCGGCCGAGATTGAAGAGAGGCGTGGAAACGAACGTACGGATTCCGATTGCCGCTGACCGGATCATTTTTTTTCTATGATGCTGATCTGGCAAACGCCATGAAAATTACGACTTTTCCCCTAGGCGGTATCCGAGATTTTTATCCAAAGATAGGAACCGCTCTAGATCTAGATCCAGATTCAATTGGCTGATCGTGGAAAAACTTCCGCCACAGTTACACGCAAAGTTCAGAGGAAATTACCCTTTTCGTCGATATTTTAATTGCGAGAAAAGAGAGAAACAAAGGCGACATTTTTATTATTCGTAGAAAGAACATTAACGCACTCCTTTTTTTTGTGGAGAGATATTTGTTTACATGTATTTTTATGTAAGGAACAGAACAACTTTTAATTTTAACTGGGTAACCTTTTCAGTTTTCGACGAGTCCTATATATCTGAGGAAAGATGTGAAGCATGTCACTGGAAATAAATATTTAATTCTATTTAACTGGTGGATTATCACACCCACCGAAGTTTCCTTGAAAAGTATACAGACAGTAATCTGGTTCGTCTATAATTAACTCAATTAACTTCAGCCCTGATAAGTCACATACGTCTCAGACAAACTTCCGAAGTAACGTTCTTTAAACTTTGAAGTAATACAGAGCAGGATCGTGCTCTGTTGAAATCACGATGGTACAGCGATACCTCTGCAATTTTCAACGAATCCAGCATTCTTCTGGAAATATCTGCAGCCAACATTTCTTGCTTACTTTTTATTTTATTTCTACACACATTAAGGAATATTTCGAGAGTGAATCACTTGAAAAGTTAAAAAGCGAAACCGAGGAGTATGATTGAAAAAAACAATAATCGGTTTTTCCTTTGAATTTGTGCTCATCTCTCTGATTCGTGTCAGGTAATTTCTATGTCAATTTAGTTTGTCAATTTCGCTGCTTTTATATTATTTACTAACCGCGACGGTTTATTACAGTCCATGCTCTCTCTTGTTTAATTTGTCAATTTCATTGTTTTCACTGCCACCAATGAAAATATTTCCATCTCCATTCGAAACAAAATGATCTGGCAAAACGTACAGAGTTCCCATCAGGAGAACGTACCTCGCTGAAATTTCTACTGTTGTATTAGGAGCATATGACCATCGAAGAGGTGGCACGACATTTCCCGCCGACAAGCCGTTCTCCTGATACAGAGAGTTTTCGAAAAACGTTCAACCGGGAATATCTCGAGAACGAGGAGCTCTACCTCGCTGAAATTTCTACTATTGTATCAGGAGCATATGACCATCGAAGAGGTGGCATGGCAAGCCCACCCGCTGAGCGGTTCTCCTGTTACAGAGAGTTTTCGAAAAACGTTGAACCGGGAATATCTCGAGAACGAGGAGCTGTACCTCGCTGAAATTTCTACTGTTGTATCAGGAGCATATGACCATCGAAGAGGTGGCACGACATTTCCCGCCATCAAGCCGTTCTCCTGATACAGAGAGTTTTCGAAAAACGTTGAACCGCGAATATCTCGAGAACCAGAAGTTGTACCTCGCTGAAATTTCTACTGTTGTATCAGGAGCATATGACCATCGAAGAGGTGGCATGGCAAGCCCACCCGCTGAGCGGTTCTCCTGATACAGAGAGTTTTCGAAAAACGTTGAACCGCGAATATCTCGAGAACCAGAAGTTGTACCTCGTTGAAATTTATACTTTTGTATCAGGAGCACATGACCATCGAAGAGGTGGCACGACATTTCCCGCCGTAAAGCCGTTCTCCTGATACAGAGAGTTTTCGAAAAACGTTCAACCGGGAATATCTCGAGAACGAGAAGCTGTACCTCGCTGAAATTTATACTTTTGTATCAGGAGCATATGACCATCGAAGAGGTGGCATGGCAAGCCCACCCGCTGAGCGGTTCTCCTGTTACAGAGAGTTTTCGAAAAACGTTGAACCGCGAATATCTCGAGAACCAGAAGCTGTACCTCGCTGAAATTTCTACTGTTGTATCAGGAGCACATGACCATCGAAGAGGTGGCACGACATTTCCCGCCGACAAGCCGTTCTCCTGATACAGAGAGTTTTCGAAAAACGTTCAACCGGGAATATCTCGAGAACGAGGAGCTGTACCTCGCTGAAATTTCTACTGTTGTATCAGGAGCATATGACCATCGAAGAGGTGGCATGGCAAGCCCACCCGCTGAGCGGTTCTCCTGATACAGAGAGTTTTCGAAAAACGTTGAACCGCGAATATCTCGAGAACGAGGAGCTGTACCTCGCTGAAATTTTTACTGTTGTATCAGGAGCACATAACCATCGAAGAGGTGGCACGACATTTCCCGCCGTAAAGCCGTTCTCCTGATACAGAGAGTTTTCGAAAAACGTTCAACCGGGAATATCTCGAGAACGAGGAGCTGTACCTCGCTGAAATTTCTACTGTTGTATCAGGAGCATATGACCATTGAAGAGGTGGCATGGCAAGCCCACCCGCTGAGCGGTTCTCCTGATACAGAGAGTTTTCGAAAAACGTTCAACCGGGAATATCTCGAGAACGAGGAGCTGTACCTCGCTGAAATTTCTACTTTTGTATCAGGAGCACATGACCATCGAAGAGGTGGCACGACATTTCCCGCCGTAAAGCCGTTCTCCTGATACAGAGAGTTTTCGAAAAACGTTGAACCGCGAATATCTCGAGAACCAGAAGTTGTACCTCGCTGAAATTTCTACTGTTGTATCAGGAGCATATGACCATCGAAGAGGTGGCATGGCAAGCCCACCCGCTGAGCGGTTCTCCTGATACAGAGAGTTTTCGAAAAACGTTCAACCAGGAATATCTCGAGAACGAGGAGCTGTACCTCGCTGAAATTTCTACTGTTGTATCAGGAGCATATGACCATCGAAGAGGTGGCACGACATTTCCCGCCGTCAAGCCGTTCTCCTGATACAGAGAGTTTTCGAAAAACGTTGAACCGCGAATATCTCGAGAACCAGAAGTTGTACCTCGTTGAAATTTATACTTTTGTATCAGGAGCACATGACCATCGAAGAGGTGGCACGACATTTCCCGCCGTAAAGCCGTT